>CM060903.1:867871937-872871937 GCA_030737815.1 Allium fistulosum | reverse complement strand
TATTCTTCAAAATATAATTATTGGTATGCTCTTGAAAATTAAGACACGTGGACCGAGTACACCAAAACATTTAATCTTAAATGGGATAATGATTCAAACAAATGTACCACCAATGCAGAAATAACAACAATTAACACATAAATGGTTGGTAGTTTGGACAAGATAATGTCCCCGCCGCCATTATCAATAGAAAAAAATCATCTCATACCGGTCCCCTTTTATTACGATCATGGAAAGAGACGAATCAAAGCATCAAGATATAGAATATTTTTGACTCCCCCTTAACTAGTTTAAAATTTGTATGTATTAGCACCCGTGTACTGTTTGGATTTTGGATGGCTTGGGAAGGTGGGAAATGGTTGTCTACAAGCATCGCATAAGATGATAATGACAAGATTCTTGAAAACGAAACATATGGCCATAACTTAAGCTCCAATAATGAAAGAGGAACTGATACAATGTAATTAACGATAATTTAGGAAGAAGTTTGAATTCATTGCCTACCAATCAGACAATTAGAGGCCCCATTGGTGTTAAGGTCATGAGCTATCCCACCTAACTGAGAGAAATTCCTAATATTGGGAGAACAAAAACTGTATTAGTCATGCGCTTCTTTATGCCTATCATATTGAGGTAAAAAATAAACCTGTAAAAGCAATCAGATAATTGAAATGACAAACTAAGGATTTATTGCTTCATGAATTTTATTATGAGATTATCAGGAATATGAACTAAAACAGAATTGAAGTTCTAAATAAATAAGACAAATACAAAAAATCGTGTGCCTTCAACATGCACACAAGATATATACGGCTTTGATTTTGATGATGCATGAATGGGAATGAAAGATATACAATCTTAGTATGAGCTAAGCATTGTCTATTTTCAAATGATTGAGCATGGATAAATCATAAAGGTACCAAACTTTAAAGCCAATCAAGGTGTGCGTTGTTGAAAATAAACTTGATTTTTGTATTTTATTAATCTGGATTTCTCCATATAGAAAATACCTATAATATATATATTTAGATATTTATGAAATAATATATATTTAAAAACATATTAGAGACAATTTAGTAGATGTATATATGGAAAATATATCAATATTATAGAGAACGGTTTCAAACCATTAGATCAGGTGAATCTCCGACGTTTATTTAAGTTGTGAATTAGTATAAATATGCGTAGAGCTACTAATTTTGCAGGTACGAAAAAGTTTGAACATTTATAATTAAAGTTAGAAATAAAGGTTTTAGTTCCTCCTTGTAAAAAAATTATTTTTTCCCCTCCAGTCTCTCAGTTATCCCAATTACATTTTTCTAAAATCAAATCTATTCCATATCAAAAGAACTTCCAACATGTGTGTTTGTGTGTGTATGCACACACACCTCTCCCAATATACATGTGTGTATGTATACATATGTGTATTATACATATATATGTGTTTGTGTATGTGTGTATATGCATGCGTGTGCACGCACACATGTGCGTTTGCATGTATATGTATATGTGTATATGCATATTTCTATGCACATTATACATTGTTAACAAGTAGAATGAATAAGGATTGGGCTTGAGGGTCAGTCATAATCATTAGCTGCACCAGCATGGAGACATTGATCATCATACAACAGTCTATATAACAATACCCAATTTTGAAGTTCATACTAGGATGAAAAAATGATCATTCTTCAGTAGTCTAGCCTTTTGAAGTTAAAATCAATCCCCATACTTAATGATCCGAGTTCACATCATTTATTAAATTGACCAAAGCCAAGGTCCTCCTCCTTGGAAATTTAATTTCCTTGCACTATTTTAGATAAGAATACCAACCTCAAGTAGAAAATTTCACCATGTTCGGCGAAGAACCAGATGTATATTCCGCTGTTCAAATTCAAGGATACATTTGTTATACATTTTCACATCTAAGCCAACTAATTCTTATTCTTTTATACACAGATGTCTTTAAAGTAAGTTTTCTAAAATAATGATTACTATCAAAAGTTGATGTACAACTTTTATTATGCATTTCAAAGCTCAAAATGCTAGGTTACTGTGAGTTTCAGTCAATACATACTTAATTGAATTTGCAATCTGTTCTTAGAAAAGCATTTGAACTACATCGACATCTCAATCTGTTTTCATAGTTTAGTTATTTTATCTGCACAGGATGTCTAAATAACCATTATTAACTTATTGTGCATACAGTGGGGGTACGTATTTCAAATTTAATTAGATAATTATTTGGTAATTAGATAATTAAGACTGAAGAATTAGACTAACGATCTTCAAAATCAACAAATGAAGGAGTTCATGCATGTAAGGAAGTGTATGCAAGTTTACGCTTAGGTAAATTAGAAAGGAACAATTAGGTCAAATATAAGTGATTTCACTTCAGGAATATGTCAAATCAAGTTCATAATAGAAGAAGAAATGTCACACACTTGCTTTATATAGGATACTACGCATTCTCATAAATGTGGCGCAACAATTTAGTATTAGCACTATCTCTTATGTATAACTTAGCATTAGAACAAGGTAACTGTTTGTGTGACTTATTTATTTTTATTTTATTTAGATAAAGGATAGGAAAATTCCCAGCCTAGAAATATTTTGTGTGACTTATTAACTTAACATTAATCTGAAATGAAGGTTGTTTCTCACCTAGATAATCAAGTCCTATGAATTTATGCTTCACTGGGCAGATCAAAGATTACTATCAAATTGGTGTATATATACAAGGAAAAGATAAACTACCATAATCTGATACATATTTTTTTATTAAGGTGCCATTGATTTGAGGTCAAATGTTATTTTTAGGTTTAGAACCTAAAAATCGCAGCATTCATGTTTATAACTATATTAACGTGCAGCAAACATTAAGAATTTGATCTAATGTTTTCGACTAATGCTATGTTGTAAAAAAAGCAACTGCACATGCTGAAATGGTAATTATTTAGCATGCATGTAGTCTTCTGTGAAAATTTCATAGCATTTGGACTTGTAGATTAGGAGAAATGATCGATACGAACTGGGATTCTCGGTAGGCTGTTTGGTTCGACTCGCTTTTCATTCGACTCGGTTCTGTTCGACTCGGTGACGTGGCGTTAACTTGTGTTGACTGCTGTGCTTTTCTCCACATCGATGGACACGAAGTAGAAGTCTTCGGATGGATGCAAAGTCGACGAAGTGGAGCGAGTCGAAGTATGGCTCGAGGCGGAGCGAGTCGAAGTGTGCACTGATTGAGCGAGTCGAAGAAGGCATCTGAAGGAGGCGAAGCTGAGCGAGTCGAAGTTGTCGCTTCTGATGGTTGCGAAGCGAGTCAAAGGGAGCGAGTTGAAGGGGTCGCTTCTGATGGTTGCGAAGCGAGTCGAAGGGAGCGAGTCGACCGGTGATTGATTTTCATCCAATTTTGTATCGTTCATAACTTCGAGTACAACGGAAAACTCTTCGAGTCTTCAACGATCCCTTAGCACATACACATCCATCTGAGCCCTACTAGCTTAATACAATTTCCACTGTCTGAAACCCCCCACGTTCTTCCACTCCATGACTCCCCCCATGAACCTCTTCGGTATCTCCTCCTTACTCGAGTCATAAACCGAAGATACAGAGTGTCTAATCTTATGTACCTACTACCCCCACAAGTCAGAAATCGAAGATACAAGGCTTTTCATCATGTTGTACATCACCATCCACGCATGATAGGAACGAGCCAACACCTCCAGCACGATCTACGGAGTCCTGAACCATCAACCTCAGAAACTACTCCACACACCATCGAGTCATAAACTGAATTATCAACTCTCATGTCGAAGCAGCATGTCATCGCCTCACCGTCGAAATCGCTCGCCTTAGAGCAATAACATCAAGACTCTAAGTCGGTCGCATGAATAAACCACCAAATCGCGCACCATGAAATCTCCTTGACATCCAAGCCAAAGATCGTCCAAATCGCCAATCAACAATAATGATGGACATTGGGTCAATACCAACCACTTTGGTTTTATACTTAACCAAAACAGATAAGTACAAACCAAACGGAAACATCTGACATCCATCTTGAAGTTTGAAGCCTCGTCTTCCACCTTCGGATTAGTCAGCACGTATCCTAACACCACTCTACAACTTATCTCGTTCGTTAGGTTTCCGCGTGTACGAAACCTCAATGTACAAGATATTCCCCTAACACCCGATCACTACTAATCAGTTATTTCAACCAAAAATAGCCAAACAACCAACAAGCAACCATGCAACAAACATCCATACACACATCCAAAATAGTATACATACAACATGTAAAATACATCCATATCAATTAATGGGTAAATCATATCAAAAATAGCCCAAATATAATAATTCCCTAAAAATGGCACGTTGATGTAAATATGTGATATTCGATATAAATCATTTTAAAATAATTTTAGTTTCTTTTATAAAAATCTAGTATGTGTATAAATATAGAAAATTCAAATTTTAAACCAAAAATCATTTCAAAATGTCGCTTTAATTCTATACAACAAATCATAATATGGGGAGAGACAATATCACTCACCTCAATAAAAATCTATCCAACCCAGCGCCAAAGCATAGATTTCTTCATCACAAGGGCAATGCAAGAAACCGCATCCAAAATGGATCTCGCGTGCAAAAGATATGGATCAATTATGATTCGAGATTAATTAAACAATTAATTAACTAATTAAAATGGTTAACTACCTAATTATTCCCAATCCTTCTTCTCCTACATCTCAAATGCCTATACACGTGCACAAAGAAGAGGCCGAGTATATCATCTTCTTTCTCTCCTTGATTTCTCACTTAATACTTAATGAAACAACGATCTGTCTTCGCCAAATCGTCCCATTACTCGATCCCTTCATCCTGGACCCAAAAAGGAGGTGCTTCATCGCCTATATGATATCGCAACCTAACAGCCGCTACTGTCTAAAGCTATGGATGCATTTTGCATGCTTGGGCCGGAGCTTCGACGGATGGTTCAACGAGGTGCGGTTCGACATGAGAAACACGATGGTAATTCTGATCCGCCTATCGTCGCCTAAATCTCTGACAATCTCAAACCCTAGCTGTGGCCTTTGACATTGACATTCGCTAATCATGATCGCACACTAGATCGATACCACCATCTCGAAGCTCTCATCGATACGAGCTTATTGGATACGGTTTCACGATTTTTAGTGGATCAGATGTTGAGATTTTGATTTTTGGATGTCAAGAGAGAGGCGCCATGGATTCTCTAATGGAAAGGTAAAAGTGAAATTAAAAATGAGAGAGATGGAGTGATCGGGGATATTTATACTAATATTATATTATTTATTTATTTGATTTCTCAAATAAACGGTCGTACGTTTCGAGTTCGGATGATCACAGGCGGCGTTTGATCGCAATGAAACTCGTCTGCGTACATTGCCTCATTTTTGTAGATCCAACGGTACAAATTTCGTCCCTATCTGAGACTGCGCTCCGGGATGCTAATTTCTCGCATTTCTAGATCATCCGATCTCCAAATATAGCGATCCTTATACTCATTTTAATTCGCAACATCAATCCGAACTCAATGGAAGTAGTCTTGAGTTCTGATTCGACCATATGCAAAAAATCATATTTTTAGGCCTTCATTTAATTAACGATTAAATATTTGAATCAATTATTTAAATATCTGATCGTTAAAAATACGGGTCGTTACACATTTCAACTATGATGATAAGTCTTAAACGTATAAAAAAGAATTCAAGTTATATTATATATGTTGGTAATGTATATATATCGATGTTCAACTCAGTTTTGTGCTAGCCAATATAAAATACAGCTTATGTTCTTCTTTATACAAACGATGATACTAACTATAAATTATAGTCTGTTACTTGGGTTGTTAAGTGAATGGTAATAAGTTTCAACTACATTCACATGAATTACCAACATCATCTGTTAGATTTACATATGATAAAAACATAGATAACTTAGTTATCTTGAGACTTCTTAGAGACCGAATTAAAGACTGAATTAAAGACTAGAATTTTGTCTCTAACCAGTCTTAAATCTTATAGACCAATTTGAGACCGAGTTTCTGTCTCTAACTCAAACTTTTTAAGACTTCTTTTTTTAGTCTCTAATCGGTTTTTATTTAGAGACTGACTAATTTCAGTCTTTATTATTTAGTCTTTAAATGGATGTTTTTTAGTAGTTTAATCAGATTTTATTCCTAAACTCTAATTAATTTTGATTTGTTAAATTAGGGCTAATTTGTTGTTATAGTTGTATAATACCTCATTGATTGTTTGGTATAACTACACCAAAACAGACGATTGCCAACGAGTATAAGCGTTGCGAAAAAATTCAGTAACACTTATATGTGTTGCTATAGGGGCGTAGACATTTGTTTGCAACGCTTATAAGCGTTGGCTTATATTTTTCCCCAATGTTTATAAGCGTTGGGGAAAAATATGTTCTAACGCTTATAAGCATTGGGGGAAAATACGACCCAACGCTTATAGGCATTGCGAAAAAATATCACCCAACACTTATAGGCGTTGGATTACAATTTTCCCCAATGCTTATAAGCGTTGGAACATTGCAAGACTAGAGCAAGTGATGGTTGTGAATCTTGTAAAGGGGCTTGAAAATCATTAGTGTCTATGCTCAATCTTGCATTCAACAGCGGTGCTACGTTCCTAGCTGCAATGATGTAAAAACAAAAAAAAGGATGAAGAAGACACCCAAAGAATGGTAGCTTATCCTAATCGTAGAGCAAAAGGTAAAGCAAGAATGAAGAGTAGAATCAAACATAGAAAAAATGGATGACCCTATAAATTTTAGTAGTGGCAACTAACTGTAGCTCAGTTTGAAGTTGTCATTTCTTTCAGTTAGTGGCTTGGTAGTTCAGTGAAACTGAGCATGGCAAATATATATTTGCATATGACATATCAATACATGATTGTAGGGAAAGCCTTTTGTGTGTGCGTTTGTATAGATTTCGATTGTAAAATAAGAATGGGACTGACTTATAAGGCGCTTTTTTATTTTACTGTGCCGCTAAGTCATCACAATCTACAAATGCAAACCAATGATAGGAATTTCATCTAGCAAACCATACATCCAATCCACTTTTGCGTCTGATAGGAAGGCAATTGTGTGTTCTATTCATCAAAATATCTATAGTCCTCACCATCTTCTTCACCTTCAGCTCTTTTATATGGTAAATGCTACAGCAACCAAAATAATTTACACAGTTTACGTAGTGTATGCTAAAGCAACCAAAATAGTAATTTTGCAACAAGAGAGAAGGTTAAACATTGAACGACTAACAACATCGACAGACTTAACAAGCATTGTGATGTATAAATATTCAGAACTGTGCTGCTAACTTAAGCAAATGTGTCGCTATGTCTATAACTGGAACTCTGTAAAAAGCAACCATAAATCGCTCCTTGTCTAACAATATAATTCACTGCAAACTTTTAGTTGGAGAGCGATTAGGTATTTCTTTTGAAAAGATGATGATTTAACGAAATTAAGCTAGGTAGAAAAAGACAAAAAGGAAAAAAAAATGAAAAAAAGGTGTATAATTTTCATTATTTTCCTTTTCCAGGAGAAAATGGCAATCTAAGTGCTGATCCGATGAAGTCATAAATGACATGTATACCTTAGCTACCATACTAGCATGTAATAATGGACTGCATAATGGCAGAAAATGGAAGATGGTAACTAGAAATACATCCACAAAAAAGCTTTTATAAATAACTAAAACCTGCCACTGTTTAAATTCAACACATATATAGAAACATTATAATTAATTAACGATACATCTTCGCTGTGTTATTAGCTTTTGTTAGCTGTGTATTTTGTACAGCCACTTACTTAAGAAGCACCGAAGAGTTTAAATTTCATGCAACTCCCACGTGGCGGCATCAGTTTAGTTCAGCTACCCACCATTCGACGTAACAACATATATATAGTAATAAGCTCAATAGTCAAATGAACGATACACCTACCAGCATACTATATCGTTTTTAATATTATTATATCTCTAATTTGAAATAAAACCTATTGTATCATTTTTAATATCTACAATTGGAAAATAATAATGTATATAATTATCATAGTTATTTATAACTATTTAAAAGATATAAACCAATAAAGTATATTTCATTCTTTTTCATGTTTAAAGTTGAGAAATTCACTTTTTACAAATCAGTATTAAAAACAGGCACTCATTAACTATTTTTTTAAGATGAACGGTAGTTTTTTTATTTTATGTTTTAGCACAAATAGAAATTATTGAGATATGAAACAATAGTTTAAAACTAACTATATTTTTAAAAACTAATTTAGTTATTTTTATAAACTTGTTTATTTTTTTATAAAATATTGTTAACTTAGTTAATTTTAAAAAATAGGCAACTTTTTATAAATTTGGTTAATTTTTATAAAACTTAGTCTTAATTCTTTAAAATTTAGTTAATTTTTATACGTTTAATTAATTTTTATAAAACTTAGTTAACTTGATTAAATTTCTTTAAAATTTAGTTAACTTTTATAGAACTTAGTTAATTTTTGTAAAAACTTAGTTAATTTCTAAAATCTTATTTAATTTCTACAGAACTTGGTTAACTTAGATAATCTTTATAAAGTTTGGTTAATTTTTATAAATTTGGTCAACTTAGTTAAAAAAAATTAAAAAAAAATTAATTTTTATAAACATAGTTAATTTTTATAAAACTTAGTCAATTTAGCTAAATTTTTATAAAACTTAGTTAATTTTTAAACTTATTTAGTTTTTATTAAATATAGCCGACTTGGTTAATTTTTGAAACGTAGTTAACTTAGTTAACTTTTATAAAACTTGGTTAAATTTTAGAAACTTATTTAATATTTATAAAACTTGGTTAACTTAGTTAATTTTTATAAAACTTAGTTAACTTAGTTGGATTTTTTAAAATATATTTAATTTTTATAAAGTTAGTCAAAAAAAATTAAAACATAATTAATTTTTATAAACTTAGTTCTTTTTTATAAAACTTAGTTAACTTAGTTAAAAATTTATATAACTTAGTTAAATATTTATAGAACTTATTTAGATTTTATAAACTTGTTTAGTTTTATAAAACTTGGTTAACAATGTACATAACGATATGTTCATACATTCTAAAATAAAAGCAAATATTCCTACTATGTAGACATTATTAGAAGTATCTTCATCCAATCTTCTATTTAAATTGTTATATCCTTCTTCAACTAACTCCCACAACCATCACTTCATAAAAACCAAAAAAATTATTTAAATTGTTAAAGTTTTTTTAACATTATATTATATAAATATTATTATGTGATACATAGAGTTATAAACTAGTTTATATGAAATTAAATGTATAATGTTATTTTAATCTACACGTAACTTTAAGCGATTAATTAATCCAAAGCTATAAGCAGCATAACAATCAATTATTTTATAACGCAAAAAGGTATTAATTTTTGCAACATATTTTATAGGTTATACTTTCAATTAAATAACAATTATATGCATCTAAGAATCATGCCATTTGTTGGGAAACCGACTGTCAAATTCTAACATAAGCAAATAGGCTGACTTGACTCCTATTACCAGTTTCAAAACCTGGAATTGTGTCATTCCATCATCGAAATTTCCATTCACTAAGAACTGAAATTTGTTTATGATTATATCATCATTGCCTTTGACCCTTTCAATGTCTAGGAGTGGTTTAATCCTGAAATGAATTAAATTAAAATACTCAAACATATATATTTACATGGTCGTTATAATATAATACTTCTCTAAGCAGTCAAATGTAAGGGACTTTAGAACAATGGAAGTGTTTCTTTTCAGTACAACATTGAAAGCATACGTGTATATTACATAAGTTTGGTAGAATCGTAAACAACCATACTTGAACATAACAATTAGCATGCTGATGGTGTCCTACATTCTTATACCCTTTGACATTTTTGCAATTAACAAAGGTTTCTTATTACTTTAGCGTTCACATTAGAAACAAAGCAAAGCAAGAAGATAAAGTACCCGATCTTCGAAAAAATCCACCATCATTCCGATCCGTATTGTGAAAAAATCACGACCAATCACGAATCTTACAAGCTGCATCAATGAATATAGAAACCCCAATATTGTAATTGCAACAATATACCTACACAAAATAAACATGATTTTAGATCACATATATATAAACTAACATGGCAATTCAATTAATTGCTTTACTGAAAACCTATGGCTATACCATACACAGCATCTTATTCTTGTAAAAAGTAATTTCCCATTATCCACATATTTATGCAAAAATAAAATAAGCAATCTTAATGCCTCCATAATTAACAATTTAAACATCAATTCACAAACCTGTACTCGTCGTAATGATCAAAATCCTTCCAATCTCCATGTTTATTCGAACCCATGACAATCGCAGCTATCAAAGAAAAAACACATGTTGCAGCTCGAGCTGCAATCATAATCTTATCGAGAAAATCTTATCTCTTTCATTTTCTAATCGCTCTCTGAATAGCGTTGCCTCCAGCTCCGTTTGATAATGGCTTGCCCCTAACGATCGGCGGTTGGACTGATGACGACCCGGCTGGCGGCGTTTCTGGCGCTCTTGAGGTCTCAATGTCATTTGTAGGGATAGCTGTTGCCATATCTTTCTGTGTATTTCTATAAATTCATGGTTTCTGTGTAGGAGGCGAAGAGCTAGATGACAAAGAGGTCTTGAAGTTTGGAATTTAAATCGGATTGGGATTGGAATTTGGATTTGCTCCTTGCGATCGCTAGTCGCTTGCTCCGTGCTTTGCTGCTGAGCCTTGATCGATGATCGCATTTTGCTGTTGCTTTTGCTACTTTGGTAAAGGGCCGACCGTGGTCGGAGTAGCGTTTGACGTCGACAGCAGCGCCTGAAATCCAGTGCGAGAGCAACGACGAAATCGAATCGCCAGGAATCGCAATTTGATTTTGTTTTTTTAGAGCGGCTGAATGAAAGCATTGAAAAGGTATTAGGGTACGGATGACTAAAGGATGCTCTTTTACTTTATTGCCCCAACAACATTTAGTTAGTTTCAATTTAACCAGATTTTCCAACACAAATATGTGTTAGCAATAAAAAAATTTAAATGTGTATTTTTGGTGACACATTTTTAGCTTAGAAACAGATATTGTTGTGATTAATCTACAATACAAATAAGTGTTGGCAATTGAAAAAAATAAGTGTTACGAAATGGCTGTTATGATGTAGTGTATTGAATGCTAATTAGGTTGTTATTATAATTGTTTATCATTGAAATGTTGAGAAAAAAATTTGTTTAGTGTATATCTACGTTAATTGGTGTATGCGTTGATTAATTAGTGCATACGTGCATTAGGGCTAGTTTGGATTAATTAGAGTCGATGCTCAGGATTTAGTGTATGCGTTTTCAAGATGACGAAAACGATGATTTAGTGTATGCGTTTCTTTGAATGTAAATAAATTATTGTAAAAATTGTTATATAATACAATTTACTTTTTATAACTCCTTTAGAGAGTTTCTGGCCCCGTCTGACAAGTATTGTATACGATCGTTGTACGAATGTTCGTTTTTACTACAGAACGGACATTTATATTCATCCGATACAATATTTATCAGATTTGTCCCTGTATTGGACAAGTTACAAACACAATAGAGTAATTATATTTTGCAAATCATTTCATTTTAAATGGTTCAAAAAATTTTGACAACACTTTCTTTTTGTTCTCTATGTACATGCATATGTGTACGATACAGTGAACTAAAGGGAAGTGCTACTGAAATTTTGTTGAATCGTTTAACATGAAATAATTTGCAAAATATAATTACTACTGTGTTTGTAATGGAAAGTAGGATGACCAACCATCAAAATCTAAAACAATAACCTAAAAATTATAGATTACATTCATATAATAGTTTGTGTAAATCCGTTTGAAAATAAAGTTAAATAGAATAATATTATATATTTGCGAAAGTTTAAATGTATGAATTAATTGAAAAATAAAATGTCAACAAGTAAATGATTAATACGTTTTTATGTTTTAAAGTAGGAAAAATGGTCAATTATTTTATCGATCGGAGCTGAATGTACCAACAAAGAAGAGAAATTGAAGTAATAATGGGAACGACGAAGAAATTCATTGTCCATGTAGTAGGTGCAAATTAGCATTTGATATCGGATATAGTAATAGTTCATTTGTGCCAATATGGTTTCGTGCCGAATTATTTTATGTGGGATCGTCATGGATAACTTATAGCACCTAATCATGTACATTCAGAGGAGATGGTGGATACTGAAATTGTTTCGACGAATCTCATAGAAGATATGGTTGAAGATGCAGCACGTTCAATGTTCTCTACCCTTGAAGTTGATGGTAACGATGTTAATGTCAAAGAAGAACCAAGTATTGGAGCAATTTTTTTTATGATTTATTGGATGCTGCTAAGAAACCTCTTTGGCATGGTTGTACAAGTGGTACCCAACTATCAGTAACCGCATAATACATTGCGATGAAATCAAAATACAACTTCACAGAAGCCGGGTTTACAGCTATAGTACAAGCTGCAAAACGGCATATGCCACCCGATAATTTAATGCGCTAAAATCATTATGAAGTAAAAAAAACTTATGTCTGCTTTTGGTTTGCCGTATCAAAAAATAGATACATGTTTAAATGGTTACATGTTGTTTTGAAAAGAAGACATCAATCTTAGAAATTGTAAAATATGTAATCAGGAAAGATACAAACCAAGAAAAAAGAAGGGAAAGAAAGTTCCATACAAGCGTATGCATTACTTACCCATCACTCTTTGACTTCAAAGGTTATATGCATCTTCTGTAACCGCGCATCATATAAGATGGCACTGTATGAGAACATAGGAAGAAGGTACGTTAACACACCCAGCTGATGGAGAAGCATGGAAGCATTTTGATAAGACATACCCCACAGAAAGCCATAATGTT
Organism: Allium fistulosum; assembly: GCA_030737815.1. Taxonomy (NCBI): domain Eukaryota; kingdom Viridiplantae; phylum Streptophyta; class Magnoliopsida; order Asparagales; family Amaryllidaceae; genus Allium; species Allium fistulosum. The sequence goes on along the minus strand of CM060903.1, from coordinate 872,858,931 downwards.
AGACTTGGTTTATGTACGGATGGATTTTCACCATTCTCTCAATTTGGTTCAAAGTATTCATCTTGGCCTATAATCGTTACACCTTATAATTTACCTCTGTAGATGTGTATGAAAACTCCGTATTTGTTTCTCACTATTGTCATCCCTAGCCCTGATGATTCGACACAAGGAATCGACGTATATTTACAACCGTTGATTGAAGAGTTGAAAACATTATGGTATGAAGGTATGGAAACATACGACATTTCAAAAAAAAAAGAATTTTCGTATGTTCGCTTCTCTGCGGTGGACTATAAGCGATTTTTCTGCGTATGCAATGCTTTCGGGTTGGAGTATGGCTGGTCGTCTAGTTTGTCCTTATTGCATAGAAGAAACACGAGCATTTTCTTTACCGCATAGGAAGAAAATTTTGTGGTTTGACTGTCATCGGTATTTTCTCCATATTAATCATTCTTTTAGAAAAGATAAAAAAAAGTTTACAAGTAATAGACTTGAGACCTTGCGACCACCAACAATTTGGTCAAGCGAAGATATTTATGACCTTGTAAAGGATTATCCAAAGATACATGAACTTGGCGAACAAACTGAAATTCAAGGTAAATTGATGATTCATAATTGGTGCAAACAAAGTATATTTTGTAAGTTGCCTTATTGAAAACATCTCCTAATTTGTCATAATATCGACGTGATTCACAATGAGAAAAATGTGTTTGATAATGTATTTAACACAGTTCTTATTGTTAAAGGAAAGACTAAAGATGATTTGAACTCAAGACGTGATATAGAGGCAATATGCAATATGCAATCGTCCTGAGCTTCATATGAAGCTAAATGACACAAGAAACCCAAAGCATGTTATGAGCTAGACAGTAGCCAAGTTAAAGTTTTGTTAAAGTGGGTGGAAGGATTAAGATTCCTTGATGGGATTTCCTCTAATCTGTGTAGATATGTCGACTATAAGAACGGTAAACTGAGTGGGATGAAAAGTCACGATTGTCATGAAATGATGGAACATTTGTTACCCGTCGCTTTCAAAGAACTGTTGCTTAAAAAAGTTTGGACGGTTGTAACAAAATTTAGCTTGTTTTATAAGGAGCTTTTTTCAACTACGTTAAAAGTTAATCGTCTACATAAACTTGAGGAAGAAATTCCTATACTGCTCTACAAACTGGAAAAAATATTTCCTCCGAGTTCTTCAATGTAATAGAGCATCTACATGTTCATCTTCCGTTTGAAGCATGTCTTTGAGGTCCTACGCAATATGGATGGATGTATCCATTTGAAAGGTATTAATATTGAGTATGTTAAATTTTAGTTTAATTGCATGTAATAAAATTTAATTATAATTATTCTTAACAGGTACTTAAATCATCTAAAGAATAAAGTAAGACAAAAAGCACGAGTTGAAGGTTCAATATACAAATCATATATCGAAGAAGAAGCTTCATTCTTTTTCTCTCACTATTTCAGTGACCATGTGAACTTATCTTTTGAAAGTGCTTTGTGAAATGATGAGGGCATTGAACAAGATTCTTCTAAATCAGTTCTATCTATTTTTAGATAGCAGGGATGCCATGTTGGAAAATGTGTGGAAGTATGGTTAGACGACAGAGATTACCATTTAGCCCACACATATGTTCTTCTTAACTGTGTAGAAGTTGTGCCATTTGTTAGGTATTATTAAATAACACATCTAAAATTATTTACTTGAATAATACATGTGTGTAGTAATTATAATCCAATATATTATCTATATATGCAGTATTTACGAATCACAACATCCAAGCGGTGATATCAGCAAAAAATTTGATACTTGGTTTTCGAACCATGTATATGATCTGGTAAATTGTGTGATCGATGAAGAGTTGAAACATCTTGCAATGGCACCAAAAAGAAAAGTCAAGACATATCCAATATTCTTTGTCAATGGATACAAATTCAACACCAAAGAATATTAAGCTAAAAATTTAACTAACAATACTGGTGTATATGTTAAAGGTAGTGATGATCCAAATGATCACATAAATGATTTTTACGGCATGTTAACTCAGGTTTTGCAATTAACATATTTCACCAGACCCGTGGAAGAAGTTTATTTGTTTAGATGCAACTGGTTCAGTAATGTTCGAGGTTTAGGAATCCACACGCACCAAAAATATAATATTATTGAAATAAAACATACATCACGTTATCATAAGTACGATTCGTTTATACTAGCAAAACAAGCCCTACAAGTTTATTATGCTCCTTATTCATCTCTAAAAAGAGATAAAACAGACTGGTCGGTAATTTTTAAAACAAAGGCAAAATTTACGTTTGATGGAAAGAATATTCCAAACGAACAAGCGTACCAAGCAAATATCGAGGAAAATGACGAAATTACAATAACAGATGAACAAACTGATTTTGGACCTCTAAATGATGAATCAAATGTATTAGTAGATGTATTTGAGACCACAGAGGAAAACAATATAGAGTACGCGACCGAGTCTAAATCAGAAAATGACGAGGACTGATTTAATAGTATACATGTTGAAAAAAGGTAAATTATGGAAGTATTGATGTTACACTTTTTTTGTATGTTATATGCGATTATTGATGTTAATTCTTGATATGTTTACTCATAATTGAATGATATGTTCTGCCATAATAAAATAATATGTATATGACAGGTATTATAGTGTCTTTCTTTAGGCGGCGGAGTTCTTCGCAGTCCGGTTCCTCCTCTTCGTCTCAGAGAGGGACTGTTCGTGTAACACCCCTAATTTTTGATAACCTTATTCAGGAGATTTAATTAGAATAAATTAAATAGAATAATGTAGAGTGATAAGGAGATTGAGTTTGGTTAATTAATGTAGTGGCCATGCTAGTTAAATTGAAAGAGCTTAAAAAGGTTAAGTGTGAACTAATTAAACATAAGGGCATTAGGATCATTTGCTGCCCACATTCTCCACCCTTATACTATTATCCCCTTAGCCATACATGTTCATTTATCTTAAGAAAAAATTAAAAATGTAAGAAAGCAAATAGGAGCCGGCCATTAAGGAGAAAGAGGAAGAGAGAAATCAAATCTAAAGCTTAGGATTCAAGCTAGAAGAAATCAATCTCAATCAACCTCCAATTTCCTTATCCAAACTAAGGTGAATAATAATCACTACATCTCAACTTTGGCTTTATAATCATATGATATTAGATTTAAGGGTAAATTTGTTTTTATGATATATTGGATGATGATATGCTTGATTTGTAATTTGTTTAGATTAAACAATATTGTTTTAAAGGAGATATGCACAGTTTAGGAAAAACCGAGGTTAAATGATTTTTAAATGCCATGGAAAAATTATATGTTATGAGAAATATGATTTTGGAGTTGGTTTCAATTTTTATAATTTTCTAAGCCGTGGGGAACTAGTTATGAATTTTCAAAGGAAAATGTGATTATTTGGATTTATAAAAATTATTTCAGAAATTATATTAAGGTTTTGGGTCTGAAATTTTAATATGTTAGGCAACATGATTAAAGTAAATTTTTGAAATTTTTTGGGATTTTTACTAAGTTATTTAGTATGGAAATTAAATTATTTTAAAAGGAGGAACTAAATGATTTAATTGTTTTGTAATAGGAAGGGCTTATTTATTAAATGTTGATTAGTGTTAGATCTGAGAAATTGCGGCAAATTTTAGTATAATAATTTGAAAGTTTAATGTAACCAATCATGTGTTTACAAGTGGGCAAGTTAGTTACAAAAAGTTTAGTTTATTTAGTAAAATCAGCCTTTAGCTCAGAAAAGTGGGTTCCGTATTCTTTAGAAGGACCTTTCAACCCAGAGCTTCCGCCTCCAACCTAGTTGAAACCTTCTAGGTTGAAACCAGTAAACTAATACACATGGCATCATTAAGATGGTACGTAGTGGATTGGAGAAAGGTGGAAGGTAGGGTGTCAAAACGTGGCTTCCGAAGGAGTTGGTTCCTTTGTTTTGTTTTGTTTTAAAAGAAAAGCGCTTGCCTGTTTATAAAAGGGTTTCACAAATGTTGAAACCAATGGTTTCGAAAGGGTATTTCAAAAGAAGCTTTCGAAGGAGAGCCACCGCCTTTGTTTTAAATTAGTAGCTTTCGAAGGAGTTACTTAGATTTTTATTGAAGTTGTCGGAAGGGGTAGTTTTGACCAAGTCGAAACCCTTCTGTGATTTGATGCCTTTCGATGGTATTGAAAACATCAGTACTGTCAAAAGGTACCATTTGTTTTACAAAATAATAACACTTCCTACTGCTTTCGAAAGGGGTTAGGGGTTTCGAAGGCAGTGGTTTCGAAAGGGGTTCGAAGCCAACCTTCAATGGTTTTACCCAGACGTTTTAATGCTTTCGAAAAGATGGTTTCGACACTATCAAGCTTCCCCAATACTTTTTGAAATAAAGAATTGTTTCGAAAGAGATGCTTTCGCCTATGTTCACTTTAACCCAAAATGTTATTTTAAATATAAACCCAATGGCTTTGAAAGGTATTGGTTTCGAAGGGTAACCTTTTATGGTTTCGAAAGAAGTATTTTTGAATGGTTTCGAAGCTATACTTCTATACTTATATGATAATACTTTAACAAGGTCGAAAGGTTTTGAAAGAGATGTTTTAAAGTATTCGAAATGCAGGAGCCTAAGGTTTTGAAGATATGTTTTTATGCTTTCGAAGTAGGTCATCCTATGAGGTCAAAAGCAAGGTTTCGAAGGTGTAGGAAGACTTTTAAACCCAAACTCATTTTAATGGAGAAAAAAACCTATGGCTAAATAAAGGAGTTCTGAAATGATTTTAAGTATGTAAATTTGAAGAAGTATTACCTTGATATGAAATATAGGTTAAAGGGATTAACTAAGTTTTATATGAAAAGTATTTCAAGGACTTTAAACCCACATGAATGGTATTGTAAGTTGTAATGTTTGCTTCTTCAAATATGAACATATTTACATGATAAAGGACCCATAACTGCATTTTGGGGATAAAGGAGTAGAAAAAATAATAGGTTAACCCAGTAGCGAATATAAATTGATTAAACTCCTAAATGAGTAGAATTGCATCTAGGGAGTGAGGGAGACCAAAATATAGGATGCCTAAACCTTGAAGTTGTTTGGGAGATAGGTTCATAGTAAACCCATGAAAACTATGATTAGGAAGTTATTGGGAGTAACCAACAGTTCATAGTAAACCCATGAAAACTATATATTAAGGATGGTTGGCAGGGGCCGATTGGTTTGTAGTGAACCCATGAAAACTATACCCGGATTAAGTATTGACATCAATCAAAAGGTTCCTAGTCAACCCATGAAAACTAGGATAGGAAAGAACTTATAAGAGACATCAGTAGGTTCCTAGTCAACTCATGAAAACTATGATAAGAAGGGAGTTACTAGAATAATCCATAGGTTCCTAGTCAACCCATGAAAACTAGGATAATAGATGAGTTATTGGAATGACCAATAGGTTCAAGGGGACGCATGAATTAATTAAGTTAATTGGCAGGGGCCTATAGGTTCTTAGTGATCCCATGGACACTATGAAATAGGACAGGGCGTCCATAAATTATAAAAAGGTTATTAGCAAATCCATGAAAACTAATAGGTTAATAGTGACCCTAGAAACTATAATTATGACCGGGAGTCAATTAAACCGGGGATGGGAAATCCCAGATGTTTATATATATATGCATATCCTCATAAATGTTTTAAATGCTTTGTTTTAACCATTGTGAATGCAGGAGCACAATATATGGTTTTGAAAAGGTTTTAGGATACTAGTGAGGGGAAAACTCGTTCCGCTAAGTGGCGTGGTCTCACTAGATATCTAAATAGATTGAGATGTTAGATTATTATCCATACCAGGTTTTATGTCTGACTCGAAGTTTTTTCCCCTTAAACTCTCGGGTACTCAATTAATTTTGAGTCGTTTGAGGTTTAGGGTTTCCATGTTCTCTTTTTAGATGAATAAAGCTTCCGGAGGCATGCAGGAGGTAGTTAGTTATTCAGAGTTATCTTTTTCTGCTGTGTATTTTGGATGTAAAGGCAGACTTATTAGCCTTATTATATACTCGGATCAACTAAAGGGGCATCTTCATATGTCGCTCTTGGCATATGTGTAATAATTATATTTTTCTAAACGTGGTTAACATTTGTGGGATTACGTAATGAACATGAAATGTTTTGAATGGAATGTGGAAATGTGTTTTTAATTTGTTATTTTTTCCATATTCTTGTGATTTATGTATCAATGTATCTAATACCGCCGAATTTGGTCGCCGAGGATTAAAAACTATGGATGACTACAGCATCCGTAGCTGTTAGTATTGGGCCTCCAAGTATGAAGATGTTACAGTTCGCAGCGGAGGTGATAGCAGCGGCCCATCCCAGGAGGCACCACGTACGGTAGTTAGATTGCTACCGAAAGCAGATGGCTTGTAAGTATAAAATTTACTTCAGCATTATAAATATTTTGTATGATATATTAGTCATGATTTGTCTGTATCATATTTAATGTAGGGGTTTTGAGCAGGAGCCTTCCAATATAGTGCTCAGCATATCTAGGCAGGCATACATGAGCCGTATGACTGCATGCTGGCCGAAATGGAGTAGGATTCCTGGGCATGTCCGGGAGTGCATCTGGCAGGACTTCCTGGTAAGTGTAAAATTATATATCATTATATATAATCACTTTACAATTTGTTGACTAAGTATAAATGTATAACTTATATTTTTTCAACATATATATAAGGTGCGGTAGACCTGCAAGAGGAGGATGTTGCTCTTTGCCAGCGCCACGGTAACTCCAAAATTGCAAAGAATTTTCGGTATACGATGTCGAGCATCAGAAAATCCGGTAAGAAGCCAAACTGGATGGGCGCTAGTGTATGGGATGCTTGGGTCGCAAGGTGGGGTAGCGATAAGTTCAGGGTAAGTCTATCAGTTTTCACCTTAATTTGTTCAGTAGAGAATACGTAATTTATACCTGCAAAATATAATCTTAGTTTTTAATTTGCAGGCGGAGTCAGACAGGAACTCGGCGAATACGCAGAAAAATCCAATCACACACCGCGGTGGCTTGAAATCATTTCAGCATCATCGCGAGGACCTGGAAAATTGATTAATTGCAGTTACGAACAGTTATTACATTTTTTGTATAAATTTTTATGAACAACAATAATATACAATAATTATTATAGGAAAGAGCGCATGGGGCTCCCATCTCGTATATGGACGTATTTGCGCATACTCATACCGTCAGGCAGACCGAAGACGAGGGATCGATGACGTATGCCTGACATGAGGATGATAAAGCACACACCGCACATGTAAGTATATTTTAAGTTATAAGTTATTAATAATGGTCATTTTAATTAATTAGTAATAAATTATTATAATAATGTCGTGTAACATTTACTTGTATTTGATTTTGCATTGCAGGAAAAATTTATACAAGCACGTGTGTAGATGCTTGAGCATTCGGGATGGGAGCAGTTGACTACTGATGAGTAGGACACGATCTTTGACTCTGTTATGGACCCGACCTAGAAAAATAGGCGCTACGGCTACGACAATCAATCAGTAATTTATAAAAATTAACTAAGTTGTAAAATTTGCTTAATTTTTATAAAAGTTACGTAATAACTTAAACATATTTCGACTTGTTTTGTAGGCTCGGGCGTCACAAAGGGCTTACCAAAGGGCTCAGGACAACGCGAGATTAATGAGCTTCGACAGCAGATTGCACAGCTGCAGGACCGCCTCTAAGCAGCGCAAATGGAGCAACTGAACCAGCATTTGGCCGAGTATATAGAGCGTAATAGAGCATTCCCTTCGTCTGGTGGTTCCAGAGCCGATGATGAGTCATGAGGTACGTTTTGCAATTTTTGTTTTTAAACTTGTGTATATATACAATAAGAGATGGTGAGGTTGATTTGTGGACATTTGGTGCTTGATATTGATTTGTGAGGTTTGATGTTGGATGTATATATTGTACATTGATGTTGGATTTAGACATTGTGGGGTAATGATGGATTGTTTGGTTTGTATTGATTGGAATGTTTGAGTTTGAGATGGTAATGTTTGAGTTTTATATTATTATTGATATTGATATTGATATTGATTTTGCTTATATATCTGATATATATTGATTTTGATGTGTTGTGATATATATTGATATTGATGTGCTGTTGGGCTACTGGAAATTTTTTTTTACCTAGATTTCCAACGGTTATCGACAGTTTCTGACAGCTTATAGGTCGCCGACGGCTTCTGACGGCTAACCGGTTGTATATACCGACGGCATCAAATGGTTTATAGCATGTTTTTAAACCATGTGGACGTCAGCACCGTCGGAACTGCCATCGAAAAAGCCATCAAAGGCCATCGCAAATCTATCGTCGTTTCTGTCGAAAATGGACGAAAGCCGTGTTCTATATACCGACGGCATTTCCGACGGCATCTGACGGCCGCCGACGGCTTGGAGCCGTCAGAAATGACCGTATTCTGTGTAGTGAAAAAGTCGATTAACATATGCCCTAAGGTATGCCTTATGAATATAAAATGTGGTTTGTTCAAGAACAAGTTTTAGCAGTAGTCGACTTTTGACGGTCAAGCTTTCCAGCTATCCACAAGTTATGATGAATCATATAGTTCTTTTGGATTGTTCTGCAAACCAAATGTCATTCCAGACCCATTATAGCTAAGGACTCTAGATCTTGCTTAAGTGTAAGTCATGAATCATAATTAGTCCGTTTTCATCCGGAGTTATCATATCATACATCGAAATCGTTCCATGTTCGTCCAGAATTTATCTATTTTAGTCTACTCACAAGGCATTCAAATCTGAAGATCAAGTAAACGTCCATTCCAGGGTCCGATCTTTCTTGATTGTTTATCATCCAAACTAGAGTTCGATATCTCCGGATTGTTTAAAATCCAATCTAGGTTTGATCTCTCCTAATCGATTATCATCCAATCTAGGATTCAATCTATCTGGATCCTTGCCCAAGTCCAATCCGCTTGCTCTCCGATAAGGAGACCCAACATCCAAGCAGGTCCATCCGCTCACTCTCTGGGGACATACTTTTGATCTCTCTGGATCCTTGTTGAGCCCAATCTGCTCGCTCTTCGACGAGGGGGTCCAACGTCCAAGCAAGTCCGTCCACTTACTCTTCGGTAAAGGTACTTACTTCTTGTGGTCATCGCCCCGCTCTCCGAACAAGACTATCACGATTAATATCAATCATCACGTTCACGTGGTTTATAAAATCCTAATCAATTTCAGGGGGTAATCAATGTTCGTTGGTGTTTCCTAATCGGTGTTAGCCATCACTCATGAAGCCTGAGTTAGAACATCTAGCAAGAATCTAATCCTATCAAGGATCATCTTTAGGTTTCCAACTCGGAGCATGCCTAGGGACCGATCAGGATCACGTATACATGTAAGCGGTCAGATAGCGATATTGCATCATTTATTTAAAACAAAAGGCGAGGTAAGAGAATCAAACCTAATTCCAATCCATCCTGATTATGGGGTCATTATCTAATGGAAGTCTTTGATCCATAGCTTCATTCTGCCCCCCGTTCCTACTGTGAGCTTCTGGTTTCAGCTCCTATTGTTGTTCATTCGCATTCCGATCCGCCTGTCTTGCTCTAACATCACGCATTCCAGACATTAGAGCTCATCCTAGATCCAAATCAATCGTGCCCCTGAGTAAATTCCTCTAGTCACCGACTCGATTCAGGTCGGTACCGATCGGTTTTGCTCGTGGGGGCATTACTCCAGTTTACTATGTTCCAACTCCAAATGCTCCTACATTGGTTTTTGACCTTGGATTCTGAATTCCAACTGCTCTGGCTGCTCTTTGTTGTTCATCCTTCTGAAAAATCCATCTAGCATCTCCTGTTATCGAGCCATTATTCCATCTTACATTTCTTTCATCATTCTCTTCATCTCCTCTCTGGTGACGTAGATGGAATGATTAGAATTTGAGGACACCTCTTAGCTGCTCCCATCCTCTGTTTGACTCCTTTCAATCCTAGATTTGGTGTTAGGCCTTTTCATCTTCTTTAAACTTTAGGTCCAAGCACTTTTTCCAGTGAAAACACCAAAATATTGACGTCAAAAATGGCACAGCACCCAGAAACCTGTGAAAACTATGAAAATATTAAGCTCTAGCAAGAAATATCAAAAAAGCAAGGGGAACACCAGAATTTTATAGTGGTTTAGCAATCTCTTGCCTACGTTCACTTTATATGTTACTGATTATGAATTTAAGAGCTACTGGTACAAGAGATTTACCGATCTATATCCTATAATAGCAAACAGTTGCTTCCCTAGTGGCTTTAATAGAGGAGAAATATGAAATAAAAAGAAGAGTCACAAGTCCATTCCTAGTTGCCATAGGGCCTGTATTTACAGTGGAATTCGCTAGTAGAATCGGAGGCCCACGAAGCACAAGATCCAAATCCAAGCCCAAAGGTGTAAGAGAGTAGTAACCAGCTCAATCATCAATTGAAACTGCTCGGTACTTACCGAGAGATTTGTGTTGGTGGAAATTTCCATCTTCTTCCATTCCGCTTCCTATCTCCGATCCACTACGTTCCAAACATTTTTCCTTGAAAATCGAGCTATTTCTGATAACTTCTTTGATATTGTTTGCCTTTTCCTACTTTCTTTACTTTCATTCAGAGTATCCTTAGAGTTGCTCGTCAATTCTCAGAGAAAAGCACTTAACGGAGATCACTTGAGGTAGTGTTTCAAGCACCAATGGTTTAGAGGTCCAAAGTAGAGTAAAAACCTCTCGATACCAAGTGGTTCCTCTCAGTACCGAGTGGTCCACTTTGCTCAATTTCCCTTGAAACTTATTGAGTATGATATTTTTGCTTTTTAAAACATGCTCCTATATCCATGAATCGTTTCGTCTTCATCCTAACATTCCAATTCCAGTTGAAAATCCGCTTGGTCAAAAAGCCAGTTAACAACATCTATGATAGTTTATATGTCCAATGTTTTAGATTTTGGCCATCTTTATTGAGATCTCGCAGTGACTTCATGGTCCATGCTATTGGCTTTTTCTATGACATTTTTTACCTTACTTTTTTCTAGACCCATAACTTCTTATCTAGTCCAATTACCTACAATAATAGTATGAACGTTTATGAGCCAATGACAAAGCCTGTGTTTTTTGTTTGTTTGTATAAAATCAAGTTATAACTTCTATTTATTTTAGGTAACAAATACGAAAATCATCTTTAGATAAAGTTAGTTTTTAATACATAATTAGCCTGAGATAGTTCGAAGATGTACCTTTGAATTTGATAAGTCAATTTGACATGGATATGAGTACATTCAATATACACTAATCTTGTTTAAAATTCATTGTATCATATAAAGAGTTCGACAAAAAACATGCTCAAAATTGAAAATTTGAAATCTATTATGTTTACATATATATAGCATCTTTTTTGTTGGACATGCTTCTACTTTGAATAATTGACATACAAACCAAGTCTAAAATTATATCAATTGATTTTTCAACATTTCCTTGTTATTCAATATTTATTTATATACATTATTTGATATTCTTTTTATATAAATAGGTTGATAATTCTTTTCGAAATTTGTTTGTGCTCAATAAGTATTGTCTAAAAGCCCCAACTCCAAACTATACAAGGCTAATGAACAAGGCTCAAATATTAGTATAGGCTCTGTATTATCTGTCAAGATATGGAATTATGTACGTGGGATAATGTTGTATGGTTAGGGCATCAAACTCAAAACCAGCTAGCAATGGGCATGCATACATGCATGCATACATGCATGCATACATGTGTATTGCATATTTTGTTAACTATGTCTATTGCGAGGCAATTCCCATTTTTCAAGATGATATTCATCAATATATATATATATATATATATATATATATATATATATATATATATATATTAATAATAATAATAATAATCAATTTATGGGAGAATCCACATTCAGCACATGTTCAACAATATTGAACATGAAACTATCCATTTAACCGAACTAACAGAGAGCATCAATAGCTTAATGATTCCTGTTGGTATTTAAAGGAAACATTGTTCTTATTAGAACAAATTGTCTTGTAATACTCAGTTCATTCAGTGCAAATACAGAAAGCTTATGATCTGACAAATATTGCTTCAACTGTGAAATATCACCATTACAAGCCCTCAATTCGAAGGGTTATAAAACAACGATTTTTCAGCAAGCAACCAAAAAAATTCGTATCTGTCACTAATCGTTCGAAAAACGCTAGACTAGCCATTACCGAGAATTCAACAAAAAATAAATTAAATTTATGGTAGTAGGTTCAAAAAATTACCAAGCATTCCTGTCTTTTAGTCATCATAGTTTATGCAAATGCTGAATTTTGAAGAAACCTGGATTCTTATTGTAATTACAACTTTATTTTGGAGGTGAAAATTACCAACATGTACCGCTCTTTGTAGCTATGCGGCAACTGATTTTAAAATTTAGAAAGGCTGTTGCTGGCTTCAGGTACGAAACCTTTTGGTAGTATATATGTTATTATTATTATTTCTATTTTTCATTGTATATGTCAAAGTACAGAAGTTTGTGCCCATGAGTTTTCTGTCATTCTCGCGAACCAAAGCATTCAAGATTTTGTGAAAATTCTATTTTACCTTTCTTTTTTTCTCTTTTTTCTTCTTTTTGAAAATCGTACAATTATGTATCTCATATACTAATCGAACATAGATAAGTCGGACGCAAATGAATCCAGGACAACCAAACTTGGTTGTTATCTCGCATTTACCATCTCCAACAAAGCAAATATTTAGTTGTATATTCAGGTTAGATGAACAATAAAGGCCCTACAAACCCAATTTTGAACATTTAACTTAATTGAATTGCTCCGCTTCAAAGCTTGGCCATCCACATCCAATATCGAGTGTTCCATAAAATAGACATCCAAACATCGGCAACTCTACCGGTCATAAATAACACTACAAGAAAATTACCCTATTGCAATTTGCTATTACAACTGACGCCATATGGCAGTTGCGATAAACCACCTTTAACAACTTGCATTTCGCTCAACAGTTGTAATAAATGATCTTTAACAACCGGCATTTCTTAACAGTTGCAATAAACATATTTTTAACAACTGTGTTTTTCTACCAGCTGCAAAAAATATATTTTTAACAACTGCGTTTTTCTGCCAGGTGCAACAAACATATTTTTAACAATTGCGCTTTCATGTCAGTTGCAATTAACATATTTTTAACAACTGTATTTTGCTACCAGTTGCAATAAATATATTTTTAATAACTGTTTCCTTTAGCCAGTTGTAATAGAGATCTATAGCAACTAATTCATTTTGACTGATATAAATATTAATTTATAACCATTGTCCTGCTCATAAGTTTTAAGTGATTGTGTAACCACTTTTAAGTAAACGTTTTTAGTTACAAACAATCATTTAAGTGAACACAAAGGTTTCGCGGATATTTTAATTAATAACAAATAATTAATACTTACTTAGTAATTTATAAATATTAATTTATAATTAATAATTATAAATGACAGTTTATATATGGCATTATTTATAATTTATTATAATCAACGATTATTAATAAATAACTTATAATTACTAATTATTATCAATAATTAATATTATTTTTTATATTTCATAATTTATTATAGTAATTATTAATAATTAGTAAATTATAGTTAATATTTATTAATTATAATTAATAATTAATGTTAAATGATTATTATTAAATAATAAATAATTATTATTTAAAATAAATGTTTAACATTTTATATTTAATTAATAAGTAATATTTAATAATTAAGAAGGAATATTTACTATTTAATATTTAATAATTATTAATTAATATTATTAATTATAATAGTTATATAATAATAAAGAATATTATTTAATAATTAATAATAAAACTTAATAACTATGAAATGATTTTAATATTTAATACTTAATTTTAAATAATATTAATTATTATTGACTATTAAAAAATTAATAATTAATAATAATTAATAATAATCAATAATTAAGACAAATATTTAATAATTCATAACAATATTAATAATCAAGAAGTAACATTTAGTATTTAATATTTATATTTATAATTAATAATTATATTTACAATTGGCGCCATATGAAAGTTGTAATAAATGGTCTTTAACAACTTGCATTTTCTGACAGTTGTAATAAATGGTCTTTAACAACTAGCATTTCTTAACAGTTGTCATAAAGTGTTTTTAACAACTGGTATTCCCTACCAATTGCAATAAATGTATTTTTAGAACTGCGTTTTCCTACCAGTTGCAATAAACATATTTTTAACAACTGCGATTTTCTATCAGTTGCAATAAACAAATTTTTAATAACTGCATTTTTCTGCCAGTTGCAATAAACATATTTTTAACAACTATGTTTCCTGCTAGATGCAATAAACATATCTTTAACAATTGTTTGTTTTAGCCAGTTGCAAAATGGGTATTTTATTGTAGTTAATGATTATTAATAAATAATTTATTATAATAAATGATTATAACTAATGATTTATAATTTATAGGTCATTAACAATAATTAATTAATTAATTAATATTAATAATTAATTAATAAACAATCATTACATAAAATAATTAATAAATAACCTTTAATAATGTCAAGGGCCTCTAGCTCAAGTGGTTAAAGTGTGACGCTTTGGAGAGAGGTTCTAAAGGTCATGGGTTTAAGCCCTTGAGACATCAAAAAAGAGTGCTCTGCTTGAATAGAGTATCACTCATATTATCAAAAAAATAACCTTTAATAATTAATATTAAGTATATAATAATTAATAATGGTTCTTATTAATAATTAATAATATTTACATAATAATTCACAATTAATAATTAATATTCAATTACAATCAAGAAGTAACAATTAATAATTAAGAAATAAAAAGTAATATTTTAGTAATTAATAAGTACTATTAAATAATTAATAAGTACTATTAAATAATTAATAATTAGTAATTAAAAATAATATTTAATATTAAATATATTTAATAATTAATAGTTTATAATTATTTTAATAATTAATTAATTAATAATTTCAAATAATAATGTATAAATAATAATATATACTTAATATTTAATAATTTATAACTAATACTTTATTATAATTGATAATTCATAAATTTTCATTCATAAATAATGATTAATAATTTTAAATTAATTTTTTATTATATAATGATTTATAATTAATATTTTTAATAATTAACAAGTAATATTTTAATAACTTGCAATTTATAAATATTTTTTTAATAACTAATAATATAGTATAATTTTTTATAATAATTAATTAATTAATAATTTCTAATAATAAAGTATAAATAATAATATATACTTAGAATTTATAATTAATAAATATATTTACTATTTGATAATTAATGATTAATAAGTAATCCTTAATAATTAACAAGAAGTATTTATTATTTAGTTTTTAATATTTAATAATTTAATTTATAATTATATTTAATATTTAATATTTCATAAGATTCAAAAATTAAATTTTAAACCTTTCCTAAAATTCAAAAATTAAAATTTAAGGTTTTAAAATTTTCTAAACTGAATTTAAAAATATTTATAAAATTTAAAGCACTCATAAAATTTAAAAATAAAATTTTGTAATTTTCTTGAAATTCAAAAATAAATATAAAAATCAAAATTTAAATAATTTTAAATTTCATGTAATATTCAAATTTTCGTAAAATTCGAAAACGTTAAAATAATTCAAAATATAAGTTTTTTGTAACTATCTTCTTTGACATATACATGTTTATTTAGCTTTAAGTAACTTTTTAATGTTTGTTTGTTCCTCTTCAACAACTAGCTTTTCCCAAAACTCAAACCTTTTAGATTAAATTATAAATTCAGATCTCAAATTATTTACCACTAATTATAAGTTTCTAAACATTATTTAATAGATATAAACCATTCAATCTACATTTTACAACCTAACGGACCATCCAACCAACCTTTTACAAGCCCAAAAAAAGAAGGCGCCATCTTAAAATTTTAAAGCCCGCTCTAATTTTAATTTCACCGCCTACCCCTTTAACTCTCCAATTAAACCAAAATCTCAAACCGATCCCTTAAATCCCAAATCGCTCATTGTGATGATCTTTGTACTTTGCAACCCGGGCTCTGGTATTAGTCATGATATAATGGGGATGATAAGAGTTTTAGATGATGTATATTGCAAGGAAGAAGAAGGCGGTGATTGCTAGAGATAAAGAATAGGGTGAAGGACTATTGCAACAACAATATAAAGGAGGTGCAAATGCAAGAAGTGGGTGAAATTAGATTAAAGAAGAAGAATAAGTAAATAGAAGATAAAGGAAGAACAGAAAGAACAGAAGCACAGTATGCATAGAGGTAAAATAAAATTGATATGTTTTATTTATGAACTCAATTCTCATCTCTTTTACATGCATACATTCATCTACACACACACACAGCTACAAGCAACTAGCCATTATACATATGCCAGCTCATCATAATTACATATGCCAGCTCATTAATTTATTCAATTACACTCAGCCTATATTTCCATATACATGTGTGCACGTGCACACATGCACAAGTGCAAAGCTTCAAATCTCCTTTTTCAAACACAACCGAATGCTTCTACTTGCTTTATCCTCTATCTGTAACACCTTTAAGTCCATAGAAGCCATATAATTAACTGCAAGTGAATGAGGTGGAGTACTCTTCTTCATTGCTGAAACTGTTTGTTGAAATGCCATTGTATCTTGATTTGGACCAGATGTTTGATACAATGTATGACCGTATGATAGAATATATTTTACATATATTCTAGACGTTAAAATATTTCCTGATATTACCTGCATTTATTCTTTGATATTTCCTGCATTTATTCTGTGATTTGACTTACTCTTTATTTGGGAAATATTTATTTAGTTGCCTTTCTTTTAGCAAATCAGTTGATTTGATGATATCTGTATTTAGGAAGTATTTATTTACTTACCTTTGTTTTAGCAAATCAATTGGCTAATTTGTAGCCTATCTTATCTCTTGTAAACCATATATATATGATTGAAAGTGGAATACAATGGCAAGCAAATTGATTTCTAAATAGATTTCTTTCATGGTATCAAAGCCATTCTCCTTACCCTAGCCTCACTTATCTTCTTCTCCGTTCTTCTTCTTCTATCTTTAATTCTTTTCCATGGCAGACTCATCCAAGTTTCATCCCGCACTCACCATCACTAATGTTAAATCTCTTATTCCCATAACATTAGACAATGAGCAAGCCATGTATCATTCTTGGGCTACTCTGTTTACCAATCTTGCTAGGGTTCATGATCTTTACGACCACTTGGTTCCACCAACGGAGGAGAAGGCTATGACTGCCTATGTCCAGGCTAAGTCCACTGATCCAGCACTTTGGAGGCGTTTGGATGCCGTTGTCTTGCAATGGATTTACAGCACCATTTCTTCCGATCTTCTCCTCGCTATTCTCAGACGTAATGACACGGCAGAAGGGGCATGGAACCGTCTTGAAGCTCTTTTTCAGGACAATAAAGCCTCTCAGGCTACCCATCTCGAGGAGGACTTTACAAATGCTGCTTTTGAGGCCTTCAACTCGATCGACAATTATTGTAATTATCTACAATCTTTGGCGGATAGGTTGGCTGATGTTGATGCTCCGATGACAAATGGTTGTCTGGTTTTACGTCTCACCGGGTCCTTACCAGAAGCGTATAGTGGTATGGTGGACTATATACAAAATCAAGAGCCTTTGCCATCCTTTGAGAGTTGTCGTTCAAGGTGGAAAATGGCTGAGCGTACTATCAAGGCTCGTCAAGCTCGTGAAACTGGTGGTTCTGGGAGTCGGTCCAGTGGTGTTGCCATGGTTGCCACTGATTCATCTGCAAGTAATAAACGCAACAACAATAATAAAGGGAGGAACAATTTCAAAAACAATGGGAATAAAAAGGTCCACCAAAGTACTAATGGGTCCAATCCTAGTCAGCAGCCATATCAACAGCACCAGTGGCAGCCACGTCAGCAGGCCCCACCACCACAGTGGCAACAGCCTGGTTGGGGAGAGTGGACTATACCTCCTTGCCCATTTCCCGCATACTCTTAGCAGCCAAGGCCCAATCCTGCAGTCCAACGTCCCTCCTCTTCTGGATCAGGCTTACTTGGGTCCAGACCTCAAGCTTTTAATGCAGTTGCTCCTCCTGCTCCTAGCTACATGCCCACCGACATTGAGGCTGCTATGCATGCTCTTTCGTTCTCTCAACCAGATGGAAACTACTACATGGATACTGGTGCTACATCTCACATGACGGCGGATGCAGGTATTCTCTCTTCTTATTTCAATTCAAGCAATAAGCATCATAACATTGTTGTTGGTAGTGGTCATTTAATTCCAATTATTGGTCACGGTCGCACTACATTGCCTCCACCTTATCCACCATTTACCCTAAACAATGTGTTACATGCTCTTAGGCTCATTAAAAATCTGGTCTCTGTTCGTAAATTCACCACAGATAATATGGTTTCTATCTCTTTTGACCCTTTTGGTTTCTCTTTTAATGACTTATAGACCGGGAACAAACTAATGAGATGTGATAGCACTAAGGGCTTATATCCACTTTTCTCCGACTCTTAAGCCATTTCTTCCAACAATCATTCTGCTTTTACTGCTTTGCCTTCGAATATTTGGCACAATCGTTTAGGTCATCCTGGCGATGCTATTCTTAAGTCTCTTTGTAGTAAAAAGTTTATTGATTGTAATAAGGTTTGTAAAACTTTTTGTTCTTCTTATCCTCTTGGGAAACATTCTAAGCTACCTTTTTATGATTCAGTGTCATATACTTTTCTTCCGTTTGATATTATTCATAGTGATCTTTGGACTTCTCCTATTGTTAGTACTTCCGGTCATTGTTATTATGTTCTTTTTCTTGATGACTATAGCAAATTTTTGTGGACCTTTCCTATTGCAAAAAAATCTCAGGTCAAACAACTTTTCTTAGCGTTTCATGCTTTAGTAAAGACACAATTTGAACGTAATATTAAGACTTTTCAGTGTGAAAACGGTACGGAATACATTAATGGCACTTTTAAGGATTTTTTTGACAAACATGGTATGCTTTTCCATCTCTCATGTCCTCATACATCTCCTCAAAACGGAAAGGCCGAAAGACACATAAAATCCATAAATAATATCATCCAGACTATTCTTGCTCATGCATCTATGCCACTCTCCTTTTGGCATCATGCTCTCTCCATGGCTACATATCTTCTCAATATCCTTCCTACCAAGGTATTGAATTACCAATCTCCCACTCAAATCCTCTATCAAAGTGATCCGAATTATTCAGGTTTGCGTGTTTTTGGTTGCTTATGTTTCCCATTATTCCCCTCTTCTACTATTCATAAATTACAAGAAAGGTCAACTCCTTGTGCTTATTTAGGTCCGGCTCCTAATCATCGTGGCTCCAAATGCTATGACATGTCTAGTGGTAAAATCATAATTTGTCGTCATGTTCATTTTGTTGAAACAGAATTTCCATTCTCCAAAATCCACAAAACAAAACCTTCGAATTATGATTTTTTGAATGACAATATTAATCCTCAATTAATACATCATTTATCTCAAAATACCACACCACAAAATATGCAGCTTGACCCAACAACGCTGCCCAATGACTCGTCCTCTCTTCCTCAATCTAGGTCACAGTCTCACACAGGCCCAGATTCCACAAAATATGATTTTTTGAATGACAATATTAATCCTCAATTAATACATCATTTATCTCAAAATACCATACCACAAAATATGCAGCTTGACCCAACAACGCTGCCCAATGACTCGTCCTCTCTTCCTCAATCTTGGTCACAGTCTCACACAGGCCCAGATTCCACACCTCCCACTGCTGCCCACACTCGGTCCTCTATTTCCTCCTTTGACCCATCCTCTCTTCCCCATAGTCCAACCCCATCTATGACCTCCCCCACTTTGACCATTCCTCACACCACCCCAATGCCTCCCAACCCCATTTCAACTCGCATGACCACTCGTGCATCAAATGGCATTTTTAAACCCAACCCCAAATACTCTTCTAATTACCATACTACCACCACTACAGATATTTCTCCTATTCTGAAAAATCCTGTTAGTGCGCTTAGTGACCATAATTGGAGAAGTGCAATGTTGGATGAATTTAATGCTTTAATTGACAATAAGACTTGGGAATTAGTGCCTAGGCCGCCTAATGTTAATGTTATTCGATCTATGTGGATTTTTCGTCATAAATATAAGTCTGATGGCTCTTTTGAGAGTTATAAAGCTCGTCTTGTAGGTAATGGAAATACACAGCAACAGGGCATTGATTGTGATGAAACGTTTAGCCCCGTGGTTAAACCGGTCACCATTAGAGCGGTTCTCAGCATTGCTTTTTCTAAATCTTGGCCCATTCATCAAATGGATGTCAAGAATGCTTTCTTGCATGGTCATCTCAATGAAGCAGTTTATATGCATCAACCCATGGGTTTTCGTAACAAAAATTATCCGAATCATGTTTGCCTTTTAAAGAAATCTTTGTATGAATTAAAACAGGCTCCTCGAGCTTGGTACCAAAGATTTGCTGATTTTGTTGCTACCATTGGGTTCTCTCATAGTACATCAGATCACTCTTTATTCATCTACAAGAATGGTTCTGATATTGCTTATATTCTGTTATATGTGGATGACATTATACTTACAGCTTCTTCTGATCGTCTTCGTAAGTATATTATGACTCTCTTAGCTTCTGAATTTGCTATGAAGGATCTAGGTCCTTTAAGTTTCTTTTTGGGTATTGCTGTCACTCGTCATACCCATGGTCTTTTCTTATCTCAGACACAGTATGCTGCAAAAATTATTGAACGTGCCGGAATGTCTAACTGCAGTTCATGTCCTACTCCTGTGGACACTAAGTCCAAACTAAGTGCCACCGCAGACACTCCTTATGATGATCCGACTAAGTATCGTAGTCTTGCAGGTGCTCTTCAGTATCTTACATTTACTCGACCAGACATTTCATATGCCGTGCAGCAGATCTGCCTTCATATGCATGCCCCGACTAATGAGCATATGAAAGCTCTTAAGCGTATCGTACGCTATCTCCAGGGTACCCTTTCTTTTGGTCTCCACTTGTACAAATCCAATATTAATCGTATTATCTCATATACAGATGCAGATTGGGGTGGTTGTCCTGACACCCGTCGTTCTACCTCTGGTTATTGTGTATTCCTTGGAGATAATTTGATTTCTTGGTCTTCGAAACGGCAACCTACTCTTTCCCGTAGTAGTGCTGAAGCGGAGTACAGGGGTGTTGCTAATGTTGTTTCTGATTCGTGCTGGATCAAAAATTTGCTTCTAGAGTTGCATTGTCCTATTCAAAAGGCTACTCTAGTTTATTGTGATAATGTGAGTGCTATATACTTATCTGGCAATCCTGTTCAGCATCAACGCACTAAACACATTGAGATGGATATTCATTTCGTCCGTGAGAAAGTAGCTCGTGGTGAAGTGCGTGTGCTTCATTTACCGTCCCGTTACCAAATTGCTGATATTTTTACAAAAGGGCTTCCACGCGTATTATTTAATGATTTCAGGGACAGTCTAAGCATACGAGAACCTCCCGCTTCGACTGAGAGGGTGTGATAGAATATATTTTACATATATTCTAGACGTTAAAATATTTCCTGATATTACCTGCATTTATTCTTTGATATTTCCTGCATTTATTCTGTGATTTGACTTACTCTTTATTTGGGAAATATTTATTTAGTTGCCTTTCTTTTAGCAAATCAGTTGATTTGATGATGTCTGTATTTAGGAAGTATTTATTTACTTACCTTTGTTTTAGCAAATCAATTGGCTGATTTGTAGCCTATCTTATCTCTTGTAAACCATATATATATGATTGAAAGTGGAATACAATGGCAAGCAAATTGATTTCTAAATAGATTTCTTTCACCGTAACACTCATCGTGTCTTCCTTCTTTACCTTCATCGATCCTAAATCCCAATGTATCGCTTCTCCACCTTCTTCACGCTTCTCACCAGTGGCTTAATGCATGCGCCTTTTGATGCAGCACTACCTGATAGGAATCGCGAGAACGAGAACGAAGCGGTTCAAAACTCCAACCTAGGTCGCTCCTCCTCCATCCCCTCAAATCGCAAACGATTCACCATAGGTCGCGTACGACCTAACTTCAATTTCACTGCCCCTGAATCGCGGAGCCTAGGTCGTCAGTCTGATGATGCCTTTAAATCGCGCCAGCGACGTAGTGATGGAAGCGAACTACGACCTAGTGATGATAACGAGCTCCAGCGACCTAGTGATGGAAGCGAACTACGACCTAGTGATGGAAGCGAGCTACGACCTAGTGATGGAAGCGAGCTACGAACGAGCAGCAAATTTTCTTAAGTCGCGGATGCTTGTTTGTTAAGTCGCGAAGCAGAGCGAAGTCTGTTAGGTCGCTGATCGATATAAGTCGTACCATTTTTAGGTCGCAAAGTTCTATTAAGTCGTAAGTCGTTGTATTCTTTCTTTAATCGTTTGTATTGTACTGTGTAGCGGTCGAGTTGTATGAGTTGTAAGCCTATAAATAGGCGGGTTTGTGTCACTTGTAATAGTTAGTCAATTTGAATAAAATTTCTTTTGTGTGCTCTTGTGCCACCATTAAAATTGGTAGTTGAGTGTTATCTCCTATCTCCACCTTCGGATATTCGAGTGCGCTCGAATCAACGATTGTTGAAGCCGATTCACGGAATCTAGTGCACTAGATCAACGTTCGAAGAATCGTAGATCTTCTCTCACGGCATCGTGCGCGATCAACGTGTCGAAGATAGCTAAAGTCCAGTATCTCGCGAGATCAATGGATTCGGGCATTTTGGTATCATCAATCCATCGATTCGTTTACATTTTCATCGTTCCATCGATTTGCACCGTTGGTTGCGAAGTTTTGTGAATACCCGCTGCGTCATTTGGTATCGGAGCTAGATCGCAAGGAGTTTGCTTAGATTTTTTTCGGAGTTTGTGCGAGATTTGTTCGTTTGGTGATTTTTGAAGATTTCAACAAGTGGGTAGTTTTGATTTGAAGATTTTTAGATCGAAGTGAAGTTTTTGTTGGAATTTGTTGAAGAGTGATCATGCCTCCGAGAAGAGCTAACCATTATCGCAACGTTAATGCTTTGTATGGGAGAGAAGAGGCCGATGAGATGGAGCAAAGAATTAACGAAAACTTTAATGAGAAGCTTAATGAAGGGATTGGTTGATTAGAGAGAATGATGTTGGAGATGAATCAAAATCAGAGAAGGGTTTCATCTGAATCTAACCATGGGAGAAGTAGAGTTTCACCACATTCAAATCGAGAGAGAAGTGTTGATAGTGATCATAGAAGTGTGGATCGAGATTATGATAGAAATGTTGATGATCGGAATCGTGATAGAAATGTGAATGATTGTGATCGGAGGAATGTAGATCGAAGGGATGTTGGTGGAAGAAATGATGGTAGTAGAGATGTTGGTGGTCAGGATCGACATCGATATGCATCAGATTTTGAAGAGGAGTTTGATGGTGGTAGTGTTCATGGACGAGGACGAGGTCAAGGAAGAAATCATTCGGAGTATGATCACAAATGGGAGTCCGGGATGAAAACTGAAATACCGGAATTCAAGGGAGGTATGCAGGCCGAGGAATTTCTTAATTGGCTAGCTTATGTTGAGAAATTTTTTGACTTCAAGGAGGTTCCGGAAGATCGTAAAGTGAAGTTGGTTGCTACTAGGTTGAGGGGGAGAGCTATGGCATGGTGGCAGCAAACCAAACTTACTAGAGAGCGGATGGGGAAGTCGAAGATTGTTGCTTGGGAGAAGATGAAGAAGTTGATGAAGGCTACCTTCTTGCCCTACAATTACCAATCACTGATGTATCAGAGATTACAGAACTTGAGGCAAGGGACGAAGACTGTTACTGATTATGCAGATGAGTTCTACCAGTTGATTGCTCGAAATGACATTATGGAGACAGAAGAACAGTTGACCGCTAGGTTTGTTGGTGGACTTAAAACACAGATCCAGGATATGGTGAACATGTTCGACCCTAGATCTATGGCAGAAGCACATCAAAAGGCGTTGGCTTAGGAGAAACAAGGTAGACGTGGGGGAGGTGTGTTTCCAAGTTTTATGGGGCAGAACAAAGGAACGGGTAGTAGTTCTAATGTTCCTAAAGCATCGAGTAAGCCGGTTGTTCAGGAAGTGGCTAAACCAAAAGTCAACACCAATTTCAAATGCTATAATTGCCAGGAAGTGGGTCACAAGAGCAACGAATGTCCGAAATCGAAGAAGAGAACTATGATTGCTGAAGTGGAATATGAGGATGTAGAATAAGATCTCAATTCACACCGTGATGAGGAGGAAGAAGAGGTGTCGGGAGACGAGGGATGTAATATGATGCTACGGAGATCTTGTTTAACCCCGAAGCAGGAAGAGGAGTCGAGTTGGTTGAGGAGTAACATTTTTCAGTCAACATGCACTATTTTGGGGAAGGTCTGTAAATTTGTCATTGACGCTGGGAGTTGTGATAATATCATTTCAATGGAAGCTGTGAGGAAGTTGAAGTTGAAAACGGAGAAGCATCCTAGTCCTTATAAACTTGCTTGGTTGAGGAAAGAAGGAGAAGTGAAGGTAGAGAGGCGAGCTCATGTTCCATTTTCTATTGGGAAGAAATACAAAGATAAGATTTGGTGTGACGTGGTTGACATGGATGTTTGCCATTTGCTGTTGGGAAGGCCGTGGCAGTACGATCGGGAGGTACAGCATAATGGTCGAACAAATAGCTACAGTTTCTTGTTCGGGGGCACGAAAATCACTCTAGTTCCGAAGAAGCGACAACAGAATGAGAACAAGCTGGAGGAGATTGAGGAATTGAAGACTTTGTCGTCTTTGAAGGAGTTCGTGGAAGAGGTAGATGAGAGCCCTGAAGTTTTTATGTTGATTGGGCATGAAAGCAGTGAAGTTACTGAAGTTCCAGAGGAAGTGAAACCAGTTTTGGAGGAATTCAAAGATGTGTTTCCAAAGGAGTTGCCGAAGGAGTTACCACCGCTTAGAGACATACATCATCAGATTGACTTGGTGCCAGGTGCTGCATTGCCTCATAGACCGCACTATCGGATGAGTCCAAAAGAACACGAGGAGTTGAGAAGACAGGTGTAGGAATTACTGGAACAAGGGCGTGTTCAGGAGAGTTTGAGTCCTTGTGCAGCGCCAGCTTTGTTGGTGCCGAAAAAGGATGGAACGTTGAGAATGTGCACAGATAGTAGAGCATTGAATAAGATTGCGGTGAGATATCGATTTCCTATGCCGAGACTGGATGATCTGTTGGATCAGTTGAGCGGTGCTGTTGTGTTTTCGAAGATTGACTTGAAAAGTGGATACCATCAGATTCGTATTAGACCGGGTGATGAGTGGAAGACTGCTTTTAAAACTCGGGAGGGTCTGTACGAATGGTTGGTGATGCCGTTTGGCTTGTCAAATGCTCCGAGTACATTCATGAGAGTCATGAACCAGATTTTTCGACCATTTATCGGGAAGTTCGTAGTGGTATATTTTGATGACATCTTGATCTACAGTGGAAGCACTGAAGAACACCTACAGCATTTGCGGGAAGTGTTGTTGGTTTTACGACGTGAGGAATTTTATGCTGCAACGAAGAAGTGTACCTTCATGACTACAAGTATTCTATTCTTGGGCTATATTGTGTCGAAGGATGGTATTCAAGTTGATCAGAGTAAAGTTGAAGCTATTCGAAATTGGCCACGGCCATAGACAATAACAGAACTGAGGAGTTTTCATGGTTTAGCATCATTCTACCGAATATTCATTCCACACTTCAGTAGCATGATGGCACCAGTTACGGAATGTATGAAAGGGAAGAAGTTTGTTTGGACTGAAGAGGCTGATTCAGCTTTTTAGAGAATCAAGACACTCTTGGCCACAACGCCCATTCTTAGATACCCAGACTTTCAGTTACTCTTTGAGATAAATACTGATGCGTCCAAGGTTGGAATTGGGGGAACGTTGAGTCAAAGGGGTCATCCTATTGCCTACTTTAGTGCGAAACTGACGGGAGCTAAAACGAGATACAGTACTTATGACTTGGAATTCTATGCTATAGTCCAAGCCATAAAGCATTGGAGACACTGTCTACTTCATAAAGAATTTGTGCTATACACTGACCATGAAGCTTTGAAACATTTGCAGGGGCAAGATAAAATTTCAGCAAGTCATGCTTCATGGGTTGCTAATTTACAACAGTTTATTTTCGTTGTGAAGCACAAATCAGGAGTTACTAACCGAGTTGTTGATGCATTAAGCCGTAGAAATCATTTGCTGACAACTATGCGAGTGGAAGTAGTGGGATTTGATTTGTTGCCAGAGTTGCTTATTTCAGATTCTTATTTTGCAAAAGTGCTAGATCAGGTGCAGGAAGGGAGTTCTGATGATTTTGTGATGAAAGATGGATTCTTGTTCAGAGGAAACCGATTGTGTATTCCGGATTGTAGCTTGAGGTTGAATATTGTCAAAGAATTGCATGAAGAGGGTCACATGGGCAGAGATCGTACATTGTAGTTGATTTCACAATCATATTTTTGGCCTTCTATGAGAAAAGAAGTTGAAAGATTTGTGGAGAGATGTCATATTTGTCAAGTTTCCAAAGGGACAGCGACGAATGCAGGATTGTATATGCCATTACCTGTGCCTACTAAACCATGGGTTGATATCAGTATGGATTTTGTTTTGGGTTTGCCTATAACTCAACGGGGAAATGATTCTATATATGTTGTGGTAGACCGTTTCTCGAAGATGGCACATTTCATTGCTTGTAAGAAAACGACGGATGCAGTTCATGTGGCACAGTTATTCTTTAAAGAAATCTATCGTTTACATGGGTTACCTGAATCTATTGTTTCTGACCGAGATACTCGATTTCTAAGTCACTTTTGGTTGAGTCTGTGGAAGATGGTTGGGACGAAGCTGAATTTTAGTAGTGCATATCATCCTCAGACGGATGGGCAAATTGAAGTTGTGAATAGATCATTGGGAAATCTGTTGAGATGTCTTGTGTCGGACAAATTGAAGAGTTGGGACTTAAAGTTGTGTCAGGTAGAGTTTGCTCATAACCATGCTGTTAATCGAAGCACTGGTTACAGTCCATTTCAAGTTGTATATTCAAGCTTGCCAAAGGGGCCGTTGGATTTAACGATAGTACCACAACCGAAGGGGACAGTTAAACGGGCTGCTGATTTTGTTGATGGGTTGACAGAATGCCATAGAATCGTTCAGGAACATTTGGAGAAGACAAATGAGAAGTATAAACGAGCTGCAGATAAGAAGAGAAGAAGTGTGGAGTTCAACGAGGGTGATTGGGTGTATGCTGTGTTAACGAAGGATCGTTTTCCAGTGGGTGCTTATAACAAGTTGAAAGCCCGAAAGATTGGTCTAGTAGAAATTATAAAACGGATCAATGAAAATGCTTATAAGTTGAAGCTGCCAGAGGATGTTTACACTTCTGACATGTTTAATGTTAAACATCTTATATCTTATTATGGAGATGAACAACCCAATGGGGAAGAACTTTTAAATTCGATGACGAATTCTTTCCAACAAGGGGAGGATGATGCAGCACTACCTGATAGAAATCGCGAGAACGAGAACGAGAACGAAGCGGTTCAAAACTCCAACCTAGGTCGCTCCTCCTCCATCCCCTCAAATCGCGAACGATTCACCATAGGTCGCGTACGACCTAACTTCAATTTCACTGCCATTGAATCGCGGAGCCTAGGTCGCCAGTCTGATGATGCCTTTAAATCGCGCCAGCGACCTAGTGATGATAACGAGCTCCAGCGACCTAGTGATGGAAGCGAACTACGACCTAGTGATGATAACGAGCTCCAGCGACCTAGTGATGGAAGCGAGCTACGACGTAGTGATGGAAGCGAGCTACGAACGAGCATCAAATTTTCTTAAGTCGCGGATGCTTGTTTGTTAAGTCGCGAAGCAGAGCAAAGTCTGTTAGGTCGCTGATCGATATAAGTCGTACCATTTTTAGGTCGCAAAGTTCTGTTAAGTCATAAGTCGTTGTATTCTTTCTTTAATCGTTTGTATTGTACTATGTAGCGGTCGAGTTGTATGAGTTGTAAGCCTATAAATAGGCGGGTTTGTGTCACTTGTAATAGTTAGCCAATTTGAATAAAATTTCTTTTGTGTGCTCTTGTGCCACCATTAAAATTGGTAGTTGAGTGTTATCTCCTATCTTCACCTTCAGATATTCGAGTGCGCTCGAATCAACGATTGTTGAAGCCGATTCACGGAATCTAGTGTGCTAGATCAACGTTCGAAGAATCGTAGATCTTCTCTCACGGCATCGTGCGCGATCAACGTGTCGAAGATAGCTAAAGTCCGGTATCTCGCGAGATTAACGGATTCGGGCATTTTGGTATCATCAATCCATCGATTCGTTTACATTTTCATCGTTCCATCGCTTTGCACCATTGGTTGCAAAGTTTTGTGAATATCCGCTGCATCACCTTTTCACCTACAGCGGCTCAACACGTGCATCATGGGTGATTGCTGCTATATCTGGTTGCTTTATGGGTTGCAGAAGTTGTTGGTTGCGATAGTCTCCATGATTTACGTCACCTACGGTCTAGAAGCTAAGTGAAATTGGAACCTATTTTTGTGGATACCACTGTATTTGCTATGGATCTATCACTACTAGAAAGGCTTCGTATAGCGACGAAGCCTAGCGACGGTTTGCGACGGCTAAAAAAAGCGGCCGTCGCAAACCGTCGCTAGCCGTCGCTATACGAAGTATACAGATCTGCCGAGACCTGCAGCTCCTTCATTCCCTCTTCTCCATTTTTTCCCCCAAATCACCTCCTCCTTCCCCCCCGACGCCCCCCGTCACCATAGCCGTCGCTCCAGCTTTCAACGCCTCCAAATCACTCAAAATTACGTCGGTATGCTTCTAATCTCTATTTTGAATGTAAATTTGATATTTTTAGGTTTAGTTTAAACCCTAAGTCAATTATGATTTGTTGTTAAATTGGGTATTAGTAGTGTTGTTAGATTAGATATTAGTAGTGTTGTATGTTGATTTGATAAATTAATTAGTTTATTATCATGAACTTGAATTATTTCGTATTACATTAACTAGTTTATCATGATGATCAAGTTGAATAAATGGTTGATGTAGATGATTAGTGTTGGCGATTAATATGGTTAGTTGTTTTAGGCGAAAAAATAGTGTATATTAATGATTAACTTGGTTATTGATAAGTTTACATGAAAGAATTTCATAGTTTATGAAATTGATAAATTACAAATTTAAGTTGTTAAAATCTAAATTCTGCAAATATGAGTATTACAAATTACAGTATTGTACAAAAATAAAGTTTATATAGTATTATACAAATTTAAGTTTGATAAATTACAAATTACAGTATTGTACAAAAATAAAGTTTATATAGAAAATTTAAAAATGAATATGAGAGCCTTAAAAATTATACAAATATCTAATTTAAAAAAAAAAATAGGAAATGACTTTAAAAACAACTGATATTGTACTGAAATCTATTTTGTAATGAAATTAAGAATTGAATATAACAACAACAAAGATTACGCTAAAATCTATGTCGTAAAATAAAGAAATGAATATTGTACTAAAATTGTTAATTGAATGTTGAACTAAAATTTAAATATACAAATTTATTAAATAAAATTTAAATAGTTGAAACATTGTCAAAATTTGAAAAGAACAACAATATTTTGATAAAATTTAAAGAAATTTTTTTATCTCTTAGATTGGCTTTGGCCCCGTCTGGTAAGTGTTGTATATGATCGTTATATGGATGTTCGTTTTGGTAACGGAACGGACATTTATATTCATCTGATACAATATTTGTCGGATTTGTCCCTGTATTGGACAAGTTACAAACACAATAAAGTAATTACATATTATAAATCATTTCATTTTAAACGGTTACAAAATTTCGATAGCGCTTCCTTTACGTTCTCTGTGTACACGCATTTGTGTACGATACAGGGAACAGAAGGGAAGTGCTGCCGAAATTTTGTTGAACCGTTTAATCTGAAATAATTTATAAAATGTAATTACGTTATTGTGTTTGTAATGGGAAGTAGGATGACTGACCACCGTAGTGAAAACCAAAATACTAAAAAATTAAAAAATCCCATGAATTTTTTATTTTGAATTTTCTGCAACGGTGAACTGTTTACAATGGAGAATGGTTGAAAATTAATGATTTAAAGTGTCTAACATACATTTTCAAATCAGGAAAAATGTTCAATTATTTTCTCGACCGTACTTGGATGTATGAAGTCAGAACTGGAAAGAAGGGGTCAATAAAGCAACATTTCTACAACGGTGTACACGAATTTATTAGATTTGCTAAATCTAATAACCGAAACAACACAGAAATTCGTTGCCCGTGTAGTAAGTGCCAACATTTGAAGCATTGAAAACCGGATATAGTTGAAGTACATTTGTATCAATATGGTTTCGTGCCTGATTATTATTTCTGGGATCGTCATGGAGAACTTGTTGAACCTACACCTAATACTGAACTATTAGAGGACGGTAATATGATGACGAATCCGATAGAAAATATGGTGGATGATGCAGCACGATCAATGTTTCCTACAACTGAAGCTGTCGATGACGACGAAAATGTCGAAGAAGAACCGATTGCGGGAGCTAAAAAAATATACGATTTGTTGGATTCTGCTAAGAGGCCGTTGTGGGATGGATGTAATAGCTGAACCGAACTTTCAGTAACCGCCGAATACATAACTATGAAATCAAAATTCAACCTTACGGAAGCTGCATTTACAGCAGTTGTACAAGCTGCAAAACGACACATGCCACCCAATAATCTGATGTGCGATAGTCATTATAAAGTAAAAAAATTAATGTCCGCTTTCGGTCTACCGTACGAGAAGATAGATGCATGTGTGAAAGGTTGCATGTTGTATTGGAAAGACGACGTTGTCCTCAGAAAATGCAAAATATGTAACGAAGAAAGATACAAACCAAGAAAGAAGAAAGGAAAAGAAGTCCCGTACAAGAGAATGCATTATTTACCCATCACTCCCAGACTTCAAAGATTATATGCATCTTCTGCTACGGCCTGTCATATGCGATGGCATAGTGTGAGAACAGCGGAAGAAGGAACTTTGATACATCCATCCGACGGAGAAGCATGGAAACATTTTGATAAGACTTATCCCGCATTTGCTGCGGAAAGCCGTAATGTCAGACTCGGTTTATGTACGGATGGTTTTTCACCATTTTCACAGTTTGGTAGTAAATATTCATCCTGGCCAATTATCGTTACTCCGTATAATTTACCTCCATGGATGTGTATGAAGACACCATATATGTTTCTCACCACTGTTGTTCCCGGCCCTCATGATCCAACCCAAGGAATTGATGTTTATTTACAACCATTGATCGACGAGTTGAAGAAACTGTGGTATGAAGGAGTCGAAACTTACGATGTATCAAGGAAATTTTTTTTTCGTATGTTCGCTTCTTTGTTATGGACTATTAATGATTTTCCTGCATACGGGATGCTTTCTGGTTGGAGTACGGCCGGTCGTCTAGCATGCCCTTATTGTATGGAAGAAACACGAGCATTTTCGTTACGATATGGGAAGAAAGTTTCGTGGTTTGATTGTCATCGGTGTTTTCTTCATCCCAATCATACTTTTAGAAGAGATAAGAAAAATTTCATAGCTAACAGAGAAGAGAATCTGAAACCACCCAAGGTTTGGTCAGGCGAGGAAATATACGAAATTGTAAGGGACTATCCAAAGATACATGAAACTGGAGTCCAGACTGAAATCCCAGGAAAGTCAGACATTCATAATTGTTCTGTGATGATATTGTTTTTCTATATTAGATATGTCTGGCAGGAGACGAAGTATGACAGGCACGCCATCCCCATCTCCCGGTGCAGGTGGCAGTGGCACTGCACCGGACTTACGTCCGACTGCAGAAGTCGTTCCTAGAAGTGCTGGGTAAGTATCAATTTTATTTAAAGTATAATTTTTAAAATGCACTAAACATGTATATCATAACTTTTGCAGTGGCTTTGAGGTGGAACCATCGGATTATATTTTACAGGTTTCGAGAAAGGCATTTCAGAGCCGCATGGATGGTTGTTGGCCTCGCTGGGACGACATCCCCCCGCACGTCAAAAACGCAATACAGGCGGATTTACTTGTAAGTAGTAGTTTCAATTTCAGTTGTTAATTAATATACTGTATATAACTTAAAATAATTTTAATTTACAGGCTGCAGTCCGTGTTGACCCTGACGACTTAGACATTTTTTTAAATCACTGGAACAAGTGAATGAGAAAAAATTACAGGGATACATTGTCTAAGGCTAAGAATGTAGGGAAAAAGCCGAACTGGATGGGTGAGAATGTATGGAATGAATTTCTTCGGCTTTGGGAAAGTCCGGCAGTAAAAGTAAGTAAAATATGTTTTTTTTATTATTTAAATCTAATATAAATCTCGCAAGATATATACGTGATAATTTATTTTAATTTGTAGGAGTTATCTGCGCGGAACCGGGCAAACAGGAATAAAAATCCTGCATTGCACCGTGGTGGCTCCAAATCCTTTCAGGAGCACAAGAGAGAGCTGGTAATTAAATTTATAAACTGTGTTTACATTTTATTACAATTTTTTATAATCAGATTAGCAATAATATTTATATATTTTCAGGCCGCGAGATATAACCGCGAGCCCACTATGGCGGAGCTGTTCAAGGCCACGCATGCCGTGGAGAGGACTGACGAAGAGGGCAATGTTTCGTACGAGTGGACGGATGACAAATCACAATCCGTAATGGTAAATTAATTTGTTGTTAATAATAATATTTTGTCTTATTTTATTTTCAAAAATTTGAAGTTTGGGGTTTACCGTGTAAAACAATTGTTTGTAATCGCAGGAGAGGTACGAAGCAGAGCGGGCTCGTGTAGCACAGTCCACTGGTCGGGAAGAGCTTACGTTAGAGGAGGAGAACCATATTTGGGATGCTATTATTGACCCGCCTTCTCGGACCAGTCGTCGGTATAGCTATGGAAATGTGGAGGTAAATTTTGATATGTACTAATATATAAATTTACTTATGCATATGAATAGTTAAATAATTTTAATAATATTACTCATGCATATGAACTATTTTACAGGCGATGAGAATGCAGAGTGCATACAGGAGGTCGCAGCAAGATGCGGAGATTGCTCAGTTGAGGGCGACGGTAGAAGAAATAAATGACTGGAGAAAGAGTTTCTTTGAGCAACAGCTGGATGAGCGGATTGCGGCTTATTTACAACAGCATGGGACGATGCCTGGAGAGGACGGCAGCGATGGCGAGAAGTAGATACGTTTGTTTGCTCGTGTTATAGTTTGGTATATACACATTTTGGTTAGTTTGGTGTATATATATTTCAGGATATTATGTACATATTTTGATAACTTTTAGTTGATGGATTTGGTTGGTTATTATGTATATATATGTCGGGATAACTATGTACATATTTTTGGATTTGGTTGGATGTTATATTGTTTGATTTGGTTGGATTTGAAAATGATATTTGGTTGGATTTTATATTGTTTGAATGTATGGTGATGTTATATGATGGATATATGATGGCTATAGTTGATGAATATGGTGTATATTGGCCGTGATGATGTTATATGATGGTTGTTGTTTGAAGCGGGGAAGTGCTCTGAAAATAAAAAAAAATTGCTTCAGATTTGCGACGGTTTGCGACGGCTAGTGACGGCCTGTAGGTTGCCAGATTGCGACGGTTTGCGACGGCTAGTGACGCCTTTTTTGCCAAAAAATTGTGTCGCTTAGCGACGCCTAGTGACGCCAGGCAAACGTTGAAAAATTTCCACGTGTCACATTTGCAGTCGCGAGCCGTCGCTATTTTGGTGACGGAACCGTCGCTAAAACCGTCACCATACTATTGGGCGACGAGGCAAATAGCGACGGCTTGCGACGGCCGGCGAGAGCTAAAAGCCGTCGCTATCTGCTGCCGTCCTTGTAGTGTATGGCATTTCTTGTTGTAAATCTATTTCCACGACGTTGCATGGGAATGAGTAATCTTTGTTTTCAAATGCATGGGTAAGTTTTTGTTTAGCTGCTGCCTTTATTCTTTGGCTCCAGTTGACATTGGAGTTATGAGTTTTGGTCTTCGATTTGTTTGATAGATGGTGAGGTGTTTTAAGTATGATACAGTTTGAATCTTGTTCTTTACTGTGTTGAGACTGTTGCCACTTTGGTAGGCTTAAAGTGTTAGAAACTTTGCCATCTTTTACTGCTTAACCGGCATCCTCCATGCTCATTGCTTTGTGCAACGGATGTGAGTGTTTTATTGGTTATGCTAGTGGCGTTTCAAGGGAATTCAAGGGAATGGCTACTTTGGGTTTGCTGGTGTGTTGGCTTTCCTCATCTTACAACAAATTCTGTTATACGAATCTATGGTTATTTTGTGCTATTTTGTTCCTTTCTTTGTGGTGCTGTAGTTAATTTGGGATTCTATCGTGAAAAAATTAAATGGTTGCTAATCTTATGATATGCTACTGCCAATCAACATCTGCATCAACCTTTTCTTTTGTGTGCATAATGGCACTTTCTAATACTTATTTTCTTTCGGGTTCTAAATTATTGGTGGATAAAGCGGTTGGAAGGTGGATTAAGTGTTAACAATGATGAGCTAAGTTAGATGATTTTGGTTCAGGATGGAATTAGGGGTCGACAAATCCTACTTTCTAAACTTGCTTGCTGAAAACCAATTTGGTAGATGACAAGGATGCAGACTTAACTGCACCATTTCTTACTGAAAAGGTTTGGTATTGCAGATTATGGATGCTTCACTATGTGAAAAAGGCAATGTACAAATATAATTTTTTTTAATATGATTTTGTTGAAGCAGATGGATGGTTGATGTGAAGCAATGAGACAAATCCTGCTCTTCATACTCGCCCAAGATGTATCAAGATCCATTTTGAGGCTCAAATATGTATGTAAGCCCAGAGCATGTTACTGTAAGTTATTATAATGCAGTCCAATTCTTTATCTTCACTTAGTCACCTGTAAAACAAGATAAAAAAAAGTAGCTGCTCAATGTTAACAAATACCTTTTGATAAGCAAATAGTTGAAGACTTACAGTTTGTGGTTTAATTGAAATCAGGATACATGATGAGTCAATGTCCAAGGAAGGGAAAGAGGTGGTACCAATCGGGTATATGCATCCAAACTTCTTGGCATTTACTTTCATTTTTACTGGCTCATATATATGTGTGAAATCATTATAAAGGTATCTTGATCGGTTAGAAACTACATAGGAAAGTTCATGGAAAATCAAATGTTTGGTTCTTATAGTTATTAATTGCTTATACAAAATATATTAAACCTTCGATAACATTGGAAGACTGCAGCTTGTTTCACTTAGAATCTAAAATTGCATGTTTATGTAGTCAGTTTTTGTTTTATGGAATATAAGTTGCTACCATGAATACTAGTCCTCTTGTGTTATACATAGATTTGGCTGCCCCATAATATTTGTTAGCTTATCGAATGCTAAGTTATTTTTTTGTTTTTCCTTCATTCTTTAGGGAAGAAGGGCTTAGAGTCGTAAAAGGAGTGAACTTATTGAGACAATAGCAGCAAAGCTTCCTTCCAGCTCAATTCGTTTTGGGTGTCAAATTATAGCAGTTGAAGCAGATCACATTACCTCATTTCCTGTTATATTTCTTGATGATGAAAGCAAAATAAATACTAAGGTAACTTGAAATAAAATACTGAATAATCCGAATTCTTATCCGTCCTTGACAAAAATAATTAAAATAAAAAATGCTGCATTAATTTTTTTATTTTGAGTTAAATCATCTTGTAATTATCAGGTGGTGCACACCCTCAATTGTCTTGCTTCCAAATATTATACGTAACACTCCTAAACTTGTGTCAATTATCTGATATACAAGTTCCTTCACGTCATGCATATGAACAGAAAATGAATGGAGCAAAAAGTTGAAGCTAGATATAATGTATGTGTTGAATTTTGGCGACACTATATGCGGATTTGTAGAGGTCGGAAGTAGCTTCGCAACGGAGAAAACGGTTCGCAAATCGGAGTTCGGAGGTGGAAGTTATAAGTGAAAAGGCGGAGAGGGCTGTTTGGGACAGCAACTAATTTCAGACGTCTGAAATTATTTTCAGACATCTGAAATTGTTCTGGAATGTTTCCAGAACCCTCTGGCAGACGTCTGATTAAGTGGGTCAGACGTCTGATCTGGAGCGAAGTCGCTCCAGTGACTTAAGTCAGACGTCTGACCCTTAGGCCAGACGTTTGGAACGATTTTTTCCAGTTTTTTCTTCTCGCGGACTTGGGTGAAAATTTGTGATATCCGCCGGGGCAATTTTGGAATATTGCCTAGGGTTTCTATTCTCCTATATAAGCTAGCCTCTGGTATCAGATCCGGGGTGTGAGAAAACGCAAGCGACTGCAAGAGATTAGCCTCCACTAATTAGGGTTTATCAAAACCTAATTTTCTTCAATTCTCTTCTCCACAAATCAATTTCTAATTAGAATTTGATCATTGTAATCAATCTCTTGTACTCTTCTCGTCAATAATAATAAAGCTCTCTCTTAAAGTGGATGTACACTAACACGACGTTAGTAGAACCACTATAAATCGCTGTGTGATTTATTTTACGTTATTGCTTTAATTTCTGAATTGCTTATTTGGGATTGTGATTGTCTCTAGATTGGTTGAGAATAGATTTGAGTTATTGGTTGGTTGTTTTTACACTTCTTATCACGATCTAGCTTTTCCGCTGCGTTAGAGGATTTGAATTAGAGTGGTCTCGATTGAAATCCGCCATAACATTTGGTATCGGAGCATTGGTGTTGGTAGGTGGTTGTAGAAATGCCAGAAACAGATAATACCTCAAGTAGTTCCTCAATGGGTAATCCAAGTGGTGTAGCGTCTTATGTACGTGGATCGTATGCAGCTTCAGGATCACAATTGGTAATAAACAAGTGGAATGGCGATAATGATTTTGAAAAATGGCAATGGAAGATGAAAGCGGTTTTAAGGAGGAATCGGGTACATCGGGTAGTGTTTGACACACATTTATTGTCAGCGGACATCTTGGATGTTGAGAGAGAGAGGAGATGGAAGAGTGGGCATTCACTACATTTCAACTTGCTATGGAAGAGAATGTTATCTCTGAAATTAGTGGTGAGACAACCGCTAAGGGTATTTGGGACAAGTTGGAGGAGTTATATATGAAGAATTCACTGACAAATCGTTTGATCTTATTGCGAACGTTCTTCACCTATAAGATGAAGGAAGGTACTTCTCTTAAGACGCACTTGAATATATTTGATGATTTGCTAATGAAGATGAAGGCGGTAGATTTGAAGATTGAGGAAGAGCAAAAGGCGATGATATTGTTGTGTTCGTTGCCAGATCGCTATACAGGTTTCTCAAATAGTTTGATCTATAGCCGAGATACATTGACTCTTGATGATGTCAAGACGGGTCTTCTTAGCGAGAAGTTGCGGGATCAAATGAAGGAGTTAGGTGATGGAGGTAGTGGTGCTAGTAGTGGTCATGGTTTGTTTGTGGAGAAGGAGAGGTATGTGAAAAAGAAGAACCGGGGGCGTTCTAAATCAAGAAACCCCAGTTGGAGAGGAAAGTCGAAGGAAAGAAAAGGCAAGTGCTATATTTGCAAGAAGCCCGGTCATTGGAAGAATGAGTGTCCGGACAAGGAGAAGGAAAAGAAGGAAGTAGCATCTTCATCTGTAGCGATGGAGAGTGGAGTTGGTGAGGGAGATGTAGATGTGTTGTCGGCGGTAGCATCGGATGTTTCGGGTAACGATTGGGTACTTGATTCGGGGGCGTCTTATCATATGACGCCAAATAGGAATTGTTTTTCTTCTTACATCGACAAAGAAGGAAATTCAATTGTTATGGGAAATGGTGCTATTTGCAAGTCGAAAGGCATTGGTTCCGTGCAAATTCGGATGTTTGACGGAGTGGTTCGTACTCTCACTAATGTACACTATGTTCCGGGACTTCGGAAGTCGCTTATCTCTTTGGGGCAGCTGGATTCTTTAGGTTGTAAAATCACTATTGAGAGTGATAGCTTGCGGGTTTCGAAGGGGGCGCTTGTGGTGATGAAGGGTGCTAGGACTCATGGTATTTATTTGCTTCAAGGAGTGACTGTGGAAGGCGAAACTTGTATAGGAGTTGACAGTTCTCGTGGCTTGGATGCGACTAGGTTGTGGCATTTGAGGTTAGGTCATGTCTCGGAGAGGAGTTTGGACATTCTTCGAAAGAGTAAGATGATCGACGAAGAGAGTTTCAACAAATTGGAGTTTTGCGAAGAATGCGTCATGGGGAAGCAAACAAAAGTTTCATTTGGTGAAGGAAAGCATGATTCGAGAAGGGTTCTTGAGTATGTTCACACGGATGTTTGGGGACCGGCACCTGTAGCTTCTTTAGGTGGAGCTCGCTATTATATTTCCTTTATAGATGATTTTTCTCGGAAAGTTTGGGTGTATGTAATGAAAGCCAAGTCGGAGGCATTTGCAAAGTTCAAAGCATGGAAGGCTCTTGTTGAAAATGAGAGTGGAAAGTCTTTGAAGGTTCTAAGGTCTGACAATGGCGGAGAGTATGTTTCCGGAGAATTCTTGGATTTTTGCAAGCATCATGGTATTCGGAGGCATTTTACTACACCTGGAGATCCGCAGTCGAATGGTGTTGCGGAAAGGATGAATCGTACTCTACTTGAGAAAGCTCGATACTTGAGATTGACATCGGGTTTGGCGAAGGGATTTTCGGCTGAAGCTTTGTCAACCGCAGTGCATATTATTAATCGAATTCCGTGCTCAGCTATTGGTAACAAAATTCCTGAGGAAGTGTGGAAGGGAAAGAGTATTGACTTGAGCTATCTTCGTGTCTTTGGAAGTCCAGTTTATGTGCATGATCCGGGAAATGATAAGCTTGAACCTAGAGCTTTCAAGGGGATTTTGCTTGGTTATACGGATGGAGTAAAAGGCTATCGGATTTGGAATCCGGAAACGAAGAAGGTAGTGAATTCTCGTCATGTTACTTTTGATGAGTCGGCGATGTTCAAGGAGAATGGAAGCTCATCGAATGTTCCAGATTTGGTTCATGGTGAATCAAAGGAGAAGTAAATTATTTCCACATTTTGTCCAAGGAGTAGAGAGAGTAGAGTAGTTAGAGATGCTTGCGAGGAAGTAGCGGTTGATGTTACATCACATAGTCCACAGGGTACCTCTAGTAGTGTTGGTGATGTGCATGATTCTAGAGAAGATTCGGTACAAGGTGGAGCTGAAGGAAGTTTGGGTGATGGTATTGCTACTCGGGTTGGTCGTCGTCCCATAAGACCACCCGAAAGATATGGTGATTGGAACTATCTTAGCTTTTGTGATAAGTTGGACTATGCGCTTCATGTAGTCCAAGATGAGCCGATGGACCTTGATGACGTCATGAAGTCGAGTGATGGCTCGAAATGGATTTGTGACATAGAGGAAGAGATGCAATCATTGTTGAAGAATCAAACTTGGGATTTGATTCCACTTCCTAAAGGAAACCGTGCTATTGGGTGCAAATGGATATACAAGGTGAAGGACGATGGAAGTTACAAAGCTAGGCTAGTAGCTAAGGGGTTTGCACAAAGGAAGGGGAAGGAGTATGATGAGATATTCGCACCGGTTGTGCGCCATACTTCTATCCGGATATTACTTGCTATAGTTGTTGTTCATGACTTGGAGTTGGAGCAACTTGATGTGAAAACTGCCTTCTTGCATGGTGACTTGGATGAAGACATCTACATGGAGAAACCAGAAGGTTTTGTTGTGGATGGTAAGTCAAATTTGGTTTGCAAGCTAAAGAAATCACTATATGGACTAAAGCAATCACCTAGACAATGGTACAAGAGGTTTGATCATTTTATGCTTGAAAATGGTTTTGATAGAAGCATCAAGGATGCTTGTGTTTATTTCAAGAAGTTGGAAAATGATTGTTGGGTGTATTTACTCTTGTATGTGGACGATATGCTCATTGCTTCTAAGGATAAGAATGAAATCAACAAGTTAAAACTGAGTTTGAAATCAGAGTTCGAAATGAAGGATCTTGGAGAAGCAAGAAGGATATTGGGCATGGAAATAGAAAGGGATCGAAAGCGTTTTGAGTTGAAATTAACTCAAAAGGAATACATAGAGAAAGTGCTTTGCCGGTTTAGCATGGAGAATGCAAAGGCATCAAATACACCTTTACCTTGCATATGAAGCTTTCGAGTAAAGGATCACCAATCTTGGAGAAAGACAAGGCTTATATGGCAAAGGTGCCATATGCAAGTGCGGTTGAAAGTCTAATGTATGCTATAGTGTGTACAAGGCCCGATATAGCAAATGCCGTCGGGGTGGTTAGTCGTTTTATGTCTAATCTGGGAAAATCGCATTGGGAAGTTGTGAAGCTTATATTGAGATACCTTAGAGGCACATCATCTCATGGTCTTGTTTTTGGCGGTAGTAAGACGATGGATTGCAAGTTGGTTGGTTATTGTGATTCGGACTACGCTGGTGATAGGGATCGAAGAAAATCAACTTCCGGATATGTCTTCACACTTGGGGGTACAACCATAAGTTGGAGATCTAGATTGCAGACCGTAGTTGCTTTATCCACTACCGAGGCGGAGTTGATTGCCGCAGTGGAGGCGGCAAAGGAGGCACTCTATTTGAAGCGATTGTTGTGTGACTTGGGATTCGGGCATGATAGTATTGATGTTCGATGTGATAGCCATAGTGCTATTCACTTGGCAGAGAATTTGGCGTTTAGCTCACGGACTAAGCATATTGAGGTGAGAGAGTCATTTCTAGTAGCCATGGATGAGGATAAGCAAGTATATCTTCGGAAAGTGCACACAAAGGATAACGTGGCGGACATGTTCACTAAGGCTTTGCCGGTTGGGAAGTTCGAGCATTGCTCGAACTTGATTCGCTTGGAGAAGTGCTAGGTGCCACGGGGTGGCACGGTTAAGGGAGGAGCTTGGTGGTAGATGAGAAAGAGTATTGGTGAGAGATTGAGGTTCTATCTTCTTGGTTAGTGCTAGTCTTTGGTGAGATAACTTAGGTTTTGGATGTTTTCAACATTTCATTAGCGGGCGGGGGCTTTGCCTGAGCTCGTGGTGGAGTGCAATGGGCGGTGGCTTTGCCGGAGCTCATTGGGAAAGCATTCATGTTTGGTTGAAGGTAGAAGAAGTGATAGTTGGTGCTATCGGTTGTTGTTGATGGTATGGTACCATTAGAGTCGGAGATGGATATAGTGTTAAGGTGGAGTGTTGAATTTTGGCGACACTATATGCAGATTTGTAGAGGTCGAAAGTAGCTTCGCAACGGAGAAAACGGTTCGCAAATCGGAGTTCGAAGGTGGAAGTTATAAGTGAAAAGGCGGAGAGGGCTGTTTGGGACAGCAACTAATTTCAGACGTCTGAAATTATTTTCAGACGTCTGAAATTGTTCTGGAATGTTTCCAGAACCCTCTGGCAGACGTCTGACCAAGTGGGTCAGACGTCTGATCTGGAGCGAAGTCGCTCCAGTGACTTAAGTCAGACGTCTGACCCTTAGGCCACACTTTTGGAACGATTTTTTCCAGTTTTTTCTTCTCGCGGACTTGGGTGAAAATTTGTGATATCTGCAGGGGCAATTTTGGAATATTGCCTAGGGTTTCTATTCTCCTATATAAGCTAGCCTCTGGTATCAGATCTTGGGTGTGAGAAAACGCAAGCGACTACAAGAGATTAGCCTCCACTAATTAGGGTTTATCAAAACCTAATTTTCTTCAATTCTCTTCTCCACAAATCAATTTCTAATTAGAATTTGATCATTGTAATCAATCTCTTGTACTCTTCTCGTCAATAATAATAAAGCTCTCTCTTAAAGTGGATGTACACTAACACGATGTTAGTGGAACCACTATAAATCGCTGTGTGATTTATTTTTCGTTATTGCTTTAATTTCTGAATTGCTTATTTGGGATTGTGATTGTCTCTGGATTGGTTGAGAATAGATTTGAGTTATTAGTTAGTTGTTTTTACACTTCTTATCACGATCTAGCTTTTCCGCTGCGTTAGGAGATTTGAATTAGAGTGGTCTCGATTGAAATCCGCCATAACAGTATGTGCAAATTCCAACATATTGATTAGCAACAATATTTTAACTCTGTATTGGATCCTAAACTTTAGACTGAAAACAATCTTGAAGTCATGTATGATTGTCTGTAAATCTGTCTTTTTAAGTCTTTTAATGTATTGACTGTTAACTGATAATATAATAATTATCTTGTATGATATGATCATCTTACTCTTAAATGTAGAATTATCTTGTATAAACAATGTTGACTTATTAAATACCGTTAAATGTGTATTATGATATATAAGCCACTGTTAATTGTTTTTTTCCCATCATTTTTGCATTTATTTTGTGTTTGGACCTAAAATGGTTACAAACACTCAAGAATAGTTTTTGTAGAGAAATAAATGAAGAAAAGAAAAATTAAACTTAGTAAATGGACGAGTAAGCAATAGAGAATAAGCAATAATAAAAGAAACAGAAGTTTATAGTAGTTCGACGTTGTAGGCCTACGTCCACTTTGAAGATTATCCTTTATTACTCTCTTGTTAATCTGATTACAACAGTATAACAAAGCTAGCACTTGATTACAATGGAGTCTAGAGCAAAAAGTGGCATAAAGATCCTCAAAATGAACCAATAGGTCTGTATTTATAAGGTGAGATGATGAGATATTTCACTAAGATTTTGACATAAGGCTCTAAACACAAACCATAACGATCGGTGAACATGACTTGTTATTTTGGAATGATCGGTATAAATTATATCGATCGTTATTTTTGCCTTTGATTGCCATGCGATCGTTTGTAGGGAGTCTCACATGCCTCTATGTCTTGCTCCTAAAATATGAAGTCATTCTTAGTTATAAATTGCGATATATGAATCAATCTTTGTTGCATTTGGATCGTTTGCCGGGTTACACCGATCGTTATGAAGGATCGGCATAAAGCGATCGACATTTCTTGAACCTCAAATTTTTGACCTGTGATCTTTTTTTGTGGGTTGCACCCTTCAATATACTGATACCTTGAAAGTTTCAAGTGAATTGATCTTATGGATTTTGAGATATCGATCGATCATCGCTGATTTGAGCTGTTTTATGGATCGTTCCCAACCGATCCATATAAATCCTTGCTTTGTCCGTAACTCGAGCATATGAACTCCGATCACCTAGAAATT
The DNA here is from genome assembly GCA_030737815.1 of Allium fistulosum. NCBI lineage: Eukaryota > Viridiplantae > Streptophyta > Magnoliopsida > Asparagales > Amaryllidaceae > Allium > Allium fistulosum. Next base: position 872,815,389 of record CM060903.1, on the reverse strand, counting down.
TGAAATATAGCTTCACGGGGTTATGCCTGTCGCTCCATACTAATTCCACCTCGATTGGGTCATGTTTCGGATCTGCTCGACCATCATCCATAGTACCGTATACGACTGATTCTCAAGGCTTGTAACCATCTGTTTCTAGCCAAGTCGATGATATCACAACCTTGCCAAAAGACAAGATAACATTTGCACTCCAAAGAACATCTTGTTCAAACATGACGTGCTTTGAAAAGTCGCAAACTTCAATCGTCAAAAAAGGATTCCATTTAGTTCATTGAATGGTCGTTATCCTTTTGTTGAGTCACTTTCTTGTTGAGGGTCGTGTCTCCTTTTGTTCATTATGACTATTGGTCGATTTCAAATAGTATAAATACTAGATCATGGCTTATCGATGATCATCTTTTTGTTTTTCTAGTGATTATCAGGCCACAATAATTTGGCTTTTGATCTTCCTTCGGTTGATTTCAGGTGCGAATTCAATTTCCGTTGATTTCAAAAAATTGAACTTTAGAATGTATATTGGTTCATATATGTTTCCATACCTAACCCTTGATCACGATTGCACGTCCATGGGGTGTTGTCAAGTTTCAAAGTTATATATTGTTTTGTATAAACGGTCACGGTCGTTATTCATTGAATTGAAAGTTGGACTACCTTCGTACGATCGTTTTTTTAATAAAAAACAATGACAAAGGCTGATCTTTATATTAGAATGGATGTTCGTATCCATCTATTTACGATCGCCCTTGTACGATCATTGCCATTATATATATATATATATATATTAATGATCATTACCGATCATTGTTTAATGGCTAATTTTCCATCGATTTAGAAAATAGCCGATTTTTTTAAAATAAAAATTAACCGCAAACGCAAGACGTACAATTCTAGTACGTGGCGATTACGGGTCGATCCATAGGGAATTATGTAGATTTTAAAATTTCTATTCAATCAAATTAAGCCAAGAGTTGAAGTTTTGATTAGCTACGAAAAAATGTAAACAGAAAGCTAGAACAAAAAGTGATGGAAAATATGAGATTAGAAAACAATTTAGAGGCAAATCCACTCTCATATTTTTGTAAATCAACACAAAATAATATACGATCTCTATTTTTGATATTAAGTGAAATTAGTGATGTATTTATCATAAGTATGGTTTATTTATGTTATTGATTAACATAACTTAAATCATCAAACTATAATACAACAACCAAAGCCACTTATCAATTCTCATGAAAATGAAGCCAAAGTAAAAGCTATTTTAAGTATGATCTATTTACTATTGCATTTAATAACATAGATCATCAAATTTTGTTTCTACCTTAATTTCATAATAAAAAATCAATTGGTAAAATGATGATGTAAATTGTGTTTATGTTTGAATAAGAATAACCTATTTGTAAATATAACATAGACTATCAAATTTATTTTTATAAACTTACATCAACATTTACTTCCCATGAAGCATAAAAAAGACCATAAATCATAAAATTATGTTGAATCTACATAATTAGAGAGTTTTATTACTCCTAAATTGGAGGGGTTTAGCTACTCATTTGTATTATCAAATCAACACACGTAAATTTCGACATTTTAAAGCAAGCAAAAAAAGTAAGAGCTAATTATAATAAAAAAAGATCTAAACTAGTTGCATAAAAGTAAAACTAAGCTACTAACATGAAATGAAAGAGCATGTAAATAAAAATGACAAAGAAAATAAAATAAGAACAAAGAAGAAGTAAAAGAACAAGAGGTTTAGGAAGCCATTTTTATTTCATATAACTTTGAGGTTACAACTTGCATTCTAATTTTCTAAGTAATTAAAAGAGAAGAAAATCATTTACATGTACATAAGAGGGCTATTTATACATGCACAGAACCTTAATCCATATTTCAGGGGGCTTCCCAAAATACCCTTTAGGAAGTGTGGCCACCAAGTAATCATCAGTCTCTAATTAATCCATCATTAAGTATGCATGAAACTTTAACCTCCACTAACTTGTCCATTAGATTCTAATTATAGATTAAGATAAGTGGGTTGGTGGGGTCCTCCATGATGCATGGTTTGAATTATTTCCATCTTCATTCCTTTGTTTCTCTCCTTATGCATGCATATCTTCATGAAAAAACCTTCATATTTCCATCCAAAATTCCTATAATTAAAAATAAAATATACAAATAAATATTCTCAAAATTAATTCATGCACAAAATTACTATTTTACCCCCACGTTGATGTATGAATGATGACTTGAAAGCATATTTGAAATTTGGTTTTAAACATGTAAAAATACCTAATTATGACATTTATTTAAATAAAAATAGATTAAACATGAATGTAATAATATGCACATTTACGTGCACATCAAATACCCCCACACTTATCTTTTTATTCATTCTCGAATAAAGAAAAACTAAGATAAATCCGTTTTCGTAGGATACACAATTGCATTGAGCGTATGCAACAAGCCGTTAAACCTCTAGGTGTCCCTAGTAGGACGACTGTTGTCTCCTGAGAGTTTTCAGCGGATACTACCCACAAAATCCAAATGCAACATGAGAAATTTCTAAATGCAAGGTTTATTTACAATGGTATGGATGCAAGTTTTTGAAAATATTTACAAATGAAGAATTTACTTTCAAATTGACACGAATAAGTTAAATATAAGTTATGGTCAATATCAAGAAATTTAAGTCCTTTTACTTGTCAAAATTTTCAATAAAAACTAAGTTATCATAACAAATAGACTCTAGTTTGGCTAGTTGTTTCGATTGATAACATAGTGTAACTATGAAATAAATCATTAGTTTATTTAACAACCCAAAAATTTGAACTACAATAATTAATTAACGAATTATTTAAAAAATAAAATAAATTGTCAGAATCGAGCTACGAAAGTTGCACCATTGGTTCAGTGGCAATTTTTCGATCAATTCCCATATATAACTTGTCGAAATCTAAGCAGTATGAAGAAGTTACGAGAGAAATAAGAATCAGACAAAAACAAAAAAAATAAAAAAAATAGATCCCATAGGGGTCGACCCATGCAAAGGTCCGGTCGACCCAGTCGACCCCCAATGAAGCCAGGTCGACCTGCCAAAACACCTGGACATTATTTCGTCCAGGTACGAACCGAATAACCTATTTTGCATTTTTTGTCAAATCTCATGCGTTCTTAGCCGCATCCGATGGTTCCTAGTGAGCCTATGATGCGGTTGCACCAGATTCAATCTTCAAATCCAACGGCTTGAGATCCCTAAGTCACACTATAAATAGAACTCTAGACCTAGCTATTTTTCTCATTCAGATTTTCTCCCAATTTGGTTCATTGCCTGAGGCTGAACCCTAAATAGAAATTTTTTTAGGGAGAAAATCTTTTTGATAAAAATATTCTACACCCTAGGAGTGGATCCAAGAAGGCCAAGGACTAGAGCTAAGGACCACAAGTGAGTGTTTTGTAATTATTTTAGATTTGTAAGCAATTTATAATAATAGAGTTCTCAATAGTTGTAATTTTCTACAATATTGAGACAGTTTTTATATAAGTTTATTTACAGTCAGTTTTTAAGTAAATTTTAGAATTTCTTTTCAGTCTATTTTTATTCAGCTATTTTATTCAGTTATTTTCAGTTATTTACATTTATTTACATCTGTTTTAAGTAGGAATTTAGCCTGTAAATGTTAGTTTCTTTTTATAGAGATTTAATACGTTTTTACGCAAATAAATTAAATAGAGAGGAATTCACTAATATGGATTAAAATAGAAAAACACTAAATTTACAGAAATTAGATGTAAAATAAGAAAGACTGAAATAAAATAGAGATGGACTAAAATAGGTAAATTTAAGATATTTGCAAGCATGATTATAACAAGTGGTTATAGCTAAAAGGAGAAAACAGAAGAGGCTTATTTTAAAACATAGACTAAGTTAATAAGAAAATATAGAAGTAGGGCCCGTACCGACAACATTCACTTTCAGATCTAGGACTGATGGTTTCACAACAGATAGGTGAGGCTGGAACACGCTTATGCTGATTTGGGTAAATAAGTGGCCTATAGATAGAGGCTCAAATCTGGGGATTTGGACAAGGGGCGCAAAACTAGAAGATTGTTTGTTTGGACCGGTATAGGCAACATTCCCTTTTAGGTCTAAGACTGATGGTCTCACAATAGTTAGGTGAGGCTGGGCAGCATTCCCTTTTAGGTCTAAAACTGATGGTCTCACAACAGTTAGGTGAGGCTGGTCACGCTTATGCTGATTAGGGTACATAAGGGGTCAAATAGGGGGCGACAGTTAGTGTGTACCAGCAATGACCGAGCGTGCGACATCGATTAGGATAAATAATTTGCTACTGCATCCTAAACGCTAAAGAGGTGTCTTTTGCTGTGACCAACATGATTGGTTCACAATGGCACAACAAAGATAGAATAGGCCGATCAACGGGTAGAATTATGATTTCAGCCTAATCAAGTTAGCATTTGAGATAGGATTATGGTTTTTAGCCTAATCACAACAGTTTAAGACAAGTGCAAACAATCAAATCAAACAATCTAAGCAAACAGTCAAACAGAGTCAGAAACAGTATTTCACCCCAATCTTATCTTTTCTGTATTTTCCTTTCATGCTAGAACTATGGCTTAATCTATTATCTTTATCTTGCTTGGAAATGCTAGTAATTACTTTCACTCACCAGACTTATTGTCTGACCCACTCCTCTATTTCCCCTTTTCCTCCAATAGGCCAGCAGAGTTGAGTTGATTCAGGCTGCTTGGAGATTCATTTCCGGAGCTTTCTCGTTGCAGATGTATTCTTCTGCTTTTCATCTTTTTCGTTTTGCTTATGATGGACTTGGCACTTGTGAGAGAGATTATGATTATTATGATTATACTTTTGCACTCTGATTATGTAAGACTGAGATGTATTTTTCATGAGACATGATTTGAGCTATTTTGAGACATGTCATGTTTTTATGATTTAGTTCGAAATGAAATTTAATTTTGAATAACAAGTTATTATTTAAATGATTACGATGTTTTTACTTATTTGTCTTGTCAATCTTAGTCTCTGTGATGCTTTAGCAATACCTATAACGCACCATATCCTTTGGTGTGCCCTTCTTGGGTATACTAAGTGGTGTGGGGTGTTTCAGTTGATTATCAAAGTTTTTCAAAGTGGTATTTTCATTTCTTTTGAATAACAAGTCCAATCAAATAAGTAAAAATAGTGCTTTGATTTCAATTGGTTACTCTCTCTTTATTTAAAAACTTTATTTATAGCAATATTTACATATGCCTAACTCAGAAAACTAAGGCCAGATATGTGACCTATGCATTGCCTTTCGGGCTTACGTGAGGGGAATACAGAGCATGGAGTGCACACACAAGTGTGTATATCTATCGACTATAGGCGTTATTAGTGAAAGAACTTTTTTATATATATACACCTAACTCAGATAAACTGAGGCCATATATACCGATCATGCACCGCCTTTCGGGCTTACGTGAGAAGGGTACAGAGCATGGCGAGTGTACACACTTGCATGTGAACACATGACTCTAGGTGTTAATAAAATATATACATATATGCAACAAGATTTTTTTTCAATTTTTTTTTTAAAAAGAGAGAGTTTTACAATATCATCTTAGTACCACTTAACTTAAAAGGTTTAAAATATTATCGCCTTTCCTTTAAATCAACCACTCTTTTAAACAAAGATTTTCATTTAGGACATACTTCATAGTTATCACTCACGAATCTTCCTATATACTAGTTAAACCATCGTTACTTGTAGTCAAACTTTATTTTTATTTTTGTTAAGTCAAATAAATTTTTAAAAATTTCAATTTAATAACCAAAACTTATACTTATATCCTATAGTGTTTCTTCAAAAATAAATCAAAATGCTAAAAGGAAAATATTTTTGAGATTTAGAAATTTTGAGACTTTTTTTTAGAAATTTTGAGTTTTGGAAAGAAAATTAAAATTCAAAAATGCCATGAAAATAAAAAAAAATTGAGACTCCCCCACACTTAATTTTGACTGTGTCCCCACAGTCAATGCATGATATAATGAATGTAATGGGAAAAAATATGTACATATTTAAAAAATAAGGTACATTTCTTACTACATGGCTCATGAAGAATCACGGGCTCCTCTTCTTGATCACACAACAACTCAAAGAATGGTTTCAAACGATGACCATTAACTTTGAAAATCAATCCATCCCTGGGGTTTTGTATTTCTATGGCACCGTGTGGAAAAACAGTTCGTACCACAAATGGTCCGGTCCATCTTGATTTTAGTTTTCCAGGGAATTAATGAAGTCTAGAGTCGTATAAAAGAACTTTCTGGTTTGGTGAAAACGTTTTTCTTAGGATTGACTTGTCATGAAAAACTTTTGTTCTTTCTTTGTAAATTTTCTCATTTTCATACGCGTCGTTCCTATGTTCTTCTAGTTCGTTGTGTAGTCTTCGATTTTCGCTAGCTTTCTCGAGATCAAAGTTTAAGTTCTTTATTGTCCACAACGCTTTGTGTTCGATTTCAAAAGGTAAATGGAAAGCTTTCCCGTAAAATAAATGAAATGGTGACAAATCTATCTTTATGAACGGACAATAATGTTAGGTCTATCTAAACACAATTGGAACAATTATGAAGTTAACATGCATATGTATAACTTTATAAGGTGCTTATACTACATCTATTTATTCTACTTCAATATCTACATACAGGCTTCCTTTGCTCATTATCCCAGGTTATCAGATCAACTCTTGACCATGGCAATATCCTCATGCTATAAATGTTTTCCTATATAATGCATGCTTGCGTACATGTTTTTGTAAGTAAAAATAGTAGTTATTTACCAAGTTGAAGCTAAACACCACGCGGTGCTCTTTAATAATGTCAACACTTAGAACTAGAACGTCTGAAATTATGTTAAGTAATAAGAAGCATCATCACATATAGTGTTAATTCATTCACCGGCAAAAAAATAAACAAGAACTAATTTCCTAAAATAATCTTTCAAACCCGCAAGTGCTGCTAAAAAAATGTACTGTCGCTTTAGCTCTTATCATAGACCTGGACTTTGATATGCCGTTTATTCCTGTAACGTTTTTGTTAAAAATAACTTGCATATGAAATGCAACAATACTGTTAGACCTATATTACTAGCATGATTTCTGAACCTAGTTCATAGATAACATGGAAAGTCAAGGAAAATATGTATAAGGTAACTAAAGCTTCCAAAAGGTCAAAGCTACTCGCACATGTACCTAAACCTAGTTGTGAGATAGTTATGTATCATAGGAAATGGAAATGGAGATTTTTTCGTTGTTAATGAAGACATAGAATCTACTATAACGCATCTAAGCTAAAATGAAATCATCGACACAATACAGTGCATTGACATAATATAGTGCACATATACTATATTGTGCACATATACCAAAACCTAAATAATCCAAGGAGCACGAGTAATGATATTTTGTTTAATAGATTAAAAACTTAAACAAAGACATAAAAAATGTAGCAGTATTTTTTCTCTAGAAATTATAATATCTATCTATATGCATATTGCATAGTATGGATATTAAATTTACAAATTTAAATGAATATCGATAGAAGATTCAGTTGTGCCTTGGCTTTATTTACCTACTCGCAGATGGCGGTAAACTTTAAATTGATCTCTTCAAATGAAAGGTATAGGTTATCCATTAAAAGTAAATAATGAGGGAAGCTTGTAAGTAAATCTTAGCATCAGGAAATATCTTAACTAAACCTATGAACCCCATCCATAATCCACATCGTAGACCAGCCAAAACACACATACAAACTAAAGAACTATCGATATAATACAATCGATGTATGCAAATTAGGAGTTGACAGGAAATTAAATCAACATATACAAATATGTATATAAATCGATGTATACAAATCGATTTATACAAATACCACCGATGTATCTTTAGTGGAAGGTGTTATCATAGGGTCTCTCAGAGAAGAACTATAAAGTCTGACCAATGATCATCATCAGAAGAAGGAAGTTAAGTGGAAGCTTGAAGTTCGAAGATTAACTGAATTTGATATACAACTCGTTTTGGGAAAATAATTGTAAAAGATATAACATACCATAATTTTATTATGATATTACTATTTCATTGTTGAGTTATTTTAACTATCACCTATGTTTATTCTATAATAACTTATCTCTTCTGCACCAAATTTCTAGAATAAGTGCAAAATTGTACCAGTGGTTTGATTTGTAGAACCATAAGGTTATGTGACATAAGCAACAATGATTTTTTCATGAAAAATTAATTGTAATTCTTCAGAGGGACAATAGTTACTCATACAACATTCACACATACAACCAAAATTTCAAACAAGTGTGTCAAATTTAATATTTCAATGTTGCATTACAAACTGTTGACACAAAATTTTTATTTTATTTATTATCATTATCATTATTTTTATTATTATTTTGCTTTTCATATATGTTCATTTGACCAAGTAGTTGTTTTGAGCTACTGCAGATGGATAAAGCATCCATTCTTGGTGATGCTATCGAGTATTTGAAGATGCTACTACAGAGAATCAATGACCTTCACAACGAGCTTGAATCTACACCTTCAAATTCTCAATTGCCAACTCCAACCAAATCGAGCTTTCATCCTTTAACACCAACAATTCCTACACTGCCTTCTCGTGTCAAAGAGGAGCTTTGTCCTACATCTTTACCAAGCCCAACCGGTCAACCCAGGGTTCGTTTCCCAATTTTTCTCTACGTTTAAAAAATAAAATTTTAACTCTATTCCCAACATTATCATTGAAATTTGCCTCATTTTCAGTTAATCAATTTTTTCTACGGGCTATTTTATATTATTTTATCAAGAACTATAAACTTCAAAGGGTGACCACTCTTAGATCTAGTGAAAATAGTGTGCAAAGGTTTATAACTCAATAATTATAGTTTAAACTATTAAAACAACAAGCTATCTGTTTGTAAAAGATATAGTTGATCTTTCATTTTGTGCCCTTGCTTCCAAGTCCCAGTTAATCCAATCCATCCATCTTACATCTATCCTTTTGAATAATCCATTTAATTATCAAATGAAAGGATATGATGTAATAAACACATGTGGACATGGTTGATAGGGGATCTCAGCTCTTTGTAAAACAAAGATTTCTCTGTGTTATGGTGTAAATTATGATAGTATTGTTCTTACCTAAAGTATAAATCAGAACACATGTGTTTACCGTATTGTAGAAGCATTTGTCAAATATAATGTTTTATTTTTATTTCTATTTTTTCCTTTCTGTTTACACAAAATTGGTGGAAGTGAGGCTAAGGGAAGGCAATACAGTGAACAGTCATATGTTCTGTTCTCGAAGACCCAGCCTCTTGCTGTCTACGATGAAGGCAGTTGATGGTCTTGGTATTGATATCGAACAAGCAGTCATCAGCTGTTTCAATGGCTTTGCTTTGGATGTCTTTCGAGCTGAGGTTTGTTTTCCTCTCAAATTAAACTGTCACTACAAGATTATATAAACACTTTCAAATTTGATTTGCATTTCTCTGAATTCAACGTCAAATAGTTAAATTATTTTACTGCAGCAATTAAGAGATGGTCCTGCAACGCTGCCAGAAGACATCAAAGCTGTTCTTCTTCACTCAGATGGTTATCAAGGTGCAACTTAATTGAAGAAATCATAGAGCAAAAAAGAAGTGATCGTCTTTATCGCCAAACTATACATGTTTTATTTCATGATTTTAGAGTTATGAGTGTCTTAGGTTTTATATTTGTTCATTATCTATTTTTATTTCTTTTTTTCTCAGAAAAATATAGAGAGTAGAAGTGATATCCCATCTTAGTATAAGATTTTATATTTCCTATAGAGTGACATGGAAAGAACCATGCATTGTATTTTCACCTCATTGGAGTCTTCGGTTGGGTTCGGTTGCCCATCTACTTCATCGTTGGCATGAAGATAAAAGATGTTTGTTCATTTTAGAGGTAACAAATTTAATATATTTATGGCCTTTACAGTTGTTTTTTCCAATGATGACACGTGTATTATAGTTTTAATAAGTTGTACAATTGCAGCAAGGGGTTGATGCTGAAGCTGCTCTCTTGCCTTTCAAACTTATAGCGATGAAGGTCCCATAGTGCTCATTTCTGTCAGGACTACCGTCAGTACTGATTTCTTTTCCGAACTTGATATCCTCATTTTGTTACATGCTCAATGTGTGTTTGTCTCTATATGTTTATAAGCAAAGTGGATTATCTGCTTTTAAGTATTTAGGGTGCTTATGACTGATATCTTGTGATACAAAATTACATAAGAACTTCACTTGAATTTTTGTTTGCATCTTGATCAGTTATTAATTTGTACACAGATCTTGCGGGAAAACTATATGAATGTTTCAACAAAGTCATGAAAAAAATCTACTTCAACTCTACAGCAGTGCTATGTTTTCATAGTTCCCATGTAATTAACAAAAATCACTTAATGGCCAACATATTTGTAAATCAACCTTCACAATTACAACTAATTTAGTTATTGATAGAAGATAATCACTTGGAGTTGAAGCAGGATTCTCCCATTACTGTCTAATATTCTGACTAATTTTCACACTTTCTCCAGAGTGGATCAAATTTTGCCTTTGTTGAAAGTTCTATAACCAAAAATTGTTCTGGTAATCTACACAATCTCAGTTAGCTACATTTTAGAGTATATGTACTCAGTTATCTCATGTACAATTGCAGTTCCCTGTGGTTCTAAAGCCCTTTTGCTTAGCAAATAATGAAACAATCTCACAATTATTTTACTCTGAGAACAAAACACTATGCATGCCGAATATCAGGGAGCATTTAGAAGCAAGTTTATCAACAGACCTTGCATTTCAATTGCGTCCAAAGAAGTTAACGTTAAAAGATAAAGATACTGTCATTGCAAGGTTAGAGGGAGGTCATCTTATTTTAAGCAATGGAGAATATGTACTGGTTTCATCCAAGGAGAATTCGGTTTCGAAATCCAGCGAAAAATATGCGTAGATATACGCTGATAGGTGTTGGCAGTCCTTTAGGTAATGTTTATGTTTGGTTATTATCTCCTTTTGACTACTGCTGCTTGCTATGTGTTCCTGCATTTTTCAACCGTCATTTACAGACAATATGTTCATATAATAAATAGTTTCATTTTTTTAGCCATCATACAAGGACCTACAGACTAAATTCATGTATTTACATCTAAATAATAGTAATTCTATATCTATAACAAATGATTTAACAACCAATAATATCATTTGGAGCATCATTAGCTTGTTGGTATCAGCACATTAGTAGAACAATATGCTTACTCATTTGCAGAAATCATAGAATTTTGGAGTTTCTTTTCAAGTTCATCACTAGAAATAGGTACTGCTGCAAACTCATTCTTCTTATAATTAAATTTATTTTACAGTTTTATATACCTTACAAGAGTTTTCTTGCAAGAAATCTTTTGAGCATAGTTCGTAGAACCAAATCTTGACCATAAAGCTATATTATATATTACATTACTTATTTCATTATTAACTTTAATTTGCTTACCCAACGGAAATAGAGATGCACGTGACTGATTGTAATCGACCACTGCTTCAGTACATTGATTGAAATGATCCAACCAACATAATTTTCTAAGCGTTAATTAACAGTTAAGGCGAAGTCCTTAAGCTAAAAATTGTAGTTGCTAGGGCAACCTACCTTAAGTGCGCATATTAATTAGATGCATCTTCCCCAATATATGTTTTTTCTTGCTAATAAATTCCTAGTTTATGGTATTTATAACAAGAGTCATAGTAGTAATAATAACAATAAACAAACTAGGTTTCATAATAATTAACTAAGTTTAGAACAACAACGACAACAACAATAATAAATAATAAATTAACCATAAACTTTATAAAATTAACTAAGTTTAAAATAATAATAATACTAATAATAATAAATTATAAAATATTAACTAAGTTATCTAAATTTATAAAAATCAAATTTATAATAATAATATTAATAAATTAACTAAGTTTATAAAAATTAACCAAGTTTATAATAATTATAATAAAGTAATAAATTATAAAATATTAATCAAGTTTACTGAGTTTTATAAAAAATAACTAAGTTTATATAATAATAATAAATTAACTAAGTTTAAAATAATAATACTAACAAAAGCAACAACAAAATTCATAATAGTAATAATAACAACAAACAAACTAAGTTTCATAATAATTAAGTTTAGAACAATTATAATAAGAAGAAGAAGAAGAACAACAATAATTAACAAGTTAACTAAGTTTTATGAAAATTAACTAGGTTTATACAATAATAATAATCAAAATAAATTAACTAAGATTATAATAATTAACTACGTCAATTATGTTTTGCAAAAATTAAATAACTTTATAAAAATTAACTAAATTTATAATAATAATAATAATTTAACTAGTGTTTATGATAAATCACTAAGTTGGTAATAATAATAATTTAACTAATGTTTATGAAAATTAACTAAGTTTATAATAATACTACTACTAATAACAATAAATTTTTTAACTAAGTTTCATTAAAATTATAAAATTAACTAAGATTCATTAAAAAATAATTAAGTTTAGAACAATAACAATAATAATGATAAATGGTAAAATATTAACAAATCTAACCGAGTTTTATAAAATTTAACTTGATTTATATAAAAAATATTAATAAATTAACTAAGTTTATAAAATTTAATTTCATTAATTAAGTTTAATAAGAATTAAAAAAGTTTATAAAACTAAGTTTATAATAATAATAAATTAACTAAGTTTAAGAAAATTAACTAAGTTTATAAAGATAACAACAAGAACAATAAATTATAAAATATTCAACATCTTTACATCTAACTCATTTTATAAATTTCTAAAAATATAACTAAGTTTACAGATGAAGATCGGCGAATTTTATAAAAACAAGTGAGTTTTATAAAAAGTACTTAGTTTATTAAAAAAATGACATTTTATTATTATATTAATTACTGAAGAAAAATATATTGTTGTCTACTGGATATACTATCATTTTGAATTTTAAATTGGTTTATGTTTTGTTTTCATAAAGTAGATTGAATTGTAGATCATTTGGTATTTTGTAAACAACAAACACTCAACAATAATTCAGATCCTGACTGATTTGATTAATGAATATTTATTGGTTAAAAGATTTTTGAATATTATTCACCTCTAAATATTGTATACTAAAAAGGAAGTTTATAAATTCTGATTATAATGATTTGGTAAATGATTTTGCATCGATATATTATTCAATTTGATTAACCAACTAATTTTTAGAATCTTCAAATTAATAATAAAAAGTTTAGTGTTCAATTTTATTTTGTTACATATTGAATAAATGATGCATTCATTTTATTTTGTGTACAACAAATAAACAATGTGTTGCCAGTTCCAAGCCTAAATAAGAATGATGTTTCTTAATAATAAAAAATAATTGTTGAAAAAATGATATAAAATAGTTATTGCTATCGACTAGCCTCAAATGAATTCATTTACAACCTACGATTGTGTTCATATGCCTCTGTCCTGAATACGTTTAAGTACAAGAATATCATCGGTTAGCACTTTATTGTGATATGCATCTGACTACTATTCGGTATTATCTCTCAATTAAAGGAGAATATCATCAGTTAGTACTTTATTGTGATATGCATTTGAATATCACAATAAATATTCAGTATTGCCAGTTCATATTTTAATTTGTCCCAATGCATTTAAATATGGACACACATAGCCTAAATTGAGAAAGCATTCTTGCTTAATTTTTCATCCCTACCTATTGCACTTTATAACGTTTTCTTGAGTTGTGCCGAAGCCAGCTTGTTGCTCTTAAAATTTAGCTCTTGCTTATATTGTCTTGAGTTGTGCTATCTAAAAATCAAAATTTGTTAGTGTTTTATTCATATTCGTTCCTAATGTAAATATTTATCTTATTTGCAGGTGTGTGAAAGAAGAAGGATGTGGAAGTTGCGGTCTTCTTTTTAATGCAAACAACCAAATATGTACTTGTTTTTTTAGACCTTGCTACTATTTTTTGGGGTGTGCTTAAAACATTTGCTACTACGTTTTGATTTATTTGGTTTAAGCTATAAGATGTTATGTGTATGAATATTTGATATGTTTAATGTAATGTGTTACATCTTTATATTTATTATCTTTTATGATTCTTGCGTTATTTAAATGACTTTTTGTTTAAAATGATTATTATTGTGCATTTTGATATTGGTATTTAATACTGCAGTTTATGAATAGGATGCAGAAAATATTTGAATTGTGAAGCTAAACCATAGCACTTGAAACCGCTATAAATATTTAACAACGTCGAATGACCACTATTAAATCTGGCAGTATTACAGATGCATAACAGAAAAAGCGCTATGGTATTATAAAAAGCGCTATAAAAAATATATCATAACACAGTATAAGCGCTATTGTAGCTGAATCTTTATAGCGGCATATTGGTGTTGTGACAAGTCAACATCTACAATAACGTGTCCATATACAGTGCTAATAATCCGCTATTAATATTTCTTGTAGCGAATTATTAGTGCTATCTTAGAAAAAACAAAAAGAATTTTGTGGCTAAAAACGAATTTCATAGCAGACAAATAGCGTTATTATAGTAATCAATAACACATGATTTGTCGCTATAAAATGTTTAAAATAGCGGATTTTTTGCGCTATTATATTAATACTTTTTATAGCGCTTATTATGCGCTATAAATTGTTCACTGTTTTTAATAACATGTTGTTATACATCGTTTATTAAACCGCTATTATAGGCTTTAATATCATTTTTTTGGCGCTATCGTAGGGTCTTTTTGTTGTAGTGCTATGTCGACATACCACAGATCAACAAAGATAGAAAGATCTTTGGTCACGCCCTTCTATTCACTATGTCGGCATACCACTAAAAAGTTCACTATATCGGCATACCAAGGCCAGAATTGTGTGCATCGGTTCTCATAACTTGGAGCAACAAGAAAGCACAAGATTGCAATGTCGATATTTGCTCACGTCCACACTGATTTAGTGCTTTGGCCATGCCCTTCTATTCAGCCAGCCACATTTCATGCTTTCTTTATTCAGGCATGATTCAGTGCTTCATCATGCTTCATTCCACACTTGACCAAAAAATTCTCGAAGATTCAGTTCGAATCAAACTCCTAATTCCCATTTGATTTTTTAGCATAGTTTAACTAGGTTAGAGATTTTAGTGTTAAGATATGAACTACAAAATAATAATTGAATGAAACAAAAAGAAAAGAAACTAGAATATGAAAATAACTCACAGTTTATCGGCTTTGATCATCAGCTTATCAGGATTTGCTTTAGACATCGCTATAATGAGCTCTCTTTTCCCTTGTGTGCCCGGAGCTTCTTATACCTTTAGGTGCTTAGTGACTAGTGAGTGTTAAATTCATAAAGTGACGGACTTATCTGCCAAAACTGAATGACAACAGATATTTTAAATTAAGAGCCCATTCTTGTGGTCATAGATGCCTTAACGTAATGCCTCGATCTATTGAAAATGTAGTATTTGAAGCTCCTATATATCTCTCAAGCCAGTGTGCAGCGACCGTACTAAACTGCCTTGTTGCTTGTACCAATATGTGCTCACCATGTTGTTGTGTTGGCAATCGAGCCCTCTAATGCAAAATTTTGTTCACATAATCGTGGTCAGAACTCAAAAGCTGATGATGCACAGTGTTAGCATTACTTCCATGATTTGATGCACCCAAAACATTTCATACCCCTTGCTGCAGATACACCCAGCCTCTTAACCATATTTCATATTTAACGTAATTGCATGCTTTGCAGTCATATCCCAGCCCGTTAACCCAAAACATGTCACACCCCATGTTGCGAATTCAACTAGAAGCTCAAGTGAAGAAGTACATGCTTCTGTTCATGTACAGGTATTAAATCATGCCCCTAAGCACTCTTATAAAATTCAGGCTCCTCATGTACAAGTTACGGTGCCTAATGCTTATCCTTCAAAAGTTGCACCTTCAATTGCATAGCCCGATTCTTATTCCCTTATTCAATCACTACTCAAGCACTCTTAACAAGGCTTTGCACTAGTCCTTGCTTAAGCACTTGCCCTAAGAATGACATTTTCTCTTCAATCTACTACTGAATCTGATGCATTTTAGTTTTGTGTACAAACGGAAGCCTCTCTTTCTCAACAATTGTGGTCAGATCACGATAAGTCTGCTACAACCTCTAATGTAGTCGTTGGTGTGTGTTCTCGGTAAGAGATAGAGACAAACATGTTTGAATTCCATATCTTTGTTTTTTTACCAAAATCCAATGCATTAAAAAATGTACTAATAAATTTTGGATCTTGTATGAAGTATAGGGGTCTAGTACGGTTCCCAGTTACCTTTACTCAGGCCCACCTCTGAGAACACCACTGTACCAGCATAAGAAATTCTTAGGGTTGTCTATTCAATGTTTTTATGTACATGGCTAGATGAAAATTCAAAGGTTGCAGCAACGTAAAGCAAAATTAACATATTCAACCCACCCTAACAGAAAGAAGGTCCTTTAGTATGCATAAGAATGTTCTACAACTGCTATTTGCTAAAAATATTGTTAAACCTGTGCGTGAAGGATACAACTATATGAATATAAAAACATCCATACACAAGAGATAAATTAGATCCTACAGAAAGAACAATAAGCATGAATACAAACTCAACTAAACATGATTTCCTACCCCTAAAACAGAAAAACTTACTACTCTGCAGTTTCAAGGTTTATACGCTACTATCTCCTAGCATAATTACAAATTTTTATATACTAAGCCTTATGTACACATATGTAGAAAAAAACTAAAAAAAAGAGAAAATAAAGAATGTAAATAATGTCAGTCGTCAGCAGGAACATATCAGTAAGATCACTAGTCCACAACTTGCAATCTCTCCACTTAACTTTCTCCTAATCTTCCCATTTGCATCCACTCCCATCACCTTACCTTTATTCAAACTCGTCTCTATCGCCCACCCCTATCTCAGTCTTGCTATCCTTGGCTTTATCCTTACCCTGTCCTTACCTGAAAAGCCTAACCTATTCAACCACCCACTCTTTACATACCCAACTCTATTTATGAAGAACTAATTCATGAAAATAATTAAAATAATGGCTACGCATGAAGAATTAATTCATGAAAATCAAAGAAAATACTCAACTCAATTTATACATGCACACCTGATTATGTTTATATGTCAAAAAATCAATAATCAAAACATACAACTCAATTTCATGTCTGTTCTACATAGTGACTCAAAAGCAACTGGTTTAAAGTAAATACCCAACAAAGAAAATTTTATTTCAGGAAATTAGAAAAAAATATGAGTAGAAGCCATCTGCGGATGTTGAAGCAACGAGGTTTAAGCAAAAGGATTTCAAGCCAAGAACAATTCATATAGATGAAGTAAGCTAAATTATTACCTACGGTGGAGTGCAAAACTAGGGTTTGACCTGCTGAGATATGGACAGTTGCAATCAAACAAAGATGAGGAAGCAGGATAATAAAATTTGCGGTGGATTTCATTTTTTTGGCAGTATGCAATCTACTAGGAATTACAATGATTGAAAGAGGAAGATTTGCGATGATTGAAAGAGGAAGATGAGGAAGATCGGTGGGAAGTGAAATTTAAGGAGGCTAACGAAAAAAGGAAATGAAAAGAACCCGCGAATGCAAGTATTTTAAGTCTACGATCTAAATGAAATGTATAGCGTTTAACAAAAATTTAATATTAATTTGTGACTATATGGGAAATGCATAGCGTTTTGTATTTTAAAGTTTTTCATTCCAAATGGGTTTAATAGGACTAGTGGCAAAAACGCTATGCATTTGTGCTATAAATATCCTATTTTCTTGTAGTGAGAAGTTTTTCGTCGGGAAAGTTTTCATTGATTGGTAAAGACGATAGTGCATTGGGAAGATGAGACAAGTGATCGGCTATGACATTGTCGGATCCTTTTTTGTCCTTGATTGTAAGATCAAATTCTTGTAGTAAAAGGATCCAATGAATTAAGCGAGACTTAGCGTCCTTTTTAGCGAAGAGATATCGAAGAGCAGAGTGGTCTGTGTAAACAGTAATGTGTGACCCTATCAAGTATTGTCGGAATTTTTCAAGAGCAAAAACTACCACTAGAAGCTCTTTTTCAGTGGTTGTGTAATTAAGTTGAGCATTGTTCCGAGTCATACTAGAGTAGTAGATAACGTGAAGGATCTTCTTGATGCGTTGTCCTAAGATGACACCAACTGCAAAGTTCGAAGCGTCACACATTATTTCAAATGAAAGGTCCCAATTCGGTGAGCAAATTACAGGAGCAGAAATGAGTTCTTTTCTGAGACGTTCAAAAGAAGAGACACAATCAGAGTTAAAATTGAAAGGAACGTCATTTCCAAGAAGAGTCGTGAGAGGTCAAGCAATCTTGCTAAAATCTTTTACAAAGCATCTATAGAAACCGGCATGGCTAGAAAAGAGCGAATGTCCTTAACATATTTGGGAATGGGTATATTTGCAATGACATCAATTTTTGCTTTATCCACCTCAACGCCTTTATTTGAAATGACATGTCCAAGGACTATGCCTTGAGTGACCATGAAGTGGCACTTTTCCCAATTTAGCATTAAGTGTTCATCCTTGCATCATTTAAGAACCAATTCAAGATGGTGTAAACACTCAGAAAAAGAGTTTTCAAAGATAGAAAAATTGTCCATGCATTTAATTTTTGATAGTCAATGCAAACACGCCAACCCGTTTTAGTTCGAGTTGGAATAAGTTCGTTAGAATTGTCCTTGACAACAGTAAGTCTAGACTTTTTTGGTACTTGAATTAGGATAACCCATGAACTATTAGAGATTGGGTATATGATACCACTGTCAAGATGGAACTTCTTCATGCACTGCATCTTTCATTTTTGTGTTAAGCCTTCGTTATGCGTCACAAATAGGCTTGGCATCGTCGATCAAATGGATGCGATGTTGAACAAGAGCGGGACTAATTTCCTTTATATCGGTGATCGACCATCCAATTGCTTCCTTGTTTTTCGAAAGGATTGAAAGTAAGGAAGTTTCTTGATCAAAAGAGAGAGTTGCAGAAATTATGACGGGAAACATTTCATTTTCCCCCAAGTATGCGTACTTAAGGTGATCAGGAAGGGGTTTAAGGTCCAACCTCGAGGGTTGCTTGATCAAAGAATTAGGTTGAGATTCGAACTCAAATGGAAGCGATTCAAACGGGAGGGTGTATTCAATCTCATTGGGGATTTCATGAAACAATCTTTCGTACTCATCTTCGCGATCATCATTAAGGTCGATCGTATCATTTTCAAAGTTTTCGTGAATGGCACTAACTTCCAACGTTTGGCCGCGAGGTTCATTCGATTGGTTTTCAAGATGATATTGTTAAAATCCAAAGTCATGTTTCCAAAAGAATTTTTCATCGAACCATTGTGACAATTGATTAAGGCATTTGAGGTGACTAAGAATGGTCGGCCCAATATCAAAGGGATTTGACTCGCAGGGTTGGTCACAGGTTGTGTTTCAAGAACAGTAAAATCAACGGGGAATATGAATTGCCCTACTCTTATGAGCATGTCCTCGATTTCTCCCACGGGCTTCTTAATGGAACGATCAGCGAATTGAAGCATGACCTTTGTTGGTTTGAGCTCACATAAACCTAATCGTTCGTACATAGAGTATGGACTCAAATTGACACTTGCGCCTAAGTCTATTAAGCATTTGTTAATCGTCTTGTCTCCAATTGTACACGAAATCGTAGGACAGTCAGGATCTTTGTATTTAACGAGCATGGATTGGGACAAGACTTCACTCAAACTGGCTACTAAGAAGACTTTTTTGGGCACTTGAGTGTGTCGCTTTTGGGTGCACAAGTCCTTAAGAAATTTGGTGTAAGTTGGGACTTGCTGAACGATGTCAAGAAGCGGGATGTTAACTTTCACTTACTTAAAAATTTCCAACATCTTTTCCATTTGGTCGAAGACGATGTGGAAATGGAACACAATACTCAGTAGGTGTGTCTACTTGAGTAGAAGAAGAATTTTGATTGGCATTTGATTCAACGTTTGGCTCCATGTTCTGTTCAGATTCGTTTGTTGTTTTAGAAGTGTCGAGAGAGGTTTCCAGTAAATCATTTGGACTAATGACTTGATTATCGATTTGTTTACCGAAATGCAGAGTTGTGATAACATTCAGTTGGGTTACGTTGCTACCTTGAACAACATGGCTTGATTCGAATTAGCGTTTTGATTTCTGGGATTTGGAATAGGCTGGCTTGGGAAAGTGCTTCGTTCACGTTCACTTACAAACGTTGCTAATTGACTCATTTACATTTCAAGTTTTGCAATCGATTTTCTTGTGTTTTGCATATACGAGGTTAACAAATTTTGCAAATTGCTGTTTGGTCGGAGGCTTTGAGTAGTCGCTTTAGCCAACGTTTCAAGACTTTTTTCGAGAGAACTTAAACGTTTATCGTCTTGGGGAGGTGGAGCAGTATTTGGTTGAAAATTTGATTGTTGCGGTTGATCACGAGACGGACCCGCAAAGTTTGGTTGAAAATGGTTGGGTTGAAAGGGAGGATTTGAGCATTATTCGGGAATGCTTGAAAATTGGGACGAACCATATTCGTGTTGGGATTGTTTTGATTCCATGCAAAGTTCGGATGATTTCTCTAACCAGGATTATACGTTGGAGAAAACGGGTCATTTTTAGGTTTACTGAAAGCATTGATTTGTTCGACAGAATTAGGGCAGTGATCGACTATATGATTAGGATCATTACATTTATAACACATGGGTTGGGAAGATAGGTTCATTTGGTTTGATGAGAAAACGTTGTCGAATTTATTATGCATCGATTTTAGCTTCCAAAGCCAAAGATGATCCTATCGAGTGTGCGCTCGATCGTGAGTAAATTGATTTTTCGTTTGAACGTTCCCATTAGGACGATTTGTCAACTAGGTTTTCAAGAAATTGCCAAGCATCGTCATGATGTTGGGCATGAAAATTGCCTTGACACATTGATTTGAGCATGGTTCGTGAGCTGTTTTCGAGTCCATCGTATAAGATTTGGCAAAGCGTCCATTTTTTGAAGTTATGGTGTGGACATTTTATCAAGAGCTCTTTGAATCTTTCAAAAAAAAATTTGAATGGTTCACCCCTGAATTGATGAAAATTTACGATTTCGTTTCATATTTCAGATGTTTTTTCCAAGGGGTAGAACTTTTTTAAGAAAACTTTCACAAATTCTTCCTAAGTTTTAATCGAGTTAGATGGTAAACTGGACAACCATTTTTCATCGTAATCCGTAAGAGCGAATGGAATTAATCAGAGTTTGATTCTGTCATCAGAAAGTTGTTAGAGTTTCATGGTTGCGCAAACTTGTTCGAATTTTGTCAAGAAAATGTTTGGGTCATCATGTTCAAAATTGCCAAATTTTGGAAGCGTGGCAATATGGTTCGAGTGAATTTCGAAATGGTTACCCGTAGGGGCGGGTAACGTGAGGCAAGATGGAATAGAAACTCTATCGAGAAAGATTCTATCCATAAGGGTTCGAGGGGCGTTCTCGTTCGCCATTGCAGAAGGATCGTCTGTTTGAGTTAAACGATTAGTTGTCGAATTACGGGTCCAAGTGTTCGTTGTTGTGTCACGAGTCCAAGTAGTCATGCACAATTAAAAGTTGAGAATATAAAGAAGTTAGAATATATTTTAGAGAATGAAACAAGATTTGGAAAATGAAGTGAAAAATTATTTTTGTTTTTGTTGTTTTTTTATATTTGTTTTTAATAGGAGGAAAAATATTTACCAAGTGAAATTTATTTTTCAAAAGAGAAGTTTTATTTTTGTTTTGTTTTTTGGATTTTCAATTTTTTTTATATGTTTTTGTTCTTGTATTTTTTTTTGTTTTTGAATTTTTAAATATTTACCAAAAGGAATTTTTTTGTTTTTGTTTTCGAAAATGTAAAATGGGAATTTGATTTTTGTTTTTGTTTTTGAATTTTCAAATTTTTTTCTTTTGTTTTTATTAATATGTTTTTGTTTTTGAAAAGGTTATATATTTTTCGGATTTTTTTTGTATTTCAAATAAAGAAACCGAAGAATTGTTTTTTGGATTTTTGATTTTGATTGAAAATTTTCAAAGGAAAGGATTTAAAAACTAAGTTGAGGAAAATTTACAATAATTTTTTTAGTTTTGGATTTTGAATTTTTTTTAAATATGCATGAACTAATGCAACTAAATGAATGCAAAGGACTTAATTACAAATTTCTATCCTTAGTAGCTCCTAACCCAAAATTGTATAATCAACTTTGTCTTAAATCAACAAAATATTTCTTAACCAGGTAACGGACAGGAGTTATCGGTGCACCATGAATTACCGCAGCAATGCAACCGAAGGTTTAAGTACCTTTAGAGAAACAACCACTATAATATTTATGAATTACCGTAATATTTATAAATGATTATTGCTCTGCCGTAGCCTAGACACCAAGAAATAAAACTGTTCAAAGAAGATAGCTGTCAAGATATAATTAAGCCCTAGGTGAGCTCGCGACTCCCTTAGGTCAATTGTCTAACTGTTATTATTAGTTAAATTCTACTATGAAATGCAATTTGTGGGCCAAGGAAGGGGTGATGAAATCCCCCACCTTATGTGGATTTGGGTATTGCCCTTAAAAAATAAAACAAGATGAGATAAATGCAAAGCAGAAATTAAACGTGTAACAACAATGCAACTACGAATGGAATTTGTTTTTGTTTTGAGTTATATATATATATATATATAAATGCAAATGCAAACAAACAACAATGAAAATAAATAAAAACTAGAGATGAAAGCACGATACCAGAGCGTGCAGGTTATTATCAATTTATTTTTTTATTTTTTAGCGGCGCTTTTTTTATAAGCAAGCAAAGCAAATCGTTTTAGCAGCACTTCCTCTTTCTTTTGATTTCCTACAACCTGAAAATTTTGAACAAGAGTTTTATTTTGTTTTTCTATAAAAAAAATTCTTCTAAAAGATTTTTTTTATAAAAAAAATAAAGATGGCACAAAACAAGAAAAAAATAAAACAACAAAATATAAAAAAGAAGAAACGGCCCACTCAAAAAAGCCCTCAAGCCCAATTAATTTTCTCTTATCTGTTAAACACTAAAACAAACATCCCTATTCTCATTTAAACGGAAAACAAAAAGAAAAGAAAAGAAATTGCTGACTTGAATCAATTTCGCGTGGACATATATAGTGGGTTCTGGTAGCGAAATTGCGAATTTTGTGATTCAAATTTCCTGAAGTTGAATTCGAGTAGGATTGGAATGGCGGAAGTTGATTTTAGGTTATTTTATTTCAAAATTTAGGTGGATGGTCACGGAATTGGGGAGTTTGCAGCAAGTCGCAGTCTGTGTTGTAGCAGTGGATGAGGAGTTTGGATGCGTGGGTTGTGCAATTTGGTTTGGCAGAGGAGTATAAAGTAATGCAAAGTTGCAGAGGCAGTAGCGAATGGAGTAGTGGGAGATGGTTCTGGTGGTGGTTATTTAACAGTGGAAAGGTGATGTAGAGAAAGTGAAGACATCATGTGATGTAGTAAGCAGATATGCACAGGTGGTATGAGGCAAGTTTTGTATGGTGGAGTGGTTGTAGTTGTGACATCCCGGAATTTTTGGCAATATCAATTTAATAATCTATGTTAAAAATTAAATTGATTTGATAATACTTGTTAATAAGATTTGAATTGATTTAATAATCTTCTTTTAAATAAATATTTAACTGATAATTTATCTTTTAAAAGCTAATTAATTGTTTTCTATTTATAATGTATATATATTTGTATATATTGTAAATAGATAAGCTTTGTTTTAAATTTAATAAATAAAGGCATGTTTTCTAATTTAAATATTTTTGGTAATTTGGAAATTTGATTTAATTTAATATTAAATAAATAACCATATGATTTTAAAATACTTAAGATAAAAGTTTATTTGTTTAAAATGATTTTAGCCTAAGTTTAAATTTAAACAAGAAAGGTTGTTTTGTTCTTTTTAAATATAGTTTGATTAAATAAGTAATTTATTAATAAAGAGATAAATTCTTTTAATTTAATAATGAGTTATATTTAGACAATATTAATAATCTAATATCTTTACAAATTGGTTTTTTATAGAAATTGTTATTTTAAATTTATTTATAAAGAAGCTATGATTTGTAAATTTAAAATAAAATCTTTCAAATATGTTTAAGATACAATAAATCTTATAAATATTTAAACATAAGTATAAAATAAGTAGTAAGTAAACTAAGTATTTAATAGTTTAAGTTTAAAAATAAAAGAGAAATAAAAGTAAACACATGACATAAATTCTAACATCATGTTAATATAGATAGGTTTTAAAGACAATAAAAATTAGTTATTTAAAAAAAAATGGCTGGTATAAGAAGATAATATCAGGTATTCTTGAACAAACAAAATCAAATAGGTATGTAGGCTGAGAAACAAATGATAAATATCAAAGTGTAAATTAAGACCAAGCAACAAGACAGTAATATATGTACAAATTGGAACATAAGTATGTAACCTGGAAGACAATAAGAAAACAAACGATGGAAATTAATGCAGCAATAACACATCTTATCATAGCCACCAAAACAACAAGAAATCTGCATAGTCTAATGGACAAAGGAAATAACATTCAAGTATGTAGGCTTGCATAAGAACATATAATAACTAAGTAAGCTTTCATAAGAAGACAATGAAGTATGAGTAAACAAAAAGAATAAGTAAGTAGAATTGTACAATGGCATTTAATGCTGACAGGGACGCGGAAGATGATCTTAAGGCTATTTAACACTAGAGGGGGGGGTGAATAGTGTTTTAAGAATTTCTTTAAAACTTCTTTGATTTAAATTGATTTAACTGACTTAATGCAAATACACAATCACAGATCAAATCACAGAATCACAAACAGATGCAAATATAAATAAAAAGCAAGTAAAGGAAAGAACACACCAGGAATTTTATACTGGTTCGGTGTTACCCTACATCCAGTCCCGCACAACTCGTACGGCTTTCTATTCAATAATAATCTAGATTACAATCCCTCGATTCCAAGGCAACGAGGTACACCCTCCAGATTCTCAGGTCTCTGGGTAGAACCACTTGATTCACAGGACACAAGTTCACCCGATCGATTTCCAAGGACACGATCACACCTTTATAACCCTAAACAAGTTTCTTTGAGTACAAATGTATCTATAACTCTGATAAGCACTGAGATTCTTTGAAGAGAGTGGCAGAGAATCAAACTAGAGATATTCTGGTTTGATTCACTTAAGATTTCGGCAGAATATGGATAGGATGATTAGAAAATAAGATAAGAGAATAAAGAGGAGAGAAAATAAAGAAAGTAGTTACTGGAAAACGTTCATAACAGTCTCTATTTATAGAGAATGAATGGATGTGTCCATTCGAAAAGGTTTAAGCGAATAGACACTTCTTTTGAAAACAACCTTTGCTATAACGGGAAGCATGTCGACATGACGAGTAAATAGGATGTCGACATGGTCTAGTAAAAATGATGATTTGCTTTACTTTGAAAATGATGATTTAAAACATATGCAACTTTATTCAAATGGACTCTATGTATTTGTAGAAGGTATTTAGAAGTAGAAATACTTATGAATGTATATATGTATATATACTAAAATATATTTAAAAACAAAGTAAATAAACTAAAGTAAATATAATATTAAAATAGATTTTGAGGCTAAAATATCAAGGACAATTTTGAAATCAAAATATAACAAAATGATAAATATGATTTTGAGGCTAAAACATTTTTGGAAATGTGAACGAAGGTTTTTCTTTTGAAAAGGAATATTTGAAAATCATTTTATAAAACAAGAGATAATTTTGAAAATCATTTTGAATCAAAATTAGTGGATAACAAAATAGGGCTACTATCCGTTCCACTAGATATTTCGTGAGTTCCATCTCACTAGGGTTCCATCCCTTTAACAAGAACGAAGTGGATTCCATTCCACGAGTAAATTGGATAAAAAAGAATGATAGTGCTTTCAAGGAGTTTTAACAAATATCTAACCTAACTATATTATTTGTCTTGAACTCTTGAATATCTTGAATCTCATGAGTCTTCAATCTTGAACTCTTGATCTTTGTCTTCATCAATTTTGTCTTCTTTACTGTACAGTCTTCTTTTGTTGATACCTGCATATAGATTTCCTGCACATATATATTTTATAACACTTCTATAGTTGTTGTCATCAAAACCACTATCCTATGGACTAACATTCTCCCCCTTTTTGATGATGACAACCTTTGTTTATAAAATATTTATATTCTCCTTATAACTCCCCCTAAATCTAATAACTCCCCCTTAATCTATGCCTAACTAACCTATTTTATACTTCTCCCCCTTTGTCATCAACAAAAAAAATGACACTAACTCTAAACTATATAACTCCCCCTAAAACTTATCACTCTATGACGTGTGATTATAATGATAGTGTTATCATAAATAATAAACACTTAGATCTAAAACTAAAACTTAGTCCTAAACCACTAACTATAAAACTCCCCCTTAAACTTAATACTAGAACAAAGTATAGTAAATGAGTTGTGAAAGATATTAACTTAATTATACTATAATTATTCAATAAATATGTATAAATATATTTCAGATAATATAATCAACACATACATCAAAACCAATCATGTCAGACAAGTCAAACAAATCAATCAATTCAAACAAGTTAAACAAGTCAATCAAGTCCAACAAGTCAATCAAGTCAAATAAGTCAATCAAGTCAAACAAGTCAATCAAGTCAATCAAAACATCAAATACTAATAATCCTATATTATAAGACAATACTACAAACTCCTCCTAAATAAAATACACTCGTTATGTATACATGTATGCAATATGTAGTTTGTAATGCAATATGAAATGTATGACATATGCAATGTAGCATGAGATGATATGCAGAATGAAGTGTAACTTGTGATGCAAATGATTATGATATTTCATGCATTGTAATTTATGATGTAATATGCAATGAAATGTGATATGAAATAGGATGCATAATGATATGTAATATGAAACAAAATGATAATGAAGAAAAAATAATAATAATATGCAAAATGATATGATGATATATATACTACGGTAAGTGACATTCAGATTATAAGATAAACATGAGTGATAAGTAATATCTAATTGACAAGCATATATATATATATATATATATATGTGTGTGTGTGTGTGTGTGTGTGTGTCTATGTATGTATACATATATCAACCTATTTATTATAAAACACTTCAACCAAACAAAGGTTTACAAACCAGAGAATAAGCAAGCATATCCATTTTTACAAACTGAAGCATCATTCATTTAAACAAAAACAAGAAGGTTTACAGGAGAATCAAGCTAGCTGTTTTCAAACAAAGGAGCTCTGTTCATCTTTTCAAAACTGTGAGTAACATTATTTTTAAAATTTAAGTATATAATTGGGATGCCTGGTCATCTCTGAAAACAAGTATGTTGTGAATATATTTTTAAACCTCTGTATATATATGTGTGAATATTTTGTTGTGTGTATTGCTATATGTCTGGATGTTGTCTCTGGTTTTAGTTTCCAGGTTTTAAATCAATTCATAAATCAATTGCTCTTGATCAAATCTCTATCTGTACTTAAGTCTTGAACAAAATATGATAGTTATATCATAGATTTTAGTTTAAAAATTTATTCAAGTTAAAATAATTCTGTATTGACTCTGGAAATAAAACAAAAGAGCAAAATTTGTATAAAGTGAAAATTCAAACATACTAATTCAATGTTTCAGGTTTGTGATCTAAAACCTTACATAAAAACATGATTTTTAAAACTAAAATTATAATTTTTAGTTTGGGTTTGAATGAGTAGTTCTGAGTTGAACTGAAATTGGTATTTTGTGATTTTCTGGTGATTTACTTGATTGGGGAAGTCGTGGTTCTTCCTGGAGGTGGAGGAATGGTTGGAGGATCGGGGAAAATTGCCAGCATGTTGATCTGAGTACGGGGGAGGTGGCGGTTGTCTTTTCTTTCCTGGAACCCTAGTTAAACTAAGTTAGGTAGTTCGATCAACCCTGGGTTCTAGGATGGATCGAGTGCTACTAGGTTTTGGGGGATGGTAGTTTGAACGTAAACGAAGACTTGGCCGGAGTTTCAGAGGTGATGGTGGTCGGAGCTTCGTGGTCGAGGCGTTTCCAGGTTGGGGAGTTTGTCCCAGTTTTGGAGTTTGAAGCTTGATTTCGATTTTGAGTTATTGTCGAAGATCTGGTGTTTGGGTTTTGGTTGGAGGATGATCGCCGACTTAGAGAAGGTCGCGAAGATGACCAGAGGTGGCCGGAGCCACCGTGCATGTGCACGGTGCACTGTTGTCCTGGAGAAGATGAAGTTGGGGTTGCAGGGCTTGTACTCGAGTAACTCTCGAGTAATTCGAGTTTCGACTTGAAGCATTGCAGGGTTTTCTCGAAGTGATTTGAGGGGGGGGGGGGTCTCGAGTCATTTATTTGTGTTACAGGTTTTGTATAAAACCTGTCTAATCAAATTTTAAAATGATTTTAAAATTTGAAAATAAAGATTTAAACAAAGTTTAAATCAAAAGTTTTAATCTGGATTCAAATTTAATTTGTATCCTAGTTTTTAAAATAAAATAAAGTTTTTAAAATTTAAATTTCTTTTAACAATTTTAAATGTTAAGTAGTTAAGTGTAATTTAAAAGAACTTGAATTTAAATTGGTTTAAATTCTCTTAAACTTCTTTTATAAGATAAATACTTCTTTAACTTGTGATTTTAAAAGTTTTAAAATTAGTTTTTAAACTTTGTTCAAGTTAAATTGGTATTTATTCTAAATCTTAAATTTAAAATGAAGTTTAAAGTAAATTTTGAAAGTAAATTGTTTTAAATATTTTGTTAATGATAATTTAATCATTAATAAGAATAATGTTTATCTTAAAGTAAATTAGGATTTAATGATTTGGATTCATTAAATTATTAAGATAATTAAAAATGGATAATTAATTAATTTAATTAATTAATGATATGGATGATTAAAGTAGTAATTATGAGTTTTTAACTAATTAATTAAGTTTTAAGTTAATTAATTAGGAATAATTAATTTGTAATTTAGGGATCATTAATTGGATAAAGATTAGATGTTAATTAATGATTAGGAATTAATCAATCAAGTAATTAAAGATTAATTAAGTTATAGTTGAAAACTTAAATTAATTAAATAATTAGAGGTTAATTAATTGGTTATTAAGGATAAATTAAATTGTAATTAATATTGATTAATCTAAGTTTAAATTTCTTAAGGAAAGTAATTAAAGAATTGTTAATAGTTAATGAAGGACATTAACTTAAGATTATTTAATAATTAATAAATGTGATTAGTTTTAATAATTAATTAGATTAATTAATTAAAGATAATCAATTGTGAAATTAGTTAAGTATAATTACTTAATGAATTAATTAAAGGAATTAATTACTTAAGGTAATTAATTAAATAAATTTGATTTGTTTAAGTTAATTAATTTAGTTTAATTAATTTTAATTAATCACTGGATGATTTGATAAGTAATTACTTAATGTAATTAATGAAGTATAATTACGTAGTGAAGTAATTAATGGGAATTACTGTATGCAATTAATTGAAGAGGATTTAAATATGGAAGTAATTTGGATTAAATTACTTTGTGTAATTAATCAAGGGATTAATTGAGATAATTAATTAAGAAGCAATTAATTTATTTATTTAAGTAATTAAGGGTAGTTAATTACTGAATAGGATTAATCAAGGGTGATTAATAATTATGGTTTAATTAAAGATTAATTACTTAATGTAATAAATTTAAATAGAATAATAAATGAAAATGTAATTAGGGATCATTAAATTATATAATTAATGATGTAATTAAGGGTTGATTAATTAAGATTAAATAATCAATAATAAGTGATTTTGAGTAATTAATGTAATTAATTAAGGATTAATGTGATTAATTATAGTTAATTAATAAATAAAGTAATTAAAGGATTAATTACTGTATTTGGTTAATTAATTTGTGAAATTAATTAAAGGATAATTACTTGAATGTAATTAAAGGATAATTAATCAAGGGTGATTAATTAAGATGGAAATTAGAGAATGATTAATTAATTGATTTGTAATTAATTAATGGTTATGTAAGCAAGATTTATAATGATGAAGTAATTAATTTAATTTACTTTAAATTAGTTAGAGATTAAGTAATTAATTTAATTCATTTTAAATTAATTATAAATGGTGTGATTATTAATCCTTGCTTATGTATGATGAATGATATTGATTTCCTTGAATGATTTGAAATCTCAGATATGAGATAAATAATGCTATGTGATATGGATGCTTTGGTTGAAGTGTGATGATAATATGGATTATCTATTTATGATGATAATGTGAATTATCTATCTGTGATATTGTGAATTATATATTTGTGTGTATATGGATAATGAATTGAATTGTTTTAACTTTAAAACAACTTGGCCTTAAAAGATACGTTTTGGATTTCGATGAGACCGGGATCGGGTTTCCAAATTTGGATATCCGAAAACCACATAGATCCAAATTAACGATAGGTCGTGAATCTCAAGTGAAGATGAAGATTCAGAGTGCAAGGGTTATTGTCGTTAACTCTGAGGGTGATTCCAAAATGAGTGTAACGAGATAATGCCTTCGGTTTTGTTCGAACCCTGAACGAACTTGTATGGATTGAATGCTTTCAGAACATCATCAGGTGGACAATAAGCATTCTAAGTGATGTGTTCTGATAAGGTAATCGTAGCCTCAAGCCTCATCAACCGGGAATGGCTAAAACAGGGGAGGTGCAGCAAGGTTAGTGGGTAGCACCCAAGTAGGACAAGATTTCCCCTGTCTAGATGTCCCTTTTATTTCGGCTGTGTGGGCAGTTGTGAGCTCCAACTGCTGGGGTTTCTTGTTCGGGAATTATCCAGTAAGGGATGGTTTCGGCCTTGTGTTGCAGGGGATTAGGAGTAATCCTCGGTACTCTGATCTAGGCCAGGTACTGTGACGGGCGGTACCCCAGTAGCCCTGCCATTGTATGGAATCCAATCTCCAAATAAGTCCTCTCGGTTTTGATTGTAAACCTATGTATGCTGGAATTTAATAGATGTAACAATTTCAGCTATTTATTATTTACTTGAAAACCCTAGACACTATTATAATATCACTGGATTTCCTATATATAATGTTTGGTTAGCGTAAGGTAAAAACTTACCCATGTTTATGTGTGGGAAGTCTTACGTGATACCTTTTGTTTTCAAAGGATTTTTTAAAGTTAAGAAACTTTAACATGTTACTCACACCAGACCCATATCTGACCCAGAGTTTATCTTTTGTTTTTCTTAAACTCTCAGGTACTCAAATTTTTACGAGTAGCCAAGGGATTCAGGTTAGCTTTGACGATTTCTGGAGGAGCAAATGGAGCAGGAGGCTTCAGCGTTATAGATATGTATAGTGTTCTGCTGTGTTGGTATCTCTGTGTTGTATCTCTATATTGTACTTGAGTTGTATTAACTAGACAGGTGTTTATAACTGTCTAGTATGTGGTGTATTATCTGTGTAACTCTGATTGATGTTGTATATTATGTAATACTTATGTGACTAATATAATTTATTCGTTCCGCTGTTGAGATTCTGATGTTGTTTCTTCTTTCTTCTCTATCTTTTCTACTTTCTCACCCCATTCTTTCTTCAAGATGATGCGACTTTCTGGTGATAGAAAGTCAGGTCGTCTCAGTAGTAGTAGTTGACAGTGTAGTAGGGTGATAGTTGAGGTTGAGGGGTGGCTGGTGTAGTTGCAGAGAGGTAATGTCGGTGGTAATGAAGTAAGGTAGTAAGGTTGAAGTATGCAAGTGAGCAGGGGTATTGATGGCACTGACAAATGTGAGGAGGTTACAGTGGGATTGATTGAAGAAGGAAGGATGTGCAGTGGGGTATGGAGGAACAGGTTGAAGGATTTTTGTTGGGTGATGTAGATTGTATGGATGAGCAAGGAAATGGTAAGTGTGAAGTATGCAGTGCAATGTAATAGTGGTGGTGATATGTTGTAGTATGCAGAAAGGTTGGTAGTTGATATGTGAATGTTTCAAGTGGGTATGCTGGTCAGTGGGGAATTGTGGAAGTGGATATTGAGATGTTATTGTGATGATGAGACTGGTGGCAGCAGACAGTTTGATGGTGGTGGTGAAGTTTGTATAGGGTGAAGGTTGATGAGAGGCAGTGGGAGAAGAAGGCAGCAAGTCTTAAATGTAGAGGGAGGTGACTGTTATATGGTGATGTAAATAATGAGGCAGTAAGTATATTGATGTGCACGAGTTTGTATGTAGGCATAAGTGTGGAGAGGCAAGTATGTTATGGTATGCAGTGTGCAGGGATAGTGGTTGGAAAATATGGAGGAAGAGCAGAAATGGATATTGCTGTAGATAAGGAGATGAAGCAATTGTGAAGTTCGAGACAAGATGACTGCTGTGGTAAGAATCAGAGGATGTAATCGACTGTTATATGCTGAAGGCAGTATGGATTGACAAAGGGTAGGGGAGAAGGGAATTAGGCAGTAGAAGTAGTGTACTTGTGCACTGATATGCACAGAGTAATTGTAAACAGTGTGAATTGAAAATAAAATTTGTAAAGAAAATGAAATGCAATTTGTAAAGGAAAAAGAAATAAAATATTTTTGTTTTGAAATTATATGTTTTTCTTTAAATATGCAAATGTAAATGCCAATAGAAAAGCAACAAACACAATCATAATGCAAACAAAAATCACACAAACACACAAGAAAATTGTTTTTTAAATAAAAATTAACACACAAAACAAACACACAATAAAATCAAACAAAAACTAATTCGAAGAATAGAAAATTAAAATCAAATTAATTCCCCGGCAACGGCGCCAAAAACTTGTTTAACGGCTAATTTTGTATCGGTTTAGAAAATAGCCGAAATTTTTTAAATAAAAATTAATCGCAAGCGCATGGCGTACAAGTCTAGTATGTGGCGAATACAGGTCGATCCATAGGAAATTATGTAGATTTTAAAATTTCTATTCAATCAAATTAAACCAAGAGTTGAAGTTTTGATTAGCTAAGAAAAATGTAAACAAAAAGCTAGAACAAAAGTGATGGAAAATATGAGATTAGAAAACAATTTAAAGGCAAATCCACTCTCATATTTTTGTAAATTAACACAAAAATAATCTACGATCTCTATTTTTGATATTAAGTGGATTTAGTGATGTATTTATCATAAGTATGGTTTACTTATGTTATTGATTAACATAACTTAAACCATCAAACTATAATACAACAACCAAAGCCACTTATCAATTCTCATGAAAATGAAGTCAAAACAAAAGCTATTTTAAGTATGATCTATTTACTATTGTATTTAGTAACATAGATCATCAAATTTTGTTTCTACCTTAATTTCATAATCAAAAATCAATTGGTAAAATGATGATGTAAATTGGGTTTATGTTTGAATAAGAATAGCCAATTTGTAAATACAACATAGGCTATCAAATTCATTTTTATAAACTTACATCAACATTTACTTCTCATGAAGCATAAAAGAGACCATAAATCATAAAATTATCTTGAATCTACATAAATGGAGAGCTTCATTACTCCAAAATTGGAAGGGTTTAGCTACTCATTTGTGTTATCAAATCAACACATGTAAATTTCAACATTTTAAAGTAAGCAAAAAAAGTAAGAGCTGATTAGAATAAAAAAAGATCTAAACTAGTTGCATAAAAGTAAAACTAAGCTACTAACATGAAATGAAAGAGCATGTAAATAAAAATGACAAAGAAAATAAAATAAGAACAAAGAAGAAGTAAAAGAACAAGAGGCTTAGGAAGCCATTTTTATTTCATATAACTTTGAAGTTACAACTTGCATTCTAATTTCCTAAGTAATTAAAAGAGAAAGTGATCATTTACATGTACATAAGAGGGCTATTTATACATGCACAAAACCTTAATCCATATTTTAGGAGGCTTCCCAAAATACCCTTTAGGAAGTGTGGCCACCAAGTAATCATTAGTCTCTAATTAATTCATCATTAAGTATGCATGAAACTTTAACCTCTACTAACTTGTCCATTAGCTTCTAATTGTAGATTAAGGTAAGTGGGTAGCTGGGGTCCTCCATGATGCATGGTTTGAATTATTTCCATCTTCATTCCTTTGTTTCCCACTTGTGCATGCATATATTTATGAAAACATCTTCATATTTCCGTCCAAAATTCCTATAATTAAAAAGAAAATGTGCAAATAAATATTTTCAAAATTAATTCATGCACATAATTACTATTTTACCCCACGTTGATGTATGAATGATGACTTGAATGCATATTTGAAATTTTGTTTTAAACATGTAAAAATACCCAATTATGACATTTATTTAAATAAAAATAGATTAAATATGGATGTAATAATATGCACATTTACGTGCACATCAATTGTTAGTTCACATAAAGGAGTTTTTAGATCGTTCTTGGTGGCGGAATGATCGGTAGGAATTCTAATTTGAACGATTAATATATCTCATGGGTTGAACGATCGGTATATGTTCTTCCTATAAAACTTTCATCCTTAACCATTTTTTATAATCTTGCCCGATTGTTTCTTGGCTTGTAGAATTTTGGATCGTTTTAGAATGATCGCTATAATTTTTGAGCTACGAAGGATCGGCATGTCTATCCATATAAAAGCATTTTACTTAGCAACTTTAATCTCCACTCCTCACTTTCATATTGTTCAAGAATTCAACCAAAAAATAAAATGAACGAATCGTTCTCCCTCTTTTCTTCCATCACTCCAAACAATGATCGGAATTCTCGAACTAAGAAACATATTTTCTTCATTCAAGCTCTAGTCGATTGTCTTCTTCTCTTATCCACTGCTATTGCTTCAGATCTTGCTTCAGATCAAATTCGAGTCTACCTTCTTTCCTCGGATCTCACACTTAGGTAGAATGATTTGGACTCGCGGTAGAATGATTTGGACTCGCTTTATGATTCAAGGACGAGACTTCGAGTGCCTTAAATCTCATGTTAGCTAGTTTAGTTGGTGGAATCGTTCGATCTAAATCAAGTTGGAGAGGATGGGAATTGGGGAAGATGAATTTGCCGAGTGTGGGAAATGATGCAGATCGATGCATGACGATCGTCCTTGGACGATGGGTAGAGCTTTGAACTTAGTGAATTTTGAAGCGAATGGATCGATTAGCAGAATGATCGTATGAATGGAGTAGAGAAAACTATCTTTTTAGAAGGCTAAGGAGAACGATCGGTGGGAATGAATTGATCAGAAATGATCTTTTTAGGAGGCTAAGGAGAACGATCGGTCGATCGGTAGGACTAGGCCTAGGAACGATCGGTTGGGGTGAATCTCGAACGATCGGTTGGGGTGAATCTCGAACGATCGGTTGGGGTGATTTAAGTTGAACGATCGGTAGTAAGGCATGTGGAACGATCGTTGCCAAAATGAATGATCGATTGTTTACACATGAACCTTAAAAGTGGAACCTAATTAAATAAACTTGAATCCACTGATGAGCTTCGGCCTTGTACATTCAAGTGAACTTATATGACTTGTATAGGACTTGAACTGCATATTTGGTAATATATGACATTTGAACTTTGACATGAACCAATGCCTTCGACTGTTCTCTTGGAGCTTATCAGTGACTTGAATATAAAAATTGAACCTTCACTTATTGACAATCGATTGTGAAACTCATACTGCATCACTCCAAATGACTCGGAGAGATTGTTGAGACGGTCAGGAATGATGGTCTCTCCAGTCGAACCTTGAAGTCTTGTCTTCTTTTCTGTTTTTAATTCCGTACAACTTATTACTGTATTTTATAGCACTTCATCGCACCACACTAGCACTCATTATGCACTGAGGGGTACAGGTTACTTTATCTAATCATGATTTTTACTAAGTTTAATAGCAATGGGTTCTAGATGTTCTTGACATCTTGCAGTTATGCCAGCTAAACCATCATCTCAGCAGGATAATCCTGACGTGGAATCAAGTTTTGCAACCGAGTCTGATAGTCTGTCCTGTAGTCATTATTCAGAATAACTGGAAATCCTAGGCCCACAGTTTGATTTTTCTGATGCAGTCCCAATTATTCCACTAGAAGTTGCTGATCCCGCTCCTGACACTTTGGAGGATGCAGTTATTCTAGATAACCCTGTTGATTCCATAGCCTCTAAAATTAAGGAAAATTCTCTTCGCCGAATCTGTGTAAGGCATGGAATTCCCTTGGATGATGTATTAGTTCCATCATAGGATGATAGGGCTCATAGACCCCTAGAAGGATATACGGCGTGCAACAAATTCTTTTGCTGGGCTGGATGCATCCCGCCACTTAACTCGTACATCCAGGAAATTCTCCATTATTTGAGGATAGCTCCAAGGCAGCTTCATCTGAATGGCTACGCTCTTCTCAATTGTACATATGTGGTATTTATGGATTTCTTGCACCATCCTCCGACCATCAATGACATTCGGTTCATATTCTCTTTCAAGTGATGGACATGGAGTCTTTCGTTTACATTTCTTGAGTCGGCGAAGAAGTGTTAAATTCTAAATGGCACATGGAATAAATTAAGCGCTTTTAAAAGTGAGTGGTTCTTTGTTCGATGTCCTCTCGGTTTTGCTCGCAATGGCTGGAAAGATATAAGTGTTATCCACCATCTTTATATTAGTGTGGAAAACCAATATTCAGGTCGTACTTTTGGCTAAGTAATTCTTTTTACAAGCACCGTCACATGGCCTAGTGGTAATCCCTATGAGGAGGTGGTCACAACTCTAAAAAATGCACAGCCTGAAGATAGGATCATCGAATATCTTCTCACGGACGAACACCATTTTACTTTTTGTTTGATAGAAGAGGGTCTCAGTGTAGCGCTAAGAAAAGTCGCTCAAACTACAAGGGTAAGATAATGGGCTGCAGCCAGTCAAAGGGGCAATCGAATTGATCCTGTCGTACCCCAGGCTTTGGGTGCTCAAGAATTCACCGATATTGACGTCGAAGGAGATAAAGGTGATGTGTTCGGTCGCAATGATTACGGATCTAGTCTTGGAGTCGAAGCCAGATCCTTACAGACTTCATAGCCTTCGACTCTCGATAAAAGAAAATGAAAACATTTGTTTATAAATTTCCCAAAAGTCGCCTTTCTGATCAACTCAAGTCGTCTATGGCTCCTAAGGTTGCTCAAGATGAATCCTCTTCCCAACCATCAGAGCATTCAAGTCTGCCGCTTGATTCTTTGTCTGGTCTGCCAATTCCGCATGACCTTGACACTTTCCACTTCATTGACATGCGTATTGATGGGTCGGGATCTCCTACCAAAATTGGCATTGAAATTCCAACTTCTAAAGGGGAAATTACTCCTATGAGCAAAGCTCCTGCATCTGGTTTGTTGGGGGAAAACACAAGAACACTTGCACACACTTGCACCCCTCAACGTTGCATTATGCTCAACTTGTGCCTTTTAATTCTTAAAATTGATAAACTTTTGTTTTCCTTTGCAGAAACGACGATGAAGAAAAGGACCATGTTAGATTCCCCTCGAGATATACACCACTAATCCTCTAGTTCACGCTCTAGCTCATACCGCAAGGTGGTAGCCGAGAGTATTATGATCCTAATTATCACTTAGGTCGGGAAATTGGTCATCAAGATAGGGGTGGTAGGGATAAGCCATCTCAAGATAAGCGTCCATCTAGATCCCCTCCTCCAAAGGGTTCTGATAAGCCAACAGATCGTCGTGATCCACTTATCGATCCCTCTCATGGTCCCCCTCCCATTTTAGTTCCTCCACAGCCTTTAGTTCCTTCTCACTCTCAACGATCTAGTGATCGTCGTCACCATAGCGAACATATGGCTGCTCACAGGCTGGGCAAGGAAAGGGCCGAGGTCAAAAACACTGTCGAAGACCCTATGATCAATCCGGTTGCTCGCATGGCACAACTTCGAGAAGAGTTTCCAAAGCTATGCTTTGAAGCGTTCTTTTTCCCTCATAATCTGAAGAGGGTCCCAGACTATGTCCAGAAAATGACTATCGGTTGTGTTACCGATATCCATAAGCTGTACCATGAATGGATGAAAGCAGCAGAGAAAATGTCGAAAGTATCGTTCGAGTGTGCGGTGGAAATTAAAAAGTTAAGATGCCATGAAGCTTAAAATAATAGAATTATCGATACTTTGATAAACGAGTTAGAGGCTTCTAGGACTTTCCTAGCAGAGGCCGAGGGAAAAGCTAATGCTGCCGTCAAATCCATGGACGAGATGAAGTCCAGTCATCTTGATATGGTCCAGATGTTACATCATCGAAATCAAGAAATAGCATTCGAGAGAGATGTAGCTCGAAGTAATGAATCTGCAGCCTTAAAGGAGATAGCGGAACTCAAGGTTAAGCTCGAGTACGCAAACAAGGAGAAAGACGATGCTCAAGAAATTGCTCAAGATGCTTGTGATGAGCTGGTGAATGTTAGAATTGAGAGAGATACGGCCGTTGAAAGGGCCAAATATGTTGATGCACTCGTTTATTGTGAAGAAGAAGCTGCCAAGGATAAGGTTAGGGAGGAGATAATGAACGAGCTCGACCCGCTTCTTATTCTTTACAACGCCAACGTTCTCAAGCATAGAAATCTGTCATGGCATGGTGATGATTATCCCTACCAGCTTTGGCGTGCGTGGGAATTTCTTGTTGCAGAGGAAAAAAGACTCCTTAATACTAAGGAAATCGACCTGCCCAAACTTGAAGGTGAAATGCTATTGGGCGATGAACCCAAAAAATTGCATGATATCCAGCTTACACTTCAGAAAGAATCTACTACTGCCTCTTCATATGAAGTGGGTGAAGATCCGGGTCAGCATAACCCGATGTTACAACTGAATTGCCCCTAGCATCCCAGGCTACCGTAGTTCTATGGAAAATTCTTCAACCATCCCCGAGTATGATCCGGACAAACCTCGGCTTTCTCCAATTCCTAAACGCAGTTCTGAGGTTATTTCGGCTCAACTTGGGAGCCACACTGAGGAAGGTATTTCGTTGACATTTTCCATCTTTCAAAAAGTTGGGGTGTTATCGGTTGATATTTCTAATCTTTTCGCCTATTGTTTCTCAGCTTTAAACCTGTCAGGTGTTGTTCCTCCTCCCTCACAAGAGCCTTAATTAGGATCACAAGTGGCCGTGACAGAATCCATTAAAGTTACAACTTCGGTCGCTGCTCAGGGTTCTCAAGAAGAAACCTTCATTATTGATGACCAATTCATGGAGGCAATGTTCAAGGAAGGAGGCGACTCACACCATGAAATTTATTTTGATGAGGATGTCGTAATCACGGGCTCTTCCCACCCTAGTGACGAGCATAGCATGAAAGAACATGTTAAGAAGGAAGAGTTGTTGAAAAAGAAGGCGAAAGCTGAGCCAGTTGATATGGATTTCAATGAGCCAATTCCTATCTCGCTCCAGATGATCCCTCATGGCTGGAAAATTCCTTGATATGAGGTCCCCCTGCTTCCGGTGTTGAGAGTGCCACAATCCCTCATACTTCTAAAGATGATGCCACCTCGATCCACATAACTAAAGATGTATCTTCAAAGAAAAGTTGAGGTGGAAAAGGATCGAAGAGAGGATTGAGTGGCAGTTCGAATGGAGCCACCCCCAAGAAACAAAAGAAATATAGGAAATCCAAGAAATAATCATTTGGTTGGTGTGATGTGTAAGTAGTTTGGATGGCTACCTTTTCTTTTTGTTGGTTGTGCTTATTCGAGTACGACCCCCACTTTTACATCTCATTTTGGATAAACTTGTATTATGAACAACAAGTTTATTGTGAATAAGAATTCTTTTATTCTTATGTAGAATTCTCATACATGTTTGTTTAAATGATCGAGATATTACGTTTTCCATTTAATGTATTTATGATTCGTTGCTCGTTGGGTTGGATATCTGTAACGACCCACTATTTTGGACCATTCAAATCGACAATAATCCACACATGTCAGACTTGAATAATGCAAAATAACAGATTGTAATAAAATTTGGAGCAAATAAAATCATTCACAGAATCACAGACACAAAAATATCAGAATAACTCGCAGCGGAATTTAAAAATACCATAGTGGTTCATGAAGCCACTAAATACGTAGTCTAAAATCAAATACAAAATACATAGTCTGAAACCCAATATAGTTCTGAAACAAGTACAGTAGAAATCCCAAATACACAAGTCTCTAAAACAAAAGCTGAAATAAGACAACTAAACTGAAATAGGAAGATAACTAGATAGGCAGAATCTCCAGTGATTCCGAGCTCCAGAAAGGTGAATCCAAAGCTGTGAATACTCAGGCTGACCCGAGCGTAAAATAAAACATAACACTCGAGTCAGGATATACATACTTATACAATGTAAACCAACTCAAATGAACTGTAGTAAAGGTACAAGTAACTTAGAAGATGCTTGGGACCGCCCATCCTCTAAGGATCCGTTAAACTATCTACTATGTAGTAATATTCGCTATTATAATAGTGTCTACATAAGTAAAGTATAATCATATCGGAAAATAGCGTTAAGGGGATGGAGAACCTTAACGCGGTCGGATCTTAAAATCATAATCGTAGTAAAGCTCGGTATGGTAGGTGACACGGCACAACTAGGCAATGCCAGGGTAGATATACCAATTACGCACACGGACTGATGGATACGCATAGCAGCCACTACCGTTCCACCTCGAACAACATTCCCAAATCGGAGGATGGCCATCTAGTCAAATCAGTAAGAGTATAATATCGAAGGAATGTGTCCGAGAAGAGGTGCTACCTCACTGGTCCGAGATCGCTCCTGTTTTAGCCACCTTATGCCAACTCACGGGAGTTGGGTCCACGTAATACCTTAAGAACGTCGCCACCATCCTACTTCATTCTGGAATCTCCACCGCGTACACGGTTGTCAAAGTGGTTTTCGGTATCGACAGAGAGTATGTCCATATCCGATCCCGGTCTCTTTGCCAACCAATCGTTATTATAACCCGTGGTTATAGATTTAAAAC
Organism: Allium fistulosum; assembly: GCA_030737815.1. Taxonomy (NCBI): domain Eukaryota; kingdom Viridiplantae; phylum Streptophyta; class Magnoliopsida; order Asparagales; family Amaryllidaceae; genus Allium; species Allium fistulosum. Next base: position 872,774,069 of record CM060903.1, on the reverse strand, counting down.
AATTTATCAAAATATACTTCGAATTAAACCATTTAAAAAAACAAAGTCATTGTTCCTTTAAATCAATATTATATTTCCAAAATCTAACCCTTCGGAGTTCACTTATTCACTTAAACAAAAACATTAAAATTTTCAGCTTCCACGGCATTTAAAAGTGTGGCGGTAAGTTATATTCGAAAACCATTTTTATTTCAACAAAACAATATTTAAAGTTATATCAGTTCAGTTTTAAACAAAATCATATTTCAGTCTACTGCAGTCCTTAACAAGTGCTACAGTAGCTTTTCATTAGTTCAAGTTCAATTTTAGTTTCTGCTACAACAGCACTTACTAAGTACTATCATAGCTTTAGTTCATTTTAGTCTTTTGGTTCATTTATAAAAACCACAACACTTAAAAAGTGCTACAGATTCTACCTAGTTAAAACTTATAAAATCATACATTAAAAATGTTCATTTCAATCCTTTAACAAATTTTATTTCAAAGAAATTTTACAAGTTAAAACCAAACTTACCAATTTGCTTATTACATTCATTTCAACACTTAAACTTAAACTTCATTTTTCCACAAATTTAAAACTAAATTTCAATTTCAATTAAATTAACTTAAGTTTCCATCTTTCTTTTTTTTTCTTTTTTCCAAAATTTAAAAATTTAAGTTTCGTTTTAAAATCAATATTCCTCCATTTATTTATATTTATCACATAGAAAAATCATTTCTATTTTAAATAAATCATTTAAAAATTCGGTTTAAATCAAATTAAATATTATTACAATTTTTAAATTATCTAAAAATATTCAGAAAATACATAAAAATAACCACGGGTCTGTATAATATTTTCTAGCCTAATTCAAGTGATACGGATACTATATCATTTCAATCCGTAATTTACAAAGAAAAATCCGGGTTTTATCATTTCAAACCCGCAATCCCAAGTAAATAAAATTTAATTGAAAATCGCTCAGGCATATCATTTCAGCCCATAACGACCTTCCCTTATTCTAAAGTCCGTTCGGGTATGTATCATTTCAACCCATAGTGATTCTATTCTACAGGGAACTTGCAGTGTGATTTAACAGAATAGAATAACAGTAAAATAAGAACAGATATAACAGATGATACGATATGCAGTTTTAACAATTAACATCAACTATAAATAAATCACAGGTAATTATAACATCATTTATTTATTTATTTATTTCTACACATTCAGTTGCGGTCGTTTCACAATTATATAAGTATGGATATTCGTGTGAGATTTACTCACCTCTACGGAGCTGGAGATTCGGAAAGAAAGAAGTACGATGTCAATCGAAAGCACGCGGATAGCACGATCAGTCGTTAGCGGATGCGCCAACTAGATTCAAACCAAAAACACAGTAAATAATCAAATCTAAGATTGCACGAATAACGAATTTTCAATGAAGCGAACAACGGAAAAGTAACAGGTTAAAAAAAAAAATCAAAACAATTAGCACGCCTACTTTTGAAAATCGATTATAACTTTAAATTTTCAAAGTGACAAAACAACTTTTTTCAAAACAAAGTTCAGTATATTTAAAACTTCGAAATAAAGGCTCTGGAAACCAAATACAAAAATAGGTAGAGGAAACAACACGTGACCAACAATTTCAAACCAAACAAAAAAATGACAAACAACTTTTGAAGTGCAAAACAATTTTTCTCATTTCTCTTTTCCAAAGCCAGAGGTACGAATAAACAAAAGTTAGTAAAAATAGGCTCGGCTACCAAAGGCAAAGGAACAAAGCAATATCTTTTCGCTTCTCGGCATGGAGGCCAAAGAACACGGTCTGGGGTGGTCTCGCACGGAGGCGGTGGAGGAGGCAGGCGGGGTTCGTTCGGTGGTTGGCCTCGTGGTGGATAGGGTGGTTTCGGTCTGGAGTAAGGGAAGGTGGCGACTGGGTTTGGGTCGGCAATGGGTGGTGACGAGCAGGTGGTTTCGGCATGGGGTTGTGGAGGTGGTTCTGGCGAAGGGTTGTCACGTGGTGGTGAGCAGTGGTTCGGCGTGGGGATCGTGACGTGGTGGTAGGCTGGATTGGTGTAGGCGAAGGTGGTAGCGAGTTTGGTTGGGAGAGTGGGGTAGGCTGGTGGATCTGGCGAAGGGGATTTGGAAGGCTGGAGCCGTGGGTTAGCGAACAGGCGTGGGGTGGTGGCTCGATTACGGTGGTTGGCAGGGCTGGGGTAGGAGTTCGGTGAACCGGGGTAGGCTCGGTCTCGTATGGGTTTGGTGGTGGTAGGCTTAGCATGGAGGCAGGCAAAAATATTAAGGTGAATGGGATGAGCATGAAGTGGCAACAGAGTGAGCAAACCCAGGCACGTACATAAGAACAACAAAAGTAAAAATAAATAAATGATAAAATATGTGGCCATACCTTGGAAGATGGACACGCAATTACAATGAAAGCTGAAGGAAATTGCAGTCTGAAATAGTTGTGAACGAAAGAATGAAACAGCTGTCTAAAATTTTGTAGAGAGGAGGCAAAAGCAGGCTTTTGATCGGTTAGAGGAATTTAAGGCAAATTAAAAGTTGAACGAAACGTAAGGAAGATAAAGGGAAAAGTGGAATATTTCTCACGTGAAGTAAGGTAAGATTTGACATTTTCAAACTAATATATACAGCTGAAATTAAAGGACAATGGAACAACGCACGTACAGTGTAACGCCCAAAGTAACGTACAACCGTTACTTGTTCCTTTTATTAAATAAATTTAAAAATGTTAACGGTTTCTTAAAATATAACGTATCTTTATAAATCAAAATTTAAAATAGCTATTATCATCGTTAATAAAAATTTGATTCTAATGTAAAGTTAAGAACGGACAAAACGTGACGAAATGTAACGTTTTAAATTTTCGTTTTATACGAATTTCTACAATTTATTTTTATTAATATTTCAAAATGTTTTGTTTTCAATTAAAATTTCGTTTAAAATCATCGGACTGTTACACTCTCCTCCACTCAAAACTTTTCGTCCTCGAAAAGGAACGAAGAAGGAAAACAAAGAAAGATAAGATAGAATAGCAAAAGTACCTGAAATAAACAATTCCGGATTCGAAGCACGAATGCTCTCCTCCGTCTCCCAGGTGCAATCCTGTTCATCAGTGCTCCACTGCACTTTGACCAGGTTGACAGATTTTCTTCTTAGCTGCTTCGTACCTCGATCGACGATACGAAGTGGCTTCCTCTCAACAGTCAGATTTGGCTCAATATCCAAACTATCAAGAGCAGAAGGCTGAATAATAAGAGATGGATCATGCAGATAGCGACGAAGATGAGATACATGAAAGACGTTGTGAATTCCAGAAAATTTCTCGGGTAAATCCAGACGATAAGCAAGAGAACCAATTCTTTCCAAAATGCGGAAAGGACCAACGAATCTAGGAGATAGCTTTCCTCTACGACCAAAACGAATAACATTCCTTAAGGGAGAGACCTTAAGGAAAACCAAATCACCAACTGCAAACTCTAAACTCCGTCTTCGACGATCATCGTACTTCTTCTGTCTATCCTGAGCAATCCTCATCTTCCTCTTAATTTCTTCGACTCTCTCTGAAGCTTCCAAAACCATCTCAGGACCAAGAACCAAACGATTACCAGATTCAATCCAACAAGAAGGAGATCTACAAGGTCGTCCGTAAAGAGCAGAAAATGGAGAAGTCTCAATACTGGCCTGGTAACTATTGTTATAAGTGAATTCGACAAGATGGAGATGATCTTCCCAAGATCCTCCATAATCAAGCACACAAGCACGAAGAAGATCTTCTAAAATCTGATTTACCCTTTCCGTTTGACCATCGGTCTGTGGATGGTAAGCAGTGCTTAGATTTAGATGAGTACCCAAAGAATCCTGAAAGGCTTTCCAAAACCTACTAGTAAAGATAGGATCACGATCACAAACGATACTGAGAGGAACACCGTGGAGACGAACAATCTCCCTCATGTAAATCTCAGACAAACTAGAAGCTGAACGGGTAGACTTGACCGGAATGAAATGAGCTGATTTGGTCAATCTATCCACAATAACCCAGATACTCTCGTTACCCTTCCTACTCCTCGGTAAACCATCAATGAAATCCATAGAAACTTGTTCCCACTTCCAATTGGGAATCTCAAGAGGCTGCAATAAACCAGGGGTCTTCTGATGATCTGCCTTGACTTGCTGACAAGTCGCACACCTATTGACGAAAATGGAAATATCTCGCTTCATACCTTTCCACCAATATAACTTCTTCATATCCTGATACATCTTGGTCACGCCTGGATGAATAGAAAGTCTGGACTGATGATTCTCCCGAAGTAACTCCTGTCTCAATCCATCAACATTCGGGACACAAATCCTATTATTAATCCTCAATACCCCCTTATCGTCAATCTGAGCTCCACTACCATCAAGACTACTACCTCCAACTCTGCTTCGAACATTCTCCTTAATCAATCTAAGCATCTGATCTTCATCCTGTCTAGCCATAATACGATCCACAAGAGGCGAAGAAACAACAATCTGACACAACAAAGCTTTCTTCCTACTCAAAGCATCCGCCACTACATTAGCCTTTCCCGGTGTATAGTTGATGTCGAGGTCATAAGAAGCAAGGAACTCTAACCACCTAACTTGTCTCTGATTCAAATCCTTCTGAGAGAAAATATACCTCAAAGACTGATGATCTGTGAAAAGCTCGAACTTGGTACCCAACAGATGATGTCTCCAAAGCTTCAAAGCGAAAACAACTGCAAGCAACTCTAGATCATGGGCAGCATAATTTACTTCATGAGTCTTCAACTGTCTACTAGCATAAGCAATCACTCTACCATCCTGCATCAGAACAGCTCCCAAACCTTCTCTACAAGCATCAGTGTATACCGTTAATCCCTCATCTCCATTTGGAACGGTAAGAACAGGTGCGGAAGTAAGCTTGTCTTTTAACTCATTGAATGCAGCTTCACACTTACTACTCCAAATAAACTTAGCATTCTTCCGAGTTAAAGCAGTGAGAGGTGCAGCAATCCGAGCGAAATTCTCAATGAATCTCCGGTAATAACCGGCGAGGCCCAGAAAGCTACGGATATCAGTAGGAGTCTTAGGAGTTTCCCAATCCTGTACAGAATAGGAAAAGAAGGATAATAGAAAAGATAGAGTAAATTGAAATGAAACAATGAAAGGGAAAGAAAGGAGAACTTACATTGATCGCAGCGATCTTGACTGGATCAACTGAAACTCCATTACTAGAAACAATATGTCCAAGAAATCGGACTTCCTCCTTCCAGAAATGGCATTTGGAAAATTTAGCTTTTAACTGATGCTTTTGAAGAGTCTCAAGAACAGATTTCAAATGTGACTCATGTTCTTCTTCAGACTTAGAGAATATGAGGATATCATCCACAAAGACTAGAACAAATTTATTAAGCACATCACGGAATACACGATTCATCAAGTCAACAAAGAAAGCGGGAGCATTAGTCAAACCAAAAGGCATGACTAACCATTCGAAGAATCCATTCTCAGTACGGAAAGCAGTCTTAGGAATACTTTCCTCGGCAACTCTGAGTTGGTGAAAACCTGTGGCAAGATCAAACTGAGAGAAAACAGTAGCACCATAAAGCTGATCAAACATGTCATTGATACGAGGCATTGGATATCTATTTTTCATAGTGAGTTTGTTCAACTCCCTATAATCAACACACATCCGAAGAGAACCATCGGACTTGGTGACAAAAACCACCGCAGCTCCCCATTCAGAAAAACTAGGTCTGATCAGACCCTTGGAAGATAGGTCTTCAATTTGTTTCCTTAACTCAACCTTCTCGCGGGGTGCCATTCTTCTAGGAGGAAGAACTATAGGTCGAGCTCCAGGAATGAGGTCAATGCGGAAATCAATTTCCCGCTTGGGAGGTAAAGCAGTAACTTCACCGAATACATCCGGGTAGTGATTAACTACACGGGTCGACTGAAGATCATCAATAGAAGCATCTAGAGAAAAGATAAAGCTACCAGCATAATCATGAGGCATACGGCCCTGAATAAACAAAGAATTTCCTCGATCATCCTTAAGAGAAACAATTCGGGATTTACACGAGATACGGGCATCGTGTCTATCAAGCCAATCACTACCAAGCAGCAAATCAAAAGCATCGAAACCAAGGATATAGAAATCGCCACTAAAACTATGATCGGAATGGAGGAGTTTCACATGCTTACAAATCTTATTAAGATTTGCAGGACCACCAATAGGATTAGAAACACATAGAGGAACAGAAGCATACTCAGGGGAAAGGAGATGTTTAAACTTATTACACAGGTCATCAGAAATAAAACTATGCGAAGCACCAGTATCAAATAAAACACGAACTGGATGATGAAATAAAGTAAAGGTGCCTTGAAGAGTACCTTGACTATCGCTAGGAGCAGGAGTAGGTGCGGGAGCAGGTGATGAAGCAGATGTGACAGCAAATACGCCAGATGGTTTTCCCTTCTGATATAAAGGACAGTCCTTCCTAAAATGACCCGGCTGAAGACACACATGACAAAGATCGTTCCTGGTAACCTGGGGTGGAGGAACAGCAGCACTGGACGGATTTGGGCAACTATTGGCATAGTGTCCCTTTTGGTCACATTTGAAGCAAGTAATGGAGGAAAGATCAATAGGGTGTCTCTGAGAAGGAGCAGATGCTGAAGATCCCAAGCCCGCATGTTTGATCCAATTCTTCTTCTGCTGGTGGAAGTTGGGCTTTCTCTTCTTGGAATTTGCAGAGGAAGATTGTGAGACATGAGTACCCGAAGTAGCAGGACCCTTGGAAGTAGGGTTCTCATAGCGGATAGCCATATCCATGAGCTCAGTAAATGTGCCATGAACATGTGAAATAAGGCGATCGTAGAACTCTGGGCGAGCTCCAGAAATGAACTTCTCGTTCTTCTTTAGCTGAGTGTCGATAAGACCAGGACCGAATTTTGAGAGTTCATTGAACTTCCGTTCATACTCTGAGAAGGACATGGTACCCTGCTTGAGGTCCATGAATTCACGGTAAAGCTGAGATTTCCCGGCTTCGGGCATCCATTTTGCCACAAAAGCCTCCCTGAAAGAAGATACAAATCGAACTTAAGATAGATTCGAAAAGAAAGGAAATGGGGAAAAATTCAAGTTAACACAAAGGATACCTGAACTGCTCCCACGAAAGATCACCTTCGTTAGTGTGAGTCGTAACAGACTCCCACCAATCTAGGGCTGACTCTTGCAGCTGCCATGCTGCTAACTGACGCTTCTGGGCATCAGTGATCTCTAAACCAGTAAAGATTCTTTCCAAACTTCTTAGCCATTGCTGGGCTTCGATGATACTTTCTGAACCGGTGAACTTAGTGCCACCGAGCTGAGAGAATTCTTTGCAAAGGACTGTAAACTTAACAGGTCCAACAGGTGGAGGAACTGGGGCAATACCACGACCCCTACCTCTAGCATTTCCACGATTCATCCTGGAAATATAAAGAATAAATTTAGGACAAAGTACAAAGAAGACTAAGATAAGTTAAGATAAAACACGATAAGGACACTTGGGTGAATATCCTAATAACAAAATTCCTAACAAGGTAGATATGGAAAGAAGGAAGTTTAGAAAATTTCTTCTTAAAACAAGAAAACTTTATATCAAAATAATCTTTGAAAAATCATTTGAAAAATCATTTAAAATCATTTTATACTTTGAAAATACGTTCACTCACAAGGAAATGATTCTAAGTTTGATTTCACTCATTCTAGGGTATTTCTACCCTATCTCTAACGAGTTTTTGCTCCATAGGCTAAGGTTTGCCTAAACCTGGCTCTGATACCAAATGTAACGACCCACTATTTTGGACCATTCAAATCGACAATAATCCACACATGTCAGACTTGAATAATGCAAAATAACAGATTGTAATAAAATTTGGAGCAAATAAAATCATTCACAGAATCACAGACACAAAAATATCAGAATAACTCGCAGCGGAATTTAAAAATACCATAGTGGTTCATGAAGCCACTAAATACATAGTCTAAAATCAAATACAAAATACATAGTCTGAAACCCAATATAGTTCTGAAACAAGTACAGTAGAAATCCCAAATACACAAGTCTCTAAAACAAAAGCTGAAATAAGACAACTAAACTGAAATAGGAAGATAACTAGATAGGCAGAATCTCCAGTGATTCCGAGCTCCAGAAAGGTGAATCCAAAGCTGTGAATACTCAGGCTGACCCGAGCGTAAAATAAAACATAACACTCGAGTCAGGATATACATACTTATACAATGTAAACCAACTCAAATGAACTGTAGTAAAGGTACAAGTAACTTAGAAGATGCTTGGGACCGCCCATCCTCTAAGGATCCGTTAAACTATCTACTATGTAGTAATATTCGCTATTATAATAGTGTCTACATAAGTAAAGTATAATCATATCGGAAAATAGCGTTAAGGGGATGGAGAACCTTAACGCGGTCGGATCTTAAAATCATAATCGTAGTAAAGCTCGGTATGGTAGGTGACACGGCACAACTAGGCAATGCCAAGGTAGATATACCAATTACGCACACGGACTGATGGATACGCATAGCAGCCACTACCGTTCCACCTCGAACAACATTCCCAAATCGGAGGATGGCCATCTAGTCAAATCAGTAAGAGTATAATATCGAAGGAATGTGTCCGAGAAGAGGTGCTACCTCACTGGTCCGAGATCGCTCCTGTTTTAGCCACCTTATGCCAACTCAAGGGAGTTGGGTCCACGTAATACCTTAAGAACGTCGCCACCATCCTACTTCATTCTGGAATCTCCACCGCGTACACGGTTGTCAAAGTGGTTTTCGGTATCGACAGAGAGTATGTCCATATCCGATCCCGGTCTCTTTGCCAACCAATCGTTATTATAACCCGTGGTTATAGATTTAAAACAATTTATCAAAATATACTTCGAATTAAACCATTTAAAAAAACAAAGTCATTGTTCCTTTAAATCAATATTATATTTCCAAAATCTAACCCTTCGGAGTTCACTTATTCACTTAAACAAAAACATTAAAATTTTCAGCTTCCACGGCATTTAAAAGTGTGGCGGTAAGTTATATTCGAAAACCATTTTTATTTCAACAAAACAATATTTAAAGTTATATCAGTTCAGTTTTAAACAAAATCATATTTCAGTCTACTGCAGTCCTTAACAAGTGCTACAGTAGCTTTTCATTAGTTCAAGTTCAATTTTAGTTTCTGCTACAACAGCACTTACCAAGTACTATCATAGCTTTAGTTCATTTTAGTCTTTTGGTTCATTTATAAAAACCACAACACTTAAAAAGTGCTACAGATTCTACCTAGTTAAAACTTATAAAATCATACATTAAAAATGTTCATTTCAATCCTTTAACAAATTTTATTTCAAAGAAATTTTACAAGTTAAAACCAAACTTACCAATTTGCTTATTACATTCATTTCAACACTTAAACTTAAACTTCATTTTTCCACAAATTTAAAACTAAATTTCAATTTCAATTAAATTAACTTAAGTTTCCATCTTTCTTTTTTTTTCTTTTTTCCAAAATTTAAAAATTTAAGTTTCGTTTTAAAATCAATATTCCTCCATTTATTTATATTTATCACATAGAAAAATCATTTCTATTTTAAATAAATCATTTAAAAATTCGGTTTAAATCAAATTAAATATTATTACAATTTTTAAATTATCTAAAAATATTCAGAAAATACATAAAAATAACCACGGGTCTGTATAATATTTTCTAGCCTAATTCAAGTGATACGGATACTATATCATTTCAATCCGTAATTTACAAAGAAAAATCCGGGTTTTATCATTTCAAACCCGCAATCCCAAGTAAATAAAATTTAATTGAAAATCGCTCAGGCCTATCATTTCAGCCCATAACGACCTTCCCTTATTCTAAAGTCCGTTCGGGTATGTATCATTTCAACCCATAGTGATTCTATTCTACAGGGAACTTGCAGTGTGATTTAACAGAATAGAATAACAGTAAAATAAGAACAGATATAACAGATGATACGATATGCAGTTTTAACAATTAACATCAACTATAAATAAATCACAGGTAATTATAACATCATTTATTTATTTATTTATTTCTACACATTCAGTTGCGGTCGTTTCACAATTATATAAGTATGGATATTCGTGTGAGATTTACTCACCTCTACGGAGCTGGAGATTCGGAAAGAAAGAAGTACGATGTCAATCGAAAGCACGCGGATAGCACGATCAGTCGTTAGCGGATGCGCCAACTAGATTCAAACCAAAAACACAGTAAATAATCAAATCTAAGATTGCACGAATAACGAATTTTCAATGAAGCGAACAACGGAAAAGTAACAGGTTAAAAAAAAAAATCAAAACAATTAGCACGCCTACTTTTGAAAATCGATTATAACTTTAAATTTTCAAAGTGACAAAACAACTTTTTTCAAAACAAAGTTCAGTATATTTAAAACTTCGAAATAAAGGCTCTGGAAACCAAATACAAAAATAGGTAGAGGAAACAACACGTGACCAACAATTTCAAACCAAACAAAAAAATGACAAACAGCTTTTGAAGTGCAAAACAATTTTTCTCATTTCTCTTTTCCAAAGCCAGAGGTACGAATAAACAAAAGTTAGTAAAAATAGGCTCGGCTACCAAAGGCAAAGGAACAAAGCAATATCTTTTCGCTTCTCGGCATGGAGGCCAAAGAACACGGTCTGGGGTGGTCTCGCACGGAGGCGGTGGAGGAGGCAGGCGGGGTTCGTTCGGTGGTTGGCCTCGTGGTGGATAGGGTGGTTTCGGTCTGGAGTAAGGGAAGGTGGCGACTGGGTTTGGGTCGGCAATGGGTGGTGACGAGCAGGTGGTTTCGGCATGGGGTTGTGGAGGTGGTTCTGGCGAAGGGTTGTCACGTGGTGGTGAGCAGTGGTTCGGCGTGGGGATCGTGACGTGGTGGTAGGCTGGATTGGTGTAGGCGAAGGTGGTAGCGAGTTTGGTTGGGAGAGTGGGGTAGGCTGGTGGATCTGGCGAAGGGGATTTGGAAGGCTGGAGCCGTGGGTTAGCGAACAGGCGTGGGGTGGTGGCTCGATTACGGTGGTTGGCAGGGCTGGGGTAGGAGTTCGGTGAACCGGGGTAGGCTCGGTCTCGTATGGGTTTGGTGGTGGTAGGCTTAGCATGGAGGCAGGCAAAAATATTAAGGTGAATGGGATGAGCATGAAGTGGCAACAGAGTGAGCAAACCCAGGCACGTACATAAGAACAACAAAAGTAAAAATAAATAAATGATAAAATATGTGGCCATACCTTGGAAGATGGACACGCAATTACAATGAAAGCTGAAGGAAATTGCAGTCTGAAATAGTTGTGAACGAAAGAATGAAACAGCTGTCTAAAATTTTGTAGAGAGGAGGCAAAAGCAGGCTTTTGATCGGTTAGAGGAATTTAAGGCAAATTAAAAGTTGAACGAAACGTAAGGAAGATAAAGGGAAAAGTGGAATATTTCTCACGTGAAGTAAGGTAAGATTTGACATTTTCAAACTAATATATACAGCTGAAATTAAAGGACAATGGAACAACGCACGTACAGTGTAACGCCCAAAGTAACGTACAACCGTTACTTGTTCCTTTTATTAAATAAATTTAAAAATGTTAACGGTTTCTTAAAATATAACGTATCTTTATAAATCAAAATTTAAAATAGCTATTATCATCGTTAATAAAAATTTGATTCTAATGTAAAGTTAAGAACGGACAAAACGTGACGAAATGTAACGTTTTAAATTTTCGTTTTATACGAATTTCTACAATTTATTTTTATTAATATTTCAAAATGTTTTGTTTTCAATTAAAATTTCGTTTAAAATCATCGGACTGTTACAATATCGATCCAATTTATCTATCCCTAGGCCTCCCTGAGGTTGTGGTCTTGAGTCGTATCAAACATTAGGCCCGAGTCTTAGTGTTACGCTGTTGAATTCAACGGTTTGAGTAATTATACTCCGGCCCCTAGTCTCAAGTTGAAAAAGTTAGATAGTGGACGGTCGAACTTCGTCCTTAACGAGTTTATACTCCTCCTATCGGTTTTAGGCGGGAATTTATGGAATAGTGAGTGGTCGAATCGCACATACTCATATCCACATTCTGGGGATAATAGTTAGCTAACGGGTGGTCGGATCACATCCTTTTAACATCTATACTCATATCCGCACTCTAGGGACATGAGTTACTTAATAGGTGATCAGTCACACCCACTTAGCATTTATACTCATATCCGCACTCTGGGGACGTGAGTTATTCGAAAAACCGTTGAGTTTAGTTCTTTTTGGTCAGTCATCCGCCCTCAAAAATTAGGTCTGACTCAACAAGTGATCGGTCGAATCTCAATCACCCTCGAATTATGTCAGTCCCATTGAACAGTGGGATTTAGTCGGTTATATATCACAACTAACTAGTACTGCAATGGCAGGTCACTGATATGATGGAAAATTCAAAGCTCTATTATTTTATAGAAAGAAATGACTTAATTTGTCTTATTACATATTTGAAAAACCAAATGCTAAAGCAAATCCTGAAACTAAATACAACTGGTTAAAAAGGAAAAACTAAGTGAAATAGTGTCATAAATGCTCGCTATTCCACGCCCTTAGGAGTGTGATGCCATCAACAGTCGCTAGCTTGAAAGTTCCCTCTCCAAGCCTCTGCTCAATGACATACGGTTCTTCCTAAGTTGGATTCATATGTGACGGGATAGGAAAAACCCGTTTTAAGAAACATTCGCCAACTTCAAAGGTTCTAGTTCGGAGTTTAGTGTTGCAGTATCGGGCGACTTGGTATCGGTGTGCAACTGCCCTCAAATCATCTTCCTCATGCTTCTCATCTATAAAGTCTAGAGATTCCAAAAGGAGATCTTTGTTTGTTCTAGGATCGTAATAAGTTACTTGATGAGAAGGAACTTTGAGCTCCACAGGAATAACGGCTTCAAAGCCGTAAGCGAGGGCGAATGAGTATGGCCAATTGCGGACTTGTGGGTGGTCCTATAAGCCCATTGTGCTGTCTGGAGTTCATCCACCCACTTGCCTCTAACTCTTTCCAAACACTTTTTCAGAATGGATTTTATGATTTTGTTCAGAGCTTCGGCTTGTCCATTTTCTCGAGGTTAAGCGACTGCCGCAAACCTCTTTTCAATACAATACCAACGGCAGAAGTCTTTAAATTCAGTACTATCGAATTGAGTCCCATTGTCTGTTACAATAGTTCTTGGAAGACCAAAATGACATATGATGTTTTGGACAATGAAGTTGATCACCTTTTTGGTTGTGATCATGGCTAAAGGTTCTGCTTCGGCCCATTTGGTGAAGTAATCAACCGCAACAATAGCATACTTTGCACCACCTTTAGAGATTGATAAAGAACCGATAATATCTATACCCCACATGGCAAATGGGCATAGGCTGATCATTTGTGTAATTTCTATCGGTGGAGCTCTCAAAACTTTCACATATATTTGGCACTTGTCGCATTGCCTTACATAATCGGTAATATCTCGATTGACGGTCGGCCATTAATACCCATAACGGAGTATTTTCTTTGTTAGGATTTGCCCCCAATGTGATCGCCACATTTCCCTTCATGAACTTCCATTAGGACTGATTTTATTTCATCATGAGTGATACACCAGAGAAGGAGAACGGAGAAACTCTTTTTGTACATAACTCCTTCCTGTATAATATACCATGAAGCTTTGCGAAGGATTTGTCACTTTTCATTCCTTCATTCGAGAAGAATTCCCTATAGCAAATAATCTCTAATCGGAGTCATCCACGATTCCTTCTTAGGTTCCATCTCTAATACTCGATTGATTTCCATCAGGCTAATACTTGGAGCATTTAATACCTCAATTGGAACCAAGTCCATTTGTTGTGCATTCCGGTGCTAACAAACTTTGCCAATGAATCGGCTTATCTATTTTGGTCTCGAGGAATGTGCATAATGTCATAATACTTAAAGTTAGTCAACAACTCTTAGACTTGGGTAAGGTATGGAGCTAGTCGTTGTCCTTTAGCTTGAAAATATCCCCTGACTTAGTATACTACCAATTGTTAGTCGCGAAAAATTTCAAGAGACTTTATCCCTGGTTCTCTGACGAGTTTAAGTCTAGTAATCAGGGCCTCATACTCAGCTTCATTGTTTATTGTAGGGAAATCAAGCTTTAAAGGATAGCCAATTGACCACTTTTCGGGAGTTACAAGCACAATCTCAGCTCCAGAACAACAATTGTTAGATGCTCCATTTGTACACAACTTCCACCGTATGGTAGGGATTTCACCGCTCTCCGGGAAATCAACCCATGTAGTAATTCTGCTATAAAATCCACTAGTGCCTAACCCTGGATAGTCCTCCGAGGAAGATAAGTGATATCGAGTTGGCTAAGTTCGATATTCCACTTAAGTAACCTTCCAAATGTCTCGGGTCGCTATAGGACCAGTCGTAACGGCCAGTCGGTGTAAACATTAATAGGATGTACCTGAAAGTAGGGGCAAAGCGTTCGTGATGCAATCAGCAAGCAGTATACCAATTTCTTTATTTTCGGATAGTTCCTTTCAACCTTTGTCAATCGCTTGCTAACATAATAAACTGGTTTCTGAATTCGATTCTCTTTGCGAAGCAACGCGACACTTATAGCGTGTACCAACACAGCTAAGTAGACATATAAATCTTCATGATCCACCGGCTTTGATAAGATGTGAGGTCTCTCCAAGTGGTTCACCAAAGCTTGAAATGCGTCTTTACAATCCTGTGTCCGTTCAAAATTCCTTTTTCCTCTCCTAATCAAGTCAAAGAAAGGAATGTATTTATCGGTAGCTCTAGAAATGAATCGGCTTAAGGCAACGACCTTCCCATTCAGGATCTGTACTTGTTTGATAGTCTTTGGCACTTGGATACTGCAAATAGCTTAGATCTTCTTGGGATTAACTTTGATTCCACTGGCATTAACAATGAAACCTAGGAATTTTCTTGATGCAATGCCAAAATAAATTTCAGAGGATTAATCTTCATTTTATAATGTTGGGGGATGTCGAAAATTTCTACCAAGTCTTTAATGTGGTTGCTAGAGCGTCGTGACTTCGTGAGCATATCATCCATATACATCTCCATCATTTTTCCATTTTGATCTTTAAACATTCAGTTAACTAGGCGTTGTTTGGTCTCTCTTGCATTTTTTAGTCCAATTGGCATCACCACATAGCAATATAGCCCAACATCAGCGATAAAGCTAGTGTGCTCTTGATCGGGAATGTACATCGGGATTTGGTTATATCCTAAGTAGGCATCCATGATAGATGGCAATTCGTGTCCCGCGGTTGAGTCTATCAGCTGGTCGATCCTTGGAAGGGGAAAACTATCTTTTGGGCATGCCTTATTCAAGTATTAGTAATCAACGCATGTTCTCCATTTCACGTTTGCCTTTCTTACAAGTACAGGATTAGATACCCATATAGGGTAGAGGGCGTTGCGAATAAACCCAGTGTCCTTTAGTTTATCCACCTCCTCTTTAAGAGCGGCAGATCTCTCGGGATCCATTATACGTCATTTTTGTTTCACCTGGACATACCTCTAGTCGATATTGAATGCATGACTCGCAATGGCAAGTGGGATCCCACACATGTCAGAGTGAGTCCGACCGAACACGTCTAAATTTGCTCGGAGAAATCCAGCAAGTTCTTTCATCGTCGGGGGGCTCAACTGTGATTCAATCTTTAGGACCCACGACGGGTCGTCGAGGCTAACTGTAATGTCAATCATCAGCTCAACTGGTGAGGACTTGGTCTCTTTGGGCTCCTTTTCATCATCTCTCAGATCTATATCTTTATAGAATCAACTATGGAACTCGAGCCAAGGCTCAGGCGCTGGTTGTCAATCCTTAGTGGCTTGGATGCAGACTGACTTGTCCGCACCGTTACCTTTCTCCTTACGTAGAGCATCCCTCAACTCAGCTACATAACTGGCACGTCCAGCCGCCTAATCACCATTAATAGCTCCAACACCATTATTTGTTGGAAACTTCAAAGTCAAACACCATGGGGCAAGAGCTGCAGGAAACTCAGCTAGGGCCACTCGGCCCAAAAAAGTGTTGTATGGAGAGTCAACATCCAAAACAACAAAAGGCAAAACCCGCACTCTCCTACGGTCACCTTCTCCCAACTCTAAAGGTAATTCAACATAACCAATAGATTCGGTTTCAGCACCGTTATGCGGGCTTTAGACAGTTTCTAATCCTTTGCTTCCATCCTCATTTGATCATAAGCTTTCTTGAAAATTATGTTTACAGAACTTCCCCAGTCAACCAATATCCTTCTGATAAAAGCGGGACCGATCATGGCCGAAATGACCATTGGGTCGATCGTTGGAGCCTCCACCTTATTTGCATCTCTATTTCTAAAAACGCTATCATCTGCCATTGTGCGTTGCTGTTTTGTTGGAGCTCCATCCTCCATATTTGGACAGCATTCAAAATCCACATGCTTAATCGTGCTAGCATAGCGCTCCATCTCATGCCAACTTTTATTAGCCGGATGTGGTCCTTCGACTATTGTATTGATCACTAATCTTCTACCAATACGCGTAGGCTCCTTAGCCCTGTGTGGTGCTTGTCCTTAGTTGGGGTAAGATGTTCCCTGCCTACCATCCTGCAGGGTTTTTACAAACTGTTGTAACTTCCTTTCCTGAATCATCTTTTCGATAATATTCTGGAGATTCCTGCATTCATTAGTGTTATGCCCATAACATTCGTGAAACCGATAATATTTCCAGGTTTGTTTCTGCTTCTCTGTTGATTCTTTTGGAGGTAGCTTCCTGTACTGCATAGTATTACAGGTATACAAATAGACTTTCTCCAAGGACGTATTCAGTGGCATGTAAGCGTTGTATATCGAAATCCTAGGTTTTCTTCTTCCAGAATCCCTCTTTCATTCTCGGCTCCTATCTCCGCCTTTCTTTTGCTGATTTGGTTTGTTTAGGACATTCACTTGAACGTTTCTAGAGCTTTCATCGGACTGCTTTACAGCAATATTACTCTGTACTCCCTCTCCACTTGGTCCCACAAGATTCTTCTTCCTGGAGGATCTGGCTTCCTCCTTCCTTAAATATTGAGCCGCCTTTGCGTAAAAGCATTCCAACATTGCGGGTGCTTGCTGGCTAACCAATCGCCAAAATAAGATTCTGGATCAATCCCTCTTGTCATGGCCATCAATATTGCATGGTCATTTGGATTACTAATTTCTGTAACAGCTGCATGAAATCTTTAAATAATCTTTCAACGATTCTCTTGGAGCCTGGATCACGCTGGACAGGGACATCACATCCCTGGGGCAAGTTGCATGCATTCGGAACTGATCCATAAACCTTGTTGCCAAATCATCGAATCCAGAGATCGATCGTGGAGGTAGCCTTGTAAACCACATCGTTGCTATTCTAAAGAGAATTATGGGAAAACACTTACACTTGGTTGCATCATCTGCTCGTGCTAAATCCATCAACCATTCATATCTCATGATGTGCTGTCAAAGTTCTATTTTTTCCTTATAGTCAGGCATTGGCGGCATGTTGAACCTCCTAGGATACTCTGCATGTAGGACATTATCAATAAATGAGGCATGGCTTCTCGAGATCCCCCAGTCATCATTGGTTAAGCCATGGCTCTCCCTCACTAACTATCTAACCATAGATGACAAGTCTGGCGTTTAGATAGTTGGTGCCAAGCGGTGGTTGTGTTCCACCTCACGTGAATGGTCCGGTCGATGTCTACGGGCCGTTCCATGCCTTCTGGGTTCAACATCTTCCCGGTGTGTACCTCATATATTCACTTCATCGTCATTCTGGAGAAGCATTTGATCTGCATTTAACTAAACTCCATCATCCAAATTGGCCGCAACAACTCTAGTTTGAATCCCAACGTACATAGGTAGATTCCCTTTTCTAGTGGAGGGATCAGCACCGATCGTTCCTGGAAAACCACCATGGTGTGCCTGTTGATGCCCTGACGCTTCTACATGATATCCATCTATTTTGTGACGCCTATGCCTGTGATACTCATCTGATGAACTAGAACTCTACGATGTCGGGTAAGGGGTAGGGCCCCTCCTAGATTTTCCTCGCTGTTGCTCACTGAGTTGGTTCATTAGGTTGATATTGGCCTGAATATGCCGATTTAATTCTCGACTGCTATTCATTAGCCCTCTCATCAGATTCTGAAATTCAACTCTCATAATAGAATCAGTTGGATTTTGGACATCAATTGGTTCAGCATTTACATCCATTAGTTGACTGCTCAGGCCTCCTTGATAGATACTAGCAGTTTTATTTCCTTCCACGTTCTAAGAAGTAGATCTAGTGTTCCTCACAATTGTAGATAGCTTTGCTTAGAGTTTTACAAATTTGTGTAGAATAAGCAAACTTCCTGAAGATAACTATGGATCTCCTTCGGGGGATTTATGCATTCCAGTAGCAACAAAGGGATCCTAATAAGTTGAGAATCAAGGGTCTCAGTGAAAGCACCAAAATGTTTTCATCTAAAATGGTTACAACACTCAAAAATAATTTTTGTAGAGAAATGAATAAAGAAAAGAAAAATTAAACCGAGTAAATAAACAATTAAGCAATAGGGAATAAGTAGTAATAAAAAACATAGAGGTTTACAGTGGTTCGATATTGTAGGCCTATGTCCACTTTGAAGATTATCCTTTATTACTCTCTTGTGAATCTGATTATAACAGTATAACAAAGCCAACACTTGGTTACAATGGAGTCTAGAGTAAAAAGCAGCTTAAAGATCCTTAAAATGAACCAATGGGTTTGTAATTATAGGGTGAGATGACGAGATATTTTGCTAAGATTTTGACAAAAGGCTCTCCAGGTCCATAGAGGCCCAACATAACGATCGGTGAACATGACTTGTTGTTTTGGAATGATCGGTATAAATTATGTCGATCATTATTTTTTCCTCTGATTGTCATGCGATCATTTGTGGGGGGTCCCACATGCCTCTATGATTTGCTCCAAAAATATGAAGTCATTCTGAGTTGTAGATTGTGAGATATGGATCAATCTTCGTTGCATTTGGATCTTTTACCGAGTTACACCGATCGTTGTAAAGGATCAGCATAAAACAATCGGCATTTCTTGAACCTTAGAGTTTTGACCTGCGATCATTTTTGTGGGCTTTACCCTTCAATATATCAATGCCTTAAAATTTTCAAGTGAATTGGTACTGTGGATTTTGAGATATCGATCGACCTATGCTGATTTGAGCTGTTTTATGGATCATTCTCGACCGATCCATATAAATCCTTGCTTTGTCCGTAACTCGAGCATATGAACTCCGATCGACTTGAAATTTAGAATATAGCTTTAAGAGGCTATTCCTATCACTCCATACTGATTGCACCTCGATTGGGTCCGAGTCCGGCTCTACTCGACCATCGTCCATAGTACTGTATACAACTGATTTTCATGGCCGATAACCATCCGTTTCTAGCCAAGTCGATGATATCATGACCTTGCCAAAAGGCGGGATAACATTTTACAACTATCGAAAATAGTAGCAAAAGGTCAAATGACAACTAGCATTTATAGTTGTAAAAAAATTTTTTGCAACCGTTTATAACTATTGTAAAAAATCATTACTACAACGGTCACTTGCAACTGCATAAATAGTTGTAAAATGTAATCATCCTATTGCAACTTCACAAATTAAAACCGGTGGCTACCAGTTGCAATAGGCCTATTGCAATTTGCATTTCCAGTTGCGAAATGGGTATTTTGTTATAGTGTGGCTCTTTCATCAAATGCCACAGTGGCTATAAAATAATCATAAAACAGCTAGTTTTTCTCCCTATTTAAACGGTTGATATTTGGTTCATTCTCATTCAAGTTATATAATTCTAAATACTTCTTCCTCCACCATTAGATTTTCAAACATATAATGACATATCATTTTGGTTTGTTTTCAAATGCTATAACACCAAATTATTTTACTTTCGAAGAAGAACGATCCAAAGTGAAAATTCTTCCACCAACCATAGCTCATCTCTGTGGATTTCTGAAGTAGACTACTATACTCAAATGATTAGCGAGGAGTAACGATCAAAGTGGTGAAACGTTTTAGAAAAAAAGCAATAGTTGGCTATAATAACAAACATGAAAGAAAAACACCTTACGTTAAGCCGACCAATGGACTTTTTAGAAGATTAACCGACAATCCAATTCTTTGAATTGCAATATACAAATCCAGAAAGTAAAACCTAGCGGCGTAGGTGAAGAACTCTATTTGGTATGTTTATGGTTAATTGCTTGTTTAGTAAACTATTATAAATTTTCAAAAATTTTATTTTATTATGTATTTGATTATAAAGAAGTTTGGCAAACTAACAATTCTTGAAGTTGTTTTGAAAGGTAAATGATCGAAAAAGGCACACTATTATGAATTCATGAATCATTGCGAACTTCTTACAAGTTGGCCCAGATAGACTTCAAGCAATAGAAAGAAATTATGGGATGTTCAATTCAAGGGGAAAGGGAAGAAGGCTCAAAGATTAGAATTCCAGTCTAGTCCAGTAGATTCATCCGGTTGAGATGCCATCTACAATGTTGACATAAGCGTGGATTTGTGTACATAAGTGGAAGATGCACCATAACCACCAGACTGTAAAGCTACGAAGAAGAAAGGCAAATGTATATCGGATATAGAAGTTGAACAACCTGTGATGCAACAAAGATAAGTGAAAGTGAACGAACAGAGGATGGAAAAATCAGTTGAGAAGTCGAGGGTCATGAAAAGGTTTGTAACATTAAGGGAGCTAAATTGAACCACATTGTTAATAGTACAAGAAGGAGGCTGTGAAAAAAGATTTGACAGGTCTTTCGAAAGCTGAGCAATACTATTGGTAAGAGTATAAAACCGAATTATGAGCAGTTATTAGTTCTCGTCTTAGTAATTTGAATGTGTGGTATTGTGTTGTATCTTTAATTTAAAATATTTTATGCTTAAGAAAGACTGTTGTTATGCGTTTCATTTTATAAAAACAAGGTATAATAAATGATAAAGAAAAGTATCTTTAATTTACATATTTCATTCTTAAGAAAGATTGTTGTTTGAATACAACATAATGCATTTCATTTTACGAAAACAAAGTACAGCAAACAATAAAGAAAAGAAGCATATTTAATATATTTTATGCTTAAGAGAGATTGTTGTTTGAATATAACATAATGCATTCCATTTTATAAAAAAAAAATACAACAAACGTCTTTAGTATAAAATATTTTATGCTTAAGAAAGATTATTGTTTGAATATAACATAATGCACTTCATTTTATAAAAATAAAGTAAAAAAACGATAAAGAAAAACGCATAAAACAAAGTACAACAAACAATAAAGAAAAAACATAAATAAGTACAACAAACTATAAACGCTACTAATTTCCATAAGAATTCCAAATATGACCCATTAGATCATGTTGCAGCCTATTGTGAAGCATTGTGTTTTTTGGTATATCGGTTGCTGGTTCATGTGAACTTCTAAAATGAATATTTCGAAATGGTAAATTTTCGACATTGGTTAACACCTTCATATTCATAATGTATGTGTTTCATATCCCTTTCATCTTCGATGATCATATTATGCAAAGTTAAGCATATAAACATGATTCTTGTCGTATTTGATTGCATCCAAAGTCTACATGAATCACTAATCATCACATACCTCGATTGAACGACTATGAATGCTCTTTCTACTTGATTCTATCGATCTTCCTACATTGCAGGAAACTTGATTTACTTCGGCGTCATAGGATATGGAAAGGTCTTCGCAATCGTGTTCCATTGTAGATAGATTTCATCCCCAAGATAGTAGTTGTGTTCATACGCGTTCTAATCGAGAGTAAATGAAACTTGAGATGACCTCGCTGGTGCAAGATCATTAATCAAATTTATCTCTCTATTACATTTATATCGTTATTAGAGCTAGAAATTCTGAAAAATGCATGTCATATCCACAGATCATACGAAGCAACAACTTCAAGGATGATAGTTGGGTTTTTCCCTTATCATTACACACTCTATGATGTGCTTTAGGATAGTTCTTCCATTCTCAATGCATACAATCCAGACTATCTAACATTCCAAACCAGTCTTTACTCTCATGCATTTCTCGAATTGTTACTGCATTATTTTGATTTTGATCTCATAAGTACTTTGTGTAGTATACATCAACCTATGCAATTAAAACGCTTAGCAACTTCATAGTAGTGGAGGTGCAAAATGGGATAGAAAGGATAAATCAAGGATATATTGGAAAATAGCAGAGGTGTATGTTTTTACTGAAGATGAAATTGAATCTCCAAAATTGAATTATTCTCATTCTACCATCATTTGTGTAGAAAAAAGAAACAACGTTCACTCCTAAGAATATCGTGATCCACGCAGTTCAGACCGTGTGAATAGAATGTAGTTATAATTTATGTTGAATGTTTATGACTTGAACTTAGGCTTACACCCTAAAATTTTTGATTTGCTTTATTGACTGTTCAAATAAAACTTTTATAATAAAGTTGCTAAAGCGGGTGCTAAAACTTCTGATTTAACGTGCATAACGGAAAATTTTGAAGCTTTAAGTAGATCCACTATTTAATGGCACTAAATTGACAAGCATAGCAGTTGAAGTGTGCTAAGCACTTTAGCATGGCATTAAAGAGAGTTTAACGGGGGTTTGATTGCATGACATTAACTATAGAGTGACATAATTTGTCAACCTTTTCTAAAGCAGTACTCTCCACGATTTTATATGGATCGTCCAACACATTGACAGAGGTGCCATAAGCCAACGATCATGCTTTGGTGTCCGTTAAACCCATTGTTTTCGATGAATTTTGCTTATATTTGAAGTAGGAATTATTGGATTTTATCCCGACTAAAACCCGTAGAAATAAACCGTGTCTCATCCTGTATCCGTGGAAATATGTCTTGTGACGCAAAGTAGGCTTGCTTAACTTTTTATAAAATGCTGAATGACCTCAGTTGATAAATTAATGACCTTTAACTGAACCACCGTGCTTCGTAGGTGATGATGCTTTCCTTTCTTGATGAATTTTTAGGGCCATTTCATTCTTTTCATGCTGTTCTTACTCTATTTGTTCATTTTTGGAAGAACTGTCTAAATCTATAAAAAGATCAATGAAGGAAGACATTGTTTAAGTAGTAAGCTATATGTGTTTTTTAGTATGAAGAAGATGGTGGATGCTGGCCTTCTTATATACTAATTAATGTTTTACCATGTCAGCTTTGTCTCAGTATATTATTGGTAATGCACTATGTAGTAGAGACTTGTCTAATCCGGTACAATACGTTTCTTTTCTGTCATATCAACTTTGTCTTAGTGTACATTTAATGCTCATTTTAAGAGTGACTTGTCTAATTCGGTACAAATTCTTGGCATTGCTATAATTTTCACTTATATCTCAGTGTGCGTTCAATGCACTAAGTAGCGGAGACTTGTCTAATATGGTATGGTATGTTTATGTTTTGTCATGTTAATTTTTTCTCAGTGTACATTTGATGCCCATTTTAGTAGAGACTTTTCTAATATTCTACAATAAGTTTTTGTTCTATCAGTCCAAATTTGCCTCGGTATTTCATAAAGGCTCAAAATATCAAATGTAGGTCCATTTTTTGGACGCTCGATTTGGGCACCCAAAAATTGAACGTCCAACTCTGGCTGCCAAAAAAATGGGTGCCTAAAACTCGGGAGCCCAAAAAAGCTGGCTTCCATTTGTTAGGCTATATTGAGGCATTCAGCCAGCCTCCTGAATTTCCAGGGCTGAACTTATTGGAGTTACCCTTAAATATAATTTTCATAGCATTTATTTGTATTCTTATGTATTTTACTTTCAATAAATATTTAAAGCTTATTTTAGCTTTGTTAATTGGAATATGACTAATTTTAAAACCCAAAAACTAGATGTACGATAAGATGAAGTGCTACAGCTTGGAAAAAAGCAAAGAAACTGAGAGAGCAGGAAAAGCTAAAAAAAAGTACCTGAAGAAGTGTGTAAAGTATGTAACATATAAAGAACAATGATAGAATACTTGGAATATATTCCAATATTCTAGCCAAAATAAAGAAGAATTTATGGCGGGATCCCTTAGAAATTCATAAGTCATATGACTAATTTCTCTTTATTTTTGGATATTTCATCAAATTGATTTCAAGTAAAATAATTTTTTCATATTATTTAATGCTCATATTCATCTTTAGATTACTTCGATACATAAAAATTAAGTGCAGAGTGTCCAGGTTCTCGATAATACACTTGCACACTTATAGCTTAGCACATTACTTCATTTTGATGTACCTAAAGCTTTGTTGTTGTCACTGAAAGAGGAACTGCTGCTATGGTTAATCACCTAAGTTGATAGATATAAAAGCATTAATTCGATGAAGAAAATGAAAGTTATACGGAAATAGTGATTAGAAATAAAAAGTGGAAAAAAAAGTTCAATTGTCAACCTTTTAAGTTATCACCTTGAAGGCCGGACCAATTCTCATTGGAAAATGTACAGATAAAAACACTAGTAAAATTTCAAATTATGAATGTGAACTAGATTGAACAAAAAGTAAAGTGCTTAAATAAGAAAAGATAATAAAATTACCAGTGTATCATTTTTCTTTTAAGAAAGTGATACATCTAAATGGCATTCAAATTCAAAATGGCAACCAACTAGGGTTTTGTCCCTTTCTTTACTTCTTCCTCCTATAATCTAAGAACTACATCTCCATTCTTCTAATTAAGCTTCTCATTTCAATGGATAATGACAAAAATTAAAGTGATGGTTGGACTGAAGTGGTGAATTGAAGAAAGAGCAAGGAACAGATTATGGTCGATATGAATGGCCCTACAGAACCATGACTCAAAAAGGAGGTAAACCCTTAGTATTGTTCAGATCGGGTGCAGTAATAGAGAGAGAAAAATTCACAATTGCATTTGATGCAAAAAAGTCTCTTATTTCGATACGATTAAGGCTTCAAAAGGTAATACTAGTAAATCTAATCTCCTTCATATAACCTGAAAGTAGTTGAAGGGAAAAGAAGAGGCATCACTTCATCCAAAAATGCATTAGAAGCTGAGCAAGGATGGA
Organism: Allium fistulosum; assembly: GCA_030737815.1. NCBI lineage: Eukaryota > Viridiplantae > Streptophyta > Magnoliopsida > Asparagales > Amaryllidaceae > Allium > Allium fistulosum. The sequence continues at coordinate 872,748,845 of CM060903.1, read as the reverse complement.
AACATTGCATCCTGTTGTACATCATAGGATATAGATTATACTACAAAAGGCTCAAGGCATATATAAAGAGAACATGGAAAATAGAAGAGGAATTTTCTCTTCAATCAAGAGAAAATGGATTCTTCTTAGATTTAAATCCAAAAGAGATTATGAGAAAATCCTTAACGATGGATACTGGTTCTTTGACAAAAATGTTATTATGATGAAAAAAATTGACTTTATCAATGCGCTCAAATGAGGATCTTCTCTCAACCATGCTCTTATGGATTCGTTTACTACAACCAAGTTTCCAAATTTTGGGTAATAAAGCTATTAGTGCTCTTATTAGCACACTCAGTGTCCTAATCAAGGTCGACGAACCCACATTATGTACGAGTCATATTTCGTTTACAAGAATCCTAGTTAAAATGATGCACAAATAAGTTTTCCTAGTGTTATTGAAGGATAGGTTGAAGATGGAACAATCTATAAACACAAAGTGGAATATGAGAACCCACTACGAAATGTGACAATTGCATTAGCTTTAGACATGTTAAAAACACCATGCCCAATGATCAAGACTTGGAAGCTAGTTAAAAAAGAGGAAAAAGCAAATGGTATAAACAGTAGTGAAGACAAAGATATGGAAGAACATAAGAAAGACCAAAAGAATGAGAATAATTTCAAAGTAGCAAAAATGGAAAAACCATCAAAGAAATTGCTCAGCAATTGAGTGAAAGAGTTAAGGGTATGCCCTAGGGGTAATTATGTAATTTATTACATATATCCGACTCTATGGCTAATCTAATTCATAATAAAGGTATTTGATCTCCATAATATATTCTGTTATATAGTGATATAATTAATTAATTAATTAAATTTAAAGTATATTAAAATAGAAATTCCTTAAATGATATGTTTACATAATATAAATTACAAGGAGTCATAATCATGAAAAATTATCACTATGTATAATTAACATACCATTTAAAATATTTCCGATCAAGATGTTTCAAGAAAGAATATTGATACATCTATTAAGACAAAAAACGTAACGTTCTCCAAATGTTGGGTACTATATTACTCATGGCTATTGAGGGCATCAAGATGTTACATACTGATAGTTGTTAGATAACAATGTAATGGTTTGTCCGAGAGTTTCCTATTGGTGAATAACAACTAGGTCAAATAAGAAATCTCAAGTGATGATATTACACAGTTCTCTCAACTTGAAAATAATATTGAACTTCAATGTGAACACTCCACTTTGATCATAGTCAAATCGTAACATAACGTCTATCAAAAAACTATAGTTGGGCTTGAGTTAAAGCATTGGAAGCAAAACACTATGCAATAGGTAATTCATCTCCTCAGTTTTATGAGGTCAATGTCACGATTAACTGTAGTCGACTCAAATTCAAAATCTCTGGTTAGAGTAGTACAATTAATAATAAATATTATTATTGAACCAAAGACTTTTTTATAGACTAGCCGTGTTGAATGTAGAGATATTGGAATTTTGACCAAAACAAAATTCCATTAATCCAAATATGGTATAGTGTTGACGAAGAGAATTAGTGTAAATAATCATTACTTAAAGATACCGCTTGAATTTGTAAATTGGATTTTACTAATGAGAGTTATACGCAATATATTAAGTCAAACTGTCATACCGTTAGCTAAGATGACATATGGACATTAGTATTAATCATGGCTAAATTCACACATATGAGTTGCAAAACTGAGTCTATTCAGTCTTCGAAACATTGCTTGATTCAACTGATTTATAATAGCTACAGATTAATTAATATTTTTGAAAAATTAAATATTGTATTCATTGCATGGGGCACCTTCGATAAAATGGAATTGCATCTAGAATTATTTGGTATGCTATCAGTAATTAATTGGGTGCATATATATAGTAGTTATATTTGTACGTATCGATATACAATATCGATATGCATTTAAATCTAGTTTAAATAATATTAACTGCTCTTAGGTTTAAAGTATTTATTGGTCCATTAGGACACAATAAATGGCTGACTACAGGGATCCAAAGGAAGGAGTCCAAGTTTGAATTGGTAGGAAAGAAATTTGTGTAAGATATTTTCTCAAATTCTTCTTATAAAAGCAAATAAATACTTCATTGTTTATGACTACTTTTGCCTTCTTCTTATAAAAGCAAATAAATACTTCATTGTTTATGACTACTTTTGCCTTCTCTTTCCTCTCTTTTGGCTGCAAGTTCCCCCCTCCCCCATCCCCATTATTCTTGCTTCATTGCATCTAAATAATTAAACAATTGTAGATCCAGTGTTTGCATGCCTTTTTCTTGCAACATAGGATACAAATCTGATTGATCAAGGAGATTATCTAGATCGATGTGTATTTCTGCATCCCTATCTCTTAAGGTAAAATTCATTTATATTATGATATATATATGTATGTATATTATATTTACTATATCACCGTTCATATGTATATGTTATTGCATGTCAATCTTATATCAGTTTGATTTTCAATTTTTTGATTTATGTGTATTATCTTACTATTGTTACATTTAATTGATATATATATATATATATTGAAAATCACAATTGTTATACACACACACATACAAGCATGTGTATAATATATATATATATATATATATATATATATATAATAAATACAATATGTTTTCACCTAAAAATAAAAAACATCATGTAAATAATTTAATATATACTAGTATAAATGCATGCACTCATGTGCATCTAATAATACTGGGAACAGATGTATTACAATAATGTTATTTTTATTATGTATGCATTAAAAGTGCAAAAGTCTTGGTGGTCCCACACACATTTATTTCGAGCGGTCTTGTTGGTGGTGAAGACTGCAAATTGATTGTGAGATTCCATTGCTTGGTTGTCAGGAAGGGGATGGAGGTGAAGGTTGCAAAGCAATGGTAGATTCATTGATGGATGGTCAAGAAGGGATGCTATCTAGGGTATTTTGAAATTTCAAAATGGCACGGTTTAAATTCTATTGATTGAATTTACATTATTAATGGTAAAGACATATATAATTGATCATTTAATTTTTAAACATTGTTTAGTAGTCTAAATTATATATTTGTAAATTAAATTAAGTAAAATTATTATGAAAAATATTGTATTTATCAAATGTTTTCGAAAATTAAAAATAAAATACTTCGGTCGAAGTATTTATATATATATATATAGCATGTCATGTATAAAGAATCCTTTTTTTATAAAATGAGTATTTTATAAATAAAAAATATTTCACTTTCAGTTTTAAATTAACTATTTTTTTTGGCCAAAACATACATGCATATATATATTTTTATGTGTGTGTATATATATGTGTGTATATATATGTGTGTGTCTATGTGTGTATATATATTCAAATATACATATACACACACATGCACATTTAAACATCTACTTATATTTATATATATATATATATATATATATATCAATTAATATAAGTATATATATAAATATTATGAAATATACTTAATTCTAATCTGAATTTATTTTAACATATATATTATTTAAAATATTGCAAAGTCAAATTATGATACTTTTGAAATTTTGAATTTTAAATTTCAAATCTAGCTTTAAATTTGTATCTTGCTTATTATTTTAAATTTAAAGTTTGAACTTAAAGACTAAGTCAAAATTTATTATATGTACTAGTTAATATTTTCAAAATTTTAAGAGTGTGTGTGTGCGTATTATGAAATATTTTAGTGGAAATTAGAATCCGCCCCTTAAACTTAATACTTAAAAGACTCTTCTTAAAAATAAATTTTAAGAAATACCCCTGTCAATGTTTCTAGTAAAAATTTTAAACTGCATATATTTGCAGCTAGAACTACAAATATTTGAAAGAACCATACCCTGGTGTTTTGACGGTAACAACTAACCAATAATGCTACTAACGATCTTTAACAAGTATATTACAGATTCAGTAAGCATTCAATGAAGAGGCAAGAATAAAAGCACATATCAAAGGATATTTTGCTTCAGAATAATACAATGGCAGTACATGAGCTTTAGAAAACTCTAAATGGTCTTAAGAATTCAATGGAACGCAAGATTCACTCAATTAAAGACCGAAGAATTCAAATGTGAAGGAGTAAAAAGACAAAGATTTAGTCGACTGAATGGACCTCCCAATCGACTGAAGGTAGTCAACTAACTATATATTTAGTCTATTGATTTGAGATATGCTCTCCGGATCATTTTCTACAAAGAGTTAGTCGACTGAACTCCATCTCTAGGCGACTAAATGTACAATAAATGGCTAGTTCATGAAAAGGTGTCTTCGTATCTTTTGGTGCCTACTGATTCTCTTCCTGCCTACAGTTGGTTCTCTTTATTCTTGAATACTTCTGAAAGATTGTGACCCTATTGTAGCATCCATACAACAACTATAAATGCCCCTAATTATCTCGAATCACAATACAACTCTATGCTTTGAATTCCAAGCCTAAAGCTCTCAAACCTAAAAGCAATAGTCTGAACTTCAAAGTGATTCAAATAATATCAACAATTGTACTTCATCTCCACATCCCATATTCTAGTCGAATAAACTCCTTAGCCTCTACGCCTCCACTCAATATTGTTTGGTTTGGTTTTAGGAGTCCTTGTACTAAAAAGAGACTCCGGGCTAAGTAAGGGTGCTTTCGTTAGTAGAAATTCCAAAAGGGAGCTGCAGAACTGGACGTAGGATGGAAAGTCCGAATTAGTATAAAATCGACTGTGTGATGTACTATACTATTTCCATTGCATTTACATTGTTTATTACCATTGGCCATCTTCGATCTTGTGCATAGTGACTAACAAGTGGTATTAGAGCCTGGTGTTCTACTAATCGTAACAACATCCTTGAACAACGACTAGAAAAAGAAGATCCAGTCAGAGCTCAAAGACAATCGAGAAAAAGAAAGTTTTAAAAGCAAGCAATAGTCAATAGAATCAAGGTACATGTGCTACATGGTTAATCTCAGATTAAAATCGGTACGCTTAGATTCTTTATATGATGATCTTTTAGAAACGCATAAGAATTTATTAAAATATTTTAAAGCGTTACAAAATGTCAATTTTATTGCTTTAGCTAACTTAGATGATTGTGAGTGTAAAATTAGTATTTTAAAGGAAGGAAATAATTTTTTTATAAAACAGACCGAAGTTTTTGAAAATATATTAGAAGCTTGTTTTTTAAAAAATATTTCCCATTAAATGATAATGAGTGTTTAAATAATAAAAATATTAATCTTTTGTAGGAAATCAAAGTTCTACAAAATAAAAAAATATATTTGGAAAATTCTTTAAATGATTCTAATTCTAAACTTTTGCTTCTTGAAAAAGAGAATAGTACTTTAAATGATAGAAATTTAGAATTAATTAAAGATTGTGAAATTTTAAAAGGAAATAATATTATTTTGAAAAAATAAATTTGTGATTCTAAAGCTGTTTTTGATAAATTAAAAGAGAGAATCACAAATTTTATTAAAAGAAAAGACGATTATCTTCCTTAATTACGAATACCAAAGCTCACAATGATAGAACTTGTAACCACCCGCTATTTTGAACCATTCAAATCGATAATAAACCAAACATGTTAGACTTGAATTGCTCAAAATAACAGATTGTTATTTATATTTGGCAAAACTGATCATATACAGTAAATAAATCAATCATAGACATAGAGTAATACAACAATATGCAGCGAAATAGATAAATAGTAGTTCATGAAGCTACTACATAAACATTAGAGTCTAAAGCAAAGTCTCCAATACATAAGCAAATGACAAGTCTGAACAAAATAACTGGAAAGCTGAATAGATAAGGATAGATCTCCAAGTCAAGCTCCAAGCTCCAAAAAGCGAGTCTCGGATGTTGTAATACTCAGGCTGGCTCGAGCATAATGCAAAACACAAAACACTCGAGTCAGGATTAACAATCTTATGCAAGTAAATCAACTCAAGTAAAATTTCCAAATGAAATGCAATAACTGAAAGAATGTTTGGGATTTCCATCCTTTAAGGATCCGTAGAACTATCTACATACATAATACAATACGCTTCATAAATAATGTCTACGGTAAAGTAAAATATTAAAATAGCGTTAAGGCGTTACCCATATCCCCCTTAACACATTTTTATATAAATGTCGTAGTCTATACAGTACCGTAATTCCTCCGTAAATTGGAGGGCTATCAAAGGGCACTCCATAGTGTACGACACAAACCAAACTCGTAGTGGGTGCGATCAGGATAAATATGACAAGGCACGCGAGGCAATGCCCAGGGTAGGATACTACCATTTTGCGGATCCGGACTGGTAGTAACGCATAGCAGCTACTACCGCCCACGTCGAGACACACTCCCAAATCAAAGGGTGGCCACCAATCAATCACAAAGTAATAATATGGTTTCGAAGAAATGTGCCCGATAGGGGGAGCGACCCCACTTGGCCCAGCGTGGCTCCTGTTTTAGTCATTTTAATTATGACTCGAAGGTCAAGGCTATCCATCATCGTTCTCTTACTTCATTCCAGTAGCGTTCGCCAAACCATCCTACTTCATTCTGGACTCTCCACCACGTGCGCAGTTGTTAGTGGTTTCGGTATTGGCAGAGAGTATGACAATATCCGATCCCGGTCTCTTTAACAACCAAACGCTTATTTCACACTAGTTGGTTCCTTTACATTTCCAAAACTGATTCATAATTTATATCAAAATATCATATTTACTTCAAAATCAAGTCACTTTCGAAATCATATTCACTTCAAAATCATATCACTTTCGAAATCATATTCACTTCCGAAATAATATTCATTTTCAAAATCATAACCACAAAATAGGTTAAACCATCATATCAAAATATTTGCTTTTTAAATCAATTAAATCTAAATCATAACACTTCCAACTTTAAACATTTTGAATATTGAAAGTAGTTTATATATTGGAATAGTTATACATTAAAAATAGTTTATATTTTAAAAATAGGTTATAGATTGAAATAGTTTATATATTAGAAATAGTTTATATATTAAATAGGCTATAGATTGAAATAGTTTATATATTAAAATAGGTTATATATTAAAATAAATATATTAATTTAAATATTTTAAACATATTATATTATATTTTTATTAAATTAAATCTTTAATTAAGAAATAAAAGTAAATAAAGTTATATGTAAAACCTTAAAATTTACATTTTAAAACTTAACTTATAAATTTAGAATTCTTAAAACATATAATTTTAAAATCTAAATTTTACATATATGTTTTAAAATAAAATCTTTATATTAAATTTACAAATCATTTTTTTCCAAACACATCTTTCCAAAATTTCAGAAATCACTTTAAAAATAGGCCAACGGTGTCCGTATATTGTTTTCTATCCTAGGGTCAAGTGATACGTATATTTATCATTTCAATCCGTAATAATTCAAAATTTTCGGGTATATATCATTTCAACCCGCAATCCCAAATTTTCAAAATCAATAAAATCGCTTGGGTTTATCATTTCAACCCATAACGATTTTCCTTAATCTAAAAGATCATTTGGGTATGTATCATTTCAACCCATAATGATTTCCTAAAGCTAAAGGAACTTGCAGCATGATTTACACAAAATAAATAACATAACACATATTCATACATAACATATTACATAAGGTGCACATAACTTACATAACAAATTGCATAAAATAGCATATAACTTATATAACAAATTACATAAAATAGCACGTAACTTACATAACAAATTACATAACATAGCACGTAACTTACATAATTAATTACATAGCATAGCATGTAACTTGCATAATTAATTACATAACATAGCATGTAACTTACATAATTAATTACATATTTTAGCATGTAACTTACATAATTAATTACATATTTTAGCATGGAATGTGACATAAAATTCCTACCAGAACATAACATAATATGCAATCATTTCTAACATAGCACTTTAGGTGATTTCTTATATTACAACGTAACACATATATGCATATAAATTTTATTCCTTTTCTTTCTTTTTTCTCCTCATTTTCACACATAAATTTCATATAACATACTAATGATAATTTCCATCACAAAAGTGTCAACCTTTAAATCAATATAACATTTTTTTTCTTTTCAACATATAAATTTAATATTAACATCATGAAGCATATTATTAACCATATCATCACATCTATTTTTATAAATAAACAACATAATATCAATAACAATAATCATGTCAAAATAATAAAGGAACATAGGTGAACATATGTCATATCAAAATCATAACCAAACTACGCAAAATTTCTGAACTATTGCAACATTTCAATAACACATCAATTGATATCCATTCACTTAACATAAGATTATAAATCGTGAGTGAATAGCTCACCTTTCGAGGCTAGGAAAATTTGACAAGACAAAGCTATGAATTTGAATCTTAATTCCAAAGCAAGCAAGCTTGAATCGACGGATCACCCTAAATAGAAATATGTAACTTTTGTTTTTGTTTTTTAATAAAAGAGGAGGAAGAGGGATGTAAAGGGCTCGACCTAGGGTATTTCGATGGGTTTGGGTGCGGCTAAGGTGACCTAGGGTGGAGGAGATGGTGCGACTATGAAAGAGGAGGAGATGATGGTGATTTAGGTGGGTTTGGTGGTGGTTTGGGTTCGGCTAGGGTTAGGGAAAGAGGAGGATGTTTTGGCCCAGGGAGGAAGGGTTGGTGGCCAAGATAAGGAGGAGGAGAAGAAGGCTTGGATGGTGGAGGAGAGGGCGGCACAAGGAGGAGGAAGGAAGAGTTTTGGAAGAGAGGAGGAAGGAGTTTTGATTTGGAGAAATCATGAGTTTTTAGATCTAGAAATCTCTGTAGATTTGGATAGGAAGAAGGAAGTGTGGTGAGAAAGTTTCTCAAGAGAAATAATTCTATACGTATATGCTTTATCAGATAAGAAACAAATGGTAGTAGGCATAGGAATAGACACAAGTCTCTTGGTTAACCAAGACCCATTAGACCAAACAAACCTATTATGACTTAGCCAAATTTCACAACTAGACACTACAAACTTATGACTGTTTACACAGAAATTCATATTTTTAGAGTAGTAGAAATTTGATTTTGACAAAACGAAAAGTGGAGAAAAGATCAGAATTCAGTCTAGTATCATATAAAAGGAATAAAATTTTAAAATTCAAATTTAAATTTTTTCAACAAAAAGTCAAACTTTGACTAAGTTTGACCAAAATTTGAAATTTTCGAAAATTTTCTATTTTATTGAATTTGAAAAAATATACTACTCAATATTCCAAAATTTGTTCTTTAATTTTAACCTTTAAATTTTATTTAAATTCAAATAATAATATATTTTAAAATTGACTGAATTGAACCTTCATTTTATTAATATTGGTTTGTCTTCATTCAAATGTTCATTTTATTCAATTCAACATATGTTGCTTATTCCTGACTGAATCAATTACCATATGTTTCTCTTTACCTTAATTAAAATATTTAATTCCAATTAATTCAATATTAAATTTCCAATTGAATGTTGTTTACACACTAATCATTTTATTTTCATTAAATAATTCAAACAAAGTTTTATCCTTTTATTTCGATTTACATGTTCTTTATATCACATCAAATTTCTCTTTCAATTAAAACATATGTTTCCTTTTTATTTCCTCAACTACCTCTTTTATTTTAATTCAAACATACGTTTCTATTATTACATACATTACTTACAATTAATGTTCTATTTCCTTTTATTTGAAAGATTTCAATTGCATTTAATTCCATTGATAACAAAATAAATTCTAAAGCGGATTAATCAATGGGATGAGGAATAAATCAATTGTTACAACTCTGTAATTCATATATATTAATTTATTGTTTACACAAGGAGTATAAATCTACTGCCAAATAATTAATTTCTTATTGTATGCTAACTTATTTAGAATATTGTTTATCCCATTCTTTAGTAACATTTATTGTTACAGTTGATTGAAATTACATTAATACAGTTGTCAATTACATTCAATCAATGTTATTAAATTATATTCAAATACACGTTACCACCTTCCATTTCATTAAAGATTAGTTGTTTTTAGAATTTTATTTAAGATCATGTTTTATATTCTAACAAATTTATTATTATTGTTATTGTTATTTTACTGTATTAATTGAAAATTCTTTATTTCTAACCATATTCAATTCAACAATTAAAATTAATATTTTTAAAAATTTGTTCGAATTTACGAGTCGTTGCAGAACTGATTTATGCTATAAACAAGATAAATGTAGAAATATTACTAGATATGCTTTCATGCATACACCTTTTAATACTAATGCTAAACACTGAGATAGCCCTAAAACCCCTTTACGTCATGAAAGTACTCTACTTAGAAATAAAAACTAATTTTCAAGTACAAACTCAATGACATTTGATTTTAAAATATGGGTTCCTTCTAATTTAAGTAATCACGATAGATAATTATACATGAGCAATTATTATGACACCGTAATCAATAATGAAACTATATTTTCAAGGGATCAATCACTAGCTAAGGTGACATGTGAACATCAATATTTGAATTGTTTAATCACTGGTTGAATTCAAACCTGTGAGTCGCAATACCGAATTTATTCAGTCCCCGAAACACCATTTGATTTAATTGATTTATAATGGTTATAAATTAATTGAATTAATTAATATTTGTGAAATATTAATCATTATTATATTTATTATGTTATATAGGGTGTTTAGTAAAATGGAGTTGCCTCTAGAACTTTTTAGGGTGCAATTAGTAATTAATTGGGTGTGTATATAATAGTTATATTTATATATATCGATATACAATATCGACATGAATTTAAATTTCATTCAAATAATATTAATTGCTCTTGGATTTGAAGTATTTACTAGTCCATTTGGACACAATAAATAGCCGGCAATAGGGATGCAAAGGAAGGAATGCAAGTTTAACTTGGTAGGGGAGAACTTTGTTATATTTTGGTGATATAATATTCCATATTTGCAGATTCTGGAGATATTTGAGTCTAGGTGGAATTATTACTCAAATACATTGCCTCTTTTATAGATTTTAGAGAGTGATTAATTGCCTCTTTTATTGCATTAAAGAAGACAATGAATTATCTAAATGAGAAAGATTTATGGAAGTCACTAGTACATAATATATTTGTTGCTTCGCCTCATTTTCTTCGGTTATGCAAACAACTGAAGCAAATAGTACCATTTTCTTCGGTCTCATCTTAACAATCAAAGCAATAGATCCTTGCAAATCAGTAGGTCATTCATTTTCTTTGGATGTATCAACAACTGAAGCAATAGACCACTCATTTGTATCGGTTGTTAACATAACCAAAGTAGTAGACATTTAAAATATTTATAAAAAAACAACTACATGAAACAAAGACAAAATCAGCAGTCTAGGTAGTAAAAAAATTTCATTCCCTCCTAATTTTTCTCTCTTCCCCCGTCCTAACACCAAAACCCCTCTTTTTCGTCAACTTCACAAAGGAAACCTAACTTACATCTTTCTTCCTCAATCCAGCCTCTAAATCATCAGGACCGAAGTCGATTTGGAATACTATCTTCTTCCTTTATTTATCCACTTTGCTCAGGAAACCCTAATTATGGTAAACTTTCCCTTTTACGATTTCACTCCAACCTTAATTATCTACTTTTTATATTTTAATTTAAACATCAACATGAATCATATACCTTGTTTTGGTTTTCAATTCATATGAGAAAATAATATTATACATATGTAATGACCCATAAATTAATCGCTTTGTATTCGAATATTTAAATAATTTTTTAATATTTAAATAATGGATATTAATAACCAAATACACATATTTTAAATATTAATTATGATATTAAAATCATTTTCAAATTTTGTTTACCAAAATAATTAGTTCAAATAAAAATAGAAAATGTGAAAGAAAAATGTTTTTCGAAATTTCGACTTTTCGGCGTCGAAAAGTCGTCGAAAACATTGTGCACATTTTTGTATCACTCATATACACATGCACGCACATGCACATATGTCATGTGATAAGATAATCAATGTGTTAAAGTTAATAATCAACCTTAGTTTAAATATTAAACTTGATTTGACATAAAATGCACAAAATATATTAAATAACCTTAGGAAATTAATTAAATAACCTAACCATCACCTAAACTACCTAGGATAAGACCTAAAGCATGGTGTAGATGGACCTAAAGGAGGGGGGTAACGTGTGTACTAAGGGTAGTGGAGTGGCATGGCTTCCATGTTACATGATAACATTTATATTTTTTAAATGTTTAAGCTAATTTAAATAATACTCCACTTCTTTGCCTATAAACACCCACCATGTCCACACATTTCCACTTTACATATTCATATCCCATCTTCATTTCTTTTCTCTTCGTACACATGAACACTTCCATGACTTTTAAAATTATTTCCAAAGTAAAAAAATAGAGAATACACTAATAAAAATCAAGCCAAACTCCTTACTTCACTTCCTAAAACCATTCTTTACTAAACAAAACCCTATACCCCCACATTTCCACCATGGTCGAGCCAAATTTGATCTAGGTCGAGCCCAAAAGCCCACAAAAGGTCCACTAAATCAAGTCAAGTGCATAGGAAAGCTTAGTTCTAGTGGTTTTCGAAGAGTTAGTGCGATTCCGATTCAAGTTAGTAAGCATTTTGGTGAGTGAAGCTTCCACCTTTGAACCATAATGTATAAACTATGTTCATGCTCATATTTGTAGCTATCAAATACTTATTTATAGTTGTGATAATGGTTTGATTAATGGATTGGTTTGTTGCTTGAAAGTTAGTCGCTTTGGAAAGTTAGTAAGTGAATCATTGGTTATATGAAAATTACTATCATTGATTATATGAAAATCTAGTAATTAGACTAATTTCCGTTGTAGATAAATGCTTGATATATGTTGTATTATTGTAAATCATCATGTATATATGCTCATTCCTTTTTTTGCGATGTATGGTTGTGTTGCAAATGTTTGCTTGAATTTCGAACTCCCCTTATACCGATAGTCGCTATATCGGCACTTTCGGAAAATCACAGTTGATCGAAACCGTTTGGTTTCATTATCGTGCTTGGAATTATTTTACAAATTAAGCAAGTTTTTGATTAATGATGTTTATAAAATAATCAATTATTTTAATAATTATTATTTAATTTAATTATTTAATTATTTAATTAATAGGGATTACGGTTAACTAATTAACTTATTAATGATGTGTTTTAAATTTAACTAATTTATTAATTAATGATGTTTTAAATTTAGTTAATCATTTTATTTAATGCTATTTAAGGATAATTAATATTTTGATAATGATGGATTAAGATTAATTAATTTATTGATTAATGATGTTTTTAAAATTAATTAAATCTTTCTAATTAATGACTTTTAAAGTTAATCAAATTTGTTTAACCTTAAATAAGTCTTTCCTTAAATAAAGTTTTAAATTTATTTATCACTTTTAAATGATGATATTTAATTATTATTTAATTTAATTAATTAATTATATTAATAATTAATTGAATTAATGATGTTTAAAGGAGATTTACCCTTTTTAATTAAAGGTCATTGAAGTTAATTAATTAACTTAGTTAACAAAGTTTTAAAGTTAACTAATCAATGTGATAAGGATGTTTTATGTTGTTAAACCATTTTACAATGATGTTTCAAAGTAAGTAAACTCTTTTAACAAAGTGTTTTAAAGATAATACTTGTAATGTGAAGCCAAGTACGAATTCGGGTTTTAAAAATAAAAGTTTGAATTGTTTATGGAAATGAATTAATTTCCGTAAAGTGATTCACTTGTATGGAAACGATTTATTTGTATAATTAGCACTAAACATCAAAGAAGTAGACTTGTCATTATTTCAAAAGTTAAGAATAATCATGAGACATGATTTTGAGGTAACACTACCTGGACTTGTCTGGTATTATTGTTAACCAAGAAATAGTACAAGTTTGAATTCGATGAGTGGTGATAAGTATACAAGACTTAATTTCCATATACAATGGTTTAAATCCTCGATAGTTGATTTATCGGCTATCGGTTACTTCAGCTTCTTATTATCGTCACTCTAAGACGATTTGTTGCTCCGTTGAGCATTGATATCCTTTGTCGGAAATGACTAAAACCAAAGCACGAGAGCGGGCCAAGCTATGTGGGGTTGCTTCCATTAGGATACTTTCACATCTCATGTATATTGGATCCGGTAGCGCTATTAGATGTGAAATATTCGCGGTAAGGTTTGGCGAGGTTCGGCTTGGAGGATTCTGAGAGTGTCGCAGAGTAAATGAGCTTCTCAGAAGTATATTAGTAGAGGTATACTTCAATTGAGGTGCACCCTCCTAGTCATTTGTTGGAGATTTTCCTTTTCTTATTTGATTCGAACCTTCAAATTTATTCCCTTATTTGCATTGGGAAGAGTCAACCAATCTTCGGGGTGTTTAATTATTTATCCATTATCTACGTTTGGATGTTGATTTATGTGGGAGTAAACCCATTCTGTGTTCAGCGGCGTGGTCTCACATGTTTGTGTTTTAATTTCACACCCATTGTTTTTAAAGTTTTACTTATACCAGACATATCGTCTGACCCGAGTTGTTTGTTTTCCCTAAACTCTTGGGTACTAATTTTATTTGAGTAGTCTTAGAGTAGCAAGTCTTTCTTGGGATCTTTAGAAGACGGCGTCCGAGTAGGAGGCTTTCATCTTCTTAGTTATCTATTCCGCTGTATTTTCTAGTTTTTGTAAGTGTATTTCGTTTCAACATATGTAAAGGCAGGATGTTATAACTGCCTAAGCTGATTTGTACTACATTTGTGTAACTCTGATAACTCTCTGTTAAGGAGTAACATGTGCTATTGACTGTTATGTTTTACTTAGCAGTTTCATTGTGAGATTTTCTATTCTGTTCTTTATTTTACCCCTTAATGTTTCCTCTTTCTGATGCTTGAGCAACGACATGCAAACACCAAGATGTGTTAAGTGTTGTCCTAGGGGTCAGAAAGGTGGGTTGTCACAACATATCTTGGTCTACTTTGAAGACCATTGGACTATATATTATGATCGATCAAAGTACTTATTTAGTTATATGAATATTCGCAGTAGGTAAGGGGAATATTAATTTTATTATTCATACGCACAGCTAAGCATGATTGTCTCTCGTCAGAATTAAGAAGCTTCTGTGTTAAATTGCATAGTGTGACCACTTTGATCATTCATGTAGATTACATTGTTAACTATGGTATTTATGCTAAAGCATGTGTATCCATGTATGAAATATGTTAAATGTATCGTTTTTTGTTTAAGTTGGTAATTGCTTGTTAAGTATAAGTAGATTCTATTTGGTTTCAAGTCTTAGAATAAAAAGAACATATATGTATGACTTTTAAGAACTATATCCGATGGTAGCTAGGCAAACATAGAAGATTAAAATTCCAAGTATGATGTAATCTCTCCATATTTGTACATTTGCATTTGAAAAAACATTATATATTCAAGAATGGTAAACTTGCTCATTATTAATGGAGTATTGAAAAGAAATATAAAAAGGTTCAAAGTACTGCAAATAAAGCATCCTACATTGGTTTGTCATTCAAGCAACCATACCTTTTTGAGCAAGTTTGTGACCGTCACTTTTGTATAACTTTTAAAAGATGTTGAGCCCCTTGATCTTTTCTTTAACAAAGTGATAGCTATTAGTACGATGATGCCCAATAAACATGCCATGTGATAATGATGTTGAATGTCCTACGCTCATGGACATATATTCTGCCTTTATCTATAAAATAATTGTTGAATGTTCAAGAAAAACCCTCCAAACACAATCGTTTGCTGTGATACATGAAATAGAACATAAAGGCATTTCATTTAAGTTGTGTATGTTTTATTACAAATTAATTATTTTGACCATAAAAAGAAAAGAATGTTTTGTTTTTTACCGAGGTAAAACAAATATGACCACAGATCGACCAAACAATATATTGTAGATAAGTCTCTTTAATAACTTTTTCATTTGAGCTTCGTTCGCAAGACTCCAAATATGAAAGTTGCTTAGAAGATCATCATGAATGCAATGGTTCATGTTTCGAGACCAAATTCCGACGTTTACTCAAATTCCATTTTGAATCTTATTAATTATTTATTAATTACTGTAAATTTTACGGGGTGTTACATTTTCTCTCTTAAAAGAATTTCGTTCTCAAAATTCCTCGAAGGGGTGAATCGTGTGACATAGTGCGCAACCATTATAAACTATCCAACCAATTAGTGTACAACCAATTTTGCAGCCAAATGTGAACAAGTGCATGGTGTATCACAGCATATATGAAATGCAAGTTGAATAATTCTAAATTGGCATCTTCTATATGAATGCATTCTTTTGAAAACATTTTGAAAATATGATGCAAACAACCAATGTATACCTATAGTTTTATATGTATGTAAGTTTTCAAAATTCAAAAATCTTTTTTCATCCAATAATTTCCACACTCCTACTAGTAGAAATATGATTCACCCAAATTTGCATCCAATCCTTACTATCCAAAACCTAGCACACAATTTCTAACATCCAAAATTTGAAAATCCATTTCCTAAACCTATACTCTTATGTCGAAAAAGAAAATTAGATGGAAAATTTCATGTTTCCACCCTTCTTTTGGATACCTGTCCCGTTGTACTTTAGAACCTTCTCTTTTACCCCCAAAATCTTTTTCAAAATTTTCAAGTACAATATGCACAAGGAGGTTTATTTTTGGATGCTAAAATGGAATTATCCTAAACGCAAGTTCTACTCACTATTAACAAGGTATGGAAATAGAAATTCCAAAACTAAAACAACTTTTTCCCATATTATTCCCTATGTTTTATATACTATCACTCTTATCAGACACCATATTATTCACTAACACATCGATGCTCCATATACTAGCACGTGGCATTTGAAAATAAGAAAATCGAACTTGTAAAATAGTTTGAAAATTAAACCTTTCAAAAGCATACGAACACAGTTTTTCAAAGGCATTTAAATACAGCTTTTCAAAATCATTTGAACACTATGTTTTCAAAACACTTGCCTCTATGTCCTTAAAATAAATCAAGCCACATTTTACCAAAATCGGGACTCGGCCAATGAATTAATGCATATGACTGACCCTAGTATTGTGTAGCAATCGTAGATTAGGGGAACCTTTCATTTTACCATAAAATGACAAAGAACACTCAAGCATATTTATAAACTTTAGCTTTTATAGCATAGGAATTATGACTCGTGATTTCGCAACAACCCTTTCCTATCCTCCGTTTGCTAAAATTTATTTTTCCTAAAATCCTAAAGCTTTTGGGGTCTACGAATTTGCTAACCTAATTTTCTAATTTATTTTATAAACTTCCAGTCTTACCTACATTTTATCACTAGTTAAGCGTCTTCATGAGATTTCCTTATTTACATCGTTTCCTAATATATATAGCAGTCAAAGATCATCCAAACCATCAACAGTAATACAATAGGAATATATCTCATACCATATCGTATGATAATCCAATAACTAAAGGGAGACAACTTATAATGACCCAACTTTTCGACTATCGAAAGTCAACATCGAATACATCCATGGTATTCAAATGCCGAACATTCAATCGCCGAAAAGGCAGATTGTTAGGGTAAAATAAAAAGAAAAGAATAGAGAAAAGGAAAAAAAATCTCACAATGGAAACGACAATATATAATATAATAAAGACAGTATAAACTGTCACTTCTAAAAACAGAGTACACTAGAGTTAAAAAAAATCCCATCAGCTGGACTGCTATAAATTTCTTATCTTACAATTGATGATAGGTATATATAATACAACGGAAAATAAAATACTACAAATGGTGAACATCTAGCTCTACTCAATGAGCTCCATGTCCCATCAATGACAACCTTGGAAAATACTCGGTTTGACCCGAGCATCGTAATAGAATAACACCCGGATCAGTCTGGAAAACCAGCGTGAGAAAATTCAAGTAATATGAGAAACATATAATAATTCTGTGAGACCACACCGCTAAACGCAGAACGGTTTTTTACCTCACAAGAACAACATCCATATAGGAAGAAATGGGCAACAATTAGAACAACAATCCAGACAAGAAAGGATGTACATAGATAAGATCGAAATCCAAACTTAAAGAATGGACATAAATAATTAAACATCGAGAAGAGCTTCAGACACTTCTTGATGCAACTTAGGAAAACAATTCAAAGATTTGAATCAAAAAGGAAAGGGAAATTTCCAAAAAACAACAAGGATGATGCATCCCCCTTCCCGAAAGTATACCTCTAGAAATATACTTGAGAACTCCGATGGCTCTTAGAAACCTCCAAGCCGGACCTCGCCAACTGTTACCGAGAATCTAAGTATTTCATATCTACGAAGCAAACAACTGAATCCAATCTAGAGTAGATGTAAAGATACCCTAATGGGAATAATCCCACATAACTTGGCTCCTACTCGCTCTTTGGTTTTAGTCATTTCCGACAAAGTATAGCAACGCTCAAATAAGCAACAAATCATCTTGGATTGACGAAACACAAAAGATGAAAAGATTTACTCCAAGTTCGAGATAGGAACAAGGAAACTGAATTTACACAACATTGCTATAAGGGTGCTCCCCCTACACCAAATATATATATCTAGATAAAATACACTTGAGAGCCCATGCCAAACATGCAACACTATCGGGAATTTCCAAGCTGGACTTCATTAAATCTACAAGCATCCGAATATACTCACATCAACGCATGCACGCTATCAACAACTTTCTAGATAAATGTGAATATACCCTAATGGGTATGACCATATAGCTTGACTCCCACTCACTCTTTGGTTTTTGTTTCCATGGTGTTGGATGCTAATGCTCAAAATGAGCGAAAAATCGTCTTAGAATGACAAAGTACAACAATGACTAGGAAGGTACACCCCCATACCTGTTCTTTCGTTTTAGTCATTTACGATAAGAGATATTAAAGTCAAAAGAGCAACACATCGTCTTAGAGTAACGAAATATACGGAAGATAGTAGAATTGAAATCGATAGTCGATGAATCAACTATCGGGAATAAAAAAGTGATTTGTGTATGGGAATTAAATCGCATACACTTACCACCAATAAATGAATCAAACTTTTAAAACATTTGATTCACACTTGTGCTTGATTTTCATAATTCCATTATTTGTAAAACACATTAAAAACAATCTTTGAAATATTCTTTTAAAGGGGAGAAATATAATATTAAGTGTATTAAAACAAGGGTAAAAAACAAATGTCATTAAAACATTGTTTATTATAAACCCAAAATAATTTACACTTAGCTTTATTTTTAAACAATTTCTTTTAAAATATTTTCTCATTTATAAACCAGAATTTATAAATTTAAAACGACAATTATTACCCTAAAAGGTAATAAATCAATTTAAATACCTTTATACATTTAAAACAATGTTAATCGTTCCTGTTAACCCGCCTTTTAGCAAGGCCTTGGACAGGCGGATTTAACTAAATCGATTGCTTGGCTGTTGAGGATGGAATGCGATAGGATTGAGTCGACTGGATGGATGTGTGATACAGCGCGCTTGGAAGATGGATATTGGATTGGCTTAAAGCTGGATCGGCTATGACTTGGGTCTAGGAAATGTGGACCGGCATTTCTGGATCGGCATAGGTGGGTCGGTGTGGATGTTGTGGATCGGCGTGGAAGCATGGCTCGGTCGAGGAGTGGAGGCCATGCAGGGGTCGTTCGGCATTGGTGGTTCGGTCTGGGAGTCATGGGTCGTTCGGCATTGGGGGTTCGGTCTGGGAGTCATGGGTCGTTCGGCATTGATGGTTCGCTCAGGATGGCATGGATCGGTGTAGTGGTATGGGCCGGTCAGGACGAGGTGGCTTAGTGTAGTAGTATGGTTCGGTCAGGAATGTGTGGCTCGGTGTGGTGGTATGGGTCGATCAGGAATGTGTGGCTTGGTGTGGTGGTATGGGCCGGTCAGGATGAGGTGGCTCGAGTTCAGCATAGAGTTATACTCGAGACGACATCAGGGTGGATCGGCTTCAAAGTGGATCGGCATGCTGAAGTGGATCAGTATATTAGAGTAGATGGTGGTTCGGCATATGTGGTTTGACCTCATTTCGCTCCGAGTTCTAGCCTAGTTTGCTTCGAGTCTTCGATATGCCTGCTTCGGGTCATGCTCATGGGATGTCGGGTCGGCATATTGTAAACGTGGGGTAGGTCATGGTGTTCAGGGAGTGGATTGGCTATGGTCTTGGTGGGCTCGGATCACTCAGGAAGCCCAGTAACCCGGGTTTTGCCTATAAATACAGCATGTGGGGTTCCAGGAAAGAGATCTTTTTGGGGCTCTCTTGCTTTCTATTTTCTAAGGCAAAGGCAACTCTACCATTTTGTAACTATAATCGATTATTACAGCAATAAAAGGGAAATTTCTAGAGTGGACATAGGCTGAAGTCAGCCGAACCACTATAAATCCTCCGTTTTACTGCTTTCTTTTTAATTTTCACTGTTCTTCATATTTATACTCTCTACATACATTCTATCTGTGATCTATGACTGTTGTTTGGTTCTTTCATTTGGATTTGGGTGTTAGTGACCAATTTTGGTGCTAACAGTCCCGAAGGATAATTAATCAAACTTTATAATCTTTTTAATCAATCAATCAATTATCTTTGAAACACCTTTGTTAAATTAGTTCATTAATTTTGAAACACTAAATCAGTTAATAACTTTTAAACGCTTTTACTAAATCAATTAATTTAATTTATACTTTCTTACTAAATCCAAATATCATTGACTAAATGGATTAATTAAATTCAAACATCATTAATTAAAATTATTGATTAAATCCAAATATCATTAACTAAAATGATTAACTAACTTCAAATATCATTAATTAAAGTGATTAATTAGATTCAAACATCTTAACTAAAAGTAATAACTAAATTTAAAACATCAATAATTAAAATGATTAATTGAACTCAAATATCATTAATTAAAATGATTAATTAAATTCAAATTCCATTAATTAAAATGATTAATTAATTTTAAATATCATTAATTAAAATGATTTATTAAATTCAAACAACATTAATTAAAATGATTGATTAAAGTCAAATATCAATAATCAAAATGATTAATAAATTTTAAACATCTATTTTGCGTAAATACAAGCTCAAAATTCAAATTTAATTAAAATGATTAATTAAAAATCAGATATTGAATAAGTGACGATATAGCGAAAAATCACTATAATGACACTTAAACAATTCAAATTGACCTTCACAATTATTTCAACTAAACAACATTATATGCCATAAGAAAATATAAATAATGTGTAGATAATAGTAAATAAATAATGGCAAGAAATCCCTTTGGTTCTCTCTACGAATGTCCCATGTAAATCATGCGGATGTATGTGTATTTTTTGAAGTGTTCCATAGCGACCTATTCGCTACTAAAACTATCTGATTTCTCGTTTTTGTCCCCTATAACAAAATGGTTATTTATGCCAATCGCTACTAGACGGGAGCAAACAATAATATATGGTTATATGAAATCTCTATAAATAAGATAATATGTCGTTCGCTTTCCAGAACGGGAATCTAATCCAAACAAACAAACCAACAGTATAAACTATCATCCATGCATTAAACAAAAATTTATAGCATCACATATATTATATAGTTGAATTCAATGTGAGTAAACTCACTGAAATTCTAGTTATCGCCGAGCTTTCTAGTTCCGTCTATAATCGAAAAGCGATTGATTTTAGCTTGAAATTCTACAAGCTCCAAACTCCACCAATCCAATTCCATAACATAGATAATGATTTCACGAGTACAACGCAACTCACCACATTCGAATCCGACCTCGTATGAACAAGTTATTCAAATTATAAGAATTCGAATAAATTAAATATTAGTTAATTCACTAATACATTATTGGCCACTAATTACCCAAACTTAAGCCTTAATCCTACCCCCATTAACCAACCCAGGACATGACAAATATCACTGAACAATTCCACTTTCCCATCGCCGCCGTCCATTCCCGACCACCGCTCGCCTGCAGGTGGAAGCCCCGCCCACGAGCCACCCAACGCCACCAACCCCATCGTCCATCTCATCATCGTTGAGGAGAAAGAACCCAAAAACTTCCACGCCTTTAAATCCAGATCCGTGGCGGCTCCAGCCACCATTGCCTAATTCCATCGACCATCCACCTTGTCTCCCCTAGCCGAGCAACTTCCATGTTCAGGCCATTCCCTTAAAATGTCTCAAGGGGCGCCGATGAGCTTTGGCCATTGGATGGAAGGAAATAAAGTGGCGGCTAGGTTATAATTTTAGGGTTTTGGACAAAATGAGAGGGTAGGGGTCCTATATATAGGATTTCTAACCGACACTATTCATGCCCTAAATTCTTTGAACTTCAATAGAGGCATGCTTACTGGCATTCCTGGCTAAATACCCCCTATTCCGAACTCAATGGAACTATTTTCGGGACCTAGTTCCATCCTATACAAAAGTTAGCTTTTTAAATGAAATAAAATTATATTAATTCTCTAAAATTAATCGTTATGTGTTTCGAGCTTGCACGGTCAAACAGTCGTCCGAATGTCACGAAACTCACTGGTGTACAACAATTCATTATTTCGAATCCAATGACACTAGTTTCGTCAAAATCCAAGACAGTGCCCTGGAATGCTATTTTCACATATTAAGATATCGTTTTATATTTTTGATTCAATTATCGATATTTATGTGATCTATTTATTTTTGTAAATAAATTTACAAAATGAGTTCACCAATATTATTTATTAATTAAAATGAGTTAAACAAAAATTATTAAATCCATTTAATTAATATTTAATTCACAACACAATAAATAACCACTACATTTAAGTTTAAGTTATTAATTATTTAAAATTAATTAAATATTTAAAATCAAAACTATCAAATTTCTGGGATGTTAGATTCTCCACCCTCAATTAAAATGAGTTATTAAACTTCGAAAAATTTCGGCAGCTTCTCCTTTGCGTGGCTAAATCCGGAAAACTACAACTTGCCAAACCAACCAAAAGAAAACAAAAGCCAAGTGGCCTCCCATATCTAGGGCATAAAATCATCAACTAATTTCAATTTCTAAATATACTACGTACCTTTTTGTGTTTGATTTATATTTTTGCAAGCAACTTATTATCTCAATGCAAATGTAGGTGCACAAGAAATCAAATAGTAATCTCTTGATTACCTGTACTTACACAATCAAAAAGAGAGTCAGGTTGAAAAAAGAGTAATACACTAGCTATCTTTATCATAAACTCAAAAATAATAAAAAATGTAACAATTATATGTAACAAGGTAATATGATGCAACTCTACATGCAAAAACTAGCCTGATATAAATTTACATGCAACCAAAAGCAACATAACAAGCATATGCAACCAAAAGTACATAAATTATCCTATAATAAAATACTATGCATCCAAACATTTCAAAAGATAAATTTTAGAACTAAACGCCCAGGTTTTATATTGAAAATATATTTTCAAATTTTCTTCGAAGAGAAATAAATTAAAAACCAAAATCAATTATGAAAAGGAGGGGGCTCCTCCTACCGAAACATGGTATGACCCTAGAATCACAATAATATAGAGCATCCAGTGGTATTCCAGTTCCTCCTAAAACAACAACTAGAGAAAACAAATATACCTGGCGAGTCTTCCAAATCAGAAAACCCTAATTGCCCTACTTTAGTCATAACAAAACATTTGAAAAACCGTTTCAAAAATATTATTTTAAAGCATTTTGAAATAATAACACTTCATCAATTTTTTTTACAAAATAATGTTTTTATTATTTCTTTCACAAATTCTTCCTTAAAATTACTTTTTTCAAATGTACCGGGATGTAAGTCCTAATAAACAAAAAATCAAAAATCTTGGTTTATAAATTCAACTTTGTAAACTATGGTATATAAAATCACACAACCCACCAATCAAATTCCATATAGGAATAAACTAACACTTAACATTATTTAAACTGTTAAATGTCTAACAGAAAAATCATAGCTTAGGTTCAAAACTTACTTTATTGTCCAAGAATATAGATAATTTCCTAAGCATACCATTTTTCTCATCAGCCTTTGGTTATTGCTTAGAAGATCATTTAAGCTCCTAAACAAAATTTGAAAGTCGTTCTCTAAAAATATTTCTTAACTACACTAGTTTTTCTAAACCGCTTATATTTTTCATTTAGTATTTTATTCAACACTAAAAATTTTTATGAGTTATTTCATAAATTTTCACCTAAGTTTATAAATATTTTATAAAGTTTTTTCTTTATAAAACTATAATTAAAAACTTGCTCCACAATCTAATTGTATAATACTCTTCTATACCCTAAGAGTACATACAAAACACTAATTTGATTTTGCTTTTCAAAATTTAGATGAAGACCTAATCCAAATATGGGTCTTTTTAAAATTGAGTCAGTCTTTCAACCTCTTTACATTCGAGTGCTCTAAGGAAAAATGTTTTGCAGTTGGACCAATAACATCAAATAATTTACACAACTTAGATGTTTCAAACAAATACATGGTTTTAAATAAACAATGTCTATTAAAACCTCCCTATCTAATTTAACCCATTTTTCAAACCACTCTTTTATCAAAACACGTTTTATTTTGAAATTAATTCCCTTTGAGGGAACTTAAGAAATAATTATTCGGTTTTTACCCAAAAATCATTTTTGAGAACATTCTATATATATTTCTTTTATGAAATAACTTCAACAGTTTATTTACTAAATTTACTTTAGGTTTGTCCGGATTTGAACTCATTTTGATCGCATAATGATAAAGAGAATAATTTACTAAGTACCCCGATAATGTTCGCCTAAGCAAACATCCGATCGTCACTTAGAAGATTATTCAGATTACCACAAAACTAATCAAGATGTTTTCCTCCGAATTATCCCAAAGAAAATGTATTCCATTTAAAATTCCTCTTCCAAAATATTTATATTTAGAAATACTTCCAAGTAATACTACTTTTACTTTTTCTTAGAACCCTTTTGAAATTATTTTAAATAATTCTAGGATTTAATTTCAAAAATTATTTTTGAAACATATTTTATAAAACAAATTTGTATAAAATTTCCTTTATATAAAATACTTTCATATTATAATAACTCTCCCTTACTATAATAAAATTTTCTCAAATATATATTTTCTAAATGTCCTAACTTACCGTTTAGACTATATTAAACAATTTTTATCAAAAGTTTACTTTTAACTTATCACTATAACTGAACACCTCATAATCAAATTGTGAAACTTAATTCATAAGGGGTTCGTTTATAATCAAAATAGTAAATGCTTAAAAATAAGCTAAGCACAAATAATCAGCAATCAACAAATGACGATCAACTCTCCTAATTTAATCGAGCATGACTGATCAAATAACAATGATAATAAATAAAAAAACACAATATATAACTATATGGATTTTGAAAATTATTCCTTTATATATATAAAAATATAAACCAAGGCAAAGTATTTTGTTTACTAATTTTCAAAAGTCAATATCTTGTCCGTTTTCCTTATTCAAGTGTTTAGAAATCCCTATCGACACCGTGGCATCCCACGTCTTAGTCAGAATTCATAAACAACTCAATGAACCAATTAACACACTATGTTTTTATAACAATAAAAAATATGGGCTCGTATATATAATACTCTCAAACTCATTCTAGGGTGTCACTTACCCTATCTCTAATGAGCCATACCCTACCAAAGTCAAGGTTCTCGCTAAACCTTAAGCTTTGATACCAAATTGTAGCGACCCGCCTTTTCAACCATCGAAAGTCGACACCGAATATATCCATGTATTAAAATGCCAAACATCCAATTGTCAGAAAGGCAGATTGTTAGGGTAAATAAAATGAAAAGAGCAGAGAATAAGAAAGACAAAATCTCACAGCGGAAACGACAACATATAACATAACAAAGACAATATAAACCGCCACTCTAAAATATAGAGTACATTAGAGTTAAAAGAAATCTCATCAGCTGGATAGTTATAAATTTCCGACCCTATAATATATGATGGGTATATATAATGTAGTGGAAAATAAAATACTATGATAGGTGAACATTTGCTCTACTCTATGAGCTCCATGTCCCACCAATAACAGCTTGGAAAAATACTTGGTCTGCCCCAAGCATTATAATAAAATAACACCAGGATCAGTTTAGAAAACCAGCGTGAGAAAACTCAAGCAATATGAGAAACATATAATAATTTTGTGAGACCACGCTGCTAAACACGAAATGGGTTTTTACCTTACAAGAACAACATCCATACATGAAGAAATGGGCAACAATCAGAACAATAATTCAAACAACAAAGGATGTACACAAATAAGGTCAAAATCCAAACTTAGAGAATGGACAAAAATAAATAAACATGAGAAGAGCTTTAGACACTTCTCGATGCAAATTAGGAAAATGATTCAAAGATTTGAATCAAATAAGGAAAGGAAATTTTTCAATAAATGACTAGCAAGGTGCACCCCCTTAACGAAAGTATATCTTTAGAAATATACATGAGAACTACGATGACTCTTAGAAACCTCCAAGCCGGACCCCGCTAACTATTACGGAGAATCCAAGTATTTCACATCTCCAAAGTAAACAACCAAATCCAATCTAGAGTAGATGTGAAGATACCCTAATGGGAATAATCCCACATAACCTGGCGCCACTCACTCTTTAGTTTTAGTCATTTCCGACAAAGGATAGCAACGCTCAAATGAGAAACAAATCATCTTGGATTGACGAAACACAAAAGTTGAAAAGATTTATTCCAAGGTTCGAGATAGGAACAAGGAAAATGAATTTATCCAACATAACTAGGAGGGCGCTCCCCCTACACCAAAAGTATATCTCTAGATATAATACACTTAAGAGCCCACGCCTAACATGCAACACTCTCGGGAACTTCCAAGCTGGACTTTGTTAAATCCACAAGTATCCAAATATACTCACGTCAACATGCATGCTATCAACAACTTTCTAGATAAATGTGAATATGTCATAATGGATGCGACCCACATGGTTTGGCTCCCACTCGCTCTTTTGTTTTAGTTTCCATGATGTTGGATGCCAATACTCAAAATGAGTGACAAATCGTCTTAGAATGACGAAGCACAACAATGACTAAGATGGTGCACCCCTACCCGCTCTTTGGTTTTATTCATTTACGACAAGGGATATAAAGCTCAAAAGAGCAGCACATCATCTTAGAGTGACGAAATACATAGAAGATAGCAAAATCTAAAAGATAGTCGATAAATCAATTATCGGGAATAACAAAGTAGTTTGAGTATGGGAATTAAATCACATACACTTACCACCAATAAATGGATCAAACTTTTAAAACATTTGATTCACACCTATGCTTGATTTTCACATTTCCATTATTTGTAAAACACATTAAAAGCACTCTTTGAAATATTCTTTTTGTAATGATCCCGATTTAGAGCCAAATTTAAATTGGTAATTAGCATAAATTTTTGGATTAAATTGTGAATTAATTTGAAATTATCCAAAACAAATAAAATATGTGTTTGTTTATATATATATATATATATATATTGTAAATAGAAAATTTAATTGGAAATTCAAGAGTAAATATCTTATAAGATAAATTGGATTTAGAACTCTATATTTTAAATATATATATATATATATATATATATATCTCTGTGTGTGTGTGTGTGTGTGTGTGTGTGTAAATGTGATTATTTATTAATGTAGTTTCAAATTTATTTTCTTTAAAGGTTATATGAATATAAAAGGAAAAGTATAAATAGAAAAAAATAAAAACATATTATATAATTTATAAATTAAATGAAACAAGGGTTTAAAACATAAAAATGAATATTTTTGACAAATGGAAGATAATTAAAATATGTATTTACAAGTGTAAACCATGTGATAAGGAATTAAACAAGTGTCCTTAGTTTCATTTATTTTTGAAAATAATAAAGAAAAAGATTATATTCCTATATATATCTCTTTAACCTCTTTCTCATTTTCTTTCACAAAAAATCAAACAAGTACAAACCTGAAACAAAACTACAGATCAAAAGAAAATAAAAAATAAAAAACCTGGAAGTAACTCAACAAATCAAAGCAAGTATAAAAATCAACTCAAGTAAATCAAAACATCAAGCAGTAGATCAGATTCAAAACAAACAAATCTGCAAAGATTTAAATCAAGCAAGATTCAAAATCAAATACAACATTCAAAGATGAGAGTTAAAATTCATTTCCAGATTTTCAACATCTTATCTAGGCTTGTTCTCTGTTCCTTTCAATTCCAGGTGAGCAAACTTTCAACCCTTAATCTAGTTGTATGTTGTTTCTTGTGAGTAAACCACCAATATTTGTTTTAAGTTGTTGTTTGTGATGTATGCAGTCAGTAGGTGATGTGATAATTGTTTGCATATGTGAAATTTTGGCTTGCATGTTATAAATATGTAGAATTATAAGTATGTATATCTGTAAAACCTGGTATGTCTCTGTTTCTTACCAACAGGCTAAATATTGAACATAAAAACCAAGTTCTCTTCATATAATCTCTTATAGTCTGAAGAATTTAAACAAGTTGACTTTGTTTAAGCATAATCAAGGTATTAAAAATATATTTATGTGAAATAAGTTTGAATTTTTTTTCTGAAAACAAGAAGAACAGTGGAAACTTAAGAAAATGTTAAAAATCAATCATCATGGTTTGTTGATTCATGTATATAGCCTGAATCTTCTTCGAAAACTAGAACTTTTAAAATGAAAATCACAATTTTTAGATTGATTTTGTGTGAGCATTTCGAAGTTGATCAGGAATGGGTTTTGGGCTATTTTTGGTGGCCGGAGGTCTCGGGGTGGTCAGGGTTTCGACTGGAGGTAGGAGGAAGCTGGGTGGTCTTGGCAAAAATGCCAAGTGGATTTATTATTCACCACGGCGGAGGCGTTTAGTCGAATTAGGATTTTTAGTGGGTTCGAAGTCGAGGTTGGAATGTGGGTTACTGCGCCGTCGTCAGAGCGTCGAGTTTGTCCGGTCGTGGGGAAATTGGTGTTTGATTCATGGACGAAGCTGTGGCGGAATGGTGGAGCCTCAGGTGGTCGGAGTTGCCTTGTCGAGGCGATTTTTGGGTCGAAAGTTTTTGTTCCTATGATTTGATCTTGTCGAATTTTGTTTGCGTGATCGTTTTGGTATCTGGGTGGATGGGATCGGAAGTAGAGGTGATCGATGACTTGCCGGAGGTGGAATGGGTAGCCGGAGCACCGCCGTAGGATGGTGCATGTGCACCGTGTATCTGTGATGATTGGGTAGTTTTGGATCGGGGAAGAAGAAATGTTGGCTCGGGTATTAGCTCGGGTTGATGGTGGAGTGGTTCGAAGTCAAGTGGAGTTGCGAGTGTCTCGAGGGTTTTGTTTGGTTTGCTCGGGGATTCTGTGATGTGGATCGGGTCTGGGTGTTTGAGAGTATAAAATAGTTTTAAACTTTTAAAACAAATCTAGTTTTACTTAACAATTTTCTTAAACTACTTCTTTTCAAAATAATAAATGTTTATTTAAGCTTGGGATTAATTAAAGGTTTAAAAAAAAAATTACTTTGAGTTTAAAAGTGTTTTGATATATATAACCTTTATTCTGAAGTTATTTTTAAATAAACTTAATAATGAAATAAAGAAGTTAATCAAATGTTTTTAAATTGTTAACTTAAAAGCTTAAGTTAAATTATTGGTTAATGATGATTTATTACCAAGATTAATTAATTAAAGGACAATTATTTAATGATAGTAATTAAAGAATAATTAATCAATTTCTTAATTGATGATTAATTACTTAAGATAATTACTTAATGAAAATAATTAAGGATAATTAATTTATGATTCAGGGTTGATTTATTAATTAAGGGTTAATTAATTAATAAAATTAATTGGGGATAATTAATTAAAGAATAATTAAATGATTAAAGGTTAATTATTTAATAATTAAAGGTTGATTGATTTATTAATTAAGATTGATTAATTAATAATTAAAAGTTAATTAATTTATTATTAAAGGTTAATTAATAAATGATTAAAGGATAATTAATTAAAATGGTTTGTAATTAATTAATGTTAATTAACCAGGATTAGTAATTTATTCATAAGTAATTAATCTGGTTTAAATTTATCGGGTGATTAATTGATCTTACTTATGGATGTTTGAATTGTATGGGATGCTTTGAATTGATTGATATCCCTGATGTGTGATGATCCGTGATATGATTGAGCTGTGAACTATGATTTATTTTTCTGGGATGAATTTACATATTTATCTGTGAATCTCTGAATGAAGATAAGCGTTATAGGAGTATACCGCTTATCTATATTGTTGTGCTTGACTTGATGATGGTTGTGATATGTTATTGTTGTGTGTAAAACCCCTGGACTACACCACACACACACACACAAAAAAAGTATTTCATGGGAAATCAGTTAAGTCACAATATTTTAAATTTAATATTATTTTGTTGTAAAAGTTGAATTTTGAATCCAAATGGTTTTAGAAATGGAATTGGGTTGAATATGAAAAGCTTTTGAAAAGGAAATTTTTAAATTTGAAATTTAGTTTGAATATAATATATCTTGTTTAAGTTTTGAAATTATTTTGGAAACTATGGTTCGAAAAGTGGTGATATAAGTTATATAATATATATATATGTATTTTTTTAAACCATCTTTAAACTATTTTAAATGTATTATTTTGGGAATTTAAATTTAACCCAAGTTTATACTTTAGAGACCATAACTTATGCATATTCGATCGAATTTTTCTGAAACAAAAACTCTTTGTTTTCAAATAATAATAGCTTTTATATAAAGGAAAGAATTTCTAGTTTTGTGAAAGGATTTCGAATTTGAAATGTAAATTGTTTTGAAAGCTATGAATGAACTTTTGTTAAAGATTGGTGAACTTTGTTTTCAAATATAAGAGGATCTTAAAGGTGTATCTTTTGTATAAAAGATTTGAAATGAAAATAGTTTTGAAAGCTATAAATGAATCTTTGTGAAAGATTGGTGAACCTTGGTGAACCTTGGTTTTAAATTTAAAGTGATCTTAAAGGGTGAATCTTTTGTTTAAAAGATTAAAGTGGAAATTTGTTTAAACCATTTTAAAAGGAAGGTTTTGGGGATTTAAAAATTGTGACTTAATTGAGATCCCAATATATCCATATGGTTTTTAAAATAAGCGCTCATTATTTGGTTTAGCCGGGAGAGGACTTTATGTTATAAAACCCATTCTGAATAGTGATACGACGGAATGGATAGCATTTGAAGATGGTGGTAAAGACCGTGTATTTTAGAAAGCGAAAGGATTACCTGTCAAATGTCTCTACATCATGGCTCCGATATAGAGATCTCCATATGTGATGGGGAGTCCGATCGGGATTGTGATTACCCGGATTTGCAAGGGATTCTTTTGAAGTGCCTTCGGTTCTGTCGAACCCGGAAAGACTTGTATGGATGTATGTCTGACGTTACACTTTGAGATATAAAGCTGGTTTCTATCAAATACATTTCTATTTGGTGGCGGAGAATTTATTCTCTTAGCTTAACACCCTTCTCTGAGACGTACGAGCTTAGAGGTTATGTAGTTGATGGTTACTAGTGATATATTCCCAATTTGGTAATGTGGCATGCTGAGTGTTGCTGATCATTTGTTGATTGAAGCATGGCTTTTGTGAAAAGCGTAGCTTTGTGGACGAGACTTCGTCGAACCTCACAACCCGGAAATGGTCGAAACAGGAAGGATGCGGCAAGGTTATTGGGGGTAGCGCCCCTTAAGGTATGTGCATTTCCTTCTGGATAAAAAGTGATATCATGGTATGGAGCCTAGATATTTTACTTATGTGATTGTTGGGATTTGTTGGTGTCGAGCACTCGGATAAAGGTTGGTGACGACCGGGGGATGGCATACTCGTGTAGTAGTTACCTAGTTACAGAGGTAACCCGGCCTTGTGTTGGCAGAGATCCGGTTAGGTTCTCGGGGCGTCCCTCCAGAGGCGTACCCATTCGGAAAGGAAGTTCCTTAGCCTAGCCATTGTTGGAAATCCAAACAAAACAATACGAGCCCTGTACGGTTTTAGTTGTATAATCTGCCATGGAATGTGGCGGTAACTTGCTATTGAACATGGTAGCTATAGTAGGCATAACTATAATGGTAGTATGCTGGCTAAGATTAATATTATACTTTCGAAATGTTTTCTGCACTATGCACTAATAATAATATCAAAAAAGAGGATTTTGCATATCAAGCATGTTTGACTATCATAAGGAGAAATCTTCTCCAATTGTGCGCTTGCATTGTGTGTGTGCGGGGATGCCTTATGGTAGTTTCATTTTCCAAAGAGCATAGCGAATTTCTTTTCTTTTTCTTTTGTTTAAAGATAAACTGTTTTTGTTTTCTCATACCAGTCCCATGACTGACCTGGAGTTTATTGTTCCCTTTCTAAACTTTGGGTGCCCAAAATTTTCCACACGAGCAGCCTAGAGTCAGGTATTCAGATAATCAGATAGTAGATGTAGATTCGATAGCCTTCATCTTTAAAGTATTTAGATTTTGGCGAGCGCATTTGGTTCACTTTAGCATAATGGGTGGTTTGAACTTGCTTGGTTGGAGTCTTCGGAGCTTTGGCATTGAAGATATCTTTCCGCTGTTGCTGCTTGGTTATTTCCGCTGTTGTCTTGTATCTCTGATAGTATTGATATTCTGTTGTATCTTATTGTATTGGATATTGTATCCATTGTTATATCAAAGATATATTCATTTTTCTTCCGCTGTGTTGTTGTACTTAATGTGTTATAATCTCTGGCGTACTGGATTTTGATGTTTGAATCTGCGGCATTCGAATACAAGTGAAGTATGGATGTCGATTTTCGAGTGCCAAAATCCGGGTCGTCACATTTGGTATCAGAGCTAAAGGTTGAGAAAGAACTTTAGCTTTGGAGTATAACACATTAGGTGGCTCATTAGAGATAGGGTGAAGAATACCCTAGAATGAGTATCCCTAAGATATCCGTCTGAATGCCTCAGTAAATTCTCTTACTATTCACTGATAGTAAGTATGAGTGCAAGAAGAGGACGAGATAGGGGACAGGGGAGTACCACTACAAATGGTCAATACCCTGCAACAACAAGGAAACAAATTTTTCTATCAATCTCTTTGATCATCATCTAATTTCAATTCTTTGATGGTTCCCTAGCAGCTACAAGAAGAAGCTTTGGTGTGATGGTGGCCCTGCGAATCGTGTAGATAAGCTCCTATTTCATATTCTCTTCATCAGTTTCTATCAGCTTTTCGTTCTTAACTTTAAATGAATTTGAAATTTTAATTGAAATGAATTGGTTAACGAAATATGAAGTTAAATTAAATTGTATCGATAGAACGATTTCGGTCAAAACCAAATTTGAGAATTTTGTTATGATTCTTGTAGAATCCAAGTCCGAAGAGGGACAAGCTAGTGTATATTTTGGGATATTCTGATCTGAGTTGAGTACCCATTTGTCTATTCTTTGGGGTCCCGATATACATTCTATGAATGGTTAGTTATCCCTTCGAACTAACCAATGCTCCTGCATATTTCGTAGATTAGATGACCCAAATATTTCATAAAGTATCGAATGAGTTCGTTCTCATAATTATTGATGATATTTGGATTGGTAAGCCAAATACAGAATAGATATTTCAGTTTGATTTGGTAAACCAATTCTCTATCTGTTCTTTGTTGTCTCCCTGCCTCGTAAATTTCAGGGACGAAATTTTCTTAAGGGGGGAATATGTAGCGATCCCGATTTTGAGCCAAATTTAAATTGGTAATTAACATAAATTTTTGGATTAAATTGTGAATTAATTTGAAATTATCCAAAACAAATAAAATATGTGTTTGTTTATCTATATATATATAGATTGTAAATAGAAAATTTAATTGGAAATTCAAGTGTAAATATCTTATAAGATAAATTGGATTTAGAACTATATATTTTATATATATATATATATGTGTGTGTGTGTGTGTGTGTGTGTGTGTGTAAATGTGATTATTTATTAATGTAGTTTCAAATTTATTTTCTTTAAAGGTTAGATGAATATAAAAGGAAAAGTATAAATAAGAAAACATAAAAACATATTATATAATTTATAAATTAAACGAAACAAGGGTTTAAAACATAAAAATGAATATTTATGACAAATTGAAGATAATTAAAATATGTATTTACAAGTGTAAACCATGTGATAAGGAATTAAACAAGTGTCCTTAGTTTCATTTATTTTTGAAAATAAAAAATAAAAAGATTATATTCCTATATATATCTCTTTAACCTCTTTCTCATTTTCTTTCACAAAAAATCAAACAAGTACAAACCTGAAACAAAACTACATATCAAAAGAAAATCAAAAATCAAAAACCTAGAAGCAACTCAACTAATCAAAGCAAGTATAAAAATCAACTCAAGTAAATCAAAACATCAAGCAGTAGATCAGATTCAAAACAAACAAATCTGCAAAGATTTAAATCAAGCAAGATTCAAAATTAAGTACAACATTCAAAGATCAGAGTTAAAATTCATTTCCAAATTTTCAACAGCTTTTCCAGGCTTGTTCTCTGTTCCTTTCAATTCCAGGTGAGCAAACTTTCAACCCTTAATCTAGTTGTATGTTGTTGCTTGTGAGTAAACAACCAATATTTGTTTTAAGTTGTTGTTTGTGATGTATGCAGTCAGTAGGTGATGTGATAATTGTTTGCATATGTGAAATTTTGGCTTGCATGTTATAAATATGTAGAATTATAAGTATGTATATCTGTAAAACCTGTATGTCTCCGTTTCTTACCAACAGGCTAAATATTGAACATAAAAACCAAGTTCTCTTCATATAATCTCTTATAGTCTGAAGAATTTAAACAAGTTATCTTTGTTTAAGCATAATCAAGGTATTAAAAATATATTTATGTGAAATAAGTTTGAATTTTTTTTTGAAAACAAGAAGAACAGTGGAAACTTAAGAAAATGTTAAAAATCAATCATCATGGTTTGTTGATTCATGTATATAGCCTGAATCTTCTTCGAAAAATAGGACTTTTAAAATGAAAATCACAATTTTTAGATTGATTTTGTGTGAGCATTTCAAAGTTGATCAGGAAATGGGTTTTGGGCTATTTCTAGTGGCCGGAGATCTCGGGTGATCAGGATTTCGACTGGAGGTAGGAGGAAGCTGGGTGGTCTCGGCAAAAATGCCAGGTGGATTTATTATTCACTTTGGCGGAGGCGTTTAGTCGAATTAGAATTTTTAGTGGGTTCGAAGTCGAGGTCGGAATGTGGGTTACTGCGCCGTCGTCAGAGCGTCGAGTCTGTCCGATCGTGGGGAAATCGGTGTTTGGGTCATGGACGAAGCTGTGGCCGGAATGGTGGAGCCCCAAGTGGTCGGTGTTGTCTTGTCGAGGCGATTTTTCGGTTGGAAGTTTTTGTTCCTGTGATTTGATCTTGTCGAATTTTGTTTGTGTGATCGTTTTGGTATCTGGGTGGATGGGATCGGAAGTAGAGGTGATCGATGACTTGCCGGAGGTGGAATGGGTAGCCGGAGCACCGCCGTGGGATGGTGCACGTGCACTGTGTATCTGTGATGATTATGTAGTTTTGGATCGGGGAAGAAGAAATGTTGGCTCGGGTATTAGCTCGGGTTGATGGTGGATTGGCTCGAAGTTAAGTGGAGTTGTGAGCGTCTCGAGGGTTTTGTTTGGTTTGCTCGGGGATTCTGTGATGTGGATCGGGTCTGGGTGTTTGAGAGTATAAAATAGTTTTAAACTTTCCAAACAAATCAAGTTTTACTTAACAATTTTTTTAAACTACTTCTTTACAAAATAATAAATGTTTATTTAAGCTTGGGATTAATTAAAGGTTTTAAAATAAAAATTACTTTGAGTTTAAAAGTGTTTTGATATATATAACCTTTATTTTGAAGTTATTTTTAAATAAACTTAATAATGAAATTAAGAAGTTAATCAAATGTTTTTAAATTGTTAACTTAAAAGCTTAAGTTAAATTATTGGTTAATGATGATTTATTACCAAGATTAATTAATTAAAGGACAATTATTTAATGATAGTAATTAAAGAATAATTAATCAATTTCTTAATTGATGATTAAAGGATGATTAATTACTTAAGATAATTACTTAATGAAAGTAATTAAGGATAATTAATTTATGATTCAGGGTTGATTTATTAATTAAGGGTTAATTAATTAATAAAATTAATTGGGGATAATTAATTAAAGAATAATTAAATGATTAAAGGTTAATTATTTAATAATTAAAGGTTGATTGATTTATTAATTTAGATTGATTAATTAATAATTAAAAGTTAATTAATTTATTATGAAAGGTTAATTAATAAATGATTAAAGGATAATTAATTAAAATGGTTTGTAATTAATTAATGTTAATTAACCAGGATTAGTAATTTATTCATAAGTAATTAATCTGGTTTAAATTTATCGGGTAATTAGTTGATCTTACTTATGGTTGTTTGAATTGTATGGGATGCTTTGAATTGATTGATATCCCTATTGTGTGATGATCCGTGATATGATTGAGCTATGAACTGTGATTTATTTATCTAGGATGAATTTACATATTTATCTATGAATGAAGATAAGCGTTATAGGAGTATACCGCTTATCTATATTATTGTGCTTGAATTGTTGATGGTTGTGATATGTTATTGTTGTGTGTAAAACCCGTGGACTACACCACACACACACAAAATATGGATTTCACGGGAAATCGGTTAAGTCACAGATATTTTAAATTTAATATTATTTTGTTGTAAAAGTTGAATTTTGAATCCAAATGGTTTTGGAAATGGATTTGGGTTAAATATGAAAAGCTTTTGAAAAGGAAATTTTTAAATTTGAAATTTAGTTTGAATATAATATATCTTGTTTAAGTTTTGAAATTATTTTGGAAACTATGGTTTGAAAAGTGGTAATACAAGTTATATAATATATATATGGATTTTTTTAAACCATCTTTAAAGTATTTTAAATGTATTATTTTGGGAATTTAAATTTAACCCAAGTTTATACTTTAAAGACCATAACTTGTGCATATTCGATCGAATTTTTCTGAAACAAAAACTCTTTGTTTTCAAATAATAATAGCTTTTATATAAAGGAAAGAATTTCCAGTTTTGTGAAAGGATTTCGAATTTGAAATGTAAATTGTCTTGAAAGCTATGAATGAACTTTTGTTAAAGATTGGTGAACTTTATTTTCAAATATAAGAGGATCTTAAAGGTGTATCTTTTGTATAAAAGATTTGAAATGAATATAGTTTTGAAAGCTATAAATGAATCTTTGTGAAAGATTGGTGAACCTTGGTTTTAAATTTAAAGTGATCTTAAAGGGTGAATCTTTTGTTTAAAAGATTAAAGTGGAAAATTGTTTAAACCATTTTAAAAGGAAGGTTTTGGGGATTTAAAAATTGTGACTTAATTGAGATCCCAATATATCTATATGGTTTTTAAAATAAGCGCTCATTATTCGGTTTAGCCGGGAGAGGACTTTATGTCATAAAACCCATCCCGAATAGTGATACGACGAAATGGATAGCATTTGAAGCGGTGGTGAAGACCGGGTATTTTAGAAAGCGAAAGGATTACCTGTCGAATGTCTCTGCATCATGGCTACGGTATAGAGATCTCCACATGTGATGGGGAGTCCAATCGGGATTGTGAATACCCGGATTTGCAAGGGCTTCTTTTGAAGTGCCTTCGGTTCTGTTCGAACCCGGAACAGACTTGTATGGATGTATGTCTGACGTTACACTTTGAGATATAAAGTTGGTTTCTATCAAATACATTTCTGTTTGGTGGTGGAGAATTTATTCTCTTAGCTTAACACCCTTCTCTGAGACGTACGAGCTCAGAGGTTACGTAGTTGATGGTTACTAGTGATATATTCCCAATTTGGTAATGTGGCATGCTGAGTGCTGCTGATCATTTGTTGATCGAAGCATGGCTTTTGTGAAAAGCGTAGCTTTGTGGACGAGACTTCGTCGAACCTCACAACCCGGAAATGGTCGAAACATGAAGGATGCAGCAAGGTTATTTGAAGTAGCGCCCCTTAGGGTATGTGCATTTCCTTCTAGATAAAAAGTGATATCATGGTATGGAGTCCAGATATTTTACTTATGTGGTTGTTGGAATTTTTTGGTGTCGAGCGCTCGGATAAAGGTTGGTGACGATGGGGGGATGGCATACTCGTGTAGTAGTTACCTAGTTACAGAGGTAACCCGGCCTTGTGTTGGCAGAGATTCGGTTAGGTTCTCGGGGCGTCCCTCCAGAGGCGTAACCTTTCGGAAAGGAAGTTCCTTTGCCTGGCCATTGTTGGAAATCCAAACAAAACAATACGAGCCCTGTATGGTTTTAGTTGTATAACCTGCCATGGAATGTGGCGGTAACCTGCTATTGAACATGGTAGCTATAGTAGGCATAACTATAATGGTAGTATGCTGGCTAAGATTAATATAATACTTTCGAAATGTTTTCTGCACTATGCACTAATAATAATATCAAAAAAAGGATTTTGCGTATCAAGCATGTTTGACTATCATAAGGAGAAATCTCCTCCAATTCTGCGCTTGCATTGTGTGTGTGCGGGGAGGCCTTATGGTAGTTTCATTTTTCAAAAAGCATAGCGAATTTCTTTTCTTTTTCTTTTGTTTAAAGAAAAACTGTTTTTGTTTGCTCATACCAGTCCCATGATTGACCTGGAGTTTATTGTTCCCTTTCTAAATTCTGGGCGCCCAAAATTTTCCGCACGGGCAGCCTAGAGTCAGGTATTTAGATAATCAGATAGTATATGTTGATTCGATAACCTTCAGTCTTTGGTTTGGAAGCCTTCATCTTTAAAGTCTTTGGATTTTGGCGATCGCATTTGGTTCACTTCAGCATAATGGGTGGTTCGAACTTGCTTGGTTGGAGTCTTTGGAGCTTTGGCATTGAAGATATCTTTCCGCTGCTGCTGCTTGGTTATTTCCGCTGTTGTCTTGTATCTCTGATAGTATTGATATTCTGTTGTATCTTATTGTATCAGATATTGTATCCATTGTTATATCAAAGATATATTCATTTTTCTTCCGCTGTGTTGTTGTACTTAATGTGTTATAAGCTCCGGCGTACTGGATTTCGACGTTTGAATCTACGGCATTCGAATACAAGTGAAATATGTATGTCGATTTTCGAGCGCCAAAATATGGGTCGTCACACTTTTAAAAGGGCAAATTATAATACATAGTGTATTAAAACAAGGGTCAACAATAAATGTTATTGAAACTTGTTTACTGTAAACCCAAAAAAATTTACACTTAGCTTTATTTTTAAATAATTTCTTTTAAAAGGATTTCTCATTTATAAACCAACATTTATAAATTTAAAATGATACTTATTACTATAAAAAATCAATTTCAATACCTTTATATATTTAAAATAATGTTAATCATCTCGAGGAATCATTAATCAAACTTAATTTTTTTTAATAAATTAGTCAATTATCTTTAACACACATTTGTTAAATTAGTTCATTAATTTTTAACCATTAAATCAGTTAATAATTTTTAAATGCTTTTACCAAATCAATTAATTTACTTTAAACTCTTTTATTAAATCCAAATATCATTAACTAAATGGATTAATTAAATTCTAACATCATTAATTAAAATTATTGATTAAATCCAAATATCATTAACTAAAATGATTAACTAAGTTTAAATATTATTAATTAAAGTGACTAATTAGATTCAAACATAATTAATTAAAATTATTAAGTAAATTTAAAACATCATTAATTAAAATGATTAATTCAACTCAAATATCATTAATTAAAACGATTAAGTAAATTCAATTTCCATTAATTAAAATGATTAATAAATTTTAAATATCATTAATTAAAATGATTTGTTAAATTCAAACATCATTAACTAAAATGATTAATTAAATTCAAATATCATTAATCAAAATGATTAATGAATTTTAAACATCTATTTTGCGAAAATACAAGCTCAAGTTCAACACATAAAGGTTTATGGAGATGATATTCAATAAGTGACGACATAGGGAAAAATAACTATAATGACACTTAAACAATTCAAATAGACCGCCATAGTTATTTCAACTAAACATCATTATAAGCGGTAAGAAAATATAAATAATGTGTAGATAATAGTAAATAAATAATAGCGAGAAACCCTTTGGGTCTCTCTACAAATGTCCCATGTAAATCACACGTATGTATGCGTATTTTTTGAAGTGTTCTGTAGCGACCTATTCATTACGAAAACTCTCCGACTTCTCCTTTTTGTCCCCTGCAACAAAATGGTTATTTATGTCATCTGCTACTAGGCGGGAACAAACAATAATATATGGTTATATGAAACCCCTATAAATCATATAATATGTCGTCCGCTTTCCAAGATGGGAATCCAATCCAAACAATCAATCAAACAGTATAAACTATCATCCATGCATTAAACAAAAATCTATAGCATCATAGATATAATATATTAAATTCAAGGTGAGTAAACTCATCGAAATTCCAGTTATCGTCGAAACATTCTGATTCCGTCATTCGATTTTAGCTTGAAATTCTACAAGCTCCAAACTCCACCAATCCAATTCCATAACGTAGATATGCTTTCACGAGTACAACGCAACTCACCACATTCGAATCCGACCTCGTACGAACAAGTTATTCAAATTATAAGAATTCGAATAAATTAAATATTTGTTAATTCACTAATACATCATTAGCCACTAATTACCCAAACTTAAGCCTTAATCCTGCTCAATTAAATAACCTAGGACTTGACAAATAGCATCGAACAACTCCACTTTCCCATCGCTGCCGTCCATCCCCAGCTGCCGCTTGCATGCAGGTGGAAGCCCCACCCACGAGCCACCCAACACCACTAACCCCATTCTCCATCTCGTCGCTGTTGAGGAGAAAGAACCCAAAAACTGCTATGCCTTTAAACCCAGATCCACCGCGGCTTCGACCACCAAAGCCTAATCCCACCGATCATCCACCTTACCTCTCCTAGCCGGGTAACATCCATGTTGAGGTCATCCCCTGAAAATGTCTCGAGTGGCGCCAATGAGCTTCAGCCATTGGAAGGAAGGAAATAAAAGTGGCGGCTAGGTTTTAATTTTAGGGTTCTTGGCAATATGAGAGGGTAGGGGTCCTATATATGGGGTTTCTAACCAACACTATTCATGCCCTAAATTCTATGAACTCCAATCAAGGCATGCTCACTGGCGTTCTTAGCTAAATACCCATATTTCGAACTCAATGGAACTATTTTTAGGACCAAATTCCATCCTATACAGAAGTTAGTTTTTTAAATCAAATTATATTCTTTTAATCCTCTATAATTAATCGCAATGCATTTTGAGCTCGCACGATTAAACGGTACGTTCGAACGTCATGAAATTCGTCGGTTTACAACAATTCATTATTCTGGATCCAATGACACTAGTTTCGTCAAAATCCGAGACAATGCCTCGAAATGCTATTTTCACATATTAAGATATCGTTTTATGTTTTTGATCCAATAATCGATTTTTATCCAATCTATTTATTTTTGTAAAAAAATTCACTAAATGAGTTCACCAATATTATTTATTAATTAAAAGGTGTTAAATAAAATTATTAAATCCATTTAAGTAATATTTAACTCACAATTCAAATATTTAAATGACCATTATATTTGAATTCAAGCTATTAAATTCCAAAATCCAACTATTTAAATGTTTAAAATTAATTAAATATTCAAAATCAAAATGATCAAATTTATGGGATGTTACACAACTGGCGATTACAATCTAAATAACCTAAAAGTAAAAATTGTTGGAAGCCAGCCTTCAACATCAACCGACATTAATGATGTTATGGCTCTACCATCCCTTACTCGGTTAAGATGGACATTTATAGTAGGTCATTCAACAATAATCCATATGTCTTAACTTACTCCTTAGCTCTCAATAAATAGGGTCCATCCATTACTTCAATCATTACACTAGATTATGGGGTAAATTGTGCATTCTACACTGTAGTGGGTAAGAAGTATAAACTATGCACATTTATAATAACTTATCGGAAAATTGGCTTGGAAAAATAACTTTCCTACCACCAATTTTGCGTTCCTTAACCGTGAGTCAACCAACATCATTTATGTGTATTTTCCATCTTATTACTCTCTTCTCCAATCATACTACTATCTTCTCTCAGTCAAACTCTCTTGATAGAATCCTCAAATTTTGGTATTACTTTCCTTATCACTGCTAATTAATGAGAGTGTACCCTAGGACTAGAAAAATTGTACTTTGATACCATTCCTTATTCCTTTAAAGGTTCTTCTTATGGCTTTCACACATCTCTAATAAAATATTCCTAGATCCATACCAATATTCCTTATATTCAACGGGGATCTGTCTCTATCCTACGAGCATCCATAGATATTTAATTCATATCCTAAACCATTACCTGTCTTAACTAGGCAGTCATCCATATCTATTCCATATCAAAAATTAGTTTGTTTTTAACCATTTTTTTATAGAAATAAAACTTCACAGCCAAGAAGTACTTAATCCAAAACTTTTATCAACATAAACTTAGAAACCTTCAAGTTCAAAAATTACTTGGTTTCCAAAAGAAATAATGAAAAATTTCCCTTTTCAAAGGCTTTCTACAATAAAGATTTACTTCTTCAAAATTGGATTTTTAACTTAAAACATTCAATAAATCAATTATCATACCAAACCATTTTTCCAAAAACATCATTTACAACTTTAAATAATGAAAACTGGAGTAGACACGGATAACTTCCATCCTATTTTTTTCTACTGCTCATGCTATTTCCACTTTCACCCTTAGCAGAGATTTTAATAGCATATGAGGGGGACCTCTAAAAGGTACATGCAATTGTTGCATCTATCTAAGCGACTATCTAAAACATATGCGCAATTACTACACATATCTATAGAATTTATCCATTCTTCCTACGCTTTGCCTCTAGCTTTCTGCATCATTCCTAATTAGATTACTAACACTATTCTAATATAAATTCCTAACATTGTTTTTATTTAAATTTCCTAATATTGCTACTATTTATATTTCTCCTACCTAAATTGCATTTAGGTGGCTTCTCCTTGCA
Source organism: Allium fistulosum (assembly GCA_030737815.1). Taxonomy (NCBI): domain Eukaryota; kingdom Viridiplantae; phylum Streptophyta; class Magnoliopsida; order Asparagales; family Amaryllidaceae; genus Allium; species Allium fistulosum. The sequence continues at coordinate 872,705,404 of CM060903.1, read as the reverse complement.
TAGCTCTTTTCCTCAGCTATTGTTATTCCTTATCAAACTCATTGTAGTGCATACACCTACTGCAATAGTCATTGGGCTTTTCTTCATTATCATGAAAAGATATATATATATTTATATATGTAAATCTATTTTAGCTATTATTCTCCATATTTCCCTATACATGACTGTTCCTTCTAACTTCGTTATCGAGCACTCTTGTCCTTCTATTCTCTTTACCCCATTTCAATCGAGTACCATTTCCATTTATTCACCCTTTAGAAAGAATTTTAAAAAGGAATTTCCAAATTTAAAAAAATAGGAAAAATCATCGAGCCAAACTTATGCTCTATTTTTCATTATTTCAAAATGAAAAATCCCTTTATCAAAAATCTTTAAATCCAAACTTTTTGACTCAACCAATTTTAGACTAAAAAATTCAAAATTTCCTTGTTTTTCGAAACAACAACTTCCCAATAAATCCTTCAGAAAACCATTCAAAATGTTTCAAAGAATTTTCAAAAAACTTTTTTGTCAAATTCTTTCGCATTGGGTCGGACTTAGAAATGGACTTTAATTTCCCTTTCCTTTAGACTTTTCTTCTTCTCCCTTCACCTTAACCTCTTCTTATTAAGAGATATACTAAAAGTTTGGCTATCCTATTACAGTGATTAGTGCATAAGTTTCTGTGGGAACTTGCTCAATCCTTTTTCACCTCTTACTTCCCATTTGTTTGGATGAAATGTAAGTCTTTAGTCGATAATCCATCGAAATCCATAATCATAAGGCAACCTAGGCCCAACAAAGGAGTCAAGTACCATCCATCTCCAGGGTTCTTCTATATGTCATGCTTACGCTCTTCTTGATAAACGCCTTATGGTACGGCCAATGCTCCATGGGGTAATCGGGGTAGGTGTATAAATTTAACTATGTTTATTGACCCATGTCATAGTTATCTCATCCATCTTTTCGAAATACGGTCGCAACTACTTCTGTAGATGGAATTTATAGAGTTTGTTGTAATATATATATATATATATATAATTATAGGTAAAAATACAAATACATTCCCTTAGCGTCTCATAATTCCTATGATCAACTTACCTATGCTCTGATACCAAATGTAACAACCCACACCTTAATGGGCCTGAATTTTGACTAAATTGAAACCCAAGTCCATTAGATTATGAATCGTTGGTTTTGGTAACTTGCAATAAACATAAGTATATCAGAGAGCTATCTACATAATTATACTGGAATAGAAAAATATAGTAGAACATATATACCGACCGAGGCTACTACCTTAGAATCAATATTATTCCCTAGATATCAAGTCGCCTTGTCAGTGCCGTGCATGAATGAGAAGACTCCACCATCTATAGTTCCCATCTTGCACCAGTAACTTTTCCCTCTAAATCTATCATATGGTTTGTAATGAGGAGAGGGTCAGAACAACGTTTTGGTAATTGGAAATTACACAATTTACCCATAAAATTAATTTATGCCGATTGATTTCCATTTAAGTGTTATGTCTATTATTTACGACTAATTCGTTCAATCTTGTTTGCATGTATGATATGCCTAACCTCCTCTAAGGTATATGTAACATCCCCCTACTTGGAGGCCCAAAACTAACGGCTATGGATGCTGCAGTCATCCATGATTATTAATCCTTGGTGACCAAATACGGTGGTGTTAGATTCATTGATACACAGATACACATGAATATGGAAAAAAATTAAACTACAAACAAAATCACTTTTCATTTCAAAATATTTCCAATTCATTACATAATCCCATACTCGCAAATCACGTTCATAGAAAATATATTTATTGCAACATATGCCAAGAGTGACATATGAAGATGCCCCCTTGGATGATCAAAGTGTGTATATATAGGCAATATAACAACTTTTCCATTACAAACAACACGGCGGAATCAAAAGAAAGAGAACTCAAAATAGCTATCAGGCCTCATGCACATCCCCGAAAGCTTATTCATCCTAAGAGGTACCTGAAAAACCTTAACTCTCAAACTACTCAAATTCAATTGAGCATCGAGAGTTTAAGGGGAAAACATAAACTTCAAGTTAGACATAAAGCCGAGTATGAATAATAATCTACCATCTCAAATCATTTAGATATCTAGTGAGACCACGCCACATAGCGGAACGAGTTTCCCCTTACTAGTATCTCAAAACCTTTATAAAACCATATACTGTGCTCCTGCATCCACAATGGTTAAAATAATTCAAAACAGTATGATATGATGATATGCAAAACAAATGAATCAATTCTGGATTACCCATCCCCATTCATTTTAGACTATCTGTCTCAATAATAGTTTCTAGGATTACTATTAACCTATTAGTTTTCATGGGTTGACAAATACTTGGTTAAACATTTAATGACTTCATATCCAATTTCATAGTTTTCGTGGGATCACTAAGAATCTATTGGAAAATCCAATATCTTACTCTTATCCTAGTTTTCATAGGTTGACTAGGAACCTGTTGGTGTCCCCAATTTCCTTTCTTCTTACCCTAGTTTTCTTGGGCTGACTAGGAACCTATTGACATCTGTCAATATTTCAGTCCGGATATAGTTTTCATGGGCTAACTACAAACCTACTGGCCCCTGCCAGTATCAAGTCATAGTTTTCATGGGCTTTCTATGAACCTGTCTTTCTGACATCTTCCTTTATACATAGTTTTCATGGGCTAACTATGAACTTATTGGACCCTGCCAATATCTTTTCCTATACATAGTTTTCCTGGGCTTACTAAGAACCTATTGGCCCCTACCAATATCTTACTTTTATATTTTAGCATCCTTTATTCTGGTCTTCCTGATCTCCTAGATGCAATTCTATTCATTCAGGAGTTTAATCAACTTATATTCACTCCTGGGTTAACCTAGCTGGTTCTTCTACCCTTTATTTCCAAAATGCAGTTATGGGTCCATTATAAAGTGAATATATTCATATTTAAAGAAGCAATCATAGCAACAAATACCACTCCTGTGGATTTAATATAAAACATGTTTAATACCTTTAACCTATTATTTTTATCATAGAAAGCTTCTTCTCAAAACCATTGCAAACTCCTTTAATTTTAACCATGGGTTTTTCCTTTTAAAATAGAGCGTGGGTTATAAAACCTTTCGATACCTTCGAAATCTAGCTTTCGACTTCATAGGATGACCTCTTTCGAAAGCATTCAAAACATTAGATACTTTAAAATCTACCTTTCGGAACCTGTCGATTAGATTAAAGTATTAGTATTTAACTTTAGAAGCATTGCTTCAAAACCAGTTGAAAGTACCCCTTTCGACATCATTGGATGTAACTCTTCCGAAATCATTGAAAGTCCCTCTTTCTAAAGCATTGGGTTTATACTTAAAACATTATTTGGGTCAAAGTGAACATAGGCAAAAGCATCTCTTTTGAAACCATCCTTTATCATATAAAAATATTGGGGAAAACTTGATGGCATCGGCACCATCTTTTTTGAAAGCATTTAACACCTGGATAAAATATTAGAAGGTTGGCGTCGAAACCCCTTTCAAAACCATTACCTTCGAAACCCCTTACCATTTTCGAAAGCCACAGGAAGTGGCTTAAACTTATAAAACAAAGTACCCCTTCGACAACATTAATATCTTCAACACCATCGAAAGGTTAAAGAACGGTAGAGGGTTTCGACTAGGTCGGAACCCCTTCTTTCCAAATCATTCTTTCATAAGTAAAGGAACTCAGTTGAAAGCAATCTTAAGTTAATAGCAATCCTTTCAAAACCTTTTTAAAACTTCTTTCGAAACCATATGCTTCGACTCCATTGAAGGCTAAAACAAAACAAAGGCAGGCAATTTTCTTTTAAATACAAACCAAGGTTTCGACTCCTTCGAAAGCCATGCTTTCGACACCTTACCTTCCGCCTTCCTCCATTCCTCTTCGTACCATCTTTGTGATACCTCGTGTATTGGTGTCAGCATTAGGTTTCGACTAAGATGAAGGTGGAAGTTTCTGTGTCGAAAGGTGCTTTCCAAAGTAGGCGGAACTAATTTTCTGAGTAAATCTGGTTTAGTTCATCTTAAAGTAAACTTTTCTCTAACTAACCTGCCACGTGTCAACACCAGATTGGTTTCCTTAACTTTTTCAAATTCTTTTTCAAAATAAGTGCCACTAATTTTAGGTCTAAACCATGGTTAAGTTAATCAATTAAGCCCTTCCATTAAACAAAACCAATTTTGCAAAGAAGTCCCTCTTCTAAAATAATTTAATTTGCATAGCAAATCACTTTGGAAAAATCCCTAAAAATTCCAAAAATTCACTTTAATCATGTTATCTAACGTATCAAAATTCCATACCCAAATTCTTAATATATTTTCCAAAATAAATTTATAAACCCAAATAACCATATTTTCCTTTGAAAATTCATAATAATCTTTCCATAGCTTGGAAAATTATCAAAATTGAAACCCAACTCCAAAATCATGTTTCTCATAATATAAAATTTTTCCATGGCATTTAAACATCATTAAATATCGGTTTTGCCCTAAAACCTTATAAATCCTTTTTAAACAACTTGTTTAAATTAAACAAATCAAATCTCAAGCATATCATCATTTAATTCATCTTAAAAATGAATTTATCCCTTAAATCTGAAACATAAGATTCAAAAAATATAGAGATGGAATTATTATTCACTTTGATCAAGATAAGGAGACTGGATTGAGATTGATTTCCCCTAAGCTTGATTCTCTAGCTTTTAATTTGTATTCCTCTTGTTTTCTTAATGGCCAGCCTTCCTTCTTGCATTTAGTTTTCAAAATGATGTGAATACGAAGTAAAATGGTAGGAACAAAAATATATAAGGGTAAGGGTTTTGGGCGGCGAATTTCGTAATATACCCTTATGTAATTTGATTAACCCAAAACCATTCTTTAGCCCATTTATTATTATATTAGGCTTGGCCTTAATTTAAATTAATTCAAGCCTCAATCCCCTTATCACTTAACATTTACATTATTCTATTTAATTTATCTAATTAAATCTCTTGAATAATGTTATCAAAAATTAGGGGTGTTACAGTATAACTATAAATATGCATATATGCATATATATCTAAATGTTATACTACCCAAAAGACCCCAACCAATTAATACTTCTTAAATAGGGAGGAGGCAGACCCAAAGGTCATTTAATACCTCAACCCCGAAGCGAGCCCTTCATAATGTAATAACTAGTCAGTCGGCTCTAGCTATAGTGTGACGACTCGGATTTTTCTGATGTCTATAGTTCGGAAGCTAACTGATTTAAACCGTTGGAATATTAATTTGGGTAAGCCGAACAAATGAAATTCTGATAATTAAAATGTCTGAATATATATAAATTGAATTAAAAACTATATTAGAGATTTCTTTTTTTTTAAATTTCCGGGTATGATAAATCCTATAGAAAAGAAAATAAACTTTTTGTATAGGTAAACTTTACCATTTAAATTCAAGATAAAAACATCCATAAATATGTAAATAGATATATACAAGCTTTATAGTATATATAAGTACATAAATAGATATGTATATAACCATACATATAAGTAAAGAAAAAATATATATGTATGAATATAAATATAAATGTGCATGATGATAACCAAACATAAATGCATATAGAAATATATATATGAATTCCATAAATTAGATTAAAGGAAAATGTTCAAATATATTTATATTTATATATATATATAGAGACAAACATATAGACAAGTCTTATCAAATAAAAATATACATAAGTAAGTATGTATGTATATATGTTAAATGAAGTGGTAAAAGTGATAGAATGGAAATATACATATGGTGCATGTATATACATATGAATGGATATGTATGTAAACATACAAAGTGACAAGCATTTAATCCTAGCCTACAAAACTTAACATCAAAGTTTTTATATAAAATCAAATCAGCCTCCACAAGAAAAAATTCTCTGACCAAAGGATTAGAAAGAAAATTTTTGTACCAGTAAATACCTTCCCCGTAAAACACCTTTTCTCTCTATATATGTACATCATTCTTCTTATTCCAGTTCGTTCATCAAAATTTAGCATTTCAGAAACAAATCTTACCACTGAAACTTGAATAAATAACTCAACACAAACCAAGACCAGAGGCAGCTAGCAGCTTTCCAAACAGAAGTGTTCTCTGTTCACATTGTCTTCATGTGAGTAAACATTAAATTTAAAACTTAAGTAGATCAATGGTTGTTGCTTATGAATTTCTGTGATGATGATGCCTGTATGTGTAGATATAAGTATAAAATCTTATATATGAGTGTGTACAGATGTGCTTGTCTGATTGTATTTTTGTTCTTCTCTATTTCATAATACAGAGTCTAAATATAGAGATAATTCATTCTCTTTTCCCCTGATTTCTTTTAAGGCTTGGTTTTCAAACATGAAATGGTTGTTTAGACATAAATTTAATTTTAAAAATGAATTTGAGTTAAAATATTTGAAAGTTTATCTGGTAATTAAGAGTACAGTAGGATTTCTTTATATATGCTAAAATCAATCACTCTAATCTGGTGTTTCAAGATCATAACTTGAATCCATTTTTAAAGTTATGATTTTTAAAACAAATAACAAATTTTTTAATGTTGAATTGAATGTGTATTTGGGGGATGACTGGAATTTGGTTTCTGGACGAATTCTGGTGGCCGGAGCTACTGGAGTGGTCGAGAACATCATTGGAGATGGAGGGGGTATTGGATGTTCAGGCAAAAATATCAGGAAGGTGATCAGTGGTCGGCGGCGATGGTGGTTGGTCGATGAAGTCTGTAGCCCTAGTTTTGTTTTGGTTGGGTATTTTGATCGGCATTGCACCTCTGGATGATCGAGTGCAACAAGATCCTGGGAAATGAAAGCTTGGACGTCGGCGAAGTGGTGGCTGGAGCCTCTGACATTCCAGTGGTCGGAGTAACGAACAAGAGGTGATTCCAGGTTTATCTTTGGTTCCAGTTTTGGGTTAGTAAGCTCGAATTTGAATTCGAGTTTGTAGTGACGATTTGATGGTCGGAATCGAGTTCGAGGGTGATCGCCGACATGCGTAAGCCATCGCGAGTGATCGGAAGGGTGGCAGTGCTGGTGCATGTGCACGGAGGTGATGGTGTGTCTGTAGTTGATTTGGGAGTAAGGGTACTCGAGTATCCATTCGAGTTGTTTCGTGTTTTGATCGAAGCATCGGAGTGATTGACTCGAAGTTTTTTTTATATAGGCTTGGGTCAAATTTTGTTACAGGTTTTGAAGCCTGTCAATGTTTTAGATTTTGAATTTAAACTGAATTTAAAAATGAAAAGTAAGTTTTAATCAAAATTTTGAAGTAAGTTTTAAAGTATGGATTTAAAATGAATTTGAATCCTAGTTTTTAAATGAATAAGTTTTATAAAAATGAAATGTTTTTAACAACTTAATATTGTTAAAGTATTTTATAAAATGACTTTAAATCTGAAATAAAGTTTTAAACAGAGTTTTAAATAAGTTTAAATCTGGATTCAAGTTTAGTTTGAATCCTAGTTTTGAAATAAAATAAAGTTTTTGAATTTAAATGTTTAAAACAACTTTGAATGTTAAAGTATATTTTAAATATGGTTTGAATTTAAAAATGAATTCGGTTTAAAATTCTTTTAAATTCTTGATAAGACAAATATTTCTTGAACATATAATACAAGAGGTCCTGAATTGTTTTAAAAACTTTGTTAAAGTTAAATTTGTATTCATTTTAAATCTAAAATTTAAAATGGAGTTTGGAAGTAAAATTTAAGTAAATTGTTACTGATAATTTAATCATTAATAAGAATAAAGTTTTATCTTAAAGGTAATTAAAATTTAATGATTTATAATTCATTAAATTATTAAGGTAATTAAAATGGATAATTTATTTATTTAATTAATGATTTGGGTTAATTAATTAAGTAATTAAGAGTTTTAAATTAATTAATTAATGATTAATTAAATTGTAATTAAAAATCATTAGTTAGTTAGATGTAGGGAATATTAATTAAGGATTAAAGATTATTAAGTATATTAAAATCAAGTGTTTTGAATTAAATAGTTTAAAAGAAAATTCATATTTCGAATTGACTTCTAAATTTGTTTTAATGTGGTAAATGTTTTGAGTAAGTAATTAAAATAAATGCAAGTTTATCCTTAATTAGGTAAGTTGAGATTAATTAAGAATAATTAATTAATAAAATAAATTAAGCTTAATTACTTTGTAATTAAGTATAATTACCTAATGAAGTAATTAGTGGATGATTAATAAATTAGTTAGAGATCCAAGTGATTAAAGTGGATTTAGGTTGATAATTAATTAGAAATTATATATCTCTAATAAATTTTGATTAAGGATGGTTGAATGATATTGGATGTTTTGGATTGATGATTTCTCTGATGGACGTTTGAGATGTGCGGTTACCCCTCTGAGTTGAGTTGTAATGTGATATGATAACCTGGATATGAATGATATTGTTTAAACTTAGAAATGACATCGAATTCGAAGAGACCGGGGTCGGGTATCAGTAAATACCCGAAACCACTTCGAATCTACAATAATTATGTATAGATTAATTTGTGAAATCAATAGGCTGGAATGGAATAATTCAAGTTGGTTGGACCATTTAAATTATGTAGTGGTATTTGGAGGATTGTGTGTGAAATAAGTTTGATTTTGGCAAGTTAAGGACTCGTAATAAGGTATGTGTTACCCGGGTTTTAAATAGTTGTATGCATTGGTATTTCATGTTAGATGGGTTTACTCACGCTGGTTTCCAGCTTGACCCGGGTGTTACCTTGATGTTATGCTCTGGTCAGACCGAGTATTACAGATTTTCAGGTAAAGACGTTCTGGAGCTCAGGAGGCGAGCTAGATGGCAGGAACGTATGGAGTGTTTCCGCTGTGATATTATTTCTGTTTATCTGGGACTTGTGATTTGTATATGTCCTGTGTTTGTGTATGTGTGTAACTTGAATGTAAAAATGTAATTGACAGATACAGTATTCTTTTGTATACTATTATTATTTGATATTATATTTGATCCGCTACGTTTTGTGAGAATCAGTGTTGTGTTTTTGTTTCTTCTTCTTCTATCTCTTTCTTCTTTTCCTAACTATCTGGAATTTTCACGATCGAAAATTTCGGATCGTCTCATTTGGTATCAGAGCTGAAGGTTAAGCGAGAACCTTGGCTCTGGTGGGTTTACTCATTAAGGATAGGGTCAATAGTACCCTAGAATGAGTTGAGTGTGTATATATATGAGAGCGTACTTGTTATTTTCCTATATAAAGATTTTAAATGATTTTATATAAGAATATATTTTGATATTTATAAAGCAATATTCCTTAACCAATGAATGTTAAGGTAATTGGTTGTTAAATTATTAGAATTAAATTAAGAGGTAATAGAAATACAACCAAATTGAAATTAAATAAAGGTAAGTTTAAAATGGATTCAAACTGAAATTAAATCTTGAATTTGGAGAAAGTTTCAGAATAAGATAATAATGAATTGGTTTCCAGATATGATAATCTTGGTTATTATCATAAATGATTGTTGTGTTTAATAATAAATGTGTATTAATGAGTAAGCAAAATGAAATGTTTTAGGGAAGTAAAACATTTAGGCAAGTATGACTTATAAATTGGAACGGAAGATGATATAAATTGTGAAGTTTTAAATCTGAGCCCAGAATTTGAAAATTGTTTCAAAGTGATAAAGAAATAATAAATAATATTATTTGAATGAAAGGGCTTGATTCATACAAGAGTTGTTTGAAAATTTAAAGGAATTTGTTTGAATTAAAAACCCAAGGTGGTTTAAAATTTAAGGATAACTTGGTGTGTAAAGGAAATAATATGTATAGATGAGGGATATACATAGTATCAAAGATAATTTGAAATAAACTCTAGAGTGATGAGTTTTAATTTTCCCTGAAGTGTGATGTAAAAACTTAAAATGAAATAAGTTTAGAACTTTTAAGAAAGAATATTGATAGAAATTTAAAATTTGAAATGGGAATTCAAATTGAGTAAGGTTAATGGGATTAAATTGAATTTAACTTAGAAGAAGTTAAATAAGTTTGGAATAAACAACCTGATTTGGAGATTTCAAGATGAAATTTGAGATTTGACTTGGGAAGTTAAATAGTTGATTTGAATGGGAAGTTTGTGTGATCTTAAAATGGGTTTAAGATCCAGAAATTAGAAATGGATGGATGTTTTAGAATAAACTGGATGATGTCATCCTATTGTTATTAATAATCTTTAAATTGTGAATTGGATTTGTTTAAATGAATGAGGAATGAAGTGTGGTAATATATCCATCATTGTGATAAAATGGAAATTAAACTTTAATTTGAAATTAAGTATATGGAATTACTTTGAACTGAAAATTTGAATAATTGAATTCATAAATTAGAATTTGTTTAAGAACTGGTTTCAAAACTGGAAGATAAAAATTGGGTGATAAACTTAATTTTTAAGATAAAATTGTTTTGAACTCTTATTTGAACTTTGGAATAAGTTAAGTAAAGATAATTTAAAATGGAATTTTGAGAATTGGACTCAGAATTAAATTGTTTAAAGATTTGGATTATTATTTAAAAATAAAGGTTAATTTGATTTAAGGGGTTAAATCAGCATTTGAAAATTTAACTCGAATTTATATAATTCGAGATGGTATAAGGTTGAGATTTAGATTTCATTAGTTCAAATTGAATTTAGTTTGAATTAATTAGAATTGAAGATGGATAAGTATATAAATTCAAATGGGAAATTTGAATTGGATTAATTTGAAATAAAATTGAAGATTGAATGAGTTCAAATTCAAATGGGAATTGGGATTAATTCATATAGAAATTAAAATGATTTGAAATGGAAGTGGATTCAATTTGAAATTAGTCTAAATTAATTGGAATAATTTGGAATTGTAATTAAAGTGAATATGTTTAAAATCAAATTGAATTTGATTTGAATTTGGAAAGAATCGAGGTTAATTCAACTTGAATTGGGATTAATTCAAACTGGAGTTGAAATGAATTGAAATTGAAAATTTGGTTCAATTTGAAAATTATTTGAATAAATTAAGATTGAAATCGAAGTGGAATAAAGTTAAATTTGGAGTGGGAATTGAAGTTGTTTAAATTGATTTGTGATAGAATCAATGTTAAGAGGAAGTGGAAACTTAAAATTGAATTGGTTGGAATAAAGATTGGGTAGTGGAACAGTTTGGCTCTGGACTATTTTCAAACAAATTATTTTAATATAAACTTTCTTAAATATAATCTTCCAAGCTATTTACTATATGCAACCTTTCTTTCTAAACCCCAAACTACCTTATACTTATTTTATAACTACTTTTGGAACTATTTAACTATTTTACAACTGTTTATAAACCAATGACTATTTTCATACTACTTTATAACTAATTACTGTTTTACGACTATTTTGCAATTATTTAAAATTTCTATAGCTATTTGACTATTTTCCAACTATTTTACAATTACTTAACCATTTTACAGTTATTTTACAAACTAATAATTATTTTTCAACTATTTATTTATTTTTAAAATTTTCAAGCTATTTTCTAAATATAAATTGGTCGGAGTTCAAACTGTTATTGATTAAATACCCAACTGAGATAAGAATTGAAGTGATAATCTAAATGGGGATTAAGGCAAATGAGAATATGTAAATAAATCCAAAGTGAGGATGAATAGAAAGGAAATTGATTTAACTGATAATCAATGAAGATAAATACGTAGGATGTACGTATATTATTCTATTCGCATAGTGATTTGATCCAGATTCGAGCACAAAATTTTGAGATAGTATTATCGATCCGAGTTGCGATTTTTCACTCGATTTCCGACGTCGAACCTGGATATGGATTTTTGATTGGTTCTGGATATTCTCTATCATAGTTGTGACTATGCAAGGAGAATGACGGTTTCTGATCAAGAAACCAGATCTGAGTCCGCACTAGGAAGTCAGATGGACGATACTAGTTCGGAAGTGGAATTGTGTGATCGAATGAGCGATTAGATTTGTATGGCGTACAGATGATATGTGACATCGTACGGGTTTGAATGAAATTGGCATTGAAATTTATGGATAAGAACTGTAAAATGGTCTTTGAAATGAAAAGTATATTTTGTGAAATATATGATGAGGTAAAATGGAAATTGGAAATTTCTATGACTTAAGATTCACTTTATGAAGAAGGTAATGTGGTTAATAACTTTATAAAAGAGTAATCAAATTTGAATATTTGATTTGGAATAAACAAGGTTATATATCTTTGTTATATATGGTAAACTCCCCTTGTTGAATCTATTGACAGAAGAAAAGGGTTTTGAAAGTATTTGAAGTATAAAAGTGAATTTATATAAGTAGGAAGTGATTCCGAAAATTTCCCAAGGTTATTATATATATATATGTATACATAAAGGATTTTGTGAAAATGATTTTGGAAAAAAGGTTTTGGGAACCTATGGATTTCTAAAAAGGCTTTTGATTTTTGGGAAAAAATCACATTTGGAATTTGGAAAGCCTAGTTTGTGAATTATCGATTTTGGGATAATCGATTTTGAGAAAGGAGATTTATATGAGATTCATACTTTGTGTATGATTCGGAGATACTATATATATTTAGTATAAAGTGTATTGAAAGTGGCTCTGGGGAAAAAGGCGCTCCCTTGAATGAACTTCTCAGGAGTGCCACAGGGTGGTACTGCCTTGAGCCTCAAAGAGGAGGAGGCTCTAAAGTTGATCCTTTGAGGAGTCCGGACAAACTAGTTCCTGAGAATTATTGGGTAGCGAAAGTCGAGGGTGCTGATGCCTACATGGGCATTTGGGTTATGCTACGACGATAGTGTAACTCGATGTCGCTGCGATCTACTGTGTGGACCATAGCAAAAATCGTGTGGAGGATGAGTGCCAACAGTCTACACTTGATTTTGCCGGGATGGCAACGTAACATCGGTAGACTGCGATCTATGGTCAAGTGGAGAAGTTTCATTCTTTTGGCAGCGAAATTCGGTGGCGCTGATGCCTACAGTTATATGGGTTTTTGCTGTGACAGCAACGTAAAGCCCGGGTATAACTGCGATCTGTAGCGGGTTCCATGGCATAATCGGGGGGTGCGGAGGTCTACAGTTATCTATGGATTTTGCCGGGATGGAAACGTAACCATCGGGTTAACTACGACCGTGGATGGGAGTGAAGATTTCTAGAGCATTCTCACCAAAGATATTTTCTCTATTTTCGAAACTGTTTTCTATATTTTCAATAAAATTATTTTCTAAGTATTTTCACTGGGTGTTGAAAACGGGTTTACCAAGTATTTATAGAATTTCAGTCCTACGCCTGATCAACGTATGACCGAATTTCTATGAGAACGAGGATGGACTTGTTTAGGCATCGAGTTATGAAAGGTATTTTTGATAAAAGCTATTTTGGTAATATTATGTAGATTTTAAAGTTTTTAAAGAATAATTTAACTAAAATAAACATTAAATTGAAATTCTCGGTTCATTCCTTTACGAGGACGAAAAGTTCTAAAGGGGGAGGAATGTGACGACCCGGATTTTTTTGATGTCTATAGTTCGGAAGGTAACTGATTTAAACCATTGGAATATTAATTTGGATAAGCCGAACAAATGAAATTCTGATAATTAAAATGTTTAAATATATATAAATTGAATTAAAAACTATATTAGAGATTTCTTTTTTTTAAATCTTCGGGTATGATAAATCCTATAGAAAAGAAAATAAACTTTTTGTATAGGTAAACTTTACCATTTAAATTCAAGATAAAAATATCCATAAATATGTAAATAGATATATACAAGCTTTATAGTATATATAAGTACATAAATAGATATGTATATAACCATACATATAAGTAAAGAAAAAATATATATGTATGAATATAAATATAAATGTGCATGATGATAACCAAACATAAATGCATATGGAAATATATATATATGAATTCCATAAATTAGATTAAAGGAAAATGTTCAAATATATTTATATATATATATATAGACAAACATATAGACAAGTCTTATCAAATAAAAATATACATAAGTAAGTATGTATGTATATATGTTAAATGAAGTGGTAAAAGTGATAGAATGGAAATATACATATGGTGTATGTATATACATATGAATGGATATGTATGTAAACATACAAAGTGACAAGCATTTAATCCTAGCCTACAAAACTTAACAGCAAAGTTTTTATATAAAATCAAATCAGCCTCCACAAGAAAAAAAATCTCTGACCAAAGGATTAGAAAGAAATTTTTTGTACTAGTAAATACCTTCCCCGTAAAACACCTTTTCTCTCTATATATGTACATCATTCTTCTTATTCCAGTTCGTTCATCAAAATTTAGCATTTCAGAAACAAATCTTACCACTGAAACTTGAATAAACAACTCAACACAAACCAAGACCTGAGGCAGCTAGCAGCTTTCCAAACAGAAGTGTTCTCTGTTCAAATTGTCTTCATGTGAGTAAACATTAAATTTAAAACTTAAGTAGATCTATGGTTGTTGCTTATGAATTTCTGTGATGATGATGCCTGTATGTGTAGATATAAGTATAAAATCTTATATATGAGTGTGTACAGATGTGCATGTCTGATTGTATTTTTGTTCTTCTCTATTTCATAATACAGAGTCTAAATATAGAGATAATTCATTCTCTTTTCCCCTAATTTCTTTTAAGGCTTGGTTTTCAAACAAGAAATGTTTGTTTAGACATAAATTTAATTTTAAAAATGAATTTAAGTTAAAATATTTGAAAGTTTATCTGGTAATTAAGAGTACAGTAGGATTTCTTTATATATGCTAAAATCAATCACTCTAATCTGTTGTTTCAAGATCATAACTTGAATCCATTTTTAAAGTTATGATTTTGAAAACAAATATCAAAATTTTTAATGTTGAATTGAATGTGTATTTGGGGGATGACTGGAATTTGGTTTCTGGACGAATTCTGGTGGCCGGAGCTACTGGAGTGGTCGGGAACATCATTGGAGATGGAAGGGGTATTGGAGGTTCAGGAAAAAATATCAGGAAGGTGATCAGTGGTCGGCGGCGATGGTGGTTGGTCGATGAAGTCTGTAGCCCTAGTTTTGTTTTGGTTGGGTATTTTGATCGGCATTGCATCTCTGGATGATCGAGTGCAACAAGATCCTGGGAAATGAAAGCTTGGACGTCGGCGAAGTGGTGGCTGGAGCCTCTGACATTCCAGTGGTCGGAGTAACGAACACGAGGTGATTCCAGGTTTATCTTTGGTTCCAGTTTTGGGTTAGTAAGCTCGAATTTGAATTCGAGTTTGTAGTGACAATTTGATGGTCGGAATCGAGTTCGAGGGTGATCGCCGAGATGCGTAAGCCATCGCGAGTGATCGGAAGGGTGGCAGTGCTGGTGCATGTGCAGGGAGGTGATGGTGTATCTGTAGTTGATTTGGGAGGAAGGGTACTCGAGTATCCATTCGAGTTGTTTCGTGTTTTGATCGAAGCATCGGGGTGATTGACTCGAAGTTTTTTTTATATAGGCTCGGGTCAAATTTTGTTACAGGTTTTGAAGCCTATCAATGTTTTAGATTTTGAATTTAAACTGAATTTAAAAATGAAAAGTAAGTTTTAATCAAAATTTTGAAGTAAGTTTTAAAGTATGGATTCAAAATGAATTTGAATCCTAGTTTTTAAATGAATAAGTTTTATAAAAACGAAATGTTTTTAACAACTTAAAACTGTTAAAGTATTTTATAAAATGACTTTAAATCTGAAATAAAGTTTTAAACAGAGTTTTAAATAAGTTTAAATCTGGGTTCAAGTTTAGTTTGAATCCTAGTTTTGAAATAAAATAAAGTTTTTGAATTTAAAATGTTTTAAAACAACTTTGAGTGTTAAAGTATATTTTAAATATGGTTTGAATTTAAAAATGAATTTGGTTTAAAATTCTTTTAAATTCTTGATAAGACAAATATTTCTTGAACATATAATACAAGAGGTCCTGAATTGTTTTAAAAACTTTGTTAAAGTAAAATTTGTATTCATTTTAAATCTAAAATTTAAAATGGAGTTTGGAAGTAAAATTTAAGTAAATTGTTACTGATAATTTAATCATTAATAAGAATAAAGTTTTATCTTAAAGGTAATTAAAATTTAATGATTTATAATTCATTAAATTATTAAGGTAATTAAAATGGATAATTTATTTATTTAATTAATGATTTAGGTTAATTAATTAAGTAATTAAGAGTTTTAAATTAATTAATTAATGATTAATTAAATTGTTTAAAAATCATTAGTTAGTTAGATGTAGGGAATATTAATTAAGGATTAAAGATTATTATGTATATTAAAATCAAGTGTTTTGAATTGAATTGTTTAAAAGAAAATCCATATTTCGAATTGACTTCTAAATTGGTTTTAATGTGGTAAATGTTTTGAGTAAGTATTTAAAATAAATGCAAGTTTATCCTTAATTAGGTAAGTTGAGATTAATTAAGAATAATTAATTAATAAAATAAATTAAGCTTAATTACTTTGTAATTAAGTATAATTACCTAATGAAGTAATCAGTGGATGATTAATAAACTAGTTAGAGATCCAAGTGATTAAAGTGGATTTAGGTTGATAATTAATTAGAAACTATATATCTCTAATAAATTTTAATTAAGGATGGTTGAATGATATTGGATGTTTTGGATTGATGATATCTCTGATGGACGTTTAAGATGTGCGGTTACCCCTCTGAGTTGAGTTGTAATGTGATATGATAACCTGGATATGAATGATATTGTTTAAACTTAGAGATGACATCGAATTCGAAAAGACCGGGGTCGGGTATCAGTAAATACCCGAAACCACTTCGATTTAGAATCTACAATAATTATGTATAGATTAATTTGTGAAATCAATATGCTGGAATGGAATAATTCAAGTAGGTTGGACCATTTAAATTATATAGTGGTATTTGGAGGATTGTGTGTGAAATAAGTTTGATTTTGGCAAGTTAAGGACTCGTAATAAGGTATGAGTTACCCGGGTTTTAAATAGTTGTATGCATTGGTATTTCATGTTAGATGGGTTTACTCACGCTGGTTTCCAGCCTGACCCGGGTGTTACCTTGATGTAATGCTCGGGTCAGACCGGGTATTATAGATTTTCAGGTAAGGACGTTCTGGAGCTCAGGAGGCGAGCTGGATGGCAGGAACGTATGGAGTGTTTCCACTGTGATATTATTTCTGTTTATCTGGGACTTGTGATTTGTATATGTCCAGTGTTTGTGTATGTGTGTAACTTGAATGTAAAAATGTAATTGACAGATACAGTATTCTTTTGTAAACTGTTATTATTTGATATTATATTTGATCCGCTGCGTTTTGTGAGAATCAGTGCTGTGTTTCTGTTTCTTCTTCTTCAATCTCTTTCTTCTTTTCCTAACTATCTGGAATTTTCGCGATCGAAAATTTTGGGTCGTCTCATACAGAGACCGATGGTCCCTTTATACGGCTTTATAATTTAATTGGCGTATTACTAATGCATCTCAAACACTCATCTAAGGGTTAACTAGCCTAATTCCAACAAACAAACAACTAACTAATTAAACTTTGAGGTCTGTGTGTATCCTATACGGATTATACACTAGTACAAAGCGAAATCGGCCCGGGCATAACCCCAGTATTTGCTATCGACCGCTGGTGGTCGTAGCTTATATGCCAGCTCTACTACTAAATACCGATTCAACAACAATACTGACATAGCCCATCGACCACCAACGATCGAAATCCTATTTAGACTAACCTAACGAAAGTCAAGTAAAGTCCCATTCTAGCTAGTTAATACCTCTTATCAGAAGCGACGCAGACCCCATTTCCCTAAAAGTACTGAGCTATTTCATACTTCAGATCCGAGGTGAATCCTTGGTATATTTTCCCCTACCTATACACAAACATATAAATCAGTGAGTGCGGTTATACGTGTATATATATTCCTATTCCTAACACATTAATTCCTATGCTTAGGAATTCCAGAATGTTAAGTTCCACATTTTAATTTATTAAAGTTATCCTTCCAAAAAGGATTACCATTATAATTTCCCATAAATTACTCGAAATTAGACTTTTGCTCCATTTAAAATTACAAAGAATTATCTTCTTTTATTGAAATAGACATTGCAAACTATGAAGGAAAATGTTATCCCGCCTTTTGGCAAGGCCGTGACACCAAGAGCTTGACTAGATACCGATGACGGTTTGTCTTAGAAATCGGTTATATGCAGGTTCACTATGGATATCGACGAATTTTGTCCGAGTCCGTATCAAGCTACGATCGACCAGACTCGACGAGCAAAGCCATGGAAGCCAGCGTTCCAAATCTCAAGTCAATCCAAGTTCGTATGATCGAGTTAGGTTCGATACAAGCTAAGGAAGATCAACTCTATTTCGTATCGATCGGCTAGGCCTTTGTTCGAATCGATCAGCTTCGTATCGATCAGAAGGCCCTAGTTCGAATCGATCAGGTTTGCATCCATCACCAGAGTCCACTTCGTATCGATCGTCCAGAGTCTACTTCGCATCCATCAACGAAGCCTTGTTCGAATCCATCAGGAGAACCTTGTTCGTATCCATCAACCCACACTGTTCGTATCCCTCAAGCCCAGTTGCTTCGTATCCATCAAGAATTCCTTGTTCGTATCGATCCAGATCATGGTTATTCGTATCGATCGGGCTACCAGTGTTCGAGTCCATCTGGCCACGTCAACTTCGTATCGATCGGCTGGAGCTATTTCCAATCGATACGAACAAGGCCACGCAGTTAACTTATTCCACGTGTCCTCCATCGATACAAACAGGGCTCGTTGCATCGATGCGAAATAGAGACACCTTCCATCGATTCGAACAAGACAAATGCTTTGATACGAACAAGGTGAAAGACCTGGAACGACTCAGTTAACCCGGCGTAGAAAGTGGATCGAACCAAAGAATCTCGCCATGTCATCACCTGGGCATGCGCAACCATCGATTCGAACAAGATCGAGTCGAACCAAACAGCCTGCCGAAAGTCTCCATTTCGTATCGATGATATATCGCGATCTACAAGTCCGAATGCTATGAAATTTTTACAGGAGTTTACGTGCATGTTGAAGAATGTCCACACCAAATTTCGACTCCATCGGACGCAATCTTGATCGATACGAAATTCGTTCGTATCGATCACGGATCGGGCCGAAACTTTACGGGCTTGGTCGCGTGGGCCCGCTCACGTGCCAGAAGAAGTCTCCCGAGATCTGAGTGAAATACCAGCCTCCTACACCTATAAATAGAGCCCCAGAGCCTACAGGAAAAGGATCTTTGAATTCTCCAATGCCCAGACTCTACCGGATTCTGTTCTAAAGTCCATTGCTGCTGTTGCTAACGAATTTACTGCTGTAATTCATTGTTATCTGCTATAACCTGCTGCAATCAATTGTAATCATCAAAGAAACATCAATAAAGCGATCAATTTCATAGTGGACGTAGGCAATACGCTGAACCACTCTAAATTCCTGTGTTTCTATGCATTTTTTATCATTTACATATCTGTTTTTGGAGTTTTTGTTAGATAATCCTCCTTTTCCATTTAATTTCTTCATTTTATCTCTTCTAAAACTTCCGAAGAGTGTTGTGCCCAATTTTGGTACAAACACTTTGGTGCTTTCACTGAGAAAAAACCCAATTTTCTCCTGCTCCTTGGATCTCCTCTCGATACCGGATTGCATAAATCCAAGAAGAAGATCCAGATCTCAGACCTTGAAGCCCTTCCATTCTATTCAGATTTGCATCAGATCTAGGAAAGGACTTCATCAATTCATCATGGTAAGCACACGAACTGCTTCTACAGCTACTGACTAAGAAGGACGAGATAGACAAAATCCCGTACAATTGCCTCCATCCATCCAAGATGCTGCCGGACTCGGTTACCAGACAAGAATTCCAGATGCTGCTTCAAGAGTTGACCCAGAGTCGGCAACAACTTACTGAACAACTACACGCCAACACAGAGTTGACCAACCAGCTGAATCACCAAAGGCGTAGAAGATCCAGAAGAGACCAAACTTCTTATTTTTCCACGGAGAGTTCAGCCTCATCTGATGATCATCACCGATCCACACGCCCACGGCTGGACGTAAGCTACACCCAAGCCACAGGACACCAACCTGCCTTAATTCTTGGACAACCCAGAACTGGACCATCCACCAGTCATCATACCGGACCTTCATCCCGAGGAGGTGCCGCTCCTTATCATGTCACAAGCAGTCTTGCTACCACCACCACTACCGAACAAGGAGTTGATGCTAGAAATCAAGCTGATCCGCATCGTCACCAACGGGATCATACTCCAGAACCTTATGTCCCTGAAAACGTTGAACCAAGGAGGCGAGGCACGGACCGTCGACCGCGTCCGGTCCAGACTCGCGCTGTGGAACCCGACCACACCTTGGCACAACATCCTCCAAATATCCAGATGCCGGATATACCGACGATGATTCGTCAAATGATCCGTGAAAGTCAGGGTCTCACTAACGACGACTGGGGAATCTCCTGGAGTCATACCCCTTTCACCGATGACATATTATATGCTAAACCACCTCGGCGCTTCAGGATGCCAACCCTGCCAGTCTATGAAAGAAATTCTGATCCAAATCAACACATCCTGAAGTATGAATGGCTGATGAATGCTGCGAGTGCTGATGATGTAGTAAAATGCCGTAGTTTCCCCATTTCCCTGGAGGGCATTGCAACTATATGGTTTACTCGTTTGCCACCACGATCCATCTCTAACTTCGACTAAATGGCCACCAAGTTTGTTGAACAATTCCTTATGCACGTAGCGAGGCCTAAAGATGTTAATACCCTATCTAGTGTCACTCAAGCTCCCGGAAAAACACTCAGACGTTACTTGGAGCGATTTCATGCTGCGTGTGCAGAAATAAGCAATCCCAATGACAACTCTATCCTGATGGCATTGACTAAGGGGATTGATCCTGATTCCGAGTTCGGAAGTTGGTTAGCTGGGAAGCCACCTGCGTCATTGGACCGTTTCTATTCCAAGGCAGCCCAATTCTTGAGAAGGGAGGATGCAAAATAGTCTAGGAAGCAGGATGACGCAGGGCCCATCATTGAAGGAATTCAAAGTAACATCACAGTTAAACAATCCGGGGAGAGTTCTGGAAAAGTTTAGTTGAATATACAAAACAAATAGAACCAGCAGAGGGACAGTGGAAATCAAGCTAAAAAACGAGATCAGAATCGTGGTCCACGACGTAGAGCCCCCATATTCGACAATTATACTCCATTGAATACGTCACTGGAGAATGTGTATTTGCAGACCTATAATACCATGCAATACAAGAAACCTGCCCCGAAACCGTCAACGGAAAGACAAGTCCAAGCAGGGAAGTTTTGTAGATTCCATGAAAGTTATGGCCATAATACAAATGAGTGTCGTCATTTGCAAGATCTCATTGAAAAACTAATACGTGAATGGAAGTTGGATCGGTATGTTTGGGCACCGCAATCAGGATGTGCGGGCCCATCAAATCAGAATCGTGCACCAAATCAAGAAAGGCAAGAGGAACCCGCTCGAACTGGCGGGAGGTTGGTTATTAATACAATAAGTGGTGGTCCTCATCCAACAGACCGAAGCTGGAAGGAAATGGAGTCGTATGCCAACCCTATTAGGCATGCAGACTTCGAGTGTTATAGTAGTTTTAATGAAGGGGATCCGGCCAAACAACAAAAGACGATGATTGATGACATCGTATTCAGAGACAGGGATGCTGATAAAGTCGAAGCCCCCACTATCAATCCACTGGTCATCTCAGCTCAAGTAGGTCCTGCTTGGATGAAGAGGATCTTAGTTGACAGTGGAAGCTCTGTGAATATTTTGTTTAAATGAGCTTACGACCAAATGAAGATGGAAGCCAAGGATTTGAAACCTTGTCAGTCCCGGATCCACGGTTTCAATGGGAGCGCTACTATACCTACTGGAGTAGTGGAACTACCAGTGGAGTTGGGAGTTAGAGAACGTCGGAGAGTGCGGATATTACAGTTCGTTGTGTTAGACATAGACTCCCCTTATAATGCTTTTTTGGGCCGACTGGCCCTCGCTGAGTTCAGGGCAGCTATTGCCTCGTGGTGCTTAACCCTGAAGTTTCCCAATGATCGTGGAGTGGGAGTCATTCAAGGAGATCAGGCTGCGGCGAGAGCCTGTTATGTTGCCGAGCTGCGGGAGGCGCTGCGAAAGGAGAAAGGAAAGGGCGTAGAGGAATCTCTCTGCGTCCGTTTTGCTGATAATTGACAATTAACGCCTGGGCCTAGGCCCGGGCACCCCATCCAGTTCCAAAGGGATCTTGATCCAAGAGAGACTGAAGATGAAAAAGAATCTAAAGAAAGTCAAGCATCCCCGGCCGAACTGACGATCGATGTCCCAATTGACAATGATGATGATTCGAAAATGATAAAGATTGGGTCTCAGCTAAGCCAGCAAACCCAAGAGGAATTGGTTGAGTTTTTACGGGCGAATCTTGACGTATTCGCTTGGAGGCATTCTGATATGTGTGGGATCTCGCCGGACATCGCGAGCCACACTCTGAATATTGACCCGCGTCATGTCCCGGTCAAACATAAAAGGCATGGTATGGATCCAGAGAGATCTGCCACCCTTAAAGAAGAGGTAGAAAAGCTTAAAGCAAACGGGTTCATTCGAGATGCGCTATACCCCAAATGGGTGTCGAATCCCGTGCTCGTCCGAAAGTCGAACGGAAAATGGAGAACGTGTGTCGATTACTCCGATCTGAATAAAGCTTGTCCTAAAGACAGTTTCCCGCTTCTCAGAATTGATCAGCTCGTAGACTCAACAGCTGGACATGAACTCTTATCCTTCATGGATGCGTATTCTGGTTACAATCAGATACCAATGTATTTGCCTGATCAAGAACATACCAGCTTCGTAACCAATCTGGGACTTTATTGCTACAAAGTTATGCCATTTGGACTCAAGAACGCCGGGGCTACTTATCAACGATTGGTCAATCGAATGTTTGCCAATCAAATCGGGAAAACCATGGAAGTATATGTAGATGACATGCTTGTGAAGTCACGATTTTCCACTGACCATATTAAAGACTTGGAAACTATGTTCAACATACTTCGAGAATACAGAATGAAGCTCAACCCACTGAAATGTCATTTTGGAGTCGCATCCGGAAAATTCCTTGGGTTTATCGTTACTGCTCGAGGAATAGAAGCCAACCCTGAGAAGATTTGGGCAATCAGAAATCTTGAAACTCCGAAAACTATAAAGCAAGTCAAGAGTCTCAATGGGAAAGTAGCAGTATTGAGCAGGTTCATTTCAAAGTCCACTGACAAATGCATTCCCTTCTTCGATCTGATCCGAAAAGGAAAACGAAACTTTGAATGGACCACAGAGTGTGAGGGCGCTTTCAAAGCACTAGTTCAGCATCTGTCCACACCACCTATCCTGTCAAAGCCTATCGATCATGAAAAGTTGTACGTTTACTTGGCGATATTAGAAAATGCTATTAGCGCTGCATTAATTCGAGAAGAAGGCAGGATACCGAAGCTAGTGTAATACATTAGCAAACGATTGACTGGAGCTGAGAGGAATTATCCAAAGCTGGAGAAGTTAGCTTATTGCCTTGTTATTGCATCAAGGAAGCTCGGACCATATTTCCAGGCACATCCTATTATTGTTTATACCGACCAGCCATTACGACAGGTTCTTACGCGGCCTGAGACGTCTGGTAGGTTACTCAAGTGGAACATCGAACTGAGTCAGTTTGATATTACTTATACTCCAAGGCGAGCCATTCAAGGACAAGTCCTAGCTGATTTCATAGCTGAGTTTACCATTCCAGAGGACTTGCCCGAAACCAGTGAATCTCCCGAATACATCTGGAAGCTGTACACTGATGGTGCATCAAACGACCGGTGTTCGGGCGCTAGAGTTGTACTTGAAACCCCTGAAGGCCGATC
The DNA here is from genome assembly GCA_030737815.1 of Allium fistulosum. NCBI lineage: Eukaryota > Viridiplantae > Streptophyta > Magnoliopsida > Asparagales > Amaryllidaceae > Allium > Allium fistulosum. The sequence goes on along the minus strand of CM060903.1, from coordinate 872,681,310 downwards.
TATATGTTATGCTTTAAAGTTCGATTTTCATGCAACCAATAATGAAGCTGAATATGAAGCCCTCTTAGCTGGACTAAAACTTGCCAGAGATTTAAGAATTATTGCTGTGGAAATTTATTGTGATTCACAATTAGTTGTGTGTCAAGTTCGGGGAGAATATCAAGCGAGAGATCGAAGGCTGGCTGCCTACTTAGCTCGAGTTCAGGAAGTACTGGATCAGTTTGATTATTATGCCATTTATTGTATACCTCGAGAACGTAATCAGAAAGCCGGTTCATTGGCGAAGTTAGCTAGTACAGGTGAAGCTCAGCAAATGGGACTCGTTCCCATAGAGACACTAACTTCCCCAAGCATTGACCAGGCAGAAATAGATTGGGTATGTGAAACCGTCCCCGATAAGGTGTCATGGATGACTCCATTCAAAAATTATCTTGAGCATGGAACCCTGCCGGAGCGTAGGAGTGAAAAGAGATAAGTCCTTCGGAAGGCCTCATGATTCACCATCCAGAATGGAATCATGTACAGAAGAGGGTACTCTGTTCCTTTACTCCGGTGTATCGCTCAGGATGAAATTAAATGAGTATTACATGATGTACACGAGGGAGAATGTGGCGATCACACCGGGGGGCAAGCACTAGCCAAGAAAATACTTCGATATAGATATTATTGGCCGACTGTGAATCGCGATGCGTCAGATTATGTGAAGAAGTGTGATAAATGTCAAAAGCATGCTCGAATTCCTAGAGCCCCACCTACCGAGATAACGCAAATGGTCAGCCCATGGCCATTTGCAATATGAGGCATCGACATTATTGGTACTCTACCTCTGGCAAAAGGTTGTGCGAAATACGCCATCGTCGCGGTTGATTACTTTACAAAGTGGGCTGAAGCTGAACCTCTTGCTACCATAACAACGAAAAAAGTAATCAACTTTGTAGTCCGCAAAATTATCTGTCGATTCGGTCTCCCACACACCATTATCACTGACAACGGAACCCAATTCGACAGTGCTGAATTTAAAGATTTTTGCAAACGATTTCACATTCAAAAGAAATTCTCTACAGTTGCACACCCTCAAGCGAACGGACAGGTCGAAGCGGTTAATAAAGTTATAAAGTCCATTCTGAAAAAACGACTGGAAAAGGTCGGGGGCAAGTGGGTCGATGAACTTCCTATGGCTTTATAGGCTTACCGAACAACCCACAAGTCCACGACCGGTCACACTCCATTCTCTCTCTCTTATGGTTCAGAAGCTGTTATTCCAATCGAGGTGGAAATAACTTCTCATCACATGACATACTATGATCCGAAAACAAATGCTATATTACTTGCTGAATCTCTCGATTTACTAGATGAGAAGCGCGAAGAGGCTGATTTGAGGGCAGCCGCGTATCGAAGTCGAGTCGCCCGATTGTACAACGCCAAGGTCCACCCGCGAACCTTTGAACTAGGCGATCTCGTCCTGAAAAGAATCTATCTGGTTTCTTCGCATATGAAGCCGACATGGGAAGGATCGTATGTTATTGAACGAAGGCTCGGAGATGGCACATTCAAGTTATCGACCGTTGACGGTCTTACTTTGCTAAGAGCCTGGAAAAGCGAGAGTCTTCGTCGCTACTACACATGACTGGCTATGTTTATTCATTTAGTTTATTTCCCATTTTGCAATTTTTTTCTGCATTTCGAAATTAGAATTTGTAATAAGGCAACTGACTTTGCCATATTTTCTTATTTTAGCAATAAAATGCAATCTCTTCGAGCCAGAGCTGTGATTTACTTGAAATACTTCATATGATCATCACTATGCACGGAGAGCTAAGTTCCATCATATGGTGGGACTTATTCAAATATGGAGTGATTGTGATGTAACCAGTCACTCACTAAGTGAAACCCGAGATCGGGGACAAGCCGTCACACCAAAGTCAAAAAAGGATTGATACACGACAATCCTTCACTTAACTCCAGATTCCCGGAGTGCGAACTGGAGTATAAAAATACGTCTACGAAGAGGGTGGATCCGTCCGCCTAACGACTTCATCTGTATCCAAACCAAGTTTGAGGAGGGTGGACCCGTCCATCTAATGACCTCACTTGTTAACTTGGGGTGGATGTGATCCGACCATCCACGATCCTAATTTATTTTTCGTTCCCAGAGTGCGAGCGAAATCCAAAAACATGCAGCAGATGTGACTGACCGTCTGTTCACCAACTCCGAACTCCCAGAGTGCAAGTCGGAGTATAAACATTAACTCCGGATTCCCAGAGTGCGAAACGGAGTATAAACACCAACTCCGAACTCCCAGAGTGCGAGTCGGAGTATAAACATCAACTCCAGATTCCCAGAGTGCGAATTGGAGCATAAACACTAACTCCGAATTCCCAGAGTGCGAATTGGAGCATAAACACTAACTCCGAATTCCCAAAGTGCGAGTCGGAGTATAAATGCCAACTCCAAACTCCCAGAGTGTGAGTCGGAGTATAAACATCGACTCCAAGTTCCCAGAGCGCGAATTGGAGTATAAGTACCAACTCCGAAATCCCAGAGTACGAGTCGGAGTATAAATGTCGGCTCTGAGTCCCCAGAGCGCAAGCGTACAGTTAAAATCTGAATCGGCGTAAACAACCGCCACTAAACAAATGGAAATCCCCGGAGTGCGGATATGATCATCGAAAATCAAGCAAGTATGGTTGAACCACTCAATCTTCACTTGTCCCAAACGTCCGTTCAGCGGCACTAGACTCAACGTGCTATAAGTGAAATGCGATCACTGGCTGGTGTTCAACAACTCATCCCAAGACTGGGGGCAGGACTTAAGCATCGACCATTGACTGAAGCGGTGCGACATCAAAATTCAACTCGCTTCCCGGTCGCGAACCATGTCCGTAGTTTCCAGACCTGGCGCAAAAAGACAAACTTGACTTGGAAGCTGGAACTTTACAAGTGTATTTCAAACATTGAAACACTTAAGCAAATACACAAGAAGCTAAAAAAGAAAAGTTTCATTTCTACTATTTATGAAAGAAATTCGTGTATAAGTTTGTTCCAAAAAATTCTTACTAGCAGGGGTCGAACCCGCATCTATACACGACCAACAAAATGAAAGTCAAAATAAACCAAGGAAGCATATCTAATCTTTCTTCTTCCCCGGCTTCCTTTTCGGTGTAGACCCGCTGGAGCCGCCACTACCCTTCCTCTTTGAGCCTTTGCTTTTCGATGGTCGGTCTCCAGGCGGGGGCATGATCTCAACATCCTCCTCCGAGCTCGAATGAATAGGAATGCTTCCTGCGGGCGGAGTCGGAGAAACATGATCAAGTGTAGAAGATGGAACGGGCACACTGGTGTCGAAAACTGTACCACCAGGAGATATCATTCTGAGCAGAGCTGGACCGGATGCCGCCATCCCACCTCCAAAACTACCACCATGAGCTGCTGCTTCCATCTCAACGTCGATCTTGGCCAATATTTCCTCTTCAGTAACCGTTCGAGCCTCGCTGGGAGCATCAGTAGTTGGCATCGAAGAACTTGTAGCAGGAGCGCCTCCACCCATAATAAATGGCAGGTCGGCAAGAGGATCGCCATGACGGCGAAAGAGTTCCTCCGTCAACTGTTCATCAAAAACAAGTGAGCTTCCCCGCATTTTGTCAAGCGGCGCAGTCGTAGTTATAGTGGTCGCTTCAGTAACGATAGCCCCCTGCGTCTGATTTGATTCTTGAGTAGCAGGAGGCACAACCGATGCAGCATCGATCACTTGACAAAAAAATAAGAGAACTGTTAGCACTTAATTCGAGTGAAGATTCCGACTTAAGGAAGATATGTGGAATGTTCAGAGTACCTTCCTTAGTTTGACTTGTTGGCGGCTGAACGGCTTCAGCAACTTGCTCTGTAGCCGGAGACATCTACGGCTGATCCGGATTGTAGGCAAGAACAGCTTGGGGATCGACCGCAGGCAAGGATTCAGGCTGGGTTGACGCTGGAAGTTCAAGACTTGCATCGTGGTGTTCAACCCTAGAGCCTTCTCCTATTTCCAGGTGCTAGGTGCCGAGCCTCTCCTTCTCATAAGAAATCATTGACTCGTGGAGAATCTTCCTTTCATCTTCATTCAGCAGGCGATTCTTGAGCTCAAACTCATCAATAGACTCACCCAGATGCACCGCTTTCTCCTCCTCAACCAATCGGCCCCAGGCATTATATAGATGTGCCGGGTAATCATCGAGCCAGGCTAGACCCCTGTCCCTCAGCATGTTGGCGTTGTAAACAATGAGATGATCTTCAATGTCGGCTTCTAACCTGGACTCGGCCGATCTCACCTTCTCCTCGACCTCAGTCTCCACCTTGCGGACCTTAGCCACGGTCGCATCCCGTTCACCCCGGAGCAGAACAGCCTGTTCACACACCTTTTGGGCTGCACTGTTCACATCATCCCTTTCCTTGGCCATGTCAGAGAATTTGGCCTTAAGCTCGTTGAGTTCCTTGACCGCCGCATCCCGTTCGACGGTGACTGTAGTATTTCGGTGGCCCATCTCCTCCACCAAGGCAACATGTGTTTTCCTCAACCTATCCATCACCACAGTCGCTTTATCAGCTTTTTTGGTGGCCTCAATTTCAGATTTCCGAGAAGACTCGGCCTCAGTATTGAGCACTTGTATAATTCGGTCTTTTTGAGCGAGCTCGGATTCCATCTTCTCGATTGCTTTGGCTCGATCAAAAGATACCTTGGAAGGTTTCTCTGCAGCCTTTACCCAGTCTCTATACTAGGTGTAGACGTCATGAACGTAATCATGCACCGTGTTTTCCACCCCTGATGGAATTGTTTTTAAGTGTGGTGGGAAGACGTAGCCGTCAAAGCATATGTTCGGGAACTCCTTCCTCTGTTGAGCAATTTTAATAGCCCCTTCCCCCGTGGGCTCAGTTGGGACCTGCTCTCAATTATGGGGGCCACAGGATCGACTCTCTGGAGATGAGTTTCAAGCCTGGAAGTATGGGAAGATGGCCGGTGTCGCGGAGGCTTTGGTGGGTGTGAAACATGAATAGGAGGTGGAGATCGAATTCTAAGAGGTGGCGAATGGGATCTAGATCGGTGTCTATATTCTCTGTCCCTGTCCCGCTCGTACCTCTCTTGATTAGAGTACCTGCGATCGCGGTCTCTATCCGAATCTCTCCTGCGAGAGTCATAGTAGGTAGAAGATTTTCGAGCCGAGCGAAGGCTTCCAAGCATTGATCCTCTCCCGAACATCGTACCTAAAAATGAGAAACAAAGGAAAAGTTAGTGATCTCTTGGGTTGGACGGTTTATAGTTATGAATCATGTAGTGCAGTGAAGTGTATGTATGTGCAACCCCCTGACCAACTGAAAATGTCGGCCGCGCTCATAGCAAGCGACCCGCTCAGCTCAAGAGCATTGTCAAGCTCCTCCATCCCGGTGTCGTGTTGAAACGACACATAATCCGGAATCAGAATATCAGCAAGCCCTTCGAAAGGATTCTCTACTTGCGGAGGAGGAGCCTCCAAAACTCTAATCCCTGGGACGGGCAAAGACATAACCACGGATTTCAATCTCATGGATTTAGAACGCTTATAAGCAACTGCCTTGCCTTTTCTCCTTCCTCCAGAATCTTGAAAACTGGAAGAAGGCCTAGCTTGAAGTTCGTTATCAGTGGGCATTCTCTCCGGATCAACTTCTTCAGCTATTACGACTCCGGGCGCTTTACGTTTCACCCGCTTCTTCGAGACCGTTCTAAGTGTCCCATCCAGCCTTATGCTCTGCTTCCGTTCAATCAGCCCGACAATTCTCAAGTTTCTGTTGGTTAGAACCAAGTCATTGTTCCTCTCTTCACCCGGAACTGTTTCGAGGATCCGAACTAGCTCCCTGAAATATCCACCATCGGGTCATGAGATTGCGACTGTAGAAGAAGAGAAGTATGCCAGTTTTGAAAACGATTACTATTATCCTGATAATTCATGAGAAGGACTGCAACACTTACGTCTATCCAACCATCGCCTAGCGAATCCAGGGGGCATCGAACGTAGAACCATTCCGTTTTAAAGTAACTCAGCCTTCCCCAGGACCCCGTTACTATTTCGTAGTTCCTGACCGCTTCCAAGAATGTGAAAGAAGGGCTATCTCCGCGGCTCTTAAATGTTGAAGAGATATCTAATCTCGATCGGCTTTGGTGGTCGAAAGAGAATTTCCATAAATAGAATGAATGTGCTATTCAACAAAGCGTATCCATTGGGGTGTAGCTGGGACGGGGCGATTCCAAGGAATGACAACATTTCCCTTATATACTGATTAAATGGAGGAAGAGTCCCCGCCGTGCAAGCATGACAATTGAAAGCAGTAAACCCCTCCGAGGGAGCATGTGGTCTATCATTTGGCCCTGGCAATAACACGTCATCAAGCGACAGACCATGTCTTAAGCATATCCGTCCCAGCATATCTTCGGAAATGCCGGACGGCACAGTCTTGTGGACGACAAATGAACCGGGCGCCTGGAAACTCGTCCGGTGCTGGATCTATGACTTCGGCCTCGATGGCCGGTATCTCTATTATTGGAGGGATTGAACCTTGAACTTCCTGCTGTTGTGAACTTGAAGGTTCCATGACTAACTAGCTTATGAAAAATCATCGTTAAACAAATAATAAACCCGTGCATCCCGCAGTGTGAAGTGTGTGAATATGTTGTGCGGTGCAGTGCTGTATATCACTTGAAAAATTCTATAGAGTTAAGGAAAGCATGTAAACGACGAGACTTCGAAATTCAGCTGGAATGACCGTCATTGCTGACCGTCACAACCATGCCATCCAAACTTTAGAGACCGATACAAGTTAAAGTTATGAAATTTTTGTTAAGTTACAGTGTCATCGACGAGCTTCGAAGGGAAGTCAAATATGCAGTCCAACGGTCAAGTCCAATTATGCCAAAATGAAGCTCGTCGGAGTTAGATGTTCAAATGTACAAGAGTTTTCAAGATCATCGAAGTTAGGCTCATTGTCGATCATCAAAGTACGAGTTCACATCGATCCGTGTAGTTGTTCGTATCCATCAGGGATACAGGTTCAAATTCGTATCGATCATTCATGTTAAAATTCGTATCGATCGTTCATAGATGATTTCGTATCGATCCCATGGCACGTAGTTCGCATCGATCATGGGACGACACTTCGTATCGATCGGCCAAACAACAATTCGCATCGATCATGGGATGACAGTTCGTATCGATTGGCCGAAGATTGTCTCGTACCAATAAAAAACCATCTCTTTGTATCGATCACCAGACACAGGATTTCGTATCGATCACACCAGCTCGATACGAAATTCAATCATCGACCGATCGATGCGAATGTCCATTAGCTATCGATACGAAACAGTTCCTCCATTCGATATGAGGATCTATCTGGCCCAGATCGATGCGGATTATCTCTTCATAAAACGACCGATACAGATGTGTTCTTTATATCCCTCGATGCTTCTTCTCCAATCAGCCCGGATCCTATTGCTACCTTCTTCGACCAAACTCCGGAATCAACAACACCGGAATCGGCCACGACTTTGGACGGGTTGACGTTGAAACTCGAATCTCATCATTTTAAAGGTCGATTTACCTAATCTAAGAGTTTGGGTTGAAGGACTAGTGATTTAAACGGCGTGAAGTTGCAAGCAGTTTTCCTTTTCCAAGTCTCTGGAGCGATACGAAGACAAGCGCAAGAGTAAAAAGTAAAAAGTGAAAAGTGGCTAAGTCCACGATATTTATATGGACTCGAGTGGGAAGGTGAAAAACGATTCGCATCCCAGTAAACTCGACCGGTTGCAAAATGTCACCACGGGATCGATTCAAACGAGCTATTCGAATCCATCAACTCGAGTCTTTATCAAAGCGAAATTGCCAACGAAGGCTTTTCTGAGTCACCAAAATCCATCGATACGAAGCCATTGTTCGTATCGATCATTTTCGACTCCATCCCCAGTGCAGCGATATGAACGGTGCAGTTCGAATCCATCAAAACACAGCTTCAGGAGGCCAGTATTTATCGATACGAACGCATAGTTCGTATCCATTTTTGTTACCCACATCGATTCGAAAATGAAGTCCACTGAAGTTCCTAACCATCGATACGAACGTTCGCTTCGTATCCATCGGAGCTCATATTCATCGATGCGAAATGGTCATTTCGTATCCATCAATACGATGTGTACCGATGCAGAGACAATGTTTTAACCTTTTACATCGATTCAGGAGAGGATCGATACATAGGAACATTCAAAATCAACCATCGAGTGTTGTTACAATTCAAATCTCACATCGGTTCAGGAGAGGATCGATACGAGATAAACTGACAACGACTCGTGAACGTGCAAACGTCAACGAGAGCCAGATTAACATATATGCGTATATGTCGGACTAATATTCAATTTTCAACATCCACAGGAATTGGATACTTATCTAATAAACGATTACAACAACGAACAACTAATCACCAACATACAGCAAACAGTTACAACAATACAGGGTACAACAGTTGACAATCAACGGTTCACATTACCGAGAAAATCAGTCAAAGATTACAACTTTCAGCGAAAAGACGATGACTGTTCAGAATGAAGATTGCAGCATTTCAAAGCACATCATGTTTCCACAAGATGTACTTTGGGGGGCAAATGTTATCCCGCCTTTTGGCAAGGTCGTGACACCAAGAGCTTGACTAGATACCGATGACGGTTCGTCTTAGAAATCGGTTATACGCAGGTTCACTATGGATATCGACGAATTTTGTCCGAGTCCGGATCAAGCTACGATCAACCAGACACGACGAGCAAAGCCATGGAAGCCAGTGTTCCAAATCTCAAGTCAATCCGAGTTCGTATGATCGAGTTAGGATCGATACAAGCTAAGGAAGATCAACTCTATTTCGTATCGATCGGCTAGGCCTCTGTTCGAATCGATCAGCTTCGTATCGATCAGAAGGCCCTAGTTCGAATCGATTAGGTTCGCATCCATCACCAGAGTCCACTTCGTATCGATCATCCAGAGTCTACTTCGCATCCATCAACGAAGCCTTGTTTGAATCCATCAGGAGAACCTTGTTCGTATCCATCAACCCACACTGTTCGTATCCCTCAAGCCCAGTTGCTTCGTATCCATCAAGAATTCCTTGTTCGTATCGATCCAGATCATGGTTATTCGTATCGATCAGGCTACTAGTGTTCGAGTCCATCTGGCCACGTCAACTTCGTATCGATCGGCTGGAGCCATTTCCAATCGATACGAACAAGGCTACGCAGTTAACTTATTCCACGTGTCCTCCATCGATACGAACAGAGCTCGTTGCATCGATGCGAACGAGAGACACCTTCCATCGATTCGAACAAGACAAATGCTTCGATACGAACAAGGCGAAAGACCTGGAATGACTCGGTCAACTCGGCGTAGAAAGTGGATCGACCCAAAGAATGCTCGCCATGTCATCACCTGGGCATGCGCAACCATCGATTCGAACAAGATCGAGTCGAAATGATCGAGTCGAACCAAACAGCCTACCGAAAGTCACCATTTCGTATCGATGATATCTCGCGATCTACAAGTCCGAATGCTATGAAATTTTCACAGGAGTTTACGTGCATATTGAAGAATGTCCACGCCAAATTTCGACTCCATCGGACAAAATCTTGATCGATATGAAATTCGTTCGTATCGATCACGGATCGGGCCGAAACTTTACGGGCTTGGTCGCGTGGGCCTGCTCACGTGCCAGAAGAAGTGTCCCGAGATCTGAGCGAAATACCAGCCTCCTACACCTATAAATAGAGCCCCAGAGCCTAAAGAAAAAGGATCGTTGAATTCTCCAATGCACAGACTCTGCCGGATTCAGTTCTAAAGTCCATTGCTGCTGCTGCTAATGAATTTTACTGCTGTAATTCATTGTTATCTGCTGTAACCTGCTGCAATCAATTGTAAGCATCAAAGAAACATCAATAAAGAGATCAATTTCATAGTGGACGTAGGCAATACGCCGAACCACTCTAAATTCCTGTGTTTCTATGCATTTTTTATCATTTACATATCTGCTTTGGAGTTTTTGTTAGATAATCCTCCTTTTCCATTTAATTTCTTCATTTTATCTCTTTAAAAACTTCCGAAGAGTGTTGTGCCCAATTTTGGTACAAACATAAAATATCTGTACTTTACACATCTCTTTCCTTTTTGGTATATTCCTTATTATTTTAAACGATGCACTTTATATATAAGTTGTGGAATTAGATAATTTATGGAAATTACATGGAAATAGATACAACTAAGTTGTATCCATAATACCCCAATAGAAAAAACATAGAAATTCACATTGCAAGTCAGATTAGGACAATCTAAGTTAATACTAATAACTTACACTACAATAGAACAGGGCTTTCGTAGCGTTCAGAAAACGCTATTACAACCTACCATAGCGTTTCAGAGAACGCCGTGGAACGACAAGCTATGGTATGCCGTTAGCATTACATAGCAGGGAGAAAAATGCTATAATAAACCATAGCGTTTATAAATGATCATAGAGTTTGTAGCCTACCATAGCGTTTATGTTCTGTTATTAAACCAAAACGCTATAGGAAATATTATCCTGCAGTTGATTTCTATAGCGTTTTCTGGACATATTTTATAGTGTTTCAGCATACCATGTTATAGCGTTAAGATGACATTTTAATAGCATTTCTTATCATACTTGTATAGCGTTTATTATTTCCTATTATAGCGTTTTTGATGCATAAATCTTACATCACATACACAGTTTCGATAGCGTTTTGTATATCAATAGCGTTTATCTAACGCTATTCCATGTAATATTAATTTATAGCATTTATCTGTTTCAGTTTCATCTTTTTATTGTATTATATTATTATATACATACATACATACATATATATATATATATAGTTGCACGACAACTTTGAACTCTACATTGCATATTATGATCATCGAACAGTGAAACCAAATCAACTAATTACACTTAACTAGAGAGCCCACCGTGAGACTCGAGAACAATGAAATAGCGGTGTAGAGAGTGCACAACCATTAAAATTAAGGCTAAAGCACAATCAATAAAGGCATTCATTTCTTACAGTAATAGCCCAGTCTAGGTCATAATAAACAGTTAGCCTCCAACATTACATAATAACAACATTATCTAGCATAATGTACTAATACAAGTACGAAGAAAACATAAGCATATTACTTAGCTCAGGCATCCATCTTTCCCATCATTTTTGCAATCACAGGAGCTACCTTAGGATTTGCTTGATGTTTCATTAAATTTGCAGGATTACTCATACCTGTGTAAATTCAATGAACATATGAGACATGAAGTTAAAAGGAGCATATCCTGATTTGCAGATAATTTTATACTGTGCATTACAGTCCACAAAAGTTAAAACAGCTTGAGTTAAGGACGTATACTTAATACTATCTTAATATGAAAGTTATCAAATATCAACTGTTTAAATTCTTTGCAAATAAGAAGTGGAAAATATCAGATAAATTTTTATCAAATATCAAATACTTCTTAATGGAATGAGCCATGAATTAACTGCAATTGTTAGTTGATCTGCCAAGACATTTGGAAAGCTGTCACATTGGGATAGTCTGCACAGAAAATATGATGCCAAATGTGATGCCCCACCTCTATGCTCATAATAACAAAAAGTATTAAAAGAAATACAGTCTATTATTATGAAGAATAAGGCTGGATAGGAGCGACCATCCGTAATTGGCCTTACACTAATATTGGTTATCTCGATAGGGGTGGTATATACTTTTTATTTTTCATCTATTATTTATTAACTCCCATCGACATATCCAATTATCAGTATAAAACAAACTACGATAGTTCATAATAGTTTAGGACATTAGATATAACAATAACACAGATAATATAAATGCGGAACACAGATTAACAAAAATCTCATATATATATAACCGATGTCAGTTACAATATAGTTGACACGATACATATGATACAACTACAACTGTCGACTCTAGAAGTTATATATACAAGTACATTATCGACTAATATACATGAATACATATCGTTCTATACAATGACACGACTACTACAAAATGACACTGACAACTTCAGAAGATGTGAAAAGTCTTCAAATCCCGAACAGCAACTCAAAGAAGGAAATCTACAACCTGAAATAACTCGGATCTGACCCAAGTATTAAATTCAAAAGAAAATAATACACGGGTCAGTCTAATTCAAACTCAGTTATTAGTGCCTAGCAGCAATAATAATCAGATAGTCAAATAGACGATAATCACAGAAATCTCGTATATCCAACTCTCGATACGAGAATTGGATAACGGCAGATATAACACTAAACAGTGTTAGATGACAAATCAACAATCCAAATCAGAATACAACTCCAAACCATTTAAAATTAACCAACGAAACAATTCAACAAATCGAAACATCAATTTGAAACTGTCAAATCTGATAGGGCTGCAGTACACGCACGCGTGTACTGCCTCGCCACTATCGCAGGAGATACACAAAAGATCAACGAACCAGAACAAAATGACATCGACTCACTCAGAAGAGAGTCAAGTGCAATAGAAATGCATAGCGACATGCACAAGTGACTCGAACTAGTGAGTCAAGTACAAGTCAAGGCAGTGTACAATATTGAAACTGCGATTTCCAAAAAAGGAAGCAAGAAAACTCAATATGCAGAGAACTACAAATACACAAAATGAAGCAATAACTCAATATACAAAGAACTGCAATTTCCAAAATAAAGCTAGAACTAATGTTCGTGAACATGAAGGCAATAGATACAAGTCACCAGTAACAACTATATGAACAGAGTAGTATGAAGGTGAGGGCACCATAGATATGGCACCACAGCACATGACATTTAAAGGTCAATGCCATGCGTTTTTTCTTTTCAAAACGTACTAGAACAAAATGGCATCAACTCAATCGAAAGTAAAAAGCTCCAACTAAGATTAAAAATGGACTATCACTGAACAAGGTGTACATGAACAACAACCCACATGACTCAACCAGTATGCAATAAAATTGCAATGTACAACTCAACCTTCAAATCAAAACATATAAGTGCAATGCAGACAATGTCTACAACACCAATGCAATACCAACCTAACAGTTCGAGACTGCACAAGTGGTTCAATGCAACAAGTCACATATACAAGGTACAAGCCATGTAGCAGCAATGCCAACACAAGATTAGAATATACATGTAGACCAGATGAAGACTGCCTATATCAGACCATCAAGAAACACTACAGTGAAGACTACATAGTCAGACTGCACCGTATCAATGCTAACATGAAGTGCTCACATACTCAAAGTCAACCACTAGAACAACAAACCCACAACTGGATGCTACAAAATGGAGACCGGAACTAATCAAAGACACCAACTAAATGAAGACCGCATATGTCAGACCAACAGAGGCTAGATCAACCTCAACCAAGGCATTATCAAATTTAAGAGTACGAACAAGTCTGCAAACTTACATCATGTAACTAGAATGCACAGTACACATCACATTGAAGCAACTCGAGAAAATCACAGTGAGCATGGTCAGAAAACAACAAGCGAAAGTCGAACATGATCAACATTACAAAAATCAAGTTCAAGTTAGAAGTATCAAAATCACCACATCAAGCATAAGCAAGTAAGTGCACTTATGAACAAGGCATATGCAATCGAGTCGAAGGCAGTGACACCAAAAGTCAAAATGATCAAAGCCATGAAAAATCAAAAATCAGATAACGTCACAGCAATTCCAAACCAAAATCAAAGTTATGCAATTTCATTCACACAACCAAGTGACCAAAGTAAAAAAAAAAGGGAATCGAAATCATGAGAAATATCACCCTCGTAAAGTCGAGCCAAATCAACACTTATTCCTTCCATCTCAGAATCACGTTAAAGTCGAAGTCGATATAAATTCACGAAACCAAGACTATAAAACTACAAAGCACCAATTATACCAATTCGAATGAATTTCAGAAATCGATTCACATAGACGAAATCACAGAGACCAAATCAGAAAAATCAATTGCCGAGGATATCCAAATAACGAATACGATTAACTGGATATTACTGAAATTCGAAAACGTTGAATCAAGTCCCAAGAGTATCCAGTTGACATATTCAATTAAAATCAGACGAACAAAACAAGGGGTCTCAAACCCTAATCTCACTTGAGTAGAAGTTAGATGTGAGTAAAACTCACCTTCTTCGACGAGGCAGTGAAGCTAAAGCCTTAGCATACAAAGCGAAGACGACTCGAATGGAATCGTCAGCAGCCCCAAATTTTGAAGAAGGACGAACGCGACATGCCCTAATTCTGCCGAGAGAACGAACGAGTGCAAGCAAACCAGAGAATCGACCATCAGAGAACGAGCGCAACCCAGAGCCGAAGCCCTAATTCGAGAAAGAAGAACGAAGCCGCCAACGCCCTAATTTTTTAGATCGAAGAAAATAATCGCCGCCATTTTTTTCAGAGCAAAAATAGATCGGGTTGAATAATAAGAAAAGGGGGCCGGTTGTTTTTGAGTTAGGGTTTGAAAATGAGAATAAAATAATGAGGGACGGTTTACAAAGTTATCACGGCAATCAAAAGAACAAAGGGCTAACTTTTCTTTAAAGCCCAACAACATTTAACTCAGCATTCAAAAGAATTTTACAGCCAAAAATATTTCAATACGATTAAAACTGCAATTAACAACGATTCAATCGTTATTTTATCGATAAATAAAATTTACAAAATCCCGGGTTGTTACACCAAACCCAAAAAGCTCAAAAGAGAATGAAACTCGAAAAAGATGTTGAACAATAACTACCCTGACCTTGTATCGTATATAAATTAACTTTTTGAAATTTTCCATCGATCTTGTAGGTTGTCTCAGTTCATGGGTTTGGTGGGCAGCACCTACCTTGAATATGGGCCAGTTTGACGACATGCCAAGCTAACGATCTTCACAAACCCTGCCATTGCTGCCTAACATCAGCAAAGTGCTGCTGACTACGTGGGGCCAGGCCAATGGCATGGCCACTTTTCTGGCTACCTGGCTGGACCATAGTCCGGCTATGGGATGGTGAGGTGTGGCCCTTTTGGCAGCTCTAATGAATTGCAAGGTGATTGCATCATGGCACATCTTCTCTCATATTTTTTTTGAGAACTTGACTTTTTACTAAAACCAATGCTTTAAGTGGGACTAGAAGAAAATGGTTTTGTACGAGGAAAATGAGTATTGCTATATATTTAAATTAGATAAATATCAGACACCCTAATTATTAGGTATTCAAGTAACCATTTCGCAAAAGAATGCGTACATTATAACTTAACTCAGATATTAATACACTTAATTATTTATTCAAGAAACAATTTGATAATTCAATGGGGATATAAAGAAGTAAATGAGATTGTTATCATTATGATAAGGTTTTTGTTGCAAAGCCTCTGCTTTTTGTAAGAAACATGTCCTATTGAAGAATCAGATGATGTTTAGCATATTTTGAAATTGGTAATTAGTTATATTTAAGGTTTTACAGAATTATTAAGTTTTCTTGAATAGATAATTAAGTATATAAGTATTCAAATGGAGTTACACTAGATTTAAAATCAATGAATGGGCTTGTTATCATCAATCATAAGGTGTTTGTTGCAAAGCCTCTGCATTTTCATCAAAAATTGTTCAATTAATGGTTGAATGAATTTTCTTATATTCTTAGTACAATATTATCTAGTTTGAGCCTAAAGTACTACTTATTTTATTTACTCGGACAAAACTATCATTTTTAATCATATTGAAAATTTTCAAGCTTTATGAAAGGGTTAAGGTTTTTGAAAGACTGAGAGAACATGCCATGTATCATCTAAATTTTCATATGGTTATTAAGTTGTTTCTTAAGTAAATGCGTACAAATACTTGAATATGGTATTAATGGGATTTAAAATCAATAAATGGGATGGGTTTCATCAATCGTGAGGTTTTTGATGCAAGGCATCTGCATTTTCTTTAAAAACTTCTTCAATTGAATGGTAGGATTAATGTTGTTTTATTTTTATTTCAGTGTCATCTATTTTGAGTATAAAGTAGTACTCATTTTATTTCCTCAAACAAGACTATCATCTTCTAATCCTATTAAAAGTTTTAGTTTTAAGTAAGCTTAAAGGTTTCTAAAGGACTGAGAGAACAATCAGTGATGTTATCATTTTGCAGGTCATTAAGGATGCCTAAAGGATAACCTCTGGCTTTGGCATAGTAAAAAAATGGATTGCTTCGATTGAAGACAAAATTGACAATGCTGTCAGAAGATTATTAACGATTTATGATTTCTAATGCAAAGCCTCCAACTTTTTGAAAGAAAACAGTTCAAATTGTAGGTTATTATAAATTTTATTTCACTTTTTATTTTGAACTTGTTAAGTATATTTGTATTGAATTGCAATGGAACTTATAGTATTGGAGATTCTTTTGCAATTAGCATCCCTACCCGAGTTTGTAAATATTAACCAACCCATCGATAGCCCATGAAATAACAAAAATATTTGGCACGGTGGTAGTTGTCTAGTATCAAGCATATTGGTTCTTCAAACATGAAAGTATCAGATGTAATACAAAATGGAGAGCACTGAATCATAGCAACAAGAAAAGTAACTTCACAACTTAATGATACTCATTTCAGAAATGAATGTGATACAGATTTCTCTGAATGGTTTGATGGGGTAAATTCATATTCCATAAAGCACGAAACAAGGTCAGAAATCGAGTTCAAACTCAAAAAATGGGCACAACTGATTTGGCATATTAAAAACAACAAGTGAATGTCCTTTTGTTCATATCAATCCTACATCTACCGATTGAGTACTAAAAACAGATTAGAGAAATAGGGATGCACATCGATTCAACATGTGTACTTTATAAACAGGAAATTGAAAATAGAAATCATCTATTCTTTTAATGCACTTATTAATGTGTGTGTATAACATGTTGTTTATAACTCATTAATAGAAAATAATGATGATTAAATTTAAATAAACTGTAAATATGTTTAGATTATGACCAGATGAAGCCGTATATATATTTAATAAAACCACAACTTTGTAGACATAAAATCTCAAGTGTTATAAACTTTTGTAATTTTAAGGATGTATTAGGATTACTGAAGTCTATGTACGCCCTAATATCTATGGAGGAAAATGCATCAATTCTCCGATATGAATACTTATCCCTTGATATATAATTCTTAGGCGATAAGGAAGAAGTTGTGAAGCTATGTAGTGAAGTACAAAATATTTTATACTCATCGAAGTAAAAAATGATAATGAATCGGTCCAATAAATTATTTTATACTCGGTGAGGTATAAAATATTCTCTAACTTTTCCATATACACAATATTTTAATCAGCGCGAATCCATTCAGAGATCATAGTTGTTTGACCACACTAAATTAAGAGTTTAACTTTGGTATCATAGTTGTTTGACCACACTAAATTAAGAATTTAACTTTGGTAAGAACCAAAATATGCATATCAAACGAAAAAAATAAAATGACTTTTATGCATGATGTATTATTCATATATTTACCTAGCACGTAGTTTACATGAATATTACAAAATTAAAACTATGTCATTTGATCAATTAGTCCTTGTAGTTATTTGACTAGAAGAAAATCAACGTTAAATCGGTCTCACTCATTATAAACATATTTCTAGATCAACTACAATTGTTGGGATCTAAATATTAGTGAATTCAGCTGGGTTTGCTGAGTTCAGGTTAAAATATTGGGGATACATAAAAAAGTGGAGAAGAATTGTGTAGGAGGAACGCAATAATAGAATTTTTCAACAATAAAAAAATCAAAGCATAAACTATGTAGCAATTATATAGAAGCTATGGTCAATGCAGAATGGTGCTAAGAAATTACCAGTTCCGAGTGTTTGGGTTTATATTATTCTGATTCTTGCTTGCAATGTCCTTTCTTAAGGAACTAAATACGATTGTGCTCATGTATTATATAAAAGAGCTTTCTTTTCTTCTGATCAGTTAACAAACTTTAACAATGGTTACTTATATAAAAGAAAGCGGTGCAATGTCAAGAATTAAATCATACAATCAAATATGAATACATTTTAAAATTTTGTATATATAAAAGAAATAATTTATACTTACTAGAACTTGATTCTATCACAACTTTTGAGGTTGGTCATGCCACTGTAGAGCCTACAGCATCTTCAATGCAGACATGATCAGAAGTTGGTCTCCACGGTAATAAATTTGACCTATTATGTTAACTTCATGATTCAATGTAGCAATGTTGCCAACATGTGATTAGAATAAGAAATTATGCAATGACAGAGGCAATTTTTCCAAGTACAGTAAAAAGCTTGATTAAGACAATAAACTTACTATAATACTGGATACTATATTATCAACTACACCTCTTTATTGATCAAGCAAGGCTTTTAAATTGATCATGCTATCAACATATACTTTGTGTCCCTACAAAAGCCTTTGTTGCAAGACTTTCATCTAATAAAAAGACTAATCATCTGTCTTTGTTCATCTGTCTTTGTTGCAGGCTGGTTGTGCCCTTTCATATACAAATATTTAGAAGCTGGCTAAGCAGCTTTATAAATTAATAGATAGAAACACGTTCAACCATTTTGCATTATAGTCATCAGTTTGAAAAGAAAATACAGAGCTACATGAAATTAGTTTATATAGAGTATGAAACTACCAAACAAAGATAGTTCAGTTCAGTCAGATAACTACCAAAAAGAGTATGAAATTTTAGTGTAAATATATAGATTAGTGCGAATATATAGATTAGTGATACAGAACTACCAAATTACACTCACGGATTCGGAAAAGGTCTGCTTTCGGTCCTATATGGATGTTATCAGTAGCGGGCATGTACACAGGCGATCTCTTGCTAATTTAGCATATGTCTGCATGGCAGGCGCTTACACTGCTAATTACTGTCTATTGACTCGGCCTTTGAATTTATACAAGAATATGAAAATTTATTCTCCTATATATACCGAGCTTCAATAGTAGTATTTTATTTTTCTTTCAATGCTTTTGATTATCAGTCTTAAGCAACCAGCTTTATTTTGAAAATCATTGTTAACAGACGAGTAGGACATAAACTCGACCTCTTTCTTTGATGTTGCACTGAAGAAAACTCTTTATTAATTTCCTATATGATTTAATTTGAAAAACTACTGTAACTAACAATTATGATTTCTCAGTTAAAAAATAATTATTTTCTTCATCAAAATGTTAAGATTTAATTATTACTTGTGATTTTTAGATTTTAATTGATGGGTTATGGAAAGATATGCAAGAATTTTAGATTATTAAGAAAATAGGTAGTCTTATCATATATTATTCTTTAATAAAAAAATGAATTTTGTACCTTTGTTAAGTTTTGGTGTACAAACTTTGCCTTAATTACGATTCAAATTATGCTCTTTCAATTTACTATGTATGTATCTACACGAAGATTTTAGGCACTTAATAGTTAAACGTTACTTTACGTTTTATACAGCAGTTTTAAATTTTGATTTTTTAATAATATGAATAATCTTTTTCAATATATTATTATCATTTGTTTAACTGAAATTAAAGAAAACTTATAACAATTTTCTTGTAGTTTGAACTTATATAACACAACAATCGGGTTTTCACTGTTTAACAGTTACTAGTAATTGTTTGCGTATGCACTATCCAATTTCATTCACAGGCATTATTGTCATGATTTAAAAATTAAAATCATATACTTATGATCAACTGCAAATTTTAGGGTGACACCGTATGTGATAGATAATAATTCAACTCATACATATGTCATCTCAAAAACATGTAATTTAAAGGAATGCTGCAAATAAAATATACTCTTGATCAATTATTGCTTAGAAGTTATAAAAACTAAGAGATTAACATTTATTAATCAGAATAAGCCAAACAGTTTTATTGAAACATTCATTAACAATTAATAAATGAGGATCTGGTTCACATTCATCAACAAATGAATCATTTAATCTTAATAGCTGATTATTAATCCAACACATCATCATTCATCATAATTGATTAGCGTAATCCAAATCTCAGCACCATCATCATAATTCAGATTTGAACAGGAGCCCCAAATTTCTATATTTCTGATTTAATTTATATGTGGCGATTTGAAAACATGAAATTTCTATTTCTGATTCAATTTACATTTCGCATTTCCTGCTGAACACATATTTGTGTTAAGTATTGACTTTTAAATTCAATTCATAGTGAGTAAGTTATGGTTTTTATATGGCTACCCATTATTTAAAAGCTGTAAAATCTTGTCTATTACTTGGAAAAAATAATATAGTAACTTATGTCTAAAATAAGAATAAAGTCCGGATTTTGTTAAAATTAGTAATTAGTGCAAAAATAGTATAGTAACTGTATGTTAAAAATAAGAATGTACTAAGTGTGTGTTTAACATAGTAATTGTACTATCACTTACTGAGATTACACAATGAAACTTTTAAGCTAAATTAGGCATTGTGCATTTTAAAGCATTTTTATATATTTTAGAGGTATGTAGTTGTTGAACAAATGTTATAAATATTTGTAACAACATATTACTCTCAAAATAATTTTGATACACATTGTACATATCAAATCTATGGTTTAGCTTCACCTTATGAGCCGATATTCCTCCTCATTCCAAAATATAGAACTTTTTGTCACTCTATAAGTAGAAATTAATAATGAAGTTTGTCAGTTTAACATATTTATGACAGGCCGGCATCCACTTCATCAACTTTACTTCGACGCTGATACATTTTTCATTATAGGAAATTATACATCTACCACGGTTAATAGAAAATTATTTATTCGGGCTGACAAATGAATGGTATACATGGCTTTATCATTTTATTTATAAATTTACTATAAGATTGCCCCATTATAAATTCTGCATTTCAAAACATTGAATTAACCTTTTTTTATTTGTCAGTGAGAAAAAGTATCATCCTTCATAGAAACATACATGCATGTGATTGATTTATGATATTATAATCATTTTAATTTTTTAATTGTCTTGAAATATTACATCTTATCAAGTCAATTGAATACATTATTCGGGAATTGAGGTTCACACTCCCATAACAATGCATTTTTGAATATATGGGATTAATAGTACTAAGCAAAAGGCTTGCAAAAAGTATGATTTTGTCCTCAAGTGCCTTTTTCCTAAAGAAGGCTTATTTCTATAACAAGGAATGTGTTTGGGCTTTTGAGGTCATCCATTTATGAACTAGAGTGCAACTATTCTATAATCAGATGAGTAAGAAGCTAACATATTTGTAGTCTACTGAAATCTATCGTATTAGTTTGTTTACTTTCCTTGAAACTTTAACTTTGTGCTTATTATGAGATAATTTTGATGTGAAAAATCAAGTTAAAAATTTGAATTATGCAATATGAATGTGCGGTTCAAATATTTCAACGAAAGCAGAATCAAGTTAAAAACTTTGACCAAAATGTACAACATGAATCTAATATACGACCCAAAAAAAAATTTGAGCATACAAAATTTTTGATGTGCAGTTCAATGAGTATACAAATATTTCACTGAGTACAGAGCATAATCAAGTTAAAAACTTTAACTCAATTATACAACGTGAAGCTAATAATAATAAAGAGCAGAATCAAGTTATAATTAACAGGTTATAAATATACAACATGAATCACAAAATGTACGTACCTAGTTATAATTAACACCAAGGAAACAAGAAAAGAATCACAAAGACATGTAAGCGAGTTGCAATATAGAACCTGTAAACAATCACCTTGTAGTTATGTGACTTAAAGGATGAGAATCTAATAACCGAGAAGGAATATAATATAAACTTAAAGAATTGCAAAAACCATATAGCATAATCTAACATAAAAGAAGATTACTTATTAACAACAAATAGACCAGCATGAAACTGCCTATATGTCATCTGACACAAATATATGCAAACCAAGCAAAGAAAAACCATTGCTTAGCAACATACCATATAACAAGCAGACTAAGCAACATAATGATCAAACCACATTTCTTAGCAACACCAA
This sequence comes from Allium fistulosum, assembly GCA_030737815.1. Taxonomy (NCBI): domain Eukaryota; kingdom Viridiplantae; phylum Streptophyta; class Magnoliopsida; order Asparagales; family Amaryllidaceae; genus Allium; species Allium fistulosum. The sequence continues at coordinate 872,659,173 of CM060903.1, read as the reverse complement.
AAATGAACCATTGCTATTCTTGGAATATAGAAAATTGACCAATTATCTCCCTTGTAAACAAAATCAAATAACAAACAACAAAGAAATGCCCTTAGCCTCTCAATATAACATTAAACATGTAATTGGCAACCTATGAATTAGAAAAAAGAATAGAGACCGCCAGAACATCAACAGAAATGCATAGAAGATGAGACTAATTATAGTATGAAATCAAACACCTGAACTAATTATAATGATGAGTTTAGAGTGCATACACATCAGAATGTTGAGACTCAGGTCAATTGTTAAATTTAATTTCAGGCTGGCATATTTATATTTTAGAAAGTATAATCCTACCGTGATTATAGTTTTCATTTCCAAATCAAGTTTAAAACTGCAAACAAACAAGCCATTGGAATTATGTAGTAAGGTATCCTACAAACTTCTAAATCATCAAGCAAGCATGGAAAAGGATTAAGTCCCAAGAACCACTAGTATTGCTCACTGACATAACCCATACAAGTTACAGATCAAGCAATCAAATTCAAAAACAAGTATAGCAACCAAAGGTGTACTAAATCACTTATGTTTAAGTGTTCCATCACACACTGCCAAATGCTGGATTTTTAAACATAATTTAAATCAGACACACGTACCAAATTCAATAAATCATACACAAACAAAATGATTCGAAATGCGCAGAATAATTCGTTTGGGATTTCTGGAAACACAAACAATAAACCAGACACAAACAAAATGATTCGAAATGCACAGAATAATTCAATAAATCAGACACAAAAAAATGATTTGAAATGTACCGAAGTTCATTTGGGATTTCTGGAGACGCTTGTTCACATAGCTATCGGTTCGTTTGAGATTTTTGGAATTTCTGTTTGCTTTTGGATATTATTGGATCGCACAGAATAATTCGATCGACATCCTAATCCACCCCTTCAATCAGTATGATGAGAGTTTGTTGCATTTCTGTTTACTTCTGAATCGCACAGATTTCTGGAATGGATCGGCTGGGATTTCTGTTTGCTTTTGGATCAGAAGTGAAAGGAAGTATTTGTTGGATATGATAAAAGTGATGGCGATTAAATTTTTTTGGAGATGATAAAGTGAAAGAAGTATTTGCTATAGCCTGTGAGGAGAGGAAGTGAAAGCAATATTCCCGCACAATTTTTGTTTCCCGCCTGCAAATATACAAATAACGTTTGTTCATACAAATAGCGTTTACTAGATTTACAAATAGCGTACCAGATCCTAGTTTGCATAGCGTACCAAAGGTGGTATACGGAAACGCTATAGATTGATGCTATCAAAGGTCCTTTTTGTTGTAGTGTTACAACCCAACTATCAAAAATCTGGAATAAATCTTACAATCTTATCAACATTCATTTTAACAAATTTAGGGACCAATTTCCAAATTAGGGTGAAAATACCATTCCAATTCGAATTACCTAACTTATAGAATATGTAGGAAAGATTTCATCTTCCTAAGCTTGTAACTCATCGGACCTTATATATGCATAATAATTAAACAAAATTCAACTGAATAAATTTCAATGTTATAAATCAATCATATAATTTCCCACTCACCTTTCTAGATTTCCAAATCTCCCAAATCTAAATTCATTCCATTAATCGACTCCTTTCCCTTTCCAATACAAAAGAATATGTATAACAAGGTATATATATACTATTAGAATTACAAATCCGAGAAAAGATTTGGGGTTAAGGGGAATATATATTTATAATTATGAGATTTAACTTTTTCCGCAGTATTGATTCACTCCTTCTCTTCTTCTCTTTTATTTTCTACCCTTTTCCAATTATATATACATATAATGTAATATTTTATCACTAATAGAGATATTGGAGAAGGGAAAATGATAGAGCTTCACTACTTTCATTAGAAATATAAGAATAAAAGTGAGGTGTTAGGCCTGTATTTATAGGCGCTAGAATCAATCGTATCCATTATATTTAAAATAATAAAATCTGGGTCGTTCAGCCAAGGTTCGACTCTAGCCCCCTCCTTCACCACCGACCGACCTCCCCTTATAAGTGGTTGATGACGAGTGGTCGACTAGCCTAAGTAAAGGGATTGATTGGTAGGGTCCATGCTATTAATATCATTCCTTTTCTTTTTCCTGTTTTAAATTATTTTCGCTTCGAAAACTTCAAATGCTAATAACTTATTCGTTTGAGCTCCGTTCGCAAAATTCCAAATACAAAGGTTGCTCGGAAAATTGCCACGAATGCAATGGTCTAAGTTTCATGGCAAAATTTTAAAGTTTACTCAAATTTCATTTTTTAGCCTTATTAACTATTTATTAATTACCGTAAATTTTATGGGGTATTACATTTAAAACTTATTCAGCTTAGGTAAAATCCAATTTTACTTTCTTAAGCATTGCCTGATTGTGTTAATATTTACACCAATTCTCTTTGCCAAAACTATATCACTTTAGATTTATGGAAAATGGTAATGGTAAAAATTCCAATATCATCCATATTCAACTTTATAGTCTAAAAGCAAAGTCCTTGGTTCAATAATAACAATTATTATTAACCGAACTGCTTTGGCTAGAGACTTTGACTTTGAGTTGAGTTCAGTTGACCATGATACTAAACTCATATAACCGAGGAGACGAATCCTCTCTTGAATAGTGTTTAACTTCCAATGCTTCCACTCAACCGAACTATAGTTGTTCCATGGACCCATGCTATAATTTAACTATAATCAAAGTGAAGTTTTCACATTGAAGTCGATAGTATTATCAAGTCGAGGGAATTGTGTAATATTGTCACATTGATATTTTTGTTTGAACTTAGTAATATTAACCAACAAAAAACTACCGAGTGAGTCATTCCATAGTTATCTAATAATTACGAGCAAATATGCATGTCCAGGCGGACCTACATCTAATCATAATGTGCATGCATTAATTAATTCAATAATGTGAATTATCCTATTTGGCAGATATAACCAAGTTTGCATGTACCAAGAATTTTACATGAGGAGTATCTCCAGCCCGTGCACTTAGCTGATACTATGACAACACCCAATTTTTTCAATTCGGTAGTTCGATCTATGATTTTTCATTCATGGACGTTGATAAGATCCTTCCATTTAGCAGCACCTTATGATGGCATAGCCTTAACATTAATGGTGAGGTTCAAACGAGGAAAGAGTTATGGTGGATACCTAGGCACCCACATGAAAATTCTAATCTTCGTTAAAATATTTCATAGAGAAATGAAAGAAGTTTCCAAATGTGTTGAATATAAGCTGCTTTTTCAGGTTGCAGATGTTAACCAAAGAACTCAAAAGTATGACATTAGCCATTTTACTAATTAGATTAATTGCCATCATAAATTTAATTTATATTTACATTTAAAGCTGTAGATATGTTCATTTTACTAATTAGAATAAATATTTAAAGCTGCTAGAGTTATATTTAAAGCTGTAAATATATTTATATTTAAAACTCGCAAGGAGATTGTACCCAGCCTTGACATATAAAAACTTGCAAAAGACAACATTAGAAAGCAACCAAAGATGACATTAATCATCTACCCAGCCTTGGCATGTAGCTCAAAACAACACATTAAATAGGCATCAATTCAACTTCCAAAAGTCCATATATTGTTATTATGATAAGAACATGTTATACTAAGAAAAGCCCAAAATCATTGTAACGATCCCGTTTAAGCCAAATTTAATTTAGTAATTAATATAAATTTTTGGATTTATTTGTGAATTAATTTGAATTTTTCCAAAACAAATAAAATATGTGTTTGATTATATATATATAAATTGTAAATAGAATTTGAATTTGAAATTCAAATTAAATATCTTTAAAAATAAAATTGGATTTAAAAATCTATATTTTAAGGAACTAGTATATGTGTATATATGATTAGTATAATTAAGTTTTAAATCATTTTCTTTAAAGGTTATGTAAGTATAAATAAATAATAGAAAATGTATGAATAAAGATATAAAACATAGTTTGTATATATATATATATATAAACATTTAAAACATAATAAAGATAATACATAAATTAATGTATAAAAATAAGAAAATAGTAATATAACATTTGTAAAATATTAAATACTTGCAAAATACAAGTGTAGAAAAATAATAACATACAATTACAAGTGTAAGCTTAGATTTACATGTGGCAAAATGTTTTTCTTTCTTTTAATTTGGAATATAAATAAAAAAGTGCTTAAGAGAAAATAGGCTGTGTATCTTCATTTCAAAAAAATCTACTTTCATCTTCTTAAGTAAAAACCAAAACTAGAAAAGAAAAAGAAAAAGAAAAAAACAAAACCTAAATCAAACTTAAGTTTTTCAAATCCGGAATCAAGCAACAAACTTGAAATTCAAACCTGAGCAACAACAACTTCAGTCTTCAACTAAGCCAGATCAAGTTCAAAAACAAGATCAGATTCAACTCTCAAAACATCAAGCAAATTTAAATCAAATTCCAGATTCAAGTTCAAAACCATTTCAGGCTTTCTCTGTATTCCAAAATTGGTGAGTAAACTTCTATTTTGAAACTTGAATCTGTTTATAAACTTGATGTATGTGAAGTGAAGTAATGAAACTGTGTTGCATGTATATAAATATGAATATATGTCTGTGCATGCCTGTGAATGTATATATATATGCTCTGTTGTATTAACAGGCTCAAGATCATCATAAAAAAATTCATATATTCCCATACAATAAAATTTAGGCTTTGATTAATAAATGAAAAATGATTACAACAATGTAATATCAATTTTAAAAATGGTTTTAAGAATTCATATTTAGCAATTATTTCAAAAATAATAAATATCAGTGATGATCTAAATATAAGTTAAAAATCAATCATCTTAATTTCAGAATTTGATTATAGAACCAGATTAGTATTAGAAAATGATGAATTTTAATGTAGAAATCTTGTTTTTAAGTGGGAAATTGTTGAGATATATTGAGTTGATCGGTATCTGCATTTTTGTCAAATTTCGACGAACGATGGAAGGATGGCCGTCGTGCTTATTCCTGGAGGTGGCTCATGAGTCGGGGTTTAAGGGAAAAATGGTGGAAGAATTTTTAAGTCGTCGTGGTGGTGGCACGAAGGCGAACTAGGGTTTAACAACCTGTTTTGGTCATCGTGGTTGTCGAAGCTCGTGTGTCATCAAGGTTGCATCGGAGTCGATGGATGGTGGGGGAATCGAAGTGTGATGTCGTGACGTTGCTCTGGATGTGGCGGCGAGAACTCTGATGGTCGGGATCGACGATGTGTGGAGGTTTTATCGATCGGGGGTTGGGTTCTAGTATGCATCGTCATGCTCGATTTCGGTTGCCGACGCGATTGTGGGTTCTGGGTGTTCGTGAGGAATGAGGGTGTGGTCGCCGACGTGTTGATGATCGGAGTCTTGGTCGGAGATGGCCAGTTCTCTTGTGCACGTGCACGATTGGTCTGGGTTGTTTATGAAGTTGGGGAAGAAAGGAGAGGCTCGGGTCGATCTCGTAGGAATTTGCGTGTTGACTCGAGTTAAGTGGAAGGTCGCGAGTGACTCAGGGAAATGAAGTAATGGCTTGAGTTGGTCTCGGGTTCATGTTATAACAGTTTTGAAATTTAAAGGAAACAAGTTTTTAAAGTTTAAAATAAAGAAAAGTTTTAAACAATTTCTTAATTATCTCTCTTGAATAACAATTGTTTTGTTTTAAATTTGAGATTAGTTAAAAGGTTTTAAAATAAATTATTTTAAATTAATTAAGTTTAAAAATGTTTTAATATATATAGCCTTTATTTTAAAATTTATTTTAAATAAACTTAATAAGGTAATTAAGTGGTTAATTGAGAAGGTTAAATGTTTTTAAAGGTTAATTAACTTAAAGGTGTAAGTTAATTGGTTAATGATAATTAATTCCAAAGGTTATTAAATAAGATTTAAGTGATAATTAAAATAATGGTTTATCTTTTAATTAATTAAGATCTTAAGTAATTAAAGATTAATTAATGTAAGTAATTAAAGGGTTAATTTGTTAATGAAATTAATTAAGGATTAATTAATTAGTAATTAAAGATTGATTACTTAATCATTGAAGGTTAATTATTTAATAATTAAAGGATAATTAATTGATTAACGGTGAATTAATTTATGATTAAAGGTTAATTGATTAAGGTAATTAATTAAGGGATAATTAAATTAAGGATAATTAATTAAGATGGATAATTAAGGATGATTAATTAATTTCATTAATTAATTAAGATAATAACTAATGGTTTGTAATTAATTAATGTTAATTAAGCAGGATTAGATAACGAATTCATAAGCAATTGATTCATTTTGAGTTAATTAAATTAACTTTAATTATGGGATTAATTAATCTTGCTTATGATTGGTAAACCTGAATGGAATACCTTGGTTTGTTTGAATATCTCTGATATATAATTTGTGATGCTCTGTGATATGAATTATTGAGCTGTGATAAATTGTGTGTTATTTATCTGTGATGAATTTACATATTTATCTATGAATGGAAGATAAGCGTTATAAGATTATACCGCTTATTGATATTGTTGTGCTTGGATTTATGATGGATGGATTATATTGGTTGTGATATTTTATTGTTGCCTGCAAAACCCCTAGACAACACACATATACACAAATATGGATTTCACAGGAAATTGGTTAAGTCATGGATATTTTGAAAATGGTGAAAGGATTTCAAAGTTAAATTTTGAATCCAAAATGGTTTGGAAGTGAAATTGGGTTAAATATGAAATGCTTTTGAAAGGGAAGTTTTGAAATTAAAATGATTTTGAATTTGAATTCAAAGATTAAAATTGAATTATATATATTTATAAATAAGTTTAAAGTTTGAGATTTCTTCCAACATTCTTATTTATAGTTTGATTTGATTTCTGGAAATGTTGGACTTAAAAGATGAATTTTGAGAAATAATAATATTTTATTATTTAAAAGGAAACTATGGTTTACAAAAGGTTACACAGGGTATAAAATGTATATATATGGATTTTAAACCATTTTTAAAGTATTTTAAAAGAATTATTTTGGAATTTAAATTTAACTCAAATAGAACTTGCCGAGGTTACGGTAGTTCGCTGATTTTCTGATTTTACTTTAAAAGGCTATAACTTGAGCAAATTTAATCAGATTTTTCCGAAATGAAAAACTTTGTTTTCAAATGATAATAACTTTCATATAAAGGAAGAATTCCAGTTCTTGTTGAATGAATTTTCCAAGTTATGGGTAAATCAAATGTGAAAAGGAAATAGTTTTGAAAGCTATAAATGAACTTTTGTTAAAGATTTGGTGAACCTTGTTTTCAAATTGAAAAGGATCTTAAAGGTGAATCTTTTTGTTTAAAAGATTAAAAATGAAAAGTTTTTTTTAAACCATTCAAAAGAAAAGGTTTTGGGAAATAAGGGTTGTGACTTAACTAAGATCCAAATGGATCCATATGTTTTTAAAGTTAAGTGCTCATTATTCGGATTAGCTGGGAGAGGACTCTATGTCATAAAACCCATTCCGAATAATGATACGATGGAATGTAAATGCATTTGAAGACGGTGGTTGAAGACCGGGTATTTTCGAAAACGAAAGGATTACCTGTTGAATGTCTCTGCACCGAGTGGCCCCAGTATAGAGATTTAGATTACCCTATGTGACGGGGAGTCCGGACGTGATTAGAGAATATCCGGATTTGCAAGGACTTCTTTCGAAGTGCCTTCGGTTCCATTCAGACCCAGAATGGACTTGTATGGATGTATGTCTGACGTTACACTTTGAGATATAAAGCTGGTTTCTATCAAATACATTTCTATTGGTGGTGGAGAATTTATTCTCTTAGCTTAACACCCTTCTCTGAGACGTACGAGCTCAGAGGTTATGTAGTTGATGGTTACTAGTGATATATTCCCAATTTGGTAATGTGACATGCTAAGTGCTGATCATTGGTTGATCAGAGCATGACTTTTGTGAAAAGCGTTGCTTTGTGGGACGAGACTTCATCGAACCTCACACCTTGGAAATGGTCGAAACATGAAGGATGCAGCAAGGTTATGGGGGTCACGCACCTCGGGGTATGTGCATTTCCTTCTGGATAAAAGGTGGTATCATGGTATGGAGCCCAGATATTTTACTTATGTGGTTGTTGGAATTTGTTGGAATCCTGGGATAAAGGTTGGTTACTACTGGGGGATGGCATACTCGTGACAGTTAGTTACCTAGTTACAGAGGTAACCCGGCCTTGTGTTGGCAAAGATCTGGTTAGGTTCTCGGGGCGTCCCTCCAGAGGCGTACCCATTCGGAAAGGAAGTTCCTTAGCCTTGGCCATTTGTTGGAAATCCAAACAAAACAATACGAGCCCTTTACGATTGCAGTTGTAGAACCTGCCACCTCAGGTGGTAGCTATAGTAGGCATAATATAATGGTACCTATGCTGGCTAAGATTAATATTATACTTTCGAAATGTTTTCCACACTATGCACTAATAATAATATCACAAGGATTTTCACGTATCAAGCATGTTTGACTGCTATAAGGAGAAATCTCCCCCAAGTGTGCAATTGCATTGTGTGTGTGCCGGGAGGCCTTATGGTAGTTTCATTTTCCAAAAAGCATAGCGGATTTCTTTTTATTTCTTTTTGTTCAAATAACCGTTTTTGTTTGCTCACACCAGTCCGATGACTGACCTGGAGTTTATTGTTCCCCTTCTAAACTCTGGGTGCCGATAATTTTCCACACGGGCAGCTAGAGACGGATTATCAGTAGGTTCTGGAGCTAGTTCAGATAGTAGATGTGGATCTAGAAGTCTTTGGGTTGCACCGGATTTGCTACAACTTCAGCATGATGGGGGTTCGAGCTATCTTTGGTTTGGAGCTTTGGAGCTTCGGATAAGACGATGCAGTTTTGTGGAGCTCTTTTGGAAGACCATATTGGTGTTGTATTCTGTTGTTGGTGTTATCTTTCCGCTGTTGTATTCCGCTGTGATGTTGTATATCTCTCTGATGATGTTGGTATCTTGTATCGGATGTTGTATCCATGTTGTATCAATGATATTCATTTCTGTTTTCCGCTGTGTTGTTTTCATCTAATGTGTTATAGTTCCAGCGATACGGACTTCAACGTTTGAATCTTCGGCATTTGAATATGGGTGATGTATTGGATGTCGATTTTCGAAGGCTGAAGTGTGGGTCGTCATAATCATTATGTAAGTATAGTATATTTCTATAATTAACATCAGGCATACACGACAATATATACCTGCTACAATTACTTCTAACAAAATTACTTTAAATTTCTCACTAAACATTAACACTTGCTATTATCAACCAAATGGATCTTCATCTAAGAGATTACATAATATAATGTTTCTTTGCCTAAATTATGCATGGCAAAGTAAGTTTGTGAAAAATAAATGATTGGAGCTCTCTTGCTATGAGGCGTTTTGATGGTTCAAATTGTAGAAGTCCATACAATAGATTGGCTAATTTCTTTCCTATGTGATGATCCACGTGCCTAATTAATATCATTTCCAAAAACATGAGCATGGATATATTAGTATCAAATACAGATCTTGCAAATTATATATCGGTAGTAAATATGTGCATATAGCAAGTTTAAATTACATAAACTGCATGTAAAAGCGATGAACTAACAGCTTGAGATTTGAAATGCTAGATTTTTTGATACAAAATACATGTATCTAAACAAATAACAGGGTTCAATTACTTCCACTACATGATGACATATTTATATAATTGTTTTCTTGTTGACATATATGAAACTAAAATTCTAATCAACTGGCAAAGAATTTGGTACACATCCTAGTTTTCTAGTCAACTATGAGGATTTTGTGCAAATGATGGTAGAAATATGACTGATTTTTTATTTTTCAAATTTTGTTCAATAACGTAACGCGAACGTTTATATGACATTTCTTAACTTGTATAAGGGAGTTGATAAGTTTAGATTATACACACTTACACAGTATAGCAACCATTACTGATGTTAGTTTTTTCTTTTCGATATATTTGCTTTGTCATATAATGTTGTTTTCTGTGTTAATTGTATAATGACTTCTTGGTTTAAATTAGCATAAATATATTAAAATTTCAAAATGATACTTTGTTTGATTTTCAGAGTAGAAAATACCTAAAAGTTAATTATTTTCTATGAGATTACAAAGGATAATTTGAATAGAAAATGAGAGAAAAGAGTATAGCAATAAAAGAATAAAAAGAGAATAAGATAGAAGAGAATTAAAATAGAAAAGTGCAATACTTGGAGAAGGAATAACAGAATTAAGATAAAAATAGTTTTTATTGATTTTTTCCATACTTTCATTATACTTTGTTAGTGATCACATGCGGTGGTGCCAACTATAAGTGCTAGAAACTACACCAAATCTCTCTACAGAATAGCCATGGAATATTAGTTAATTAGCTTTAATTTGAAAAGTCCAAAAAAATAACTTACAAAAGTCTTAATAAACAATGCCAAATAGATTTTTTTATTAGTACGACTTAATCATATATTATGTTTAAAAGATCAAGCAGAAAAAATTACATAACATATTTCATGTTGAAAATTTTAAACTTGTATGTATTGCTGTATACATTGAACTTTTTGTAACACTTTTTTCCAACTGTATAGCTAGTACGATATTCAACTAATACATATGCACACACTCTTAAAAGCCGTGTGTGTGTGCATGAAGATTTCTTTAAGCAATGGAAAAACATTACATAACATACAATGCGCCAACTACAGTTGTAAAGCTAACACAAACATAACAACATAGATGTTAAAATCTGCAGTAAAGAAAGCAATATTTAACAACTGAACTGAATGTACTACAAAAGCAAAAATGCGAAAGAAAAATAAAACTAAGTTCAGAGCTCATTCAAATGATTGATTGATTTATTATTACACATACAAATAATGCTTTTCCAATTGAAAATATAATTGTCTTATACAAAATATTTGTAGTCAGATGTAAAATATAAATAACCATACTATTGTTTATTACTTATCAAATTTGATTTCATAATTAAACCAGGAGTATCATATATATCCATCAATGGATTTCCATGATGATAGTAAAAGGAGTGAAGCTTCTGTAGATCCATAAAGCATATAAAACAAAACCTAAAATAATGAGGTAAAATGGCAGAAGCTCATTTCGCGAGTCATAAATCAAATCGGAGAAATAAAATAAGCGAGAACGAAAAATAGTGAGACAGTGTAAAAACTAGTAGTGCTCGAAGCATGTAGAGAAGTATACCTTGTTTTGACAACAGAAAGCGGGAGAAACCGTTTGCCGCTTGAGCTATCAGATTGGTGAGAAGGAACCCCTGGGCAATACGTTGTTATTGAGGTGGAGTTTAGGAATGAGTGGAATCAGGGATTATTAGGGAGGGAACTTAAGATTTGGGATCGTATTTGGGTAGTCGCTGTTAAGGAAGATGAACTGTGAGGGAGGTTGCCGTGGAAGCTAGGTCAGTTGTGAGATTGAATTTAGGGATGAATGGAAGCGGGAATTTTGTGGTTGAATTCGGGGAGGAAGAGAATAAGGATTTAAGAGGGAGAAGAGGAATGAGATGAATGGATGCTAGTAAGCGTATAAAATTGGATGTGATGGAAAGTAAGCGTATGCGAATGAAGGGTAATTTGCATATTTCAAAAAGACATGGTTGAAATTAGTTCATGGGATCCTAATTATTAGTAGCAAAGAAAAGATGTATAAGTTTGTATACACAAAAATAGTTTTGTTTGAATGTACACAAATATGATTTTATCCACTTAGTTACTCCATGTGACCATAGTTTACATACACAAAAGCTCTTTCGTAAGCCCATCAACACAACAACCCCAACGATCTGCTGCATGCAGCCCGCCACATAGCAATCTAATATATACTATCACATATTTAGTATTAGCTAAAATACTAATGGCTGAATAATGGGAAAATAATAATTGATGCCATGTAATTACAAAAAAAACATATTCTTATTACCAAGTACTATCCACAATTATGAAAACGTAAGGTAATTAATGGTAGTAATTAGTATTAAAAATAGCAATAGAAAACATATACGTACGAATGATCTACAATTAGAAATATAAAATGCTGTCTGTAAATAAATTTATTGTTCAAAATTGTAATAACATGGAATCTTCATATAAGTATGAAAAATCATCAATATGTTAATCATTCATATGGAAGAATAAATAAGAAAAATACATGAAAACCATTTGTATGGAAGAATAAATAACTCAATATGCAGCAAATAAATATTGCATTCTTCTTTATTAACCTTTGATATTACATAACCTTGCCACCTTGTACATTACAATGTTAATAATTCTAATAGCAATCTTAACCCATAGCAACATCTTTCTCTTCCAGCCTACTTTCTCTCTCCTTTATCTACTTTCTTTTTTAATCTTAGCTCTTTCATATCTTTTCTCTTTATCCTCTATATTCAAATTTCTCATACAATTAAATCGAGCTTTTACTATTAGGAGAAAATTGAGTAGGAATAATTTGGTTCTTTCACCATACATTTTGATCCAAATCACAAACTTGTTCTTTCCCATCCTTCTCCCTTGCAGTAGTTCCTTATGAATCTTCAAACTCATAGCATAAGAGAAATTCATAGTATAAGTGACAAATATTCATAATACAAAACACAAAAAATTTCTAATTATCAACAGCACAATTCCAATTTATAATATAAAAGACAAACATTCATGTGTCATCCTAACAATCTAAAAAAGTAGTACAAAATTGAAATCATAATCCATTTAAAATTTACCCCAATCATATCGATACTCGAGTCGAACCTAAAACTTCTTCGACCCCATATTCGGCTGTTGCGATGGCCGCATGTTCAATCAAATTTAAACCCGGTCTTCTTCGTCCTCTCACAAATCCCAACCAAAACCATCTTTGTCGATGGCTAAAGTAATGTTTGGTTTAAAAAAGAATTTTATATTTTCGGTTTTCAGTATGTATATCAAATATGAGAAGAGTGGAGAGATGGTGAAGGAGATAAAAGAAAGACGGAGGGGATTGAGGGACAACGGAAGAATAGATTGTTTCTCGTGATTGTGTTATTTCCCAACACACAAAAAATAAAAATAAAAGTTGTTTTCTATTTTGTATGTTAACTTCGTTTTCTAAATTGATCGTTTTCGACAATATACATGCGCTGTGTGCATTTTTGTATGGACGAAAACCCAAAACTAAAAAATAAAAAACCAAACACAACCTAAATTTTTAGTAGAAATACAAATTGATGGAAGGCATTTATTTTACAAAATAGGAGTGTGGAGTAGGACAAAAATACATTCATTCTTTTAGCATCAAATGGAGACTAGGTAGTTGGAACCAGTAAAGATAAGTGGGTTACAACTTATAGAACACGGATGAAGTAGTTTGCAAAAAATAAGGAATTTGAGTCCACGTTTCAGTTAGTTAACGTGTAACTTACAGATTGCAAAAACGTTTTTCATATGCTGACGTGGGAGAAGCACAACCATTTGATTCCTTTGTCTAGAATAAATCTGGTCCACTAAATGATTACAATTCAGAAAGAGCTCCGAGTTATCCAAACATACACAATGCAACCCTGAAATTATTGCATGATAACTTTCTTACAAAGATACAGATATCTTGATTAAAAAAGTCATAAGATCTTTATCATGAAATCCAATGAGATATCCATCACTCAAATCCAACATCCATTTATAAAAATTGGCCATGATGCATCAAGATCTAAAGCAAATTTATGGCCATGTGATAAAAAGCAGTAACAGATATGGTTGTCTCAATAAATATAGTGGACACTTCTATAATAAATATTTACCAAAAGAAAATTCGTTACCTAGTATTTTGTATTTACGATGATTTTTTTTCTTTCAATCAGAACCACTGAATGAAAATAATAATAATTTCAAGCAGATATCAAAATCAGTTAGAGCATGCTTAATTAAGCTAAAATAAAATAAATAAAGTACAATGATTTTTTAACCTCTTGTTATGTTTAAATAAAGAACAATGAATCAAGTTATAAGACAGTTACAGTACGATTTAAATAATAGTAGGCTAATCAATAAATGTAAAAAGATGGAAGGTGTATTATCTATTCTTTTCCATTCATTATTTAAGAAAGGACAGTTATATATAAGCATTACACAAAGGCAATTATCATTGTACATTACGTTTCTGAGTCAAATTCATAAAAAAGAATGAGGTTCATGCTTACTAATTCATATATGATCAAACTTTCAAAAATCTAAAATTCAAGAAAAAAGAAAAACTAATAAATTAATTATTAATCATATAGAGGATATAGGTGACCATAACACAGAAGTTTAGAGTAAATATATGAAAAAATGGAAGGAAGATGGGGGAAATGTTACGTTTTTCTGTGGAACAACAGAATTTGCAATTATATTATTTGTTAAAAGTACTCATCAAATTATGTAACAAATGTAAATAATTCTTGAAGCATCAACATTAATCAGACAAACGAGTGAGAAATAATAGCTGACATAAGAATTACCTGCAAATCTAAGATATGGGAAACTTAAAAGATGCTTAAATGGGAGAGAGGCAAGATTAACGGTTCAATTTAAAATCAATTTATTACATATTAGTCAAATTAAAACATGGATCAGTTCCACTCATAATTAATTATACATTAACTTTTACATCTAACAACCAAAAGTCAGGATTCCTGGCCAATTTAAAACATTTAATTACACATTAACTTTTACATCTAACAATAAAAAGTCAGGATTCCTTGCCAATTTAAAACATGTAAAAGAGGATATATTTTTGTAGTAGGATATAAGTTGATAGATTAGAGAAATAATGTTTCAAACTTTCAAGGTGATGCAAAATTTACTATAGAACCATGTCATATTCATATCGATATAGATGCATGTATATTTGTTGTTATTTAAACTTTGTTATAAGTGTACCCCACCTAACATTTCAATAAAAAATAAAAAATAGCATAGTAAATACTTGCACATCTTATAAGATTATTTGCTAACAATTGTACATTCTTTGCACTAAATTTTCTAACATAATTCTTTGCACTAAATTAATCAAATAGATTTACAAAACTGCTTATTTGTAATGGTAGGTATACACATTCAAACCATACATCTTTCATCTTTCAATTGTTAGTGATAAACTAAATGACCCATAAAATTTTAGCGATGCGGGACTATTTCAATTCTAAACCGCTATTCATATTTCAACATTTGAGACAACCTTAACATACTTAGCCCTTAACGATGTTGGCTGATTTAATTCTTTGGTTCACCATCAAGTTGCCTTGATTTTCATTTCTCCCTACTCAACATTTAGAACACCCAAATCGACGTAATAAGGTTTTAAATTATGAAATGTCTTTTCTATTCAATTTATTTTTTTTCACTTTGTTTGTGATATTAAGATATTTTTCAACAACATTTGAAGTAATGTTTGTTGTTGTGGCAGAGATATCAAGATAAATAGAAACATTTACTTCTGATAGACAGTTTAATGTGTCGTGCACCCTTATGTTGCTGACAAAACTTATAGAAAAACATTTTCATTATAATATATATATGTTAAAAAGTTATTAAAAGATGAACAGAGCCAACTTATGGACAAACGTTACTGCAAGCTGTAGATGAACCGATGTATAGAAGACTGCAATCTCAAGTAGTTTTTGTTGCAGTCCATATGTAGCCATCCAAATTTCTCGGCTTTCAATTGCAAAATAAAAACAATGATTAATCTAATGAATTATGAGAAAATTACTAAAGGCGCATTAGAATTTTGATAAATAAAATAAATCGAATGATAGGCCAATCACTTGTGGAATGTCATATATTTCCAATACACTTAAAACAACAGAAATTGCAGAAACGCAAGAGATAATGTTCTACATAAGTATTCAGTCCATCAACAATATAAGAAAATAAATGGATATTAATAAAGAAAGCATAGAGTCTACCTGAAATTTATCATCGAATTATTTGGAAATAAGGAGCAATTTGACAACCGATCAAGAGGATAAATTCCAAAACAAAAATTCAAATTCAACAGAGAGCAAAGTACATAAATAGAAGTGAATGAGACTATTATTGTCGTGACTCATATAAAAAAAGTAGAGGCGATGACAATCGAACATCTTTGGTTATGGCATGGTTTTTTAAAGATCAGAAGACGAACAGAAATAAAAATAAGGAAAGGTTGAAGGAATTGTCAGTTGCTTCCATAATGTGAGTGGGTGAGCAAAGGAAGAGTTTTGGTGAGTAAAATTGTTTTAATTAGTCCCACATCGTCCAAAATATATTGAGTGCTGTTGTAAATAAGCTAAGTGATGAAGAAGGACGTAGTTCTAGTATTATCTAATTGAGATGAGATGTTGTTGTGATATTTAATAATATGGCTTATGAACAGATGACAAGCGAATTGAGAGATGGTTCAAATAATTTTAGCTAATATAGTTATACTACGATTTGTAGCCTGACCAGCAATCAATTATCATCAATATTTCTTTGTAGAAATGTAAAGGGTATTTTGGAAAATTCAAAAAGACACGATTGAATTCTATTCATTGAATGCTCATTATTAATAGTAGAGATTAGTAAGTAACCCATTGGTGCCCCCAACAGTTATGAGTAATACACTGCCCAACATTTTGAGAGCATTAAGTACTATAATCTCAATGGATGCATCAATATCCAGTCTCGATACATCTTGACTAGGAATATTTAAAACGGTATGTTTATTTTATTGTGAGAAATCACTCATGGTCATAAGGCATTGTAAATACTATCACAAAACAACCCATCTATGGATTTGTTATTAAATATACTTTTAATTAAATTAATTAATTGATATAGCCTAAGTATATAATTTAAAGAAAACACCTTTTATTTCAAACAAGTTAGGTTATTGAGTAAGATATATGTAACAAATTACATAATACCCTTACGATATACCGCTAACTCTATCAATCTCCCACTTACACTTAGGGTCAATTATCGAAGCTCTATCCCATCCCCTCGATCATTTTGATGAGAACTGATCAAGTTATTAGACCATTTGTGAATGCATCTGCAATGTTGGTTAATTAACTACTCTGTCAATCAACTCTCCACGATGTTGATAAACTACCTTATCATGCGGAACTATTTAGAGTATGTTTCTCGACTTTTAGTGAGCTCTTATAATTGCATTGTTATCATATAACAATAATGTAGTGTTGTTAATACTTGGAATAACCCCTAGCTCACTTGTAAATTTATGCATTTATATTTATACATTGCTTTTATCATGGCGCTATTCTAAGCGATGTACTTAGCCTTTTCGTCGAATTAGCCACAACTTCCCGATCAGAACATTTCCAACTTTAGGCTCTTTAACTAAGGTTTGAACATGGATTTAATATCAACATATTATACTCTATATCACTTATGAAGTTTGAGTTCGGGCACTCCTTCATAAGGAGTTTGTTGTTTTTTTTAAACAATTCTCTAGTATTTCGTAAATACTTGGGAACACTCTAAACTGCCATTTAGTGATCTTAATTTAGATTTTATATTCTCTTCATGCACTAAACACATAATAAAATTATGATATTGTAGACAACACAACATGTGTGATAATTCCTATTGCTAAAGCATAAGGAATCTATCTTATATGTTCCATATTAAACATTTTAACAAGGTGTCTTTGCATATCATTTTGGGACATTCCTAACTTCCTTTATAAAAGGTATGATTAACAAATTCAATATAGAGTATTAAACAACCAAACTATTTTTTTAATACAAGTACATCGTTAACAATCAGCAATATGTTGTTTACGTATAATCTAGAAATATCTATGTACTTTTAGTGGGCCTGTTCTATGGACAAAAGCTTCCTCTACAATTTGACTGAAAATCAAACTATTAGATATTTCTATCAAAATATTTATTCAATTATAATGCTTATAAAATGATACTTTTGTATCATTTCTTGGATTATATCCTAAGACCTACAAACTCGATATCGATCCCACTGACTTTGAGACACTTTGGTTGTTATGTGCAAACAGTTCATTCTAAATCGTTATTTAGTATTTTCCATTTCAATACATATATACCAAACGATAATTTTGTTAGAAAATCCAAATTAACTTGAGCCCATTGAATAACGAATATATTACGCTAATTTAAACAATTGAAATTAGTGATGTTATTCTTATTAAAATTGCCCATTATATTCTAACTACGTTTGTCTTGTTCTTGAAGACTCATTTGCAAGCGATGGATCATATCCCTATAGGTACAACTTCCATGTAACGACTCGACTTTTCGACCCTCGAATGTCGACACTAATACATCCATGGTATTCGTATGCCAAACACCCAAGTCTCGAAAAGACAGAAAGTTAGGGTAAAAGAAAAAAAGAATAGAACAAGAAAGGAAGAACACAACATTAGAATCTCACAGCGGAATGATAATATATAATATCAAAAGAACAATACAAAGGGTTATTCTGAATATAGGAATTTCATAATTAAAAAACCTAAGTACTATCATCAGCCTGGACAGTTATAACTTCTTGTCCTCAGAACGCTGATATATGCATAGTTAGTACGGAACAAAAATATTAGAAATAGATAGATTTGGAAGCCTCCAGCTCATCTTCTAAACCCTGAAGCGTCCAAGTTAAAACCTTCCATACTCTGCCTACTCGAAAGAGTGCGTGAGGAATTTAGGGAAAATAAAAAATCAAGCATTAGACATAACTATGGTATGAGAAAACTTGAGATATATGCAATGTGTAAAAATAACTATTGAGATCGTACGAATTCCCGTAACAGTTTTCCCCTCAAAGAAAACCAACTATTCTTTAATTTTAATATAGTGATATAATAGATAATGTCTAGAGTGTAGAATATAAATCATATCAAATAGCTGTGATGCTTATATTGGTCACACCATAACATATTTACGTTACAATCAAAACTACTACGGTACATTCACATAATGGACTTTCTGTTGAAGACATACTTAGATATACTGAGACCAGCTTCTTGACAAGGGTCAGAAAGTACCTTCCGAGCGACGTATATCCTTAGATTAAATATACCATTAAGGTAAACACAACTAGCCCATGCACGAACCTATAGAACCACGTAGAACCAAGTACCATCAACTCCTACATGCAACATATCGATTAGAATACTCTAGATATGGAGTTGATATACCCCTTTATGGGTTACCAAAACCCCGGGTTGTGCGTTCTACTTTGTTTTCTATCATTTCCAATATCGAGGTCATGTTCGGCATCTTTCACACGAGTCTTCATCACTAGAACAAAACACAAATCCCCAAATGCATCCCACATCTTCAACAGATCACGAATCACTACATGGATTTGAGCATCTAGAAAAGATCTCGAATCTCCACATAGATTCCCTTTTCAACCTCTTCCAAACATATAGAACTCATATACTAGTTTTGAAGTTGTATTCAGTAAGTAAAACACTTATCGATCCCGAACTCTTCAAAACCAATCGATGAAATTTTAGTTAACTCAATTCTAGTTCTTTTAAAAGTAAGTGAAAGCTAGAGGTGTTTCGTACCAATACTCCTACCCGGGGGTTCTCAATTGTATGAAATTGCGAAGCCATTTGATTACTTCTTAAGTTAATATTGGGTTAAGTTCGATAATCAATTAATCAATTATCTAGTCAGAACAATTGCTTATACAAATCAATATTCGTACGCTTAACTCGTTTTCGAAATTCCAAATTATACTATTCCTTGTCCAAGAGTAGTTGGATCACTGATTGCATCAAAGCCTTGCCTAGACATTACATTCTTGAATCTCACAAATAGATAAGTCGACCTCATTGGCTTTTAGTGTTAAATATAGTATTAATGATTTCCATAAACATGTAAGTAATCATCACAATTAACACGTTTTCAACATTTCAACTTACTATTCCTGGGTCAGGAGGGAAGCAAGTAGGTTAGAGCTCTATTTCTCCGTCCCTACTCGAACATCAATCTTAACTCTCACAAATAGATAAGCCTTACTTCGTCGGCTTTTAGTGTTAAGCATAGTTAAGTACTTTTCAAACAAGTAATCAAACAATTAACCATTTGGCCATTAAGTAACTCTAACCTCTTTTTGAAAACATTTGTTAATATCTTGAAAGTATTTATAATAGGTTTTAAAACATTTACCCGAAATATTAGTTTAAAATGACAAGTTTATGAAATCATTAAAACTTGGAAAAATTCCTTATAGAAACCACTTCTTTAAAAATTCACAACTAACTCTTAAAAATACATAAATAACTCAGACCACGTTTGAAATTCTCTAATAATAGTTAGTAAACACTTGTAAAAGGAATGAACAAAATACTTAAATTTAAATATCTTTTCAACCCCTTTAAAGGTTAAAAAATCTAGTCTAAACGAGGCAGTTTCCACAAGTGAAGTTTTGGTTGTTTTTGAGATGTTACATAACTTTTTACTATCTTAAATTTTTATGGTAGAAAGCATATGTATAATACATTATAAATATGGTGGGAAACCTCTAAAGATCTCTTTACAAAGTTTCATAGAAATCGCCAAAAACAAGGAAATTTCGAACTGCATCTCTAGCGACTATCGCTATATGTGCAGTTTCAAATTCGAGTCCGACCTGAAGCAATGTCCATCTATAACCTATGTGTTTTGTTCCCAGGCCTTGTTATATATCATACAAGCCTATTCAAGTCTGTTTAAGTCCATACCTATGCCATTTACTTTCAAAGCAATCAAAACCATTGTTTTTAAGATATGTCCAACAAATTCAAAAAAAATTAACAAAATCAAACACCAACATATATGCACAATATTTTCAATCAAAATGGTGAGTTAGCTCACCTTTAACCTAAAAAAACCAAGTCCAAGCAACCTAAGCTTAACCTTAAACTAACAACCACCTTTCCTTCCTTGCTTCCTAGCCTTTTACCTTGCTTTTTGCCTCTCCTCCTTACTAAATGCTCACGGCCTTCCCTCCTATGGTGAGAGTGGCTTTGCTTCTTCAACTTCTAACTAAGTAGGATGTTTTGTAATGTGGCAGTAAGGCTTCACTCCATGTTTAAGTTGATTTGGATTTGATTTGCAAATAATTTTCTTTAGTAAATTATGAAGAAGAAGAAGTAGAAGAAGACATGGATTTTATAACTTGAAGCTTTGTGAATTTGGGAATAATATACAAGGATGTGCCTATCCTTTTATAGGCTAAGAATGGTATTGCCTAAGCTTTCACTCACCTCTCAACATTTCATGGAAGCTGCACCTCCCATCTCTTCCCCTTTATGTCACTTCTCTTTATGCATATTACACTATACCCTTCTCATAATATCTCTTATCCATATGGAAGCTTCTAGATCCTTCCATTGTCTCATGAGGAGGTGTATGTGTTAATTAGTTGCTAATGTGTTCATTTGATCAGTAGACAAGTGCAAAAGAGTTTGAACAACTTATATCGATCCAAAAGCTATTTATCGATAAACCGATTTTCAGTCACATTATCGATTTTTCTTCGAAGAATATATTTTATAAACAATTTTCAAAAACAAGTTTCTTATCATTATTCATTAATTAAATGATGTTTAACAAGGTTATAAAACTATATTTATAATACATAATTATATTTCAAAATGTTTCGATATTCGAAGATGAAGTGTTCGAATTTTTAGTCGTTGCATTCTCCCCCACTTGGAACATTTCATCTCAAAATACAAATAAGAATGATAATCAAAAAGATAGTAGAAGCAGGTATATATATATTGCATAATTACATATAGCTGAAACTATATACAAACTAAATTGCAAACTGAAAGCATACTTAGTGACTCCACCTCAAGCGGTGAGTACACTACAAAAGATGTACGATACTAAGTTGAGAAATCTCTAATCTAAGAACAAATCCAGATAGATTTTCAAACTATCCTCCGTTTCCTACATACAATCCCGAGCATCCTCGCTTTATTGTATCTTGGCTAACTTCACAACCTTAGTCCTCAATCGCTTTGTATCTCTATCAACAATACGAACAGGATATCTTGATATGGTCTAATTTGGCTCAATCTCTAAGTCCTCTTAGTGCAATGCTTCCATTTCATCGAAGGATCATGCATAAACATACGCAAATGCGATATATGAAATACATTATGCGCACCTGATAGCCTATATAGTAACTCGACTCTATAAGCGAGTGTACCAATCCTCTCTAGAATTAGGAATGGTCTTATATATCGAGGATTCAACTTCTTAGCATTTCCAAATTGGACTACACTTCTCATTGGAGAAACCTTTACAACAACAAAGTATCTAATTGAGAACTCCAAGTCTATAAGCCTCTCCTCTTCATAGCTCGTCTGTCGATTCTAGGCTTCCTTGATTCACTTCTGAATCTCTATAACCTTATTTGATGCCTCTCGTATCATATCCGGCCCAAGCACAAGACGATCTCCAGGTTCTACCCAACATGATGGAGATTTGCAAGGCCTTCCATACAATGCTTCAAATTGCGCCATCTTGATACTAGCCTAATAAAAATTATTGTATGAGAACTCAACAAGTGGTAAGTGTTCTTTCCATGAACCCTAAAAAATCTAAAATGCATGCTTGAAGAAAGTCCTTCAACACTCGGTTCACCCTCTCCGTTTGCCCATCAATCTACGGTGTAGGATCGATTTCACCCTAGAGGGGGGGTGAATAGGGTGGTACTATCAATTTTAAAAATTTAATGCGGAAGTATATAAAATAATTTCAACAGATATAGCAGAATAATAAATGCAAAAATTGAACAACACAGATTTACCCAGCTTCGGCAAAACCCTACTTATGTGCTACCCCTAAGGTTTCTACAAGAAATTAAGTAGCCAGACGCTTACATACGTAAACTCGCGACACCCGCTATCGACTAACCTAAATCTATGCCCAAAACCCTGCCACAACTCAGCCACTGAGTTGCAAATTCTCGAACTACACCACCATAGTTCGTCCCCTAGTCACACGACTAGAATTTACAAACGTTTAAAAACAAAATACAAATTAAAAAAAATTTAAAAACAAAACCCTAATTTTAAATAATTAAAGCCCAAAAGAGAATTTATGCCGGCCCAAAAACAATATTTCTTCTTTTCTTTTTATAATATATCGGCCTGTGTCCTTTTATTTCTTCGTTCGATCCTCTTTCAGTTTTTAGGGCTTTGCGATTTGAAGTCGCCGCTTTGAAATGATGCTTTGAATGAGATCTGGATTGATGGCTGCTTTGTTCTACTTCAGCTCCTTCAACTTGTCGAGCGTATATACTTGGTTGAAAATTTTGTAAGTGATATTCCTTTTTTATTTTGATTGTGCTCGGCTATGATTCGAGTTGTATGATTTATTCTTCTCTGTTGTTACTTAAACTCGAATTGATGCTGTAGCCGATGATGATATGGGTTTAAATTGGATTCGAAATCCTAAAATTTCATTGGTATATATTTATTTGAATTCGTCAATATTGTAGCTTGGCCGTTCGATTTTTCTTTAGTGTTGGTGATTTCTTTGACTTCTTCAAATTTGTATATTTTATTTTTACTTGATTATCACAGCTTTGATTTTGAATTTGCTCGATTCCTTGGTCATCACGGCTTTGAATTCTCTGACGTTGTTGATTTATCTTGACTTCAACCAGTGATAATATTTTGATTTCGGCGTTGACTTTGATTTGAAACTGCTGTTCCATGATTTTTGAACTCGTCTGCATTTGGGTTGATGGTCTTCTCCACTTTGTTTCACTATTGGTATGTTTCATAGCATCGGCTACTTTGATATGGTGATAATATTTTTTGCTAACTTGTTCAAATTCGTATATTTGCTTGATTTTGTCTCGGCCTTAAGTATATGTACACTGCATCACTGTACCCTACATACATGTATATATGTTTTGATTTTTTCTTGCAGTCTTGACTTTTTTACTCCACCCGGTTATGTGTATACATATATAAATATATATGTATACATGTATGTTTGAGAGAAAATTAATTGCTGCATCCTTATGTTGCCATGTTACATTGAGTATTGTTGCAGTCTGATATGCTAGCTCGAGTTGCTTGTACTTGTGTAGAACTGCTGTCCTGTGTTTCACTTGAATTTGCACTTGGTTTTGTTGTTTTGTTCATGTACGATCTGCTTGGAGTTGCCTCTGGTCTAGTTGGTGTTGCAATGTTGAACTGTGTCTGGTGTCAATGTGTATATGCTGGGTTGTATTCTCTGGTCTAGTTGAGGTAGCACTTGTTGTTTTGTGTTGATATTGACACACTTGTGTTCATGTTCTGCACATATTGATTTAGTTGAGCTTGGTTGCACTGTCCACACTATGTTGATTAATATACACTGCTCTATGTACATCTGCACTGCTTCATTTTGTTGCACTGTATATTCCAGTGTGCCTTTGGTCATTTTATTGAACTCGTTACATGATTGTTTATTGTGGCCATGTTGACATTGTCTGCATATCATGATTTGAAACTGCTACCAGATGTTGTATGACATTTGAACTTTGTTAGCATATTTAGATGCCTCCATTGTATCCCATATTTCCACTACAAGTCCGTTGGTTCATCACTGTTTATATGTGCACTGTCTTTGCACATTTTCTGTTGGTCTGCACTTCAGTAGTTGTTTGTGTTCATTATAGTTCACTATATTAAGTTTTGGTTTACATGTCTACATGCTTCACTGGTTCTGGTTATGTTCACACTGCTTTGACCATTCATGTTGTTTGCCTCGAATTGTTTCCAGTTCTGGTACGTGGTTTTTCTGACCAGTTCAATGAACAAGTTACATTGATGTTGTGTTGTAAGTGCATTTGTAGTTGAAGTGGCAGCCTCTATATTGATGTGATGTCTTTGATCATAGCATTCATGTGTACATTTGGATTGCACTTGTGTCGAATCCAGCTTATAGCTCGAGTTTGACCTTGTGCTCGTGTTGTGACTTTATTTGTATTGCACTTGATTTGAACTCGGCTTTTGATTGGGTTTGACCTTGTGCTCACCTGTCCCTGTAATCTTATTAAGTGTATATCGGTGTGCACGGCCTTGTGGCATGTATAGTGATACACCGTGCATATCACAAGCTCTTCGTGTATGATGGATTCAAAATTAAATGATGATGAACAACCCAAATAACCGAGGCATATAATTTTTTCAAAAAGACATTTTATTTTACACTGCAAAAATATTTCTTTTTCAATTTTACTACATTAGTGTTTATTTTGTAGGTAACTCAGATACTGGATTCAATCTGGAATAGAGTTGAAGATTAAATTCGAGTGAAAGAGTGATATGTAGTGAGGTGCTATGTATGTATAGTGAAAAATGTGATGTAAATGAAATTGTATTGTAATTGAAAATTGTATATATAGTGAGAGCTTAAATTTGTACTATTCAAAATTGAAATAAAATATCTGTTTGAATAAAATATCTATTTGAATTAAAATTCTGTGTTATTTATTTTATTCAGCAAATATTTATTTAATTATGTGAAAAATAAAATAGTACATTAACAAATACATTTAAATGAATATATATATGTTTATTATCATCAAACAAAAATCATATACTTGGATATTCAACAATCTCCCCCTTTTGATGATAACAAACATATATTTAAGATTTTGAATTTATTAAATGTATTTGATCATTCAATTTGCTCCCCCTATTTGAATGCTCCCTCTCTACAATAAGGCTCCCCTTTCATATATGCATGAGAATAAATAAAAATATGTAAATGACTGTATATGCAAATAGAAAAAATATTTGACCTTTATTTGCCAAAATCTTAACCTTTCTCTCCCTCTTTTGTTATCAGCAAAAGAGTAATAGTGTTAGAAAAATAAGAGATAAAGTGATAGACATTAATACAATATTAATACTCAATCGAGTATAAATATTAAATTTCAATAAAAATCAAACAAAAATCATAAATACTCTGTTAGGCGCATATTCCACTTTAGAATGATAGAGATGATGAAAAACCATATAGTTGTGTCTATTTGTGGTATATTTATATATCAGGAATTTGAATATCTACTAACCATGCATAACCGTTAGGACTTTTAAATGAGATTAGTAGTATTCCAAATTTTTATAACAAAAATAAATGAATTCAAGTATCTTCTAACCACGCATAACCATGAGGACTTTTAAATGGGATTAGAATCAAATTGTTTATTTAATCAATCAATTTTGATATGCGTTCCATATATGCATAACCGTGAGGACTTTTAAATAAGCATGAAAGCACATAATCAAAAATTCCAAGTAATTCACCCATGCATAACCGTGAGGACTTTTAAATGAGAGTGAATACTTTGGATGTTTTTTTATTGCTATAAATATAATAAAATGAAAAACTAATGATTTCCCGTTTAAAATACCACATATTGACATACTATATTGGATTTTGATGAGTGATGGTCGATAGAAATATGGTAGAAATAGAAATGGTCATGGAATTTTTACCAACAAAAAGTTCTTATAACTCTTGTTTAAATTTCTAAAGAAATTTACTAAGTATACTATCTTAAGTTATAATATATGATCAATATCAACACTCATCACTTTTTCAATCACTATTTATCTTTTCGATAATCAGTAGGGAGTCAGATTAGTTAATGTAGTCATTTAAGATCAAATCCAAAAATAATAATAATATCATATTTTCCAAAATGACTAATCTGAAACATGGTCAACAAAAATGATTTTCTAGAAGGGGTTTTATAAGAAAAGCGTCTGCTATTTGAAAATCATTTGAAATGAAAAATATGCGGATATTTTCTTTAAAAACGATGCAATTACTGAATGTCTCAACATAGATCACGTTCCATTAGTAATTTTTCTATCAACTATATTACCAGTGCAATCTGCATCTGAATTTTCTTTTGACTCAAGATTATCATTAGTTTGATGTCATAGACCAGACCTTGATGTGTGCAACTAATCATTTTACAGCATTTTGAAAATGTGATTCATTAAGGATTTAATTGAAAATGTGCACATAAACAAGAAGTGAACATAGTGTCAGATCTAGAAGCCGTAGGATAAACAAATATATTCATGTGTATTATGAGTAATCATCAATCAATAAAACACCATCATTAATTCAAACCAAATTTATATGAACTAGTCCAGAGATTATAGATGCACTTATAGTGTTCTCGGCATAAAAATATAATTGGCCAACAATTTTGAGTAAGTTAGAATCATATTCATTATCACATAACTGGCTGATTAGATTACGGTGCAGATTTTCACATTAAATATATTGTTCAAAATAAATATACCATTGCCTCTTTTAGATTTACGATAATTTTTCATTTGTCGTCCATTTTGATTCTACCACCTTTGTACTAGGCTAAGAAACTTTGCTTTGTCGCCCGGTTTGTGCCTGGAACAGCCAGAATCCAGGTAACACTGTTGTTGTTCCTTAGCCGCCACTACACCTACACGATAAAAGATTTTTGTGACCTATTTGTTTTTATAGGTCCATGGTTGTTAGTGGCAACAGATTTTGAAAAATAAGTTTGTGGAGACCTAGAACTATTTATATATGTTACTTTCGGCACCCAAATTTGTTTGACTTTGAGGGATTTTATATTTGTGCCTTTTGCAATCCAAATTGGCATAGTTTTTACGTTTTGGGTCTATACCAACAAATGTTTTGATTGTGTCTAATTTTTCTACAAATTGTGCACTCAGATTTGACTTGACTAATTTTGCTTCTAACAAGTTCAGGTTGATTATATCCAAGTCCTTGTCTATATGTATTAACAATTTGTTTCCTTAATAGCATATTTAATGATCTTTCACTTTTTGAAAATTTTCCTAAAGTCGCAGACAGTTGTTGGACTTGTGTTTTAAGAGATCATTTTCATTTAATAATTGTGTGCACTTTTTAATAGAATTTTCTCTCCTTGTATTTTCACTTTCTTTCAAAATCAGAATTTCATTTTCAAGCGATTTAATTTTAATTTCTGATTTTATAATTTCTTCTTCGAATGTTGGATACTTGTCACACTTAGGGCTTTTGGTTTGATAGTTTTTGACCAATTGATCTAGCTGTTTATTTAAGTCTATCAAAGTGTCTCTTTGTGATTCAATTTTAGCGTATTTCTCCCTAAGTCGTTCAAAACAACCATTTACTTCGTGAAAATATATAAGCAATTTTGAATGAGTAAGTTTTGATACCTCACTTGGCTTGTCATCATCACTGTCAGTTATATCACCTCGAAGGCACATATCTGCTTTTTCACTCTCACTGCCAGTGCTTTTATCATCTTCATCAGTTTCATCCCATGTGGCTGCAAAACTTCTCCTTTTCGGTTTCTTTCCTTGGCTGAATCAATTTTATGGACAATTGGGCTTGATGTGGCCAGGTTTATTTCACTTGTGACAAATGATCTCCTGCTATTCTAAGTTGTCTAGTGCTTTGGCTATTTTTCTTTTCAATCTTTGATTTAGAGCTGGATTTCCGTAATTGTGATTCCACCTTTTGAATTTCTTTATTAATAGTGCCAGCTTAGCTGCTCCATCATCATCACCATCATCATCATCACTTTCTGTTGTTCCTTTGAGAGCTGTTGATTTCTTTCGAGTACCACCTCCTTTACGCTCTTCTTTGAATTTCACTTCTAGCTCATAAGTGGTGAGATTTCCAATGAGTTCTTCAACTTTGATTTGTTTCAAATCTTTTGATTCTTGAATGGCGGTAACTTTCGCTTCAAACTTCGTGGAAGAACTCTGAGGATTTTTCGGACTATTTCTGTCACGACCCGACTTTCTTAGCCCAAAAAGACGCATCATGATTTAAGAAAGAAAGGGATAGAAGAAGAAAAGATAAGAAAGAAGAAACTCAACAACATCAGATACTCACAGCGGAATGAATGAAATATAATATATCACATAAAATATTACATAGTATCATATACATCAGAGTTACACAACTTATACATCAGTTATAAACATCTGTCTATCATACATCTCAAACATCACAGAGATACAGACTCAACACAAACACAGCGTAATCACTATATATCTACATGCTGAAGCCTCCTGCTCCAAATCTCCTCCAGAATTCGTCAAAGCTAACCTGAATCCCTCGACTACTCAATACAAAATTGAGTACCCAAGAGTTTAATAAAACAGAAAATAAACACTTGGGTCAGACATGGTTCTGGTGTGAGTAAACGGTTTAAAGTTACTTAACTTTGAAAAACCTTTGAAAGAAAAAGTAGCACGTAAGACTTCCCGCACATAAACACGGAAAAGTTTTACCTTACGATAACCAAAACATTGATAGGAAATCCAGTTATATTATAATAGGGTGTAGGGTTTTCAAATAAATATTCACATAGCCGAAATTGTTACATTCATTAAATTCCAGCATACATAGGTATACAATCAAGTCCGTTATCACTTATGTAACGACCCGTAAAATTTAATGGTTTTAAAAGTATATTTAACTGGAAATTGTGAAATTTTAAACAATAAAATTTGAAATTAAAAATTTATTATTTGGAATACGTCTATTTTAATATAGCAACTGGTAAATTTTCATCTGATAATATTGAAGTTTATTTTCCTGTGAAATTTCATTTCAAATCAAACTGGTTAATAACAGTGAATTTAAAATTTTTCCGAAACCAAAATATGTCAACATGAGAAAATTTATTCAGATCATTCTGAATCAGACTGCGAAATTTGTTTTTCCAAATTTGGACTTCTACTGCTCCGTTTATCTTAATTCTGACAGAATAGCAGCATTTCGAGTACCGATTATCGACTTTTGATCGGATGATCGTACCACAGATATCTATATACCATTTTGATCGTCTCGTCGTGCCGATCTCTACGGTATATTTATTTTTGTATTTTGAGGTCCGGTACGTGACAGAAACAATAAACTGTGCGTCGTATCGGTACCCTAAATTGCGACTTTTTAACTTACCATGCCTTTTCAAAATTCAAACGTGATGTCCAACCAATCAAGCAATTAATTGTTTTAAATTTTTCGGCTGAATCAATGTGATACTATTCCATTTCCTTTCCTTTTCCGTTGCTTTCATTTATTTCTTACGTTTCCCCTCTCTGCCTATTTTTGACAGAAGCTGTACATTTAGATCTGCTTCTACCCTCCTCTTCCTCTATTCTTATTCCCCTGTCCTTTTCTTTTGCCTGAGACTTCTTCCTCTTCCTCTAAAAATGTTCCCTTCCCCTACTAGTTTTCGGCATCCAACCTCCTCTCCTTCTCCCCTTGCCGAGCCCAGACCCAAACTTGCAGCCGAAGCCTTCTCCCACTGCTCCCGTGCCACCACCCGAGCCAAAGCCCGCAACCACCACCTTTCTCCGCCGTGACACCCCTGTGCACGCCTCAACGCCTACCCGCGTTTTCCACGCAAGCCTGGACCTCACCTCCTTCCTTCTAACCGACCCTTCCTTCACCGTATAATAGAACCCAAAACCCAAGCTGCTCGATCTGCCCTCCCCTTCAACTTCGAAGCCACCACCGTGCCGCTTGCTTCCCGTCCTCTTCTTCTCCTTCATATAGGTAGGTTATGCATATTTTCTATTGAGCATAAAGTTATGCTTGCGTTTGATTTTTTTGGTTATAGGTTGCGTATGATATATTGTATGTTTGTGAATAGATTTTTATAATATTTGTTTAGTTCACATATACAAAGTATGTTAGCTATAAAGTATATATTAGTATAATATGTTAGTTGTATATATATACTTTTCATATATTTGTTTTATCTAAGTTATAATCTATTTGGTTATATTATACATATACATGTTCAGATTATGTAACTTGTTTTATATCAGTTTAAATATATCTGTATACTTTGTAAATATCATATGTAATATATTATGAAGTTGTGGTCAGCAGCATATATATGCTATTCTATACTTTAAAGTAGAATTGGTAACAGGTTTATAAGTTTATTTAAACTCTGTATATATATATTTGACAGTATATGATGTTTATATGTATATATATATTACTTTATATATATGGTCTGTGAAGTTTCATTTTAAAGTATATATATATAACCTGCAGCCTATATACGCGTGTTGTTATTTTAAAGTTATATATATGTTGTCAGTTCTCATAGATATGTTTTAAACTGGTTTTAAAATACAAATTGCACATGAGTTATATATATTAGTGTATTAGTATATATATACACTTAAGTTAGAAAATCTGTTACGGGTTTTAAAGCTCCATAATTTTCTCTTATTTCACATTGGGTTATATATACAGTTATGTTTAGTTATTTAATAGCCTACTCATGTATAAAGTTGCATATACGATGATTGTTATACGCATTGATTTCAAATAAAAATGTATATATATGTACTTTAAGCTCTGTTATATGTATATTAAGTTATATAAAATATTGTATGTATGCACATGTTATAAAAGTTATGTATATTTGTTTTAAAGGAATTTATGATAATATATATATATATATATATATATATATATTTCTGTTCTATCAAGATGATTTCGAGTATCTTCATCGACCCCGTCCTGATTTGTTCCATTTATTTTTATTATCAGCTTTGATCGTTGAATTCGTACCGTCTTTGCTTTGCTTCGATTCGTCATTCAAAATTCAGTGTCCGTATCAGTGTGCGTATCCGTGTCATCTTCTGTATTCCTCTTTAGCCTCGAAAGGTGAGCAATCACTCACGATTAACGTTCTTTTATTATTTAAATTTGATTTCATTTGAAATAGCAATTGAAATATGCTGCTGTAGTTATTTACATTGTTATATATGCTATTATCTATAACTGTTCACCTGTGACATCTGACACCAGTATCTAGTATTATATGCCTGTTATTACTATTATTTATATCTGTTCACCTGTGACATCTGACACTCGTATCTGTTATTTATACTGATGATATATGCCTGCTGTTATATATTTTTTGTATCTGTTATCACTCTGCAAGTTCCCTGTTAGTATAGAATTCACTATGGGTTGAAATGATACATACCCGAACGGAATTTAGAATAGGAGAATTTCGTTATGGGTTGAAATGATAAACCCAAGCGATTTTCATTTGAATTGAAATTGGGATTACGGGTCGAAATGATATCTACCCGTATATATTTAAATTTCGGATTGAAATGATAAATATCTGTATCACTTAACCATATGATAAATATATATACAGACACCGTTGGTCCATATATATAAATATTTTAAAAATGAATTCTATGGTTTTGGAAAGAAATATATGGTTTTAATAAATGTTGAGCCTTAAATTATTATATATAAATGGGAATGATTGATTTAAATACATATAATATGTTGAGTATTTAAAATATATTTCAAAATAGATTTTGGTAATAATTTGAATAAGTTAAGGTTAGAAAGATAATTTGAATTTAGTTGAAATTATATTCAATAAAGAATTTTATTTAATTAAACCGATTTGAAACTTATTGAAATTGAGATGTAAGATATGATTTATAACTTGAGTTTGATTTATAAGTAATCTAATGAATATTTCTTGTTTAAATAAAGTTTAAGGAAATATTTAGTAAAAATGTAATTTAAGACTAGTTAAATGATATTGAATTTATTAAGTGAATATTCCCTGATTAAATAATAATGAAGTTAAATCAAGAGCTATATGAAACTGTTAAATTTAACTTTGAAAATGTTGAATATTAAAGCTTTGAAATATATTGAAAATTTAAATGATCTGTTTAGAAATGAATTAAATTGATGAATTGAGCTTTGAATAAATTTGAATTTGGAACTTGAAGTTGATTTGAATCGATTTGCTAGACTTGAGGAAATTAAATACTTTACTTTTTAAATCATTTAATATATATATATATATATATACTATTTTGGAAAATAGATATATTTGAAATGAAATGATATTTGGGTTTTGAAGTAAATAAATTTAAGATGGCCACGGTGTCATAATGTATATTCCCACCTTGTAGATAGTTCTACAAATCCTTAGAGGATGGTTATCCCAAACATCCTTTAAGTTACTTGTATTTCAGTTGATATTTCACTTGAGTTGGATTTATTGATAAGAATGTTAATCCTGACTTGAGTGTTTTGTGTTTTGCTTTACGCTCGGGTCAGACCGAGTGATACAGCATTTGAGACTCACCTTTGGAGTTTGGGGCTTCCCTTGGAGATCCAACTATCGCCTCAGCTTTCAGCTCTTCTAGTTGATTGGTTCAGAGAAGTCATCTGTTGTACTGGGGACTTCACGGCAATTGAGATATTCTGTTGTATTTTATTTCTAACTCTGATGTTTATATAGTAGCTTCATGAACTACTATTTTATCTATTCCGCTGCGTATTATTGTATTACTCTGTGTCTGTGATTCTGTGATTGATTTATTTACTGTATATTCTGAGTTTTGCCAAATTTAAATTAACAATCTGATATTTTGAATTATTCAAGTCAGACATGTGTGGATTTATTGTCGATTTGAATGGTCCAAAATAGCGGGTCGTTACAGTTGGTATCAGAGCTTTGGCTCTATGCGAAACTTAGCATATATTGTAAATTTATTTACAGAATCACTTTCGTTCGAGTTTAATCTCTTCCTTTTGACTCGATTTCCTTTGAACTTTGGAACGTTCCCTACGGTTCCAAAATTCATTCTTGTCTCTCTCTATTGGTATTCTTTTGATTCTGGAGTATCCCATAACTCCACTTCGAATGATCTCTATAAGAATAGGATCCCACCAATCTTTGAATGATTTGTGAAGGGGTGAAACTCCTTCACAATTGGCATTGATTCACCGAAGATTTCTATATCTTTGGTTTAGATGCTGTTATCTCTTGCGATCGAATGTTGATTTTTCTTGGAATTCTGCATCGATCTTGTTCCTGAAGTCACGGTTGACCCTAAGGTTATCCACGATTTATATAAGTATATCCTTTTCTATTTTGAAATTTAATTATCTCATCTTCGTTCGAGCTTATCTTCGAATCAGAATCCTAATTGACTAGAGTCCCTCTAATTTGAATTTCTATCTTTGTTTTGAAATCCATTCTTGAATCATCCTTTTGAAAAATCGGGTTTATTCGTATTTTGGAAATTGTTTTATATATCAAAATTTTATAAGTATGATTATATTCTATATATAAAAGTGAAAATGTTTTCGATAAGGATTATATATACCTTTTAAAAATAAGAATTTGAATTTTTGAAAGGATTTGGAATTTTGAAGTTATATAAGAAATTGATTTATATAAAAATGATTTACAACTAAAGGATTTCAAATTTGAAATTCGAGAATTGAACTCCGGTATTTTGAAATTGGTTTTAAGATTTTGAAATATATGATAGTAGTATGATTTAAAAGTATTTTCCGAATAAGAAATGTTTCCAATTATTTTAATGAGTTTCGAATGATTTCGAAGAAATTCCAAAAGAAGTTTGAAAAAAATAGAAGTCCAGAACTCACTTATGTCGCTGGAAAATAATTTCGGTGATGAGTGCATGCATCATCGACATTGATTTTCGAGTTTCATAGTGGGGGAGAGGCCACTTTAGTAGCATTGCTACACGAGTGATTTTGCGAAACCAATTTTGATTTCAAATTCCGAAGTAAGATTTGATATTCGAAAGATATATGTGTATATATATTTGAAATGATTTGAAGTAAGCCGGTGTTCAGTCCCCGAGTTTTGGATTTGATATAACCCTATCTATTAAAATTGATTTACTGATTTGTTGCCGATTTCCAACTCCTGAATTTGAAAATGATTTCTTCAACTATTTTGAAGGTTCGAGCACTTCCAAATCAAGGTTAACTTTTCAAAGCTAAGAAATTTTGAAAGGTATGAATTATTTGATAAAGTATATAAATTTGTTTCGAATGTTTAAGTATGAAGTAATATGATTTAAATAAGTTGAAACTGTTTTGTTAAGTAAATGAATAAGGCTATTTTGAATTTTTTCTAAATATGGAATTTAGATTTGAAATGTTTTGAAAGAATTTGGGTTTCAATATATTTTGAATAAAATTTAGTTAAATGTTTTAACTTAGTAACATCTTTATGAAACTATATATTTAACAAGTTGGAATAAATATATAAGTTGTGTGTATGCTGTTTTATTCGCATAATTAATTTGATCCAGGGTTGAATACACAAGTTCGAGGTGAATTACACCATTTCGTGTTAGGATTTTTCATTCGATTCTTGATGGCGAATATTTGATATGGATTTTGGGCTTGATTCTAGAATTCTCTATCATAGTATATGGCTATGCAAGGAGACTGATGACTTCTAGTCGAGAAACCATATCGAAGTCCGCATTAGGGAAGTCGAATGGACAATACTAGTTCGAAAGCAAACTTGTGTGATCGAGCGAGCGATCAAATGTGATTTTGCGAAAAAACGACGTATGTACCTCTTATATTCTAATATCATTGATATATTTTGACGCTGAAATTGAAAGCTGTCGGGTTAGAATATCTTTGCTTACTAAAAGAAAATTTCCAATTTAAATTACAAAGATATATAACCCATAAAAGCAAAGATATTCAATCCCATATGGCTTTTCATACAGCGAAATTTATTTTGAAAATTTGATCCTTATATAAGATGGACCTTACGTAAGTATAAGATGATTTTGAAAACATTTGATTTTGGAAATGAATTGGTTGACTTAAATTATTGATTTGGAAATTTGGATTTATTTTCTAAATATATTATTTTGGAAACCTTGAAACTAAGGATAATTAATTTGAGAAGAAATAATCTGGTGAAATTGTATATGATTTTGAAATTGAACTGATATTAAAACAAATTGAAATTTGAGAACTTTGTGTTACTAAATATTTGATTTGGGATTTGTCGAACTTATATAAAATTGATTTGTATGAGTATGAAATTGATTCGAAAACTATGAATTTGAAAGGGTACTCAATTT
This sequence comes from Allium fistulosum, assembly GCA_030737815.1. Classification (NCBI taxonomy): domain Eukaryota; kingdom Viridiplantae; phylum Streptophyta; class Magnoliopsida; order Asparagales; family Amaryllidaceae; genus Allium; species Allium fistulosum. The sequence continues at coordinate 872,623,103 of CM060903.1, read as the reverse complement.
GAAAGTGAAATCTTATATAATTGAAGTCTATATAAGTATGATTTGATGTACTATTGATTTTGGAAAGTATTTGATTTGAAAATTAAATCTTATATATAATGGATTTTATATAAGTACGATATTTGAAAGTGATTTGAAAAGGTACTATATGATACATATTTTCGAAGTAAAGATATGGAAAGTGCCTTCTGCTTGATATCCGATTTGTGGCCACATCTTGGATTCATTCTATCGATATTATTCTCTCTGATTTTGGTTTTCCGGATATGATACTCGAGTGTCCTTCGAATTCCATGGCGTTACCCATGGTCTTATTGTTCTCTCGTGACTGCATAGCGCAACTGCCTGGCTGAGTCTTGCCTAGGGGTATGGATTGTTTCCTGGGGGATCCAGGCGTAACCATTGTGTATCCTGCAATCTGTGTAGGTCGCGAATAGTAGCGCAAATGCTTGGCTGAGTCTTGCCTGGGGGTACGGATTGTTTCCTGGGGGATCCAGGCGTAACCATTGTGTATCCTGCATTCTACTAGTCATCATGGCGTAACTCGCAGGGCTGAGAAAGCTTACAGATATGGATTGTTTCCTGGGGGATCCAGGCGTAATCATTGTGTATCTGCGAACCATGGTTAGACAAAGGTTTTGTTCGTTTTGTTGTTTGGATTGTACTTCCCATATCTGTTTTTAAAAGTTTTTCCAGTATTTTCACTGGGTGTTGAAATAGGTCTACTAAGTACTTGGAGAATTCTAGCTTTGCGCCTGATCAACGCACTGCCAGAGTCTACAAGAACGAGGATAAACTTGTTGAAACATCGAGTTATAAAAGTATTTTCGAAAGAAAATTTGTTTCGTTATAAAGGTGTTTTATTATAAAAGTATTTCCAACAAAGAAATTCTGTATTAATATTCGAAATTGAAATTCTTATGGTTTGAATTAATTATTCATGCCCGATACTATTCTTTTGAATCTACCTTATCTGCTCAGCTTTATTTATTCACCTATATTCTGCTTTTCCAAATCCTCCTTCTTTTCCCTGTTGACTATATCCTTTAAAATATTGTTTATTTATATACTACATGGTTTAATAAAAAAAAATTAGTGTTATAAATATTTTAGAAGTTATGAATTTAATAAGACATATTTAAAGTAAATGATTATTGATTTATTAATGATATTTGAAAAGTATTTTTGATAGAATTAATAAATTTATGAATTATGGATTTAAGGTTTTCAAATAACTTCTTTGTAAATATAAGCAATAATGTAAATAATTGTTTTCAAATGGTTTTCATATATTTATAAAGGTGTCATTTAAACATATAAATAGTATTTATAAAGGGAAGCAAGAAATTTTACAAATGGATTTTTGAAAGGTTTTAAAGTATATAAGATAATTGAATTGCAAATGAAGTTTTCAAATTTTAAGTAAAATTTATATAGTTTAAATTAATTGTTTAATCTTGACTTTCAATCTATCTTTTCTGTCTGGTTGTTTCTATTCTTCTACCTCCTTCCTTTTCGGGGACGAAAAGTTTTGAGTGGGGGAGAGTGTAACGACCCGTAAAATTTAATGGTTTTAAAAGTATATTTAACTGGAAATTGTGAAATTTTAAACAATAAAATTTGAAATTAAAAATTTATTATTTGGAATACGTCTATTTTAATATAGCAACTGGTAAATTTTCATCTGATAATATTGAAGTTTATTTTCCTGTGAAATTTCATTTCAAATCAAACCGGTTAATAACAGTGAATTTAAAAGTTTTCCGAAACCAAAATATGTCAACAGGAGAAAATTTATTTAGATCATTCTGAATCAGACTGCGAAATTCGTTTTTCCAAATTTGGACTTCTACTGCTCCGTTTATCTTAATTCTGACAGAATAGCAGCATTTCGGGTACCGATTATCGACTTTTGATCGGATGATCGTATCACAGATATCTATATACCATTTTGATCGTCTCGTCGTGCCAATCTCTACGGTATATTTATTTTTGTATTTTGAGGTCCGGTACGCGACAGAAACAATAAACTGTGCGTCGTATCGGTACCCTAAATTGCGACTTTTTAACTTACCATGCCTTTTCAAAATTCAAACGTGATGTCCAACCAATCAAGCAATTAATTGCTTTAAATTTTTCGGCTGAATCAATGTGATACTATTCCATTTCCTTTCCTTTTCCGTTGCTTTCATTTATTTCTTACGTTTCCTCTCTCTGCCTATTTTTGACAGAAGCTGTACATTTAGATCTGCTTCTACCCTCCTCTTCCTCTATTCTTATTCCCCTGTCCTTTTCTTTTGCCTGAGACTTCTTCCTCTTCCTCTAAAAATGTTCCCTTCCCCTACTAGTTTTCGGCATCCAACCTCCTCTCCTTCTCCCCTTGCCGAGCCCAGACCCAAACTTGCAGCCGAAGCCTTCTCCCACTGCTCCCGTGCCACCACCCGAGCCAAAGCCCGCAACCACCACCTTTCTCCGCCGTGACACCCCTGTGCACGCCTCAACGCCTACCCGCGTTTTCCACGCAAGCCTGGACCTCACCTCCTTCCTTCTATTCGACCCTTCCTTCACCGTATAATAGAACCCAAAACCCAAGCTGCTCGATCTGCCCTCCCCTTCAACTTCGAAGCCACCACCATGCCGCTTGCTTCCCGTCCTCTTCTTCTCCTTCATATAGGTAGGTTATGCATATTTTCTGTTGAGCATAAAGTTATGCTTGCGTTTGATTTTTTTGGTTATAGGTTGCGTATGATATATTGTATGTTTGTGAATAGATTTTTATAATATTTGTTTAGTTCACATATACAAAGTATGTTAGTTATAAAGTATATATTAGTATAATATGTTAGTTGTATATATATACTTTTCATATATTTGTTTTATCTAAGTTATAATCTATTTGGTTATATTATACATATACATGTTCAGATTATGTAACTTGTTTTATATCAGTTTAAATATATCTGTATACTTTGTAAATATCATATGTAATATATTATGAAGTTGTGGTCAGCAGCATATATATGCTGTTCTATACTTTAAAGTAGAATTGGTAACAGGTTTATAAGTTTATTTAAACTCTGTATATATATATTTGACAGTATATGATGTTTATATGTATATATATATTACTTTATATATATGGTCTGTGAAGTTTCATTTTAAAGTATATATATATAACCTGCAGCCTATATACGCGTGTTGTTATTTTAAAGTTATATATATGTTGTCAGTTCTCATAGATATGTTTTAAACTGGTTTTAAAATACAAATTGCACATGAGTTATATATATTAGTGTATTAGTATATATATACACTTAAGTTAGAAAATCTGTTACGGGTTTTAAAGCTCCATAATTTTCTCTTATTTCACATTGGGTTATATATACAGTTATGTTTAGTTATTTAATAGCCTACTCATGTATAAAGTTGCATATATGATGATTGTTATACGCATTGATTTCAAATAAAAATGTATATATATGTACTTTAAGCTCTGTTATATGTATATTAAGTTATATAAAATATTGTATGTATGCACATGTTATAAAAGTTATGTATATTTGTTTTAAAGGAATTTATGATAATAATATATATATATATATATTTATGTTCTATCAAGATGATTTCGAGTATCTTCATCGACCCCGTCCTGATTTGTTCCATTTATTTTTATTATCAGCTTTGATCGTTGAATTCGTACCGTCTTTGCTTTGCTTCGATTCGTCATTCAAAATTCAGTGTCTGTATCAGTGTGCGTATCCGTGTCATCTTCTGTATTCCTCTTTAGCCTCGAAAGGTGAGCAATCACTCACGATTAACGTTCTTTTATTATTTAAATTTGATTTCATTTGAAATAGCAATTGAAATATGCTGCTGTAGTTATTTACATTGTTATATATGCTATTATCTATAACTGTTCACCTATGACATCTGACACCAGTATCTAGTATTATATGCCTGTTATTACTATTATTTATATCTGTTCACCTGTGACATCTGACACTCGTATCTGTTATTTATACTGATGATATATGCCTGCTGTTATATATTTTTTGTATCTGTTATCACTCTGCAAGTTCCCTGTTAGTATAGAATTCACTATGGGTTGAAATGATACATACCCGAACGGACTTTAGAATAGGAGAATTTCGTTATGGGTTGAAATGATAAACCCAAGCGATTTTCATTTGAATTGAAATTGGGATTACGGGTCGAAATGATATCTACCCGTATATATTTAAATTTCGGATTGAAATAATAAATATCCGTATCACTTAACCATATGATAAATATATATACAGACACCGTTGGTCCATATATATAAATATTTTAAAAATGAATTCTATGGTTTTGGAAAGAAATATATGGTTTTAATAAATGTTGAGCCTTAAATTATTATATATAAATGGGAATGATTGATTTAAATACATATAATATGTTGAGTATTTAAAATATATTTCAAAATAGATTTTGGTAATAATTTGAATAAGTTAAGCTTAGAAAGATAATTTGAATTTAGTTGAAATTGTATTCAATAAAGAATTTTATTTAATTAAACCGATTTGAAACTTATTGAAATTGAGATGTAAGATATGATTTATAACTTGAGTTTGATTTATAAGTAATCTAATGAATATTTATTGTTTAAATAAAGTTTAAGGAAATATTTAGTAAAAATGTAATTTAAGACTAGTTAAATGATATTGAATTTATTAAGTGAATATTCCCTAATTAAATAATAATGAAGTTAAATCAAGAGCTATATGAAACTGTTAAATTTAACTTTGAAAATGTTGAATATTAAAGCTTTGAAATATATTGAAATTTTAAATGATCTGTTTAGAAATGAATTAAATTGATGAATTGAGCTTTGAATAAATTTGAATTTTGAACTTGAAGTTGATTTGAATCGATTTGCTAGACTTGAGGAAATTAAATACTTTACTTTTTAAATCATTTAATATATATATATATATATACTATTTTGGAAAATAGATATATTTGAAATGAAATGATATTTGGGTTTTGAAGTAAATAAATTTAAGATGGCCACGGTGTCATAATGTATATTCCCACCTTGTAGATAGTTCTACAGATCCTGAGAGGATGGTTATCCCAAACATCCTTTAAGTTACTTGTATTTCAGTTGATATTTCACTTGAGTTGGATTTATTGATATAAGAATGTTAATCCTGACTCGAGTGTTTTGTGTTTTGCTTTACGCTCGGGTCAGACCGAGTAATACAGCATTTGAGACTCACCTTTGGAGTTTGGAGCTTCCCTTGGAGATCCAACTATCGCCTCAGCTTTCAGCTCTTCTAGTTGATTGGTTCAGAGAAGTCATCTGTTGTACTGGGGACTTCACGGCAATTGAGATATTCTGTTGTATTTTATTTCTAACTCTGATGTTTATATAGTAGCTTCATGAACTACTATTTTATCTATTCCGCTGCGTATTATTGTATTACTCTGTGTCTGTGATTCTGTGATTGATTTATTTACTGTATATTCTGAGTTTTGCCAAATTTAAATTAATAATCTGATATTTTGAATTATTCAAGTCAGACATGTGTGGATTTATTGTCGATTTGAATGGTCCAAAATAGCGGGTCGTTACAACTTATTGGAGTTTGGATTCCATACAATGGCAGGGCTACTGGGGTACCGCCCGTCACAGTACGGGGCCTAGATCACCGTACCGAGGATTACTCCCAATCCCCTACAACACAAGGCCAGAACTATCTAAGGATAATTCCGAACAAGACAACCCCGTAGTTGGCGCGACCAACCACACACTAAGCCGGAAAAAAAGGAACCTCTAGACAGGGGAAAATCTCGTCCTACTTGGGCGCTACCCACTTAACCTTGCTGCACCTCCCCTGTTTTAGCCATTCCCGGTTGATGAGGCTTGAGGCTACGATTACCTTTATAGAACACATCTATCTTAGAATGCTCATCGCCCTCCTGACGATGTTCTGAAAGCATTCAATCCATACAAGTTCGTTCCAGGTTCGAACGAAACCGAAGGCATTATCTCGTTACACTCATTTTGGAATCACCTTCAGATTTAACGACAATAACCCTTGCACTCTGAATCTTCATCTCGAACCTATAAGTACTATCTCCGTCAACTCATTACGGAATCACCCACAGAGTTATTCTGACAAAGAATAGTTCTTACACCTCGAGTCTTCACTTGCTCCACTTGGATTAACGACTTAACGTTTAATTGGAATCGATGTGGTTTTCGGATATCCAAATCTGGAAACCCGATCCCGGTCTCATCGAAATCCAAAACGTATCTTTTAAGGCCAAGTTGTTTAAAGGTTTAAACATTTAATCTTATATTCAGGATGATATAAACAGATAGATAAATCACATTATCACAATAGATAATTCATATCAAACATTCATCTCACAAAGCAGCATATCACATATCATAGATATCATATCCAAATCATCCAGTATCAACCAATCACCCAATATCAATCATCCAATATAAACCAATCATCCAAAAGCAGAATTGATTAACTCCAAATTAATTTAATTAACCTTTAATTAAATTAATTACTATCCTTTAATTACTTGGATTACCTTAATCCTGCTTACTATCATTAATTAATTAATTAATCATCTCTTAATGATCTTCCTTAATTAATCTTCTTTGATTAATTATACTTTAATTACATTCAAGTAATTATCCTTAACCATATACAGTAATTAACCTTTAATTACTATCATTAAATTACAAAAATTAATGAACCTTCATTAATTAATTAACTATAATTAATTATATTAATCCTCAATTAATTACAATTAATTAATCATACTTAAATTAATTACTTTTATTAATCAAACTTGATTAATTCATTAATTAAATAATCCTTATTAATTAAATAACCTTTTAATTAATTAAATAATTAATTTTAATCAACCACTTCATTAATTAGTCTTAATTAATCATAAACAGTAATTAACAATTTGTAATTACTTATCTTAATTAATTACTTCTTATTTAATTATATTAATTAATTATTCTTTAATCACTTATTATTGATTAATTAATCTTAATTAATCAACCCTTAATTACATCATTTATTAATTAATGATCCTTAATTACCTCCTTAATTAATTACTCTCTTTTAATTAATTATCTTAACAAGGAATTAATCAAATTATTAATTAACCTTAATCCTTTAATTAATTAATTAATCTTTAATTAATTAGCTTCAAATCAATTATATTAATTATCCTTTTATTAATAACATCAAATGATTAACCCTTATTCACCTCCATTTAATTACTATCATAATTAATTTCTCTTTTCCTAATTACATCAGTAATTATCCATTAATTACTTGAGTAAGTAATTATATTCAATTAGTCAATAAGTGATTTATCTTGAATTAATTAGACTAATTAATTAACCTAACATTAATTACATTAATTAATTAATCAATTAATCATCACTTAATCTTTAATTAATTTATTTCTTAATTACATTAATCAATTATCCAATTAACAAATCACTTATTTCCTAATTAATCCATTAATCATCCACTGATTACTTCATTAAGAAATTATCCTTAATTACAATTAAGTAATTAACCTTAAAATTAATTATCCTTAATTAATCGTAACTTAACTAATTAAGAATAAACTCTTTATTTATTTTAATTACTTATTTCAATTATTAACTTTATTAAAACCAATTTAGAAATCAATTATATATTTGAAATATAAAATTTTACTTAAGAAACAAACAATTTAAACATTAAATTTTTAGATATTTAAAAATTTAAACAGATCTTCCTTTATAAAAACATTGCTTTATTTAAAAGTCAGATTATCTCAACATTACAACCCGAGTCATACCCTTTTCAAACCCGAGTCGTCTTCGAGTCCTTCCCCTACGTATCTGCTTCGAGAAAATCATTAAAAAGCACGAAGCTGCACCGAGTCGAACTCGTCTTCCCCAAACTCTCTAACTCCAGTACACCCAAACGTGTACACGTGCACGTGCACAGAACTTCCGGCCACCACCCATCGTCACCATGACCATCTACAAGTCGTCGACAACCTACTCTCAAAGTTCGACCACCCAGCTCGCCATTCGGTTCAGCCAATCGAAAACGAGGCTCCTCGTTCAAAAACAGGAACGAATGCACTCGACAAATCATCTCGCCGTCGATGATCATAGCCTCGAGAAGCTCCGCCGCCTTCACCGTAGCTCCGCCTCGACCTCCAACTCCGCTTCACATCATCGCGATCGAGTCCGGTCCCATGTCAACGACGAACAAACCTCGGCAACTTCGATAACAAAACCCAATGCTAAACCCTAATTTGTTGGAATTCGAACAATTCAACAATTGGAAAAATTCAATTGTATTTTTCCCATCATCCCCAACACTAAAGCAAGCTTCGATCAAAATTCTAGCTTAAATCATGGAGTTTATCATCGGCAATTGATTAAATTGCCGAAACTCTTCATTCCCAAATTCCCAATTGAATATCACTTTAAAAATCCTGAAATGCATATCAAAATTCGTGATTTTCAATCACGAATCCATCCCTATAATGCAGAATTGAAATTAAGAAAATTGATTATTATGAAAATTTGGGTTTTTACTGTTATTTTACAAATTTCAAAATAAAAACTTATTATAAATTCCTGAAATGATTTTTGGTGGTGATGTTTCATGATTTCAATCATTTCTGGTTTGCAAATTAAAGCCTAACAGTGATTAAAGAATGTGGTATTTAATTTAAAGAGGAAAAATCAAATCTGTTAACCAACAGAACCTATATTCTTATTTATAGGCATCCAAAACAAACATGCATTCATTTAATCCAAGCATCATGCAAACAACTTGATTTTTATACATCAGCCAAAATGAAACAAGATTAAAAACTGTTTTTAAAAGATTTACTCACCTATTTAATTGCAGAGAACAAAGCAGAGCAGTTTATGTCGACCGCAGGAAAGACTCGGCTGTATAGGAATTCTCTGGATATTGAGTAAGAGAGTTTTATCTGTTTTGAAGTATGGGACTAAGGTCGATTAGTTGCTTCTTCGAACATGGTCTCATTGTTCCTCTTAAGAAGAGTAAGTTGTTGGCGTTTGGTTTGAAGTCCTGAGTTTCTTGAGAAGATTTTCTGGCTTAGCAGTATCCTAGAGATAGAGTTTGGAAGCAGCAGTGTGGCCTTTTTCTTCGATGGTTCAGGAATCTTTGTGGTTCTTCTATCAGCAGTCCGGGTAGATGGTGAAGGTTTTCTTGAAGGGTTAACCTTGTTTGGAAAAGCTTAAGGCTGTTTTAATTGGTAAAGAGAGAACAGTTTCTTTGGAATCCAAACTAGGTAGGATGGCAAAAGTGACTTGCGATTTGTTTGGGAATTTATCTTGGGCAATCTTTTGTTTGAGATTGAGGTTTCTCATGTGGAAGTAGGAGCTACTGAGGTAGTCAACTGATTTTGGAAAGATCATTTTGTTCTTGGTCCAGATTTGTTTCAAGGAGCATCAGCGAAGGTTAAGCTGATCAGGAAGAGATGAGGTAGCCCAGGATTGTCTGCTGAGTTATGCAGAGATGAGACAGAGTTTGGAATTCGGAGTTGGAGTTTGGAAGTTGTTTAAATTTTCCACGATTAAAGAGCTATAAGATTTGGTAAGTCTGGAAAGCTAGCTCTGAAGTATTTAGGATTTTCCTGTGTTCTCGAGAGGAGTTGTTCTTTGTCTACAGGAATGAATGGCCAGTTTGGATAGCTGGAATTCATTGTATTTCGCGTATCTCTGAGGGAGTACGTGTATGATTCATCACTGGTTGTAGGATCTGCAGTTCAGTTGGATTTGGAAGTTGAGCTGGACTTGAGTATGGTCTGATATTTTGTTCAGATTAGTGGATCTAGAGAAGAGAGTAGCTCTGGATCATAGTGGTATTGTTAGTTTAGATTCTATAGAGCGAGTATTCTAGTGATTTATACTTGGGAAACTCTAGATAGTGTTAGTAAGATCTATCCTGATTTGTATTAGGATAATTAGTTAGGTTTGATTGTTTGATTGGTTGCTTTGGTTGTTAGTAACTGGATGATAGGTATGTGGTTGCTGTTTAAAATTAAAATCTTTACTGGATTATTAAATTAACTTTGCTTTTAATTTCGGGGACGAAATTATTTTAAGGGGGGAGGAATGTGATATCCCGGGATTTTGGGCAATATAAATTTAATAATCTTTATTAATAATTTAATTGGATTGATAATTTCCCTTATAATTTTAATTTAAATTGGTAAATTTTATCTTTTAAAGGTTAATAAATACTTAATTTGGCAATATTGATAAGATTTGTTTGTTAAAGCTAATAAAATTTTATTCTATTTATAATATATATATTTGATATATATTGTGAATGGAAATATCTTTTGTTTTAAATTAAAGATGAATTTTCAAATTATAATATATATGTATGTATATGTTATAATTTGGATTGTTTTGAATTTAATTTAATCTATTGATAATTTATATATGTATGGATTGTGATTTAAAGCTTTGTTTTAAAATTAATGTTTTTTTCAAAGGTTAGTTTAGATTAATTCAATTGTTTTCAAAATATAAGATAATTGTTTATTTTAAATATGATAGTTTAAATAAAGTTTTATTTTGTATTCTTTAAAGTGTTTAAATTTAAAAAGTTATATATACATATATTTAGATAAGTATTTATTAATTAGTAAATTAAGTATAAAGGCTTTATATTAACATTTAAATTAAATAAAAATTTATTTAAATTACTTAGGACATGTGGTAATAACATTTGTAATTCATAGAAACACACATTAACATTTGTATATGCATGCAATAAAACAAGTGGCAACATTTTCTTTCATTTAGAAATTTAAATTTATAAAAAGAAATATTGTATTAAGGAGAAGCCTGGCATTTCTTTTCAGTTCAAATCTTTTCTTCCTCCATCTTCTTTTTCTCTCCATCTTTTCTAAATTCAAAAGATCAGATTCAACTCTAACATCAATCGAAAATGCAAGTTCAGTTCAAATTCATTTCAACATCAGTTTTTCAATCTTCAACCTGAGCAAGGGAATTAACTCAACATTAAACAAGCATGCAAAGTATCACAACAACAATCAAGTTAAAGATTCAACTATTTACGAGCATGCAAGGATTTCAAGTTTACAGTTTCCAGAATTCAAAATTTAAAAGCCTAGAAATAAAATCTGCTCTGTTTTAAGGTGAGTAAATATTTTTTTAAAAACAGTCTTTAAATCTGATAATTGACTTGATATATGTGATGGATTGTTCTGTGATGTTATATATGTTTAAATGAATATTATCTGTGAATGCATGTTAAATTTGTGGAATGTCTGAGTTTATTTAAGTTCCTGTATGTGTATATCCTTTATATTTTTACTTACAGGATTTGATTTCTTTAAGAAAAGAATTCAAAACTCCAAATAGAGTTAATATTAGACTTTGATACTTAAAGGAAAGTTGGATGTTAAGGCATGATGATGAATTTTAAAAATAATTAAGGATTTTAAATTCAACAAATAATTTTAAAAAGAAGGAAATAACAGTGGTAAACATTTACATCAAAAATTCAAGTGATACAATTTCTAGCTTCAGTTATATAATTAGATTCATATCTGAAATTGATGAATTTTGGAAATCAAATCAAGATTTTTAAGCAAGTATTTAGTGAGATATATCGAGATGAGTGAATTTGGTACTTTCGTCAATTGTAGTTGATCAACGTGATGATCGGAGGTAATTTCTTGATCGAAGCTTGCTTTAGTATTGGAGATGATGGGAAAAATATAATTGAATTTTTCCAATTGTTAAATTGTTCGAATTAGAACAAACTAGGGTTTAGCTGTTAGTTTTGGTCGATAGTTTCTCCAGGAAATTTCGCCGCCGTGAAGATACTGGTGACGATCGCACTGGGGGGAAATCATTGCTGGGGTCGAGGCGAAGCTTTGGTGAAGTCGACGTGAACGCTGGTGGTAGGATCGACGGTGGTGAGGGTATTTTCCATTGATCGATGACTTTCTGTTTTCAAGTGAGTTACTCGATTTTGATCAACAACGAACTAATGGATTCTGAGGGGTGGTGATGGTCGGAGAGACGTTCAGTGATGTGTTGAGGCTCTTGACGATGATCGGAGTTGATCTGATCATCTGTGCACGTGAACGTGCACATTATCGTGTACATTTTGTACACTGGGGAATTTGAAGTTGGGGAAGAAGCATGGACTTAGGGTCGTTCTCGGGTAGTTGCCGTGTGTAACTCGAAGCAGAAGACGTACGTGAGTTTCCTCGTGTGGACTCAGGGAAGGTCTCGAGTGTTTGAGTGTGGGGCTCGGGTGAGTGTGCGAGTCTAGTTTCAGTTTAAAAATTAAATAAAACCAAGTTTAAATGTTTAAAAGCTTTTGACTTATTTAAACAATTTGTTTTCAAAGGAAAATGTTTAAACAAGTTTAAATGTATATTGGAAATAATTTAGTTTAAATAAACGATTAACTAAGTTTTAAGCTGAATTTAAAGTGAGATGTTTTAAAAAGGAATGTTTAAATTGATTTTAAAATAGATTTAAATGAATAAAGAATATGAAATTTGGGATTTCAAAGTTACATAATTATTTTATTTAATTTAAATCAAACATGTTTGAAAGGATATTCAAAGATTTTAAGTGTATTAAATTAAGTTGTTTGAATTGTTTTGTTTAAAAGTAAAATCATATTTCAAAATTGATTTTTAAATGGGTTTTAATAAAGTAAATAATTTGAGTTTAATTAAGGAGAATTAATAAATAAATTAAATTAAAGCTTAATTACTATTTGTAATTAAGGATAATTACTTAATGAAGTAATTAGTGGATGGATAATTAAAGATTAAGGGATGATTTATTGATTAATTAATTAATGTAATTAATGTTAGGTTAATTAATTAGTATAATTAATTAAAGATAAATCATTTATGATTAATTAAGTATAATTACTTAGTAAAGTAATTAATGGATAATTATTGAATGTAATTAAGAAAAGAGAAATTACTTATGGAAGTAAATTCAATGGAAGTAATTAAGAGTTAATCACTTGATGTTATTAATTAAAGGATTAATTAATATAATTGATTTGGAGTTAATTAATTTAAGAGTAATTAATTAATTAAAGGATTAAGGTTAATTAATAATGTGATTAATTCCTTGTTAAGGTAATTAATTAAAAGAGAATAATTAATTAAGGAAGTAATTAAGGATCATTAATTAATATAATAAATGATGTAATTAGGGGTTGATTAATTAAGATTAATTAATCAATAATAAGTGATTAAAGAGTAATAAATTAATATAATTAATTAAGGAGTTAATTAATTAAGGTAGGTAATTACAAGATGATTAATTACTATTATGATTAATTAAGGTTAATTAGTGAATGTAGTTAATTAATGATTAATTATTTAATTAACTAGAAGGTAATTAATTAATGAAGTAATTAGAGGATTATTAATTAATAAAATTTATCAAGGTTGATTAATAAAAGTGATTAATTAAAGTATGATTAATTAATTATAATTAATTAAGGATTAATGCAAACAATTATAGTTAAGTTAATTAATGGAAGCAAATGAAGGATCATTAATTATTGTAATTTAATGATAGTAATTAAAGGTTAATTACTGTATATGGTTAAGGATAATTACTTGAATGTAATTAAAGTATAATTAATCAAGGAAGATTAATTAAGGAAGATCATTAGGATATGATTAATTAATTAATTTGTAATTAATTAATGATAGTAAGCAGGATTAAGGTAATCCAAGTAATTAAAGGATAGTAATTAATTTAATTAAAGGTTAATTAAATTGATTTGGAGTTGATCAATTCTGCTTTTGGATGATTGGTTAATATTGGATGATTGATATTGGGTGATTGGTTGATACTGGATGATTGGGATATGATATGCTGCTTTGTGAGATGAATGTTTGATATGAATTATCTATTGTGATAATGTGATTTATTTATCCGTTTATATCATCCTGAATATAAGTTTAAATGTTTAAAACCTTTAAACAACTTGGACCTAAAAAAATACGTTTTGGATTTCGATGAGACCGGGATCGGGTTTCCAGATTTGGATATCCGAAAACCACATCGATCCAAATTAACGATAGGTCGTGAATCTCAATTGAAGTGAAGACTCGAGGTGTAAGAACTATTCTTTGCCAGTATAACTCTGTGGGTGATTCCGTAATGAGTTGACGGAGATAGTACTTATAGGTTCGAGATGAAGATTCAGAGTGCAAGGGTTATTGTCGTTAACTCTGAGGGTGATTCCAAAACGAGTGTAACGAGATAATGCCTTCGGTTTCGTTCGAACCCGGAACGAACTTGTATGGATTGAATGCTTTCAGAACATCGTCAGGAGGGCGATGAGCATTCTAAGATAGATGTGTTCTATAAAGGTAATCGTAGCCTCAAGCCTCATCAACCGGGAATAGCTAAAACAGGGAAGGTGCAGCAAGGTTAAGTGGGTAGCGCCCAAGTAGGACGAGATTTTCCCCTGTCTAGAAGTTCCTTTTTATTCGGCTTAGTGTGTGTGGTTGGTCGCGCCAACTACGGGGTTGTCTTGTTCGGAATTATCCTTAGATGGTTCCGGCCTTGTGTTGCAGGGGATTGGGAGTAATCCTCGGTAAGGTGATCTAGGCCCCGTACTTTGACGGGCGGTACCCCAGTAGCCCTGCCATTGATGGAAACCCATTCTTCCTACGTGCCCTTACGGTTTTGATTGTATAACCCACTTTGTGGCTAGTATGCTGGAATTTAATAATGTAACAATTTCAGCTATTTCATATTTATTTGAAAACCCTAGACCCTATTATAATATAACATGATTTCCTATCAATGTTTTGGTTATCGTAAGGTAAAAACTTTTCCGTGTTTATGTGCGGGAAGTCTTACGAGATACCTTTTCTTTCCAAAGGTTTTTCAAAGTTAAGTAATTTTAACCCGTTTACTCACACCAGACCCATGTCTGATCCAAGTGTTTATTTTCTGTTTTATTAAACTCTTGGGTACTCAATTTTGTATTGAGTAGTTGAGGGATTCAGGATAGCTTTGACGAATTCTGGAGGAGATTTGGAGCAGGTGGCTTCAGCGTGTAGATATATAGTGATTCCGCTGTGTTTGTGTTCAGTCTGTATCTCTGTGATGTTTGAGATGTATGATAGACAGGTGTTTATAACTGTCTAATATGAGATGTATAAGTTGTGTAACTCTGATGTATATGATACTATGTAATATCTTATGTGATATTATATTTCATTCGTTCCGCTGTGAGATTCTCATATGTTGTTGTTTCTTCTTTTCTATCTTTTCTTCTTCTATCCCTTTCTTTCTTAAATAATGATGCGTCTTTCTGGGCTAAGAAAGTCGGGTCGTGACAACTAACACAAACACAGCGGAATCACTATATATCTACACGCTGAAGCCACCTGCTCCAAATCTCCTCCAGAATTCGTCAAAGCTAACCTGAATCCCTCGACTACTCAATACAAAATTGAGTACCCAAGAGTTTAATAAAACAGAAAATAAACACTTGGGTCAGACATGGGTCTGGTGTGAGTAAACGGGTTAAAATTGTTTAACTTTGAAAATCAATTGGAAAGAAAAGTATCACGTAAGACTTCCCACACATAAACATGGAAAAGTTTTTACCTTACGCTAACCAAAACATTTACAGGAAATCCAGTTATATTATAATAGGGTCTAGGGTTTTCAAATAAATATGAAATAGTTGAAATTGTTACATTATTAAATCCCAGCATACATAGGTATACAATCAAGTCCCTTATCACTTATTGGAGTTTGGATTCCATACAATGGCAGAGCTATTGGGGTACCGCCCGTCACAGTACGGGGCCTAGATCACCGTACCGAGGATTACTCCTAATCCCCTGCAACACAAAGCTGGAACCATCTAAGGATAATTCCGAACAAGACAACCCCGTAGTTGGCGCGACCAACCACACACACTAAGCCGAATAAAAAGGAACTTCTAGACAGGGGAAAATCTCATCCTACTTGGGCGCTACCCACTTAACCTTGGTGCACCTCCCCTGTTTTAGCCATTCCCGGTTGATGAGGCTTGAGGCTACGATTACCTTTATAGAACACATCTATCTTAGAATGCTCATCGCCCTCCTGACGATGTTCTGAAAGCATTCAATCCATACAAGTTCGTTCCGGGTTCGAACGAAACCGAAGGCATTATCTCGTTACACTCATTTTGGAATCACCCTCAGAGTTAATGACAATAACCCTTGCACTCTGAATCTTCATCTCGAACCTATAAGTACTATCTTCGTCAACTCATTACGGAATCACCCACAGAGTTATACTGACAAAAAATAGTTCTTACACCTCGAGTCTTCACTTCAATTGAGATTCACGACCTATCGTTAATTTGGATCGATGTGGTTTTCAGATATCCAAATCTGGAAACCCGATCTCGGTCTCATCGAAATCCAAAACGTATTTTTTTAGGTCCAAGTTGTTTAAAGGTTTTAAACATTTAAACTTATATTCAGGATGATATAAACGTATAGATAAATCACATTATCACAATAGATAATTCATATCAAACATTCATCTCACAAAGAAGCATATAGATATCATATCCAAATCATCCAGTATCAACCAATCACCCAATATCAATCATCCAATATTAACCAATCATCTAAAAGCAGAATTGATTAACTCCAAATCAATGTAATTAACCTTTAATTAAATTAATTACTATCCTTTAATCACTTGGATTATCTTAATCCTGCTTCATTGATTTATTACATATCAATTTATTAATCATCTCTTAATGATCTTCCTTAATTAATCTTCCTTGATTAATTATACTTTAATTACATTCAAGTAATTATCCTTAACCATATACAGTAATTAACCTTTAATTACTATCATTAAATTACAATAATTAATGATCCTTCATTTACTTCCATTAATTAATTTAACTATAATTATTTGCATTAATCCTCAATTAATTATAATTAATTAATCATACTTTAATTAATCACTTTTATTAATCAACCTTGATTAATTTTATTAATTATATTAATTAATGATCCTCTAATTACTTCATTAGTTAATTACCTTCTAGTTAATTAAATAATTAATCTTTAATTAACTACATTCATTAATTAACCTTAATTAATCATAATAGTAATTAATCATCCCGTAATTACTTACCTTAATTAATTAATTCCTTAATTAATTATATTAATCCTTAATTAATTAATTTCTCATTTAATTATTTTACCTTAGCAAATAATTAATCACATTATTAATTAATCCTTAACTCTCTAATTAATTAACTCTTTAATTAATTTTATTAATAAAACCTTTTAAAGATAAACTCTTCAATTAAATTAAATACTTATTTCTATCTTTAAACTTCATTTAAACCATTTATAAAACAAGTATATATTTGAAATATATAATTTTACTTAAGAACAACACAATTTAAACATTTAAATTTGATATATTTAAAATCTTTGAAAAACCCTTTTCAAACTTACTTAAATAAATTTTATTCTTAAAAACTTAATTATAATATCCTTTAGACTCACTACTTAAAATATAATTTAAAACTTGTTAAATCTTTATCTTTGATAAACTAATCACTTTGATTTTGCTCTTGAAAACATTTGAAAAATCCAAGCTCTCAGTTTTTTTAAAAATCCAGAACACTTAAACCAACAACCCGAGTAAAACCCCAAAAACACACGCGTCTTCCCCGAGTCGATCCCCACGCTCGTCTACTTCGAGTCGAACTCGATGAAAACGCGAACCCAAACTCGAGTGACCTAAAATTTAAATCTCCTTTACATTTAAAAAATCCAGTTTTAGATTTTTAAAACAAAGCAGATTTCCCCTTTAACCCAGAATTTTGACCCGAGCCTTACTTAAATTTTATAAGAAAAAGTATTCTTTATCATGTAAATTTAAATGTTTTAAATTGATTTAAATTTTGTTAAAGATAAATTAAGTTTCATTTTAAACTTGAACATAAAATGAAAATTTGAAATTAAATTTGGAAATGAATGTTTCAAATAAATTTGTGAATGATAAATTTAACCATAGATAAGAAATTTTTATCTTAAAGTTAAATTAGAATTTAATATTTTGTTATTCATTTAAGTATTAGGATAATTAAATGGATAATTAACTTATTTTATAAATTAATGAAATGGATAATTATTTAAAGTAATTAAGGGTTTAAACTTAAGGTTTAAGATTAATTATTCTTAGAATAATTAATTTGTAATTTAAGAATCATTAATTAAATAAGGTTAGATTTAAATTAATGATTAGTAATTAATTAATCAAGTAATAAAGGATTAATTAAGTTATAGTTAAGCACTTAATTAATTAAATAATTAGTGATTAATTAAATGATTAATAAAGATAAATTAAATTGTAATAAATAATGATTAATCTAAGTTAATTACTTAAGAGAAGTAATTAAAGAATTGAAAATAGTTAATGGAAATCATTAACTTGAGATTATTAAATAATTACTTAATGTGATTAATTTTTAATAATTAATTCAATTAATTAAGGATAATCAATTATGGAAATGGTTAAGTATATTTATGGAAGTAATTTGGATTTAATTACTTTTTGAAATTAATCAAGGGATTAATTAAAAATTAATTAAGGAGTAATTAATTTATTAAATAAAGTAATTAAAGATAGTTAATTACTGAATGTGGTTAATCAAGAGTGATTAATAAATATGGTTTGATTAAAGATTAATTACTTAATGTAATTAATTTAAATATAATAAATAATTAAAGTAGTAATTAAGGATCATTAATTAATATAATTAATGATGTAATTAAAGTTTGATTAATTAAGATTAATTAATCAATAATAAGTAATTATAGAGTAATTAATTAATGTAATTAGTTTAAAGATTAATGTAATTAATTATAGTTAATTAATTAATGAAGTAATTAAAGGTTAATTACTATATTTGATTAAGGATAATTAATGTGTGAAATTAATTTAAGGCTAATTACTTGAATGTAATTAAAAGATAATTAATCAAGGATGATTAATTAAAATAAATAACTAGAGGATGATTAATTAATTAAATTGTAATTAATAATGATTAAGTAAGCAGGATTTATAGAATGAGGTAATTAATTTATTTTATTTTAAATTAATTAGAGATGAAGTAATTAATTTAATTCATTTTAAATTAATTATAGTATGATTAATAGATCATTGCTTATATATGATTGGATGATATTGATTGTCTTGAATAGTTGAGATCTCAGATATGAGATAATTGATACTATGTGATATGGATGTATTGGTTGCATAGTGATGATGATATGAATTATCTGTTTGTGATAAATGTTGATTATCTATTGTGATATTGTGAATTATCTATCTGTGTGTATATAGTTAATTGAATTGAATTGTTTTAACTTTAAAACAACTTGGCCTTAAAAGATACGTTTTGGATTTGGATGAGACCGGGATCGGGTTTCCAGATTTGGATATCCGAATACCACATCGATCCAAAGTAACGATAGGTCGTGAATCTCAAGTGAAGTGAAGACTCGAGGTGTAAGAACTATGTACCGTTATAACTCTGAGGGTGATGCCAAAATGAGTTTACGGATATAGTACTTTCAGATTCGAGATGAAGATTCAGAGTGCAAGGGCTATGGTCGTTAACTCTGAGGGTGATTCCAAAACGAGTGTAACGAGATAGTGCCTTCGGTTTCGTTCGAGCCCGGAACGAACTTGTATGGATTGAATGCTTTCAGAACATCGTCAGGAGGGCGATGAGCATTCTAAGATAGATATGTTCTAATAAAAGGTAATCGTAGCCTCAAGCCTCATCAAACGGGAATGACTAAAACAAGGGAGGTGCAGCAAGGCTTCGTGGGTAGCGCCCACTGAGAGCAAGATATATCCCTGTCTAGAGGTCCCTTCTTTTTATTCGGCTTAGTGGGCAGTTGATTCGCGACAACTGCTGGGGTTGTCTTGTTCGGGACTATCCAGTAAGGGATGGTTCCTGCTTTGTGTTGCAGGGGGTCGGGAGTGATCCTCGGTACGTTGATCTAGGCCACGTACTGTGATGGGCGGTACCCCAGTAGCCCTGCCATTGTATGGAATCCAATCTCCAATAAGTGATAACGGACTTAATTGTATAACCCACTTTGTGGCTAGTATGCTGGAATTTAATAATGTAACAATTTCAGCTATATGAGTATTTATTTGAAAAGCCTAGACCCTATTATAATATAACCGGATTTCTTATCAAATGTTTTGGTTAGCGTAAGGTAAAAACTTACCCATGTTTATGTGTGAGAAGTCTTACGTGATACTTTTGTTTTCAAAAGGTTTTGAAGTTAAGCAACTTTAACCGTTTACTCACACCAGACCCATGTCTGACCCAAGTGTTTATTTTCTGTTTTATTAAACTCTTGGGTACTCAAATTTTTACAAGTAGCCAAGGAATTCAGGTTAGCTTTGACGAGTTTTCGGGAGGAGCAATGGAGCAGGAGGCTTCAGCGTTCGTAGATATAGTGTTCCGCTGTGTTGATCTCTGTGATAGTGTTTTGTATGTACTTGATTTGTAATGTCTAGACAAATGTTTATAACTGTCTAGTTTGTGATGTATAAGCTGTATAACTCTGATGTATATGATACTATGTAATATCTTATGTTATTAATATAATTTATTCGTTCCGCTGTTGAGATTCTGTTGTTGTTTCGTTCTTCTTCTCTATCTTTTCTCTTTTCTATCCCTTTCTTTCTTCAAGAAGATACGACTTTCTGTGGAGAAAAAGTCGGGTCGTCACAGTTGGTATCAGAGCGATAGGTTGAGTGAATACCTAGGCTCTAGAGTGGTGTCTATCTTGAGAGCGCGTATTTGTAATTTTTACATAACTAAATATATATATATATATCTATTCTACCTTTATAACTCATATTGGAAAACCCGAACAGGTAACCCAACAATATAGGTAGATATTTATAATTAATTAGTTAATGATTAAGATTAATTAATTAAGAATAATTAATTTATAATTAAGGATTATAAATTAGAATATTAATTAATTTTTTTTTAATTATTTTTAATTTTTATATATTTCTTATTTTTATATTTTTTTCTTTATATTTATATTTTATAGTTTTTTTTATTTTTTTATATTATTAATTTTTTTATTATATTATTTTTTTTTATTTTTTTTTTATTTTTAATTTTTAATTATTATTAATTTTTATTATTTTTTTATTAATTATATTTTATTTAATTTATTATTTTATATTATATTCAATATTTCTTTTATTTTTTTACACTTTTTTTTATATTTTATTTTATAATTTATATATTTTAATTATATTTTTATTAAATAGAAATTAAGAAAGATAATAAAAAAAATCATAAAAAAAAATATAAAAAAAAAATTAAAAAAGAAATAAAAAAAAAATAAGAGAAATGAAAAAAAATATAAAAAATAGTAAATGTAAAAAAAAAAATAATAATAATAAATTAAAGTAAAATAAAAATGAATAAAGATAAATATAAAAAAAAGAAAATATAAAAAGAAAATATAAAAAATATATATAAAATAAAATATAAATGATTAATTAAAAATAAAAAAGATTAAAATAAACAAAATAAATAATATAAAAATAAAAATAAATAAATAAATAAAATATAAAATATAATAATAAAAAAAAGAAAAAAAAAGAAAAAAAAGAAAAATAATATAAAAAAATAAAATAAAAAATATAAATTAAAAAAATATAATAATAATAATAATAAAAAAGATATAAAACAAAAATAAAAAAATATAAAAAAAATAAAATATAAAAATATGTAAAATAAAAAATTATTATATAAGAGAAAAATAAAAAATATAATAATATAATAAAAAAAAAATATTTATAAAAAGATAATAATAATTTTATAAAGAGAATAAAAAAAATAATAAAATAATAATAATATAATTGAATAAATAAAATAAAAAAATAAAAAATAAAATAAAAAATAATAATAGAAAAAAATATAATAAAAATATAATTAAAAATAAAAATGAAATAAATTAAAAAAAAGATAAAAAAATAAAATATATGATAATGATAAAAAAAGTAAAAAAATAAATAAAAAAAAGAAATATATAAAAAATAAAAATAATAAAAATAATAAAATGTAATAAATAAATAAAAAGTTTATATAAAACAGAAAATAAACACTTGGGTCAGACATGGGTCTGGTGTGAGTAACAGGTTAAAGTTGCTTAACTTCAAAGCCTTTTGAAAACAAAGGTATCACGTAAGACTTCCCACAAATAAACATGGGTAAGTTTTTACCTTACGCTAACCAAAACATTTGATAGGAAATCTGGTTATATTATAATAGGTCTAGGGTTTTCAAATAAATATGAAATAGCTGAAATTGTTACATTATTAAATTCCAGCATACTAGCCAACAAAGTGGGTTATACAATCAAATCCGTTATCACTTATTGGGTTTTGGATTCCATACAATGGCAGGGCTACCGGGGTACCGCCCGTGAAATGACCCTCCTATTTCTACCCTAATTTCATAAGGAATTTTTTTTTTGCTAAGAGATGATATATTGATATATCATTCATTACAAATATCTTATCCAAGGTCATTTTCTTTTTCCAATTAACAATATATATCCAGGATCAAAATAACTTACCAATATAAATATATCGGTATATATCTAATCACATACACATACATATGAAGATGTATGTGTACCTCTTGTTTATATTCAGAGTATATACTTTATTTTTGTACAAGAGAATTCTGTTTAATTTAGATTTTTAGCATTACAGATTAATTATAGTATCTTGATTTTTGGCCATAAAATCCACTGGAAACATGTACTTCAGTCTGTCATTAGGATTAAGAAATGATCATGTAATAATCAGTGGTAAACAAGCTTTTAATATAGATGATTTTGTTAAAGTCTGGATAGTATCAGATTCAGTATAAAAGAAAGTGGATCCTAAGTGAACACAAGCAACATCTAGGCGTAATGGAAACGCGCCTAACTTATACATGAAAGGTCACGAGTTCGAGTGCTATGCTGGTCGGTTCAAACACAATTTTTGGTTTTTCTTTTTATTTTTCTCCTGTATGGTTTGAAATCTGATACCTACCTATCTTTGTACATATATATCTAACTTTTGCCTATAACCTAACATACAAAACAATTCTTCTTACTTTACTATTTTTGTATCCCATTCCTACAACTGATCTAGGAATTATAATCATATTTTTGCTCAAATATCAACATGTACACAGATATACATGTACATGTCAATATCTCTGCTCATTTTCCAGAAATCTGGGTGAAACAATTGCTAAATGTACTAAGCTCTGAAATGCATTTTTATTTTCAGAATACAATCTATCATGATCAACCAATACTTCATTTATTTGAAGCTGGATAACTCATGAATCCTGTATCTGCCACACTAGTTCAAAGCAATGGAGATACCTTTCATTGCATTCTGTCTAAAGCTTTAAGAAAACATTTTACTCTTCTCAATACAATTCAGAAATGAATTCAAACTTATTCACAAAGCATTTCAGTAAAAGATAATAAAATTCTTTTAAGTTTACTTCTTGCTAAATCCAGATTTTGTTCTAAAACTCAGTGCTCTGTTATGTCTCAAGGTTAACTAATACATAATATAAATTATACAAAACAGTAGCTCAACTACATATGCATATTTCTCTTCCAAACATCCATATCAATAATTAAAATCATTTCCTTGTTTCCCCTGTCAGATTTTCCTTTGAGATTTTAAACCTTAGTGCATAACAATATATTTAACATGATACAACTAGTTCATCTATCCATAATAGAATTCATTACATGACTGGAAATCTTAGAAACATAAAAATTTTCCTGAATACATGCATATATAATCAATTTAAACTCTTATTGAATCTAGCTAGCATGTTCATTCACTCCTCCATAACAGCCATTACTTCATTTTTACTTAGTGCCTGGGTTACCTGAAAGAGCATGAGTGGCTGCCTCATTTAAAATGAGACACCCCAGATGCCATGAGCAAACAAGGGTCAGATCTATGATCTGGTATGAGTAACATCAATTCATTCATGATATTAAGCAATAGAGAATATAAGGGTACTAACTTGTTATTTAAGCAAATTTCTGCAATCAATTATTTTAACATAGTATAATTAAGTTGATTCAGGTATGATATATTCATTTATCATTCTTTCACTTGCATACACAATCATGCAAACATAATTTATTTATTTGCAACAATTTCATTTACTGGAATCATCTTGGTTCCCTGCCTTTCAACCTAAGAAATATCCACATTCCTATTTCTTCATTCACAGGTTGTAATATTCAATTTAAATCCCTGCCTCATCTGCTATTAAGGAATCACTGGGACACATTGCAATGAACTAATTCACATCATTGCACAAAGATCTCAGGGCTTAAACAAACCATGTGCCAACTTGCATACTTCAAATATGACAAGCATTCCAGCAGCTTTCTTGGCCTACCCTTCCCTAGTTTATTTACTAGTGTATTGTCTTAAATTCTATCATCAAATATGCTAAGTGAACATGTCACTGCAAACATGGAAACATCCATAATTTTTCCTAGCATAATTCTCCTTAGAAATAAGCAGATAGTTATTTCCTAATGGGGTCAAAATGTCTTGATCTTAGTAAAATATAAGAACATTTTCAACTGTAAAAGAGGCATGGCATGTTATACTGATCTGCAAGCCTTTATGATTGATTCAGATTCAAGATCTGGTTCAATCATAATTTAAGCTTGTGGGTTTTTCTTTTTGATTTGATTAAGGGCTCAGCACTTAGAAAATTTTCTATTGCACCCTTAACATTTTTCTTTTCAAGCCTCAGCACTTATACCAAGTATAATGCAGCTCCAATCATTCTTTATAAAGTTTCCATGCCATAGATCTATAACAGCTGAGAGTATTCTCTATATAATTTTTAAGATCCTAAACTTTAACATTTGTGAGTATAAATAAATCAGTATGATACTCATCCAAAGACAAATGTCTCAACCAATCAAAGACCATCCAAAATCATCCATATTAAATCATATCAGATTTAAAATAAGACATCCAAAAAGCATTGATGAAATCATATACATCAAAACCAGAAATATATATATATATGGAAATAAAAAGTGGCTGCCTCATCTCAGGTCTTAATGCCATGAACTTAGTGAGATTACTCACCTAAATGTTTCTTCTTATTAATCCAGAAAATTCTTGTTTGAGTGTTTTCTCCTTCCTTCCAATATATATTTTTTTTTTCTCTTCTTTTCTTATTTTTGTGCAGCCCGGGGTAAAGACAATTCTACTGCCTATTTATATGCATTTCCCTCTAGGGTTTTGTTGAAACAGAATTCCATTTCTGTCCTGGCTTAGCATCATGCATTTTTCATTCATAATACCCCGGCCATATTAACCAATTTAAAGGCTGCATTTTCTTTCTTTTACTTTACAGAAAATGGCCACTCACCTAGTCATGTTAAAAGTGTGACTATCCTATTTTATTTTAATTATTTCTGAAAATCCCCTTTGCTATTTTTGCCTACACAAGTATATTAACTTGTATCACATTTCATGTCATTTTAATGTTATGGTTTCACTTGCTTATATATATATATATTTTTCAGTGTTTGAAATGTATATTTGTATATATATCTTATCTAGGCTTATTTAATTCCTCTGTAATTCCAGAAGCATATGCACCTATATGTATACAAGTTTACAAATCCTTATAACATATACATATGTATAATTTTCTTTTCTGGGTTTTAAATAAATTTGTTTACTGATCTAAAGTAAAAACTTACTTTTCTTATTTTCTAAGATGACCCATAAAATCTCAGAAATCAAATAACCATGTTGCAAAATCATGTTTGTATTGCTCTTTAATTCTTGTTTTAAATCCAAGAAATCTGGAGTTCTTTCTTGTGCCATTTCAGTGTGCACGTGCACACATATACTTGCACACTATTTATTCCAGAAATTTCACCATATTTAAATCTAAATATTTCCAAATTAAATCATTTTACAAAAATGATTTTTCACAAAATTTTGGGGTATTACATTCACCCCTCCTTTTAGGAATTGTGTCCTCACAATTTTTCTAACATTTATAGTAAGCATCATTTTTCTTTTCTGAAAACTTATCAAACATATGCATAAGCAAACAAATTCAACCATATCAACCATGCATATCAAATAATTTTTCCAGAAAAAAAAAATACCTTTTAATTTGCAAAAAGCTTAGGATAATCCATTCTAATCTTATCCTCTAACTCCCATGTGCAGTCATTAGGATCACTACTCCACTGGATCTTAACTAGTTTCAAGGTTTTGCTCCTTAATTTCTTTTCTTCCTTGGCTATAATCCCCACTGGTTCTTTTTCATAAACCAAGTCAGGATTTATTTGAATTTTGGTAGGCTCTTCCAAAATGTCTTCCTTATCATGTACCCATTTTCTAAGTTGGGACACATGAAAAACATTATGCATTGCTTTCATCTCCTCTGGTAGTTCTAATTTGTAAGCCAATGAACCAATTCTTTCCAGAATTTTATAGGGTCCAACATACCTTGGTGTAAGCTTACCTTGCTTGCCAAATCTCATGACTTTCTTCATAGGTGAAATCTTGATGAAAACAAAGTCTCCCACTGCATATTCCACTTGCTTTCTCTTCCTATCTGCAAATTTCTTTTGCCTATCTTGAGCTGCTGCTATTCTTTTTCTTATTAACCCAATTTTCTCTGTAGTTTCTTTAACATATTCAGGTCCAAGAACAGCCCTTTCTCCAGTCTCTACCCAGCATATAGGTGATAAACATGGCTTGCCATATAAGGCTTCAAATGGTGCCATCCCTATGGTGCTTTGGTAACTGTTATTGTAGGTGAATTCAGCTAGATGGAGGTGGTCTTCCCAGTTGCCTCCAAAGTCCAGTGTACATGCTCTCAACAAATCCTCTAAGACTTTGTTCACTACCTCAGTTTGACCATCTGATTGTGGATGGTAGGCAGTGCTTAAGCATAATTCACTCCCCATAGCCTCTTGAAAACTTGTCCAGAACCTTGAGGTGAAGATGGTATCCCTATCACTCACAATGGTTTTGGGTATGCCATGCAACCTCACTACCTCTTTCATGAAAATTTGAGCCAATTTTGGAGCATTTCTTTCTGTTTTAACTGGGATAAAATGTGCTACCTTAGTTAGCCTATCTACAATTACCCATATACTTGTGTTTCCCTTCTTAGATCTAGGCAGACCATCTATGAAATCCATAGATATGTCCTCCCACTTCCACTGTGGTATACTAAGGGGTTGCAATAGTCCTGATGGCCTTTGTGTCTCTGCCTTGACTTGTTGGCAAGTCATGCACCTTGCAACATATTTGGCCACATCTGACTTCATCCCCTTCCACCAAAGATTTCTTTTCAAATTTTGATACATCTTGGTGCTACCTGGGTGTATGGAGTACTTACTCCTATGGTACTCATTTAATATTTCCTCTTTCAATTCTATATTTTCTGGAACACATATCCTGTTTTTATTCCTCAAATATCCATTTTTATCAACTTGATAATTTATTACTTCCTCCCCTTTTGTTATGAGCATTTTCTTTTCCATCATGTTTAGGTCTTGTTCCTGCATTTTCCCAATCTTAAGAAGTAAATCTGATTGCAGAGATATCATACTTAATTTTCCTTTACCTTCGCCTTCTTCAATGGGCATCATTTGTTCCTCACTGTTTTCCTCAATTTTCAAACCAGTAAGTATAGACAAATCCCTAAACTCTTCCATCATCAACATGGCTACTTTGGCATGTTGTCTACTCAAGGCATCTGCAACTTTATTTGCCTTGCCTGGTGTATACAGTATATCTAGATCATAGGCAGCTAGGAACTCTACCCATCTATGTTGCCTCATGTTCAAATCTTTTTGTGAGAATAAATATTTCAGTGCCTTATGATCAGTGTACAAAATGAATTTGGCACCTAACAAATAATGTCTCCAGAGTTTCAAAGCATACACAACAGCTGCTAGTTCAAGATCATGGGTTGCATACCTGGTTTCATGTGGCTTTAATTGCCTAGATGCATAGGCTATCACCTGGTCTTGCTGCATCAACACAGCCCCTAACCCAGAGCCACTTGCATCAGTGTACACAACCAAATTTTCATTTCCTTCTGGCACTCTCAATACTGGTGCATTAATCAGGGCTTCTTTTATTTTGATAAAAGCTTGCTCACATTTTTCTGTCCATACAAAGGCTTGGTTCTTTCTAGTCAAATTGGTAAGTGGTGATGATATTTTTGAGAAATCTTTTATAAATCTCCTATAATATCCTGCCATCCCCATAAATGATCTAATCTCACTGATGGTGCTAGGCCTTTTCCATGCTTGGATTGCCACTACCTTGTTAGGGTTTACTGATATTCCTTTGGCAGAGATAACATGCCCAAGGAAATGCACTTCTTCTTTCCAAAATGCACATTTTGAAAATTTTGCCTTTAAATCATTTTCCCTTAGTCTTGACAAAACTAAATGCAAATGATTTTTATGCTCTTCCACTGTCTTGGAATAAATCAAAATGTCATCAATAAAAATCAGTACAAATTTGTCTAGATAATCTCTAAATATTCTATTCATCAAATCAACAAAATATGAAGGAGCATTTGTCAAACCAAATGGCATAACCAAAAATTCATATAAGCCATATCTTGTGTTAAATGCAGTATACTTAACACTTGAGTCTTCAACCTTCATTTGATGGAATCCTGATGCTAAGTCTAGCCTAGAAAATATTTTAGCTTCACTGAGTTGGTCAAAGAGATCATCTATTCTAGGCAATGGGTATTTATTCTTGATGGTTACCTTATTTAGTTCCCTGTAATCTATGCACATTCTCAAAGTACCATCATGTTTTCTTACAAACACTACTGGAGAACCCCAGCAGGAATTGCTCGGCCTTATAAATCCCTTGCCTTCTAATTCTTCCAACTGATTTTTCAATTCTTTCAGTTCACTTGGCCCCATTCTATAAGGTTTCTTGATTATTGGACTTGCTCCTGGAATGAGATTAATTTGGAACTCAACTGGTCTGTGGTGTGGTACACCCTTAACTTCCCCAAACACATCCAAGTATTCATTAACTATGGGAATTTCTTCAATGGTTAGTTCACTCAGATCTTTTTCTAAGTCAACTAAATGATACAATTTCCCTTCCTTAGCTATTTCACATAGAACTGTGATTCTCTGGCCTTTAGAATTTTGCAATGATATGGTGGATGAGTCTAAATTAATTATGGCTTTAAATTGCCTTAACCAATCTACCCCCAATATAACTCCTATATTTGGGTAATTTAAAACATATAAATTGGAAATAAAAATATTTCCTCCTATGTTTAACTCCACATCCACACAATTCATGTTCAAAACACTAGAACTCCCTAGGGGACTTTGTACAAGCAATGGGGTTTCAACCAATTTGCAGTTTAATTTTAACACTTTAACTAATTCATAGGAAATCAAAGAGTGTGTTGCTCCAGTATCATATACTACTGGTATGGGTATGGCACAAATGAGTAATGTACCTTCCACTTGGCCATGATTTTCAGCATCAATTTTCACTGCAGATTTGCCTTTCCCATCCAAAGTTGCCAATTTCCCTTGCTGTTTATTCTCAGGACAGTTCCTCTTCATATGCCCCTCTTTCCCACATAGGTAGCATTTGAAGGCTCCTCCTTTTAACTTTGGGCACCTTGGTTTAATGTGTCCTTCTTTTCCACAATGATGGCAAACCAATTTCTTCTTAGTATCATTGGCTTTTGTATCTTTACTCTTCCTGTTGTCTGCCTCCTCCTTCTTTTTATCATAAGGGTGATATCTTCCCTTATCCTTCTTGTTGTTGCTCTTAAAATTCCTATATTTCTCTCTTTCTTTGTCATGTTGTTCCAGTTTCAAAGCCAGATCAATTACTTGATCAAATGTTCTATCTGCATATGGTAGCATAGCTCTGCTAAGTCCTGGATTCAGCCCTTTTATATACCTATCATTCTTGGATGCTTCATCTGCCACTAGCATTGCTCCATAATTAGATAGCCCCTCAAACTTTTGAGTGTATTCAGTGACATTCAAAGTTCCCTGCCTAAGTTTGATAAATTCTTCAAGCAAAATGGTCTTGGCTGATGCTGGTACAAATCTTGCCTCCAACATCTCCTTGAACTGATTCCAAGTGATTTCATTTTCATTTCTTCCAGCTATGATCACCTCCCACCAGCTTAAAGCTACCCCTTTCAGTTGTCTAGAAGCTACTTGCCTCTTCCTTTGGTCATCCAACTGCATGTCATTGAAAATCCTATCAAGTGTTCTCAACCATGCTTGAATTTCCATCACACTCTCAGTTCCTTCAAAACTCTTGCCTCCCAAATTGGAATAAGTCTTCAGTAGTTTTGAAAGCTCTTCATGTGGGTTCTCAGGCCTATGCCCAATTCCATCTCTTAAAACCCTCACAAATTCTTGCATATCAAGCATTTGAGGTGCACTGGGTCCTGCATTGTGATGAGATCCTCTTCCTACCATGGTCTGCTAACTAAATTCTGGGTAAATGGTATTAGTATATTATGAGTACTTCTATAATTTCTAATTTCTTATCTAAATTATTTCATCCAAAACTAACAGACATAATACATTTCTATAACACTTAACAGTCAATGCAACCAAGTGCTCTGATACCAACTGAAATGACCCTCCTATTTCTACCCTAATTTCATAAGGAATTTTTTTTTTTGCTAAGAGATGATATATTGATATATCATTCATTACAAATATCTTATCCAAGGTCATTTTCTTTTTCCAATTAACAATATATATCCAGGATCAAAATAACTTACCAATATAAATATATCGGTATATATCTAATCACATACACATACATATGAAGATGTATGTGTACCTCTTGTTTATATTCAGAGTATATACTTTATTTTTGTACAAGAGAATTCTGTTTAATTTAGATTTTTAGCATTACAGATTAATTATAGTATCTTGATTTTTGGCCATAAAATCCACTGGAAACATGTACTTCAGTCTGTCATTAGGATTAAGAAATGATCATGTAATAATCAGTGGTAAACAAGCTTTTAATATAGATGATTTTGTTAAAGTCTGGATAGTATCAGATTCAGTATAAAAGAAAGTGGATCCTAAGTGAACACAAGCAACATCTAGGCGTAATGGAAACGCGCCTAACTTATACATGAAAGGTCACGAGTTCGAGTGCTATGCTGGCCGGTTCAAACACAATTTTTGGTTTTTCTTTTTATTTTTCTCCTGTATGGTTTGAAATCTGATACCTACCTATCTTTGTACATATATATCTAACTTTTGCCTATAACCTAACATACAAAACAATTCTTCTTACTTTACTATTTTTGTATCCCATTCCTACAACTGATCTAGGAATTATAATCATATTTTTGCTCAAATATCAACATGTACACAGATATACATGTACATGTCAATATCTCTGCTCATTTTCCAGAAATCTGGGTGAAACAATTGCTAAATGTACTAAGCTCTGAAATGCATTTTTATTTTCAGAATACAATCTATCATGATCAACCAATACTTCATTTATTTGAAGCTGGATAACTCATGAATCCTGTATCTGCCACACTAGTTCAAAGCAATGGAGATACCTTTCATTGCATTCTGTCTAAAGCTTTAAGAAAACATTTTACTCTTCTCAATACAATTCAGAAATGAATTCAAACTTATTCACAAAGCATTTCAGTAAAAGATAATAAAATTCTTTTAAGTTTACTTCTTGCTAAATCCAGATTTTGTTCTAAAACTCAGTGCTCTGTTATGTCTCAAGGTTAACTAATACATAATATAAATTATACAAAACAGTAGCTCAACTACATATGCATATTTCTCTTCCAAACATCCATATCAATAATTAAAATCATTTCCTTGTTTCCCCTGTCAGATTTTCCTTTGAGATTTTAAACCTTAGTGCATAACAATATATTTAACATGATACAACTAGTTCATCTATCCATAATAGAATTCATTACATGACTGGAAATCTTAGAAACATAAAATTTTTCCTGAATACATGCATATATAATCAATTTAAACTCTTATTGAATCTAGCTAGCATGTTCATTCACTCCTCCATAACAGCCATTACTTCATTTTTACTTAGTGCCTGGGTTACCTGAAAGAGCATGAGTGGCTGCCTCATTTAAAATGAGACACCCCAGATGCCATGAGCAAACAAGGGTCAGATCTATGATCTGGTATGAGTAACATCAATTCATTCATGATATTAAGCAATAGAGAATATAAGGGTACTAACTTGTTATTTAAGCAAATTTCTGCAATCAATTATTTTAACATAGTATAATTAAGTTGATTCAGGTATGATATATTCATTTATCATTCTTTCACTTGCATACACAATCATGCAAACATAATTTATTTATTTGCAACAATTTCATTTACTGGAATCATCTTGGTTCCCTGCCTTTCAACCTAAGAAATATCCACATTCCTATTTCTTCATTCACAGGTTGTAATATTCAATTTAAATCCCTGCCTCATCTGCTATTAAGGAATCACTGGGACACATTGCAATGAACTAATTCACATCATTGCACAAAGATCTCAGGGCTTAAACAAACCATGTGCCAACTTGCATACTTCAAATATGACAAGCATTCCAGCAGCTTTCTTGGCCTACCCTTCCCTAGTTTATTTACTAGTGTATTGTCTTAAATTCTATCATCAAATATGCTAAGTGAACATGTCACTGCAAACATGGAAACATCCATAATTTTTCCTAGCATAATTCTCCTTAGAAATAAGCAGATAGTTATTTCCTAATGGGGTCAAAATGTCTTGATCTTAGTAAAATATAAGAACATTTTCAACTGTAAAAGAGGCATGGCATGTTATACTGATCTGCAAGCCTTTATGATTGATTCAGATTCAAGATCTGGTTCAATCATAATTTAAGCTTGTGGGTTTTTCTTTTTGATTTGATTAAGGGCTCAGCACTTAGAAAATTTTCTATTGCACCCTTAACATTTTTCTTTTCAAGCCTCAGCACTTATACCAAGTATAATGCAGCTCCAATCATTCTTTATAAAGTTTCCATGCCATAGATCTATAACAGCTGAGAGTATTCTCTATATAATTTTTAAGATCCTAAACTTTAACATTTGTGAGTATAAATAAATCAGTATGATACTCATCCAAAGACAAATGTCTCAACCAATCAAAGACCATCCAAAATCATCCATATTAAATCATATCAGATTTAAAATAAGACATCCAAAAAGCATTGATGAAATCATATACATCAAAACCAGAAATATATATATATATGGAAATAAAAAGTGGCTGCCTCATCTCAGGTCTTAATGCCATGAACTTAGTGAGATTACTCACCTAAATGTTTCTTCTTATTAATCCAGAAAATTCTTGTTTGAGTGTTTTCTCCTTCCTTCCAATATATATATTTTTTTCTCTTCTTTTCTTATTTTTGTGCAGCCCGGGGTAAAGACAATTCTACTGCCTATTTATATGCATTTCCCTCTAGGGTTTTGTTGAAACAGAATTCCATTTCTGTCCTGGCTTAGCATCATGCATTTTTCATTCATAATACCACGGCCATATTAACCAATTTAAAGGCTGCATTTTCTTTCTTTTACTTTACAGAAAATGGCCACTCACCTAGTCATGTTAAAAGTGTGACTATCCTATTTTATTTTAATTATTTCTGAAAATCCCCTTTGCTATTTTTGCCTACACAAGCATATTAACTTGTATCACATTTCATGTCATTTTAATGTTATGGTTTCACTTGCTTATATATATATATATATATATTTTTCAGTGTTTGAAATGTATATTTGTATATATATCTTATCTAGGCTTATTTAATTCCTCTGTAATTCCAGAAGCATATGCACCTATATGTATACAAGTTTACAAATCCTTATAACATATACATATGTATAATTTTTTTTTCTGGGTTTTAAATAAATTTGTTTACTGATCTAAAGTAAAAACTTACTTTTCTTATTTTCTAAGATGACCCATAAAATCTCAGAAATCAAATAACCATGTTGCAAAATCATGTTTGTATTGCTCTTTAATTCTTGTTTTAAATCCAAGAAATCTGGAGTTCTTTCTTGTGCCATTTCAGTGTGCACGTGCACACATATACTTGCACACTATTTATTCCAGAAATTTCACCATATTTAAATCTAAATATTTCCAAATTAAATCATTTTACAAAAATGATTTTTCACAAAATTTTGGGGTATTACAGCCCGTCACAGTACGTGGCCTAGATCACCGTACCGAGGATCACGCCCAATCCCCTGCAACACAAGGTCGGAACATCCCTTATTGGATAATTCCCGCACAAGATACCCCACGGTTGTCATGATTCAACCGCACACACTAAGCCGAAATAATAAGGGACATCTAGACAGAGGTAATCTTGTCCTACTTGGGTGCTACCCACTAACCTTGCTGCACCTCCCCTGTTTTAGCCATTCCCGGTTGATGAGGCTTGAGGCTACGATTACCTTTAAATAGAACACATCTATCTTAGAATGCTCATCGTCCACCTGACGATGTGCTGAAAGCATTCAATCCATACAAGTTCGTTCCGGGTTCGAACGAAACCGAAGGCATTATATCGTTACACTCATTTTGGAATCACCCTCAGAGTTAACGACAATAACCCTTGCACTCTGAATCTTCATCTCGAATCTGGAAGTACTATCTCCGTCAAACTCATTACGGAATCACCCACAGAGTTATACTGACAAAGAATAGTTCTTACACCTCGAGTCTTCACTTGCTCCACTTGGATTAACGACTAACGTTTAATTTGGATCGATGTGGTTTTCAGATATCCAAATCTGGAAACCCGATCCCGGTCTCATCGAAATCCAAAACGTATCTTTTAAGGCCAAGTTGTTTTAAAGTTAAAACAATTCAATTCAATTATCTTTATACACATAGAAAGATAATTCACAACATCACAATAGATAATCAACATTATCAATATAAACAGATAATCCATATTATCATCACAATTCAACTAAAACATCCATATCACGGATCAACACATATCTCATCAGAGATATCAAACAATGCAAAGCATTCCATATTATCATCCATCCATAAGTAATGATTTATACTATCTCTAATTAATTTAAAATGAATTAAACTAATTACTTCATTTTATAAATCCTTCTTACTTAACCATTAATTAATTTCAATTCAATTAATTATAGTGTCATTAATTTAATTAATTATAGTTAATTAATTAATGAAGTAATTAAAGGTTAATTACTATAAATGGTTCAGGATAATTAATTTGAGTAATTAATTAAAGGATAAATTCCAATTCTGTGTATGATTTTCCAAGAGCTTTTGATTTGTATACGATATTGGAAAGTCGTTCGTACATCTCTTTGACATTTTCTTCCTTGGCCATTGTGAAATTCTCATATTCGCTACTAAGCATGGCAAGGCGAGATTCCTTGACTTGAGATGTTCCTTCGTGAGTCACTTCGAGTGTGTGCCATATTTCCTACGCAGTTAGATAATGTGACACACGATTAAATTCAATTTGATACAATGAACAAATAATAGAATTCATGGCTTTAGCATTAGCATTCTATAGTCTATTTTCTAGATTTGTCCATTGATCCATTGGTTTATCTATTTCTTGATTATCTACAACTATAGTTGGCGCTCTATGACCTGTCTCAACAATATTCCAAGCATCAATGGTTTTCAGAAAAAATTTCATTCTATTTTTCCAGTAAGCATATTCACCATTGAACATTGGTGGCCTAACTATGGACCGACCCTCAGCAAAAGCATTGTTAAAAGAAGCCATTTTTAAAAATTCAAATTTTTAAAACAAAAATTGGTTTTTGAAAAGTCAAATTTTTAAAACAAAAATTGACTTTTGTTCCTAGCTCTGATACCATTGTAGGATCGATTTCACCCTAGAGGGGGGTGGTACTATCAATTATAAAAATTTAATGCGGAAGTATATAAAATAATTTCAACAGATATAGCAGAATAATAGCAGCACGGATAATAGCAGAATAATAAATGCAGAAATAGAACAACACAGATTTACCCAGCTTCGGCAAAACCCTGCCTACGTGCTGCCCCCAAGGTTTCTACTAGAAATTAAGTAGTTAGACGCTTACACATGTAAACTCGCGACACCCGCTATCGACTAACCTAACTCTACGCTCAAAACTCTGCCACAACTCAGCCACTGAGTTGCGAATTCGAACTACACCACCGTAGTTCGTTCCCTAGTCACACGACTAGAATTTACAAACGTTTAAAAACAAAATACAAATTAAAAAACAATTTAAAAACAAAACCCTAATTTTAAATAATTAAAGCCCAAAAGAGAATTTATGCCGACCAAGAAACAATATTTCTTCTTTTCTTTTTATATTATATCGGTCTGTTTTCTTTTATTTCTTCGTTCGATCTTCTTTCATTTTTTAAGGCTTTGCGATTTGAAGTCGTCGCTTTGAAATGATGCTTCGATTGAGATTTGGATTGATGGCTGCTTTGTTATACTTTGGCTCCTTCAACTTGTCGAGCTTATATACATGGTTGAAAAATTTGTAAGTGATATTCCTTTTTGATTTTGATTGTGCTCGGCTATGATTCGAGTTGTATGATTTATTCTTCTCTGTTGTTATTTGAACTCGAATTGATGCTATAGCCGACGATGAGATGGGTTTAAATAGGATTCGAAATCCTAAAATTTCATTCGTATATATTTATTTGAATTTGTCAATATTGTAGCTTGGCCGTTCGATTTTGTTGAGTGTTGGTGATTTCTTTGAATTCTTCAAATTTGTATATTTTGTGTTTACTTGATTATCACGGCTTTGATTTTGAATTTGCTTGATTCCTTGGTCATCACGGCTTTGAATTCTCTGACGATGTTGATTTATCTTGACTTCGGCCAGTGATAATATTTTGATTTCGGCACTGACTTTGATTTGAAACTGCAATTCCATGATTTTTGAACTCGTCTGCATTTTGGTTGATGGTCATCTCCAATTTGTTTCACTATTGGTCTGTTGCATAGCTTCAGTTACTTTGATATGTTGATAATATTTTTTGCTGACTTGTTTGAATTCGTATATTTTCTTGATTTTGTCTCGGCCTTAAGTATATGTACACTACATCACTATATCCTGCATACATGTATATATGTTTTGATTTTTGCTTGCAGTCTTGACTTTGTTACTCCACCCGGTTATGTGTATACATATATAAATATATATGTATACATGTATGTTTGAGAGAAAAGTAATTGCTGCATCCTTAAGTTGCCATGTTACATTGAGTATTGTTGTCGTCTGATATGCTAGCTCGAGTTGCTTGTACTTGTGTAGAACCGCTGTCCTGTGTTTCACTTGAATTTGCACTTGGTTTTGTTGTTTGGTTCATGTACGGTCTGCTTGGAGTTGCCTCTGGTCTAGTTGGTGTTGCAGTGTTGAACCGTGTCCGGTGTCAATGTGTATGTACTGGTTTGTATTTTCTAGTCTAGTTGAGGTAGCACTTGTTGTTTTATGTTGATATTGACACAATTGTGTTCATGTTCTGCACATATTGATTCAATGAGCTTGGTTGCACTGTGCACACTATGTTGATTAATATACACTGCTTTGTGTACATCTGCACTGCTTCATTTTGTTGCACTATATATTCTAGTGTCCCTTTGTTCATTTTATTGAACTTGTTACATGATTGTTTATTGTGGCCATGTTGACATTGTCTGCATATCATGATTTGAAACTGGTACCAAATGTTGTATGACATTTGAACCTTGTTAGCATATTTAGCTGCCTCCATTGTATCCTATATTTCCACTACAAGTCTGTTGGTTCATCACTGTTTATATGTGCACTGTCTTTGCACATTTTCTATTGGTCTGCACTTCAGTAGTTGTTTGTGTTCATTATAGTTCACTATATTAAGTTTTGGTTTACATGTCTACATGCTTCACTGGTTCTGGTTATGTTCACACTGCTTTGACCATTCATGTTGTTTGCCTCGACTTGTTTCCAGTTCTGGTACATGGTTTCTCTGACCAGTTCAATGAACATGTTACATTGATGTTGTGTAGTAAGTGCATTTGTAGTTGAAGTGGCAGCTTCTGTATTGATGTGATGTCTTTGATCATAGCATTCATGTGTACATTTGGATTGCACCTGTGTTGATTCCAGCTTATAGCTTGGGTTTGACCTTGTGCTCATGTCGTGACTTTATTTGTATTGCACTTTAGTTGAACCCGGCTTTTGATTGGGTTTGACCTTATGCTCACCTGTCCCTGTAATCTTATCAAGTGTATATCGGTGTGCACGGCCTTGTGGCGTGTATAGTGATACACCGTACATGTCACAAGCTGTTGGTGTATGATGAATTCAAAATTAAATGATGACGAACAACCCAAATAACTGAGACATATAATTTTTTCAAAAAGACATTTTATTTTACACTGCAAAAATATTTCTTTTTCAATTTTACTGCGTCAGTGTTTATTTTGCAGATAACTCAGATGTTGGATTCAATATGGAATAGAGTTAAAGATTAAATAGGAGTGAAAGAGTGATATGTAGTGAGGTGCTAATCTATGTATAGTGAAAAATGTGATGTAATTGAAATTGTATTGTAATTGAAAATTGTATATATAGTGAGAGCTTAAATTTGTACTATTCAAAATTGAAATAAAATATCTGTTTGAATAAAATATCTGTTTGAATTTAAATTCTGTGTTATTTATTTTATTCAGCAAATATTTATTTAATTATGTGAAAAATAAAATTGTACATTAGAAACTACATTTAAATGAATATATATATGTTTATTATCATCAACAAAAATCATATACTTGCATATTCAACATACGGATGGTAAGTGGTACTCAAACTAAGCTCGATCCCTAATGCTTCATGCAAACCCTTCTAGAACTAGCTTGTGAATGTCGCATACCAATTACTCACGATATCGCAAGGAACACCGTGCAATCTGACGATTTCCTTAACGTATAACTTAGCCAAACTAGAAGCTGCTCTCGCAGTCTTAACAGGTAAGAAGTGCACGCTCTTGGTCAATGGACCCACGTTAACCCACACACCCTCGTTACCTCTTCTCGACCTTGGCTATCCATCAATAAAGTCCAAAGAAATCTGCACCCACTTTCATTTAGGAACCTCTAGTGGCTGAAGTAGTCCAGCCGTCTTCTGGTGGCTACCTTTCACCTTTTGGCAGTTAGCACACCTGCTCACAAAGATAGAAACGTCCCTTTTCATGCCCTCCAACTAGAACGTCCTCTTCATGTCTTGATACATCTTAGTAACCCTAAGATGTATTATCAACCTAGAATGGTGACTCTCTACTAGAACTACCTGCCTAATCCCATATACATTTAGGACACATAACCTACCGATCATTCTCAAAATGCCACGGCCATCCACCTCAAATCCTGGCCACCTCTCCGGTGCCTTACTCTCGCTTAAATTTTTAGCTACCCTAGGAAAATGAAGATCTCTAAGCTAATTCTCTTTGATACAACTAATCAGAGTTGGACTAATCTCAACATTTGTCATAACTGCATACCTCCTACTAATCACATCAACTATGACATTAGCTTTCCCCGGTGTATATAATATATCTAGATCATAGGCTGCAAGAAATTCCAACCACCTTTGTTGCCTCATGTTTATGTCTTTCTATGTAAAAAGATAATTCAAAGGTTTATGGTCTGTATATAACTCGAAGCTTTAACCTAGAAAATGATGCCTCCGTATCTTTAACGCAAATACCAATGCTAATAACTTCAAGTCATGAGTTGCATACCTCAATTCATGCGGTTTCAGATATTGACTCACATAAGCAATAACCCTTCCATGCTACATTAACACAGCACCTAGACTTGTACAGATGCATCAGTGTAAACAGTCAAATCCTCACCTGTATCTGGAACAGTAAGATCAGGAGCACTAGTCAACTGTTCCTTTGACTCTAGGAATGTTTGCTTGCATTTATTAGTCGACACAAATTTGGCATCTTTCTTCGTTAAATTCATTAAGCGAGTGGCAATCTTTAAGAAATCCTGTATGAATCTCCATAATAACCTGTTAGATCAAAAAAGCTCATAATATCGGTTGCGATTTCCGATCTCTTCTAGTCCTGAACGACCACAACCTTAGTGGGATCAATAAAAATACCTTCCTCCAAAACAACATGACCTAAGAACCTAACTTCTAAATGCCAAAAATGACACTTTGAGAACTTAGTCTTTAATACATACTCTCTTAGCGTTTCTAGAAAAATCCTTAGATGGTATGAATGTTGCTCCTCGATCTTAGAATTGACCAGGATATCATCGATAAATACAAGGACAAACTTATTCAACACATCTCAGAAAATCCGATTCATTAGGTCCACGAAATATGCTAGAGCATTAGGTAAGCCGAACGTCATAACTAACCACCTGTTAAACTGGTTAAATCTAAAAGCGATCAAGGGTATGTTCTTTACTATCCTCAACTGATGGAACCCTATAGCAAGGTCAAGATGAGAAAATACTTGGGCTCCATGAAGCCGATCGAATAATTCATTTGTCCTAGGTAAAGGATACTTGTTCCTAAAATTTTTGTTTTTTAAGCTCATGATAATCTACACACAGTTTGAAGGAACCATCTGCCTTTGTATCAAAGATGATGGGAACTCCCCAGCTTGAATGACTTGGTCAAATCAAAACCTTCTACAACATATCACTAACTCGGAGAGATAGCTTCAACTTATCCTTTGGTGCAAGTCTACGATCAGGCAATACGATAGGCCTTGCATCTTTAACTAAAACAATGCAAAATTTGATCTCTCGATGTAGTGGTGAACCTGACACCTCTTAGAAGACATCCTCAGACTCTCGAACAACCAAGAACTCTTCTTTCTCCATGTCAAGAGAATAAAGGAAACCACACATAAGCAAACTGGGCTCTCCACTATTAACTATTAGAGTTTTCCCTCCTTTAGTTTTAAATGACACAATTCTCTTTACACAGTCCATAACTGCATGATACCGAGATAACCAATCCATCCCAAGCAAAACTTTAAAGCCCATAAACACCAAAACATAAAGATTGCAAGGAAAGAGTTGGTCAAAACAAGAAATTAGAATTCCAAGACAGATCATACAAAGATTGGCCGAGCCTCCAATAGGGTTTGGCACATAGATAGAATCTAAAGTCATAATTGGCTCAAGTTTCAATCTGTCAACAAGAATACTATATATGAAAATAAGAAAAGAACCAATATCAAATAAGGCATGAACAAGAATGACAAAAATAGATAGAATACCTTCCAGAACCTGCTTTCCCTTTTCAGCGGTAGAAGTGGAAGGTGCTGAAGCTAGTACAAAAGCTCGAAGTTGTTCTCCTTCTGGAGCAATGGACACTCCTAGCAAAATGGCCTGGTTGATGGTAGTTAAAGAAACCCTGTCTTGGAACAAACTAAGTCTTGGCTGTTGGTGGTTCTATCTTCGGGACCTTAGCAATAGGTGCTTTTACTAACAGTGCTTTTGCCACCCATCCTCTCCCAACTAGTGTACGATTCCTAGTGAAATTCCCCTTCTTCCCGCCCTTGTGACAGGCTAAAAAAATATCTCTATGTTGCTGAAACTATCGCTTGTTGTTCCTAGCTGGTGCAACAATAGATGACTTTGGAGCCAAACTGTCAAACCTTAGACCCATATTTACTAGATCCACATAAGATCCCATGATGTGATTTATCATATTACCCTTGAATTTTGGGTGCATCCCTACGATGAAAATCTCATTCCTCTTCAATGTTGTATCTACCAAACCAAGCCCAAACCGAGATAAGGCAGTGAATCGGTTATCATACTCCACCACTATAATAGCCCCCTGCTTGAAGTCGAGGAAGCTCCTAAAAAACAAAGTCTTCCCGGCTTTTGGGATAAACTTCATCTCGAATCCCTCCTTAATTAGGCCCAAGAGAAGTTGTTCTCTTGGACATCAACAGTGATAAAATTCCACCAATCAATGGTTGCGTCCGTTACATAATTTGATGCCAACCAACGCTTCATTGTGTCATCTAACTCCATATCCCCAAATATTCAATCACATAATTTGATTCAAGTCTGGACTTTTATGATCATTTCCGTACTACCAAACCTTTTACCTCTTAGCCTCTCATAATCATGGCTAGGTGAAGCAAAATTCACCTAAGGCCTAACCTACACGACCTCCTCTACAATATTCATCCTTGGTTCCCCGATCGAAGCAACATTCTTTGTGCTCGAGCTCCACCATTTATGACGGTAGTACCACAACCACCTCTACCTTCTCGAGCATTGGCAGCTCTAGTATTTATGATTTGTACTACCTAAACATAGCAGAATATATTTAGGATATGAAAGGCTAGAGTTATTTCAAAGAAAGATATTACTCCAAAGCAAAGCTGAAAGGGGGTATAGGTTTATAGAAAAATACAAATACGCTCTCATATATATATAATACACTTGACTAATTCTAGGTTGCGCTTACCCTATCTCTAATGAGCCATACCCAACCAAAGCCAAGATGTTCGCTCAACCTTGGGCTCCGACACCAAATGTATCGACCTGACTTTTCAATCTGAATGTCAGTAGTTATACATCCACAATATTCGTAAGTTGAACACCTAAGTGTCGAAAAGACAGAAAGTTATGATAAAATAAAAAAGAATAGAAAAAGAAAGAAAGAATACAACATCAGAATCTCACAGTGGAATGATAAGATATAATATCAAAAGAATAGTACAAAGGGTTACTTTGAATAAAGGAATTTAAAAGTTACAAAACCTAAGTTCTACCATTATCCTGGACAGTTATAACTGCCTGTCCTCACTATGCAGATATTTATAGCTTACATGGAATAATTGAAATAGAAATAGATAGATAATGGAATCCTCTAGCTCGTCTTTTGAACTCTAAAGTGTCCAAGTTAATACCTGTCATACTCAGCCTACTCGAAAGAGTACATGAGGAATTTACGGAAAAAAACCAAGCGTCAAACATAAGCCTGGTATGAGAAAACCCGAGATACATGCAACATATAAAAGTAACTATCGAGACCACATGGATCCTCGTAACATTTTTTCCCTCAAAAGTAAACAACTATTCTTTAGGTTTAATATAGTGAT
This sequence comes from Allium fistulosum, assembly GCA_030737815.1. Taxonomy (NCBI): domain Eukaryota; kingdom Viridiplantae; phylum Streptophyta; class Magnoliopsida; order Asparagales; family Amaryllidaceae; genus Allium; species Allium fistulosum. Next base: position 872,579,666 of record CM060903.1, on the reverse strand, counting down.
ATGATTGATAACCTCCAAGGTGCAGAATATAAATCATATCAAATACCTATGATGCTTACATTGGCCACACTATAACATATTTAGGTTACAATCACAACCGCTAGGTACGTTCTTATAATAGATTTTCTGTCGAAGGCATCCTCAGATATACCAAGGCCAACCTTCTGATAAGGGTCAGAAAGTACCTTCTAAGTAACGTATATCTCTAGATAAAATATACCGTTAAGGAAATAACAGTTAGCCCACGCATAAACCTATAGAACCATGTGGAAGCAAGAACCATCAACTCCCACATGCATAATATCAATTAGAATACTCCAGATATGGAGTTGATACACCCAGTTTGAGTTAGCAAAACCCCGGGCTGTGCGTCCTACATTATTTTTTACATTTCTAATGTCGAGGTTAAGTTTGGCATCTTTCATACAAGTCTTCATCACTCTAACAAAACATGGAACCCTAAATGGATTCCCACATCTCGAACAATCATGAATCACTACATGGATTCGAGCATCTAGAATAGATCTTGAATCTCCACATAGATTCCATTTTCAACTACTTCCAAGACATAGAACTCATAAACTAGTTTTGAACTGGTATTCAGTAAGTAAAACACTTACCAATCCCGGACTCTTCAAAACCAATCGATGAATTTTCGGTTAACTCAATTCTAGTTCTTTCATAAATAAGTGAAAGCTAGAGGTGTTTCATACCAATACTCCTCCCTATGAGTTCTCATTAGTATGAAATCACGAAGCCTTTTGATTACTTTTTGAGTTAATATTAGTTCGAGTTTGATAATCGGCTAATTGATTATAATAGGTTTTAAAACATTTATTTGAAATATTACTTTAAAATGACAAGTTTATAAAATCTTTAAAATTTTCCTTATAAAAACCACTTCTTTAAAAATTCACAACTAACACTTAAAAATTCATAAATGTCTCAAACCACTTTTGAAATTGACTAATAATAGTTAGTAAAGACTTGAAAAATGAATGAAACAAAATGCTTAAATTTATATATCATCTCAACCCTTTTAAAGTTTAAAAATCTACCCTAAACAGTGCAGTTTTGCCTAAGTGAAATTTTGGTCGTTTTCGAGATGTCACTTAACTTTTTACTATCCAAACATTTTATGGCAATAAGAATATATATAAAACATTGTAAATATGGTGAGAAACCTCTAAGAATCTCTCTACAAATTCCATAGAAATTTCTAAAAACAAGGCACTTCTGAACTGCATCTATAACGACTATCACTATAAGTGCAGTTTCAAATCCAAGTCCGATCTAAACCAAAGTCCATCTATAACCTATGTGCTTTGTTCCAAGTCCTTGCTATATGCTATACAAACCAATTCAAGTCCGTTCAAGTCCATACATATGCCACTTACTTTCATAGAAAGAATCAAAACCATTGTTTTTAAGATATGTCCAAACCCATTCAAACAAATTTTAACAAAATCAAACACCAATATGTATGCATAATATTTTCAATCAAAGTGGTCAGTTAGCTCACCTTTAACCTAGCAAACATAACCTCAACCAAGCAACCACGTTTCTTCCTTGCTTCCTACCCATTTGTGTTGCTTTTTTGCCTCTCCTCCTTACTAAATGCTCACGGCCTTCCCTCCTAGGGTAAGAGTGGCTTTGCTTCTTCAACTTTTAACTAGGTAGGATGTCTTTTAATGTGGTAGTAAGGCTTCACTCCAAGTTTGAGTTGATTTGGATTTGATTTGCACATAATTCGCTTTAGGAAATTATGAAGAAGATGACATGGATTTTATAACTTCAAGCTTTGTGAATTTGTGAATAATATACAAAGGTGTGCCTCTCCTTTTATAGGCTATGAATGGTGCTGCCTAAGCTTGCACTAACCCCCCACCATGCCATGGATGCTTTACCTCCCATCTTTTCCTCTTTAATTCACTTCTCCTTTATGCATTTACACTTATACCCTTCTCATAATATCTCTTATCCATATGGAAGCTTCTAGAACCTTTTATTGTCTCATAAAGAGGTGTGTTAATTAGTTGCTAATGTGTTTATTTAATCATTAGACAAGTGTAAAAGAGTTTGAATAACTTATATCGATCGAAAAGCTATTTATCGATAAACCGATTTTCGGTTACATTATTGATTTTTCTTCGAAGAAGATATTTTTGTAAACAATTTTCAAAAATAAGTTTCTTACTATTATTCATTATCTAAATGACATTTAATAAGGTTATAAATTCACATAAATGACACTTAATTATATTTTAAAATGTTTCGATATTCGAAGAGAAAGTGTTCGAATTTCCGGGTCGCTACATACCAAAATCATATTTTGTAACTACTTGGAATCCTTTTCGGATTTGTGCATCATACCTTATCGTACAGTCAATACTCTTAATGGCTTAATTAACAACTAAGGATTATCTATTCTCGACATTGATAAGAAACTCATAGTTTCACTTCAATGTGTGAGAATACTTATTAGATGCTATAATGCGATGTGTTCGTTTAGGTTAGGTAAATTTCAATTCATCCCATATAATCAGTTTTATCTTTGGATCGTATCCAAAACCATTTTAATACCACTAATTTCTTAAATAAATTCCTTCATTAATGAAGTTGGTATTTCTTTAAACAAAAATTGTTTCTCGTGCAATGGTATAGGCATTCATAAACACTTTATGAATTACCTTATATGTAAAACTGATTTGGTTTTAGTTTAAAATCTCATGTTCATAACATAAATTGGTCATCCAATAACAATTGCTCCTAACTCTTTTGGGGCGATTCAGACAAAATCCCTTGTGTACAATTATTACATGTAGTTTTTGACTCGCATAAACTGCCAAATCTTTAGCCTAAAATATGTTGGGGTTTCTTATAAACCATTATCTTATATGATTTAGTAAATTATTCCTTTAGATGAAATTTATTTTGACCTCATGTACTACTCTTAGGTATACACCATATAGAAAGAAGTTAACTCCACTTCACTCACCACTAAACGTACTTTGTTCAACAAAGCTTGATTATTCCTTATCAATACATTATTATGTATCATTGGAAGGAGTGACCTTTGAGATTGAATCTTTATTCATTTTTAGGCACGTTCGGAACTCTTTGCAATATACTCACTTTTTTGATCAAATCAAATCATTCTATTTTCTATTGCACGTTATTTTATTTACTTCCGTTTCATATTCTATGAGCTTATGATAGACATACTACATGTGTATCAAATACACATGTCCATGTCAGTGATAACTCAATATAACGAAGTACTTTGCTCTTTTTTGGTATTAATAGACTTGCGCTTGCATACATCTACATGTATAAATCCGTAGAGGTCATCACCCGTATGATGCTCTCACTGAATGGGTGCTTTTCCCTTAATTGTTTGAGATATAATTTATTAATTCCATACAATTTGTAATCATATAATAAAAATTATTTCTCAAAACCATGGCTTAGTCTATAATTCCAAAATAATTGCAAATAAATTCATATACTTTATATTTTCCAATCCATCACAAATACCGGTAATACAGTTTTATTTTATAACGATAGTTCATATTGAAATAAAACTACGTCTATTTTTCAGCAAACACCAAAAATAGTTATTATTTCATAAATAATGTTTGGTATGTTTGACGAAATATTTTTTCATAACTTGATGTGATTGGTAAGTGTTATATGGCATGTTCCCACTATTTTTTCCATTAATATGATAGCACATGTAATACGAAGCTCCAATCAACCACTTAACTTTGGCTATTTATTATGTTTACTGTAGCTGGTTACAGTCAAGAATTTTAAGATTAATTATCTAAATTCAAAGAAATAAATATCATAGAAAATAATTTTCTATGTGAAAATATTTTTGAAATAACAATCATAGTTCTTATTCCAATGTTAAGTATCTATTATTAATTTGCAATTCTCATTTTCGAATTTTTTTATAAAGCGGAAGTGACCATTCACTCTCTTCATCCCAACTATGCCTTAGATTACATCCACTCTTACATATTCTATTTTCTTTCTGAATGGTCGAACAATTCAAAGGAAATTCTTATTATAGTATATAACAAACTCTTACAAAATTTCATTTGACCATCCTTAACTTTTAAAGACATTAAATATTTTGCACTTTACGTAAACTAATCAAACTGACATTTTAGTATCAAATTCTTGGATTTAACTTGTAGCCTTTGGTCCAATGTTACATATAACGCAACAACATCATTACTATGATCAATCATATTGAATACAAGATCTCATATTATAGTTTACTTGCTTATCTCAATGAACTAATTTCAATGAGGTTTCGTACATTACGAATTGCGACCGTTCACTATAAAATGTTTATATGTGATTGTACATGGATCAATATCCATATTCTTGTATTTCTTTTAGAGTTTAAAACTCATTGAAGCCAAAATGTCGAGCAAGTAAACTCGTAGTGACCAAGATACGAAAGTATTTAGTGGTTCTATAAATAGGCACTTGCATGGTTCATCATGCAAAAATTTATTGGTGTGTATATTTAATATCGTTTTGTAAATATTCATTTCAGTTCATTTGTATATTTTAGTTGATTTATCAGTTATATTAATTGCATAAATTTATCAATGTCGATTATTATAACTTTATATAGCATATGTTCATAAAATATTAGAAAGGTTAACTGTTACCATTTTATTTTTTTAATAAGGCCCCCACTAGTCTTTTATGTTTCTCCAAACCCTAAGATGAAACATAGAAATCTTTTAACTTCACTAGTGGGTGTTAGGACTCATCTGTCTTAGGATTTTGACCTTGAGTTTTCTCAATAAGTCATAGCCCCACAAATGATGGATAACATGTAATCAGTTGTATCATATACAACTCATAACCCATGGTTCCTTATGGTAATCTCATTTCAACCTTGAGTTCACGACGGCCTAAGTATAGTATATGTACCATGAGTTCGCTCAATAAATACATATAGTTATCTTACCTCATCTAGTTAGTATATTGATATACTATACATAACATCTCTAGCTTGAGTTTCCTCAACAACCAGAGAGTATGCAAGTAATTTATTAATATATAAATGGTAGAGAACAACACTTATATTAAAGATTCATAATCTTCAATATATTTAGTTGAGTGATATCGACTTATGGAATAATGTATTCTAATGAAATACCCTCGTGATTCAAGTGTCAGGCACATCAGAAATCACAGTATACGTACTTTTACATATGTATTTATTCCTTAAGTCTACTTAGGGTTTCCTTAATGTTTCACCTATATTTTATACATTTATATTATACAATTTTTATAACTATATAACTTTTACACTTAGTTAACTTATATAATATTTTATGTATAACATTATACTAATTAAATCTTATTTAATTAATTTAATTAATTAACATTTTAATTAATTATAATATTATATTGAATATATATACTATAATCTTAATAGTAACACACATAATTAACTTTTAATTAAATAATTTAATTAAAAAAATTTAGTTAAGTTTTATTAGTTTTGAAAACTATTTTATACACACATGTATACTCATATTATCTTAAGCAATTCAAGACACCATAACATATATCATTATATATATTACACAATTAATTAACATACTTAATAATTCGTTTATATTATTAATCCAATTAATAAATAATATTTTCGAAATTAATTTTATAACATTTTCAAAAATTAAATTATAACTTTTATAATATGTGTTTTATTTTAAATCTAACCTTTTAATTTAGAACTTTTATTTATTTGACGATCGCCATATACCACCGATGCTCACATAACCGAATAGTGCGTTGTTGGAACATCTGGCCGATGTTGGACGATTGTCGAGGGAAAGAGGAAGAAATAAAGATGAGGAATAGAAAAGAAGATAAGAGAATATAAGAAAGGAGAAGGAAATAAAACATCACATAATCATATAACCTGTCGTATATCTTGCAGCGCGTCAAATAAAATATAATAGTAATCACAGGTATAAAACAAGCGATACAGTAATAACTATATAAACCACTAATCAGAGTACACAAGCTCATATAGTTATACAAAATAGTAATAGAGTTTATACAACTGTTAAATAAACTCAACTGATAAAATATCTCTAATAATAGTAAGTCAACACTGTCAAGGCTCCATGGTGTCACACAGCAGAATAAACAATAATAACTCAAAAAATAAGTATGAGAAATCCTCACCGTCTGCCAGTCCATCTGCATAGCTCCAAGTGCTATTTATGTCTGTTATTTAGTCTACTCATTTAAGAGCATCCAAGATAATAAGAAGCAAAGGATAAAACTTTGGTCAGTCAACAGTCTGGTGTCAGCGATAAATAATCTCAAAACACTATAAAAGTCGGTATAGTATATGGAACAGAGAGTATAGAGACTCACACCTAACATATCCGTGCATCCACAGAGTTAGCACACAACATCTAATAAATGTTATTCTACAATATTTGTCATGGGTGTACTATACATCAAAGTATTAAGGGTGTTTAGATATTAGCATCGTTAATATCTAGATCATGTGACATCCCTAAGGTGATAAAAACAATCAAACAAACATGGAATCCATCATCCATCCTCACATTCACTCACACAGCATGTTGGATATATGATTTTCATATGGCCACCCTCATAGAGCCAAAGACTACTCAATGTCCCGGTTTCTCAGTACTCGAATCCATGCCCCTTAATCGGTTAGGAACTAGACCACCCGTTTGATAGTCTAGGGAACAAATCAGTAAACATCCTCTTATCCGCGGTGCACCCTTTAACCCATGTAATCGTCCTCACATACCCTTGAATTTTGAGTACACCAAAACCTATGATTATCAACGATCCCTTTGCACACATCATCCATAGTAGAGCTCATTTTTGAACTGTCCTTGCAACTCCCGTTTGAAGTTGTCACGGTTAGGAACTACTTCAAACAACCATTATAAGTCATAGAGTGTCATCCTGCATCCCATAACCCTCCTCTGACAGTTCCATCCATCTGACTCGTTATTGCCTAATCTGCATCCCTAAGTACAACTATCCACCATCGAAGCCATCACTTCCCATCATGGAATCAACATCGTTGAATCATGGAGTCATCACGTCGAAGCGTCATGTCTTGACTTCAGTGACAAAACCACTTGTCGAAGAGCAATAACACCAAAATCGAATGTCAAACGAACGAGCGAACCATCAAATCCTGCTCCTTAAAGCCGCTCCATCGTCCATGTCAAAATTAGCCAAATCGGTCATCATCGATAGTGGAATATATCGACCACTCCAATGTAGTCGATAACGACCACTTGGTTGTGTACTTAACCAAAAATGGTTAAATACAAACCAAATGAAAACGTTTGGCATCTTCCCTGAAGTCCAAAGCACATATCCAAGTTCGTTGTCCTTCATCTTTATATCAGTCGGCATGTACCAATACTCCTCCACATATTAACTCTATCCATTCGAGTTTATCATCATTTGTGCATTCAATCAATATGCACGAAATTCTATCACATCATTTAAGTCCCCATTGTGCATGCATTCGATTGATATACACTAAACTCTACGTAATGAGATTTTCTTACATCGCCTTCGATGGCGTTTTCAACCAACTAACAAACAAGAAAACATGCAACCAACAAGCATTGATATCTATAATAGCCTACATATATCTATAATAATGTAATACTATCCATCTAAAGCAACCAATGTGGGATAAATATCAGTAATAGCCTAAGTCTATCAATATTGGCAAAATAGTGCATCAAATGGGAAAAATGTGATATTTAATTTAAAACCACTTTAAAACACTTTTATTTCTTTTATAAAATAATATATAGGTTTAACTATTTTAGAAATCCCATTTAAAGTTAAAAAAACATTTTAAAATGTCATTTTAATACTATACTAACAATCATAGTATGATGGGAGACAATACCACTTACCTTAACCAAATATTTCCAAGCCATCACTAAGTCATAGAGCTCTCCATTCATGAGTGCAATGCAGGAAACCGCGTCCAAAATGGACCTCGTATGCCAAAGATATGGATTTTATAAGAATATGGGTTAAAACAGTAATTAATTAACTTAACTAAATAATTAGTTAATCTATCCACCTTCATAATCATCTTCCCCAATTGCTAATTTCCTGGCCATGCACGTTCAAAACCTGTACACACAAACCCACTTAGCTCCATACCTTCTCTTATCAATATCTCGAGCTACGGACCATGAAACGACGTGATATTTTTTCCAATGCGTCTCTCTTCGCAAACTCTCCGCCCCAGTACCAAAATTGAGTGACTCGACCTCCTATAAAATCAGACCTGATGGGTCACATGGAAACAAAAGAAATGTCGCACTTTGCTGTAATGCACTACATATCATTGAATCAATGCCTCTGACTCTCATTTGCACGAGAAACACGATGCCACACTCAAATCCGCCTATTATTGCCTAAATCTCCAGCAAAGCGAAACCCTAGTCACGGTAGTGGAATGGTAGATCTCGGCAAACATAACTGATAAATTCCACCATAGTCATCGCGAAGATCCCTTCGGTGTGGATTTAATGAAACTGGTTTCGAATTTTTTCGTTGAGTGGATTGGTGGAAATTAATTTTTGAAGATCAATTAAGGGAGGTGGCCATACTTTCTTCCTGGAGATAATAGAATAGTAGTCGACTAATGGAAATGAAGGGTTTTGAATAATATTTAAATAATATAATAATTCTTTTATTTGATTTCTCAAATAAATGGTTGTGCATTACAAGCTCGTATGATCAAAGAGTGCGTCTAATCGCCACAAAACTCGTCTATGCCATCACCTTATTTATCCGGTCCCGATGGTATACATTTCATCGCTATCCGAGATATGCTTTGGGATGATAATTTCACGCGTTTCGAGATCGTTTTGACCATCGGATCATTCGATCTCCAAATATAGCGATCCTTATACTTATTTTAATTCGCAACGTCGATACGAACTCAACGGAAGTGGTCCGGAGTCCTGATTCGCTCGTATGAGAAAAATGATATTTTTGGGACCATCAATTAATTAACAATTTAATATTTAAATCAATTATTTAAATATCCAGTCGTTAAAAATATGGTTTGTTACAGTCTCTCCTCCTTAAAATGATTTCGTCCTCGAAATCCCAAGAACAAAGCAACACAACCCAACACCCTCACATAAGCAACGACACAAGAAAGATCGTCACTTATCAACCCTTAACAACAATCACTGAAAGCGATTACAACAATGGGAATAGACTTGGAATTAGCTGGAGCCATCATTCTCATTCCTAAGTACAATCACTATCAAACTTGAAATCAATGTGGCTAAACAAAGCATCTAAGTTAGGCACTAATTTCTAATGAAAGGGATAATATAATACAAAAGTGCCAACTCACTAATCGAAAGGCAAGTCAACTAAATCTCATATATTATCGACTATCTCAACTATCTGCAATGTCTAACATCATATACATTGACTTTTCTCTCAATTTTGGCTTATGTCATAGAAAACTTTGGTAGTACCTCCTTTGCGTGGCTAGCTCTAGGAAAAATCACGATACAACATAAACATATATACATCTCATATCTGAGGCATCTCGTTCCCGAGGACAACCAATCATATATCACCAAATCTACACTATAAGTGTTACATACCTCTTTTATAACAAGAGCATTTTGTTTGGATGCGAATATAAGCGGATAAGCATCCAAATAGCCAACATTTGCTTTCGTGTACCTGATCAAGTACGCAACAAAGAGGATTAAGCACAATAGTAACATCATGATGTAAATAAGTATACTAGATTATATATATGGCAATCGTCACAAATGAATGTGCTATTTAAAACCATAACTATCCTGCATGCCTAACAACCATATAAGAATAAGATATCATATCAAATACTAATAATAAAACATCAATAGGCACATATAAGATATCAAAGATAACATCCATGTCAATCCTAGCATGCAGGATACTAAACCATCTAGTACAAAACATCAAATATTATATCCAATATGAAAGCTAGTGAAAATAGAAATCTCACCAAGTAAAGAGCTCCGAAAAAGCGGTCCTCTTGCTTTGTTGCTCTTTCATGTACAATCGCCTTTGCTTTCACTTAAGTAAACCTCTACTACTCCACTTCTTTCCTCCTAACCTGTTTCGTATCCTGTCTATCTATACAAATAAGCCTATGAGGTCTCAAAGTTCATGGTTCAGTCTCGATATCATCTAATCAATTTGGTGCTAAATACTCAAATGCCTCATGTAGGTTCTCCCAAAACTCACTAATGAACAATGGGTTTTGGCCACTTACAATGCTCTTCGCATACAATGAAATCACACTATCCATTCCACATATAACTCAACAAATTGGTATGCCGCTCTACTGGACTTAATGAATATAAATCTAGCATTTTCATCCCTCTATCGACTGTGACTCAAATGCTATCCTAATCTCTTCCAATCCTTGGCATTTGATCGATGAAATCCATCTCATCCTTGCGAAGCCGACCAACTCTATCGAGTCCGCACTGCATCACCTCTATAGACACTACTCGTTTCTCTAACTTGGCCATAATCTCTTCTAGTCTAGATTCACACCTCTAACTAGTACCAATCCACTAAGTCAAAGTAGTTTGATGTCAAACCAGCCATCATCTCAAGCCGTAGCTCACATTGAGTTCTGAAGTCATAACCGGTGATAAACTCGAGCAATGCCCACTCTAAGAATATCACTCCTAAACTAGTACATCTCCAACTCAAAATACCAACCACTACATTTCACATATGCATATATAGGAAATGTCAAAGTCATAGGAGGCCAAGAATTCCAACCATCACTACCGGCAAAGGTTGAGTCCTTATTGCAGAAGAGATACTACAATGATATGGAATCATTGAATAACTAAACCTCTCTCCTAATAGATACTGCCTCCAAATCTCCAAAGTGAACTCTATCGCCGTCGACTCCGAATCAAGAGTCGGATACTTCCTCTCTTGCAATTTCAGTCATCGACTAGCATAGCGACAACCTTACCTTTTGGTATTAATACTGCACCCAATTGAGTACCACAGGCATGTGTATACTATCATCTCCCCATTCCTGCTCGGACCAAGCAACATCATTACACTCGTCAACCCCTCAGCCAGACTCAATAACGCGTGTGAACACCTCGTTTCTCAAAATAAAAGTCTGATTCTTCTTGTTAAACCGATTTAATGTTGCTACTAGTTTTGAGAGGTACTCAGTAGAGCGCATACTCGGTAAAGCGTATATAACAACTTGCCAATCCGAGGAAACTTCTCATCATCAGTTGGTGTTTTCTTAACACCTCCAACACAATCATCAATCATGTCATATGCTCCTCTTTCATCAATGGGTAGATGAGAGTATCATCAATGAATACAAGTTTGGACCCACTCATGTGATTCCTTGAAACACGGTTCAAGAAATCAACAAAGCATGCTGACGCATTGGTTAGCCCAAATGGCATAACCAACCAATTGAAAATCAAAGTAGCATGTAGAACATTGTGATCGGCACACCTCTCTAGGTACTCTCAGTGGATGAAACCATATCACAATGTCCAACTGAAAGAACAAATTCATGCTATAGTGTTGATCGAATAAGTCATCGACAAGTGGGAGTGGCTACTTGTTCGTCCTGTCATCCCTCTCACGAGAATCAATATACAACCCTAAAGAGCCATCCGCCGTAGTGGCAAACACTATAGGTGCATCCCACTCAAATATGCTCCTACAAGTGAACACTTGCCTCAATAGGTCATCCTTTCACACCTTTAGTATCCTCTGCTCTTTGGGCATCATATGCTTTAAAGGCATAATTACTGGTCAAGCACCTCTAACCGGATCGATAAGGAACTCATCCTTATGTGGTGGTAATCTAGTCACCTCATCGAATGTATTCGGACACTCTCTAGCTATAGGCACAGATGACAACTCATCTTGTGGGATATCGAGCGAATATAGAAAGCTAACCATCACCTCATCGTCAGATGGGTAGCCAAACACTACCGTCCGCTCATCGTTTGTCCCTATTGTCACCAATGGCCTCTCGCAATCCACCACTATTCCGTACCCCTCCAGCCAGTCAACTCCTAAACTCTAATACTAAGACTTATTAAACTTAAAGCAATCGATAAAAACAAACAGACATACTATCATCCATGACTCGATAAGACAGAGTTTTGACAAACGATGAATAGACTAAGTATAGACAACATATGTGATAACACTCCCCTATTTGGAGGCCCGAAACTAAGCGCTACAAATGCTGCAGTCATCCATAGTATGAATTTTCGATGACAAAACATAGGATGTTACACATGTATAATCTGGGTGAACCCCCAACAAGGTTCGTCATAATTTAAGGGTCGGTCAACAATTTCGGATCTCAATTCCAGTCTATCTACAAATCACTAGATATAAAGGAATATGAAACTTCGACATAAAATAAAATGCGTATGGAATGCCATAAATGGAAACCCTGGATAGTAATGCCCTTTCCCTTCTCTTCCGTTGATGGAGCACTCGACGAAATCAAAATGACAATTCAATGCATATGCTTCCATTATCTACCCCTACTCAGCTTGTTCGGGATAACCCTTCTACACTGGTTATAGGCTGTCACATCATAAAGCCTTTTCGATCAACTTCTCAAAGCTCTCATTAATATGACCAATCAATCGCTTCCCAAGCTGATCGCTCAACCCAATGATAAACTTTCATTCTTTCTAAGTGGAGTATCAACGGAAGATAGACCGTACTTTGACAAAACATTGGATTTGGCCATATACTCCAACACAGACATATCGCATTACTTCAAATCGATGAACTTCCTAAACAACATCATTTTTGATAAGCCAGGATAAATTTCTCTTCGATGCGAACTATAAACTTATCCCAAGTAAAAATGATGCTAGGGAATCGAAGCTATAAGGTAGTCCACCAGTTCATTATTCGTACTTGGAGTTATCTAAAGCTTAACTTCTACCTCGTTGCATCATCTAACTCAAAGTCTATGAAGTTTCTTTCACAAATATCATCCTTTCTTGCACCTCAATTGTGGACTCCATTCCAAGGAATGGTCTGCCTTCTAGACTCATGTAGTCTTTGTACAGCACAGTAAAGTTGACTCTAGGCATTTGCAGTTGAGCTCCATTATCATTTTGAGCAACTTAGGCATTCCAAAAAATGATTTGCACCATCTCTGCAAACATATTCTATAAATCAAGGTTATTGGTCCTCGATCCTACCCACTCTCAACTCCAAAGATGGAGCCAATAGCAAAATTTCTCATATGCCAGATCATTCCTAATCTACGATAAGGATGATTAGTTTCTCATAGAGAAAAACTGCATCAGTGGTACTCATGTGTGCAATACAACTTATATACTATATATACTACTATTTAGTTTCAAAAACAAAAATATATAACAAATATGCACTCTCTCGTATATAAGTATACTCTCAATCTACTCTAAGGCAACGACTCTTACCTTATCTCTACTGGATCACGGTATCTACTCAGGTTAATCATGTAACCTCAGCTCTGATACCAAATATAAGGACTGCCCTATGCCACCGATGCTCATATAATTGAATAGTGCACCGCTAGAGCATCCGACCGATGTAGGATGATTGTCAACGGAAAAAGAAAGTAAAAAAGATGAGGAATAGAAAATAAGAGAAGAGAATAGAAGATAGGAGAAGTAAATAAAACATTACACAATCACATAACCTGTTGTATATCTTATAGTGCATCGGATAAAATATAATAATAATCACATATATAAAGCATGCGAGACGGTAATAACTATATAAACCACAAAATCATAGTAGAGAGGCTCATACAGTTATAAACGATAGTAATATAGTTTATATAACTGATAAATAAACTTAATTGATAAATTGTCTATAATAATAGCAAGTCAACACCGTCAAGGCTCCACAGTGTCACATGGTGTAATAAACAATAATAACTCAAAATATAAGTATGAGAAAGCATTACCATCTGCATAACTGCAAGTGCTATTTACACCTGCTATCTAGTCTACTCATTTAAGGGCACCCGAGATAATAAGAAGCAAATCATAAAACCTCGAGTCAGGCCACAATTTGGTATAAGCGATAAATAATCTCAAAACACTATAAAAGTGAATATATTATATGGAACAAAGGGTATGGAGAATCAAACCTAACTTATCCCTGCATCCACAGAGTTAGCGCACAACACCAAATATGTGCTACTCTATGATAGTCCTTATGGGTGTACTATACATCAAAATACTAAGGGTGTCTAGAATTGGCATCGGCAATATCTACATCGTTTGACATCCTTAAGGCGATAAAAACAGTCAAACAAACCTGGCATTCATCATCGATCCTTACATTCACTCACTCTATGCATTGGATATACGATTCACGTATGGACGCCCCCGTAGAGCCAAGGACTACTCAATGTCCTGGTTTCTTGGTACTTAAATCCATTCTCTTCAGTCGGCTAGGAAATAGACCACCCGTCTGATAGTCCAGGGAACGAATAAGTAAACATCCTCTGATTTAGGGAGCACCCTTAACCCATGTGAGCATCCTCACATACTCTTTCTTTACGAGTACACCAAAACCTAAGAATATCAACGATCTCTTTGAACACATCATCAATAGCATTGCTAATTTCGGAACTGTCCTTACAACTGCCGTCTGAAGTTGTCGTGGTTGGAACTAATCTAGACAACCATTATAAGTCATAGAGTTTCATCTTACGTCCTGTAACCCTCCTCCAATAGTTCCATCGATCCGACTCATCTTCGCCTACTCTACAGCCCAAAGTATAACTATCCATCGTTGAAGCCATCACTTCCCATCATGGAATCAACATCGTCGAATCATGGAGTCATCACGTTGAAGCGTCATGTCTTCACTTCTACGCCAAAAACAATTGTCAAAGAGCAGTAACACCAAAATCAAAAGTCAAATAAATGAATGAACCATTACATACTACTATCATCCATGTCAAAATTGGCCAAATCGGTCATCATCAATAGTGTAGATATCGACCACTCCAGAGTAGTCGATAACGACCACTTTCATCGTGTACTTAACCAAAAATGGTTAAATACAAATCAAATGAAAATGTATGGCATCTTTCCTAAAGTCCAAAGCACATATCCAAGTCCGTCATCCTTTATCTTCAGATCAATCGACACACACCAATACTCCTCCGCATATTTATCCCATCCATTCGAGTTTACCATCGTTTGTGTGTTAATTCAATATACATGAAACTCTATCACATCGTTTGAGTCCTCATCGTGTGTGCATTAGATTGATATATACTAAACTCTATGTAATGGATTTTCCTATATCCCCTTCGAACGATGTTTTCATCCAACTAACAAACAAGCAGACATGCAACCAAAAAGCATAGAAATATCTATAATAGCTTACATATATCTACGATAATGCAATACAATCCATCCAAAGCAACCATTGTGGGATAAATATCGATAATATCCTAAGTCTATCAATATCGGCAAAATAGTGTGTCAAATGGAAAAAATGTGATATTTAATTTAAAATCATTTAAAAATACTTTCAATTCTTTAAAAAAATAAGATATTGGTTTAACTATTTTAGAAATCCCATTTTAAAGTTAGAAAACATTTCAAAACATTGTTTTAATACTATACTAATGATCATAGTACGCTGAGAGACAATATCACTCATATTGATCAAATCTGTCCAAACTATTGCCAAGTCATAGAGCTCTCCATCATGAGTGCAACGTAAGAAACTGCATCCAAAATGGACCTCGTATGCAAAAGATATGGATTTTATAAGAATATGAGTTAAAATAGTAACTACTTAACTTAACAAAATATTTAATTAATCTAACCACCTTCATAATCATCTTCCCCAATTGCTAATTTCCTGGCCGTGCATGTTCAAAACCTGTACATACAAACCCACTTTGCTCATACCTTCTCTCCTCCATATCTCAAGCTACAGACCACGAAATGACGCGCCGTTATCACCAACGCGTCTCTCTTCGCAAATTCTCCACCCCGATACAAAAAGTTGAGCGACATAACCCCCCGATAAAATACGGCCTAATGGGTCACATAGAGACTAAAGAAATGTCGCACTTTGTCATGGTGCACTGCACGTCACCAAATCAATGCCACTGACTCTCCTTTGCATGAGAAACACAATGCCACACTCGAATCCGCCTATCGTTGCCTAAATCTTTGGCAAAGTGAAACCCTAGTCATGGCCATGAAATGGTCGATCTCGTCGAACACTACCGATTAAAATTCTGCCATGGTCATCGCAAAGATCCCTTTGATATAGATTTAATGAAACTGGTTTCGTATTTTTTCGTTGAGCGTATTGATGAAAATTAATTTTTGATAATCAATTAACGGAGGCGGCCATTGTTTCTCCATGGAGATAATAAAATAGTAGTCGGCCTATAAAAATAAAGGTTTTTGGATAATATTTAAATAATATAATAATTTTTTCATTTGTTTCTCAAATAAACGATCATGCGTTCCAAGCTCGCACGACCAAACAGTGCGTCCGATCGCCATGAAACTTGTCTACGCACATCACTTTATTTCTCAGATTCCGATGGTATATATTTCGTCGCTGTTCAAGACTATGCATCGGGATAATAATTTCATGCTTTTCGAGACCGTTTCAACCATCTGATCGTCCGATCTCCAAATATAGCGATCCTTATACTTATTTTAATTTGCAACATCAATACAAACTCAACAGAAGTGGTCTCGAGTCCTAATTCGATCGTATGCAAAAAATCATATTTTTAGGATTGTCAATTAATTAAAAATTCAATATTTAAATCAAATATTTAAATATTTAGTTAGTACATTTTAATTCCAAAACAATTTGAATATCTATAGTATAACATTTATAATAATTTTCTTATTTTAAATTTAACTTTTAAATTTTAATTTTTTTATTTAATTTCAAAACAAATTTGAAGTTAGCTCAGGGTCCAATTCAAATTAGGCCTTTTTCTATTAGGGGAACCCTTTAGGCTCACATAACGGTCCAGGCTAGGTTAGTAGCCAAGAAGGACAAGGTATTTTATTACCTAACAATCCAACCTAGACACTAAATTTCTTAGACACCCTATTAATAGGGTTGTAAGCTTAATTAGTTAGCCCTAATATGACTAATTTAGACCGCATAGGCTATTGGGCTTTGATACCATTATAGTTACGGCCCAAACTCCTTTGGGGTGACCCAACTAGGTACCTCACAAGTGGGTTTATATGCATCCTTTCGACTAACACAACCATCGTAGGACATACTAGGGTAAGAGGCAATGCTTCGTCATAGATCACAATATGAGAACCCCTATCATGCTAGTTGTAGGGATCAAACCTGGGACATCCAATGTACTAGGTGAATGCCTCAATTAACCTTGCTCTAATACCGTTGTTGGAACTGGACTAGCCTATAGTGAACGAAATGGGTGAATTTCAAATTTTTTTACCATTTTAAATCTTTATTGGGCCTATGAAGTCTAATTCATTTATAACATTTCTAAATTTCTTTTAAGTAAAATCATTATTGTATTTAATTTTATAAATAAAGTTTTACTTTATATTATTTTGTATTATGTTTGAATATGTGTATCATGTACACATATGTATGTATGTGCACTTGAAACATAATAAAGTGTGCATGTTTGCCCGTGTATAGGTGCTGAGATTTATACTACAACGAACACATTAGCTCCTCTAGTATTCTATATATGCTGTCTAAATAAATAAATAAATATATATGCATATGTGTGTGCGCGCATCAAAAGTTGTATATATATACACATAAAAATATACATTTATAAAATATAATCAAATATTTATATATAAATATGTCGAAATAATAACTGTAATAATTTATATAAAATATTTAAGATGTATTTATACAAATGTACATTTATATTAAATAACAAAATCATTTAATAATTAATATAAAATAATTTTTTTCAAATTTTTCAATGTTGCTGCAAAACCAAGAACAAAATTAAATTTTATATATCTATTTTCATTAATAAATAATTTTAAATATATAAACACATGTGCATATGCATATGCACACACATACATATATATATGTATGTATATTATAATTGATGCTAGCTGACTTAGAGCTTATGGCACAAAATAATAATTTTTTTTGGATTTTTAAAATAACCTTTTGAATAAATAATTTAAAAACCAACCGAAATTGATTATCAAATTCAATAAAAATTATTTTCAAAATAAAAAAAATTATGTAATGTTATTTTGATAAAATTTTATAATTAATTTCAAATTATATATAAAATCAATTTCTAGTTAAATAAATAGTTATATTAATATTTAAATATATAATAAATTTAACTATATATTAAATAGAGTAAAATTTATTGTCGAATTATTTTTGTGTAAAGCAAATTTTTTAGAAGTTTTAAACTAATTATTATATAATTTTAATCTTTAGGATATAATTTATTAATGAATAAAATCATATATACTATTATTTAATTAAAAAAAGGTATTTTTTTGCTATGAGTTTAATACCAGCAAACATAAAAACTATTTTTTTAATATATAGATGCACCAATATATTCAACCATCCAATATTTGATAAAACAATGATACACAGGATCGTAATATAACCTACAATATATTCAAATAATATAAATAATGTCAAATGAATCAATAAACATGTTGAATACCTTTCATTAAAGCCTAGAGATCTCACTTTGAAACGATGAAATGGCTCCTTAAATCGAATTCCAAGTTCTAGAGTTACTAGTTCTCGAACTTTTTACCATCGATGATCAAATTGAAGAATTTTAATGTGATCTGAGCTTGGATTTCTTTTGGGTTAAATAGGGGTTTACTGGTCGAAATGTGCAGGAGGAAGGAAATCAAAAGATCTAAAATAAATGGTGTAGAGAGTGGCATATAATAAGGAAGTCAAATGGAGAGAAAAGTGGTATCACATCCTTATCTCCCTCTTACCGATTCTACTCTTTTAAACCATTCAAAAACCTTCCCTTTTTGCCAATATTTGGCTGGCCTATCCAAGCTATTTTGGTTGAAATATGCATGCCCCATATGGGCCTCAAAACCAATTCCAGCCCTCCAATGTTTATTGCATTTGAGACAAATCTAATCGCGTACTGATATTGTATATCAATTAATATATTTATAACTATTTTAAATACATTGTTTAACATTGTTAAATACATCAAATACAAAATTTTGTAATTTATATTTCATAATTATTAATTATTTAATTAATTTATAACAATTTCAAGTTAATTAAATTAGTTGATAAAAGGTGCATTCATCGTTTCAGTTGTGTGACTCTTAGGTGTAAATTTGGTCAGTGATTAATATCGAACTATGGAATGACTCATTCGAGTACTATTGGATAACTACGGAATGACTCATTCAAGAGTTTCTCATTGGTTAATAACAACTAGGCCAAATAGGAAAACTCAAGTGTTGATATTACAAGTTCTCTTGACTTGAGAATACTATTGTACTTCAATGTGGACACTCCACTTTGATTATAGTCAAATCATGGAATGACGTCCTTCTAATGACTATAGTTCGGTCTAAGTTGAAGCCTTGAAGGTGAAACACTATTCAATAGAGAATTAGTCTCCTAATTGTATGATGTTAATATTATAGTCAACTGTATTCAACTCAAAGTCAAAATCTCTAACCATAGTGGTATGGTTAATAATAAGTGTTATTATTAAACCAAGGACTTTGTTTATGGACTAACTATGTTGAATGTAGATGATATTGGAATTTTAACCAAAACCAAATTCCGTAAATCCTAATGTGATATGAAATTGACGAAGAGAATTGGTGTAAATAATCGTTACTATAAGGTACTCCATGAATTTGTAAAATTGGATTTCACGAATGAGATTTATAAGCGACAATTTAAGTTAAACTATCACACCACTAGCTTATGTGACATGTGAACATTAGTATTTGAATTGTTCAATCACTGGCTAAATTCACACCTGTGAGTCGCAATGTCGAATCTATTCAGTCCCCAAAACACTATTTGATTTAATTAATTTATAATAGTTAAAAATTAACTAATATTTGTGAAATATTAGTTATTATTATATTTATTTGTAAGGTGTGTTTATTAAAATGGAGTTGCCTTTAGAATTTTTTAGGGTGCTATTAGTAATTGTTTGAACCAAAAATTGGCCCAAACCCAAAGATTATGTAGTGGACAAAAATGAAGAAATATAAATGAAAAAGAGTAAAGAAAAGGGACACGGTCATTTATAGTAGTTTGGCAAAGCAAGGCCTACATCCACTTTAAGGTTTTATTGCTAATTTACAACTTGGGTTAGAAGTTCTAAGGACTCGGTATAACTCCAGCACTTATAATTTCAAAGCTACGAGAATATGAGAAATAATGGAACTAGAGCCAAAATGATCCTAAAAATGAGCCCTACCTTCCTATTTATAGAGGTAGGGAGCCTAAATTCTTGCACCAAATATCTCCTAGCCATGATTTAGACCAGTTCTCCCTAAAATAATCGAGATCCTAAAATTCATCATTCTTAGTATCTTCAACCCCTCACCTAGGATTGCCATGTAGCTAGCTTCATGATTCCATATTTGTTTGCACCAATATAAGCTTGGTTCCGAGTCCAAAGGATGGAGTTGAAGGAGGACAAAGTTGCATTTTCAATCATCCATGGAGATCGATGGAGAATTGCATTGAATCAACAAATCAACTTTAGAAATAGGCTATTGGCATGCAGGTAGAAGATGGGGCCCACTTAACCATATTTGGGAGTCGGTACCAATCCCCAAGTGGGAGTCGGTACTGATCCCCAACTTGGGAGATCCCATTATTGAGTTGTCTTGATTTTTGTTGTTTTAGCTTTGGTTGAACTTGCTTGGAGTCAAACCCGAGAATTTTGCATGCCTGACCTGAGTTTTCAGGAGTCGATGTCGATCCTTGAGTAGGACTCGGTACCGACCCCTGACTTTGGGTTTCTATATGGTTTGCTTTGGGTCGCGCTTGGAGATTTTCTATAGCTATCCTGCTTTGAGTTAGACTTGAGGATTTTGTGGGTTTTGCTTCAAGTCAACCCTTCCAAAAACTTAAACCTCCAAAATTTCAACTTCCTTTACTAATTTTTTGATATATCTCTTGTTTTGCCTTTTAATGATATTCCCAAAGTCCTTGGGTCATTTCCCCATCATTCGCTCGTCCGATTCAATTATTTAAGTCTATTTAAATCCTGTTTGGTCAAAAGGCTAGATAACATTTGCTCCCCCAAAGTACATTTTATCGCAAACATGATGTGCTTTGAATCGAGACAAGTTAGGATTGCTGGAATGGATTTCAGTCGGTACCTCGAATTGTCGTTATCCTTCCATCGAGTGGATTTCACAAAGAGTCATACCTCTTACCGTCCGTTGTGATGCTTGGTCGATATTTGACATTGTAAAATTGGAATGTATTCTCTCGGTAATTTTCTATGATTGATTCCATTGAGCTAGTTGATTGAAATAATATATATTAGTTATCTAAACTAGTTCCTTTTCTGAAAGTCTCGAGTAAGAATTCAGTTTCCGTCGATTCTAGAAATTGTAGGTCGGGTTTGTCGTTGGCTCTCAAGCATGTTCATATGCCTATGGGTCATTGCCAAGTTCTGCTAGATTGTAATCACAAGTTGTTCTCAGGCTAATCGGATGAAGGGCAGTCATCAAGACGACTAACTTCGGTTGCTGACTGAAGCAATTCCTACTTGAGTTATCAGTTCGACATACTATTCCAGGATGTTTGGTTCTAATCATGCCCCTAGTTCTCAGTTAATAGGTCGAGGAGGCTCAAGATGATGTTAGGGAAGATGAAATGGTAAGTGTTGATGATGAGGCTAGTTATGACATTGTGAATTCAAGCCATGAGCCAGTGATCGAACAATTCTGATCGTAGCCTTATGTTTTATCGAACACTAGGAACGAGACATAGCTTTGGGCTGTCATGTTTAGCTATAAGATGATGATATTCCTCTGCCCCCAGTTCGAGGTCAACGGGATTAGTACACAAATGATCAAGTCTCGTCCTTATGTAGTGATACTCTTCCCCATTGGGTCTAAGGTCTGAGTCGGCGAATTGGAAGTCGGGTCACACCCATCTTGAGTTTGTGTTCCCTCTGATGGACCAAAGGTAGGAGTAGGTGAATGAATGGTCAAGTCACATTCATTTCATGTTTGTAATTTGGTGAAGTCATGAAAAATAGAGTTGATGGATGAATGGTCAGATCACATTCATCCTGGTTGGATGGTCATGTCACATCCGTCTTGGATTTGAACTTCCCCTTTTTAGATCAAGGGTAGAAGTTAAGAGACAGGTGGTCGGGTCACATCCGTTCTAGTGTTGACGATGGATGGTCGAGTCACGTCTATCTTGAAATTCGTTCTCCCCTTTCGGATCAAGGGAAAGAGTTAAGTTGATGGATGGTCAGTCACATCCATTTTGGTTCGAACTCTCCCTATAAGGCCAAGAGAAAGAGTTAAGTTGATGGATGGTCAGTCACATCATTTTGGTTCGAACTCCCCTTGTTGGGTCAAGGGAAGAAGTTAAGTTGATGAATGATCAGTCACATCCATTTTGGATTATGTTCTATGCCCCCATTTCCGGGTTAAGGGAAAGGGCTAGGAGATGGACGATCGGTCACATCCATCTCGGATTATGTTTTGGGCCCCCCGTCGGGTCAAGGGTAAGAGCTAGGAGATGGACGGTCAATTACATCTATCTCGGATTATGTTTTGGGCCTTGCATGGAGGGCAAGAGGTAATGCATGGATGGTCTTGTCACGTCCATATTGGATTGGATTTCTAGCCCATTGAGCCTCAAGCAAGGCGTACATGTTTTGGCAAAAATTCCAGGCATGAATTTGAGAGTGGATGGTTGAGTCGCATCCACTTTGAATCATGATCTTGCCCCCGAGTCAGAGGCAAGAGTTGGCTAAAGAGTGGTCGAATCACGCTTATCTCGATAGAGCTCCAATAGTCGAGCCATGAGCCATAGAGGTTTAGTAGGCACTCAACTCTAGGCATCCGAACACCTGCATTTTTTATATGAAGTTTCATTCGAGTCGATCACGTTTCATAACTCATATGGCACACAAAGACAAAGTTGCATAAGTGGAAAGAAAATTCATTGAAATAGAAAATAGAAAAGTCTGTCTTATGAAATAGTTCAAAACAAATAGAAATAAGTCTTATTCTCAAGTGAAGTAGCGTCGTAGATGCTTGCTACTCCATTCTTCTCCATCCCTTCTCAACTGGAAGATAGGCCTAGTTTATAAATCTTCTTTTAGGCCGCCTAGGTTCATCAACACTAGAAGTAGTTTGTCCTCGTTGAGGGTCAGATGTTCCTTGCCCGCCATCCTGTGGTGCTTTCACAAATTGATGGAGCCTTTTGTTTCGGATCAGCTCTTCGATCATATCTCGGAGGTGTCTTCATTCATTTGTATCATGGCCATGGATCTCATGAAATCTACAGAACTGTCCATACTTCCTCTTGCTTTTAGTCGATCCTCTCAGGGCTAGTTTCCTGTATTACTCTGAGTTGCAAGTGGGTAAGTAGGTGTTTTCAGTCGAATCATTTAGAGGGATGTAGGCATCAAATCTTGAGACTCTCAGTCGTCTCCTAGAATATCAGTTCTCTTCTAGAGCCCCTCTTTGGCTCTTTTTCTAGTCACTGCTCTTGTTTTGAACATTTATAGCCATGTTCCCAGAACTCGCTCTAGATCGTTTCATGGCAACGTTGCTTTGAATTCCTTCGGCCCGATGGCCTATTCTGTCTCCTTGTCTAGTCCGTGGAGCCTTCGCCTTGCGCAAGTACTGGGCCTCTTTGTTGTAAAAACGATCCAGGGTGGAGGGAGGCTTCCTTGATAACCTTTCTCCAATATCCATGTTGGGGTGCATTCCCCTGATCAAAGCCATTAAGATGATATTCTCCTGAGGGTTGCTCACCTCAGTCACTGCGGTATTGAATCTCTGTAGAAAATCCTTGAGCGACTCCCCCGGTCCTTGGAATAAGTTAGACAAATACATGATATCCTTGGGGCGAGTCGTATGCATCCTGAATTGCTCGATAAATTTCCTTGCCAATTAGTCAAATGATGAGATGGACCTTGGTGTTAGTCAAGTAAATGACATGGTCTCTACTCCTTCTAGGGAAATGAGAAAGCATTTGCATTTGATGGCATCCATGGCCCCGATAGGGTCCATGTGCCATGCGTATTTCATGATGTATTATCTAGGGTTCGACATTCCTGAGTATATGGGCATTGTCGGTATATTTAATCTCTATGGGTATTCTTTGCATAAATTGCTTCTATGAAAGGATTTTGACTAGAAGAAGTGCCCCAGCCGTCGTCGGTTTGGTCCTGGCTTTCTCTCATAAGTCGTCGTACCATTAGAGTTAAATCTGGTCCTTGAATGGCTGTTAGGTTGCGGTAGTCATAGTTTACTCCTTGTGCTTGACCCAGTAAATGGTCCATGTTCGTGCCTTGTTGTCTAGGCTCTTCTAGCTCCGGAGGAATCGTTTGTCTAGCAACTCCATGTTTGTTCCTTGGGGATAATTTTGCAGCAAACTCCCGACTTCAGGTACCCTGGTCAATCGCGATGCATGCACGCTACATGCCATCACCAAGTCGAAGATTTAAACCCCAGTGAATGAGCTCCACACCAATCCCCCAAGTGGGATCGGTACTGACCCCCCAAGGTAGGATCAACACCGACTCTCTTGCCTTGATTGGGGTTGGTTCTCAACTTCTGTCTTGACATCCCTGCTTTATGTGCATTTTTCCATTGCCTTCTTCTCCTTTGAAAATGGCCCGGTGATGAGGAACTTCCTAATTCCAAGTATGGAGGAGTTGGCTCTCTCCTAGTCCTTCTACATCAGTGTTGAGCTGATTTATCAAGCACCTATTTTCCTGGATTTGCCGATTTAGGTCTACATGGTTGTCCTATAGTTCTTTCATCATCCTTTCAAATTCAATCCTGGTGATGAGATTCGAGGGATTCTGGGCATTCATGTGACCCTTATATGCAGCTTCGTCTAGAATTTAATGGTCTGTGTTCTCTGCACCATTAGTAGCTCTTGAGGAGGCAACAACTTTGTCTTTCATGGGAGCCATTGAAGATAGCTTCCTATAAAAAAATTTAAAATCTGAGTAGTATAAAAATTATCTGAGAATAAATTGTATCTATTCCTTGGATTTTAGACAATCCAATAGTAGACCAGGATCCAAATAGCTTGAGAGTCGATCTCTCAGTGAAAGCACCAAAATATTTGAACCAAAAATTGGCCAAACACCCAAAGATGTTGTAGAGAACAAAAGCGAAGAAATAAAATAGAAATATAAATGAAAAAGAGGAAAGAAAAGGGACATAGTCGTTTATAGTGGTTCGGTAAAGCAAGGCCTACGTCCACTTTAAGATTTTATTGCTAATTTACAACTTAGGGGTCGAAGTTCTTGGGACTCGATACAACTCTAGCACTTAGAATTTCAGAGCTACAAGAATATAAGAAATAATGGAACTAGAACCAAAAAGATATTGAAAAATGAGCCCTACCTTCCTATTTATAGAGGTAGAGAGCTTAAAATTTCGCACTAAATATCTCCTACCCATTAGCCATGATTTAGACTAGTTCTCCCTAAAATAATAGACGCCACCTCAACAAGAGCTTGGAGTCAGTACCGATCCCCAAGTGGGAGTCGGTTTCGATCCCCAAATTCATTACACTTGGTGTCTTCAACCCCTTACCTCGGATCGTCTTGTAGTTAGCTTCGAGATTCCATAGTTGTTATCACCAATATAAGCTTGCTTCTGAGTCCAAATGATGGAATTGAAGAAAAACAAAGTTGTAATTTCAAGCATCCGTGGATGTCGATAAAGAATTGCATTGAATCAAAAAATCGATTCTGGAAATAGGTTATTTGCATCAAGATAGGCATGTAGGAAAAAGATGGGGGTCCACCCAAGCATATTTGGTAGTCCATTCCTATCCCCAGGTGGGAGTCGGTACGATCCCCAGGTGGGAGTCGGTACTCATCCAACTTTGGGGATCCCATTGTCGTGTTATCTTGATTTGGGTTGTTTTGGCTTGGTTGAACTTGCTTGGAGTTAAACCCGAGGTTTTTGTGTGCCTGACCCGAGTTTTTAGGAGTTGGTGCCGATCCTTGAGTAGGAATCGGTACTGACCCTTGATTTGGGGTTTCTTCATAGTTTTCTCTGGGTCATGCTTGGAGTTTTTCTATGGCTATCTTGCTTCGAGTCAGACTTGAGGATTTAGTGGGTTTGCTTTGAGTCAACCCTTCTAAAAACTTAAACTTCCAATGTTTCAACTTCCTTCGCTCATTCTTTGATATTTTGCTTTTTTAATTTTTTATGATATTCCCATAGTCCTTGGGTCATTTCTCCATCGTTCGCTCATTCGAGTCGATTGTTTAAGTCTGTTTAGATACTGCCTAGTCAAAAGGCTGGATAACTGTGATTAATTGGTGCATATATAATTGTTATATTTATACATATCGATATACAATATCGATATGCATTTAAATTTAATTCAAATAATATTAATTACCTTTGGGTTTGAAGTATTTATTGGTCCATTTGGATATAGTAAGGACATAAGGATGCAAAAGAAGGAGTTCAAGTTTAACTTGGTAGGAGAGAACTTTGTTAGATTTTGATGACACAATATTCCATATTTGTAGATTTTGGAAATATTTGAGTCCAGGTGGAATTGTGACTCAAATACATTGCCTCTTCTTTAGGTTTTAGTGAGTGATTAATTGCCTCTTTTATTGCATTAAAAAAGGCAATGGATTATCTACATGGGAAGGATTGTGGAAGTACAATAGCTTCTCATAGAAGATATTTTGCAACATTATTATAATTAGGCACAAAAAGGGTTCATTAGATGTGTGTGAGGAAATGTATATTTTTCTAAGATTTTAGGGATTGAGATATCTTCTCAATTTTTAGGCATTCCCTTGTAATCTTTTAATGAATTATTAAAGGGTTTTATTGGAGGAATCTATTTGTCATTATTTTTCTTCACTTCTTATCACTTCTAAATCTAATTAAGTATGGATTCTAGGAAAAACCCTAACAGTTGGTATAAGAGCCTACTGCACAAATTTTTTTGAAGAGAGTTTGGGTATGGAGAAGATAAGTATGGAAAAACTTAATGGGAGAAACTGGAGGTTAAGGAAGGCAAAGATGGAGGATTTTCTATACCTCAATGATCTTCACCAACTATTGAAGAATGAAAGGGAAAAACCTAGTAATGTATCTGAGGCAAAGTGGGAAACCTTGGATAGGAAGGCTGCGGCGACTATTTCTTATTTTCTAGAGAATATGGTGTATTGTTCCTAATGAAACCTTTGCTTTTTGAATTTGGAATAAATTAGAAATAATTTATGCAAAGAAATCCACGATAAATAAGGAACTTCTTATGAAAAAATTGGCGGTAGGAATTACAAGGTGGATAATGAGACATAAGCCTTAATGTTGATGAGTTCATTAGCAGAGAGTTGGGAAACACTTGTAGTTGCATTGAACTACTCAAATTTGGATGGAGTCGTTTCAATAGGATCGGTGGTTAGTAGTCTGTTTAATGAGGAGATGCGGAGGATGAACCTATGGAGTCGTTTCAATAGGATCGGTGGTTAGTAGTCTGCTTAATGAGGAGATGCGGAGGATGAACCTATTAGAAGGAAAGGATAAGGAGGAAAGGGAGAATGGAAATCCAAGTGAAGAGGTCAATCTTGCTAGATGGGGTAAACGCCCAAATATAGGAAGTTGACCAAATAGATTGAATATGGAAAGGGATTTTATTTGTCATTACCATGAAAAAAATAATCACCAGTTGAGATTTTGCAAAAAGCTTATAAAGGACAATGAAAGGATGAAAGCACTAGAGGAAGACAAAGATAAGTTTGATGAAGGTAGTGATGACGAGATGAATTTTGGTATTAGTAATGACATTCTCTATATTGATGGAAGAAATGAAGATGGGTGAGTGCTTGATTCGAGTGCATGTTTTCAAATATGCCACAAAAAAGAAGCATTCATAGATTTTAAGGAGCAAGAGAGTAAGCTGGAGTTTGCCAGGGAGGGAGATATTGGGGTAAAGGTATAGGTTTGGTTAGGTTGAAGTTGTATGATGGAAGAGAGGTGAAACTCATAGGAGTTAGGTATGTCCCAGAAATTAAGAAGAATCTTGTTTCACTGGGATAGATGGAAGGAAAAGGCTGCAACATTTTGAATCGAGGTGGAGTTACTAGGGTTTGGAAGGATAATAGGAAGGTCCTGCATGCAAAAAGAGGAAGCAATAATGTATACAAATTGCTTGGGAAAACAGTGGAGAATGGAGAAACTTCTCAAAGTAGCAATGAAGAAGTAAATTTGTCTGAATTAAGGTGGAGCCAGCAATGGAAAGCCACAAGACCACATGGAGGCCATTTTGGTATTGCAAGCAGTTCTGGTTTATTGATGATATGCATGTTCAATTGAGGGGCATGCATAATTAGGCAGTTTGGAGGGTGGTTAGTTTTTGGAATGGTGACATTTGTTTTCATGGTAATATTGGAGATTGTTAGGAGTTTGAGGTTCTAGGTGGAGCTTGGATGTCATTTACAGAATATCATATCAAGGTGGAGATTGTTAGATTTTGGTGATATAATATTCCATATTTGCGAATTCTGGAGATATTTGAGTCTAGGTGGAATTGTGACTCAAATACATTGTCTCTTTCATAGATTTTAGAGAGTGACTAATTGCCTCTTTTATTGCATTAAAGAAGGCAATGAATTATCTACATGGGAATGATTTACGGAAGTATTCAGTAGTTTCTCAAAGAAGATATTTTGTCAATATTATTATAAATAGGCATGTAAAGGGTTCGTTAGAGGTGTGTGAGTAAAGGTTATTTTTTCTAAGGTTTTAGAGATTGAGATATCTTCTCAATTTTTAGGCATTCTCTTATATCTTTTGGTGAATTAATAAAGGGATTCTGTTTGGAGGAATATATTTTCCATTATGTTTCTTCACTTCTTATCTCTTTTAAAACCAAATTGTGTAGGGATCCTAGGAATAAAACTTGAACAAACTTTGTGTAAGATATTTTCTCAAATTCTTCCTATAAAAGCAAGCCAAAACTTTATTGTTTTTGGACTACTTTTTCCCTCCTCCTTTCCTCTCTTATGGCCTCAAGTTCCCTCCTCGCTCATCTCCATTGTTCTTACTTCATTGCATCTAAACAATGAAATAATAGTAGATTTGGTGTTTGCGTGCCTTTTTCTTGCACCGTAAGGTGAAGATTTGACAGATCAAGGAGATAATCTAAATCGATGTGTCTTTCTATGGCTCTACCTCTTATGGTAAAATTCGTTCATTATTATATTATGATATTTATATATTAAATATCACCTTTCGTATGTATATGTTATTGCCTGTCAATCTTACATCAATTTGATTTGCAATTTTTGCTCAATGTGTGTTATCTTACTATTAATATATGCGACTGATATTATATATATATATATATATATATTTGTGTGCGTGTGTGTGTAAAATATGTATTTATCATGGAATAAAAAATCATTTAGATGGTTATACATACATACATACATACATATATACATACATATACATATATATATATATAAAATTGGTCATTTAATTTTAAGACATTGCTTAGTAGTTTAACTTGTATATTTGTAAGCTAAATTAAGTTAAAATATTATGAAAAAAATATTTTATAATATTTTTTTTTTCAAAAATAAAAAAATAATTCAGCTGAATTATATATATGTGTGTGTTATGCATAAATAAATCCTTTTGTTTAAATTGTGTATTTTGTAAAGAAAAAGAAATTTCACTTTGGTTTTAAATTAAAATGAACTATTTTTTGTTCCGAAACCTATATGCGCACACACACACACATGACACATATATGTAATATATTTGTGTATGTGTTTAAAAATGTACTTATATATATATATATATATATATATATATATATCAATTAACAAATTATTTATATTAATATTTTGGAATATATTTATTTAATTTGTATTTATTGTAACATATATATTATTTAAAATAAATTATGATAATTTTGAACATTTGAATTTTAAATTTCAAATCATGCTTTAAATTTGTATCATGTTTACTAAGTCAAATATATATATTACCATAATGGTAATTCTGAAAATGTTAACTAATATTAATTATAAAACCCTAATTTGAAACTTACAATCTATGGTAGAATTGAAATCACTATAAATTGTTAAACCTATATTGATGCTAGCACACCCTCTTTCTATTTAAACTGTAAACCCTAAAATCAATAATCTCCAAATTTGTAAACCCTAAATTGAACTTGATATTGGAATTGAAAACATGGACCGGTCAAATTAGCGTTAGGGTTCACCGTAAAACTACAATCGACATGAATTTAACAAAAAACAATAATCGACATTAAAAATCATGTAAACCCTAATTTTAGCCTATGATCGGTCGAGCATTGATACCCGATAATCGATCGGTTAGGATTAGCAGTCGACCGATCGACACGTAAAATGCAGAATCTGAACCTCAGCCTAAGGGCTAGGTTAGTTATAAAAATTATATAATTGAAGATAAAATTATATAAATGTTAATTATTTGTTTGAGCCTATTTTGGAGCTATGCGTATATGCTAGAGATAGTGGAGAAGCTAGTTCCTATCAGACGATAGGTTATTTCAGTGTTGGGTAAAATGTTGCTTACCCAATTGAGGGTAGAGTGATCGATTAGGGGTGATGTATTTTCACAATATAGGTACTCACAGGTAGATTTTGCAATGGACGTGCAACACTGATAGATGCCAGTGAGTGAGCCCGGTGCTAACGGAGTTTCTATACGGACAGTCAAGCCGAACGCAAAATGATAAGTGGCAATATAGGTAAAGAAGTGGCCTGATACAAATAGGAGTTCTTGTATGCATGGTTCTGATGCGACATGATACAGGTTAACACTGGTGTAGTATGATAAGTGGCATTACACTACGATCGAGATGTGGATATAGGTGCAGACGATAAGACACACCGACGTGTCAGTTTCTCAGGTTCTCCTTCTCCAAGCGTAGTTATGGGTTATGGGTATTTATGGGAGTGTAGTTCCTACAGTAGCCTACAGATGGTTTTTTCTTATTGGTTAGCTTTAGATGCATTGGTCGAGCGTTCATTTTGAGGTTTGATCCGTAGTTCGATTCTTGTAGTAGCCTACACAAGTTATAGCGTAGGTATGTATTAGACAAGAACCCTTAGGTAATGGACCTTAGGAATTCACGGACACCTGTAGCACACCCTATGTCATTTAGAGTAGTATTAAAGTTGGGTGCACATGATCATCACATATTAAACTTGTACTCATTCACCAAACTTTTGTCTAACCCACCCCCTTCTTTTCATTCTCCACACCATAGGATGACAGGTTAGTAGTTGATTAGGCATAGTATGTGGAGAAAGGAGATACGCATTGGAGTTCTCATATTATTTATTGTTCATCTTGTAGTTACTTATTGTATTAAAAGCCTGTAAAACTTATATTGTGTTTTGGAAACAATGTATATAACAATGTATATGGAAATTAAGTATTTTGAAGATTGTTTTTCTAAATGTCTATTTTTCAGTACTTTTATTTTAGTTCCTTCCACTGTGAAATCTAAAAGTGTAGAATGTCTTAGAATTTACCTTTATAATCATGCTCTATAATGTTTAAAAATCCAACGGCTCGTATTTCTTAGCATGACACGTGTTCGAAAGTCATAATAGACATTGGACCGGTGTGTCGAGAAGTGTAGGTTGTTACATTTGCTATTAGAGCTTAGGTTTAAGATCCCCCAAGATTTAGGCATGTACTAAGAGAACGTACTTGGAAAGTTTTTAGAAAAAGAAGTGGTTTTTAATAGCAAATGTATAGGCTTGGCACTATAGCAGCAAGGTTGGTACCATATAGGTGAGAATAGGATACCTATAGGCTATGGACGGACCAAATGGACATGAGTGGGAAAGTATATATTCTATACATGTTATTGGATTTATATCATAGTAGTTGTGTTCCATGTATGCCTATGTAAACCTTGAAATTGTAGGGTTAAGTATAGCACACACTTGAATGTGGAAAATAACGGGAAGTAGTCCTTAAATTAATGAGGAACTTCATTAAGGAAATTGTATGGTAATTCCAGGTTTTGTTGGGTAATTTATTAAGGTTAGTAAACATAGTTGGAAGTTGTTTTAAATTAGAATGGGATTTAAGTAGTATTTTAATTTATTGGAATGTGGAGGGTTGCAATTTAAATTCATATAGATTATGAAGTTCGGATTTAAAAATAAAAGTGTATCATTTGAAATGACAAGGAATACGTCCAAAAAGAAAGAGACGTATAAATTTGGAATATTGACCATATTTTTTACTATCTATTTCAATAATTATGAAAAAGATAATTCCTTGTAATTCCAAATGCAACACAAATATTCCTTTTGGATAAGATAGAAATTTACACCGTCAACCTTCCTTTAGGAGTGTTGTAAATCAAATGCATTAAAATACAGAAATTCTTAAGTATAAACCAAAGTATTGGTCATCATGTTTGTTGGATTAAGATGGCAAGGCATAATTCCATATTGAGTTGCCTCAACTATGAAATAATTGGAATGAAGTGATAAGAGATTATGTTTAGTAAAAAGATCTCATTTATGGGAGGATTGTACAAGGGATGTTTAACTCAAGGATTTAGGTCTCCTTCAAGTAAAAGATATTGCTATTTGCATGCGTTGAGAATGCGAAGGTGACTTTAATAGAAAATAAGGTCAAGATATTTTTGATAAGATTTGGAGGAAGGGATCAGAGGATTCTCCCTAATTATTCCACAGATTGGAAGAAGGCTAACTTAGGATAGATCCCTATAGCCTATAAATGTGATACCTATGTGTTAAAGGATTGAGGAAACAACCGTAAGCATAATGAAATAGCTTCAGTCGAGTCGAATTGGAAAAGAAGTTTTGCCATTTTCAACAAGTTAAAAAATCACAAGTTTGGATATCATTGGGTGAAAATGGAGAAGTAGAAAAAAGGCCTAAGTAAAAATTACTAAGGAGAGGACACCATCCACTTTCGCGATGTCTTATCTTACCATCTAGAAGATGAAGTGATTAGGTATACCACTGGATGATTTTAGACAGTACAAATGTGCATAGAGGATTGAATAGGGCTATAATTTCATAGGAGCATACTTATGCTTAAGTTATTTAGCATCGTGCAGGTCGACACTATTTGAGTTGGTAGGAAGGATTTTTGGTGGGGAGGGGGGTACCGATGAACATATATTTGAATTGAAAAATTATGCCAATGGTGAAAGTTGATAAGGGCGGTCAGGGTGTAATTCATAGAAGGACAAGGACTGCATGGGATAGGCAGAAAAGCATGTACCAACAAGAGACACATGGGGTAATCCGAGGAGCTAAGTCCTCTATAGTGCGTGGAGCTGAGTCAACGGTAGAAAGCAGATCAGTAGAAAATCCTCTAGGTAAGATAGAATACGACTAATTTATTGGGTAGCCATCCTTAGGTACTTACGAAAGTGTCTATGTGATGCAATTACCATGGTTAAGTTGTGTCGATTAGGGAAAGTTAAAAAGGATAGATGAGTCTCTTGTTCGCTATGCACCTTCCTGCATTTTTGGGAATAGGACAAATCGACTCTGTAATGAAATGATTAAACTGGTTAGAGTCTAGCAGGGAGACAATCCAGTTGGTCGTACATGGGAGCTTGAGGATAAAGTCCGAGCTACCCATCTCGAACTCTTTTCTGGTACGTTTCCGTTTTAGTTAAAAAAGTATAGATTACTTTTATATTTAGGTTCTAGCTTAGGTAGATACCATTGGATGGTAGGAACAGTTGTAAACATTTCAATAGGACTTGTGATGGGTGATTGATGCTAGCGGATGTATTGTTTGGATTGTTTTTGTACACATTTAGGACATTATATCTTTTAGCTAGCGCACACACATTCACACTATTTCTTAATTGTTGTTTAGCTTGTTAGATATGATACATATAGATGCTCGATTATCATTTATCTTTCTGAGAATTATGCATATGGATAGAATGGTTGTGCATACATGTTGAACTGCAAGTATATTACTTAGGATGTTGCATACATTTTGAATGCATGACAGGAGCATTTGCATTACAAGAAGTCAACTAGATCAGGAGACCGCATAACCTTTGCATTAGTATAGGTCCACATGCATTTAATGATGCATATATATATATATATGTACATATTACATTAGAAAATTTCTAAGGACAATGATGGCTTGTGGATGATAGATGAGTAGATGGTTGTAGTTATTGGTTGTTTGTGTGTAAATTACATTTTTTCCGTCCTTTGAGATTTCAAGGATGAATCTTTTTAAGGAGGAAAATATAAAACCTCGAAACTTTAATAAGAAATTTAAATTAAATAAAACAAGAACTAAAAATAAAATTATCAGAATTGTTCGATTTTGGCTATAAAACTTGCACCATTGCGTTCGTAGTGATTTTCTAGACGATTTTCATATATAACACTTCGAAATCGAATTAATATGGAAAAGTTATGGTCGTTGAAAGAATTGAAAATGGAATAAAACCTAAAAATAAAAATACACAAATTATCATAGCAATTAGTCGACCGGTAGTTAACGGTCGACCCGAGGTATAGGGCGGTTAACCATTACCTGTGTAAAATTGAGACTGCTGCGACGTGTTCAGACGGTGCAGATGCATTGCTTCATTGCCATTGTTTAGATGAGTGTGCGATCACTATAAAGATTCACAAGCATAAATCCAACAACCTAAACTATTTTCCAAACCCTATAAATTCAAGCCCAAACCTAACCCTAAAATCTACATAACAGTTCACTGTAATGGAACTCTGTCCAATTCCAATCTTTCCTCTAACCCTAAAATTATTCAAAAATTAGAATAAAATCATCCTAGAAGAACACAAGCAATTGGGTATAGATGGAGCAAGCAGAGGTACCGTACTTAGGAGCGATTCTCAAGCAAAGCAATAGGGAGCTTAGGCTTAAGGTGTGTTATCCAGCCTTTTAACCATGCCACATTCGAATGAATTGAATCAATCAAGAAGGAATCCAGAATGATAAATGCTAAACTTGGATGCAAAATAGAGTCAAGAGACAAGGTTGCCAACATGCAAACAATCTCTTAAAGTGGTTCACACATCATACTGCTTCACGTACTAGGACCAAAGCCCAACTTTCAAACAAAGGTATGGTCAGTACTGATCCATTCCTATGGATATGCATTGATCCATACAACTCCATCCAAAGCACCTCAAACTCCCTCTGCTTCCAAACATTGGTGATCATAGCCCATTCCAAATTTTTTTGGGTCAATTGCATGTCATTTGCCTTTAAACTTCTCCAGCACTTAAAGCTAGGGACTCCATTCCACCGTCGATCTACTTATTGACCTAAAAACAAGCTTATAGCCAAGCAATCAATATGGAAAAAATGAAGATACTAACAAATCGCATCTAATGAAGCCGTGGAAAAGGCCTATAATGCAATCTTATGGATCGGTACCGATCCATGCCTATGGATTGGTACCTATCTATAAACTTTGATGACGTGCCCATGATCTTGTTTCAGTTAGCACTTCTTGGAAGTAGAGAATGTGGGAGAGATCATGGGTGAGAGATTTCCATCGATTCTCAGCTATAAATAGACGAGGAGGGGAATCATTTTAAGGATCTTTTAGCTCTCTTAACAATTTTCTCTATATTCTCTTGTAATTCCGAGGATCCATACCGATCCATAAGAACAACAATGTAAACATCAACCAAATCAGTAATAAAGTTAAGTAGATGTAGGCAACGATTAGCCAAACCACTGTAAAGCTGTTGTGTCTTTTTTTATTTACTTTCATTACTCTTTTCTTTACTATACTCATTTGGGTGTTTGTGCCGTTTTTGATGTAACATTTTGGTGCTTCCATTGAGAGATACTTGAATTTGATGACTTGAGACTTGAAAAAGTTTGAGATGACAAGAAAATTAACTAGGAAAACTGTTGCTAGAGGAAATCAGCGCAGACGCACCCAAGAGGCGTCCTCAGGATCTAAACCCCAATCCATCTACATAACCAGGGATGAGATGGAGACCATGATGATGGAAATGTAGGAAAGGATGATAGCTTGTTAGGAAGAGATGATGGAAGGAATTTTTAGGAGAATGGGACGGATAGGAACAACCGGAGTAGCTGCAAACCAGAATCAAAGGCCTAAAGCTTGAGCAAATGCTCCTAGGAACAGAGTGGAGAAAACTGGAACGACTCTCGAAGGAGTTGTACAGGTCGGTACTGATCCTAAATCATCGATCGTTACCGATCCCAAAGCATCGATCGGTATTGATCCCCAAGAACATGAGGGTATGGCTAATATTAGCTTGGATAGAAATGGAGCACATCTAGGGAACAAAGCTGAGCATCTAAACATAAATAAGAATATAGATGCATGACCAGAGGAGTAAGGGCCAGATTTCCCTCGTGGGAATGAGGGGCAAGCTGAAAAATGCAAACTTAAGAGTTCCTTTCGATGACAATGACAGACTTGCTGAGATGGTGAGACGGGCATTGAGGAGTGGACTACCTAACCGGAGCCTGGGAATGTGAACATGAGTCCATTTGCTCCGAACATTCGGTATGTTAGGTATCTGCTTGGTTTCAAGCTGCCTACGTTGTAGATGTATGATGGAAAGACAGATCCAACGGTTTATTTGATGAGGTACATCCAGCATATGGAAGTGTGGGGGCGCATTTGAAGAAGTGATGGGATGGTGCTTCCTTTTGTATCTAACAGATCTGGCGGTGTTATGGTTTAGACAGTTGGAAAATGGTTTCATCGGCACATAGGCCAAATTGGGGGTAAAATTCAAGAAACAGTTTCGGGTCCATATTTCACGACCGAAGAATGTAATGACGCTGAAAGATATCATGGTTCATAAGCTGGATCCATCATTGGTTTTGATGGCGACAGTTTCAGGAGTGGCCGGTAAAATAGATTTGAAGGTTCCTTTGGAGTGGGATCCACCGTTGGGTCTTGCTGAATTTTATCATGAGGATGAAAGATATCGACGTTAAGAGGACGATAAAGATGAAAAGGAAGAAATTAACTATGGATGGCAGAGGACCATCTAGAGCAGGATCTAGTAAATATAAAGGAAAATAGAAGATGGGTGATGGCTTTAGAGGATCAAAGCGGTAGAGAAGGGAGTCGAAATTCTCTTCTTATGCGGAATAGAATGAGACCCCGTAGAGGATTTACCATAATACTAGGGGACATATCACCTACCTAAAACCAATGAGGAAAGAGCCTACTGAATGTGAGAGAAGGTTAGGAAAATACTGCTTGTTCCACGAGCTGGATGGCATAACACAAATGATTACAGGCACTTGCATACTGATCGAGGAACATGTCAAAAACAACCAATTATAGCATATGTGAGAAACCGAGCTGCGGTGGTGGAACAAGAACAACCATCATCTGTGATAAATGGAAATGGCCTTGGATTAAGGTCAAGGATATTCATCCGTGATTGGGATGGTGGGAAACCAGGTTCTTTTCTCGCACTTTATTTCTCATGTTTAGTAAACGATGCAATATTACAATCAAACCACTTACTCGTGTATGTGACCTCGATTTGTCTCCTGGCATGCTCTTAGCTGGATGCTAGGCTGTAATGCCCGGTGAAGCGGTTATCATGATGGTTGACTTAATTTTTGGGTTTGAACCTAGCAAATGAATGCCTTATTGATCGTGGTAATCCCGTTCGGAGAGATGGGGCGATGACCACAAGGTACAAGTTCCCTTGTCGGAGAGCAAATGGATTGGACTTGCACAAAAAGTAAGTCACCTCACCGGAGTGCGAGCAGATTGGCTTGCTTAGTTGCTAAGTCCCTTTATCGAAGAGCAAGCGGATTGGACTCAATGAGGATCCAAAGAGATTGAGCCCTAGTTTGGATGTTTAGCGATCCGAAGAGACCGTGGACTTAACTATTGGCCCGTAACGATCACGAATTCAATTAATGATTCAATTAAGTAGATATTTATATAGATAACACACTACATTTGCCTCGGTCAATGCTCAGAACCCGACTGGTCAACATATGCCAACTTCCCTCGGATTCCGAGCGTTGGTTATACGAGGATATTATTTAAAATCTAACATACCCAATAGGGTTGAATGCTAGGTTTTATTGTTGAAAACCGACTTTTTGGTCATCCCATCTTCAGTCTGGCGGAAGGACTTCCAATCCACCAGAAGCTAGGTCCTTCACAACTTAGGCTTTGCTTATTATTCCTGTCATATTGGGATTACTGATAACAGTTAAATTACAAGGCATGGCTTCTCTTGTAGAGTTGTAGTTAAAGTTCAATCAGGCACAGTTTCAGTCTTCGGAAGCTAGCACGTGACTTGTTCGATTGAGACTATCCTTCCTTTGCACTTTTCGGAATTCAACCTACACACCAGCCTCTGTCTCCGAGGACTATTGGTTTAATTGCTCGATTCGGAGCAATTTTTTTTCTAGCTGTTGCACCTCTTGTGTTCATGTGCAGCATACTCGTTTATTGTAATTCTATAAATGTAAGTAATACTTCTGCGGTCATTTCGGCATATTCTATTTCATAGCTTTGTTCAGAACTATGATGTAGCTTGGTCTAGCCTATTCTATAGCTAATCCCTACTTATGCTCAATTGAGTTCGTTTAAACAAAGTGGTGGTGTATCTTCCTTAGTCCATGGTGCTGATTTTTCTAAATACCAAGTCTATATGTTTTCGGGAGACTAGGTCTCTTGGGCAATATGTTCGATTACCCTAGTTTGATTGACACAATAACTCCTACATCCAGGAACTAGGAACTTTGATGCTTGATTCCAACCTCTGATTTTTTCAATGATGTCTATTTCTTGACTGTAGTTGAATTCCTCCAAGTTGACATCGTCTTCCAATGTCATTTTGGGTACATGTGCTGGAAAGACGCGTCGCCGTCATCTTTTGCTAGAGTGAATTCTTCCAAGTCCAGTGTTGAGACCCTAATCATGTATTAGTTTCTGTCTCCAAAAACTCATGCATTGATGAATTAACTCTATGGATTTTTCCTTGATGTTTTGAATCTTCAGATAGCATGAGATGCCAGAAGGTAGGGCTGAAGATTCAATCAAACTCTTGCTTCTGTTTTCGAAAGCCGATGTATTGATAGTTTCATTCTGGGTGTTTCTTCTTAGCATCACCAAACTTCGTGTAATGGCATATACATGCAAGTTAGAACCAAATGATCTGGTTAGTCATCGATCCTTCTTGTCATTGCCAGACTGCTAGCAAATGTTGATTTATGAACGTTAAATCGTTCATTTCCTTTGTTGGCAATTTTATTGCCAGAATGCTCTATTTTGCGATACAAAAACCGTTATCTAACCAACCTTGCGGTTATTTGTGTTTGGACTTTGCAACATTTCTTTCAATCAAGTATCTGTGCGTCTATCCCTACTCAAGGGACTAGGTATTTCGAATGCCTGTATTTGGGCGATTGTGAGAGATGGAGAGGCCCGGGACAACTGATTCGATTGCCTCTGGTCTGGCTCTTAGTCCTATTCTAGGATTGAGGAAGTCCGATGGTTTTAGTTTCGACCTTCCATGATTGTCCCTACCTGTCCTTAGTTATGCATGCTTTTCTTGATTGTTGTCATTGCAGAAGTTCTGTTCATACGCCAATTCATGTCTTCGGCAATTTATAACCTAGCTACTTGGTTCCAAGCAACATTTCCTCAAGACTGCCTATCTTTTAGCTATATCTAAATTCTTTCTAAGTGGAATTTAGGAAATTCGGTTATGCACCAGCTTTCATCTCGAGAAATTAGCAAACGAACATTTAAATCATGGGACTTCCTTTTGGCGCTACTTTATTCCTATTCAGTGGTTGATTCCAATGATGAAAGGTTAAACCATCCGGTTGACCTATGAAGTTTATGTCTTCCTATTGTTGCCCATTTTCGGGCAATGGTAGTTTTCTGAAGACAAGGGTAGAATCTCAGTTGAGGACCAACTTCTATCTCCGGAAGCTAGTGCATTGATGGTTTACAACGATGAGTGTTTCTCATCAAACCTGTAGATTAAATTTTTCCTGGCATTGCCGAGGCAACACCGGTACATAGTGAATAGCAAATTTTCGGGCATTGCCAGGGCGATGTCGATGCTTAGGAAATAGAGGGTTTCCTGGCGTTGACGGAGGAATACCAATACTTATGAAATAGAAAGTTTCTCAACGTTGCCGGGGCAACACCTATACTTAGGAAATGAGAAAATTCCTTAGCATTGTTGGGGAAACACCGACACTTAGGAGGTTGGGATCGATTTTCCCTACTGATCCGGTAATGCTTTTAATCCAGGTGGGCACTAGTTTCGATCTTCAAAAACTTGCACTTTGATGATTGGATTGTAGAAGTCTTTTCTTAGTGTTGCCTGTCTTCGGGCAATGTTAAAGTCATGTTGGTTAGGATTGAATCATTCATCTGATCCTGTTTAGTTGAGTAGATACCTTTGAACCCAATGTGGCTATTTTTCTCAACGTTGCTTAACTTTGGGATATGCTATGTTTTGGAAGGATGCGAGTCCCAGGCATTTCCGTTGCCCAGCCTTGTTTATCACCGTCAAGTGTTACCCTTGGAAATGTAGAGTTGTTGCTAACCAATTCCATGGTTATTCTTGTTCATGAAAAATTGGATTTCCTCCAATCGGTTTTTTGTTATGATTTGACTTCTATCTATGGAACCCTTCATTTCTAGGTGGAACCCTTCAGTTTTAGGTGTCAAATTCTAGGTTCTTATAGAAAATTAGAAGTCATGGGGCGGGTCATCACCTGCCCCCGGTACGATCGTGCTCATTCCTATCCTGATCACGGACCGGTAGACTTCGGTAGTGTTTGTCTTGAATATGTGACACTTAAACTTGCTTGCTTCAGGCCATATGCTTTATGCTGGGCTGATAGCATTGTTGCGGATATCAACCTTATTTGTTGGTTCCAATCTTCAAGAATCAATGGTTTAGTTGCTCTAGTTTGAGTGTTCTTCCCTTGCGATTGTCTGTCTTCAAATAACAGCTGGTTTTCAACAAGTTGGGTTTTAAGACCTCAATCGAGCACCTACTTCTGTCTTTGGAAACTGGTGCATTGATGATTTGATTCAGGAAATGCCTTCCATCGTCGTCTATCTCTAGACGACGGTAAGTTCCTCCTTTTATTGCAAGTTGGAGCGATTTTTTATCCTGACCAAGTTTTAATGTGTTATGTGCCCTCAGTCCTCAGGCTTATTATTCAGAACAATTGATGTGAGACTTGATGTTCTAGGCAGCTCTCTAGATGCCCTCATTCAAAGGTGCGTCGCAACTCCTATCTCTAGGAACTCGTGACTTGGATGTCTTGAATTTATACATTTTGTACATTAACTTTAGTCAAAGATCAGAATTCTTTACCGACTTCTTGGTTTTTGAACTTGATGCCACTATTGGAGCAATGTCGGTTCTTTTGGGTAGCGGGAGTTGATTCCTGTTAATCCTGCAATAGACGTGTTTCCTGGTGTTGTCAGGACAATACCGGTACTTAGAAAATCGTAACGATTTGCTGATGATGTCGGAGCAACATTAAGCAGTGCTTGCGCGGCTTATGAAATGCACAACTTTTAAGAATACATATCTTACGAAATGCATGGCTTTTAAGAGCGCGCAACTTACGAAATGCGAGGCTTTTGAGAGTGAGCAGCTTATGAAATGCACGGCTTATAGGATCGATACGACCTATCAACCAAAACGGTTTGGAACTTCTTGAAGTTGCCAATCTTTGGGTAATTTGAGAAGTTCGTGCTTCGAGAGCGTGGTTCCACGGCTCAAGAAGTGATCCGTAGCTTATGAGAGTGCACGGCTTATGAGATCGATATGACCCATCGATCTAGAATGGTTTGGAACTTCTTAACGTTGCCAATCTTTGGGTAACGTAAGGAGTTGGTGCTTCGAGAGCGTGGTTCCACGGCTCAAGAAGTGATGAGCAGTTTATGGAAGTGCGCGAGTTATGGGATTGATACAACCCGCCAATCCAGAACGGATTAGAACTTCTCGACGTAGCCAATCTTCGGGTAATGTGAGGAGTTCGTGCATTGAGGGCCTGGTTCCACTGCTCAAGAAGTGATGTGCGGCTTATGGAAGTGCATGGCTTATAGATCGATATGACCCATCGATCCAGAACGGTTTGAAACTTCTCAATGTTGCCAACCTTCGAGTAACATTAGGAGTTTGTGCTTCCAGAGCATGATTTCACAGTTTAAGAAGTGATGCGCGGCTTATGGGAGTGTGCGACCAATGAGATCGATACGACTAGTCGATCCAAAATAGTTTGGAACTTCTTGAAATTGCCAATCTTTGGGTAACGTGAGGAGTTTGTGCTTCGAGAGCATGGTTCCATGGCTTAAGAAGTGATTTGCAGCTTATAGAAGTGTACGACTTATAGGATCGATACGACCCATCGATTCGGAATGGATTGGAACTTCTCAACATTGCCAATCTTCGGGTAACGTGAGGAGTTCATGCTTCGAGAGCATGGTTCCACGGCTCAAGAAGTGATGTGTAGCTTTTGGAAGTACACAACATATAGGATCGATATGACCCGTCGATCCCTAATGGTTAGGAACTTCCCGATGCTGGAGGAGCGATACCAATTCTTAGAAGGTAAGGATCAAGTTTTCCCAAAAATTTGGCGATTTGACTTCGCTAGAACGCAATTTTGTATGTACTAAGAGATAAGTGGTTAATAGATCGAGTATCCATAGCTTGGACGATTCTCTTGCATTTCAAGAAGATGTGCACGACAAAACAGATAAGGTTGCCATGGTGGAGAGATCTACAGCCGATCGCATGGAGATGGTTATGAAGAAAGAGCTTGTGGGAGTTCAGCGCAAGACTCTCAATTTA
This sequence comes from Allium fistulosum, assembly GCA_030737815.1. Classification (NCBI taxonomy): domain Eukaryota; kingdom Viridiplantae; phylum Streptophyta; class Magnoliopsida; order Asparagales; family Amaryllidaceae; genus Allium; species Allium fistulosum. The sequence goes on along the minus strand of CM060903.1, from coordinate 872,536,423 downwards.
TGGTCCAAACTACCTTTAGGGAATTGGTCTTCAACTGGCATACAGTCTAAGAGGAAAAGGAACTGGTTACCAAGGGTGGTATAGGAGGAGTTAGGAAGAAGCAAGCAAGTATTATGCTTCTATTTTGTTTGTTGCGCTAGCTAGGCAGTCAAGTCTGTAGTTATCAGCATGCCAGAACTTTCTATCAGGCATAACATAACTATGGTATGATTGGTCTTGGCTTTCCTTGTAGCTATACAAGTATGTGTGGTGCCCACTATGCCACAGGGTTGTTCGCGTGCTTAAACTGTATATGGGTTTCTCCACAGCTCATTTGGTTGCACGCGGTCTAGTGGATGCAACTGTGTCTTCCAGATGATTAAAGCATGGAAAAGCCTCTGTCTTCAGAGATTTATATATTAGGGATTTGAGATACTTGGTTCTCCCAAGTGCCTAATCTTGGCTTTATTTGAGTCGGCCTTTGATTGATCACAAGGTCGGTTCATTTTTGAATTAGTTTCTTTGAGCAACTTTGAAGCTCTGGAATTCAGCACTGTTTGTCTCATCGGTCGTTGGAAGTGATTCTGTTAATTCTGTGATATGACTGACGTGATTGTCGATTCATGGCCCCAGAGCATGACTTCACTAATTTCGGGCAGTTCTGGATAAGATGACCGCTGATCTTCTAGTTGGCCTTCGCGATGCTTTAGTTCGTGAAGGATTTTTGGATTAGATGACTGCTGATCTACCGGTTCGCCTTCATGACGCTTTAGCTCGTGAAGGAATTTTTGGATCAGATGACTGCTGATCTACTGATTCGCCTTCACGACACTTTAGTTCATGAAGGACCTTCATGACGCTTTAGTTCATGAAGGATTTTTTATGGTCGGATGTCCGGCGACCAGACAGCCTTGGAATGATAATTTATCGATCCGAGAGGAATTTTGGTCGGATATCCAGCAACGAGATGGCCCAAGAGCGATTATTCATTGACTCCAAGAAGAGTTTTGGATCGTGTGTGCAATGACCCAACGATCTTAAAGCAATGATCATCAACTTCAGGAGGAATTTTGGATGGATGTCCAGCGAACAAATGACCTTGGAGCAATAATTCATCAACTCCAAGAAGAGTTTTGGGTCGTGTGTTAGATGGCTCGGCGGTCTTAAAGCAATGATTCATCGACTTTAAAAGGAATTTTGGTTGGATGTCCGACGACCAAACAACCTTGGAATGATAATTCATCGATTCCAAGAAGAGTTCTGGGTCATGTGTCCGACGTCCCGATGGTATTAAAGCGATGATTCATTGACTTCAAAATTTTTTTTGGGATTCGGCTCGTGGGAACATAGTTTTATCGGTTCCTGAAGACTAGGGGTTGGATCTGCTTGTTCGAGGATCCTTTGGACAAGCCTTCTCGACGCTACTAGAGAAAGGCCGTTCTCGGAAGGGGGATCAACATGACTCGTCGAGGGCATAGAAGCAATTCTTTCGTCGTGTTGTCTACAATGCCCCAGTGTCCCGGTACAGCTCATTTGGAAAAGGAAAGTAGACAAAGATGGATGAGAAGGCATTTCTTTAAGTTGCTGCCCCATTCCTTACTAGCTAGCTAGCCAGAATGTTATTTGATAATCATCCTATCATTTGATTTTGTCAGTTTGTCGGGGCGCTTTTTTATTGGGTCTTAGTGGCATTGCATAGGAAGAAGTTCCCTGAGGTCCTGTGACTCCTTCACCATTTGGTATGTTCTTTAGCAAATTGCCGAGTTTTCCTTCTCTTAATTGCACTACCTCTAGTCTTTGTTTGCCTTCTCATAGAATTCTTCTAGGGTAGTAGGTTGTTTCATCCTTTAATGATTCCTGAGGCCTTGCAGTAGACTGCATCTGTAGCCCTCGCTTCGTCCATATGCCAGTCATACCTATAAAAAGCAATTTCGAATCAGTTGTACAGTTGTATGAAGATATAGTTCGCATGATAAACTTCTTTGGATATTCTGCATGCTAAACGGCTTCGGTGAGTGAGTTTCGATTATGGAAGGTGCTCTAATCATTATCAGTCCAGTCCATTTCAAGTTACGCCTATTTATAATGCTTGAGAATGATATATGCATGATTGTCATATGCTTGAATGATTGGAAATGCCGATTGAATTGAAAATCGCTTAGGATGGGGTCAAGAATCAGTGACGATCCCCCAAAATTTTCAAACTAGGTGAGATCAGTCTGGGGCAACAAGGAAGGCCCCATAAGGTTACACTCCAAATTTCAAGGTATTTGGAGTTCGCATGTTCGAGTTATAGGCAAAAGAGGATGGATCGGCGTTGATGGATCTATGGTATTTTACTTGGAGTCCGACCCGAGAAAATTTGCCATTTTCTTGGAGTCAGCATATGGTTCGCTTGGAGTCACATAATTTGTAGTGCTGGGTTGGTGATGAATAGTGCTTGGAGTAATTTGTATGTTTGCTCGGAGAAAATCTTGATTTTACCCGAGTCTGATTTTAGGCTAGAATTTCCTAGGTTTGCTTCAAGTTAAATCGGTGATTACCCGAGTTCGACTTGAAGTCAGGACTTCCAGAATCTGTTTTGAGTCAAATAGGCGATTACCCCGAGTTCGATTTTGAGTCAACCCTGAAGTGAGTTTTTCAACGACCATTTTGACGATTGTTGATGATATTCGACGACGAAAATTTGTGATTCGACGATGGGAGCTCCATGATGAGATTGGATGTTAGTCAGTTAGGAGTGGTCACAGTGTACCATGGGTGCTTGGCGTTGTAATCGATCCTGGTTTGTGTCATATCTTCTTGGTTCTTCTGCCTCTGGGAGTACCATTTGAGCAGCAGTTCCTCGTTCATTTCTTGGCACTGTGCTACGACACAGGTTTTAGAGCTTCTTGTAGCATTTTGTACGTTAGCATTTTCATCCAAATTGTCTTCCTCAAATTGTTTGTCATCTTCATGTTGATTATGCAAGTATATGATTTTTTTTATGATAATAAGCATATATATAAATGTATTTGTTAATGTACTATTTTATTTCCATATAATTAAATAAATATTTGCTGTGTAAAATAAATAACACAAAATTTAAATTCAAACAGATATTTTATTTAAACAAATATTTATTACAATTTTGAATAGTACAAATTTGAGCTCTCACTATATATATATATATATATATATATACAATTTTCAATTACAATAAAAATTTGACCACATCACATTTTTCACTATACATTTGCACCTCACTACATATCACTCATTCACTCGTATTTATCTTCAACTCCATTCCAGATTGAATCCAGCATCTAAGCTATCTGTAAAATTACACACTGACGTAGTAAAATTGAAAAGAAAATATTTTGCAGTATAAAATTAAATATGATTTTGAAAATTTTATTTGCCTTGGTTATTTGGGTTGTTCGTCATCATTTAATTCTGAATTCATCAAACACGAACAGTTTGTGACATGCATAGTGTATCATTGTACATGCCATCAGGCCGTGCACACCGATATACACTTGATAAAGTTACTGGGACAGGTGAGCACAAGGTCAAACCCAATTAAAAGCCAGGTTCAACTCAAGTGAAATACAAATAAAGTCACGATATTAGCATAAGGTCAAACCCGAGCTTTAAGCTGGATTCAACACAGGTGCAAGTTCAAGAAAATGGTCAAGATTACAATTACAAAGAGCAACCAGTGAGCAATGAAGACTAGATTGCAACGACCACAACATAATTACACTTGAACCAACAAACTCAAAGAAAAATGCAATGACACTGCAGCTATGGTTCAAATGAATCAAAAGCAACAACTCAATCAAGCTCCACACAAAGGCACAAACCACACTCATATGAACACAAATATGCAACACTGACACATATATGCAAGCAAAGACAAGTGCAAAGCAACTATCAAATGGAGATGCACAGTGCAGAATACATGAAAGTATTCATGTTCATATGCAACCAGGGTCCAATGTCAAGAAGACCACATACAAAACCGGACCAAATTGAAACAGCAACAAAATGTTCCAAGACAGACTCAAGATCATAAGAACTAAGTACACATGAACTACACGACTCGAAAACAAAATCATGTTCAAGTTTCAAACACAAAAGACCGTGCTAACAGTTACCACCAGATGAAGCAGTTAAATATATAACCATATGTGCACAAGATAGGCTACTACATGGTGCAGCAGACATCATCATCAATGGATCAAAATACAACTGTACTCAGACTGCAAGTGCAAAACACAGTAAAGCTCCAGATGGCACAACCAAGTGAATATGCAACATGTACACAAGTGAATCCTATTCAGAGCTCAATGCAATAAAATAATCAGTACACATGAGCTCTAATGAGATGCAACCAAACAGTTAAGATAGACCTACCATGAAAACAATGTAAGCAAGTGCAGCCTCAACATGGAGTTCAATAATGAAACCCAAAGCAAAAGCATACATATATGAACACACATGTATGCAATGCACAAGTACAGGCCGAGACAAAATCAAGCAGAAATTTCCAAAACCGACCGAAGTCAAATGTAATAGAAGTCATGTAACAGTCTTTTAAACAAAGTCAAAATATCATCACAAAATCACCATAACCGAAGTCAGCAGCATTAAGTAAAAGCCGTGGCGACTAAGGCTAAAATCGAGCAAGTTCAAATTTTAACAAAAGCAAATTGTTCAAAGTCAAAGAGAAAAGAACGGAACCACAATCAAAGCAGCAGTTTCAAACCGTGACCAAGCCATCGAACAATCAGAAATCAAAGCCGCGATAACCAAGCAAGCTCATGAAGCCGTGGTAATCAAGCAACAAGCAAATATACGAATTGAACTAGTCGGGGTCAATCACAAGCAACCAAACCAAAATCAATGGCCGAGCTAAATTTAATGAAAAATTCAATCGAACGAAATTATAGGAATTAGAACCCTATTTAAACCAGTTAACATCATAGGCAGAAACTATCGAGTTCAAGCATATCAACCAGAAAAGTAAAGAAAATAACATACCAATTTTAATTCGAACTTGATCGAATTGAAGTAGCCGAAAGCAAATCAAAGAGACAAACGATCGATAAAATCAAGGAACTGGACAACATCCATTTTGATCAAGCAACCGAAATCGGCGACTTCAACAATTTCCGAAACCCTAATTTTTCAGAGAGGAACGTACGAGCAAAGCTGCCATTTTTTTCTCAAAGGAATAAGGCCGAAGATAATATAAAAATTAACAGGGGATTCATTTTTTAGTTGGGCCAGCTCCTTTATATTATTAATTGGGCTTTAGTTATAAATTAGGGTTTTTGATTTTAATTTGTTTTTAAATTTGTATTTTTATTTTAAACTTTTGTAATTTCTAGTCGTGTGACTAGGGGTTGAGCTACGGTGGTGTAGTTCGAGAATTCGCAACTCAGTGGCTGAGTTGTGGCAGGGTTTTGAGCATAGATTTAGGTTAGTCGATAGCGGGTGTCACGAGTTTACATGTGTAAGCGTCTGACTACTTAATTTCTAGTAGAAACCTTGGGGGCAGCACGTAGGCAGGGTTTTGCCGAAGCTGGGTAAATCAGTGTTGTTCTATTTCTGCATTTATTATTCTGCTTTTTTCTATGCTGCTATTATTCTGTTATATCTGTGTTGAAATTATTTTATACAAACTTCCACAATAATTTTTATAATCATTAGTATCACCCTATTCACCCTCCTCTAGGGTGAAATCGATCCTACACTTCAGAGCCAAAGAGAGCCATCGTTATATCTCGTCATGGGGTTTTCACCCCTAAGTTTGGGTTTACAGCAGGTGCTTCTACAGTGGGTGGAGTGTTAACATTTTCTTCCGTCATGATTCTTGGAGCTCCGCCCACTACTTCCTTTTTCTTTTGCCTTCTGGTTCTTCCATTCAAGCCAGAAATAGAAGAATGCTCTTGCTCCGTAGCAGCCATTGCTTCATGCACCGTTCTGAGAGTAGTTAGTGATTGGAGTGCTAAGAAAACGTCTATCTTTTCCATAAGAGCCTTTTGACTATTTTCCATTTTCTGGTTAATTTCATCAACCATCTTGTTCAATTCTCCTTAGTCACAACTTCACGCCGTGTGGAGGATTCTGGAACCTGCTCTCTAGAGTTAGCTCCTAACAGTAGGTTGTTGGGGTTGTTGACTTCAATTTGCCAAGGGTTTGTTTCTTCTACAGCAATGGTAGCTCCTATGGATCTTCCAGAGGTAGTTCTCTTTCTTCCTGGTGCCATTGATTCTCAACAACAAATCTTCTAAGCAGAGATTGAGGATCTAACTTTTGAACCTATCTGATCCAAAGTAGATAGCTAGATTTAAGCCTAAGTTGCGGTCATAGTGAAAGCACCAAAAATTTAACCCAAAAAATGGATCAACACCCTGGATTGAGTGTGAAAGAACCATCCCTGTTCTTACAAAGCAATAATATAGAAAATAAATGTAAAAAGAGCTAAAACGGTAAAAAGGACAAGACGATTTTTATAGTGGTTCGGTTGTTAATGTAGCCTATGTCCACTTTATAACTTTCTATTAACTGAGTGCTGTTATAAGTTGAATCAGATTACAGTATGATTGAATCTTCTAAGTTTAGATCAAGTCACAAGTACAATAGTTCACTAGAGAATCATAATGAACCCCTAGATGACTATTGTGTGGGAGGAGAAGAGTGAAGAATAATCTCTGCAGAGTTCTCACAGCCAGTCTAGAAGATCCTCTTTATGTTGTAGATAGGTGAGTATTTATAGGGTAGTTCAGTGAGTATTGGGCCAGAAGTCCAAGTGCAGAAGAGTCCAGTTGTTATGCCAAGTCATCACCAAAAATTTCAAATCAATCCGAGTCATTCCTATGGATAGCTAGCTATCCATAGGGGATGGATCGTTAGTTATCCATCAACTTAGCATATTTTTCTACCAGAAGTGCTATGAAGGGGCATGGAAAGTTTGAGAGCGATCAGACCTATCTTGATGGATCACTAGCTATCCATAGGGGATCGATCGTTAGTTATCCATCCATTTTGCATATTTTTGAGTGATCTTAGTTTGGTTGTCTTCCCATCTTCTATATAAGTCCCTTGTTCAAATATTAAGTCATTTGGAGTTCGTTTGATCATTCGTCTTCACGGGTCATCTGGTCTAGAAGAATCGTCCATAATTCACAAAATACTTAACCAAATCACACAAAACTTCACACATGCAATGTAGATGAGTAGGAGAGCCTCCCCTATGGATCATAGGTCATGGGGCACACTCCTCATGGGTCAAACCTGATGGATCAAGCTGGCCCAACTCGAAGAATAATCATCCATAACTCGTTCAAAATTTAACAAAAGTAGATGAAACTTTGCAGGTACTCTCTCTATGGTGTGTGGGACCTGCCTTATAAATTTCATATTGTGAGGTCCAACCTACATGGATCGTTAGCAATCCATCTAGTTAGGTCGCTATTGATCCATCAAACAACCTCCAAATGATCCCATTTTTTCTAGGAGCCTTCTTTTATGTCTTTTATGTGTTTTACCAAAATTTCAAGTCAACCCGACTTCGTACAGTTCTCTAGGTCCATTTTAAGTTAGCTGCTTTTGGTCAAACAGCTTAAATACGATGATTCTTCACTTCTTGAGCTAGATTGTTTGGCATGCTATGAAACTTGGCAAGTATTCTTAGAAGAGGTAATAGATCATGATGCAAGAGGCTTTGACAACTCATTATGCTTCCTTTTGGATCGCTAGCGATCCATGAATGATGGATCACCAACGATCCATCTGCTTAGTAGATTTTTGGCCTATTTCTCTTAATTTTCATTGGCTTGTTCTTTTAGATGCCTTGTTTAAGTTTCAAATCATTATAGCTTAGTCTGAATATTCTAACTCCTATTGAACTCTGCTGGGTTAGAAACCCAGTTAACAATGTGTTTATGACATGTGATGGATAAGGAGTCATAATGACCGTCGAGGAAACCAAGACTATAGGAGCCATGCTGGATAGTCATGTGTGTCGTGTTTTCCAATTACGTGTGTAGTCTCCTGGAGCAGGTGTTTTCATCGGTCTCTCGTCTGGTTTTGGTGTGTTGTGACATAGACAAGTACTTATTTTCATACTGGAGATAATAAATGGTGATTATACCAAATACTATGTCCTAAGTATGTTCAATCCATGTATCCTTCTTTAGCGTGTGTCATCTATTCTCTTTCTTTGGCGTATATCGCCAAATACTATCCATTGGTATATGTTTCCAATTATCTTCTTAGACGTATGTCATCGATCATACTTTATAAGCGGCAACTATATTTTCATAGGCATGTGCGGCCAATCATATCCTTGTTTGACGTGTGTCGCCAACTTCTATTTATTTTTGTGTGTTGCCATTTTTATATGTTAATGGCGTATGTCGCCATCTATCGTTCATTGATATGTTTTGCTTATTTATATTTTGTATTACTTAATTATCTTTCTTAAGCGTGTGTCGTAGATTATTCTTTATAGGCATGTGTCGCTATTTCTGTGATTTAATTTATAAGTAATTATTAGTATTGATGCAGAGGATATTTCATTTATAGAGGTTAAGTGACATACTTGGAAAACCGCGAGTTAGCCAGCTTATACATGGTGATATCTCTGTATCAATGATTTTTAGGTTTCGATGATGATTATTGGACATGGATGATTCACACATTTGATGTTGTTTTGTGGTTTCTAATTTGATAAGCTTTTATATGGGTGTTGACATCATTATGCTAGGTTTTGTGGTGTTTTACATTGTAAGCTTTTGGAGTTGATTGAGATACATTATTAGTACTATTTATAACCCAACATATAGTATGTTTTATAAGTTTATTGACCTTGGATTTAGATATAGTCTGACCCGTTTATTATTTATATAATACTCGGGTCAGTCCAAGACATTTCAGGTTTAGGGACTATAAGACCAGCTTGTATTTTCTGGGTGTAGAGGAGACTATATAGTATGTATTGTAGATTATAATTCTGCATTATATAGTCTCTTGTATGTATAACATTGTGATGTATAATAGACATATTTCTAAAAATTATATATTATACATTATCACTGCGATTGACTCTGTGGTCTATGATTTGTTTTATATTGTGTATTGTTCTATCCTGGAGGCACACATGTTATTGCTTTGTGCTGATACTGTGTTGTTTTGTGGTGAGTTTTATTCGATGTTTAGTTACGTACCAGTGTTAGCCCAAGGGAATATTCTTGTGTGTACCCCATATCACCTTATTCTCTATATTATACTATAGTATTACTCTATAGTACTCTTGAATAGTATGGGTATAGAGATGGGGGTGTTACATCCAATATGCAAATAACCTCCCAAAGTGATCCACATATCACACTGCTTCAAGTACCAGGACCGAAGTCTAACTTTTGAACAAAAGCATGGATCGATATCAATCCATTCCTATGGATCAACATCAATCTATACAACTCCATCCTAAACATCTCAAACTCCCTCTGCTTTCAAGCATTGGCGATTGTAGCCCATTCTAAGCTTCTTTGGATTGATCACATGTCATTTGCCTTCAAACTTCTCGAGCGCTTAAGGCTAGGGACTTCATTCCATAACTAATCCAACTTATTGACCCAGAAACAAGCTTATGGCCGAGCAATCAAGATGTAAAACATGAAGATAAGAACAAATTGCATCTACATGAAGCCATGGAAAAGGTCCATAATGCAATCGTATGGATCAGTACTGATCCATGCCTATCGGCCGGTATCGAACCACAAACTTCGATTATGGGGCCACGATCCTGTTTCGGTTAGCACTCCATGGAAGTGGAGAACATGGGCGAGATCATAGGCGAGAGATTTCCAGTGACCCTCAGCTATAACTAAATGAAGAGAGGCATCATTTTGAGGATCATTTGACTCTTTTAACAATTTTCTCTATATTCCCTTGTAATCCAAGGATCCATACTGATCCATAAGAACATTGGCTGTAAACAGCAACCAAATCAGTAACAAAGTTAAGTGGACGTAGGCAACTATTAGGCAAACCACTATAAAACTATTATGTCTTTTTGTTTCTAATTTTTATTTACTTTCATAACTCTTTTCTCTACTATACTCATTTGGATGTTTATGCCAATTTTGACGCAAACAAGGTGAGTTGGAACAATTTTGATTAGATGATTATTAAAGTTAGGTTTAATCTATTACACTTAATTTAGAGCATTAGTAAATTTAAAATTGAAATTGTAAAACCCTAATTTGAAACTTACAATCTAGGGTAGAATTGAAATCACTGTAAATTGTTAAACCTATATTGATGCTAGCACACCCTCTTTCTATTTAAACCGCAAACCCTAGAATTAGTAATCCCCAAATTTGTAAACCCTAAATCGACCTTGATATTGAAATTAAAAACATGGACTAGTCAAATTAGCATTAAAATTTACTATAAAACCGCAATCGATAGAAATTCGATGAAAATCAACAATCGACATTAAAAATCACTTAAACCCTAATTTTAGCCTATGACCAATCGACCATTGAACCTCAGTGGTTGACCGGTTAGGATTAGCGATCGACTAGTCGACATGTAAAATGCAAAATCTGAACCTCGGCCTAAGGCCCAAGTTAGTAATAAAAATTATGTAAATGTTAATAATTTTTTAGCCTATTTTAAAGCTAAGTGTATACGCTAAAGATAGTAGGGAGGCTAGTTCCCTATCAGAGGACGCTAGGTCATTTCGACGTTGGGTAAAATGTTGCTTACCCAATTAAGAGTCGAGTGATCGACTAGGGATGACGTATTTTCACAATATAGGTACCCAAGTGGAGGTTCTGCAGTGGACGCGTAACACTGATGGATGCTAGTGAGTGAGCCCGATGCTAACAGGAGAATTCTATACGGACAGTCAGACCTGGCGCAGCGTGATAAGTTGCAATATATATAAAGAAGTGGCCCGGTAGTAACAGAAGTTCTTGTATGCACGGTTCTAAGGTGACATGATACTGGTGCACAACGGTGTAGTACGAGAAGAGGCATTACACTACGATCGAGAGGTGGGCACGGGTGTAGATGATGAGATTCATAGACGAGTCAGTATCTCAGGTTCTCCCTCTCGAGGCGTAGTAACGGGTTATGGGTATTTATATGAGAGCAATTCCCATAGTAGCCTACAGGTGGTGTTTACTTATTGGGTGGCTCTAGGAGAGTTGGCTGATCGTTAGTTGTGAGGTTCAATCCGTTGTTTGATCCTTGTAGTAGCCTACATAATTTGTAGTGGAGATACGTATTAGACAAGAACCCTTAGGAAATGGACCCTAGGAATTCACGGACACTTGTAGCACACCCTATGTCATTTAGAGTAGTATTAAAGTTAGCTACACATGATCATCACATATTAAATTTGTACTCATTTACCAGACTTTTGTCTGACCCACCCCCTTCTTTTTATTTTCCCCACCATAGGATGACAGGTTAGTAGTTGATTGGGCATAATATGTGGAGAAAGGAGCTACACGTTGGAATTCTGATATTATTTATTGTTCATCTTGTTGTTACTTATTGTATTAAAAGCCTGTAAAACTTATATCATATTTTAGAAATAGTGTATATGACAACGTATATAGGAAATTAAGTATTTTGGAGACTGTTTTTCCAAATGTCTATTTTTCAGTACTTATATTTTAATTCCTTCTGTTGTGAGTTCTTAAAGTGTAGAATGTCTTAGAAAATACCTTTATAACCATGCATTGTAATGTTTAGAAACCCAACGGCTCATATTTCTTGGCATGACGCGAGTTAGAAATTCACATTAGGCTTTGGATTGATTTGTAGGGAAGTGCGGGTTGTTACACAACCTATTAGAATTCATAGGCCCACTAGAATACGAAATAGGATTTTTATTTGAAGTCTACCTATTTCACACACTTTCAACCAGTCCGGTTCCAACATTAAGAAACTAAATGCTAAAAGAACTATAATATTGAGGGAGAGTAAAACCATCAGAGAATCCAGAATAAAAACAATTAAAAGCAATGTGATGCTTCTATTCAAACAAAACAAAAACAAAAAGGCATCGGCTCCAATGTAAACAGAAGTGAAGAATGAAAAGAATAAAATTAAATTGTATAATAGTCAAGAAAACATCATAAAGAACAATAATGTGCAAGTTAACTAAAACGATAAGACCAAAACAATGCAATGGCAATAATCAAGTCGTTGTTTTCCAACTACAACAAGGAATGAACAAAAGCATGTGAAAAAGGTAAAAACAAGCAATAAGAACTCAGCATCAAAGAAAAATTTCAATGGAAAAATTAGCATAACGAGCCACAATAAAGAGCAAAAGGTATGATAAATAATTAAAATGCAACTGCAGAGTAGAAGTATGCAAGCAGTGTCGATAATTGAGTTAGTGAAGGAGTGGGTAAAAAAACCGAATATAGCAGTAGAGATTGCTGCTTTAACTATAAAAGTAAATCTTTCTTTTGTATGAGTAACTAATATTAAAACTACATGATAATTGACACCAACTACTCATATATACATGAAACACTGACAGAGGGTCCTCATTAGACGTATTTCCGTGTAACAGGATCATATATATCTTTTTCTTACTACTGACCATCTTACAAATACTAATACAACATATAATAGCATTGAAAGAATTAACAAATGTAAATGACATGCGGGTGCCTGAGAGACTTTTCACCGAGGAACTTTTTGTCAGTGCAATTCACAGCTCAGGAAGCAAGTAAGTCGCACACCCCCACCCAAATGTAAAAATATCAACAACAAAATGTTTTGGTATTCAAAATCTCCGAGTATCAAGAGAAAAAAATTAAGGAGAATGTTTCCACTACTATGCAAGGGAGGGAGCTCGAAAGTAGAAATAAACAAACAAATGACCATTATTTGCTAGAAGTAAAGGGTTTGTGATAAACACGTAAGAATGTTTAGTTTTATGCTTGCATTTTATCTTGTTTCAATTTATGAAAAATTACATAAGGGATATTTATACATATTTTTAACAAATTTTTAAAATTACTTTCAATAATCATTCATACATTTACTTTTATTGGGCTGAATGAATTCATCTTTGCGCATTTTAATTTTGATAAAATTAAATGCACATTTTAAATATTTGATTATTTTTTGTAGGCATATAAGTCCAAAATTCAACATTTTCATTACATGCATTTAAATGGATCATGAAGTAGAAGAATGAGCATGGACTTTGGTGCAATAAATTCTCATACAAATCAATTCTACCTTTGAATACTAAAAATAAAGACTGCAGCTTTATTTTTTATATGGATGGAGCCTATCCATCCACTTCATGATGGAAATAAATTATTAAAGCTCTTTAAGTGGAGAATTAATTATTCAATTTTATGGTTACTTCAAGAGCACACTTTCTAATGGTCAATTTGGTAATTCTATGGTTACTTGAAAATACAGTTCCTAGGGGGTATTTTGGGTATTCCTTGAAGGAGATTTACGATTTTAATGCATGTTTGAATACCCTCTTATGTAAAATGAAAAGAAAAATATTTTTTAGCTGAAACGTTAGGCCATAAAAATCATAAATAAAATATCTTCTTCCCTTTTTAATATCTTCTCTTTATTTCATGCTCTTTACTTTTATGCTCTTTACTCTTATGTTTTTTATTTCATATACTAATTTACTTTATGCAATTTTATTTTCTACAAGTAGAATAAATCTCTTTCTTTTATTTTTTCAAGTACAGTAGATCACTTTCCTTGTTCTTTTCTTTTTATTTGTTTATGAAATCAAAAGGTGTTGAAATGAAATCTAGGATTAGTAACTAAATCCTTCAATTTTGGGGATGATGTAGCTCTCATGATTCATGCAAAATCAATATAGTGAGTTCATATTTGCTCTCTGTCATCTTGTGCTTATCTCTACGGAATATTGATATTTATATATAGTATTTAATAGCTTATATTAATTGATACCTCATTATCATGAATAAGGTGTGCTCAAATCAATAATAAACTCAATTTTCATTTTAATCTAAACTATAATTTATTTGATGGTTTATGTAAATTGGTTAAATGGTACCAGAAGAGCTAGGAATCCTTCTGTCTTACGACCAAAGCATAGTACCGTTTTCCTTGACCAAATGGTCTAGTTGTCTATCTTAGGCTAGTGCCTAAGAGTGCTTAGTTAATGTGGGGTATGAGAATACCTCCACCAATACCAATATAGGAACCAAGAGATCCATCCAAAGAAGCAAACATACTCTTAATAAGTACATAATCAATCCCACTTATTCCTTGAATGAGATCATAATTTTTTTATGTGCTGATTTTGATGAACAATTTAGTGGGCTTATCCCGAAATTGTTTTTCTAATATTATCATTGTAGTTTTAATCTCTAGCTTTCTTCCTTCTAGCTCTTTTAATCCTCGAGTACATTTTTTGTTTCGTTTTTTGGCCAAATTTAATTTTTAGGTTAATTTGACCGAGTAAAACAGATTTAATTTTTTTCTTATGGTTCAACCCATACTTGCTTATGTACTACAATTGAAATCGCTCACTTTCCACAATTATATGTATCATGTGTTCTAATCCAATAGTAAAAACATCGAATGGTTTGCATAATCCCAATTGAGTTGTAGATATTATAAACATAATTCAAAGAAATAAGACCTCGTGCTTTGGGCTACTGTAAAACAAACTCAAAGCCGATGAATGGATTCAAACTGCACTTTGATCAGAGTTGGGAAATGCTGAGTAATGTTAAGTGTTTTTTAAAATGTAGAATACTCATTTTAGTAATAAAGATGTTTGGAAAGCTCAAATTATAAGCATTAATGACTAGCACATTACATTATCTATGCAAAACAGTAGTGGTGCTCTATGTGTATGCACACTTCTTTATGCTCATAATTTTTAATACTTAGAGAAAGATTTAACGACCCACACTTTTATGCATTAGTAGGCATATAAAATAACCAAATGACTTTAAAATGAGTAAGAACTTTGGGTAATGATGTATTTTGACATTTTGGATTTTGCAACAAATTGTGGAAATTTTCGACCTAGAAAACTTTTAATGACCATATATTTGATCATAACATTTGATAGGAGTAGAATTTTAACCTGATTCTTGTTCCGAATGAAAGAGTTGAGGTACCCCATTCCATAGAGTAGTTATACTAGTAATTTGACTAAACCATTTGAGATATAGCTTGGTTTTATGTTTAGGAAGATTTTTGTCGTTAGGCCCATTAACCCAATTTCGGGCCTGATTAAGGGATTTCAGGAATTGTGCTAGTCCCATGGTTAGTGCAGTCATAAAATCACATTTCCATCTTCGTAAAATAGATCTAAACCTCCATTAATTAAATCTCTACGTAAAACATCATTAAAACTTACTATTTTAAAGCTACAAACAAAAGATTAAGGGGAAATCAAGTCAAGGATTAATTACAGATCAACTAGTCATCATTTGGAAGGGGGATTTTTGTGATCATTACTATTGGATACAGATTTGCATCGACATGGGGTTAATTTATCGATTTTACATCGATAGGTGAATGGTTTATGACCTCCTACATGTTATATATTAAAATATATATTTAAAAGTGTTATTGATCCATGTTTTAGGTCAAAACTATGATTTTTAGTTGAACTAAAATGTGTTTAATTCCTTTAAGTGCTTTGAACCATATGTTTGATTGATATGGATATGTATATGTATGTTAGGCATATGTTAGAATGTTTGTATGGTTGAATGACTTAGTCTGATGATATTTTTGTTATTGTTATGTTTGCATGCTATGTTTGAATGAATGAAACACTTATGCAGAGTGAAATAAAGATGATTATTCTATGGGTAAGGATTCTTAAGTGCATGGGAAAGGTTATTACGACATAGTCTTCAATGGATTGCACTAAGACGTAGGATCCGTAGTTGTAGAATATGTTTCAATGGATTGGCTCTAAAGTGTTTGGAGTTTATCATTGCAAATGAGGGATGCACACAAATCCAAGAGGCTCAAAAGAGATGGATCGATGATCAAAATTGGCCAAGGCAAAGGACTTGGCCAAATTTGGCTCAGTGATGGACCGACACCGATCCATATGGTTCGGTACCAATCGATGCCAATTTAGGACTTAGCATTTTTGGAGCTTTGGAAACTTGGTGAATCAATTGCATGCCAAATGGAAGAAACTTCGACTAAGCGTATGGATTAGCACCGATTCGTGATGGATCAGGACTAATCCATCGAAGTTGATGTTTTGAGCCTTTTTGGCTAAGGCATGGAAAGATGAGTTGATTTTGACTAAGTATATGGACTTGACTCAATACAAAATGGATCATTACTGATCCATGCTACAATGACTAATATATATGGACTTCTAAAGGGAGCTAGCTAAAGCATCATTGGATCGTCTGAGTGGAAAATTCTATATGGTGATGATTTATGAAGTTGAAATGAAAGTGCATAAGGATCTAATATGGCTGTAACAATCACCTTTTCGAACCCCGAATGTCAAATCTTAATACATCAACGGTATTCGTGAGCCGAGTACCCAAGTGCTAGAAAAATAGAAATTTAAGGTAAGATAAAAGAAAAGAAATAGAACAAGAAAGAAGAACACAATATCAGAATCTCACATACAGAACGATAATATATAATATACCAATAGTGTAGTACAAAGAGTTAGTCCAACATACATGAATCTCAAAGTTACAAAATGACTAAGTGCTACAATCAGCCTAGACAGTTATAACTGTCTGTCCTCACAATGTTGAATATATACCTAGTAGTGAACGAAAATGAAAATAGGAAGGTAGATAGATAGGTGGGAGCATCCAGCTTATCTCTATAAGCTTGAAACATCCAACCCTAAGCTGCTTTACTCAATCTACTTGAAAAAGCACACAAGGAGTTTTGGGAAAAGAAACACCATGTGTCAGACATAAGTCTGGTACGAGAAACTCTAAAATGCATATAAACACATAATAATTCTTTTGGGGACCAACCGAATCATCTTGGTTTCCCTTCGAAAGAACCCAACTCAATTGATATTTACATTAGGTGCTATTATAGATAATGCTAAGATGTGTAATATAAATATGAAAATAGTTGTGATGCTTAAACTGGTCATACCACAACATATTAGAGCACATTAAAAACCTATAAGGCATGTTCATATAAATGTATTTTCAATGGAGACCTCCTCAGTAAACTGAGACCGATCACCTATGACAAGGATAAGAAACTACCTTCCAAGCATCGTATATCTCTAGATAAAATATACCATAAGGTAAACACAACTGGCCCATCATCTGAATGCTCTCATGAACAATGTGAACCAAGTGTCAAAAAATCCCGCTAGCAACATCTATAAGCATATTCTAGATACGAAGTTATTGCACCCCTATGGGTCAGCTAAACCCCAGGATCGTGCATTATACTCTGTCTTTAGTCATTTTTCCAACGTCGAGGCTACATTCGGTATCTTTCATATGAGTCTTCCTACTCGAACATAGTCCACTTCAACGACCACTTTTAATAATGAACCATATAATAGTTTTGAAGTGGTATTCGATAAGTAGATCTCGGACTCTTCAAAACTAATCGATGAATTTTCGGTTAACTAAATTCCAATTCTTTTAGAAGTAATCGAAAGCTAGAGGAATTTTATACCAATACTCCTTCCCAGTGGTTCTCATTGGTATAAATTTGCAAAGCCTTTCATATACTTCCTTATTTAAGTTTGGTCAAGATCGGTAGTCGAATAATCGACAATCGAGTCTTAAGTGCTTGTTTATAGAAAACAAGGTTCATATACTTAACATGTTTCCGATCTTCTAGGTTAACTATTTCTCAACCAAGAGGGAAGTTGGTAGGTTAGAGCTCTATTTCTCTATCTATACTCGAACATCAATCTTGACTCTCACAAATAGAGAAGCATACCTCGTTTGGCTTTTAGTGTTTAAGCATAGCAATACTAACATTCCATAAATAATCAAACAAAGATCAATACTTAGGTGTTACTTTTTATCTCTTCTTCTAAAAAAATACCCTTTTGAAATTACTTGTATAAATAAGTTAGAAACCCTTTTAAAATGATATAAATATGTATAAGGAATATAGAATTTAGAATAAGCTAAGGAAGGAAAGTGTATAAAAGTTCTGATTTTAATAAAAGAGTTAAATATAGTTTTATAGACTTATATATATATATATATAATTACCTTTAAAATATTTATGTATCTTTTATAAAACTCCCTTGAAAAGCTTTCATAAAAATATAAAAAGTAATAACATTTTAAACTTCACAAAGACTTGTTTTTCCAAAGTGCATCCATAGCGACTAACGCTCTATGGACCATAACTCTACTAACATTTTTTATAAACAAAATAGCTTTTAAACTTCACTTCTTACTATCTTTTATACTTCTATAAGTATATAAAACATTTTATTTGAAAATAAGAAAAATATTGAGTTTAAAAGGTGAGATAAAAGAAAGGGATTTCAAAGTGCATTTATATCGGTTATCGTTGTACGAGCAATTCCGTATCCAATTCGATATTTAATATCAGTCACTTATTTAAGCATATATAATTCCTAAATTCAATTTATATCATAAGGAAGCATGTAACAACATATGTACTAAATAACATGTCCAAATTCAATGTTCAAAATTTCCAATTGCATGTACTTACCTTAACAACACAATTCAAAGCTTTTTAAGGCACAATACTTAAACAAATCACATGCTTTGTAGAGCACATAATTAGGGGCTATAGCTTTAAGTAATTAAGGTATTTTATCAATAAAAATTGTCAATTTTTGGTTTAACAAAGTGTCAAGTTCATGATTTTATTTAATGAGTGAGATAACTCACATAATCCAAGGATGAAGCTACTACTACAAAACAATAACAAACTACTACCAAGCAATAGCACAAGAGCACAAGAAACAAGCAAGAACAAGTATGAACAAGAGATGAGGAGGCCTAGAAGTGCATGGCCTAGAGGTGATGGAATGATGTTATAAGCTATATTAGGATGATAGCTTGAGTTTGGAGGAATGTGAACTAGTTTAGAGTTGTTTTGATTTAAGAACTTTGAGAAGAGAAAGGGGTGTAAGAACTTAGAACATTCAGTTTGTGAATTTGTAAGAATGAAGAGAGCCCTTGCCTCCTATTTATAATCTTAGGAATTAGTGGAAAAAGACTACATATACCCTCTTAGCTCAACCATGAAGTTACATGTATCCATGCCTCTTACACACCATTCTTTTCCTAAATCACTCAATCTTTTCCTCCTTAAATCAAGGGTCCTTTAGTCTCTCTTTCTAGAAGCTTTTAGCTTAATTAATTTCCACTAGTAATAAGAAGGTTCAAGAACTTATTATTGTTTTCATGTGTTTGTTACATAAGTCCAAAGATCTTGGACAACTTTTATTGAACAAAAAGTTGATTTTTTATGAAACGTATTTCGGTCACATTTTTGATATTTACTCAAAGAATATATTTTTGTAAACATATTTCAAAAAGAAGTTTTCTATCATTTATTCTTGATTTAAAAGTATTTAACAAGATTATAAAATCAAATTTACAATACTTAGACATTTTCCAAAAGTTGAGATATTCGAAGATGAAGTGTTTGAATTTTTCGGGTCGTTACATTCTCCCCCCTTAGGATATTTTACACCCAAAATCTAAACAAGAGTAACACAAAGAGAAAGTAGAACAATGTATATATAGAATTATGCTCAAATTACATATAAACCAGGATATAAGATAACTAAATCCACCATAAGTGGAAGTGCACAACAAAAGATAAGATACAACAGAATCTACCGACCAAGAAATAACTCAGGATAAGAGGCTCTAATACTCTCCTCTGACTCCCAAGTGCAATCTCGAACATCCTCACTTCATTGCACCTTGACCAATTCCACAACCTAGTCCTTAATCTCTTCATATCACGATCAACAATACGAATAGGCTCTCACAATGGTCAAGTCGGGCTCAACCTTTGAATCCTCCCACTGCGATGGCTCGATAATCAAAGTAGGATCATGTACATACCTCCGTAGATGAGATACATGAAAAACATCATATACACCCGATAACCTAGTCAGTACTCAACCCAATAAGCTAGAGTGCATATTCTCTCAAGTATTGGAAAAGGTTCAATAAAATGTGGTGCTAACTTTTCTCCCTTACCAAACCGAATCGCACCTCTCATCGGTGAAACTTTGATAAACACGAAGTCCTCAACTAAGAACTCCAAGTCTCGACGCCTCACATTGGCATAGCTCTTATGCCTACCCTGAGCTACCTTTGAGTTCTTCTTAATCTTCGCTACCTTATCGAAGCCTCACAAATCATATCTGGTCCGAGCACTATGTGATCTCCCGGTTTTATCTTACACGAAGGAGACTGACGCAGCGGATTAAACAAAACAATCTTCAATCGGTGAAAGTAGCAATCGATGGATTGATGAATACTGAAATGCCCGAATTCGTTGATCCGAAGATACCGAATTCTAGCTATCCCGAACTCGTTGATCGCGCACGATACCGGGTTCAAAGATCTTCAATTCTTCAAGCGTTGATCAAGCGCACTTGATTCCGCGAATTGGCTTCTGCAATCGTTGAATCGAGCGCACTCGATTAACCGAAAGAGGAGATAGGAGATTACACTCAACTACCAATTTAGATGAAAGCACACAGCAATCAAAAGAGAATTTTATTCAAAAATCAACAACCTTTACAAATGATATAACTCGCCTATTTATAGGCTACAACATGCAACAGAAAAAAATTTACAACTCCTAAGTCGGTTCCGACTTACGACCTACGACCTATCATAACTCGGTGACGACTTAAGCCCAAACAGTTACAACATAACGACTTAACAATATTACCAGTACAACACAATGCATACAACTTAAAACAGTCGACATACGACTTAAAGACAGGAAAATACAAACAGACAACCACTTAAGTCGTTGCCGACTTAACAATTCTACGCGACTCAACTTAGTGACGGCTTAAGAAATCAACGGTCCAGATTAACTCGGCAGAGAATCAACGGCAACAGCTCCAGTGACTCAAAAGCATGCGGCGACTTAAAGAAATCAAGGGTATAGATTTACTCGGTAGAGAATCAACGGTTTCCATCCTCAGCGACTTAACTCCTGACTCGTTAGGTCGTTTACGAGCCTTAGTTAAGTTGTAACTCAGCAACGACTTATTCCCTGCTTTGTTAAGTCGTACACTCACCAAAACTAAGTCGTTAACTCGGCAACGACTTAAACCTTCGCATTTTTCAACTGGTGTTGTTCTTCCCGTAGTTTTAGGTCGTAACCCAGCATGTCCCTTAAGTCGTTGATGACTCATAGCTCCTTCCCTAAGTCGGTCACGACTTATACCTCCTTCCTTAAGTCGGTTACGACTTATGCCTTCGCCTTCCTCACTACTTACTCGACTTATGTCTTTACCTTCCTTGAGTCGGTTTCGACTTATACCTTTGACAAATGTGGGTTGCGCTGCATCATCCTCCCCAGGTTGAGAAAAATTCGACCTCGAATTTGTAAATTCTTCCACATCAGCGCGCTCATCCCCATGATATGGTACGGGATGTTTAACATTGAACACATCAGAAGTGTACACATCTTCTGGCAGCTTCAATTTATAAGCATTTTCATTAATCCTTTTCACAACTTCTACAGGACCAATTTTTCTGGCTTTTAACTTGTTATAAGTGCCCACTGGAAAACGATCCTTTGTTAACACTGCATAAACCAAATCACCTTCATTAAATTCAACATTTCTTCGCTTCAAGTCTGCAGATCGTTTATACTTCTCGTTTGCTTTCTCCAATCGTTCCTGAACGATTTTATGACACTCTGTCAATCCTTTAACAAAATCAGCAGCTTTCTTAATTGTCCCCTTCGAGTGTGGTATTACCGTTAAATCCAACGGTCCTTTTGGCATACTAGAATATACAATCTGGAATGGACTGAACCCAGTACTTCGATTTACAGCATGATTATGAGCAAATTCTGCTTGGCATAACTTCACATCCCAACTCTTTAGATTATCTTGTACAAGACACCTCAACAAATTTCCCAACGATCTGTTCACAACCTCGGTCTGTCCATCCATTTGCGGATGATAAGCACTACTAAACTTCAGCTTCGTTCCCACCATTTTCCACAAACTCAACCAAAAGTGACTCAGAAATCGAGTATCTCTATCCGACACAATAGATTCTGGCAATCCATGAAGTCGATAGACCTCCTTGAAAAACAACTGAGCAACATGAACAGCATCCGCCATCTTCTTACAAGCAATAAAATGTGCCATTTTCGAAAATCTGTCTACCACCACATAAATGGAATCGTTACCACGCTGTGTCCTCGGTAATCCCAACACAAAGTCCATACTCACATCAACCCAAGGTTTAATTGGTACAGGTAACGGCATATATAACCCAGCATTAGTTGCAGTTCCTTTCGAAATCTGACAGATATGACATCGCTCCACAAACCTCTCCACCTCTTTCCTCATCGATGGCCAAAAGTAAGATTGTGAAATCAACTGTAATGTACGGTCTCTCCCAACATGTCCTTCTTCATGTAGCTCTTTAACAATCTTCATTCTCAAACTACAATCAGGTATGCACAATTGATTTCCTTTGAACAGAAAACCATCTACCATCACGAACTCATCCGTTTTCCCCTCCTTAACTTTATCAACAAACTTTGCAAAGTAAGGATCATTGGCAAATAATTCTGGCAACATATCAAACCCCGTCACTTCAACCTTCAGTGTAGTCAACAAATGACTCCTCCTACTCAAAGCATCAGCCACACGATTCATCACCCCCGACTTGTGTTTAACAACAAAAGTAAACTGTTGCAGATATGCAATCCACGATGCATGTCTTGCTGAAATTTTGTCTTATCCTTGTAAATGCTTCAACGCCTCATGATCAGTGTAAAGAACAAACTCCTTCTGCAATAGATAGTGTCTCCAGTGTTTAATAGATTGCACAACAGCATAAAATTTCACATCATATGTACTGTATCTCATCTTATCTCCTGATAACTTCTCGCTAAAGTATGCAATCGGACGTCCCCTCTGACTCAATACTCCTCAAATTCCAACCTTGGATGCATCAGTATGTAGTTCAAACACGAACTGAAAATCTGGTAATATTAGAATTGGTGCAGACGTCAAGAGTTCTTTGATTCGCTCAAAGGCAACCCCGGCTTCATCCGTCCATGCAAACTGTTTACCCTTCATGCAATCCGTAACAGGTGCCATCACACTACTAAAGTGTGGAATAAACCTCCGATAAAATGAAGCCAACCCGTGAAAACTACGAACTTCCGTTATCGTCTTGGGCTGTGGCCAATCTCTAATCGTTTCGACTTTACTTTGGTCAACCTGTATTCCTTTTTCCGATACAACATATCCCAGAAATAAAACACTCCTCGCCATAAAGACACACTTCTTTGTAGCAGCATAGAATTGTTCTTCACGAAGAATAATTAACACTTTCTTCAAATGTTGAACATGCTCTTCTGTACTCGCACTGTAGATCAGAATATCATCAAAGTAAACCACCACAAATTTTCCAATGTACGGTCTGAAAATTTGATTCATAACCCTCATGAATGTACTCGGTGCATTCGATAGACCAAACGGCATTACCAGCCATTCATACAATCCTTCCCTCGTCTTGAATGCTGTCTTCCATTCATCCCCTGGTCTAATGCGAATCTGATGATAACCGCTCTTTAAATCAATCTTAGAAAAGATTACGGACCCACTGATCTGATCCAATAAATCATCAAGCCTCGGCATCAGAAATCTATATCTCACAGTAATCTTATTCAATGCTCGACTGTCAGTGCACATCCTCCACGTTCCATCCTTTTTGGGTACCAATAAAGCTGGTACAGCACAAGGACTTAAACTCTCCTGCACTCGCCCTTGTTCAAGCAATTCTTCCACTTGCCTCCGCAACTCTTTATGTTCCTTCGGACTCATTCGATAATGTGGTCTGTGTGGTAACACAGCACCTGGAACAAGATCTGTCTGATGTTGTATATCCCTCAACAGTGGCAATTCCGTTGGTAACTCCTTTGGAAATACATCGTCAAACTCTTTCAATACCGGTTTAACTTCTTCTGGAATTTCAACTTCTTCACTGCTCTCTCGCCCAATTAACAAGAATACTTCCGGTTCTTCCTCAACCTCCTTAACAAACTCCTTCAGAGATAATAAAGTTTTCAGCTCTTCAATCTCTTCTGACTTACTTTCTCCTGGTTGTCTCTTCTTTGGAACTAAGACAATCTTCGTGCCTTTAAACATAAAACTGTAGCTGTTGGTCCGACCGTCATGTTGTACTGCTCGATCATACTGCCATGGTCTTCCCAAAAGCAAGTGGCATACATCCATCTCTACTACATCACACCAGATTTCGTCTTTGTATTTCTTCCCGATAGAGAATGGAACACGAACTCGTCTATCCACTTTCACTTCTCCTCCTTTTCTCAACCATGCTAACTTGTATGGATTCGGATGTTTCTCTGTCTTCAACTTCAATTTTGTCACAGCCTCGGTTGAGATAATATTATCACAGCTTCCTGCATCAATCACAAACTTACACACCTTCCCCAGAATAGTACATGTCGACTGAAAGATATTACTCCTCAACCAACTAGCTTCTTCCTGCTTCGGTGTTAAACACGATCCCTCAGCATTAGATTACAACCTTCATCTCCTGACGCAATATCCTGCTCATCCTCCTCAACTGGACTAGAACAATCCCCATCACCATCCTCATCCTCAACATCTGCAATCATGGTTCTCTTCTTTGGTTTTGGACACTCGTTGCTTTTATGACCCAATTCCTGGCAATTATAACATTTGAAACCATTGTTAACCCTTGCCTTCTCAACCTCCTTCGCCACTGGTCTACTGATAGGTTTAGAAACATTAGAATTCCCACTAGCACCCTTCATTTGATTGTTGGAATTAGTAAACACACCACCTCCTCGTCTACCCTGCTTCTCCCAAGCCAACGCTTTCTGATGTGCTTCCGCTACAGATCTTGGATCGAACATATTAACCATATCCTGGATCTGCATTCGCAATCCTCCAACAAATCTAGCTGTTAACTGTTCTTCTGTCTCCATAATATCATTCCTCGCAATAAGTTGATAAAATTCGTCAGCATAGTCATTCACAGTTTTCGTCCCTTGTCTCAAGTTTTGCAACCTCTGATACATAAGCGATTGATAATTATAAGGTAAGAATGTCGCTTTCATCAATTTCTTCATCTTCTCCCAAGATTCAACCTTTGACTTCCCCATTCGTTCACGTGTAAGTTTGGTTTGCTGCCACCATGCCAAAGCTCTACCCCTCAGCCTCGTAGCAACCAACTTCACTCTACGATGTTCTGGAACTTCTTCGAAGTCAAAAATCTCCCCAACATTAGCCACCCAATCTAGAAACTCCTCCGCTTGCATACCACCTTTGAATTCAGGAATTCCAGTCTTCATCCCCGTCTCCCATTTGTGATCATACTCAGAGTAATTTCTTCCTTGTCCTCGTCCTTGTCCTCGAACACTACCACCATCATACTCCTCTTCAAAATCAGATGTATATCGTTGTCTATCTCGTCCACCCACATCTCTACTACCATCACGCCTACCACCATCATCCCTTCTATCTACATTCCTCCGTTCACGATCTTCCACGTTCCTCCCACGCCCTTGATCATTTTCAACACTTCTGTCTCGATTGGAATGTGGCGAGACTCTACTACCCCCATGGTTAGATTCAGGTGAAACCCTTCTCCGATTTTGATTCATCTCCGTCATAAGCTTCTCTAACCAGCCAATTCCTTCGTTAAGCTTTTCACTAAAGTTTTCATTGATTCTTTGCTCCATCTCATCAGCCTCTTCTCTTCGATACAAAGCTTCAACGTTTTGATGTCGATTGGCTCTCCTTGGCGGCATGATTGAAACTTTACAAACTCTTCAAATTCAAACACAATTCGAACTTTGATCCAAAATGGAATGGATCGAAAACTTCCACTTTGTTGCAATTTGCGATGAACACGATGAACACAACCTCTCCAAATGATAAGATCCGATCTCTAAACTTCAATACAAAGTCGAACAACTTCACTTGCTCATGGCTCAACACTTCAAGCTTCAAAATGATTAGGTTCCAAGTCTCGATCTAGCTATGATTGGCTAGAACAAGCTCTGATACCAAAACTGACGTAGCGGATTAAACAAAACAATCTTCAATCGGTGAAAGTAGCAATCGATGGATTGATGAATACTGAAATGCCCGAATTCGTTGATCCGAAGATACCGAATTCTAGCTATCTCGAACTCGTTGATCGCGCACGATACCGGGTTCAAAGATCTTCAATTCTTCAAGCGTTGATCAAGCGCACTTGATTCCGCGAATCGGCTTCTGCAATCGTTGAATCGAGCGCACTCGATTAACCGAAAGAGGAGATATGAGATTACACTCAACTACCAATTTAGATGAAAGCACACAGCAATCAAAAGAGAATTTTATTCGAAAATCAACAACCTTTACAAATGATATAACTCGCCTATTTATAGGCTACAACATGCAACATAAAAAAATTTACAACTCCTAAGTCGGTTCCGACTTACGACCTATGACCTATCATAACTCGGTGACGACTTAAGCCCAAACAGTTACAACATAACGACTTAACAATATTACCAGTACAACACAATGCATACGACTTAAAACAGTCGACATACGACTTAAAGACAGGAAAATACAAACAGACAACCACTTAAGTCGTTGCCGACTTAACAATTCTACGCGACTCAACTTAGTGACGACTTAAGAAATCAACGGTCCAGATTAACTCGGCAGAGAATCAACGGCAACAGCTCCAGTGACTCAAAAGCATGCGGCGACTTAAAGAAATCAAGGGTATAGATTAACTCGGTAGAGAATCAACGGTTTCCATCCTCAGCGACTTAACTCCTGACTCGTTAGGTCCTTTACGAGCCTTAGTTAAGTTGTAACTCGGCAATGACTTATTCCCTGCTTTGTTAAGTCGTACACTCACCAAAACTAAGTCGTTAACTCGACAACGACTTAAACCTTCGCATTTTTCAACTGGTGTTGTTCTTCCCGTAGTCTTAGGTCGTAACCCAGCACGTCCCTTAAGTCGTTGATGACTCATAGCTCCTTCCCTAAGTCGGTCACGACTTATACCTCCTTCCTTAAGTCGGTTACGACTTATGCCTTCACCTTCCTCACTACTTACTCGACTTATGTCTTTACCTTCCTTAAGTCGGTCTCGACTTATACCTTTGACAAATGTGGGTTGCGCTGCATCAGAGACTTTACGGCCTTCGATACAATGCCTCAAAAGGTGCCCTCCCAATACTCGCCTGAAAACTATTGTGGTAAGAAAACTAAACAAGTGATAATTGATCCGCCCAGGATCCTCTAAAATAAAGAATGCAAGCTCTACGTAAATCCTTCGAAAACCCGATTCACCCTCTTAGTCTTTCCATCTGTTTGAGGATGATAAGTTATGCTTAACCTAAGCTCCGTTCCAAGCGCATCATTTAAACCCTTCCAAAACTGACTTGTGAACATCGGATGTCGATTACTCACAATACTACATAGTATACCATAAAGCCTAACAAACTCTCTAACATATAGCTGATCTAAACTAGATGCCGTCCTCGTTGCCTTAACTAGTAAAAAGTGCGCACTCTTGGTTAATCTATCCACAATAACCCAGATGCCCTCATTACCTCTCCTCAATCTAGGAAAACCGTCAATAAAATCTATAGAAATATGCTCCCACTTTGGAACCTCAAATGAATGTAGCAAATCGACCATCTTCTAAGGACTACCCTTCACCTGCTGGTAGTTAGCACACCTGCTCACAAAGATAGCAACATCTCTCTTTATACCTTTCCACCAGAAGGTATGTCTCATATCTTGATACATCTTAGTGATACCTTGAAGCATCGTTAGTCTAGAATGATGACTCTTTGAAAAAATCTCCTGTCTAATGCCGTCAACATTCCCTTAAAATGCCTTGGTCATCTACCATGAATCTTGGATACTTCTTTGGAGCAACATTCTCACTAACAGCTTTAGCTAGCCGAGCAAGATGACTATCCTCTGTTGATTATCCTTTACGCGATTGATAAGAGTTGGGCGAACCTCCATACTAGCTACAACAATATACTTTATACTCAACGCGTCGGCTATAACATTAGCTTTTCCTAGCGTATATGAAATCTTGAGATCATATGCTGCAAGAAACTTCAACCAACGCTGCTTCCTTTAGTTCAAATCCTTTTGAGTGAAAAGATACTTCAAAGATTTATATTTCAAATAAAGATCAAACTTCTCTTCCAACAAATGATGCTTCCATATCTTCAACGCAAAGACCACTCCCAAAAGCGCTAAATCATGCATCGCATATCTAGTCTCATGTGGCTTCAGCCTTCGACTAGCATAAGTAACAACCTTCCTATGCTGCATCAATAATCCTATTCCACAAGCATTAGTGTAAATAGTAAGACCTTTACCTCCGTTCGAAATAGTCAGAACGGGAGCGCTTGTCAACTTCTCCTTCAACTCTCTAAATGTTAATTCACATTTTTCCATCCAAACAAATTTGACATCTTTCTTTGTCAAAGTCGTAAATGGTGAAGCAATCTTGGAGAAGTCCTGAATGACCCTCTTATAATAACTAGCAAAACCTAGGAAGCTTCAAATCTCTGTTATGCTTTTAGGTTTCTTCCAATCTTGAACAGACATAACCTTTGCCGGATCAACATAAATACCATCTCCAGAAACAACATGCCCTAAGAACCAACCTCGGACTGCCAGAAATGACATTTTGAGAACTTTTCCTTAAGAACATGTTCTCTCAATGTCTCCAATACAATTCTCAAATGCCGAGAATGCTACTCCTCGATCTTGGAATAAACTAGAATATCATCAGTGAAAATAAGCACGAACTTGGTCAAGACATCACGAAAGACATGATTCATCAAGTCAACAAAATAAGCTAGAGCATTGTTTATACCGAATGGCATAGCCAACCACTCATAAAATCGATCAGAATGAAAATCTATCAAGGGCACACTTTCCTCTACCACCCTTAACTGATGAAAACCTATAGCAAGGTCAAGCTGAGAGAATACATGAGCTTCATGAAGCTGATGAAACAAGTCATTGATTTTGGGCGAAGGATACTTGTTTTGTATAGTCCGTTTATTAAGCTCGTGGTAATCAATACAAAGTCTTAGGGAATTGTCTGCCTTAGTAGGAAATACGGTGGACGCCCATCAATTCGAACGGCTAGGTCAGGTTAGACCTTTCCGTAGCAAGTCGCTAATATGAATAGAAAGCTCTACTCTTTTCTTCGAAGAGAGCCTATGCACAGGTAATACAACAGGCTTAGTGTTGGGAATCAAATCAATACGAAACTCGATTTTGCGATGAGGAGGTAAAAGAGAAACCTCCTCGAAGACATCAGAAAATTATTGAACCATGCGAATCAACTCCCAAACTTCATCCACTACCTCAAGGGAATAAAAAAACTACTCATACGAGAACCAGGCTCTTCAAAAAGTATGATAAGATCTTCCATTCCCTTCTTTGTTACCACGGTCCACTTCTCATAATCCAAAATAGCATGATTATGGGACAACCAATCCATCCCCAATAAAATATCAGAACCAAGAAAACCAAGGACGAACATATCTCATGGAAGGAGTTGATCAAAACGAGAAATTGGTACTCCTTTGCATACCATACGGAGATTTACCGAGCCCCCTATTGGGTTCGATACACAAATAGAATCATTAACCACAATCGGTTCTAGAACAAGTCTATCAACTAGGCTATGAGAGATAAAGCTATGAGAAGAAACAGTATCAAATAAAACACGAATTGGAATATCAGAAATAAATAGAATACCTTCCAGAACCTGTTTCCCCTTAGGTGCTGCTGAAGTGGAAGGTGCAAAAATAATTGCAAAGATCTTAGGCTGCTCCCCTTTTATGTGCATAGGACAATCTTTAACAAAGTGTCCTGGCTATTGGCAAGCATAACAACCCTTCAGTGCAAATGAGGTGCCTTCCCTATCGGTGCCTTAATCATCTGCCCTCCTCCACTAGACCTATACATTCTTTCCAAACGACCCTTCTTCCCACACTTTTGACAAACAATGTGGGCCAACTTACTCGGAGGCAAAAACTTACTCGGTGACAAACAATCCCTATTTGAAGCAGCAAAAATAGGTTTTGGTGCCAAGCTCTCAAACCTCAAGCCCATATTCACCAAATCAACAAACGACCCCATGAGATGATTAGTCACATCCCACTTAAACTTAGGACGCATACTAGCTATGAACAACTCATTCTTCTTCAAAGGCATGTCTATCATGCCAGACCCAAAACGAGACAATGCGTTAAACTTATTCTCATACTATGCTACAGTCATAGTGCCTTGCTTAAAATCTAAGAAACTCCTGAACAACAAGGTCTTTCCCGCCTTCGGTACAAACTTCCTTTCGAATTCCTCCCTAAATCGGGCCTATGAAAAATCGTTCTTCGGGATATCCATAGTGATAGAACTCTACCAATCCATGGCGGCGTCAAAAAGACGACAAGAAGCCAAGCGATGCTTCATAGCATCACCCAACTCCAAGTCTTCAAAGATCCTCTCACACAACCTCAACCACATATGAACCTCAACAATTGACTCAGTCCCACCGAATCTTTGACCACCAAGCTTCATAAAATCTTGATAGAGCGAAGCAAAGTTCATTGGAGGCTGAACTTGTACCACTTCCTCCACTACGTACTCCCTAGGTTCGGCTACATAGGTAGCATTCCTTGGAGCTCGAGTCCCTCCATTACTGACGGCACTGGCTCTACCACCACAACCTCCACCACCTCTAGCATTTGTAGTACTAGTACTCATAGTTTGCTACCTGAATTTAGCAAAACATCTTTAGAATACTACAAGATAAAGTTATACTAAAGAAAGGATTCACTAAGAATGAATTACCAAGAATGGATTACTAAGAAGGAATTAATTCAAAGAAAGGGTTGATTTATAAGAATGGGTTTATTAGGAAGGGAATACTTTTAAGAAAAAGATTTAAAAGTCTAGTTTTACAATAACAAGTACGCTCTTATATGTATAATATACACAACTCATTCTAGGGCATCTCTTACCCTATCCCTAATGAGCCATGACCAACTAAAGCCAAGGTGTTCGCTCATCCTTGAGCTCTGATAACATAACGTAACAATTGCCTTTTCGATCCTCGAATGTCGACACTAAATACATCCACGGTATTTGTGTACCAAGGGCCCAAGTGCCAGAAAGACAGAAAGTTAGGGTCAAATAAAGAAATGAAATAGAAAATAAAAAATAAAATAATATTAGAATCTCACATGCGGAACAATAATATATAATACACCAAAAGAGTAGTACAAAAAGTTGATCCAACATAAATGAATCATAGAGTTACAAAATGACTAAGTATTACAATCAGCCTGGACAATTATAACTGCATGTCCTTACAATGTTGAAAACATATATATTAGTCAATGAAAATGAAAAAAGGCAGATAAATAGATAGGTGGGAGCATCCAGCTTGTCTCCGTAAGCTTGAAACATCCAACCCTAAGACTTGCTTTACTCAATCTACTCAAAAGAGTTCAAGAGGAGTTTTGGAAAAAGAAACATAATGTGTCGACTATAAGTCTGGTATGAGAAACTCAAAAATGTGTATAAACACACAATAGTACTTCCGAGACGAACCAAATCATCGGATTGGTTCCTCTTGAAAGAATGCAACTCAATTGATATTTACATTAGGCTATATTATAGATAATGTCTAAGGTGTGTAATATAAATATTAAAATAGTTGTGACGCTTACATCGAACACACCACAAGAATTATA
The DNA here is from genome assembly GCA_030737815.1 of Allium fistulosum. Taxonomy (NCBI): domain Eukaryota; kingdom Viridiplantae; phylum Streptophyta; class Magnoliopsida; order Asparagales; family Amaryllidaceae; genus Allium; species Allium fistulosum. The sequence continues at coordinate 872,504,410 of CM060903.1, read as the reverse complement.
GTACATTAAAAACCTCTAAGGCACGTTCGCATAAATGGATTTCCATGGAGACCTTCTCAGTAAATTGAGATCGATCACCTATGTTAGGGATCATAAACTACCTTTCGAGCGAAGTATATCTCTAAATAAAATATACCATAAGGTAAATAAAACCTGCCCATCATCCAAACACTTCTCATGAATAATGTAAACCAAGTATCAACAACTCCCGCTTGCAATATCTGTAAGCATACTCTAGATATGGAGTTGTTGTACCCCCCATGGGTGAACTAAACCCCAAGATCGTGCATCATATTCTACCTTTAGTCATTTTTCCGATGTCGAGGCTACGTTCGGCATCTTTCACACAAGCTTTCCTACTCAGACAGAGTCCACTTCAACGACCTCTTCCAACATTGAACTGTATAATGGTTTTGAAGTGGTATTCGGTAAGTAAAACACTTTGTAACAACCCTGGTTCTGGAGATTACCTATAAATATTAAATTATAATTGTAGTTATGATTTAATATTGTGAATTAAAATAAAATTGGAGAAATTAAATTGTTTATTTGAAATACACAATGAATTTTGAAATTTAAAATGAGAAAATGAAATTCCAAGCTTTATTTTATTTTGTTGGAGTGATAATAAATAGAATATGGGCTTTAAAAATAGAAAATGATTTTAATTTAGAGAAAATACAATAATTATATTAATTATTGCCCTTTTGCTTCTTTTAATAATTTTTAAGAGAAGTATTTTATTTTTAAAGGTTGTTTATTTAAATAAAAAGGTGGAAATTGGTTTAAAAATATGTTTTGGCTATAAATTAAGTTTGGAAATGGTTTAAAATATTTTTCTGAGTGAGAAAAGTAAAGTTAAAAATAAAGTTTTATTCATTTATTTGTATAAATAGTGCATTTTAGTTAAATTAAGGAATTTAATAATAATTTTTTTAAATATAAATTTATCTTTTTATATAGTGGAAAATGTTTTGTTTTGTTAGTGTGCAAGTTTACATATTTTTCTTATGTGAAAATATGATGAAATGCATTTTGGTTTTGTAAATTAGTGTAAATATGAAGCCTTTTTAATACAAGTGTTAATTAATTAACATAAGCCATGTTATTTTCTATTAATTTTTGGGTCCAAGCCCATTAGTGTTCACATCCTGATTAAGGAAGTGAGAAAACTTACTGTACGTCTATTTCCTCCATCTCTTCTTCATACTTCAGCCTGAGAAACAAAATACAGTGACCACTCCTCCAAAATTGAAAATCCAATCAATTTCTCCATAAAATTCAAGAAAATTAAAGTCTTTTTCACTCTAGAGAATAAATTGAAGGTAATCTAACTCCAAATCACTTAATTTCATCAAAAATCTCTATTTGTGAAATGATTTATTATTTACAGTGAATTTTCTTTTGCATGCATTGTTCTTCTCTTGTATAGGTTCTTAGAGGCTATTTCTCAAGCCAAAGCTTCCACCTTGCTGCTAAAATCCGAGTCTTTGCATCTAAATAGTAAGGTGAGTTGAAATACTCACATAATCTAGCTGAGCAAAGCTCAAAAAATTGCAAAAGCAATCAAAAATTTAGCTTTTGTTGGTATATTTTTATTGTAGTTTTCTGTTTGAAATCTGTTTCATATTGCCTCTTTGAATGCCTATAACTTTTGATTCCGGCAACGAAATGCTGCCAGATTTCTTATATTTGGTAGCTTGCATGTTGAACTTCATTTCTGCAAATTTTGGTTGGAATATTGTCATTTGTATGTTCAAAACAATGGTAGATTTTTGCCTGTATAAATTGTTTGCCGAGTTGCTGCAAACATGGCCTGAGTCCATGTTTGAGATAGCATAACTCTTTCATTCCTTACTGAAATTGAGTGATTCTTTTTTTTTGAAATGTAAAGTTTTCTACTCTAAGCATACCAAATTTCATGTAATTTCGACCTATATAGCTTATAGAAATATGTTGCCGAACTTTGATCCGGAGCATGTTTTTGCCCAGAGTTTTACAGTGAAAACACTACCTGGGTTCAACTTTGAGACATCATAACTTGATTCTATGTTTTCATGCCTGGAAGTTGAATTCTCTATTTTAGCTCAATATGTGATAATTTGATCCTCTGTTTCATGACTGGAAGTTGAATCCAAGATGGTTTTCAGACCTGTGCATTTTTGGTTTTTGAACTGTTACAAACATGGCCTAAGTTCATGTTTGAGATAGTGTAACTTTTTCATTTCCAATCGAAATTCATTGATTCATTTTTTGTTTGAAAGATGAAGATTTCTACTCTATGCATACCAAATTTCAACACAATATGAGGTCATTTGGTACTCCGTTTCAGGCTTGTAAGTTGGACCCAAGATGGTTTTTGGGCCTGGGCATATTTTGTTTTTGAACTGTTGCAAACATGGCCTGAGTCCATGTTTGAGATAGCATAACTTTTTCATTTCCAGTCAGAATTCATTTATTCTTATTTTGTTTGAAAGATGAAGTTTTCTACTTTGTGCATACCAATTTTTAGTTCAATTAAAGGTCGGTTGGCCACCTATTTTATGTTCGAAAGTTGAACCCAGAGAAGATTTCAGACCTGGGTATTATTTTGCCCAAATATTTTTATGTTCTTTTTCCGTTCGAATTTTGACTTTTACTTCTTGTTTTGGTGATATTTCTAAAAAAATTTGAGGGCTATGATGCCTATCAATAGGCTAGCCAAGTTTTGATGAATTTGAAATTCAAATTTGAATTGAGTTTGAATGACGGTTTTGAGTAATTTCTTTTATTTTGAGCACAGATTTTTCCAAACGATTTTGAAATAATTTTTAAAATTTATGGGCATTTCAAAATAATTCTTATATAATATTTTCAAGAATTTTCAAGTGTAAAATCTATTTATTCTCTATAATAAGGGAGATTTTCAAATAGGGTTTTCAAATTGATTTCGAGAATTGGTTTTCAAAGCTTGTTTTCCAAAATAAATTATTTTATATATAAAATACACGTTTTTGCACTATTCGAGCGAATGAGAAGGAGAATTAAACGGTTTGGTAAAACACGTGGTATGGGACACGTGCGTTTATCTTATCGGTTTCCCGACTTGTCCGTTTGATCGTTTTGACATACGGGTCGAGTTTACCGATGAGATGAGGTAAACTTTTTACTGCTTTGAGTGTGAAATTTACTAGCGGTTGGTAAACCGTTTAGTGCGAACGTGTGGTATGAGACACATTTTAACACTGTTTGGGTTCCTATCCGAAAGTTTGTGACACATTTGTCTAAGAGACGTATTTGCCAATACTGGGCCTTCGGGTCATTTGTCCTTCAGGACGTTTGTTTAAGAGACGTATTTGTCCATTGCGACGTATTTGTCCTTCGGGATGTTGTCCTTCGGGATGTTTGTCTAAGAGACGTATTTCTTGTCCTTCGGGACGTTTGTCTAAGAGATGTGGCGCCTTATTTTTAGAGAGCAGTACATGGCGGGCTTTGGCCATAAGCATGTGCTATATCTTAAAATGATTCCATTGATGTTTGTGATTTCGCTAGTGAATCGCCTTTTTCCGGAATTGGTCCTTTGAACCATTCGATATATAATTGTGGCGATTCCCTTTCGGGAATTTTAACTCTTGGAAGTTCTATTTTTGAGATTTGAATTTCCTACACTAGCGTTATATAAGATTTGCCTTTTGGCATTTACTTGACATTTTTTTCTCCTCTTTGGAGATATATTTGCCTTATGGCGTGTTTGACATGGGATCTCTTTATGCATGTTTTGGGTTTGCCAAGATGGCGGGTTTAGGTTTTCCCCTAAACCATATTTGATGTTTTATGAATGCCGATGATATGAGGCTCGCTACTTTTAGCGTTTTATGGGTTATTTTATCTCTTTTGAGATTATGTTTGTTTAGTGATACCATATTATCACTTGATCTAATCATACACTTTAGTTGTCCCTTCTTACTCGAGAATATTATCACATTATCCTTATGCTCATATTATCGCTTATCCTTGTTAACTGATTTGTTTAGCTAGACTGACCCGTGTATTTTATACTCGGGTCAGACCGAGGTGTTTCAAGTTAGGTACATTTGGACTTAGCCTATTCTGCTTCTGCATGGACTATTCTGCTAGCTCCTTTTGTTAGCTTTTTGTGTAGTTCATTTTGGTTTGCTACTCTGATATGTATATCCTTTTGACTCGTGTTTGTATTGTGGTCGTCATACCACATATGTGATGTATCATTTTGTATACTCTGTGATGTATCTGTATTTGTGTGTGTATATGGGATTATCTATTGTTCTATGATGTGATTTGCATTTGAGTTATTGTATTTTGTTCTGATAGATCCTATAGCCACCTATGGCTTTGTATTAAATATTTATTGGATATGTCGATCCATAAAAAAAAGTAAATATATATATATGGCATTGTCGACATATTCAATAGATACTTAAGACAAGGCGTGGGGCATCACACACTTACCGATCCTAGACTCTTCAAAACTAATCGTTGAGTTTCCGGTTAACTTAATTCTAGTTCTTTTAGAAGTGACCGAAATATAGAGGCATTTTGTACCAATGCTCCTCATCGTGGGTTCTCATTAGTATAAATCTAAAAAGCCTTTTTTATACTTCCTAAGTTAAGTATGGTTAAGATTGGTAGTCAAATAATCGAATATTGAGTCTTAATCCAATAGGTTAGTGCTTTATTGCTCCAACTCTACTTGAACATCAATCTTCACTCTCACAAATAGAGAAGCCTACCTTATTCGGCTTTTACTATTTAAGCATACTAATACTAACATTCCATAAAAAATCAAACTAAGGTCAATACATATGTGTTACTTTTCATCCCTTCTTCTAAAACAATAGTCTTTTGAAATTACTTGTATAAATTAGTTAGAAACTCTTTTAAAATGACATAAATATGTATAATAGTTTTGTTTAGTAAGGAATATAGATTTTAGAATAGTTAAGGAAGGAAAATGTACAAAAGTTCTTATTTTAATAAAAGAGCTAAAAATAGTTTTATAAACCTATATATATAACTTAATACCTTTAAAATACTTATATATCTTTTATAAAACTCCCTTAAAAATATTCCATTAAAATATCCAAAGTAATTACATTTTAAACTTCACAAAAACTTGTTTTTCCAAAGTGCATCCATAGCGACTATCACTATATGGACCATAACTCTAGTAACTTTGTTTTATAAACAAAATAACTTTTAAACTTCACTTCTTACTATCTTCTATACTTATATAAGTATAGAAAACATTTTATTTGAAATAAGCAAAATATGGAGTTTAAAAAGTGAGATAAATGAAAGAGATTTCAAAGTGCGTTTATAGCAACTATCGCTTTACAGATAATTATGTATCCAATTCAATATTTAATATCACTTATATAAGCATATATGATTCCTAAATTCAAGTCATATCACAAGGAAGCATGTAATAACATATGTACTAAATAACATGTCCAAATTCAATGTTCAAATTTTCCAATTACATGTACTTATTTCAATAATACAATTTAATGCTTTTTAAGGCACAATACTTAAACAAATCACATGTTTTATAGAGCGCATAATTAAGGGTTATAACTTTAAGTATATTATCATAGTTTATAACAAGAAAAATTATCAAGTTTTGGTTTGACAAAGTTTCAAGTTTATGATTTTGTTTAATGAGTGTGATAACTCACTTATAATCCAAGGATGAAGCTATTATTACCAAGCAATAGCACAATGTTAACCAGAAAAATTAATCAACATCCTAGATGAGTATGTGAAAGCACTAACCCTGATAGAATAGGGCAAAGATAATAGAAAATAGCAATAAAGTAAAAGAAATAAGGGAGAGACATGAAGATTTTTATAGTGGTTCGGCTATTAACTAAGCCTACGCCCACTTTATAACTTTGCTTATTAGTTTGATCTTGATAGAATATAAATACAAAGAGATAGAGAGAGAATTAGTCACAAGTACAAGGGCTAGACAAGTTCTAAGTCCTAGAAATGTTTATAATTGTTGCCTTGTGATTGTGATGTAGAGATAAGAGTTGAAGAATAGATGGAGATCCCGCGTAGTGATAGCAGAATCCAAATTCGATCTAAGTTGCTCTATGAATTGCATTTATAGTGGTAGTAGTCGCACTCGGCTAAATGGAGAGTTAGAGCAGAACATAGAAGTCGGCCCAAAAGATTGTGAATTCTCAATTTCATCTGGATTAACCAGAGATGCCGGTACAGACTTGTCATGTCGGTATCGGCTTCTATAGTTAACTCCACAGAGGTCGAGCTCTTTAGCACTTGTCTTGCTATTTGATTTAGAGATGTTACATGTAGTTTTTTTATATTTGGTTGATATTGGTGATGGTTCCTTCATCACTTGGATTATTTTGTAGTTCTGATTGCTAATTTTCAACCTTGATGCTTAGATGTTCAGAATCCTTTGATATTGTTTGGGTACACTTAAAATAGGTAGAGAAGTACCACTGCAAAGTTTGGCAAAGAGATAAGGGAGTGTGAGATGTCACCACCGACATGATGAGCTTGGTGCCGACTTCTCACCCTTAGTCCAATTATGTTGAAACTTCTCTGAGTTATTTCTCTAGCATATCTAGTTGTGTTTCTATGATTATAAGTCGTTTCATCTTTGTCTCGACATTCTAACTCCTATTGATTCTTGCATGGTTAATAACTCAATTAACATTTTCCCCTAGAGATTTCTTTCATTGAAAACTAAGTGTGCACTAGAATGAGATAAGTTCTGGATCTACATCCTGTAAATTTTGGTTGACTGTTTAAATGTCGTCTTGAGACGTTGGTTTTATTTGGCTTCAGCTGATCAATTTCTGTCGTTATTTGCTTTTCAAATTGGACTAGTATATCTATCCTTGATCTAAAATACATATTTGGATTTTGAAACTCATAAGCAACTTTGTTTCATCGAGTAAAGTTGGTATGAAAAGTTTGGTGGACTTCGAATACGGTATGGGATATCAGTACCGACTTCTTAGGTCGGTACCAACATGAGTACTTTGAGAATTTTCGTGTTTTTCCTTTTATAAACCCATGTTTCCCTGCTTCATTCCTCACTTGTTCATACTTTCATATTTCCACTGAGTACTTCATGTTCCTGCACCCGAGTTCCTTTCCTGCCGACTTGCACCCCATCCTCAATCGCCACCGTCGCCGACTACTTCCAATATCGTCTCCGACCGATGTTGCCTCCTTTAGATACTCACCGTCACCTAGAACTTCACCACCTTCTCAATTGCCTCTTAGAATTCTCGGCATCGACTTGCCTTAAACCATAGATTTTGATCTGATCTGCTATGTTGACGTTGATTGCAAGATAGTTGATCGTGTCCCTCAGGGTGATGACGGTGGATTAGATGGTCTCGACTGGTTCCAATTTAGGGAGGATGGTCTAATTGGGAAGTGTGTATTTTAGGACAAGCCTAGAGTTTGCTTGTTTTAAATACACGCTTTTTGAAAGAAAAGTCCAACTCTTTGAATTTGATCGTCCACCGGTGAGATTGGTCAAATCCTGGTCTTAGGATAAACTTTGTTATATTGCTTTTCTCATTCTCATCCCTCTAGTGATCCTGAAAAGAGAAACTTTCCATGTGGCTTCGAACAACGGAACCGTTATCAATTATGGATCGATAACGGGCAAGTGTGGAAAAGATCATTTCAATGGACGATATAGATTGTTTTTCAAATGCGGACAGACTATCTACACTGGATGGTTCATTTGCCATGTTTAGGACACTGGACTAATCTTATGTAGGTAACACACTGCATTTTCCCCGGTCAACACTTAGAATTCGATCAGTCGATACACGTCGGTTTCCTGTTAAATTATAAGCATTGGTCACATGGTTGTTTATATTTCAACTTGTTTTAGTTGACCATGTTGAACGCCAAATTCTCCCATCTAGAATGACTTGCCAATTGGCTCGTTGCAAATTTGGTAAAGGAACATATACTCCTTTTGAGGGTGCTTTTACCTCTACTCCGGTTTCTCTATCTGTTCCAGTTGAGACCAACAAACCTTCAATTTCTAGGTCTGAGAGTCGGATGGTGCCAGTAGATCCTAGTGTTCTGCCCAGTTACCACCAAGGCTGATTTTAACTAACCCATTGGAGCAAGCGCCCACTATTATGAGTGAAAAGATGCTCTGTAATATCTGCATACAACATAGAATTACCATGGAAGATGTTCGCTTGCTGGTAAGAGATGAACTTGCACATTGTCCCCTGTCGAGTTTTATGACTTGTAGCCAGTATATGTGTCTCAACGGTGCCATTCCACCTTTCAATTCTTTCTTAAGAGATTTCCTAAGGGAAATTGAACTTGTGCCATTTCAAGTTCACCCAAAAAGGTTTGCTTTTCTTAGTTCATTCTACGTCTTGTTTATGCAATGATTTGAGTGTCCTCTGCATTTCGGAGAGCTCACATATCTACTCAAATTCAAGAGGAGACAGGATTGCCCCTTCTTTGTCATACTCATGGCCTGGGCCAGGTGCAAGGTCATCGTGAACCTCCATAACAAATTTTCAATGTTCAAAATCGAATATTTCATCATTTGCTGTCCGGAAGGATTCAACTACCTTTGGTTGAAAGGAAGTGAGTTTTTTCTATCAATCCTCTTTACATGGAAACTCCTTTATTCAAAAGTTAATGCATATCTCTCACAGGTTTTCCGACAAGAGACAAAAGATTATAGCACAAGAAGATGCTCGGACACCTGAAGGCCATTAGAGCGAGCGAACACTCTGTCAGCTTCCACTTGACGAATGAAAAATTGTTAGAATATGGTTTGCTTGCTCTGGGAAGAGTAGCTGATACCGAGCTCCCTTCACGAAGTGACTCTAGGTCGCGAACCTGTTCCATTGCATCCACTTGTGGCTTTGGTAAAGCTCCTCAAAAGGAAGAGAAAGAATGTGTATTAGGCGTTGGACATGAGTATGGTGATGATCATGAGGAGGAGACTATGGATGTGGAGACTGACGAGCCTGTGAGAGATAACAAAGAAGGAGAGGATGTTGAAGCCGAGGCGGATGAGCTCGTGAAGGATGATGCCCTCAGTCGTGAGGGTGATAGCTGGAGAATGCCTACCATGAGGAGGAGGATGAGATGGTTAAAAGAAGAAAAGGAAAACAGGCTATGGTTGTGGAGGAAAAAGGAAAACATGCCATGGTTATGGAGGAAGGAGAGATCTCCGATGACGAGAACAATAGCGACCTTCAGGCCACCGAGGAAGGGAACGCAGATCTAGGGTTGAATCACCGGGAATGAACCCTGGATTTTCCGATCTTCCTTCTCCAGACCTTTTTGCCAATGAAATATTAAGTCTAGATCTTAGTACTTCTCCTCCTATCGAATGACTAGCTGTTGAGACCCCACTTTCTATGGGAGATCAAGTTGTAAGGGCTTCTATTGGGCCTACATTAACCTCCAACTTCATGGAAGATGTTTCCATCCATGTGAATGAGCACATAGACATCTCAACTATTGAAACGACTGATGAAATCAACTCACAGATCGTCATATCTTCCAAGGCATTTATAAGTGAAGGAAGTAACATTTTGACTCTGAAACCATTCCCAACTAGTTTGTAAACTATAAAGAGGTTTATTGGGGTTATACACTTCACTCTAGGATCACGAACATTCATCTTCACATACACTTTGATTTGTGTAATTCTTGTACTTATACATTTTTCTTTGTTTCAGGTTCATGGCACATGAAAAGTATGGAGCACTTCACCGTAGCCCGAGCAACTATAGAAGGAGCACTCCTGACCCTCATCTCCTCACTATAATATAAATGAAGAGAGGCGAAGGAGAAAAGAGCGCGAGCGCACTAAAGCTCGAAGGGCTAAGAGAGAATGCCTCGATGCTGAAGAAGAATGAGTGAGGGATTTTAAGGGAGATTCCTCCCATGAGACTCACAAACACCCTTGGAGAGATTCTTTCGAGTTCCATGGAGCCATTAAATCTATTATTCCTCTACGCTGAAGCTCAAACTGCTATTATCCACGGCACTCCTTTATCTCTGACTATTACAACTGTGGTTGCCTTTGCTCCTTCTCAAAGCACCTCAATGCTTATGCTTCTACCTAGTTTATCCCACATCCAAGTTTCTTAGCCATACTTATACTTATGTGGATTAAAATTTGATCATGACGTCAAAATTGTTACTAGAGACAGTGCAGCGAAAAACTTGAAGTCAGTGCAAAGCAATATTGACTCGATTTTCGGATGGCAGCGATTGTGAAAAGCTCTTTCTTAGATCAATAAGATCAATTTCACACAACTTGATTCGCTTGAGAAAGAGAACATAGCGCATGAAGAGGTAATTAAAGAACGAGATGCCGACTTGATCAAAGTTACCAGGGAAAGTGATCTCACACTCGAATAGAAAACAATTGCAGACGATTTGATGGAAGAGGTAAAGTGTGCCCATACCAATGCAGAGATAGTGATGAGGAATAATCTTAGGGTCATTCATCTTGAAACTGAGAGTTATAAGAAACAAGCCAAAGAGAAGGCTGAAATTATAAAGGAAAAAGACCATGCCCTTTCCAGATAGGCGTCCAAACTTAAAATTGAGTAAATCACTTATAAATCCAATTTAAAAATTTTATTACCTTCATTCTTTTTAATATAAATTTAATAAGCCTTTAAATTATTTTTATCAAGCTTAAAACTCAAGGTTCAATTATTTAAGTAAATTCCAATTATTAATTTATCCAATAAATCATTATATTTTTGAAATTCAAGTTAAAAATTAACTTTTAAATATTTAAAATCAATTAAATAATCCAATTTCAAATAACCAAAGTTCTGGATCGTTACATTCCTCCCCCCTTTAAAAGAATTTCGTTCCCGAAATTGCCAAGGTAAGAAGAATGAGCCAAAACCTATTAACTTTACTAAAACCAATCAATTGAACAACTTCCCAAAATCAATTTATTGAAAACACATTATCACCTTCACTAATTTCCAAATTCATCCTTAGATTCCAACAATATTATCCCTTCAATCATTTTAGACTCTAATTCACATCCGATTTTAGTTATTAAAAATTTTCTTCAAAATTTTCTAACTACTTAAATTTTGAAAAAATTTCTCCAGTGTTTCTTTTGCGCGGCTGGATCCAAACAACTACAAATCGCCACTATGGGTCCAAATCATCAAAAGAAAACAAAACCAAAGTGGCCCAATCATAAAACCATCAATTTCAAACAACAATTTAAACATGTACCTTTTTGTCGGGCAATCCAATTGTTTTTTATTTTAAATGCCTGCATCTTATTTACCAATAATATCCAATCATATAATTCAAAATTATTTTATTCAGCGTTTTCAAATTTCCAACATTTATTTCACCAAAACCCGCACGATGTACATATATCATCCATACGCAATATCAAATATGATCGCTCGCTCGATCACACAATTTCACTTCCGAACTAGTATCGTTCACACGACTCTCTACTGCGGACTGAGATCTGGTTTCTTGATTAGAAACCGTCATTCTCCTTGCATAGCCATATACTATGATAGAGAATTCCAAAATCAATCAAAAATCCATATCCAGTGTTCGCCATCGAGAATCGAGTGAAAAATCCTAACTCGGATCGATATAAATCATCTCGAAATTCTATGCTCGAATCTGGATCAAACCGTCATGCGAATAAAATAGTATACGTACAACTTACATATTTATTTCAATTGATTCTTAGCTATATCAATTTCTTTTTATTCACATTTACTTCCTTTCCACTCGATTATTCACAAATCATTATTCACATCCCTTATTTAATCTGCATTCAAATATTTACTTAGTATATATCTTAAATACCAATTCCGCTTAAGAATTTCACCATCAAATTTTCTTATGTCCATCATAAACATTTTATACAAATGTTCTTATGTTTATCATCACTCCACCACTTAAGCTTATATCCATTTCTATTCAAATTCAATTTTCGATTCCATTTAACTTACTAATTAAATTAATTAGTTCATCCACAAATTTATTTCCATTCTTAATAAATTATATTTTCAACAATTTCTTCGTTCAGCCTAACTTAGGCTAAATTTCATAATTTACTTTATACTTAACTTAAGTTAAGTTTAGTTCCATTCCAAAATCAAATTTCAAATTTTATAAGTTATCAAACTTATTCATATTCCATTCACTAATTTTCTTCCAATTCACTTCATTTAATTAGTATACTTTACTAATTTATACCATTATCACACTCACTCAATTTCATTTTCAAAAACTATTTCATTTAACCTTTTCTTAAATTAAATTTCATTCACCATTTTCAACATTCAATTTTATCCACTCTATTTAACTTACCTTAAGGTAAGATTCATGTGACGACCCGACTTTCCACTCCCGGAAAATCGCATCGACAGTAAGAAAGAAAGGGGTGAGAAATAGAAAAGAGAAGAAGAGAAAAGAAAACAACAACAGATACTCACAGCGGAAACGAAACGAAATATAATATATCACATAAATATTACATAGTATCATATACATCATCTATCAGAGTTACACAGATTACACATCACATACTAGACAGTTATAAACATCTGTCTAGTTATTACATCTCAACACAATACAGATCAATACAAAGATCAACACAACGGAAAACTACTATCTATATCTACAACGCCGAAGCCTCCTGCTCCATTGCTCCTCCAGATTACTCGTCAAAGCTAAACCTGAATCCCTTGGCTACTCGTAAAAATTTGAGTACCCAAGAGTTTATAAAACAGAAATAAACAACTTGGGTCAGACATGGGTCTGGTGTGAGTAACAGGTTAAACTTGTTTAACTTCAAAACCTTTTGAAAGAAAAAGTATCACGTAAGACTCCCCACCAATAAATATGGGTAAGTTTTTACCTTACGCTAACCAAAACATTTGATAGGAAATTCGATTGTATTATAATAGGTCTAGGGTTTTCAAATAAATATGAAATAGCTGAAATTGTTACATTATTAAATTCCAGCATACTAGCCAACAAAGTGGGTTATACAATCAAATCCGTTGTCACTTATTGGAAATTGGATTCCATACAATGGCAGGGCTACCGGGGTACCGCCCGTCACAGTACGTGGCCTAGATCACCGTACCGAGGATCACTCCCAATCCCCTGCAACACAAGGCCGGAACATCCCTTACTGGATAATTCCCGCACAAGATATCCCAGCAGTTGGAGCTCACAACTGCCCACACAGCCGAATAATAATAAGAAGGGACCTCTAGACAGAGATAATCTTGTCCTACTTGGGTGCTACCCACTAACCTTGCTGCACCTCCCCTGTTTTAGCCATTCCCGGTTTGTGAGGCTTGAGGTCACGATTACCTTAGAAAAGAACACATCACTTAAAATGCTCATCGTCCACCTGACGATGTTCTGAAAGCATTCAATCCATACAAGTTCGTTCCGGGTTCGAACGAAACCGAAGGCATTATCTCGTTACACTCGTATTGGAATCACCCTCAGAGTTAACGACAATAACCCTTGCACTCTAAATCTTTATCTCGAATCTGAAAGTACTATCTCCGTCAACTCATTACGGAATCACCCACAGAGTTATACTGACAAAGAATCGTTCTTACACCTCGAGTCTTCACTTGCTCCATTTGGATTTCACGACCTAACGTAAATTTGGATCGATGTGGTATTCGGGTCTCCAGACCTGGAAATCCGGTATACGGAAACCCGATCCCGGTCTCATCGAAATCCAAACCGTATCTTTTAAGGCCAAGTTGTTTTAAAGGTTAAAACAATTTAATTCAATTATCTTTATACACTTAGAAAGATAATTCACAATAGATAATCAACATTATCAATATCATCAGATAATCCATTATCACAATTCAACTAAACATCCATATCACATAGCATATATCTCATCAGAGATATCAATCAAATGCAAAGCATTCAGTATTATCATCCATTCATAAGTAATGATTTATATCATCTCTAATTAATTTAAAGTTAATTAAATTAATTACTTTTATTTTATAAATCCTTCTTACTTAAACATTAATTAATTACAAATTAATTAATTATCCTCTAATTACCTTTTTCAATTAATCATCTTTGATTAATTATCTTTTAATTACCTTTTTCAATTAATCATCTTTAATTAATTACTCAAATTAATTAACCTTAACCACTTATAGTAATTAACCTTTAAATACCTTCATTAATTAATTTACTATAATTAATTAAATTAATCACTATAATTAATTATATTAAACCTTAATTAATTACATTAATAAATCACTTCATTTATTAACTATACTTAATTAATCAATCTTAATTACATCATTAATTATATTAATTAATGATCCTTAATTATAATTTAATTATTAATTATTTTAATTAAATTAATTACATTAAGTAATTAACTTTATATTAAACAACATTTATTAATCACCTTGATTAATCTTCAATTAGTAATTAACTACCCTTAATTACTTTCATTTACTAAATTAATTCTCCTTAATTAATTTCTTAATTAATCCCTTGATTAATTATTCAAAGTAATTAAACTTAAATTACTTCCATTAATACAATCACCATTCAATTAATTACTTCCAGTAATTATCAATTATTTACTTCCTTAAATAATCATACTTATTAATTACAATTAAGTAATTATTTATCAAATCATCTCTTGATTATTCTAAATTAATTAAACTTAATTAATTAACTTAAACTAAATCAAATTATCTTAATTAATTACAATAAGTAATTAATTTCTTAATTACTTCCATTAAGTAATTCATTTAAACAAATTCTATAATTGATTATCTTTAAATTAATTAATCTAATTAACTATTAAAATTAATTACATTAATTAATTATTTAATAATCCATAGTTAATGACTTTCATTAACAATTATTTAATTACTTTTCTTAAGTAATTAACTTATTTTAATTATTATTAATTTCAAATTAATAAATCTTAATAACCAATTAATTAAACTCTAATTATTTAATTAATTAAGTGTTAATCATAACTTAATTAATCTTAAATTACTTTATTAATTAATTTCCTAATCATTAATTAATACTCTAATTTATAATACATAATTATAAATTAATTATTCTATTTAATTAATCTTAACCCTTAATTAAGTTAATTTAAATCCTTAATTACAAATTAATTTAAATTTATTACCAATCATTAAGTCCTTGTAACACATTTCCTTATTAATGATTATTGTCATTCCAAAATATATTTGAAAACATTAACTTCCAAATTACTTTTAAATTCCATCCATTTGATATATAATTTAAACACTAAAATTATTTAAATCAATTTAATTTAAAAACTGCTTTTATTTTAAATCTGAAATACAGATTTAAACTAGATTTCAGATTAAACTTTAATTTAAAATTTCTGTTTTAAATTTACTTTTCAAATTTAAAATCAGTTTTAAATTAAAAACACTCAGATTATTAAAAACTCGCAACACAAACTACCTGAGACCACACCCTAATCCACTTCGAGTCTCAGCTCCAAAAACTCCGAGCAAAAATTCAAATGTCACGAGAGAACCCCGAGAACCTCTCCTCTGCTTAAAACCAGACTTCACCAGACACATCCACGACCATGTGCACGTGCACATCCACCGGCGACATCTCCGATCATCCACGACTTCCCCCACCAGTCGACGATCACTCACGTACCAGAATACGACCATCACTACTTCGATCCATCCTCTAAATCAAAATCGAGAACTCGAGCTAAAAATAAAAACCTGGAACAGTCTTCCCCTTCTACAATCCCTAACCTGACAACGCGACAATCACGGACCTCCGTCCACCAGGATAGCAGCGACTCCGACCATCACCTCGTCAATGGCCATACTTTCATCTACCCAAACCTCACATCACTCGATCATTCCTACAGGTAGTTCAGACTCAAACAAACTACCTAGCTCAAACTAGGGCTACAGGCAAAAACTCATCACCGCCACCACCACGATGAACTGCAACGCCACCCAATATTTTTCTCGGCATCACTGACCATTCCTCCACCTACTAGAAGAAACTCGACACTTCAAATTCCCGAGATCACCCAAAAATCCCCTATTCCTATTTTCTGTTCAACACAGAACTGCACCTATATTACTAAACTAAAAATTATGATTTCTCCTTTAAAAATCAAATTTTGGTATAAGTTTTTAGTTTATAAACCTGTCTTGATAAATTAAGATATTTAAATTTTCACTTGTCCTAAACATACACTATTCTTCTTGTTTTACAGAGACACTCTGCTTGAAGTTTGACTTAATTAAAATTTTAAACATTTGTCTATGATAATTCAAACATATTTTGTTTATAAAGTTAGTCCTAACAAAAGCTAGATCAAGTGGTAAATGATTTAAAAGGAATTCTGGAATCTGGAAAAACTGAACAGAGAACATGATCACACATGCATACAAAACATCCATATATACATACAGCAAAAATTTCACTTGTATATCAATATATATGCAGAACTATCTATACATTCACATGCAACCATCTTTCATAAGGATTTGAACAAGAAATCATTTATTTTTGATCAGGATTTAAAACTGGCTTACTAGAACAGGCAATAACATATCAAAACATACATGCATTCCAAACTAAACATATTACAGAGAATTTTATCACTACAAACATGATTATCACAGGAAAAATCAAGCAATTATATTTACTTAAGTTAGTTTAAGTTAAAATTGTTACTCACTTGATTTAAACAGAGGCAGTTCTTTAATTTTTGAAGACTTTAGACTTGAAACAGGGAAACTTGAATTCCTCTTTAGATTTGATTCTAAACTTGAGTTGCTGGCTTTAAACTTGAATAAACTACATGCATGCTGCTGGAAACACTAAGTTGTTGAGATGATTCTAGATTGAAAATAAATTCATGCTGAAGACCTCAGATTTGCAAACTGGGTTACAGGCTTTGAAATTGTGGTTTTGAAAATGAGACAGGGTATTGAATTTTCTGGTTTGAGGAGTTGATTACAAATCTTTGATTTGTATAAATTTTGATTTGAAAGCTATCTATGAATTTCCAGATCTTAGATTAGAGGATTAGTTTTAGAAGTGGTTACTGATTTCAGATTTGCATTTAGAGAAAAATCTGAGTTCTCTTGGTTTTGAAAAGAGATTAGAAAGAATGAAGTAAAGGAAATGTATATGTTTATATAAGTAAATTTATGATTTTTATAAAAATAAAAGAAAAAGAAAATAATAAGGACACTTGTCATTTTGAGTTTATCTTTTATTTACACATGTTATATGAAGCTTTAGGCTAAAGACACTTGTCTTATAGTATTTATTCATAATTCTATTTATTTTAAAGTAATTAAAAAGCCTTTTTCTTTACTTATAAAATACTTATATATATCTATATACAAATTACTTTTTAAAGAAAGAAAACTAAATTTTATTTATAATTAAAAGTTTATACAAATATTCTAAAATCCAAAACAAATTTAAATATTTATTCTTTTGAATTTCAAAACTTAATTTCAAATTCAATTTAAATTAAATCCTAAGATTCAATTTAAAAGTTAAGTTATATATATACATATATAACTATTCATTCAATTAAATAAAAATTCCATATTCTTTAAAATCCATTCATATTAATAAAAATAATACATTATACTTATTATTTGAAATTAACATATTTGATATTTAAATAATTTATATAAGAGATTATCAAGTAATATTTTAAAAAGAAATAAAACAAACCTTTTCATTAAATTTAAACTTAAGCTAAAAATCTATTTTTAAACAATTAAACATTTATAATATGTATTTTATACTATATAGTTATTTATTAAATAACTTTTGAAAAACTTAATATTAAATTAATCATGATTTCCAAATTACCAATATATATTAGAATTTGAAAATATAATCTCATATGTTAAATTCAAACCAACTCATCTATTTACAATATATACACTTATATATATTATAAATAGAAATCATTCTATTAAAGTTTTAAAAGATAAATCACTAATTAAATATTTATTTAATTAGATTATTAAATTAAATTCAAATTTTAATATCAAAGATCATCAATATCAATTTAATTATTTAACAGAGTATTAAATTGATATTGTTAAAATTTCCGGGATATTACAATTCATTTCAATTTTCCTTTCCGGATTTTATAAGTTCAATCTTATTTTCTCATATTTCCAATAAACATGGAAATCAAAATCGTAGAGTTTTAAACATTTTTGGTTCTAAGTATTTCAAATCATTTTAGAAATCGTATATACGTATATACAAAATTCCACCAATATATCAAATCATACCTTTGAATCCTAAAACCGAATCTGATTTTACCAAACAATCCCAATGGTAGCAATTCCTCTCTTGGAAACTCGAAATGAACATCGATGATGTTGCAGTCATCACCGAAATTATTTTCCATCGACCGAAGTGAGTTCAATGCTTTTACTCCTTTAAAATTCCTTTTAAATATTCCCAGTTCAAAAATATTCTCCAAATAATATCACTATTATTTTCTGAGACTTTGAAAAACATTTCAAAACCAACGGGAATTAAATTCCTAAATTTCCAACCTTCAAACCCTTTTAACAAATCATATATGCTTCTAGAATTTCATTTCAAATTGTAAATCACATTTACATAATCTCATTCTGTTATGTGAAATTATTTCTTAACTATTGACTATAATATCAACTTTTATTCAATCACCACAACAACAAATGATAATGGTTTAATATTGTCATTTCCTAACAACCAAGCACACAATATATAACTATAATAATCTTTCTGGAAAATTAATCTTTTATATATAAAAATAATCTAGGTAAAATTATTTCATTTACCCCATTTCAAAACAATACCATGTCAAGTTGCTCTACTCAAGTGTTTAAGGATCCCTATTAATAACGTTAATTACTCGTATTGACCAGAATCCATAAGCCACTCAATAGATCAATCAACACAATATAAAACATTTTATATTTACTAACAAATACGCGCTCATATCTATTATGCACTCAAAATCATTTTATGGTGCTACTGACCCTATCTCAATGAGTTACCACATCAAAGCCAAGGTTCTCGCTTAACCTTCAGCTCCGATACCAAATGTTACGAACCGGATTTTCGACCCTCAAAAATCGACATCAATACGTTCACTGTATAGCATGTTAAACAATCGAATGCTGGAAAACCCGATAGTTAGGGAAAAGGAAAAAAAGAGGTAGAAGAAAAAAGAAAACAACAACACAGAATCTCACAAACGCAGTGGAACAATATATGTTAGACAATAACATGTCTTTATACAAAAATAACTACAACTACTATTTATACATTACAGAATCAGAGTACAACAAATCAACAAATCAATACTGGACAGTTATGGTAACTTGTCCTCACAAGTGCTGAATATACAGCCTACAATACACGGTGGTATATAATCAAGTATGTGTAATACGTCTTCGTCATCCATCTCGTCTCCTGAGCTCCATAGCATCCTAACCTGAATCTGTAATACTCAGTCTGACCCAAGCATTATAATAAAATAACACCCGAGTCCGTCTGGAAAACCAGCGTAAGAAAACACACTCAATTTGAATTATTGAAGTTATCAAAATCCTTTGTAAACAAAGGTATCTCGTAAGACCGCATCATACATAAACATGACGGGTTTTTACCTTACGATAACCAAAACACTTTATATCAAAATCGTCTGATATTATAATAGTGTCTAAACAAAGTAAATAGAAAATAGCTGAAATGCTTGCATCTCACGTTTCAACATAGTTGGGCACAATCAAAACAGTACGACGCTTATTAGAGAATGGATTCCATAGAATGACTAGGCACTAGGGTACCACCTATCACGGTTCACATCTAGAAAAATGTACCGAGGACCTTGCCGGGCTCCCTTACAACACAAGACTGGTCCTATCCCTAACCTGGATAGAACCGAATATGTTATCACCCAGGGTGTTCCCACCCTTATCGAGCTCATTTGCATGCACCACCGTATCCATAATTAATAATATATCCGAGGGTATCTAGAAAGGTGATAACATACCCTAATTGGGTATGACCCCCTTAGCCTTGCTGCATCTCACCTGATTTTCAGTCATTCCAGTTGAGGAGGCTTGAGGCTACGATTACCTTTCAAGAATAATTTCACTTAGAAGGCTCATCGTCCTCCAATGACGATGTTCTGATAGCATTCATCCCTACAAGTTGTCCTGGGTCTGGACAAACCGAATCACCATCTTCACGATGTCTATTCGTAACGCTCAAATCGGATCGAAGTGGTTTTCGGATAATTAAATATGATCCCGGTCTCTTCGAAACGATCAACGAAATTGGCCAATACTTGATAGTTGGTTATTTAACTATCAATATAACATCCATAAGCAGTCCCTAGGCCCATATTATAATTTTTCAAAAATCTATTTTCAAAATATCTTTATAAGATATATATTCAAATCCCTTCCCAATTTTCAATATTTGGGACAACTCAAATACTTATATCTATATCGGGATATTTCAAACCATCTCTTATTTCAACACTTGGAAAAATATTTAAAAATATATTTTCTAAACTCCTTACTTCCCAACACTTAGGAAAGTTCCACTTATTTCTCTTTTCTCAAAAACCCTTCACAATTTATATTGTAAATTCGTTATCTCATTTATAACGAATTATATAAGTTCCAGGTTCATTAATTAAATCTCTTAATTCACAAGTTTATACTTGTCTCACCGAAATAAGTATATACACAAACCATTTCCTTCAAAAATATTTGAAAAACCTTTTAAAATAATATGGAAAGCACCACGCGGTATCAACCATGGATTCACAGCTCAATGATTACGTCTCTATCCCAAAGAAATCTAAACTTAACTACAGGCAATCTCTGCCTCTGATTTCACCATGAAAGTATACCATTACTTTCTGAAAACTTATTTAATAATTAAATATACTTTTAAAACAATTTAAAAAATTACATAACTTTGAAACAATAATTAGTTTTGATTTATTAATAAAATTCTAATCAATTTACAAGACTTGTTTATAAAACTTATAATTCATTTTGACAATTTGAAAATATCTAAATAACTAATTTTCTAGAATATTTTTAAACACTTTTTAAATTACCTTGTTTAATAATTATAGATCCTCTTTTTAAAACACACTCAACTTCTCGATAACAATTTTTTCAATTCCAATATAACCAGTCTAATATTTATAAATCTCTCTCAATTTATCACCAATTGGTTTATGTCCTAATTTCGTAAGTCCCCTTCTTCGCATTTCTAAAAGTAAATCTATCATTTATTTTTAAACCGATTTACCATCTCATTATAAATTCTTGCCATGAATTTATATCTTTAATTTATCAAATGATAAATCTTTTTGTCTTTATTTATAAACATTGTTTATAAATTCCACAGTCTCATGTCTAGTTTACAATGGTTTCACATCACTTAAATCCATTATAAATCGATTTCTAAATTAAATTCCATTTATAAATCAATTTCTTAAATAACCCAAAACTATAGTCCAAAACCAACCAAATCTATATTCTACTCCCATTTCGTAATTTAGAAATCTTATTTAAGATTCAATATAACCAATTTTACCTCTACTCCCAAATTCACTTTTATTTTCTCAATCTATTAAAATCTCAATTTGCAAAACCTTTTATATTTAAGCAAGTATCACTTAAGAATTATTATTTAAAATCCTTTATATATTTTTCCCAAATTTCAATTTACAATAACACGAAATTGTTACGTACAAATTTAAAGTCCAAACATTTGTTTTGTCCAAATTTGTCCCAATCAATTTCCTTTAACTAGTTCAAAAATTCTATATAAAACATTTCACCTCCAAAATCCCTTTTCAAATTCTTTTCAAATTCAAAACATATATTATTGGTATTTAAAAATACCAAAATTTAGGCCAAAACTACCATATCATCCAATAAATTCAAATCAGACTATAATCGACCACAGATTATTCAAACATATCATATATCACTATATATGAAATTAAATTGAACATTTTTGAGGAATCCAGTTGGATCTCTCCAACCTGTTTTCCAACATCCAAATATGTTAATACAACATAAAAATACCAATCCTGCTTTGAGACGGGATATCGTGGTAATATAGGGTCATCCGCTATTATGCAAGGCGCATAAGGTCTCATCCGCTCCAATCGACGAGAATATCAATCCAACTACTAATATATACTACTATACATCCAACTGATAATAATAATTATCAAATCATCCTATCAACCAATAATTCAAATTTTCAACATTTTATATTAAACTAGCAATCCAAAAATGAGTGAGATTTACTTACATTGATTTTTATTGTCGCCTTCTCGTTCTGGTTCTGATTTAGTCCGGACGTGTTTTAATTTATCTAAAAATTCTGAAAGCTCCACATTCTTCCAAACCAGTATCATTGCCTCGTCATCACGATCGCAACATAAAAAGTCTTGTCCCAAACGAACCTTGTATGCAGGAGTTATACATTTTTAAGTTTGTCGATACAAATAAAATTAAATTAAACACAAATCATTTTATTTAAAACCTCAAATCCGGCCCATCACTGTTCCTCCTCTCCTTTTCATCTTCCAGGAAAGAAACACGTCCATTAACGTGCATGAGAAATCACAGACACCACCAACCACTCGCAGAAACCAAATTCTGACTTCGCCACTCTCTATCTCTTGACGAACCCGACTTGACCATCCCCAAAAACCAACGTCCGGACCACCAGGCTCAAACGTGACCTGCTGTGCTTCACTTCCGACCGTACACAGTAACCTCCCCTTCCATATGACCGCAGCTTCCAATCTCCCCATGCTATTCGCCACGACGAACTCGAATCCACCATCCGTAGCTCGAATCGATGACCCCACACTCAAAAAACTTGAACCCTAGCTCGCGTTCATGCTCTGACATAAAAGTCGATCCTCATAAACCATATCCGCACTCTACAAAACTTATACTAGAATGAAAAGAATTCAAAAACTTGAATTTACAAACTGGTTTCAAATTCTTTTATGAATTATTTTGTGAGTTATTTATTTTTAAAGTTTGATTTATCTTTTTCTCTTCACTGTGAACGTTCGGCTGTGTGTGTTTAAAAAGGAAGAGGAAGACGAGTTGTTTGCATGTTTGAATAGGTAAAGTCAAATCCTAGGTTGCAAAAGAAAAGACTGGTTTGACTAATTATATATATATATACATACATATATATATATTAATTAATATATTAATTAAATCTTCAAAATATCTCGATTTTCGCAACTCATAATCTCGAACCCCTATCGAGGTGTGCCGCTAGGCGTTTATAATTTTATACCCATATTCCGAATGGAATGGAAAAGGTTTCGAGTCCCAATTTGATCATATGGAGATGATAGCTTTTTGGATTCAATTATTCTATTGAATTTTCGATATTAATTTCAGCACGTTTCTATCCCTTACGGCCAAACGATAATTCCAAAAGCTACGAAATTTGAAATCCAATAATAATACACTATTATGGATCCAATGGAACTAGTTTCGTCGAATTCCGAGAATGTGCCCTGGAAGGCTATTTTTACTCGTCAATTTTATACAAGTTATTTTTAAAATTGAGTAAATCACTTCTAAATTCAATTTAAAATTTTTATTACCTTCATTCTTATTAAAATAAATTTATTAAGCCTTTAAATTATTTTTATCAAGCTTAAAACTCTAGATTTAATAATTTGAGTAAATTCCAATTACTAATTTATCCAATAAATCATTATATTTGAAATTCAAGTTAAAAATTAACTTTTAAATATTTAAAATCAATTAAATAATCCAATTTCAAATAAAAAAAATTCTAGGTCATTACAAATATTATGATTGTATATGCTTTGTGGGCTGTGATATGGAGTTGGAGCAAATGACGATGGCGAGTATGTACTTATTTTAATTGTCATTGAATTGGTCGATACGATGTGATGGGTTATATATGTATATTAGATAATGTATCAAATTTTTAGATATGATATAAAATTGATAATTTTATTCACTTTAATTCTGTTAGTTGAGAAATTTTTATTTGTATCTCTAATATTGTATCATTCAATTCTATAACTCGTGTACAGTGCCTTGCATCGAGACGGGAAACGTATTATTTTAGATGTATTCGGATATTGAAACTTATTTGTGTTGACCCAAACTGGTGTATACGAGAGATCGCTCCTTCCATGCTCAGTGATTCAAGTTATGAGATGGTAAATACCCTCTGATATTTAAGTCACTGGACAGGTGCGTCACAGTGCTATTTATAATAAAAATATTTAATTAAAAATGTGTTTATAAAATTATATACATATGGATAAAATATGTTCTGGTTTCTTTATAAAAAAATTAATTTCCAAACATATATATACTATTACTATATTTATATTTAACTATTTAATAATACACACACACACAAACATACTTAACTTACTAAAATATAATAAATAGTTTCGGTTTTCTCATTAAAAAATTTATGGTTGCAAAGAAATAAAACTGTATAGGTATTTTAACATTTAATTTAATAAAAATTATATACTTTGATTATTTTATGTTTCTAATATATTTTATAAAAAATTATTATTTTTGGCAATAAGAAAATATTATTCAAAATATAAATTATTTATTTTAGTTAAGTAAAAATGTTTTTTAATGTTTTATAGTTCTAGATTTGAATTTTAAAATATTTACGAAGTTAAAATTAGATATTTTACATATTAAATTTGAATTAAAAATTTATTGACTTGGTCTAAATCTAATTAAATATTTTAAAATTTATTTTTAATATATAAAATAAATTTTGAAACAATATATATGTATATTCATGTAATTCTAAATAATATTTTGAGATAGCCATTGTGCATATGAATGACGAACATATACGTTGTAAATATAAATCCCAACATTTATATATAAATATATATATTAACTATGTGTATATTATTATGTTGCATATGCACGTTATACACATATGAGTATATAATGATATACTTATATACTACATGCAAATCAGTTTCAATTAATTTATTAATTAATTAAATCAAGAAATTAAATAAAATTTTATTTTATTTAAATTAACTAGATTGGATTTAGTAAAACCCATTAGAAATAGAATTCATAGGCCAACTATGATCCAAATAAAGAAAAAACTTGAAATTCACATAATTTATCCATTGTAGACCAACCCAGTTTCAATAATGGTATTAAGCTTAAATGGTCCATGCGGTCTAATTAGTTAACATTTAGGGCCAACTGACTAAACCTATTTATCCGATGAGTTTCTAAAAAAGCAGTGTCTAGGATCGAGGTTGAATAACCAAGTATCCTCCCCTCCTTGGCTATCGGCCTGGACCAGTGGGCACAGTAAGTCCAAAAATTTGATCCTGATGTCTGGCCCAAAGTTATTTGAGCCTTGGGCTAATTTTTAAACTGAAATTTGAAAAATTAAAATATATTTGAATTTAAGTGTTAATTTGAAATATAGAATGAAATTTCATAATCGTTATAAAATAAATTTGAATTTTTCAATTTTTTTTAAAAGAAATAGTTTATTTCAACTTTTTAATATATATATATATATAATTAATTAAATTAAGTAAAATAACTATTTAAAAGGTTAATTATTTAAAAATGTATATGTTTATGTGTGTGTATATTAATATATGTATGTAACTATAATTGTTATAGTTTTATACTTATCTTAAAAAAATACGATAAATTATATTAAATTTTTTAATTAATTTAAATATTTAATTAAATTATTAATCAAATAAATTAATTTATTAAACAAAATTAGTTAATAGTTGTACAAATGAAATGGAACTCTTTACATAACAGAAGTATAAATAATGTTGCAAAGAATCTTGTTTTTAAATTAAGAGAGCTAAGATCATATCTAAAAAAACTAGAACATAAACGTTTTCAGAAACATAAGCACCAGAAAGAGAAATATCCTTAATGAGATCCTAGACTTGGATAAGATGAGTGGGCAGAGAAACCTAACTAGTGACGAGAAATCTAAATTATTCTCCTTAAAAACTGAACTTAATAAATTAATTAGGAAGAAACTATATGGAAACAACGATCCCGTTTCCAATAGATAAAGGAGGGGGACAAAAACACACAAAAAATTGAATGCATTGCTAATGGCTGAAGAAGATAAAATACCATAAAATCTATCAAAGTTAATAATACAGTATATGAGGAGCAGAGGGAATTAAACAACATTTTTACCAACCACTATAGGGAGATCTACGGTAGTAAATGTAAACGTAGAATGCAAGCCAATTAGCTGGCCTTGTACCCGACCTTGAACAACTCCCTAATCAACCTAAATCTCCCTTTTACTGAGGATGAGGTCCGGTCAGCAATTAAGGGATTTTGGAGCGATAAAGCTCTAGGCCCCGATGGCTTCTCAGTATTTTTTTTTATCAAAAATTCTAGAATCTTATCAAAAGGGACATTATGAAACTCTTTATAGAATTGCACAATGGTACCCTCCAATTAAGATGATTTAACCAAGCATCTGTTATTTTAATCCCTAAGAAGGAGAACCCTGAGGATCCTTCCTAAGACCCATCTCCTTGATTAATTGTTCGGTTAAAATTATCACAAAGGTCCTAGTCAATAGACTAAAACATAAAATGAGTAACTTGATTGATTAATCGCAAATAGCCCTTATCCAAGGAAGATCCATTATGGATAGAATCGCCATGGCTTAGTATTTCATCACTTATTGTTATAAAGATAATGTCTCATGCGTTGTCCTAGAACTAGAATTTGCCAAGGCATTTGACTATATCGATTGGAGTTTCTTGCTTGATGCCCTTAAAGCCTGGGGATTCACAGACAAATGGATCTCCTGGATTAGTCTTATTTTAAAGTCTAGTGTGTCCTCTGTTCTAGTGAATGACATCTAGGGAAACAAATTCCAGTTGAAGAGGGGCCTCGACAAGGGAACCCTCTATCACCGCTCCCGTTTAACCTTACGGTGATGTTTTTTATAGGATTATTTCTCTAGCCCTAAGGAACAACATTCTTCCGAGAATATGGAATGACATCACCCTGGATGGGGTATCTACATTGCAATATGCAAATGATACCCTTCTTTTCTACTCCTACCTCCCCCACTATATTGCTTTAGTTGAACTCATTTTATATAACTTTGAACTAATTTTAGGCCTTAAAATCAATTTCCACAAAAGCTCAACTTTAAGTCTTAATAACACTTCTATTAGCTCGAATGAGGTAGCCATCACCGTAAACTGTAGAACCATGAGTTTTCCTTTTAATTATTTAGGAATAAGAATAAGAAATATGAAATCTAAGAAGGAGGATTGAAACACTATTATTGATAGAATCAACATTAAATTGCCTTCTTAGAAAGCTAACTGTCTCTCCATAGCAGGCAAGGCATCCTTATTAATTCGGTATTATCTACTATACCGACTCACTGGATGTCCTGCTATCTATTTCCGAAATAGGTAATTAACAAAATAGACACCATCAGAAGAAACTTCATATGGAAAGGAGGGTCAGAGGGTTCCAATCTGAACTGGCTCATTAATCGAAATCTAGTTTGGAAACCCAAAACCTACGGAGGCTTGAGTATTATTAACCTTAAGGCCTTGGACACTTCCTTACTATGTAAATGGATTTGGAAATTCTTTAGTGAAGATACACTTCCTTGCTATGTAAATGGATTTGAAAATTCCTTAGTAGGGAGACATCTATTTGGAAAGATATTATTAGTTACTTTACTATGATGGTTCAAAACCTAAATTTATTTAATAACCATAAATTTTCTTTCCTTTGGAAAATATCTCTAATCTACATCAAATATTTAAAATTGGACTTGAATACAATGTTAACTTAGGAGATAATACCTACTTTTGGAATGAACCTTGGATCTCCTCCATAGCGCTAAAATACGAATTTTCGGACCTGTTTCAAGTCTCTAACAATAAAAATGACCTTATCATAGTAGTTTACAGACCCCGGTCTACCTTTATGGGATATCTTATTTAGCCAAAACCTAATTGGGAATGAATTTGACCAATTTCAAAGGCCAATTAATATGATTGAAACTTTTAATACTAATACTAATCCCAATCACCTACTATGGTATTGGGATAAAAGTGAATGCTACACCTCAAAATTAATGTATAACTTCTTAACTTACTCAAGAACATCAACTTTTGGTCAGTTTAAATGGATCTAGAGAGCTAATGCCCTCCTAAAGTTAAATTACACATGTGGATTGTTTTACACAACAAACTAAACACCATAACTAGACTAAACTCGAAAATAAATACAATCAATAATATGAACCCTTGTTACCACTGTAATTTGATACCTGAGACAACCTGCCATTTGTTTTTTGATTGCCTCTTCTCTCACCACATTATAGGCAAGCTTTTAAAGGTTTCTAACATAGCTATTACTACTCCCGTACCCCCACCAAAGATTTACTGGAATAGCTATAGATTAACATTTTCACTTCTCTAGAAATCTTTAGACTCTATTTACTCTATCACTTATTGGACCTTATGGTCCGAACGCAATCAAATTATTTTTAACAATAAGTATAATAACTTCAACTCGATTCTTTATTCTATTTCTTGGTATATTACTCTTTGCACAAATATAGATCGAAGTCACTCAAATTGGAGATCTCATCTCCAACCTTATACCGACGACCCCTTGCTATCGATTACCGACCTTCCATTCGCCTAAGCCTTCCCCCATACTAGCAGCCTCACTCTAGCAAGCACAAACCTTTACACACAGCTTCTGACATCGCTCATTCTAGATTCTGGTTTATGCGCTCCTTACACGCGGATCTTTAGCAAGCAGCTCCTCACCTTGCTCTCTCAAGCCAACTCCCTATCTAACATGTTAGGATTCCTTATGGAATATGTTTAAGTCAGGGCAGATCACCACAAGCCACTTCTACTCCGCCCGTGCATCCCATCAGCTGCCCATGTGAGCTTGAAGGCAATTCAACAGTGCACACTATACATAGCATGTGCTCCATGCAAGTTTGATCCCCACATGGAAACCTACTAACCTACAAGCTTATATGCCTCATCACACTAGATCATCTTGTCATAGCCTCCGACCATGTGTAGGCCTAAAGTAAATAATGTTTTCTGCTTGTCCTTCAAAAATGGTTGGCTTCCTCATCTTCTCTTTTGTAATATGAATTTAATGCATCCAGACCATCATTTAAACATGCATGCTTGACATACTACATATGTCCATCACATCAGTTCATTCCGAGATACAATTAATTTTTATGACACATTGAATACTGTGCATTTCAACATCATCTAAGCTACTCCAAGTTCTTCATTTCTTCATGCAGTGTTCCTCATCCTAAAGCATTAGCAAACCCCTGACACACAACACCTCCACATCAATTCCTCCTTCTCCACCTCTAGCATGCAGCGTTCATTCTTGTGCCACCTCGCATGCAACAACAGCAAAACCTGTCATCATGTGACGACCCACATTTCTGACCCCTGAGAACGAAACTTAATAAATCCATGGTATTCATGTATCATTGCCCAAGTATCTGAAAGACGAGTTGGCATGGGGTAAAATATAAGAACAAAACAATGATCTCACAATGGAACGGTTAAATATATAACATAAAAATAAGACAGTACATAAGGTTACTCCCCAAGATGGATTTATCAGAGTTACAACAAAAGTACTACTATCAGTCTAGGTTGTTATAACAACCTGCCTTTAAATATACATACATAGAGCCAACATCTCATAACAGCGGAAATAAATAGCTAGATAGATAAGGAGCCTCCTACTCATCCGCCATCTTCAAAAGAGCCTAAAGAAACCTATTGTTATCCCGCCTTTTGGCAAGGCCATGACACCAGGAACTCGACTAGAAACCAAGAACAGTTCGCCTTGAAAACCGGTTATACATAGGTCTACTATGGATGTCGATGAATTTTGTCCAAGTCCAGATCGGGCTGCAATTAATAAGACACGTCAAGCAGAGCCGTGAAAGTCAACGTTCCGAATTTCAAGACAATACGAGCTCATATGACCAAGTTATCGTCGAGGAAAAACGGAGTGAATGGCCCTAAGGTCGAATCCATAGGCCGAGCCTATGATTCGAATCCATCAA
Organism: Allium fistulosum; assembly: GCA_030737815.1. NCBI lineage: Eukaryota > Viridiplantae > Streptophyta > Magnoliopsida > Asparagales > Amaryllidaceae > Allium > Allium fistulosum. Next base: position 872,474,125 of record CM060903.1, on the reverse strand, counting down.
CATATAATTGCTCTGAATCGTTCGTTATTTCCTTGTTCGAATCCATCAGATTGAAGGGCTTTGAGTCCATAAGCCATGCGATGGTTCGAATCCATGAGACATAACCTAGCTTCGAATCCATCGAACACTCCTTAGTTCGAATCCATCCAAACAGACTACGTTCGAATCCAACATTTCGAACCCATCAAGTTTTCCTCTACTTCGAATCCATGCAATCGATACACTTAGATTCCATCCTGTAAGTTACTTCAAATCCACCCTGTTGAGGCAGCTTCGAACCGATCAACCGTGACATACCTTTGTCGATTCGAACGAACGTATCTTCGAATCCACTCCCTCAAAACCATTACGTCAAAGCAGCTAGAAACATGGATTCGACCCAGTCAACTCAGAGACAAAGTCGGATCAATATGAAGAAGGCGCACCACCTCATCACGAAGGCACATTGAAACATCGATTCGACCCTATCGAGTCGATAAGAATCGATTCGAAGCGATCGACTCGAGTGAAGCGATTCGAAGGGAATCGATTCGAAGGAGCTTTTCAACCGATAACATGATCTTGAATCGATCATATCTCGAGATCTACAAGTCTGAATGCTATGAAATTTTCGCAGTAGCTTACTGGCAACCAAAGGAGTGTTCATGCCAAATTTCATCTCAATCAGAGCAAATCTTGATTGATTCGAAGTTGAGTTCGAATCGATCCCAAAGTGGGCCCGGATTTCCTGAAAGCAGGCATGTGGGCCCCCTCACGTACCAGAACTGGTCTCCCCGAATTTTAGGCAAAATATCAGCCTCCTACACCTATAAATAGAGCCCCTGGTCATTCAGAAAAGGAGTCGGATAATTCTAAGAGCTAAAGAGCGCCCAGACTCTGCCAGATTTACTTCAAATCACCACCGCTGCTTTAGTTTCAGACTTAGCTTAGAAAATCAGTTGTATTACATTATAAGGAATTATAATCTTCAAGCACGAGCAATAAAATCATCAAACTTCATAGTGGACGTAGGCGAAATGCCGAACCACTCTAAATCGATGTCTTCTGTGCAATTTACTTTTTGTTATTTGGAGTTTTTGTTAGATAATCCTGAGTTTTAATTTTCTTTCTTCACTTTTATCTCTTCAAAAACTTCCGAAGAGTGTTGTGCCCATTTTTGGTACAAACACTTTGGTGCTTTCATTGAGAAAAACCAGCTTTTTCTCCTGCTCCTTGGATCTACCATCGGTACCGGATTGCATAAATCCAAGAGGAAGATCCAAATCCCTAATCCAGAATCCTTCCATTCTATTCAGATTTTCATAAAATCTAGGCAAGGAACCCACTACTTAAGATGGTTAGTACAAGAACTACCTCTACAGCTGCTGGACAAGAAGGAAGGAATGGCCAGAATCCTGCACAACAGCAGCCATCCAATAATGACAACACTGCTCACTCGGATCCGTATGGACCTGCCACCAGACAAGAATTCCATGTGTTGCTCCAGGAATTAACTCAAAGTCGGCAACAGTTGGCCGAACAGTTGCATGCTAATATTGAATTGACCAACCAATTGAACCGCCGAAGGCGTAGGAGGACCAGGAGGGATGATGCTTCCCACTCGTCCATTGAAAGTTCTGCTTCATCTGACTATCATGGCAGGTCTACACGTCCCCGATTGGACGCAAGTCATACACAAGCTACCAGATATCAACCTGCCTTGACTGTAGGACAATTAAGGGTCGGACCGTCAACTAGCTTCCAGGCCGGGCCCTCGTCACGAGGAGGTGCTGTTCTCCAGCATACCGCAGACGATCGCGCTGCAACCACCGCGGTAGAAACAAGGGTTGATACCCGAAATCTATCAGATCCAAATAATCAACAACGTGGGCGTACTCCTGAACCCTACGTCCCAGAGGATGTGGAGCCAAGGAGGCGAGACATGGGCCGTCGACAGCGTCCGGTCCAAACTCGCACTGTGGAACCCGACCACACCTTAGCTCAACATGCACATAATGTGGCTATGCCCGATATTTCAACCATGATCCGTCAGATGATCCGCGAAAGCCAAGGCCTTACCAATGACGACTGGGGAATCTCCCGTAGTCATACTCCCTTCACGAATGAGATATTGTACGCTGAACCTCCTCGGCGATTCAGAATGCCAACTCTCCCTATGTACGAAGGAAATTCCGATCCCAATCAATACATTTTGAAATATGAATGGTCAATGAGCGCCGCAAGGGCTGACGATGCAGTAAAGTGTCGAAGTTTTCCCATCTCTCTGGGAGAAATCGCAACAATGTGGTTTACGCGATTACCACCTAGGTCTATCTCTTCATTTGATCAACTGGCTAAGAAATTTGTCGAACAGTTCCGTATGCATGTCGCCAGACCTAAAGACGTTAACACCCTATCTAGCATCACCCAAGCTAAGGGAGAAACACTCAGACGTTATTTAGAAAGATTCCACGCGGCATGTGTAGAGATTAGCAATCCTAATGATAACTCTATCTTGATGGCGTTAACCAAAGGAATCGATCCTGATTCTGAGTTTGGAAATTAGTTAGCTAGGAAACCACCCGCATCGTTGGACCGTTTCTACTCCAAAGCCGCTCAATTCTTACGGCAAGAGGATGCGAAACAGTCTAGGAAGCAGGACGATGCGATGCCCAGAACTGAAGGAATACAAAGTAATGTGGCAGTTAAACAGTCCGGTGAGAGTTCTGGAAAAGTTCAGTTGAATATACAGAACAAACAGACTCAGCCACGAGGCAGCAATGGTCAGGATAAGAAGAGAGATCCAAACCGAGGCCCACGACGCAGGGCTCCAATGTTCGATAATTACACACCATTGAATACATCATTGGAAAATGTATACCTACAAACTTGCAACACTGTGCAGTACAAGAAGCCCACTCCGAAGCAGTCATCGAAGAGGCAGATTCAGACAGGGAAGTTTTGTAGGTTTCACGAAAGTTACTGCCACAATACTAATGAGTGTCGACATTTGCAGGACCTCATAGAAAAGTTGATCAGGGAGAGACAGTTAGATCAGTTTGTGCGAGCGCCGCAGCCTGGTGGTGCGGGCCCGTCACATCAGAACCGTGCACAAAATCAAGAAAGACAAGAGGAGCTTGCTCGAACGGGCAGGAGGCTAGTTATAAACACAATAAGTGGTGGTCCCCATCCAGCAGACAAAAGCTGGAGGGAAATGGAGTCGTATGCTAGCTCTATCAGGCATGCGAGCTTTGAATGTTGCAGTAATTGTGAAGATGGAACTCCGGCTAAACAACAAAAGGCAATGTCTGATGATATCATATTCAGAAGCAGAGATGCTGATAAGATCGAAGCCCCAACAATCGACCCACTAGTCATATCCACCCAGGTTGGTCCTGCTTGGATGAAGAGGATCCTGGTTGACAGTGGGAGCTCCGTAAACATTTTACTCAAACGGGCTTATGATTTAATGAAAATGGAAGCAAAGGACTTGAAACCTTGCAAATCTTGAGTTCACGGCTTCAATGGGAGTGCTACAATACTCATTGGAATAGTAGAACTGCTAGTGGAATTGGGAGTTGGAGAGCGCCGGAGAGTCCGGTTGTTGCAGTTTGTTGTTTTAGACATCGATTCACCTTATAACGCATTTTTGGGCCGACCGGCCCTTGCTGAATTCAGGGCAGCCATTGCCCCGTGGTGTTTGACTCTGAAGTTCCCCACTGACCACGGGATTGGAGTCATTCAAGGAGATCAGGCAGCAGGAAGAGCCTGTTATGTTACTGAGCTACACGAGGTGCAGAAAAAGGAGAAAGGAAAGGGCGTGGAGGAATCTCTATGCGTCCGTTTTACAGACAATTGACAACTAGCGCCTGGGCCCCGGCCCAGGCACCACTACCAATTCCTTAAAGATCTTGACCCTAGAGACAACGAAGATAAAGACGAATCTAAAGAGAATCAAGCTTCCCAAGCCGAACTGACTGTGGACGTCCCAGTCAGTGAGGATGACAATTCAAAAGTACTAAAAGTTGGATCTCAACTGGGAAAATAGATACAATAGGAATTGGTTGAATTTCTCCAAGCGAATCTCGATGTTTTCGCTTGGACACACTCTGATATGTGTGGAATCTCACCAAACATCGCAAGTCACTCCCTGAATATTGATCCGCGACATGTTCTGGTCAAGCAAAAAAGGCGTGGTATGGATCCAGAGAGATCTGCCGCCCTTAAAGAGGAGGTTGACAAATTACAATCAAATGGGTTCATTCGAGATGTTTTATACCCAGAATGGGTATCAAATCCAGTGTTGGTTCGAAAACCGAATGGGAAATGGAGAACTTGCGTCGATTACTCCGACTTAAACAAGGCTTGTCCAAAAGACAGTTTTCCACTTCCTCGAATCGATTGGCTCGTAGACTCCATGGCTTTACATGAATTATTATCTTTCATGGATGCTTACTCTGGCTACAATCAAATACCTATGCATTTGCCTGATCAAGAACATACTAGTTTCGTGACCGATCTGGGACTCTACTGCTATAGAGTCATGCCTTTCGGTCTAAAAAATGCCGGAGCAACGTATCAACGCTTGGTCAATCGGATGTTCGCCGACCAGATTGGGAAGACCATGGAAGTTTACGTGGACGACATGTTAGTAAAGTCCCGCTTCTCCACAGACCATGTCAGAGATTTAAATTCAATGTTCTGCATTCTTCGAGAATATGGAATGAAGCTCAATCCATTAAAGTGTCACTTTGGCGTCGCCTCTGGAAAGTTCCTCGGATTTATCGTTAATGCTCGAGGGATAGAAGCAAATCCCGAAAAGATCTGGGCGATAAGAAACTTGCAAACTCCAAGAACCATAAAGCAAGTCCAGAGTCTCAACGGGAAGGTAGCGGCATTAAGCAGGTTCATTTCAAAGTCCACTGATAAATGCATTCATTTCTTCGATCTGATTTGAAAGGGTAAGCGAAACTTTGAATGGACCATGGAGTGTGAAGGCGCATTCTGATCGCTGGTTCAACATCTTTCCACACCGCTGATCCTGTCAAAGCCGATTGATCATGAACAGTTGTACCTTTATCTGGCAGTATTGGAGCATGCAATCAGCACTGCTCTAGTTCGAGAAGAAGACCGAGTGTAGAAACCGGTCTAATATGTTAGTAAACGGTTAACAGGAGCTGAAAGAAATTACCCAAGATTGGAGAAATTGGCTTATTGTCTGGTCATTGCCTCAAGAAAGCTTCGCCCTTATTTCCAAGCTCATCCTCTTACTATGTATACCGATCAGCCGTTACGATAGGTCCTCACGCGGCCTGAGACGTCTGGTAGGTTACTCAAGTGGAACATTGAACTAAGTCAATTTGATATCGCTTATGCTCCGTTAAGAGCCATTCAAGGACAAGTCCTAGCTGATTTCATAGCCGAATTTACTATTCCAGAGGACTTGCCCGAAACCAGTGAATCCCCCGAATACATCTGGAAGCTGTATACTGACGGTGCATCAAACGATCGGTGTTCGGGCGCTGGAGTTGTACTCGAAACTCTCGAAGGCCGATCTATATGTTATGCTTTGAGGTTAGATTTTCATGCAACCAATAATGAAGCTGAATATGAAGCCCTCTTGACCAGACTAAAATTTGCCAGAGATTTGAGAATTATCGCTGTGAAAATTTATTGTGATTCTCAATTAGTTGTATGTCAAGTACGGGGAGAGTATCAAGCGAGAGACCGAAGGCTGGCTGCTTACTTAGCTCGAGTTCAGGAAGTACTAAATCAGTTTGATTATTATGCCATTTATTATATACCACGAGATCGCAATCAAAGAGCCGATTCATCGGCAAAGTTAGCCAGCACGGGTGAAGCACAGCAAATGAGGCTTGTCCCCGTCGAAACTTTATCCTCCCCAAGCATCGATCATATTGAGACGGATTTTGTGTTTGAAACCGCTCACAGTAGAGAGTCGTGGATGACCCCATATCGAAATTAGATTGAGAATGGAACATTGCCTGAGCATAGAAATGAGAAAAGGCAAATTCTGCGAAAAGCTTCACGATTCGTCATTCAGGATGGAGTCATGTATAGAAGAGGTTATTCTGTTCCTCTCCTCCGGTGTATCGCACACGATGAAATCAAGCGAGTGTTACATGACGTACACGAAGGAGAATGTGGCGATCACACCGGTGGACAAGCTCTTGCTAAAAAAATACTCCGATATGGATACTACTGGCCGACGGTGAACCGAGACGCAGCAAACTATGCCAGGAAGTGCGATAAGTGCCAGAAACATGCCCGAATTCCAAGAGCTCCACCCACCGAGATAACTCAAATGGTCAGTCCCTGGCCATTCGCTATGTGGGGCATAGATATCATCGGTGCTCTACCTCTGGCAAAAGGTGGTGCGAAGTACGCCATCATCGCCGTTGATTACTTTACAAAATGGGCTGAAGCCGAAGCTCTCGCAACAATTACGATGAAGAAAGTAATAAATTTCGTAGTTCGCAACATCATCTGTCGATTTGGACCCCTGCATACCATCATCACCGATAATGGGACCCAATTTGATAGTGCAGAATTCAAGAATTTCTGTCAACGGTTTCATATCCATGAAAAATTCTCGGCAGTTGCACATCCACAGGCAAACGGTCAGGTCGAAGCTGTCAATAAAGCTATAAAATCCATCCTAAAGAAACGACTGGAAAAAGCTGGGGGCAAATGGGTCGATGAACTTCCTATGGCATTATGGGCTTATCGAACAACTCACAAGATCGCAACCGGACACACCCTATTTTCCTTATCTTATGGCTCGAAAGCCGTTATTCCAGTCGAGACGGAAGTGTTTTCCCATCGCGTAACTTATTATGATCCGAAAACAAATGCTATATTGCTTGCTGAATCTTTGGATCTACTAGATGAGAAGCGTGAAGAGGCAGATTTGAGGGCTGCTACATATCGGAGTCGAGTCGCCCGATTATACAATGCCAAAGTTCGACCTCGAACTTTTGAACTCGGTGATCTCGTTCTCAAGAGAATCTATCCGGTTCCTTCACACATGAAACCAAATTGGGAAGGACCATACGTAATTACACAAAGACTTGGAGATGGCACATTCAAACTATCGACCGTTGACGACCTTGATTTGCCAAGGGCTTGGAACAGCGAGAGTCTCCGTCGCTACTATATATGACAGGCTTTATTTACTTCATTGCATTTTTTCACTTTTGAAATTTACTTTTGCATTTCGAAATTAGAATTTGTAATAAGGCAACTGACTTTGCCATATTTTCTTATTTCAACAATAAAATGCCATCTCTTTGAGCCAGAGCTGTGATTCATTAAATACAATGTACAACATCATGATGCACGGAGAGCTGAATTCCATCACACAGTGGAATTTATTTCAAGTAGGGGGTGGCCATGATACGATCGTCCACTCGCTAAATGAAACCCAAGCTCGGGGGCAAGCCATCACGTCAGGCTAAAAATGGATTGATACACGACAATCCTTCACTTAAACTCCGTACTCCCAGAGTGCGAGACGGAGTATAAACATTTATTCAACTCCGTACTCACAGAGTGCGAGACGGAGTATAAACATTTATTCAACTCCGTACTCACAGAGTGCGAGACGGAGTATAAACATTTATTCAACTCCATACTCCCAGAGTGCGAGACGGAGTATAAACATTTACTTAACTCCGTACTCCCAGAGTGCGAGGCGGAGTATAAACACTTAACTCCGTACTCCCAGAGTGCGAGGCGGAGTATAAACATTTATTCAACTCCGTACTCCCGGAGTGCGAGACGGAGTATAAACATTTACTTAACTCCGAACTCCCGGAGTGCGAGACGGAGTATAAACATACATCGACTCTATATTTATCCCCCAGACTGGGGGCATAACCAAGGCAAATATTGAATTGAAGACAAAAGAGAACATGTTTTCATTATCAACAATAAGAATCTGATTACAAGCTGGCTCAAAAAATCCCTACTAGTGGAAGCCGAATCCACATCTATACACGACTATAGAAAGGTCCACAAAACAAAACACTACCCCCGGACACGACAACAAACCAAAGAAAGAGTTCAATCTTTCTTCTTCCTCGGTTTCTTCTTTGGGGTAGTCCCACTGGATCCGCCGCCCGATTTCTTCCTAAATCTTTTACCCTTCTCCGGTTTGTCCTCCGATGGCGACATAATGTCAACATCTTCCTCGGAGCTTGAGGCAACAGAGATTCTCCTGGAGGGTTGAACTGGAGGCATAAAAGCAGTAACGGGAAGTGGGGCAAGAGCGTTTTCAATGACCACAGTGCCGCCCGGGGATATCATCATTAGAGGGGCAGGCCTAGATGGGTTCATACCAACATTCACTGCTGCCATCTCAGCACTGATTTCAGCCAAAACATCATACTTACGAGATACTTGGGCCGCGCTGGATGTGCTAGTAGCTGGCATAGAAGAACTAACAGCTGGAGCGACCCCACTCATGGCGTAAGAAGGATCGGTGAAGGGATCATTAGGTTGACTGAGAAGTTCCTCAATCATCTGAGCGTCGAAAGACAACATGCTCATTTCTCCTTCTTCGCCGACCACGGTAGATGTCATAATGGCTTCGGTGACAATGGCCCTCTACGCTTAAGATGAAGCTTGAGATGCAGGAGGTGCAGAGATAATGACTCCGGTCACTGAAATATGAAAAGACGACGATTGTTAGCTAAGTGTATTACTTCGTGATCATCACACTAAAAAACGGGAAGCGTTCGAGTACCTTCCTTAGCCTGACCCGGAGCATGGGCAGGAGCAGAGGCAGGAGCATTGGCAGAAGACAATTGCGGCTGGTCTTGATTATAAGCAGGAACGGGCTGGAGATCGACCGCTCCAACGGCTTCGGGCAATGTCGGAATCACGGCTCCAACATTTGCTTCGTGATGGTCGATCCCCGAACCCTCACCTGCCTCTATGTGTTGAGCACCAAGCCACTCTCTCGCCACATAAATCACCGCATCGTGAAGAACTTTCCTCTCATCCTCAGTAAGCAAGCGCATCTCTAGGTCAAAATCATCAAGTGTTTCATCTGGATGCGCCGCTCTCTTATCCTCCACCAGCCTGGTCCAGGCGTTGTACAGAATCATGGAATCATCTCCCAGCCACGATAAATTTCTCTGCTCCAACACATTAGCATTATATGTGACCAGGAGATCATCAAAGTCGACTTCCATCCTGGACCGCTCCACCATAATTTTTTCCTGAATTTCTGCCTCCGCAGACTTATTCTTGGCCGCCGCCGCAGCAAGTTCGGCTCTGAGGGATACAGCTTGGTCGCATGCATCCTGAGCGGTGGTGTTTGCATCGTCTCTCTCTTTCACCACTTCAGCAAATTTGGCCTTGAGCTCATTCAGCTCCTTAACAGCTGCGTCTCGCTCAGCTACGACATTGGTGTAACGATGGCCCATCTCTTCAACCGTGGCACAGTGTGCCTGCTGCATCCTCGTCATTTTGGCCACAGCATCATCATGCTTTGTAAGCGCTTGGAGTTCAGAGTTTCGAGACGACTCCAACTCGGATTGAAGAACCTGGATGATGCGATCTTTTTTGACAATGTCAGCATCACGCTCCTGAATAACCTTTGCTCGGTCAAAAGCTACCTTTGAAGCTTTCACGGCTGCTTTGTACCAATCCTTGTATTGGGCATAGAAGTCGCGAATATATCTGTGCGCAGTATTTTCGGCATCCTGAGGAATCCTCTTGAGATGAGGAGGAAAGACATATGCATCCATACAGATTTTTGGGAAGTCCTTTTTCATTTGAGCAAGCTGGATGGCTCCTTCGCTTGTCAACTCAGCCGGAGCCCGCTCAACGATGGCAGCTGTCGGTGGTTCAACTCTAGGCCGCTGAGTCTCGGGCCTTGAAGGTTGGGGAGGCTGTTGCTGCTGTGAAGACCCAGGGAGATCTACGGGAGCCCTGGGAGGCGGAGGAGAACGAGATCGCGGTCGGTACTGATAGCTCTTATCTCTGTCAGAGCGATCTTGACTAGAATGGCTACGCCAATGCTCTCGATCTCTGTCATAGCGATCCTGATTGATATAGCCTCGCCCGTGATCCCTATCTGGTTCTCTCTTACGAGAATCATAATATGGGGAAGATTGGCGCACATTACGGAGTCTATCCAAAGTGGATCCGCGATCTGACATCTCACCTGCAATAAGAAGAAGCTACAGATTAGAATCCTACAAAACAATAATTAATATGCGAAAGTCATTTAGTGGTGTGGAAGTGTGTGTAAATGTGTAAACCCCCAGACCAACCGGAAGTGTTGACCGCACTCAAAGGAAAGGGCTCGCTCATATTTAAAACATCTTGAAATTCCTCCAACCCGGGATTACATGAAATCGATATAAAATCCGGGATGAGAATATCGTCAAGCCCTTTAAAAGTATCTCTCGAATGAGAAGGGGCGGCCTCAGAAATCATGACTCCGGAAGTGGGAGGAGACACATCTACGGATTTCCACCCCTTAGACTTGAGTTTTTTGGAAACGACGACCTTGCTTTTCCGTCTTTCTCCCAGCTCTTCGAAGTTGCCCGAAAGATCAGCCATCTGCTCCACATCTGTATGGGTCCTTTCTTCATCGCTCACTTCGGTTATTGTGATTCCGAGCGTTTTCTTCGCCATTTTCTTCTTCTTTTTCTTGCTTTTCTTCTTTGAGGCAGGCTTTGACATCCCCTCGATGACTATGCTCTGATTTATTTCAATCAAGCCGAGAGCTCTTAAGTTATTATTATTCAGCACCGAGTCGACGTGTCTCAGCTCGCTTGGAACTTCCTGAAGACTTTGGACTATGCCCTTGTAGTACCCGCCATCGGGTCTGGAGATAATGGCTGTAATAGAGACAAGATGTCAATATCAATGCCAAAAAACTGTTGATCAGGGAAAATCATCGACATATGAGGACACTTACGTCTAGTAAACCATCACCTAGCAAAACCAGGAGGACACCAGACATAAAACCATTCATTCTTGAAATATCTAAGTCTGGTCCAGGCCCCAATAATAACTTGGCAATTTCTGACTGCCTCCAAAAATGTAAAGGACGGACTATTGCCCTTGCTCTTGAAATTAAATATGTATCTAATCTCGGTTGGCCTTGGCGGGCGAAAGAGACAGTCCATAAATATGACAAAAGCACTATTCAGCAACGCATGTCCGTTGGGATGAAGTTGCGAAGGAGCAATTCCTAAGTACGACAACATTTCCCTAATGTATTGGTTAAAAGGAGGAAGAGTTCCAGCCGCGCAAGCATGGCGGTAGAAGGCAGTATATCCTTCAGGCGGATTATGCGGTCTGTCATCAGCACTGAGTAATAATACATCGTTCAGAGATATGTTATGTTTCAAGCATATCCGACCCAATAAGGATTTAGAGATATTAGACTAGACAGAATCAACGGGATCCTCGATAAATATAGCCTCCGGCAATTCATCTGGAGCTAGGTCGATTACGTCAGCAGGAATATTGGGAATCTCAAGGATCGAAGGAGGAGAACTCTGAATCTCCTGCTGTTGCGAGCTCGAAGATTCCATAGCTGACTAACTCATCATAAAGCAACGTTAAGTACATAAAGAGCCCGTGCATTCCCCAGTGTAGAGTGTGCGAACATGTCGTGCAGTCCAAGTGTTGTGCGTTACTTAAGCAAATTTTGTAGACTGAAACGAGATGTACGAACGACGAAACTCCGAAAATCAAGACTGGAAATGACCGTCATCGTTGACCGTCATATCCACGCAATCCAAATGCTATCGACCGATTCAAGTATAAATCTGTTATGTTTTTGGTTGAGTCCTGGTTCCATCGACGAGCTTCAAAAGGCAGTCAAATGTGCGGTCCTACAGTCAAGTTCAGTTGTGCAAGGCCGAAGCTCGTCGAAATTAAGTGTTCACGTATGCTAAAGTTCATTGAGTTCATCAAACTTCAGCTCGAAATCGGCCGTAGTTCAGATATTAAAACGAGTCAGAGATATCGCATTCTCCAGGTCAAGAGCGATCGAATCGATCACTTCGAATCGAAGCCAGACGACTCGACATGCTTCGAATCGATCAGGGTCGACTCGATGTGCTCCGTATTGATGTGGACATTTGGAACGATGCCTCGTACCGATTAATGGAACGCTTCGAGTCCATCAAGATAGCCTTCACATCAGTCAAGGACAATTATTCGAATCGATCAGGCCAAGCATCTTCGAATCGATCGTAGTGTTATGAATTCGAATCGATCGATTCGAACCGCCTTACCTCGCAAGCCTCGATTCGAAGCCACATATAATCGAGATCGATTCGGACTATTCTATCCCGGATCGATACGAAGCATAGAGATGAAACAATCTCTCAGACTCTTCTTCTCCAAGAAACCTCAACACATTGTCATCCATGATCCATCGATACGATCAATTTCGCTCGGATCTTAAGAAACCCTTCGAAACTGATCTCAGGAAGGATTCGAGGATGGTGGCAATTCCAGTTTCATCGTCCTTAACTCGATTTCCATCCATTAACTACCTGGTTTAATGTAATCGTGACTAATAGATCAGAGCTTTCGATCGAGTCAGAGGAATTTTTCTCTCGAGCTTTTGGGGGATCGATACGAAGGAAGAGGCAGAGTAACAGTAAAAAGTGAAAGTGAGAATGACCCCGCGTATTTATATGGATCTCAAATAGGAAACGGGACGCTTCGCCTCCCGGTCAAACCTAACCGATTGCCACCGGTCATAAACCATATCGATCCGAACAACCACATTTGAACCCCTCACGTTCGAATCCATCAAAGCTTCGAATCCCTCAAAGCTTCGAATCCATCAAGGCAACATCGATATGAAGCTTCATCGATTCAAAGCTTCATCGATTCGAGGCAATCAACAAAAAACTGAATCGGATTCACCGTGTCCCATCGATTCAAAATGCTAGCTTCACAACCATCGACTCGTAGCGATTCGAAAACTATCGATTCGTAGCGATTCGAAGACTATCGATTCGAATGATCATTTCGAATCCAACGAAAACCATCGATAAGGATGGACACATCGCTTCAATATAAATAATTACTGGTCTACCTTTTACATCGGTTCAGGAGAGGATCGATACAAGGGGATAATCTTAGACATTCATCAAAACGATGTTTTAACTCGAATCTCAAATCGATTCAGGAGAGGATCGATGCAGACTTCGATAATTAACTGAACTGGCAACAACGTGCAAACACGCAACGTTAACAAAAGTCAAGATGACACATATATGCACGTATGTTCGACTGATACTTAATCTTTGACAATCACAGGAATCAGACGCTCGTCTCATCGTAAATCCGACAGCATACCGATAATCACAATCATACGACGATCAATTACAGCTATACAGGATACAGTTTTCAGCGAAACATGTGATGATTATCAAACAGGAACTACTGTTATTCAAAGCACGTCATGTTCACACAAGACATACTTTAGGGGGCAAAAAATGTTATCCCGCCTTTTGGCAAGGTCGTGACACCAGGAACTCGACTAGAAACCAAGAACAGTTCGCCTTGAAAACCGGTTATACATAGGTCTACTACGGATGTCGATGAATTTTGTCCAAGTCCAGATCGGGCTGCAATTAATAAGACACGTCAAGCAGAGCCGTGAAAGTCAACGTTCCGAATTTCAAGACAAACCGAGCTCATATGACCAAGTTATCGTCGAGGAAAAACGGAGTGAATGGCCCTAAGGTCGAATCCATAGGCCGAGCCTATGATTCGAATCCATCAACATATAATTGCTCTGAATCGTTCGTTATTTCCTTGTTCGAATCCATCAGATTGAAGGGCTTTGAGTCCATAAGCCATGCGATGGTTCGAATCCATGAGACATAACCTAGCTTCGAATCCATCGAACACTCCTTAGTTCGAATCCATCCAAACAGACTACGTTCGAATCCAACATTTCGAACCCATCAAGTTTTCCTCTACTTCGAATCCATGCAATCGATACACTTCGATTCCATCCCGTAAGTTACTTCGAATCCACCCTGTTGAGGCAGCTTCGAACCGATCAACCGTGACATACCTTTGTCGATTCGAACGAACGTATCTTCGAATCCACTGCCTCGAAACCATTACGTCAAAGCAGCTAGAAACATGGATTAGACCCAGTCAACTCAGAGACAAAGTCGGATCAATACGAAGAAGGCGCACCAGATCATCACGAAGGCACGTTGAAACATCGATTCGACCCTATCGAGTCGATAAGAATCGATTCGAAGCAATCGACTCGAGTGAAGCGATTCGAAGGGAATCGATTCGAAGGAGCTTTTCAACCGATAACATGATCTTGAATCGATCATAGCTCGAGATCTACAAGTCTGAATGCTATGAAATTTTCACAGTAGCTTACTGGCAACAAATGGAGTGTTCAGGCCGAATTTCATCTCAATCAGAGCAAACCTTGATCGATTCGAAGTTGAGTTCGAATCGATCCCGAAGTGGGCCCGGATTTCCTGAAAGCGGGCATGTGGGCCCCCTCACGTACCAGAACTGGTCTCCCCGAATTTTAGGCGAAATATCAGCCTCCTACACCTATAAATAGAGCCCCTGGTCATTCAGAAAAGGGGTCGGATAATTCTAAGAGCTAAAGAGCGCCCAGACTCTACCAGATTTACTTCAAATCACCACCGCTGCTTTAGTTTCAGACTTAGCTTAGAAAATCAGTTGTATTACATTATAAGAAATTGTAATCTTCAAGCATCGAGCAATAAAATCATCAAACTTCATAGTGGACGTAGGCGAAACGCCGAACCACTCTAAATCACTGTCTTCTGTGCAATTTACTTTTTGTTAGATAATCCTCAGTTTTAATTTTCTTTCTTCACTTTTATCTCTTCAAAAACTTCCGAAGAGTGTTGTGCCCATTTTTGGTACAAACACCTATCATTTTTAGACTACTCAAATATAAATGAGTACTTGAGAGTTTAGGGAAAATAAATAATTTGGGTCAGACAATAAGTCTGGTATGAATAAACTCGAAATAAAAAAATAGAACATAGAATAACTGGTGAGACCATGTCAAAAAATGCAAATTGGGTTACCCCTCACAAGGACAACATCCAAGCATAAAAGAATGGACATAAATAATTAAACATCGCAAAGAGCTCAAGATGCTTCCCGATGCAATTAAGAAAGAATCAGTCCAAAGATTTGAATCAAAAATAAGGAAAAGGAATTTTTCCAACAATGACTAGGGGAGTGCCAGAAACATCCAAGCCGAAACCCGCCAACCTTACCGAGTATCCAATTATTTCGCATCTCTATGCGCATACAACCGAAACCAATCTAGAGTAGATGTGACAATACCCTAATGGGAGAAACCCCACATAGCTTGGCCCTCACTCGCTCTTTATTTAGTCATTTCCGATAAAGGATATCAATGCTCTAAATAAGCAACAAATCATCTTAGATTGACGAAACAAAAACAAAAGGAAGAAGGGTATGGAAATCAATAGTTAAGGTATCAACTATCGGGGATAACAAAACGATTGCATATGGAAACTAAATCTTATACTCTTTCAATGCTTGGAAAATATCCATATACTTATCTCATTGGTATAAGTATATTCACAAAACATTTGGGAGGATTTTTATTTCAAAACCATACTTAAATAGGTCAAAAACAATTGTCTACAAGAAAGATAAATGTTTTCCATACCATCATAATTATAAAGATCATTTATGGAAATCAAATCTTGTACACTTTTCACGTTTTCGATATTCTCAACTTACTCTATCCCTCGTCTAGAAACAAAGCCAGGTAAGTCAGGGCACTGGTTGTTCCTAGCCTTTCCTAAACACTTCGGTTCTAAATCTCATAGGTAGAGGATCAATCTACTCATCGGCTTTTAGTGCCAAGTATATGACAACTTACTTTCCATAAATAATCCATTTAAATCATTATATAAATTTCAAAGCTCCTTTAAAATACTTTTAACCAAGATTTAAAACTTCCATTCAAGTCATAACTTAAACCCATCATCTTTAAAGGAGAATACGACCAAGAGGGGCAAAGCTCCCTCTTAATCAAATGAGATAGCTAAAAGGGGAGTTATTTCCTTTTAACCAAAAAGTCACTAAATGTCAATCCTAAGTTAAAAGTTGGTGTAAGTTCCCTTTAACCAAATGTCAAGGTTTTTGCTCATAAACTGGCCGAGCACAAATCAATCAACCAAACAAGAATAATAACAAGAATAATAATAGAACCATTATTATTGACAATTTACAATCAATAGTTAACACAACACTTATTAAAATGTGAATGAGTCAAAGGAAATAAATTAAGATTACACTCACTGTAAAATAATTAAATTATACTCACATAATAAGTTATACCCACTAAACTATGAAAACAAGGAATATACTCACATCCTATTTGCTTTGCTGGAGACTTGGAATACTTCGCCTTTGATAATGAAATTTAGTTATTTTCTTTAGTTTGTAAATGAATTAAAATGAGATATGGACTTGGTTATTTATAGGTAAAGAGAAGGGTAATTTAGTAATTTCCTATAGCTTAACCTGATTCGACCAGATTTTGGTCCAATAGAAACCAACCTTATGGCCTAATTTGATTCGACCACATTTTGGTCCAATAAAAAATATGCTTATGGCCTAATTTTATTCGACCATATTTTGGTCCAATAGGAATCCTCCTTATCGACTATGGCCTAACCTGTTTCGACCAGATTTTGGTCCAATGGCAACCATCCACATGGCATAACCTGATTCGACCAGATTTTGGTCCAATGGCAACCATCCATGTGGAATATAATAATCATTATGCTATTCTATTTTATTTGGAAAGTAATTATACTATACTTTTTTATTAGGCAAGGTTAATAATTCTTTCTTGTTTTATTAGGCAAGTAATTATACTATTCTTTTTATTTAGCAAGGTTAATAATTCTTTCTTATTTTACTAGGCAAGTAATTATACTATTCTGTTTTATTAGGTAAGGTTAATAATTGTTTCTTGTTTTACTAGGCAAATTCTTTTCTTAAGTAATCATTCTCGTTTGGTTTATTAGGCAAACTTATTCTTAAATAAATCGGTACCCCTAACCGTCTTATAACTCGAACCATCTTTAAACTAACATTTTACATCAGTTTTAAAAATCCAATCGAGACGTTTTATCCAAAATTTTATTTTAGATATAAAATCCATTATTTAATCATTTAAAAACATATTAACTATTCAAGTTCAAAGTGATTAGATTATGGGTCGTTACATCCTCCCCTCCTTAAAGGAAATTTCATCCTCGAAATTAATCAGATAAACTCAAGATATCAAAGAAACCCAAAATGATATCATATATACCATACAAAGATACAAGGAAAGTGGCCTCAACACAACTGGTGAGTACACTAAAAAGAAACAACAAAATAAAAAACAACTACATCAACTCGGGATAAGAATCCCTAATATAATCTTCAGTTTCCCAATTACAATCTCTAACATCTCCACTCCACTGAACCTTAACAAGATTCACAACCTTCTTCCTTAATCGCTTTATATCTTGAGCGACAATACAAATAGGCCGCCTAAGAATGGTTAGGTTAGGCTGAACCTCAAAATCAACTTGTTGTCCCGGTTCTACTATCATCGAAGGGTCGTGTACATACTTATGTAAATGAGATACGTGAAATATGTTGTTCACATCTGATAGTCAGTCTGGTAACTCCACTTTATATGCAAGTTTACCAATTCAGTCTAGTATGGGAAAAGGGCCAATATATCGAGGGGCTAACTTCTCTGTCATCCCAAACCTCACAACAATTCTCAAAGGAGAGACTTTTACAAGTACCAAGTCCCCGACTAAGAACTCTAGATCCCTACGCCTTTGATTTGCATAACACTTTTGCCGATCTTGTGCTTCCTTCATCTTTCTTCTAATATTAGCTACCTTCTCATTAGCTTCTAAGATTATGTCGGGTCCAAGAACAAGTCTATCTCTAGATTCAACCCAACACGAAGGAGAATGACATGGACGACCATAAAGAGCATTGAAAGGGATCATACCAATGCTTGCTTGATAGCTGATGTTGTAAGTGAATTCGACTAAAGGTAAATGATCTTCCTATGAACCCCTAAAGTCTAGAATGCATGCTCGCAATAAATTTTCCAAGATCCGGTTCACTCTCTTCATATGCCCATCTGTTTTGGGATGGTAAGCTGTACATAGACTTAGCTTAGTCCCTAAAGCACAGTCCCTCCCAGAACCTACTAGTGAATATCGTGTCTCAGTCACGTACAATACTACAAGGAATCCCATGGAGTCTCGCAATCTCCTTCACATACAAACTCGCCAAACTCATAGCAGTCCTAGTCAGCTTAACAAGAATGAAATGGGCACTCTTGGTCAGTCGATCGACTATCACCCAAATGCAATTGTTACCTCTTCTTGACCTAGGAAGCCCATCAATAAAGTCCATGGAGATCTGCTCCCACTTCCACTTTGGAATCTCAAGCGACTGAAGCAGTCTAGCTGTCTTCTGCTGGTCACTCTTAATCTGCTGGTAGTTTGCACAATTACTCACAAAGATTGAAATATCCCACGTCATCCCCTTCCACCAGAATACCCTTTTCATATCTTTGAACAACTTGATTACTCCTGGATGAAAAGATGACTTTGAATGGTTGCATTTGGCTAACACTTCTTACCTAAGTCCATCAAAGTCTGGAACATAAATACGCCAATTCATTTTCAATATGCCCCGGAGATCAATCTCAAAGCTAGAAACAACACCTTCTTCAACATCCTTCTTAAGTCGAGCCAAAATAGGATCTACCTCTTGACTGGATGCAATTCTCTCTAACAATACTGGCTTAACTTCTAGGTTTGCAACCATTGCTACATTCCTACTCAGTGCATCAACAACGTCATTTGCTTTTCTAGAGGTATAAAGAACCTTTAGATCATAAGAAGCGAGAAACTCCAGCCATCTCTACTGCCTCAAATCCAAATCTTTCTGCGTAAAAAGGTAATTTAAGGATTTGCGGTCCATGTATAACTCGAATCTTTCACCCAAAAGATAATGCCTCCATATCTTTAGTGCAAAGACAATAGCTAAAAGCTCCAAATCGTGCGTAGCATAATTTTTCTCATACGGTTTTAGCTGTCGACATGCTTTGTGTAACAACCCAGAATTTGGCCACTTTAAAATATACTATTTAAAGTGATTTTAGATATAGAAGATTTAATGTTATATGATACAAACAATATTAGATAGGATTTGGAAAGAGAAGTATACACAAAAATTGTAACATTGGCCTATATCGACAAAAGTGACAAAATGCTGATTTCAGAAAAGTAAGTTTCAATGGTTAAATAAATAATTTTAATTAATTTATGAGTGTTTATATTTTTAAATAGCAATATACAAAATTTATTTTTAAATTTGGTTTACATAAATAAATAGTTTAACTAAAACGTCAAAATGTGACCGCAAAACATTTTGTCGAAAATCAATGTTTTGTCGATTAAAAGTTGTCGCAGCATCGTTGCACCTTTATTTTCTTATATAGGAACATATATTCAAATATTATAAGTATTAATTAATCACTAATCAAGTTTACTTTTACTAAACATACTTAGAAAATTCTCGAACATAATTAACAAAAAGTAAACATAAAAAGACAAAAAAGTACAAAAGTTAAAAAGTAAAACATCAAATCAAAGAAACATAATTATTACTTTCTTTACTTAATATCTAAGTGAAAATTACATAAAGTAATGATTTGAAATGTGATGTTAAGTGTTGAAAAAAAAATAAGGTTACTTAAGAAGTAAGTAAGGTTATTTTGGTAATTTGGTAAAGGGATATTTTGGTAACTTACCACTTCATTTTTTTCTATAAATACCAACCACTTTCTCACTTTTTCACACTATTTCTACCTTCTTCTGCCTCCTTGAAGCTCTCTTTAATGACTTTTTCTTCTCTTTTTTCCTTACTAACCTTTTCAAAATCATATCAAATAAACTCCAAACACAACCAAACTTTACCATAGACCTTAGAATACCATTAAAAAATGGTTTAACATCTAAGAAGTGAAGAAATGATGGAGGAAGGAGTGGAATAGGTGGGGGCCGAAACATTTGGAAGGAAGGAGCAAGATGTGAAGCTTCGGAGCAAGAAAAAGAGAAGGAAGTGCCACCGATTTCATTCCAAGGAGCTAAGAGCAAATTCAAGGTGCTGCGGAAGCTCTGTTGAATTTTTCAAAGTTGATTAGTTGAAGTTTAAGTGAAATGTTGTTAGTATGAATGTTGGTAGGAAGTTAATCAATTTGGTTAAGGGCGAGTACACATATTCAAAGTTACTAATTTCCAAAAATATTTCAAGTTAATAACATGAAAAGTTTAGTACATGTTTGATGATTTAATGGATGATATTATGGTTGATTATATGTTTGTGATATGGATGATAACTTGGTTGATATTATGGTTGATTATATGTTTGTGATATGGATGATTACTCTGTTTGATAAATGATAAGAAAAATGGTTAGTAAACATAGTTAATTTAATAGGAATTCAAGTACATATAAATATGTGTATGAAAAATATTGTTTAAAATGAGTTCAAAATAATTTAGAAATATTTTATAAACATTTATTTCCATGAAGTTTGAAAAGAGATTGAAAATGTAGTCAATAGGCGCGTCGCGTAACGGTAGTTCGCGATTTCGCGCCATAAAAGTTAAATGAGTGTACAAAGTGGAATATAGCTCGAAATTGTTCGAGATAAGAATTTTCCAAACTATTATATCCATAGTTTTCCCATGAAGAAAGAAAATCGAGATTTCGATAAGTAAATTTTAAGAAATGAGTAAAACAAGTTTTTGGAAAAATCGCGGTTTTACAGTTCGGAATCCAAAACTGGATTTCTTTGAAAATGATGTTTTAAAATTGTTTAAAAATATGAAATGAATCTTATAAATCTTTTAAAATGTTTTAAAAGTGATTTAAGTAATAAAAATATATTTTCAAATAATAAAAAGTCGTTTTAATCAATATAGCTTTAAAAAGCACTTTCCGAGCACTTTTTCGCAGCACTTTTTCAATAACCTTTGAAATATAGTTTTAGCACAACCGTTCTTTTCCAAATATTTTGTAAAGGTTCTTACATGATTAATAGAATATTCTAAGGGAGATTTGAAGGATTTATGGAATGGTTAAATAAATGAATAAGTGTTTTAAATAATGATTTAGAAGTTTTATAAATTATTTCTAAAAATGAAAGGAGTATGCGGAAACGACTAGTACATTTGTCCCGCTTGTGAGATCTAAACGGTAAAACAAGGTGTGTAACTAAGGTTAGGAATGGAGCAACCAGTGCTTTGAACTCACCTGGCCTTCATTTTATCTTTTAGACGAGAGGTGGAACAAATCGAAAGGAAAGTCCGGATGCTCAAAAAGATCATAATTAAGTTTTTCCAAGATAAAAGAAAAGAAACAAATTCTTTGAATTTATTATAAATGGTTTATACATAAGGTTTATAAAATTGATATTTTATAAATAAAAGTAATGGAATTATTAAAGGCGTTTTATAAATATTAGAAATGGAATTGTAATCAAATTTATATATGGATTTGCAAGTGAAATTTAGAAATCAATTTATAATGGATTTTGTAAATAAAGAGATTTGAAAAGAATGAATTGTTAAATAAGAGATTTATAAATAAATTAACTTATAATCAGATTTGGACATATAAATGAGATATAAATAGAATTTGTTAGTAAAGGAATTTTGTATATGGAAATGTTTATAAATTATAAATAGAATTCGTAAACACTATTTTATAAATGAGAAATCTATTTAATTTGATAAGCTAAATATGTAAGTTTATTAAGGGAATTATATTCACGATTTTGGATAGTGAATAATCCTTTAAATTAAATGTGTAGAAGTAATTTGGTAACGGAATTATATTCATGATTTTGGACAGTGAATAATCCTTTAAATTAAATGTGTAGAAGCAATGAATTTGGTAAGAGAATTATATTCACGATTTTGGATGGTGAATAATCCTTTAAATAAATGTGTCAGAATAAAAGCCATTGAACTTAAGCAACAGGCTAAAGAAAGATGGTTGACTGATGGGGATGAGTGCACTAAATTTTTCTATACAAAAATGGCTGTCAAGAACAATATTAATAATTCTTATCACCTAATGGATCAGGATGGTAATATGATTAACAGCATCTTTGACATAGAAGAACAAGCTATTAAATTCTATTCTGACATGTTCAATGGAGAAGATAACAATAACATACTAGAAATTCAGTGCAGGAGGTTGGTAAATGCCAAAGGGAGACGGATGTTGTCCAAGAACATTTCCATGAATGAAGTCTGGAAGGCCTTGCACTCCATACATGTTGATTCCAGCCCAGGGCCGGACGGTTTGGGCTCCAAATTCTTCCTCGTCCATTGGGAAGACCTGAAAGAAGACATTTTATCAGCAATGCAATATTTTTCCAAAATGGTAAATTTGTGAGAGAAATTAATCACATATTTATATGTCTAATTCCTAAAAAGGAAAACCCAGCTAAAATTGAAGATTACCGACCTATTGCTTAATGTAACATGGTGTACAAAATTCTAAGCAAGATACTATGCAACAAAATGAAACTCATTTTACCTGATCTTATATCATAGTGTTAAAGTGCGTTCATCAAAGGCAGAAGCATTTCCGAAATCTCATTGATGGCACATGAATTGATTAGAAACTTCAACAAACTAGGTGCGGACAAATTCTGTCTAAAGGTGGATCTTCACAAAGCATATGATAAAATAAATAGAAATTTCATCATACATATGCTAAAAGCTATGGGGTTTCCTTCAAAATTTGCGAACATAGTCAAAGAATGTATTTCTACATCGACTTTTTCAATTCTGATAAATGGCATACCAAAAGGATTTATAGGATCCAATAAAGGTATCAGGCAGGGTGATCCTCTATCTCCTTATTTGTTTACAATTGACATGGAATATTTTTCACTACAGATGGAGCTGGCAACATTCAATAGACTAATTCAGCCTATTGTGACCCACTTACTCTATGCAGATGATCTTCTCATTTGTATAAAATCCAACCAGACATCGGCTAGAGCTGTAAAGGAAATTTTCTGCAATCTAGAGAGATTTACAGGACTCAAATTGAATGAGAAAAAAACCAAATGTTACTTCAACAAAACATGCATTAGAAGAAATGAATTTTTGGAATATTTAAATGTGAAAGAAGGTAAACTCCCTGTTAAGTACCTAGGTGTTCCTCTATCCTCCAATAAGATTACTGACAGAGAATGTGCATTTTAATCTCTTCGATTAGGGACAGACTACAGGGATGGAGTTCAAGACTCCTATCTCTAGCAGGCAAAATTGAACTGGTGGACACAGTTATTCATTCCAAAGTTAATTTCTAGCTACAAACATTCCAGCTTTTTGATGCTTCAATATAGAAAATAGAAAAAGTTTGTGCAGACTTTATATGGAAAGGAGGGCTACACAAGATTAAATATGAGAACTTATGCAGACCTAAAGAGGAAGGAGGTGTGGGTCTTAGAAGACTTACAGACATGAGATTGGTCTACACTCTGAAGCAAGCCTGGAGAATTATTAAAGGAAAGGGTCTGTGGGGGAACTGGATGAGGAAAAGATATATCAGAGGTAATTTCAGGTGCATGCAAATAGACAATAATGCTTCTCCGACTTGGAAAGCTATTATGAAAATAAGAAGAACACTTGCATCTTGTTGTACAAGGGAAATTGCTACAAGCAGGGAGACTGATTTATGGAAGGACCCTTGGATCCTAGGAGAATCTAATACCTTCTCAGATTATGGATGCCCAGATAAAAAAGTGACAGATGCAATTAACAATAATGGATGGAATTGTTCCGTGATACCAGTGAGCCAATAAATTAAAGAAAAAATTCAATATATGCCGATATTTAGTGGTCGAGACAATGATATCTGGGTCTGGAAGCATTCTGGAAATGAATTTACCACCAAATCAGCTTGGAATGAGGTAAGACATAAAGGTAATAAAGTAGAATGGAGCAAAATCATCTGGAATCGTGTCAATAGTCCTAAAATGGCTTTTACTGCGTATAAAGCGGTGCTCAAAAGTCTACCAACAAAGGATAGACTTTCAAACTGGGGGATTATAATAGAAAAGATATGTGTGTTATGTAATCAAGAAGAAGAGACTCATGAACATCTCTTTTTTTCCTGCAATTTTTCGACAGAGGTGTCGAATCTGTGTAAAATCTCAATAAATTCATCGACTCAGACTCACTTATTAGCAGATGAAATAAATTACCTAATTCAGAAAAGGGACGGAGAAGACATGGAAACCAAATTGAGTAGCATTGCTATTACTGTAACAGTTTGGAGTGTGTGGAAGGAGAGAAATCGCCGAGTATTTCAGAACAAACAAAGAAATTACAACGAAGTCAGTAAGTTTGCTTTAAGAGACATGCGACTGGTGCAACGAAGAATCAAAAACTGGAATCTCACCTCACGGGAACGAGACAGAGCACAAATTGGAGAAGGGGATCTGAGCTATCCATTGGCAAATAATCCAAGTACAAGCTATCTTGTTCGCCTCTGGCCGCCATGAACTATGAAGAAGAAGGAGCAGAAGATCGGTTTTACTTTTCTTTTTTAGGAAAGGTCGAGAGTTCTGTTGGTTTTAACAAATATAAATGATTTGTTTGTATGATCTGGGCCAATGATTTTGGGTCTCATTCTTTGGTTGAAATGCCTTAATAAAGCTCTTACCTATTTTCAAAAAAAATGAATTTGGTATGGGAATTATATTCATGATTTTGGACAGTGAATAATCCTTCAAATTAAATGTGTAGAAGTAATGAATTCGATAAAGGAATTATATTCCCAATTTTGGAAAGTGCATAATCCTTTAAATTAAATCGATGTTTTGGAAAGTGATATTATAAAAAGGGAATTTAAATGGTTTGAAAATAAAATAAGTTGTGAATTTACTTATTATTAAAATAAGTATACGAAAATGTTTTCCAAATATCCAATAAGTGAAATGGTTGTGAATATTATTTTTTTAAAGATATTTTGAAGTGAATAATTGTTTTGAGGCCCAACGATTATTTTAGTGCTAGATTTTGTTTGTTGCTTTGATAGTTAAATAACTGACTATCAAGTTTGGCCATTTTAGTTCCTTAACTTGATGTGAAAACTAATTAGTCTTACACTTAGTACGTAACTGACTGTGTAGGCTTGATTATCGTTTGTGTTGAGAATGTTGATTCATGTAGTGTAGAGTGATTACTCCAATCTATTGAGCTTCCTTCTTGGCTGAAGGATAGCAAGTTGAAAGTTGGAGACGTGATAAGTCTGTGAGACTTAGTTTCTGTGTGAGGTTGAGAAACGCTTTTGCGTTGTTGGTGCGAAGAGACCGGGATCAGATTTATCTGAAAACCACTTCGGACCAACATTTATACGACGATTGTGCAGGTTGGTCGATGATATTGATATTTAGGATTTTCATAGTAAAGGACTGCTTGTTGACCATTTGGGGTTAAAATCCAAATATACATCCAGTAGCAGTAGTCTCTTTGTTATGAAATATCCAATGCAAGGACTATTCGCTACTGATCCTAGGGATTTCCCGACAGGATGTGGTAGGAAAGTACCTTCGGTTTATCCTGTTCCTGGACAGCTTGTATGGACGAGTGTCTAACATTGCATTTCTATGATTACGTACATTGGTTTTTACAAACGTACATCATGTGGTGGCGGAGAAGGCAACTTCTCTTAGCTTAACACCCTCCTTGAGACGTACGAGCTCAAGGGTTGTATTTTTGTGGAAGGCAATTAGTAGTCAACGGAAATGGCAATGTGTCATTCAAAGTGATGTGATATGTGAAAGGTAATCGATACCTTTTTGGCCTCACTCCTCGATAAATGACTAAAACAGGGATAGAAGCAGCAAGGCTAAGTGGGTCGCTCCCAATTAGGAGATGTCATCACTCTTCTAGATATATCTTTACACGCTATGACGTCGTGTATCTGATTATTGTTGATGTATGCTTGTGGCCACGATTAAAGGTTGGTAACGACCGAAGTGATGACATATTCGGTACTATCCAGGTATGGGTAGGCCGGTCTTGTGTTGGTTTAGGCGGGCAGTATCTGCTCCCTAGGTACATCCTTCTAGAGGTGTACTGTGTTAGTTCGGAAAGGTAGTCCCTTTACCTAGTCATTTGTATGGATTCCAAAATCCAATACGAACTTGCGGTTTTGTTTGTAGAGCCAAATATTGCTGGAATTTAATAATGGTACCAATTTCAGATATTTAATCTATTATTTGTATAATAGACCCTATTATAATATAACGTGATTTGATATGAAAAGGTTTTGGTTATCGTAAGGGAAATACCCGTCCGTGTTTATGTGTGGGCGTGTCTTACGAGATACCTTTTGTTTTGATATAAGAAAAGTTTTGATAACTTTAGAAATTCAATTGAGATGTGTTTTCTCACGCTGGTTTACCAGACTAATCCAGGCGTTCTGCCCTTTCAATGCTCGGGTCAGATTGAGTATCTTTACAGGTCAGATTTGGTGCTTTTGGAGCTTCAACAGGCGAGTTGGAGATCTTCTTGTCGTATACACGTATCTGTTTATTATTCTGCTGCATTGCTTTGCATTGTTGTTGTTCTAAATTATCAGCATTTGTGAGGACATGTCATTATAACCGTCCAAGCTGATGATGTTTGCACAAAAAATGGACAAACACCTCAAAGTTGTATGATTTAGTAGATCGTATGTTATTCTTAGTAATTTGAGCGATTTATGCAAATGCGTAAAAAACAGGGGCTAAACTGTAAAAAGACACGCAGATTTATAGTGGTTCAGCCAGAATGTGCCTACATCCACTTTATATGTTATTTCTCTTCTTTTGTTATGATTACAAGTACAAAGCTTTGGTGTAAGTAAAAGAAAGTTGTTTGAAGAGTTCCTTCCGTGCTTGAGCTCTCAAAACTTGTCCCCATTGCTGTACCCCTACCCCTCTATTTATAGAGTGAGGCTGGGGGTAGGGGTCTAGGACGTGTATAGTTGCTGATGGGCCTGGGCTGATGTGATCTGGCCTGGTACGTCTTGGTTCGTCATTGCTTGGTTCGGAGGTGGTTGGAGTGTAGGATGGACCGGTAGTTGATTGGACCGGTGGTGGGATGGTGAGGTTGGTCCGGTGTGGAGATGGTTCGGCAGGAGGTGGTTCGGTGGGAGTTGGGAAGGTTGGTCCGGTTGGTTCAGCAGGAGGTGGTTCGGGTGAGGTCTGCCGAATGGTGCCTGCCGAATGAGTCTGCCGAATGAGTCTGCCGCATGAGTCTGCCGAATGAGGTTGAGCGAGGTCTGCCGAATGGGTCTGCCGAATGAGCCTGCTGAATGAGGTTGAGCGAGGTCTGCCGAATGGAGCAAGTTTCTTGGTCTCGAGGTCCTCTGGGTAAGAATTCACCCAACATTTGCCCCCCAAAGCGGGGCACGTGTTTGCATGTGTCGCGCTTTGTTTTAGCTTGGGCGTTTCCTGTAGTTGAGATAGGTTCGTTCGGCGAGGAATGCCGAACCGGTTGATCCGGTTGCCTTTTGCTTGTCTATATATAGGGGCTATAACCCCTTTGCTTTTCCTTACCGAACAACCGAACCAGAGAGACGAGTTTAGCCGAATCAACTCTTTGCCGAATCAAGCTCGTACCGAACCAGGTATACGTCCTTTCGCCGAATGAACATGATAGGTTTCTAAAGCCGAATGCTTCTTGTATCGCACTACCGAATGAGAATAGGGCTTAGTGCCGAACGAGTTTTGGTCCTTATTTACCGAATGAACTTGGTTCTTTGGGCACCGAATGAAAACTTATATTATACTACCGAATGAACCATTGAAGTGCTGCATCTGTTCGCCGAATGAACTATTGTACCGAGTGAACATGTGTTTCATACTTCGAACTTTTAAGTGAAATTCCATACTACATTGTTTGTATGCTCTAATGATATAATTTCCCTGTGTTTGCAGATAATGTCTCAAAGAGTGGAAACCCGATCAGGTAAAAGGAAGTCCGGGGGCGAAGGAGAGTCCTCGGCCGTGCCCCCAGCTCAATCAGGATCGGAGCGTCATGGGCCCGCCCCAAGGTCATTAGTGGATGGACATGGTCCCCAGGAGCTGCTGGATTCCCCGCCTGACTGCTTTCCTAGCTCTCTCAAAGAGGAGCAGCTCGATGTTATATCTCGTTCCTTTGGGATCGATAGAGCCCTTATGCTGTTGCCGGGCCCAGGAGTCATGCCATACAATCCTCCCGAAGGGTACTTTGCTTATAGTAGGTACCATTGTATGTGTGGTGCTATCCCGCCTCTCAATGCTTGGGTAGTCAGCTTCCTCACGTATCTAAAGGTGGCCCCATTCCAGCTTCAGCCCAACTCTTATGCCATACTGGCGAGCCTTTTCGTCATCTTTCAGAGGAAGTACGGGCGCCCTCCTTCCAACCGGGAGATCCGGTACTTATATAATTTGAGAGGCTACAAGAAAGGATCCCCATACATTAGCTTGGAGTCAGCCGTGGCCTTCAAACCGGTCTTGGATCTGTACTCTAAATTCAGCATGTTCAAGAAAGAGTGGTTCTTTGTTAGGGACGACTCCGTTTCAATCCGGCGCTTTACCTCTGGATGTAAGTTGATGCTTTTACTTATAATTTCTCTTCCGATTGCGATGCTTCTTCTCATACTTTCTCATTTTTGCTAGCGACAGGTGGCTTTCCGGTTGTGGAGACTGACCGCCTGGTTCAGACGGCGGCTGAGATAGAAGCCATTCTTGGGAAATATAGATCATCTGCCTTCTTGATTAGAAATGCGATTCTTCTGGAATATAACTTAATCCTTCCGCAGCAGTCTGTAGTTAAGTTGAGGGAAACGGCGGAGGAGAGGGCGGCTGCTCAGACCAAGGAAGGTGTTACGGCAGAGAGTAGCAAGAGGAAACCTTTCACAAAACCTCCAGCTGTCGGAGGTAAGAAACTCAAGAAATCGGACGGTCCCTCCCCCAGCAATTGTCCACTTACCCGGGAGGAGGAAGACATAGAGGAGGAAAGAGGCGAGGGTGGAGATGGTCGGGATGGTGACAAAGGTGGCGAAGTCATCGGGGCCCTACTTCCTGGGCAAGCGGGCGAGATTCAGGAGTGGACGGATGATGCGTTCCACCAGGCTTTTGAGGGGTTGGATGAGGATCCGGCTTTGGCAGAGAAGACCGGGAAGGCGGACAAAGCCGGGACTGGTGCAAGTGAGTCTTCTCCGACCATTCCAGCTAAGGTGGCTCCGACGACTCAAGGTGAACTCTTGACTCCTGCATGCTTCATTAATGATAGGGACTTAGGAATATTTTATGACCCGCTCCCGTCCTGGAATGAAATCCAGGACTTATTGCAGTATCCCACTCCTCCCCAGGGTTTGTACAACCACAGCTGTGTTTCTTTTCCTTTTTTAACTTGTAATTTACCGCGTTTCTCGAATCGTATAGTAATGTAAGTTTGTGACACTTGTTCTTTATATCAGGAGCAGGCAAGACGTCCAAAGCTTCAGACCTTCGACACAGGCTTGAGCAATATAAACTTTCCAAAATTTCTGCTAAGCCGAAGCCCTCAACCCAACGCTCCGGGGATGTAGTCGGCTACCGTCCTCTTCTTAGGGTCATCGAAGAGGGTATTCAGCAGAGGAAGAGGAGTCATCCTTTATCCGAAACTTCGCCCGGTCCTCAGCCTCCGGCTCAGCCTCTTCATGATATTACTGAGGAGGGTAGCGAGTTTGCACCTTCTCCGCACCCGTCCGGAAACCCTTCTGTTATTCATATCGACCGTCCCGACTTGGCTCGTAATCCATTTGCGGGTCATCCTGATCTGGATCCAAGCTCTCATGATATTACTTTTGACGAAGTCACTGGTGAACACCTTCTCCCCCGTAACCCCATGGTACGAGTACTTGATGAAGCCAAGTCCTTAGATCTCGATTTACTCACTACTCGTATAGTCACTATGGGAGATGAGGCCAAGGCTAATATTGATCGGGTGGCAGAGGAGACCAAGAGGCTGATGGGGCATCATGCTCGGCTGGTTAAGGCCGGAGAGGAGATTGGGAGCGCCAATATCCGACTTCGATTGGTGGTTTCGGATCAGGCCAAACAGCTTGCGGATCAGGCTATTCAGATTTCTCAGCATGAGGCTGCTACTGGGCGACTAAGGAAAACCATGGAAGAGGCCAGTCGGTCCGAATTGCGGAAAATGGAAGCTATTTGCAAAGAGCGGATTGACATGGCTATTGCCACGGTGGATGAGGTTCGGAAAGCGGATCTCGAGCAAGTGGAGGAATTGTCCGAGAAACTTGAGGCTGCAGAGCTTGCTCAAGCTAAGTTGAGGGAAGAGATGGAGGTGATGCGGAGGTCCCTTCAGGCTGATTGCTCGAGATATAGATTGGAGAGAGATGCTGCCGTCGAAAGGTTGTCGGCTTCCGAGGCCCGGATGAGGGAGTTTGAGGAGAATGAGGGAATGATGGATGACATGCTCCAGGACATGTATTTCCGAACTTGGAAGCAGGGCAATCTCTCTTGGATGGATGATTATCCCAGGGTCATGGCTAAGATCTATCTTCGGGCTTTGGAAGAGACCAAGGCCGACGCGGATAAAGATGGTGGCGTGGCCTTCAGCATGGATGCGGTCACTGCCCAGTTTGCCAAGGGGGAGAAGGCGGCAGTGAAGGAGGGTATGCGGTTGCTCGCTGCTGAGGAGGCAGGGGTGCAAGTGGATGATGACGACCAGAGTGGCCAGTAAGCTTATGCTGGTAAGTTTTCCTTTTCAGCTTCCCGATTAACTTGGTTGCTTATTACTAATGAATCCTTTTTATGACCGGACAGGCGGACAACAGAGCAAGGACAAGACTCCGACGCAACCAGCTCCCTGATTAGACCTGGAAAATTCTTTTTGTAGGCTTGGCATGGTTGTATATGTTAGTCTTAAGACAGTAGAGTAACTTCTAAGTTGTAATTCTTGCTACTTGTGACAATCAACATTATGCTTGACGTGTAAATTTTTTTTTTTAACTTAAGCTGATTTTGTCGTTTCTTGAATATTTGTTGTTATTTCGACATATCGTATGAGAAATGTTAGCTATGTATATTCTTGTAATTAAATTGTGTTTGATGTTAGACTCTGGTTCTAAACCATAATTTTATGACTTGCAATATTAGCGTGTGGTGTGAACAAATTATAGTCATGTATTTGTACATAAAAGAAGAAAATACCGCCTTTCATGTTTTAATCGTAGATGGCAGTCTTGAATATCTTGTAGAACCGAGCATGGAATGTAGCCGAATGTCCTGCCACCGTGAGTCCCTACACCCATTGGCGAGTATCTCCTACTCTGTATCATGTACTTTAGGGATTGTTATAGGGGATAGGAAAAAAGCTTTTTAAGTAAAATTGAAATACGTAAAAAAGGTAAAACTTCCAATCACGGAAAGCCTTCGATGTGCTTAAGTTCGTGGCAAATGGGTTTTGTAGTCACTTTCCCTAGCCGTGGGTCTTGGAGACATTCGTCACCCATCTTACGCCTCCGCGAGGAGTTAATTCTTTTTTACCACAGCCGCACTTAAGACACATCGGAGCCGAGATCGCGCACAGTAACTACCCGGGCCATTATGGCCCGTAATCGTGGGTATTATTCGATTTACTGTGGCCGGCTAGCGTGGGTGCCGATCGTCAACTGTGAACTGCCCCTGGCTGGCCACACCTTATGTTGGGGCTTATAGTCGGTTCACAGTTGCCGGCGAGCCTAACGCCGTAATGAGCTGCCTCGGCTATAGTCGGCCTTCTCGGTGGCTTATAATCGGCTCATTACAGTTGGCTTTAAGGGCCGTCGCGAGCAATGAGTTAACCCGCAGCAGAGGGATGCTGGAGCAAAAGTGTCTCATTGGCGAGGGCATAGATTCGCATAGTACCTGTTAGGTCTTGTCCAGGTGAAGTTGTGTTGTGGAGTGCTTTGAATAGAAATGCTGTATACTCAGGATTTTGTTCAACAGAAAAGGATAAAGTTAACAAGCAGCCAAGATACAAAGGAACAAAAAAAGAGACAAGGTTTTTTAAAGTGGTTCGGCACGAAAAGGCCTACGTCCACTGATTCTCTTTGTTAATTCACTTCATATGGGCAATACAAGTTAAGAAAAGTATCGACGGAGGTGTTGGATGTTCCATGCCCTTTGGAACACCTCTCCGTCCACTGTTGACAAAATATAGGCTCCGTTGTGGAGATCTTTATGAATTACATATGGTCCATCCCAGATTGGGTTTAGTGCTCCGGGGCGAGGGAAGATTCGCTTGAGGACAAGATCCCCTTCCTGCAAGGTACGATGCTTGACTTTGGAGTTGTATTGTGCTGCCACTTTTTGCTTGTGGGCTGCTGTTTTGAGGATTGCATCGTTTCTTCTCTCCTCGATTAGATCCAAAGACATGTGAAGGAGTTCTTCGTTCTCTTCTGGGTTATAGTGGATCCGACGATGGGAAGGCACAATAGTTTCAACTGGGAGCATAGCCTCCGATCCGTATGCCAAAGAGAAAGGAGTGTGCCCTGTCGATGTTCTGAAAGATGTGCGATAGGCCCATAGTGCCGTAGGAAGTTCATCCACCC
This sequence comes from Allium fistulosum, assembly GCA_030737815.1. Classification (NCBI taxonomy): domain Eukaryota; kingdom Viridiplantae; phylum Streptophyta; class Magnoliopsida; order Asparagales; family Amaryllidaceae; genus Allium; species Allium fistulosum. The sequence goes on along the minus strand of CM060903.1, from coordinate 872,441,383 downwards.
AAGCGCCCTTTGACTTTTCAAGCTTCTTTTTGATTAGAGTTTTCAGAATTTTGTTGACTGCTTCGACTTGTCCGTTTGCCTGGGGATATGCTACGGATGAGAAGCTTTTATGAATTCTGTGTTCTTGGCACCAGTTGGCGAATTCCTCGCTGTCAAATTGAAGTCCATTGTCTGATATGATTTTGAGTGGGACTCCGTACCTGCATAGAACATTTTTGATCAAGAAGTTAATAACTTTTGCTGAAGATACTTTATTTAGAGGTTCCGCTTCCACCCATTTGGTGAAATAATCAACTGCCACTATAGCATATTTGGCCCCGCCTCGGCCCATTGGTAGCTCGCCGATTAAGTCAATTCCCCATATCGCGAAGGGCCAAGGGCTGGTCATCTGAGTAATCTCGGTTGTTGGTAGCCGAGGGATCTTAGCAAATTTTTGGCATCTGTCACACTTCTTGACGAAATCTAAGGCGTCCTTGCTTAAGGTGGGCCAGAAATATCCGTATCGGAGTATCTTTTTTGCTAATGTTTGCCCCCCGGTGTGATCTCCACAGCTCCCCTGATGGATGTTGGATAAGATTTCCTTGGCTTCCCTTCCGGCGACACACCTTAATAGTGGGTTAGAGAAACCGCGCCGATAGAGGATGTCTTCTTGTATTGTATAGCGGGATGCTTTCCTCAAGACTTTCATGACTTCACTACGCCCGTTGGGTAGTGTGCCACTTTGTAGGTAGTCTCGGATGGGAGTCATCCAAGTAGCTTCTTCGGCTGCGGCTATCAGATTCACTTGCTCAAAACTTGGGACCGTTTGCTTTGAGATGGTTACTGCCCCGAAGATGGCGATGTCTCTCATACTCGCTTGCTTTGCCAATTCGTCGGCCTCTTGGTTCTCTTCCCGAGGGATGTGTTTGACTAAGTACTGATCCAATCGGCTGAGAAGCAACTTGGTCTTCTTTAGATATGCTATGAGTCGTTCCTCTCGAGCTTGGAATTCTCCTAGTATTTGATTAACAATAAGTTGAGAATCGCTGTGAAGACACAAAGAATTGGCTCCGATTTCTATGGCAATTTCTAGTCCAGCTATCACTGCTTCATATTCTGCATCGTTGTTGGTGGCAGCGAACTCCAACCTTATAGCATAGTGCAGTTTATTTCCCCTGGGAGTGATTATTACCACACCTGCCCCCGAGCCTTGTTCGTTAGATGCACCGTCCACAAAGAGATTCCACTTGATATCTTCCGTTATTTCCAGTTGCTCCTTATCCTCGTTGGTAGTGAATTCTGCAATGAAATCAGCCATGGCTTGTCCCTTGATGGCGGTGCGAGGGTGATAGGTGATATCATATTGACTCAGCTCAATACACCATTTAAGTAGTCGCCCGGAAGTGTCGGGACGATGGAGTACCTGCCTCAGTGGTTGATCGGTCAGAACTTTGATGGAATGGGATTGGAAGTAGTGACGTAGTTTTCGTGAAGTGACTAGTAAACAGTATGCTAACTTTTCAAGTTTAGGATATCTGACTTCTGCCCCAGTAAACCTTTTACTGACGAAGTAAACTGGTCGTTGCGTGCGGTTGTCTTCCCTTACCAAGGCAGCGCTTAAAGCGTGAGATGACACAGCAAGGTATAGGTATAATTCTTCGCCTTCGCTTGGGGTCGAGAGTACCGGTGGTTTCTGGAGGTGCTCGATTAGGTTAAGGAAAGCGGTTAAGCATTCGTCCGTCCATTCGAACTTTTCTTTATCTTTCTTTAGAGCTTCGAAAAAGGGGACGCACTTGTCCGTTGCTTTGGAGATGAATCGGCTTAGGGCGGCCACTTTTCCATTTAGGCTTTGCATTTCCTTTCGGGTGGAAGGTATCTTGATGTCCCTTAATGCTCGGACTTGTTCAGGGTTTGCTTCAATCCCTCGGGCATGGACGATGAACCCTAAGAATTTTCCCGATGACACTCCGAAGGAGCACTTTAGTGGATTCAACTTCATTCCATACTGTCGAAGTACCTGGAACATTTCGCCTAGGTGGCTTACGTGATCTTTGGCTTTCCGTGATTTCACCAGCATGTCGTCTACATATACTTCCATAGTTCGTCCTATTAGCCCTGCAAACATCTTGTTGACGAGGCGCTGGTAGGTGGCTCCTGCATTTTTAAGTCCGAAGGGCATCACTTTGTAGCAGTATAAACCCCGGTCGGTGATGAAACTAGTGTGGTCTTGGTCGGGAGCATGCATAGGAATTTGGTTATATCCTGAGTATGCATCCATAAAAGATAGGAGTTCGTGCCCGGCTGTGCTGTCTACAAGTTGGTCGATTCTGGGAAGCGGGAAGCAATCCTTTGGGCAGGCGTCGTTTAGGTTGGAGAAGTCAATGCAGGTCCGCCACTTCCCATTAGCCTTCTTTACTAGTACCGGGTTGGCGATCCATTCTGGGTAAATAGCTTCTCGTATGAAGTCATTGGCGAGTAGATTCTTTACTTCTTCATCGAGGGCTGCTGATCGCTCTGCCCCCATACTTCTCTTTTTTTGTTTTACAGGTGCCTTGGTAGGATCAATGTTTAATACGTGGCATGCTATGTCGGGGGAGATTCCGGTCATGTCAGCGTGTGACCAAGCGAATACATCCAAGTTGTGGCGGAGAAAATCAATGAGTTGTTCCTTCAATTCAGCTTTCAGTTGGGACCCAATTTTCAGTAGCCTACTTGAGTCGTGCTTGTCTACAGATATAAACTCCATAGCCTCTGCAGGCTCGGCGGTGGCCTCCTCCTCTTTGTCCCTAGGGTCTAATTCATTGAAAGGGTCGCTGGTGTATCGAAGAGGAGGGGCTTTCTTTAGTTGCTATGCTTCAAGGCTTTTTGTGCAGAGGGCAATCTCTACACCTTTCCCTTTATCTTTCTTGTGGTTGTTGCGAAGTTCGGTTACATAGCAGTCTCGTGCAATATCCTGGTCTCCTTCCACTTCCCCTACCCCATTGTCTGTTGGAAATTTCATTTTCAGGCACCATGGGGCTAGGACAATCTGGAAGTCAGACAAGGCTGGTCTTCCTAAGAAGGCGTTGTAGGCCGAATGGTTTTCTATCAGCACAAACGTTTGTTTCCTTACAACGGAGCGGGGATGGCTTCCAATCTCAACAAAGAGGTCCAGCTGCCCGAAGGGCATCTTCGCATCTCCAGTGAAACCGTGTAGTGGTTTATCGCAGGGAGATACATCCTTCATTGATAGCTTCATTTTGTCGAATGCGTGTTTGAACAGGATATTTACAGAGCTTCCAGTGTCTACCAGGATTCGGTAAACTTCGGCGGGACCGAGTCGGGCAGAGATAACCATGGGATCCATGTGAGGGTACTGTCTTCCTTCTAGGTCGCGTTTACGGAATGTGATGTCATCACTTTCTTTCCGCTTTGGGTGGCGCTCTTCTATAACCGTATTGACACAGTCTTTATTGTCTTTAAGCGACTTCCCATATCTTTCCATCTCTCTCCAACTTCTGTCTACGATGTGCGGACCTCCTGAGATGGTATGGACCACTATCTTCTCTTGACTAGAGCTGCTAGCGTTGCGGTTTCCTCTGTCGGTCCCTGGTGAGGGTAGCCTTGGGTTTTCATTGGCAGGAGCTGGAGTCCTGTCTTGACTTTTTACATAACGCTCCAGTTTCTTCCTTCTGATGTGTTCCTCAATCAGATCTCGGAGATGATGGCATTCGTTGGTATCATGTCCGTGAGATTCGTGGAAGCGGCAGAATTTTCCAGACTTTTGTGCGTTATCTGATTCCTTCTTGTATGGTGGGCGTTTGTATCTAACTTCGCCTTGGGTGGCAAGGAAGATATTTTCGACGGTCTCGTTCAAAGGGGAGTAAGTGTCGAATCTTGGTCCTGGCCGATATAGGCGCTTTTCTACCTTCTTGCCCCCAGCATTGTCTCTGGAATCATTTCTTCGAACGTCCCTCGCCACAGCAGGGGCGTTGCCATGGGTCGTCTTACTTTGTTGTCCTGACTGCCCCTCAATGGCAGCATCCTCAAGCCTCATGTATTTCCCGGCTTCATGGAAGAAATCGGGTAAAGTAGCTGGTTTTTCTTTTGTCAATCTTCTAGCAAATTTAGTGTCCGGATGCACCCCACTGCAGAGGGCCATTAGGATAAGCTTCTCATCGGCATCTTGAACTGCGGCTGCTGCGGCGTTGAATCTGGTTAGGTATTGCTACAGCTTTTCTCCAGGTTTCTGTTTGACGCTGGATAAGGAATAAGCGTCCTTAGGTTGCTCCACATGAATGCGGAACTGACTGATAAATTTTTCTTTCAACATTTCCCATGAGCTGATGGATCCTTGGGGTAGATGACAGAACCAGGAGGTAGCAAGATCTGCTAAGAAGAGCGGAAAGCATTTGCATAGTACTCCCTCTATTGCTCCACTCATGAGCATATGCTGCGTGTACCTCTGTAAGTGTACAACGGGATCGGAGGTTCCTTTGTAGGGTTCCATTGTTGGCATCTTCCATTCTCGGGGGGTGATAGCAATTTCGATATTGCGGGCGAAAGGGCTGGTTACCCTAGCGCCTATCCCTCGATCTCTTTGCTCCCGTTGGACACACTCTCTGAATAAGCGTGCCATCCTTTCATCAGAACTTGGAGCAGATAGAAATGAGTTTGGTTCTGTTCTGTGGGATTGATTCCGTCCAGACAACCTGTAGGGATGGTATCGTCTATCATTCCTCATATTTTCCAGTGGCTGCCTTTGATCTTCTGGGAGCATGCTTGGGTCAGCTACAGTTGGCCCTTGCCTTGATCTTCCCCTGTTGGGTTCTGATCTAAGCACTTCCTCGGGTCCAACTTCGGGCTGAACTCTAGCTCGGCCCCGTTCACTGGTGTTTCTGTGGTTAGGCAGCATGACAGGCTCAGCTACAGTTGACCCTCGCCCGGTACCTTCCCTGTTGGATTCGGTACCAAACGTTTCCTCGGGCCTAACTTCGGGCTGTGCTCGGTCTCGGCTCCTACCACGGCTACTTCTGCCGTTAGCTCCTTCGAAGAAGGAAGACCTTTGCTGTCTCTGAGATCCTCCAGACTGGGACTCGCCCCATGATTCAGTGTTGCGGTTGGATTCTTCAGCGTCCCTCAAGCGTGACATGAGATGGTCCACCAAGGCTTCCTGCTGGGACGTGAAGCGGTTAGTTACTTCAACAACAACTCTGTCCAAATCTGCCCTAGTAATTGCTGTAGGCTGTTCTGTGGCAGGAGTGGTTGGGTTAGCCTGTCCTTCATTTGTTACCGTTGCTGGAGGAGGACGATTTACTTGATTCGTGACAGCTGGATCTGGAAGACTGCTGGATGCGATGTTTTTTCCTTTGTTAACATCTTTTCTCTGTTTGGGAGGCATGTTTTCCAAGTGGCGGACGAGGCTGTTAGGAAAACTTGTTAAGCGGGTGAAGCTGAAGCTTCGAGCTTCTAGTTTCTCAGTGAAAGCACCAAAAATGTTTGCACAAAAAATGGACAAACACCTCAAAGTTGTATGATTTAGTAGATCGTATGTTATTCTTAGTAATTTGAGCGATTTATGCAAATGCGTAAAAAACAGGGGCTGAACTGTAAAAAGACACGCAGATTTATAGTGGTTCAGCCAGAATGTGCCTACATCCACTTTATATGTTATTTCTCTTCTTTTGTTATGATTACAAGTACAAAGCTTTGGTGTAAGTAAAAGAAAGTTGTTTGAAGAGTTCCTTCCGTGCTTGAGCTCTCAAAACTTGTCCCCATTGCTGTACCCCTGCCCCTCTATTTATAGAGTGAGGCTGGGGGTAGGGGTCTAGGACGTGTATAGTTGCTGATGGGCCTGGGCTGATGTGATCTGGCCTGGTACGTCTTGGTTCGTCATTGCTTGGTTCGGAGGTGGTTGGAGTGTAGGATGGACCGGTAGTTGATTGGACCGGTGGTGGGATGGTGAGGTTGGTCCGGTGTGGAGATGGTTCGGCAGGAGGTGGTTCGGTGGGAGTTGGGAAGGTTGGTCCGGTTGGTTCGGCAGGAGGTGGTTCGGGTGAGGTCTGCCGAATGGTGCCTGCCGAATGAGTCTGCCGAATGAGTCTGCCGCATGAGTCTGCCGAATGAGGTTGAGCGAGGTCTGCCGAATGGGTCTGCCGAATGAGCCTGCCGAATGAGGTTGAGCGAGGTCTGCCGAATGGAGCAAGTTTCTTGGTCTCGAGGTCCTCTGGGTAAGAATTCACCCAACAGATGATTACTCATTGTGTACTCTGATATTGACTTATGTATATTACAGTTTCTCCTTGTAAAGATAATTGATCTATATTATATGTTATTCCGCTACGATGTGAGATTTTGTATTGTTTTGGTTTTGCTTCTCTCTTCTTCTTTCTTCTCTCTTTCTTCTCACCCTCTCTTTTCTTTCTCATGATTATCTGCAATCGGTGCACTCTGGGTCAGACATGTGTGGTTTATTGTCGGATTCAAAGGGTGTCGATTTTGGGTCGTCACACATAGGCAATAACTTTCCCATGCAGCATCAGAACTACTCCCAATCCGGTTCCATAAGCATCTGTACACACAGTTAAACCTTCGCTCCTGTCTGGAATGGTTAAAATAGGAGCGCTAGTCAACTTCTCTTTCAGTTCATTGAATGCTTGATCACACTTAGAAGTCCAAATGAACTTAACATCTTTTTTTGTTAACTTCGTCAGATGAGAAGCAATCTTCAAGAAGCCTTTGATAAACCAATGGTAGAACCAGCCAATCCCAAGAAACTTCTAACTTCCATCACACTTTCGAGCTTCTTCCAGTCTTGAACCACAACAAATTTAGCTAGGTCCACCGATATGCCTTCTCTCGAAATAACATGTCCTAGAAACATAACTTCGAATTTCCAGAAATGGCACTTGGAAAAGTTAGCCTTCAACACATGGCTTCTTAAGGTATCGAGTACGACACTAAGATGATATTTGTGTTCCTCCTCTGTGTTTGAATAGATAATAATGTCATCCATGAAGACGAGAACAAATTTATTAAGAATATCTGGAAATACTCGATTCATTAAGTTCACGATATAAGGAGGTGCGTTAGTCAATCCAAATGGCATAACTAACCACTCATAGAAATTTTTTGGAGTCCGAAAAGCTGTTAAGGGAACACTCTCCTTTACCACTCTTAATTGGTGGAAACCGGTGGCAAGATCTAATTGAGAAAATATCTGAGCACCGTGGAGCTGGTTAAACATATCATCAATCCTTGGCAAAGGATATTTAATCTTGATAGTCCTTTTGTTCAACTCCCGATAGTATACGCATAACCTTAGAGAACCGTCCGCCGTTGTAACAAAGACGACTGGCGATCTCCAACTTGAGGTACTACGTCGGATCAAGCTCTTCTTCAACAAATTATAAGTATGCCTTTCTAACTCCCTCTTCTTTTTTGGAGCCATCCTTCGTAAGGGTTGTACAATAGGTCTAGTTCCCGGAGCCAAATCAATACGGAACTCGACTTCACGATGAGGAGGTAAACCTTGCACCTCATCAAAAATATCTGTGAAATCTCGAACAACCAACACATCTTCTAGCTCCACTTTAGCCACTTGAGTGAATAGAGAAAACTGCTCATTAACTTCTTAGGCTCTTCATAACTAATATAAACACCAACATCTCCAGTATTACTAACTCTGATGAGCCTTCTACCACAATCCAAGATAGCTTTAAACTTAGATAACCAATCCATTCCCAGCAACACTCCAAAACCCATAAACCCAAGAACAAAGCAGTCAAAAGGAAAGAGATGATTTCGACAAGAAATAGGTACATTTAGACACACAGTGTCAAGATTTGTCGGACCTCCAACTAGGTTTGACACAAAAGGAGGATTACTTATGATAACATATTTAAGGTTTAGTTTGTTCATTAGATCATAAGAAATAAAACTATGGGAAGCTCCTGTATCAAATAACATGCTTACAGGAATATCATAGATGGATAATGTACCTTGCAACACTTGCTTCTCTTTTTGATCTGAATAAGTGGATGTTATCTCTTCAATGGTAAAAGTCTGTCCTTGAGATCATTTTTTTAGCAAAAGGACACTAATTCTTCATATGTCCTGGCTGGCCGCAATTAAAACATATGGCAATTGGGCAATGGTTTGCAAAGTGGCCTAACTTATTGCACTTGAAACAAAGAATGTTGGCCAAGTTGGTCTGCTTCTTCTGTATTGGAGCGCCATCTTCAGGTTTCTTCCCTGCACCCTTCTTCTTTCCCTTAAACTTACGCTTGAAGTTTGGCTTTCCTTCAACTGGTATAAGTGATGAAGGCTTGGCACTTACTGTTGGTGCTACACCCTTCTGGACTCCTTCCTTAATATGAAGAGCCTCAAACCTCAAAGCCATGCTAATAATGTTGGAGAACGTGCCCATAAGATGATTGGTCATTTCACGATGGAACTTTGGTTCGATTCCATTCATAAACATTTCATTTTTCTTGAGTGGTGTATCTATCAATCCAAGTCTAAAATGGGATAAAGCATTGAATTTATGCTCATACTGCGACACCATCATACCACCCTGCTTTATGTCAATGAAACTTCTAAATAACCGAGTTCTTCCGGCTTTTGGAATAAACTGTGCTTTAAAAACTTCCTTGAATTGGGCCCAAGAAAACTCCTCCTTTGGAGTACTAGCTTTTTCTGAATCCCACCAATCCATCGTCGACTTTTGAAGTTGTCATGATGCCGACAGCCATTTATCTGCATCCTCCAACCGAAGATCTCCAAATATTCTTTCACAGGTTCGAAGCCACATCTGCAGTCTAAGAATATCTTTGGTCCCGTAGAATGTTTTCCCACCCAAAGTTGTAAAATTCTGACACAAAGCCACAAAGTTCATAGAGGGCTGAACTTGCACTACCATTTCCTCTACCGGATCTACAGCTAACATAGTAGCATTTCTAGGTACCTTGCCATTAGTAGCCATGCTAGTTCTAGATCCTCTCCTTCCTCCTCTTCTTGTATTCAATTTCTATTATCTAAACAAATAATAGGTATCTTTAGAATACAAAAATAGGATTAAAATGGTTTAAGGAACTAACACTAATGGATCTAAAATGAGACTTTAGGGGATAAATATTATTATGATAAAAATTACAAATACGCTCTCTCAAGATTAACTCAATCTCGGGCATCACTTACCCTATCTCTAATGAGTTGTACCACAATCAGGCTAAGATGTTCGCTTAACCGAAGCTCTGATACCAACTGTGATGACCCACCTTTCAGACCCTTGAGAACCATGGTATTCATGTGACATTCCCCAAGTATCTAAAAGACGAGTTGTCATGGGGTAAAATATAAGAATAGAACAATAATCTCACAACGGAACGGTTAAACATATAACATATAAATTAGATAGTACTAAGGTTACTCCCCAACATGGAGTTATCAGAGTTACAACAAAAGTACTACTATCAGTCTAGGTAGTTATAACAACCTACCTTTAAATATACATACATAGAGCCGACATCTCATAACAGCGGAAATAAATAGCTAGATAGATAAGGAGCCTCCTACTCGTCCACCATCTTCAAAAGAGCCCAACGAAACCTGTCATTTCCAGACTACTCAAATATAAATGAGTACCCGAGAGTTTAGGGAAAAACAATTCGGGTCAGACAATAAGTCTGGTATGAATAAACTCCAAATAAAAAAAATAAAACACATAGAATAACCAGCGAGACCACGTTGCAAAAACACAGAATAGGTTTCCCCTCACAAGGACAACATCTAAGCATAAAAGAATGGACAAAAATAATTAAACATCGCGAAGAGCAAAAGATGCTGCCTGATGCAATAAAGAAAGAATCAATCCAAATATTTGAATCAAAAATAAGGAAAAGGAATTTTTCCAACAATGACTAGGAGGGTGCGCCCCCCTTATCGAAAGCATACCTCTAGAAAATATACTTGAGAACTACGATGGCTCTCAGAAACCTCCAAGCCGGACCCCGCTAACCTTACCGAGTATTCGAGTTTTTCACATCTCTGTGCACATACAACCGAAACTAATTTAGATAGATGTAACAATACCCTAATGGGAGCAACCCCACATAGCATGGCCCCCCACTCGCTCTTTATTTAGTCATTTTCGATAAAGGATATCAATGCTTTAAATGAGAAACAAAACCTCTTAGATTGACGAAACAAAAACAAAAGGAAGAAGGGTATCAAAATCGATAATTAAGATATCAACTATCGGGGATAACAAAATAATCGTATATGGAAATTAAATCTTGTACTCTTTCAATACTTGGAAAATATCCATATACTTATCTAATCGGTATAAGTATATTCACAAAACATTTGGGAGGATTTCATATTTCAAAAGTAAACTTAAATGGGTCAAAAATAATTGCCTACAAGAAAGGTGAATGTTTTCCATACCATTATAATTATAAAGATCATTTATGGAAATCAAATCTCTAACACTTGTCACGTTTTTGATATTCTCGACTTACTCTATCCCTCGCCCAAAAACAAAGCTAGGTAAGTCAGGGTGCTGGTTTCTCCTAACCTTGCCTAGACATTCGGTTCTTGATCTCATAGATAGAGGCTCAATCTACTCATCGGATTTTAGTGCCAAGTATAGGACTACTTACTTTCCATAAATAACCCATTTAAATCATTATATAAATTTCGAAGCTCCTTTAAAATACTTTAAACCAAGATTTAAAACTTTCATTCAAATCATAACTTGAACCCATCATCTTTAAAGGAGAATACGACCAAGAGGAGTGAAGCTCCCTCTTAATCAAATGCGATAGCTAAAAGGAGTGTTATTTCCTTTTAACCAAAAAGTCACTAAATGTCAATCCTAAGCTAAAAGTTGGTGTATGTTCCCTTTAACTAAACGCCAAGGTTATTGCTCATAGACTAGCCAAGCACAAATCAAACAACCAAACAAGAATAATAACAGACCCATTAGTATTAACAATTTACAATCAATAGTTAACACAACAGTTATTAAAATGTGAATGAGTCAAAGGAAATAGATTATCACTGTAAAATAATTAAATTATACTCACATAATAAGTTAACTATGAATGCAAGGAATATACTCACATTCTATTTGCTTTGCTGGAGACTTGAAATACTTTGCCTTTGATAATGAAATTTAGTTCTTTTCTTTAGTTTGTGAATAAATTAAAATGAGATATGGACTTGGCTATTTATAGGTGAAGAGAAGGGTAATTTAGTAATTTCCTATAGCCTAACCTGATTCGACCAAATTTTGGTCCAATGGAAACCAGCCTTATGGCCTAATTTGATTCGACCACATTTTTGTCCAATAGAAAACATCCTTATAGCTTAATTTGATTCGGCCACATTTTGGTCCAATAGGAATCCTCCTTATCAGCTATGGCCTAACCTGATTCGACCAAATTTTGGTCCAATAGCAACCATCCGCATGGCATAACCTGATTCAACCTGATTTTGGTCCAATGGCAACCATCTGTGTGGAATATAATAATCATTATGCTATTTTGTTTTATTAAGCAAGTAATTATACTGTTATGTTTTATTACGCAAAGTTAATAATTATTTCCTGTTTTATTAGGTAGGTAATTATACTATTCTGTTTTATTAGGCAAGCTTAATAATTCTTTCTTGTTTTACTAGGTAGGTAATTATACTATTATGTTTTATTAGGCAAGCTTAATAATTCTTTCTTGTTTTACTAGGAAATTTCTTTTCTTAAGCAATCATTCTCATTTGGTTTATTAGGAAAACTTATTTTTAAATAAATCGGTACCCTTAACAGCCTTATAACTCGAAACATTTTTAAACTAACATTTTACATCAGTTTTAAAAATCCATTCGAGAGGTTTTATCCAAAAATTTATTTTAGATATAAAATCCAGTATTCAATCATTTAAAAACATATTAACTATTCAAGTTCAAATTGATTAAATTATGGGTCGTTACACATCAGTTCCCCTACGCAATCATTCTTGACATAAGCACACTCGCCATTTAATGAACAATTGCCTATTAGCTGACCTTTATATCATATTTGCCATTAATTTTGTCCTTTTGCTAATTCTTATCATTGTCTTTTTACTGATCATCAAAGTGATGTCCTTGCATATTTGTAATATGTATCCCTTACAAACATTTGTATGGTTTTTGGTTAATAGTTAATAAAATTTTGAGTGCTCTCCTTATTAGAGGACCATTCTTTCTTAAAAAATAATAATTAATTGAAAGTTAATTAATTGAAATGTATATATATATAAACGATCTATACATATTACAGTTAACTATTTATCTTAAATAGTTTAAGATTAATAATATAAATTTTTAATCATTTTAATTAAATTAAATTAATTAATTATGATTTAATTAATAAGATACATATAAATTTTATATAAGTTAATTAAATTATAATAGCTATAAATAAATTAAACTTATATAATTATATATGTATAAATATAATATAAGTGGAGCTGTAAGAAACCAAAATAGATTTTTGGAATAAGTATATACGTAAAGTACATATATCATGATTTCAAATGTGTCAGACATTTGAACATGGCTCTATTTCATAAAATACATTGTTGATGAGATTTTTCATCTCACCAACACCCAAGTATTTTTTACGAAGTAATACTGAAGCTAGGCGCTTCTGTGGTTATGAACCAGCACAATTATCTTGCCTTAATAAAGGTAATTATATTACTATAATGCATACAATATTATATGGGCAAAAATTTGAAGTACACAAAACTAATTTGTGAACTCGATATTAGAGCCGATGGAACAAAAAAAGAACTATAGAGTGGAGTATTGGAAAAAATAAAAGGACATAAAGGATTTGCATGGTTTGAACGTTAAAGAATCCTGCATCCACGTGTAAAATATCGCTTTCTTCTCTTTATATTCTTAGTATAAACAGTAATGGTAGGGAGTACAAAGTTTTTGTTTTTGTGTTCCTAAAACAGTAAAGTGAAAAAGATCATCCCTTTCTACTACTGTACTCTGTCCATTTATAGTGCAGAGATGCACATGGACTGCCAACGTCATTCTTTCGTTTTGTTAATTTCCACCTTTGGGTTATGCCACGTGTTGACCATCCATCTCATTTTTTTGATGTGTGTAGATTGCTGATGTGGCCTTTGGTGGAAGATTGTAATTTGAGCGGTTGAATTTTTGTCTCTAGGCGAGAAACTTGAAATTGCAGCGGGAGTGTTTTTGATTGAGGCCAGAAAACTCAATGTTTGAATCGATCGTACATTTTCGATTCTTCAAAGCACTAAGCCTATGTTCTACTCCTATAGGTGGATGAGGTTGCAATGAGGTGATGTCCTTCTTTTCAGGAAAAGCTCATATCTTCATTGGTACTTTAGAACTTTGCCTTACTTTACTGGGTGTTAAGATGCCATTTTTCCTTAGAACTGCATTGAAACTTCTTAGGTTTATTGCGACATCTACTCTATAATGTTGACATATCACAATGTAGAGATAGTTGGAGTTGGGTCGCATTGCTCGGTTGATGAGATTGAGTTGCCATGTTTGAGGGTGGCTGCCTCGTGTGATTCTATTCTGAACTGCTTTCAGCTCTTGCTTTTGAGTCGGATCTAACGAGCTTGGGGATGAAGTTGGGTCTTCTTCGTTTGTTTTTGAGGGTGAGGTTTGCCTCTGGTTACATAGCAGTTTCTTTCCATCAGCCCATGCCTTGAGTTTTTGTGTTTGAGGTCAGAGTTTGTAGGATTGTGGCGCTATTCTACCATATCAAGAATATGACTCGGTCTTTATTAATTTGATATTGATATGTGATTGTGAAACTGTTCTGTCACATCAAGATGGTGGCACTTCCTTATTGTTTTCTGGATACTAAATTATGGCACAAACCTGCCACTATTAGTTGTTAGTTCAAGATTGCGGCATATCCCCACTTGCGTATGAATGCTTAAAAGAATGTACCACGGTTTTACATTGCTAGAAGTAAGATTTTTGGTTAGCCCTCATACCTTATGTGATAGAGTTAGGGGTATGTCCTAGGGACAATTATGTAATTCATTACTTATATCTAACTCGTTGACCAATCTTGTTCGAAATAAAAGTATTTTATTTCTATTATATACTTGATGTAATATGTTATATTACTTAATTTAATTAAAAGTATATTTAATAGAAAATCCATAGATGGTATGTTTTGTGATAGTAGTTACAAAATGTTGTAACCATAAGTAATTTATCACAATGAAAACCAATATACCATTTTAAATGTTCCTAGTCAAAATGCATCGAGACTAGATATCGACGTATCCGTTGAGAATGGAGAACGTAATGCTTTCCAAACGTTGGGCAGTGTATTACTCATGACTACCGTGGGCATCTAAGTACGTACTGATAGTTATTGGATAACCATGGAACGACTCACTCAATATTTTTCTGTTGGTTAGCATAGTTAAAGTCAAATAAAAAATATCAATGTGATTGATTTACACAGTTCTCTCGACTTGAGAATACTGTAGATCTTTAGTATGCAAGCTCTGCTTTGATTATAGTCAAATCATGGCACAGCATCCATTGAGTAGCTATAGTTGGGTCGAGTGGAAGTATTAGAAGTAAAGCACTATTTAAGGGAGGATTCATCTCTCGGTTAAATGAGGTTAGTATCACGGTCAACTCAAAGTCAGAGTCTTTGGCCAGAGCAGGTTGGTTAATAATATCTGTTATTATTGAACCAAGGACTTTGTACTTGGACTATAAGTTGAATATGGACGATATTGGAATTTTGACCATTACAAAATTCCATAAGTCCAATGTAATGTAGTTTTGACGAAGAGAACTGGTATAAATAAATGTCACAATCGGGTAACGCTTAATAAAGTAAAATTGAATTTTACATAAACAAGTAAGCAATAATTTGGCCAAAATGTCATATCACCTGCTAAGTGACGATGGAACGTTAACATTCAAATAGTTCGATGTTAATCGCTGACCAAATTTACACCTGACGAGTCACATAATCAAAATGGTAAATTCTCTTTAGACCAACTGATTTAAATTGTTTATAATTGTTATAAATTAATTAAATAAATTAATATTTGTGAAATATTAGTTATAAATTTTGAATATGATTTGAGGAATAAATGTTATTGAATATATTTATAATAGTTATAAATATATTGATCGATATACGATATCGATAAACAATTAAATTAGATTTAATTACTTAATATTTATTTGGGCTTAAAATGATTTTATATCCCATCATAGAGCTGGAAATATCAGTTGCAATGAGGTTATGGGGCAACTCAAATTAGGGATTAGGTGTCGGATTTTGAATGACTCGGATTGAGAGAGAACTGTTATGAGATGTGATCCACTATTTTCTCTCTTCCATCCACTATTTAAACACTTTTAACCCAAGCTGTAAAAAGACTTTTTGGCTGCCACTATTTCTTCTATTGCTGGCCGATCACATCCTTTAAGAGCTTAAGCAAATCCAACTCAAATCAATTCAAAACAAGAATTATATGATAGTCAAAGGTCTACGGTTCAAGGAATAATTTAAGGCGTTAGTTTCAGACATGTCTTTACTATATTATATTGCTTATAATCCCAGAATATTATTTTATTATACATATATATATATATATATATATATATCAGTTAGGTGATGATTCTTATATGTATTGATGTTGTCACATACTAGATTGGTTAAATGTATATAACAAAAAACAATTTTTTCACATATAAATTAGATATGCACAGCCAAATACAATATATATAAAATTATTATTTTATTAATGTATATTTATATATATATATATTAATATGTCATTTAATTTTAACTATACGATTGGTATTTATTTATATTATCATATCATGCTAATAATTGAACATATATTTTATAAATGTATATTTACGATAATTATAATTTTTCGATAGTAGTAAATTATTTTTAAATAATTATTTACTGTTATTTAATATTATTTAAATTAATATATTACCTAAATAATTTATATACAATAATATATGTTTCAAAAATTAAGTTTTAAATTTTTTAAAATTATTATATCATGAATTAAGCTCTCGACAAAAAACTGAGAATCTAATAATCTGTTTTTTATTTTTTAAAAACCATTATTATATACAGTCGAAATTAATTAATTATTAAAAAAATTGGTTAAGAAAAATTATGAATTTTTTTCAAACCTTAAAATTTTATGCTAGATTCTCTAAAAATTTAAAATTTTAAAAAATATGTGTCAAAAATATTTTTATTAATATTTTTTTTTATTTTGACTAATTAATATATATATATATATTAATATACTAAAAGTTATAATAAATTTTTTTATGTTGTGTGTACGATCTGGAAGTAATTTTTTTTTATAAATTTTAGTAATTAATACATATATAATATGTTTATTAATATATATATATATATATATATATATATATATTAAAATAACTTTTTATATATATTACGTATGTGTGTATATATATATATATTATTTTAATATTTATTAAATAATACATAATTATGTGCGTGTGTATATAAATTACTAATATTTTACACACACACACACACACACACATATATATATATATGTATATATATAAGCGTTGACGCCAAAAATGGGCATCAACACCCAATAGAATCTAGTAGAGATTAAACGAAGAATGAAATTAAAACAGAGCAAAAATCTTAAATGAACACATAGATTTTTATAGTGGTTCGACAATCTTGAACTACATCCACTTCATATTTTTATTGATCTTGCACTTGACTATGATCACAAGAATGTTTGGATCAGTTGGGATCCATTAGTACAAGAATGAAGAATAAAAATGGAAGAGCCTTCGCAGCCGAAAAAAGGATCCATTTTTTTAACGCTATGCCTGATGTATTTATAGGGGAAGACGTGCGAGGATCGAGCTGAAATTTGGGTAGAAGAACCTCCAGGTCAAGACGAGGCCATACAAGAATTTTGAGGCCCATTGAGGCCCACAATAGGGATCGTCCCCGATCCCTATTTTGGTTTCCAAACGGGGTGTGATCCCTCTGGGGGGTTCCCCATGATGTTAGCTATTTGCCCTCCTAATTTCACACCATTCCGACTTACGGTTTGTGAGATATCGCATTTTCCATGAAGTTGTGTTGTATGTATTCTGATTTCAGCCGATCCCTTTGGAGGGATAGGGAGCGATCCCTCCAAAGTATCCCATTTGATATGCGATCCCTATGGGGTGTTCTACATGTTGTAGTAAGCTCATGCTCTAAGATTCATGTCAATTGGATGAGTAGAACTTGAGTTATTACTCAATCTTTGGTGCAATGTGAGTTGTCTCCTGATTCTAGCCGATCCCTATTGAGGGAAGAGAGTTGATCCCTCTCTCTTCATCCTTTTAAGGTGCGATCCCTAGTGTAGGCTCCCTAGGGTCCATACATCTTGTTCCTAAAATTTCATATGCATTGGACTTATGGATCTTGAGATATTGATTGTTTCCCATTGACTTGCACTTGCTTGGTTGAAATATGCGATCCCTTTTATATGATCCGTTCATTGAATTAGTGTAAGTTAGAGTCGCCAGAAAGAAATTCATCCATTTTTCTGAATATTCGCTATCCTTTCATTGAATTATTTTCCCAAAATGCCATATCTCTCTTTGATTGTCATGATGCTTGGTCGACTTTCAACAATATAAATTCAAGATTTTATTCCATCGATTGTAATCTATGTCCGATTCTATGGGGCTAGTAAGCTTTGGCTATCTGATTCAGTTTCGTTTTTGAAAACATCAGATTAGAATTCAATTTCTATCAGTTTTAAGAAATCGAATTTTTGGGATGCACACATGCACGTTCATGTACACGTTTCTGTCAATGGCTTCCAGATGTGATCGTATGCTCACGGGTCATCGCCATTTCCTTATAGTTTAATTGTGATCAGGTTGAAATTCCTTGTTTATAATTTTTTATAATGAAATAATTGTCGTAATAAGCCATTCGATGAGAAGGGACTTCCAGTTCTACAGGGATGATGGCCACGGAGCCGTAAGCATGTGCAAATGAAGTTTGACCAGTCGTGGACTTGTGGGTGGTTTTGTATGCCCATAATGCTGATGGGAGTTCGTCGACCAACGTGCCTCTAGCCTTTTCCAAATGCTTCTTCAGAATGGACTTTATGATTTTGTTAACACCTCAACTTGTCCATTGGCTTGAGGGTGAGCAAACGACACGAATCTTTTTTCAATGTGACGCTGACGGCAGAAGTCTTTGAATTCAACATTTTTTCGTTGTGATCGCGGCTAAAGGTTCAGCTTCAGCCCATTTGGTTAAGTAATCCACTGCTACGATGGCATATTTAGCACCACCTTTAGAAATCGACAAGGAGCTGATGTTGTCAATACCCCAAGTGGCGAACGGCTATGCACTGACCATTTGAGTAATTTCCATCGGTGGGACTCTTGAAATTTTTGCAAACATCTAGCACTTGTGACATTGTCTAGCGTGACCGGCTGCATCTTGATTGACAGTTGGCCAGTAATACCCGTAGAGGAGTATTTTCTTATTTAGAGTTTGCCCCCCACCGTAATCGTAGCATTCTCCTTCATGGACTTCTCTCAAGACTTGTTTGATTTCACCATGGGCGATACACTGCAGCAAGGGAATGGAAAAATCCTTTCTATACATGACTCATTGCTGAATGATATATCATGAAGCTTTGCGGAGAGTCTGTCATTTTTCATTCCCCCGTCCATGAAGGATCCCTAATTGCAGATAACCTTTAATCGGAGTCACCCACGACTCCTTCTCAGGCTTCGCCTCTAGTACCCAGTTGATTTCCAACTGGTTTATGCTTGGAGCGTTTAGTACTTTGACTGGAGCCATGCTAATTTGTTGTGCATCCCGGTGCTAAGAAACTTTGCCAATGAGTCGGCCTTTTTATTTTGATCTCGGGAATGTGCGTGACGTCATAATACTCAAAGTCAGTCAATAGCTCCTGGACTCGCATAAGGTACGGAGCGAGTCATTGTTCTTTAGCTTGGTAATCTCCCCTGACTTGGTATATCACCAACTGGGAATCGCAAAAGATTTCAAGGGATTGAGTTTCATTCCATATTTCCAAAGAGTATTGAATATCTTCGCTAAATCATCAATGTGGTCATTTGATCATTGTGACTTCATGAGCATATCATCTACATATACGTCCATCAATCACCCAATCTGGTCTATGAAAATTCGGTTAACCAGTCTTTGATAAGTAGCTATAGCGTTCTTTTGTCCAAACGGCATCACAACAGAGCAATATAGCTCTAGATCGGTAATGAAGCTAGTGTGCTCATAGTCGGGGATGTGCATCGGGATCTGGTTGTATCCGGAGTATGCATCCATAAATAAAAGCAGTTCATATCCAGCGTTTGAGTCTACCAGCTGGTCGATCCTCGAAAGTGGAAAGCTGTCTTTCGGGCTTGCCTTGTTCAGGTCAAAGTAGTCGTCATATGTCCACCACTTTCCATTAGCTTTTCTCACAAGAACTAGATTGGATACCCATTTCGGGTAGAGGGCATCATGGATAATACCATTGTTTCTAAGTTTATCCACCTCCTCTTTAAGTGCATCAGATCCCTCCAGATCCATGCCACGTCGCTTTTATTTTACCAAGACATTCCTCGAGTTAATATTCAATGCATAGCTCGCAATAGTCAGTGAGATCATATGCATGTAAGAATGGGTCCAAGTGAACACATCAAGATTCATTTGAAGAAAACCAGCGAATTCCTTTATCATCATTGCACTAAGCTGTGATCCGATTTTCAGCACCCATGATGGGTTCTAGATGCTTTGACTGATTATCTAGGATGGTTGAAAATTAGATTTAAATCAGCATTGAACCAAACACCAAGTGGAGTTTAGTCTTGTGTTGCATGCGGATACATATCTAGCTTTTTCTTTGAGTTTGAATCTGCTTGTATATTCAAGTAACGCGCTTTCCATTTAATGTACTCACAATCCGTTACTCGTCGTTTAGGTTGGAGTGATGGTCAGTTTCCCGTGAGCTTGGGCATCGATTCGATGATTCTATCTTAGGCATCCATTCAGTCGTAGCCTCGAGTCATCGTAAACACCAGGTATGAGTCATAGTATTGAGCTATTGCAGTCAGTCTTTGGATGATCACACTTCCACCCCCGGTCTCAGGTTGATAAATGTATTGCATGGATGGTCGAGTCTTGTCCTAGTCGTGTTTATACTCCATCCTACACTTCAAAGACTTAGAGTTGATCGATAAATGGTCGGTTCACATTCATCTTGTTTCTTTCAATTGCCCCCAAGTCTGAGGCATACATCAATAACTAGGAAGGCAAGTCATGACCACTTTAGCTTTATACTCTTTTCTATTGAATCGTGGGATCAGGTTGGTAGATGGAAGGCTGAGTCTCGCCTATCCTGAATTGTATTTTGGTTTTTCCTTCCAGGGGGAATATTTCGATGCTCCGTCGAATTTCAGGCATGAGTTATGTACTGGATGGTCAATCACATCCACTTTTGGTGCAAATGTCGCCATACTCTGGGCGAGGACCTGAAGAATAGATGGTCAAGTCACATCCAATTAGTGATGATGCTCTCCCTGCAATAACAAGGGCAAGGATCAGTGTGCGGACGGTCGAGTCATGTCTGTTTCCTTTTGCTCTTCTAGTTGGATCATGGTAAGAGTCAATGAATGGACGGTCGCGTCACATTCATTCGGAGCTAGACGGTCAGTCACATCCATTTTGATTCATATTCTCCCCCGGATCTAGGGATAGAGCTGGCTCAGGTGTAGTCGGGTCATGCTCATCCAGTTTCATACTCCTCCTAACGGATCGAAGGAGGATACTGGAGAATTAATGATCAAGTCACACTCATTCGTGGTTTATTCTCCTATCCACACTTTGGTGATCGAAGTTTTTTAAAGGACATCTCGGTCACATCCGTTTGTGTTTGGTGTGGATCGATATTGACCATCGACCCAGCGGCACGATATGGAAAGCTTGGATCGACATTACCTATCGACCCGGTGGTACGATATAGTCGGTCGCCAATAACTTCGGAAGTTGTTTTGATTGCTTTTGTATTGAGGCTTCCTTGCAGTCGCTATCTTAAGTTGTAAAGATCACCAAGTCGGAGCTACATTGAGATGTCGTATTCTGCTTATAGTAGTTTGTACTCCTGTTCCCATCCTTGGGTTAGTAGAATTAGTTCATGGACGATCCAATTCCATCCGTAGTGAGTTTATACTCCTCCTGTCGAGTTCAGGTCAGAGTTTATGGAATAATGAATGGTCGAACTGCACTCATCTATTTCATTATACTCATATCGGCACTCCGGGTATAAGAGTTTGTTGGCCGGTGGTCGAACCGCACCCAATTTGTGTTTACACTTCAATCCACACTGGGGGACCAGACTTATTTGCTGGATGGTCGAACCGCATCTATGTCTTGGTTTGCATTTTGCTTCTACCAAGCCTTGGGAGTAATATGAAGGTTCTGGTGAACTTCGAGCTTGAGCAGAGGAGCAGATGCTTAGATTTCATCCACTTTAAGTCGTGTGTTTTCCCCTAAGTCAGGGGCAAGAGTTGGAGAGCAGACGGTCGAACCACGTCCACTTTTTTATGGTATTTATACTCTCAACTACGCTGAGAGACCAGAGTTGATTGATGGACGGTCGAATCACGTCCATATTTTTTGATGTTTATACTCCAGTCTGCACTAGGGGACCAGAGTTGGTACATGGATGGTCAAATTGCATCCATGTTTTTGTGTTTAAACTCCAATCGGCACTCTGGGGACCAGAGTTAGTACATGGACTATCGAACCGCGTCCATGTTTTGTTATTTATACTCTAGTCTATGCTTTGGGGACCAAAGTTAGTACATGGGTGGTCGAACCGTGTCCATGTTTTGGTGGTTATTCTCCAGCATGCACTTTGGGGACCAGAGTTGGTCAATGGACGGTCGAACCGCGTCTATCTTTTTGTGTTTATATTCCGGTCCATGCTCCGAGGACCGGAGGTTTATGAAGGGTGGTCAGTCACATCCATTTTTGATTTACACTCCACCTTTCAGGTTAGGGTAAGAGATGTCAATTGAACAGTCGATTCATGTTCGTTCGTGGGAAGGAATTCTACGCCCAGTGTCTTGGACAAAAGTTGATTAGTGGATGGTTGATTCATGTCCACTTGGTGATTAAGCGATGGATGGTCGGACCACATTCTATGGTCCATACTTATGTTGGACGGTTAGGTCTCATCCAATTTGCTTCGTACTTCCCCCGGCAAGTCAAGGGAGAGAGTTGTTGGGTGGATGGTCAAGTCACATTCACCTCAAGTTGTAGTTGTGTCAAGGGCGGTGACTGATGAGTAGACAGTTAGTCATGCCTACTTTAAGTCGAGCTCCTATCACGCACCCCATGCCCAGGGTTGGTGTTGATGTGTGGATGGTCAAATCACATCCACTTTAGTCAGATCCCGGTCTCGCTGATCTTTGGGAGAGGCACAAGTATTTTGGCAAACTTGAAGTGCGTGCCGGGTAGTGGATGGTCGAATTACATCCACTCTAATTCCTTCTATGGTCTCCAAGTCAAGTGCGGTGGTTGCTGACTAGACAGTCAACCATGTCCACTTTGTATTGGATTCTGACCTTGTCGGGCTCTGAGTGAGGCATAGATGTTCTATCAGAATTGAAGCACAGAGTAAGAAGTGGATGGTCTAGTCACACCCAAATTCCGTTTCAATTCCTTGCCCCCAAGTCAGGGGCATATGGTAGCTGATGAGCGGTTGAATCGCACTCGTCTTGATGATCCCCCAAAGATCCGATCATGGTCCGTGGAGGTTGGTTGGAGCCCAACTCTAAGTAATTGGTCACCTGCATCATTTGGAAGTAGTTTAGTTCAAGTTGGTCATAGTTCACAACATAATTGAAATTGAAATAAATCTTATATGTGAAGCAACGTCGCATGGTTGCTATGCCACTTTGCCCCAGCCCTTCTTAGTTGGAAGTCGACCGTAGGTGGTCCAGTTGATAATCAAAGTTCTTTATTGATAGGATATTCCATGCCCGCCATTCTATGGGGCTTACACATATTGTTGAAACTTTTCTTTCCAGATCAGTTTTTCGATCACATCTCGAAGGTGTCTGCAATCGCCGGTGTTATGACCGTGTGTATCTTGAAATATATAACATTTCCAAGATTTCTTCTAGGTTATAGTGGACTCTCTCGAGCCTTGTTTCCAATAC
Organism: Allium fistulosum; assembly: GCA_030737815.1. Classification (NCBI taxonomy): domain Eukaryota; kingdom Viridiplantae; phylum Streptophyta; class Magnoliopsida; order Asparagales; family Amaryllidaceae; genus Allium; species Allium fistulosum. Next base: position 872,418,127 of record CM060903.1, on the reverse strand, counting down.
TACTCCGAGCCGTGAGTATCTAAGTAGATGTTTTCGATTGAATTGTTCAAAGGAGTATATGAGTCGAATTTTAGGATTCTAGGTCGTCTCCTTGAATTAAAGTCCTCATCTAAGGCCTCAATATTACCCTTGCTTTGAATTCCTTCAACCAACGGGTCTGCATTATTCTTTCTCTTAGTCTGCTCTACCTCCTCCTTGCTTAGGTTCTGGTTCACTTTGTAATAGAAATGATTCATGGTTATAGGAGGCTCTCCGGCTTACTAGTCTCCAAAGTCTATCTTGGGGTCGATTCCCCTTATCAATATGATATTCTCGCTGGGATTGCTCACTTTAGTGATGACAACGTTGAATCTCTAAAGGAAGTCTTTGAGCACCTCACCTAGCGCTTGGAATAAATTGGATAATGGCATCACATCCTTGGTGTGAGTTGCACATATCTGAAATGCTTGACAAACTTCTGATCCTGTTGATCGAATGAGGAGATGGACCCTGGTGGTAATCGTATAAACCACATGATTACTACCCCTTTGAGGAATATGGGAAAGCATCTATATTCGATGGCATCCATCGCTCTAGTGGAATCCATGTGCCACTCGTACTTCACGAGATGTTGTCTGGGGTCAATATTCACAGAACATGCTGGCATGATATGTGCATTGAATCTCCTTGGATGTTCTACACATTGAACGGCTTCAATAAATAGGTTTTGACGAGGGGAGATGCTCAAATCATTGTTAGTATAGTACATTTTCAAGTTACGACAGCTTTTAATTCTTGTGAATCTTATATGCATGACTGTCGAACGTTTGATGGTTGAGAACGTCAACCGAACGACAAATCAGTTAGGATGGGGTCGCTGATTGGTGATGACCCCCACACTTTCACAACAGTTTCACCTAATAAGGGTGAAATCCATATAGAGCAGTAAGTAAGGCCTCTTGAGGTTGCACACTAAGTTTCAAGTCATATGGAGTCCGTATGCCCAAGTTATGACCAAAACAAAAAATTCATTTTAACAACCTTCAACGGTTTAAACAATTTCCACGCTTTAATCTTTTAAACAAAAGATTCATTCACAGATTTTCCAAATTAATTTCCATTTCAATTTGATTAACTCGTTAAATCTTTAAAACAAAGATTTAACTCATAGCTTTCAAAACAATTCCATTTCAAATGGTTTAAACAAATCATCATTTTAAATCTGTTAAAAATAAACAGATTCAATTCATAGCTTTCAAAATAAAACAATTCATTCATAACTTGGAAAACCATTTTTTCAATTCAAATTTGAAATTCCTTTACTTAAATTGGAATTTCATTTCTTATATGAAAGCTTTTATTCTTTTAAACAAACGGTTTTCATTTTGGAAATCTGATTCATTCATATGAGTTAAGGTTCTTGGGTTAAGTTCAAATCCTCAAACCAATATTTTTAAAATGGTTTAACTTCATATAAACACACTTATAACATTTTTAACCGTAATTTCCAATCATTGAATTCAATTCTAAATTTTGAATTCAATTTCAATTAAATTATTTAAATTGGAAAACTTTACCAAGTTATTTAAAATAGCTTTTATCTTTGAAACCACCTTTTCAAAAGCTTTTAATATTTAACCCAAATTCATTTTCAAAATCAATTGAAATTAAAATTTTAATTTCAAAAATATTAAATTTAAATCATCTGTGACTTAACCGATTTCCTTGTGAAATCCATATTTGTGTGTGTATGGTGTAGTCCAGGGGTTTAACACAATAGTGCAATATCATTCAATCATCACAGATCAGAATACAGAAATATAGTTGATAAGTGATAAGCGGTATAACTATAACGCTTATCTTCATCCACAGATCACAGATATATAAATATCATAGATAAATAAACTACAGTAAAGATCATACACAATCAGAATATATATCGCACAGCATCACAGATCAGAGATGTCAAATAATTCAACATTCAGTAGAATCCAAACATTCACAAGTGAATTAATTAATCAACTGATTAATTAAACCAGATGTATCAACTATTAATCCGGGTTAATTATCATGATTTAATTACAAATCATTTGAAATAAATTCCCATTCAAATTTATTAGTTAACCTATAATTATTAACTAATCATTCTTAATTAATGAATCAATTAATCTTTAATTATCAAATTAATCTTAATTATTTAATTATCCTTTCATTAATTATTTTTAATTGATTACATTAATTAATTTACCCTTAATTAATTGCCGTTTAATTAATTATCCTTAATTAATTATGATAAGTGATTATCCCTAATCACAAATTAATTAAATCGAGTGATTATCCTTTAGTTACCTAATTAATCAACTTTAATCATAAATTAATTATCTTTTCATAATTAAGTAATTATCTTAAGCAATCAATTATCTTTAATTAATTGTCATTAATTAAACTTTACTTAATTAATCATTCTTTAATGTAATTACATAGAGTAATTATCTTTAATTAAGTAATAATCTTTTATTAATTAAATCAAGTAATTATACTTAATAAATTTTCATTAACTAATTGTCTCTTAATTACTTTTATTAAGTAATTATCCATTAGTCATGTCTTTAAAATGAATACCAATTTATCTTTAATAAAGTTTTAAACTAATTATTAAACTTTTTAAATACTCATGTTAAAATAATACTTTGTTATAAAAGAAATTGAAAAGTGTTTAAATCAAGTTTTCTTTTAAATCCACATATTTAAAGTATGCTTTAACATTAAACTTATTTAAATATTTACATTTTTATAAACTTATTTTATTTAAAAATCTGGAATTCAGATTTTTGATTTAAGTCCGGGTTTAAGTTTTTGATTTACTTGTTTTAAACTTTTCTTTACAAATTTCAAATCCATTTAAATTCAATTCTTTTGAATCCACTTAAATACTTAAGCACTTTTAAGTTATTAAAATAATTTAAATTATGAAACTTTATTTTTCCCAACTCCATTTCAAAACTAACTCGAATTCATTATTGAACCTTGTTTTAGAACTTGGTTTACTTTGTTTTAATTTAAAAACCAAAATTTTAAAAATACTGCTAAAACTGATTACAAGTTTAAAACCTGAACAACTCCTACCAGAGCTCCTCCCCTCATTACTTCGAGCAAAATGTGAAGTTCCCTCGAGAAAACAACAATCCGCTTCGAGTTCCCCCCCTACGCATAAATCTACTTCTCCTTCCTTTCTTTTCCAGTTGAATCAAGATCAAGCTAAAAAAAACAGCTCGCAAAACTCGAGTCGACCCCGAAGTAACCCACGCGTTCGAGCTCCTGAACTACTTCTTCCCCAACGCTGAAACCCACAGGCACATGACACCACGTGCACGTGCACGATCACCGCAACCACCTCCGGTTGCTCGCGTTGATCTCGACATGTCACAAATGACCCCAACGAGCTCCTTCGCCACCCAGATCAACCAATTCGACGACGAATTGAATTTCGGCATCTCGAACCAAACAAGAACCCAACCTCATCAACGAAAACACCATGCCACCTTGACTCTGACGATCAGAAGCTTCGAGCTTCCAGCCACGTATCCTCCGACCTCCCTACCATCATCTCCCACAGCCACACGCGACTCGATCAACCAGAGGAAGAACGCGACCCATTAACTAAGCGCGACAAAAATTAGGTTTTTAAAAACTTCAAACCATCGCCGCCGCTTCCATGGTCATCGGCCGACCATCGCTGCATTTTTCCTGTGACCACCCTAGACCCCTCCATCTCCATGAGGCAACTCGACTCCCCTAGATCATCACAACACCGGAAATCGATCGAAATACCCACTCCGATCAACTTCGAACTGCTACCAAACCACCCCACTAAAAATCATAAAACCCACCTTAAAAATCATCGTTTCTAGTATGGATTCTAGTTGGATACTTGAATCAATGATCGGTGAAGTTTGAAATTTGGTCAATCCTAAGTTTGTTTAGAAATTTGGGTTTCTAGAGATAATTTTGAGTTGTTTTAATCTTAAATGAATTTCAAAACTTAGTTTATAATGATACAAACAACTTTTGTTTGAATCTTAGGTTCAACCATCAATGAGAAAGAGAGTAATTGATTTTTGAAATCAACAGTTTGAGTTTATGAACTAAGAACAGAGATATTTTTAAACAACAGCATGCATATTATACTTCCTGCTTTCCATATGTATACAGATAATTATATATGCACAAACATACATATCTTAGATATACTTGCACAGATTTAAACCTTTTAATTTTAAAAGACAATTGTTACTCACATTGGTTTGCAGAAGAAAGACAGAGCTTTTGATGACACAGGCTTTGAAGAACTGCTAGCTGAAATCCTCATCCCTTGATCTTTGGTTTGATTAGATTATTTAAATTGAAGTTTTGTTTTAATTTGAGTTTTGTTTACTTCAGTTTTTCTTGCCTTTGAAGGAACGAAACTGAATGAAGAGATTGACATACAAAAGAAAGTATGATGTTGTATTTTTGAGTTTACAGGTGATAATTTTCTTTTGTACCAAGGTCAGAGATATTTGTTTTTTGGAGGCTGATATAATTTTGAACATCTCGAGTTGACTAAAATGTTGTGTACTAAGGGATATAGCATTAATTGCTTGAGTCCTCTGCATTGTTTATCTCGGCTGAAAGTTTACTTGGGTATGGGTTGAGAAGATTTCGACCATGCTTGAGGTACTGGCATTTATTATGTTATGGGGGCTGCATACTTTTTTTTTCTTTTCTACGTACTTTGTTTCCAGCCTATACTTTCTTCTTTTATTTGTTTGCACATAGATACTTTCATGAATATAGATATAGATATAAAGTAGTTTTAGTTATGTTATGCATATATTACTTTTGCTTTGACTTTTTATTTTTGTTACATGAAGATTACGTTTTGTTTTATCCTTATTACTTAGGAATATAAATGAAATTCTATATTTTAATATGTTGTTAAATTTCTTCTAATTTATTTCTATTTATACTCTATTATTTATTTTTCTTTAATATTTATTGTTTTATATTAAATTTATAAATTCAAGTTATTATTAACCATCATTTGTAATATTTATTACTATCATTTATTATTATTAAACCATTTAATTACGATTTAATTTCAAATCCAATATATACATACATATATATATAAATTCAAATTTACTCATATATATCCATATACAATATTTACAATTTTAAATTAAATGATTTATATAGAATAAATTTGATCCGGGGAAACTCGCTTCAATTTACAATGAATTTTACAAATTTTATTCAAAAATTCGTTTAATTATCAATTTAAATGTAATTAAAATTCGGGGTCGTTACAGACTTCCCCCCTTAAAATAATTTCATCCTCGAAATTGCCAAGGAGACACAAAGATAGATGAAGAATGTTTCATCGAATCAAACTGAATATATATTCTGCATTTGGTTCCCCAAATCAGAATATCAATAACAGATACAAGAACGAATCTGTTTTAACATTTCACAAAAGACTCGGGTTATCCAGATCTACGAAATATGCAGTGGCATCGGTTAGTTCGAAGGGATAACTAACCATTCGTGGAACATATCGGGACCCAAAGAATAGATAGATATATGGATACAATTTCAAAATTTTCAGTTTAAAAACCAAATTATAACTATCAACCATAGCAATCAAAGCAACCAATACATCCAAACAACAATATTGGCTCATTTGGAGTTTATGTCCCATATTTATATATCGAATCTTCTTTCTGGATCTACCAGAAACCATCGAATAATTGAGAAGAGATGTTGAACAAAAGAGATTGACAGAGAAAAGATTGCTTCCTCTTTGTTACAGGATATTGACCATTTATAGTCGTATTCCCCTGTCCTTTATCTCATCCTCTTCTTGCACTCATACTTACTATCAGTAGATAGTAAGAGAATTTACTGAGGCATACGGACGAATATCTGAGGAATACTCATTCTAGGATATACTTCACCCTATCTCTAATGAGCTACTTAATGTGTTATACTCCTGAGCTAAAGTTCAACCTTCAGCTCTGATACCAAATGTAAGAGTCCAAAAACTCGGCCTTCGAAAATCGGCACCCGTACTTCACCTGTACTCAAAATGCCGTAGATTCAAACGCCGAATCTGGCTTCCCGGAGCTTATAACATAGTAAGTATAACAACACAGCGGAATAAAGAAATCAATGATATCATATACAACTCCAATGAATACAATATCCAGAATGATATACAACAATGATATCAATATGATACAACAATATCAGAGATAAATACTAATACAGCGGAAAGCAGAAATGATAACTCCAAATGATCAGTCAGAGAGACTGACTCCAACCACTCCAATGTCAAGCTCGAACCACAAAGAGAAGCAAGGGCAGTCCTGAACTCCAAGAACTGAACCAGCTCCAGATAATCTACTAAACCTGAATATCTGAGAAACCCAACTCTAGACTGCCCGTGTGGAAAATGATGGGCACCCAGAGTTTAGGAAGGGAACAATAAACTCCGGATCAGTCATGGGACTGGTGTGAGCAACAAAAACAGTTTATCTTTAAACAAACAACAAAGAAATTTTAAACATTGAAATCCGCAATGTTTTTGGAAAATGAAACTACCATAAGGCCTCCCGCACACACACACAATGCAAACGCAGAATCGGAGGAGATTTCTCCTTATGATAGTCAAAGATGCTTACTACGCAAAACAAAACATTGAATATTATTACTAGTGCATAGTGAAGAAAACATTTCGAAAGTATAATATTAATCTTAGCCAGCATAGGCATTTCACGTTATGCCTACTATAATTACTATGTTCAATAGCAGGTTACCGCCACATTCCATAGCAGGTTATACAATTGCAATCGTAAAGGTTCGTATTGTTTCTTTGGATTTCCAACAAATGGTCAGGCTAAGGAACTTCCTATGCCACGTAGGAAACGCCTCTGGCTGGACGCTCCGAGAGACAAACTGCTCTCTGCCAACAAGGCCGGATTACCCCTATAATAGGTAACTCACGAATATGCCACCTCCCGGTCTTTTGGGACCTTTATCCGAGCGCTCGGTAACCAACATCACACATAATAAATAAAGTGTGTCCACATGAGTAAGTATCTGGGCTCCATACCATGATACTACCCTTTTCCAGAAGGAAATGACATAACCTAAAGGGCGCGACCCTCATAACCTTGCCGCAACATTCCTGTTTCGACCATTTCCGGGTTTGAGGCCCTAACGAAGTCTCGTCCACAAAGCTACGCTTTGTCACAAAGCCATGCTTTGGGTCAACAGATGATCAAAGTAATGATCATAAAGATAAATGATCAAACAAATGATCATATCACATATGATCAAACAATGATCATCACACAGCAACACTCAGCATGTCACATTACCAAATTGGGAGTATATCGCTGATAACCTTCAACTACATAACCTCTGAGCTCGTATGTCTCAGAGAAGGGTGTTAAGCTAAGAGAATAAATTCTCCGCCACCAACAGAAATGTATTTGAAAGAAATCTGCTTTATATCTCAAAGTGTAATGTCAGACATGTAACCATACAAGTCTGTTCCAGGTTCGAACAGAACCGAAGGCACTTCCAAAGAAGCCCTTGCAAATCCGGATAATTTTCTAATCACGTCCGGACTTCCCATCACAAAGGATGATCAAATCTCTATACCGGGGACCAGTCGATGCAGAGACATTCGACGAGTTGTCCTTTCGTTTTCGAAAATATCCGGTCTTCACCACCGGTCTTCAAATGCGATCCATATGCGACGTATCATTATTCGGAATGGGTTATATGACACAAAGGTCCTCTCCCGGCTAAACCGAATAATGAGCGCAATATTTTAAAACATATGGATATTGGGATTTCAATTAAGTCGCAACTTAAACCCAAATTTTCTTTCAAATGGTTTAAACAAATTACCATTTCAAATCTTTTAAAACAAAAAGATTCATTTTAACAACCTTCAACGGTTTAAACAATTTCCACGCTTTAATCTTTTAAACAAAAGATTCATTCACAGATTTTCCAAATTAATTTCCATTTCAATTTGATTAACTCGTTAAATCTTTAAAACAAAGATTTAACTCATAGCTTTCAAAACAATTCCATTTCAAATGGTTTAAACAAATCATCATTTTAAATCTGTTAAAAATAAACAGATTCAATTCATAGCTTTCAAAAAAAAACAATTCATTCATAACTTGGAAAACCATTTTTTCAATTCAAACTTGAAATTCCTTTACTTAAATTGGAATTTCATTTCTTATATGAAAGCTTTTATTCTTTTAAACAAACAGTTTTCATTTTGGAAATCTGATTCATTCATACGAGTTAAGGTTCTTGGGTTAAATTCAAATCCTCAAACCAATATTTTTAAAATGGTTTAACTTCATATAAACACACTTATAACATTTTTAACCTTAATTTCCAATCATTTAATTCAATTCTAAATTTTGAATTCAATTTCAATTAAATTATTTAAATTGGAAAACTTTACCAAGTTATTTAAAATGGCTTTTAACTTTGAAACCACCTTTTCAAAAGCTTTTAATATTTAACCCAAATTCATTTTCAAAATCAATTGAAATTAAAATTTTAATTTCAAAAATATTAAATTTAAATCATCTGTGACTTAACCGATTTCCTTGTGAAATCCATATTTGTGTGTGTATGGTGTAGTCCAGTGGTTTAACACAATAGTGCAATATCATTCAATCATCACAGATCAGAATATAGAAATATAGTTGATAAGTGATAAGCGGTATAACTATAACGCTTATCTTCATCCACAGATCACAGATATATAAATATCACAGATAAATAAACTACAGTACAGATCACACACAATCAGAATATATATCGCACAGCATCACAGATCAGAGATGTCAAATAAGTCAACATTCAATAGAATCCAAACATTCACAAGTGAAATAATTAATCAACTGATTAATTAAACCAGATGTATCAACTATTAATCCGGGTTAATTATCATGATTTAATTACAAATTATTTGAAATAAATTCCCTTTCAAATTTATTAGTTAACCTATAATTATTAACTAATCATTCTTAATTAATGAATCAATTAATCTTTAATTATCAAATTAATCTTAATTATTTAATTTTCCTTTCATTAATTATTTTTAATTGATTACATTAATTAATTTACCCTTAATTAATTGCCGTTTAATTAATTATCCTTAATTAATTATGATAAGTGATTATCCCTAATCACAAATTAATTAAATCGAGTGATTATCCTTTAATTACCTAATTAATCAACTTTAATCATAAATTAATTATCTTTTCATAATTAAGTAATTATCTTAAGTAATCAATTATCTTTAATTAATTGTCATTAATTAAACTTTACTTAATTAATCATTCTTTAATGTAATTACATAGAGTAATTATCTTTAATTAAGTAATAATCTTTTATTAATTAAATCAAGTAATTATACTTAATAAATTTTCATTAAGTAATTGTCTCTTAATTACTTTTATTAAGTAATTATCCATTAGTCACTTCTTTAAAATGAATACCAATTTATCTTTAATAAAGTTTTAAACTAATTATTAAACTTTTTAAATACTCATGTTAAAATAATACTTTGTTATGAAAGAAATTGAAAAGTGTTTAAATCAAGTTTTCTTTTAAATCCACATATTTAAAGTATGCTTTAACATTAAACTTATTTAAATATTTACATTTTTATAAACTTATTTTATTTAAAAATCTGGAATTCAGATTGTTGATTTAAGTCCGGGTTTAAGTTTTTTATTTACTTGTTTTAAACTTTTCTTTACAAATTTAAAATCCATTTAAATTCAATTCTTTTGAATCCACTTAAATACTTAAGCACTTTTAAGTTATTAAAATAATTTAAATTATGAAACTTTATTTTTCCCAACTCCATTTCAAAACTAACTCGAATTCATTATTGAACCTTGTTTTAGAACTTGGTTTACTTTGTTTTAATTTAAAAACCAAAATTTTAAAAATACTGCTAAAACTGATTACAGGTTTAAAACCTGAAAAACTCCTACCAGAGCTCCTCCCCTCATTACTTCGAGCAAAACGTGAAGTTCCCTCAAGAAAACAACAATCCGCTTCGAGTTCCCCCCTGCGCATAAATCTACTTCTCCTTCCTTTCTTTTCCAGTTGAATCAAGATCAAGCTAAAAAAACAGCTCGCAAAACTCGAGTCGACCCCGAAGTAACCCACGCGTTCGAGCTCCTGAACTACTTCTTCCCCAACGCTGAAACCCACAGGAACATGACACCACGTGCACGTGCACGATCACCGCAACCACCTCCGGTTGCTCGCGTTGATCTCGACATGTCACAAATGACCCCAACGAGCTCCTTCGCCACCAAGATCAACCAATTCGATGACGAATTGAATTTCGGCATCTCGAACCAAACTAGAACCCAACCTCATCAACGAAAACACCACGCCACCTTGACTCTGACGATCAGAAGCTTCGAGCTTCCAGCCACGTATCCTCCGACCTCCCTACCATCATCTCCCACAACCACACGCGACTCGATCAACCAGAGGAAGAACGCGACCCATTAACTAAGCGCGACAAAAATTATGTCACATACCGAAATTTTCGACTTTCGAAAATTCAACATCGATACTCACTTTATCGACCGTCGAGCAATCGAGTCCCGGAAACTCCAATAGTGAGGGTTTCAGAAAGAAGAAAAAGTAGAAGAAGAAGAAAATAGAAGAAGAAGGAAGAAAGAACAACAACAGAACAAGAGCAGAAACAGAAAACAATATCAGAATCTTACACATCGCAGCGGAACAATATATAATAAATAAACACTAGTCTTTTAAAACAAAGAGCTATATCAGTTTATACATACATCAATCATCAGAGTCATATACAACAATGGACAGTTATATAAACTTGTCCTCATACAGAATACACAACGGAATAAATACTATCAGATACAAATACTACGTCTCGTCATCCAGCTTATCTCCAAAGCTCCAGAATATCCAGAAATATCCTGATAACCTAACTCTAGACTGCCCGTGTGGAAATTGGTGGGCACCCAGAGTTTAGAAGGGAACAATAAACTCCGAGTCAGTCATGGTGACTGGTGTGAGATCGTAAAACAGTTATTCTTTAAAATAAACAACAGGAAAACTTTAATGTAAATTCGCAATGCTTTTGGAAAATGAAACTACCATAAGACCTCCCACCACACACACAATGCAAACGCAGACTTGGAGGAGATTTCTTCTTATGATAGTCAAAGATGCTTACTACGCAAAAATCAAATTCTTTTTGATATTATTATTAGTGCATAGTGGAAAACATTTCTAAAGTAGAATATAAATCTTAGCCAACATAGGTACCATTATATTATGCCTGCTATAGCTGCCTCCTGAGGAGACAGGTTATACAATTGAAATCGTAAAGGCTCGTATTGTTTCTTTGGATTTCCAACAAATGGTCAGGCTAAGGAACTTCCTATCCACGATGGGTACGTCCCTGGAATAGACGACCCGAGAACCTAACCGGATCTCTGCCAACACAAGGCCGGGTTACCTCTGCAAAAATAGGTAACTACTGACACGCGTATGCCATCCCCCGATCGTCACCGATCTTCCCGAGGATCCCCGATTTCCAACAAACCACATAGTAAAAATGCAGCAACCACAGAGGTTAAGTATCTGGGCTCCATACCATGATACCACCTTTATCCAGAAGGAATGACATACACTAAGGGGCGCTACTCCCTAGAACCTTGCCGCATCCTTCCTGTTTCGACCATTTCCGGGGTGTGAGGCTCGACGAAGTCTCGTCCACAAAGCTACGCTTTCTACAAAGCCATGCTTCGGGTCAAACAAATGATCAACCTATGATCACTAAGATATAAGATCAAACAAATGATCATATCACAAATGATCAAACACTGATCATTTCACAGCAACACTCAGTATGCCACGTTACCAAATTGGGATATATCGCTGATAAATTTCAACTACATAACCTCTGAGCTCGTACGTCTCAGAGAAGGGTGTTAAGCTAAGAGAATAAATTCTCCGCCACCAACAGAAATGTATTTGAAAGAAATCAGCTTTATATCTCAAATTGTAACGTCAGACACACAATCCATACAAGTCTGTTCCGGGATCGAACAGAACCGAAGGCACTTCTCACGAAGCCCTTGCATTTCCGGATAATTTTCTAATCACGTCCGGACTTCCCGTCACTAAGGGTGATAAAACCTCTAAACCGGAGATCAGCTGATGTAGAGTAACTCGACGGTAATCCTTCCGTTTTCAAAAATATCCGGTCTTCAACACCGGTCTTCGAATGCAATTCATAACGACGTATCACATATTCGGAATGGGTTATACGACCCCATGGTCCTTTCCCGGCTAACCCGAATAGTGAGCGTTTATTTAAAAACAAGTATGGCATTCAAATTCATCCAATTCACAACAAATACCTACTCAAGGTAATTATTGATAGTCGGTTATTTAACTATCAATAAAGATGCGCAACATCATCAGATTCCAAATAATTTTCCAAATTATTTATCTTCCAAAAATATCTTTACTAGATATAAAATTTCCACACTTCAAAAATAAATCAACGTTTATTTTTCTAAACAGTTTCCATTTCTTTTATAAATTCCATATTGAATTTATATTTTCAAATATCTACTGATATACGATTTTCAATCGTTTTCAATATTCAATTTCAATTTATCTTTAAGAAGATAAAATCTCAAAACGTTTCATTTCATTTTGGAAAACATTCCATACTTATTTAATAATAAGTGTTTCACAAATCTTTTATTTTCAACATTTGAAAATATTCGATATACTTAAATCAAAATTTAAGTATAAATTCATTCTTTAAGGAAAACATTACTATAACAACATTTATTTGAGTCAAAACGAATGTTACGTAAAACATCGTTACGACGACTCAAAATCACTAGTATAGGGATTCGAAATTAAGATAGATATGTAAATCCCAATACTAGATAAAACATTTTCTTTCGAAAATCATTTACTATAACAACAGTGTTATAGTCCATCATTTCCTTAAATTTCTCGAAAACGTCTATTTCAACAATGAATGTTGAAATCTATGATTTCGATACTTAACATGTTTTAAAACATCTTTTAAAACAATTAACTTCATTTTACAAAATCGCTTTTCCAAAACTATCCATTTTACTTAACAATATATTCACTGTCCAAAATCGTGAATATACTTCACTAATTACATTTCACTATTTTCTACACATTTTATTTCAATAAAAATTCGCTATCCAAAATCGCGAATATATCTTCTTTAAAAATCTTCTATATTTAATTTCTCAAATTCAACAGATTTTGAATTTATAAACACATTTATAAATTCTATTTCTATTTTAATAACAACTTTGACTTATAAATTTTCTTTTATTTACTTCTATAATTTACTTATCAAAATAAGTGATTTCGGATTTATAAACAATGTTTATAAATCGCAATTATACTTTATAACAATTTCAACTTATAAAATCATTTCATTTAGCAATTTCTATTCATATCTCATCTAAGTGTAAAAGTCAAATTTATAAGTAAATTTCTTATAAATCCTTTATTCTACGGTATCTATTCACTTTATAACTTCACGTTATAAATCTATTTATTTCATTCACTTATACTTCTTTTTAACACTTATAAAAAAAATTCGTTTTATAAGTCCAATATTTTGATTTATAAATTATCAATTTTATAAACCTTTTTATACAAATCATTTATAGTTATTCAAAAATCCCAACTTAAACCATTTTATAAATAAATCAACTATTTATTTCAAAAATCACACTTTGGTTAAATTTCACCAAAAATCTTAACTTTAAAAATTTTAACGTTTGTAAATCAATTCAAAATTTTAATAAACGTATACTTTCAAATAATCACTTTCAAAATCTCTTTTAAAGTAAAAATCGTTATTTTAAAACTTCAAAATTTGAATCCAATGATGCAACGCATCAATTAGTCAATCACAACAACGAACATCATATATCAATATGATAATCAACAAATATCACAATATCTGTAAATAAATAACTACTGGTGAGGAATCCAGTTGGATCCCTCCAACCTGTTTCCCTGCATCCACAGACATTAGCACATTACCAATTCCGCTCCAGTACGAAATTATCGCGGTATATGGGTTTTATAAAAATCCGCTTACTAACGGCGCAATAGGGTCTCATCCGCTATACGAGGCGGGAAATCATCAATCCAATATATACATATGCCAATATGTATATATTGCTATATATATAGATATATCCTATAATATCTAATATCACATCCACATAGCAATCAGTCAATCAATAATAACTGTAAAATCAAATTTCCTTCGAGTGAGAAAGATCTCACCTTAGCTTTTATTTTGCCATCCATTTTCCAATTTGACCATTTCTCCAAATTTTGACCTTGTATAAAAAATTATACAATTTTATTAATATTCGAATTAATCGAACTATTAAATCCTCATTTATGAATTTAATTACAATTGATTCAATTCAACTCAAAAATTAAGTTTTAACTAATTTCTTTTTAACAAAATATTTTCTTTCGAAACCATAGATGCATACTCATAAAAATAAACTATATGGGCTTTGATCTTATATAACTACTTTAACATTTTAAAATTTCTATGTTTAATTTATCAAAATGTCATATTATTATTATTATATTTTTTTTTCTTTTTAAAATAAATTAGCAAATTAGAAATCTGTATATATATATATCTACGTTCTATATTTTGTTTCACATCTTACTGCAGATTTAATTCCATCTGTAAATGTTTTTCAGTTTTTTTTTATATACATATACATATTTATCTCTTATTTTTCTAAATCAAACGAGACTAAACAAAGGATTACCCTACTGCAGATTGAAGAACCCAGCTATGCTCGCGAATATGAGTACTGCTCCACCATTTCGATCGCGGCCTCCACTTGCAACAACCCTCTTCACTGCCTCACGTCCCTACGAGCTAGCGTGCCACCCACTACTTCGAGCAGACGCGAGTTCGATCGCGACTCCACCTTCGCTGCCACGCGGGCCACCACACGCTTCCCAACCCTCGCGACGAACACGCCGCCATCTCACGCGAGCGCGAGCCTCCCAATGCTCTCAACGCCCTAGCCTCGACGAACCCCTCAACGTAGTGCCGCCGCCGATTTCGCACTCGCGAGTTCGCGGTCCCCTTGAACCCAGCTGCAACACCAAGGCGAGCGCCTCCACCCTGTCTCGACCACGAAGCCGGCCTCTTCCCCAAAACCATCGCGCGCGCCATGCGATTTCCTTCTCCCCTTCGTCGATTTGATGAAATTAAATTTTCAATTTGACCTGGGAAGTGGGTAACGCGATTTTAAACTGAGAGAGGGGATTTTAGTTTTAAGGTGAGGAGGAAAACAAAATTAAATATCGGCCATTTTTCGTGAATGTGAACGAGAGTGTTTTCGTTTGATTTTAAAACTGAAATGATCGATGATTTAAAAATAGAAGGAGGGAGACAGGAGAACATGGGTTGCGTGATTTTTTCGTGATGCTCAGCGTGTTTATAGGCGTGGATGAAGGGAAGATACGGTATTTTGACTTTGACAGTTTAAATTTAAATTTAATTCAAATTCGAATAAATTTCGATGCGTTTACACGTCGTATTCTCACATAACAACTCCAAATGCCACGAAATTTGAAATCCGACAATAATTCAATATTACGGACCCAATGAAACTGGTTTCGTCGAATTCCGAGACTGTGCCCCGGAACGCTATTTTTAAATATCGATTCGAACGATTTAATTTCAAAACTGAACGAATTACTTTCAAATTCTATTCTGAAGCTTCTATTATCTCCAGTATTATCATTACGAATTTTAAAAGCCTTTGAAATATTTTTCTTCAGCTTAAAATTGAAGATTCGAATTTTTATTCAACTATCAACAGATTAAATTCCATAATTTAATCGCCGATTTAAAGTTATATTCGGGATTCAAATTAAATCATCGTTCAAACATTTAAAATTAATTAAATATTCTCAATTTAATTTGTTCAAAATTCCGGGTCGTTACAGACTTCCCTCCTTAAAAGAATTTCGTCCCGAAATTACAAGTTAGGAAAAAAAGTCCTTAACTCGTCTACTATTTTTCAACATCCAAATAGTTTTATCAAATTTTTCAAAACAAATATTCCTACTAAAGATTCGTTATCATTTCTACTAGCTTTCCAACTCCAATTAAAGTTTCAAACAATATCGTTTTTCTTCAAAATTCAAATTCAAATTCAAATTCAAATTTAAACTTTCAAAAATTTCTCAAAAATTTTCTAACACTCGGAATTTTCGAAAAATTTCGCCAGCGTCTCCTTTGCGCGGCTAATACGGTACTACTACAAAACGTCCCTACGGACTCTCAGATTTCAAAAAGAAAAAGAAAAAGCCAAGCGGCTAGACAAGAAATCATCAAAAACTCATATTATAATTCAAATACTTACCTTTTGTCGAGCAATTCAAATTATCTTCGAAATCAAAATTCCAATTCCTTTTATAACACCTGTATGTCCTACTAGCCATAATATCTTGTTACACATTCAAACCATTTTGCAAATTCTATTACAAAATTTTCCAATATAAACTTCTTATATCATTTTTAAATCTACTATTGAAGTTACATATTCAATTTTTACATTTCGAATTTCATTTGAATTCAATTCACAATTCCAATCTAATTTGGATTCAGTTTCATTCTCTTGCACTTATAATTGAAATTTTTATTTACTAGTAACTGTAAATTCCATTCATTCAGAAATTTATCTCTACTTACTTGAACATATTTGCAATTTCGAACCATTCTTTTATTTAGTTCACAATTCAAGTTTTAATTTCACTAATTCAACTTCCATTTCATGAATCAATTAATTATCAAAGCAGTTTATTCGGATTCAATCCTTATTCATTTTTCTCAGGTTTGGATTTTATTCCACTTGATTCAAGTCTCATTTCATTTTTCAATTTCAATTCATTGCTTACAACTTCAAAATGAATCTCAACTTCCACTTCCAGTTTTTCTTTTGTTCATTCCCAAAATTTATTTACAATTTACTATTTTGGTTTACAATCACTTATATTAAACTAGATTTCAATTCGAATTCAATTTACATTCATGTACTTGCAATTGCAAATTGATTCATTCCTTCTCAATTTTATTTCATAATTCAATACTCAATTCCAGAGTCTTTTCAACCCTTTCAAAACCACTTTGAAAACAATTCAAATTATCCTTTGAATTTTATAAAACAAAACTCCAATTTTTCCAAACAACTTTCATTTAAAACAATCGGCAGCAATTCCTCTTTTGGAAACCCGAAAATGAACACCGGTGATGCCGCGGTCATCATCGGAATTATTTTCCAGCGACCTAAAAGAGTTTAGAGCTTTCAACTCTTCAAAACATTTTTCAAACCTTTGAAATTCATTTTCAACTCTAAAAGAATTTAAACTTTCCAAATCTTCAAAATTTTCAAATCCTTTTCAAAACATTTCCAAAAACTTCTCTGGAATTCCGTTTTAAATTATAAGTCACATTTATAATTTACATTCTTCAAATGGATTTATTCCCAAATCTTTGGTTATTACTTTAATTTCTTATTCAATTTCAATATAACAATGATAGTATTTCAATGTTATTATTTTATAACAACCAAACATCCATATACTATAATACTTCATAGAAAACATTTCTTTTCTATACAAAAAATAGTTTTGGGAAAAATTATCTCATTTACCCCATTTAAAACAATACTGTGTCGGTTTATCTTGTTTAGAGTTTAGAAACCCCTATCGATTACAGTTAGCTAGACTGCACCGACCAGAATCTATAAACAATCAACCGATAAGTCAACACAATACAAATCAATTTTATATTCAAATAACAAATACGCGCTCAAATCTATTATTACACTCAAACTCATTCTAGAGTACTACTGACTCTATCTCTAATGAGTAACACCCAACAGAGCAGGTCGCTTAACCATATGCTCTGATACCACTTTGTCACATACCGAAATTTTCGACTTTCGAAAATTCAACATCGATACTCACTTTATCGACCGTCGAGCAATCGAGTGCCGGAAACTCCAATAGTGAGGGTTTCAGAAAGAAGAAAAAGTAGAAGAAGAAGAAAATAGAAGAAGAAGGAAGAAAGAACAACAACAGAACAAGAGCAAAAACAGAAAACAATATCAGAATCTTACACATCGCAGCGGAACAATATATAATAAATAAACACTAGTCTTTTAAAACAAAGAGCTATATCAGTTTATACATACATCAATCATCAGAGTCATATACAACAATGGACAGTTATATAAACTTGTCCTCATACAGAATACACAGCGGAATAAATACTATCAGATACAAATACTACGTCTCGTCATCCAGCTTATCTCCAAAGCTCCAGAATATCCAGAAATATCCTAATAACCTAACTCTAGACTGCCCGTGTGGAAATTGGTGGGCACCCAGAGTTTAGAAGGGAACAATAAACTCCGAGTCAGTCATGGTGACTGGTGTGAGATCGTAAAACAGTTATTCTTTAAAATAAACAACAGGAAAACTTTAATGTAAATTCGCAATGCTTTTGGAAAATGAAACTACCATAAGACCTCCTACCACACACACAATGCAAACGCAGACTTGGAGGAGATTTCTTCTTATGATAGTCAAAGATGCTTACTACGCAAAAATCAAATTCTTTTTGATATTATTATTAGTGCATAGTGGAAAACATTTCTAAAGTAGAATATAAATCTTAGCCAGCATAGGTACCATTATATTATGCCTGCTATAGCTGCCTCCTGAGGAGACAGGTTATACAATTGAAATCGTAAAGGCTCGTATTGTTTCTTTGGATTTCCAACAAATGGTCAGGCTAAGGAACTTCCTATCCACGATGGGTACGTCCCTGGAATAGACGACCCGAGAACCTAACCGGATCTCTGCCAACACAAGGTCGGGTTACCTCTGCAAAAATAGGTAACTACTGACACGCGTATGCCATCCCCCGATCGTCACCGATCTTCCCGAGGATCCCCGATTTCCAACAAACCACATAGTAAAAATGCAGCAACCACAGAGGTTAACTATCTGGGCTCCATACCATGATACCACCTTTATCCAGAAGGAATGACATACACTAAGGGGCGCTACTCCCTAGAACCTTGCCGCATCCTTCCTGTTTCGACCATTTCCGGGGTGTGAGGCTCGACGAAGTCTCGTCCACAAAGCTACGCTTTCTACAAAGCCATGCTTCGGGTCAAACAAATGATCAACCTATGATCACAAAGATATAAGATCAAACAAATGATCATATCACAAATGATCAAACACTGATCATTTCACAGCAACACTCAATATGCCACGTTACCAAATTGGGATATATCGCTGATAAATTTCAACTACATAACCTCTGAGCTCGTACGTATCAGAGAAGGGTGTTAAGCTAAGAGAATAAATTCTCCACCACCAACAGAAATGTATTTGAAAGAAATCAGCTTTATATCTCAAATTGTAACGTCAGACACACAATCCATACAAGTCTGTTCCGGGATCGAACAGAACCGAAGGCACTTCTCACGAAGCCCTTGCATTTCCGGATAATTTTCTAATCACGTCCGGACTTCCCGTCACTAAGGGTGATAAAACCTCTAAACCGGAGATCAGCCGATGTAGAGTAACTCGACGGTAATCCTTCCGTTTTCAAAAATATTCGGTCTTCAACATCGGTCTTCGAATGCAATTCATAACGACGTATCACATATTCGGAATGGGTTATACGACCCCATGGTCCTTTCCCGGCTAACCCGAATAGTGAGCGTTTATTTAAAAACAAGTGTGGCATTCAAATTCATCCAATTCACAACAAATACCTACTCAAGGTAATTATTGATAGTCGGTTATTTAACTATCAATAAAGATGCGCAACATCATCAGATTCCAAATAATTTTCCAAATTATTTATCTTCCAAAAATATCTTTACTAGATATAAAATTTCCACACTTCAAAAATAAATCAACGTTTATTTTTCTAAACAGTTTCCATTTCTTTTATAAATTCCATATTGAATTTATATTTTCAAATATCTACTGATATACGATTTTCAATCGTTTTCAATATTCAATTTCAATTTATCTTTAAGAAGATAAAATCTCAAAACGTTTCATTTCATTTTGGAAAACATTCCATACTTATTTAATAATAAGTGTTTCACAAATCTTTTATTTTCAACATTTGAAAATATTCGATATACTTAAATCAAAATTTAAGTATAAATTCATTCTTTAAGGAAAACATTACTATAACAACATTTATTTGAGTCAAAACGAATGTTACGTAAAACATCGTTACGACGACTCAAAATCACTAGTATAGGGATTCGAAATTAAGATAGATATGTAAATCCCAATACTAGATAAAACATTTTCTTTCGAAAATCATTTACTATAACAACAGTGTTATAGTCCATCATTTCCTTAAATTTCTCGAAAACGTCTATTTCAACAATGAATGTTGAAATCTATGATTTCGATACTTAACATGTTTTAAAACATCTTTTAAAACAATTAACTTCATTTTACAAAATCGCTTTTCCAAAACTATCCATTTTACTTAACAATATATTCACTGTCCAAAATCGTGAATATACTTCACTAATTACATTTCACTATTTTCTACACATTTTATTTCAATAAAAATTCGCTATCCAAAATCGCGAATATATCTTCTTTAAAAATCTTCTATATTTAATTTCTCAAATTCAACAGATTTTGAATTTATAAACACATTTATAAATTCTATTTCTATTTTAATAACAACTTTGACTTATAAATTTTCTTTTATTTACTTCTATAATTTACTTATCAAAATAAGTGATTTCGGATTTATAAACAATGTTTATAAATCGCAATTATACTTTATAACAATTTCAACTTATAAAATCATTTCATTTAGCAATTTCTATTCATATCTCATCTAAGTGTAAAAGTCAAATTTATAAGTAAATTTCTTATAAATCCTTTATTCTACGGTATCTATTCACTTTATAACTTCACGTTATAAATCTATTTATTTCATTCACTTATACTTCTTTTTAACACTTATAAAAAAAATTCGTTTTATAAGTCCAATATTTTGATTTATAAATTATCAATTTTATAAACCTTTTTATACAAATCATTTATAGTTATTCAAAAATCCCAACTTAAACCATTTTATAAATAAATCAACTATTTATTTCAAAAATCACACTTTGGTTAAATTTCACTAAAAATCTTAACTTTAAAAATTTTAACGTTTGTAAATCAATTCAAAATTTTAATAAACGTATACTTTCAAATAATCACTTTCAAAATCTCTTTTAAAGTAAAAATCGTTATTTTAAAACTTTAAAATTTGAATCCAATGATGCAATGCATCAATTAGTCAATCACAACAACGAACATCATATATCAATATGATAATCAACAAATATCACAATATCTGTAAATAAATAACTACTGGTGAGGAATCCAGTTGGATCCCTCCAACCTGTTTCCCTGCATCCACAGACATTAGCACAATACCAATTCCGCTCCAGTACGGAATTATCGCGGTATATGGGTTTTATAAAAATCTGCTTACTAACGGCGCAATAGGGTCTCATCCGCTATACGAGGCGGGAAATCATCAATCCAATATATACATATGCCAATATGTATATATTGCTATATATATATATATCCTATAATATCTAATATCACATCCACATAGCAATCAGTCAATCAATAATAACTGTAAAATCAAATTTCCTTCGAGTGAGAAAGATCTCACCTTAGCTTTTATTTTGCCATCCATTTTCCAATTTGACCATTTCTCCAAATTTTGACCTTGTATAAAAAATTATACAATTTTATTAATATTCGAACTAATCGAACTATTAAATCCTCATTTATGAATTTAATTACAATTGATTCAATTCAACTCAAAAATTAAGTTTTAACTAATTTCTTTTTAACAAAATATTTTCTTTCGAAACCATAGATGCATACTCATAAAAATAAACTATATGGGCTTTGATCTTATATAACTACTTTAACATTTTAAAATTTCTATGTTTAATTTATCAAAACGTCATATTATTATTATTATATTTTTTTTTTCTTTTTAAAATAAATTAGCAAATTAGAAATCTGTATATATATATATATATATCTACGTTCTATATTTTGTTTCACATCTTACTGCAGATTTAATTCCATCTGTAAATGTTTTTCAGTTTTTTTTTTTATACATATACATATTTGTCTCTTATTTTTCTAAATCAAACGAGACTAAACAAAGGATTACCCTACTGCAGATTGAAGAACCCAGCTATGCTCGCGAATATGAGTACTGCTCCACCATTTCGATCGCGGCCTCCACTTGCAACAACCCTCTTCACTGCCTCACGTCCCTACGAGCTAGCGTGCCACCCACTACTTCGAGCAGACGCGAGTTCGATCGCGACTCCACCTTCGCTGCCACACGGGCCACCACACGCTTCCCAACCCCGCGACGAACACGCCGCCATCTCACGCGAGCGCGAGCCTCCCAATGCTCTCAACGCCCTAGCCTCGACGAACCCCTCAACGTAGTGCCGCCGCCGATTTCGCACTCGCGAGTTCGCGGTCCCCTTGAACCCAGCTGCGACACCAAGGCGAGCGCCTCCACCCTGTCTTGACCACGAAGCCGGCCTCTTCCCCAAAACCATCGCGCGCGCCACGCGATTTCCTTCTCCCCTTCGTCGATTTGATGAAATTAAATTTTCAATTTGACCTGGGAAGTGGGTAACGCGATTTTAAACTGAGAGTGGGGATTTTAGTTTTAAGGTGAGGAGGAAAACAAAATTAAATATCGGCCATTTTTCATGAATGTGAACGAGAGTGTTTTCGTTTGATTTTAAAACTGAAATGATCGATGATTTAAAAATAGAAGGAGGGAGACAGGAGAACATGGGTTGCGTGATATTTTTCGTGATGCTCGGCGTGTTTATAGGCGTGGATGAAGGGAAGATACAGTATTTTGACTTTGACCAGTTTAAATTTAAATTTAATTCAAATTCGAATAAATTTCGATGCGTTTACACGTCGTATTCTCACATAACAACTCCAAATGCCATGAAATTTGAAATCCGACAATAATTCAATATTACGGACCCAATGAAACTGGTTTCGTCGAATTCCGAGACTGTGCCCCGGAACGCTATTTTTAAATATCGATTCGAACGATTTAATTTCAAAACTGAACGAATTACTTTCAAATTCTATTCTGAAGCTTCTATTATCTCCAGTATTATCATTACGAATTTTAAAAGCCTTTGAAATATTTTTCTTCAGCTTAAAATTGAAGATTCGAATTTTTATTCAACTATCAACATATTAAATTCCATAATTTAATCGCCGATTTAAAGTTATATTCGGGATTCAAATTAAATCATCGTTCAAACATTTAAAATTAATTAAATATTCTCAATTTAATTTGTTCAAAATTCCGGGTCGTTACAAATTAGGTTTTTAAAAACTTCAAACCATCGTCGCCGCTTCCATGGTCATCGGCCGACCATCGCTGCATTTTTCCTGTGACCACCCTAGACCCCTCCATCTCCATGAGGCAACTCGACTCCCCTAGATCATCACAACGCCGGAAATCGATCGAAATACCCACTCCGATCAACTTCGAACTGCTACCAAACCACCCCACTAAAAATCATAAAACCCACCTTAAAAATCATCGTTTCCATTATGGATTCTAGTTAGATACTTGAATCAATGATCAGTGAAGTTCAAAATTTGGTCAATCCTAAGTTTGTTCAGAAATTTGGGTTTCTAGAGATGATTTTGAGTTATTTTAATCTTAAATGAATTTCAAAACTTAGTTTATAATGATACAAACAACTTTTGTTTGAATCTTAGGTTCAACCATCAATTAGAAAGAGAGTAATTGATTTCTGAAATCAACAGTTTGAGTTTATGAACTAAGAACAGAGATATTTTTAAACAACAGCATGCATATTATACTTCCTGCTTTCCATATGTATACAGATAATTATATATGCACAAACATGCATATCTTAGATATACTTGCACAGATTTAAACCTTTTAATTTTAAAAGACAATTGTTACTCACATTGGTTTGCAGAAGAAAGACAGAGCTTTTGATGACACGGGCTTTGAAGAATTGCTAGCTGAAATCCTCATCCCTTGATCTCTGGTTTGAGTAGATTATTTAAATTGAAGTTTTGTTTTAATTTGAGTTTTATTTACTTCAGTTTTTCTTGCCTTTGAAGGAACGAAACTGAATGAAGAGATTGACATATAAAAGAAAGTATGATGTTGTATTTTTGAGTTTACAGGTGATAATTTTCTTTTGTACCAAGGTCAGAGATATTTGTTTTTTGGAGGCTGATATAATTTTGAACATCTCGAGTTGACTAAAATGTTGTGTACTAAGGGATATAGCATTAATTGCTTGAGTCCTCTGCATTGTTTATCTCGGCTGAAAGTTTACTTGGGTATGGGTTGAGATGATTTCGACCATGCTAGAGGTACTGGCATTTATTATGTTATGGGGGCTGCATACTTTTTTTTCTTTTCTATGTACTTTGTTTCCAGCCTATACTTTCTTCTTTTATTTGTTTGCACATAGATACTTTCATGAATATAGATATAGATATAAAGTAGTTTTAGTTATGTTATGCATATATTTCTTTTGCTTTGACTTTTTATTTTTGTTCATTAAGATTACATTTTGTTTTAGCCTTATTACTTAGGAATATAAATGAAATTCTATATTTTAATATGTTGTTAAATTTCTTCTAATTTATTTCTATTTATACTCTATTATTTATTTTTCTTTAATATTTATTGTTTTATATTAAATTTATAAATTCAAGTTATTATTAACTATCATTTGTAATATTTATTACTATCATTTATTATTATTAAACCATTTATTTACGATTTAATTTCAAATCCAATATATACATACATATATATATAAATTCAAATTTACTCATATATATCCATATACAATATTTACAATTTTAAATTAAATGATTTATATAGAATAAATTTGATCCGGGGAAACTCGCTTCAATTTACAATGAATTTTACAAATTTTATTCAAAAATTCGTTTAATTATCAATTTAAATGTAATTAAAATTCGGGGTCGTTACAGACTGATTGGTGATAATTTACTTCGAGTCCGACCTGAGTAAATTTTCTATTTGCTTGGAGTCAGCTCCCGGTTCGCTTGGGGTCGCTGAATTTGAAGTGCTGGGTTAGTGACGAACGATGCTTGGAGTCATACTAGTGCTTGCTTGGAGAAAATCTTGGTTTTACCTGAATCTGACCTTGGGCCAGAACTTCTTGAGTTTGCTTCGAGTCGAATGGGTGATTACTTTGGGTTCGACTTTAGGTCAACCTTGAAGGGAGTTTTTTAATAAAATTTTCGACGATTTTTGATGGTTTTTGAGGACTTCCACTCATGACTCGACGATGGAGGTTCCGTAATGCTAAGCGATAACTTTGATGATGGATAGCTATACTTTAAGATGGCATAATAAGCGGCGTAGGGCAGTCGTCACACAAGCCATCGTACCATAGCTGGCAAGTCAAGCGTTTGGAAGCTGGTCAGTTGAGAGCAGTCATAATCTACCTTAGAAGCTTGAGCTAGTAACCAATCCTAGTTCATGTCATATCACCTTGGTTCTCCAGCCTTTGGGTATACCGTTTGAGTAGCAGTTCCTTGTCCATTCCTTAGCTGCAATTCTATAGCTGCCGCTTGATCCCTTATGCCTCGGTCAGTCATAGGACATAAGGGTCGTAGATAGAATGCACTGTCTTAAGGTTGAATTTTGAATCCTGAATGCGGGGGCACTGCATTGCGGCATGGGTTAAAAAAATTAGAGCTCTTTTTTTATGTGTAGCAAGAAGGAGGGACCGTACCCAATCCCTTTTTCCCCCCAAGAAGGAGGGTTTGGTTATGATTCCTTTTGGGATGCGAAAGGGATCGGTTGTAGTTAAGTGTGGTGCAGAGATCGGTTGAACAAGGGTTTGGTTCTGAACGAATGCAGCATAGGGATCAGTAGTGGATAAACCGATCGATCATGACATGCCCGATCCTTTAGCGATCGGTATTTAATGTTTTGTGAGAGGGATCGATCATACGGAGTATGGAGGGATTGATCATATAGAGGGATCGTTCATGAAGGGATCGGTGCTAGACCCCAAGAAGGGGGGATCGATTATGATGGAGTATGGAGGGATCGGTTGTGAATGTACATGATTTGAAATATGTAGTTGGACATGCTGGTATTCTTTTTGTAGGCCGTGGAAGAGATCGGGTACGATCTATTATCCAAGTAGTTTCTTGAATTGAGCTTACATGTAATCAACTTGAGCATCTTTTTGCCAAATGAACACGAACACATAAACAGCTCCGAACAAGAACACTAGCATCATCATTTCCTTCAACTTCATAGGAAGTTGATTTAATTTTTTAACTATGATTATCAACTTCCTTTAGATTTCCTTCGAATCTGAGTAGAATAGGAAGTTTGTTGGTAGATAACTAGATCTATCTCGCGAATATCGGAATCCATAAGTAGATGATGAGATCTAATCAAGCTGAAATTCAACTCTTAGTGAAAGCACCAAAATATCGATGCCAAAAATAGGCATCGACACCTAGTAGAATCTAGTAGAGATTAAATGAAGAATGAAATTAAAATAGAGCAAAAATCATAAATGAACATAGATTTTTATAGTGGTTCGGCAATCTTGGCCTACGTCTACTTCATATTTAGATTTTTATAGTGGTTTGGATCAACTGGGATCCATTAGTGCAAGAATGAAAAATAAAACTGGAAGAGCCTTGGCAGTCGAAAGAAGGATCCCTATTCTGCGCCATGCCTATTATATTTATAGGGGAAGACGTGCATGGATCGGACTGAAATTTGGGCAAACCTCCAGGCCAAGACAAGGCCACACAAGAATTTTGAGGCCCATTCGGGCCCAAAATAGGGATCGGCCTTGATCCCTATTTTATTTTCCAAATAGGGTGCAATCCCTCTAGGGGGTTCCCTATGATGTTAGTTATCTGCCCTCCAAATTTCATGCAATTCTGGCTTACGATTTGTAAGATATCGCATTTTCCATGAAGTGGTGTCGCATGTATTCTGATTTCAACCAATCCCTTTGGAGGGATAGGGGTCGATCCCTCCAAATTATCCCATTTGATATGTGATCCCTCTGGGGTGTTCCATATGTTGTAGTAAGTTTGTGTTCTAAGTTTCATGTCAATTGGATGAGTAGAACTTGAGTTATTACTCGATCTTTGGTGCAATGTGATTTGTCGCCTGATTCTAGCCGATGGCTATTAAGGGAAGAGGGTCAATCCCTCTCCCTTCTATCTTTTAAGGTGCGATCCCTAGGGTAGGCTCCCTAAGGTCTCCATATATTGTTTCCAAAATTTCATATGCATTGTACTTATGGATCTTGAGATATGATTGTTTTCCCTTGAGTTGCACTTGCTTGGCTCAAATATGCCAATCCCTTTTATACCAGCAAATGTTATCCGGTCTTTTAGCCTGGCTATATTCAGACTGATTGGACAAGTTAGACTTGACTTCATCAAGGCCAATTGATCGGGGTGATGACTATGAGGTCTAGAAATCAAGTGCAGACAATGATATGAAGCAACGATCAACCGAGACCAAGAGATAGACTCTCCAGAATATTCTAAGTATGGATTAGTACCTCTCCCAGGTAGGGGATCAATGCTTATCCCTTCCCCTAGGGGATCGGTACATATCCTCAATTTTTGTAGGATGTTAGGTGATATCGATATAGAGTAACAAGGAAGGCCCCACGAGGCTATATTTCAAATCTCGTTATTTTGAGTTTGTATGCTCAAGTTATGAGCAAATTACTTCACCCTAAGAAAGGGATCGATATAAAAGGGATCGTATAAAATGGATCGGCATATTTCAACCAAGCAAGTGCAAGTCAATGGAACACAACCAATATCTAAAGTTCCATTAGTCCAATACTATAAAATTTTAGGAATAAGATGTGGGGATCCTAGGGATCGCACTTTAAAAGGATGAGGAGAGAGGGATCGACCCTCTTCCCTCAATAGCGATCGGCTAGAATCAGGAGACAACTCACATTGCACCAATGATCGAGTAATAACTCAAGTTCTACTTATCTAATTGACATGAAATTTGGAGCACAAGCTTATTACAACATATGGAACACCCCATAGGGATTGCATACCAAATTGGATAATTTGGAGGGATCGGCTCCTATCCCTCCAAAAGGATCGGCTGAAATCAGAATACATGCAACATCACTTCATGGAAAATGTGATATCTCATTAACCGTAAATTGGAATGGCACGATGTTTGGAGGGCGGGTAGCTAACATCATGGAGTGCCCCCCAGAGGGATCGCACCCAATTTGGATATCAAAATAGGGATCGGGGCCGATTCCTATTGTGGGCCCCAATGGGCCTCAAAATTCTTGTTTGGCCTCGACTTGGCCCGGAGGTTCTTTTGCCCAAATTTCAGCACGTCTTCCCATATAAATACAGCGGCATGGCGTCAGGAAAGAGATCCTTCTTTCGGCTACCAAGGCTCTTCCAATTTTATTCTTCATTCTTGTACTAATGGACCCAGCTGATCCAAACATTCTTGTAATCATAGTCAAGTGCAAGATGAATAAAAATATAAAGTGGACGTAGGCCAAGATTGCCGAACCACTATAAAAACCTGTATGTTCATTTATGATTTTTGCTCTGTTTTAATTTCATTCTTTATTTAATCTCTACTAGATTCTATTGGGTGTTGATGCCCATTTTGGCGTCAACTATAAGTTATATATATAAGTGTTAAATATTTTCATCCTCGTAAAATTATCTAAATAAAATTTACTTACACGTATACATATACAAATATATATATATATACACAAAATTTATATAAATAACAAATTTATATATATGCATATATTTGGACAACATATAATACATAACAGATGAGATAACATATCCGTTGTGATGTAAATCCCAACATCTATATATAGACATGTTATTCCTTGCATGGGATATCATGTTATACATGCACACACATACATATATGTATATCATACATATGTGTACATTTATATGTATAAAATATAAACTAAATAAAATTGTATATATATTCTATAAATTTAAATAAAATAAGAAATTGTATTTAAAAAAATTAGAAATTTTCTAGATAAATTAGACATTATAGGCCCAATATAGATCTGATAAGTGAATTTGTTTTTGAAATTCACCCTTAACATCCACTATGGGCTGGCCCAGTTCCAACATTATGGGTACTTTAAGTTTACGGTGCAATGTTATAGTGCCGAACTTATATTTAATGGGAAGCGTAGTTTTTTACATTATGTTATGTCTTTAGGGCTTTAGTGCAGCATTACCTGGATTTTTTCATTGTGCCCTTTTCACATCTTAACTTCTATTATGGGCACAGTCCTTCAGTCATATCGTGGCTTTATATTATCTTGGCATAACACCATTTAGACTTCGTTTTTGTTTCTTTTCCTTATTTCAACTCTTGTGGTGAGAGAAGTTCTTTTGGCTTGATAGTTGCATCAAGCTTCCTTTGACAACGTTTGGGAAATATGGGGTGTAACATACATTATTCCCTAAGTCGATATCATTCAGCATATACATATTAAAGAGTATGAATCCTTGATATATAGAGTTGTCCTTTATTATTTATATATTAAGAAATTACTTGCATACTCCTTAAATGTTGAGCAAACTCAAGCTAGGTATGTTATGTGTAGTACTATCACTATACATGCATATATTTGTTAAGTAAACTCAATGTTCATGCATTATACTTAGGCCATCATGAAATAGCAGGCATGAGTGAATAACCTCTTTGGATTTGTTTTCCAAACTCAAGGTCGGGATAAGATTAGGAAAAAGACCATAAATTAGGAGTTAAAAATCATACGATTGATAATGTCATTACCCATCGCTTGATGGCCTATGATTTATTGAGCAAACTCAAGGTTAGAATCCTAAGGCAAGCGAGTCCTAACACTCAGTAAAGAAATCAATAGGTTTATATATTTCTCTTAGAGTTTTAAGGAATATAAAAATCTAATGGGAGCCTTATTACAAGAAGGAAATATATACATTTAACATTTCTAATATTGTAAGAACATATGTTATATAAAGCTAAAATAATCTATTTAGATAAATTTGTACAACTAATATAATTGATAAAATGTTTATCGATAAAATACAAATAAATTGAATGAAGATTGACATAAAATTAAAAAATATTCCTACCAATAAATATTTTGGCATGTTGTCACTTTAAGTCTAGTGCAAGAGCTAAACTATACAGTTACTAAATACATTTGTACCTTGGTCATTTAAGTTTTGTTTGCCCGAGACTATATTGTCTTCTACGAGTTTTGAATTCTAAAGCAATACTGGAATGTGGATATATAATCCATATTCGATTACATAAATTTTTTATGGTGAACAGTCACATTTGTAATGTAAGAAATTTCAATGAAATTGATTCATTCGAAATAAACAAGTAAACCACAATGCAAGATCATGTATTCAATACGATTGATTGCAATAAAGATATTACTGCGTTAGATGTAACACTAGACTAAAAGCTACAAGATGTACCTAATTCATTGAAATGTTAGTTTATCAATTTATGTATAGCACAACTTATTTGACATCCTCAAATGTTAAGGACGCCGAATGCATTTTTGTAAAAAGTTCGGTGCGATCTTGCAGTAAGAATTTCCTTTGAGTGGTTTGACCATTTGGAAAGGAAAGTGAATGTACAAGAATTGATGTAACATAGGCGCAGTTGGGATGAAGAGAGTGAGTGGTCATCTCTGCTTCATGAAGACACATTGAAAACGAGAATTATAAAAATACTAGTATATACTTAATATGGAATGAGAAATATGATTTCTATTCCAAATGTATTTTTCTTACAGAATATTGTATTTTATGAGAGTTATTTCATTAAGTTTAAGATACTTAATCTAAAACTCTCGACTATAAACTAATTATAATAAATAAAATAAATAACTCATATTAAGTGATTGAATGGAGCTTCATATTTCATACGAGTAATGGCGAAAATAATGAAAGCATGCCATATAACACTTTTCAATGACTGCATCAAGATATGAAAAATTGTTTTTGTAAATATGCCAAATATTATTTATGTAATAATAATTGTTTTCGGTATTGACTAAAAATAGATATAGTCTTACTTTGTTAGGAATATTGTGAATATTTTTTATGAAATAAATATATTATAATAACGGTATTTTTTTCATAACATCAGTTATGTGTTAGCTGTAGAAAATATAGAAGTATTTGAAAGTTTATAATTAGTTTGGAACTATGGACTAAGTCATACCTTTGAGAAATAATTCTTTAATCGTATGATTATGAATCATATAGTACCAGTGAATTATATCTTAAACGATTAAGGGCAAAGCACCCATTTAGTGGAAGCGACAAAAGAATTGGTGAACTTTTAAGATGTGTGTGTGTATGTGTTTGTACGTACATACGTATGTATGTAGTTTAAAGTCTAATGATACCAAAATAGATCCACTTACTTCTTTAAACTCACAAATAAATTATCAGAGAAATGAACATGTGTATTTGATACACAAGTAGTATATTTATGATTAAGTTCATTAAATGTAAAACAGAAATATGAAACATAGCATACAAAGGAAATAAATAAATTCACTATGATCAAATAGTTTAGTGTACTGGAAAAAAGTTTCAATAATACCTAAATCGAATAAGATTCAATCTCAAAAGTCACTCATCCCATTATACACAATGATGTATTAATGATGAGTAATCGGGTTTTTTGGAAAAAACAGATTAATAAAGGGTGAAATTGAGATAACTTCTTCCTATAAGGAAATGTACTAAAAAGTAAGCACATAAGATTAAATTTCATCCAAAGCATAGTTTATGAGATCATACGACGTAAGAGTTAATAAAAAATCCCTACACATCCTAGGTTCAAGATGCTGCACGTAATACTAAATCGTAAGAATCTTGTGTGAACCACCCCAAAAGAATTTGGAACCAACCCACATTGGTTGATGAATTCATGTTATAAACATAAGTATCGTAAACTCAAATTAAGTCAGTTCTATACACAAAGTTTGTTTATAAAATGTTTCTGTAATGACCCAAGATTTTAGGAATTTATTCTGGAAAATATAAATAAATTTAAAATAATCTTTAAATAAATTTTGAAGGAGGAATTGATATAGCTTGATAGTGTATCAGTGTGTGTACATGTGTGCACAGGAAATGCACATGAATATAAGCTAAAACCCTGAACTCCAAGAATACATACATATTGATGTGTATGGAAATATACATATATATATATATATATATATGTAGATTAAATTCTTAAAAGTAGTATGCATGAGTAAATGTATATATGAATGCTACTGAATATTTTTGAGTGTACATGTGCATGTGTGTGTCAGTATAGAATGATGTATGAATATATAGGTGAGTGTACTAATTATTTCAGTAAGACTTATATAAATATATATGTGTTAATAAAATACTAGAGTTTAAACTAGTGAAATAAAATATACAGACATATTTTAATATAAGTAGAAATAAAAAGAATGAAGATATAAAAAGGAATAATCCTCTTATAAATAAATGAAGGAAGTACATACCATTTGCATGAAAGCTAAAAATAGAAAAAAATAAGATAAAACAGGGAAGTGCTTGGTATAGGCAGAATTAGAAAAGAGTATTTAATAAATAACAAAATCAAGTCACATTTTTAGCATGATTGTAGACAAGGGGGAAAAGTATTTTCTGAAAAGAAAATTTCTGAAAAAAAATGTGTAACCACTTTTCTCTTCACCCAAATTAAGCCGGGAAGGGTAAAACTTTGGGTTTAAAATGCAGATAACATGATTTTTCTGGTGGGCAAAAATGGCCTTAGCCAATACCCAAAACCCTAAGAGAGACCCTGTATATATATACATATATATGCAGCAGCCTCCTCTCCTCCTCAGAAAAGAATTTTGAAAAAAAACAACACCATAGAAATCATAAGACAAGGGAAGGAAGAGAGCTTGAGGCTAAGGGCAGAAGCTCATCAATTAATTAGGAAACAAAGAAGAGAGCTAGGTGAGAAAACTCACTCAAAAATCTAAGGCAATAAGTCCTAATGTAGGCAGCCAGTTAAAAGTATTTTTCTTAAAAGAGTATTTTCATATATGAATGCTTATCTGTGAATTTAAATCTGAAAATGTTTTGATTTTCTTTGGTTGATCACTTGTTTTATTATAACAAAGTTTTATGGGTTGTTAGTATATATATCTGTTTTATACACTCAGATCTCTGATATGTTAATGTTTAGGGATATAAACAAATACCCAGAAAATAAAATGTGGAGAATAGGAAAGTAGTATTGGTTTTGGCTCAACCCAGAAAGATGTAAATAATGTTGAGCTGCAATATACTCATGTATAAGTGCTGAGGCTTGAAATAGAAAGGAATTAGGGGTGCAATAGGGTTGCCTATGTGCTGATGCTCCTGATTCAATAAAATGCATAGCAAACAAAATTTTGTGATTCAGTGAAACCAGGTCATCCTGAGTTTAACTCAAGCACAAATGTTTGCAAAAGAAAAACTCTCCCAGAAACCATAAGCCAATGTTAGTTGCCTAAACTCCTTTTAAATACCAGGATGAATATATATATATGTATACAGAACCTTATTTTATAATCACCAATGGTTGTTTGCTTGTTGGCCTCTGTATGGTCATGAATAATATGAGATGCCATGTTATGGATGTTTTTAGCTAATGAAATGAATCACTGAATGGTTTGTCATGAAAAATCAAAAGAGTTATTATTAACTTAAACCTGATTAGGAAATTGGGGTCAAGAACACTGTAGGAATGACTTGTGTGCTTGAGTAACACAAGTTGACACATGGCTTGTTTAAGTCCTGAGATCTTTGTGTAATGGAGTGAATTAGTTCATTACAGTGTGTCCATTGATTCATAAATATTGCAGATGAGACCAAGGATAGATAAATATACCCAGGAAATAATACTTGAGATGATGAGAAAACTAGAGTTTTTCCCAGATTTGAAATATGAGAATTGAATAAATGATTTAACTCATATTGGTTATTTTCCTGTTTGGTATGAATGATTGTTTGACTATGATTGAATTGTATGCTTGAATGTATGTGCCATATTTATATATGTAGTCTCTGGAAAGAAAATTAAAGTGTGCACATGCACAATGACACAGAGCATGCACACAAGTATTTGCCTGATTCCAAAGGGCCAAACTTTCTGTATATGTACTTAATTTGACTTTAACCTAATTAACTAATTATTTTTGTGAGCTTTCTCATACCAGACATGTGTCTGACCCTAGTGTGCTAATGGCATCTGGGGTGTCTCATTTAAAATGAGGCAGTTTCAAATGCTTTTTCAGGGATTGCAGCAACTAAGTAGGAGTAGGAGCAAGGCATTGAGAAGAAGATATAGCATGCTAAGCTTAGTTAGATAAGAGCCTAAATGTTGAAATCTGCATGTATTGACAAGTTAAATCTCTACTTGTATTAAGTGTTGAATATTGGATGGATATTTTGTTAGGTATTTTATTAAAAGATTGACTTGTATCTGGAATCTATGAACCAAGTTAAATATCTGTTATGTTTAAAAAAAAAGGTTAATCAAATCTTGTAAGTAGATTTAGCAGGAACACCATGTTAAAATCGAATGATTACATTTTATAAAGGTATTATTCAATCTTGAGTCTTTGGAAAGGATTTAAGTTTTGGAAAATCTGGATAGTTGATTCTCAGAAAATTAAATGGTTTTATTTTCTACCATGGCATATGTATACAAAAGAAATAGGCATAGGTTGAATGTGTTATATGGCTGCAAGGTTCCCATAATTAAACTTGTTTCATACAAATGTCTCATGTCCTATTTTTTAAAGAAAGGATTTGTAATTAGGGAATTGTAAGCCAGATCCAAATAGTTGCAGATATATATGCACATAAACATGTTTAGTGCAAATATTACCACACCTTTTCCTTTGTATTTGTGATAAGAATCTGAATTTCACTCAGATTCTAACCAAATGCATTATTAATTCCAGACAGATTTTGTGAGAAGAAATTTAAACCTGGATAATGATAAACACTCCTATCATTTACAAAACCCAAGCAACAGACCCTTAATTTACATCAATCATTTGAAGCCTTCCAGGTTGTAGGAATGGGTTTCAAAAATAATTAAGCAAGAATTATTGTTTTGTGTAGTAGAATACAGGCAAAAATAAATTATATATGTGCAGATATAGGTAGATAACAGATTCCAAACTGTACAGGAGAAAAATGAAAAAGAAAAAAAAACAAAAATTGTGTTTGAACCAACCAGCATAGTACTCGAACTCGTGACCTCTCGTGTATAAGTTAGGCGCGTTTCCATTACGCCTAGATGTTGCTTGTGTTCTCTTTTGACCCGCTTTCTTTTAGCCTGAATTTGATACTATTCAGACTTTAACACAAATATCTATATTAAAAGCTTGCTTTCCACTGATTATTACTTGATCACTTCTTAGTTAGGATAAACAGACTAAAGAATATGTTTCTAGTGGATTGTTTAGTCAAAAAAAAAAATCAGCAATCCAATATCCTCTTGTTTTCCAGAACTCTGATTCAAACAAGAGAGGCATATACATCCTCACATGTATGTGCTTATCTTTGTGAATGTACTGATATATTTATATTGGTTGATTATTGTGATCCTGGAAATATTTGGTTTATTGGAAAAAGATATTGACCCTGAGAATTATAATTGCAATGGATGAAATATCTATCTATATATGTATATCCTCTTTACCTTAAAAAAAAAATCCTTATGGAATTAGAGTAGAAATAGGAGGGTCATTTCAGTTGGTATCAGAGCTATGTTATTCAACATAGTAGAAGTAAGGATCAAGTTCTTAGATAGAAATAAAATTAAAAGGAACTAAATATATATATAACAATGTGTTCAGTGTGAAAAAAAAACCCACTGAAACAACCAAATTACCAATCAAACTAACCAGCTATGTAAATTATTATTAGCAAACTATGGTAGGGAGACCACCAAATCAGGGAGCAGGATCTTCCCATGCACCACCAATGGTCAATCTGCAAGACTTGGTGAGAGCATTTAGGGATGGGGCAGGACAAAGGCAAGAAAATCCCTATGAAGAACTCTCAAAATTACTTAAGACATATACTCATTTAGGAGGCAAAAGCTTTGAAGGGACAGAGAGTATCATGGAAATTCAAACATGGTTGAGAACATTGGAAAGAATTTTCAATGACATGCAACTTGATGATCAAAGAAAGAGGCAAGTGGCTTCAAGACAGCTAAAAGGAGTAGCTTTAGGCTGGTGGGAAGTAATCATTGCAGGAAGGAATGAGAATGAAATCACTTGGAATCAATTCAAAGAGATGTTGGAAGCAAGGTTTGTACCAGCATCAGCAAAGACTACCTTGCTAGAAGAATTCATTAGACTTAGACAAGGAACCATGACTGTCACAGAATACACTCAAAAGTTTGAGGGGCTTTCCACATATGGAGCAATGCTTGTGGCAGATGAGGCATCTAAAAATGATAGGTACATAAAAGGTCTGAACCCAGGACTTAGCAGAGCCATGTTACCCTATGCAGACGAGACTTTTGACCATGTGATAGACTTAGCTTTGAGGTTGGAGCAGCATGACAAGGAAAGGGAGAAGTTCAGAAATTTTAAGAGCAATAATAGCAAGAAAGGTAAGGGGAGGTATCACCCTTATGATAAGAAGAAAGAAGAGGCTAGTAACAAAAGCACTGGAGATGTCAAAGCTAAGGAAAACAAGAAGAAAATTGTGTGCCATCAGTGTGGAAAGGAAGGGCATATCAAACCAAGATGTCCAGAATTGAAAGGAGGAGCTTTCAAATGCTATCTATGTGGGAAAGAGGGGCATATGAAGAGGAATTGTCCTGAGTATAAACAGCAAGGCAAATTGGCAAATTTGGAAGGAAAAGGCAAAGCCACAGTGGAGAGTAACACTGTAAACCATAGCCAAGTGGAAGGTACATTACTTATTTGTACCATACCCATAACAGTAGTATATGATACTGGGGCAACTCACTCTTTAATTTCTTATGAATTGGTTAAAATGCTAAAACTGAATTGCATATTGGTTGAAACCCCATTGCATATACACAGTCCATTGGGGAGTTCTAGTGTTTTAAATATGATTTGTGTGGATGTGGAATTAAACATAGGAGGAAATATTTTTATTTCCAATTTATATGTTTTGAATTACCCAAATATAGGTGTTATATTGGGGGTAGACTGGTTAAGGCAATTTAAAGCCATAATTAATTTAGACTCATCCACCATATCATTGCAAAATTCTAGAGGCCAGAGAATCACAGTTTTATGTGAGGTAGCTAAGGAAGGAAAACTATATCATTTAGTTGACTCAGAAAAAGATTTCAGTGAACTAACCATTGAAGAAATTCCCATAGTCAATGAATATTTGGATGTGTTTGGTGAGGTCAAGGGTATTCCACACCATAGACCAGTAGAATTCCAGATCAATCTAGTTCCAGGAGCAAGCCCAGTGATTAAA
Organism: Allium fistulosum; assembly: GCA_030737815.1. NCBI lineage: Eukaryota > Viridiplantae > Streptophyta > Magnoliopsida > Asparagales > Amaryllidaceae > Allium > Allium fistulosum. Next base: position 872,380,240 of record CM060903.1, on the reverse strand, counting down.
AAGCCAACTAGAATGGGGCCAAATGAACTAAAAGAATTAAAGAAACAGTTAGAAGAATTGGAAAAAAAGGGTTTTATAAGACCAAGTAATTCTTGCTGGGGAGCACCAGTGGTATTTGTTAAGAAGTAAGATGGCTCCTTAAGACTCTGCATAGATTATAGAGAATTAAACAAAGTAACCATTAAAAATAAATACCCATTGCCAAGAATAGATGATCTTTTTGATCAATTAGCAGGGGCAAAAGTATTTTCTAGACTAGACTTAGCATCTGGTTTTCATCAAATGAAGGTGGAAGAATCAAGCATCAAGTACACTGCCTTTAACACTAGGTATGGGTTGTATGAATTTTTGGTTATGCCATTTGGCTTGACCAATGCACCATCTTACTTTGTAGATTTAATGAACAGAACCTTTAGAGATTGTTTAGACAAGTTTGTGCTTATTTTTATAGATGACATTTTGATTTATTCCAAGACAGTGGAAGAACATAAGCATCATTTGCACCTGGTTTTGTCTAGATTAAGGGAAAAAGATTTAAAGGCAAAATTTTCAAAATGTGTGTTTTGGAAAGAGGAAGTACATTTTCTTGGCCATGTTATATCTGCCAAGGGAATTTCTGTGAACCCCAATAAAGTAGTGGCTATTCAAGCATGGAAGAGGCCAAGCACTATGAGTGAAGTGAGGTCATTTATGGGGATGGCAGGGTATTATAGGAGGTTTATAAAAGATTTTTCAAAAATTTCTACACCACTCACTAACCTAACCAGGAAGAACCAAGCTTTTGTTTGGTCAGAAAAATGTGAAAAGTCTTTTGAACAGTTGAAGGAGGCATTGGTGAATGCTCCAATTCTAAAGGTACCACATGGAAATGAAGAATTAGTGGTATACACTGATGCTAGTGGATTTGGCTTGGGTGCAGTGTTGATGCAACAAGGCCAAGTCATTGCATATGCATCCAGACAACTTAAACCCCATGAAGTAAGGTATGCCACACATGATCTCGAATTAGCAGCTGTGATATATGCTTTAAAACTTTGGAGACATTATTTGTTAGGTACTAAGTTTGAACTTTACACTGACCACAAGTCTCTAAAATATTTGTTTTCACAAAAAGATTTGAACATGAGGCAACATAGATGGGTGGAGTTCTTAGCTGCCTATGACTTTGACATACTTTATACACCAGGAAAAGCAAACAAAGTTGCAGATGCTCTAAGTAGACAGCATGCTAAATTGGCTATGATGATGATAGAAGAATTTAAAAACTTATTTTTGCTAACTGAGTTAGAGATTGGGGAGAATGGTTGTGTGCACATTAATGAGCAGATGCATGGTGCACAAGAAGATAAAGGGAAGTTAAGCTTAATGACACTTCAACCAGATTTAATTCTGAAGGTAGGAAAAATGCAAGGACAAGATGCTCACTTATTAGAGAAGAGAATGCTCCTCTCAAGAGGGGAGGAAGTAATGAATCACCACATTGATAAAGATGGTTATATGAGATACCAGAATAGGATGTGTGTACCAGAGGACATAGAATTGAAGAAGGAGATATTGAATGAATATCACAGAAGTAAATACTCCATACACCCAGGTAACACAAAAATGTATCAAAATTTGAAAAGAGACTTCTGGTGGAAGGGGATGAAATCTGATATAGCTAAGTACATTGCCAAATGTATGACTTGCCAACAAGTCAAGGCTGAAACTCAAAGACCATCAGGGTTGATGCAACCTCTTAGTGTACCACAGTGGAAGTGGGAAGACATATCTATGGACTTCATAGATGGACTGCCTAGATCTAAGAGAGGTAATACAAGTATATGGGTGATAGTTGATAGGCTAACCAAGGTAGCACACTTCATCCCAGTCAAGTCAGAAAGAACAGCACCAAAACTAGCTCAAATTTTTATAAAAGAAGTGGTAAAGTTACATGGCATTCCCAAAACCATTGTGAGTGATAGGGATACCATCTTCACTTCAAAATTCTGGAGAAGCTTTCAAGAAGCAATGGGAAGTGAACTATGTTTAAGTACTGCCTACCATCCTCAATCAGATGGGCAGACTGAGGTGGTAAACAAAGTTTTGGAGGACATGTTGAGGGCATGTATACTGGATTTTGGGGGCAACTGGGAAGATTATCTTCATCTAGTTGAATTTACATACAACAACAGCTACCAAAGCACCATAGGAATGGCTCCATTTGAAGCCTTATATGGTAAACCCTGTTTGTCACCTGTTTGCTGGGTAGAAGCAGGAGAAAGGTCTATTTTAGGACCTGAGTACATACAAGAAACCAAGGATAAAATTGAGTTGGTAAGAAGAAGAATGACAGCAGCTCAAGATAGGCAAAAGAAATTTGCAGACATGAGAAGGAGGCAGGTAGAATATGAGGTGGGAAATTTTGTTTTCATCAAAATCTCACCCATGAAAAATGTGCTGAGGTTTGGAAAACAAGGCAAATTAACCCCAAGATATATTGGACCATACAAAATTCTGGAGAGAATTGGTCCCTTGGCATATAAGTTGGAATTACCAGAAAACATGCAAGGTATACATGATGTTTTTCATGTATCACAATTGAGAAGATGGGTCCATGACAAGGCAGAAATTCTTGAAACCCCAACCCAAGTGCAGATAAATCCTAATTTGATTTATGAAAAGGATCCAGTGGGAATTTTGGCAAAAGATGTGAAGAAGTTGAGGAATAAATCTCTGAAACTTGTGAAGGTACAGTGGAGTCTTGATCCTAGTGATTGCACATGGAAATTAGAAGACAAAGTTAGGATGAATTATCCTAAGCTATTTTCAGATTAAGGTAATTCTGATTTTGATTGTTTTCTTTATTTTGGATGAATATTTTTAGTTAGTATAGAACTAAGAATCTATTTGGTAGAGAATATACTTGTTCTCTGAATTAAGTTTAAAATTTATTTTAAGATTAGGAAAATTGTGGGACACAATTTCTAAAAGGAGGGGTGTATGTAATGACCCAAGATTTTAGGAATTTATTCTGGAAAATATAAATAAATTTAAAATAATCTTTAAATAAATTTTGAAGGAGGAATTGATATAGCTTGATAGTGTATCAGTGTGTGTACATGTGTGCACAGGAAATGCACATGAATATAAGCTAAAACCCTGAACTCCAAGAATACATACATATTGATGTGTATGGAAATATACATATATATATATATGTAGATTAAATTCTTAAAAGTAGTATGCATGAGTAAATGTATATATGAATGCTACTGAATATTTTTGAGTGTACATGTGCATGTGTGTGTCAGTATAGAATGATGTATGAATATATAGGTGAGTGTACTAATTATTTCAGTAAGACTTATATAAATATATATGTGTTAATAAAATACTAGAGTTTAAACTAGTGAAATAAAATATACAGACATATTTTAATATAAGTAGAAATAAAAAGAATGAAGATATAAAAAGGAATAATCCTCTTATAAATAAATGAAGGAAGTACATACCATTTGCATGAAAGCTAAAAATAGAAAAAATAAGATAAAACAGGGAAGTGCTTGGTATAGGCAGAATTAGAAAAGAGTATTTAATAAATAACAAAATCAAGTCACATTTTTAGCATGATTGTAGACAAGGGGGAAAAGTATTTTCTGAAAAGCAAATTTCTGAAAAAAAATGTGTAACCACTTTTCTCTTCACCCAAATTAAGCCGGGAAGGGTAAAACTTTGGGTTTAAAATGCAGATAACATGATTTTTCTGGTGGGCAAAAATGGCCTTAGCCAATACCCAAAACCCTAAGAGAGACCCTGTATATATATACATATATATGCAGCAGCCTCCTCTCCTCCTCAGAAAAGAATTTTGAAAAAAAAACAACACCATAGAAATCATAAGACAAGGGAAGGAAGAGAGCTTGAGGCTAAGGGCAGAAGCTCATCAATTAATTAAGGAAACAAAGAAGAGAGCTAGGTGAGAAAACTCACTCAAAAATCTAAGGCAATAAGTCCTAATGTAGGCAGCCAGTTAAAAGTATTTTTCTTAAAAGAGTATTTTCATATATGAATGCTTATCTGTGAATTTAAATCTGAAAATGTTTTGATTTTCTTTGGTTGATCACTTGTTTTATTATAACAAAGTTTTATGGGTTGTTAGTATATATATCTGTTTTATACACTCAGATCTCTGATATGTTAATGTTTAGGGATATAAACAAATACCCAGAAAATAAAATGTGGAGAATAGGCAAGTAGTATTGGTTTTGGCTCAACCCAGAAAGATGTAAATAATGTTGAGCTGCAATATACTCATGTATAAGTGCTGAGGCTTGAAATAGAAAGGAATTAGGGGTGCAATAGGGTTGCCTATGTGCTGATGCTCCTGATTCAATAAAATGCATAGCAAACAAAATTTTGTGATTCAGTGAAACCGGGTCATCCTGAGTTTAACTCAAGCACAAATGTTTGCAAAATAAAAACTCTCCCAGAAACCATAAGCCAATGTTAGTTGCCTAAACTCCTTTTAAATACCAGGATGAATATATATATATATGTATACAGAACCTTATTTTATAATCACCAATGGTTGTTTGCTTGTTGGCCTCTGTATGGTCATGAATAATATGAGATGCCATGTTATGGATGTTTTTAGCTAATGAAATGAATCACTGAATGGTTTGTCATGAAAAATCAAAAGAGTTATTATTAACTTAAACCTGATTAGGAAATTGGGGTCAAGAACACTGCAGGAATGACTTGTGTGCTTGAGTAACACAAGTTGACACATGGCTTGTTTAAGTCCTGAGATCTTTGTGTAATGGAGTGAATTAGTTCATTACAGTGTGTCCATTGATTCATAAATATTGCAGATGAGACCAAGGATAGATAAATATACCCAGGAAATAATACTTGAGATGATGAGAAAACTAGAGTTTTTCCCAGATTTGAAATATGAGAATTGAATAAATGATTTAACTCATATTGGTTATTTTCCTGTTTGGTATGAATGATTGTTTGACTATGATTGAATTGTATGCTTGAATGTATGTGCCATATTTATATATGTAGTCTCTGGAAAGAAAATTAAAGTGTGCACATGCACAATGACACAGAGCATGCACACAAGTATTTGCCTGATTCCAAAGGGCCGAACTTTCTGTATATGTACTTAATTTGACTTTAACCTAATTAACTAATTATTTTTGTGAGCTTTCTCATACCAGACATGTGTCTGACCCTAGTGTGCTAATGGCATCTGGGGTGTCTCATTTAAAATGAGGCAGTTTCAAATGCTTTTTCAGGGATTGCAGCAACTAAGTAGGAGTAGGAGCAAGGCATTGAGAAGAAGATATAGCATGCTAAGCTTAGTTAGATAAGAGCCTAAATGTTGAAATCTGCATGTATTGACAAGTTAAATCTCTACTTGTATTAAGTGTTGAATATTGGATGGATATTTTGTTAGGTATTTTATTAAGAGATTGACTTGTATCTGGAATCTATGAACCAAGTTAAATATCTGTTATGTTTAAAAAAAAAGGTTAATCAAATCTTGTAAGTAGATTTAGCAGGAACACCATGTTAAAATCGAATGATTACATTTTATAAAGGTATTATTCAATCTTGAGTCTTTGGAAAGGATTTAAGTTTTGGAAAATCTGGATAGTTGATTCTCAGAAAATTAAATGGTTTTATTTTCTACCATGGCATATGTATACAAAAGAAATAGGCATAGGTTGAATGTGTTATATGGCTGCAAGGTTCCCATAATTAAACTTGTTTCATACAAATGTCTCATGTCCTATTTTTTTAAAGAAAGGATTTGTAATTAGGGAATTGTAAGCCAGATCCAAATAGTTGCAGATATATATGCACATAAACATGTTTAGTGCAAATATTACCACACCTTTTCCTTTGTATTTGTGATAAGAATCTGAATTTCACTCAGATTCTAACCAAATGCATTATTAATTCCAGACAGATTTTGTGAGAAGAAATTTAAATCTGGATAATGATAAACACTCCTATCATTTACAAAACCCAAGCAACATACCCTTAATTTACATCAATCATTTGAAGCCTTCCAGGTTGTAGGAATGGGTTTCAAAAATAATTAAGCAAGAATTATTGTTTTGTGTAGTAGAATACAGGATAAAATAAATTATATATGTGCAGATATAGGTAGATAACAGATTCCAAACTGTACAGGAGAAAAATGAAAAAGAAAAAAAAACAAAAATTGTGTTTGAACCAACCAGCATAGTACTCGAACTCGTGACCTCTCGTGTATAAGTTAGGCGCGTTTCCATTACGCCTAGATGTTGCTTGTGTTCTCTTTTGACCCGCTTTCTTTTAGCCTGAATTTGATACTATTCAGACTTTAACACAAATATCTATATTAAAAGCTTGCTTTCCACTGATTATTACTTGATCACTTCTTAGTTAGGATAAACAGACTAAAGAATATGTTTCTAGTGGATTGTTTAGTCAAAAAAAAAAATCAGCAATCCAATATCCTCTTATTTTCCAGAACTCTGATTCAAACAAGAGAGGCATATACATCCTCACATGTATGTGCTTATCTTTGTGAATGTACTGATATATTTATATTGGTTGATTATTGTGATCCTGGAAATATTTGGTTTATTGGAAAAAGATATTGACCCTGAGAATTATAATTGCAATGGATGATATATCTATCTATATATGTATATCCTCTTTACCTTAAAAAAAAAATCCTTATGGAATTAGAGTAGAAATAGGAGGGTCATTTCAGTTTCTGACTGTCGATTCTGTTATACCGAGAAGCATTTGTTGTTTTAAGAAACGCAAACTTTATAGTGAATGAATTTCTTTTAGAAATTAATGGTAGTAAATGGATTTGGATACGATCCAAAGGGGAAATGAAATTAATCAAGCCAAAATAAATGACTCATTAGAATGTCTAATAAAAATACTTACATATTAAAAAGAACTTCGAGTTTCATATCAATGTCAAGAAAAGAATTCCCTCAGTTGTCAATAATAAGCCATCAAGAGTATTTATTCTGCCATATGGTGTGATGTCCGAAATGGATTCCAAGTACATGATCAAAATATGATTTGGTAGTTGTACCCAAAAGGATATAGTCCATCAACCAAAAATGTATCTTCGAGAAGAAGACCAATGTAGTTGGAATGTGGTAAGAAACATGAATAAGAATAACATTATAAATTTCAATTGTTGAAATTAACGTAACAGATTCATATTCAATATGCTTAATTAATTTTGATTTTACTAGCAAATTTATCGTCCACTATGACTTTGAGTTTTAGGACATGTATGTTGAAATAGAAATTCTAATTAATGATTTAAGAGTAGAATATTTGCACATAACAACCAAAGTATCACGAGGTCAGTGCGATCGATAACCGAGTTTGTGAGTATTGGATATGATCGAAGAATTAATGCGATAGTATCATTTGATAAGCATCAAAATGGAGAAAATATTTTGTGAAAGAAATTAAATAGTTTGAATTTCAGTCCAAATGCAGAGGAAGCGTGTGTTTGTAAGAAAGAACATTAAGATGTACTAAGATATTTCTAAATTATAAGTAAATAATATACTACTACTAATGTTAACGATATACCTTTGTTAAAATCAGTTTTAGTTTGGCTGTTTAATCCTCGATATTAGAGTTTAAAATGTCATCATTTATAATTGGCATAAAAGGATGTTGGATTTATCCCAAATGATATACATAGACACCATTTTAAAATGATAATATGAAACATATAAGAGGGATTCCTTATGCATTATCAATAGGAATGATCATATAAGCTATGTTGACTGCTATATCGTATTTCACTTATGTATCTAATACATTGAACAAGTATAAAATCCGAATTAAGACCACAAAAATTTAGTTATGAGTATTCTTGAGTACTGACAATATACTAAATAATTGTTTATACAAATAACTAATTCCTTATGAAGGAGTGTGCAGATTTGAACTTCATAAGTGATATCGGATATAGTATGCCAATCCTAAATTTTTATTCAACCTTAGTTAAGGAGCTTTAAGTTGGAAATGGTACCTTTGTGGTTGATACAATCAAAAGGCTAACTACATCGCCATGAATAGCTCACAACAAATCGTGTATATATAAATAAATGCATAAATTTATAACTAAGCTAGGAACGATTCCAAATGTTGAGAATCTTATAACATTGTTTTATGAAAAAAATATCATGATATAGATCATCAAAGAACCTAGGGCTCATTAGTAGGTATGTTAATGGTACGGGTTTCGGCCTGAGCCCGACCCTAACCCACCGTATTAATACAGGTACGGGTTTTTCCCTAACTACCCAAGCCCGACCTAGTTACAATCAGGGTCAGGTATAGTTTTATCAAAACCTAACCCGGTTTGGATCAGACCGGATTCTTAGTTTCCCATAACATCAAAACATGAGTGTTTATGTTATTTGTTTACCACTTTGTTTGTTTGCATGTAGATATTTTTTCTTACTTTTTGTGAACTTGGCTACATCGCTACCCAATTTGTACATTAACATTGTTTGTATATAAATTTTACAAAAATAGCATGTTTAAAGTATGATTTTAACATAAATTTTATGAGTTTGGTATATGGGTATTACTAGCAGGCTTGGAAAGCCCGATGGGCCGGCTTGGGCATTGGTTTTGTAATACTCTACGGGTTCGGGCCAGGCTCAAGTCCGGGTTTTAAGATACCCAATTCAAACCCAGCCCATTAGCAGGTCTACTCACAAATAGTAAAGACACATACTTCGAAAAGTTCCATATGATAAAGTCAGTTTATCAGTAATGAGGAAGTATTGATTAATAAGTAGATATTTAAGACTGTTGGAACTAGGCCAGCCCACAACGGAAGTAATGGCTGAATTTCAATTTTGTTACCATATTAGCATTATTAGGCTTATGAAGTCTAATTTATCTAGAACATTTTTAAATATATTTTAAATAAAATATTTATTTTATTTAAATTTATTAAATGATATAGTAATATTTAATTTACATTATATTTATATATATATATACATGTATCATATACACATTGGTGCATGTGCAAGTAGGGGTGGGCATAAACCGCACCGCTTTATCGAAAATGCCTGCACTGGACTGCAAAAATGGTGCGAAAACCCACACTGAATCTTCTAGCCCAAGTAAATACCCCAAACCGGACTCACCCGCATCGATACGGTTCAATTGTGGTTTGGGCGATTGAACTGACCATATTAAACCGGACTGAAACGAATATTTACACTAGTAATCTTATGTTAAAAATATAAGTAGCTCTTATCTCATTTTTTTATTTTCTAATGATGTATATTCTATTTTCAGGCTATATTAATAGTAATCATTGCCATAAAGCAAGAAGTTTTAGTATGATATTTTCATCTCATTTTTATGGATAAATGCTAATTATAATCTTATTCTAATCATTGTACTTAATGATTATGGATTGATTAACATTGATGATTGGTTAATCTACTAAAAAAATCTCACTTGTAGCTAAGTGTCAAATGAAAATATTCATACAATTAAGAACTAATCTGTCATTTCAGTATAACATTGTGTGTTTTAACCTTTAAGTGTAAAAGCTTTACACAGTTGCCTTTGTAGATTGATTGTTGATGGAACTAATTCTCTTATTTTATATTTAATATTGGTTCAAATGAGATCGGACCAAAATCGTACCGTATTAAATTAAACCGAACCAAAACCGAATCGTTTAAAAGATTAGTATAATGGTTTGTAGTTTTGATTAACTGTTTAATGTAGTGGGCAAGCGGTTTGGGCTTCAAACGGCACCAAACCGACCCATGTCCACCCCTAGTATATGTAACACCCCATAAAATTAATAAATAATTAATTAGGCTCCAAAAGGGAATTTGATCAAACGATGGAATTTGACCATGAAACTTGCACCATTGTGTTCGCAGCGATTTTCTAAACAACTTTCACATTTGGAGTTTCACGATTGGAGTATAAATGAAGAAGTTATATCATTTGAATTTTCCAAAGAGAAAATAATTAAAAACGAAATAAGGAAATAAATTATAATTAAATATAGACCGCACTGGTCGATCCCCTCTTTGGGTCAGCCAACCATTGGTAGGCGACCTCGTATAAGGGAGTGGTTGACCGATCGGATGGTGGCGGCTAGGTTTGAATCTTGGCCAACTACCTAGATTTTATTATTATAATATCATGGTTACGGTTGATTCGAGTGCCTATAAATACGGGCCTAACCCCTCACTTCTATTCTCGTATTTTCTAATCCAAGCAGCAAAGCTCTGCTATTTTCCCTTCACCACTCTTTCTAAAATCATAAATTAATATATATATATATATATATATATATACACACACACACAAATCAAAGAAGGGAGGAAATAAAAGAGAAGAAGAGAAGAAACAAATCAACGTTACGAAAGAAAATTGTAATTTCAATAATTAAAAATCTATATTCCCTTTAATCCCAAATCTCTTCTTAGATCTGTAATTCTAATAATATGTATATAGCTTGTTATACATATTCTTTTGGGTTAGAATGGAAAAGTAGTCAAGTAAAGGAATGGATTCAGATTTGGGAGATTTGAAAAGCTAGAAAGGTGAGTGGAATTATATAATTTATTTATAACATTGAAATTTATATCGTTGGATTTTTTTTAATTATTATGCCTAAATAAACTCTGATGAATTCTAGGCATAAAAAAATGTATAAGAATATCGCCTGCATATTCTATAAAATATGTAATTGAAATAGGAATAGTATGTACAACCTAATCTAAAAATTTGAATTCGGTCCCAAATATGTATTATTGTAGAACGTTTGTTTATTACAGATTTATGATTGGGTTCTAAACTAGGTTGCCCTAGTTGACTTGGAATGTGTATTTTTATGTTTTAATTTATTTGGAGTAGGGTATAATTTAATTGTATCTATTTCCATGTAACTTCCTCAAATTATCCAATTTCTAAAATATGTATAAAAGTGTGTTTGTTTGAATTAACAAGGAATATACCAAAAAGGAAAGAGATGTATAAAGCATGGATATTCTTCTCCATAGGTTGCACTATCTATTTCAATAAAAGAAAAGAAATAATTCCGTGTAATTTAAAATAGAGCAAAAGTGTCATTTTTGGGTAATTTACAGAAATTTATAATGGTAATCCTTTCTGAAAGGGACAACTCTGATAAATTAAAACGTGGAAAGGAATGTTGTAGTTTAGGAATTAATAATTAGAAAATAAGAATATATATATATATATATATATATATGCACACACATAAAACCATGCATATTGATTTAAAATAAAAACATATATATATATAGCGTAATTTACGACAATATTCGTACGACAATATTTGTATTAGTTATTATAGCATATTAAATTATAAATCAAAAAGGAAGGAATAGGAATTCCATAGTTTATGAACATTAACTACAAATTTAATGGGCAATAAATTTGTAGTTAATAGAGAGTTAAAGGAATTAAATAGGGACTGATTAGAGAATTTAATATGGCATTGATGAGGAAATTGAATAGGCAGAATAAGTGGATTTTGAAATGGGTAAATAAATATCATTAGAGATTATCCAATTTTGACATTAATGACTAATAATTACGGACAATGGACATTTGTTAGAAAAAGAAGGAACAAGGAAACCAAAGCCTAAGCATATAAAATAAGAATAATTACATGGCGAACAAGTAAGTACTAATACTATTAAATATATGTAGAAGGTTATAATTTTCATAATATGAAATTATATAACTTCAATTATACATTTAGAATAAATAGGCCTAGCCCAACACTTAGGCTTTAGGTGTTTGGTTTGGTTTAGTGGGTTGGGATGCAAGGTCGGTAGAATTACACAGCAGAAGTCTACCCTTTACCTAAAGGCTACCAGCAGTTCTTTATACTTACTAATGGTGTGAGACATCTCCAACCATAGGACCCGTAGGGAAGGGATATGCATTGCGGATAGGTGGGGGAAATATACTGAGGGTTCACTTTGGATTTGATGTATTAAATGGCTCAGTACTTTTAATGAAATAGAGTCTGCTTCTATTCAAATAAGAGGTATTAAGTAACCAAAATGGCCATATTCCTTGACTTACTCAGATTAGTCTAAACGAGACATCAACTATGGAAGGTCGGCGGATTATGTCAGCATTTTGTATAGATATTTAGTAGTAGGTCTGGCATACATGTTATGACCACCAACGGTCCCGAGCAAGTGGTATCAAAGACTTGGGTTATGCCTTGACGAATTTCGCTTCCTACTAGTGTAGAATCCATATGGGATACGCACAGACTTTAAAGTAGAGGGTTATGCGAAAATTAGTTTATCAAAGGTGGGCGAGTCAATCCTTAGATGAGTCTTTGAGATGTGTTACTAGTATGATAATTAAATTATAAATTATAAAGCCATATATAGAGGTCATCGATCTCTGTAGTTGGAACTGATTGACTAGTGTTTATGTTGTAGAGGGTCTGCTTCCGGGACTGAGGTATTAAATAGTCGTTGAGTCTATCTCCTCCCTATTTAAAAAGTATTAAGTGGCCGGTGTTTTTGGGTAGTGGAATGGTTATAAGTATATGCGAATATGCATATACTTATATAGTAATACCTTGGAGAAGGTTAGGTTAGGCATATCATACGTGCACATAAGATTTAACAGATTATCCGTAAATGATAGACGTCGCACTTAAATGGAAATCAGTCGGTGCAAATTTATGATATGGGTAAAGTATGTAAATTTTCAATCATTAGAATGTTGTTTTGAGCCACCTCCTCATAACAACCCACAAGACATATTTAAAAGGACTGGAGGTTGGAGCAAGGCAGAAACTACAGATGGTGAAGTCTTCTTATACATGCTCGACACAGACAAGGCAATTAAACATCCAAGGAATGATATTCCAAGGTAGCACCCTTAGTCAATAAGTATGTTATATTATACCTTTTAATTTCACTGTGAGTTTATATTGATCACATCCGGATATACTTATGTTTATTACAGGTTACTAAAACCAATTATCCATACCCTAATGGATAGGTTTTGATTTAGTTGAAAATTCGGACCCATTAAGGTGTGGGTTGTTACATTTGGAATCAAAGCTTAGGTTAGTCGATCATAGGAATTAGGATATGTTGAGAGAACATATTTGTAATTTTACCTATAATTATATATATATATATATTATATGCCAAGCTCTACAAATTCCAACTATAGAAGTAGTTGCAACCATATTCTGAAAGGATGGATGAGGAAACTATGAGTTGGAATAATAAATAGAGTTAAATATATACCCCTACCCCCATTTACCCCATGCGGTAGAGGTCATGTCGTAAGGAGTGGATATAGAAAAGCATGAGCACGACATATAGAAGAATCCTGGAGGCTGCTTGGTTGACTCCTTTGTTTGGCTTAGACTTCCTTATGATAGTGGATTTTGATGGATTGTCGATTGAAGATGCACATTTCATCCAGACAAATGCGAAGTAAGAAACTATATACCGCGAATATCCGGAAGTAAGGAATAATAGGAGTGGAGAATGTTCTCACAAAAAGGTGTACACTAATCACCACAAAGATAAGTTGGATTTTTGATGGAGACAAGTTAAGGATGATAGAAAGAAGGAGTGTCCTAAAGAAAGGACTATTAAAGTCCATTTTTATGTCCAACCCCATGTGATAGAATTTGACAAAAAGATTTGGAAATTCCTTAAAACGTTTCAAATGGATTTTTCAAAGAATTTATCGAGAAGTTGTAGTTTTGAAAAAGTAAGCAAATTTTGAAATTCTTGATTTAAAATTGGTTGAGTCAAAAGCTTTCGATTGAAAGGTTAAAAAGGGTTCTTCGTTTCTGAAATGAATGGAAACTAGCGTATAGGTTTGGCTTACTATCTTTGTAAGTTTGAAGGTTTTTAAATTCTCTCCAAGGGGTGGATAAATGGAAATGGTACTTGATTAAAATCGGGTATAGAGAATAGAAGGGTAAGAATGCCCGATAATTAAGATAGGAGGGATATATTATTAGAGAAGTGAGAACCACTTGAAGGCGGTTTAGGCAGGATAAATTTAAATAGTAGTAGTATTAGAAATTTAAATAGTAGTAATATTATATATACATATATATGATTATTGGTCTAATCATAAATAATATAGGAAAAAAGCAACAGAAAAAGGATATGAAGAATGGATTAATTCTATAGATATATAACAATCGCGCATAAATTTTAGACAGTCGCTTAGATAGATGCAGCAATTGCACGTATTTTTTAGAAGTCCCCCTCATATGCTATTATAATTTCCATCAAAGGTGGAAGCAAAAATAGCATGATTAGTAAGAAAATAATAGGATGGAAGTTATCCTTTTCTACTTCATTTTTCATTGTTTAAATTATAGAAGATGTTTTTGAAAAAAAATAGTTTGGTGTGATAATTGAGTTTTGAAAGTATTGAGTTAAAAATCCTAAATTTGAAAGAAGTAAATTTCTATTGTAGAAAATTATTGAAAAGGTAAATTTGGTTAGAAAAGGAAAAAATTTCATGGCACCGTTTTGAAGACCAAGCTATTTTTGAATTTGATAAAAAGGTCTCTAAGTTCATATTTTTTTAAAGATAAAAGTTTTGGATTAGGTAATTCATGATTATGGAGTTTTAGTTTTATAATGAGTGATTAAACCCAAACCAAATTTATATATGGAGTAGACATGGATCACTACCTATATTAGATGGGGTAAAGGTTTAGGCTATGAATAAAATAGCTAAGAATGCTTGTAGGGTAGCAATAAGAAATCTTCGTTGAATATAAAGAATGTTGGTATGAACCTAGTAATATTTTATTAGAGATGTGTGGTGGTCATGAGAAGAACTCTCAAAGGAATAGGAAATGATATTAAAGTACACTTTTGCGAGTCTTAGGGTATACTTGCATGAAAGATCAAGGAGAAAGAAAATAAATACCAAAGTTTGAGGATGCTGTCAAGAAATTTGATTTAGAGAAGATAATAGTATGATTGGAGAAGAGAGTAATAAGACGGTGAACCCACATAAAGGATGTTTTTTGACTCAAGGTTAGAGAAGACAAGATAGGCGGTATGAAAATTATTCCACCAAGCTAATTTACCAAAGATTTATTCTTGAGCATAGTTTATATTTCTTTCCCACTATAGTATAGGAATGCACAATTTATCCCATAAATGGGCGTAATAATTAAAGTAATGGATAGACCTTATTTATTAGAAATCAAGGAGGTAAGTTAAGTCATAGTTGAATGACATACTAGAAATGTCCATTTTAATTTAGTAAGGAATGTCATGGCCACAACATTATTAACACGAGTTGATGATGAATGGCATCTTCCAGCAAAAGTTTCTTTTAGGGTTTTTGGGTTGTAATTACTAGTTGTCTCCCTTAGGTAACTGGAAAAGCGTATGATATGATATGAGGTAGCTATGTTGGTTTTATGGATGGAATTAGACCACTATATAAATTTAAATGTGCATCAAAAACTTGTTCGTTGACGGAAATTCTATCGGTTTAGAAAACCGTCGAACGAATTTTGAAATAAAAATATAACCGCAAGCGCACGGCGTACACTTGTAATACGTGGCGAATACGGGTCGATCCGCAGGGAATTAATGATTTTAAAATTCTATTCAATCAAATTAACCAAAGTTGAAAGTGTGGTTAGCTAAAAATGTAAGAAACTAACAAAAACTAGCAAAAGAAAAATAGATAAAAATAAGAGAGTTAAATGACAATTTAGAGATAAATCCACTCTCTAGATCATATAATTCAACAATTAATGAAATTATGATCTCTTTTTTGGTCATAAGTGAGTTTAAATGATGTGTTTATCATAAGTATGGCTCATTTTTGCTATTAATTAGCTCAACATAAGCCATCAAACTATAACACAACCTTTAAACCACTTACCAACTCTCATGAAAATGAGAACAAAGTTAAAAATGAAATCTATTTTAAGTATGGCCTATTAACTATTAATTAGAAATATAGACCATCAAATTTGAATTTCAAATCACTTTCTTATGCCATAATCATATTTTGATGAAGAGGCATTTGTGTTAGTGATTGTTTAAGCATAGCCTATTTGGTGTCAACAATATAGGCTATCAAATTCAAAACAAAAACAACAAATTAAACAACTTCAAGCATTGCCATTAAGCACAAAAAGAGAGCTATAATTATCAAAATGTTGAAGCTACATGATTAGAGGCTTCATTACCCCTAAATTGAAGGGATTAGCCTCTCATATTTGTTATCAAAACAACAAATGTAGCTAGCAACATGAAAGCAAAAGAAAAGGAAAATGAAAGCTAACGGAAAAGAGAACTACTATTCTACTTGCATGAAAAATAAAAGAAATCTACACTACAACATGAAAGGAAATAAACGAGAAAAGAAGAAAAGATCATGTATTTAAAGTTGCATAAAAAGAAATTACATGAAATAAAAATGGCTAAGTAGCCATGAAAAGGAAAGAGAAGCTTTCTTTTATTTTGAGCCTAAACTAATCTAAAGAGAGACTAAGGGAGGGTTACATGAAACATAAGGGGATTTTGTACATGTGTTAAACCCTAATTTATATTTTTGGGGAATGCCCAAAATACCCTCTTAGGAAGTGTGGAGGCCAAGTAATCATTAGCTTCAAATAATCCTCATTTAAGTGTACATGAAGCCATTAATTCTATAAGCATGTGCATTAGCCTCTAATTTGTACATTAAGGTAAGTGGGTAGGTGGGGTCCTCCATTATCTTCACTTTGAATTATTTCCATCTTCATTTGTTCTCTTCACTCTTATGCATGCATATAACATCATGTAACCACTTGTAAAATTCACCAAATTTCCTACAAAACAACATAGAAAATTTTAAGTAAATTTTCACAATTTAATAAATGCATAAAAATGACCATTTTGCTCCTATATGAAGATGAATATGTGACAATTTCAAATAATTTGAATTTTGGTTTAAACAGGTTAAAAATACCCAATATGATCATTTATTTAATTTAAATAGATTAAATATGGTGGTAAAAATATGCACATTTACGTGCACATCAAATACCCCCACACTTATCTTTTTATTCATCCTCAAATAAATGAAAAACTAAGATAAATACATTTTCGTAGGGAGCACGAATGCATTGAGCGTATGCAATAAGCCGTTAAACCTCTGGGTGTCCCCAGTAGGACGAGTGTTGTCTCGTGAGGGTTTTCAGCGGATACTACCCACAAAATCCAAATGCAGGATGAAAATATTTACACAATGCAAGATTTATTTACAAAGTGATGAATGCAAGTTTTTTGAAAATATATACAAATGAAGGGTTTACTTTTAAATTGACACAAATAAGTTAAATATAGGTTTTGGTCATCATCTTGAAATTTAAGTCATTTACTCGTCGAAATTTCCAACAAAATTCAAGTTATCATAACAAATAGACTATAGCTTAATTCGTTGTTTTAGTTAATAACATAGTGTAACTATGAAATGGATCCTTAGTTAATAATCAAAGTTTATCAAAGTGGTATTTTTATTTCTTTTCAATAACAAGTCAAATCAAAAAAGTTAAAAATAGTGCTAGGATTTAAATTGCTAACTCTCTCCATTTTTTTTCTTTTGGAAATTTTATTGATATTAACAATATTTATTTATGCCTAACTCAGATAAACCAAGGCCAGATATATTACCCATGCACTGACTTGCGGACTGATGTGGGGGAATACAGAGCGTGGCGAGTGAACACACGAGCGTGAACACTTATTGACTGTAGGCGTTATTAGTCAAATAATTTTTATATACACACACCTAACTCAGATAAACTGAGGCCAGATATACCGATCGTGCACTGCCTTTCAGGCTTACGTGAGAAGGGTATAGAGCATGGCGAGTGAACACACGAGTGTGAACACATGACTCTAGGTGTTTATTAAAAACTATACATATATACAAGAAATATTTTTTTTTTTTGTATTTTGTTTTTTTTCTTTTTGTTTTTTTTCGAAGAGAGAGTGTTGCAAAATCGTCTTAGCACCATTTAACTTAGAAGACAAAAAAATGTTATATCCTTTACTTTAAATTCACCACTTTTTCTTTTTGAGTTCATTTGAAACCTTAAGATCATGATATTCATTGATACTCACTTAAGTAAACCACGCCGTGTGTCTACCCCGCTTTTATTTAGTCGTCGCACACGGATGCTTAACGTTGAAACTCCCACTGATGGTTTGGCGATGGGATTCGAACCTGCCCGGACGCAGTCCTTTGGTTCCCATCTCCCAGCTCCCAAACCAACCGAGCTACGAACGGCGGGTAAATTCACCACTTTTTAAAACAAAGATTTTCAATTAGGATATATTTCGTAATCATCACATATGAATCTTCCTATATACTAGTTAAACCATTGTTATTTGTAATCAAACTTCATTTTTATTTTTGTTAAGACAAATAAATTTCAAAAATTTCAATTTAATTAACCAAAACCATATATTTATCATATAGTGTTTCTTTAAAAATAAATCAAAAATGCTTAACAAATTTTTTTTTGTTTTTGAGATTTTTTTTAATTTTGGAAAGAAAAATTAAAAATAAACCATGAAAAATTGAAAAATGATGATGAGTCTCCCCCCACACTTGATTTTGACTG
The DNA here is from genome assembly GCA_030737815.1 of Allium fistulosum. NCBI lineage: Eukaryota > Viridiplantae > Streptophyta > Magnoliopsida > Asparagales > Amaryllidaceae > Allium > Allium fistulosum. The sequence continues at coordinate 872,361,537 of CM060903.1, read as the reverse complement.
TGTCCCCATAGTCAACCCAAGTGGAAGGAGAAAAATAAAAATAAAACATGACCTTTATTTAATTGAAAATTAACGGTATTTACACGAGATCAGAAAGTATATCGTCAAAAAGTAAATGAAACGGTCTTCCAAAGACTGATTCATTTGTCTCATCAAATATGCGAGACGCAGCTTAAGCTCGGAAAACCAAACCATACTAGATTTCGAAGTTGAATTTGGATTTGGAAAGACGAATGCCGTTTTATTAAAAATTGTATGAGTCGTTTTATTTTCAATGATTTTTGGGGTTGATAAAACGATTGATTGAAGTTCAAGTTTATTTTCACTAAATTGAAATTCAAGCGTTCATTGAAAAGTTCTTCAGAATTATTGATTTCAAAATCAAATTGGTGATTTAAATCTTCCCCATTAGAGTTTAACGACTCGTTTTCAAAAAGTCCATAAAACTCGTGTTCGTTAAATTTGACTTCCTTTGTTGGATTATCAACAACTTTATTACATAAATCAAATTCAAAATTCAAAATTGTTGTATTCAAATTTTCAGAAAAAGGAAGATCGAAATTTAAATCGAGTTTCTCACCTTCAAACGAATTGAAATCCAACTCAATTACCAAATTTTCAACAACTTCATTAAGATCATCATTTTCCATTTCAAAAGTTGTTATTTGAAAATCGTCGATTTGGGTAAAAGATGGATTATCGCTTGACTCGTCACACGTTGGGATTTCAGTATGTTTATCACGTTGATTCAAATATGTTTTGAACACCAAATCCATGTGATCATTGTACATTTCATTCATTTGTTCAACAAAGTCAAATTTGTGATTATTAACTTGAAAAATTTCGATTTGGATTTGTTGAGAACAAAGATTTTCAACCGTAACGTGGTTAAGATTATTCCCATTGCCAAATTCGTTTGAAAAGTTGTTTCCATTTTCATTTTGAGTTTGAAATTCATTTTGGAGTTCGAAATTGAATTGGCATGGGTTATAATCGAAATCGTTTGAATTTTGAATTGATTCAAATTTTGATTATTATGAAAACTTTGATTTGAATCATTTCCCAAATATAAATTACACAAATCATTTATCATTTGATTTTGTTGTGTAGAGATTTCAAGTAAAGACGAAATGCTCTTTTTAAGATTTGAGGGTTGGTCATCGTTTTGGAAATTTTGTGGTTCAAAATTTGAATCATTTAAACAATAGTTGTTGTTAAAATATCCATACGAATTTGGAGTGAAATCATATGGATTATATTGATTTTCACAACTATTGTAAAATTCAAGTGAATATGGAAATTCGGACATTTTCAAGAATGTTTTTTGTTTTTCTTTTATAATGGAAAAATATTTACAAATACAATTTATTTTTCAAAAGGAAAATTGATTTTTGTTTTGATTTTTGGTTTTTCAATTTTTTTGTTTTTGAAAAGGTTTTATTATTTTTTTTATTTTGGTTTTTTCTAAAAATTTTTTGGATTTTTAAAATTTCAAAGAAAAAGGATTTAAAAATTTGGAAAGGAATATTTATAATTTTTTTAGTTTTGGATTTTTGAATTTTTTTGTTTTTTTTAAATATGCATGAACTAATGCAACTAAATGAATGCAAGGATTAATTACAAATGATTTATCCTAAGTTAACCCAAAATTGTATAATTACACATTGTCTTAGTTCAACAAAATAGTTCTCAGCCAGGTAATGGACAGGATTTATCGGTGCACCATGAATCACCGTAGCAATGCAGCCGAAGGTTTAAGTACCTTCAGAGGAACAACCACTATAATATTTACGAATCATCGTAATATTTATAAATGGTTATTACTCTGCCGTAGCCTAGACACCAAGAAAGTAAATTGTTCAAAGAAGACAACTTGTCAATATGCAATTAAGAGCTATCGATGTCTACCCGTTATTATTAATCAAAATCTAAGATGAAATGCAAAACTAAAATTAAACGTGTATTAACAATGCAACTACGAATGTAATTTTTTTTTAATTTTTGAATTTTTTTTAAATATATATATGCAAATGCAAGCAATCAACAATGCAACTAAAATAAAAACAAGAGATATATACAATGCAAGGCAAATAAAAACAATAGATATATCAAGCAACAGTTTTTTTTTCTTTTTATAAAGCAAAGCGAAGCAATTATTTTTGGGCAACAGTTGAGCGAAGCAAGCAACTTTTCCAATCTGCTTTGGCAACCTGAAATTTAAAAAAAAAGATATAAAAAAAAATAAATGTTTTTTTAAAAAAAAAATTTGAAAAGGAAACTTAAAAGTGAGGTTTTACTTAAAAAAATTTCTTTTTTTTTATCAATGAGGAAACAAAAAAAAATTAAAACAAAATAGAATTGAAACTAAACTACACCATATGAAACTAGGACAAATTAAAACAAAACAAAATAAACACAAAAGTTTTTTTTTTCTTTTTTTTTCTTTTTGTAATCAAAGGACAAAAGAAAATTAACAAAAGAACAAAAGAATGGGTATTTCACATTGGGCTGAAACTCTCTTTTGTTTTTGTTCTCTTTTTATTTTTTTTAATCTAACTAGGGCCCGGCCCACTTAAACTAAACAAAAAACTTTTACTAAACAAAAGATTAGAAAGAGAACGTTTTCCACGACCAACTCACTAATAATCCCTAAAATTTAAAATCAAAAACCGATACCCATGCCTAGAAATCAATTCGAATTGTGTTCGCAAACAATTCCAGAATTTACAATCAAATGTAAATCGAAATGGAAACCGGAGGTTGTTGGTGTAGTTCGTGCTTCGCAGAAGACGGTGAGGTGATTCTTGAATTCAGGTTGGAGGAATTTATGTTCGCAAATTGGCTGCTGGTGGTGTGGAGGTAAGGCGATGGTTGCGGGCGACGTTGGAATGGTTCGAAATTGGTTCGCAAGTGGATTTGCGATTGAGTTTTTTTTATTTCGAGGCAGTTGCGGGATTAATTGCCGTGTCGAAGTGTTGTTTTCAGTGAATGGAGGAGTGGGAGAGTTGCATGAGCAGTGGTATGCAATGTTTTGTAGCGATGTTTGTATGAGAGGGAGTAAACAGCAAGATGAAGGAAAATGGTCTCGTGGCAGTGCAGTGCAGAGGATGTAGGTGAATGTTGAAACACTGTGGTGAAGCAGTAGCTGGACGCGTTGTATATAGTGGAGGTTGAAGTTGGTTGATAGCAAGGTTAGTAGTCAGAAGCAGTTTTAAGTTGATAGAGTGAAGGCAGGTGAACTTGCTATTGTACACAGTGGATGGTTGTTGAAATGGAATGAGTTCGATGTAATATAGCAGGCAGTGGTTCAGGTGACGACGAATTTTTTTTCTTTCTTTCAATTATGGCCATGTGATGAACTTGAACTGTGAAATCGAATTGGTTTAGAGGAAGCAACAATTATTTTAGAGGAAGTGATGGGTAAGATGGTGGTGCAGAGAAGGCTGTAGTTAAAAACGATGTAGTTTAGGGTGGCACCGATGTAACTGTTGTTAGGTGGGAGTCTCTGCAGTGTATAGTTATGCAGATGTTTGTGAAGAGTTTGCACTTGGTTGATTGTGTGGGCAGAAGCAGAGGGTGATGGAAAATGATGTAGTGTGTTGGTTGAACTATGGTTGGCAGGGATTGTAACTATCTGGTGAGGATTGGTGGCAGGCAGACAACGGTCAGGGAGGTAATGGTATGTTAGCGTTGATGGTTGTTAAGGCAGAGGATTGTGGAGTATTGATGACCGAAGTCTGTTGTAATGGATTTTGTGAGAAATGTTTGAAGTGTGAGTTGGTGATGTAGTTTGGGTGAATGAGGCTGTATTGATGGAAACTGTTGCTTGTCAGTGATTAGAGGAGATGGTTGCATATGATGGTAGTGACAGGGATTGAAGCTTGTATGGGTGGTGATGGTTGGTAGTGGGTTGCAATTGTACAGGGAAGGGTGGAGTTGATTATAGTTTGACTTGGTGGCAGTAGTGTGGGTGAAGGATGCTCAGGCGTGAATTTTTTGATCAGGTGATTCTGTTCGAGTTGGAATAGGATGTGGATTGTGATGGTTTTTAGGTTTGATGGCTCGTAGAGGAGCATGATGTAGAGGGGTTTGTAGCAGTTTGATGTGTCGTTGCTTGTGAGGTGGATTTGCTGCTGTGATCTGTTATGTTGCTATGATTTGAAGTTGAAGTTTGTGGGTCGTGGGGTTGTATTTGTAGTTGCAATATGTGAAGATGGATTTGAGGTGAAGCTAGTTAATCGGCTAGCAAGTTGTATGGTGATGCAAATGGGTTATTGAGTGATTAATATTGTTTGACAGTGGCAAGTATGTGGAGTATGGGGTTGTTCTGATTATTGAGTGGTTGATGGAACAGTGAATGCAGTGAAGTTGCAAGGCAGTATGGTGGAAGTTTGCTCAATGACAGGTTGGGTGGTTTGGCAACAGCAGAAGAGGTAGGCACAATATGGTTTTGTTGTGGTTGTAGATGATGTCTAGTAAGGAGGAAGATGTGCACCCCGAGGAGGTGCTGAACAGTGGTCAGGGAAATGAACAGGGGTATTTGAAGTGAACAGGGGTATATAGAATAGCAGTTGCTAAGGCAGATAGGATGGAGGGGAAAAGAGGTAGAACAGTGAACACTGGAATGTGCACAGAGAAATGATTCTTTTTTTTTGTAAAACTGAGAAATGTAAATTAGCAAATTTAAAACAAGCTACTTGTACAATGAACAGTGAATGAAATGTTGTTTGAAATGTGTATTTTCTTGTTAAAACAGAAATGCAACAGCAAATAGAAAGAAAAGAAAACAATCACACAAAGACAATGCAATCAAAAATCACACAACACACAATATTTTTTTTAAATGCAAACACACACAACAAACACACAATAAAAATCAAACAAAAAATAATTCGAAGAATAGAAAACTAAAATCAAAGCAAATTCCCCGGCAACGGCGCCAAAAACTTGTTCGTCGACGGACATTCTATCGGTTTAGAAAACCGTCGAACGAATTTTGAAATAAAAATATAACCGCAAGCGCACGGCGTACACTTGTAATACTTGGCGAATACGGGTCGATCCGTAGGGAATTGATGGTTTTAAAATTCTATTCAATCAAATTAACCAAATTTGAAAGTGTGATTAGCTAAAATTGTAAGAAACTAGCAAAAACTAGCAAAAGAAAAATAGATAAAAATAAGAGAGTTAAATGACAATTTAGAGATAAATCCACTCTCTAGATCATATAATTCAACAATTAATGAAATTATGATCTCTTTTTTGGTCATAAGTGAGTTTAAATGATGTGTTTATCATATGTATGGCTTATTTGTGTTATTAATTAGCTCAACATAAGCCATCAAACTATAACACAACCTTTAAACAACTTACCAACTCTCATGAAAATGACAACAAAGTTAAAAATGAAATCTATTTTAAGTATGGCCTATTAACTATTAATTAGAAATATAGACCATCAAATTTGAATTTCAAATCACTTTCTTATGCCATAATCATATTTTGATGAAGAGGCATTTGTGTTAGTGATTGTTTAAGCATAGCCTATTTGGTGTCAACAATATAGGCTATCAAATTCAAAACAAAAACAACAAATTAAACAACTTCAAGCATTGTAATTAAGCACAAAAAGAGAGCTATAATTATCAAAATGTTAAAGCTACATGATTAGAGGCTTCATTACCCCTAAATTGAAGGGATTAGCCTCTCATATTTGTTATCAAAACAACAAATGTAGCTAGCAACATGAAAGCAAAAGAAAAGGAAAATGAAAGCTAATGGAAAAGAGAACTACTATTCTACTTGCATGAAAAATAAAAGAAATCTACACTACAACATGAAAGGAAATAAACAAGAAAAGAAGAAAAGAGCATGTATTTAAAGTTGCATAAAAAGAAATTACATGAAATAAAAATGGCTAAGTAGCCATGAAAAGAAAAGAGAAGCTTTCTTTTATTTTGAGCCTAAACTAATCTAAAGAGAGACTAAGGGAGGGTTACATGAAACATAAAGGGATTTTATACATGTGTTAAACCCTAATTCATATTTTTGGGGAATGCCCAAAATACCCTCTTAGGAAGTGTGGAGGCCAAGTAATCATTAGCTTCAAATAATCCTCATTTAAGTGTACATGAAGCCATTAATTCTATAAGCATGTGCATTAGCCTCTAATTTGTACATTAAGGTAGGTGGGTAGGTGGGGTCCTCCATTATCTTCACTTTGAATTATTTCCATCTTCATTTGTTCTCTTCACTCTTATGCATGCATATATCATCATGTAACCACTTGTAAAATTCATTAAATTTCCTACAAAACAACATAGAAAAATCCAAGTAAATTTTCACAATTTAATAAATGCATAAAAATGACCATTTTGCCCCTATATGAAGATGAGTATGTGACAATTTCAAATAATTTTAATTTTGGTTTAAACAAGTTAAAAATACCCAATATGATCATTTATTTAATTTAAATAGATTAAATATAGTGGTAAAAATATGCACATTTACGTGCACATCAAGTGTAAATAAGGAAATCTCATAAGGAAACCTAACTAGCGATAAAATATAGGTAAGATTGAAAGTTTATAAACAAATTAGGATACTGAGTTAGCAACTTGAAATTAAAAATGCTTTAATCCCAAAAACTTAAGGATTTTAGGAAAAATAAATTTTAACAAGCGGAGGATAGGGAAATGTTGTTGCAAAGTCACGGGTCACTATCCTTATGCCATAAAAGCTAAAATTTATTAATATGCTGATAGGTAGTTTGTTGTTTTAGAATAAAAGAAAATGTTCCCCAAATTTAAGATTAATTGCACAATACTAGGGCTAATCAAATATATTAACTCGTTAATGAGTTTTAATTACATTAAGAGGTGGCTGGATTTTTTTTAACAATGGGGAGGCAAATGTTTTGGAAACTTTTGTTTAAATGCTTTTGAGAAGTGGTGTAACAACCCGGGTTTTAGCACCGATTTATAATCGTCATTAAACGATTAATGTGCTAGCTAATTGCTGTTAGGAGTTTGTAATCGGGTTGAATTTCTTTTATAAATTTGTTAAGTGTTGGTGGGCGTTTAAAATTGAATCTAGCCCATGTTTTATTTTTGTTGCCGTGATAGTTATCAATGCCTGTTCCTTTTTTCCCTGATCCATTCATTTCATCGAAAACTCTAAACTAAACAAAAGAAGAAGAAAAATGGCGGCTCGTGCTCGTTCCTCTTTCTTCAGTAATTAGGGTTTTGATCGACTTCGTGGTGCCACGGCTTCGATTCCGGTTGTTCGATCTTTGCCTTCGGCTGCGAATTTGATTTGGTTCTTCGAACAAGGTGAGTGATTATCACTCACATCTATTATTCAAACTTAGTAGAGTGCTTCGGTTGTTCGATTTTGTCTCGTTGTTAATGATTTCACCGACTTTATCGATTTCCTATAATTTGATGAATTTTTGGCTTGATGATTATGTTGTGACGATTTTGGTTTTGTTCGACTTTCGACCTTGTTCGATTCATCTGCTGTCTTGTGTCTTCGGCCATTAACAGTTGCTTTGAATTGCAGTTTGAAATCTTCTTTAGCTTTGTTCGAACTACTTATGTTGCTTGCTTATGCTGGTGTTGTTTCCTTTGTCATATGTATGTATGTGTATTCATATATATGCATACATGCACTCTAGTATACTTTGATCATCCTGTGTGCTTTCTTGACTTCGAGCTTGCCTTAGTTTGAGTTTTTCTCATTTGAGTGCATATACTTAGTTGGCTTGCTATTTTCTTATATGCTTGCGCATTTCTGAATTGTTTCTGGCTATTTTATTTCGTATTGTTGTGCACTATTACATTTCACTTGAGTCTGTTTGCATTCTGTTGTGCTTTTGTTCTTTCAGGCATGTTCATTTACACTATACCTGCCTAATGCATTCCACACTTGCATGACCTTATTACATGTGCAGTGTTTAATTGTGCATCTCTTGAGAAGTTTATGTATACTTGTTCATCACATAGTTCACTGTATTGGGTTTTGAACATGGCCATTTCATTGTGAGGCTGTCTAGTCGAGTTCTGTACCTGCATTATATGGTTTCATAATTGCATACATGTAGTTCATTGTGAAGCCTGGTTTACTAGAACATCTCTTGACTTGTTGGCATATCTGGTATGTGTGTTTGTGTGTTTCCAATTAGAGTTGTACTACTGCCTCTGGACACCGCTTGGTTCATGTTGCATTTGTACATTTGGATTTTTGGTCGAGGCTTGTGTCACTGTTTCACTCGAGTCTGTGTCATTTAATTCACTTCCACTTGAAGTTGTAGCCTTTATGCTCGAGTCTGATACTTGCATTATCCAATTTCACAGTTGCATACCGCATGTCGCCATTCCGGCTGTTGCAGTTCCATCTGGTTCCTTTTGGTCTGATTTGGTGCTGCACTGAGTTGTTTGTTGTGGATATTACTAAGTGGTATGATTCATCATGTTGTCACTTGGGCTTGTAGTTGAATGTAAGTTGTATCATTGTTGTATCTTTGGTGCAGTTGATATGTTGGGTCATTTTTGCATGTTGTCACTGTATGTCCCTTTGTGGTTTCAAACCTGTAGCCATTCATGTTTGATTGTTCATCCATGTTGTCCAGACCTGAATGAACAGTCTTGTATATGCTTTGAGTCATGGTTGCATGCATGTGAGTTGTTCTGTGCACATTGTGATCTTGAGATGTTTGCATGTCAATTGTGTCTTTGATGCATTGCCCTGGTTTGAACCATGCTTTGATTCACTGTATATTGATTGTGTTGCCATATTTCTGGTGCACTTGGTTATTCGAGCCTTTGTGCTTTGGTGTTGCAGTTGAGTTGAGTCAGTGACTTGACCATTTGCATTTTGTTTGTGGTTTGGTGCCTTCTTGAATTTGTGCAGTCTTTCGTGAGCATGTTGACTTTATAGTTGGACTATGCATTACACTTGAGTTGAATCCAGTTTAATCGCTCGGATTTGACCTTGTGCTGATTCCTATTTCATCACTGTAGTGGCGAGGCAGTGCACGCGTGCGTGTACTGCAGCCACACAGAGTTGACGTTTTAATTGATATTTCAATTGTTTGAATTGTTTCGTATGTTCAATTCAATATTTGAAATTGTATTTTGATTTGGTTTGACTGGATTATTTTGTTGTTGTCTAATTATCTATTTGATAATTAGATTATGAGTTTCTAATTATTTATTTAATAATTGGATTTTGTCATTAATTGCCGTATAGGCAATTCAGTTGTTTTCTAAATTGTCTTCATTGATAATCTTTTTATTTATCCTTGTTGATGATTTGATTTTGCTGATTTGTTGTTTAACACTGTTTAGTGTTATATCTACCGTTATCCGATTTCCTTGTTAAAGGATTGGATAGACGAGATTTCTGTGACTGTAGTCTATTTGGTTATTTATTATTATTGCTTCTGTGCATTAATAACTGAGTTTGAATTAGACTGACCCGTGTGTTATTTTCTTTTGAATTTAATACTCGGGTCAGACCGAGTTATTACAGGTTGTAGATATCTTGCTTTGGGTTGCTGCTTGAGCTATGAAGTCACTTCATATCTTTTGGAGTAGTCGTGTCATAGTATAGGATGATATGTATTCATGTATATTATTGTCAATAATGTACTTGTATATGTAACTTCCAGTGTCGACAGTTGTAGTTGTATCATATGTATTGTATCACATGTATTGTAACTGACATCAGTTATATATATATATATATATATATATATATATGAGACTTTTATTATCTGTGTTCCGCATTTTGCTCATCTGTGTCATTATTTAATATATATTGTCCTAAACTATTATGAACCATCGTAGTTCGTTTTATACTGGAATTGGGTATGTCGATGGGAGTAATAACCAGAGATGAAAATAAATATACCACTCCTATCGAGGTAACCAATATTAGTGTAAGGCATAACTACGGATGGTCGCTCCTATCCAGCCTTATTCTTCGTAATAATAGACAGTATTCCTTTTAATACTCTTTGTTATTGTGAGCATAGAGGTGGGGCGTCACAGTTGGTCAGAGCAAGGGGTTTATGGACATAATATAAAACATAACTTAGATGGAACATGTGTTACCACTATTTTTCGATGATTTTATTTGTGCTTTGAGTCAAAACTAAAGTTTTGAAATTATGATGAAATTTTTAAATATCTTTATTTAAAAAAAAGGGAAATTGTGTTTTGTTAATTGATTAATTTGTGACTGTTTATCAGAGTGCGCAGCGGAAGCAGTGACACTGTCTTCGCTGAGTACAGCTGATAACCTTTTTGATTTAAAAAAATTGAAATATGAAATTGAAATAAATTTCATTTGTTGTTTACATAGCTGGGTTTATTTTGTTTCTTTGAAAATTTCAAATCCGATTTGAGGATTCGAAGCGATTGCAGTTATGTGATTTTTATTGAGATTTTTGTTGTTTTGAATTATCTTCATTGAAGATACATTCAAATGATTTCTTTTTTCATTTTGTAGTATACGTGAAAATTTGAGTTGCATGTTACTACATTAATTTTACGTTGAGCCGGTGTTTGGTTTAAACGTAATTTGTTGCCGTTATCTTTATAACGGGATTTTTACACCGATGCTAAATTTTTGAAGCACGGTGTTTTGTTGACATTTTTAATGAATGAAAATTCACTGGTATTATATTTTGTTGTGAATTATTTTGATGAGATTTTGACGTATAAAAATTACTGTCGCTTTGGCTTTAGTAACCATCAAATTTTAAAGTGGATTTTCAAGCGGTTATTCCGCAATGCTGATTTGATACCCGTTTTTACGGTGTTTTGAGAAGTGTGATTTCCTTATCGAAATTGCTACAGATGTTGTTGTTTTAATTACGTGTTTTGAAAATTGTTTTAATTTTTTTACAGTTTGCGCTTTCAAAAGAATGAGGAAGCGATTTAAACGCTTCAGCAAAATTGAGAACTATGAACCCTCACTTTTACTGATTCGCTTAATTTCGGACTTGTCCGTTTGAGAACGTAAAATGTTATTTATATAAAATACAAAAATTTTATAGTTTGCACTTTCAAAAGAATGAGGAAGCGATTTAAACGATTCAGCAAAATCGAGGACTATGAACCCTTACTTTTACTGATTCGCTTAATTCCGGACTTTTCCGTTTGAGAATGTAAAATGTTATTTTTACAAAATACACAATTTTGCACTTTCAAGGAACGATGAAGAGAATCAAACGATTTAGTAAAACTCGTGGTATGGGACATGTGCGTTTTCTATTTCGGTTAATTCCGGACTCGTAAATTGAAACATCTGCTGTTTGATGATTTTGTGTGCTTTCGAGCCACTATGTTGGACCTTCGGGTCATATGTTGGACCTTCGGGTCATATGATGGACCTTCGGGTCATATGTTGGACCTTCGGGTCATATGATGGACCTTCGGGTCATATGATGGACCTTCGGGTCAAATACCAGTACTAGACCTTCGGGTCACTCTACGGACCTTCGGATCATCTGATGGGCGCCAAAAATTTATAGTACTTGGTAGGCTTCGGCCATATGTTGTTGCACGTGCGGCGTAGCTAAAACTCGCCATTTGATGGGATCGATCCAACCTTTTATGTTGATTTTCTAGATTATCTTAATTGATTTCTAGATATTTGTTGTTTCTAATTATCTACAGGTAATTAGATATTTGCTGTTATGAGATTTAATTATCGTATCGATAATTAGATATTTGTTGTTATGAGATTTAATTATCGTATCGGTAATTAGATATTTGTTGTTACGAGATTTAATTATCATTTGTGATAATTAGATATTTGTTGATTTGAGATTTCTGATTATCGTTTTTGATAATTAGATATTTGATGTTTTCTGATTATCGTTTTTGATAATTAGATATTTGTTGATTTCTGATTATCGTTTTTGATAATTAGATATTTGTGATTTATGATTATCGTTTTTGATAATTAGGTATTTATTGATTTCTGATTATCGTTTTTGATAATTAGATATTTGTTGATTTGAGATTTCTGATTATCTGATGTTTTCTTATTATCGTTTGAGATAATTAGATATTTGCTGATTTGAGTTCTGATTATCGTTTGAGATAATTAGATATTTGCTGATTTGAGATTTCTGATTATCGTTTTTGATAATTAGATATTTCAGATTTCTGATTATCGTTTTTTTTATAATTAGATATTAGTTGTTTCTGATTATCGTTTTTGATAATTAGATATTTGAGATTTCTGATCGTTTTTTATAATTAGATATTTGAGATTTCTGATTATCATTTTTTTATAATTAGATATTTGATGTTTTCTGATTATCGTTTTTGATAATTAGATATTTGTTGATTTGAGATTTCTAATTATCGTTTTTGATAATTGGATATTTGCTAATTTTGCTGATTTTGAGATTTTCTAGTCTCTAATTGATTCTAGATTATGTTGATCATATTGAATTGCTATTATCTATATATCTCTGTTGATAGTTAGAGTTTGCTGATTATGAAGTTCGTGTTTTCTAGTTATTTGTTGGATAACTAGATATTTGCGGTTTTGTGATTTGTGATTTGTGTTTTCTAATTGTCTTTGTTGGTAATTAGATTTTGCTGTTTTCTAATTATCGTATCGATAATTAGATATTGTTGTTTGTGATTTATGTATCCTGATTATCTAATTGATAATTGAATATTGATGATAATTGTATTTATTCAGTTTTGCTGTTTTCTGATTATCTATTTGATAATTAGATTTGGTTGAAATTTGTGAATTTCTTTTATGAAATTAAAAGATTTCTTTGGCGTTTGTGTTCTTGACCTTTATTTTTCTAGTTTAACCAGTTTACATTAGAAAGATAATTGTTATTGACGCCTTTAATTATGAAAATTGCGGGGACGCAATTTTTATAAGGAGGGGAGTCTGTAACAACCTGGGTTTTAGCACCAATTTATAATCGTCATTAAACGATTAATGTGCTAGCTAATTGCTGTTAGGAGTTTGTAATCGGGTTGAATTTCTTTTATAAATTTGTTAAGTGTTGGTGGGCGTTTAAAATTGAATCTAGCCCATGTTTTATTGTTGTTGCCGTGATAGTTATCAATGCCTGTTCCTTTTTTCCCCGATCCATTCATTTCATTGAAAACCCTAAACTAAACAAAAGAAAAAAAATGGCGGCTCGTGCTCGTTCCTCTTTCTTCAGTAATTAGGGTTTCGATCGACTTCGTGGTGCCACGGCTTCGATTCCGGTTGTTCGATCTTTGCCTTCGGCTGCGAATTTGATTTGGTTCTTCGAACAAGGTGAGTGATTATCACTCACATCTATTATTCAAACTTAGTAAAGTGCTTCGGCTGTTCGATTTTGTCTCGTTGTTGATGATTTCACTGACTTTATTGATTTCGTATAATTTGATGAATTTTTGCCTTGATGATTATGTTGTGACGATTTTGGTTTTGTTCGACTTTCGACCTTGTTCGATTTATCTGCTGTCTTGTGTCTTCGGCCATTAACAGTTGCTTTGAATTGCAGTTTGAAATCTTCTTTAGCTTTGTTCGAACTACTTATGTCGCTTGCTTATGCTGGTGTTGTTTCCTTTGTTATAAATATGTATGTGTATTCATATATATGCATACATGCACTCTTGTATACTTTGATTATCCTGTGTGCTTTCTTGACTTCGAGCTTGCCTTAGTTTGAGTTTTGCTCATTTGATTGCATATACTTAGCTGGCTTGCTATTTTCTTATATGCTTGCGCATTTCTGAATTATTTCTAGCTATTTTATTTCGTATTGTTGTGCACTATTACATTTCACTTGAGTCTGTTTGCATTCTGTTGTGCTTTTGTTCTTTCAGGCTTGTTCATTTGCACTATACCTGCCTAATGCATTCCACACTTGCATGACCTTATTACATGTGCAGTGTTTAATTGTGCATATCTTGAGAAGTTTATGCATACTTGTTCATCACATAGTTGTACTGTATTGTGTTTTGAACATGGCCATTTCATTGTGAGGCTGTCCAATCGAGTTCTGTACCTACATTATATGGTTTCATAATTGCATACATGTAGTTCATTGTGAAGCCTGGTTTACTAGAACATCTCTTGACTTGTTGGCATATCTGGTATGTGTGTTTGTGTGTTTCCAGTTAGAGTTGTACTACTGCCTCCGGACACCGCTTGGTTCATGTTGCATTTGTACTTTTGGATTTTTGGTCGAGGCTTGTGTCACTGTTTCACTCGAGTCTGTGTCATTTAATTCACTTCCACTTGAAGTTGTAGCCTTTATGCTCGAGTTTGATACTTGCATTATCCAATTTCACAATTGCATACCACATGTCGCCATTCCGGCTGTTGCAGTTCCATCTGGTTCCTTTTGGTCTGATTTGGTGCTGCACTGAGTTGTTTGTTGTGGATATTACTGAGTGGTCTGATTCATCATGTTGTAACTTGGGCTTGTAGTTGAATGTAAGTATCATTGTTGTATCTTTGGTGCAGTTGATATGTTGGGTCATTTTTGCATGTTGTCATTGTATGTCCCTTTGTGGTTTCAAACCTGTAGCCATTCATGTTTGATTGTTCATCCATGTTGTCCAGACCTGAATGAACAGTCTTGTATATGCTTTGAGTCATGGTTGCATGCATGTGAGTTGTTCTGTGCACATTGTGATCTTGAGATGTTTCCATGTCAATTGTGTCTTTGATGCATTGCCCTGGTTTGAACCATGCTTTGATTCACTCTATATTGATTGTGTTGCAATATTTCTGGTGCACTTGGTCATTCGAGCCTTTGCGCTTTGGTGCTGCAGTTGAGTTGAGTCAGTGACTTGACCATTTGCATTTTGTTTGTGGTTTGGTGCCTTCTTGAATTTGTGCAGTCTTTCGTGAGCATGTTGACTTTATAGCTGGACTGTGCATTACACTTGAGTTGAATCCAGCTTAATCGCTCGGATTTGACCTTGTGCTGATTCCTATTTCATCACTATAGTGGCGAGGCAGTGCACGCGTGCGTGTACTGCAGCCACACAGAGTTGACGTTTTAATTGATATTTTAATTGTTTGAATTATTTCGTATGTTCAATTCAATATTTGAAATTGTATTTTGATTTGGTTCGACTAGATGATTTTGTTGTTGTCTAATTATCTATTTGATAATTAGATTATGAGTTTCTAATTATTTATTTAATAATTGGATTTTGTCGTTAATTGCCGTATAGGCAATTCAATTGTTTTCTAAATTGTCTTCATTGATAATCTTTTTATTTATCCTTGTTGATGATTTGATTTTGCTGATTTGTTGTTTATATAACGAACGCGATTTTTCGTCGCTCGAAAATCGACATTAATACATCCACTGTATCAACTACCGAGCAATCGAATGCGGAAAACTAAATTGTTATGAAGAAAAAAGAAGAGGTAGAAGAAATAGAAGAAAAAGAAAGAAGAAACAACAGAAAAACACCGAAACAGAAATAATATCAGAATCTCACATTCGCGGCGGAACAACATATAATAGATAAATAAATAATCTTTAAACAAAGAACTATATCATTTTATACATTACATCATCATCATCAGAGTTTACAACAACAATACAACACTAGACAGTTATATAAACTTGTCCTCATACAGAATACACAGCGGAATAAATAATATCATATACAAGTGGTACGTCCCGTCATCCAGCTCGCCACTAAGCTCCACAGCATCCCGAATCCAAAATGACCTGATAACCTGACTCTAGACTGCCCATGTGGAAATTGGTGGGCACCCAGAGTTTAGGAAGGGAACAATAAACTCCAGGTCAGTCATGGTGACTGGTGTGAGAACTAAAACAGTTTATCTTTAAAACAACAACATGATATTTTTAAAATCAATTCGTAATGCTTTTGGAAAATGAAACTACCATAAGGCCTCTCGCCACACACACAATGCAAACGCAGAATTGGAGGAGATTTCTCCTTATGATAGTCAAAGATGCTTACTACGCAAAACAAATCATTGGATTATTATTATTAGTGCATAGTGCAGAAAACATTTCGAAAGTATAATATTAATCTTAGCCAGGATAGGCATTCCGCACTTATGCCTACTATAGCTACCATCCAAACAGTGGTGACCACCATAAGTGAATGATAGGTTCTACAACTAATACCGTACAGAGTTCGTATTGGAGTTTGGATTTCCAACAAATGGTCAGGCTAAGGAACTTCCCATTGCCACATAGGTACGCCTTTGGAAAGACGACCCGAGAAATAACCTAACATTACGGTTAGATCTCTGCCAACACAAGGCCGGGTTACCCCTAACTGGGTAACTACTAACACAAATATGTCATCCCTCGATCGTAACCGATCTTCCCGAGGATCCTCGATTCCAACAACCACATAAGAATAATAATGCAGCAACAACATAGGTTAAGTATGGGCTCCATACCATGATACCACCTTTATCCAGAAGGAATGACATACACTAAAGGGGCGCTACCCCCTAATAACCTTGCTGCATCCTTCCTGTTTTGACCATTTCCGGGGTGTGAGGTCCAACGAAGTCTCGTCCACAAAGCTACGCTTTGGTACAAAGCCATGCTTCGGGTCAAACAAATAATCAAAGTAATGATCACAAAGATAAATGATCATACAAATGATCATATCACAAATGATCAAACAATGATCATTACACAGCCACACTCAGCATGCCACATTACCAAATTGGGAATATATTGCTGATAACCTTCAACTACATAACCTCTGAGCTCGTACGTCTCAGAGAAGGGTGTTAAGCTAAGAGAATAAATTCTCCGCCACCAACAGATATGTATTTGAAAGAAACCAGCTTTATATCTCAATTTGTAACGTTAGACATACAACCATACAAGTCTATTCCGGGATCGAACAGAACCGAAGGCACTTCTCACGAAGCCCTTGCAAATCCGGATAATTTCCTAATCACGTCTGGACTTCCCGTCAATAAGGGTGATAAAACCTCTATATCGAAGATCAGCCGATGTAGAGTAACTCGACGGTAATCCTTCCGTTTTCAAAAATATCTGGTCTTCAACACCGGTCATCAAATTCAGTCCATTACGACGTATCACATATTCGGAATGGGTTATACGACCTAAAGGTCCTTTCCCGGCTAACCCGAATAGTGAGCACTTATTCAAAAATAAGTGTGGCATTCAAATTCAAGCAAATCACAACAAATACCCATTCAAGGTAATTATTGATAGTCGGTTATTTAACTATCAATAAATATGCGCAACATCATCAGATTCCAAATAATTTTCCAAATTATTTATTTTCCAAAAGTATCTTTACAAGATATAAAATTTTCCACACTTAACCGTTTGAAACAAATTTCAAATATTCACTTTTCAATTTATCTTTAAAAGATAAAATTTCAAACCTTTCATTTCATATTGGAAAAGCATTTCCATACTTATTTAATAATAAGTAATTCACAAATCTCTTATTTTCAACACTTGGAAAATATTCAATATACTTAAATCAAAATTAAGTATATATTTCATTCTTTAAGGAAATCATTCTCTTTCACAAATTTTATTTGAGTCAAAACAAATGTTACGTAAAACATTGTTACGATAACTCAAAATCACTAGTATAGGGATTTGAAATTTAGATAGATATATAAATCCCAATACTATATAAAACATTTCCTTTCGGAAACCATTTACTATAACAACAGTGTTATAGTCCACCATTTCCTTATTCCTCGAAACGTCTATTTCAACAATAAATGTTGGAATCTATGTATTCGATACTTAATGCATTTTAAAACGTCTTTAAAACCATTAACTTTATTTTCAAAATATCACTTCTCCAAAACATATCCATTTTATTTAATAATATATTCACTGTCCAAAATCGTAAATATACTTCGTTAACACATTTAACGTTTCTACACATTTTACTTAAAAGATTATCCACTGTCCAAAATCGTGGATAAAATTCCCAACCAAACTCTTATTATTACAACATTTAACTTAAAGGATAATTCACTGTCCAAAATCACGAATATATCTCCTTTATTAAACTTCTATGTTTAATTTATCAAATTCAATTGGTTTCGGATTTATAAAACAATGTTTATAAATCCCATTACTATTTATAAAACTTTGATTTATAAATCTCCTTTATTATCCAATTCAATTTATATAACTCAATTATATACCGGAACTCTATATTATAAGTTAAGAACTTATAATCCATTTATTTACAAAATCGTTCTTTTAAAACTTCACAAATTATAAATCTTATTACTTGTAAGATTCTATTTATAACCTTGTTTTCAACATTAACAAAACTCCTTTTAGAATTCCATTATTTCGATTTATAAAATATATATTTTATAAATCTCATCTATAAACCATTTGTCTTTATTCAAAAATATCAATTATAATGTCAAATCCGATTTATAAGTTAATTACTTATAAATCTTTTATTTTACAACATCTATACATTTTATAACTTCACAAATTATAAGTCTATAAATTTCGTTCACTTATGAAATCCATTTTTTCCATTTTAACACTTATAAAAACTCGTTTTATAATTCCAGTATTCTTAATTTATAAATATCAACTTTATAAATCTTTTATATAAATCGTTTATAATTTTTTCAAAAATCCCAATTTAAAATCAAAATCGTTATTTTTAAACTTCAAAAATGAATTCGATGATGCAATAGCACCAATCATCAATCACGACAATCAAACATCACATATCATCATATGATAACAGAATATATCACAATATCTGTAAATAAATCAATACGGTGAGGAATCCAGTCGGATCCCTCCAACCTGTTTCCCTGCATCCACAGATGTTAGCACAATACCAATTCCGCTCCAGTACGGAATATCGCGGTATATGGGTTTAATAAATATTATCCGCTATTATACGGCGCAATAGGGTCTCATCCGCTATACAATGTAGGAAATCAACTCCAATATATACATATTCCAATATATATATATATATATATATATATATATTGCTATATACATAAGTAATACCAATTCCACTTCAATGTGAAATTATCGCGGTATATGTTTTTAATAACTAACCTCCGCTTAATAACGGCGTATAATGTCTATTTCAACAATGCAGATAGCAATATATCATCTAATCACACAATCAAGCAATTTTAAATCTAACTATTTAAAATTTACATCGAACTATTTCGATTGAGTGAGAAGTTCTCACATTGATTTCAATTCCGTTCCAGCGTTTATTTCGAATAAAATTAAACGGACGTTTAATTTCACTCAAAATTTTCACTGACTCCAATTGATTCCAATCCAACTCCATTGCATAGTGTTCGACAAAACGAAGCCAACGCAAGTTGTTTTGTCAAAATCCGACCTCGTATCACAAAGTTATTGCATTTTGAAGTTAATACGATTTTAATAAAATTAAATTTACAATTTTTATTTCAATTTTTAACCCCTACGTGATCTGGACCGTTCGTTCCACTTGATGAAATCACGGCCACTATTAGCATCTTCTTCCCCTTCCAGTGCAAACGCACGTTTGAACCCATGAAGCCGCCTCCTCTAGGGTTTCAAAACGAGCCACCTATCATCACTTCTAGATCGATCGACTACTTCCATTACGAAGCCACGGCCAAGCCCTACCCACGCCTGCAACCTCCCAGAGCTCGGCCCCCCTATCTTCAAGAAAACCGTGCTCGAACGGCAACACTTCGAGCTTTGATTGCCATTAATTCACTTCGCCTACAACGATCTTGACCGTTGGATATCTTCGTCTCATCGAGCACTACAATCTTCTAGTTGAAAGGTTTTGAAAATTGTCGACGGATTGGATGAAAATCGAGGGAGAATGATATGAGTTTCTGGCCATTAGTTTTGTAACTGGCGGTTGAAGCTTTAGAACCCTAGGGTTTAGTTTTGTGTTGCAAATGTGAAGATCATAGGTCCTCTTATAGAAAAATTCACAAATTACTATTCACCCGGAATTTTCGAACTCGAAATCGAGCGTGCCGGCTGACGTTTCTATGGTTTACCCCGCATTCCGAACGCAATGGAACATGTTTCGGGAGCTAATTCGGTCATCTGTGCGAGTTACGGAATTAAACGATCAAATTAAAATTAAACCGATTAAACAGATTTCTAGGCGTTTTGGCTTGCCCCGGACAAACGATAAATCTGATTGACACGAAATTTGAAATCTTACAATAATATCACATTACGGATCCGATGAAACTGGTTTCGTCAAAATCCAAGACTTTTTGAAAAATGACTATTTTAACTCGCCAAATTAATATTAAAACAATTTCGATGTGTTTCGAGCTGCCACGGTCAAACGACAACTCTGATTGCTACGAAAATTGAAATCCGATAATAAAAAACTATTATGGATCTAATGGAACTAGTTTCGTCCAATTCTGAGACTGTCCCAAAAATGGCTAATTTCACTAGTCGATTAAATATTAAAATATTCAATTTTCACAAATTAACTCTAAATTCAATTTTAGAAGTTCTATAACATCATTATAACTTCAATATGATTTAATATAACTTTATAAATCATTTTCATTCACATTTAATCCAGATTTTAATTATTTCTGGAATTTCACTATTTAATTATCGATTTAATTGTCCAAATTAAATCCAGTATTCGAAAAATAAATTATTCGACTTATTAATTTCACTTATTAATATTAAAAATTAATTAAATATTCAAATTTTTAATTGACAGAAATTCTGGGTCGTTACAAACTTTCCCCCTTAAAAGAATTTCGTCCTCGAAATTACCAAGTAAGAAAAATTCACAAAATCCATTAACTTTTCCAAAACAAACCGTTCAAATTATATTTACAAATCTCTTAAGTGTTTAACTTTTCCAAAAATACATTAGTTAAACTTCTTACAAAATCTTTACTAAGTTTCCAAAATTTTCAAATTTACTCAAAAATATTCTAACGCCTTAAATTTTCGGAAAATTTCACCATAGCCTCCTTTGCGCGACTCGATCCAAAAAAAATGACAGTGTATATATATCACAAATATACATCTCATCAAGTGATGAGGCATCCCGTAGGGAAAAAAGTGTAAAAGTACGATATTTAATCCGAGATATGTACCTTATATATTATTAGCGAGCGTATACGGCTAATATAGCGTGAAAGCGAGCTCCAAATGCGAAGCAAACGCCATCCGCACCTACTAAACACTCAATCAAACAAATGAGAACATGTATATAGAAAATAATATCGATATACATCATATAGCAACATATCAACTACATATGTGTCAATATAGCAAATGCAACAAACAACAAATGCAACCATCATCCAATAAACATTCAACAACTTCATAACCAAATCAATATACATTCACTTTTCATTAATATTTAATGAATTGGTTTCCAATTTAATCACATTTGATTGTTAACATTGGATTTTTTACTAATATTCATTCGTTCAAATTAAATTAGTTTACATTCACTAATTCATATTCAAGTTGGTTCACTTACAAATCAAATTCAATTCTATTTAAGATTCACTTAACTTCCAATTTGATTTCAATTACTTTAGCTTTCAATTTGTCAATTCAGTTTCATTAACACTTAATGAATTATATACAATCAACTAACATTCATATAACAACCAATGTACACCCATTACAACCAAATTTATTCAATTCACATTCAATTTGGTTCAACGCTTTTAATTTCAATTGGTTGATATTAAATTGACTTCCATTCAATTTATTCAATTTCTCAACTTCATTAGCTTCTAATGAATTAACACTTATATTCATTGTTTCATATCAATTTATTTACACTCAATTGATTAACATCCAATCCATTTATTCAATTCAATTGCTACTTCATTTTGCAAATAAGGTTGAATTTCATTTATATAACTCAAGTTCATATTTATTTAATTCACTTGATTATTTTACTTCGATACCAGAATCAACTTCATTCAACATCACTTAAGTTATATTCCATTTCAACATCATTTGTTTCACTTACATTTTCTCATTTTATAAGTTATACAACTTATATTCAACCTCTCAAAACCATTTTTGAAATCAATTCAATTTATCTTTTGAATTTCCAAAACCAAATCAAAATTTTCCAAACAACTTTCATTTAAAATAATTTGGCAGCAATTTCTCTTTTGGAAACCCAAAAATGAACACCAATGATGTCGCGATCATCATCGGAATTATTTTCCAGCGACCTGAAAACAGTTTAGAGCTTCATCTCTCTAAAACAATTTTCCAAAATATCAAATCCTTTCAAAAACACTTCTCTGGAATTTTATTTTAGATTATAAATCACCTTTACAAATCTTTTACTTATATATTCTCACTTCTTATATATATAAGATTATTTTACAATTGTATATCATATTAATTATAATTCCATACATTATAATTCATTTGCTTATACAATTTACTCTTTCACAATGGTTATTTTCGATTGACTTATTCAACAACCAAACAATCAATCATATATACTTTAATAATTTCTTTATATACACAATATAATCAAGGTAAAATTATTTCATTTACCCAGTTTAAACAATATCGTGCCGAATTGTTCTATATAAGTGTTTAGAGATCCCTATTGATAGAGTTGTACGGACAATACCGACCAGAATCCATATACCACTCAACAAACCAATCATCACAATATAAAACAATTTTATATTCACTAACAAATACGCACTCGTATCTATTATTAAACTCAACTCATTCTAGAGTACTACTGACTCTATCTCTAATGAGTAACACCCAATAGAGCAGGGTTGTCGGTTAACCATATGCTCTGATACCAAATGTAACGAATGCGATTTTTTGTCGCTCGAAAATCGACATTAATACGTCCACTGTATCAACTGCTGAGCAATCGAATGCTAGAAAACCGAATTGTTATGAAGAAAAAAGAAGAGGTAGAAGAAACAGAAGAAAAGGAAAGAAGAAACAACAGAAAAAAACAGAAACAGAAACAATATCAGAATCTCACATTCGCAGCGGAACAACATATAATAGATAAATGAATAATCTTTAAACAAAGAACTATATCATTTTATACATTACATCATCATCAGAGTTTACAACAACAATACAACACTGGACAATTATATAAACTTGTCCTCATACAGAATACACGGCGGAATAAATAATATCATATACAAGTGGTACGTCCCGTCATCCAGCTCGCCGCTAAGCTCCACAGCATCCCGAATCCAGAATGACCTGATAACCTGACTCTAGACTGTCCGTGTGGAAATTGGTGGGCACCTAGAGTTTAGGAAGGGAACAATAAACTCCAGGTCAGTCATGGTGACTGGTGTGAGAACTAAAACAGTTTATCTTTAAAACAACAACAGGATATTTTTAAAATCAATTCGCAATGCTTTTGGAAAATGAAACTACCATAAGGCCTCCCGCCACACACACAATGCAAACACAGAATTGGAGGAGATTTTTCCTTATGATAGTCAAAGATGCTTACTACGCAAAACAAATCATTGGATTATTATTATTAGTGCATAGTGCAGAAAACATTTCGAAAGTATAATATTAATCTTAGCCAGCATAGGCATTCCGCACTTATGCCTACTATAGCTACCATCCAAACAGTGGTGACCACCATAAGTGAATGATATGTTCTACAACTAATACCGTACAGAGTTCGTATTGGAGTTTGGATTTCCAACAAATGGTCAGGCCAAGGAACTTCCCATTGCCACATAGGTACGCCTCTGGAAAGACGACCCGAGAAATAACCTAACATTACGGTTAGATCTCTGCCAACACAAGGCCGGGTTACCCCTAACTGGGTAACTACTGACACGAATATGTCATCCCCCAATCCTAACTGATCTTCCCGAGGATCCTCGATTAACACAACCACATAAGAATAATAATGCAGCAACAACATAGGTTAAGTATCTGGGCTCCATACCATGATACCACCTCTATCCAGAAGGAATGACATACACTAAAGGGGCGCTACCCCCTAATAACCTTGCTGCATCATTCCTGTTTTGACCATTTCCGAGGTGTGAGGTCCGATGAAGTCTCGTCCACAAAGCTACGCTTTGGTACAAAGCCATGCTTCGGGTCAAACAAATGATGAAAGTAATGATCACAAAGATAAATGATCATACAAATGATCATATCACAAATGATCAAACAATGATCATTACACAACAACACTCAGCATGCCACATTACCAAATTGGGAATATATTGATGATAACCTTCAACTACATTACCTCTGAGCTCATACGTTTCAGAGAAGGGTGTTAAGCTAAGAGAATAAATTCTCCGCCACCAACAGATATGTATTTGAAAGAAACTAGCTTTATATCTCAATTTGTAACGTCAGACATACAACCATACAAGTCTGTTCCGAGATCGAACAGAACCGAAGGCACTTCTCACGAAGCCCTTGCAAATCCGGATAATTTCCTAATCACGTCCGGACTTCCCGTCACTAAGGGTGATAGAACCTCTATATCGGAGATCAACCGATGTAGAGTAACTCGACGGTAATCCTTCCGTTTTCAAAAATATCTGGTCTTCAACACCGATCATCAAATGTAGTCCATTATGACGTATCACATATTCAGAATGGGTTATACAACCCAAAGGTCCTTTCTCGGCTAACCGGAATAGTGAGCGCTTATTCAAAAATAAGTGTGGCATTCAAATTCAAGCAAATCACAACAAATACCCATTCAAGGTAATTATTGATAGTCGGTTATTTAACTTCAATAAAGATGCGGAACATCATCAGATTCCAAATAATTTTCCAAATTATTTATTTTTCAAAAATATCTTTACAAGATATAAAATTTCCCACACTTAACCATTTGAAACAAATTCCAAATATTCACTTTTCAATTTATCTTTAAAAGATTAAATTTCAAACCTTTCATTTCATATTGGAAAAGCATTTCCATACTTATTTAATAATAAGTAATTCACAAATCTCTTATTTTCAACACTTGGAAAATATTCAATATACTTAAATCAAAATTAAGTATATATTTCATTCTTTAAGGAAATCATTCTCTTTCACAAATTTTATTTGAGTCAAACTGAATGTTACGTAAAACATCGTTACGACAACTCAAAATCACTGGTATAGGGATTTGAAATTTAGATAGATATATAAATCCCAATACTATATAAAACATTTCCTTTCGGAAACCATTTACTATAACAACAGTGTTATAGTCCACCATTTCCTTATTCCTCGAAACGTCTATTTCAACAATAAATGTTGGAATCTATGTATTCGATACTTAATGCATTTTAAAACGTCTTTAAAACCATTAACTTTATTTTCAAAATATCACTTCTCCAAAACATATCCATTTTATTTAATAATATATTCACTGTCCAAAATCGTAAATATACTTCGTTAACACATTTAACGTTTCTACACATTTTACTTAAAAGATTATCCACTGTCCAAAATCGTGGATAAAATTCCCAACCAAACTCTTATTATTACAACATTTAACTTAAAGGATAATTCGCTGTCCAAAATCATGAATATATCTCCTTTATTAAACTTCTATGTTTAATTTATCAAATTCAATTGGTTTTGGATTTATAAAACAATGTTTATAAATCCCATTACTATTTATAAAACTTCGATTTATAAATCTCCTTTATTATCCAATTCAATTTATATAACTCAATTATATACCGGAAGTCTATATTATAAGTTAAGAACTTATAATCCATTTATTTACAAAATCGTTCTTTTAAAACTTCACAAATTATAAATCTTATTACTTGTAAGATTCTATTTATAACCTTGTTTCAACATTAACAGAACTCCTTTTAGAATTCCATTATTTCGATTTATAAAATATATATTTTATAAATCTCATCTATAAACCATTTGTCTTTATTCAAAAATATCAATTATAATGTCAAATCCGATTTATAAGTTAATTTTTAACGACCCAGAATTTTGAACAAATTAAATTGGAAATATTTAATTAATTTTAAATATTTGAACGGTAATTTAATTTGAATCCCCGATATAACTTTGAAATTGGCGATTAAATTATAAAATTTAATCTATTGAGTTGAATAAAAATTTGAATCTTCAAATTTAGGCCGATTAAAAATATTTCAAACGCTTGTAAAATTTATATTGATAACACTGAAGATAACAGCAGCTTCAGAATTGAAATTTAAACTGTTTTGCTCAGTTTTGAATTTAATTGTTCGAACCGATATTTAAAAATAGTCATTTTTCAAACAGTCTCGGAATTCGACGAAACCAGTTCCATTGGGTCCGGAATGTTGTATTTTTGTCGGATTTCAATTTTCGTAATTTTCGGAGTTGATATGTGAGCACACGGAAATTTAACGCGTTGAAATTTTAAAAACGAATTTGATTTAAATTTAAATTTAAAAATTTAAAACAAGGGACAGCATCCCTTTGTCTCTGCCTAAAATCACGCTGAAGGCCACGAAACTATCGTGCAACCCATCCCCTCTCTTTTTAAATAATTCACGTCCTCTCCCTCTCTCAGATTGAAAATCAAAACGGAATCAAAGAAATAAAAATGGCCGCTGCCTTCGATTTTTATTTGATAATTCCTTTCCTCCTCTAACAATCGAAGGAAATTAGTTCGTTTAAAGGGAAAAATAAAACCGAGCTCTCTCCAGTTCAAAAGTTATGCCGAGTTCCTCCCTTCTAAACAAAATCAAAAAAAAATGGCTGCTTATATTCAAATCTAAAATCGCAAGTGGCGTGGGCGTGGAGGGTCGCGAGCCTGGGCGTTCGATGGGGGGAGACTCCAGCGTGGAGCGCGCGTTGGGGATTCGCGAGGAAAGGGGCGAGTCGTTCGATAGATGGCGGCGTTCGCGTGAAGGCGTGGGGCGCGACGCGATGACAGGTGCGAGATGCGACATTTCTAGGGTTTCGATTACTTTTCTGGAGAAGGCAACACGCGATGGGTCTGGCGACGTGGACTGGGGGTCGCGATAGAGGTTCATCATGTTGGACGAAGAGGTGGGCAGTAACTCGAGTGCGTGCGTGAAGCAGAGTAGAGCAATGGTGAATTTCGAGCAGCAGTTGATGTTGGTTCTCTGTTCTGTGAGGTAGTTTGTTTTGAGCAAATTTAGTTTTCTTTTTTTATGTTTTCAAAGTTTAAACTGGCAAACTATTTGTTTAAATTAGCAGTTTGTTATAAAACAGAGAATTTTATGAAATATGGGAAGTTCATTTGTCTAAAATAAATAATTAGTTAATTAAAATATATATTAGGGAAATTTATTGGGTTAATTAACTTGTTTAATTGTTTCAGTTACTAAAAATCATTTATCTAATAGGGAACTAATCAATAGCTTAGTTCAAAATTTATAGGGTTAATTAATTGAATCTTTTAAAAAGAAATTATGAGTAAGATCAAATTATTAGGTTAACCAAACTTTAGTTAAATTAAATTGTTAGTTAACTAAGTGGTAATTAATTGTTTGATCAATTCAAATATTAATAAACTGTATAAAATTGTTTATACAAGGTCAAATAAAGTCGAGAAAACAAACTGGAATGGAAATGAGATGGAAAATTAAAAGCTAAGGTGAGATTTTTTTTCTCACTCAAAAATATATTTGGTATTGCAGTTATTGATTGATGTTTGCTATTGGATGTGATATTAGATATAGTAGGACATATCTATATATATATATAGCAATATATACATATTGGCATATGTATATATTGGATTGATGATTTCCCGCCTCGTATAGCGGATGAGACCTTATTGCGCCGTTAGTAAGCGGATTATTTTTATAAAACCCATATACCGCGATATTCCACCTCGAAGTGGAATTGGTATTGTGCTAACGTCTTTGGATGCAGGGAAACAGGTTGGAGGGATCCAACTGGACCCCTCACATTGATTGAATTTATTTCTACTGTGATATGAATCTGTGAATAACTATATTGATGTTATTGATCATATT
Source organism: Allium fistulosum (assembly GCA_030737815.1). NCBI lineage: Eukaryota > Viridiplantae > Streptophyta > Magnoliopsida > Asparagales > Amaryllidaceae > Allium > Allium fistulosum. The sequence goes on along the minus strand of CM060903.1, from coordinate 872,333,526 downwards.
GATGTCTGGAATTTGCTTGAAAGCTAAAATTTAGCTGAATGGATGTTTGATATCATTGGATTCCAAAAATAAACGAAATTGAATTTTTGAAATCAAAATAGAAATTTCTAAGTGAATTAATTTTAGAAATTTAATAAATTTGAAGAAAAGAATTTAAAAGAATAAAGGTTGATTTTTTTAAAAAACTTATTGAATTAATTCCAGAATCAAGTGAAAATGTTAGGTAAATGAATTTCGTATAATAGTGATTTTAAATTGAAGAATTTAATTAAAATTTGGATTTCTAAATAGTTTGAAAAAGATAAAGAGATTTATTTTCTTTAAGGGGAATTTATTTAAAAGGAAATAAGTTGGAAGTCCAACTATAAATTTAATTGGCAAATTGAAACGAATTTGGAAAGTCAATATAAAATGAGTTGGGATGGGAAATTTATTTAGAAAGGAAGATTGAAATTGATTTGGTATTGAAGTAGAATTAGAAATTAATTTGGAATCTGATTTTGGGGTTAAAGTGAAGAATTGGAAAATGAATTAAATTGAAATAAGGGAAATTGGTGTAAAAATAAATATTGATTTATTTTTAAATTGTGGAAATAGATTTACGAATTTGGAATAAAGATTTAAATAAATCGATAAGGATTTATTTAATTGGTTTAAATGGACCATTGTGAAATAAAAGCATTATATAGAAGATTTATAAAATTTTATTTTGTATAAATCAAAGTGATGAAATTTTAAAGGAATTTTGTTAATATTGAAAATGAATACAAATAGAATTTATAAAAAGTGTTTATAAATTCGAAATCGATTGAATTTGACAAATTTAAGATAGAAGATTATTAAAGAAGATATATTCGCGATTTTGGATAGCGAATTTTTATTGAAATAATAAATGTGTAGAAAAGATTTAAATATGGTTAAGTGAAGTATATTCACGATTTTGGACAGTGAATATATTTCTAAAGTAGAATGGATATGGTTTTGGGAAAGCGATATTATAAAAATGAAGTAACTGTTTTAAAAGATGTTTTAAAACGTGTTAAGTATCGAATACATAGATTTCAACATTCATTGTTGAAATAGACGTTTTCGAGGAATAAGGAAATGGTGGACTATAACACTGTTGTTATAGTAAATGATTTCCAAAAGGAAATGTTTTTATATAGTATTGGGATTTATATATCTATCTAAATTTCGAATCCCTATACTAGTGATTTTGAGTCGTCGTAACGATGTTTTACGTAACATTCGTTTTGACTCAAATGAATGTTGTTATAGTAATGTTTTCCTTAAAGAATGAATTTATACTTAAATTTTGATTTAAGTATATCGAATATTTTCAAATGTTGAAAATAAAAGATTTGTGAAACACTTATTATTAAATAAGTATGGAATGTTTTCCAAAAATGAAATGAAACGTTTTGAGATTTTATCTTCTTAAAGATAAATTGAAATTGAACATTTGAAAACGATTGAAAATCGTATATCAGTAGATATTTTTGAAATATAAATTCACTATGGAATTTATAAAAGAAAGGGAAGTTGTTTAAAAATAAATATTGATTTATTTTTGAAAGTGTGGAAATTTTATATCTAGTAAAGATATTTTGGAAAATAAATAATTGGGAAAATTATTTGGAATCTGATGATGTTGCGCATCTTTATTGATAGTTAAATAACCGACTATCAATAATTACCTTTAGATAGGTATTTGTTGTGAATTGCTTGGAATTGAATGCCACACTTATTTTTGAATAAGCGCTCACTATTCGGGTTAGCCGGGAAAGGACCATGGGGTCGTATAACCCATTCCGAATATGTGATACGTCGTATGAATTGCATTCGAAGACCGGTGTTGAAGACCAGATATTTTTGAAAACGGAAGGATTACCGTCGAGTTACTCTACATCGACTGATCTCCGGTTTAGAGGTTTTATCACCCTTAGTGACGGGAAGTCCGGACGTGATTAGAAATTTATCCGGATATGCAAGGGCTTCGTGAGAAGTGCCTTCGGTTCTGTTCGATCCCGGAACAGACTTGTATGGATTGTGTGTCTAACATTACAATTTGAGATATAAAGCTGATTTCTTTCAAATACATTTCTGTTGGTGGCGGAGAATTTATTCTCTTAGCTTAACACCCTTCTCTGAGACGTACGAGCTCAGAGGTTATGTAGTTGAAATTTATCAGCGATATACTCCCAATTTGGTAACGTGGCATACTAAGTGTTGCTGTGAAATGATCAGTGTTTGATCATTTGTGATATGATCATTTGTTTGATCTTATATCTTTGTGATCATAGGTTGATCATTTTGTTTGACCCGAAGCATGGCTTTGTAGAAAGCGTAGCTTTGTGGACGAGACTTCATCGAGCCTCACACCCCGGAAATGGTCAAAACAGGAAGGATGCAGCAAGGTTCTAGGGAGTAGCGCCCCTTAGTGTATGTCATTCCTTCTGGATAAAGGTGGTATCATGGTATGGAGCCTAGATACTTAACCTCTGTGGTTGCTGCAAATTTATTACTTTGTGGTTGTTGCGAATCGGGGATCCTCGGGAAGATCGGTTACGATCGGGGGATGACATACGCGTGTCAGTAGTTACCTATTTTTGCAGAGGTAACCCGGCCTTGTGTTGGCAGAGATCCGGTTAGGTTCTCAGGTCGTCTATTCCAAGGACGTACCCATCGTGGAAAAGGAAGTTCCTTAGCCTGACCATTTGTTGGAAATCCAAAGAAACAATACGAGCCTTGTACGGTTTTAGTTGTAGAACCTGCCATTTAATATGGTAGCTATAGTAAGCATACTATAATGGTACATATGCTGGCTAAGATTTATATTCTACTTTCGAAATGATTCCTACACTATGCACTAATAATAATATCAAAAATGATTTGATTTTGCGTATCAAGCATCTTTGACTATCATAAGAAGAAATCTCCTCCAATTCTGCGTTTGCATTGTGTGTGTGGTGGGAGGTCTTATGGTAGTTTCATTTTCCAAAAGCATTGCGAATTTGTTTTATTTTCTTTGTGAAAAATAACTGTTTTACGATCTCACACCAGTCACCATGACTGACTCGAAGTTTATTGTTCCCTTCTAAACTCTGGGTGCCCACCAATTTCCACACGGGCAGTCTAGAGTTAGGTTATCAGGATATTCTGGATATTCTGGAGCCTTGGAAGAAAGCTGGATGGCGAGACGTAGTATTTGTATCTGATAGTATTTATTCCGCTGTGTATTCTGTATGAGGACAAGTTTATATAACTGTCCATTGTTGTATATTGACTCTGATTGATGTATGTATAAACTGATATAGTTCTTTGTTTTAAAAGACTAGTAATTATCTATTGTATATTGTTCCGCTGCGAATGTGAGATTCTGATATTGTTCTGTTGTTCTTTCTCTTTTCTTCTCTTCATTCTTCTTCCTCTTTTCTTCTTCTTCTACCTTTTTCTTCTTTTTAAAGCCCTCACTATTGGAGTTTCCGGCACTCGATTTCTCGGCAGTCGATAAAGTGAGTATCGATGTCGAATTTTCGAAAGTCGAAAATTTCGGTTCGTGACAAAGTGGTATCAGAGCTTATGGTTAAGCGACAACCCTGCTCTGTTGGGTGTTACTCATTAGAGATAGAGTCAGCAGTACTCTAGAATGAGTTGAGTGTAATAATAGATACGAGTGCGTATTTGTTATTGAATATAAAATTGTTTTGTATTGTGTTGACTTATCGGTTGATTGTTTATAGATTCTGGTCGGTGCAGTCTAGCTAACTGTAATCGATAGGGGTTTCTAAACTCTTAAACAAGATAAACCGACACAGTATTGTTTTAAATAGGGTAAATGAAATAATTTTGCCCAAAACTATTTTTGTATACAAAAGAAATAATTTTCTATGAATTATCATAGTATATGGATGCATGGTTGTTAGGAAGTAATGATGTTAATTATCCTCATTAATATATATGTGGAAATTGTATATGAAATTGGAATTAAAACAAAGAACCAGGAAATAAATCCATATACAAATGAAATTTAAGAATATAAATTATAAATGTGATTTGTAATTTGAAACGGAATTCCAGAGAAGTATTTGGAAATGTTTTGAAAAGAATTTGAAGATTTTGGTGATTTGGAAAGTTTAATTCCTTTTTGGTTTGAAAATGATTTTTCAAAGGATTTGATATTGTGGAAAATTGTTTTAGAGAGTTGAAAGCTCTAAACTCTTTTCGGTCGCTAGAAAATAACTTCGGTAATGACTGCAGCATTATCGATGTTCATTTTCGGGTTTCCAAAAGAGGAATTGCTGCCAAATTGTTTTAAATGGAAAGTGTTTGGAAAATTTGAGTTTTTGTTTTGGAAATTCAAAAGATAAATTTGAATTGTTTTCAAAATGGTTTTGAAATGTTGAAAAGACTCTGGAATTGAGTATTGAATTATGAAAATAAAATTGTGAATGAATGAATCAATTTGCAATTGCAAGTACATGAATGTAAATTGAATTCGAATTGAAATCCAGTTTAATATAAGTGATTGTAAACCAAAATAGTGAATTGTAAACAAATTTTGGGAGCGAACAAAAGTGAATAAAACTGGAATTGAAACTGAATGTTGAAAACAAATTTGAATAAAGTGAATTACAATTTGTGATGAATTAGTAAATGAAACTAATTTAAAATAATGTAGTTATGAACGAAAGATAATTGATAAATTCAATATTCAGAAAGTAAACTGAATCCAAATTAAATTAAATGTTGGAATTGAATTCAAATGAATTTGGAAATGCAAAATTGAATGATAATGGATGTAACTTCAGTAGTAAGCTAAAAATGTATAAGTAGTTTATATTGAAAATTTTGTAATAAAATGTGCAAAATGGTTTGAATGCTGTAACTAGATATAATGGCTAGTAGATATACAGGTATTGTAAAGGAATTGAGATTTTAATTTTGAAGAGAATTTGAATTGCTCGACAAAAAGGTAAGTAATTAAATTTGAATATGAGATTTGATGACTTATTTCTCTAGCCGCTTGGCTTTTTCTTTTTCTTTTTGAAATCTGAGAGTCCGTAGGGACGTTTTGTAGTCGTGCCGTGTTAGCCGCGCAAAGGAGACGCTGGCGAAATTTTTCGGAAATTTAGGGCGTTAGAAAAATTTTGAGAAAATTTTGAAAGTTTAAATTTGAATTTTAAATTTAAATTTGAATTGTTAAGGAAACAATGTTGTTTCAAACTTAAATATTGAAGTTGGAAAAGCTAGATGAATTGATAATGAATCTCTAGTAAATAGATTTAGATTAGTGAATTGATAAAACTATTGAATTGTGAAAAATAGTAAACGAGTTAAGGACTTTTTCTTCCTGACTTGTAATTTCGGGACGAAATTCTTTTAAGGGGGGAAGTCTGTAACGACCCAGAATTTTGAACAAATTAAATTGGAAATATTTAATTAATTTTAAATATTTGAACGGTAATTTAATTTGAATCCCCGATATAACTTTGAAATTGGCGATTAAATTATAAAATTTAATCTATTGAGTTGAATAAAAATTTGAATCTTCAAATTTAGGCCGATTAAAAATATTTCAAACGCTTGTAAAATTTATATTGATAACACTGAAGATAACAGCAGCTTCAGAATTGAAATTTAAACTGTTTTGCTCAGTTTTGAATTTAATTGTTCGAACCGATATTTAAAAATAGTCATTTTTCAAACAGTCTCGGAATTCGACGAAACCAGTTCCATTGGGTCCGGAATGTTGTATTTTTGCCGGATTTCAATTTTCGTAATTTTCGGAGTTGATATGTGAGCACACGGAAATTTAACGCGTTGAAATTTTAAAAACGAATTTGATTTAAATTTAAATTTAAAAATTTAAAACAAGGGACAGCATCCCTTTGTCTCTGCCTAAAATCACGCTGAAGGCCACGAAACTATCGTGCAACCCATCCCCTCTCTTTTTAAATAATTCACGTCCTCTCCCTCTCTCAGATTGAAAATCAAAACGGAATCAAAGAAATAAAAATGGCCGCTGCCTTCGATTTTTATTTGATAATTCCTTTCCTCCTCTAACAATCGAAGGAAATTAGTTCGTTTAAAGGGAAAAATAAAACCGAGCTCTCTCCAGTTCAAAAGTTATGCCGAGTTCCTCCCTTCTAAACAAAATCAAAAAAAAATGGCTGCTTATATTCAAATCTAAAATCGCAAGTGGCGTGGGCGTGGAGGGTCGCGAGCCTGGGCGTTCGATGGGGGGAGACTCCAGCGTGGAGCGCGCGTTGGGGATTCGCGAGGAAAGGGGCGAGTCGTTCGATAGATGGCGGCGTTCGCGTGAAGGCGTGGGGCGCGACGCGATGACAGGTGCGAGATGCGACATTTCTAGGGTTTCGATTGCTTTTCTGGAGAAGGCAACACGCGATGGGTCTGGCGACGTGGACTGGGGGTCGCGATAGAGGTTCATCATGTTGGACGAAGAGGTGGGCAGTAACTCGAGTGCGTGCGTGAAGCAGAGTAGGGCAATGGTGAATTTCAAGCAGCAGTTGATGTTGGTTCTCTGTTCTGTGAGGTAGTTTGTTTTGAGCAAATTTAGTTTTCTTTTTTTATGTTTTCAAAGTTTAAACTGGCAAACTATTTGTTTAAATTAGCAGTTTGTTATAAAACAGAGAATTTTATGAAATATGGGAAGTTCATTTGTCTAAAATAAATAATTAGTTAATTAAAATATATATTAGGGAAATTTATTGGGTTAATTAACTTGTTTAATTGTTTCAGTTACTAAAAATCATTTATCTAATAGGGAACTAATCAATAGCTTAGTTCAAAATTTATAGGGTTAATTAATTGAATCTTTTAAAAAGAAATTATGAGTAAGATCAAATTATTAGGTTAACCAAACTTTAGTTAAATTAAATTGTTAGTTAAGTAAGTGGTAATTAATTGTTTGATCAATTCAAATATTAATAAACTGTATAAAATTGTTTATACAAGGTCAAATAAAGTCGAGAAAACAAACTGGAATGGAAATGAGATGGCAAATTAAAAGCTAAGGTGAGATTTTTTTTCTCACTCAAAAATATATTTGGTATTGCAGTTATTGATTGATGTTTGCTATTGGATGTGATATTAGATATAGTAGGACATATCTATATATATATAGCAATATATACATATTGGCATATGTATATATTGGATTGATGATTTCCCGCCTCGTATAGCGGATGAGACCCTATTGCGCCGTTAGTAAGCGGATTATTTTTATAAAACCCATATACCGCGTTATTCCACCTCGAAGTGGAATTGGTATTGTGCTAACGTCTTTGGATGCAGGGAAACAGGTTGGAGGGATCCAACTGGACCCCTCACATTGATTGAATTTATTTCTACTGTGATATGAATCTGTGAATAACTATATTGATGTTATTGATCATATTGATGTCTGGAATTTGCTTGAAAGCTAAAATATAGCTGAATGGATGTTTGATATCATTGGATTCCAAAAATAAACAAAATTGAATTTTTGAAATCAAAATAGAAATTTCTAAGTGAATTAATTTTAGAAATTTAATAAATTTGAAGAAAAGAATTTAAAAGAATAAAGGTTGATTTTTTTAAAATCTTATTGAATTAATTCCAGAATCAAGTGAAAATGTTAGGTAAATGAATTTCGTATAATAGTGATTTTAAATTGAAGAATTTAATTAAAATTTGGATTTCTAAATAGTTTGAAAAAGATAAAGAGATTTATTTTCTTTAAGGGGAATTTATTTAAAAGGAAATAAGTTGGAAGTCCAACTATAAATTTAATTGGCAAATTGAAACGAATTTGGAAAGTCAATATAAAATGAGTTGGGATGGGAAATTTATTTAGAAAGGAAGATTGAAATTGATTTGGTATTGATGTAGAATTAGAAATTAATTTGGAATCTGATTTTGGGGTTAAAGTGAAGAATTGGAAAATGAATTAAATTGAAATAAGGGAAATTGGTGTAAAAATAAATATTGATTTATTTTTAAATTGTGGAAATAGATTTACGAATTTGGAATAAAGATTTAAATAAATCGATAAGGATTTATTTAATTGGTTTAAATGGACCATTGTGAAATAAAAGCATTATATAGAAGATTTATAAAATTTTATTTTGTATAAATCAAAGTGATGAAATTTTAAAGGAATTTTGTTAATATTGAAAATGAATACAAATAGAATTTATAAAAAGTGTTTATAAATTCGAAATCGATTGAATTTGACAAATTTAAGATAGAAGATTATTAAAGAAGATATATTCGCGATTTTGGATAGCGAATTTTTATTGAAATAATAAATGTGTAGAAAAGATTTAAATATGGTTAAGTGAAGTATATTCACGATTTTGGACAGTGAATATATTTCTAAAGTAGAATGGATATGGTTTTGGGAAAGCGATATTATAAAAATGAAGTAACTGTTTTAAAAGATGTTTTAAAACGTGTTAAGTATCGAATACATAGATTTCAACATTCATTGTTGAAATAGACGTTTTCGAGGAATAAGGAAATGGTGGACTATAACACTGTTGTTATAGTAAATGATTTCCGAAAGGAAATGTTTTTATATAGTATTGGGATTTATATATCTATCTAAATTTCGAATCCCTATACTAGTGATTTTGAGTCGTCGTAACGATGTTTTACGTAACATTCGTTTTGACTCAAATGAATGTTGTTATAGTAATGTTTTCCTTAAAGAATGAATTTATACTTAAATTTTGATTTAAGTATATCGAATATTTTCAAATGTTGAAAATAAAAGATTTGTGAAACACTTATTATTAAATAAGTATGGAATGTTTTCCAAAAATGAAATGAAACGTTTTGAGATTTTATCTTCTTAAAGATAAATTGAAATTGAACATTTGAAAACGATTGAAAATCGTATATCAGTAGATATTTTTGAAATATAAATTCACTATGGAATTTATAAAAGAAAGGGAAGTTGTTTAAAAATAAATATTGATTTATTTTTGAAAGTGTGGAAATTTTATATCTAGTAAAGATATTTTGGAAAATAAATAATTGGGAAAATTATTTGGAATCTGATGATGTTGCGCATCTTTATTGATAGTTAAATAACCGACTATCAATAATTACCTTTAGATAGGTATTTGTTGTGAATTGCTTGGAATTGAATGCCACACTTATTTTTGAATAAGCGCTCACTATTCGGGTTAGCCGGGAAAGGACCATGGGGTCGTATAACCCATTCCGAATATGTGATACGTCGTATGAATTGCATTCGAAGACCGGTGTTGAAGACCGGATATTTTTGAAAACGGAAGGATTACCGTCGAGTTACTCTACATCGGCTGATCTCCGGTTTAGAGGTTTTATCACCCTTAGTGACGGGAAGTCCGGACGTGATTAGAAATTTATCCGGATATGCAAGGGCTTCGTGAGAAGTGCCTTCGGTTCTGTTCGATCCCGGAACAGACTTGTATGGATTGTGTGTCTGACATTACAATTTGAGATATAAAGCTGATTTCTTTCAAATACATTTCTGTTGGTGGCGTAGAACTTATTCTCTTAGCTTAACACCCTTCTCTGAGACGTACGAGCTCAGAGGTTATGTAGTTGAAATTTATCAGCGATATACTCCCAATTTGGTAACGTGGCATACTAAGTGTTGCTGTGAAATGATCAGTGTTTGATCATTTGCGATATGATCATTTGTTTGATCTTATATCTTTGTGATCATAGGTTGATCATTTTGTTTGACCCGAAGCATGGCTTTGTAGAAAGCGTAGCTTTGTGGACGAGACTTCATCGAGCCTCACACCCCGGAAATGGTCAAAACAGGAAGGATGCAGCAAGGTTCTAGGGAGTAGCGCCCCTTAGTGTATGTCATTCCTTCTGGATAAAGGTGGTATCATGGTATGGAGCCCAGATACTTAACCTCTGTGGTTGCTGCAAATTTATTACTTTGTGGTTGTTGCGAATCGGGGATCCTCGGGAAGATCGGTTACGATCGGGGGATGACATACGCGTGTCAGTAGTTACCTATTTTTGCAGAAGTAACCCGGCCTTGTGTTGGCAGAGATCCGGTTAGGTTCTCGGGTCGTCTATTCCAGGGACGTACCCATCGTGGAAAAGGAAGTTCCTTAGCCTGACCATTTGTTGGAAATCCAAAGAAACAATACGAGCCTTGTACGGTTTTAGTTGTAGAACCTGCCATTTAATATGGTAGCTATAGTAAGCATACTATAATGGTACCTATGCTGGCTAAGATTTATATTCTACTTTCGAAATGATTCCTACACTATGCACTAATAATAATATCAAAAATGATTTGATTTTGCGTATCAAGCATCTTTGACTATCATAAGAAGAAATCTCCTCCAATTCCGCGTTTGCATTGTGTGTGTGGTGGGAGGACTTATGGTAGTTTCATTTTCCAAAAGCATTGCGAATTTGTTTTATTTTCTTTGTGAAAAATAACTGTTTTACGATCTCACACCAGTCACCATGACTGACTCAGAGTTTATTGTTCCCTTCTAAACTCTGGGTGCCCACCAATTTCCACACGGGCAGTCTAGAGTTAGGTTATCAGGATATTCTGGATATTCTGGAGCCTTGGAAGAAAGCTGGATGGCGAGACGTAGTATTTGTATCTGATAGTATTTATTCCGCTGTGTATTCTGTATGAGGACAAGTTTATATAACTGTCCATTGTTGTATATTGACTCTGATTGATGTATGTATAAACTGATATAGTTCTTTGTTTTAAAAGACTAGTAATTATCTATTGTATATTGTTCCGCTGCGAATGTGAGATTCTGATATTGTTCTGTTGTTCTTTCTCTTTTCTTCTCTTCATTCTTCTTCCTCTTTTCTTCTTCTTCTACCTTTTTCTTCTTTTTAAAGCCCTCACTATTGGAGTTTCCGGCACTCGATTTCTCGGCAGTCGATAAAGTGAGTATCGATGTCGAATTTTCGAAAGTCGAAAATTTCGGTTCGTGACATAATTACTCATAAATCTTTTATTTTACAACATCTATTCATTTTATAACTTCACAAATTATAAGTCCATAAATTTCGTTCACTTATGAAATCCATTTTTTCCATTTTAACACTTATAAAAAATCGTTTTATAATTCCAGTATTCTTAATTTATAAATATCAACTTTATAAATCTTTTGTATAAATCGTTTATAATTTTTTCAAAAATCCCAATTTAAAATCAAAATCGTTATTTTTAAACTTCAAAAATGAATCCGATGATGCAACGGCACCATCAATCACGACAATCAAACATCACATATCATCATATGATAATAGAATATATCACAATATCTGTAAATAAATCAATACAGTGAGGAATCCAGTCGGATCCCTCTAACCTGTTTCCCTGCATCCACAGATGTTAGCACAATACCAATTCCGCTCCAGTACGGAATATCGCGGTATATGGGTTTAATAAATATTATCCGCTATTATACGGTGTGTTAGCGCCAAAATTGGTCACTAACCCCAAAATCCAGATGAAAGCACCAAATACCAATCACAGCTCAGAGATAGAATGTATGTAGAGAGTAATAATGTGAAGAACAGTTAAAACTGAAATGAAAGCAGTAAAGAACAACAGAGTTTATAGTGGTTCGGCTAACTCCGGCCTACGTCCACTCCAGAAGTTTGCTTTTTATTGCTGTAATAATCGATTACAGTTACAAAATGGCAGAGTTGCCTTAGCCTTCGAAAAGAGAAAGTAAGAGAGCAGAAAGAAGATCCTCTTTGACTGTGCCCCTGCCTCTCTATTTATAGGCAAAGATGGGTTGGACTTCCCTGGTGGGCCTGGTAGCCGAGTACCTCAGCCCAGATGGAGTGGTCTCCATATGCCGAACCATAGATGCCGAACGTTGAATGCCGACCACGGTGTGAATGCCGAACGATCTCCTCATGCCGAACGTTGGGAGGTGTGAGGTACCGAGGTATGGAGGTGCGAGGTACCGAGGTAGGGAGGTGCGAGGTGCAATGCCGAGCGAGGTGAGGTATGCCGAACGACCCATCCAATGCCGAACGCTCCTTGATGCCGAACGATCCATCCAATGCCGAACGTCTCCAGATGCCGAACGTTGGTTAATGCCGAGCGCTCCATCCAATGTCGAACGTCTCCAGATGCCGAACGTTGGTTGATGCCGAGCGCTCCATCCAATGTCGAACGTCTCCAGATGCCGAACGTTGGTTGATGCCGAGCGCTCCATCCAATGCCTAACGACGAACTCTCTATGCCGAACGCCCGTCCAGCGCCGAACAAGATTTATGCCGAACACTCCATCCAATGCCGAACGTCGATCTCTCTATGCCGAACGCTCGTCCAGTGTCGAACATTCCTCTATGCCGAACGATCCTTCTAATGCCGAGCACTCGCTCAGTGCCGAACGATCCCTCTAAATGCCGAGCACTCGTTCAATGCCGAACGATCCCTCTAAATGTCGAGCGCTCCTGGATGCCGAATGCTCTGTGCATGCCGAGTACTCTTGAATGCTATTCGAACGTGAATAGTAAATGCCAGACGAACATGTAGTTGATTAAGTTAAACCCGTCTGTCCGGGGCCTTGCCAAAAGGCGGGTTAACACTTGCCCCCCAAAACATGCCTTGCTTTGAAAGGTGTGTTTTGAATAGCCTCAAGTCCAATATCCAAAGTCCATGTTTCATCCATATCCAATAACCAATAGGGGACTTTAGGACCTCTTCGGGTCGATATCCAAATCCATAACCTCTCCGGGCTCTTGCCAAGCGCAAGCCACACCTGATGACCGTGGTCCAGTGTCCCTGGACGTTGAGATAACCCTCCGGGTTCTTGCCAAGCGCAATCCACACCTGACGACCGTGGCCCAGTGTCCCTGGGCGTTGAGCTAACCTCTCCGGGTTCTTGCCAAGCGCAATCCACACTTGACGACCGTGGTCCAGTGTCCCTGGACGCAAGTAATGCCGTGGCTTAAGTCCTAAGCCGAATCTTGGTCGCTCCGGACCCTTGCCGAGCATAGTCCATACTCGACGACCTTTAAGCCAAAATCCAGAGAAAATCCAATCAAAATCCAATCCGAAAAACAAACATTCAAACCAGAAAAACGAGAAAAACAGGGAGTTCAAACCAAACTCCAAAACCAAACCAGAAAACGCAAATGTCCAAGTCAAAGGAAAAAACAGATTTCACAAACCCGGGCGTTTCGGTAAGCCATCATCTCAGAGCATGCCTGAGGGTTATCTCCGACCCCGTACATGAGTAAGTGATTTAACCGTTTGCCCGGAGTTTGTTACTTATTCCAAACCATCAAGATTAGTTGATGACCAATCGGTCACCATTCCTGGGCCTCGCGCCCTCGTCGTTCAAGGTAGGCGGAGGCTGTTCATGTTCCACCGCCGCATTCCGAGTTCCGACATACTGTCGCAACTGACCATTCCTTATATGCTCCTCGACTATATCCTTTAGATGTCGGCAGCTGTTAGTATCATGCCCGTCCAGGTCATGAAAGAGACAGTGCCTTCCTGATGCCCTTTCACGTTCTGTGGGTTCCCTCCTTGATGGCCTTCGATAAGGAAGACGATCTCGAGTATCTAAGAAAATCCGCTCCAACGTTGCGTTCAATCCTGTGTAAGTGGAGAACTTTGGTTCTCCCCAGCGCTTCCTTTTCCCTTTATCCTTGTCCCCACCTGAGCTTTCGCCGAGTAATCTTCCATCCTTAGTCATGTTTACTTCCTGTGACCTCATGTCCAAACATGCATCCTCTTGTCGAAGAAATCTTTCAGCTTCATGAAAGAATTCCCCAATATCCAACGGTGGGTCCCGTACCAACGATACTTTGAACTCCGAATTATCTCTGACTCCTGATACCGCAGCCATTAGAACCATTGATGGATCTGGCCGATCCACCGAAGCAACTGCTGCATTAAATCGAGTTAAGAATGTCCTGAGCGATTCATCTGCCCCCTGTTTGACTGATGTTAGTGTCATCACGTTCTTTGGCCTTTTTATGTGAACTCGAAATTGACTTAAGAACTTGTCCACCAGTTCTGTCCATGTTCCGATGGATCCATCCTCCAGCTGTCTGAACCACATAGCAGCAATTTCAGTCAAGTACAGGGGGAAACATCGGGCCATAACCTCCTCCGTCGCCCCCAGCACTTCCATATGCCTAGTGTACCTCATCAAGTGGTCGGTGGGATCCGTCTTCCCGTTGTATACTTCCAGAGTGGGTAGTTTGAAATCGGACGGATTCCTAGCTGTCCTGATGTTCCGGGTAAACGGACTTTTGTTAACTCCCTCTGAATCCCTGTTCGTCAGACCTCCGCGAATAGTCCGCCTGATAATGTCAGCCAATCTAGTGTTTCCAACTAATCCAGACTGCCCCCCAAGTCCCCGAGGAAATTCTGGCACATATTCTTCATCACGTACTCCTGGTGGCGTGCCCCCGAGTCTAGGTCCATCCAGATTGTTAACTGTTTGTTGATTGGGAGCTGCCCCTTGCTGATTCACTCCATCTGTCCGTTGGTTGAGTTCCTCTGGTCCAGCTCCATGATCTTGAGCACCTGCAGTTCCTGGTTGTCCAAATTGCCTAAGAAGAGCCTGCATCATCTCCTCTTGCCGTTTCATCATCTGCTCTTGCATAGAATTCATCATCACTTGCATCTCGTCCCGAGTTATGTAGATGGATGCATGTCCCTCTCCAGCTCCAGAAGATGCCGCTTGACTTCCTTCCTGATTGCTCCTTTCCACTGCTTGCCTCTTCGTTGGTGGTCTTGCCATTGCTTTCTAAGATCCAAGTTCCTAACTCCAAAATTCCTGAGTGTTTCAGTTCTCAGTGAAAGCACCAAAGTGTTAGCGCCAAAATTGGTCACTAACCCCAAAATCCAGATGAAAGCACCAAATACCAATCACAGCTCAGAGATAGAATGTATGTAGAGAGTAATAATGTGAAGAACAGTTAAAACTGAAATGAAAGCAGTAAAGAACAACAGAGTTTATAGTGGTTCGGCTAACTCCGGCCTACGTCCACTCCAGAAGTTTGCTTTTTATTGCTGTAATAATCGATTACAGTTACAAAATGGCAGAGTTGCCTTAGCCTTCGAAAAGAGAAAGTAAGAGAGCAGAAAGAAGATCCTCTTTGACTGTGCCCCTGCCTCTCTATTTATAGGCAAAGATGGGTTGGACTTCCCTGGTGGGCCTGGTAGCCGAGTACCTCAGCCCAGATGGAGTGGTCTCCATATGCCGAACCATAGATGCCGAACGTTGAATGCCGACCACGGTGTGAATGCCGAACGATCTCCTCATGCCGAACGTTGGGAGGTGTGAGGTACCGAGGTATGGAGGTGCGAGGTACCGAGGTAGGGAGGTGCGAGGTGCAATGCCGAGCGAGGTGAGGTATGCCGAACGACCCATCCAATGCCGAACGCTCCTTGATGCCGAACGATCCATCCAATGCCGAACGTCTCCAGATGCCGAACGTTGGTTAATGCCGAGCGCTCCATCCAATGTCGAACGTCTCCAGATGTCGAACGTTGGTTGATGCCGAGCGCTCCATCCAATGTCGAACGTCTCCAGATGCCGAACGTTGGTTGATGCCGAGCGCTCCATCCAATGCCTAACGACGAACTCTCTATGCCGAACGCCCGTCCAGCGCCGAACAAGATTTATGCCGAACACTCCATCCAATGCCGAACGTCGATCTCTCTATGCCGAACGCTCGTCCAGTGTCGAACATTCCTCTATGCCGAACGATCCTTCTAATGCCGAGCACTCGCTCAGTGCCGAACGATCCCTCTAAATGCCGAGCACTCGTTCAATGCCGAACGATCCCTCTAAATGTCGAGCGCTCCTGGATGCCGAATGCTCTGTGCATGCCGAGTACTCTTGAATGTTATTCGAACGTGAATAGTAAATGCCAGACGAACATGTAGTTGATTAAGTTAAACCCGTCTGTCCGGGGCCTTGCCAAAAGGCGGGTTAACACGGTGCAATAGGGTCTCATCTGCTATACAATGTAGGAAATCAACTCCAATATATACATATTCCAATATATATATATATATATATATATATATATATATATATATTGCTATATACATAAGTAATACCAATTCCACTTCAATGTGAAATTATCGCGGTATATGTTTTTAATAACTAACCTCCGCTTAATAACGGCGTATAATGTCTATTTCAATAATGTAGATAGCAATATATCATCCAATCACACAATCAAGCAATTTTAAATCTAACTATTTAAAATTTACATCGAACTATTTCGATTTAGTGAGAAGTTCTCACATTGATTTCAATTCCGTTCCAGCGTTTATTTCGAATAAAATTAAACGGACGTTTAATTTCACTCAAAATTTTCACTGACTCCAATTGATTCCAATCCAACTCCATTGCGTAGTGTTCAACAAAACGAAGCCAACGCAAGTTGTTTTGTCAAAATCCGACCTCGTATCACAAAGTTATTGCATTTTGAAGTTAATACTATTTTAATAAAATTAAATTTACAATTTTTATTTCAATTTTTAACCCCTACGTGATCTGTACCGTTCGTTCCACTTGATGAAATCACGGCCACTATTAGCATCTTCTTCCCCTTCCAGTGCAAACGCACGTTTGAACCCATGAAGCTGCCTCCTCTAGGGTTTCAAAACGAGCCACCTATCATCACTTCTAGATCGATCGACTACTTCCATTACGAAGCCACGGCCAAGCCCTACCCACGCCTGCAACCTCCCAGAGCTTGGCCCCCCCCATCTTCAAGAAAACCGTGCTTGAACGGCAACACTTCGAGCTTCGATTGCCATCAATTCACTTCGCCTACAACGATCTTGACCGTTGGATATCTTCGTCTCATCGAGCACTACAATCTTCTAGTTTAAAGGTTTTGAAAATTATGGACGGATTGGATGAAAATCGAGGGAGAATGATATGAGTTTTTGGACATTAATTTTATAACTGGCGGATGAAGCTTTAGAACCCTAGGGTTTAGTTTTGTGTTGCAAATGTGAAGATCATAGGTCCATTTATAGAAAAATTCACAAATTACTATTCACCCGGAATTTTCGAACTCGAAATCGAGCGTGCCGGCTGACGTTTCTAAGGTTTACCCCGCATTCCGAATGCAATGGAATGTGTTTCGGGAGCTAATTCGGTCATCTGTGTGAGTTACGGAATTAAACGATCAAATTAAAATTAAACCGATTAAACCGATTTCTAGGCGTTTTGGCTTGCCCCGGACAAACGATAAATCCGATTGACACGAAATTTGAAATCTTACAATAATATCACATTACGGATCCGATGAAACTGGTTTCGTCAAAATCCGAGACTTTTTGAAAAATGACTATTTTAACTCGCCAAATTAATATTAAAACAATTTCGATGCGTTTCGAGCTGCCACGGTCAAACGACAACTCTGATTGCTACGAAAATTGAAATCCAATAATAACAAACTATTACGGATCTAATGGAACTTGTTTCATCCAATTCTAAGACTGTCCCAAAAATGGCTAATTTCACTAGTCGATTAAATATTAAAATATTCAATTTTCACAAATTAACTCTAAATTCAATTTTAGAAGTTCTATAACATCATTATAACTTCAATATGATTTAATATAACTTTATAAATCATTTTCATTCACATTTAATCCAGATTTCAATTATTTCTGGAATTTCACTATTTAATTATCGATTTAATTGTCCAAATTAAATCCAGTATTCGAAAAATAAATTATTCGACTTATTAATTTCACTTATTAATATTCAAAATTAATTAAATATTCAAATTTTTAATTGACAGAAATTCTGGGTCGTTACAGTTTAACACTGTTTAGTGTTATATCTACCGTTATCCGATTTCCTTGTTAAAGGATTGGATAGACGAGATTTCTGTGACTGTCGTCTATTTGGTTATTTATTATTATTGCTTCTATGCATTAATAACTGAGTTTGAATTAGACTGACCCGTGTGTTATTTTCTTTTTAATTTAATACTCGGGTCAGACCGAGTTATTACAGGTTGTAGATATCTTGCTTTGGGTTGCTGCTTGAGCTATGAAGTCACTTCATATCTTTTGGAGTAGTCGTGTCATAGTATAGGATGATATGTATTCATGTATATTATTGTCAATAATGTACTTGTATATGTAACTTCCAGTGTCGACAGTTGTAGTTGTATCATATGTATTGTATCACATGTATTGTAACTGACATCAGTTATATATATATATATATATATATATATATATGAGACTTTTATTATCTGTGTTCCGCATTTAGCTCATCTGTGTCATTATTTTATATATACTGTCCTAAACTATTATGAACCATCGTAGTTCGTTTTATACTGGAATTTGGTATGTCGATGGGAGTAATAACCAGAGATGAAAATAAATATACCACTCCTACCGAGGTAACCAATATTAGTGTAAGGCCTAACTATGGATGGCCGCTCCTATCCAGCCTTATTCTTCGTAATAACAGACAGTATTCGTTTTAATACTCTTTGTTATTGTGAGCATAGAGGTGGGGCGTCACAAGTGGGGTTCAAATGTTTTTCGGAAAATTTTGGTCAAATGCTTTCCTAAAAAAAGGGTATTTAAATGCTTTTGAAAATTTGATTTTTCAAACTATTTTGCAAGATTGTTTGAAGGAAAGTTTTCTTTTAAAATGAAGAAATTTTTAATTTTTAAATGCAACATATTTAGCATAGGGAGTGTCAATGTGTTAGTAAATATGAATTTTACTGTCCGATAGGGTGATAGTATATAAAACATAGATAATAACAGGGGAAAATGATGTTTTAGCTTTGGAATTTCTATTTCCACATATTGTTGATAGTAAACAAAAACTTGCGCTTAGGATAATTATGCTTTAACATCCAAAAATAAACCTCCTCATGCGTATTGTACTTAGAAAAGCTGGAAAAGTTTTGAGGGCAGAAGAAAAGGTTCTAAGGTGCAACAAAATAGGTTTCCAAAAGAATGGTGGAATTGTAAATTTTCTATCTAAATTCCTTTTTCGGCATAGGGGTATCGATTAAGAATAACTGGATTTTCGAAAAAAATTGATGTCAAAAATTGTTTTCTATGTTTTGGATGGTAGGGATTGGATGCAAAATTGGTTGAACCATACTCCTGCTCGTAGGACTGTAGAAATTATTATAGGAAAAATGACTTTTAATTTTTGAAAACTTACATACATATAGAACTGCCAGTATACCTGGGTTGTCTACATCATATTTTTAAACCATTTTAAAAAAATGCATTCATATAGGAATTGTCGATTTAGAGTCATTCTGCATACATGTCTTATATATTATGATACACCATGCACATGTACATGTTTGGCTGGAAAATCAGTTGTACACTAATTGGTTGGCTAGTTTAGATTGGTCGTGCGCTATGTTACATGAGTCAACCCTTGGGGTATTTGGGGGGAAAAGTTGTTTTAAGGGAGGAGAATGTAACACACTGTAAATTTAATAAATAATTAATAAGGCTTCAAAAATGGAATTTGAGCAAACAACAGAATTTGGCGAAGAAACTTACATTATTATGTTCACGGCGATTTTCTGAGCAACTTTCATACTTGGAGTTTCGCAATCGGAGCTCAAACGAAGAAGTTATTAGCGTTTGAAGTTTCTAAAGCAAAAATAATTAAAAACCAAATAAGGAAATAAAATATAATCAAATCAGGACCCCAATGGTTGACCCCCTCCATGAGCCAGTCGACCGCCTATAGGGGAGCGGTCGACCAGTCGGATGGTGGCGGCTAGGGTATGAACATTGGCCAGTGGCCCGGATTTTGTTATTTTAGTCTAACAGTTACGGTTGATTCGAGCGCCTATAAATACAGGCTTAACCACTCACTTCTCTTCTCATTTGTTCTAATCCAAGTAGCGAAGCTCAGCCATTTTTCCTTCTACACTATTTCTAAATATTATAAAATAATACACACACACACACAAATCAACATTGCGGAAGAAAAATGTAATTTCAATAATTATAAACATATAGTCCCTTTAACCCCAAATCTCTTCTCAGGTTTGTAATTCTAATAATATGTATATACCTTGTTAAGTCCCTTTAACCCCAAATCTCTTCTCAGGTTTGTAATTCTAATAATATGTATATACCTTGTTATACATATTCTTTTTGGGTTAGAATGGAAAATGAGTCAAGTAAAAGAATGGATTCAGAGTTGGAAGATTTGAAAAGCTAGAAAGGTAAAGTGAGAAATTATATAATTTATTTATAACATTGAAATTTATATCATTGGATTTTTTAACTTATTATGCCTAAATAAGATCTGATGAATTTTAGGCATAAAACAAATGATCAGGAATATCGCTTGCATATTCTATAAAATACGCAACTGAAATTGGAATAGTATGTACAACCTAATCTGGAAATTTGAATTCGGTCCAAAATATTTATTATTATAGAACGTTTGTTTATTTCGGATTTATGATTGGGTTCTAAACTAGGTTTCCATAGTTGATTTGGAATGTGTATTTCTGTATTTTAATTTAATTGGAGTAGGTTATAATTTAATTGTATCTATTTCCATGTAACTTCCACAAATTATGCAATTTCTAAAATATGTATAAAAGTGCATCGTTTGAATTAATAAAGAATATACCAAAAAGGAAAGAGATGTGTAAAATATGGAGTATCCGTAGGTTGCACTGTCTATTTCAATAATAGAAAAGAGATAATTCCTTGTGATTTAAAACAGAGTAAAAGTCCCATTTTTGGGTAATTTACGGAAAGTTATAATGGTAATCCTTTTTGAAAGGACAACTCTGATAAATTAAAACATGGAAAGTTATGTTCTAGTTTAGGAATTAATAATTAGAAAATAAGGATATATATACAAAAAACCGCGCATATCGATTAAAAATAAAAACATATATATAGTGTAATTCACAACAATATTTGTATTAGTTATTATAGCGTATTAAATTATAGGACAGAAAAGGAAGGAATATGAATTCCAAAATTTATGGACATTAACTATGAATTTAATGGGCAATAAATTTGTAGTTAATAGAGAGTTAAAGGAATTAAATATGGACTGATTAGAGAATTTAATAGAAATAATAAGTAGATATTGAAGCAGGTAAATAAAAATCATTAGAGATTATCCAATTTTGACATTAATGACAATAATTATAGACAATGGACCTTTATTAGACAAAGAAGGAAATGAGAAAACCAAAGCCTAAGCATATAAATTAGGAATAATTACGTAGCGAACATGTAAGTATTGATACTATTAAAGACATGTAGAAGGCAATATAATTTTCATAGTAGAAAATTATATTGCTTCAATTATACGTTTAAAATAAGCATGAATTAGTAGGTCCAGCCCAACACTTTGGCTTTAGGTGTTTGGTTTGGTTTAGTGGGTTAGGATGCGAGGTCAGTAGAGTTACTGTAACGACCCGTAAATTTCAACCGTTTTAATAACGTAATTAGTTGAAATTTTGTGAAATTTTAAACGATAAAATTTTGAAATAAAAATTTATTATTTGGAATACGTCCAGTTAAACATAGCAACTGGTAAATTTTCGTCCGAAAATATGAAAGTTTATTTCGCGCGTAAATTTACTTCAATTTAATCAGTTAAAAAGCGATGTAAATAAAATGTTTCCGAAACCTAAATATTTTTATATAGAAAAATTCTAAACCATCTTCTGAGCAAGATTTCAGTTTGTCGTTTTTCCAAATTTGGACATCTTTGGCTCCGTCGATCTTATTTTTCAGCATTTTTCTTGCATTTTTCGTAGTAGAAAAATTCGAATTTTTATAATTCAATCGTACCATTGATATCTGTATACCATTGCGATCGTACCATCATGGTGATCTCTACGGTGTATTCGCTTCTGTATTTTGAAGTCCAGTTCACAGTAGAATCCACAGAAATGGTTACCGTATTGGTATCGGTTTCGTGCCTTTTGGTTTTGAGGCTATTCAGCTCCACCGTCTAAATTTTCAATAGCCATAAACATTTATTATTCCTTGAAATCATCAATTGGTGACGCTACAAAAATTTCGTGGTTTATTATTCCATTTAATTTCCCTGTTTGAAATCATGCAAATCAACCGGCGGATGTGTCTCTCTTTTTCTAATTCATTCTACTCATTGAGCATTCCATCTTCACGCCTCTTACTTGTTTCGTTTTTAAAAAAAAAAAACAAAGCTCTTCATCAAATCACAACTGCACTCCCCTCTAGCCCATCTCACGCAACAAGTCACGGCCATCTTCCCACCTGAGAATTCGACCTCCACAGCCTTCAACGCAGGCGAACTCTTAACCCATGCCGCCACCCATGACAGCACCACAGCCCGCTACCTTGGCCCACGACCAGATCCGAGCCCCACCGCGATCCGTCACAACCCGGCCACCCTCCTCCTCCTCCACGTGCCAGCTCAAGCACGGAATGCCAAAACCCATTCACGTTTCTTCCGCCTGCAACCCTTCCCCGTTCCTTCACCGCTGCCGAGGCCAGCAACCGCCTACTGAAGCCCCACTGCCGAACTCCTCCACCCTTCCTCACGCATAGCCTAGGAGCCTCGCACCCCACCCACCATCACTGCCCACGGTCCACCTTTTTCCCACCACCGAAGCTCAGCCGTGCCTACCACCCTCCGCCTCAGATCTGGCCTTCACCTTTGCCGCATCCTCCCTGACCTCACCACTAGTCAGTCGTCCCCACCTACTCGTCCTTCACCTCCATGCCGACTCATCAGCCCTTGTCGCCTTCCACTCACTGACCGAACGCATGCAGACAGCCGCACAACCCTTCTCTTCTAACATTAAATGTAAGTATATATATAGAATAGTTTATTTAATATTCTAAACGAGTGTATAGATAACAGTTTAAAAAAAAAATTTACATTCGGTAGAAAGGTTATAACTTTGGTTTGGGTTCTGAATGTTTAGAATAAGTCTGTGAAGTGTATTATACTATAGTGGGCTCACATGTATCTATCTACGTGTATTCATTATAATATGTCTGCATGTATCATTTGTTCGAATAAAATGCACGTTATTGGTTTAGATATAGGTTTTGTTTTAGGGATATGTACTGCCGTGAGTCTGCACACTTATATTTGAAGTATATGTTTTGAATATAAAGTATATATTGTATTGTTATTATAACAGGTTAGTATAAAAAAATTATATTGTTAGTCATAGTTATATATAGCTTATAAGATCTGGTTATTTGTATATATTCTATTCGTATGTCTAATTATATTATCATACAGTTTCAGATGAATTATGGATGTCTTGTGAAAATTGTTAATTTTAAAATGTTGATTTCAAGAATATATACATCATATTTTATTGTAATGGTATTTTGCTGGTAGCAGTATTATGAAATCTGTTGAGTGCATATTTATATATTAACAAAGTAAGTTAATTTAATCTTATTTTAAATATAAATTTTAAAAGATATACTATACGTAAATGGTCATTCATAATGTGTCTACATACAATTTGTTTATTTTGTTTACTTATTGTGTTGTTTATGACCTGCATCTGTTTGCCGTATATATTTTATAGTTTTATAAATAAGTTTCCATCTGTTAGTTGTGTGCGTGTGTGAGTCCATTTGTTTATATATTGGTGTTAGTGATTTCGAAGTATATTTTTAGTGTCTTATTTGGTTGTAATGAACATATCGACTTGCCTATTTATGTATATATGACATAAGTGTATTGATATTTATATTTGCTTCAGAAATGTATAAAGTTTTAAAATATATTTTACTAAGATAAGTATAGATGTTATTGTTTTAAAATGTTATATATACATATAGAGATTTGTTGTATTTAGTGGGTTGAAGAAAAAAAAACGATTTTAGAATATTATATATATATAGCGATTTTTTTTATATAGAGTCTAAAATGAAATGTCAAACTTTTAATATATATATATATAGGTAGTTATTCCTTTATATCGGATTTGTTATGATTGTGCTTTCATCGAATTTGAATAGACTAGCTTTGCTGGGCCGCTATCCTGTTGTCACTTCGTGCTTATCCACATCAGTTCGATGATTTGTCAATAATCCATGTTTGTTCGTGCCCACTTCCATCTCGTCTCGTCTTTCTCTAGCCTCGAAAGGTGAGCACTCACTCACGATTAACGTTCTTTTATTTATTAAATTTGATTTCAATTGAAACGACAATTGAAATATGCTGCTGTTTGATATTTACACTGTTATTACCTGTATCAGTTCACCTGTGACATCTGACACCATTATCTGTTATATATGCAATGATAATCCAGTTTGGTTGTTAAATGATTGATTGTTTGATGTTTATATTGTACGTTAAATTGTTAATGATGTAAGCGATAAATAATTTGAAATTGAAATTGACGTAGGATAGTTAGATTTGATACATGTGTTAAATTTGATTAAATGACATTTGTTTAATATGACCCCTTTAACTGTTAACTTTATTGACACGTAGGATTTGTTTAATTACACTTTGAACCACTGAATGTATGTTGTTAAATTGATGATGTATGAAATTGTAAATAGATGACAAGTGAAGAACCGTAATATAATAATCTTTAATCTACATGAAATGATAGTGTAGATTCTAGAAATAATTATATTAATTCGTACAAATAACAATGCGAATTAATACGGTTATTTCGGGATTATTTGAATTGATTATTGGATTGTTATTGATTGTTGTTATTGCTTGTTTATTTACTTTGACACCATCCCAGTTATCACACTGCAAGTTCCCTTTGTTATGTTTTGGTTTTGAATTGAATTGGAATCGGGTTGAAATGATAAAGACCCAAATTGAACTTTGACCTAGGATAGGAAATTAAATAAAGCCCGATTGGTCAATAATTTGATTTAAAAATAAACGAAGATTTTATTGGAATAAATAATATGGTTTGAAATAAAGTTGAAATTTGGATTTTAATGAAAGGAAAATGTTAATATTTAATAATCGGAAACAAAATGTTAATAATGAAATTGATGGAAAAATGTTGTTTAAATTGAGAAATGAATGAATTAAACTTTGAAATGATTTAATAATTAAGTTGAAAATTATAATTAAGCTGAAATTATTAAACTTTGAAATTATGTAATAATTAAGTTTGAATTATTTAATAATTAAATAAGATTGAATTATTTAACGATTAAATTAAATTGAATTTTTGAATAAGTGAATTTTACTTCGTAATAATTGAAATTGAGATTTCTTTATTAATTAAGTTTTGGAAATTATTTAAAGTAAGTAAATAAATAATTGAAATTGAACTTCTTTAACAAGAAATGAAATGTGATATTTTGGACTAAATGTAAGACTTGTAATTGAAAGAATTGATTTGACGAATTTAACGTAATTCAAAATTGTAAGTTTTGATTTAATGAAGTTGAATTTAAGAAGTTGATTTAATGAATTGGAAATTTAATAGAAATTGTTTTGAATGATAAAGTAACTTAACGAATATTGAATAAAATCGATAAATGAAGTTAAATTGATTTGAATGTTAAATTAAATGGATTTAAATGATTTCGGAATGAATCTTATGTACGAATTTAAATTGATATTTGAATTGTTTAAATAAAGATTGAAATTGAATTATAAATTTTGAAATTATGAATTTGGAAGTTTTGAAACGTAAATTTTGGAAATTGGTTTTTGAAAGACAAGTGAAATGTTGATTTACAAATTGAAATTGAATTGAAATTGATTTGGTTTTTGAAATAAACAAACGACCAATCGGTGTAATAATTACGGAAGTTATTAAAGAGACCGGAATTCGGTTATAGATATACTCTCTATCTAAACCGAAAACCACTTTAATAACTATACGCGGAGTGATGATCCAGAATGAAGTGGTTGGAATGATGTACGTGATGACTGAAGAAAGAGAACGATAATGGATAGCCTTGACACTTGTGTCAAATTGGAAATGACTAAAACAGGAGCTGTGCCGGGCCAATGGAGGATTGATACCTCAAGTGGACACACTTCTTCGAACTACTTATACTTGTTGTCGATTGGTGCACCCTTGATTTTGGGAGTGTTTTCTCACGGTGTTGCGGGCGCTGCGGCGTTGCGTTCTCACCAGTCCGGATCAGGCGAACGGTAGTATCACTACCTTGGGTATAGCCTCATGTGCCTTGTCATACTTGTATTCCATTTATGCGCGACCACTACGAATTTGTTTTGTACCTTGAGTATATGGATTGCCCTCTGGTGACTTCCGGTTTTGGGGAAACTACGGTCTTGTATATGCTTGTGGGAATAAAAATGTGTTAAGGGTGGAATGGGCCATGACTTAACGCTATTTTGATATCTTTATATTACTGATAGACATTATCTACTTATCGTACACTACTACATAGTAGATAGTTTAACGGATCCTTAAAGGATGGTTATTCCAAACATCCTTTGAGTTACTTGTATTTCAATTGCTATTTCACTTGAGTTGGATTTATTAATATAAGGATGTTAATCCTGACTCGAGTGTCTTGTGTTTTTGCTTTACGCTCGGGTCAGACTGAGTGTACCAGTATTCGAGACTCACCTTTGGAGTTGGAGCTTTGCTTGAAGATCCAGCCATCTATTCTGCTTTCCGTATTCGATGATTCCAGTGATGTATTCTGCTTTGTATTGATGTATCGCATTACTCTTCTGTTGTAAACTCTGATGTATTTTATATATTCATATAGTAGCTTCATGAACTACTATCTCTTTTATTTCCGTTGCACTTATTACTCTGTGTTTGTGATCTGTGATTATTTATTTACTGTATATGTTCAGTTTTGCCAAATTTAAATTAACAACGCGGTATTTTGAGCAATTCAACTCCGGCATGAGTGTCTACCTATACACTTATAATGGATGCGAATGGTCCAAAATGGCGGGCCGTTACAGTTGGTATCAGAGCTTTGGTAGCTCTAGGCAAAACTTAACATATAAGGTAAATGTATTTACAGAATCACTCTCATTCGAGTTTCAATCTCTTCCCTTGACTCAATTTCTTTGAATTTTGGAACGTTCCCCTCGGTTCCGAAATCCATTCGTGTCCTTCACTATTTGTCTTCTTTCAATCATGGAGCACCCCATAACTCCATTCTGAATGTTATCTATAATAGATCGGCGGTCTCGCCAATCTTAGAACGATTCGTAAAGGAGTAAACTCCTTTATAATAGGCATTGATTTACCGGAGATTCCTGTATCCTCGGTTTACGATGCTATCTTTCTCCTGCTACACCTGGATTCCATCTCTTGAGATCGAATGTCAATTTACCTCGGAATTCTACACCGATCTTATTTTGAAGTCACGGTCGACCCGGTTAAGGTTGCCCGCGATTTATATAAACTTATCCATCGCCTTATTTTGTTATTTAATCACCATATCTTTGTTTCAAACCTATCTTCGAATCGAAATTCTCTTTGATTTGAGTCTATCAAAAAAAAAATTTTGAATCTCCATCCTTGCTTAAAAATCCATTATTGTATCGGTAACTGAGGAAGTGTATTTGTAAATTAATATTAAATTATTTTATATATTGTGTTGTTTGAGTTGTTGATGTTGATTTGGGTTTCCGATTGATTCGTCTGATCAACGATATCGATAGGATTTCCAAAACACTTGAACAGAACAAACTGACACAATACTGTTTTCAAAATTTGGTAAGTAAAATAATCTTGTAAATTTATATTATATAAGTATAAATTTTCTGAAATTAAATTGTTAACTGAATTGGTTGTAAAAAGAAAAGGGTAATATTGGATTTTCACTATTTATTTTGTAAATCATTGATTTCTCCAACATAAAAAATAAATGGAATTATAAAAGTTAGTTTATAGAATTATTTAGAAATTTAAATGGATTTAACATTTAGAATTTGAGAATTTAATTTTCAGTAATTTCAAGCTTTGGTTTTAAACTTTTAAAATGTATATTATTAAAGGTATTTTTCAAATAGAAACCGTTTTCAAAAAAAAATTTAAAATGTTGAAATAAGTGCTTTTCTCTTTGTCGCTGGAAAATAATTTCGGTGATGGCGGCCGCATCATCGACATTCATTTTCGAGTTTCGAAGTGAAGATACCATTCTGTAGCTTTGCTACGGTTTTGTTTTGAAAAAAAAAATTTTGAATTTCGTCGGTATATTTTGATTCACATATAGGTAGGTATCTTATTTTAAAATTTAATTTGATTTGATATAAATATATTATATATAACTCTAAATTGTTTGAAGTTAATCGGAAATCAAATTCTTAAATTTTGTTAATGGATGATTTTAATTATAAATAAAACCAAAATTTGGAATAAATATTTAAACTCGAACAATTGAATTAGGAAAATTTTATTTGTATATTGTTCAACTGCATTCTAATACAACTTACCTAAATCATCCAGAAGTTGAATATGTAATTGGATAATATATAAGATAAAATTTAATTTATAAATAAAATTTGAGTGTTTGTAATAAATGTTATACACTAAATTTTGATTATAAAGATGTTAATAGCATTAGATAGGATAATAAGTAAACTCAGTTAATAATGAAATAAATTTGTTTTGAAAGAATTAATAAACATGTTTTTGAAAGAATTAATAAATTAAAATTTGATCAACTTATGAAAATACTTTGAATTTAAAGGCAATTAGTGAATATAAATTTATTTAAATCGAAACTTTTATGGTTTAAATTAATTTATATGGGTTAAATATATGTGATTAGATATATTAAGTAGAATAAATTTAACAGTAATTTGGAATAAAGAAGAATATAAATTGCTGAAGAAAATATAATTATAATAAAAGACTATTCAAATTTATGGTTTTAGAAATTGTAAATTTAAGATAATTGGATAATAAGATAATGAATTTAGAAATAGTTGAGATTGATTTTAGTGAAATCAAATGGATTAAATCAATTATTGAATATCAATTAATTTAAATTTGAATTTATATGGTTTAAATTAATTGTTATTTTGTATTTCAAATCTGTTTTTCTTTCTGGTTATTTCTATTCTCCTACCTCGTTCCTTTTCGGGGACGAAAAGTTTTGAGTGGGGGAGAGTGTAACGACCCGTAAATTTCAACCGTTTTAATAACGTAATTAGTTGAAATTTTGTGAAATTTTAAACGATAAAATTTTGAAATAAAAATTTATTATTTGGAATACGTCCAGTTAAACATAGCAACTGGTAAATTTTCGTCCGAAAATATGAAAGTTTATTTCGCGCGTAAATTTACTTCAATTTAATCAGTTAAAAAGCGATGTAAATAAAATGTTTCCGAAACCTAAATATTTTTATATAGAAAAATTCTAAATCATCTTCTGAGCAAGATTTCAGTTTGTCGTTTTTCCAAATTTGGACATCTTTGGCTCCGTCGATCTTATTTTTCAGCATTTTTCTTGCATTTTTCGTAGTAGAAAAATTCGAATTTTTATAATTCAATCGTACCATTGATATCTGTATACCATTGCGATCGTACCATCATGGTGATCTCTACGGTGTATTCGCTTCTGTATTTTGAAGTCCAGTTCACAGTAGAATCCACAGAAATGGTTACCGTATTGGTATCGGTTTCGTGCCTTTTGGTTTTGAGGCTATTCAGCTCCACCGTCTAAATTTTCAATAGCCATAAACATTTATTATTCCTTGAAATCATCAATTGGTGACGCTACAAAAATTTCGTGGTTTATTATTCCATTTAATTTCCCTGTTTGAAATCATGCAAATCAACCGGCGGATGTGTCTCTCTTTTTCTAATTCATTCTACCCATTGAGCATTCCATCTTCACGCCTCTTACTTGTTTCGTTTAAAAAAAAAAACAAAGCTCTTCATCAAATCACAACTGCACTCCCCTCTAGCCCATCTCACGCAACAAGTCACGGCCATCTTCCCACCTGAGAATTCGACCTCCACAGCCTTCAACGCAGGCGAACTCTTAACCCATGCCGCCACCCATGACAGCACCACAGCCCGCTACCTTGGCCCACGACCAGATCCGAGCCCCACCGCGATCCGTCACAACCCGGCCACCCTCCTCCTCCTCCACGTGCCAGCTCAAGCACGGAATGCCAAAACCCATTCACGTTTCTTCCGCCTGCAACCCTTCCCCGTTCCTTCACCGCTGCCGAGGCCAGCAACCGCCTACTGAAGCCCCACTGCCGAACTCCTCCACCCTTCCTCACGCATAGCCTAGGAGCCTCGCACCCCACCCACCATCACTGCCCACGGTCCACCTTTTTCCCACCACCGAAGCTCAGCCGTGCCTACAACCCTCCGCCTCAGATCTGGCCTTCACCTTTGCCGCATCCTCCCTGACCTCACCACTAGTCAGTCGTCCCCACCTACTCGTCCTTCACCTCCATGCCGACTCATCAGCCCTTGTCGCCTGCCACTCACTGATCGAACGCATGCAAACAGCCGCACAACCCTTCTCTTCTAACATTAAATGTAAGTATATATATAGAATAGTTTATTTAATATTCTAAACGAGTGTATAGATAACAGTTTAAAAAAAAAAATTTACATTCGGTAGAAAGGTTATACTTTGGTTTGGGTTCTGAATGTTTAGAATAAGTCTGTGAAGTGTATTATACTATAGTGGGCTCACATGTATCTATCTACGTGTATTCATTATAATATGTCTGCATGTATCATTTGTTCGAATAAAATGCACGTTATTGGTTTAGATATAGGTTTTGTTTTAGGGATATGTACTGCCGTGAGTCTGTACACTTATATTTGAAGTATATGTTTTGAATATAAAGTATATATTGTATTGTTATTATAACAGGTTAGTATAAAAAAGTTATATTGTTAGTCATAGTTATATATAGCTTATAAGATCTGGTTATTTGTATATATTCTATTCGTATGTCTAATTATATTATCATACAGTTTCAGATGAATTATGGATGTCTTGTGAAAATTGTTAATTTTAAAATGTTGATTTCAAGAATATATACATCATATTTTATTGTAATGGTATTTTGCTGGTAGCAGTATTATGAAATCTGTTGAGTGCATATTTATATATTAACAAAGTAAGTTAATTTAATCTTATTTTAAATATAAATTTTAAAAGATATACTATACGTAAATGGTCATTCATAATGTGTCTACATACAATTTGTTTATTTTGTTTACTTATTGTGTTGTTTATGACCTGCATCTGTTTGCCGTATATATTTTATAGTTTTATAAATAAGTTTCCATCTGTTAGTTGTGTGTGTGTGAGTCCATTTGTTTATATATTGGTGTTAGTGATTTCGAAGTATATTTTTAGTGTCTTATTTGGTTGTAATGAACATATCGACTTGCCTATTTATGTATATATGACATAAGTGTATTGATATTTATATTTGCTTCAGAAATGTATAAAGTTTTAAAATATATTTTACTAAGATAAGTATAGATGTTATTGTTTTAAAATGTTATATATACATATAGAGATTTGTTGTATTTAGTGGGTTGAAGAAAAAAAAACGATTTTAGAATATTATATATATATATAGCGATTTTTTTTTATATAGAGTCTAAAATGAAATGTCAAACTTTTAATATATATATATAGGTAGTTATTCCTTTATATCGGATTTGTTATGATTGTGCTTTCATCGTATTTGAATAGACTAGCTTTGCTGGGCCGCTATCCTGTTGTCACTTCGTGCTTATCCACATCAGTTCGATGATTTGTCAATAATCCATGTTTGTTCGTGCCCACTTCCATCTCGTCTCGTCTTTCTCTAGCCTCGAAAGGTGAGCACTCACTCACGATTAACGTTCTTTTATTTATTAAATTTGATTTCAATTGAAACGACAATTGAAATATGCTGCTGTTTGATATTTACACTGTTATTACCTGTATCAGTTCACCTGTGACATCTGACACCATTATCTGTTATATATGCAATGATAATCCAGTTTGGTTGTTAAATGATTGATTGTTTGATGTTTATATTGTACGTTAAATTGTTAATGATGTAAGCGATAAATAATTTGAAA
Source organism: Allium fistulosum (assembly GCA_030737815.1). Lineage (NCBI taxonomy): Eukaryota > Viridiplantae > Streptophyta > Magnoliopsida > Asparagales > Amaryllidaceae > Allium > Allium fistulosum. Next base: position 872,301,489 of record CM060903.1, on the reverse strand, counting down.
TTGAAATTGACGTAGGATAGTTAGATTTGATACATGTGTTAAATTTGATTAAATGACATTTGTTTAATATGACCCCTTTAACTGTTAACTTTATTGACACGTAGGATTTGTTTAATTACACTTTGAACCACTGAATGTATGTTGTTAAATTGATGATGTATGAAATTGTAAATAGATGACAAGTGAAGAACCGTAATATAATAATCTTTAATCTACATGAAATGATAGTGTAGATTCTAGAAATAATTATATTAATTCGTACAAATAACAATGCGAATTAATACGGTTATTTCGGGATTATTTGAATTGATTATTGGATTGTTATTGATTGTTGTTATTGCTTGTTTATTTACTTTGACACCATCCCAGTTATCACACTGCAAGTTCCCTTTGTTATGTTTTGGTTTTGAATTGAATTGGAATCGGGTTGAAATGATAAATACCCAAATTGAACTTTGACCTAGGATAGGAAATTAAATAAAGCCCGATTGGTCAATAATTTGATTTAAAAATAAACGAAGATTTTATTGGAATAAATAATATGGTTTGAAATAAAGTTGAAATTTGGATTTTAATGAAAGGAAAATGTTAATATTTAATAATCGGAAACAAAATGTTAATAATGAAATTGATGGAAAAATGTTGTTTAAATTGAGAAATGAATGAATTAAACTTTGAAATGATTTAATAATTAAGTTGAAAATTATAATTAAGCTGAAATTATTAAACTTTGAAATTATGTAATAATTAAGTTTGAATTATTTAATAATTAAATAAGATTGAATTATTTAACGATTAAATTAAATTGAATTTTTGAATAAGTGAATTTTACTTCGTAATAATTGAAATTGAGATTTCTTTATTAATTAACTTTTGGAAATTATTTAAAGTAAGTAAATAAATAATTGAAATTGAACTTCTTTAACAAGAAATGAAATGTGATATTTTGGACTAAATGTAAGACTTGTAATTGAAAGAATTGATTTGACGAATTTAACGTAATTCAAAATTGTAAGTTTTGATTTAATGAAGTTGAATTTAAGAAGTTGATTTAATGAATTGGAAATTTAATAGAAATTGTTTTGAATGATAAAGTAACTTAACGAATATTGAATAAAATCGATAAATGAAGTTAAATTGATTTGAATGTTAAATTAAATGGATTTAAATGATTTCGGAATGAATCTTATGTACGAATTTAAATTGATATTTGAATTGTTTAAATAAAGATTGAAATTGAATTATAAGATTTTGAAATTATGAATTTGGAAGTTTTGAAACGTAAATTTTGGAAATTGGTTTTTGAAAGACAAGTGAAATGTTGATTTACAAATTGAAATTGAATTGAAATTGATTTGGTTTTTGAAATAAACAAACGACCAATCGGTGTAATAATTACGGAAGTTATTAAAGAGACCGGAATTCGGTTATGGATATACTCTCTATCTAAACCGAAAACCACTTTAATAACTATACGCGGAGTGATGATCCAGAATGAAGTGGTTGGAATGATGTACGTGATGACTGAAGAAAGAGAACGATAATGGATAGCCTTGACACTTGTGTCAAATTGGAAATGACTAAAACAGGAGCTGTGCCGGGCCAATGGAGGATTGATACCTCAAGTGGACACACTTCTTCGAACTACTTATACTTGTTGTCGATTGGTGCACCCTTGATTTTGGGAGTGTTGTCTCACGGTGTTGCGGGCGCTGCGGCGTTGCGTTCTCACCAGTCCGGATCAGGCGAACGGTAGTATCACTACCTTGGGTATAGCCTCATGTGCCTTGTCATACTTGTATTCCATTTATGCGCGACCACTACGAATTTGTTTTGTACCTTGAGTATATGGATTGCCCTCTGGTGACTTCCGGTTTTGGGGAAACTACGGTCTTGTATATGCTTGTGGGAATAAAAATGTGTTAAGGGTGGAATGGGCCATGACTTAACGCTATTTTGATATCTTTATATTACTGATAGACATTATCTACTTATCGTACACTACTACATAGTAGATAGTTTAACGGATCCTTAAAGGATGGTTATTCCAAACATCCTTTGAGTTACTTGTATTTCAATTGCTATTTCACTTGAGTTGGATTTATTAATATAAGAATGTTAATCCTGACTCGAGTGTCTTGTGTTTTTGCTTTACGCGTGGGTCAGACTGAGTGTACCAGTATTCGAGACTCACCTTTGGAGTTAGAGCTTTGCTTGAAGATCCAGCCATCTATTCTGCTTTTCGTATTCGATGATTCCAGTGATGTATTCTGCTTTGTATTGATGTATCGCATTACTCTTCTGTTGTAAACTCTGATGTATTTTATATATTCATATAGTAGCTTCATGAACTACTATCTCTTTTATTTCCGCTGCACTTATTACTCTGTGTCTGTGATATGTGATTATTTATTTACTGTATATGTTCAGTTTTGCCAAATTTAAATTAACAACGCGGTATTTTGAGCAATTCAACTCCGGCAAGAGTGTCTACCTATACACTTATAATGGATGCGAATGGTCCAAAATGGCGGGTCGTTACAGTTACACAACAGAAGTCCGCCCTTCGCTTAGAGGCTACCAACAGTTATGTATACTTACTACGAATGTGAGCATCTCCAACTGTAAAACCCATGGGGAAGGGATATGCGTTGTGGATAGGAGGGGAAAATATACTGAGGGTTCGCCTCAGATTTGGATCATTAAATGACCCAGTACTTTCGAGGAAATAAGGTATACTTCACTTACAATAAGGGGTATTAAGTAACCGTAAGAGGCATTTTCGTTGACTTACTTAGGGTACTCTAAATGGGATGTCAGCTGTGGAAGATTAACGGGCTATGTTAGTACTTTGTATTGGTATTTAGTTGTAGGTCTAGCATATAAGATATGACCACTAGCGGTCTCAGGCGAGCGGTAGCAAAGACTTGGGTTATGCCCTGAAGGATTTCACTTCCCACTAACGTAGAATCTGTATGGGATACACATAGACCTCAAAGTAAAGGGTTATACAAAATCAGTTTATTAGAGGTGGGCTAGTTAACCCTTAGATGAGTCTTTGAGATGCATTAGTAGTAGGAAACTAAATTATAAAGTCGTATATAGGGGGTCATCGGTCTCTGTTTTTAAACCGATTGACTAGCATTTGCGTTGCGGAGGGTCCACTTGGGGGATTGAGGTACTAAATGGCCATTAGGTCTACCTCCTCCCTATTTAAGAAGTATTAAGTGATCGGGGTTTTTGGATAGTGGAACGGTTAGAACTATATGTAGATACGCATATACTTATATTGCTATACCTTGGGGAAGGTTAGGTTAGACATATCATACATGCATATAAGATTTAATGGATTAGATGTAAATAATAGACATTACACTTAAATGGAAATCAATCGGCATAAATTAATGGTATGGGTAAAGTACATAATTTTCCAATCACCAGAACGTTGTTCTGACCCCTCTCCTCATAACAACCCACATGATAGATTTAGAAGGATTGGATATTAGAGAAGGCGAAAATTGGAGATGGTGAAGTCTTCTTATTCATGCTTAGCGTAGACAAGACAATTAAATATCCAAGGAATGATATTCCATGGTAGTAGCCTTAGTCAATACATATGTTATATTATATTTTTTAAGTCCTCTGTGAGTTTATATTGACCGTACCCTGATATACTTGTGTTTATTATAGGTTACCAAAACCAATTATTCGTACCTTAATGGACTTGGTTTTGATTTAGGCGAAAATTCGGGCCCATTAAGGTCTGGGTTATTACAGTATAATATGCCCGCGTATAGATGCTGAGATTTAAATCGCAACCGACATGTTTTTTGAAAAGCAATGGGCTAAGGGAGCCCTGCCCAATATATTCATATACTTCAAAAAGTACAAAAAGATATACAAGCTGATACATCACCTAAACATTAAACCACAACTTATACAAAGGAAACTGAAACAACAAATTTATAGCAGTACAAAACTATATCAAACAAAACCTCTGCAACTCCTACGCTAAGCAAAAATCACTTCAGCCTACCAATTCTCTTGCAAATCCTTCTGTATAATAGACTAAATATGGCATTAGCACTCTCCAATTTAAGATCAAAAATTCGTCTATTTCGTTCAGTCCATATTTCATAAACAAAAGACTTCAGTATAATCAACATGATATCAGATTTTCTACACTTCCATCTTGTGGCCTTGAAGATATTAAACCATTCAATTCGAGAGTTCTGCACTGGTCTATAGAAATTTCCAACAGAAAGAAGTCTGCACCAAACTTCATAAGTAAAATTACATTCAAAAAATAAATGCGTATTGGATTCAGGGTGGGACTGGCAGAAAACACAGTCTTCATTGTTTAGAATGCCAAGCTTAGTCAGTTTCTGCTTCGAGTTAATTGCATTTGCCATGATTTTCCAGAGTAAGAAGTTTTCTTTAGCAGGAGAAATACTATTCCAGATTCTAGATGCCCACGGGAAAGATTCCAAATTATCACCAGTTATCATAGCTTTGTACACAGTAGATATAGCATGTTTCTTCCCTTTTACTGTCCAAAGAACCTTTAAATTTGAAGAAGGAAGTGATAACGATGAAATGTTCTGCCATAAGTCTCTGACTTGCTTAGAACTGCAATAAGGTAGATTAACCGACATGTTAGCCCATCTAATATACAAATATATTATTCAAATGTATGTTTATATACTTTTACTTACATATAAAATGTTACAAATATATATATGTGTGTGCGTGTGTGTGTGTGTGTATAAACTATAATTTTTTATTTAAATAATTTTGTATAAATATATAATTATATATACATATATAAAACATAAGTATGAAGTATTAACAATATGTGTGTGTGTTTGTAACTATATGAATATGTTTATATCATTTATTAAATATATTTAAAATATTTTTTGCTGTAAGGCTGAAAGTAATACATGTATAAATATAATTTACAAATATATATATATATATATATAATTACAAATTTAAAATACTTATACATATATATGTATAGTAACAAAAATATATAATAAATATTAGAAAATAAATTATATTAAATATATAAATACTCGGTCATGTGCATGGCTCTGTTTTTTTTAATTTTAAATTATAAAATATATGATTATAATAAAAACTGTAGGAAAATTATTAAGATTTAATAAAAAAAATTAAATCTAAATTTGAATTTTAAATTTCCAGTAAATTTTAGATGTTGAAATTTATTACATAATTTATAATTTAAAAATCTAATTTTTACTTTTTGGTTTATATTTAAATATTTTATAATATAAAAAAATGTTTTTTCGATTTTTGCCGAGAGTATAATATATATTAATCTAATTTTATAAAAATATAAAACATAATTTATAGTACACATATGTATTTATATATTTATTTATATGGTTAACTGATTTAAATATTATTTAAAAATAATATATAAATATATATAATATTTTGTTATAGTCAAAAATATTATACCTACTAAACATTATGTATAAAATTATATTTCCATACTTTACATATGTATTAAGTAGTATTTAAATTATAAACTATATACGTATATATAAATGTTATATATTAAATTATTTAAATAATAAAAAATATTTTTTGTTGAGCCGTGCTGCATACAGGTGTGTTTACAAAAAAAATTATTAATATGAAACATATATATAAATACAACCAATCAAAATTGTGACAATATATATATATATATATATATATATATATATATATTTGTGTGTGTGTGTGTGTTGGAATAGTCATCTAACTAACAATATAATATATGAAATAGACATTATGTATATATAAACATGTTAGGAACATACCTTATAACTAATGCCTGTAAGTACACCTTGAAATGATAAGTTCTGATCCTCGAACTGACTTCCAATCCAAAAGAGCGCTAATCGTTGAATCATTGACCACCAGCTATCGAAGAGTACTTGATTTGATTTGATTTGTACTTGAATTGATCGAGGATGGAGAAGATAAGACTCGGCCAGAAATGAATGAGAATGGAGGCTCCAAAAAGTCCTCTAAAGGTTGAGTGTGTAGATGCTTATATAGAGGAGAATTTAGAGATATTTTAGGATCAATATCCTACATCATCTTTTACCAATTTCTTCCATCTTAGCCCTCCATTTCAAAGCTTCTCTAACCCATCTTTTAGCCACATATAACCCCATATCAAAGCCGAACTAATCATCTCCTTTCATGGGCTTTGTTTGAACCCAAAAATGGCACAAATACCCAAGAGATCTAGTGGAGAATAAAAAGTGAAGAAAAGTAAATTAAAAAGGGCAAGAAAAGAACACAGAGCGTTTATAGTGGTTCAGCTAATCTAGGCCTACGTCCACTTAGTGATTTTATTCTTTGATTGCTGAATTGCATGTAAGAGTTCTTATGGATCGGCATAAATCTGTGAGTGATTACAAGAGAATGTAGTTAGGGATGTAAGGAAGAAAAAATATCCTCAAAAATGAGCCTTTACCATACTATTCAAAGCTATATGTTGCCTAAAAACTCACTGCACGATCTCCACATCATTTTTCATGCCCAGACCAATTCTCTTGAAAAAAAATGAGGGGCGCCTCATCAATATCTGTGGATTAGTATCGATCCATGGGCGTGGATCGGTACCGATGCATAAGATTGCCAAATGGATCACTTTGAACTCTTTTTCTAGGCTCGATTCCTGATTAGCTTCATGAGTCCAAACTTGTTTGCACCATTATTAGCTTTTTCTGAGTCTAAATGATGCATCGGTGGAAGAATGAAGTTGTTAATTTCATGTGCTCAAGAAGATCGATAGAGGATTGCATGGAATTGGCGCAATGGAACTTGAAATAGGCTTCTAGTATCAAGAATGGTGGATCAAGAGGAGATTGGGCCAAAATTGATGAAGTATCGTGGATCGGTACTAATCCACCACTTAGTGGATCTTGGTCTATTAGCTTCTGCGGTGGTCTTGCACTCGCCTCGATCTTTGTTAACTTGAACTAACATGGAGTCCGTTCACAAAAATTTGAGTATTTGCTTGGGGCTCGACCTGAAGATTTTCTAAGATTTTTGTGCTCTATGTTTTTCTTCGCTTGCTTGGAGTCAGACCCGAGACTTATGTGTGTTCGACCCAAGTTCGCATGCTTGGAATCAGACCCGAGACTTTTGTGTGTCCGACCCGAGTCTTCATGGATCGATACCGATCCATGACTCAAGGATCGGTATCAAACCAACTTCGGGTCATGCTTGGGGTTTTTGCATGGGTTGCTTCAGGTCGTGCTTAGGGCTTCTACATAGATTGCTTTGGGTCGCGCTTGGGGCTTCTGCAGGGCTTACTTCTGGTCGCGCTTGGAGTTTTTCCAAGGTTGTCCTTCTTCGAGTCTGACCTTAGAATTTTGTGGGTTTGCTCCGAGTTGGCTCTTCCAAAAACTTGAACTTCAAAATTTTTAGCTATTTTTGCTCATTTTTTTATATTTCTTTTTTCTTTCCTTTTTATGACATTCCCAAAGTCCTTGGGTCATTTCTCTATCGTTCGCTCATCCAATTTGATTGTTTAAATCTGTTCGAAGACTACAGCAAATTCGACCTAACACTTGTCCACCAAAGCACACCTTGCGAATGGAAGGGTTTCTTTCGTCAAGGACAAATATCGAAGTCAACGAGTCATAAGTAGTTGAATTTTCTGGCTATTAACTAGTCAAATCGCGAAGAATCGTCTGTTTCCTTCGAATTCACCTATAAGTCAAAGGTCATTCTATACCATAATAGCTACGGACTTGAGTGCTTGCTTGAGTTTTAGTCATAAACAGGGATTTTTTGTTTCTCTGGAATTGGTACACCGTGAATTGTGTCACGAATCAGGATCATCCTGTATTCATCCAAGAGTTAGCAGTCTTGTACTGAAATCAATGACTCGATTCGATAATCGCTAACGAATCGTTTCAATGTCAAACGGCGTTCGAAGCCAAAGTTTAAATCTCAATCTCCAAGCCATGCATTCGATGACCGATTCAATTCATGATCTCTTTGAATTGTTGGTCGAAAGTTCGATCTCTCCTGATCGTTAAATGAATGTGTGGCCGTTCAGGACTGATAGGTAAGTCCATGATCTCTCTGGATCATTAATCGAATCCGTAGCCGTTTAGGGCAAAAAATTAAATACATAGTCTCTCCGGTTCATTAATCATATCCAATGCCATTCGGGGCCAATAATCAAATCCATGGTCTCTCCGGATCGTTAATCAAATCCATGGCCATTCGGGACCGATAATCAAATCTATGGTCTCTCTGAACCCTTGTTGAGTCCAATCCGCTCACTCTCCGACGAGAGGACACAATGACAAGCAAGCCCATCTGCTCACACTCCGGTGAGGTGATTTACTTCTTGCACTCCGGTCCCTGCACTCCGGCCGTGACTTAAAGTGATCAATATCGTACAAGTCCATTCACTTGCTTTCCTACAATGGAACTTATACCTTATGGTCATTGCTCCGTCTCTCTAGTCAAGACTACCATGATCAATATCAGTCATCACATTCATGTGGAATAAGAGATTCATCTAATGGAATCGAATTCAAACATTAAACAACATAAATACAAACATCATGGTAGCTGCGTCACCGGGCGTTACAGCCTACTGTCCAACTCAGAGCATGCCAAGGGACCGATCGAGGTCTCATACATGAGTAGGTGGCTCGACTATAATATTGCGTTGTTTATTGAAAGCAAAGATAGAATGCGAGAACCGAACATGATTCCTTGCCATCCCAATCAAGAGATGACTATCCTCGACCTTGATCCAAGCCGTTTCCATTCGCTGTGGATGATGGCTACTCTTGTTCCACCACTGCAGCTCGGCTTTTCACATGCTGGTGTAATTGGTTGTTTCTGACATGTACGTTGATCAGATCGCTCAAGTGTCTATAGTCATTTGTGTTATGCCCGTCCAGCTTATGGAATAGGCAATATTTCCGGACGTTCTTTCAAGGTCCGTAGGCTCTCTCCTAGCTAGTTTTCGATAGGGGATCTGTCCCCTAGTATCAAGGTAAATCCATTTTGCAGTCTCGTTCAAATCAGTGTAAGGGGAGAATGTCAGTTTCCTTCTTTGCCGCTTGACTCTTCAAAGTCGTCACCCGTCTTTCATTTTCCTTTGCATTTGCTGGATCCTTCTCCGGAGGTCTTCCGCCATTCACAAAATTAATTTCTTCCTTGTGGGCTTCAGCGTCCTCCTAATGCACGTATCTTTTGGCATCATGGTAAAATTCGGTGAGGTACTTCAGTAGATCCCTCTCCAAGGCGACCTTGAAATCCGTCTTGTTTGATACTCCAGAAACTACCACCATCAAAATCATCGATGGATCCAACCTATCAACCATGGCAGCGGCTGCATTAAATCTTGTCAAAAAACTCCTAAGGGCCTGTTCGGCCTCTGCTTCACACTGGACAACGTCATTACATTCTTGGGTCGTGAAATATATACACGAAACTACTTCATGAATCTATTCACTAACTCAGCCCACGTGTTAATGGAACCGTTCTCTAGCTGCCTTAACAATAATGTCGTCAAAATCTATCAGATATAAAGAAAAACACCGTCCCACGACCTATTCAGACGCACCCACACCTCCATGTGTTGAATGTACCTCATCAAATGAACTGTTGGATTGGTCTTTCCATCATGCATCACCAACGTAGGCAGCTTAAAATCAGGTGAATTCGTAGCGTACCGAATGTTCGAAGTGAATGGACTCCTGTTCACATTTTCCAGGCTTTGGTTAGCCAGTCTACCCCTCATTGCTTGTTTCACAATCTCAGTAAGTCTGTCATTATCGTCTAAAGGAATTCTCAAGTTTGCATTATCAGCCCGTTCCCCGTTTCCACAATTGAATTTCGGCATGTACTCCTCCGGTCGTGCTTCTGCATTCTGATTCACATTCAAACACTCTGCATTATCTCCTAGACATGCATCATTTCCACCTAAGTTAACATTGGCCATGTCCCCATGTTCTTGTGGATCGGTACCAATCTGTACTCGTGGATGGATACCGATCCGTATGACATTTTTGGGGTTCGTTCTGATTTTACTTACTCGACTCCCAAGTGCATTTGCTCTAACTTCTAGCCTTTAGTTCTGATTTGTCGCAACTCTGGCTATTCTTATTTGTCCCATTCTCCTAAAGAAATTTTCCATCTTCTCTTCCAGATGGGCCATCATTTTTTCCTACATTGTATTCATCATGGTTTCCATCTCATCCCTGCTTATGTAGATGGATGGGGGGTTTGCTCCCGAGGACAACTCTTGGCTGCTCCCTTATTGATTTCCTCTAACGATGGCCTTCCTAGTCGATTGTCTCGTCATTTTGAATCTTTTCAAATCTTAAATTAGCGAATTCAGGCATCTATCTGTAAAAGCACCAAAATGTTTGAACCAAACAATGGCAGAAATACCCAAGAGATCTAGTAGAGAGTAAAAAGTGAAGAAAATTAAATCTAAAAGAGTAAGAAAAGAACACACAGCTTTTTATAGTGGTTCGGCTAATCTGGGCCTACGTTCACATAGTGATTTTATTACTTTAATTGCTGACTTGCAGGTACAAGTTCTTACGGATCAGTATAAATCCATGAGTGATTATAAGAGAATGTAGTTAGTGATGCAAGGAAGCATAATGATCCTAAAAATGAGCCCCTTTCCTCCTATTTATAACTGTAGGTTGCCTGAAAACTTGCCCCCCCCCCGATCTCCACATCGTTTTCCACGTCTAGACCAATTCTCCTGAGAAAAATGAGAGACACCTCATCAAATCCATGGATCGGTACAAATCCATAGGCTTGGATCCGTAGCGATCCATAAGATTGCCAAATGGATCACTCTGAACTCTTTGTCTTGGCTCAATTTGCGATTATCTTTATGATTCCAAACTTGTTTGCACCATTATTAGCTTGTTTCTGAGTCCAGATTATGGATCGGCGGAAGAATGGAGTTGTTGATTTCAGGTGCTCAAGAAGATCGATAGAGGATTACATAGAATCAGTGCAATGGAACTTGAAATAGATTTCTGGCATCAAGAATGGTGGATAGGAGGAGATTGGGTCAAAATTGATAAAGTATTGTAGATTGGTACCGATCCAACCACTTGGATCGGTATCGGTCCAACACTTAGGGGATCTTGGTCTGTTGGCTATTATGGTGGCCTTGCACTCGACTCTATCTTTGTTAACTTGAACTAACTTGGAGTCCGACCTGAGAAATTTGAGTGTTTGTTGAGGGCTCGACCTGAAGATTTTATCAAAATTTTTTCATATAAGTTTTCCTTCGTTTACTTGGAGTCAGACCCGAGACTTTTGTGTGTCTGAACCAAGACTTCTATGTTTCCGACCCAAGTTCACTTGCTTGGAGTCAAACCCAAGACTTCTGTGTGTCCGACCCGAGTCTTCATGGATTGGCACCGATCCATGACTCAGGGATCGGTACCGAACCAACTTTGGGTCACGCTTAGGGTTTATGCATTGATTGCTTCGGTTCGCACTTGGAGTTTTTCCAATGCTATCCTACTTTGAGTTTGACTTGAGGATTTTGTTTGTTTGCTCCAAGTCGGCTCTTCCAAAAACTTAAACTTTCAACTTTTTTGCTCATTCTTTGATATTTCTTTTTTTGTAATGACCCGCTATTTTGGACCATTCAAATCGACAATAAATCCACACATGTCTGACTTGAATAATTCAAAATACCGAATTGTTAATTTAAATTTGGCAAAACTTAACATATACAGTAAATTAATCAATCACAGAATCACATATACAGAGTAGTACAATAATACGCAGCGGAATAAATGAATAGTAGTTCATGAAGCTACTATATAAACAAAGTTAGAAATAATATACATCAGAATATCCCAGATGCAGTGAAGTCTCCAGTACGGGCAGATGATTTCTCTGAACCAATCGACTGGATGACTGAAAGGATAGATAACTAGATCTTCAAGCAAAGCTCCAACTTCGAAGGTGAGTCTCAAATGCTGTATCACTCAGTCTGACCCGAGCGTAAAGCAAAACACAAAACACTCGAGTCAGGATTAACATTCTTATATCAATAAATCCAACTCAAGTGAAATATCGACTGAAATACAAGTAACTTAGAGGATGTATGGGATAACCATTCTCCAAGGATCCGTGGAACTATCTACAATGTTGAAATATATACTATAACACCGTGGTCAATTCAATTTAATTTATACTTCAAAACCAAATATTCTTTCATCTAGAATATATATATATATATATAATTTTATCACTTTCAAAGTTGCGATTCAAATCTAGTCAAATTCCAAATTCAAATTTTTAGTCCAATCTCAATTTATTAATTTAAAATTCAACTCAACTCCGAAATAACCATTTCACATTTTATCGAACTCAAATCCGAATTTGAAATCACAAAATACCCTTTACATTTCAATATTATTTCAAACCTTTAAATATTCAATATTTCAAACTAAAATTTTTATTCAATTAAATTTTCTAAATAATAAATTCGAATTATATTGATTTCAAATACAGATCTGAATCACAATAAACCAATTAAATTCTAGTATAGTTCAAAGCTTTAATATTCTACAATTCAAAGTTCAGTTGACGGTTTCATATAGATCTCGATTTAACCCCATTATTATTTAGTCTTGAAATATTCCCTCATTAGATTTAATATCATTATAGTAACCTTAACTTACATTTTACTAAATATTTTTATTTTTAGATGTGAAATATTCATTAAATCACTTAAATCAAGATCCAGTAAAAATCATACCTTTAAATTTCCCATTCAATAAATTCAAATCGATTAATTAAAATCCTTATTTAAATACCATTTACAATACCCAAATTTACCTTCCCAACCTTACTTATTCAATTTATTGCAAAAAAATCTATTGGAATATAGATTTACATATATACTTAACCATATTCTACGTATTAAATCCAACTAATTTAAATCAAATATTACTACTAAATTTATATATATAATTTATCATTTATCTAATGTCTAAAGAATCTATATTTATTAAACCATATATTTCTTTCCAAAACCATAGAAATTATTTTCAAAATATTTATATATGGACCAACGGTATCTGTATATATTTATTATCATATGGTCAAGTGATATGGATATTTATCATTTCAATCCGTACACAAAATATATACGGGTGGATAACATTTCAACCCGTAATCCCAAATTTAATTTAATGAAAATCGCTTGGGTCTATCATTTCAACCCATAACGAAATTCTCCTATTCTAAAGTCTGTTCGGGTATGTATCATTTCAACCCATAGTGAATTCTAAACTACAGGGAACTTGCAGAGTGATAACAGATAATAATAATAATATAACAGGATATGATAATAATATAACAACAAGCATATATCAGCAGTAATTAAATAAAGTATAAACAATAGGATATGGTGTCATATCCCTAGGTGAACAGTTTACAGATAATAGCATATATAACAGATTTACTAACTTCAGTAGTATATTTCAATTGTCGTTTCAATTGAAACCAAATTTAATAAATAAAAGAACGTTAATCGTGAGTGATTGCTCACCTTTCGAGGCTAGAGAAGAACGATAATGAGGTCATTTATGGATCCCAACACGAACTTTGAAGCAAAGCAAAATTGGCACGAATTTGATGATAAAGCTGATAGATAGAAATCGATGAGAAAAAAAATCAATCGGTTTGATATAAACAGAGTACATATTATATGTGTTATTTAAATTTCCTTTAAATCTCAATAAATTTACTTTAAGATAGATATTCAAATAAAATATTCACATTGTTTGAAACTGGTATTAAATTTAAAATACATATTAAAACAAAACATCATCATATTATTGAAAAATCAATACTTAAATTTAAACATATAAACGTTTTCCTCTTAGATCAATATTCCATTTAAACACACACACAAAATAAAATATAGGCATAATATATATAAAAATCATCACTTATTTAAAAACACGCATTTTAAAATAACATATTTATATATTGTTTACTCAAAATTCAAAGCATATACTGAGAAAATCAATCTATATATATAGACCATACATTATGAAAGCACTAAAGAAAAGACAAAAAAACAAAACATACTTTATATATATACACTAGAATCGAGATGAAAATTATACATTTAAATTTTTAGTTTTACAACATAAATCACAAATGCTTTTACAACACTCAGTTGCCATACTAATATATGTTATATTCGAACAGGAATGAAAATCTAATTATATTTTCAAAATATGTATATTACTAATATTTTATAATAACAAATAAGATATAAGACTAACGTATATATATACGTCTCTGAAAAGCTTGGCTTAAAATTCACATAAGCATTAAACATAAAAATATATGTAGATATAGTTTTTATGCTATATATCAATTAAATGGAGACTGTTCTAATGTGAAAATTTGTGAACGCGAGTTGAAATATAAAGATGGATTTGTCAAATATATTGGAAGCAGAGGACAGGGAGGGTAGAAGCAAAGCATGGAAAATATATATATATATATATATATGTATATATAATAAAAAGAAGAAAATGGAGGCCATAACTTCAGAGCTCATGCACGCAAGAAGAAATGAAGAAAATGTTGAGATGCAATTGAAAACTATTTGTGTACGAGGCTTATTTTTATACACGATTGCATTGATTGAGGTGAGAGAATATAGGCAAGAAATAAATTTAAATCAATTATACATGATTACATTAATTGAGGTGAGAGAATATAGGCAAGAAAGATTTGAGCGAATATTTACAGTGGTATTGATTGCGTGAATTTAGCAAAAGGAAACTGCAAGAAACCTTTGGCAAACATTTTATACACGTTTAAAATTTATTAGGAAGTAAATGCGTTGATTAAAACGCAAGAAATATTTATAACATGGGAAGGTGGTGAAAATTTATTTGCGTACAAGGCTAAGTATTTAAATGAAACTAGAATTGATTGCTTGGAGAAATGGCAGGAAATAATTCCTATGAGGAGGAATTTGCGCGTGATATTTGATTTAGGAGATAATTGCGTTGGATAGATTAAATAAAGAAACGTACTAATTAATGGTATATGAACATTAAGGAAATAAAAGAATTTCATTTGAATGGTAATGAAAGTCAAAGGTTTTGTTCCTATTAATTGTAAAGGAGTAAATGGAAAAGAAGAGACACTTATACATGTGAATTTCAAAAATCTTTGAAACGGTTTTTAAACTTCTAAAGAGAAATAAATTTGCTTGAAACTGCTACGCGAATTTTTATTCCTATTATAAAAATTAGGAAAAAGGGAAGCGTAGAAATTTACACGTAACTTATCAAAACTAGATTTAAAAGAAATTGAACGTCTAGGGAAGTGATTTCTTTCCTACTTGGAATGCAAGGCTACAGATAAATTTATTATTTAACATCAAAATAAATATTATTCCCAATTGAAACCATATTAACTTTTAAATCATTAAATTAACATATAAAATAATAACAACTATCTACTGCTTTATAGTAAATAAAAAAAATTGTAAATTCACAGAATACAACGTGTTACTTTTATTTCAAAATATCTTTCTTATAATAATTATTATATTTGGAAAACATTTTGAAAAAAAATTCTCTTTTAAAACTTATAAATAAAATATCATTATGTTAACTACCAAATTAAATGTTCATTTTAATACATTCTCTTTCCTTAATGGAAAGATTTCAACAAATACAAATATAAATTTCGTATTAAAATCAAATAAAAATATAATTCAACTACATATATTTAATTATACGTAATCCAAACATTAAATTTTTATTTCAAAATATTATTATTTAAAATTTCTTACAAATTCAATTGAGTACGTTATTCAAACCGTTTAAAATTTATGGGTTGTTACACTCTCCCCCCACTCAAAACTTTTCGTCCTCGAAAAGGAAGGAGGTAGGAGAATAGCAACAAACAGAAAGAAAAATAGATTGAAAGTCAAGATTAAACAATTTATTTGAAACTATATATAAATTTTACTTGAAATATTCATTTAAAACTTCATTTGAAATTTAATTTTCTTTAATACTTTAATACTTTTCAAAACTCCTTTGAAAACAATTATTTACATCATTACTTATATTTACAAAGAAGCTATTGAAAATTTTAAATCCAAAATTTATAAAAAAAACTTTTTTATTTATCTCAAGATACTTCCAACATTATAATAAATTAATAATCATTCTCTTTAAATATGTTATAATTAATTAATTAATAACTTCTGAAACACTAAAAAAATTCTATTATACCATGTAGTATATAAATAAACAATATTTTAAAGGATATATTCAAAAGAAGGAAAGAAGGAAAGAAGATAGATTTGGAAAAGAGAATATAGGTGAATAAATAAAGTAGGGCAGATAAGGTAGATTCAAAAGAATAGTATCGGGCACGAATAATTAATTTAGAACCATAAGAATTTCAATTTCAAATATTAATACAGAATTCCTTTGTTGAAAATACTTTTATAACTCGATGTTTCAACAAGTTTATCCTTGTTCCTATAGACTCTGGTAGTGCGTTGATCAGGCGCAAAACTAGAATTCTCCAGGTACTTAGTAGACTTGTTTTAACACCTAGTGAAAATACTGGAAAAACTTTTTTTAAAAACAGATATGGAAAGTACAATCCAAACAAAAAAACAAACAAAACTTTTGTCTAACCATGGTTCGCAGATACACAATGGTTACGCCTGGATCCCCCAGGAAACAATCCATATCCGTAAGCTTTCTCAGCCCAGCGAGTTACGCCATGATGACTGGTAGAATGCAGGATACACAATGGTTACGCCCGAATCCCCCAGGAAACAATCCGTACTCCTAGGCCATCTCAGCCAGGCGGTTTCGCTACTAATGCGACCTACATAGAGTGTAGGATACACAATGATTACGCCTAGATCCCCCAGGAAACAAACCATACCCCTAGGCTATCTCAGCCAGGCTGTTGCGCTATGCAGTCGCGCTCGTAAGACCATGGGTAACGCCATGGAATTCGATGGAAACTCGAGTATCATATCCGGAAAACCAAAATCGAAGAGAATAATATCGATAGAATGAATCCACAATGTGGCCACAAAGCGGATATCAAGCAGAAGGCACTTTCCATATCTTTACTTCGAAAAAATATATATCATATAGTACCTTTTCAAATCATTTTCAAATATCGTACTTATATAAAGTCCATTATATATAAGATTAAATTTTCAAATCAAATACCTTTCCAAAATCAATAGTATATCAAATCACACTTATATAGACTTCAATTATATAAAATTTCACTTTTCAAATTGAGTACCTTTTCAAATCTATAGTTTTCGAATCAACCTCATACTTATACAAACCAAAAATTTTTATATAAGTTCGATAACTCCCAAATCAGGTATTTAGAAAAAATAAGGTTCTCAAATTTTAATTTGTTTCAATATTAGTTTAGTTTCAAAATCATATACAATCCCACCAGATTATTTCTTCTCAATTTAAATATCTTTAGTTTTAAAGTTTCCAACATAATAAATTTAGAAAATAAATCCAAATTTCCAAATCAATATAATTTAAGTCAACCAATTCATTTCCAAAATCAAATGTTTTCAAAATCATCTTATACTTACATAAGGTCCATCTTATATAAGGATCAAATTTTACAAAATAAATTTCGCTGTATGAAGAGCCATATGGGATTTGAATATCTTTGCTTTTATGGGTTATATATCTTTGTAATTTAAATTGGAAATTTTCTTTTAGTAAGCAAAGATATTCTAACTCGACAACTTTCAATTTCAGCGTCAAAATATATCAATGATATTAGAATATAAGATGTACATACGTCATCATTTCGCAAAATCACATTTGATCGCTCGCTCGATCACACAAGTTCGCTTTCGAACTAGTATTATCCATTCGACTTCCCTAATGCGGATTTCGATATGGTTTCTCGACTATAAGCCATCAGTCTCCTTGCATAGCCATATACTATGATAGAGAATTCTAGAATTGAGCCCAAAATCCATATCAAATATTCGCCATCAAGAATCGAATGAAAAATCCTAACACGAAATGGTGTAATTCACCTCGAGCTTGTGTACTCAAACCTTGATCAAATTAATTATGCGAATAAAACAGCATACGTACAACTTATATATTTATTCCAACTTGTTAAATATATAGTTTCATAAAGATGTTACTAAGTTAAAACATTTAAACTAAATTTTATTCAAAATATTTCGAAAACCAAATTCTTTTCAAAACATTTCAAATCTAAATTTCATATTAGGAAATTTTAAAATTGCCTTATTCTTTTACTTAACAAAACAGTTTCAATTTATTTAAACCATATTACTACATACTTTAACATACATACCAAACTTATATACTTTATACTTTTCAAAATTTCTTAGCTTTGAAAAGTTAACCTTGATTTGGAAGTACTCGAACCTTCAAAATAGTAGAAGAAATCATTTTCAAATTCAAGAGTTGGAAATCAGCAACAAAACAGTAAATCAATTTTAATAGATGGGGTTATATCAAATCCGAACCTCAAGGACTGAACACCGGCTTACTTTAAATCATTTCAAATATATATACATATATCCTTTGAATATCAAATCTTACTTCGGAATTTGAAATCAAAATTGGTTTCGCAAAATCACTCGCGTAGCAATGCTACTAAAGTGGCCTCTCCCCCACTCTGAAACTCGAAAATCAATGTCGATGATGCGTGCACTGATCACCGAAATTATTTTCCAGCGACATAAGTGAGTTCTGGACTTCTATTTTCTCAAACTTCTTTTGAAATTTCTTTGAAATCATTCGAAACTTATTAAAATCATTTGAAACATTTCTTATTCGGAAAATACTTTTAAATCATATTATTATTATATATTTCAAAATCTTAAAACCAATTTCAAAATACCAGAGTTCAATTCTCGAATTTCAAATTTAAAATCCTTCAGTCATAAATCATTTTTTGATAAATCAAATTTCTTATATAATTTTTCAAAATTACAAATCCTTTCGAAACCTCAAAGTCTCATTTTAAAAAGGGTATTAAATCTTTATCGAAAACATTTCACTTTTATATATTGAATATAATCATACTTATCAAAATAATAATTTCGATTTAGAAAACAATTTCTAAAATACAAACAAACCTGATTTTCAAAGGATGACTCACGAACGGATTTCAAAACAAAGATAGAGATTCAATTTAAAAGAATTCTAATCAAATAAAATTCTGATTCGAAGATAGGCTCGAACGAAGATGAGATAATTAAATTACAAAATAGAAGATGGATATACTTATAAAAATCGCGGGTGACCTTAACCGGGTCAACTATGACTTCAGGAATATGATCGATGCAGAATTCCAAGGCAAATCGACATTCGATTGCCAGAGATAGGATTCGGCATAACCAGAGATAGCAGCATCTAAACTGAGGAATATATAAATCTCCAGTGAATCAATGCCAAATGTAAAGGAGTTCCACCCCTTTACAAATCACTCAAAGATTGGCGGGATCGCCTATTCTTATAGAGATCATTCAAAGTGGAGTTATGGGATACTCCAGAATCAAAAGAATACAAATAGGGAGACAAGAATGAATTTTGGAACCGTAGGGAACGTTCCAAAGTTCAAAGAAAATTCGAGTCAAAAGGAAGAGATTCAACTCGAACGTGACTCTGTAAATAAATTTACCATATATGTTACTGTAACGACCTGATATTCTCAACCATTCGCATCCATTATAAGTGTATAGGTAGACACTCATGCCGGAATTGAATTGCTCAAAATACCGCGTTGTAAATAAAATTTGGCAAATCTCAGAATATACAGTAAATAAATATAATCACAGATCACAGAGACAGAGTAAAATAATGCGGCGGAAGTAAAAGAAATAGTAGTTCATGAAGCTACTATATAAATATATCAGAGTTACATGAGATATAACAGAAGAAATAGAATACAACAAAAGTCTCAATATAATAACCAAGTACAAGCTGAGTAGAACAACGGAATTGAAATAGATAGGACATGACAAGCAGATAATCTCCAGCGATTCAAATCTCCAAGAGAGTGGAAATCCAAATCTGTGAATAACTCAGGCTGACCCGAGCGTAAAGCAAAACACAAAACACTCGAGTCAGGACAATATATACTTATATAATGTAAACCAACTCAAGCGAACTGTAATAAGGGTACAAGTAACTTAGAAGATGCTTGGGACCGCCCATCCTCTAAGGATTCGTTAAAATATCTACTATGTAGTAATATTCGATATTATAATAGTGTCTAAATAAGTAAAGTATAATCATATAGAAAATAGCGTTAAGGGGATGGAGAACCTTAACGCGGTCGGATCTTAAAATCATAATCGTAGTAAAGCTCGATATGGTAGGTGACACGACACAACTAGGCAATGCCAGGATAGATATACCAATTACGCACACGGACTGATGGATACGCATAGCAGCCACTATCGTTCCACCTCGAACAACACTCCCAAATCGGAGGATGGCCATTTAATCAATCACAAGTAAGAGTATAATATCGAATAAATGTGTCCGAGAAGAGGTGCTACCTCACCGGTCCGAGATCGCTCCTGTTTTAGCCACCTTATGCCAACTCACGGGAGTTGGGTCCACGTAACATACCTTAAGAACGTCGCCACCATCCTACTTCATTCTGGAATCTCCACCGCGTACACAGTTGCCAAAGTGGTTTTCGGTAAGACAGAGAGTATGTCCATATCCGATCCCGGTCTCTTTAACAACCCAACGTTATTATAACCCGTGGTTATAAGTTTAAAAACAGTTTATAATTCAAAATAGAATATCATTTCAAATCCAAATCTTTATCAAAATAAAGATTAAATCAATTACAAACCATTTCCATATTTTTAAAATATCATATCATTTCAAAACTTCATTTCAAATCATTTTAATATTCCAAATATCATTTGAGTTCAAATCTAAATATTCAACTTTAAATACCTTTTAAATTTAAAGGTATACTTCATTTATTATCATTTCAAGTCACCTTTTAAATAGTTTATATTCCAATCAAATAATTCATTTAAACCTTTTAAAAGTGTAATTATTATATTTTCAAATCAAGTATTCAATTTCCAAAGTTTCAAACCATTCTGAGTTCGTTTACTAAGTCAAAAACCCTAATTATTAAAATTTCAGCATTTCACAGCATTTAAAAACAACTGCTATATGTTATATTTGAAAACATTTTTAATTCAACAAAGACAGCACTTAAAACTGCTGTTAAAACTCAGTTTTAGTTGAATTATAGTTCAAAACAGAAAAGACAGCATATCAGAAGTGCTGCGGTAGTTCAGATTTCAAAACAAGGGTTAAATTTGGTTTCAGCAAAGACTGCTGTCACATACCGGGATTTTCGACTTTCGAAAATTCGACATCGATACTCACTTTATCGACTGCCGAGCAATCGAGTGCCGAAAACTCCAATAGTGAGGGTTTTAGAAAGAAGAAATAGAAGAAAAAGAGAAGAAGAAGAGAAAGAAAGAACAACTGAACAACATCAGAACAGAAAACAATATCAGAATCTTACACATCGCAGCGGAACAATATATAATAGATAAATGAATAATCTCTAAAACAAAGAACTATATCATTTTATACATACATCAATCATCAGAGTCAATATACAACAATGGACAGTTATATAACTTGTCCTCGTACAGAATACACAGCGGAATAAATACTATCAGATACAAATACTACGTCTCGTCATCCATCTTATCTCCAAGCTCCAGAATATCTAGAATATCCTGATAATCTAACTCTAGACTGCCCGTGTGGAAATTGGTGGGCACCCAGAGTTTAGAAGGGAAACAATAAACTCCGAGTCAGTCATGGTGACTGGTGTGAGATTGTAAAACAGTTATTCTTTAAAATAAACAACAGGAAAACTTTAATGTCAATTCGAAATGCTTTTGGAAAATGAAACTACCATAAGACCTCCCACCACACACACAATGCAAACGCAGAATTGGAGGAGATTTCTTCTTATGATAGTCAAAGATGCTTACTACGCAAAATCAAATCATTTTTGATATTATTACTAGTGCATAGTGGAAAACATTTCGAAAGTATAATATAAATCTTAGCCAGCATAGACATTTCGAACTATGCCTACTATAGCTACCATCCAAACAGTGGGGCGCCACCATAAGTGAATGATAGGTTCTACAACTAAATCCGTACAAGGCTCGTATTGTTTCTTTGGATTTCCAACAAATGGTCAGGCTAAGGAACTTCCTTTTCCACGATGGGTACGTCCCTGGAATAGACGACCCGAGAAATAACCTAACATTACGGTTAGATCTCTGCCAACACAAGGCCGGGTTACCTCTGCAAAAGTAGGTAACTACTGACACGCGTATGTCATCCCCCGATCGTAACCGATCTTCCCGAGGATCCCCGATTTCCAACAAACCACATAGATAATAATAATGCAATAACCACAGAGGTTAAGTATCTGGGCTCCATACCATGATACCACCTTTATCCAGAAGGAATGACATACACTAAGGGGCGCTACTCCCTAGAACCTTGCCGCATCCTTCCTGTTTCGACCATTTCCGGGGTGTGAGGCTCGACGAAGTCTCGTCCACAAAGCTACGCTTTCTCAAAAAGCCCTGCTTCGGGTCAAACAAAATGATCAACCTATGATCACAAAGATATAAGATCAAACAAATGATCATATCACAAATGATCAAACACTGATCATCCCACAGCAACACTCAGTATGCCACGTTACCAAATTGGGATATATCGCTGATAAATTTCAACTACATAACCTCTGAGCTCGTACGTCTCAGAGAAGGGTGTTAAGCTAAAAGAATAAATTCTCCGCCACCAACAGATATGTATTTGAAAGGAATCAGCTTTATATCTCAAATTGTAACGTCAGACACACAATCCATACAAGTCTGTTCCGGGATCGAACAGAACCGAAGGCACTTCTCACGAAGCCCTTGCATATCCGGATAATTTTCAATCACGTCAGGACTTCCCGTCACTAAGGGTGATAAAAACCTCTAAACCGGAGATCAGCCGATGTAGAGTAACTCGACGGTAATCCTTCCGTTTTCAAAAATATCCGGTCTTCAACACCGGTCTTCGAATGCAATTCATAACGACGTATCACATATTCGGAATGGGTTATACGACCCCATGGTCCTTTCCCGGCTAACCCGAATAGTGAGCGATTATTCAAAAATAAGTGTGGCATTCAAATTCATCCAATTCACAACAAATACCTACTCAAGGTAATTATTGATAGTCGGTTATTTAACTATCAATAAAGATGCGCAACATCATCAGATTCCAAAAAATTTTCCAAATTATTTCATCTTCCAAAATATCTTTTACTAGATATAAAATTTCCACACTTCAAAAATAAATCAATGTTTATTTTTAGACAGAATTATCATTTCTTTTATAAATTCCATAGTGAATTTATATTTCCAAAAATATCTACTGAAATACGATTTCCAAATCGATTTCAGTATTCACTTTCGTTTTATCTTTAAGAAGATAAATCTCAAAAACGTTCATTTCATTTTGGAAAAGTATTTCCATACTTATTCAAAAAAAATAAGTATTTCGCAAATCTATTTATTTTCAACATTTGAAAATATTCAATATACTTAAATCAATATTAAGTATATATTCATTCTTTAAGGAAGTCATTAATTTTAACATCTATTTGAGTCAAAACGAATGTTGCGTAAAACATCGTTACGACGACTCAAAATCACTAGTATAGGGATTCGGATTTAAGATAGATATATAAATCCCAATACTACATAAAACATTTCCCTTTCGGAAATCATCTACTATAACAACAGTGTGTTATAGTCCAACATTTCCTTATTTCTCGAAAACGTCTATTTCAACAAGAACTGTTGAAATCTATGATTTCGATTCATAATACATTTTAAAACATCTTTAAAATGTTTAACTTCATTTTTAATATCACTTCTTCAAAAATGAATCCATTTTATTCAGTAATATATTCACTGTCCAAAATCGTGAATATACTTCACTTAACCAAATTTCAATCTTTTCTACACATTTATTTCAAAACTAATTCGCTATCCAAATTCGCGAATATATCTTCTTTAATAACCTTCTATATTTGATTTATCAAATTCAATTGATTTCGAATTTATAAAACAACGATTATAAATTCTATTTCTATTTTATAACAACTTCGACTTATACATTTCTTTTTATTAACTTCTATACTTTACTTATCAAGATAAGTGATTTCGGATCTATAACCAACTTTTATAAATTCCAATTCCATTCATAAAAACTTCAATACCAAATCAATTTCAATATTGATTTCTAAATTTATTTTCAACTTTAAAATAAAATTTCCATACTGATTTCTCAAAAATTCATTTCCAAATATTAAATCAATTACAGATTGATTTCTAATTTTATTTATCCCTACTAAAATAAATTCTTATTTTCCTTCAAATTTTTCAATATCCTGTTTTTTTAATGGATTCTTTAAATTGAAGTCATTTTACATTGACTTCCCAAATCATTTCAATTTACCAAGTAAATTTCTAATCGGATTTCCAACTTATCTTCTTTTAATAAATTCCTTTTTAAGAAAATAAATTTCAATCGTTTCTTTCAATCTATTTAAAAATCCAGATTCTTAAATTAAATTCTTCAATTTATAATCACTATTTTACGAAATCCATTTATTTAACATTTTCACTTGATTCTGGAATTAATTTGATAAGATTATAAAAATTAACCTTTTATACTTTAAAAGTTCCTTTCTTCAAAATTTCTTCCATTTCAAAAATTGATTCACTTAGAAAATTTCTACTTGAATTTCAAAAATTCAATTTCGTTAATCTTTGGAATCCAATGATATCAAACATCCATTCAGCTAAATTTTAGCTTTCGAACAATTTCCAGACATCAATATGATCAATATAATCATTCACAGATTCATATCACAGTATAAATAAATTCAATCAATATGAGGGGTCCAGTTGGATCCCTCCAACCTGTTTCCCTGCATCCAAAGACGTCAGCACAATACCAATTCCACTTCGAGGTGGAATATCGCGGTATATAGGTTTTTATAAAAATCCGCTTACTAACGGCGCAATAGGGTCTCATCCGCTATACGAGGCGGGAAATCATCAATCCAATATATACATATGCCAATATGTATATATTGCTATATATAGATATATATCCTACTATATCTAATATCACATCCAATAGCAATCAAATCAATCAATAAATAACTGAAAATTCAACTTTCATTTGAGTGAGAAGATCTCACCTTGGCTTTTATTAGCAATCCATTTTTCATTTCAGCTAGTTCCTCCATTTCAGACCTAGTATAAACAATTTATACAATTCTATTAATATTTAAATTAATCGATTAATTAATTCTTAATACATTGGTTTTAACTATTAAATTTGTTATAAATAAATTCCCTTTTTAAATAAATTTATAGTAACTGAAATAATTATATAAGTCAATTTAACAAATTAATCCCTTGAATTCATTATTTTAAAATTATATAAGTTAGAAAATAAATGTATAACTTAGTAATTTATTTCACAGTAAAGTAGATTCCTTTTTAAAATTCTTTTAACAGTTGAATTCTTAATTTAAAATAGGCATGTGAAAATATCTATTTGTTAACAACTTTAAAATTGAACAGTTCATTCATATATTTTTTTTTATAAAACTACATATATACATATACATAGAATTTGAAAACTGTATTTATTACTTCATCGTCACTTTATTTTTTTCAAATCTATATACATTTATTTTCAACATTTATCCAAAACTGGAATTATTTTACTGTAAACATTCTCTATTTTTCTTTCTATACCCATATATTAGTATAAATCGAAATAACTTAAAATTATACCTTACTGTATATATTAATTTCAGTTTTAAAATAGCATTTACCTCACTGATGTGCTCACGGCATCGCGACCCCTACTTCCAGTCGCGAGCTTCCATCGATCCAAAATCCATCGTTTTCCCTACAGCGATTTGCCTCATCTCCACGTCGATGCCAGTCGACGAATCCATGCCACCGTGCCCTAGCTTGACTCGACAAACGCGATGCCCTAAAAATCGATCGCGATTTTGTTTTCTGAACTGCTCCCTCCCACGCGAGTCTTCCTGCCTTAGTTTCGACGAACCCATCGCCTTCCCGAGCCTCGCGTCCACCAACAAACGCGCGACACTATGAAGTCGCCCCATTCCCAACCTGTCGAAGCACCGTCGACCTGCGCGTGCACTCGAGCCACCATAATTCGACTTCGATTCCTTGCCTCGCAGTTGACATCGCCACCATTGACATTGCGAACGGCAAGGGTTAGGTATTTGAGAAGGAACGAGCGTCATTCGATTTGTTTTAAACAGAGGAAGCGGCCCCCTTTTTCTTTCGAACGAAAACCAAATTTCGTTCAGTTGATTTTGCTTCGTAATTTGAATTGTATCTGGGTTTAAGGAGAGCGGCCATTTTTTCTTTGATTTTACTGAGAGGAGGGAAAGACGTGATGATTCTTAAAAAGGAATGGGGAAGAGAACAAAGAGTAAGCGGCCATACTTCACACGATCTCGTACCCGTGATTGTAGGCGTGAGTTAAGGGAACGAACGTGTATATGTTTGACCAAATTTAAGTTTAAATTTAAATTCGAATTCGAATAAATTTCAATGCGTTTTCCTGTCGTGTGCTCACATATAAACTTCGAAAAATACGAAATTTGAAACTTGGCAATAATCCAATATTCCGGACCCAATGGAGCTGGTTTCGTCGAATTCCGAGACTGTTTAAAAAATGACTATTTTTAAATATCGATTCGAACAATTAATTTCAAAACTGATCAAACCAATTCCAACTTCGATTCTGAAGCTTCTATCACCTTCAGTATCATTATAATAAATTTTAGAAGCTTTTGAAATATTTTTCTTCAGTTTAAAAATTGTAGATTCAGATTTTTATTCAACTTACAATAGATTAAATTTTAAAATTTAATCGTCAGTTCCAAAGTTATATTCGGGATTCAAATTAAATCATCGTTCAAATATTTAAAATTAATTAAATATTCTCAATTTAATTTGTTCGAAATTCTGGGTCGTTACAAACTTCCCTCCTTAAAAGAATTTCGTCCTCGAAATTACAAGTTAGGAAAAGTGGTCCTTAACTCGTCTACTATTTTTCACAATCTAATAGTTTTATCAATTTATCACAACAAATCTTCTACTAAAGATTCGTTATCAATTCAACTAGCTTTCTAACTTCAATTATGAGTTTTAAACAACATTGTTTACTTCAAAATTCAAATTCGAGTTTAAATTCAAATTTTAAACTCTCAAAATTTTCTCAAAAATTTTCTAACGCCCTAAATTTTCGAAAAATTTCGCCAGCGTCTCCTTTGCGCGGCTAATACGGCACGACTACAAAACGTCCCTACGGACTCTCAGATTTCAAAAAGAAAAAGAAAAAGCCAAGCGGCTAGAGAGAAATCATCAAAAACTCATATTAAAACTCAAATACATACCTTTTTGTCGAGCAATTCAAATTTATCTTTGAAATCAAATTCCAATTCCTTTCATACACATGTATGTCCTACTAGCCATGATATCTAGTTACATATTCACCATTTTGTAAATTCTATTACAAATTTTCAATATATACTTCTTATATCCTCTTTAAATTCGCTATTGAAGTTACATATTCAATTTCGTTCAATTTTTCATTTCAATTTCATTTGAATTTAATTCACAATTCCAATCTAATTTGGATTCAGTTCGACTTCTGAATATTGAATTTTTTATCAATTAACTTTAGTTCACTTCAAACTAGTCTCAAAACTTCATTTTATTTCACATAATTCAAATTCGTTTTCAATATTCAGTTTTAGCTCCAGTTTTATTCTTTTGTTCAATCATCAAATTAGAATAATGTTCAATATCCAATTTTACTTAAGAATTTTACTCTTCGTTTCTTAGGTTCAATATAAATATTCCATATGAATTTTAATTCATCTTTCATTTATAATTATTCAATTCCATTCTATTGCTTACAAATTTGAAATGAATCTCAACTTTCAATTTCACTTTCATTAAATTGATTCACTTGTACTTACATTAATTTAACTTCATCCTTTAAGTTAAGTTTATTCTATCACAATTTAAATTGTATAAGTTATATCTTTATATAGCATTCCAGAGTCTTAATAACATTTTCAAAACCATTTTTGAAAACAATTCAAATCATCCTTTGAATTTCCAAAACTAAACCCAAATTTTCCAAACAACTTTCATTTAAAACAATTTGGCAGCAATTCCTCCTTTGGAAACCCGAAAATGAATTCTAATGATGTGGCCATCATCATCAGGATTATTTTCCAGCGACCGAAAAGAGTTTAGAGCTTTCATCTCTCTAAAATACTTTTCAAAACCTTTGAAATTCATTTTCAAATCAAAAAGATTTTAAACTTTTCAAATCTCAAAATTTTCAAATTCTTTTCAAAACATTTCCAAAACTTCTCTGGAATTCCGTTTAAATTACAATTCACATTTACAGTTTACATTCTCAAATTTCATTTGTATATGAATTTATTTCTTAACTTTGGAGTTACGATTTCAATTTCTTATTCAATTTTCAATATAATGATAACATTTTAATATTATCACTTCTAGCAACCATGCAACCATATACTGTAATAATTTACAGAAAATCATTTCTTTTCTATACAAAATAGTTTTGGGTAAAATTATTTCATCCACCCTATTTTAAAACAATACTGTGCCGAATTGTTCTATTCAAGTGTTTAGAAACCCCTTCGATACAGTTTTGCAAGACTGTGCCGACGAAGGTTCATATACCACTCAATAAACCAATCATCACAATACAAAACAATTTTATATTAACTAACAAATACGCGCTCATATCTATTATTACACTCAAACTCATCCTAGAGTACTACTGACTCTATCTCTAATGAGTAACACCCAATAGAGCAGGGTTGTCGCTTAACCATATGCTCTGATACCACTTTGTCACATACCGGGATTTTCGACTTTCGAAAATTCGACATCGATACTCACTTTATCGACTGCCGAGCAATCGAGTGCCGAAAACTCTAATAGTGAGGGTTTTAGAAAGAAGAAATAGAAGAAAAAGAGAAGAAGAAGAGAAAGAAAGAACAACTGAACAACATCAGAACAGAAAACAATATCAGAATCTTACACATCGCAGCGGAACAATATATAATAGATAAATGAATAATCTCTAAAACAAAGAACTATATCATTTTATACATACATCAATCATCAGAGTCAATATACAACAATGGACAGTTATATAACTTGTCCTCGTACAGAATACACAGCGGAATAAATACTATCAGATACAAATACTACGTCTCGTCATCCATCTTATCTCCAAGCTCCAGAATATCTAGAATATCCTGATAATCTAACTCTAGACTGCCCGTGTGGAAATTGGTGGGCACCCAGAGTTTAGAAGGGAAACAATAAACTCCGAGTCAGTCATGGTGACTGGTGTGAGATTGTAAAACAGTTATTCTTTAAAATAAACAACAGGAAAACTTTAATGTCAATTCGAAATGCTTTTGGAAAATGAAACTACCATAAGACCTCCCACCACACACACAATGCAAACGCAGAATTGGAGGAGATTTCTTCTTATGATAGTCAAAGATGCTTACTACGCAAAATCAAATCATTTTTGATATTATTACTAGTGCATAGTGGAAAACATTTCGAAAGTATAATATAAATCTTAGCCAGCATAGACATTTCGAACTATGCCTACTATAGCTACCATCCAAACAGTGGGGCGCCACCATAAGTGAATGATAGGTTCTACAACTAAATCCGTACAAGGCTCGTATTGTTTCTTTGGATTTCCAACAAATGGTCAGGCTAAGGAACTTCCTTTTCCACGATGGGTACGTCCCTGGAATAGACGACCCGAGAAATAACCTAACATTACGGTTAGATCTCTGCCAACACAAGGCCGGGTTACCTCTGCAAAAATAGGTAACTACTGACACGCGTATGTCATCCCCCGATCGTAACCGATCTTCCCGAGGATCCTCGATTTCCAACAAACCACATAGATACTAATAATGCAGTAACCACAGAGGTTAAGTATCTGGGCTCCATACCATGATACCACCTTTATCCAGAAGGAATGACATACACTAAGGGGCGCTACTGCCTAGAACCTTACCGCATCCTTCCTGTTTCGACCATTTCCGGGGTGTGAGGCTCGACGAAGTCTCGTCCACAAAGCTACGCTTTCTCAAAAAGCCCTGCTTCGGGTCAAACAAAATGATCAACCTATGATCACAAAGATATAAGATCAAACAAATGATCATATCACAAATGATCAAACACTGATCATCCCACAGCAACACTCAGTATGCCACGTTACCAAATTGGGATATATCGCTGATAAATTTCAACTACATAACCTCTGTGTAACATCCCGAAAATTTTCGACTTTCGAAAATTCAACATCGATACTCACTTTATCGACTGCTGAGCCATCGAATGCCGGAAACCCGAAAAGTTATGGTTTTAAGAAAGAAGAAAAAGGTAGAAGAAGAAGATAGAAGAAAAAGAAAGAAGAACAACAACAGAACAAGAGCAGAAACAGAAACAATATCAGAATCTTACACATCGCAGCGGAACAATATATAATAAATAAACACTAGTCTTTTAAAACGAAGAACTATATCAGTTTATACATACATCAATCATCAGAGTCAATATACGACTCAATACAACAATGGACAGTTATATAACTTGTCCTCATACAGAATACACAGCGGAATAAATACTATCAGATACAAATACTACGTCTCGTCATCCAGCTTGCTTCCAAAGCTCCAGAATATCCAGAATATCCTGATAATATAACTCTAGGCTGCCCGTGTGGAAATTGGTGGGCACCCAGAGTTTAGAAGGGAACAATAAACTCCGAGTCAGTCATGGTGACTGGTGTGAGATCGTAAAACAGTTATTCTTTCACAAAGGAAAAAAAACAAATTCGCAATGCTTTTGGAAAATGAAACTACCATAAGACCTCCCGCCACACACACAATGCAAACGCAGACTTGGAGGAGATTTCTTCTTATGATAGTCAAAGATGCTTACTACGCGAAAATCAAATTCTTTTTGATATTATTATTAGTGCATAGTGTAGAAAACATTTCAAAAGTAGAATATAAATCTTAGCCAGCATAGGTACCATTATAGTATGCTTGCTATAGCTGCCATATTAGATGGCAGGTTCTACAACTAAAACCGTACAAGGCTCGTATTGTTTCTTTGGATTTCCAACAAATGGTCAGGCTAAGGAACTTCCTATCCACGATGGGTACGTCCCTGGAATAGACGACCCGAGAACCTAACCGGATCTCTGCCAACACAAGGCCGGGTTACCTCTGCAAAAATAGGTAACTACTGACACGCGTATGCCATCCCCCGATCGTCACCGATCTTCCCGAGGATCCCCGATTCGCAACAAACCACATAGATAATAATAATGCAGTAACCACAGAGGTTAAGTATCTGGGCTCCATACCATGATACCACCTTTATCCAGAAGGAATGACATACACTAAGGGGCGCTACTCCCTAGAACCTTGCCGCATCCTTCCTGTTTCGACCATTTCCGGGGTGTGAGGCTCGATGAAGTCTCGTCCACAAAGCTACGCTTTCTACAAAAAGCCCTGCTTCAGGTCAAACAAAATGATCAACCTATGATCACAAAGATATAAGATCAAACAAATGATCATATCGCAAATGATCAAACACCGATCATTTCACAGCAACACTCAGTATGCCACGTTACCAAATTGGGATATATCGCTGATAAATTTCAACTACATAACCTCTGAGCTCGTACGTCTCAGAGAAGGGTGTTAAGCTAAGAGAATAAATTCTCCGCCACCAACAGAAATGTATTTGAAAGAAATCAGCTTTATAACTCAAATTGTAACGTCAGACACACAATCCATATAAGTCTGTTCCGGGATCGAACAGAACCGAAGGCACTTCTCACGAAGCCCTTGCAATTCCGGATAATTTTCAATCACGTCAGGACTTCCCGTCACTAAGGGTGATAAAACCTCTAAATCGAAGATCAGTCGATGTAGAGTAACTCGACGGTAATCCTTCCGTTTTCAAAAATATCCGGTCTTCAACACCGGTCTTCAAATGCGATTCATAACGACGTATCACATATTCGGAATGGGTTATACGACCCCATGGTCCTTTCCCGGCTAACCCGAATAGTGAGCGCTTATTCAAAAATAAGTGTGGCATTCAAATTCATCCAATTCACAACAAATACCTATCTAAAGGTAATTATTGATAGTCGGTTATTTAACTATCAATAAAGATGCGCAACATCATCAGATTCCAAATAATTTTCCCAAAATTATTTATTTTCCAAAATATCTTTACTAGATATAAAATTTCCACACTTCAAAAATAAATCAATATTCATTTTTAAAACGAATTCCCATTTCTTTTTTTATAAATTCCATAGTGAATTTATACTTATCGAAGATCTATTGATATTCGATTTTTTTTTCAAATCGATTTCAATATTCAATTTTGATTTATCTTTAAGAAGATAAATTCTCAAAAACGTTTCATTTCGTTTTGGAAAACATTCTCATACTTATTTAAAAATAAGTCAGTAATTCACAAATCCATTTATTTTCAACATTTGAAAATATTCGATATACTTAAAATCAAATTAAGTATATATTCATGCTTTAAGGAAAACATTTACTATAACAACATTTATTTGAGTCAAAACGAATGTTACGTAAAACATCGTTACAACGACTCAAAATCACTAGTATAGGGATTCGGATTTTAAGATAGATATATGTAAATCCCAATGCTACTACATAAAACATTTTCTTTCGAAAATCATTTACTATAACAACAGTGTTATAGTCCATCATTTCCTTATTTCTCGAAAACGTCTATTTCAACAATGAATGTTGAAATCTATGATCTCGATAGTTCACGTGTTTTAAAACATCTTTTAAAACAATCAACTTCATTTATAATGCCGCTTCCCCAAACAATATCCATTTTACTTAACAATATATTCACTGTCCAAAATCGTGAATATACTTCACTACTCACATTTCACTATTTAATTCATCAAATTCAATTTATTTCGAATTTATAAAACAACGCTTATAAATTCCATTTCTGTTTTATAACAACTTCGGTTTATAAATCTCCTTTTATTAATTTCTATAATACACTTATTAAAATAAGTGATTTCAGATTTATAAAACAACGTTTATAAATTCAACCTTATATTTCACAATAACTTTGATTTAGAAATCCCCTTTATTAACAAGTTCGATCAATACTCCCTTTAAAGGCAAAAATCCAGTTTTATAAGTTAATTTCTTATAAATCTTCCATTCTACAATTTCATTCATTTTAACTTCATCATTTATAAATCTATAAATTTCATTCTTTTTAACTTTACAATTTATACATCTATAAATTTCATATCGATTTTCCCAATTCGTTTCAATTTGCCAATTAAATTTCTAATTGGACTTCCCACTTATTTCTTTTTAAATAAATTCCTTTTAAAGAAAATAAATTCCTTTATCTTTTCAAACTATTTAGAAATCCAATTTTAATTAAATTCTTCAATTTAAAAATCACTATTATATGAAATTCATTTATTTAGCATTTTCACTTTATTCTGGAATTTATTCAATACGATTATAAAAATTTACTTTTTATACTTTAAAAATTCCTTTCTTCAAAATTTCTTCAATTTCAAAATTTGATTCACTTAGAAATTTTCTACTTGAATTTCAAAAATTCGATTTCGTTTATCTTTGGAATCCAATGATGTCAAACATCCATTCAGCTAAATTTTAGCTTTCAACAATTTCCAGGCATCAATATGATTAATAGCATCACTATAATCATTCACAGATTCATATCACAATAGAAATAAATTCAATCAATGTGAGGGGTCCAGTTGGATCCCTCCAACCTGTTTCCCTGCATCCAAAGATGTTAGCACAATACCAATTCCGCTCCAGTACGGAATTATCGCGGTATATGGGTTTTATAAAAATCCGCTTACTAACGGCGCAATAGGGTCTCATCCGCTATACGAGGCGGGAAATCATCAATCCAATATATACATATGCCAATATGTATATATTGCTATATATATAGATATATCCTATAATATCTAATATCACATCCAATAGCAATCATCAATCAATAATAACTGTAAAATCAAATTTCCTTCGAGTGAGAAAGATCTCACCTTTGCTTTTTATTTTGCAATCCCATTCCAATCCTTCTTTTGTTTTCTCGACTTTAACCTTGTATAAAACAATTTTACAATCCGTTAATATCCGAAATAATCGGATAAATTAAATTCCCATTAAATAAATTTAATTTGCCAATGGTTAAATTTTAAACCAATTTCTACTTTTTAACTTCTGTTCAACTAAAAATTAACTTTAAACTAAATTTCCTTTAACTTACTGTTTTATAAAACTTATTGTAACTGTAAATTTTTAAAACAGGTTTGTATATCAAAATATGTGAGTATATCTACTTATTTATTTTTATTGCAACTATACGTATACTTTGAGATAAATTGAAAAATCCAAGTTGCCACTTTAAATTTAAATTAAGTACTTAAATTTTTTGAACTAGTGATTTAACTTTAAATAAATTCTCCTTTATAAACAATTTGATGATTTATCAATATTTGAACTAATCAAATGATCAATTTCCATTTAAATAAATTAAATTAACTAATTATTTTATTAAGCTAATTTTTTTTCTATAATAAATAAATTTTTATAGGTTACAAAAATAATTATTTAAGTTAATCTCCTTAATACACTATTTAAAATAAACAAGTAAAATTTTAAAATGTATATATTTATATTAAAAAAAATTTCCTTCACTTTACTTCCACATAAAACAGTAATTAACTTTACTGTAAACTTTTTTCGAATATAGATATTCGTGTATGTATTGAAAGAAATATATTTGCAAACCTCACTGACTCGATCTATCTCGAGAGGACCACGCCCTCGTCGCCGGCCTGACCACCACCTGAGCTTCGTCGCCAGTCATACTCGCGACACCCAACTCACGATTGAATCGCGCGCCTCAAATCGCGATCCCCCTCCAACCAATCACCTGCTCGACTTCGTCGTGCTGACAAATTCCAAACGAGCCACCATCTCGTCACTCGAGTTCGCCGCAGCTGCGCCTCCGCCGTGCCTTGCCTATAGATCGCGACGCCAAAATCGATGCCGCCATTCTGTCGCGCGCCCATCCCCACACTCGAACGCCACCGCGACATCGCACCCTAGGTCGCGATTCCCTTCCGATTTGAAACGATCGAACCCCTAACTGATGATGCTCGGCCTCAACTTCAAGTTCAAGGATCGGCTCGAGATCCTGACGTCCCTTAGTTTGATTCGAAAAGCTCTCTCCTTCCTGGAACGAATTCGCGATTTAATGACTTGCCTGGGAATCAAAACTGAAAGGGGGGAAAAGTTTTTGGTGGCCGGCCATTCGATTTCGTTCGTGAATTTCTTTTGTTTGATTTCTTTTGAACTGAGGAGGTAGAAGGCTATTTTAAAATCAAAGACGGCATGTTTCACACGATCTTTTGTTCGTGATTCCTGGCGCGTTTCTCGGCGTGAGTTAAGGGAGACAACGTGGTGTTTGTTGACTATATTAAAAATTTGTTTTCGATACGAATCTTAACGCGTTTACGTGTCATGTGCTCACAGAATAACTCCGAAAAACACGAAAATTGAAATCCGGTAATAATACAATATTACGGACCCAATGGAACTGGTTTCGTCGAATTCCGAGACTGCGCCTCGGACGGCTATTTTTAAATTCGATTTAAACGATTAAATTTCAAAACCGAACAAAACAGTTTAAATTTCAATTCTGAAGCTGCTGTTATCTCCAGTGTTATCATTACGAATTTTAAAAGCTTTTGAAATATTTTTCTTCGGCCTAAATTTGAAGATTCAAATTTTTATTCGACTTTCAATCGATTAAATTATATAATTAAATTGCCAAATTCAAAGTTACATTCGGGATTCAAATTAAATCATCGTTCAAATATTTAAAATTAATTAAATATTCTCAATTTAATTTGGTCAAAATTCTGGGTCGTTACAGACTTCCCTCCTTAAAAGAATTTCGTCCTCGAAATTACAAGTTAGGAAAAATGGTTCTTAACTCGTCTACTATTTTTCCACATTCAAATAGTTTTATCAAATTTATCAAACAAATCTTTCTACTAAAGATTTGTTATCAATTCAACTAGCTTTCCAACTTCAATTGTGAGTTTCAAAACAACATTGTTTTACCTCTCAATTCAAATTTGAGTTTAAATTCAAATTTTAAACTTTCAAATTTTCTCAAAAATTTTCTAACACTCGAAATTTTCGAAAAATTTCGCCAGCGTCTCCTTTGCGCGGCTAATACGGTACGACTACAAAACGTCCCTACGGACTCTCAGATTTCAAAAAGAAAAAGAAAAAGCCAAGCGGCTAGGGAAATAAGTCATCAAAAACTCATATTGAAATTCAAATACTTACCTTTTTCGAGCAATTCAAACTCATCTTTGAAATAAATTTTCCAATTCCTTTTATAACACCTGCATGTCCTACTAGCCATAATATCTAGTTACACATTCAAACCATTTTGCAAATTTTATTACAAAAATTTCAATATAAACTACTTATATCATCTTTAGATTCGCTATTGAAGTTATATCCATTATCTTCAATTTTACATTTCAAATTTTATTTGAATTCAATTTCACATTTCAATTTCTCATTTGAGTTCAATTCACAATTCCAATCTAATTTGGATTCAATTCACTTTCAATTCTGAAATATTGAATTTTATCAATTATCTGTCATTTACAACTGCACTATCTTAAATTAGTTCCAATTACTAATTCGTTACAAGTTCCAATTTCCAATATTCAGCTTGAATTACAATTGCTAACAAATTCAAAACAGAGTTTAACATTCATCTTTAATTTCATTTACTTGCAATTGTAAATTCCATTCATTCAGAAATTTATTTCTACTTACTTGAATTTATCTGCAAATTCGAATCATTCTCTTATTTAGTTCACAATTCAAGTCTCAATTTATCTAATTCAACTTCATAATATTCATAGATATTTTCATATGGCATTCCAGAATCTTACCAACATTTCAAAATCATTTGAAAACAATTCAAATTTATCTTTTGAATTTTCTAAAACCAAACCCAAAATTTTCAAACCACTTCCATTTAAAACAATTTGGCAGCAATTCCTCTTTTGGAAACCCGAAAATGAACATCGGTGATGCCGCGGTCATCATCGAAGTTATTTTCCAGCGACCGAAAAGAGTTTAGAGCTTTTATCTCTCCAAAATACTTTTCAAAAACCTTTGAAATTCATTTTCAACTCTAAAATGATTTAAACTTTCCAAATCACCAAAATTTTCAAATTCTTTTCAAAACATTTCCAAAAACTTCTCTGGAATCCCGTTTTAAATTATAAGTCACATTTATAATTTACATTCCTTAAATTTCATTTGTATGTGAATTAATTTCTTAACTTTGGAGTAACGATTTCAGTTTCTTATTCAACTTCATATAATAATGATAACATTCAATATTATCTCTTTCCTAACAACCATGCAACCATATACTATGATAATTCATAGAAAATCATTTCTTTTCTATACAAAAATAGTTTTGGGTAAAATTATTTCATTCACCCTATTTTAAAACAATACTGTGCCGAATTGTCCTATTCGAGTGTTTAGAAACCCCTTCGATACAGTTTTGCAAGACTGTGCCGACGAAGGTTCATATACCACTCAATAAACCAATCATCACAATACAAAACAATTTTATATTAACTAACAAATACGCGCTCGTATATATTATTACACTCAACTCATCCTAGAGTACTGCTGACTCTATCTCTAATGAGTAACACCCAACAGAGCAGGGTTGTCGCTTAACCATAGGCTCTGATACCAAATGTAACATACCGAAAATTTTCGACTTTCGAAAATTCAACATCGATACTCACTTTATCGACTGCTGAGCCATCGAATGCCGGAAACCTGAAAAGTTATGGTTTTAAGAAAGAAGAAAAAGGTAGAAGAAGAAGATAGAAGAAAAAGAAAGAAGAACAACAACAGAACAAGAGCATAAACAGAAACAATATCAGAATCTTACACATCGCAGCGGAACAATATATAATAAATAAACACTAGTCTTTTAAAACGAAGAACTATATCAGTTTATACATACATCAATCATCAGAGTCAATATACGACTCAATACAACAATGGACAGTTATATAACTTGTCCTCATACAGAATACACAGCGGAATAAATACTATCAGATACAAATACTACGTCTCGTCATCCAGCTTGCTTCCAAAGCTCCAGAATATCCTGATAATATAACTCTAGGCTGCCCGTGTGGAAATTGGTGGGCACCCAGAGTTTAGAAGGGAACAATAAACTCCGAGTCAGTCATGGTGACTGGTGTGAGATCGTAAAACAGTTATTCTTTCACAAAGGAAGAAAACAAATTCGCAATGCTTTTGGAAAATGAAACTACCATAAGACCTCCCGCCACACACACAATGCAAACGCAGACTTGGAGGAGATTTCTTCTTATGATAGTCAAAGATGCTTACTACGCGAAAATCAAATTCTTTTTGATATTATTATTAGTGCATAGTGTAGAAAACATTTCAAAAGTAGAATATAAATCTTAGCCAGCATAGGTACCATTATAGTATGCTTGCTATAGCTGCCATATTAGATGGCAGGTTCTACAACTAAAACCGTACAAGGCTCGTATTGTTTCTTTGGATTTCCAACAAATGGTCAGGCTAAGGAACTTCCTATCCACGATGGGTACGTCCCTGGAATAGACGACCCGAGAACCTAACCGGATCTCTGCCAACACAAGGCCGGGTTACCTCTGCAAAAATAGGTAACTACTGACACGCGTATGCCATCCCCCGATCGTCACCGATCTTCCCGAGGATCCCCGATTCGCAACAAACCACATAGATAATAATAATGCAGTAACCATAGAGGTTAAGTATCTGGGCTCCATACCATGATACCACCTTTATCCAGAAGGAATGACATACACTAAGGGGTGCTACTCCCTAGAACCTTGCCGCATCCTTCCTGTTTCGACCATTTCCGGGGTGTGAGGCTCGATGAAGTCTCGTCCACAAAGCTACGCTTTCTACAAAAAGCCCTGCTTCGGGTCAAACAAAATGATCAACCTATGATCACAAAGATATAAGATCAAACAAATGATCATATCGCAAATGATCAAACACTGATCATTTCACAGCAACACTCAGTATGCCACGTTACCAAATTGGGATATATCGCTGATAAATTTCAACTACATAACCTCTGAGCTCGTACGTCTCAGAGAAGGGTGTTAAGCTAAGAGAATAAATTCTCCGCCACCAACAGAAATGTATTTGAAAGAAATCAGCTTTATAACTCAAATTGTAACGTCAGACACACAATCCATATAAGTCTGTTCCGGGATCGAACAGAACCGAAGGCACTTCTCACGAAGCCCTTGCAATTCCGGATAATTTTCAATCACGTCAGGACTTCCCGTCACTAAGGGTGATAAAACCTCTAAATCGAAGATCAGTCGATGTAGAGTAACTCGACGGTAATCCTTCCGTTTTCAAAAATATCCGGTCTTCAACACCGGTCTTCAAATGCGATTCATAACGACGTATCACATATTCGGAATGGGTTATACGACCCCATGGTCCTTTCCCGGCTAACCCGAATAGTGAGCGCTTATTCAAAAATAAGTGTGGCATTCAAATTCATCCAATTCACAACAAATACCTATCTAAAGGTAATTATTGATAGTCGGTTATTTAACTATCAATAAAGATGCGCAACATCATCAGATTCCAAATAATTTTCCCAAAATTATTTATTTTCCAAAATATCTTTACTAGATATAAAATTTCCACACTTCAAAAATAAATCAATATTCATTTTTAAAACGAATTCCCATTTCTTTTTTTTATAAATTCCATAGTGAATTTATACTTATCGAAGATCTACTGATATTCGATTTTTTTTTCAAATCGATTTCAATATTCAATTTTGATTTATCTTTAAGAAGATAAATTCTCAAAAACGTTTCATTTCGTTTTGGAAAACATTCTCATACTTATTTAAAAATAAGTCAGTAATTCACAAATCCATTTATTTTCAACATTTGAAAATATTCGATATACTTAAAATCAAATTAAGTATATATTCATGCTTTAAGGAAAACATTTACTATAACAACATTTATTTGAGTCAAAACGAATGTTACGTAAAACATCGTTACAACGACTCAAAATCACTAGTATAGGGATTCGGATTTTAAAATAGATATATGTAAATCCCAATGCTACTACATAAAACATTTTCTTTCGAAAATCATTTACTATAACAACAGTGTTATAGTCCATCATTTCCTTATTTCTCGAAAACGTCTATTTCAACAATGAATGTTGAAATCTATGATCTCGATAGTTCACGTGTTTTAAAACATCTTTTAAAACAATCAACTTCATTTATAATGTCGCTTCCCCAAACAATATCCATTTTACTTAACAATATATTCACTGTCCAAAATCGTGAATATACTTCACTACTCACATTTCACTATTTAATTCATCAAATTCAATTTATTTCGAATTTATAAAACAACGCTTATAAATTCCATTTCTGTTTTATAACAACTTCAGTTTATAAATCTCCTTTTATTAATTTCTATAATACACTTATTAAAATAAGTGATTTCAGATTTATAAAACAACGTTTATAAATTCAACCTTATATTTCACAATAACTTTGATTTAGAAATCCCCTTTATTAACAAGTTCGATCAATACTCCCTTTAAAGGCAAAAATCCAGTTTTATAAGTTAATTTCTTATAAATCTTCCATTCTACAATTTCATTCATTTTAACTTCATCATTTATAAATCTATAAATTTCATTCTTTTTAACTTTACAATTTATACATCTATAAATTTCATATCGATTTTCCCAATTCGTTTCAATTTGCCAATTAAATTTCTAATTGGACTTCCCACTTATTTCTTTTTAAATAAATTCCTTTTAAAGAAAATAAATTCCTTTATCTTTTCAAACTATTTAGAAATCCAATTTTAATTAAATTCTTCAATTTAAAAATCACTATTATACGAAATTCATTTATTTAGCATTTTCACTTTATTCTGGAATTTATTCAATACGATTATAAAAATTTACTTTTTATACTTTAAAAATTCCTTTCTTCAAAATTTCTTCAATTTCAAAATTTGATTCACTTAGAAATTTTCTACTTGAATT
Organism: Allium fistulosum; assembly: GCA_030737815.1. Classification (NCBI taxonomy): domain Eukaryota; kingdom Viridiplantae; phylum Streptophyta; class Magnoliopsida; order Asparagales; family Amaryllidaceae; genus Allium; species Allium fistulosum. Next base: position 872,259,849 of record CM060903.1, on the reverse strand, counting down.
TCAAAAATTCGATTTCGTTTATCTTTGGAATCCAATGATGTCAAACATCCATTCAGCTAAATTTTAGCTTTCAACAATTTCCAGGCATCAATATGATTAATAGCATCACTATAATCATTCACAGATTCATATCACAATAGAAATAAATTCAATCAATGTGAGGGGTCCAGTTGGATCCCTCCAACCTGTTTCCCTGCATCCAAAGATGTTAGCACAATACCAATTCCGCTCCAGTACGGAATTATCGCGGTATATGGGTTTTATAAAAATCCGCTTACTAACGGCGCAATAGGGTCTCATCCGCTATACGAGGCGGGAAATCATCAATCCAATATATACATATGCCAATATGTATATATTGCTATATATATAGATATATCCTATAATATCTAATATCACATCCAATAGCAATCATCAATCAATAATAACTGTAAAATCAAATTTCCTTCGAGTGAGAAAGATCTCACCTTTGCTTTTTATTTTGCAATCCCATTCCAATCCTTCTTTTGTTTTCTCGACTTTAACCTTGTATAAAACAATTTTACAATCCGTTAATATCCGAAATAATCGGATAAATTAAATTCCCATTAAATAAATTTAATTTGCCAATGGTTAAATTTTAAACCAATTTCTCCTTTTTAACTTCTGTTCAACTAAAAATTAACTTTAAACTAAATTTCCTATAACTTACTGTTTTATAAAACTTATTGTAACTGTAAATTTTTAAAACGGGTTTGTATATCAAAATATGTGAGTATATCTACTTATTTATTTTTATTGCAACTATACGTATACTTTGAGATAAATTGAAAAATCCAAGTTGCCACTTTAAATTTAAATTAAGTACTTAAATTTTTTGAACTAGTGATTTAACTTTAAATAAATTCTCCTTTATAAACAATTTGATGATTTATCAATATTTGAACTAATCAAATGATCAATTTCCATTTAAATAAATTAAATTAACTAATTATTTTATTAAGCTAATTTTTTTTCTATAATAAATAAATTTTTATAGGTTACAAAAATAATTATTTAAGTTAATCTCCTTAATACACTATTTAAAATAAACAAGTAAAATTTTAAAATGTATATATTTATATTAAAAAAAAATTCCTTCACTTTACTTCCACATAAAACAGTAATTAACTTTACTGTAAACTTTTTTCGAATATAGATATTCGTGTATGTATTGAAAGAAATATATTTGCAAACCTCACTGACTCGATCTATCTCGAGAGGACCACGCCCTCGTCGCCGGCCTGACCACCACCTGAGCTTCGTCGCCAGTCATACTCACGACACCCAACTCACGATTGAATCGCGCGCCTCAAATCGCGATCCCCCTCCAACCAATCACCTGCTCGACTTCGCCGTGCTGACAAATTCCAAACGAGCCACCATCTCGTCACTCGAGTTCGCCGCAGCTGCGCCTCCGCCGTGCCTTGCCTATAGATCGCGACGCCAAAATCGATGCCGCCATTCTGTCGCGTGCCCATCCCCACACTCGAACGCCACCGCGACATCGCACCCTAGGTCGCGATTCCCTTTCGATTTGAAACGATCGAACCCCTAACTGATGATGCTCGGCCTCAACTTCAAGTTCAAGGATCGGCTCGAGATCCTGACGTCCCTTAGTTTGATTCGAAAAGCTCTCTCCTTCCTGGAACGAATTCGCGATTTAATGACTTGCCTGGGAATCAAAACTGAAAGGGGGGAAAAGTTTTTGGTGGCCGGCCATTCGATTTCGTTCGTGAATTTCTTTTATTTGATTTCTTTTGAACTGAGGAGGGAGAAGGCTATTTTAAAATCAAAGACGGCATGTTTCACACGATCTTTTGTTCGTGATTCCTGGCGCGTTTCTCGGCGTGAGTTAAGGGAGACAACGTGGTGTTTGTTGACTATATTAAAAATTTGTTTTCGATACGAATCTTAACGCGTTTACGTGTCATGTGCTCACAGAATAACTCCGAAAAACACGAAAATTGAAATCCGGTAATAATACAATATTACGGACCCAATGGAACTGGTTTCGTCGAATTCCGAGACTGCGCCTCGGACGGCTATTTTTAAATTCGATTTAAACGATTAAATTTCAAAACCGAACAAAACAGTTTAAATTTCAATTCTGAAGCTGCTGTTATCTCCAGTGTTATCATTACGAATTTTAAAAGCTTTTGAAATATTTTTCTTCGGCCTAAATTTGAAGATTCAAATTTTTATTCGACTTTCAATCGATTAAATTATATAATTAAATTGCCAAATTCAAAGTTACATTCGGGATTCAAATTAAATCATCGTTCAAATATTTAAAATTAATTAAATATTCTCAATTTAATTTGGTCAAAATTCTGGGTCGTTACATCTGAGCTCGTACGTCTCAGAGAAGGGTGTTAAGCTAAAAGAATAAATTCTCCGCCACCAACAGATATGTATTTGAAAGGAATCAGCTTTATATCTCAAATTGTAACGTCAGACACACAATCCATACAGATCGCAGTTACATCCAGGGTTACGTTGCCATCGCAGCAAAAGTCCATGTAACTGTTGGCTCTCAGCGGCACACACGATTTCGCTGTCAAAATGAAACTCCTCCACATAGGTCGCAGTCTACCGATATAAAATCAAACGCAGACTGTTGGCTCTCAGCGGCACAAACGACTTTCGCTATGTTACCATAGTGTCACAGTCTACCGATATAAAATCAAACGTAGACAGTTGGCTCTCAGCGGCACACATGACTTTCGCTATGGTCTGCAGTAGATCGCAGTGACATTGAGTCAAATTGTTGTCACAGCATAACTCAAATGCCTCTGTGGGCACCAGCCCCTCGACTTTCGCTACACAAATAATCCTCAGGAACTAGTTTTGTCCGGACTCCTCACAGGATCAACTTTAGAATCCCCCCTTGGGGTTCAAGGCAGTACCACCCAGTGGTACTCCTGAGAAGTTCATTTCAAGGAAGCGCCTTTTTCCCCAGAGCTATTCTCAAAATACTTTATACTATATACTTATAGTATCTTCAAATCATACCCTTTATGATTTATCAAAATCTCCTTTACACAAAATCGATTACCAAAATCGATAATTCTCAAACTAGGCTTTCCAAAATCCAAAATTGATTTTCCCAAAAATCAAAAGCCTTTTCCAAATTCATAGGTTCCAAAACCTTTTTCCAAAATCATTCTCATAAAACCCTTTATATATATATATATACTTTGAAAATCTTTGGATTATTTCAAACTTGTATAAAACTCTTTTATACTTCAAATATTTCCAAAAACCCTTTTTATTCTGGCTAGATTCAATAAGGGGAGTTTATCATATTACAAAATACAACTTTATTTATTGCCAAATCAAATATTCAAGTTTGATTTCTTTATAAAGTTATTTACCATTTACTTACTTCCATAAAGTAAATTTTCAACCAAAGAAATATCCAATTCCATTATATTTTACAAATATACTTTTCATTTCAAAACCATTCAAATTCCTTATTCACAAATTTCAATATCAATTTCATCAAAACTCGTACGATGTACACATATCATCCGTACGCCATATCAATTTGATCACTCCCTCGATCACACAATTTCACTTCCGAACTAGTATCGTCCACCCGACTTCCTAGTGCGGACTCAGATCTGGTTTCTTGATCAGAAACCGTCATTCTCCTTGCATAGTCACAACTATGATAGAGAATATCCAGAACCAATCAAAAATCCATATTCAGGTTCGCCGTCGAAAATCGAGCGAAAAATCCCAACTCGGATCGATAATACTATCTCGAAATTCTGTGTTCGAATCTGGATAAAATCACTATGCGAATAGAATAATATATGTTCATCCTACGTATTTAACTTCATTGATTATTAGCCAAATCAATTCTCTTTTCTATTCACATTTCCTTCAATTCCATTCACTTATTCTCAATTGCTTCCATTTCCAATTGAGTTATTACTCTTAATCATTTACAACATTTCATTATTAAACACAATAACCATTTATGATAATAACTAAGATTATCATATCTGGAAATCAATTCATTATTATTTTTATTCTGAAAACACTTCTACAAATTCAAGATTTTAATTTTAGTTTGGATCCATTTCAACTTATCTTCATTCAATTTCAATTTGGTTGTATTACTATTACCCCTTAATTCTCATTATTTTATTTTATTCCAATTAATTTAACAACCAATTTCTTAAATATATTTAATAATTAGAAAATTATTTCTATATACATCAAAAGATAAACTTATATAAAAATCATTTATTTTTAAAACCATTTAAAAACCTTTATATAAGAAAATAGCAAGTACGCTCTCATATATATATACACTCAACTCATCTTAGGGTACTATTGACCCTATCCTTAATGAGTAATCCCAACAGAGCCAAGGTTCTCGCTTAACCTTCTGCTCTGATACCAAATGTAACGACCCGGGGTTTCAACTCTGAAAATCCCAGATAGTTAGGAAGGAAAGAGATAGAAGAAGAAGAAGAAAACAGAAACACAGAATCACCTATTCTCACATTCGCAGCGGATCAAAATATAATATCACATAAATAACAGTTTTACAAAAAGAAATGCATCAATACACTTTTACATTTTATATCAGAGTTACGCTATTACACAACACAGGACAATTTGAAAACATGTCTCAGATAATCAACAATAATATATACAACAGATATCACTCCATACGTTCCTGCCATCCAGCTTGCCTCCTGAGCTCCAGAACGTCCTTACCTGAAAATCTGTAATACTCGGTCTGACCCGAGCATTACATCAAAGTAACACCCGGGTCAGGCTGGAAACCAGCGTGAGTAAACCCATATAATACTAAATTCAAATCTTAAAGGAACCCGGGTAACTCGTACTTCCTACGAGTTCATTATACTCAATTACTTAAATCAAATTCCAAGTAGTCCTACTTACCCTTTCTGTCTATTGATTTCTCACAGTAGTCCAAATAGAATCATGTAGATTATAATTCGAAGTGGGTTCGGGTATTACTGATACCCGATCGTTGTCTCTTCGAATACAATAACACCTTAACTCAAGTTATTCAAGTGAAAACAATTCAACTTTAAATACAACAATTCTTTATAGAAGGATGACCACATTATAACCGTTCTTACCAAATCATATCACTATTATTTCATATCTGAAATATCCAGTAATTTCAATGTATTTAATATCATTCAATCATTTCTGAGTGAAACAAATCAATCCATACTATCTCAAATTAATTTAATTAACCATAATTGAAATCAATTTTCTTTACCCACCTTTAAATCATATTTACTAATTAATTATAAACCAATTAATTAATCATGCAATGGTCATCCATCTTAATAAACCTTCCTTGATTAATTATCTTTAATTACATTACTCCAAGTAATTATTCCTTAATTACTTCTCCTAAGTAATTAACCTTTAATTACATCCCATTAAGTAATTTCCTTTATAATTTCTTTTTTTCATTTCAAATTAAGTTTGAAAATAACTTAAGGATTTAACTTAAAACATTTAAGTTAACAAATCATACAAATTTATTTGTACAACTATTCATTACAGGGAAAAGAATTTTCAAGGGAATTTGTTAAACTCGATTATTTAAAATTTAAAGGCTTACTTTTATTTAAATTTAAAAACTGGTTAAACATTCGCTTTAGTTTAACCCATATGTACTTGAACCAAAACCAAGTACATCTCTTCATTTTTTTTTTCTGTTAACTTAAATTTTTAAAACTGTTTGGTTTAAAATATTAAACTGTGAAAACCTTAACAGTTCATAAAAGTTTTGCAAATGACCCCAGAGACACTCGAGCCAAAACTAAATCCTCACGAGTTCCTCCCCGAGGCAACTGCCATCCCAACATCAACAGACACGACCATGCCATCGTGCAACCTACACCACCCACGGTGATCTTCCGACCATCGCCAGAACTCCCCACACATCCATGGTCGCTCTAACAACCTATCTCGATCATCAAAACACCATCACACTCCATAATTCCAAATCGAGTTATCCAGTTGGAACTAGAACCCCACCCACTTGCCAGAAAAAAACATCGCCTCATCAATTCTGACCACCGGAGGATGAACAACCTCGTCCACCCCTTGCCAAACACCTACGCAACCAATCCCCTAAATCTCGACCCACTCGATCAACCATTGATGCAACAGTGACCACCAATTCGACCCTGAACCAAACTAGGTTAAAAACTTAGTTCTCCCTATCGCCGCCGCCACGACGAACTACCACCACTTCTACCATTTTCCCCATCATCTCCGATCATCCTACTACCACCAGACGGAACCCCGACCCTCCCAACCATCTTGACCACCAGAAAACCCTCAAATACCAATTTCTAGACATCACCAAAATGTCCATTCAATACATCATTAAAAATTGTGATTTCGATTTTAAAAATCCTAACTTTCTATGTTGATTCAAGTTTTAATCCTGAAACAACAAATTAAAACATTTGATTTAACAGATTTTTAACATTCCTACTGTATTTTACATTTTCTAGCATAAATTCAGTCTTTAAATTCTTGCATCTATTTATACATCATTATTTATGTATAAACAACAGGTTGATTTGAAATCCAAGGCCTACAATAAATTGTTAAGGTGATTTGGTATTTTGAAGTTAAACTAAATTTGTATCTGTATGCAGAGTTGAAGATGATCATAACTGACCTTCATAATTTAATATATTCATATATCAAGAATTACTAAACATACCAGTATAATTATACCATACCACAGATTTAAACAACCCTCAAGTAGATGAGGATTTTAGCCTTGAAATAGAAGAGTTACTCACCTGTATAATAATTGACCAGAGAATTCATTTCCAGGATAATGAACACCATCAGCCTGGGTTGGTTTCAGAGTCTTGTTTTGATGATCTTAATTGTTGTTTGATGGTAATAGATTTAGTTGCCGTATTGTTTCTAGGTTGCTATATTTTCTCTTTTTCTTTTATAAATACATCATATATTAAATTAAACTACCTTTAAAATTAACTTTATAAACTTTCAAATGTTTTCTATTCTCAGATCCTAGTCTATAATGAAATGCAAATGAAGATAGGAATTGTTTATTTGATGAAGTGCACTGTAAAATAAACAGAGCTGATCATCAGCTATATCACATACCTATATACACATCCATTTACATCTAAACATACATACAAATCATTTCAAACCATTTAACTTCTAGACTTCATTCATGCATCAAGTTCAAGTCTTAGATTTTATACTGTTTAATATCAAAATTTACTCACAGTTAATTGATGAGCAGAGAAGTTTTGAAACTGGGTATGCTTGATAATCTTTTGAAAACTGGAAACTTGTTGAAATGATCTTGCCTTGAGAGTTGGAAACTTGCTTTAAACTGAGACGATTTCTTGCTGAGATTTGAGATAGTTGATTTCTTTAAATCTTTTCTGGTTTGATTATTTTTGTTACAGGATTTGATTTCCTGGTTTTAAATTTCCAGGTTTAATTTCTCTGGTTTTTCTTTTTCGTTTTCTTGAGAAGGATGAAAGAAGATTATACATTAGCCTGGTTTAACATTTTGATTTTTATTTTCATCAAAAACTTAAAGAAATAAGGTTGCCACTTGTATTATTATGCTAACACTAAGATAACAAATGTCAATGTATGTTATCCTTAGCTTCCACTTGTATTTTACATGTAAATGATATCTTTATGTGTTTTCATCTTATATTTCCATAAATACTTTTCTCTTATGTTTATATTACTTAAAGAAAATGTTATATAAGATTTAATTATATACTAAGTAACCATATATATATATATTAGCATTAAAATGTAGAGTTTATTTAAATAGCTTTTGGAAATCATCATGTTGAACTCAAAACAATAGCTTCCTAATCATAATATAAATATATATATACACACTTGTATATATATGTATAAGTATACACTAAAAATTCTCAATATTATAAAGTTTGTACATGTCTATTTCAAATTTGTTAATTTACTATAAGATATATCATTTCCAAATATTCATAATTCAATATTATTATAGCTCAAATCCATTTAGATATCTTTATATTATCACCTCTTCATTTGTTCACTTATAAATCAGTATTTTATTAATTCAATCCGGTTAATTATCAATTAACAGATGTCCGAAAAATCCGGGTTATCACATTCCTCCCCCCTTAGAATCTTTTCGTCCTCGAAAAGGAACGAAGCCAGAATTTATTTAATAATTTAAAATCAGATAAATTATTCTTTGAATAAATTACTCTTTGAATATTTTTTTTTTTAACTCTTAACTCCTTTTATAATTTTTTTTTTTTTACACTTTAAAATCTATATAATTTTTCAAAAATAGTTTTATAAAAATACTTTTTATAACTCGATGTTTCAACCAGTCCATCCTTGTTCTCACAGAAATTCGGTCATACGTTGATCAGGCGTAGGACTGAAAATCTATAAGTACTTAGCAGACCCGTTTTTAACATCCAGAGAAAATACTTGGAAAATAATTTTATTGAGAATAATAGAAAACAGTTTTTGAAAATAGAGGAAATATCTTTGGTGAGAATGCTCTGGAAATCATCACCCCCATCCAAGGTCACAGTTACATCACGGGTTACGTTGCCATCGCAGCAAAAGTCCATGTAACTGATTACACCAAGGAACCCACAACAGATCGCAGTTACATCCAGGGTTACGTTGCCATCGCAGCAAAAGTCCATGTAACTGTTGGCTCTCAGCGGCACACACGATTTCGCTGTCAAAATGAAACTCCTCCACATAGGTCGCAGTCTACCGATATAAAATCAAACGCAGACTGTTGGCTCTCAGCGGCACAAACGACTTTCGCTATGTTACCATAGTGTCACAGTCTACCGATATAAAATCAAACGTAGACAGTTGGCTCTCAGCGGCACACATGACTTTCGCTATGGTCTGCAGTAGATCGCAGTGACATTGAGTCAAATTGTTGTCACAGCATAACTCAAATGCCTCTGTGGGCACCAGCCCCTCGACTTTCGCTACACAAATAATCCTCAGGAACTAGTTTTGTCCGGACTCCTCACAGGATCAACTTTAGAATCCCCCCTTGGGGTTCAAGGCAGTACCACCCAGTGGTACTCCTGAGAAGTTCATTTCAAGGAAGCGCCTTTTTCCCCAGAGCTATTCTCAAAATACTTTATACTATATACTTATAGTATCTTCAAATCATACCCTTTATGATTTATCAAAATCTCCTTTACACAAAATCGATTACCAAAATCGATAATTCTCAAACTAGGCTTTCCAAAATCCAAAATTGATTTTCCCAAAAATCAAAAGCCTTTTCCAAATTCATAGGTTCCAAAACCTTTTTCCAAAATCATTCTCATAAAACCCTTTATATATATATATACTTTGAAAATCTTTGGATTATTTCAAACTTGTATAAAACTCTTTTATACTTCAAATATTTCCAAAAACCCTTTTTATTCTGGCTAGATTCAATAAGGGGAGTTTATCATATTACAAAATACAACTTTATTTATTGCCAAATCAAATATTCAAGTTTGATTTCTTTATAAAGTTATTTACCATTTACTTACTTCCATAAAGTAAATTTTCAACCAAAGAAATATCCAATTCCATTATATTTTACAAATATACTTTTCATTTCAAAACCATTCAAATTCCTTATTCACAAATTTCAATATCAATTTCATCAAAACTCGTACGATGTACACATATCATCCGTACGCCATATCAATTTGATCACTCCCTCGATCACACAATTTCACTTCCGAACTAGTATCGTCCACCCGACTTCCTAGTGCGGACTCAGATCTGGTTTCTTGATCAGAAACCGTCATTCTCCTTGCATAGTCACAACTATGATAGAGAATATCCAGAACCAATCAAAAATCCATATTCAGGTTCGCCGTCGAAAATCGAGCGAAAAATCCCAACTCGGATCGATAATACTATCTCGAAATTCTGTGTTCGAATCTGGATCAAATCACTATGCGAATAGAATAATATATGTTCATCCTACGTATTTAACTTCATTGATTATTAGCCAAATCAATTCTCTTTTCTATTCACATTTCCTTCAATTCCATTCACTTATTCTCAATTGCTTCCATTTCCAATTGAGTTATTACTCTTAATCATTTACAACATTTCATTATTAAACACAATAACCATTTATGATAATAACTAAGATTATCATATCTGGAAATCAATTCATTATTATTTTTATTCTGAAAACACTTCTACAAATTCAAGATTTTAATTTTAGTTTGGATCCATTTCAACTTATCTTCATTCAATTTCAATTTGGTTGTATTACTATTACCCCTTAATTCTCATTATTTTATTTTATTCCAATTAATTTAACAACCAATTTCTTAAATATATTTAATAATTAGAAAATTATTTCTATATACATCAAAAGATAAACTTATATAAAAATCATTTATTTTTAAAACCATTTAAAAACCTTTATATAAGAAAATAGCAAGTACGCTCTCATATATATATACACTCAACTCATCTTAGGGTACTATTGACCCTATCCTTAATGAGTAATCCCAACAGAGCCAAGGTTCTCGCTTAACCTTCTGCTCTGATACCAAATGTAACGACCCGGGGTTTCAACTCTGAAAATCCCAGATAGTTAGGAAGGAAAGAGATAGAAGAAGAAGAAGAAAACAGAAACACAGAATCACCTATTCTCACATTCGCAGCGGATCAAAATATAATATCACATAAATAACAGTTTTACAAAAAGAAATGCATCAATACACTTTTACATTTTATATCAGAGTTACGCTATTACACAACACAGGACAATTTGAAAACATGTCTCAGATAATCAACAATAATATATACAACAGATATCACTCCATACGTTCCTGCCATCCAGCTTGCCTCCTGAGCTCCAGAACGTCCTTACCTGAAAATCTGTAATACTCGGTCTGACCCGAGCATTACATCAAAGTAACACCCGGGTCAGGCTGGAAACCAGCGTGAGTAAACCCATATAATACTAAATTCAAATCTTAAAGGAACCCGGGTAACTCGTACTTCCTACGAGTTCATTATACTCAATTACTTAAATCAAATTCCAAGTAGTCCTACTTACCCTTTCTGTCTATTGATTTCTCACAGTAGTCCAAATAGAATCATGTAGATTATAATTCGAAGTGGGTTCGGGTATTACTGATACCCGATCGTTGTCTCTTCGAATACAATAACACCTTAACTCAAGTTATTCAAGTGAAAACAATTCAACTTTAAATACAACAATTCTTTATAGAAGGATGACCACATTATAACCGTTCTTACCAAATCATATCACTATTATTTCATATCTGAAATATCCAGTAATTTCAATGTATTTAATATCATTCAATCATTTCTGAGTGAAACAAATCAATCCATACTATCTCAAATTAATTTAATTAACCATAATTGAAATCAATTTTCTTTACCCACCTTTAAATCATATTTACTAATTAATTATAAACCAATTAATTAATCATGCAATGGTCATCCATCTTAATAAACCTTCCTTGATTAATTATCTTTAATTACATTACTCCAAGTAATTATTCCTTAATTACTTCTCCTAAGTAATTAACCTTTAATTACATCCCATTAAGTAATTTCCTTTATAATTTCTTTTTTTCATTTCAAATTAAGTTTGAAAATAACTTAAGGATTTAACTTAAAACATTTAAGTTAACAAATCATACAAATTTATTTGTACAACTATTCATTACAGGGAAAAGAATTTTCAAGGGAATTTGTTAAACTCGATTATTTAAAATTTAAAGGCTTACTTTTATTTAAATTTAAAAACTGGTTAAACATTCGCTTTAGTTTAACCCATATGTACTTGAACCAAAACCAAGTACATCTCTTCATTTTTTTTTTCTGTTAACTTAAATTTTTAAAACTGTTTGGTTTAAAATATTAAACTGTGAAAACCTTAACAGTTCATAAAAGTTTTGCAAATGACCCCAGAGACACTCGAGCCAAAACTAAATCCTCACGAGTTCCTCCCCGAGGCAACTGCCATCCCAACATCAACAGACACGACCATGCCATCGTGCAACCTACACCACCCACGGTGATCTTCCGACCATCGCCAGAACTCCCCACACATCCATGGTCGCTCTAACAACCTATCTCGATCATCAAAACACCATCACACTCCATAATTCCAAATCGAGTTATCCAGTTGGAACTAGAACCCCACCCACTTGCCAGAAAAAAACATCGCCTCATCAATTCTGACCACCGGAGGATGAACAACCTCGTCCACCCCTTGCCAAACACCTACGCAACCAATCCCCTAAATCTCGACCCACTCGATCAACCATTGATGCAACAGTGACCACCAATTCGACCCTGAACCAAACTAGGTTAAAAACTTAGTTCTCCCTATCGCCGCCGCCACGACGAACTACCACCACTTCTACCATTTTCCCCATCATCTCCGATCATCCTACTACCACCAGACGGAACCCCGACCCTCCCAACCATCTTGACCACCAGAAAACCCTCAAATACCAATTTCTAGACATCACCAAAATGTCCATTCAATACATCATTAAAAATTGTGATTTCGATTTTAAAAATCCTAACTTTCTATGTTGATTCAAGTTTTAATCCTGAAACAACAAATTAAAACATTTGATTTAACATATTTTTAACATTCCTACTGTATTTTACATTTTCTAGCATAAATTCAGTCTTTAAATTCTTGCATCTATTTATACATCATTATTTATGTATAAACAACAGGTTGATTTGAAATCCAAGGCCTACAATAAATTGTTAAGGTGATTTGGTATTTTGAAGTTAAACTAAATTTGTATCTGTATGCAGAGTTGAAGATGATCATAACTGACCTTCATAATTTAATATATTCATATATCAAGAATTACTAAACATACCAGTATAATTATACCATACCACAGATTTAAACAACCCTCAAGTAGATGAGGATTTTAGCCTTGAAATAGAAGAGTTACTCACCTGTATAATAATTGACCAGAGAATTCATTTCCAGGATAATGAACACCATCAGCCTGGGTTGGTTTCAGAGTCTTGTTTTGATGATCTTAATTGTTGTTTGATGGTAATAGATTTAGTTGCCGTATTGTTTCTAGGTTGCTATATTTTCTCTTTTTCTTTTATAAATACATCATATAGTAAATTAAACTACCTTTAAAATTAACTTTATAAACTTTCAAATGTTTTCTATTCTCAGATCCTAGTCTATAATGAAATGCAAATGAAGATAGGAATTGTTTATTTGATGAAGTGCACTGTAAAATAAACAGAGCTGATCATCAGCTATATCACATACCTATATACACATCCATTTACATCTAAACATACATACAAATCATTTCAAACCATTTAACTTCTAGACTTCATTCATGCATCAAGTTCAAGTCTTAGATTTTATACTGTTTAATATCAAAATTTACTCACAGTTAATTGATGAGCAGAGAAGTTTTGAAACTGGGTATGCTTGATAATCTTTTGAAAACTGGAAACTTGTTGAAATGATCTTGCCTTGAGAGTTGGAAACTTGCTTTAAACTGAGACGATTTCTTGCTGAGATTTGAGATAGTTGATTTCTTTAAATCTTTTCTGGTTTGATTATTTTTGTTACAGGATTTGATTTCCTGGTTTTAAATTTCCAGGTTTAATTTCTCTGGTTTTTCTTTTTCGTTTTCTTGAGAAGGATGAAAGAAGATTATACATTAGCCTGGTTTAACATTTTGATTTTTATTTTCATCAAAAACTTAAAGAAATAAGGTTGCCACTTGTATTATTATGCTAACACTAAGATAACAAATGTCAATGTATGTTATCCTTAGCTTCCACTTGTATTTTACATGTAAATGATATCTTTATGTGTTTTCATCTTATATTTCCATAAATACTTTTCTCTTATGTTTATATTACTTAAAGAAAATGTTATATAAGATTTAATTATATACTAAGTAACCATATATATATATATTAGCATTAAAATGTAGAGTTTATTTAAATAGCTTTTGGAAATCATCATGTTGAACTCAAAACAATAGCTTCCTAATCATAATATAAATATATATATACACACTTGTATATATATGTATAAGTATACACTAAAAATTCTCAATATTATAAAGTTTGTACATGTCTATTTCAAATTTGTTAATTTACTATAAGATATATCATTTCCAAATATTCATAATTCAATATTATTATAGCTCAAATCCATTTAGATATCTTTATATTATCACCTCTTCATTTGTTCACTTATAAATCAGTATTTTATTAATTCAATCCGGTTAATTATCAATTAACAGATGTCCGAAAAATCCGGGTTATCACAATTTCATCTTCCAAAATATCTTTTACTAGATATAAAATTTCCACACTTCAAAAATAAATCAATGTTTATTTTTAGACAGAATTATCATTTCTTTTATAAATTCCATAGTGAATTTATATTTCCAAAAATATCTACTGATATACGATTTCCAAATCGATTTCAGTATTCACTTTCGTTTTATCTTTAAGAAGATAAATCTCAAAAACGTTCATTTCATTTTGGAAAAGTATTTCCATACTTATTCAAAAAAAATAAGTATTTCGCAAATCTATTTATTTTCAACATTTGAAAATATTCAATATACTTAAATCAATATTAAGTATATATTCATTCTTTAAGGAAGTCATTAATTTTAACATCTATTTGAGTCAAAACGAATGTTGCGTAAAACATCGTTACGACGACTCAAAATCACTAGTATAGGGATTCGGATTTAAGATAGATATATAAATCCCAATACTACATAAAACATTTCCCTTTCGGAAATCATCTACTATAACAACAGTGTGTTATAGTCCAACATTTCCTTATTTCTCGAAAACGTCTATTTCAACAAGAACTGTTGAAATCTATGATTTCGATTCATAATACATTTTAAAACATCTTTAAAATGTTTAACTTCATTTTTAATATCACTTCTTCAAAAATGAATCCATTTTATTCAGTAATATATTCACTGTCCAAAATCGTGAATATACTTCACTTAACCAAATTTCAATCTTTTCTACACATTTATTTCAAAACTAATTCGCTATCCAAATTCGCGAATATATCTTCTTTAATAACCTTCTATATTTGATTTATCAAATTCAATTGATTTCGAATTTATAAAACAACGATTATAAATTCTATTTCTATTTTATAACAACTTCGACTTATACATTTCTTTTTATTAACTTCTATACTTTACTTATCAAGATAAGTGATTTCGGATCTATAACCAACTTTTATAAATTCCAATTCCATTCATAAAAACTTCAATACCAAATCAATTTCAATATTGATTTCTAAATTTATTTTCAACTTTAAAATAAAATTTCCATACTGATTTCTCAAAAATTCATTTCCAAATATTAAATCAATTACAGATTGATTTCTAATTTTATTTATCCCTACTAAAATAAATTCTTATTTTCCTTCAAATTTTTCAATATCCTGTTTTTTTAATGGATTCTTTAAATTGAAGTCATTTTACATTGACTTCCCAAATCATTTCAATTTACCAAGTAAATTTCTAATCGGATTTCCAACTTATCTTCTTTTAATAAATTCCTTTTTAAGAAAATAAATTTCAATCGTTTCTTTCAATCTATTTAAAAATCCAGATTCTTAAATTAAATTCTTCAATTTATAATCACTATTTTACGAAATCCATTTATTTAACATTTTCACTTGATTCTGGAATTAATTTGATAAGATTATAAAAATTAACCTTTTATACTTTAAAAGTTCCTTTCTTCAAAATTTCTTCCATTTCAAAAATTGATTCACTTAGAAAATTTCTACTTGAATTTCAAAAATTCAATTTCGTTAATCTTTGGAATCCAATGATATCAAACATCCATTCAGCTAAATTTTAGCTTTCGAACAATTTCCAGACATCAATATGATCAATATAATCATTCACAGATTCATATCACAGTATAAATAAATTCAATCAATATGAGGGGTCCAGTTGGATCCCTCCAACCTGTTTCCCTGCATCCAAAGACGTCAGCACAATACCAATTCCACTTCGAGGTGGAATATCGCGGTATATAGGTTTTTATAAAAATCCGCTTACTAACGGCGCAATAGGGTCTCATCCGCTATACGAGGCGGGAAATCATCAATCCAATATATACATATGCCAATATGTATATATTGCTATATATAGATATATATCCTACTATATCTAATATCACATCCAATAGCAATCAAATCAATCAATAAATAACTGAAAATTCAACTTTCATTTGAGTGAGAAGATCTCACCTTGGCTTTTATTAGCAATCCATTTTTCATTTCAGCTAGTTCCTCCATTTCAGACCTAGTATAAACAATTTATACAATTCTATTAATATTTAAATTAATCGATTAATTAATTCTTAATACATTGGTTTTAACTATTAAATTTGTTATAAATAAATTCCCTTTTTAAATAAATTTATAGTAACTGAAATAATTATATAAGTCAATTTAACAAATTAATCCCTTGAATTCATTATTTTAAAATTATATAAGTTAGAAAATAAATGTATAACTTAGTAATTTATTTCACAGTAAAGTAGATTCCTTTTTAAAATTCTTTTAACAGTTGAATTCTTAATTTAAAATAGGCATGTGAAAATATCTATTTGTTAACAACTTTAAAATTGAACAGTTCATTCATATATTTTTTTTTATAAAACTACATATATACATATACATAGAATTTGAAAACTGTATTTATTACTTCATCGTCACTTTATTTTTTTCAAATCTATATACATTTATTTTCAACATTTATCCAAAACTGGAATTATTTTACTGTAAACATTCTCTATTTTTCTTTCTATACCCATATATTAGTATAAATCGAAATAACTTAAAATTATACCTTACTGTATATATTAATTTCAGTTTTAAAATAGCATTTACCTCACTGATGTGCTCACGGCATCGCGACCCCTACTTCCAGTCGCGAGCTTCCATCGATCCAAAATCCATCGTTTTCCCTACAGCGATTTGCCTCATCTCCATGTAACGACCCGTATTTTTACGGATCGACATGTTCGTCAAAATCTGGAATTTTAGCACTTTCATGTCATTTCAGATTTTTAGGCAGATTTGTCTAAGTCCTAGGTCGTACGCGACCTAAGGGTTGTTGGCAACTTAGAGAAGGTCTGCGACTTAAGAAAAATGTTGTGAGCGACCTAAGTTTTGTTAAGTGTTAGGTCGGCTGGGAGAGTTAGCGACCTAGTAGTTGCCGAGTTAGCGACCTAGTAGTTGCCGAGTTAGCAACCTAGTAGTTGCCGAGTTAGCGACCTAGTAGTTGCCGAGTTAGCGACCTAGTAGTTGCCGAGTTAGCGACCTAGTAGTTGCCGAGTTAGCGACCTAGTAGTTGCCGAGTTAGCGACCTAGTAGTTGCCGAGTTAGCGACCTAGTAGTTGCCGAGTTAGCGACCTAGTAGTTGCCGAGTTAGCGACCTAGTAGTTGCCGAGTTAGCGACCTAGTAGTTGCCGAGTTAGCGACCTAGTGGTTCTGAGTTAGCGACCTAGTGGTTCTGAGTTAGCGACCTAGTGGTTCCGTGTTGGCGACCTAAGGAGTTAACAAGTTGGCGACCTAAGGAGTTAACAAGTTGGCGACCTAAGGAGTTAACAAGTTGGCGACCTTAGGAGTTAGGCTAAGTGTTAGGTCGTGTGTTGTTTTAGGTCGACTTGTGTTAGGTCGCAACCCAACTGAGTCTTAGGTAGTTAGGTCGTTAGGTTGTTAGGTCGCTGGGGTTTCCTAAGTGTTAGGTCGCAAAGGAGTTAAGTCGTACATCTGTTAGGTCGCGTAGATTGCTAAGTTGTTAGGTCGCTAGGATAGTTTGTGTTAGGTCGCGTAGATCTATCTGTTAGGTCGGAGAAGCTTAGGTCGGAGAGTCTTAGGTCGGAAACGACCTAGGGAGATAGCCGTGTTGAGCGACTTAAGGAAATTTCTGCTATAAATAGGAGGGGTTGTTCTCACTTTTTGGGATCCGGATTTTGAAGCGACGAAGTGCTGCCATTTTGAGAGCTCGACTTCTACACTTCTTCACTTCTTTTCTCCACTTTAATCTAGTGCTTCCATCCATCCTAATCGAAGATCAAGATTGAAGATTCAAGAGCTTAGATTGAAGATCTTCATCTTTTCAAGAGAGGTTTCTTCATTTGAAGCGGATTTGTGGTAGATCTAGCTTCATCCTTCGCTGTCCAGATCTGAAGTGTGTTGATTTGAGGTTGTTTAGGTGATTTGGTGAGTGGTGATTATCTCTCACACGGATCCAAAGGAGTATATCGGATTGTTGGCTCGTTTTGGTGTTAAAATAGAGATTTCCATGCATTTTCTTCATCCTATGTGTAGATCCATATAGATCCATTGTTCATGATGATGTTACATCCATTTTATCATATGTTAACCTATGCAAGTTCATTCATCAAGTTTGTAGAGATATAATCCATGTTTTCATGCTTATTGGACTTTCAACTCTTTAATTACGAAAATGCCATTATTGTTATAATTGTCTACTTAGATCATATTTGAATGCTTGATTGCTTGGATTGATGTTTGATTTGATTGCTTGTTATGAACTAGATGATTGATGATTAGATTTAGATCGAAGATGATTCAAAAGCTAAGGGAAAGGCTCTTGAAAATGGAAAAGCTGCACGTGGCATATGTAGCGGGATGATGAAGCTCTTATGCATAGATTTGATGATGTGGTGATGAGATGAGGCTTTGCGAGGATGTAATGAAGCGAGGCAATCATATGATGAAGACTTGGTCTAATCCAGGCGGGATCATTCCAAGCATGTTGATAACTCGGTGATATGATTCGAGTTGAGGATAATGGATGCTCGAGAGGCGCTTGAGCTAGTATGGCAATAGTCGTCGAGGAGGATGACTAGGAGGTTGAGATCTCATCGTTGTTGAAGGTTCTAGCATGCTCTAAGCAAGAGTACATGGGGACGCCCAAAAGACTAAGTTGATGGTCGAGTACTCTGGGTAGATTCGATAATCCTAGGCACGGGTCACGATGACGTGCGGGAGTTATGTCTAGAACCGGGGTTACCATTAGCCCTTGACGGACGGCTGAAAGAATGTGCCGGTCATTCAATTAACGGTGATATCGCAACAATGATAACAGTGATAGCCGAGTCATGGATGTTTGGTTGTATCATCATTCGGTCTCAAGAGCGGTATTTCCTGGGTGCTTATCTGACCTTGGTTTTAGACCTTGGGATTTGTACTTGGAAAACATCGCTCTTGACTCGAGTGACAATTGCTTTACTTTAAATTGTATGCTCTGCTATGTTTGCTTCTGCTTAGTGTGTGTCTGGGGGCTATCACTGTAGAATGAGGTTGGAGTGGGAGGGTTGTATTCCTATTCCTTTTCCTTTATGCTCTTTTGGTATGTTGTTAGTTAATTTACTGCTCACTAAGACTGTTGTCTGACTCAAGGCTTTATGTTTTAATTCTTATTGCCTTGGGCTGTTCGTCCATTTTGGGACGGGCAGACTAGGTAGCAGGTGACAGGTGCTGTTCTCTTCTCACGATGCTGATATCGAAGACGAGCTAGAGGGTTGCATATTATCTCCTTATATGTACTGGATTTTTCCGCTGTTTTGTATTCTCTGAGAGTTATGTAGTGAGGCTGGATGTATTGACTATGTGGATGCTTGTATTCAACTATTATGGAGTTTTATATGATGTCATTTTATTCTGTAAAGCTTCACTATACATATGTTCTATTGTATTTTGTCCATGCGCTGTGAGTAATACGATAGATCCTGTTGTTTTAATCTTACCTTGACAATCGTCCATGGTCGCCTGGCACACTTTACAGCGCTCTATCTCTAGATTCGGTGCAGGGGTCATGGGCGGTCGTCACATTTGGTATCAGAGCATTGGTTGATCGATTTTACCCAACGCTCGCTGAAGTAACTACGTATGAGAGACGTAATTGTATTTTGATGGATGATTACTATATATAATATAGTAGCTTAGTAGGTTTGAGTCCTTTATGCAGTTGTTTCTCTAGATGTTCTAATCATTCCTTTTTATAGATATTGAGAATGAGTCAAAAAGGGAAACCAGCTGCTAGGGAAGGCCGTGCTACTGAAGGGGCTGCTGATTATGTTGCTATGTTCGAAACCATGATGACTTCGATCAGGAGAAGGATGTCAGCCCCGGGGCCATCAGTAGATGTTGGGGATCAAGTACAGGCTCCAAGATTGATGGATCACTTGGACGATTCATTTAGGAAGCTTGTGGAGGAAGCTCTCAGACATGAGAATCTGTTTCCTAAGGAAGGATCTGTTGTTGCTGTGACCAGGGAAGAGTCTAAACCCCAGCAGGGTAGAAACAAGAAGAGGAAGCAGCAGCAGCAGAAGGGTAAGGATGGTCAGAAGAAGCCGAAAGGCGAAGTGACTTGCTACAACTGTCAGCAGAAAGGCCATCTCTCCAAGGATTGCAAGAATCCGAAGGCGCCGGCGAAGTGCCACAACTGTGACAAGCCAGGGCATTTCAGGAAGAATTGTCCAGAACCGAGTAGGGACAAGCAGATTGTGCAGGCTTATGCTTTAGGAGCTGTTCCGTCGTCTTCGATAGCTCCTACTGCTGAAGAGAAGGGAAAGAGTGTGGTTGTTCAAGGTATTCTTTTCCTATGTGGTGTTCCAGTTAGAGTTCTGTTTGATACTGGAGCGTCGCATTCGTTTGTGTGTAATGAACTAGTAGGCCGGTTAGGTTTGAAGCCGGATATTGTTGATAGGCCATTGGTTGTGACTAATCCAGTTGGGGGTTCGTCTTGTTTGTGTATGTTATGCCGTGGTCTAGTTGTGTCGAGTCATGGTTGCTCTTTTGTTTGTGATTGTTTTGTTCTGAACTTTGCGGGGTTCGGAATTATTTTGGGTATGGACTGGCTTAGGAAGTATGCGGCTAAGGTTGACTGTGAGAGGCTGGAGGTGACAGTCGAGAATGTGGAAGGGCGAAAGATTGTGATACGATGTAAGCATGAGGAAGGCGTCTTCATGAGCTTCATGTATTCGCTAGTTGTTCCACGGGATGGACTGTCTTTAGTGCCAATCGCAAATGGATTCGAGGATGTCTTTGACGAAGTCAAAGGGTTGCCGCCGCATAGAGAGATCGAGTTTCGTATAGATCTAGTTGAAGGAGCCAGACCTGTTGTGATGCCTCTTAGGCGGATGGCGCCTAGGGAACAGCAAGAGTTGAGGGTGCAAGTTGATGATCTTTTGCAGAAAGGATTCATTCGGCGTAGTGTGTCCGAGTGGGGTGCACCAGTTGTGTTTGCAACCAAGGCAGATGGGTCGTTGAGATTGTGCGTCGATTATCGTGAGCTGAATAAGGTGACTAAGGAGAACAAGTATCCATTACCGAGAATAGATGACTTGTTTGATCAGCTTCACGAAGCTAAGGTGTTTTCTCAGATGGATTTGGCAACGGGATTTCACCAGTTGAGAGTGGCTAAGGATAGGGTGCCGAAGACTGCTTTTAGGACACCATCCGGTTTCTTTGAGTGGCTGGTAATGCCGTTTGGATTGACTAACGCGCCAGCATATTTTGTGGATCTTATGAATAGAGTGTTCAGAGATCAGTTGAACAAGTTCGTACTTGTGTTCGTGGATGATATTCTGATTTATTCCAGAACGGAAGAAGAGCACAGGACGCACTTGCGTATTGTTTTGGAAATCCTGCGGAAACATCAACTGAAGGCTAAGTTTTCAAAGTGTCACTTCTGGAAGAGTGAAGTGAGGTTCTTAGGCCATGTGATTTCTGGAAATGGAATAGCGGTTGATCCCGCTAAGGTGGCAGCAATCCAGGATTGGGTTAGACCTAAGAATGCATCAGAGGTGAGAAGTTTTCTTGGATTAGCAGGATATTATCGACGGTTTATCAAGGACTTCTCCAAGGTAGCTGCACCGTTAACAGGATTAACGAAAAAGAACCAAGTGTTCAGTTGGGATGCTAAGTGTGAGCAAGCTTTCGGAATCCTGAAAGAGCGACTAACGAGTGCTCC
This sequence comes from Allium fistulosum, assembly GCA_030737815.1. Taxonomy (NCBI): domain Eukaryota; kingdom Viridiplantae; phylum Streptophyta; class Magnoliopsida; order Asparagales; family Amaryllidaceae; genus Allium; species Allium fistulosum. The sequence goes on along the minus strand of CM060903.1, from coordinate 872,237,695 downwards.
TGTTTTGACTATTCCAAGTGGGAATGATGAGATGGTGGTTTACACCGATGCATGTGGTACTGGACTTGGAGCAGTGCTGATGCAGAAGGATAAAAGTTGTTGCGTATGCTAGTCGACAACTGAAGCCGCATGAAAAGAATTACCCAACTCATGATTTGGAGTTAGCGGCGATTGTATTTGCTCTGAAGATGTGGAGGCATTATCTGTTGGGAGTTCGATTCGAGTTGTTTACGGATCATAAGTCGTTGAAGTATCTTTTCTCCCAGAAGGATTTGAATCTTCGACAGCAACGTTGGCTAGAGTTTTTAGCATCATATGATTTTGGTATAGCTTATACTCCGGGAAAAGGTAACGCAGTGGCTGATGCGTTAAGTCGAAGACATGCAGGATTGGGAGCCATGTTTTCTGAATGGAAGAGTCTCGAGTATTTAGCTGGATTTGACTTCAGGCCTAGATGCGAATTGGAACCTGAAATGTTGGCAAACTTATCGATAAGACCGACTCTTGTGGAAAGGATTGGCGAGAGTCAAAAGCGAGATGATAAGCTTGTCAAGATTATCCGTGAATTGGAATCTGGATTGGAGCCAGAAAAGGATAAAGGAGTCGAGGTCGATAGAGAAGGTTGGCTTCGAAAGCAAGGACGACTAGTGGTTCCCGATATAGATGAATTGAGGAGTGAAGTTCTGAAGGAAAGTCATCACTCGAAGTTGACAATTCATCCAGGTGGAAATAAGATGTATCGGGATATGAAGAGAAACTACTACTGGGAAGGCATGAAGAAGGATGTTGGAGATTTCATTTCCAAGTGTATGAACTGTCAGTTGGTAAAGGCTGAACAGAAGAAGCCAAGTGGATTGCTTCAACCCTTAGAAGTTCCTACATGGAAGTGGGAACAAGTGTCGATGGATTTTATTGATGGATTGCCTAGAACCAGAACGGGAAATGAAGGGATTTGGGTCATTGTGGATCGTCTGACTAAGAGTGCACGATTCATTCCTGTTCGATCGACTAGGACTGCATCAAAGTTGGCTGAGTTGTATGTGAAGTGGATAGTTCGATTCCATGGTATTCCGAAGAGTATAGTGAGCGATCGAGATCCATTGTTCACTAGTGGATTTTGGAAGAGCTTCCAGGAAGTTTTGGGAACCGAGTTGTGTTTGAGTACAGCTTATCACCCTCAGACAGATGGTCAGACCGAGAGAGTCAACCGAGTTTTGGAAGATCTTCTTAGAGCATGTGTTTTGGACTTCGGAGGATCATGGGAAGATCACCTTCATTTGGTGGAGTTTGCGTACAACAACAGTTACCAGTCAAGCATTGGTATGGCACCGTATGAGGCATTGTATGGAAGACCGTGTAACTCTCCGACATGTTGGTTGGAAACTGGAGAAAAGCTGATGCTTGGGCCAGAGATGATTCGACAGACTTCGGATTGCATAGAGATCATTCGGCAACGAATGAAGGCAGCCCAAGACCGTCAGAAGAGTTATGCTGATAAGCGTCGAAAGGATTTGGAGTTCGACGTGGGAGATATGGTTTTTGTGAAGATTTCTCCACTGAAGAATGTTATTCGATTCGGGAAGAAAGGAAAATTGACTCCGAGATTTGTTGGACCATTCCCGATCATCGAGCGAATTGGAAAGCTCGCCTACAGATTGGAGTTACCTGAGAAGATGTCGGGTGTGCACAATGTTTTTCATGTATCTTATCTACGGAAGTATGTGCACGACTCGAATACAGTGGTTTCTGCTGATAGCTGTGAAGACTTAGAAGTTGATCCAGTTGATAGAAGACCTCGTAAGCCGCTTCGTGTTGTTGAAACCGACACGAAACAGCTTAGGAGGAAGGTAGTTAAGTTGCTCAAGATACAATGGAGTGATGATGATAACGACTGTACGTGGGAGGTGGAAGAGAGGATGAAGGCAGCTCATCCTGAACTCTTCAAGGTATGGCCCTAAGGTGTCGTCTCATCTCGCGATATTGTAACTTGTTCTAAGTCTTAGAATTCTGTACGCTAAGCTAGAATTGGATGCATGGTTTGTTGATTGTTATGGATGGTAGGCGTACAGAATAGTTTTGATTGCTTGGAATTTCGGGGGCGAAATTTCTAAGGGGGAGAGAATGTAACGACCCGTATTTTTACGGATCGACATGTTCGTCAAAATCTGGAATTTTAGCACTTTCATGTCATTTCAGATTTTTAGGCAGATTTGTCTAAGTCCTAGGTCGTACGCGACCTAAGGGTTGTTGGCAACTTAGAGAAGGTCTGCGACTTAAGAAAAATGTTGTGAGCGACCTAAGTTTTGTTAAGTGTTAGGTCGGCTGGGAGAGTTAGCGACCTAGTAGTTGCCGAGTTAGCGACCTAGTAGTTGCCGAGTTAGCAACCTAGTAGTTGCCGAGTTAGCGACCTAGTAGTTGCCGAGTTAGCGACCTAGTAGTTGCCGAGTTAGCGACCTAGTAGTTGCCGAGTTAGCGACCTAGTAGTTGCCGAGTTAGCGACCTAGTAGTTGCCGAGTTAGCGACCTAGTAGTTGCCGAGTTAGCGACCTAGTAGTTGCCGAGTTAGCGACCTAGTAGTTGCCGAGTTAGCGACCTAGTAGTTGCCGAGTTAGCGACCTAGTGGTTCTGAGTTAGCGACCTAGTGGTTCTGAGTTAGCGACCTAGTGGTTCCGTGTTGGCGACCTAAGGAGTTAACAAGTTGGCGACCTAAGGAGTTAACAAGTTGGCGACCTAAGGAGTTAACAAGTTGGCGACCTTAGGAGTTAGGCTAAGTGTTAGGTCGTGTGTTGTTTTAGGTCGACTTGTGTTAGGTCGCAACCCAACTGAGTCTTAGGTAGTTAGGTCGTTAGGTTGTTAGGTCGCTGGGGTTTCCTAAGTGTTAGGTCGCAAAGGAGTTAAGTCGTACATCTGTTAGGTCGCGTAGATTGCTAAGTTGTTAGGTCGCTAGGATAGTTTGTGTTAGGTCGCGTAGATCTATCTGTTAGGTCGGAGAAGCTTAGGTCGGAGAGTCTTAGGTCGGAAACGACCTAGGGAGATAGCCGTGTTGAGCGACTTAAGGAAATTTCTGCTATAAATAGGAGGGGTTGTTCTCACTTTTTGGGATCCGGATTTTGAAGCGACGAAGTGCTGCCATTTTGAGAGCTCGACTTCTACACTTCTTCACTTCTTTTCTCCACTTTAATCTAGTGCTTCCATCCATCCTAATCGAAGATCAAGATTGAAGATTCAAGAGCTTAGATTGAAGATCTTCATCTTTTCAAGAGAGGTTTCTTCATTTGAAGCGGATTTGTGGTAGATCTAGCTTCATCCTTCGCTGTCCAGATCTGAAGTGTGTTGATTTGAGGTTGTTTAGGTGATTTGGTGAGTGGTGATTATCTCTCACACGGATCCAAAGGAGTATATCGGATTGTTGGCTCGTTTTGGTGTTAAAATAGAGATTTCCATGCATTTTCTTCATCCTATGTGTAGATCCATATAGATCCATTGTTCATGATGATGTTACATCCATTTTATCATATGTTAACCTATGCAAGTTCATTCATCAAGTTTGTAGAGATATAATCCATGTTTTCATGCTTATTGGACTTTCAACTCTTTAATTACGAAAATGCCATTATTGTTATAATTGTCTACTTAGATCATATTTGAATGCTTGATTGCTTGGATTGATGTTTGATTTGATTGCTTGTTATGAACTAGATGATTGATGATTAGATTTAGATCGAAGATGATTCAAAAGCTAAGGGAAAGGCTCTTGAAAATGGAAAAGCTGCACGTGGCATATGTAGCGGGATGATGAAGCTCTTATGCATAGATTTGATGATGTGGTGATGAGATGAGGCTTTGCGAGGATGTAATGAAGCGAGGCAATCATATGATGAAGACTTGGTCTAATCCAGGCGGGATCATTCCAAGCATGTTGATAACTCGGTGATATGATTCGAGTTGAGGATAATGGATGCTCGAGAGGCGCTTGAGCTAGTATGGCAATAGTCGTCGAGGAGGATGACTAGGAGGTTGAGATCTCATCGTTGTTGAAGGTTCTAGCATGCTCTAAGCAAGAGTACATGGGGACGCCCAAAAGACTAAGTTGATGGTCGAGTACTCTGGGTAGATTCGATAATCCTAGGCACGGGTCACGATGACGTGCGGGAGTTATGTCTAGAACCGGGGTTACCATTAGCCCTTGACGGACGGCTGAAAGAATGTGCCGGTCATTCAATTAACGGTGATATCGCAACAATGATAACAGTGATAGCCGAGTCATGGATGTTTGGTTGTATCATCATTCGGTCTCAAGAGCGGTATTTCCTGGGTGCTTATCTGACCTTGGTTTTAGACCTTGGGATTTGTACTTGGAAAACATCGCTCTTGACTCGAGTGACAATTGCTTTACTTTAAATTGTATGCTCTGCTATGTTTGCTTCTGCTTAGTGTGTGTCTGGGGGCTATCACTGTAGAATGAGGTTGGAGTGGGAGGGTTGTATTCCTATTCCTTTTCCTTTATGCTCTTTTGGTATGTTGTTAGTTAATTTACTGCTCACTAAGACTGTTGTCTGACTCAAGGCTTTATGTTTTAATTCTTATTGCCTTGGGCTGTTCGTCCATTTTGGGACGGGCAGACTAGGTAGCAGGTGACAGGTGCTGTTCTCTTCTCACGATGCTGATATCGAAGACGAGCTAGAGGGTTGCATATTATCTCCTTATATGTACTGGATTTTTCCGCTGTTTTGTATTCTCTGAGAGTTATGTAGTGAGGCTGGATGTATTGACTATGTGGATGCTTGTATTCAACTATTATGGAGTTTTATATGATGTCATTTTATTCTGTAAAGCTTCACTATACATATGTTCTATTGTATTTTGTCCATGCGCTGTGAGTAATACGATAGATCCTGTTGTTTTAATCTTACCTTGACAATCGTCCATGGTCGCCTGGCACACTTTACAGCGCTCTATCTCTAGATTCGGTGCAGGGGTCATGGGCGGTCGTCACACTCCACGTCGATGCCAGTCGACGAATCCATGCCACCGTGCCCTAGCTTGACTCGACAAACGCGATGCCCTAAAAATCGATCGCGATTTTGTTTTCTGAACTGCTCCCTCCCACGCGAGTCTTCCTGCCTTAGTTTCGACGAACCCATCGCCTTCCCGAGCCTCGCGTCCACCAACAAACGCGCGACACTATGAAGTCGCCCCATTCCCAACCTGTCGAAGCACCGTCGACCTGCGCGTGCACTCGAGCCACCATAATTCGACTTCGATTCCTTGCCTCGCAGTTGACATCGCCACCATTGACATTGCGAACGGCAAGGGTTAGGTATTTGAGAAGGAACGAGCGTCATTCGATTTGTTTTAAACAGAGGAAGCGGCCCCCTTTTTCTTTCGAACGAAAACCAAATTTCGTTCAGTTGATTTTGCTTCGTAATTTGAATTGTATCTGGGTTTAAGGAGAGCGGCCATTTTTTCTTTGATTTTACTGAGAGGAGGGAAAGACGTGATGATTCTTAAAAAGGAATGGGGAAGAGAACAAAGAGTAAGCGGCCATACTTCACACGATCTCGTACCCGTGATTGTAGGCGTGAGTTAAGGGAACGAACGTGTATATGTTTGACCAAATTTAAGTTTAAATTTAAATTCGAATTCGAATAAATTTCAATGCGTTTTCCTGTCGTGTGCTCACATATAAACTTCGAAAAATACGAAATTTGAAACTTGGCAATAATCCAATATTCCGGACCCAATGGAGCTGGTTTCGTCGAATTCCGAGACTGTTTAAAAAATGACTATTTTTAAATATCGATTCGAACAATTAATTTCAAAACTGATCAAACCAATTCCAACTTCGATTCTGAAGCTTCTATCACCTTCAGTATCATTATAATAAATTTTAGAAGCTTTTGAAATATTTTTCTTCAGTTTAAAAATTGTAGATTCAGATTTTTATTCAACTTACAATAGATTAAATTTTAAAATTTAATCGTCAGTTCCAAAGTTATATTCGGGATTCAAATTAAATCATCGTTCAAATATTTAAAATTAATTAAATATTCTCAATTTAATTTGTTCGAAATTCTGGGTCGTTACAACTGCAGACCATTATAGCATTTCCAGAGAATGCTATAATAGACCTGAGTTCAATATTAGCCTATAAGTTCAATTACAGAAACTACAGCATTTCAGAAATGCTGTAATAGCTCTTTTTACACAAATTTAGTTCAAAACAGAATCTATAGCATTTCTGAATGCTATTAAAAGTTAATTTCAGGTGTTAGTGTATTTCCAGCAATTAAATAACTTTAATTTAAAACACATAAACATTTTAAAAATCATATTTTAACATTTAAAATGTTCATTTACATATCGTTTAACATATATCTTTTCATAATAAATTTCTTATAATAAAATCCAATTTTCAACAATTTACTTAATAAATTTAAGTGTAAAAGTTTCCAATACTTCACATTTCAACAAATAACTTAACACTTCAAATTTAAATTACCATTTCACAAATTTAACTAAATTTCCAATTTTATTTAATTAACTTAACCCTTTAATTTAAACCAAATTTCACATTTCCTAGTCAAGTTATATTTTAAAAGATCACTTTTAAACATTCACTTATTTAACCACTTAAATTCATAGAAAAATCAATAATACTTTAATAAATCACTTAAATTCAAATTTAATCAAATTATCATATTTACCATTTCCAAATAAAATTTAATATCCATTTTATTTATATAACTTAAATATCATTTTTAACCAAAATTCCAAATTTCCAACTTAAGTTATATTTCAAAAATCCAGTTAAACCATTCATTAATTACATTTTTAACACATAGAAAAAAATCATAATTTCTTTATTTTAAAACATATCAAAATCTATTTAAATCAAATTTCATAAATTTATAATTTTTTTTAAATACTTAAAAAATATCCAAAACACTTTATAAAATAACCACGGGCCTGTATATAATTTTCTAACCTAGGTCAAGTGATACAGATATGTATCATTTCAATCCGCAGTTAAAAAAAGAAAAATTCGGGTTCTATCATTTCAAACCCGCAATCCCAAGTTAAAATAAATTAAATAAAAATCGTTCAGGCCTATCATTTCAGCCCATAACAATTTTTCCCTATTCTAAAGTCTGTTCGGGTATGTATCATTTCAACCCATAGTGATTCTAGTCTACAGGGAACTTGCAATGGTGATAACTGATATAAATAACAGAATAACATTAAATAACAGTAACATATGATATAACAAGTGTATAAACATCATATGATCATAATATAGTCAAGTATAACATGATAATATATTTCTAGAGATTCACAGGGTGTCAATTTACTAGTTATATAGGTACATATTGTCTGGTGAGAATAACTCACCTCTTTGTGCTGGAGATTGCTATCAAATGCACAAACTGAGATCTTCGAAGGCATGAAAGCACGAATAAGATTGGATATTGAGAGAGCCAAAGATAAATCTCCTTGAAAACATTCAAACAAAACAAGACAATATACACATAAATATTCAACGCAAAACAATGTTGAAACAATGCAGATAAGAAGCAACAACGAAATAGATTACTTGACCATGCTTTAACCATTCAAAAGCTCGAACAAGGGGTTCATTTCTCAGCCATGATGATGATGAGTGTGAGAGAGACAAGGTTAACTCCTCGGAATACATAAGACAAAACAATCCAAACAATATAAGTTTTCAACCCAAATTTTAATAGAACAATGTTAGAAAGGACTGCACAGAATCAAATAGAAATGCTTGCACTTGCTTTCAACCTTTACTAGGTTCAGCCATGAGGGAAACTACAGGTCTAAGGCAATGGTTTTGGGTCTGGTTTGGACCAAGGGATACACGGCTACAAGCTAGAGATGATGGGGAAGTTATAACATAGGTATGTGAAGAGTTTTAGGCACACTAGCGTGGTTTTTGGTCAACAAAAGGGCTCGGCCATAGGAGTTTGGGCTTGGCCATTCAAGTTCAGATCTGGACAGAGGTGGAGAGGGGTGTGTTGTGGTCAGGTCAGGGAGGTGGTGGTGGCTATGGTGGTGGTTTGGGTGGTGGTTGAGGTGGGTGAGCATGTAGAGGTCAATAAACATGGTTTTTAGGCATCTAGGTTGAAATTTGGGGGGTTTTACCATCAAAATGGTTCGGCTATGGTCAGATCTGGTGGAGTGGGGGCTGGTGGTGGTCGGGAAGAGAGGGAAGGAGGTGGTGGCAGAGGAATAGGGGTAGAGGCCGATCTCAATCAGGGAAGAAGGCAAGCAAAATAGCATAGAAAAAGAGGAAAAGTAGGAAGAAAGAGATGGAGGCCATTACCTAATTTTCTCTAGCCGTGAGAAACAATTGAAGATGGGATATTTTTTCACGTGAATGCCAAATGAGATGACGGCTACACTAGGGTTTTACATGGCTAGGCAATTAATTTTGAGGAGTTAAAGGAATTAAAGGATTTGGTAAATAAAAGGGCTTCCGTTTCAAAGCGTTACACAACCCTTCACATTTCTTTCCTTATAAATCTTTATATAAACAAAATATTTCAGAAAAATACTATACAAACCGAAACTAAGTAAAGATATAAGAAAATAAATAATAAAATTTAAAGAAATTAGAAAAAATAATAAAAGAAATTGCTTAAAATACAAAACAATGTCCAGAAATTACAAATAAATCACCATTGACTTTGGAAAATTATTAACTTTAATTTAAAAATATTCTAAAACAAAATTTGAAATAAAAATGACTTTTAGAACATTTTCAAAGTGAAATAAATAATTAAATTCAGAGAAAATAGCAAGAGAATTGAAGAAATTGTTTAAAAATAGCAGACAGGACATGGAAATTTCACATAAATTACCATTGACTCTAGAAAAATGTCTACTTCACTTTAAAAATAATAAAAGACAAAAATATACATAAAATAACATATTAACACATATTAAAATAAAATATGACAAAGAAAATAAAATTTATAAAATTTAAAATAGGCAAAAATGCACAATAAAACAAATTATACTAAAAATTGAAATGTACATAACTTTTACATTTTAACTCCGTTTTCAATGAAACGAAAAGTACTGTTCAAGTTATTAAATCTATTTTCATAATAAAAGATAAAATTTATAATTTCAAACTATTTAAAATTTAAACTTAAAAGTCAAAGTTTGACTATTGACCAAAATTCACATTTTCAGGAAATATTAAATTTAGTCATATTTGGAATTCTAATCCACATCAAAGTCAAAGTTTATATTTAAAATAAGAAAATTTATTCTTTTTCATAAATAAAGCTTTTGAATCTGGAAAAAAATCAATTTAAGAATAATTTGTAAAATATAGGGTTGTTACACTCTCCCCCACTCAAAACTTTTCGTCCCTGAAAAGGAACGAGGTACGGGAAAGCACAGAAAAAGATAGAATGAAATAGAATTAAGACAAGATGATAAGAAGATTGGAATTATACCTGATAATTATTGTTATAGGTAAGTTTAACAAGATGGAGGTGATCAAATCAAGAATACAAGCACGAAAAAGATCCTCTAGAGTCGGAATCTCCCTTTTTAGTTAGCTCTTAATTTAACACATAACCTAACACTTTATTTAAAATACCCATTTCATAAATAGATATTCCTTTAATGAGTTACACTTAAAATTCCCATTTGAAAACCAAATTCTCAATTATCAAGTTTTAGTGATGTTAAAATACATTTTAACTATTTAAATCATAATTATTCATTTTTCAAGACATATCAATTTCATAAATAAAATATTTATCATAACAAATATAACAATCAAATTTCTTTACACATTTATTCATTTAGACATCAATTAAACTATGAATTCAAGTTAAATAAACTTTATTACCAAAAGTCCAATTCAAATGTATTTTATTTTATCTATTCAAAGATACATTATTTATTATACAACATATTCATTTCAGGAAATAACTTTTACTAAATTCCTAGGTTAGACTTAAGGTTCCATATTAAATCAAATTTGATTATTAAGTTATTTAAATAAAATCTCTTTAAATTCCTTTTTCACTATTTACCTCTGTTAATCTTTTATAACTAAAATTTAAGTGTATAACATTTATTATAACCACTCAAATTTTATTTATAAAATATCCTTTCTATATTGTATATTATCCAATTTCATATTCAACTTCTGTGTAATTTTGGTAAGTTATATTGGAATGAAATTGTATGTCATACAAATAAAACTTTCCAATTCAATTATCTCAAGTTTGAATCATTTATCCAAATTTTTGATTTTCTTTTTATAATTGAAATTATTCTTCAAGATGAAATTTAAGAATTAATTTTCCGGTTTCCTTCAAACCAGTTAGAGATAAATAAATATATGTACATAATATGTCAAATCAATTTAAATCATATATCTATATATATTATAAATCAAATCATATTTAGAAATTCAAATAAATTAAATCTTTCAAAACAAAGCTGTAGTAAGACTACAGAACGGTCTCTTCACTTCGAAACTCGAAAATGAACGTCGATGATGCTATAGTCATCACCGAAATTATTTTCCAGCGACAAAGAGAAGAGCACTTAATTTTTAAACTTTAAAATCCTTTAGAGACAAATTTTTATTCAAAAATACTTTAAATAATATATCCTTTTAAAACTTGAAAACACAAGGTTTGAAACCATTGGAAACTTGAATTCTCAAATTCTTGATTCAAATTCATTTCAGTTCCCGAATCAATTTATAAACAACTATTTATAAATTCATTTGTAGAACAATAAATGATAAATCAAGTATTATCATTTCAAATTATCAATTTAAATCAATTTATTAAGTTCCATAAATTTACTTATATATCAAAATTTTATTTCATTAATTAACCAAATTTAAAATAATATTGTGTCAGTTTGTTCTGTCAAAGTGTTTTAGAAATCCTATCGATAGCATTGATCAGACGAATCGATCGGAAATCCAAATCAACATCAACAACTCAAACAACACCATATATAAAACAAAACATAGATTTACAAGTACAATTCAAAATGTTTGGAGATATTTTGGAAACAAAATAAGATGATTAATTATCAACATATGAAGATGGATAAGCTTAGATAAATCGCGGGCAACCTTAACTGGGTCAACCGTGACTTAATGAATAAGATCAAATGTGTATTTTTTTCTGGGGTAAATCTACATCTGATCTCAAAAGATAGAGTTTGGAGTAATAAAAGATATTAGCATCTAAACCAAGGATAGATATAAATCTCTGGTGAATCGATGCTAATTTGTAAAGGAGTTTCCCCCTTTACCAGAAAATTAGAATATTGGCGAGACAGCCAATTCACTATAAAGATCATTCGAAGTGGAGTTATGTGGTACTCCAAAATCAAAAGAAGATGAATAGTGAGGGACAAGAATGAATTTTGAAACCGCAGGGAACGTTCCAAAAATTCAGAGGAAATTTGAATCAAGAGGAAAAGATTCAAGCTCGAACGAAAGTGATTCTGTAAATAAATCTACTCCATATGCTGAGTTTTGCCTCAAAGCCAAAGCTCTGATACCAACTGTAACGACCCGATATTCTCAACCATTCGCATCCATTATAAGTGTATAGGTAGACACTCATGCCGGAATTGAATTGCTCAAAATACCGCGTTGTAAATAAAATTTGGCAAATCTCAGAATATATAGTAAATAAATATAATCATAGATCACAGAGACAGAGTAAAATAATGCAGTGGAAGTAAAAGAAATAGTAGTTCATGAAGCTACTATATAAATATATCAGAGTTACATGAGATATAACAAAAAAATTGAATACAACAAAAGTCTCAATATAGTAACCAAGTACAAGCTGAGTAGAACAACGGAATTGAAATAGATAGGACATGACAAGCAGATAATCTCCAGCGATTCAAATCTCCAAGAGAGTGGAAATCCAAATCTGTGAATAACTCAGGCTGACCCGAGCGTAAAGCAAAACACAAAACACTCGAGTTAGGACAATATATACTTATATAATGTAAACCAACTCAAGCGAACTGAAATAAGGGTACAAGTAACTTAGAAGATGCTTGGGACCGCCCATCCTCTAAGGATCCGTTAAAATATCTACTATGTAGTAATATTCGATATTATAATAGTGTCTAAATAAGTAAAGTATAATCATATAGAAAATAGCGTTAAGGGGATGGAGAACCTTAACGCGGTCGGATCTTAAAATCATAATCGTAGTAAAGCTCGATATGGTAGGTGACACGGCACAACTAGGCAATGCCAGGGTAGATATACCAATTACGCACACGGACTGATGGATACGCATAGCAGCCACTACCGTTCCACCTCGAACAACACTCCCAAATCGGAGGATGGCCATCTAATCAATCACAAGTAAGAGTATAATATCGAAGAAATGTGTCCGAGAAGAGGTGCTACCTCACCGGTCTGAGATCGCTCCTGTTATAGCCACCTTATGCCAACTCACGGGAGTTGGGTCCACGTAACATACCTTAAGAACGTCGCCACCATCCTACTTCATTCTGGAATCTCCACCGCGTACACAGTTGCCAAAGTGGTTTTCGGTAAGACAGAGAGTATGTCCATATCCGATCCCGGTCTCTTTAACAACCCAACGTTATTATAACCCGTGGTTATAAGTTTAAAAATAGTTTATAATTCAAAATAGAATATCATTTCAAATCCAAATCTTTATCAAAATAAAGATTAAATCAATTCCAAACCATTTCCATATTTTTAAAATATCATATCATTTCAAAACTTCATTTCAAATCATTTTAATATTCCAAATATCATTTGAGTTCAAATCTAAATATTCAACTTTAAATACCTTTTAAATTTAAAGGTATACTTCATTTATTATCATTTCAAGTCACCTTTTAAATAGTTTATATTCCAATCAAATAATTCATTTAAACCTTTTAAAAGTGTAATTATTATATTTTCAAATCAAGTATTCAATTTCCAAAGTTTCAAACCATTCTGAATTCGTTTACTAAGTCAAAAACCCTAATTATTAAAATTTCAGCATTTCACAGCATTTAAAAACAACTGCTATATGTTATATTTGAAAACATTTTTAATTCAACAAAGACAACACTTAAAACTGCTGTTAAAACTCAGTTTTAGTTGAATTATAGTTCAAAACAGAAAAGACAGCATATCAGAAGTGCTGCGGTAGTTCAGATTTCAAAACAAGGGTTAAATTTGGTTTCAGCAAAGACTGCAGACCATTATAGCATTTCCAAAGAATGCTATAATAGACCTGAGTTCAATATTAGCCTATAAGTTCAATTACAGCAACTACAGCATTTCAGAAATGCTGTAATAGCTCTTTTTACACAAATTTAGTTCAAAACAGAATCTATAGCATTTCTGAATGTTATTAAAAGTTAATTTCAGGTGTTAGTGTATTTCCAGCAATTAAATAACTTTAATTTAAAACACATAAACATTTTAAAAATCATATTTTAACATTTAAAATGTTCATTTACATATCGTTTAACATATATCTTTTCATAATAAATTTCTTATAATAAAATCCAATTTTCAACAATTTACTTAATAAATTTAAGTGTAAAAGTTTCCAATACTTCACATTTCAACAAATAACTTAACACTTCAAATTTAAATTACCATTTCACAAATTTAACTAAATTTCCAATTTTATTTAATTAACTTAACCCTTTAATTTAAACCAAATTTCACATTTCCTAGTCAAGTTATATTTTAAAAGATCACTTTTAAACATTCACTTATTTAACCACTTAAATTCATAGAAAAATCAATAATACTTTAATAAATCACTTAAATTCAAATTTAATAAAATTATCATATTTACCATTTCCAAATAAAATTTAATATCCATTTTATTTATATAACTTAAATATCATTTTTAACCAAAATTCCAAATTTCCAACTTAAGTTATATTTCAAAAATCCAGTTAAACCATTCATTAATTACATTTTTAACACATGGAAAAAAAATCATAATTTCTTTATTTTAAAACATATCAAAATCTATTTAAATCAAATTTCATAAATTTATAATTTTTTTTAAAATACTTAAAAAATATCCAAAACACTTTATAAAATAACCACGGGCCTGTATATAATTTTCTAACCTAGGTCAAGTGATACAGATATGTATCATTTCAATCCGCAGTTAAAAAAAGAAAAATCCAGGTTCTATAATTTCAAACCCGCAATCCCAAGTTAAAATAAATTAAATAAAAATCGTTCAGGCCTATCATTTCAGCCCATAACACTTTTTCCCTATTCTAAAGTCTGTTCGGGTATGTATCATTTCAACCCGTAGTGATTCTAGTCTACAGGGAATTTGCAATGGTGATAACTGATATAAATAACAGAATAACATTAAATAACAGTAACATATGATATAACAAGTGTATAAACATCATATGATCATAATATAGTCAAGTATAACATGATAATATATTTCTAGAGATTCACAGGGTGTCAATTTACTAGTTATATAGGTACATATTGTCTGGTGAGAATAACTCACCTCTTTGTGCTGGAGATTTCTATCAAATGCACAAACTGAGATCTTCGAACGCACGAAAGCACGAATAAGATTGGATATTGAGAGAGCCAAAGATAAATCTCCTTGAAAACATTCAAACAAAACAAGACAATATACACATAAATATTCAACGCAAAACAATGTTGAAACAATGCAGATAAGAAGCAACAACGGAATAGATTACTTGACCATGCTTTAACCATTCAAAAGCTCGAACAAGGGGTTCATTTCTCAGCCATGATGATGATGAGTGTGAGAGAGACAAGGTTAACTCCTTGGAATACATAAGACAAAACAATCCAAACAATATAAGTTTTCAACGCAAATTTTAATAGAACAATGTTAGAAAGGACTGCACGGAATCAAATAGAAATGCTTGCACTTGCTTTCAACCTTTACTAGGTTCAGCCATGAGGGAAACTACAGGTCTAAGGCAATGGTTTTGGGTCTGGTTTGGACCAAGGGATACACGGCTACAAGCTAGAGATGATGGGGAAGTTATAACATAGGTATGTGAAGAGTTTTAGGCACACTAGCGTGGTTTTTGGTCAACAAAAGGGCTCGGCCATAGGAGTTTGGGCTTGGCCATTCAAGTTCAGATCTGGACAGAGGTGGGGAGGGGTGTGTTGTGGTCAGGTCAGGGAGGTGGTGGTGGCTATGGTGGTGGTTTGGGTGGTGGTTGAGGTGGGTGAGCATCTAGAGGTCAATAAACATGGTTTTTAGGCATCTAGGTTGAAATTTGGGGGGTTTTACCATCAAAATGGTTCGGCTATGGTCAGATCTGGTGGAGTGGGGGCTGGTGGTGGTCGGGAAGAGAGGGAAGGAGGTGGTGGTAGAGGAATAGGGGTAGAGGCCGATCTCAATCAGGGAAGAAGGCAAGCAAAATAGCATAGAAAAAGAGGAAAAGTAGGAAGAAAGAGATGGAGGCCATTACCTAATTTTCTCTAGCCGTGAGAAACAATTGAAGATGGGATATTTTTTCACGTGAATGCCAAATGAGATGACGGCTACACTAGGGTTTTACATGGATAGGCAATTAATTTTGAGGAGTTAAAGGAATTAAAGGATTTGGTAAATAAAAGGGCTTCCGTTTCAAAGCGTTACACAACCCTTCACATTTCTTTCCTTATAAATCTTTATATAGACAAAATATTTCAGAAAAATACTATACAAACCGAAACTAAGTAAAGATATAAGAAAATAAATAATAAAATTTAAAGAAATTAGAAAAAATAATAAAAGAAATTGCTTAAAATACAAAACAGTGTCCAGAAATTACAAATAAATCACCATTGACTTTGGAAAATTATTAACTTTAATTTAAAAATATTCTAAAACAAAATTTGAAATAAAAATGACTTTTAGAACATTTTCAAAGTGAAATAAATAATTAAATTCAGAGAAAATAGCAAGAGAATTGAAGAAATTGTTTAAAAATAGCAGACAGGACATGGAAATTTCACATAAATTACCATTGACTCTAGAAAAATGTCTACTTCACTTTAAAAATAATAAAAGACAAAAATATACATAAAATAACATATTAACACATATTAAAATAAAATATGACAAAGAAAATAAAATTTATAAAATTTAAAATAGGCAAAAATGCACAATAAAACAAATTATACTAAAAATTGAAATGTACATAACTTTTACATTTTAACTCCGTTTTCAACGAAACAAAAAGTAGTGTTCAAGTTATTAAATCTATTTTCATAATAAAAGATAAAATTTATAATTTCAAACTATTTAAAATTTAAACTTAAAAGTCAAAGTTTGACTATTGACCAAAATTCACATTTTCAGGAAATATTAAATTTAGTCATATTTGGAATTCTAATCCACATCAAAGTCAAAGTTTATATTTAAAATAACAAAATTTATTCTTTTTCATAAATAAAGCTTTTGAATCTGGAAAAAATCAATTTAAGAATAATTTGTAAAATATAGGGTTGTTACATGTTAGGTTTTGCCTAGAGCCAAAGCTCTGATACCAACTGTAACGACCCGCTATTTTGGACCATTCAAATCGACAATAAATCCACACATGTCTGACTTGAATAATTCAAAATACCGAATTGTTAATTTAAATTTGGCAAAACTTAACATATACAGTAAATTAATCAATCACAGATACAGAGTAGTACAATAATACGCAGCGGAATAAATGAATAGTAGTTCATGAAGCTACTATATAAAAAAAGTTAGAAATAAAATACATCAGAATATCCTAGATGCAGTGAAGTCTCCAGTACGGGCAGATGACTTCTCTGAACCAATCGACTGGATGACTGAAAGGATAGATAACTAGATCTTCAAGCAATGCTCCAACTTCGAAGGTGAGTCTCAAATGCTGTATCACTCAGTCTGACCCGAGCATAAAGCAAAACACAAAACACTCGAGTCAGGATTAACATTCTTATATCAATAAATCCAACTCAAGTGAAATATCGACTGAAATACAAGTAACTTAGAGGATGTATGGGATAACCATTCTCCAAGGATCCGTGGAACTATCTACAATGTTGAAATATATACTATAACACCATGGTCAATTCAATTTAATTTATACTTCAAAACCAAAATATTCTTTCATCTAGAATATATATATATAATTTTATCACTTTCAAAGTTGCGATTCAAATCTAGTCAAATTCCAAATTCAAATTTTTAGTCCAATCTCAATTTATTAATTTAAAATTCAACTCAACTCCTAAATAACCATTTCACATTTTATCGAACTCAAATCCGAATTTGAAATCACAAAATACCCTTTACATTTCAATATTATTTCAAACCTTTAAATATTCAATATTTCAAACTAAAATTTTTATTCAATTAAATTTTCTAAATAATAAATTCGAATTATATTGATTTCAAATACAGATTTGAATCACAATAAACCAATTAAATTCTAGTATAGTTCAAAGCTTTAATATTCTATAATTCAAAGTTCAGTTGACGGTTTCATATAGATCTCGATTTAACCCCATTATTATTTAGTCTTGAAATATTCCCTCATTAGATTTAATATCATTTAAGTAACCTTAACTTACATTTTACTAAATATTTTTATTTTTGGATGTGAAATATTCATTAAATCACTTAAATCAAGATCCAGTAAAAATCATACCTTTAAATTTCCCATTCAATAAATTCAAATCGATTAATTAAAATCCTTATTTAAATACCATTTACAATACCCAAATTTACCTTCCCAACCTTACTTATTCAATTTATTGCAAGAAAATCTATTGGAATATAGATTTACATATATACTTAACCATATTCTACGTATTAAATCCAACTAATTTAAATCAAATATTACTACTAAATTTATATATAAAATTTATCAGTTATCTAATGTCTAAAGAATCTATATTTATTAAACCATATATTTCTTTCCAAAACCATAGAAATTATTTTCAAAATATTTATATATGGACCAACGGTATCTGTATATATTTCTTATCATATGGTCAAGTGATATGGATATTTATCATTTAAATCCGTACACAAAATATATACGGGTGGATAGCATTTCAACCCCTAATCCCAAATTCAATTTAATGAAAATCGCTTGGGTCTATCATTTCAACCCATAACGAAATTCTCCTATTCTAAAGTCCGTTCGGGTATGTATCATTTCAACCCATAGTGAATTCTAAACTACAGGGAACTTGCAGAGTGATAACAGATAATAATAACAATATAACAGGATACGATAATAATATAACAACAGACATATATCAACAGTAATTAAATAAAGTATAAACAAAAGGATATGGTGTCATATCCCATAGGTGAACAGTTTACAGATAATAGCATATATAACAGATTTACTAACTTCAGTAGTATATTTCAATCGTCGTTTCAATTGAAACCAAATTTAATAAATAAAAGAACGTTAATCGTGAGTGATTGCTCACCTTTCGAGGCTAGAGAAGAACGATAATGAGGTCAGTTATGGATCCCAACACGAACTTTGAAGCAAAGCAAAATTGGCACGAATTTGATGATAAAGCTGATAGATAGAAATCGATGAGAAAAAAAATCAATCGGTTTGATATAAGCAGAGTACATATTATATGTGTTATTCAAATTTCCTTAAAATCTCAATAAATTTACTTTAAGACAGATATTCAAATAAAATATTCACATTGTTTGAAACTGGTATTAAATTTAAAATACATATTAAAACAAAACATCATCATATTATTGAAAAATCAATACTTAAATTTAAACACATAAACGTTTTCCTCTTAAATCAATATTCCATTTAAACACACACACAAAATAAAATATAGGCATAATATATATAAAAATCATCACTTATTTAAAAACACGCATTTTAAAATAACATATTTATATATTGTTTACTCAAAATTCAAAGCATATACTGAGAAAATCAATCTATATATATAAACCATACATTATGAAAGCACTACAGAAAAGACAAAAAAACAAAACATACTTTATATATATACACTAGAATCGAGATGAAAATTATACATTTAAATTTTTAGTTTTACACATAAATCACAAATGCTTTTACAACACTCAGCTGCCATACTAATATATGTTATATTCGAACAGGAATAAAAATCTAATTATATTTTCAAAATATGTATATTACTAATATTTTATAATAACAAATAAGATATAAGACTAACGTATATATATACGTCTCTGAAAAGCTTGGCTTAAAATTCACATAAGCATTAAACATAAAAATATATGTAGATATAGTTTTTATGCTATATATCAATTAAATGGAGACTGTTATAATGTGAAAATTTGTGAACGCGAGTAGAAATATAAAGATGGATTTGTCAAATATATTGGAAGCAGAGGACAGGGAGGGGAGAAGCAAAGCATGGAAAATATATATATATATATATAATAAAAAGAAGAAAATGGAGGCCATACCTTCAGAGCTCATGCACGCAAGAAGAAATGAAGAAAATGTTGAGATGCAATTGAAAACTATTTGTGTACGAGGCTTATATTTATACACGATTGCATTGATTGAGGTGAGAGAATATAGGCAAGAAATAAATTTAAATCAATTATACACGATTGCATTAATTGAGGTGAGAGAATATAGGCAAGAAAGATTTGAGCGAATATTTACAGTGGTATTGATTGCGTGAATTTAGCAAAAGGAAACTGCAAGAAATCTTTGGTAAACATTTTATACACGTTTAAAATTTATTAGGAAGTAAATGCGTTGATTAAAACGCAAGAAATATTTATAACATGGGAAGGTGGTGAAAATTTATTTGCGTACAAGGCTGAGTATTTAAATGAAACTAGTATTGATTGCTTGGAGAAATGGCAGGAAATAATTCCTGTGAGGAGGAATTTGCAAGTGATATTTGATTTAGGAGATAATTGCGTTGGATAGATTAAATAAAGAAACGTACTAATTAATGGTATAGGAACATTAAGGAAATAAAAGAATTTAATTTGAATGGTAATGAAAATCAAAGGTTTTGTTCCTATTAATTGTAAAGGAGTAAATGGAAAAGAAGAGACACTTATACATGTGAATTTCAACAATCTTTGAAACGGGTTTTGAACTTCTAAAGAGAAATAAATTTGCTTGAAACTGCTACGCGAATTTTTATTCCTATTATAAAAATGAGGAAAAAGGAAAGCGTAGAAATTTACACGTAACTTATCAAAACTAGATTTAAAAGAAATTGAACGTCTAGGGAAGTGATTTCTTTCCTACTTGGAATGCAAGGCTACAGATAAATTTATTATTTAATGTCAAAATAAATATTATTCCCAATTGAAACCATATTAACTTTTAAATCATTAAATTAACATATAAAATAATAACAACTATCTACTGCTTTATAGTAAATAAAAAAAATTGTAAATCACAGAATACAACCTGTTACTTTTATTTCAAAATATCTTTCTTATAATAATTATTATATTTGGAAAACATTTTGAAAAAAAAAATCTCTTTTAAAACTTATAAATAAAATATCGTTATGTTAACTACCAAATTAAATGTTCATTTTAATACATTCTCTTTCCTTAATGGAAAGATTTCAACAAATACAAATATAAATTTCGTATTAAAATCAAATAAAAATCTAATTCAACTACTTATATTTAATTATACGTAATCCAAATATTAAATTTTTATTTCAAAATATTATTATTTAAAATTTCTTACAAATTCAATTAAATACGTTATTCAAACCGTTTAAAATTTATGGGTTGTTACATTTTTCTTTCCTTTTTATGATGTTCCTAAATTCTTTGGGTCATTTCTCTATCATTCGTCGATCATTTAAGTATGTTCGAAGACTACGACAAATTCAGCCGTAACAAGGATTAAATTCTTTTAAAGCCCGAACAAATATTTTGCATTTAAATCCAATTTAAACGCTTATCGATATTGCATATCGATTAATATATTTAATAATATTTGTTTATCAAAGAAAAATCAAATTTATAACTAATATTTCATATATATTAATTAATTTAATCAACTTATAACAATTACAAATTAATTAGATCATTTTGGTCAAAGGAGAATTCATCGTTTCGGTTGTGTTCGTTAGGTGTAAATTTGGTCAGTGATTAATATCGAACTATTTGAGTATTAACGTTCACATGTTGCTTAATAGGTGGTGTGGCATTTTTGCCAAATTTATCGCTTTCTTGGTTTTCGATAAAATCTAATTTTCTTTGTTAAGCGTTACCCGGTTGTGACCTTTATTTATACAAATTATCTTCGACGAAATTATATCACTTTGGACTTATGGAATTTGGTAATGGTCAAAATTCCAATATCATCCATATTCAATTCTATAATCAAAATATAAAGACCTTGGTTCAAAAACAACAATTATTATTAACCGAACTACTTTGGCCAGAGATTTTGACTTTGAGTTGACTTGAGTTTACCGTGATACTAAACCCATATAACTAAGGAAATGAATTGTCTCTTGAATAGTGTTTCACTTCCATTCGATCCAACTATAGTCACTTGATGGACGTTGTGCCATGATTTGACTATATAATCAAAGTAGAGCTTTCATATTGAAGATCGACAGTATTCTCAAGTCGAGAGAACTGTGTAGATCAGTCACATCAATATTTTCCATTTGATCTTAGTTATATTAACCAACAGAAAATTATCAAATGAGTTGTTCCATGGTTATCTAATAACTATCAGTACGTAACCCCCAAGCATCAACAACAGTCATGAGTAATACACAGCACAACATTTGGAGAGCTTTACATACTCTAGTCTCCACAGATACATCGATATCTAGTATCGATGCATCTTGACTAGGAACATTTAAAATGATGTGTTTTCTAATATTGTGTTACAATACTCATGATTACAACTATTTGTAATTACTATCACCAAAACATCATTTATGGATTTTTTGTTGAATATATTTTAATTAATATTTAATTGTTTATAACACGGTATAACAAATATATTAAAGAAAGAAAAACACCATTATTATGAACCAGTATTGACCATAGAGTTAATTAATTTACAATAAATTACATAATTGCCCATATGGCATACCCCTAACTCTATCAATCTCCCACTTGCGCTTGGGGCAAATTATGGAATCTCAATCCCATCCCTTTAATCGGCTTCTTGAGAGCCGACCGAGCTAAACCCTTGGCGAATGGATCTGCTATGTTGTCTTTGGTATCTACTTTTTGTATCACAACCTCTTTCTTCTCAATGAATTCTCTAATCAGGTGGAACTTCCAAAGAATATTCTCTAACCAGGTTGAACTTCCGAAGAATATGCTATAACTTCTTGTGTACTCTTGACTCATTTGTGATTTGCATCATCGCATTGTTATCGTAGTACAATGCCATAGGATTCGCCGCATCAAGAATCACTCCGAGCTTACTCAAAACTTGCGCATCCAGACTGCCTCTTTAGTTACTTCAATGAGGGCGATGTACTTGGCCTTCATCGTAGAATCGGCAACTATTTGTTTCTTTGAACTTTTCCAACTAACGGCTCTGCCATTAAGCATAAAGCTGACAATGATTTACTATCATCTATATCACCTCGAAAGCTTGAATCAATACACCCCTTCATAAGGAGGTCTTCATTCACGTATATGAGGAATAAGTCTTTAGTATTTCTTAAATACTTAAGTATACATTTTATGATCGTCCAATGTTTTTCTCCGGAATTAGACTGGTATCGGCTTACACATCTTAATGCATATGCAACATCTGATCTAGTATATAGCATAGCGTACATTATGGATCATATGGTTGAAGCATAGGGGATCCCCTTCATGCGCTCATTCTCCTCATCGGTATAAGGAGCATCCTTTTTAGGTAGGATGATCCTAGACTACATTGGAATGTTTCCACGCTTGAAATTCTCCATACTTAACCTTTTTGGTGTGGTATCTATGTACAGGGACTGGGACAATCCTAATAGCCTCTTAGATCTATCTCTATAGATTTTTAGGCTTCTTCTCCCAAATCCTTCATAGAGAAATACTTGGAAAGTCAAGCTTTCACTGATTGCTACAACAAAGTGTCATTGCCAACCAATATTAGATGATCGACATAGGGCACTAAGAAAATGATAGCGTTGCCCTATTTCTTTTTGTATACGCAAGCTTCCTATGTATTCTAATAAAAATCGAACTATTTGATTACTTTACCAAAATACTTATTCCAACTCCTTGAAGCTTTTTTAAGTCCATAAATGAACTTTAACAATTTGCAAGCTTTGTCTTCACTCCCACCAACCACAAAACCCTCGTACTACGATATATAAATAGTTTCTTCCAAATCACCATTTAGAAAAGCCGTATTTACATCCATTTTCCATATTTCTTAGTCATAGAGTGTAGCCATGGCTAGCATAATCCAAATGGATTTATGCATGGCTATGGATGAAAAGGTCCAACCATAATTAAGACCTTGAATTTGATGAAATCCTTTCGCAACTAGCCTAGCTTTGTAAGTCTTTACTTCTCCATCGCCATTTAACTTTTTTTAAATCAATTTGTAGCCGATGGGTTTCATCCCTTCGGGTACATCTGATAAAGTCCATACTTTGTTTTTGTACATGGAATCCATCTTGGATTTCATTGCTCCAAGTCGGGATTCAAAGTCCTTACACTGCAGCGCTTATTGGAAGGAAACAAGAGTGTTGTTATCTACGACATAGTCCTCCTTCTCTCCATCCATGAGAAAACCTTAGTATCTCTCTAGTGCGAATGCTTCCTTACTAGACATTCTAATGGGTTGCATGTTTTCATATGCGAGTAAATTTGATTCTCCTATTGGTTCGGTCATAGTGTTAACTTCGTGGATCTCATCCAAGTCTACAAACTCGCTGTTAATTTTCTATGATAGAAATTCCTAATCTAAAAAGGCAATGTGTCTAGAAACAATAATCTTTTGTTCCTCGGATATTGAAAAAAAAATATCCCATCGAGTTTTTGGGATATCCTATAAATTTGCATAGTACCGATTTTGCCTTTAGATTACTCGGACCAACGTTCTTAACATAGGTCGGACAACCCTACACCTTCAAACATTTTGTAACGACCCGATATTTTGGACCATTCGCATCCATTATAAGTGTATAGGTAGACACTCGTGCCGGAGTTGAATTGCTCAAAATACCGCGTTGTTAATTTAAATTTGGCAAAACTGAACATATACAGTAAATAAATAATCACAGATCACAGACACAGAGTAATAAATGCAGCGGAAGTAAAAGAGATAGTAGTTCATGAAGCTACTATATGAATATATAAGATACATCAGAGTTTACAACAGAAGAGTAATACGATACATCAGAGTTAAACCAGATACAACGGAAGAGTAACACGATACATCAGATACAAATCAGAATACATCCCTGGAATCATCGAATACTGAAAGCAGAATAGATGACTGGATCTTCGAGCAAAGCTCCAACTTCAAAGGTGAGTCTCGAATACTGGTACACTCAGTCTGACCCGAGCGTAAAGCAAAAACACAAGACACTCGAGTCAGGATTAACATTCTTATATTAATAAATCCAACTCAGGTGAAATAGCAATTGAAATACAAGTAACTCAAAGGATGTTTGGAATAACCATCCTTTAAGGATCCGTTAAACTATCTACTATGTAGTAATATACGCTAAGTAGATAAAGTCTATCGGTAATATAAAATATCAAAATAGTGTTAAGTCATGGCCCATTCCACCCTTAACACATTTTTATTCCCAAAAGCATATACAAGACCGTAGTTTCCCCAAAACCGGAAGTCACCAGAGGGCAATCCATATACTAAAGGTACAAAACAAATTCGTAGTGGTCGCGAATAGGGAATACAAGTATGACAAGGCACATGAGGCAATACCCAAGGTAGTGATACTACCGTTTGCCTGATCCGGACTGGTGAGAACGCAACGCCGCAGCGCCCGCAACACCGTGAAACAACACTCCCAAAATCAAGGGTGCACCAATCGACAACAAGTAATGAGTAGTTCGAAGAAGTGTGTTCACTTGAGGTAGCTGACCTCCATTGGCCCGGCACGGCTCCTGTTTTAGTCATTTCCAATTTTGACACAAGTGTCAAGGCTATCCATTATCGTTCTCTTTCTTCAGTCATCACGTACATCATTCCAACCACTTCATTCTGGATCACCACTCCGCGCATAGTTATTAAAGTGGTTTCGGTTTAGACAGAGAGTATGTCCAAAACCGATTCGGTCTCTTTAATAACTTTCGTAATTATTACACCGATTGGTCGTTTAATATATTTCAAAACCAAATCAAATTCAATTTCAAATAGAATTTGTAAATCAACATTTCATTTGTCTTTCTAAAACAATTTCCATAATTTACGTTTCAAAACTTCCAAATTACCATTTCAAAATCTTATAATTCAATTTTTAAATCTTTATTTTAAAACAATTCAAATATTGATTTAAATTCGTATATAAGTTTCATTTCGAAAACCATTTAAATTTATTTAATTTAACATTTAAATCAATTTAAATTCATTTATCAATTTCATTCAATATTCATTAAGTAAATTTGCCATTCAAAACAATTTTTATTAAATTTCCAATTCATTAAATCCATTATTTAAATTCAACCTCCTTACTTCAAAACTTACAATTTGAATTAAATTAAATTCATCAAATCAAATCTTTAAATTACAAGTCTTACATTAATTTCAATAAATCGCATTTCTATTTCTTGTTAAAGAAATCCAATTTCATTTATTTATTTACTCGGTTACAATTTCAAACTCAATTAATAAAGAATTTAATTCCACTAATTCAAGAGGTTCAATTTTATTAAACTATTAAATAATTCAATTTTATTTAATTATTGAATAATTTCAAAACTTAATTATTAAATAATTTTCAAAACTTAATTCAATCATTTCTTAAATTACACAATATTCTTTCATCAATTTCTTTATTAATATTTTGTTTCATATTATTAAATATTCACATTTAAATTTCATAAAAATTCAATTTCCAACTTCGTTTCAAAACCATATTATTTATTCAAATAAAATTTTCATTTTATTTTTAAAACAAATTATTGACCAATCGGGTTTTATTTAATTCCCTATCCTAGGTCAAAGTTCAATTTGGGTATTTATCATTTCAACCCGATTCCAATTCAATTCAAAATCAAAGCATATCAAAGGGAACTTGCAGTGTGATAACTGGGATGGTGTCAAAGTAAATAAACAAGCAATAACAACAATCAATAACAATCAAATAATCAATTCAAATAATCCCGAAATAACCGTATTAATTCGCATTGTTATTTGTACGAATTAATAAAATTATCTCTAGAATCTACACTATCATTTCATGTAGATTAAAGATTATTACACTAATATTTATACGGTTCTTCAATTGTCATTCGATTTCAATTTTAACACTACAACAATAAATCAAATATACGTTCAATGGTTCAAAGTGTAATTATCACTATTCTACATGTCAATTAATTTAACAATTAAAAGGGGTCATATTCAACTAGTCAAATTTAACATATAAATCAGTTTTAAAATTGTTAACTATCCTATATCCATTTCAATTTTGCATACTATTTATCATTTAACACTAACAATTTAACGTCCAATATAAACATCAACAATCAATCAATTATCAGCCAAACTGTATTATCATCACATAAATAATTAACAGATAATGGTGTCAGATGTCACAGGTGAACTGGTACAGGCAATAGCATATATAACAGTGTAAATAACTAACAGCAGCATATTTCAGTTGTCGTTTCAATTGAAATCAGATTTAATAAATAAAAGAACGTTAATCGTGAGTGAGTGCTCACCTTTCGAGGCTAGAGATGGATGAGAACAAGATGAAAACGGGCACGGATAAGCATGTATAATTAACAAAGCTTGAAGATTGTTGCTGGAATGTGGATTCGACAATGACAATTAGAACGGCTGCGACAAAATTTGATAGTAGGAAACCAGTCAATATGGACAGAATTTCAAATCAATATATAACAAAACGTATAACATATATACACTTCATTTAAAACAACAAACATATATATAATTTAATTTTGAAATCAGTACTTTATAGTAAAATAAGCCGTAAGCATCATTACAGCAACGCATATATAACTACACGTTTTACCTTTTAAACATATACCTGGTATAAATAAATCTATATATAGCATCTATCATACAATTAAATTATTAACACTAGCTGTATGCAAGTACATTTTGAATCAACATTAAAATATATAACAAATATATATAGGTATAACTCCTGACAAAATGAATAAAATAACGTAATAGCTTTCAAACTTTTATATTAATAAACACAACATATATATATATATATATTTTATACTTAACTATTCACAAACTCTTCTGTCATATATATATTATAAAATATATTAGGAGCTAAAAGAGGCACGCATACATTCATCTATATATTTATAGATTATAATAAAATACATATACAGGCGACTATGCCAATTCTAACCCATATACATAGATTTATACTAAAATATGCGTATATACTTATATGAACTGCAAAACAAAAGCAGGCAACCGATTATATGCATCTATTACCTAGGAAAAATACAACTTATTTATATTACTACGTACTATATCATGATTACTCAATATAAAACTCACCAGCCCAAACAACTTTGGAAAAACATATGTATAGTATAAAATAAATAATATAAAACTGTACATATATTACTACTATAAAATATATAACATATATATATACCGCACCTTTTATTCATACGCGGTAGAGAGGAAAAGAAAAAAGAAGCGGCCGATGGCTATAGGGCTCGGCACTTGGATTTGCATCCGAAATGAGTAGCTTGCAGCCGAGGGTGTTGCGGAAGTGGGAAGATAGCAGCGCATGAAGGCAGGTGGTTGCAAGGAGCAAGTGACGGTTGCGTATCGGATGTGGGAAGGGTGAACGATTTTTTTTAGCTGTGTGCTCGGGATCGCGTGCAGCTTGACCCGACAGTAAAGATTTGGTAGGTGAGATGGTGGTGGGTGTGTTAGGAGGCTCGGATGGTGAGCTCGGTCAGGGAGGTGTGGGTTGCGGTCAGAGGCTGTGGCTTTGGTGGCGGGTCGAAACATGCGGATCTGGGCTTCGGCAATGGCAGCAACGAGTATGAGAAGGAGGCCGATGGGTTTGTATTGGTCACGAAGAGAAGGATGTGGGAGATGTTGTTACGTGAAGAGGATGTGTTTTCATGTTACAGGAAGAAGAAGCAAATATATGAAGCTTGCCCCTTTTTTTATTTTATTTTTATTTTACACACATGGTAATAATAGGGAAGAGGTGGCTTCAGGATGCTAACATGCAAGTGCATGGAAGAAGAGAGCTGTGGCTACTTCAATTGCAAAAGAAATACACTAGAGAAATAGACGAAAATTTGAATGGGTGAGAAAACTAAGTTACGCACGAATTCAGAGAGTCATAAATATCCAACCTAGGGAAGAGCAGCGGCCTACTGTTGAATGAAGGAATTATATTAAAAGCAACGGCTACTAATTTTTCCACGACAATTGGGAACAGAACCAAAAGATTTATACGCGGTACCGATACGGATAACTGTTTTGCAAAGTACAACGTACATCGGACTTCGAATTTGACAATCGAATATACCGTAGAGATCAGCACAACGAGACGATCAAAACGGTATACGGGTACCAGTGGTGTGATTGAATTATAAAAATTCGGATTTTTCTACTGGCGGAAAATGCAAGGAAAACGCTGAAAAATAAGATCGACGGAGCCAAAGATGTCCGAATTTGGAAAAACGACAAACTGACATCTTGCTCAGAAGATGGTTTAGAATTTTTTTATGTAAAAATATTTAAGTTTCAGAAACATTTTATTTTCATCGCTTTTTAACTTATTAAATTGAAGTAAATTTACGCACGAAATAATTTTCATATTTTCGGACGAAAATTTTCCAGTTACTATGTTTAACTAGACGCATTTCAAATATCAAATTTTTATTTCGAAATTTTATCGTTTAAAATTTCACAAAATTTCAACTAATTACGTTATTAAAACAGTTGAAATTTACGGGTCGTTACACTCTCCCCCACTCAAAACTTTTCGTCCCCGAAAAGGAACGAGGTAGGAGAATAGAAACAACCAGAAAGAAAAACAGATTTGAAATACAAAATAACAATTAATTTAAACCATATAAATTCAAATTTAAATTAATTGATATTCAATAATTTATTTAATCCATTTGATTTCACTAAAATCAATCTCAACTATTTCTAAATTCATTATCTTATTATCCAATTATCTTAAATTTACAATTTCTATAACCATAAAATTGAATAGTCTTTTATTATAATCATATTTTTCCAGCAATTTAAATTCTTCTTTATTCCAAATTTTTGTTAAATTTATTCTACTTAATATATCTACTCACATATATTTAACCCATATAAATTAATTTAAAACATAAAAGTTTCGATTTAAATTAATTTACATCTATTAATTTCTTTTCAATTCAAGGTATTTTCATAAGTTGATCAAATTTCAATTTATTAATTCTTTCAAAACAAATTTATTAATTCTTTCAAAACAAATTTATTTCATTATTAACTAAGTTTACTTATTATCCTATCTAACTCTATTAACATCTTTATAATCAAAATTTAGTGTATAACATTTATTACAAACACTTAAATTTTATTTATAAATTCAATTTATCTTATATATTATCCAATTACATATTCAACTTCTGAATGATTTAGGTAAGTTGTATTAGAATGCAGTTGAACAATATACAAATAGAATTTTCCCAATTCAATTATTCAAGTTTAAATATTTATTCCAAATTTTTGGTCTTATTTATAATTAAAATCATCCTTTAACAAAATTTAAGAATTAGATTTCCGATTAACTTTAAACAATTTAGAGATATTTACAATATATTTTTCAAATCAAATTAAATTTTAAAATAAGATACCTATATATATGTAAATCAAAATATACTGAAGAAATTCAAATCAAAAATTTTTCAAAACAAAACCGTAGCAAAGCTACAGAATAGTATCTCCACTTCGAAACTCGAAAATGAATGTCGATGATGCGGCCGCCATCACCGAAATTATTTTCCAGCGACAAAGAGAAGAGCACTGATAAAACATCTAAAATTTCTTTGGAATGATTTCTATTTGAAAATATTTTGAATACTACACATTTTAAAACTTTCAAATCAAAGTTTGAAATCACCGAAAATTTAAATTCTCAAATTCTTTATTTAAATTTCTTTCAAATCCCAAATCAAATTATAACCAAGTTTCATAAATTCATTTATTTATATTATGCAATAATCAATGGTTTACAAAACAATAAATGAAAATCAAGTATTATCATTTTTGAAAACAGATTCATTAACAATTTAATTTCATAATATAATCATACAAAACTTTATTTTATTTACCAAATTTGAAAACGATATTGTGTCGTTTGCTCTGCTCAAGTGTTTTGGAAATCCTATCGATAGCGTTGATCAGACGAATCGATCGAAAACCCAAATCAACATCAACAACTCAAACAACACAATATAAAACATTTTAAAATTAATTTACAAATACACTTCCTCACTTAAAGATACAATAATGGATTTCAAAGCAAGGATAGAGATTCAAATTTTTGATAGACTCAAATCAAAGAGAATTTCGATTTGAAGATAGGTTTGAAACAAAGACGAGATAATTAAATAACAAAATAAGGCGATGGATAAGTTTATATAAATCGCGGGCAACCTTAACCGGGTCGACCATGACTTCAAAATAAGATAGGTGTAGAATTCCGAGGTAAATCGACATTCGATCTCAAGAAATAGAATTCAGGTATAGCAGGAGATAGATAGCATCGTAAACCGAGGATACAGAAATCTCCGGTAAATCAATGCCTATTGTAAAGGAGTTTTGCTACTTTACGAATCATTCTAAGATTGGTGAGACCGCCGATCTATTATAGATATCATTCAAAATGGAGTTATGGGGTGCTCCAGAATTGAAAGAAGACGAATAGTGAGGGACACGAATGAATTTTTGGAACCGCAGGGAACGTTCCAAAATTCAAAGGAATTCAGTCAATAGGAAGAGATTGAAACTCGAATGAGAGTGATTCTGTAAATACATTTACCCTATATGTTAAGTTTTGCCTAGAGCTACCAAAGCTCTGATACCAACTGTAACGACCCGATATTTTGGACCATTCGCATCCATTATAAGTGTATAGGTAGACACTCATGCCGGAGTTGAATTGCTCAAAATACCGCGTTGTTAATTTAAATTTGGCAAAACTGAACATATACAGTAAATAAATAATCACAGATCACAGACACAGAGTAATAAATGCAGCGGAAGTAAAAGAGATAGTAGTTCATGAAGCTACTATATGAATATATAAGATACATCAGAGTTTACAACAGAAGAGTAATACGATACATCAGAGTTAAACCAGATACAACGGAAGAGTAACACGATACATCAGATACAAATCAGAATACATCCCTGGAATCATCGAATACTGAAAGCAGAATAGATGACCGGATCTTCGAGCAAAGCTCCAACTTCAAAGGTGAGTCTCGAATACTGGTACACTCAGTCTGACCCGAGCGTAAAGCAAAAACACAAGACACTCGAGTCAGGATTAACATTCTTATATTAATAAATCCATCTCAAGTGAAATAGCAATTGAAATACAAGTAACTCAAAGGATGTTTGGAATAACCATCCTTTAAGAATCCGTTAAACTATCTACTATGTAGTAATATACGCTAAGTAGATAAAGTCTATCGGTAATATAAAATATCAAAATAGTGTTAAGTCATGGCCCATTCCACCCTTAACACATTTTTATTCCCAAAAGCATATACAAGACCGTAGTTTCCCCAAAATCGGAAGTCACCAGAGGGCAATCCATATACTAAAGGTACAAAACAAATTCGTAGTGGTCGCGAATAGGGAATACAAGTATGACAAGGCACATGAGGCAATACCCAAGGTAGTGATACTACCGTTTGCCTGATCCGGACTGGTGAGAACGCAACGCCGCAGCACCCGCAACACCGTGAAACAACACTCCCAAAATCAAGGGTGCACCAATCGACAACAAGTAATGAGTAGTTCGAAGAAGTGTGTTCACTTGAGGTAGCTGACCTCCATTGGCCCGGCACGGCTCCTGTTTTAGTCATTTCCAATTTTGACACAAGTGTCAAGGCTATCCATTATCGTTCTCTTTCTTCAGTCATCACGTACATCATTCCAACCACTTCATTCTGGATCACCACTCCGCGCATAGTTATTAAAGTGGTTTCGGTTTAGACAGAGAGTATGTCCAAAACCGATTCCGGTCTCTTTAATAACTTTCGTAATTATTACACCGATTGGTCGTTTAATATATTTCAAAACCAAATCAAATTCAATTTCAAATAGAATTTGTAAATCAACATTTCATTTGTCTTTCTAAAACAATTTCCATAATTTACGTTTCAAAACTTCCAAATTACCATTTCAAAATCTTATAATTCAATTTTTAAATCTTTATTTTAAAACAATTCAAATATTGATTTAAATTCGTATATAAGTTTCATTTCAAAAACCATTTAAATTTATTTAATTTAATATTTAAATCAATTTAAATTCATTTATCAATTTCATTCAATATTCATTAAGTAAATTTGCCATTCAAAACAATTTTTATTAAATTTCCAATTCATTAAATCCATTATTTAAATTCAACCTCCTTACTTCAAAACTTACAATTTGAATTAAATTAAATTCAT
Organism: Allium fistulosum; assembly: GCA_030737815.1. Classification (NCBI taxonomy): domain Eukaryota; kingdom Viridiplantae; phylum Streptophyta; class Magnoliopsida; order Asparagales; family Amaryllidaceae; genus Allium; species Allium fistulosum. The sequence goes on along the minus strand of CM060903.1, from coordinate 872,204,787 downwards.
CAAATCAAATCTTTAAATTACAAGTCTTACATTAATTTCAATAAATCGCATTTCTATTTCTTGTTAAAGAAATCCAATTTCATTTATTTATTTACTCGGTTACAATTTCAAACTCAATTAATAAAGAATTTAATTCCACTAATTCAAGAGGTTCAATTTTATTAAACTATTAAATAATTCAATTTTATTTAATTATTGAATAATTTCAAAACTTAATTATTAAATAATTTTCAAAACTTAATTCAATCATTTCTTAAATTACACAATATTCTTTCATCAATTTCTTTATTAATATTTTGTTTCATATTATTATATATTCACATTTAAATTTCATAAAAATTCAATTTCCAACTTCGTTTCAAAACCATATTATTTATTCAAATAAAATTTTCATTTTATTTTTAAAACAAATTATTGACCAATCGGGTTTTATTTAATTCCCTATCCTAGGTCAAAGTTCAATTTGGGTATTTATCATTTCAACCCGATTCCAATTCAAAATCAAAGCATATCAAAGGGAACTTGCAGTGTGATAACTGGGATGGTGTCAAAGTAAATAAACAAGCAATAACAACAATCAATAACAATCAAATAATCAATTCAAATAATCCCGAAATAACCGTATTAATTCGCATTGTTATTTGTACGAATTAATAAAATTATCTCTAGAATCTACACTATCATTTCATGTAGATTAAAGATTATTACACTAATATTTATACGGTTCTTCAATTGTCATTCGATTTCAATTTTAACACTACAACAATAAATCAAATATACGTTCAATGGTTCAAAGTGTAATTATCACTATTCTACATGTCAATTAATTTAACAATTAAAAGGGGTCATATTCAACTAGTCAAATTTAACATATAAATCAGTTTTAAAATTGTTAACTATCCTATATCCATTTCAATTTTGCATACTATTTATCATTTAACACTAACAATTTAACGTCCAATATAAACATCAACAATCAATCAATTATCAGCCAAACTGTATTATCATCACATAAATAATTAACAGATAATGGTGTCAGATGTCACAGGTGAACTGGTACAGGCAATAGCATATATAACAGTGTAAATAACTAACAGCAGCATATTTCAGTTGTCGTTTCAATTGAAATCAGATTTAATAAATAAAAGAACGTTAATCGTGAGTGAGTGCTCACCTTTCGAGGCTAGAGATGGATGAGAACAAGATGAAAACGGGCACGGATAAGCATGTATAATTAACAAAGCTTGAAGATTGTTGCTGGAATGTGGATTCGACAATGACAATTAGAACGGCTGCGACAAAATTTGATAGTAGGAAACCAGTCCATATGGACAGAATTTCAAATCAATATATAACAAAACGTATAACATATATACACTTCATTTAAAACAACAAACATATATATAATTTAATTTTGAAATCAGTACTTTATAGTAAAATAAGCCGTAAGCATCATTACAGCAACGCATATATAACTACACGTTTTACCTTTTAAACATATACCTGGTATAAATAAATCTATATATAGCATCTATCATACAATTAAATTATTAACACTAGTTGTATGCAAGTACATTTTGAATCAACATTAAAATATATAACAAATATATATAGGTATAACTCCTGACAAAATGAATAAAATAACGTAATAGCTTTCAAACTTTTATATTAATAAACACAACATATATATATATATATATATATATTATACTTAACTATTCACAAACTCTTCTGTCATATATATATTATAAAATATATTAGGAGCTAAAAGAGGCACGCATACATTCATCTATATATTTATAGATTATAATAAAATACATATACAGGCGACTATGCCAATTCTAACCCATATACATAGATTTATACTAAAATATGCGTATATACTTATATGAACTGCAAAACAAAAGCAGGCAACCGATTATATGCATCTATTACCCAGGAAAAATACAACTTATTTATATTACTACCTACTGTATCATGATTACTCAATATAAAACTCACCAGCCCAAACAACTTTGGAAAAACATATGTATAGTATAAAATAAATAATATAAAACTGTACATATATTACTACTATAAAATATATAACATATATATACCGCACCTTTTATTCATACGTGGTAGAGAGGAAAAGAAAAAAGAAGCGGCCGATGGCTATAGGGCTCGGCACTTGGATTTGCATCCGAACTGAGTAGCTTGCAGCCGAGGGTGTTGCGGAAGTGGGAAGATAGCAGCGCACGAAGGCAGGTGGTTGCAAGGAGCAAGTGACGGTTGCGTATCGGATGTGGGAAGGGTGAACGATTTTTTTTTAGCTGTGTGCTCGGGTTCGCATGCAGCTTGACCCGACAGTAAAGATTCGGTAGGTGAGATGGTGGTGGGTGTGTTAGGAGGCTCGGATGGTGAGCTCGGTCAGGGAGGTGTGGGTTGCGGTCAGAGGCGGTGGCTTTGGTGGCGGGTTGAAACATGCGGATCTGGGCTTCGGCAATGGCAGCAACGAGTATGAGGAGGAGGACGATGGGTTTGTATTGGTCACGAAGAGAAGGATGTGGGAGATGTTGTTACGTGAAGAGGATGTGTTTTCATGTTACAGGAAGAAGAAGCAAATATATGAAGCTTGCCCCTTTTTTTTTTATTTTTATTTTACACGCATGGTAATAATAGGGAAGAGGTGGCTTCAGGATGCTAACATGCAAGTGCATGGAAGAAGAGAGCTGTGGCTACTTCAATTGCAAAAGAAATACACTAGAGAAATAGACGAAAATTTGAATGGGTGAGAAAACTAAGTTACGCACGAATTCAGAGAGTCATAAATATCCAACCTAGGGAAGAGCAGCGGCCTACTGTTGAATGAAGGAATTATATTAAAAGCAACGGCTACTAATTTTTCCACGACAATTGGGAACGGAACCAAAAGATTTATACGCGGTACCGATACGGATAACTGTTTCGCAAAGTACAACATACATCGGACTTCGAATTTGACAATCGAATATACCGTAGAGATCAGCACGACGAGACGATCAAAATGGTATACGGGTACCAGTGGTGTGATTGAATTATAAAAATTCGGATTTTTCTACTGGCGGAAAATGCCAGAAAAACACTGAAAAATAAGATCGACGGAGCCAAAGATGTCCGAATTTGGAAAAACGACAAACTGACATCTTGCTCAGAAGATGGTTTAGAATTTTTCTATGTAAAAATATTTAAGTTTTGGAAACATTTTATTTTCATCGCTTTTTAACTGATTAAATTGAAGTAAATTTACGCGCGAAATAATTTTCATATTTTCGGACGAAAATTTTCCAGTTACTATGTTTAACTAGACGCATTTCAAATATCAAATTTTTATTTCGAAATTTTATCGTCTAAAATTTCACAAAATTTCAACTAATTACGTTATTAAAACAGTTGAAATTTACGGGTAGTTACACATTTGAATTGGAATTTCTTACCATACCACATCTCATATGGTGTTTTTAGACACAGATTTAGTGGGTAACAAGTTCAACATATGCAATATGGTTTCTAGCGCATATCCCTAATAGGACAGAGGTAACTTAGCTTTACTCATCATGGAACGAACCAGATCTAACAGGTTTTGGTTTCTTTGCTCCGACACACCATTATGTTGCGAAGTATATGGTGGAGTAATCTTAGAGATAATCTCATTTATCTTCGAAGTATTGTTGGAAATCCTGTCCAGCATACTCTCCTCCTCGATCTGATCGATGAATCTTAATCTTATGGCCCGTTTGATTTTCTACTACATTTTTATATTCAACAAATTTCTCATAGACATCAAATTTGTTCTTCATAAGATACACATATCCTAGTCTTGAGAAATCATTAGTGAATGTAATAAAGTAAGAACTATTATCATTGGTAAATACAGACATCGGGCCACATAAATTGTAATGACCTAGAATTTCAAACACTTTATTTAAATATCTGAACTATTTAAATACTTGTGTTCAAAATTTAATATGATTTTATAACCTTGTTAAACACTTTTTAATTTATAACTAATATTAGAAACTTATTTTTGAAATGTGTTTACAAAAATATACACTTTGGATAAATACTGAAAATGTGACCGAAAAACGTTTTGTTAAAAAACATCTTTTTATTCAATATAAGTTGTGTAAATATGTTACAACTTGAATAGTTATCATATGTAAACATATGACAAGAATTAAAACACATCTCTTTACTAACTAAAGATTAATTAGACCAAAGAGTTTATTAGTAAAAGTAAGCAGGGACATTTAGTACAAAAGGACCTCTAAATTAAGGCTTGATTTAAGGAAGTATGGTTATGTAAGTGGTATGGATATGCAAGGGTATGGTGTGCATGTTCTTATGCATGGAAGAGGAGGATGTTTTGTAATCTTTTCCACAAAATTCCTAACTCTATAAATACATATACATATGCACTTCATTTCTACACAAATACATATATTCACTTCTTTCTATTCTCTTCTGTATGCCTTCTTCTTAATGGCCTTTGCCGTGTGCTTTGGGTGGGAATAATGGCTTAGGCCGTGGGTTCTAAGGTGGTGGAGGAAGTGAGGACGTGAGCTTGGATGCCTTTCTAAGCATGGCCGTGAGCAAAGATAGATGGGGGAAGGAGGACATGTGGTTTTTGGAGGTGGAGGAGAGGTTTAGGGGATGTTTTAATGAAGTATAAGGTGTTAGTGAAGTGTTATTTGAAAAGAATGTTGGTAGGAACAAATTTGGTTAAAAAAAGTGAGTTAATCTTACTTAGTGTGAAAGTAATAATCTTGCTAATTGTTAGTAAAAGTTGCTTGTTGAATTGCTTGATATTATCTATGATAATATTCCCTAACTACTTAAAGTTGTGATCATAACTCTATGGTTCTAAAAGTATGTGATTTGAAGAAATTTACCTCTTAAATAATTAAGATGTGTAGTTTAAAATTAAGTGCATTCGAATGCTTAAAAGGGATATGTTAACTTGTACATATATTAATACTTGTTTAGTAGTGATATGGTTTTAATTTGGAATCATATATGTGTATAAAAGAGAATGACATAAGATATTGAATTGAACATGGAATTGTCCCTATAGCGATAGTCGCTATAAGCGCATTTTGAATCCCTTGAACTGTAACTTATAAAAATGGAGATTTAATGACATATCTTAATAATAATTTATTTGGTTATTATTTATACTTCTATAAGTGTTTAGAAAAGCAAAGAATATGTTTTGGAAAGTTATAGAAGAAGAAATCAAAGTAACAAAATATTGAAGTAAAAAGGTCGCTATAACGATTCTTTCTATTTAGCGAAATAACGATATTTTTCTACAAACTTCTTTGGAGGTTTCTTTTTATATTTAAGGAGTAAATATTATATTATTCTTATAGGAAAATTTTTGAAGCCTATTTCATTTGATAGCTAGTTGAACGAAATGCAAAAAGTTTAAGCGAAATAGTCGCTATAAGTGCAGTTCGGTAAAATACCCTGTTTTCAAAAAATTCTCTAAAATAACTGGAAGTGATTCTTTGGGATTTTTCTTCATATTTTTCAAGCACCCAAAGTATTCTAACTAACGTAAAAAAATGGATCAAAAAAATCATTTGTTAAGACATCGAAATCTAGGCATAGAGTTGAAGCAAATTCAACTTAAGCGACAGCCCGGGACTTTTGAAAGCACTTCAGTTGTGCTATCTTTGCTTCAGAGACAATTTTGAGCTCTTGCGAATTGTTTTGCTAGCATTTACAGAAGTGTTATCATTTCTGTTTGAAACTATAATTTGTTTAAAAATGATATTTAAATTATTTATTTTTCTCTAATCTTATTAAGGTTGTTTTCTAACTTATAATAGAAAGTTTTAAAATTAGCTTCAATTTTAAATATATTATTAACAATTAATTATGAATTTTTTAGCTTTGTAGCTTTTAAAATTAAAACTTGTTTTTCCATTTTATTTCAAAATTCATTATATTTATATATAATATTCTATATAAATTATTATCATATACTTTAAGTATTTTTAAGAGTAACTTAAAATATTAAGAAGTATTTCAAAGATATTGCTATATATAATTTTTAAATATTAAATTAAGTATTTTATAAATATAATAAAGGGAGCTTGAATTTTAACACTTAAGTTAAAATAAATTGTTTTATGGAATCAACTAAAAGTGTATTACCTTAATTAATAAGTGTGGATATGCTTTGATATTAAAATAAATGTTTAAAGTTATTAATGGATAAGTAAATAGTTTTGGGTTGTTGTAAAGTGTTTTTAGCAACACTTGTTTTTAGCCCTTATTATTAATTATACTTGGGAATATAATTAGATTTACTAATGGATATTTAGTAGGAAAATACAAGTAAATGGGTTTGGGTTTGTTGTGACAAATGTTTTGAGCAACACTTGTCTTTAACCCTTAAATGTAATTAAACCTTTAAAAGGAGAGTTTTAAAGATAATGATTAAATGGAATGGTTTTGGGTTTGTAGTAAACAATGCTTTAGCAACATTTGTTTTGAAACCCATGAATTATATTTTGGAAGAAATATTATAAATCTATAAATGGGATTTTAAAGACAATAACAAGTATTGAAACCTTTTATAAAGAGAGAAAATGTTATATATTTAATTTATAAAAGAAAAGGAGTTTGTTATAACAATGTTTTAGTACTAATTGTTTTAATCTCTTTTATTATATTTCAAGTAAGTAAAACTTGTTAAACGATTTGAAAATACACTTATACCATTGGAATAAGTATATGAATATTTTTAAGTATTAAAAGAATGTGTTGTACGTTTAATTTATAAAGAAAAGTATATATCTTTTATAAAGAGAAATCCAATATATTTATACAAGTATATAAAGGAAGTTTTGATTAATAAAAAAATATTAATTAATAAAGGAAGTCTTGTTTTATAAAAGAAGTTTTATTAGATAAAAAGGAGTTTTACTAATAAAAAAGGATTTTTAATTAATAAAGGGTGAATTAATTAAAATGGAATTAAAAGTCGTTTATGTGACTTGATCGTGCTTTGAATGAATTGATAGTGCTTGTATGTTTACTTGCTTATGGAGAGTATACGGGTATTAGTTCCCTTATGCAATCTTTCGCACTATTGTTGAATAATACCAAATTCATCAATTCAGTCTTAGAGAGACTGAGATCAGTAAGTGTTCTACTTATCGAAAACCACTTCAAGCCTGAGATACAGGTTCTCTGTTTTGGAAGTGAATGATGGAAACCATGTGTGTTTCCGAAATCTGTTGAGATGATGGAATCCATGTAGGATTCATTATATGATCGAGTTTTGTTGGAAACTCGTGTGAAGATGCCAGACGTGACCTCGACATCGAAAATGGCTAAAAGCAGAGTAGGTGCATAACCAACGGGGTTTAGCTAACATCAGAGAGTACTGATCAACTCTATTATCTAGAGTGTGCTTATCGATTTTGCTAGCGGGAGTTGATCGTATTCGGGACACATTCTCTGCGTGAACCAGCTATGACTTCCTTATTTGGTATATTTTATTTAGAGATATATGGCGCCCGGAAGGTACTTTCTGACCCTTGCCAGGAGACTTGCCTCGAGGTACTAAGGACCCTCCAATGGAAAAATCCATTTATACGAACGTTCCTTAGCGGTTTTTGTTTGTATAACTAAATATGCTATCAAATGTTACCAATGTTACCATTTCAGCTATGATTTATATTTATATTGAACACCCTAAACATTATTAAAATATCACTAAAGTTTCCTATAAAGTGGTTTAGTTATCGTAAGGTAAAACCCCATCCATGTTTATTTGCGGCGTGGTCTTACGGGATACCTTTATTCTTTAACAGAGTTTTAGAAATATAGTAATTCCAATTACTTGGGTTTTCTCACTCTGGTTTACCAGAATGATCCGAGTGTTATTCTTCTTATAATGCTCGGGTCAGCCCGTGTATATTTCTAGATATCGTTGATGATTCATTGAAGCTCTAGGAGAGGAGCATATCAGCAATTGTGAGAATAGGTTGTTATAACTGTCCAGGTTGATGATGGGCTAGTTTACTATGATTATAGTATCTATACAGTTTTCCTTTGTAAAAGTTTCATTTTGATTTTATATGCCATCATTCCGTGGTGAGATTCTGATACTATGTTCTCTTCTTTCCTATTCATTTCTTCTTCTGTTATTTTATCATAACGTTCTACCTTTCCGGCACTTAGGTCCTCTGCACGTGAATATCGTGGATGCATTAGTGTCCACATTTGGGGTTGAAAAGGCAGACGTTGCATTTTGGTATCAGAGCTGAAGATTAAGCAAGAACCTTGGCTTTGGTTAGGCATAACTCATTTAGAGATAGGATAATGGAATGCCTTATTGTGAGTTTGAGTGTATTATACATATGAGAGCATATGTGTTATTGATATAATAATATTTTGTATTGTGTTGATTGGTCCACTGAGTGATTATGGATTGGGGTTGACACATCTGATCAGGGTTATCGATAGGGATTCCTAAACACTTAAACAGAACAAACCGACACGGTATTATTTTCAAAATTGGTAAATGAAATAATTTTACCTAGGATTATATTTTTTCTAAAAGAATAATTTTCAAATAATTAACATGGTTGTTAATTATAATGTATTTGTTTGTTAGAAAATTATAATATAAAATTATTATCATTTATTGCTTGATTAGTCGCGCTTGGCCGATTTAAGGGCATTGCCTAATGTTTATTGAATTTACCTTTTTCACAACATGGGTTAAGTAGATAGTAATTTATGGAAACAATGAAACGGACTCCTTGTGAATTAAGTTTCACAATCTAACTATAAGGCATTCGATGATAATGTTGGGTTAATAAGGTTAACTTTAATAAAAGGTTCTTAGCATAATCCAAAAGAAGATAAGATATTAAAAAGATAAACTCTTATGAAATGATTTAATATAAAAAAAGTTAATTTATATAAATATGACTTATATAAATAGGGTTTACATAGATATGACTTATATAAATATGGTTTATACAAATATGACTTATATAAATATGGTTTGTATAAATATGATTTATAAATAAGAAGGATTTAAATTGGGAATTTGTGAACATAAATCCTGGTGTTTTTGGAAATGGTTTCTAATGGTTTTTGAGAAAACATAATAGTATGATTTAAAACTATTCTAAAGGACTGATGTTCTCAAAAGAGCTTTAATATTTTTTCAAGTTCAAGATTAATCTCGGAAACAACAAATCGGTTCGGGAAATAAAGTATTTTTATGTTAGCTAGTTCGAGTGGCTCGAAAGTGACTAAAAATGGGCAGAAGAGGTGTTCGGTTGGAAAGCACTTCTCTTAAGTATTACCCTTCTTAGTAAAAGAGGATATATGATAGTATTTGGTAGAACCCAATTCCTTGTATCATTTTGTTGTTGCTCGATCCATAAAAATATTTTCCATGAATTTTAAAAGAAAATATTTTGGAAATTGGTTTTGAAATTGATTTTGGTTAAATACTGAAAAGTAAGATTTGATATCTAAAAGATATATGTACATATTATTATTTCTAATGACTTGAAATAAAACCCGAAGTTTAAATTCTTAAGTTTTCAATAAAGATATATATGGTTGCACATATCCTATGCATTAAGATAGTTTAGTTGTGCATCTTATTATGGCATGTTATTAGTTTTCAATTATTAAAATAAATTTTTTTTACAATTCTGAATAGTCAGAAACTTCCAAATTAATATAATCGAGGCTAAATTTTTGTGAAAATATAAAACTTTTATAACTATTAATTTCAAAAGATAGTAAGTTGAAAACAAGTTTAAAATTTGTTAAGCCTCCTTGTTAAAAAGAACACTCGATTTTATTAGGACAACTAATAAACGTCTTTACTTTAGGGTCTTCAATGGAAAGTAGGCTCTAGTCTTGAGTTTGGATAAATGATTTTAATACTACATAATACTACATAAGAAATGATTTTAAGAAACGTTGCATAAATGATTTTATTAAGTAATGTTTTAAGAAACGTTGCATAAATGATTTTAATACTACATAAGAAATGATTTTGTATAAATAAATGAGAATTAGAAAGAAATTGGTTTGGTTAAGTAACTAATTGAGTTAAGTGCGTGAGTTACACGTAGATCATTTTATTCGCATGACAGTTCTTGATCTAAGATTCGAGTACATGATTTCAAGGTGGTATACACCGATCCGAACAAGGATTTTTCATTAGATTCTTGACAGCAAACACTTGATACGGATTCTTGATATGATCCTTAAGTTTTCTATCATAGTTTACGCTATGAAAGGAGAACGAAGGTGTCCAATCAAGGAACCAGTTCGGAGTCCACACTAAAGAAGTCAAGTGTGATATACTAGTTTGGAAGTGAAATTTATGTGATCGAGAAAGTGGTCAGATCAATATTGCGTAGAGATGATATATATACATCATACGAGCTTAAGTATAATTACATACTATGTTTTTGGCCTGTGGAAAGTTTGGGGAAAAGACTCTACGAATTGTTTGAGGAAGTATGAAAAACCAACTAGGTAATAACCTAAGGCGGTTGAGCAAAAGGTACGCTAGGTAGTTTATTTATCATCCTTGTGCGATGAGAAGGTTTTTACCTAGGCAAACAATAAGCTATGTTGCTATTGATTATAATACTAGTTAGTATTAATGTATGGTCGTTTCATTGCTTGCTTGTGTCAGAAGTTCGAGGACAAAATATTCTAAGGGGGGAGAATATAATGACCTGGAATTTCAAACACTTTATTTAAATATCTGAATTATTTAAATATTTGTGTCCAAAATTTAATATGATTGAATATGATTTTATAACCTTGTTAAACACTTTTTAATTAATAACAAATGTTAGAAAACTTATTTTTGAAATGTGTTTACAACACATACACTTTGGATAAATACTGAAAATGTGACCGGAAAACGTTTTGTTAAAAATCATCTTTTTATTCAATACAAATTGTGTAAATATGTTGCAACTTGAATAGTTATCATATGTAAACATATGACCATAATTAATAGACATTTCTTTACTAACTAAAGATTAATTAAACTAAAGAGTTAATTAGTAAAAGTAAGCATGGAAATTTGTACAAAAGGACCCCTAAATAAAGGCTTGATTTAAGGAAGTATGGTTGCGTAAGAGGTATGGATGTGTAAAGGTATGCATGAAAGAGGAGGGGGTTTTGTAATCTTTTCCACAAAATTCCTAACTCTATAAATACATACACATATGCACTTCATTTCTACACAAATTCATATCTTCACTTCTTTCTCTCTCTTCTATATGCCTTCTCTTAATGGCCTTTGGTCGTGTGTTGTGGGTGGGGACAATGGCTTAGGCCGTGGGTTCTAAGGTGACAGAGGAGGTGAGGACGTGAGCTTGGATGCCTTTCCAGGAATGGCCGTGAACAAAGATAGATGAGGGAAGGAGGACTTGTGGTTTTTGGAGGTGGAGGAGAGGTTTAGGTGATGTTTTATGAAGTATAAGGTGTTGGTGAAGTGTTATTTGAAAAGAATGTTGGTAGGAAGAAAATTGGTTAAAAGAAAAGTGAGTTAATCTCACTTAGTTTGAAGTTAATAGTCCTGCTAATTTCTAGTAAAAGTTGCTTTTTGAATTGCTTGCTATTATCTATGATAATATTCCTTAACTACTTAAAGTTATGACCAATTCTATGCTTCTAAAAGTATGTGATTTGGAGAAATATTACCTCTTAAATAATTAAAATGTGCAGTTTAAGATTAAGTGCATTCGAATGCTTAAAAGCGATATGTTAACTTGTACATATGTTAATACATGTTTAGTAGTGATATGGTTTGAATTTGGAATCATATATGTGTATGAAAGAGAATGACACAAGATATTGAATTGAATACAGAATTGTCCATATAGCGATAGTCGCTATAAGCGCACTTTGAATCCCTTGAACTATAACTTATGAAATGGAGATTTAATGACATATCTTTATAATAACTTGTTTGGTTATTATTTACACTTCTATAAGTGTCTAGAAAAGCAAAGAATATGTTTTGGGAAGTTATAGAAGAAGTAAATCAAAGCAACAAAATATTGAAGTAAAAAAGCCGTTATAACGATTCTTTTTATTTAGCGAAATAACGATATTTTTCTACAAATTTCTTTGGAGGTTTCTTTTTATTTTTAAGGAGTAAATAACACATTATTCTTATTAGGAAATTTCTGAAGCCTAATTAATTTGATAGCTAGTTGAACGAAATGCAAAAGGTTATAGTGAAATAGTCGTTATAAGTGCAGTTTAGTAAAATATCATATTTTCGGGAAATTCTCTAAAATGATTAGAAGTAATTCTTTGGGGTTTTTCTTCATAGTATTAAAGTACCCAAGTTTACTAACTAATGTAAAAAGAATGGATTAAAAATCATTCGTTAAGACATCGAAATCTAGGCGCAAAGTTGTACCAAATTCACCTTAAGCGACATCCCAGGACTTTTGGTTGCACTTCTGCAGTGCTGTCTTTGCTTCTGAGACACATTTGACCTGTTGCGAATTGTTTTGGTAACATTTACAGAAGTGCTAATGTTTCTATTCGAAACTATAATTTTTTTAAAAATGATATTTAAATTATGTATTTTCTCTAATCTTTCTAGGGTTGTTTTTTAACTTATAACAGAGAGTTCTAAAATTAGTTTCAAGTTTAAATATATTATTAATTATGAATTTATAAACTATGTAGCTTTTAAAATTAAAACTAGTTTTCTATTTTATTTCAAAATTCCTTATATTTACATAATATTCTATATAAATAATTATCATATATTTAAAGTAGTTTTAAGAGTAACTTAACATATTAATAAGTATTTTAAAGATATTTCTATATATACAATTTTTAAATATTAAGTTAAATATTTTATAAATATAATAAAGGGAGATTGAACTTTAACACTTAAGTAAGAATAAATTGTTTGGAATCAACTAAAAGTGTATTGCCTTAATTAATGAGTGTGGATATGCTTTGATCTTTAAATAAATGTTTAAAGTTATTAATGGATAAGCAAATAGTTTTGGGTTGTTGTAAACATTGTTTTTAGCGACACTTTTTTTAACCCTTATTATTAATTATACTTGGGAATATAATTAGATTTACTAATAGATATTTAGTAGGAAAATACAAGTAAATGGGTTTGGGTTTGTTGTGACAAATGTTTTGAGCAACACTTGTCTTTAACCCTTAAATGTAATTTAACCTTTAAAAGGACAGTTTTAAAGATAATGATTAAATGGAATGGTTTTGGGTTTGTAGTAAACAATGTTTTAGCAACATTTGTTTTTAAACTCTCGAATTATATTTTGGAAGAAATACTATAAACATTTAAATGGAATCTTAAAGATAATAATAAGTATTGAAATCTTTTATAAAGAGATAGAAATTGTTATATACTTAAATTATAAAAGAAAAGGAGTTTATTATAACAATGTTTTGGTAGTAATTGTTTTAGTCTCTTTGATTATATTTCAAGAAAGTAGAACTTGTTAAACGGTTTGTGAATACACTTATACCATTGGAATAAGTTTATGAATACTTTTTAAGTATTAAAAGAATATGTTGTATGTTTAATTTATACAGACAAGTATATATTATTTATAAAAGGAAATCTGATATATTTATACAAGTATATAAAGGAAGTTTTAATTAATAAAAGAATATTAATTAATAAAAGAAGTCTTATTTTATAAAAGAAGTTTTATTAGATAAAAAGGAGTTTTACTAATATAAAAAGGGTTTTTAATTAATAAAGGATGAATTAATTAAAATGGGATTGGGTCGTTTATGTGACTTGATTGTGCTTTGGATGAATTGATAGTGCATGTATGCTTACTTGCTTATGGAGTGTATATGGGAATTAGTTCCCTCATGCGATCTTTCGCACTATTGTTGAGAAATACCAAATTCATCGATTCAGTCTTGGAGAGACCGGGATCGGTAAGTGTTCTACTTATTAAAAACCACTTCAGGGCTAAGATACGTGTTCTCTATTTTGGAAGTGAATGATGGAAACCATGTGTGGTTCTGAAATCTGTTCAAATGATGGAATCCATGTAGGATTCATTATGTGATCGAGTTTTGTTGGAAACTCGTGTGAAGATGTCGGATGTGACCTCGACATCGAAAATGGCTAAAAACAGTGTAGGCCCACTATAACAACCCGGTATTTCGAACCATTCACATCCACACATGTCAGACTTGAATTGTTTGAAACAACAGATTGTTAATTTTATATTGGCAAAACTCAGCATATTCGGTAAATAAATCAATCGCAGACATAGAGTAATACAAACATAAGCAACGGAAAAGATAAATGGTAGTTCAGGAAGCTACTGTAAAAAAACAACAGAGTTTGAAATAAAATACATCAGAATATCTCAAATACAATGTAGTCTCGAATAAACAGATGACAAGTCTGAACAAAACAACTGGATAGCTGAAGCTGAATAGATATAGATGGTTTCCAAGGGAAGTTCCAACTCCAAAGGTGAGTCTCAAATGTTGTGACACTCTGTAACGACCACGACTTTCTCTCCATAGAAAGTCGCATCGTTAATAAGAAAGAAAGGGGTGAGAAGTAGAAAAGAGAAGAAGAGAAAAGAAACAAACACAAATACTCACAGCGGAAACGGAACAAAATATAATATATCACATAACTATTACATAGTCTTTACATAATCAGAGTACACAACTTATACATCACAAAATAGACAGTTATAAATTTTTGTCTATTATACAACTCAAGATATAACTCAAACAAAAGACTCAGAGAAACCAACACAGCGGAACACTATATATCTACGAATGTTGAAGCCTCCTGCTCCATATCTCCTCCATAGATTCGTCAAAGCTAACCTGAATCCCTTGGCTACTCGTAAAAATTTGAGTACCCAAGAGTTTATAAAACAGAAAATAAACACTTGGGTCAGACATGGGTCTGGTGTGAGTAAACGGGTTAAAATTGTTTAACTTCAAAACCTTTTGAAAACAAAGGTATCACGTAAGACTTCCCACACATAAACATGGAAAAGTTTTGTGATATCCCGGAAATTTGGCAATATCAATTTAATAATCTTTATTAATAATTAAATTGATTAGTTGATTTATTTTATAAATTGACAAGTTCAATTCATTTTAAAAGGTTAATAATATTTTAAATTGGGAAGTTTTATCTTTCTAAAACTAATATAAGTGTTTATATTTACAATATATATATATAGGTATATATATTATGAATAGGGAATCTTTTAATTTAATAAAATTATGTTTTCAAATTATAATATATATGAACATATATATTGTTATTTGAAGTTATGTATTAAATTCAATATGATAATTATCAAGCTAATGTTAAAAGTATTTTTCATTTAGAATATATATATTTGCATATGTTGGAATAAAAAGAATATTGAATTTGAATTTAATAAGATGTTTTCAAACTCTTATATATATATATAATTTGTAATTTGGTTTAATACTTTTGAAAATGATATTTATGATTTAAATAACAAGAATAAGATTTAAATAAGAAGTTCATTTTAATAATCTTTTCTCTTTTAAAATTCAATTGTTTTTAACATTCTTTCCTTTCTAAAAAGTCAAAATGGTTTGTAAAAATATATATATAGTTAAGCTCAAACATTTATAAATATGTTATATATATATTTGATTAAAGTATAAATTATTTTAAATAATAGTTTTCACATTTGTAAATTTATATAGGAATGTAAAGCTTAATTATAAAAGATAAATACATTTTTTTATATACATATAGATATTTTATAAATACATAAATGACTTAAGTAAATTAATTAAAATAAGAATTAACACTTGTAAACATATGGAGGCTTGGTTGGTATATGTGTAAGCTAATTAACAACTTAAGGGGACAAGTGGCTATATTTTAATTAAAGCTTTAAAATAATAAAATTTATATGGAAGAAGAAAAATCTGTATTCATTTTTCAGTTCAACATCCTTCTTCTCATTATTCGATTAAAAACTAAATCCAAAATTTAAAGAAAGATAAAAGACTGGAAATCTAAATTCAAGGAAGAAGTAAAATCTGGAAAATTCAAAGCAAAGGAAAATCAAAGGCTAAATTCAATAGCAGTTTAAAATCTTCAAAACAACTTGAAGTTCAGAAAAGAGAAATCAAGCAAGTAATCAAAGATCAACAGCAAGAATTCAAATTCAACTAAACAAGAGGTTCAAAATCAAACATCAACCTGGAGCAAAATCTCTGTTTTCTGTTCTCTGCTAAATTGGTGAGTAAACCTTAGTTTTAAAAACAGTTTAAAATATATGTTCATAACTAGATATATGTGATGTTTGTGTGGGAATATGTTGTTCATGTTCATGTGTATGAATGTGTGTGTATATATATATATATGATGTACTGTGTATATTTATCTGGATGCATGCCTGTAGAATGAATTTCAACTATCTGTTTATAAACAGGTTAGAAAATAAGTTAAAAATATAAACACCTTTCTTCCAAATCTATATGTAGCTACGATCATAAATAGAAAAATGATTTTTACAATGTAAATTCTTGTTAGAAATAGTTTCCAGGTGAAATTGTTTAGTTTATAGTTTAAAAATGTGTTTTTACAGTAGAAATAAATTTAATCAGTAAAATCAAATGTTTCAATTTCCTGAATTGAATTCATAATCTAGTTTATCATTGCAAATAATGATTTTAGAGATAAAAATCATAGTTTTTAGTTTGATACAAGTTGAGATTTGCCGAGTTGTTCGAATTTGGGTATTTCGTCAATCGCCGGAGATCGGGGACGATTTGAGACTTGGGGTTGTGGTCGAGGATGGCTTTAGGGATGTTGATCTCTGGAAAAATGGGGGTTGATTTTATCAGTAGCTGTGGTGGACAGAGATCGACAAAGTAGGGTTTGAGTGCTGTTTTTGGTCGTGTTGATGTTTGGGTTTTCTACGGTGTCGACTGGGCACCGGAGTGGATCGCGAGGGTAAGGATAGTAGCATGGTGATGTAGTGCAGCTCGGGACGAGGCGACGCATTGTCTGATGGTCGGGGTTGGCGTCGCGAGGTCGTTTTCCTTCGATCGAAATTTTGGTCCAGGGGCTCGTTCTGTTCGATTTTGATTTCTGGCGATGTTGTGGATTCTGGGTTGGTGGTTGGGATGTCGAGGTCGTATGGGACTGGTCGGCGTTCAGGTGGTAGGTCGGAGCGACGTCGAACAATTGTGCACGTGCACGGTGCACGTTGGAGTGCTGGAATTCGAAACTTTAGAGGAGATGAAGACTCATCGGGTTGAGCTCGTGCGATTTGCTTTTTGTCTCGAAGCAGGTAGGTATTCGTGTGGACTCGGGGTGGACTCGGGAAGAAAGTGTTGTGGCTCGGGTTGTTTTATTTAACCTGGTTTGAAATTTTAAAAGAAAATTTTATCTTGGTTTTAAAATTTAAAACATGAACAAGTTTATTTATAAAACTAAATTTGTTTAAAGTTAAGTTTTAAACAAAGTTCTTGTATTGGGAAATATAAAAGTTTTAAAAATAAGTAAGTAGATTTTAATAATAAGTTGTATTAAATTTATTAAATAACTTTGGGAAGTTCAAAGATTTAAAAAGTTATAATTAGCATGTTTAAATTATTTTAAATTATGATTGATTTATAAAGTGTTTATTTTAAATAAGTTAAATAATTAAGATTTAGAAATCAATTAAAATAAGGATTATCTTTAGTAATTTAGAATTTTGATTTAATTAAAGATAGTTAATAAGTAAAATAAATTAAAGATTATTACTTATTCATAATTAAGAATAATTACTAAATGAAGTAATTAGTGGAAATGAATGTAATTAAGAAAGAGAAATTACTTATAGAAGTAATTAGTGGATAATTACTAATGGAAGTAATTAAATGGAAGTGATTAAGGGTTAATCACTTGATGTTATTAATTAAAGTATTAATTAATATAATTGATTTGAAATTAATTAATTAAAGAGTAATTAATTAATTAAAGGATTAAGGTTAATTAATAATGTGGTTAATTACTAGTTAAGGTAATTAATTAAAAGAGAATAATTAATTAAGGAAGTAATTAGTGATCATTAATTAATATAATAAATGATGTAATTAAGGTTGATTAATTAAGATTAATTAATCAATAATAAGTGATTAAAGAGTAATTAATTAATATAATTAATTAAGGAGTTAATTAATTAAGGTAAGTAATTACAAGATGGTAAATTACTGTTAAGATTAATTAAGGTTAATTAATGAATATAGTTAATTAAAGATTAATTATTTAATTAACTAGAAGGTAATTAATTAATGAAGTAATTAGAGGATTTTTAATGGAATTAATCAAGGTTGATTAATAAAAGTAATTAATTAAAGTATGATTAATTAATTAAAATAAATTGAGGATTAATGCAAATAATTAATTAATTAATTAATGGAAGCAAATAAAGGATCAATAATTATTGTAATTAATGATAGTAATTAAAAGTTAATTACTGTATATGGTGAAGGATAATTACTTGAATGTAATTAAAGTAAAATTAATCAAGGAAGATTAATTAAGGAAGATCATTAAGAGATGATTAATAAATTGATTTGAAATTAATCAATAATAGTAAGCAGGATTAAGATAATCCAAGTAATTAAAGGATAGTAATTAATTTAATTAAAGGTTAATTAAATTGATTAGAGTAAATCAATTCTGTTTAGATAATTGATTAATACTGGATGTTTGATATTGGGTGATTGGTTGATATTGGATGATTTGTATGTCTCTGATATATATATGATATATGCTGCTTTGTGAGATGAATGTTGATATGAATTATCTATTGTGATAATGTTATTTATCTATCTGTTTATATCATCCTGAATATAAGTTTAAATGTTTAAACCTTTAAACAACTTGGCCTTAAAAGATACGTTTTGGATTTCGATGAGACCGGGATCGGGTTTGCTACATTACAGCATGATAGGGGGTTCTCGCTTCGCGGTTTGGTGGCGAACGGGAGACTCTTACCCCTACATGTCCCATTGAGGGGTTGGTTGCGAGTCGAGAGGCTGGCCGTAAAAGCAAATTCGAGGTACCAATGTAAGCCACGGTGGGGTTGGGATGGTTGAAAAGCCTACCAGTTGAGGCCGCTGTCGATGGTTGAAAAGCCTAGACCGTTACATATGGTATCAGAGCATAGGTTGAGCGAATGCCTAAGCTTTTGGTTAAGTGAATATCAGAGCAGTAGGTTGAGTGAATACCTAGGCTCTGAAGTGGTGTCTATCTTGAGAGCGCGTAATTGTTAGTTATATAAAAATGATTTTTATATTGTGTTAATTGATCGGTTGAGTGGTATATGGATTCTGGTCAATACGAGTAGCTAACGTTATTGATAGGGATCTCTAAACACTTGAACCAGGCCAACGGACACAATATTGTTTTAAAGAGGTAGATGAAATAATTCTACCCAGAAATAATTTCTATATAAAAAGTATCATTTTAAATATATATATTTATGTATTTCTACCTATTTGTTGGGTTACCTGTTCGGGTTTTCCAATATGAGTTATAAAGGTAGATAAGGTGGTGGTGTATGTAACACGACTACCAATGGTTGGAGTTTGAATGTTGAGGTTGGAAGTGTATTTATCGAGACTGTAGACCCAATACTGTCTCGAGTGAACTTTACAGTGTGTAAGGATTTCATAATCTCTGAAGGAAACCTGTTAAGGTTCGGAGTTTATCTTTGAAATTGGATGAGCAAAAGCGAATGATGGTATCTTGGTAACTTCTGGAAGAAGTAGCTGTGTGGTGAGACGCAGTGACTATGGATGTTTCTGAAGATGTTTCTTCTGAAGCAAGTTTTAGGAAGTATGTCTGTTTCGGTGTTGTGGTTGAGTTCAGCATGGTGTTTCTGTTTGGTTTGAGGTCCGAGTTTCTCGAAGAGCTTTGTTTTGAGAAGTCTTTGGCATCTGTGGCAGTAGTGCAGCTCGGAGTGTTCTGTGTGTTAGCAGGATGTTTCTGGCTGAGTAGTTTTTCTGAAGATGAAGTTCAGAAGCAGTTGAGTGAATCCATTTATTCGATGAATTGGATAGTTAAATATAAGCTGTTCTGATTAGTGAAGAGAGAACAGTTATCTTTGGAAATTAGGCCGAGCTGATCGCAAAAGTGACTTGCGATTGTTTAAGTATTCTCTTGGGATTATTGGAGATTGAGATTCCGTATCGACTTGATTCGTGGAGTTACCAGAAGTTCAGCTTAGTAGAAGGATGTCTCCTAGAGAATAATTTGGTGAAGCAGCTCAGGATTCTTTGGAGAGGGATTTATCATACCTAGTTTTCTGGTGAAGTTCTGCGGGATGTTTTGACCAAG
Organism: Allium fistulosum; assembly: GCA_030737815.1. Lineage (NCBI taxonomy): Eukaryota > Viridiplantae > Streptophyta > Magnoliopsida > Asparagales > Amaryllidaceae > Allium > Allium fistulosum. The sequence goes on along the minus strand of CM060903.1, from coordinate 872,184,374 downwards.
TGAAATGGTTCACTAAGATTTTATGGTCTGATGAACTGTGGATGATCAAGTTTGTGCTTGAGTTTCTCCGACGGTATTCTTATCTGTTCAAGATCAGAATTGTGCAGCGAAAGCAAGATAGCAGCTATTCTAGAGTGGAAGCAACCGAGAGTTGTAATTTTCTTCGAGTAGAGGATTTCTATAGGAAATTCAAGTGTATCTCTAAGTGTGAAGAAATTTTCGGGATTTGGAGGTAAAGTTGTCAAGTGCAACTATTTTGGCTATTTCAGAAAGGAGAAGTAGTTCGAAGTGCTCTAATGTTGTGGAGTAGAGTTGTGTTCTGGATTTCGGTGAATTTTTGGAGAACCATTTTGTTGAGTAGGATCCAGAAATTGATTTGATATTAGTCTAGATTATTTCAAGAGGTATCAGCAAGAGTTAAGCTGATCAGGAAGGATGAAGTTGAAATTGGATATTGTTTAAGTTTTCTTCAATTAAAGGAGATACAAGATTTGGTAAGATTGGAGAACTAGCTCTAGAAGTATTTTGAGATTTTCTTGTGTTCTCAAAAGGATTAGTTCTTTGATCTACAGGATTGAGTTTCCAGTTCGGATAACTGGAATTCATTGTATTTCACGTATCTCTGAGGGAATACGTGTTTGATCTGTCATTGGTTGTGGGATCAGCAGTTCAGAAGGATTTGGTAGTTGAGATGGTTTTGAGTTTAGTCTGATATTTTGTTCAGATTTGTAATATAGATGGGAAGGAGTTCTAGATTATTGTAGATAGTTAGTTAAGATCCTGTAGAACGAGTATCCCAGTATATATATATATACTTGGGGAAACTCGAGGAAATTCTATCCAGAATTTGTCTGGATAATTAAATTTGTTTGATTTATATGGTTGCTATGATTGATAATAATGATTGATTTGTGTGATTGCTGTTTAAAATTAAAAATTTTACTCGGTTATTAAATTATCTTTGCTTTTAAATTTCGGGGACGAAATTATTTTAAGGGGGGAGGAATGTGATATCCCGGAAATTTGGCAATATCAATTTAATAATCTTTATTAATAATTAAATTGATTAGTTGATTTATTTTATAAATTGACAAGTTCAATTCATTTTAAAAGGTTAATAATATTTTAAATTGGGAAGTTTTATCTTTCTAAAACTAATATAAGTGTTTATATTTACAATATATATATATAGGTATATATATTATGAATAGGGAATCTTTTAATTTAATAAAATTATGTTTTCAAATTATAATATATATGAACATATATATTGTTATTTGAAGTTATGTATTAAATTCAATATGATAATTATCAAGCTAATGTTAAAAGTATTTTTCATTTAGAATATATATATTTGCATATGTTGGAATAAAAAGAATATTGAATTTGAATTTAATAAGATGTTTTCAAACTCTTATATATATATATAATTTGTAATTTGGTTTAATACTTTTGAAAATGATATTTATGATTTAAATAACAAGAATAAGATTTAAATAAGAAGTTCATTTTAATAATCTTTTCTCTTTTAAAATTCAATTGTTTTTAACATTCTTTCCTTTCTAAAAAGTCAAAATGGTTTGTAAAAATATATATATAGTTAAGCTCAAACATTTATAAATATGTTATATATATATTTGATTAAAGTATAAATTATTTTAAATAATAGTTTTCACATTTGTAAATTTATATAGGAATGTAAAGCTTAATTATAAAAGATAAATACATTTTTTTATATACATATAGATATTTTATAAATACATAAATGACTTAAGTAAATTAATTAAAATAAGAATTAACACTTGTAAACATATGGAGGCTTGGTTGGTATATGTGTAAGCTAATTAACAACTTAAGGGGACAAGTGGCTATATTTTAATTAAAGCTTTAAAATAATAAAATTTATATGGAAGAAGAAAAATCTGTATTCATTTTTCAGTTCAACATCCTTCTTCTCATTATTCGATTAAAAACTAAATCCAAAATTTAAAGAAAGATAAAAGACTGGAAATCTAAATTCAAGGAAGAAGTAAAATCTGGAAAATTCAAAGCAAAGGAAAATCAAAGGCTAAATTCAATAGCAGTTTAAAATCTTCAAAACAACTTGAAGTTCAGAAAAGAGAAATCAAGCAAGTAATCAAAGATCAACAGCAAGAATTCAAATTCAACTAAACAAGAGGTTCAAAATCAAACATCAACCTGGAGCAAAATCTCTGTTTTCTGTTCTCTGCTAAATTGGTGAGTAAACCTTAGTTTTAAAAACAGTTTAAAATATATGTTCATAACTAGATATATGTGATGTTTGTGTGGGAATATGTTGTTCATGTTCATGTGTATGAATGTGTGTGTATATATATATATATATGATGTACTGTGTATATTTATCTGGATGCATGCCTGTAGAATGAATTTCAACTATCTGTTTATAAACAGGTTAGAAAATAAGTTAAAAATATAAACACCTTTCTTCCAAATCTATATGTAGCTACGATCATAAATAGAAAAATGATTTTTACAATGTAAATTCTTGTTAGAAATAGTTTCCAGGTGAAATTGTTTAGTTTATAGTTTAAAAATGTGTTTTTACAGTAGAAATAAATTTAATCAGTAAAATCAAATGTTTCAATTTCCTGAATTGAATTCATAATCTAGTTTATCATTGCAAATAATGATTTTAGAGATAAAAATCATAGTTTTTAGTTTGATACAAGTTGAGATTTGCCGAGTTGTTCGAATTTGGGTATTTCGTCAATCGCCGGAGATCGGGGACGATTTGAGACTTGGGGTTGTGGTCGAGGATGGCTTTAGGGATGTTGATCTCTGGAAAAATGGGGGTTGATTTTATCAGTAGCTGTGGTGGACAGAGATCGACAAAGTAGGGTTTGAGTGCTGTTTTTGGTCGTGTTGATGTTTGGGTTTTCTACGGTGTCGACTGGGCACCGGAGTGGATCGCGAGGGTAAGGATAGTAGCATGGTGATGTAGTGCAGCTCGGGACGAGGCGACGCATTGTCTGATGGTCGGGGTTGGCGTCGCGAGGTCGTTTTCCTTCGATCGAAATTTTGGTCCAGGGGCTCGTTCTGTTCGATTTTGATTTCTGGCGATGTTGTGGATTCTGGGTTGGTGGTTGGGATGTCGAGGTCGTATGGGACTGGTCGGCGTTCAGGTGGTAGGTCGGAGCGACGTCGAACAATTGTGCACGTGCACGGTGCACGTTGGAGTGCTGGAATTCGAAACTTTAGAGGAGATGAAGACTCATCGGGTTGAGCTCGTGCGATTTGCTTTTTGTCTCGAAGCAGGTAGGTATTCGTGTGGACTCGGGGTGGACTCGGGAAGAAAGTGTTGTGGCTCGGGTTGTTTTATTTAACCTGGTTTGAAATTTTAAAAGAAAATTTTATCTTGGTTTTAAAATTTAAAACATGAACAAGTTTATTTATAAAACTAAATTTGTTTAAAGTTAAGTTTTAAACAAAGTTCTTGTATTGGGAAATATAAAAGTTTTAAAAATAAGTAAGTAGATTTTAATAATAAGTTGTATTAAATTTATTAAATAACTTTGGGAAGTTCAAAGATTTAAAAAGTTATAATTAGCATGTTTAAATTATTTTAAATTATGATTGATTTATAAAGTGTTTATTTTAAATAAGTTAAATAATTAAGATTTAGAAATCAATTAAAATAAGGATTATCTTTAGTAATTTAGAATTTTGATTTAATTAAAGATAGTTAATAAGTAAAATAAATTAAAGATTATTACTTATTCATAATTAAGAATAATTACTAAATGAAGTAATTAGTGGAAATGAATGTAATTAAGAAAGAGAAATTACTTATAGAAGTAATTAGTGGATAATTACTAATGGAAGTAATTAAATGGAAGTGATTAAGGGTTAATCACTTGATGTTATTAATTAAAGTATTAATTAATATAATTGATTTGAAATTAATTAATTAAAGAGTAATTAATTAATTAAAGGATTAAGGTTAATTAATAATGTGGTTAATTACTAGTTAAGGTAATTAATTAAAAGAGAATAATTAATTAAGGAAGTAATTAGTGATCATTAATTAATATAATAAATGATGTAATTAAGGTTGATTAATTAAGATTAATTAATCAATAATAAGTGATTAAAGAGTAATTAATTAATATAATTAATTAAGGAGTTAATTAATTAAGGTAAGTAATTACAAGATGGTAAATTACTGTTAAGATTAATTAAGGTTAATTAATGAATATAGTTAATTAAAGATTAATTATTTAATTAACTAGAAGGTAATTAATTAATGAAGTAATTAGAGGATTTTTAATGGAATTAATCAAGGTTGATTAATAAAAGTAATTAATTAAAGTATGATTAATTAATTAAAATAAATTGAGGATTAATGCAAATAATTAATTAATTAATTAATGGAAGCAAATAAAGGATCAATAATTATTGTAATTAATGATAGTAATTAAAAGTTAATTACTGTATATGGTGAAGGATAATTACTTGAATGTAATTAAAGTAAAATTAATCAAGGAAGATTAATTAAGGAAGATCATTAAGAGATGATTAATAAATTGATTTGAAATTAATCAATAATAGTAAGCAGGATTAAGATAATCCAAGTAATTAAAGGATAGTAATTAATTTAATTAAAGGTTAATTAAATTGATTAGAGTAAATCAATTCTGTTTAGATAATTGATTAATACTGGATGTTTGATATTGGGTGATTGGTTGATATTGGATGATTTGTATGTCTCTGATATATATATGATATATGCTGCTTTGTGAGATGAATGTTGATATGAATTATCTATTGTGATAATGTTATTTATCTATCTGTTTATATCATCCTGAATATAAGTTTAAATGTTTAAACCTTTAAACAACTTGGCCTTAAAAGATACGTTTTGGATTTCGATGAGACCGGGATCGGGTTTGCTACATTACAGCATGATAGGGGGTTCTCGCTTCGCGGTTTGGTGGCGAACGGGAGACTCTTACCCCTACATGTCCCATTGAGGGGTTGGTTGCGAGTCGAGAGGCTGGCCGTAAAAGCAAATTCGAGGTACCAATGTAAGCCACGGTGGGGCTGGGATGGTTGAAAAGCCTACCAGTTGAGGCCGCTGTCGATGGTTGAAAAGCCTAGACCGTTACATATGGTATCAGAGCATAGGTTGAGCGAATGCCTAAGCTTTTGGTTAAGTGAATATCAGAGCAGTAGGTTGAGTGAATACCTAGGCTCTGAAGTGGTGTCTATCTTGAGAGCGCGTAATTGTTAGTTATATAAAAATGATTTTTATATTGTGTTAATTGATCGGTTGAGTGGTATATGGATTCTGGTCAATACGAGTAGCTAACGTTATTGATAGGGATCTCTAAACACTTGAACCAGGCCAACGGACACAATATTGTTTTAAAGAGGTAGATGAAATAATTCTACCCAGAAATAATTTCTATATAAAAAGTATCATTTTAAATATATATATTTATGTATTTCTACCTATTTGTTGGGTTACCTGTTCGGGTTTTCCAATATGAGTTATAAAGGTAGATAAGGTGGTGGTGTATGTAACACGACTACCAATGGTTGGAGTTTGAATGTTGAGGTTGGAAGTGTATTTATCGAGACTGTAGACCCAATACTGTCTCGAGTGAACTTTACAGTGTGTAAGGATTTCATAATCTCTGAAGGAAACCTGTTAAGGTTCGGAGTTTATCTTTGAAATTGGATGAGCAAAAGCGAATGATGGTATCTTGGTAACTTCTGGAAGAAGTAGCTGTGTGGTGAGACGCAGTGACTATGGATGTTTCTGAAGATGTTTCTTCTGAAGCAAGTTTTAGGAAGTATGTCTGTTTCGGTGTTGTGGTTGAGTTCAGCATGGTGTTTCTGTTTGGTTTGAGGTCCGAGTTTCTTGAAGAGCTTTGTTTTGAGAAGTCTTTGGCATCTGTGGCAGTAGTGCAGCTCGGAGTGTTCTGTGTGTTAGCAGGATGTTTCTGGCTGAGTAGTTTTTCTGAAGATGAAGTTCAGAAGCAGCTGAGTGAATCCATTTATTCGATGAATTGGATAGTTAAATATAAGCTGTTCTGATTAGTGAAGAGAGAACAGTTATCTTTGGAAATTAGGCCGAGCTGATCGCAAAAGTGACTTGCGATTGTTTAAGTATTCTCTTGGGATTATTGGAGATTGAGATTCCGTATCGACTTGATTCGTGGAGTTACCAGAAGTTCAGCTTAGTAGAAGGATGTCTCCTAGAGAATAATTTGGTGAAGCAGCTCAGGATTCTTTGGAGAGGGATTTATCATACCTAGTTTTCTGGTGAAGTTCTGCGGGATGTTTTGACCAAGTGAAATGGTTCACTAAGATTTTATGGTCTGATGAACTGTGGATGATCAAGTTTGTGCTTGAGTTTCTCCGACGGTATTCTTATCTGTTCAAGATCAGAATTGTGCAGCGAAAGCAAGATAGCAGCTATTCTAGAGTGGAAGCAACCGAGAGTTGTAATTTTCTTCGAGTAGAGGATTTCTATAGGAAATTCAAGTGTATCTCTAAGTGTGAAGAAATTTTCGGGATTTGGAGGTAAAGTTGTCAAGTGCAACTATTTTGGCTATTTCAGAAAGGAGAAGTAGTTCGAAGTGCTCTAATGTTGTGGAGTAGAGTTGTGTTCTGGATTTCGGTGAATTTTTGGAGAACCATTTTGTTGAGTAGGATCCAGAAATTGATTTGATATTAGTCTAGATTATTTCAAGAGGTATCAGCAAGAGTTAAGCTGATCAGGAAGGATGAAGTTGAAATTGGATATTGTTTAAGTTTTCTTCAATTAAAGGAGATACAAGATTTGGTAAGATTGGAGAACTAGCTCTAGAAGTATTTTGAGATTTTCTTGTGTTCTCAAAAGGATTAGTTCTTTGATCTACAGGATTGAGTTTCCAGTTCGGATAACTGGAATTCATTGTATTTCACGTATCTCTGAGGGAATACGTGTTTGATCTGTCATTGGTTGTGGGATCAGCAGTTTAGAAGGATTTGGTAGTTGAGATGGTTTTGAGTTTAGTCTGATATTTTGTTCAGATTTGTAATATAGATGGGAAGGAGTTCTAGATTATTGTAGATAGTTAGTTAAGATCCTGTAGAACGAGTATCCCAGTATATATATATACTTGGGGAAACTCGAGGAAATTCTATCCAGAATTTGTCTGGATAATTAAATTTGTTTGATTTATATGGTTGCTATGATTGATAATAATGATTGATTTGTGTGATTGCTGTTTAAAATTAAAAATTTTACTCGGTTATTAAATTATCTTTGCTTTTAAATTTCGGGGACGAAATTATTTTAAGGGGGGAGGAATGTGATATCCCGGAAATTTGGCAATATCAATTTAATAATCTTTATTAATAATTAAATTGATTAGTTGATTTATTTTATAAATTGGCAAGTTCAATTCATTTTAAAAGGTTAATAATATTTTAAATTGGGAAGTTTTATCTTTCTAAAACTAATATAAGTGTTTATATTTACAATATATATATATAGGTATATATATTATGAATAGGGAATCTTTTAATTTAATAAAATTATGTTTTCAAATTATAATATATATGAACATATATATTGTTATTTGAAGTTATGTATTAAATTCAATATGATAATTATCAAGCTAATGTTAAAAGTATTTTTCATTTAGAATATATATATTTGCATATGTTGGAATAAAAAGAATATTGAATTTGAATTTAATAAGATGTTTTCAAACTCTTATATATATATATAATTTGTAATTTGGTTTAATACTTTTGAAAATGATATTTATGATTTAAATAACAAGAATAAGATTTAAATAAGAAGTTCATTTTAATAATCTTTTCTCTTTTAAAATTCAATTGTTTTTAACATTCTTTCCTTTCTAAAAAGTCAAAATGGTTTGTAAAAATATATATATAGTTAAGCTCAAACATTTATAAATATGTTATATATATATTTGATTAAAGTATAAATTATTTTAAATAATAGTTTTCACATTTGTAAATTTATATAGGAATGTAAAGCTTAATTATAAAAGATAAATACATTTTTTTATATACATATAGATATTTTATAAATACATAAATGACTTAAGTAAATTAATTAAAATAAGAATTAACACTTGTAAACATATGGAGGCTTGGTTGGTATATGTGTAAGCTAATTAACAACTTAAGGGGACAAGTGGCTATATTTTAATTAAAGCTTTAAAATAATAAAATTTATATGGAAGAAGAAAAATCTGTATTCATTTTTCAGTTCAACATCCTTCTTCTCATTATTCGATTAAAAACTAAATCCAAAATTTAAAGAAAGATAAAAGACTGGAAATCTAAATTCAAGGAAGAAGTAAAATCTGGAAAATTCAAAGCAAAGGAAAATCAAAGGCTAAATTCAATAGCAGTTTAAAATCTTCAAAACAACTTGAAGTTCAGAAAAGAGAAATCAAGCAAGTAATCAAAGATCAACAGCAAGAATTCAAATTCAACTAAACAAGAGGTTCAAAATCAAACATCAACCTGGAGCAAAATCTCTGTTTTCTGTTCTCTGCTAAATTGGTGAGTAAACCTTAGTTTTAAAAACAGTTTAAAATATATGTTCATAACTAGATATATGTGATGTTTGTGTGGGAATATGTTGTTCATGTTCATGTGTATGAATGTGTGTGTATATATATATATATATATGATGTACTGTGTATATTTATCTGGATGCATGCCTGTAGAATGAATTTCAACTATCTGTTTATAAACAGGTTAGAAAATAAGTTAAAAATATAAACACCTTTCTTCCAAATCTATATGTAGCTACGATCATAAATAGAAAAATGATTTTTACAATGTAAATTCTTGTTAGAAATAGTTTCCAGGTGAAATTGTTTAGTTTATAGTTTAAAAATGTGTTTTTACAGTAGAAATAAATTTAATCAGTAAAATCAAATGTTTCAATTTCCTGAATTGAATTCATAATCTAGTTTATCATTGCAAATAATGATTTTAGAGATAAAAATCATAGTTTTTAGTTTGATACAAGTTGAGATTTGCCGAGTTGTTCGAATTTGGGTATTTCGTCAATCGCCGGAGATCGGGGACGATTTGAGACTTGGGGTTGTGGTCGAGGATGGCTTTAGGGATGTTGATCTCTGGAAAAATGGGGGTTGATTTTATCAGTAGCTGTGGTGGACAGAGATCGACAAAGTAGGGTTTGAGTGCTGTTTTTGGTCGTGTTGATGTTTGGGTTTTCTACGGTGTCGACTGGGCACCGGAGTGGATCGCGAGGGTAAGGATAGTAGCATGGTGATGTAGTGCAGCTCGGGACGAGGCGACGCATTGTCTGATGGTCGGGGTTGGCGTCGCGAGGTCGTTTTCCTTCGATCGAAATTTTGGTCCAGGGGCTCGTTCTGTTCGATTTTGATTTCTGGCGATGTTGTGGATTCTGGGTTGGTGGTTGGGATGTCGAGGTCGTATGGGACTGGTCGGCGTTCAGGTGGTAGGTCGGAGCGACGTCGAACAATTGTGCACGTGCACGGTGCACGTTGGAGTGCTGGAATTCGAAACTTTAGAGGAGATGAAGACTCATCGGGTTGAGCTCGTGCGATTTGCTTTTTGTCTCGAAGCAGGTAGGTATTCGTGTGGACTCGGGGTGGACTCGGGAAGAAAGTGTTGTGGCTCGGGTTGTTTTATTTAACCTGGTTTGAAATTTTAAAAGAAAATTTTATCTTGGTTTTAAAATTTAAAACATGAACAAGTTTATTTATAAAACTAAATTTGTTTAAAGTTAAGTTTTAAACAAAGTTCTTGTATTGGGAAATATAAAAGTTTTAAAAATAAGTAAGTAGATTTTAATAATAAGTTGTATCAAAATTTATTAAATAACTTTGGGAAGTTCAAAGATTTAAAAAGTTATAATTAGCATGTTTAAATTATTTTAAATTATGATTGATTTATAAAGTGTTTATTTTAAATAAGTTAAATAATTAAGATTTAGAAATCAATTAAAATAAGGATTATCTTTAGTAATTTAGAATTTTGATTTAATTAAAGATAGTTAATAAGTAAAATAAATTAAAGATTATTACTTATTCATAATTAAGAATAATTACTAAATGAAGTAATTAGTGGAAATGAATGTAATTAAGAAAGAGAAATTACTTATAGAAGTAATTAGTGGATAATTACTAATGGAAGTAATTAAATGGAAGTGATTAAGGGTTAATCACTTGATGTTATTAATTAAAGTATTAATTAATATAATTGATTTGAAATTAATTAATTAAAGAGTAATTAATTAATTAAAGGATTAAGGTTAATTAATAATGTGGTTAATTACTAGTTAAGGTAATTAATTAAAAGAGAATAATTAATTAAGGAAGTAATTAGTGATCATTAATTAATATAATAAATGATGTAATTAAGGTTGATTAATTAAGATTAATTAATCAATAATAAGTGATTAAAGAGTAATTAATTAATATAATTAATTAAGGAGTTAATTAATTAAGGTAAGTAATTACAAGATGGTAAATTACTGTTAAGATTAATTAAGGTTAATTAATGAATATAGTTAATTAAAGATTAATTATTTAATTAACTAGAAGGTAATTAATTAATGAAGTAATTAGAGGATTTTTAATGGAATTAATCAAGGTTGATTAATAAAAGTAATTAATTAAAGTATGATTAATTAATTAAAATAAATTGAGGATTAATGCAAATAATTAATTAATTAATTAATGGAAGCAAATAAAGGATCAATAATTATTGTAATTAATGATAGTAATTAAAAGTTAATTACTGTATATGGTGAAGGATAATTACTTGAATGTAATTAAAGTAAAATTAATCAAGGAAGATTAATTAAGGAAGTTCATTAAGAGATGATTAATAAATTGATTTGAAATTAATCAATAATAGTAAGCAGGATTAAGATAATCCAAGTAATTAAAGGATAGTAATTAATTTAATTAAAGGTTAATTAAATTGATTAGAGTAAATCAATTCTGTTTAGATAATTGATTAATACTGGATGTTTGATATTGGGTGATTGGTTGATATTGGATGATTTGTATGTCTCTGATATATATATGATATATGCTGCTTTGTGAGATGAATGTTGATATGAATTATCTATTGTGATAATGTTATTTATCTATCTGTTTATATCATCCTGAATATAAGTTTAAATGTTTAAACCTTTAAACAACTTGGCCTTAAAAGATACGTTTTGGATTTCGATGAGACCGGGATCGGGTTTCCGTATACCGGTATTCCAGGTCTGGAGACCCGAATACCACATCGATCCAAATTAACGATAGGTCGTGAATCTCAAGTGAAGATGAAGATTTAGAGTGCAAGGGTTATTGTCGTTAACTCTGAGGGTGATTCCAAAACGAGTGTAACGAGATAATGCCTTCGGTTTCGTTCGAACCCGGAACGAACTTGTATGGATTGAATGTTTTCAACACATCGTCAGGCGGACGATGAGCATTCTAAGTGATATGTTCTGATTAAAGGTAATCGTAACCTCAAGCCTCATCAACCGGGAATGGCTAAAACAGGGGAGGTGCAGCAAGGCTTCGTGGGTAGCACCCACTGAGAGCAAGATAGATCCCTGTCTAGAGGTCCCTTTTCTTTTATTCGGCTTAGTGTGTGGTTGGTCGCGCCAACTACGGGATTATCTTGTTTGGGATTATCCAGTAAGGGATGGTTCCGGCTTTGTGTTGCAGGGGAGCGGGCGTACTCCTCGGTACGGTGATCTAGGCCACGTACTGTGACGGGCGGTACCCCAGTAGCCCTGCCATTGTATGGAATCCAAAATCCAATAAGTGCCAACGGACTTGATTGTATAACCCACTTTGTGGCTAGTATGCTGGAATTTAATAATGTAACAATTTCGGCTATTTCATATTTACTTGAAAACCCTAGACCCTATTATAATACAATTGGATTTCCTATCAAATGTTTTGGTTAGCGTAAGGTAAAAACTTTTCCATGTTTATGTGTGGGAAGTCTTACGTGATACCTTTGTTTTCAAAAGGTTTTGAAGTTAAACAATTTTAACCCGTTTACTCACACCAGACCCATGTCTGACCCAAGTGTTTATTTCTGTTTTATAAACTCTTGGGTACTCAAATTTTTACGAGTAGCCAAGGGATTCAGGTTTAGCTTTGACGAATATTCTGGAGGAGCAATGGAGCAGGAGGCTTCGGCGTTCGTAGATATAGTATTCCGCTGTGTTGATATCTGTGATAGTGTCTTGTCTTGTATTTGAGTTGTAATGTCTAGACAGATGTTTATAACTGTCTAGTAAGTGATGTATATGCTGTGTAACTCTGTAAATTGTTGTATACTATGTAATAGTTTATGTTATTAATATAATTTATTCGTTCCGCTGTGAGATCGTTGTTGTTGTTTCTTTCTTTCTTCTTTTTCTTTTCTATTTTCTACCCCTTTCTTTCTTCATAATGATGCGACTTTCTAGGCATAGAAAGTCGGGTCGTTACAAGTTTTTACCTTACGCTAACCAAAACATTTGATAGGAAATCCAGTTATATTATAATAGGGTCTAGGGTTTTCAAGTAAAATACAGAAATAGCTGAAATGCTTACATCTCACATTCCAACATAGTTGGGCACAACTAATACGTACGGCACTTATTGGAGTTTGGATTCCATACAATGGCAGGGCTACCGGGGTACCGCCCGTCACAGTACGTGGCCTAGATCACCGTACCGAGGATCACTCCCAATCCCCTGCAACACAAGGCCGGAACATCCCTTACTGGATAATTCCCGCACAAGATACCTCACGGTTGGGATCAGCAACCGCACACACTAAGCCGAAATAAGAAGGGGCTTCTAGACAGAGGTAATCTTGTCCTACTTGGGTGCTACCCACTAACCTTGCTGCACCTCCCCTGTTTTAGCCATTCCCGGTTGATGAGGCTTGAGGCTACGATTACCTTTAATCAGAACACATCACTTAGAATGCTCATCGTCCACCTGACGATGTGCTGAAAGCATTCAATCCATACAAGTTCGTTCCGGGTTCGAACGAAACCGAAGGCATTATCTCGTTACACTCGTTTTGGAATCACCCTCAGAGTTAACGACAATAATCCTTGCACTCTGAATCTTCATCTTCACTTGATTCACGACCTATCGTTAATTTGGATCGATGTGGTATTCGGGTCTCCAGACCTGGAAATCCGGTATACGGAAACCCGATCCCGGTCTCATCGAAATCCAAAGCGTATCTTTTAAGGCCAAGTTGTTTTAAAGGTTAAAACAATTCAATTCATTATCTTTATACACAAAGAAAGATAATTCCCAACAGATAATCAACATTATCAGATAATCCATACAATTCAACTAACATCCATATCATACAGCATATATCTCATCAGAGATATCAATCAATGCCAAGTATTCAATACTATCACCCATTTATAAGTAATGATTTACACTATCTCTAATTAATTTAAAGTGAATTAAATTAATTACTTCATTTCTAATTAATTTAAAATAAATTAAATTAATTACTTCATCATTATAAATCTTACTTATAAAATCATTAATTAATAAATTAATTAATCATTCTCTAATTATCCACTTTAATTAATCACCTTGATTATTTATCCTTTAATTACATTTAAGTAATTATCCTTAATTAATTACATTAATTAATTACTTTATAATCACTTATTATTGATTAATTAATCTTAATTAATCAACCCTTAATTACATCATTAACTATATTTAATTAATGATCCCTAATTACTCTTAATTAATTATCCTATTTAAATTAATTACATTAAGTAATTAATCTTTAATTAAACCATATTTATTAATCACCTTTGATTAATCTCATCCAGTAATTAACTTCCCTTAATTACTTCATTAATTAATTAATTACTCCTTAATTTATTATATTTAATTAATCCCTTGATTAATTACAAAAAAAAGTAATTTAATCCAAATTACTTCCATTAATAAATCTCCTTTAATTAATTACATCCAGTAATTACCTTAAATTACTTCCCTAAGTAATTTCACTTATTAATTACATTAAGTAATTATACTTAACAAATCATCTAGTAATTATCTTGAATTAATTAAACTTAATTAATTGACTTAAACTAATCACATTAAACTTAATTAATTACATTGAGTAATTAATTCCTTAATTACTTCCATTAAGTAATTAAACTTTTATTACTTTCATTCATTAACCTTTAATTACATTCATTAAGTAATTATCCTTTATTTAATTACATTCATTAATTATCCATTAATTACTTATACTAAGTAATTATTCTTAGATTAACAACATTAATTAATTAACCTTTATTAATCTCATTAAGTGATGAAATATTAATTAATCCCACTTAATTACTCACACATCTTATATTAAAGATAAATTCTTTATCTTAATATATAACTTAATTACTTACTAAACTTCATTAGAAAATATTCAGGGGTCAATTCCATAATTCAAAATATATAATTTATCTTAAACAAAACAATTAAAACATTTAAATCCTTGTAAACTTAATCACTTTAATAAATTTACAAGCTTGTTTGATAATTTTACTTTGGGAAAACATGGTTTACATTTCTTTGAAAATTTATTTAAAACTTGTTAAATAATTTACTTTATAAACATATTCATTTAAAACACTCTTTTAAACTTAGTTAACATGTATTTGGAAACTTGATTAATTAAACTTGCTTTTGCATTTTTTTATAAAAACTGTACTTGATTTCCTTATAAAACTTGAAACCTGGAAACAAAAATCGACCCGAGCCCAAGCTTCAAATTCCCGAACAAAACTTCTAGCCAAACTCATCTATTCCTCGCGAACCCTTCTTCCTCGAGTCAACTCACAAAACCACTCGAGACCGACCCGAGCACAAAGCTTCTTCCCCAAACTCCATTCGTTCCTGATATAACGTGCATGTGGTGCACGTACACCATCACTCCAACCATCGGTGATCACCGCTGCGGCGCTTGACAAACCATCCATACCCACGCTAACCCTCACGCGAACTCAAATCGCTTCATCCATTGAACGATAAATCGAACCCAACACTCAAAAGCCTGGAAATACCACCATCGGAATTCCTCCCATTGTCGACGAACCCCACATTGATGAACCCTGCCGACCTCACCACGACTCGCCTCGGCCTCCAGCACCTATCCCTCACCTTGCGATCCGGTCCGGCCTTCCCATGGCGACTCAAACCCCTCAAAACAACTGACAATCAAAAAGACAGTAAAACCCTACTTCGCCCAATTCCGACCACCGCGACCATCGATAAAACACCATACTAATTTTACCGAGTGCATCGACATCCTGACCACCTCCAGTCCAAACTCCAACCTCCCAGTCACCGCCGATCACCAGAATTCGATCGAAACACAATTTCCGTTCATACTAGAATATCTCACCATTTACAAATCTAAAAATTGTGATTTTAATTTCTAAATTCATTATTTTACAATACAATTCTGGTTATATAACTCTAACATGATATCCAGATTATTCATTTTTGACCCGACTTGCTTTTCTCTGTAAATTTCCAAGTTTTGAAATCATCACTGTACTTAAATTCTTGTTATTATTTTTAAAATTTATATTACATTCATATGATCATTTGTTCTTCAATGATCTTGTCCAAATTTTGATTATATACAGAGATATTAGCAAAGTTTTAGACCTGTTAAAACAACAGAGGGTATATCCTGTTTCAGACATACACACATACATTTACATATCTATATACACAGACACATCATATATACACACATGCATTCACATTCATAAACATACACAAGCTATATTTCTACAGAATCCATCACAAGCATTTAAGTATCACAAATTTAAAACTATTTTTAAATTAAATTGTTTACTCACCAGACAAAACAGAGACAGAGCCTTATATTTTGAAAATCTTGAAACTGGGAACTTGAATTCCTTAGCTTTTGAAACTCTAAAATCTGAATGCCTTTATTTGATTTAAAAACTTGAGTTATTGAAGCTTTACTTTGCTTTGAATTACATGCATGCTGGTTTCCGGGTTTGAGAAGAATGCAGACAGCTACTGACTTGAAAAAGAATGCAGGCTTTTTGATTTCAGATTTGCAAAGAAATCAGACTGAAGACTTGCTTCAGATTTGAAAATGGTTTCAGGGTATTGAATTTTCTGGTTGAAGAAGACTTTTGATTTTTGAAAACTTCTGGTTTGAGGAGTTGATAATGAAATGAAATTACAGGCTTTGATGTATATTTGGTTTGAGGAGGAAATTCAGATCTTAAATTTGAATATGAGCTTGGTATGAGGTGTTTAATTTCTAGTTTGAGGCATTAGATTACTGGCTTGATTCAGATTTGAATTAGAGATATGGTTTTAGTTCTCTTGTATTTGAAAAGGAAAATAGAAAGAATCAAACAAAGATATGCCAATGTTTATATAAGTGAATTTGTGATTTATAAAAATAAAAGAAAAAGAAAATAAAAAGACACTTGTCATTACATTGATTACTTACATTACACATGTTAAAATGGAGCCTTAGAAAAATGACATATGTCTCTTAAGTAATTATTCATATTTTTATTTATTTTAAAAAGTAAATAAATGCTTTTTTTCTTATTTATTAAATACTTATCTATATATATATAATTACTTTTTAAAGAAAAACAAAAGCTAATTATATTTATAAATAAAAGTTTATACAAATATTTTAAAATCCAAAACAATTCTAAATATTTATCCTTTTGAATTTCAAAACTTAAATTTCAATTTCAATTTAAATTAAATCCTAAGATTCAATTAAAAAGTTAAGTTATATATATACATATATAATTATTCATTCAATTAAATATAAATTCCCAATTTACCAAAGCTTCTATTTACAATATATATAAATAAATATATATATTCAAATAGAATTATCTTATTAACTTTTTAAAAGATAAAATTACCAATTAATACTAATTTAATCAGATTATTAAATTAAATTCAAATTTTATTATCAAAGATTATCCATATCAATTTAATTATTCAACAGATTATTAAATTGATATTGTTAAAATTTCCGGGATATTACATTCCTCCCCCCTTAAAATAATTTCGTCCCCGAAATTTAAACAAAGGTAATTTAATAATCTTATTAAAGATTTTAAATTCAAAACACAAGCATCTACTATCATCCATATGCTAACAACCATAGCAACCAAATCATCCAATCAAACAATTCTAACTATCTAGACTAAATTCTAGATAAAATTCCTCGAGTTTCCCCAAGTATATATATACCGGGATACTCGCTCTACAAACAATCTAAACTACTAAGCTATAGATCTCCTACTCATCTAGATCTACAGAACTAAACAGACTATCAGACTACAGACGAGTCTGACTCAACTACCAAACTTCCCAAAACTGCAGATTCTAAAACCAAAGATAGATCAAATACGTATTCCCTTAGAGATACGTAAAACTCAATGAATTCCAGTTATCCAAACTGACAATTCAATTCAGAAGTCCAAATACTTATCCAAATCAGAACACAGACGAGATCCAAACACAACTCTACTCCACAATTCAGTAGATTTCCAAACTTACTTCTCCTATCCAGAGATGTACTCCCAAACTGCTTTCGCTGCTCAACTCTGATCTGAGGTAGAACACAAGCACAGACTGGACAACTTATTCCAGAAATAAGGTTCACTGATCCATAAAGAAAACTCAGATACTCCAGCAAAACTTGAGCTGCTTCACCAAACTCTATCTCTAGGAAAACATCCTTCAACTAGACTGAACCACCGATATCACTCCTGGAATCCAGTCGATAAGAAAACTCAACCTTCAGATGCGGACAAACTTCTGGCTTCTCTGAAGACATCCAAAAAAAAACTCTGATAACTCAAAAGAACACTCAAACAATCGCAAGTCACTTTTGCGATCAACCCAGCTTAATTCCAAACAGACTGTTCTCTCTTTACCAATCAGAACAGCTTACACTTATTTATCCAATTTATCGAAGAAATGGATCCACTCTGCTGCTTCTGAACTTCACTTCCAGAAAAACTGCTCAGCTAGAAAACTTCTTGCCATCACAGAACACTCCGAGCTGCACTGCTGACACTGATGCTCTTATCCAAAGCTCTTCGAGAAAACTCGGACTCCAAACCAAAGCAGAAACTTCATGCTGAACTCAGCCACAACACCGAAGCATACACACTTCCTTAATCTTGTTCCAAAGAAAACATCTTCGGGAACATCCATCGTCACTGTATCTCATCATACAGTTACTATTACCTGAGGTATCAAGGTACCATCACTCGCTTCTGCCTCATCGACAGATCCAATTCTACTCATCCAAACTTCAGAGATAAACTCCGAACCTTTAAAAGGTTTCCTTCAGAGATCGATGAAATCCTTTACCATAGCAAAGCTTACTCGAGACGGTATTAGGTCTACAGTCTCGACAGATACACTTCCAACCTCAATACTCAGACTCCAACCATTGGTAGTCGTGTTACACACACCACTACCCTATCTACCTTTATATCCTATATTGGAAAACCCGAACAGGTAACCCAACAAATAGGTAGAAATATATATATATATTTAAAATGGTACTTTTTATATAGAAATTATTTCTGGGTAAAATTATTTCATTTACCTCTTTAAAACAATATTGTGTCCGTTGGCCTGGTTCAAGTGTTTAGAGATCCCTATCAATAACGTTAGCTACTCGTATTGACCAGAATCCATATACCACTCAACCGATCAATTAACACAATATAAAACCATTTTTATATAACTAACAATTACGTGCTCTCAAGATAGACACCATTTCAGAGCCTAGGTATTCACTCTACCTACTGCTCTGATATTCACTTAACCAAAAGCTTAGGCATTCACTCAACCTATGCTCTGATACCACTGTAACGACCACGACTTTCTCTCCATAGAAAGTCGCATCGTTAATAAGAAAGAAAGGGGTGAGAAGTAGAAAAGAGAAGAAGAGAAAAGAAACAAACACAAATACTCACAGCGGAAACGGAACAAAATATAATATATCACATAACTATTACATAGTCTTTACATAATCATAGTACACAACTTATACATCACAAAATAGACAGTTATAAATTTTTGTCTATTATACAACTCAAGATATAACTCAAACAAAAGACTCAGAGAAACCAACACAGCGGAACACTATATATCTACGAATGTTGAAGCCTCCTGCTCCATATCTCCTCCATAGATTCGTCAAAGCTAACCTGAATCCCTTGGCTACTCGTAAAAATTTGAGTACCCAAGAGTTTATAAAACAGAAAATAAACACTTGGGTCAGACATGGGTCTGGTGTGAGTAAACGGGTTAAAATTGTTTAACTTCAAAACCTTTTGAAAACAAAGGTATCACGTAAGACTTCCCACACATAAACATGGAAAAGTTTTTACCTTACGCTAACCAAAACATTTGATAGGAAATCCAGTTATATTATAATAGGGTCTAGGGTTTTCAAGTAAAATACAGAAATAGCTGAAATGCTTACATCTCACATTCCAACATAGTTGGGCACAACTAATACGTACGGCACTTATTGGAGTTTGGATTCCATACAATGGCAGGGCTACCGGGGTACCGCCCGTCACAGTACGTGGCCTAGATCACCGTACCGAGGATCACTCCCAATCCCCTGCAACACAAGGCCGGAACATCCCTTACTGGATAATTCCCGCACAAGATACCTCACGGTTGGGATCAGCAACCGCACACACTAAGCCGAAATAAGAAGGGGCTTCTAGACAGAGGTAATCTTGTCCTACTTGGGTGCTACCCACTAACCTTGCTGCACCTCCCCTGTTTTAGCCATTCCCGGTTGATGAGGCTTGAGGCTACGATTACCTTTAATCAGAACACATCACTTAGAATGCTCATCGTCCACCTAACGATGTGCTGAAAGCATTCAATCCATACAAGTTCGTTCCGGGTTCGAACGAAACCGAAGGCATTATCTCGTTACACTCGTTTTGGAATCACCCTCAGAGTTAACGACAATAATCCTTGCACTCTGAATCTTCATCTTCACTTGATTCACGACCTATCGTTAATTTGGATCGATGTGGTATTCGGGTCTCCAGACCTGGAAATCCGGTATACGGAAACCCGATCCCGGTCTCATCGAAATCCAAAGCGTATCTTTTAAGGCCAAGTTGTTTTAAAGGTTAAAACAATTCAATTCATTATCTTTATACACAAAGAAAGATAATTCCCAACAGATAATCAACATTATCAGATAATCCATACAATTCAACTAACATCCATATCATACAGCATATATCTCATCAGAGATATCAATCAATGCCAAGTATTCAATACTATCACCCATTTATAAGTAATGATTTACACTATCTCTAATTAATTTAAAGTGAATTAAATTAATTACTTCATTTCTAATTAATTTAAAATAAATTAAATTAATTACTTCATCATTATAAATCTTACTTATAAAATCATTAATTAATAAATTAATTAATCATTCTCTAATTATCCACTTTAATTAATCACCTTGATTATTTATCCTTTAATTACATTTAAGTAATTATCCTTAATTAATTACATTAATTAATTACTTTATAATCACTTATTATTGATTAATTAATCTTAATTAATCAACCCTTAATTACATCATTAACTATATTTAATTAATGATCCCTAATTACTCTTAATTAATTATCCTATTTAAATTAATTACATTAAGTAATTAATCTTTAATTAAACCATATTTATTAATCACCTTTGATTAATCTCATCCAGTAATTAACTTCCCTTAATTACTTCATTAATTAATTAATTACTCCTTAATTTATTATATTTAATTAATCCCTTGATTAATTACAAAAAAAAGTAATTTAATCCAAATTACTTCCATTAATAAATCTCCTTTAATTAATTACATCCAGTAATTACCTTAAATTACTTCCCTAAGTAATTTCACTTATTAATTACATTAAGTAATTATACTTAACAAATCATCTAGTAATTATCTTGAATTAATTAAACTTAATTAATTGACTTAAACTAATCACATTAAACTTAATTAATTACATTGAGTAATTAATTCCTTAATCACTTCCATTAAGTAATTAAACTTTTATTACTTTCATTCATTAACCTTTAATTACATTCATTAAGTAATTATCCTTTATTTAATTACATTCATTAATTATCCATTAATTACTTATACTAAGTAATTATTCTTAGATTAACAACATTAATTAATTAACCTTTATTAATCTCATTAAGTGATGAAATATTAATTAATCCCACTTAATTACTCACACATCTTATATTAAAGATAAATTCTTTATCTTAATATATAACTTAATTACTTACTAAACTTCATTAGAAAATATTCAGGGGTCAATTCCATAATTCAAAATATATAATTTATCTTAAACAAAACAATTAAAACATTTAAATCCTTGTAAACTTAATCACTTTAATAAATTTACAAGCTTGTTTGATAATTTTACTTTGGGAAAACATGGTTTACATTTCTTTGAAAATTTATTTAAAACTTGTTAAATAATTTACTTTATAAACATATTCATTTAAAACACTCTTTTAAACTTAGTTAACATGTATTTGGAAACTTGATTAATTAAACTTGCTTTTGCATTTTTTTATAAAAACTGTACTTGATTTCCTTATAAAACTTGAAACCTGGAAACAAAAATCGACCCGAGCCCAAGCTTCAAATTCCCGAACAAAACTTCTAGCCAAACTCATCTATTCCTCGCGAACCCTTCTTCCTCGAGTCAACTCACAAAACCACTCGAGACCGACCCGAGCACAAAGCTTCTTCCCCAAACTCCATTCGTTCCTGATATAACGTGCATGTGGTGCACGTACACCATCACTCCAACCATCGGTGATCACCGCTGCGGCGCTTGACAAACCATCCATACCCACGCTAACCCTCACGCGAACTCAAATCGCTTCATCCATTGAACGATAAATCGAACCCAACACTCAAAAGCCTGGAAATACCACCATCGGAATTCCTCCCATTGTCGACGAACCCCACATTGATGAACCCTGCCGACCTCACCACGACTCGCCTCGGCCTCCAGCACCTATCCCTCACCTTGCGATCCGGTCCGGCCTTCCCATGGCGACTCAAACCCCTCAAAACAACTGACAATCAAAAAGACAGTAAAACCCTACTTCGCCCAATTCCGACCACCGCGACCATCGATAAAACACCATACTAATTTTACCGAGTGCATCGACATCCTGACCACCTCCAGTCCAAACTCCAACCTCCCAGTCACCGCCGATCACCAGAATTCGATCGAAACACAATTTCCGTTCATACTAGAATATCTCACCATTTACAAATCTAAAAATTGTGATTTTAATTTCTAAATTCATTATTTTACAATACAATTCTGGTTATATAACTCTAACATGATATCCAGATTATTCATTTTTGACCCGACTTGCTTTTCTCTGTAAATTTCCAAGTTTTGAAATCATCACTGTACTTAAATTCTTGTTATTATTTTTAAAATTTATATTACATTCATATGATCATTTGTTCTTCAATGATCTTGTCCAAATTTTGATTATATACAGAGATATTAGCAAAGTTTTAGACCTGTTAAAACAACAGAGGGTATATCCTGTTTCAGACATACACACATACATTTACATATCTATATACACAGACACATCATATATACACACATGCATTCACATTCATAAACATACACAAGCTATATTTCTACAGAATCCATCACAAGCATTTAAGTATCACAAATTTAAAACTATTTTTAAATTAAATTGTTTACTCACCAGACAAAACAGAGACAGAGCCTTATATTTTGAAAATCTTGAAACTGGGAACTTGAATTCCTTAGCTTTTGAAACTCTAAAATCTGAATGCCTTTATTTGATTTAAAAACTTGAGTTATTGAAGCTTTACTTTGCTTTGAATTACATGCATGCTGGTTTCCGGGTTTGAGAAGAATGCAGACAGCTACTGACTTGAAAAAGAATGCAGGCTTTTTGATTTCAGATTTGCAAAGAAATCAGACTGAAGACTTGCTTCAGATTTGAAAATGGTTTCAGGGTATTGAATTTTCTGGTTGAAGAAGACTTTTGATTTTTGAAAACTTCTGGTTTGAGGAGTTGATAATGAAATGAAATTACAGGCTTTGATGTATATTTGGTTTGAGGAGGAAATTCAGATCTTAAATTTGAATATGAGCTTGGTATGAGGTGTTTAATTTCTAGTTTGAGGCATTAGATTACTGGCTTGATTCAGATTTGAATTAGAGATATGGTTTTAGTTCTCTTGTATTTGAAAAGGAAAATAGAAAGAATCAAACAAAGATATGCCAATGTTTATATAAGTGAATTTGTGATTTATAAAAATAAAAGAAAAAGAAAATAAAAAGACACTTGTCATTACATTGATTACTTACATTACACATGTTAAAATGGAGCCTTAGAAAAATGACATATGTCTCTTAAGTAATTATTCATATTTTTATTTATTTTAAAAAGTAAATAAATGCTTTTTTTCTTATTTATTAAATACTTATCTATATATATATAATTACTTTTTAAAGAAAAACAAAAGCTAATTATATTTATAAATAAAAGTTTATACAAATATTTTAAAATCTAAAACAATTCTAAATATTTATCCTTTTGAATTTCAAAACTTAAATTTCAATTTCAATTTAAATTAAATCCTAAGATTCAATTAAAAAGTTAAGTTATATATATACATATATAACTATTCATTCAATTAAATATAAATTCCCAATTTACCAAAGCTTCTATTTACAATATATATAAATAAATATATATATTCAAATAGAATTATCTTATTAACTTTTTAAAAGATAAAATTACCAATTAATACTAATTTAATCAGATTATTAAATTAAATTCAAATTTTATTATCAAAGATTATCCATATCAATTTAATTATTCAACAGATTATTAAATTGATATTGTTAAAATTTCCGGGATATTACACACTCAGTCTGACCCGAGCATAAAGCAAAACATAAAACACTTGAGTCAGGATTAACATTCTTATATTAGTAAATTCAACTCAAGTGAAATGTCAACTGAAATACAAGTAACTTAAAGGATGTTTGGGATACTCATCCTATAAGGATCCGTGGAACTATCTACTATGTAGTAATATACGCTATTATAATATGTCTATAGTAAAGTAAACTATTAAAATAGCGTTAAGGCGTTACCCATATCCCCCTTAACACATTTTTATAATGTCGTAGTCTATACAGATACTGTAAACTCCACTCGCAAGTGGGCTAACAGGGACCACTCCATAGGTATGACACAAAACAAACTCGTAGAAGGCGCGATAGGGCATGTGACAAGTCACTCGAGGCAATGCCAGGGTAGATATACCATTTGCACTCCCGGACTGGTGGTAACGCATAGCAGCTACTACCGCCCACTTCGTGACACACTCCTAAATCTAAGGTGCACCCAATCAAATCATAAAGCAATAGATTGGTATCGAAGAAATGTGTCCGATCGAGGAATGACCTCACTTTGCCCGGTATAGCTCTTGTTTTAGCCACATCAAGCTGACTCACGGGAGGCGGGGCTATGTAAATACCATAAAGAATCATCGCCAAACCATCCTACTTCGTTCTGGAATCTCCACCGCGTACACGGTTGTTAAAGTGGTTTTCGGTTTTGGCAGAGAGTATGACAATATCCGATCCCGGTCTCTTTAACAATCAAACGCTTATTTCATATCGTGGTCATTTCATTTCAAAAATTCATACTTCATATCAAAATATCATGTTCATTTTGAAACTATATCAATTCGATATCATTATTCACTTTAAATAATATTCATTTCCAGAATCGTAACACTTTCAAAATTTAACACTTTTGAAATCATAACACTTTGGAAATCATAACATTTTGGAAATCATAGCACTTTTGAAATCAGAACACTTTCGACTTAAACAATTTAAATATTGAAAATAGTATATATAATTAAGTAATTATATATTAAAATAGTTTATATATTAAAATAATTTATATATTAAAATAGTATATATATGTACTAAAATACTTATATAACAAAAATAGTTTCCTCCAATTTCACGAATCGATTAAAATCTGCTTAAATTCCAAAAATTCAGTTTAAATCAATCCCTGTTCAACACTTTCAATTTAAAAGGTTAAAGATTCAATTCAAATTCTCCGTAAACCATTTCAATTTATATCGATTTCAAATCCAAGTTTGAACTATCACTTCAATTCCAATAAGATTCAAGTTTAAATATCCAAACATTTACAATATAAATTTCATTTATATTTCAACATTTAACTTTAATTTTATTCAAATTAGAAAGTATTCGCTTAATCATTTTTAATAACAATTTATTAAAAACCCAATTTATAAATTTAAATCAATATTAAATATTCAATCTCAATTTTTTAAAATTGAGAATATTCATTAAATCACTTTTTATCAAATCAAGTTATAAATCATAATTTCAAAATCTCAAAATCAATAAGTTCAAATAAAATCTTATTTAAATTTAATTATTAACCAATTTAAATTCCAAGTCAACATTAATTTTTCTTCCCAACCTTTATTATTGAAATTATGAAAAAAAATCTATTTTTAAAATATTAATATAAATTTAAATAAATTCTTAAACATATTATAAATAGATTAAATTTTATTAAATTAAATCTTATTATTAAATGTATTTTGCATTAAATCTTATTTTATATAAAACAATATTTATTAAAACAATATTTATTAAAACCCATATATTTCCTTTCAAAACTTTAGAATTCATTTTTAAAATATAGACCAACGATGTCCGTATATAATTTTCTCTCATATGGTCAAGTGATACAAATATTTATCATTTCAATCCACAATTTAAATATCTACGGGTATATATCATTTCAACCCGCAATCCCAAAATTTCAAAAATCAATGAAAATCGCTTAGGTTTATCATTTCAACCCATAGTGATTTTTTCCTAATCTATAATATTGTTCGGGTATGTATCATTTCAACCCATATGGGATTTTAAACTAACAGGGAACTTGCAGAGTGAGAACAAATATAATAATAATCTAACATATCAACAACAGGCATATAGCATTAGTAACAAATTAAATAAAATATACACAACAGGATATGGTGTCATATATCACAAATGAACAACTGCAGATAATAACATATCATATTTAACAATAAAATAACTAGCAATTCAATTTTAACAGCATATTTCAATTGCCGTTTCAAGTGAAATCAAATTTACTAAATATCAGAATGTAATTTGTGAGTGATTGATCACCTTTCGAGGTTAGAGAAATTTGACAATGAAATGAGTTGCAAATCCAAGCACAAATTCCAAAGCAAAGCAAGATGGGCATGAATTCGACGGATAATGCTAATAAATTGGAAATCAAAAATCAAAATCAGCTTGATATAACCGAACGAAATGTATATTATATTATTATTATTATTTTATTAAAATCAATATTTTAATTCACGACAAATATTAAAATAAAATATATATATGATTAAAAATCATTATTCTTAAAATACAAATATTTAAATATCAAAGGTATATATATTATATTTAAAAATCAATACTCATATGTGTATAATTTAAAAGTGAGGTCCAAGAATATTCCTATTTATAAAATATATATATACTTTAAATCTAAATACACAACTTGCATATATATTCTTTAAACTTAAAATCTAAACATCCAATCTGAAATGTACTGACTAATATATACCATATTCTATAGACTCATAGTACCTACATCTTTATTTATAAAACAGTATATATACAAAACGTGTATATAATATAATATATATACAGACCATCAAAATATACATATGAGTTACCCAAATCATATACTAACTATATACACACGTAAACAAAATATACTTTATATGATATATTTGGAAATCTAAGTTATGTGAAAATATATATACTAACATATTATATAATTTATATAACTAACAGATTATGTATATAAGCAACAAATATATATATATATATATAAACTGCTCCAGATCATATACAGGTTATATATAAATATATGTGACTAACCTATGCAGGCTTCTTCATAGACAATTATATACTTTTCATATATTACAGTTTAAAAATAAATATCAAATCTGCCATATAAACTAACAGTTGTACATTTATATAAACTGACATATGCATATAAAAGTTATTACAACAAAATTTAAATATAAGAACAGATATAAACAACTTAAAGATATATATAAACTAAAGAACAAAAGAGAAGCTGTACTAACATTTATATAAGATCTTACTTTACTTAAGTATATAAGCAATCGGCCAAGGCAGGAGGCATATAAGGTGGCTATGGCTATCGGAGAGGCCAAGGTCTGGAGAGGGTGGTGGAAACTAGAGGCAAGCGGAGGAGGGGATGTTCGGCGTAATGGTTGCGCTCGGGAAATGAAGGTGGACATTCGGCTGGCTTGGGGTGGGTCGGAGGAGAGAGGGTGGCGGCTGGGTTTTGGTTGAACAGCGGAGAGGGGTGTGAGGCTCGGGGAGGCTATGGCGGTGGGGAGTGGTAGGCACGTGCTCGGGGTGGTCTCTGGGGTGGTGTTGGTTGTGATCGGTGGTGCAATGGGGTTCGGCCCACGGTGATGGCATGTTGGAGACGGTCGGTGAGGGGGCGATGGGTGGTGCTCTGGTGGCGTTCATGGGTGGATGGAAGGTGATGGGTTGCATGTGGAAGCAGAGAGGCACGGGGAAGTCAAGGTGAAAGAGAGGGGGAAAATAAGGTGAGCAGGTTGAGATCCAATATATGCAAACTTGATTTTATAATTTATTATATATACATTTTTTCCTTGAGGAAAGAGATGACTCACGAGCAAGATAAACTTTGTATAATATATATAAATCTTGTTCAAAAGCACGGCTCAGTGAAAGTTATATAAATTAATATATATATATATACATACCATCATATTTTTCAAAAAGAAGAGTAGATAGAGATGGGAGAGACAGAGAATGAGGATTGAAAGGACGAGACAGCACTATAAATTTGAATAATATTGAATATAGGGAATAGAAAAGGACATCCGTTGAATTCATAAACTATTAAAGCAGCTGGCTATTTGATTTAAACGACCAACAAATGAAAGGCCAAAGAAAAGCCAAAAGGTTAAAATTGTGTACCGATACGACAAATCATTTCGTCGATTTCGCCATGTACTGGACACCGAAACACACAAATGAATGTACTACGGCTATCAACACGACGAAACGAATAGAACGGTACACAGATATGGACGATACAATCATCCTATCAAAAGTCGATGTCCGTTGCCAAATAGCTGCTATTTTCTCAAAAATAAGATAAACGGAGCTAGAGAAGTCCAAATTTGATGAAACGAATTTTGATGTCTGATTCAGAGAATGTTCTACATTTTTATTATATAAAAATATTTAGGTTTCTGAGGCAATTTATTTTCATCTAATTTCAATTGAATTTAAATTGAAAAATTACACAACAGAGTTAACTTACATATTTTCCAATAAAATTTTACTAGTTGCTATGTTAAAGTAGACGTATTCCAAATATCAAATTTTTCATTATTAAATTTTATAATTTAATTTCAAGCAAAATTTCAGTTAATTATGTTATAAAACTGTAAAAAATTCATGGTCGTTACACCCATAGCCAACGAGGTTTGGGTAACCTTAGAGGGTACTTATCAACACTATTATTTAGAGTGTGCTCATCGATTTTGCTAATGGGAGTTGATCGTATTCGGGACACGTTCTCGGCGTGAACCAGCTATGACTTCCTTATTTGGTATATTTTATCTAGAGATATACGATGCTCAGAAGGTACTTTCTGACCCTTGCCAGGAACTTTCCTCGAGGTACCGAGGACCCTCCAACAGAAAAATCTATTTATGCGAATGTCCCTTAGCGGTTTTTTTGTATACCTAAATATGCTATCAAATGTAACCAATGTAACCATTTCAGCCATGGGTTATATTTATATTCAACACCCTAGACATTATTATAATATCACTAAATTTTCCTATAAATTGGTTCAGTTATCGTAAGGTAAAACGCCATCCATGTTTATTTGCGGTGTGGTCTTACAGGATACCTTTATTCTTTAACAGAGTTTTACAAATATAGTAATTCAAATTACTTGAGTTTTCTCATGCTGGTTTACCAAAATGATCCTGGTGTTATTCTTCTTATAATGCTCGGGTCAGCCCATGTATATTTCCAGATATCGTTGATGATTCATTGGAGCTCTAAAAGAGGAGTTGGATTAGTACCTACCGTAGATTTTATTTCCACTGCATTACTTTGTATATTTTTATATCAACAATTATGAGGATAGGTTGTTATAACTGTCCAGGCTGATGATATGCTAGTTTACTCTGTTTATAGTATATATACATTTTTCCTTTGTAAAAGTATCATTTTGATATTATATGTCATCATTCCATGGTGAGATTCTGATATTATGTTCTCTTCTTTCTTGTTCGTTTTCTTTTCTTCTTTTATTTTACCCTAACATTCTGCCTTTTCGGCACTTGGGTGCTCGACACGTGAATACCGTAGATGTATTAGTGCCGACATTTGGGGATCGAAAAGGTGGACGTTACACACATCACTATGTATCAACCCTAAGAGTCCATCAACATTTTTATTTCTCCCACTGAAGGGGTTCTTGATCATTTTGCATTTGAGACACGACTCACATCGAATGGTTCAGAATCAATTGATGAGAGAAAACCTTCGGTTTTTAGTTTATGTAGTCGTTTCTCACTAATATGATCTAGCCTACAATACCAAAGATAACTATCATTTATATTGTTAGATGTAGTATTCACAGAACACACATAACTAGTATTGATCACATAAATGACATTTTCTAGAATACCATCGTAAACTTTATTTACTTTCAAACTAATGTTCATGACATTATTTGCACAATGAAATATATATCCAGTCTTAGACAATCTAGAAACAGAAATAACCTCACAAGTAAAACCTTTTACAAAATAGCACTTATTTAATATCAAAACTACTTCATTAGGAAAAACTAAATGATATTCTCCTACTCTGTTGCATCTACAATAGATCCATTGGTGACTTGGAGCCTCATCACTCCTTTTGCCACGCGATGCCAGTTCCTAAGCCCCTATAACGAATTACATATAGGATTACCAGATCCAATATCTAAGACCCAAGACATTTTATTGATTACAAAATAATTTTGAATCATAAATGTACCAAATGGAGCCGAAGAACCATTCTGCTTATTTTTTTATAACAAACTTAGAGTAGTTAGGACAATTCCTTTTCCAGTAACCTTTCTTGTGCCTGTGGTGACATTAACCCTTGTCATCGGTCTTCTTACTTTCCTTGTTTTTTTTACCTTCCCTTTTTCATTTTTTAAAACTCTTCGAAGATGATGCACTACCTTTTACCGCAAGTACAGTCCTTTGATCCTTGGATTGTGACTCGGCCGACCTCAACATATTGAGGAGCTCTACGAGGTTCACATTCAATTGGTTTATGTTATAATTCAGAATGAATGGTTCATACTGAGGAGTAAGAGAACCGAGGATCAAATTAACTTGCAATTCATTGCTTATTTTATTTCCAACTGCAAAAGCCAATCAATATAGCCCTTTATCATCAGCACGTAATCGTCAACTTTCTGTCATTTTGGTACTGAACAGCTTCTTCATAAGCTTGTACCTTGCAGAGCATGACTGTTCACGAAACAGTGCCTTATGACTATCAAATATCTCATAGATAGATATATTTTTCATGCGGCCTCTGCAACGGCTTGTCTAATGTAGACATCATGAAAACTTGGACATTCTCTAGGTCTGACACTCATTTTTCATAAGCAAGTCGTAGTTATTGGTCCACATCAGCAGCGGGTTGTTCTTTGGGTTCACATGTAATAGCTGACAACCAGCGCTCGTAAGTTAATGCTATTTTAGTTGCTCTTAGCCACTAAGTATAGTTTGGTCCAGTAAGCTTGTTGTTTTTAGATAAAGTTTTGGAGTTGTCATTTTCTGCAAGTTAAATAGTAGACTATTAGGACAAATCATAGTGGATGTTCTTATAATATTAGTAAAGTTAAACTTAAAGTTTCATTTTACTAATAAGCTCCCACTAGTCTTTTATGTTTCGCAAAACCCTAAGTCAAAACATAGAAGTTTTTTGACTTCAGTAGTAGGTGTTAAACTCGTCCATCTTGGAATTCTAATCTTGAGTTTTGTCAATAAATCATAACTCCACGGACGATGGATAACTCCTTATCGATTGTATCATATACAACTTCTAACCATTTGGTACCTTGTCCTAATTTCACTTCGACCTTGAGTTTTCTTAACAAATCGAAATGAAATTATTCACTCGTACCTACCATATCACGATGACATAAGTACAGTATATGTACCTTGAGTTTGCTCAATAAATACATATAGTTATCTTACCTCGTCTATTCAATATATTAATAATACTACACATAACATCCCTAGCTTGAGTTTGCACAATAACTAAGGAGTATGTAAGTAATTTATTGATATATATGCTAGAGGACAACATTATATTAAAGATTCATAATCTTCAATATATTATATTGAATGATATCGACTTGAGGAATAATGTAATTCTTATGAATTACCCTCATGATTCAAGTGTCAGATACATTGGAAATCACGATATACGTACATTAACATATGTATTTATTCCTTAAGTCTATTTAGGGTTTCTTAACGTTCCATCTTTAATTTATACATTCATATAATATAAGTTTATTATTATAAATAACTTTTATATTTCATATTACTTATATAACAGTCTTATGTATTATATTATATTATATTAATTAATTAAATCTTATTTAATTAATTTTAGTTAATTCATTTAATTAAATTTTATATTATATTAATATAACATTTATATTTAACATTAATTATATACTGTAACCGTTATAGTATATTTATATCATATACATGTGTATATTATTTAATTAATTAACCTTTTAGTTAATTTATTTAATTATATTATTTAATTAAATTATATTAATTTCAAATTCATTTCATATACATACATGTATACTTATGTTATTTTAAACATTTTAAAACAACATAACATATATTATAATATATAATACATGTATACATTTATTAATTAATTAACTTATTTAGTTAACTCATTTTATTAATCTTATTAGTAAATTTTTAAAAATTTCTAAATTAATATGTGTGTATGTTTGGCAAAGCCAGCGGGGTTGAATGGTCCCCTACCATTTTATTTATAACAAACAAGTAAAGACTTATGAGCATAAATTAGAAATACAATGAAAACAAAGAAAAAACAAAGAATAAAGAAACAACAAACAGCTACATATTTCTCTAGGAATTAATAATATTTTGATCAAAATTAAAAGGAGAATGAATCATTGCCTCAAGAATAACGCAACTCATTTCTTTGTAGATATCCATTTTGTTCTTGCTTTTATTTTTGAAGACTCGCTCGTTCCTTTCTTTCAAAACAGTATCAAACAATTTGAGTAGAATGAGGAGCTCATAGGAAAATGAAGTTTTCTATTTTATTGCCTTATAAATATTGGTCCAGTCAATCTTACTGTCCCACACTGGGTTAGCAAAGCCACCCCTTAGCTTAATCTTCCTCCAAAGGAAGAAGGGGAAGGAACGGTTGAAAAAAAAATATGGTGGTTATGTTCATCTTTACATTTACAAAAAACACAAACTGAAATGATGGGGATTCCCTTGTTAGCAAGGTTGCCAAGAGTGTGAATTGCATTCTTTAAAATCATCCAAAGCATGAAGTTTAGCTTTTCTGAAGTAATGTTGTTCCAAGTTCTACGAAAACTAGTGGAATTTTTAGAAGAGGCAATGAGGGCTCTGTAAGAAGTGGCAGTTGAATGCTCCTTCAAATCATTGGTCCAAAGGTAGGAATCAGATGTCAAAAAGTCATAACTGAAGTTGTTAAAGGTGCTCCAAATCAAGTTAACTCTAGTGCTGCTTGTCCTAGGAAGAGTAATAGTTCCATTTCGTATATAGGAGGTTGCTTTAGCATTAATAGGAATACCACTATTCTGCATTTCCTTATGAGAAAGACAATGCTTTAATATCAAACCTTGCTTGATCCAAGGAACACACCAGAACTTAGCATTACCATTAGATTCGAGAACTAATTTGACATGAGACAAAAGTGTATCCCTAAGTTTCAGTAATTGTTTCCAAACCCATCTCCGAGCTTGTTTAGAGTTCATAAGCCATGGATCATCATTCTTTAAGTCGTGAATAAGAGACCATTTTACCCATAAGTTGTCTCTCTTATTGATCAAATTATCAAATTGTTTGGAGAAAGCAGCATTGTTCCAAGCCTTTAAATTGTTGATTCCAAGACCACCATAGCATTTTGGCAATTCAGTCTTAGAAAAGACAATTGAAGACAACTTTCTATTGTGAATAGATCCAGACTAGAGAAAACATGTCATAGCAGTTCTTATATATGTCTTCAAACATTTTGTAAAAGTTTATCATATTATAACTTTTATAATATATTTATATCTTATTTTAAATTTAACTTTCGAATTTAAAATCATACATTTTTAATTTTCCAAACAATTTTGAAAATTAGCCCAAGGCCCAATTCAAATTTGGGACTTTTCTATTAGGGACAACCTTTGGGCTAACATGTTTATCCGGGCCAGGCTGGTAGCCAAGAAGTCAGAGTAATTAATTATGCAAACTCAATCCTAGACGATGCCTTTGTAGACACCTAATATCTAGGCTGTGAGCTTAATAGTAAATCCTAACATGACTAATTTAGATTGCATAGGTTATTGGGCTCTGATACCATTATTGGAACTGGACAAGCCTCCAGCGGAAGTAATAGGTGAATTTAAATTTTTTTACCATATTAGAACTATATTGGGCCTGTGAAGTCTAATTTATTTAGAACATTTCAAAATTCCTTTTAAATAAAATCTTTATTTTATTTGAATTTATTAAATGATATAGTATTATTTATTTTACATTATATTATATATACATGTATCATATCAATCCGTGCAAGGTATATCATGTCCATGTATAGATGTTGGGATTTACATCGCAACAGACACGTTAGTTCATCCAATATACAAATATATTGTCCAAATGTATGTTTATATACTTTTACTTATATATATAATGTTACAAATATACACACACGCGTACACACACATATATAAACTATAATTTTTTGTTTAAATAATTTTGTATAAATATATAAGTATATATATAGAAACATAAGTATGAAATATTAACAATATATATATAACTATATGAATATGTTTATATCATTTATAAAATAGATATTAAATATAAATTTTTTTGCTATAAAGCCAAAAGCAGTACATGTATAAATACAATTTTTTTAAATATATATGTATAAATATGAAAAAAATTGAAAATGTATAAATAAATATATATATATAATAGTTATATATACACACACATATATATATATGTATACTAATAAGTATATATTAATACAAATAAATATCACAAAATAATTTATATTAAATATATAAATACCTGGTCATGTGCATGGCTCTGTTTTTATTTATTTTAAATATCGTCTGTATTCAACTCTATAGACCAAATACAAAGTCCTTGGTTCAATAATAACAATTATTATTAACCAAACTACTCTGGCCAAAGATTTTGACTTTGAGTTGACTGTGATACTACCCCACATTACCGAGGAGATAAATCTTCTCTTGAATAGTGTTTCACTTCCAATCCTTTCACTCGACCCAACTATAGTCACTCGATGGATGTCATGCCATGATTTAACTATAATCAAAGTAGAGCTTTCATATTGAAGATCGACAGTATTCTCAAGTTGAGAGAATTGTGTAAATCAATCATATCGATATTTTCTATTTGACCGTAGTTATATTAACCAACATAAAACTATCGAGTGAGTTATTCCATAGTTATCTAATAATTATCAATACGCAACCCCTAGGTGCCTCCAACGGTCATGAGTAATACATTGTCCAACATTTAAAGAGCGTTACGTACTCTAGTTTCAACAGATACATCAATATCCACTCTCGATGCATCTTGACTAGGAACATTTAAATTGTTGTGTTTTATAATATTATGATACAATACTTATATTAGAACTATTTATAATTATTATGCAAACACACCATTTATGGATTTTCCGTTAAATAGATTTTAATTAAAAAATTAATTATTTGTAACACATTATAACAAATATATAATAGGAAGAAAACATATTTATTACGAACAAGAATTGATAACATAGTTAATTAATTTACAATAAATTACAGAATTGCCCCTAGGGTATACCCCTAACTCTATCAAAGACAATATAGCATATCTGTTCACCAAGGGACTAGCTCGATCAACTTTTGAGAAAACTTATTGAAGGAACGAAATTCCATAATTAACCCTGAGTGGAAGATTGAGAGAGTTAGGGGTATTCCATAGGAGCAATTATGTAATTTGTTACAAATATTTATCTCTGTGCCAATTTTGTTCAAAGGTGTTTAATTTCTATTATATACTTTGTGATATTGTGATATGATTAATTTTGAGGTGCATTAAATAGAAATTTTTTAAATAATTTGTTATTTGATAATAATTACAAATAGTTATAATCATAAGAAAATTTTCACAACATAAAATAACATATTGTTTTAAATATTTCTGATTAAGTTGTTTCGAGAAAAGGTATCGGTACGTCCATTAAGATCAAAGTGTGTAACGCTATTCAAATGTTGGACAGTGTATTACTCATAACTGTTGGTGGTACAAAAGGGTTACGTACTGATAGTTATTGAATAACTACGAAATGACTTACCCAAGATATTCCAGTGGTTAATAACAACTACATCAAACAAACAAAATCAGAGTAACGATACTTGTAACGACCCGTAAATTTCAACTGTTTTAATAACGTAATTAGTTGAAATTTTGCAAAATTTTAAACGATAAAATTTTGAAATATAAATTTGATATTTGGAATGCGTTTAGTTAAACATAGCAACTGGTAAATTTTCGTCCGAAAATATGAAAGTTTATTTCGCGCGTAATTTCACTTCAATTTAATCAGTTAAAAAGCGTTGAAAATAAAATGTTTTCAAAAACAAAATATTTTTACATAGAAAATTCTAAACCATCTTCTGAGCAAAATGTCAGTTTGTCGTTTTTCCAAATTCGGACATCTTTGGCTCCATCGATCTTATTCTCGATTAAATAGCAGCATTTTCGGTACCGATTATCGACTTTTGATAGGACGATCGTACCACCGATATCTGTATACCGTTTTGATCGTCTCGTCGTGCTGATCTCTGCAGTATATTCAATTTTGTGTTTGAAGTCTGATACGCAGCGAAATTCACGGTAACGGTGTTCGTACCGGACCGAAATTCTGACTTTTGATTTCCAACGTATCTTTGATATTCCACAGTATAATTTTCAATAGCCTTTTCAATTATCCACATTGTAAAGTGAATAGCCGTTAACCATAAATATTTCCCTGGATTTACGTATGGCTTTCACTATTCCTACCGGCGATATTCATTGTGTCCATTCATTCTCTCCCCTTATTCTTGTACTCTTTGGTTCATTGAAAAGAAGAGAAAAAGAAAAATATTAATATCCGTATATATTACTTTTTCCTGTAGCTTACTCATCCTTCTGTTCTGTAAATGAAAGAATAGTGATAAGTTTAGCATTCCTTTATATTAGAACTGCTCATTTTTTTCGTTCCTGGCCATCTTCCAAACCTTCCTCTTTCCCAAGCCCCACACCCCGCGTTCAACCCCGAGACCAACCCACCAACCTCGGCCTTGAACCCAACTGCCGAGTCTTCCAGCCTGCCACTTTCCCTTGGTCGCAGCTGCCTCCTCCTCCCCGAGCAACCGCCCAGCAAATGAACCGCTACCCTTCCACTTCCAGATCCACACCAATCACTGAAAGCCTTCCACCTCCACCACGCTCTGACTCGCCACCTCAGTGCACCGACCTCCCTACGCCTCTTCCAGTCAAGCAGCCACCGAACTCACCCATCGGGGTCGCCACTGCCCTCCACCACAGCCGAGCAGCCTTCCCCATTAACATCACGCACACTCAAAGCCTTGGTCGCCGTATCTCCGACCTTCGCTTCCCCTAGCAACCATCGAACCACCACTATGCTCGGCCGAAAGCTCCTCCGCGTGAGCCACCTCCCAGTCTCGGCTTTGCTGTTTCCGCATGTATACCCTCCTTCGCTCACAACGGCACACTCCATTCCCAAGCACCGACCGCCCCACCACCACGTGAAGCTCCGCCGATCTCCGTCATCTCAGCGAGCAGCTGATGTTCCACCCATGACCCCAAGCTCATCTCACTTCCTCTATTTATAATAGGTAATATAAATTTTGTTATATATTGATTATTTTTAAAATTTTAAAGTGTTATATATACCTTAGTTATATGAAGTGGTCTGTTAGTTTTTGTAAATGTTATATTGGTTATAAAAATATAATCTGTAAGTATAGATTATCTTCAAGTTCAAAACTATAGTTTACTTATATAGTAGGTACATATATGTTGTTTGTTTGTATATATAACATGTAAATATATATATTTATGAGAATAATATGTTTCAGACATTTTGCTTATACACATATATATAGTCTTCTTATATTTTGGCTTACTGAGGCATAGTTGCATAGATGGTCTGCATTTTATACTCAAAGTAATAATTATATCTAGCTGATGTAGTTTATACATATGTAATAATGTTAGAAAGGTGAATAGTTGCAGCATTATCCCAGCAGTTGCAAGTGTTCATTCAACATGTTTAGTTATTTTCAAATTTATGGTCATACTTTTAGATTGGTTTGCAATAACTTTATATATAATATGCAACGTGTATATGTATGTCGCGTTATGTAGTTTAAAGTCTACAAAATTGTAAAGTTGTTTATATACTAAGTGGTTTGTTTTAAAGATTATATTGTACTGGTTATTATCTATATTGATTTATATTTGCTTTTGTTTGGTAGTACAGTAGGTTGAAGCCTAAGTATTATCGCACATAGATAGTATGTTTATATGGTCAGTTTTCATATATGTATGGGTTGATGTATATTAATTTACAGAGATATAGGTAGGTGTATTTATATAGGTACCCAGGGTCAGTAATAAACTTTGAATATGATATATAAGTGTGTTGACTTCAAATAATTATATGTATATGTAAGCTCCTGTTGCCGTTAGTATGTAAGCAGGTCGTTTAAAAGGTTAGATTGTAAATAATTCATATCTATGTTTTCTGGCACGCCTATATTTATAAATTATTTTACGTTAACATTTATATTTTGGGAAATATGTAGAGAATTATAAGCGGGTCATAATGTACGAATTTTGTTTATCTATATAATTTTACGCAAGTATTTTACAATATGTTGTTTTGGTTGCTGTGAAAGATATAGTATATATATATAGTATGTAAATGTGTTTAAATTTAAGATTTATTTAAAATGTATATGTATTTTAGATTGGGTGCTGGGTTTAAAGTAAGTAATAATAATAATAATATTGTTGTCCATCAAATTGATTCTGATTCGTTTCTCATCAATTCCTATACATCAGTTTTGTGCGTCGTATTCCTACCCATCCAGCTTTGCTTGGGAAATCGTGCCTAGATTGCATAACTCAAATTTCATCGTCTATCTCTCTAGCCTCGGAAGGTGAGCACTCACTCACGATTAACGTTCTTTTATTTATTAGATTTGATTTTAATTGAAACGACAATTGAAATATGCTGCTATTAGTTAATGACACTGTTATATATGCTACTACCTGTATCAGTTCACCTGTGACATCTGACACCATTATCTGTTAATTATTTATGCGATGATAATACAGTTTGGCTGATAATTGATTGATTGTTGATGTTTATATTGGACGTTAAATTGTTAATGTTAAATTGATAAATAGTATGCAATTGGAATTGATATAGGATAGTTAGATGTAAAATTTGATTAACTGACATTTGTATAATATGACCCCTTTAACTGTTAAATTTATTGACACGTAGGATTTGTTTAATTACACTCTGAACCACTGAATGTATGTTGTTAAATTTATGATGTATGAAATTTGTAAATTGAATGACAAGTGAAAACCGTAATGTAATAATCTTTAATCTACATGAAATGATAGTGTAGATTCTAGAAATAATTATTAATTCGTACAAATAACAATGCGAATTAATATGGTTATTTCGGGATTATTTGAATTGATTATTGGATTGATATTGATTGTTGTTATTGCTTGTTTATTTACTTTGACACCATCCTTGTTATCACACTGCAAGTTCCCTTTACTATGCTTTGATTTTGGAATTGAATTGGAATCGGGTTGAAATGATAAATACCCAAATTGAACTTTGACTTAGGATAGAAAATTAAATAAAACCCGATTGGTCAATAATTTGATTTGGAAATAAACCGAAGATTTTATTTGAATAAATAATATGGTTTTGAAATGAAGTTGAAATTTGAATTTTAATGAAAGGAAAATGTTAATATTATAAAATTTGAAACAAAATATTAACAATGTAATTGATGAAAGAACGATGTTTGATTTGAGAAATGATTGAATTAAGTTTGAAATGATTTTATAATTAAGTTTGAAATTATTAAACTTTGAAATTATTTAATAATTAAGTTTCGAATTATTTAATAATTAAATAAGATTGAATGATTTAATGATCAAATTGAATGGAATTCTTAAATAAGAGAAATTGAACTTTGGAATAAGTGAATTCTACTTCGTAAATAATTGAAATTGAGTTTATTTATTAATTAAGTTTTGGAAATTATTTAAGTAAATAAATAATAAGTGAAATTGAATTTCTTTAACAAGAAATGAAAATGTGATTTTGGAATTAATGTAAGACTTGTAATTTGTAAGAATTGATTTGACAAATTTAATTTAATTCAAAAATTGTAAGTTTGGATATAATAAAGTCGAACTTAAGTAATTGATTTAATGAATTGCAAAGTAAATAGAAATTTTTTTGAATGATCAATTAACTTAACGAAGGTTGAATGAAATTGATAAATGAGTTTTAAATTGATTTGAATGTTGAATTAAATTAATAAAAATGATTTCGAAATGAAACTTGTATCCGAACTTGAATCAATTTTGATTTGTTTAAATAAAGATTGAAATTGAATTATAAGCTTTTGAAATGGTAATGTGGAAGTTTGAAACGTAAATTTTGGAAATTGATTTCGAAAGAGAAATGAAATGTTGATTTACGAATCGAAATTGAAATTGGAATTGATTTGGTTTTGAAATATATAAACGACCAATCGATGTAATAATTTCGAAAGTTATTAAAGAGACCGGAATTCGGTTATGGATATACTCTCTATCTAAACCGAAAACCACTTTAATAACTATACGCGGAGTGATGATCCAGAATGAAGTGGTTGGAATGATGTACGTGATGACTGAAGAAAGAGAACGATAATGGATAGCCTTGACACTTGTGTCAAATTGGAAATGACTAAAACAGGAGCTGTGCCGGGCCAATGGAGGATTGATACCTCAAGTGGACACACTTCTTCGAACTACTTATACTTGTTGTCGATTGGTGCACCCTTGATTTTGGGAGTGTTGTTTCATGGTGTTGCGGGCGCTGCGGCGTTGCGTTCTCACCAGTCCGGATCAGGCGAACGGTAGTATCACTACTTTGGGTATTGCCTCATGTGCCTTGTCATACTTGTATTCCATTTATGCGCGACCACTACGATTTTGATTTGTACCTTTAGTATATGGATTGCCCTCTGGTGACTTCCGGTTTTGGGGAAACTACGGTCTTGTATATGCTTTTGGGAATAAAAATGTGTTAAGGGTGGAATGGGCCATGACTTAACGCTATTTTGATATCTTTATATTACTGATAGACATTATCTACTTATCGTACATTACTACCTAGTAGATAGTTTAACGGATCCTTAAAGGATGGTTATTCCAAACATCCTTTGAGTTACTTGTATTTCAATTGCTATTTCACTTGAGTTGGATTTATTAATATAAGAATGTTAATCCTGACTCGAGTGTTTTGTATTTTGCTTTACGCTCGGGTCAGACTGAGTGGTTCAGCTTTCGAGACTCACCTTTGGAGTTGGAGCTTCGCTTGGAGATCCAGCTATCTATCCAGCTTTCAGATATTCGATGATTCCAGTGATGTATTCTACTTTGTATCTGATGTATCATATTACTCTTCCGTTGTATCTGGTTTAACTCTGATGTAACTTATATATTTATATAGTAGCTTCATGAACTACTATCTCTTTTATTTCCGCTGCACTTATTACTCTGTGTCTGTGATCTGTGATTATATTTATTTACTGTATATGTTCAGTTTTGCCAAATTTAAATTAACAACGCGGTATTTTGAGCAATTCAACTCCGGCATGAGTGTCTACCTATACACTTATAATGGATGCGAATGGTCCAAAATATCGGGTCGTTACAGTTGGTATCAGAGCTTTGGTAGCTCTGGGCAAAACTTAACATATAGGGTAAATGTATTTACAGAATCACTCTCATTCGAGTTTCAATCTCTTCCTTTCGACTCGATTTCTTTGAATTTTGGAACGTTCCCTGCGGTTCCAAAATTCATTCGTGTCCCTCACTATTCGTCTTCTTCCAATTCTGGAGCACCCCAAACTCCATTTTGAATGATATCTATAATAGATCGGCGGTCTCGCCAATCTTCGAATGATGTGTAAAGGGGTGAAACTCCTTTACAATAGGCATTGACTTACCGGAGATTTCTGTATCCTTGGTTTACGATGCTATCTATCTCCTGCTATACCTGAATTTTATTTTTGAGATCGAATGTCGATTTACCTCGAAATTCCACATCGATCTTACTCTTGAAGTTACGGACGACCCGGTTAAGGTTGCCCGTGAATTTAATAAGCTTATCCATCTTTCGATTGTGGTAATCGAATTATCTTATCTCTGTTTCAAACTTATTTTCGAATCAAATTTCTCTTTGTTGAGTCCATCAAAATTTGAGACCCTATCCTTATTTTGAAAATTCATTCCTGTATCGTCGAGCAAAGAAGTGTATTTGTAAATTAATATTAAATGTTTTAAATATATTGTGTTGTTTGAGTTGTTGATGTTGATTTGGATTTCTGATCGATTCGTCTGATCAACGCTATCGATAGGATTTCCAAAACACTTGAGCAGAGCAAACTGACACGATATCGTTTTCAAATTTGGTAGAAAATAAAAGTTTTGTATGATTATATTATATATAAATATAAGTTTTCTGAAATTAAATTGTTAATGAATTTGTTGTCTGAAATAATAATATTGATTTT
Source organism: Allium fistulosum (assembly GCA_030737815.1). Taxonomy (NCBI): domain Eukaryota; kingdom Viridiplantae; phylum Streptophyta; class Magnoliopsida; order Asparagales; family Amaryllidaceae; genus Allium; species Allium fistulosum. The sequence continues at coordinate 872,141,802 of CM060903.1, read as the reverse complement.
CGTTTATTGTTTTGTAAACCATTGACTAGTGCATAATATAAATAAATGAATTTATAAACTTGGTTATAAATTGATTGGAATTTGAAATGAATTTAATTCAGAAATTTGAGAATTTTCCGGTGATTTTGAACTTTGGTTTTTAAAATTTTAAAGTATATATTATTGAAAGTATTTTCGAATAGAAATCGTTTCAAAGAAATTTTAAAATGTTGAAATCAATGCTCTTCTCTTTGTCGCTGGAAAATAATTTCGGTGGTGGCGGCCGCATCATCGACGTTCATTTTCGAGTTTCGAAGTGGAGATACTATTCTGTAGCTTTGCTACGGTTTTGTTTTGAAAAATATTTTGATTTGAATTTCTTCAATATATTTTGATTTACATATATATAGGTATCTTATTTTAAAATTTAATTTGATTTGATATAAATAATATTATATATATCTCTAAATTGTTTAAAGTTAATCGGAAATCTAATTCTTAAATTTTGTTAAAGGATGATTTTAATTATAAATAAAACCAAATTTTGGATAAATATTTAAACTAGAATAATTGAATTGGGAAAAAAAAAATTTTGTATATTGTTCAACTGCATTCTAATACAGCTTACCTAAATCATTCAGAAGTTCAATATGTAATTGGATAATATATAAGATAAATTGAATTTTTAAATAAAATTTGAGTGTTTATAATAAATGTTATACACTAAATTTTGATTTTAAAGATGTTAATAGAGTTAGATAGGATAATAAGTAAACTCAGTTAATAATGAAATAAATTTGTTTAGAAAGAATTAATAAATTTGTTTTGAAAGAATTAATAAATTGAAACTTGATTAACTTATGAAAATACCTTGAATTTGAAAGCAATTAGTAAATGTAAATTAATTTAAATCGAACTCTTATGGTTTAAATTAATTTATATGGTTAAATATATGTGATTAGATATATTAAGTAGAATAAATTTAACAATAATTTGAAATAAAGAAGAATTTAAAATTCCTGAAAAATATGATTATAATAAAAGACTATTCAAAATTATGGTTTTAGAAATTGTAAATTGTGGATAATTGGATAATAAGATAATGAATTTAGAAATAGTTGAGATTGATTTTAGTGAAATCAAATGGATTAAATCAATTATTGAATATCAATTAACTTAAATTTGAATTTACATAATTTAAATTAATTGCTATTTTTGTATTTCAAATCTGTCTTCTTCCCGGTTGTTTCTATTCTCCTACCTCGTTTCTTTTCGGGGACGAAAAGTTTTGAGTGGGGGAGAGTGTAACGACCCGTAAATTTCAACTGTTTTAATAACGTAATTAGTTGAAATTTTGCGAAATTTTAAACGTTAAAATTTTGAAATATAAATTTGATATTTGGAATGCGTTTAGTTAAACATAGCAACTGGTAAATTTTCGTCCGAAAATATGAAAGTTTATTTCGCGCGTAATTTCACTTCAATTTAAACAGTTAAAAAGCGTTGAAAATAAAATGTTTTCAAAAACAAAATATTTTTACATAGAAAATTCTAAACCATCTTCTGAGCAAAATGTCAGTTTGTCGTTTTTCCAAATTCGGACATCTTTGGCTCCATCGATCTTATTCTCGATTAAATAGCAGCATTTTCGGTACCAATTATCGACTTTTGATAGGACGATCGTACCACCGATATCTGTACCGTTTTGATCGTCTCGTCGTGCTGATCTCTGCAGTATATTCAATTTTGTGTTTGAAGTCTGATACGCAGCGAAATTCACGGTAACGGTGTTCGTACCGGACCGAAATTCTGACTTTTGATTTCCAACGTATCTTTGATATTCCACAGTATAATTTTCAATAGCCTTTTCAATTATCCACATTGTAAAGTGAATAGCCGTTAACCATAAATATTTCCCTGGATTTACGTATGGCTTTCACTATTCCTACCGGCGATATTCATTGTGTCCATTCATTCTCTCCCCTTATTCTTGTACTCTTTGGTTCATTGAAAAGAAGAGAAAAAGAAAAATATTAATGTCCGTATATATTACTTTTTCCTGTAGCTTACTCATCCTTCTGTTCTGTAAATGAAAGAATAGTGATAAGTTTAGCATTCCTTTATATTAGAACTGCTCATTTTTTTCGTTCCTGGCCATCTTCCAAACCTTCCTCTTTCCCAAGCCCCACACCCCGCGTTCAACCCCGAGACCAACCCACCAACCTCGGCCTTGAACCCAACTGCCGAGTCTTCCAGCCTGCCACTTTCCCTTGGTCGCAGCTGCCTCCTCCTCCCCGAGCAACCGCCCAGCAAATGAACCGCTACCCTTCCACTTCCAGATCCACACCAATCACTGAAAGCCTTCCACCTCCACCACGCTCTGACTCGCCACCTCAGTGCACCGACCTCCCTACGCCTCTTCCAGTCAAGCAGCCACCGAACTCACCCATCGGGGTCGCCACTGCCCTCCACCACAGCCGAGCAGCCTTCCCCATTAACATCACGCACACTCAAAGCCTTGGTCGCCGTATCTCCGACCTTCGCTTCCCCTAGCAACCATCGAACCACCACTATGCTCGGCCGAAAGCTCCTCCGCGTGAGCCACCTCCCAGTCTCGGCTTTGCTGTTTCCGCATGTATACCCTCCTTCGCTCACCACGGCACACTCCATTCCCAAGCACCGACCGCCCCACCACCACGTGAAGCTCCGCCGATCTCCGTCATCTCAGCGAGCAGCTGATGTTCCACCCATGACCCCAAGCTCATCTCACTTCCTCTATTTATAATAGGTAATATAAATTTTGTTATATATTGATTATTTTTAAAATTTTAAAGTGTTATATATACCTTAGTTATATGAAGTGGTCTGTTAGTTTTTGTAAATGTTATATTGGTTATAAAAATATAATCTGTAAGTATAGATTATCTTCAAGTTCAAAACTATAGTTTACTTATATAGTAGGTACATATATGTTGTTTGTTTGTATATATAACATGTAAATATATATATTTATGAGAATAATATGTTTCAGACATTTTGCTTATACACATATATATAGTCTTCTTATATTTTGGCTTACTGAGGCATAGTTGCATAGATGATCCGCATTTTATACTCAAAGTAATAATTATATCTAGCTGATGTAGTTTATACATATGTAATAATGTTAGAAAGGTGAATAGTTGCAGCATTATCCCAGCAGTTGCAAGTGTTCATTCAACATGTTTAGTTATTTTCAAATTTATGGTCATACTTTTAGATTGGTTTGCAATAACTTTATATATAATATGCAACGTGTATATGTATGTCGCGTTATGTAGTTTAAAGTCTACAAAATTGTAAAGTTGTTTATATACTAAGTGGTTTGTTTTAAAGATTATATTGTACTGGTTATTATCTATATTGATTTATATTTGCTTTTGTTTGGTAGTACAGTAGGTTGAAGCCTAAGTATTATCGCACATAGATAGTATGTTTATATGGTCAGTTTTCATATATGTATGGGTTGATGTATATTAATTTACAGAGATATAGGTAGGTGTATTTATATAGGTACCCAGGGTCAGTAATAAACTTTGAATATGATATATAAGTGTGTTGACTTCAAATAATTATATGTATATGTAAGCTCCTGTTGCCGTTAGTATGTAAGCAGGTCGTTTAAAAGGTTAGATTGTAAATAATTCATATCTATGTTTTCTGGCACGCCTATATTTATAAATTATTTTACGTTAACATTTATATTTTGGGAAATATGTAGAGAATTATAAGCGGGTCATAATGTACGAATTTTGTTTATCTATATAATTTTACGCAAGTATTTTACAATATGTTGTTTTGGTTGCTGTGAAAGATATAGTATATATATATAGTATGTAAATGTGTTTAAATTTAAGATTTATTTAAAATGTATATGTATTTTAGATTGGGTGCTGGGTTTAAAGTAAGTAATAATAATAATAATATTGTTGTCCATCAAATTGATTCTGATTCGTTTCTCATCAATTCCTATACATCAGTTTTGTGCGTCGTATTCCTACCCATCCAGCTTTGCTTGGGAAATCGTGCCTAGATTGCATAACTCAAATTTCATCGTCTATCTCTCTAGCCTCGGAAGGTGAGCACTCACTCACGATTAACATTCTTTTATTTATTAGATTTGATTTTAATTGAAACGACAATTGAAATATGCTGCTATTAGTTAATGACACTGTTATATATGCTACTACCTGTATCAGTTCACCTGTGACATCTGACACCATTATCTGTTAATTATTTATGCGATGATAATACAGTTTGGCTGATAATTGATTGTTGATGTTTATATTGGACGTTAAATTGTTAATGTTAAATTGATAAATAGTATGCAATTGGAATTGATATAGGATAGTTAGATGTAAAATTTGATTAACTGACATTTGTATAATATGACCCCTTTAACTGTTAAATTTATTGACACGTAGGATTTGTTTAATTACACTCTGAACCACTGAATGTATGTTGTTAAATTTATGATGTATGAAATTTGTAAATTGAATGACAAGTGAAAACCGTAATGTAATAATCTTTAATCTACATGAAATGATAGTGTAGATTCTAGAAATAATTATTAATTCGTACAAATAACAATGCGAATTAATATGGTTATTTCGGGATTATTTGAATTGATTATTGGATTGATATTGATTGTTGTTATTGCTTGTTTATTTACTTTGACACCATCCCTGTTATCACACTGCAAGTTCCCTTTACTATGCTTTGATTTTGGAATTGAATTGGAATCGGGTTGAAATGATAAATACCCAAATTGAACTTTGACTTAGGATAGAAAATTAAATAAAACCCGATTGGTCAATAATTTGATTTGGAAATAAACCGAAGATTTTATTTGAATAAATAATATGGTTTTGAAATGAAGTTGAAATTTGAATTTTAATGAAAGGAAAATGTTAATATTATAAAATTTGAAACAAAATATTAACAATGTAATTGATGAAAGAACGATGTTTGATTTGAGAAATGATTGAATTAAGTTTGAAATGATTTTATAATTAAGTTTGAAATTATTAAACTTTGAAATTATTTAATAATTAAGTTTCGAATTATTTAATAATTAAATAAGATTGAATGATTTAATGATCAAATTGAATGGAATTCTTAAATAAGAGAAATTGAACTTTGGAATAAGTGAATTCTACTTCGTAAATAATTGAAATTGAGTTTATTTATTAATTAAGTTTTGGAAATTATTTAAGTAAATAAATAATAAGTGAAATTGAATTTCTTTAACAAGAAATGAAAATGTGATTTTGGAATTAATGTAAGACTTGTAATTTGTAAGAATTGATTTGACAAATTTAATTTAATTCAAAAATTGTAAGTTTGGATATAATAAAGTCGAACTTAAGTAATTGATTTAATGAATTGCAAAGTAAATAGAAATTTTTTTGAATGATCAATTAACTTAACGAAGGTTGAATGAAATTGATAAATGAGTTTTAAATTGATTTGAATGTTGAATTAAATTAATAAAAATGATTTCGAAATGAAACTTGTATCCGAACTTGAATCAATTTTGATTTGTTTAAATAAAGATTGAAATTGAATTATAAGCTTTTGAAATGGTAATGTGGAAGTTTGAAACGTAAATTTTGGAAATTGATTTCGAAAGAGAAATGAAATGTTGATTTACGGATCGAAATTGAAATTGGAATTGATTTGGTTTTGAAATATATAAACGACCAATCGATGTAATAATTTCGAAAGTTATTAAAGAGACCGGAATTCGGTTATGGATATACTCTCTATCTAAACCGAAAACCACTTTAATAACTATACGCGGAGTGATGATCCAGAATGAAGTGGTTGGAATGATGTACGTGATGACTGAAGAAAGAGAACGATAATGGATAGCCTTGACACTTGTGTCAAATTGGAAATGACTAAAACAGGAGCTGTGCCGGGCCAATGGAGGATTGATACCTCAAGTGGACACACTTCTTCGAACTACTTATACGTGTTGTCGATTGGTGCACCCTTGATTTTGGGAGTGTTGTTTCATGGTGTTGCGGGCGCTGCGGCGTTGCGTTCTCACCAGTCCGGATCAGGCGAACGGTAGTATCACTACTTTGGGTATTGCCTCATGTGCCTTGTCATACTTGTATTCCATTTATGCGCGACCACTACGATTTTGATTTGTACCTTTAGTATATGGATTGCCCTCTGGTGACTTCCGGTTTTGGGGAAACTACGGTCTTGTATATGCTTTTGGGAATAAAAATGTGTTAAGGGTGGAATGGGCCATGACTTAACGCTATTTTGATATCTTTATATTACTGATAGACATTATCTACTTATCGTACATTACTACCTAGTAGATAGTTTAACGGATCCTTAAAGGATGGTTATTCCAAACATCCTTTGAGTTACTTGTATTTCAATTGCTATTTCACTTGAGTTGGATTTATTAATATAAGAATGTTAATCCTGACTCGAGTGTTTTGTATTTTGCTTTACGCTCGGGTCAGACTGAGTGGTTCAGCTTTCGAGACTCACCTTTGGAGTTGGAGCTTCGCTTGGAGATCCAGCTATCTATCCAGCTTTCAGATATTCGATGATTCCAGTGATGTATTCTACTTTGTATCTGATGTATCATATTACTCTTCCGTTGTATCTGGTTTAACTCTGATGTAACTTATATATTTATATAGTAGCTTCATGAACTACTATCTCTTTTATTTCCGCTGCACTTATTACTCTGTGTCTGTGATCTGTGATTATATTTATTTACTGTATATGTTCAGTTTTGCCAAATTTAAATTAACAACGCGGTATTTTGAGCAATTCAACTCCGGCATGAGTGTCTACCTATACACTTATAATGGATGCGAATGGTCCAAAATATCGGGTCGTTACAATACTACACAGTTCTCTCGACTTTAGAATACTGTTGAGCTTCAATGTGGACACTTTACTTTGTTTATAGTTATATCATGACATTCTGAACATCAAGTGACTATAGTTGTGTCAAAGTTGAAACACTGGAAGTGAAACAATATTCAATAGAAAATCCATCTTCCCGATTGTATGAGATTAGTATCACAGTCAAATGTAGTCAACTTAAAATCAAAATCTCTGGCAAGAGTAATAAAGTTAATAATAAATGTTTTTATTGAACCAAGACTTTGTTATGCACTAACCAATTTGAATATGAATGATATTGGAATTTTGACCAAAATCAAATTTCATATATCCTAAAATGATATAGTATTGAAGAAGAGAATTGATGTAAATAATCGTTACTAAAAGGTATTGCTTAAATTGTAAAATTTGATTTTACCGATAAAGATGTGTAAGCGATAAATTTGATCAAATTGTCACTCCGCTAGCTAAGGTGTGAGTGAATGTTCATATTTGTATAGTTTGATATCAATCGCTGATTGAATTTATACGTATGAGTCATACAACTGTAGATTTTTCCGAAATACCGCACAATTTATTTAATTTATAAATTTTTATAAATTAACTAATATTTTTAAAATGTTGATTATTAACATATTTGATGTATTGGGTACCGTTAATATTTTCTGGGTGTCATTAGTAATTAATTTTGTGTGTATAAAGTTCAAGAAAACATAAAACATTTCCGCCCTATAAATTTTTAGTGGTAGCTTCCCCAGTTCCTGCCTGTCCAATCCTACCTTACCCTCTTCTCTCTCCACCCACACCCTTGCTGCACTGCCCCTATCTATCCTACCACCTTCGTCCCCCCTCCAGATCCGCCCCCTAATCATCTTTCTATTCTCTCTGCTCCTCAACCTTCCTTACCCGCTTCTATTTCTTCACTATGTGCCCCCCCCCCCTCTAAACCCTTCACCACCTCCTCATGTACCATATACAGTCACCTCCTCTGACCAAGCATGGACTTCTCTATTCAAAAATCTTGCTCGCAACATGGGCAAGTACATGCCTGTTCAGATGGACCTGACGTTCTCTAGAGCTGCTATGGTTCCTCCCTCTTCTATAATTGACGTGGGTGAAACAATATGGAAGGACTACGTGGTGGGGTTTTTTCTAGATAAACCCCTATCTTACACATATGTCATAGAACAACTAAAAAGAAGATGGAGACTGAAAGGCAGTATAAAGGTGAAATCGGATGGTAACATTTTTCTCTTCCACTTGTCTGATGCATCAGATCGAGATAGGATAATTAGAAGTGATCTTATTATTATGAAGAATAAACTATTTATAATAAAACAGTGGGATACATCAACAAGCAATGTATGTGGATCTATAAGAGCAGTTCCTATTTGGGTTCAACTGTCTAATATACCAATTTGGGCATGGTCACCACTTGGTATAAATTGGCTTTCAAATCGATTAGGCAAGTTAGTCTGTTTAGATGAATCTACTGAATCCTTACAAAGAATACATATGCAAAATGCTTGATAGAGATAACCCCTAATCATGAATTGGTAGATTTCTATCATATTCAAAATTCGGATGGCACCATTCAGACTATACATGTCTCTTACCTTTGGAAACCTGATATATGTGTGCATTGCAAGGTGTTTGGCCATGATAAGATGTGTTGCCAGCATATGAAAACAGATGATGTGTATAAGGAAAATGATATCGGTTTACTACAAAAGGATGGGAAAATGAAGAAAAGAAAGCAAATAAACACAACAAGAGAGGTGTTGTAGTACACAAAAGTAGATGGAAAAGAGTACAGTTAAGAAACAGAGGTAAAAATGATAATTACAATTTAACTCTGACCTCGATATCAAAAGGAAAAATATCGACTGATGATTAATGCTCTACTGTACAACATGATAAAGGTAACAAGGATGTTGAAGAAATAAATTTAGAGCAACTGCCAATTAAACAAAAGGAAACAATAGCTTTGGAAAACAGCTTTTCAAATCTTGAAATAATAGAAGAGATGCAAATAAATGAACAAGAAATGCCTCACTGTGATTAAAATGCTACAATGAACGTGGATAGACAATAGAAAGTAAAAGACAAGGGCCCAGCCTTAATAAATAATCATGCACAGACAATAATTGCACATGCAAATCCAATAACTGCTCTTTCTACTTCAAGCCAGCACTATGCATGTGTCAATAAAGAGCAAGCAAAAAGCCATGCGTGTATGCATGCATATGACAAACAGATTGATTGCTCTCAAAAAACTACAACCAACTCAAATCCTCTCCTTTCTTTCAATTAGTCAGTTTCTAGTAAAGCCGCTGCTACTAATACAACCACTGCAACAAATCATACCTCATCTCTAATTTCTCCAGCGACTCTACCACATGCTTCCTCTGCCACCTTTACTACCTACTCCATCCAATACTGTCCTCTACCACAAAAACCACTTCTCTTACCGATATGTCCTTCAACGTGCACAATATCATGCACACCGATACCACTGATTCCACAAACTTCAATATTTCACCCTCTAATCTCTTTCAATTTGGATCTAGAACCATTTTCTCCCCTCCAATCTCTCCTTATACTAACTTTTTGTCTGAAGCTTCTTACATCCCATCTAACACTACCACCGTCCTCAGCTCATTTAACCCTCTCTCTGATCCCTAACCATGCCCTATATCCACTCCACCCTCTCCTTATTCTAATCATATTCCCTAAGCTAAACATGTTTTGACTTCTACTGCTAACATGACCATGACACTCAAAGATGTTAAGAAGAAGAAAAAGCAAATCACAAGGAAAAAAAGTTCCCCTCCTTCCCCTGTAGATATTGATTACGAATCTGACACCACAATCCCTGTCTACCCTGAAAACACTCCATCTTCTTCAAAAAGAAGAACAAGAAGCTTGAGCAGAAAACCCCATAAGTATAATAAATGATGCACAACATAGCGACGTGGAACATATGGGGTGCTCACAAAGATGTGAAACTTGATCGAGTCAAAATCCTCATCAAACCTCACTTTCTCTCCTTAATCTCCATCTTTGAAACTAAACTCAACCCCTCTCTTTCCTTGAGAGCTACCAAATACATCAATCCCAACAGGAATCATATCACAAACCACACTCATGCTCCATATGGTAGGCTTTTGGTTCTCTACGATCCCTCTATATTCAGTCTGTCCCCTATTCTCGATCACAGCTAATTTATTCATTCCCATGCTATCCATCTTCCATCCTCAACTTCAATGTACTTCACTTTTATATATGCTAATAACTCAAAATAAGTCAAACAATGCATGCATGACTACATACCCCACTTTAGCCAATCCACACACCCATGGGTAGTCATTGGCGATTTTAACTGCTCTTTCCTTTCTTCCCATAGAGCAGGAGGAAACCTCTTATCTATACATGACCTATCCCCCCTAAATAATACTATACAGAATGCTGAGCTCATAGAAATACCATCATCTAGATCTCTATACACATGGAACAACAAATGTCATAATGGTTCTCGAACCCTATCCAGAATTGATCATGCTTTCATGTATTATAAATCTCTATCCTATTGGCCTTCCATACACATTCATATCCTCATGCCAATGCTTTCTAACCATTGCCCCTTAATCCTATCCTTTGGAGAAGCAACCATTAAAAAACAGGTTAACCTTAAATTTTATGATGAATGGATATATGATACTAATATGTTACAGGTTGTGTCTGAGGCATGGAGCATCTATACTTTTGGCAATCCAATGCTTAACTTGCAAAAAAACTGAAGAATACCAAAACTGAATTGAGATAATGGTCTAAATCCATATACGGAGATGGTAAGAAACTATCAACTGACATTACTAGCAACCTACAGCATGTGCAAGCAACAAATAATGCAATCTAGTATGGATCCTGAACTAAACCAGAAGGAATCTAATCTCATTTCTCAACTTGAAGAAGCCCTGGAAACTGAAGCTAGGATGACAAAACAAAAATTAAAACAAGACTAGTCTACTTACGGTGATAGGAACTCCAAACTATTTCATGCTACATTAAAAATCAGATAATCCAAATCTTACATACACCAGATAAAAGATATCACTAGTCATACTCACTCTTCTCCCACTGCTGTAGATGAAGCTTTCCTCTCCTATTTCTCTTCTCTCTTGGGTGCTCCTCCTAGTGCTGCAGATCTCTCTTTCCTAAATGACCTTCCCCTACCAAAGCTGTCATTAGAGATGAAGAATATCCTAACTTCCCCCATTACTGATGAGGACATCAAAAACTCTATCTTCACTATGAGAAAATCAGTTTCACCGGGTCTTGATGGTTTCACTGTTAACTTCTACATACACTGCTGGTCTATAATATCTACTGACGTACTAAGGGCAGTTCATAATTTCTTTAACACTGGCAAAATCATCTCCTCCATTAACTCTACAAATCTTGCTCTTATACCAAAAAATGAAAATCCATCTGATGTCACTCAATTCAGACCCATAGCATGCTGCAACGTAATATACAAAACAATCTCTCATATAATAGCATCTAGACTTAAAGCTGTGCTTCAAACCATCATCTCTCCAAACCAAGCAGCCTACCTCCCCAATAGGAGTATTCTAGATAATGTGCTCCTAACCCATGAATTGCTCAATGGATACTCTTCATCCAATATCTCCCTAGAACCATGCTCAAAATCGACATAAAAAAAGCATTTGATTCAGTTAGTTGGTCTGCCCTTATGACCATCCTTGAAAGAATGTCCTTTCCTCCTAAATTCTATGGTTGGATTTATCAATGCATATCTACAGTGAGATATTCCCTTGTTTTTAATGCGCATACTGTTGGTTTCTTCAAATACAGTAATGGTTTATGGCAAGGGGATCCCATATTAGCTTATCTTTTCATAACAATTATGGAAAATTCACTCTTGCTCTTGAACGACAAGTGATACTCAAAAACCTCTCATTACACCCGAAATGCAAAAACATCCAATGGTCACCTCTCTTGCCTTTGCTGATGATTTACTAATCTTTACCAAACCAAATGAGCATTCACTTACTGCTGTAGTGAACACTCTATCCTCCTCCTATAGATTTTCAGGCCTCATGGAAAACACAAATATCCCACATTCTTATAGCTAGCTTACCCCCTGAACAAGTTCTAGAATGCTTATCTATTACTAATATGCAGCCACTTGATTCTGGAATGTCATACCCTGGAATTCCTCTTGTCTCCAAAAGGATAACTTTAACCCAATGTGTGCCTCTTTATGAGAAAATAACATCAGTATTTAGTAGATGGGAAAATCAATTTCTAGCACAGCCTGGGAGACTAGTTATAATAAATGCAATGATATTCTCAATGATAGTATTTTGGGGTAGAACTTTTCTTCTACCTACCAAACTAATAACAATGATAAGAACAGCCATGATAAGATTCTTATGGGTAGGTAAGATACATACAAAAAAACTTTCCCCACTTGTCTTTGCTAAGCTAGAAGTCCCAAAAAGAAATGGTGGATTAGGTGTCATCGGTCTGAGAAAATGGAATATTGATGCCCTATCTACACACTTCAATAATCTTCTGAGCTTGACTGATACTCTGTGGGTTAAATGGTGCACTCACTATAACCTTAAAAATGAGGATATATGGCTAACATTTCCCAAACAAGCCCTTAGTTGGGTGTGGAAAACAATGTTAAAAATTAGAGACAAACTACTGCCACATACTCAACTGCTTCTGTCCCCTACCAGCAAAGCGAAATTCTGGGTCATGCCTTGGATAGGAAAAGGTATTATTCTTCAAAACATAATGACATTTGATGAGAGACAACAATCTGGGATTTCTGTGAATGCAAAGACCATATCATATATAAGAGAAGGTAAAATAATCATCCCACATACAAGCAACAACATCATCTCTACTGTTTTGAATACATATACACTAAAGCCATATGAATATGCTAATGTGGACAGCTATGTGTGGACTGCAGCTCGTGTTTAACACTCCACTAAAACTATATACACTGCTCTCTAAGGCCCCTTGCATAATTTCCCTTGGGATAAGAGAATATGGGACATGCATACGAATGAAAAGCTCAATTTTATGCTATGGAAAGTTTTTTAAAATGGTCTACATACTTTGGCTAACTTGGCTCACAAAGGCATAAATATTTCTACAATATGTGTATTATGTGGTGCAGGATATGAAGATATGCATCATCTGTATTTTGGATGTTCCTTTACGTTCTTAATTTGGAGAAAACTTAAATGCAAGGGGGGATATGAGCAGCCGGTTTGGGACATCCTATTGAATGGATGAACATTTTTAAAGCAACTAGGTGGAAGCAAGCTTCGTCGTATGTCCTTCTGGTTATGCTCAAGGTGATGGTGAAAGAAGTGTGGAAAGAAAGAAATGAGAGAATTTTTAATCAAAGAAAGAGAAATAGTCTACAAATATATAACCGCGAGATTCAGCAGTACATATGCATATCTGGATTTCCCAATGATGCAACATGCTTGGACAGCCAATCATTCCTCCCTTTGTTGATGCATGTTAAGGCGTGTGGAGTTATGGATGACAATATGCCTTCTGTACTTCGAGTCCAAGTGTGCAATGCTTCGAGACATGCTTCAGGTTTATGCTCTGTAGCTATTATCATATCGGGTTGGTTGCTTGTTGTACACCCCTTGTGTGCTTCGAGTACATTTGTACTTTGCTTCGGGCTCTGTTCTGTTGGGATGTGTTCTCTATGTTTTTTTTCCTTTTTGGTCTTTCTCCTCTCTTGTTTAGATTTGTATTCCTTATTTATGCTTGTAATCCTTTTTACTAAGTTATAAATAAAAGGTAGGAGCCCTTTTAACCGCGTTGGCTTTGCCAAAAAAAATACGATTCAAATGACGTTATTTACTAAATAGGTTGGATTTTGTATTGGCCTACTAAGTCAATATCCTGGCCGGTCTAGGGAGTAGAAAAGAGAGGGAGACGTTGGTTTTTGAATTCTGGATCTAAATTTGATATTGGTAAATGGAGATGTAATAAAAGAAGGGGAACTTGTTTCCTCCCTTTCTCTATTTAAACAAGTCTACGCCTTCACACTTTCCCTCTCGATTCCTCCCATCTCCTTAGCCGTGAGCTACTCATCATCTCCATAACCGAAATTTTTTAAAGCCAAATACATCAAATCAAATACAAGGTATGGTATTCCAGACCATTGCAACAATTGGAGATCGACTCAAGGTGAATCTACAAAATACGATCATGTATTCAAAGGCTACATCCCTAAGGTATTAAACCTCATTTATATTTTATATATCGTATTTATCGTGTAATATATAAATCATATAACGATTTTGTATACGCAATAGTTGTATCCCTTTTATTTGTCATTAAATTATATTAACCTGTTTACATTAATCAAATTTTTGTTTAATTATTTGAAAATTATATTAAAAAATATTTTTTTTCGGCTATGTATATTTTTTATTAACTCCGCCTGTGTAGTTTTCTGTGCATCCTGTCCCAAGCCAGGATAAAGGAGGAGGGTTGTGATATGCTTGACGAGCCAACATAATAACCACAGCCTCTCTTATGGAAATGGAACCTAATTATATTTCGTTGAGGCGTAACCCTCTTAGCGACGCACCATATCGAGGCTCGGGTATGGTGAAAAGTGAGCAAGGACCGGGTCGCCACTCCCTTAGTGGTGCGCCATATCGAGGCTCGACTAAGGTGATAAATATGCAAGGGCTGGGTCGTCACTCCTTTAGTGGCGCGCTGCATCGACACACTGATGTAGTGATAAATGAGCAAGGGTCTTCGCACTTTACTCGACGGGTGCGAGGGGCAAGGAAGCTAGTCGATGAAAGTAGGATTTGGTTAGATAGTTGGAATGTAGGATCATTAACAGAAAAGCTAAGAGAGATAGTTGATACTATGACTAGGAGATGTGTAAATATCTTAAGCGTTCAGGAGACCAAATGGACGGACCAGAAAACGAAGGAGGTGGAGAACACAGGCTTCAAGTTATGGTACACAGGAAAAGAACGTAACAAGAACGGGGTAGGCATCTTAATTGACAAGAACCTTAGAAATGGAGTGGTCAACGTTAGGAGACAAGAAGACATGATCATCCTAGTCAAGCTGGTAGTGGGGCGATATGATTCTGAACGTCATTAGTGCTTATGCCCTACAAGTAGGTCTAAGTGAAGCCGTCAAGAGGAATTTTTGAGAAGAGCTAGATGTCATGGTTAGAGATGTGCCTAGTAGCGAAAAACTTTTCATAGGAGGAGACTTCAATGGCCATGTTGGTACAACTAGTGAGGGATTTGAGAGAGTGCATGGTGGTTTTGAATATGGTGATAGAAACCAAGAATGAGAAGAAATATTGAATTTCGTTATTACTTATGACCTCATGATAGCTAATACCTTCTTTATAAAAAAAACAATCATACTTAGTTACTTTTAGTAGTGGTCAACACTTTAGCCAGATTGACTTTGTCATTACTAGAAGAGATGACAAACGAGCTTGTGTAGATTGTAAAGTCATACCTGGAGAATGTGTCGTCTCACAACATCAGCTTTTGATATCCGAGTTTCGTCTTTGAATACGTGTTCGACGGGATAGAGGAGCCAAGATTAGTCGGACGAAATGGTGGAAGCTCAAAGGAGACACCTCACGGGTGTTTAAGGATAGAGTGATGGGAGAAGGGCATGGAGAATGGAAGGAGAAGCAAATCACATGTGGGATGAGATGGCAACGCGCATTCGAAAAGTAGCTACTGAGGTGTTTGGGATAACGACAGGAAATAAACGCAAACCTAAAGTTCGTGGTGGTGGAACAGTAATGTGCAAAAGGCTATCAAAGAGAAGGAATGCTATAAGTGCTTACATCATCACAGGAGCGAGGACAACATGCAAAAGTACAAAGTGGTAAAGAAGAACGCAAAGAGAGCGGTGAGTGAAGCAAGGGGTCGGGCGTATGAAGACCTATATCATAAGCTAAGTACGAAGGAGGGGGAAAAACGTCTATGGGATAGCTAAGCTCCGCGAGAGGAAGACAAGAGACTTCAACCAAGTTAAATGCATCAAAGATGACAATAATTGACTTTTGGTGAAGGACGACGAGATAAAAAATAGATGGAGAGATTACTTTGACAAGCTATTTAATGAAGATGATGATAGCACTACGATCGAGATAGATGACTCTATTTATGACACCAGTATACATTTTGTTCGGAGAATTCAAAAATCCAAGGTAAAGGAGGCGCTAAAACGGATGAAAGCGGCCAACCTGATAACATCCCCATTGAGGTGTGGAGATGCCTTGGAGATGCAGAGATAGTCTGGCTAACTAAGTTGTTCGATAATATTTTCAAATCAAACAAGATGCCAGATGAGTGGAGGAGAAGCATATTAGTTCCAATTTTTAAGAATAAAGAAGATATAAAAAGTAGCACAAACTACAGAGGAATTAAGCTTATGAGTCATACAATGAAGCTTTGAGAGAGTCATTGAATATCGATTAAGAAGAATGACAAGCGTTTCAAAATACCAATTTGGTTTCATGCTTGGAAGGTCGATCATGGAGGCGATTTTCTTTATAAGACAACTTATGGCGAGGTTTAGGGAGCAAAAGAAGGATCTACACATGGTATTTATCGATTTAGAGAAAGCTTATGACAAAATACAGCGAAAGGTGATGTGGTGGGCTCTGGAAAAGAAGAGAGTCCCAACAAAGTACATTAGCCTTATCAAGGATATGTACGATGATGTTGTGACTAGTGTAAGAGCATGCGACGGTAAAACCAGTAACTTTCCCATTAACATAGGATTACATCAAGGGTCAACTTTGAGCCCCTACGTTTTTGCCCTAGTGATGGATGAGGTTACGAAGGGTATACAAGGTGAGATTTCTTGGTGTATGTTTTGTTGATGATGTTGTGCTAATGATGAAAGTATGATTGAGGTTGATAGACAGTTGGAGCTATGGAGATAGACTTTAGAATCAAAGGGATTTAGAAGAGCGAGTATATGAAGAGTATAATGGTTCCTAAGAAGGAATATATGAACAGAGTATATGAAGACCTAAAACAGAGTATATGAAGAGCGAGTTCAGCGGTGTCAGGTCAAAGGATGAAGATGTCACTCTGGTCGGACAAATAGTTCCTAAGAAGGAATCCTTTCAATGTTTAAGATCAATGTTGCAGTATAATGGTGAGATTGATGAAGATGTTAGTTTTAGAATTCGAGCGGGATAGGTGAAATGGCGACAAGCGTCTGGCATTCTCTGTGACGGGAAAGTCCCACAGAAGCTTAAAGGAAAGTTCTACATAACGACAATCAGGCCTATGATGTTGTACGTTGCAGAATGTTTGCCTACTAAAAGCCAACACGTCTAGAAGATAAGCGTAGCAGAGATGCGTATGCTGCGATGGAGCTGCAGTCATACAAGAAGAGAAAATGATGATATATGTGATAAACTTGGAGTAGCACCAATTGAGGAGAAGCTAATTCAACATCGCTTAAGATGGTTTAGACATCTTCAACGGAGGCCGCCTGAGGCACCTGTGCGCGCTCGAATTATCGGCCTCATTGAATGCTCAAAGAGAGGTAAAGGTCGACCAAGGTTGACATGGGAGGAAGTAGTAAAAAGGGACTTGAAGGATTGGAGTATATCTGAAGAGCTGGTGTCGGACAGGAGCGCGTGGAAGTTAGCGATCCATGTACCGGAACCATGAGCTATGAGTTTTATAAGTTTTAGATTATAGAACTAGGGAACACTAGCCTAAGACGTAGCGTTTGGTCTTTGACCAATATTACTATTAGTACCATTATCGCTATTAGCATTATTATTATCATTTTTTTTCTTTATACATACATACATACATATATATATATACATACATACATATATATACATATATACATATATATATATACATATATATATATATATATCTTTATTTTTATTTTACTTAGTTATTATTATTATTATTAATTTACTTATTTAACTTTATTTTATTATTGTTATTATTATGGCTTTTAAATTGACTTTTTCATTTACTTTTGGGTTCCATCTCCAAACGACCCCAACTTGTTTAGGAATAATGGCTTAGTTGTTGTTGTTGTATGTATATTAAATTTAAATTTAAAATTGAGTTTTAATTAACTTAATATATTTAATTTACTATTTATAAATATATACATATTATATATATATATATGTGTGTGTGTGGAAAAAATATGTTTCGATTTTAAAAAAAATCCAAACATATATGTATTTTATATACTATTAATACATTTATATTTAATTATTTAATAATATTAATATATATGTATGTATGTAAATATTTAATTTATTAAAATATAATAAATAGTTTTCGTTTTTTCTATTAAAAAAATTTATGGTTGAAAAGAAATAAAATTGTATAAATATTTTTAGCATTTAATTTATTGAAAACTATGCACATTGATTATTTTATGTTTTTAAATAGTTTTTATATTTTTTAAAAAAATTATTATTTTCGACAATGATAAAATATTATTCAAAATATAAAATATTTAATTAATTAATTAAAAGATATTTTTAAATGTTTATAGATCTAGATTTGAATTTTAAAATATTTTATCAAATCAAAATTAGATATTTTAGATGTTAAATTTAAAGTTAAATTTTATTGACTTGGTCAAAATATAATTAAATATTTTAAAGTTCATTTCTAATATATAAAGTAAATTTCAAAATAATATATATGTATATTTATGTAATTTTAAATAATATTTTGAGATAACCAATGCGCATATGAATGACGAATGTATACGTTGTAGATGCAAATTCCAACATCAATATATATGTATACATTATTATGTCGCACATGCACGTTATACATATATGAATATATAATGATATACCCATAAACCATATACAAATCAATTTTGATTAACTCGTTAATTAATAAATCAAGAAATTAAATAAATTTTGATTTTATATAAATTAACTAGATTGAATCTAGTAAAACCCATTAGACTTCATGGGCCAACTATGATTCAAATATGAAAAAAAAAAGACTAATATATCACTGCAGACCGATCTGGTTTCAACATCGTTTAACTCTCTGTCACCTCATTCTCCGTCTAAATCTCTGATGATACAAAAGGATATGGATATTGATATCTTCCCTTCTGTTCAATGTTCCAATGATGTTTTAATGAGTTTTTAGAATCCTATGTTTTAATCGAGTTTTAATTAGGTGCATGTAATTATTTATTTGTTAATCTTTTTTGTTTTTGTTCAAGCAAAACTAACAGCAATAACGAAGGGATAAGGAGAGACGAATCGGCTAGGTATGTTTTTTTACGTTTCTTTTTATATGTTTCTTTTTATATAAAAAATGAAGAGATAAAGAGAATGAAGAGGGTATATGTGAAAAGGTAGGTGATAAATTTGCATGATAAATTAAGTATAGGGTGGATGTTTCCTCCTTTATAAATTTTATCATTTTTTATCTTTTATTTTCCCTTAGCAAAATCAATTTTCTCTTTAACAACTCCTGTAATAGATTAGAGTTGGCGTTCTACTTTGTTCTTCAAATTAAGTTAAACCGTTTAGTTTTTAACATGTAAGCATATCCCATTGAGAAAAAGCATTAAACAAACGATTCATTGAATAAAATTGAATATTCTATTTGACTTTCTGATAGAAACTTATTGCATTTGTAGTGGAAAAACAAAACGTATAATAAGTGGTCAACTGAAAGTAACAAAAATAGGATTCTTGTAGAAAATAACATAAGAAAAAAGATCTTCCTTCTCAAATTTTGTTACACTTGAATTAACAATTATTAAATTAAAGCAATATGATCAAACTTATTAGAAACAAGAAGAAACATGAAGAAAAATTATAAGACGGGATCAAGGTTGTATTTTAGTCACATGAAGAAACATGAAGAAAAACATGAAGAAACATGAAGAAAAACATGAAGAAAAATTTAACTAAGATTTTGAATAAGAATAAAGAAGTTTGAGTGTAAGTGTCTTTAGTCACATGAATGGTATAATAAGGATAAAAGGAAAGCCATGGCTATTACCACCACATGATTTTATCTTCACCCGTGGCAAAACAAACAAACAACCAATTTACCCTCTCTAGTCTCTACTCTATTGTTTTTTGAACAGGGAACCTCTCTGCCTAACCTTGATTTTCCTCACCATGCAAAAAATTAAAGCATCAACAATCTCAAATTGTTTCTGCAAAATTGAAAGCCGTAACTTGCACGCAATTAAAGCCACAAACAAAAGTCAGATTTTCATATAAAAAATGACACATTTTCTTCTTCAGTGAATCATGCATTCAGTTAATAGCTTCTCAAACCAAACTCTAGCCTTAGATGCTTAAGCTCTAGGCAAAAAAAACCAATATCAGAATTTAATCATTATTATTGATATGGATGATTAAAAATAGGAACTGCTTGATATTACTATTGATATAGATCATCAATAAATGAATTTTAAGAAGTCTTCTTTCGTACATATATTCCAAGAACAAAAATTTCAGCAACAAAAGCATTTTGTTAATATGCCTTCTAGTTTGTACAAGAATGGGCATTATCAGTAAAAGAATTTGTAAAAGTCAAAACTAAGTTGAAAGAGATCACTGACCATTTTGTAGGATGCCTTCTTTACACCCCACAGATGACAAATCCAAGGCTTTTTCCTCATTGACAGAATCATCATCTTCAACTGTCTACTGGGAGTTAAATGTCGGTAACAAAATCATCTTCAGCTGTATGCTCAGAGTTAGCTCTCAATGGAATAACTATAACTGACATGTTATCAGTTGTACCCTCTCTGTAGGCTATCTGTATTATGGCATCCGACAAAGAAGCTGGGGTTGATTCCCTACCGTTTCTGGTTCTGTTTTTTGCATCATCAGTTAATATGTCACAAACATCTTCCGTAGTCATTTTCTCAAAAATTCCATCAGATGAGGCAACCAAAAAGGTATCATTGCTACCTATCTGCCTCCAGTCCGACACTTCAGGCGTGGATACCACCCCATATCTGGCCATGATAACAAACCAATAACCAGCATCAGATTAATACTGCAAATGACGATGGTTTTATATCTATCAATCATATTTCTTGGTCCATTCATGCTTAAAAACCAAAGAAGTTGGGAAAAGGGTGGACTATTTTTAATTTGAAACCAATTACTATTAAGGTAATGTATTTGTATTGTTTAAAAAATATACCAAAGTTATGTACCATTTAGTAATTCTTTTTACTTATTTTTGTATTTTGGAAATATTTTCAGACATATGCACAACCATTAAGTCCTTATCCACTAATCAAATAACATGCAACTGGAAAAACAATTATTTAAAAAAAAGGTCTCAATAGCAGAGCCTTACTTTTTGAAAGGAAGGTTTCCTATTGTTCTAGATACAGCCAGCTGACCATTAACTCGAGGCACACCAGCCCATTCTGAAACATAACCACCAGAAGCTTCTACCCTGATTTTCTCATCATTTCTATCAGGATGATGATCCTTTGTAAGCTCCTTAACAGAAAATGCTGGAAAATATGATTTTGCTAACTGATATTTTTTACGATGACTCCATAGCAAAGTATCATCATTGTGTCTCCTCCTCCTCCTAGCGTTTAAGTTTGTCTCATCGCCAGCTGCACATAAATAAACGCAACTCTCTAATTCAATATGTAGTCTACAAGGCACACAAAGCTCAGTTTTCTTCAAATAAAATGTACACGAAACAGTAATGTTTGGCAGACAAGCTGTTCACAATAACTATAATGCCTGGTACATCCAACAAGGAAACTAACCTTTTTTATTAGAACCACGGTAATTCTCTGAGCAGATGAGCGATTTTGAGTCTCCTACATTAGCAGCTAAAATTTGTTGATCTGCCATAATTACAACAGTGGCAGTTGATCCGGAACGAATATTCTTGGCCAAAGCTTCCTACATTGAAATTTAAAAAATATCATTCTTCTTTTAAGCAAAACAGTACAATAGGATCGTAGCAGCTTGTGTACCTTGGAAAATGTTGCATCGATGTCATTAATCGTTCTCAACAAAGATTCTTTTAATATTTCAAGATGAAATGGTCGTTCGTGAATTATTGGTGATATCCACCCTAACCTGTAATATTTCTTAACGGGTCATTGATTAAGAGAGTATAATGTGAAGTTTAATCATACAATAGACTGAAATGCCTATGACCGCGGATAATATTGTAAGATCTTCAATTATGTAACCGTATGTCTTGAGCAAATCCTTCAAAGAATATACATGCATATGCATGTAAGTATATATGTATCTACGAATGTGTATATACAAATCATTTTTTAGGGAAAAAAATAAAATATCAGAACGGTACAAAACAAACAAGGAATTTGCAATGGAGATTAATAGCTATAGCTCGGTGGTAAATATAATATATAAGGAATGATAAAGATTAAAACTTATTTGCTTAAAACGCAATGCTGCTTAAAGAACAATACGCAGAATCAGAATATCAGGACAAATAAGTATTTATGAAACCACTATATGTTGAGACCTCCTGAAGGACTTGAACTACCAAATTATTCGAGTTTGAAATGTATGTATTGAGATACGTAGTGAAGGCTAAAACATGTCTGCCAAGTGAAATGCCTCAATTATTATTATGCAATGAACACCGAAAATACTGAACATGGTAAATTTAGTATCAAAAATAGAGGAAGGGGAGGGGGGTTGTTTTTTAACACAAAGTGCCACCATCTAAGTACAGTTTAATCCATATGACACACAATAAAATTAAGTTATATAAAACTTATTTCTAACATACAAAATAAGATAAAATAACAAAACTTACATCTAAGGAAAAATAAAATAAACTAACAAAGTTATGCAGTAGAAAATATACCTTTTTGAATTATTGTTCCACAACTTCTCTTCGTCCAGATTGAGCAATCGGTAATTCACATCTAATTCTGTGCCAGACGACAGCCGCTCGAAAAAGTTTGTTGGCAGTATAGAATACGTAGCATCCCGAAGGAAATATATATGCAGCAGGAGGTAATCTAGTAAAAGTTTGGACGACAAATCACTAGCTTCGACGCCATTATGACCATCGAAAATTGCAATTACGCCTACATTGACTTCTTTGATCCCTTCCCTCTCTGCATTAATTTACAAGTAGTTTTCACTAGAAGATGACAAAAAATGATATTTTAAGGGTTGTTCCGCAAGGCTTTGATAGAAAAGCTAGTTTTAAACTGTTTTTGAGAAGCTAAATAGCATATTATATATATATATATATATATATATATATATATATATAGTTTTTCAAAAAGAGCTTTTGTTTATTAAGAAAAGGCATAGATACCCACAAAAATATTAAGCTGAAAATGCGAACTTTGACTTTGAAATGTATTTTTAACTTTACTGGTACAAGAATCAAATAGGTAAAGATATTATAGAAGAGCATCTACAGCAAAAATTAGTTGTCCTTTTGAATTAATAACGCAAGCATGAACTAATAATAGTCCATTTGTCCTACATAAGCATCAAAGACAAATACAATCTTCCTAAAATATTGTGAACAAATAGGATAGGATGTACAAGTACAAATTTATGGTTTTTCTCTAAAATAGCTATGACTCTTCATTCTGGAAAATAAATGGCAAATAAACTTTCCATTTTGGAAAAATGAAGGACAACGGTATGATTTGTATGAATTTGATTATAGTATACTGAACTAGGGCGAACCCGTGCTACATACACGAATTAAATGACTTTATATGAATTGCTGAGCATAAATTAGTTATCATGATAAAAATATCCATTGGTGTTGAAGTTAGGTGTAATCCTCTAAAAAGATGACATTCATAACACATTAGAAAACTCTAATAATGGTAAACTAGACATGTGTGTAATAATTCAATATTCACTGCCTTATATATGTTTTGTGGGTTCAATTTTATTGAAATTTTGACTTCAAAATTTAATGGTTATAATATATAAAGTTATAAACGTCCAAGCATTAAATTTGAAATCATATTGACACATACACGATTGTTTTTAGTAAACATGATGCATTCAATCAAGATTGTGCTTATTTTCTCATCTAAATAAATAAATTGTTACCTATAACTCCAATTTCGGACCAATGTTTGTAGTCATAGCTTGTACTCTATTACTCAAGTACGACCAATTTGCAATACGAATAGAGAACACATTGTAGTCCTAGCTTCATCCAATAAGATAATTATTTCTACTAAAAGTTTAATTTGTAAACTTAAATGACATGCATGCATGCATCCATAACGTAGGTACGTACGTGCATGCATGCATGCATACATACATAACATACATATTTTAAAAAGTATTTAAATACCACAAACAAGAAAATTAGAAAACATGACATAATTTTTTTCACCAATTCAGGACCAATGAAAATTAACAATCTGAAAGATAAGAAACTTCTTCTTTAAATGTAGTCCAATATAATCCAGGTAAAATCCAACAAAGACCGATCAAAATAAATATGCCAAGAATGTCATCTAAGATATCAATTTTGAGATTCATTAAAAAATCTTAAAACAAAACTTGATTTTGATGAAATGATATTGCGTCAAGGTAGTATATTAAGTTGATACCAATATCAAAGAAATGTGAAAAGTCGATTAAAATGAAATAGATAGGAAAATTATAGTTTGTTGTTTAAAGGTAATGATGAAATTTTAAGAAACCGTGTGGCATAAGGAGAGAATAGAACCTATGGAGCAAGGAGAGAGGTGAATATATGACTTGTCTTTAATAGTATAGTATAGATATCATTAATTCTATCATTTTTGTCATAAAGCCTTCTCATGGTTTGATAACAATTTTGTAACTAAAATATTATTTATAAGATCTAAAAATCTCATAAACAACAACCGGTTAAGTTTTTTCCATTCAAAACTTCACAGAAATTTATCTCAGGTAAACTTAACATTGATAAAGCACGCTAAGAACATATTTATTATTGTTAAGTTGAAAAGGAATCATTTATTGATAGAGAGTATAGAGGACATATATTATTTTATTGAACCTATCTCATCATTCTCAAAATATTCAGTCATTTCCACTCTTTATTTTGGCTCCCTTGTATGAAAATGGGTCAACAGTTAATTGTTTACGGGAATTTTCAGCTCAATTTTTGTCTGTATTATTTAGATTGTAACTTTATCGTTATTCAGAAATGAAAAGAAAAAAAAATACTTTTAGGCCAGTACTGTACAAATTCAATTTTAGGTCGCCATTAATTCAATTTACAATGGAAATGGAAGGTGGAGAAAATGAAGAAGTTAAATGTATATAAAAAGATTAATAATTAAACAGTCATGATATGTTAATTGATGATTTTACAAAGCTCCAATTTTGTTTTCGCCATTTAAAATCATGCTACTAAATGAAATAATAAATTCAAACTAAATCAGGGTCTAATTTTTGAAGTTGGAACTCTTAGTCAAATGTACGATAATCAACATTATGTTGCATCGGATTAAAATCCATGAGAAAAGTAAACTAAAATTGGATAACAGTTGACCTTTTACGTTACTTGATAGATGCATTGTGTCTGTATATTTTTTTAGGTTGCGCACTTACTGCTATGCAAAACCAGAAGAAGAAAAAAAGATATTTATTAGCTTTTTATGCCAACTTTGTCCAAATTCAACCTTAATTTATCATTAATTCAACTCAAAACAAAAACGAATTGTGGAGGAACATAGGAAAGTCAAAAAATTAATTAACAGTTAAATGGTCATGACATACTCATTAATGATTTTATAAAGCTCCAATTTTGTTCACATTTTAATCTGTATTTATACAAAAATCAATAAATTCCATATAAATAAGCCTAAATTATAAAAAGTGAAACTCTTGCTAATGGTAAAAAATATATAATGCATCTAAGTTAAAATTCAGAAGAAAAGAAAATTGGGATCAACAGTGATATCAAAAAAGAAATTAGGACCAACAATAATCCTTTACTTGATTGAGAGACTAAAAATATCAAGCAGAATTTCATTGTTGCTATTGATTCCATTGGAAGAAACAAAAATTGAGCTTTGTATTTGGAAATGGAGACAAATTATAGGTTATAAATGATTCGATATTACGAAAAAACGCACAGAGGGATGAAGAGGAATGGTTCACATAATTCTATACGATTTAAGAGAATTTCTGAATACACAATGAGTAACATATGTCAACATTACAAGAGAAAGTTAAGAATGAATGAGAAAGCATGGATGATAACTCAGCTTTAATAGTATAACATAAATACCTAAAAACTTCCATTTTAGATTCACTGCAAATGTCCACTTTTTAAGTTGATTGGTATTGCATTAGATATCCCATCCCAGTTGTTATACCAATGCGGTTAGTCCTATGCTATTGAATTCTGATTGCTGAATTCTGAATTCTAAATGTTGATTGTTGAGTTCTAAATAATCACTTATTTATCTGTTTGTATTTTAAATCTTTTGATTAAAATTAATATTTATGTCTGTTTCGACAATAAAGCCCTCTGTATCATTTGGTCTACAAATAAAGATTATTTGTAACACCCCGTAATTTGACGTTAGTTATTTAATTAGTTAGTTAATCAGTTAGGCTTCAAAAGTGAAATTTATGCAAACGATGGAATTTGACCACGAAACTTGCACAATCGCGTTCGTGGCAAAATTCTGAGCAATTTTCATATTTGGAGTTTTGGGATCGGAGTCCAAACGAAGAAGTTACGAACGAAAAACGAATTCGATACGAAAATAATTAAATAAAAAAATATTAACGTTTTTAATTAATTAGCTAGGGCCCACAGGTCGACCCGCATATTAGAGCGGTCGACCCCTAGGAAGGGGACGGTCGACCGCTTCATACGTGGCGGCTCCAATAAACCTAGACCACAACGATCCAGATTTAATATATTTCGATCTAACGATTCTGCTTGATTCTAGCATCTATAAATTCAGGCATCTATAAATTATAAAGGTTATAGATTGTTACAATGTGAAAATTACCTCGTTAGTGTTTATTTTATTTTTATGCCTAATTCGATAATTGTATATGAGTTGTAGGCAACGAATTGAATATGATCTGAATATAATAAATATCGCATACATATTCTTCTTTACAAATTGATTTAGAATTATTTACAACCTGATCTGAAAATCAGTCCCAAAAGTATGAATTTAGAATATTGATTTGAATGAAATTTATTCCAGATCTGAAATAAGTTGTATAATAATGTTATGAATTTGGATTATTATTTTGGAATGTAAACTTTTCTATGTTTGGAATTGTTGGAATTTAAATCCGTTTAATATTAGTAAATTAGTTGATTTATTTTCCCTTTTGAAAAGATACAGCGTTTGATCTACCAAGAAATAGATGTAAATAAAAAGAGAGAAAAACGTGTAAAATACTATTTCAGTAATAAAAAGAAATGATTATTCCTTGTAATTTCAAACGATTCAATCTTTTATATTTTAAAGTTAAATTTTTTGTTTTGGGCTAATTTATGAAAATTATAGCGGATAATTTTTTTACATATGATTCCAACAATTTAACATGGAAAAGAATATTCTAGTGAATATATATATATAACTGGAACATATTTGATAAAAGTATATATTTGCACGTAATTTACCGTGCTTGTAATAATTAAATAAAAAACTAATAACGACGCTTGCACGTAATATTCGCGCTTAGGAAAATTAACTAATGGGAAAAGGATTTAAAATGTTGTAATTCCAATAAATAGTAATAAATATGGGAGTTGCAATAATTTGATATGGTAAATGGATTAATGTGACTGATAAAAATGAAATAGATATAAAAGATTACTAATTTGAAATCATACATAAATGTCTTAGGAAATGTCTGTTAGGTATTTATAGAGAAATTGACATTTATAAGTATTAAACGAGAATTTATGAGTAGATAAATATTTAAGGTAAATCTTATTACCTTAAATAAAAATGAAATTAGTAAGCTAAGTCCAATGTCTACCTAAGATAATATAAATAAAGACTTAGGATGGTTAATTGGACTTAGTAGGTTAGTGATGCGAGGTCAGTAGAGTCACTCGACGAAAGACTGCCCTTCACTTTAAGGCTACCAGCAGTCGGGTGCACTTACTACTGATGTGAGATATCACTAATCCTATGATCTGTGACGATGTGAGAGGTTGACTTGCTTTTTTAATTGGAAATGATTAAATTGTCCAAATTTGAAATTAGGAGCGATGAGGGATACCTCCATAGGGGTTTGTTTCTGGTTTGAGGTCTTAGGTGACTGAA
Source organism: Allium fistulosum (assembly GCA_030737815.1). Classification (NCBI taxonomy): domain Eukaryota; kingdom Viridiplantae; phylum Streptophyta; class Magnoliopsida; order Asparagales; family Amaryllidaceae; genus Allium; species Allium fistulosum. Next base: position 872,113,533 of record CM060903.1, on the reverse strand, counting down.
GCGTACGTCTATCTTCTAAATGATAGTATTAAATAACCTAACGAGATTCCAAATAAATAAATAGGGATGTCTTTAAAAAAGTTTTGCTTCAGTGTTGAGATCTTAAGTGGCTGAAGGGTCCGCCTTCCTACCGAAAGAAGTAACTTAATGAGATGTCATATTTATAATTAAAGAGTAATAATGGATATCTTGAGAATGGTTCACTTCAGGTTTGGGGTCTTAAGTGACTGTAGGTCCTCCTCTTTCCTATAAAAAAAGTATTAAGTAGCTCAATGAGATTTCCAAGCAATGACAGCTAGATAGTACCATTGAGGAGCACGCTTCTGGAAATAGATCTTAAATGATGGGGTCTGTCTTAATTAAGGTCTTACATAACCATAATCTACCTATTTTTCACTTGGAGGTATTAAGTGGCTTGGGTATTGTTTATTACATGGCTATAATTTTATCGACGATAGATGCAGTAATAGTTGAACATTAAATGTCGGAAGCCTTAAATAGTGGGTAGAGATCTTATAGCTAGGACCCATCAACTATTGACAACATTGTTAGAAAACCACTTTGGAAATAGCTCTTAAATGACGGGGTCTACCTTGATTAAGGTCTTAAATGGCAAAGTATGCCTATTTCTCTTTTTAAAAGTATTATAAAAGCCCGTTTCATATTTAGAAGTACTAAGTGGCTAATAAGTTTAGAAGTATTGGATGGTTGATATGACTTCATTAGTATTTCGTACCTTGGGAAGGGGTAAGTATGTAATCGTGTGTGCAATGCAAGGTTAGATTAGAATTTCTAACAATTAAATAGAAACCAACTGGTATAAGTTTATGTTATGGATAGTTTATATTTCCAGTCACCAGAACGTTGTTCTGACCCCCTTCTTATTACAATCTGCGTGATAGAATTTAAAGGATCGGGTTACTAGAGCTGGATGTGCTTTATTGTTGGAAAAGTCTTCTTTCTCTCATGCTCGATGCTGATGTGACAATCTGATATCCAAGGAATACCATTAGTTTCAAGATAGTAGTCATAGTCGGTATTCTTATCCTATTATTGTTTCCGTTATGAGTTTGGATTTCTATCAATATCCGATAATGCTCATACTTATTTGCAGGTACCAAATTCAACGATCTGTGTTTTAATGGACTCGGGTTTCGATTTTTGTCGAAATTTAAGCCTATGAAGGTACGGGTTGTTACATTATTAAAGGTAGGAATTTGGAAATTAACAAAGTTTGAATTAAGAGAAATTTGAATACTATAAAAAGTTGTAAAACTGTTTTTTGGAAGATTAAATAATTAAAATTAACCACTTATTTTTTAATGTCTGAAATTATAATTTTTAAAGGAGATGAATTTTTAGACTTCTAATTTTAGAATTTTTGGAATTTGTAATTAAAATAAATAATTTTCAAAATTTTAAATTCTATAAATTCAAATTTAAAAATCTAGAATTTTCAAAAATATAGATTTTGAAAGTATGGGTTCTATAAATTTGGTTTTCTTTGAAATTTGAGGTTCAGATGTCAATGTTAAAATTTTGAATTTACTTTATATTTGTACACTCAATAAATTACTACTTTTGTCCGAATACGTGGTTTAAATTAGAAGACTGATTGAAAACAAACGCGAGTATAAGTTCTGATTTAGAAATCACAAATTCTGGGAAAAACAAAAAACAAAAAACAGTCTCAAAACAATCATAACATGTTTGGATGATGGGGGTTAGGTCAGTTTAACAGAAATATTTATATATTTTGCCTTATTAGCCTCCTAAAACTTCAGATATACTTCTCAAAATTTCTCAGCCCCTTCATCTCATTGTTTCGAGGAAGCTTTCAAATAATAAGATATTCACATTCATACCTAAAAAGGGAATTTCAATATCAAGCGCACAGACAGCGCGATCCTCTTGATACGGTCTCCGCCCTTGATGAAGGGACACATGACAACCATATGGACGCCGGTCAGGACTGATTTCAACAGCGGAAGGCAAAGTCCAACGAGGACATTTTGGGGATTCAAAGACGGCAGGTGCACCGCCATCTTTGTACACAGCAACGCAGTTTTGGGATTCGTCACCTGAGAAATGGATGAGTTGGAGGAGGAGAAGGATTAGAATAGAAAAATGTTTTCTGATCATTTCGATTGGAGTCGTGGTAAAACGACCGAATAAACAGGTACAAAATCGTAATCTACGGGGTGTTCCCCGTATTGTTTCAACACGGTAATGCAAGACATTGCTATTTCAACCGATTTTTTTTTTTTTTTTGAATTACGGAACCCTTGTAAACTCTAGGGAAGTATGTGCCTGCCAAACACATACTTCGGGTACTTATTACAGGGTTGTCAGTTTCGGGGCTCGAACTCGTGACCTTAGATCACGCAGTCCGGACCATCAACCAACTGCGCCAACCCTGTTGGCTTTCAACCGATTTTAAAGTGCTAGACTTGGACGTTAAGTGTCCAATTTTCATTCGAGTCCGTGGTCCAAAGATGTTCTTTTTTTATTTAGAACATATATTATATATATATATATATATATATATATATATATATATATATATATATTAGAACAACAAAATTTATACGAGTAAAAACCTCGTCTGATCCATGTTCATTCGAATTCGTCCAAATTTCTTATAGTTATGTATATTTATTATGTTCTTCAAAATATTTATGACAATTGTTTGATTTGTTGGTTAAATATAGATTCATAAAGTACTTAAAGTTCAGTGCATACTAATAAAAAAAATATAACCGATAAAATCTCTATTTAAAAACATAAAATGTGATGTAAATAGCAATGTCTGTCTGCGTCCATTCGAGTCTGTGACCCAAAAGTAAAATTTATACAAGTACATATCTCATCTGATCCGTGTCCGTTCGTTTTCATTTAGGACAGAAACTTAACACGACTCCGTCTGGTCCGGTCCGACCGATTTACACCCTTATATGGGATTACATATATGAATGAAATTAGCGTCATGGGATGCAAAAAGCCAATTGATAGGACGGGTGAATTATATTGGTATGCCACGACAACCCATAACGGTTGAAAGTCGTTGCATAATTTGGTCAAAAAGTTATTTAACCTAACTTTCATTAATTTCACTTAAACATAAAATGATACTAAATTGAAAAAAAAAACTAGAGAAATTTAAGAAAACATTCGTGCAGAAAACAAATTAATTAGCACTGGTTTGATTTAAGAATACATGTTAAAAACATATTCCTCGTTTTTTTGACTTCACACAATTTGATTTACAAGTCTACAGTAAACAAAACTCCCAAATGGTGGTTGATAAATTCGAACCTCGAAAAATATTGGGAGCCTCCTTTGTTTATTACTACTATGACGAAATCGTGCTATACACATGGAGTTCATCCCATATATTACAGAGAACTGATTTAACTTATTTCTTAATTGATATTGTTAATTCAAGTTGTTTCTCATTAAATTCACTATTAGCATCAGCAAGCAAGTAGATAATCCAAGTTAGTTCTAAAATGGATTATCACACCAAACATTACTCTTTAAGAAGTCATCATATCGGTACAAAATTTTTGTTTCATTATACTCCATTAGAAGGACAAACGATAGAGGTTCAATTTCAATATTCAATGATATTCCATACAAAAAGCTTTATGTACATCAAGAAAGAACAAACAATGACCATATAAAATGTAAATAGTCTTCCATTAGTGTGTAATTAGACATTGAAAGAATAATAAAATATTCGCAGTTTACAAAGAAAAGAAAAGCCATGCTAGACAATTTTTCAAAATCTATTGACGATATTTCTCGTCAACCTTGGAGTTTATAATGCATTGTGAAGAGAAAATGTTACTTGCTAATTATTAGACTAAATGATAGAAAAATAAAGGGAAATGAGCATCAAGGATAAATGACATAAGATGTGAAGCGGTTCGACGAAGCTGTCTATATCCATTATGAAGTTCTCTTGTGATTCTCTTACAATTATAAGGAATTATAAGAAAATAATTAAACAAAAAAGATGATGCGTATTGGACTAATGAAGTTGTTAATCTCAAGGAGCTACTATATCAGGAAATTTGAGTGGCGGATTATAGGTACCAACATTTTGGGCCCCAACTAGGCGGGTAACCAACCTAATACCAACCGGGCAACCAACCGGGTAACCAACACCATATAATTAACCTTGTAACTAACCAGACAATCAACCCCCTTGTAGTGGTCATACAAGAGGTTCTTATTATAATTGAACTGATGTTTTAACGACTAAGATCGTGTAGCAAAACTGGCGTGAAGTGCGCTTGGCCATTGATCTACCCAAATAGACTTAATAAGAGACAACTAGCAAAAGAAAGAAATGTGCATCTGAGATGAAGGTCAACGGGAGAACTATACTATGGGCATGCTCTGCCTACTTTGCATTAAATTCACTTGTACTTGTAGTATGCTTGTGAAAATGAAACCTGATTCTTATCAAAAGTAGGTACACCTATATGTACCTTTTTGTCGCTTTGCTCTCACATGCCTTGGTGGCAGGACGGGCTGAATTGGTCTGTTGAGACCATGAGGATAGGGACCAGTGAGAGTCGAGGGCGCACCGAGCTGGATGAGATAAGACGGACTACAGGTCGTAGGTGGTGGTATCAAAGTTGGATCAGTGACGGGCCATCCTTGAGACAGCCTCAAGTTATGTCGATTAAGAATGCTAACGGAGAGATATTTGGGCAAGCGGGTTGGCCTGGAGCCGGGTTGTAAGTGGGCCAGAGAGAGTCGGTCGGCCAATGAGGAATGGGTCAACCCAGGCTTGCAAATTGTCTTACGGGCGAGCTGGTCGCCGGGGCTATTGCGTGAGGTGGCTCAATCGGCAGAAGGCTTGACGTGAAATTTAGCAGAGGAGTTGATGCGGGCATAGGCTAGATTTGGGTTATCATTATACATAGGGAACCCAATCGACCTACCTCTAGTTGTGGCTGGCTTACGAGCTAACATGGATCCAGTCGGCCTTGACTGGACCGAGCAAGGGTAAGATACATTGATTAGTCTGCCTTCTTACTTATGAAAAAATTGAGCAACATTTTGCCTTCAAATCTGTGCCCGTGAGCAACTGTGGGCTTGTAAAATCACGAAGACTCCATCGATTGGCGATTCTATCATGCAACTAATGCACCACCAACATGATGTTGCACCATTGGTTGCGGCTGTTGTGCTTCTCCTGACATGGCAGGGATGCGTCATTTCACCCACACGCTTTGTGTAATACAACACTTATCAATCTTGAACGGTTGAGATCCTTTTTGCCTTTTGATCATAATGACTGCGATTGAAGGAAGACCTATATAAATACTCCCTCTTCTTCCCCTTTGAACCAATGGAGCTTTTGCCATGCAATTACTTTAGCAAATTATAACTCTGCACGGTTTTCCATTAGTGAAAACAGTTAACTTCACCTTCTTCCTCTCCCGTTGCTCTTGAGTGCTTGGGGTTTTACTGAATTTAGATGGGATTAAAAGGAATGTGGTAGCTCTTCGGGTGCTAAACTATGTCTGTTGACTATAGTTCGGACCGCTACTTGAATTTCTGCTTCTTGAGATGGATCTTGCCTTTGACTTGGACTTGTGCCTTTTGGCCATCTTTCCAATGGTGATTACTCATCAGTCTTGGACTAATGATCTAGTTGATGTTGGTGTGCCTCCTCATTATCTTGCTTTCACATTCCCGAACTCAGGTCGGCTTGAATGCTTTAACATCTTGCTCGAAAGAGTAGTAGTTGTTGCCTCTTCTACCATGGCCAAGGCCTTGGTCCGCTCCTTGGCGAGGTTTTCTAGAATCTTTTCAGGGTCTCTTACGAGATCCGATAGGAAGGGCTTCGAAGATGGTAGCATGCCTCCTTTTCTTTTACAAGTTCTCAATCATATGGAAGGTCAAGGGAGCACATCTTCTCTTTTGAAGCTGGATCTTCTAAAATGTTGGACTGATGTGCTTCTTCTTCTCTCTCTTTTTCTTCTTTTCAACTAATTAGTGATTGAGAATTTTTGTAAGTTTGGAGGGGCGGGCATTGTGCCCTGCATTCTTTAGAATTGAATAAGAACGGATCTTTTTATTGTAAACTTGTTGTTTATAAAATTAGTTGTCTTTGATTATTTGCCTACAACTGCTAAGGGAGCATATCTTGGATACGTAGCAAAGTCTCTTGCATTGGGCTGACTAATCTATTTTAGTTGATAGGCCGAGCCTATCAATGGACTTGGAAGCGAGCATTGACCAAGCAGCTTGGTCGTTTGCTAGTTACCAATGCCGACACATGACAGTTGAGATTCACTGTGCTGCTTTGTTGATGGTCGGTCCCGACATGAACCTGAGCTTGGAGTGGCTCGAGGTTCTCTTAGGCGATGCATAGCAAGGAGGAGTTCCTACATTATTTTTAGAAGATATGCTAATTAGTAATGTTGTCATGCGGGTCAAATCGAGGCATTAATAAGAGCCAAGTGCCAGCCAAGCACCAAATGGCGGGTGGCGTTGGCATAGAGTGGGAGCGATGTTGGCCTATGGGTTCTCTCGAATGACAGGCAATCACGTATAGAGTGGCAAACGGGCCCAACACAAACTGGAGCGCATGGGGCTTGAGGTTCTCCTAGGTGATACGTCATTAATCGTTAGATGATTACTGGTCCCAACTAAAACTTAGGCACACAGTTGGCATGAGCACTCTTTATAAGAGTGTGATACAATGGTGTGACGAGCAGCATGCGCCGTCGTTACAATAATTTGGTTGATATAAATTGTAAAAAGTGAACTTACCTATGTGTCGCTCTTTTGTTTAGTAGCTTGAAGGTTCTCTAGGGTGACATTCTACAAGAATAAGCTACAAGCCCACCTCGAACCTAACCGTTAAGGGGATTGAAAGTTCTCTATGATAATAAGTTACAACAAGAAGCTATAAGCGATCTTGGCTCGAACCTAAGCGCTAAGGAGCTTGAAGGTTCTCCAGAGTGAATCACAGCAAGAACAAGCTATAGGATATCTCGGCTCGAACCTAAGTGCTGAGTGGCATGAAGGTTCTCTAAGGTGACACACTGCAAAAAAGAGCTATAGGTGGTCCCGGCTCGAACCTAAGCGCTAAGAGACTTGAAGGTTCTCCAAGGTGACATGCTGTAATAAGGAGTTGGCCCGATTTATTTCTATGCGGGCACACTACGGATGCCGGATTTTGGCATCACTCAGGTTAACAAAATCGGTCCTGATGATAGTATCTCATCATGTACAAAGGATGAGCAGCATCACGAGGGAGGGGTACAGACCATTGCGACCACGTATCCGATCGTCGATGCGCCCCGTCTCGATGGGGAGAGACGTTTTACCTAAACCATGAGGTAGCGAGCAATTCTCGAATATTGAATTGAATGCATGATAATTCAACCTTGCTGGATCGCCTGGCGGTCCTCGATAAGGAAATAAATTATTGGTAATCCACCCTCACAAGTAGCCAGTCGGACAGGAAGGAAGCGAGGCTTGCATACTCCTGGGCAGTAACAGTCGGTAGTCCTCAAACAAGGTAATGGGCATATGATAACTCATCCTCATTGGATAACCTTGGTAAAAGTGTTAAGAGATGCAGGCTATGCGATCTTCGATGTATTCTTCACAAGTGGTTACGGGCATAAAAGTAAGCTTAAAAATGCCATTAATGGCGGAGTCTAAACGTCTTAAGACATGCGGGAGGGCACCTAGCCACTTTCGGACGTTGTTGAGGCCGAAGGCGAACGAGGGAACTATTTGGACCACAAGGGACTGCTTTAGGAATTAACAGAAGTGTTGGGTCTCTAGGTTTTTTGTGCAGGGTGCTCGGCGAGTGGCCAAGATTACTAGGGGATTTACCCTACCCTCAGGTTTTTCCATGAAGCGTGCTGACTAAGACATCTTTTTGGAAGCATATCTCTGAGCGATTGGGCGCGACCCTCGGACAAGGAGTGGGAGCACACATGATTGTCATAATTTGGCCGATAGTAGCAGCAATGTGATTAGATGAGCCAGCGCGTACAACAATTGTACATAACACAAAGCCAAACTGAAGCAGATAGGGAATCCTCTTGGTGACTAGAGGAGGCAGTGCAACACTGCCCATCGTGCGTGGAAAGAGCTTGCACATGAGGCTGCCAACCACAAGATTGGAGGTTCATCCTCGTAGCCTAGAATGTTGATGATATTTTTCATCAACCTTAGAGTTATGACAATGCAATATGAAGAGAAAACGTTAGTTGCCAATTACTAGGCTTAATGATGGAAAATTAAGGGGAAAAAGCATTTAAAGTAAATGTCACAAGCGGTGAAGTGGTTCGGCGAAGTACCTATGTCCACTGTGAAATTTTCTTACTATATGACTCTCTTACAATTATAAGGAATTCCAAGAGAATAATAAGAAATGATGATGTGCCTAAGACTAATGAAGCTGTTAATCTCAAGGAGTTGAGGTATTAGGAGATTTGAGTTGCGAATTATGGGTTCCAATATTCCGAGCCCCAACTAAGTGGGTAACCAACCAGGCAACCATCCAGGTAACCAACCTAGAGACCAACCAGACAACCAACCTCTTAGAAGTGGCCGTGCATGGAATTCTTATAGTAGTTGAACTGATTTTTCGACAGCTAAAATCATGCCGCAAAACAGACATGAAGCACACATAGCCATCATTTGGATGAATGGACTTGATGAGAGACAACTGGTGAAAGAAAGGAACGTGCAACTGAGATAAAGGTCAACATGAGAATCGTAGTAAGGGCATGCTCTGTCATGTTTTGCATTAAATGCGCTTGTACCTACAATATGCTTGTGGAAAATGGAACATGCTACTTATCAAAAGTTGATGAACCAAGTTGTACCTCTTGTTGCTTTGCTCCCGCACGTTTTGGTGGTATGACAGGCCGAGTTGGTCTACAGAGACCACATGGAGGATGGGGAATTGTTAAGAGCCAAAGTCATGCCATAAAGGGTGAGATCAGACGAACTGCAGATCGTAGGTGGTGGTATCGAAGTTGAATCAATAATGGGACATCCTTAAGATAGCCCCAAATTATGCCAGTCAAGAAATAGCTACGGGAGAGATGTTTGAGCAAGCCGGCTTGCCTGGAGCCAGGTTGTAAACAGACCGAAGAGAGAGTCGGCAGGCCTGTAACGACTCAAAATTTCACTGCTTTGATTAGTGAATATTTATTTAATTTTATAAATTCAATATGTAGGTTTTATAATGAAAATAAAATCATTTTTATTAATTAATAATGATGGTAAAATCGTTTTCAAAATTTGTTTACCAAATTAAATAGTTCGTAGAAAAACAAAAAATGTGACCGAAGAATTTTTTCTGAAATTTCGACCTTTTGACACTCGAAAGTTATCAGGAACATTGTTCGTCTTTTTGCACCATATATATACATATATAAGAGTTAAATAGCTAAATAATAATATACTTAAGGATAGATTATCTTATGTTAATTTTGTTTAGCAAGTGATGTGACGATTCATAAATTTAAAAATAATAATCTTATATATATAAATATATATATTCCTCTCTTGTCACATCTTAGATTGTAATCATTAACCATCATTATCTCTTGTCACATCTTAGCTTTAAATAACAATTATATATATATATGTATAAAGTGATGTGACTAAACATAATAATTATATATATATAAAGAAAGTGATATTACTAAACATAATAATTATATATATAAAGAAAGTGACGTGACTAAATATAATTTATATATATATAAAAGAGTGATGTTATTAAACATAATAATTATATATATATATATAAAAGAGTGATGTGACTTGACAAAATGATGAGGTGTAAAATCCTGCTTATAAATAGCCTTTATGTTTCCCCATTTTTCCTCCTCTTTCACCAACCTTCTCTTCCTCATTTCGAAATCAAATAGAGTTTTTCTTTTATTGAAACCGTGTAAAATTTTAATGGCTACAACATTATAGTTGACCACTTTTTCAAATTTCTATCATATCTATGTCCAAACACCAATTCTTTACAAAGAAATTTTTTTACCTAGAATTTCAAGTCCGAAAATTACCCTTCTTATTTTGATCATAACTTCTTAAAAATAAATCAAAAATGAGTGATTCTTTTTCTTAAATGATAAAGAAAAGAAATTCCTACAACTTTCCTTTTGACTACCTTTCCAAATTCCTTGAGTTGGTGGCCCAAAAACCAGTGGGAAAATGACCTAATTTTGGGTTCATTTCAACAAATCGATGATAACCCGAAGCTCCTCTACCTTCAAGATACTACCCCACATCCACCCCCACACCTCTGGTCGAGCCTACATACACCTGGGCCATGCCCATTTTGAGGGTTGCTATCACCTAAAGCTTTTATCCTTCAAAGCTAGGGAGTCGTTGACAAGTTTAGCTTAAGTTCGGGTAGCTTTTGCGGAAATTTGGTGAGTAAACTACTCGTTTTTTTAATGAAAATGGTAACTTTATTTATATCACTATATATATGGTGACTAAATAGTGTATAATTTGAATGATAATCATGTGGTTTGATTATGATTTGGATGGTTGATTTTAGTTTGATTTGGTTATGGAACTCGATGTTGTATTATAAAGTTAGCAAGCATGTATATATGGATGTATACTTGCAATCTATGATGAGGATGGTTGGTGTTAGTAATATGTTGATAGTAAAACATGATCTATGGCATGAGGTTGGTAAACAAAGTTAACTACTTTGTGTAATTGTGATGGTTATGAGATTTGGTTGGAATCGAAGTTTGTTTTCGAAGTTTAAAGTTTTGAAATGGATTAAATTTTGTAACTTTAGTTTTAAAGTTTTTTTAAATAAACTTTCTAAAGTATGTTTCGAATCATGAAAAAGTAAGGGTTTGTGAAGTGGTTCGCTAAGAATATGTTAGAGCGAACTGCGTCCATGGGATAGTCGATATGGATGTAGTTCGACAAAGGTTCGAATTTCTATTTCAAATTTACTTTATTTTGAAATTAGTTTACTAAGTTTTCAAACTTAATTAGTAATATTAAAAAGTAATTAAGTTGTAATATAATTATTCAATTAATTAATTAATTAAAAGGTAATTAGCACCTAATTGTTAATTAAGAAGGTGATTAGAGGTTAATCATCACTTAAGTTAAGTTAATGATTATTAATTGATTTATAAAGTTTTAATTAGTTATTAATGGGGTTAAGAAGTAATTATGTGATTTATAATTATTTAATTAAGATTAATGGTTATTTATTTAATTAATGGGTTATTTAATTAATTAGGGTTTAACTCTTAAACAATTTGGTTTAACCTTAACCAAGTTGCATTAGGAAGTTAATTAGTACTTAATCAAGTTCATTAAGCCTAATTAGAGTTTAATTATGATTTAATCTTGATTTAAGTTGGATTAATTAAGATTTAGTTAGGATTTAAGCTAATTAAATACACTTTTAACTTTTCAAAGGTGATTTGAAACTAAACAGAATGTGTTTTAATCAATTTTCTTTTTCAAAGTAACTCGATTCCATATCAAATGATCTCTTGTCCGGACCCTTAAGTAACCCATATGATTAGGAGAATTAAATGACATATATTAGCAGTACAAAACACCATTCTGCTATAGTGTAAGTGATTTGATTGTGTGGACATGTGTTAAGCAGAATAAATCCATGTTTTTCTATAAATTTATTGAATTATTTGGACATCTATTTAGCAGGATAAATCACCATCCTGTTGTTATGTTATTTGGACTTGTATATGCCAACTGGTTATATTGACGTGTTATTCCCTGTTTGGATATGAATTATATTTACATATATGGTAGCTTATGTAAATAATTGTTAGATGACTTGGGAATCGAACTAAAATTGAACGGTAACTTAAACTAGTACCATTGGGATTGCTAAGCCTCCTTTTGAATTTGTAAAGTGTGTTTTGAATTAACCTAAATTCTTTAATCAATTTAGAGCGTAAAGTTTAAATGATTTCCAAGTTATGCTATTATGTTGTAAAGTTATTTATAAGTAATAACTTGTTTATAAAAGGGGTTTTTACTGAAGGGTTACTTTAAGTGTTTTACAAATGATATTTATAAAGGAGTATAAAAAGGTTTATATAATGAGTTTTAAAAATAGGAAAAAGTTTTATAAATTATTTCAGAGATTTGGGAAGAGGTTTATAAATGAACTTAAGGGGTTATAAAAGTGGGTTATAACTTTATTTTGAAAGTTATAAGTTAATTGAAATATGAGATGAGCTTTTAGAAAGGGAATTGTTGATAAAGGATAAGCGGAATGTTTTATTTGGAAGAAATGTTTGGATTTGGAAAGAAGAAAACTTTGAAAAGTTTGTAAATATACTTATACTGATAAGATAAGTATATGATTTTGTTTCAAGGCATGAAAAGTAAAATGTTTTGGTAATATACTTATAACATTGAGATAAGTATATAAATGTTTCCCAAGGATAAAAGAAAATGTAAGAAGTTTGGGAATAGTGTTTTGAAAAGATCTTGTGATCAGGTTTTATAAAGTGGTTTTATTAATTAAAGAGAATTAATAAAGGCTTAATGGATCCCATATGGAAATTAAACCATGATTGGATGTTTGTTTATTTGATAGTTAAATAACCAACTATTAAATTTGGACAAAGCGTAACTTTGGAAATATCTAGGAGAAACACGGAAATTATATGGTGTAATTACTGTTAAAGGTGCTGAACTGTGCGTATAAGCTCGTTTCATTCTTCTAGGATGAATGATAATAAAATCCATCCACAAATGGTTAGGAGATGAACTCTGCTCTTGTCATTGTCTGTTTATATCCTAAAGAACCGGGGTTAAGTTTACCGAAAATATTGAAAGTTGTTTCGAAGAGACCGGGATCATATATGCTATTTGAAAACCACTTCGATCCAACTGAAGCGTTTTGAAATGAAGATATCTTGAAGCATGGGATCGAAGACGGAGCCATTAAAGTGCAAGGGCTGCTTGCTACTAATCCCGAGGGTGGTTCCAAAATGGATGTAGTAGAAGTAGTTGTAACATCCCTAATTTTTGATAACATTATTCAAGAAATTTAATTAGATAAATAAAATAAAATAATGATGATAAGGGGATTGAGATTTGAATAAACCATATATATATATATGGCCGTGCTTAATAATAAAGTAAATGAGCTTAATTGGGTTATTAAACTAATTAAATTACACATAGGCATATTAGTAAAATAGCCTCTTTATTTTACACGGCTATACATTTCTCACTATTGCCATTCATGTTCATTTTTCTCAAATTAAAAACAAACGCCCAAAACCCTAAGAGTCGGCCATTAACAAGGAGGAAAAGAGGAAGATTACAATCTTAAACTAAGGATCAAAGCTAGGGAGGATTAAGCAACAACAAATCTCAAATTCTTTATGAAATCAAGGTGAATAATAATTTTATATCATCTGTATTTTATTCTATGATTATGTGTTTTCGAATTTAGGTTTAAATTCATTTTTATAATGATATGGATGATGATATGCTTGAATTATATTATGTTCGAATTATTTTAATTCATATACATATGAATTTGCTATGTTTTAAGGGAAAACCAATGGTTTATGATTTTTGAATGCCATAGAAAAAATTTATGTTAAGAAAAACATGATTTTGGAGATGGGTTTTGATTTTTAGAATTTTCTAAGCTATAGAAAATTTGTTATGAATTTCTAAAGGAAAATATGATATAATTGGGTTTAAAATTTATGTCAAGTATTTCAGGAAGAAATTGGGTCTGAAATCTTAATATGTTTGATTGCATGATAAAATTGAATTTTTGTAATTTTTGGGGATTTTTCCCAATTGAATTAATAAGGGAAATAAATTCCAAGAAAAGAAATTATCTGCAAATACTGGATTTTGTAAATGGAAAGGCTTAACCATTGGAATTTATTTTGATTTAGATCTGATGAAAGTGCAGCAGTTTTTAATGTAAAGTGTTTGAAAAGTTTATATGGCAGCCAATCAATGATTTACAAATAGGCAAGAAGTTATAAAGTAATTATTAAAAGTTGCAACATTTCAGCCTTTAATTTAGAAAAAGGTGCTCCGCCTCAAATAGTAGCACCTTTCGACTCCATTGATTCTGCTTCATCCCAGTTGAAACCTACATAGTCGAAACCTATATAGCAGAAACTAATATACAAGGTATTACTTAGATGGTATGCAGTGGATTGGAAGGAAGGCGGAAGTCCCTGGTGTCGAAAGGTAAGCTTTCGATAGGGTCGAAACCCTGCTTTGTTTTCAAAAGTTAAATTCTTGCCTTGCTGTACTTAAAGCTTTCGACATAGTCAAAACACATGCTTTTGAAAAGATTTTATAAATGGCTTTCGAAGGAGGCTGCTATATTACGTAAAGGGGTTAGCTTTCGAAGGGGTACTTTTTCGTTATACAAGAGCTTCCGAAAGAATTGGTTTTGACCAAGTCGAGACCAAGCTCTAATTTACCTTTCGACTGTATTGAAGCCATCTATGCCATCGAAGAGTTATCTCTGTTTTAACTTGAGCTAAGCCTTTTCCTGAATACTTTCGAAAGAGGGTTTCAACTCTATCCTTCAAATTTTTTATTTTAAAGAATTATGCTTTCGACTAGATGGTTCCGACACCATCCATTTTTCCTCTGAGCAATTTTATAATTGGTTTCGAAAGAGATACTTTCATATATACCCATTTTTGACACAATTGATGTTTTAAAGAGTAAACCCAATACTTTCGAAATGGGTACTTTCATTAGTTTTGAAGTTATTTTCCTAAAGATTAGTAAGCAAGGTTTTGATACATTCGAAAGGTATGATTTGTTTTCAAAAGGATTGATTTATACGGCTTTGAAAGGTATATACTTAGAGTTTTGAAAGGTGGTTTTCTATGCTTTCGAAGGAGGTCATCCAGTGGTTTCGAAAGTGATGTTTTAAGATTTCAAAACAAATGACCCATTCTCATTTTAAAATGAAATACCATGGAATAAATAAATAAAGACTTTGGAAATATTATTCGCATTGTTATTAAACCATAAATGCATGTTGGGGAAGGGCAGAATAACTAGATAGGTCGACCCATTAGTGAACATAAATTAAGGAATGTTAAAACCTTAAAACTAAAGGTATTGGCAGGGGCCAATAGGTTTACAGTAAGCCCATGAAAACTGTATATAACTAATGATATTGGCAGGGGCCAATAGGTTCATAGTCAGCCCATGAAAACTATGAATTGATACTGGCATGGGCCAGTAGGTTTGTAGTTAGCCCATGAAAATTATATCCGGATTAAGATATTGACAGACGGTCAATAGGTTCCTAGTTAGCCCATGAAAACTAGGATAAGAGATAAGATATTGGAGTTACCAATAAGTTCTTGGTGATCCCATGAAAACTATGATATTGGACAGATAGTCCATCAACATTTTAACAGGTTAATAGTAATCCTAGAAACTATTGTTGAGACAGATAGTCAGAATGTAGGGGGATGGGCAATCCAGAATTGATTTACCTGTTTTACATACTATGTTTTAACCATTATGGATGCAGGAGCACAGTATATGGTTTTATAAATGTTTTAGGATACTAGTGAGGGGAAAACCCGTTCCGCTAAGCGGCGTGATCTCGCTAGATATCTAAATGGTTTGAAATGGTAAATTATTGTTCATACCAGGCTTTATGTATGACTTGAAGTTTTTGTTTTCCCCTTAAACTCTCAGGTACTCAATTGGTTTTGAGTAGGTTAAGAGTTAAGGTTTCCAGGGGTTCTTTTAGATGAATAAAGCTTCTGAGGACGTACATGAGACAAGCTTGTTATTAGAGTTCTTTTATTTCCGCTATGTGTTTTGTTTGTAAAGGCAGATTTGTTTTCTTGCCTATTTATATACTCTGATCAACCAAGTGAGCATCTTCATATGTCGCTCTTGGCGTATTTTGTAATAATTATATGTTGTCTGAACATGGTCTGCGAACTGGGATTATGTAATCAATTTGGAATATTTTGAAATGGAAGTGGAAACTTGTTTGCTGTTTAATTTTTTTCCATATTCTTGTGTTTCTAAGTATCAATGTATCTAATATCGCCATATTTGGTCGCCGAGGATTAATAACTATGGATGACTGCAGTATCCGTAGCCGTTAGTTTTGGGCCTCCAAGTAGGATGATGTTATAGTAGTGCCTTCTGTTTGTCCTTATCCTAGACAACTTGTATGGATGAATGTTGGCATTGCATTGAGGCCTGGAGGGTAGTGTTAGCATTCTAAGATGGATCACTATTCAGAAAGGTAAAGCGTAGCCTCAAGCATCACAACCGGGAGGAATGACAAAAGCAGGGCATGCAGCAGAGCTATGTGGTTAGCTACCATTAGGAGCGGTCACCCATTCTAGATGTCCCTTTCAGAGTTGGTTTGCATGCAAACACCATGGTAGTATAAGGCCTCGGTGTCAAGGGGATGAGGTAATATGGTATGCCATGTTAAAGGGGCAACCAACTCTGTGTTAGCATCAGTGCATTTTCTAGAGGTGTATCATCGAAAGGTAGTCCCTTACCTTGCCATTGTTGGAATCTAATCTCCAATATGTGCCTTACGTTTCTGATTGTAGAGCCTAGTATGTTGGAATTTGAGATGCAAGCATTTCAGCTATTTTATCTATTTACTTTAAACCTAAATACTATGATAATATCACTGGATTTTGATATAAAATATTTTGGTTATCGTAAGATAAAAACCCATCCGTTTTTATGTATGGTGTGGTCTTATGTGATACCCTTTATTTGAAAGGTTTTCAAATGTAGAAACCAGTTTGGTTGTTACTTGTTATCGAGTTTTATTCATGTTGGTTTACCAGCCTGACCCAATGGACCCGAGCATTATTCCATCGGGTCAGACCGAGCATGTTTTTCCCAGGTTAGCTGGATACTTTGGAGTTGGAGAGAAGCTGGATGGTCAAGACGTATTCATGTATATATTTCTTCCGTTGTATTATAGAGCCTGTATGTTTGTCAATGTAAGGACATGTTTCTATAACTGTCCAAATTTGGATAAGTCTAGTGTACTCTGATGTTGTATATATGAATAAAGATGTTTCCTTTTTGTAAAGATCATTGTTGTATTATATATTATCCACTGCGTTGTGAGATTCTATGTTGTTTAGTTTTCTTCTCTCTTCTACCTTCTTCTTTAACCTAACAAATCAGTATTTCCGACACTTGAATGTTCGGCATGTGATACAGTGGACTTATTAGTGTCGATTTTCGAGGGTCGAAAATCCGGTTCGTTACATTTGGTATCAGAGCTAAAGGTTAAGCGAGAACCTTGGCTTTGGTGGGGTTAACTCATTATAGATAGGGTAAGTGATAGCCTAGAATGAGTTTGAGTGTATATATATGAGCGCGTATTTGTTAGTGATTATCAAATGTTTTATATTGTGTTTATTTATCAGTTTAGTGGCTTATGAACTCTGGTCGATATAGGGTGTACAATTGTACCGATAGGGGTTTCTAAACACTTAAACTAGGCAAATCGATACGATATTGTTTTGGAATTAGGTAAATGAAATAATTTTACCTAGAGTATATTTTATATATAAAAGAATGATTTTCACAAATAGTGCAATATAGTTGGTTGGGGTGTTAGGAGATAATAATCTGTTATTATTATTATCATTTAGGGTTTGCTTAATCATGCTCATCTAGATGACCATTGACTATTGTTAGTATGTTCCCTTTTTAAGATATGGGTTGGGTAGATAAGGATTGAGAAAATATGGAAACGGACACCTTGTGAATTAAGTTTAACGGTTTGACTAAAAGACGTTTGATGTTAATATTGAGGTAGAGTTTGAAAGTTAGAATATTTTGGGATAAATATTTAAAAATGGTTTAACAGAAGTGATTTGTAAAATGGGTTTATAAAAATTTATCATTTAAGCTGGAAGAAATTTAGGTTGAAAACTTAAGAACCTAAATCCTAGTGCTTTTGAAAAATGATTTTCAAGGTTTTGGGAAGATAATAATAATAATATTTGAAACCAATTTGGTTTAAGTATAAATTTTTGGGAATAAAAGTGTAAGTAAGAAGTGTTATCTTTGGATTGGTATAGGCAACAAGTCTTGATTGTTTTGTGATGATCAGAATAATCTTCTAAGTGACGATCAGATGTTTTCCTAGGTGAACATTGTGTGGTCATTGTACGATCGAAACAAGTTCAACCCGAACAAAGTGAGTTGGTGATATATGTTGTTGGAAAATGTAAAGTATTGTTCCAAAAATGAGAATTTGGAAATAAAAGGAATATTTTTAAGTTAACTAGTTCGAGTGGCTCGAAAATAACTTAAAATTGGGAAGAGATGTGTTCAGATTGTAAACACTTCTCTTGAGTATTACCTTTCTTAGTAGGGGAATGTATGATACTGTTTGGTGATACCCAGTTCCTTAGTATCATTTTGGGGTTACTCGGGCTATGTCTATATATTTGCATGATTTAAAGTATAAAGTTCCATTTCAAAAAGTTTTTGAAAATAAAAGCCGGGTATGTGGATCTTGAATTTTCTTAGGAAAATAAAAGCAAAATGGAATAATGGAATCAAAGAGTGATATATGATCTTAGGATGTGGTGGACTAGCATACAAGTTGAACCTAAGAATAGTTTATGAAATGTTTTCATAAATAATTTGGTGGAAATAGAATTGGTATTAGGGAGAACCAATTAAGTAAGTGCGTAAGTTGGACGTGGATCATTTCTCTTTCCATATAGAGCGATCCAAGATTCGAGTACATGGCTTTGAGGTGTTGCACCGTTCCGAATAAGGATCTATTACTCGACTTTTGATGGCGAGCAGTTGATGAGGGTTCTTGGTGTAGGACCAAGGTTTTCTATCATAGTAACAACTATGTAAGAAAAATAGAGGTTCCAAATCAAGGAGTCTGATCGGAGTCCGCACTAGAGAATCTAGTGAGCGATACTAGTTCGGAAGGAAAGTTATGTATTCAAGTTGAGATCGAATTAGATTTTGCTTAAGAATGATCTATGTACATAATACAAGCTGATGTACAGTGTTAGGTGTTTTCTGGGATAGGTCGAAGTGTAATTTTGGGATGAAATTCTTTTAAGGAGGGAAGAATGTAACGACCTGAAATTTCACTGCTTTGATTAGTGAATATTTATTTAATTTTAAAAATTCAATATGTAGGTTTTATAATGAAAATAAACTCATTTTTATTAATTAATAATTATGGTAAAATTGTTTTCAATTTTTTTTACCAAATTAAATAGTTTGTAGAAAAACAGAAAATGTGACTGAAGAACGTTTTTCAAAATTTCGACCTTTCGACACTGGAAAGTTGTCCGGAACGTTGTTCGTCTTTGTGCACCATATATACACATATATAAGAGTTAATTAGCCAAATAATAATATACTTAAGGATAGATTATCTTATGTTAATTTTGTTTAGCAAGTGATGTGACGATTCATAAATTTAAAAATAATAATCTTATATGTATAAATATATATATTCCTCTCTTGTCACATCTTAGATTGTAATCATTAACCATCATTATCTCTTGTCACATCTTAGCTTTAATTAACAATTGTATATATATATAAAGAAAGTGATGTGACTAAACATAATAATTGTATATATATATAAAGAAAGTGATGTGACTAAACATAATAATTATATATAAAGAAAGTGATGTGACTAAACATAATAATTATATATATATAAAGAAAATGATGTGACTAAAAATAATTATATATATATATATTTAAAAGAGTGATGTGATCAAAAATAATAATTATATATATAAGAGAGTGATGTGGCTTGACAATATGAAGAGGTGTGAAATCTTGCTTATAAATAGCCCTTATGTTTCTCCATTTTTCCACCTCTTTCCACCAACCTTTTCTTCCTCATTTCGAAATAAAATGGAGTTTTTCTTTTCTTGAAACCATGTAAAAATTTAATGGTTACAACATTATAGTTGACCACTTTTTCAAATTTCTATCATAACTATGTCCAAACACCAATTCTTTACAAAGCAATTTTCTACCCAGAATTTCTAGTCCGAAAATTACCCTTTTTATTTTGATCTTAACTTCTTCAAATCAAATTGAAAATGAGTGATTCATTTTTTGAAATGATAAAGGAAAGAAATTCCTACAACTTTCCTTTTGACTACTTTTCCAAATTCATTGAGTTGGCGGCCCAAAAACTAGTGGGAAAATGACCTAATTTTGAGTTCATTTTCGACAAATTGATGATAACCCGAAGCTCCTCTACCTTCAAGCTACCACCCCACATCCACCCCCATACCTCTGGTCGAGCCTACATACACCTGGGCCAAGCCTATTTTGAGGGTTGCTAGCACCTAAAGCTTTCATCCTTCAAAGCTAGGGAGTCGTTGGCAAGTTTAGCTTAAGTTCGGGTAGCTTTTGCAGAAGTTTGGTGAGTAAACTACTCGTTTTTTTAATGAAAATGGTAAGTTTATTTTTTTCACTATATATGCTGACTATATAGCGTAGAAGTTGAATGATAATCACATGGTTTGATTATGATTTGGATGGTTGATTTTAGTTTGAGTTGGTTATGGAAATCGATGTTGTATTATAAAGTTAGGAAGCATGTATATATGGATGTATACTTGCAATCTATGATGAGGATGGTTGGTGTTAGTAATATGTTGATTGTAAAACATGATCTATGGCATGAGGTTGGTAAACAAAGTTAACTGCTTTGTGTAATTGCGACGGTTATGAGATCTGGTTGGAATCGAAGTTTGTTTTCGAAGTTTAAAGTTTTGAAATGAATTAAAGTTTGTAACTTTAGTTTTAAATTTTTTTTAAAAAACTTTCTAAAGTATGCTTCGAATCATGAAAAAGTAAGGGTTTGTGATGTGGTTTGCTAAGAATATGTTAGAGCAAACTGCGCCCACAGCGATAGTCGCTATGGATGCAGTTTGGCAAAAGTTTGAATTTCTATTTCGAATTTGTTTTATTTGAAAATTAGTTTACTAAGTTTTTCAAACTAAATTAGTAATATTAAAAAGCAATCAAATTGTAATATAATTATTCAATTATTCAATTAGTTAATTAAAAGGTAATTAGCACCTAATTGGTAATTAAGAAGGTGATTAGAGGTTTATCATCACTTAAGTTAAGTTAATGACTATTAATTGATTTATATAATTTTAATTACTGATTAATGGGTTTAAGAAGTAATTAAGTGATTTATAATTATTCAATTAAGATTAATAGTTAATTATTTATTTATTTAATTAATGGATTATTAGATTAATATTTAATTAATTAGGGTTTAACTCTTAAACAATTTGGTTTAACCTTAACCAAGTTGCATTAGGAAGTTAATTAGTACTTAATCAAGTTCATTAAGCCTAATTAGAGTTTAATTATGATTTAATCTTGATTTAAATTGGATTAATTAAGATTTATTTACGGTTTAAGCTAATTAAATATACTTTTAACTTTTCAAAGGTGATTTTAAACTAAACAAAATGTGTTTTAATTAATTTTCTTTTTCAAAGTAACTGACTCCATATCAAATGATCTCTTGTCCAGACCCTTAAGTAACCCATATGACTAGGAGAATTAAATGACATCTATTAGCAGAACAAAACACCATTCTCCTATAGTGTAAGTGATTTGATTGTGTGGGTATGTGTTAAGCAGAATAAATCCCCATTCTGATATAAATTGGTTGAATTGGTTGGACATCTATTTTGCATGATAAATCACCATCCTATTGTTATGTTATTTGGACTTATATATGCCAACTGGTTATATTGACATGTTGTTCCCTGATTGGATATGAATTATATTTACATATATGGTAGCTTATGTAAATAATTGTTAGGTGACTTGGGAATCGATTGAAATTGAATGGTAACTTAAACTAGTACCACTGGGATTGCTAAGCCTCCTTTTGAATTTGTAAAGTGTGCTTTGAATTAACCTAAATTCTTTAATCAGTTTAGAGTTTAAAGTTTAAATGATTTCCAAGTTATGCTATTATGTTGTAAAGTTATTTATAAGTAATAACTTGTTTATAAAAGGGGTTTTTACTGAAGGGTTGCTTTAAGTGTTTTACAAATGATATTTATAAAGGAGTATAGAAAGGTTTATATAAAGAGTTTTAAAAGTAGGAAAAAGTTTATAAATAATTTTAGAGATTTGGAAAGAGGTTTATAAATGAACTTAAAGGGTTATAAAAGTGGGTTATAACTTTATTTTGAAATTATAAGTTAATTGAATATGAGATGAGCTTTTAGAAAGGGAATTTTTGATAAAGGATAAGTGGAATGTTTTATTTGGAAGAAATGTTTGGATTTGGAAAGAAGAAAACTTTGAAAAGTTTGTAAATATACTTATACTGATAAGATAAGTATATGATTTTGTTTCAAGGTATGAAAAGTAAAATGTTTTGGTAATATACTTATAACATTGAGATAAGTATATAAATGTTTCCTAAGGATAAAAGGAAATGTAAGGGGTTTGGGAATAGTGTTTTGAAAAGATATTGTGGTCAGGTTTTATAAAGTTGTTTTATTAATTAAAGAGAATCAATAAAGGCTTAGTGGATCCTATATGGAAATTAAACCATGATTGGATGTTTGTTTATTTGATAGTTAAATAACCGACTATCAATCTGGACAAAACGTAACTTTGGAAATATCTAGGAGAAACACGGGAATTATATGGTGCAGTTACCATCAAAGGTGCTATACTGTACTTATAAACTCGTTTCGTACTTCTAGGACGAATGATAAAAAAATCCGTCCACAGACGGTTAGGAGGTGAACTCCGCTCTTGTCATTATCTGTTTATTTCCTAAAGAACCAGAGTTGAGTTTACTGGAAATATCGAAAGTTGTTTCGAAGAGACCAGGATTGGATATGCTATCTGAAAACAACTTCGATCCAACTCAAGCATTTCGAAATGAAGACGTCTTGAAGCATGGGATCGAAGACGGAGCCATTGAAGTGCAATGACTGCTTGCTACTAATCCTGAGGGTGATTCCAAAATAGATGTAGTAGAAGTAGTGCCTTCAGTTTGTCCTTATCTTGGACAACTTGTATAGATGAATGATGACATTGCATTAACGCCTGGATGGCAGTGTTAGCATTCCAAGATGGATTTCTATTCAAAAAGGTAAAGCGTTGCCTCAAGCCTCACAACTGGGAGGAATGGCAAAAGAAGGGCATGCAACAGGGCTATGTGGTTTCTGCCATTAGGAGCGGTCACCCCATTCTAGATGTCCTTTTCAGAGTTGGTTTACGTGCAAACACCATGGTAGTATTAGGCCTCGGTGTGAAGGGGGTGAGGTAATCCATTCTGCCATGTTAAAGGGGCAGCCGACTCTGTGTTAGCATCAGTGCATTTTCTAGAGGTGTATCATCGGAAGGTAGTCCCTTACCTTGCTATTGTTGGAATCCAATCTCCAATACGTGCCTTACGTTTTTGATTGTAGAGCCTAGTATGTTGGAATGTGAGATGCAAGCATTTCAGCTATTTTATCTATTTACTTTAAATCTAGACACTATGATAATATCATTGGATTTTGATATAAAATGTTTTGGTTATCGTAAGGTAAAAACCCATCCATTTTTATGTGTGGTGTGGTGTTATGTGATACCCTTTATTTGAAAGGTTTTCAAATGTAGAAATCTATTTGGTTGTTACTTGTTATCGAGTTTTACTCACGCTGGTTTACCTGACTAACCCGGGCATTATTCCATCGGGTCAGACCGAGCATGTTTTTCCTAGGTTAGCTGGATACTTTGGAGTTGGAGAGGAGCTGGATGGTTAAGACGTATTCACATATATTTTTCTTCCGCTGTATTATATAGCCTGTATGTTTGTCAATGTAAGGACATGTTTCTATAACTGTCCAAATTTAGATAAGTCTATGTACTCTGATGTTGTATATATGAATAAAGTTGTTTCCTTTTTGTAAAGATCATTGTTGTATTATATATTATTTGCTGCGTTGTGAGATTCTTTGTTGTTTAGTTTTCTTCTATCTTCTACCTTCTTCTTTCACCCTAAAAATCGGTTTTTCCAGCACTTGAATGTTCGGCATGTGATCTAGTGGACGTATTATTGTCAATTTTCGAGGGTCGAAAATCTGGTTCGTCACACGGCGAATGAGAGATGAGCCTAGCTGGGCTTGCGCATTGTGTTGACGGGCGAGCTGCGGTCGTTGGGCCTACTATGTAGGGAGGCTCATCTTGCAAAAAGCTTGAAATGCAATTGAGTAGAGCAGCTTATGCTAGCCTAGGTTGGATTTGGGGTATCATCATACTTAGGAATCCAGTCGACCTACCCTTAGTTATGGCCGGCTTGTGAACTGGCCTAGATCCAGTCGGTCTGGAGGGACCGGACTAAGATACCTTGATTACTAGTTTACCTTCTTACTTACAAAAAATTGAGTAACATAATTATATAACAAAAAATTTAAAATCAAAACATAAAAAAGCAAATATAAAATAGGATTCTGATCATTAAAGGTAACCTTTTTTATCATCATTGTATTTACAATAATAGATATATGAATAAAGTCCATTTCTTGAAGTGATAATTGTTAGTACATTAGGCATTGATTTTGATAACAACAACCATATGACATTACATAAAATATATATACTATTGTTTTTATCAAGTTATATATATTATATAGTACATGATATTAGATAGGTGTTGATTAAGAAGACTATACAGTATCAAGTGCAGATTCAAGAGACTAATATAGTAATTCAAGAGTTAGAGATTGAAGATTCACGAGTATTGAAGATTCAAGGCATCTTGATAAGTTATAGAGTCGTGGATTATTTTGTTAAAACCCTGATAGCACTTTTTATATCTCTCTTATCATTTTTCTTAAAGGTTTTAAAATCTATTTTCTATTAATAAATATTCTAAATTTCAAAAATGATTTTAAAAGAATTCCTATTTCAAAATGGCTTTCAAAATGATCTCTTAATTTTTTATCTTATAATTATATATTGAGTAATTAAGTTTTTAAGTATTTTATCTCTTAATATACTTTTATATCTATTATACTTTGTTATAGTTTTATGCTTTCTAAGTATTTATACATATATTATAACTTTTTTTTTAAATGTATATTCACTTATACTTCATATATATTATTTTCACAAGAAATTCATATTTAAATCCTTTATATATTTAAAATATTTCAAATAATTGTGTAAAGTTTTCTTAAGTTTTATTATGATTAAAATATGTATAAACTATGTTTAAATGATTTTACAATGTATCAAAATATTTTGCAAAACTTAATATATTCAAAACAAATTTTAAAAAGAATTTTTCAAATTTTCAAAGAGTATGTCGATATACTCTAATCCCATATGTCGACATATGGACCATAGGTTTCAAAATTTCAAATTTTAAATGGGAGTGTCTTCTCGCCATATCTCTTCGTAAATAGATATGGCTATTGTTTCTCTATAAATAGGGGTTAAACCAACAAAATTTTGTTAACTACTTTCTTATATTTCTCTCCTTTTTTTACTCTCTTGTTTTCTAAAAGAAATTATACTCAAACTCTTCTCAAATTCAATCGCAATCAAATCCAAACTCTATTGATTTGATTCTCCATTGATTACTCTCTGATCTCTATCATCCCTCTCACTTAAATCACGATCAAAGTGTTATTCAAGAGGTTATAGGATCATTTGTACTCAAGATCAAGAAACTGACTCTGTAAAATCTATCAAATCATATTCGTATACTTTGTTTCTACTTGGTGTCCTTGAAATCTAAGTGGGTGTACTTGTGTCCTGTTTGAATCAAGTGGGTGTGCTTGGAGTCCTGAAAATCCAAGTGGGTGTGTTGGTGTCCCATCCGAATCCAGTGAGTATACCCAGAGCTCGGTAAATTTAAAGGGTGTGTCTCATAGCCTTGAAATCAAGATTATATTGACTTTGATAATTGAAAAGAAATATGTACAAGAAATTGTACATGACGGATGTAAGGTAACTCCAAACCAGCATAAAAATTCCTAGTGTGATCTCTCTAACTCTTTACCTTTTACTTTAACTGCATATATATATATGTCTGTATGTGTTTGTATCGATGATTGTTGATTCTGCATTGTTTAACTATAATCTTAAAAGAATTTAAAAAGATTCATAAAACTCGGTAAACACGATTCAACCCCCCGTGTTAAATTAGCCTTAAGATCCATCTTCTGCAATCCTACATTTGGTATCAGAGCATTGGTTTTCAAAGTATTCATAATCTTAATTTTTGAAAAGTTTTAATGGCTAACAACACTATTAGTAATACTACCAGTAACATTGTTAGTTCACTTGTTAGTAACTCATTTGTTGAAGGACAATCTACTGCTAGACCATCACTTTTTAGTGGAAGTAATTAAACATATTGGTCCGTAGAATGAAAATACATCTACAGTCAATTAGTCTAGATATTTGGAATATTACACAAAATGAGTACGTTGGGCCCCAGACTGATTTTTCACAATGGACTGCTAACCAAAAGATAGTTGCACAAAGTAATTCTAAAGCTATGAATATTTTGTTCTATTCATTAGATAGGAATGAATTCAATGAAGTGTCTATTTGTAAGTCTGCATTCGAAATATGGAGAACACTACAAATTACACATGTGGGCACTAGTAATGTCAAACTGACCAGAATTTCTATGTTAACCAATCAATTTCAATTATCTAAAATGAGTCCAAATGAGTCTATTTCTGATATGTATAGTAAATTTCAAGATATAGTACATTCACTAATTGCATTGGATAAAACTTTTTCTTAAGAGGATCAAGTTAGAAAAATTCTTAATTTGCTCACTCCTGAATGGGATCAAAAGGCTCTTGCGATTGAAGAGATTAATGACATTAGCACTCTGAAAATTGAAGAGTTAATTAGCAATTTAATGTCATTTGAAGCGCAAATGCAGGGCAAGAGAGAAAGCAAGGCAAGAGAGAAATCCATCGCTTTTAATGCCACAATAGATGATCTGGATTCTCACAACGATGATGATGAGGAAATAGCCTTTATGACAAGAAATTTTAGAAAATTTCTAAAATAGAAGACATGATAATAAAAATCCAGGAAGTGGAAGTGGAAATGCCGTTAGATGTTTTAATTGCAATGAACTTGGGCATATGCAAAGAGACTGTCCACATCCAAAGAAACCGAAAAACTCACCAAATACCGATACATCTAGAAAAAAGGAGAAGGGCTTATACTGCTACATTGGACGATTCAGACACTTCCTCAAGTGATAATGAACTAGATACAAAGAATGTCAATATATGCTTCATAGTAATAATCAATTCAAAATAGTTGGAAGAAATGGATCAAAAATAGATACACGTTTAAAACTTAAATTTTATATTTTTGAATGCAATTTTTATTTATTGCTTTTGATTGTTAGGAATAACCTATATATTAATAATTATATTGGATGAATATATTATGTGTGTACATATATAATTGCATTAATATTTTTTCGTAATATTGAATTAAAATAATATATATATATATATATTTAAAATAATTCTTAAATTATTTATTGTCAATATATATTAATAATAATTATAGAATAATTATATATATATAAGAAACTTTGATTCAATTCCTCCTTTTGAAAATCACGTGATGTACGGCGACATACCCAATACGTATACAGGAAATTATTGTCAAGGTCAAAATTTC
Source organism: Allium fistulosum (assembly GCA_030737815.1). NCBI lineage: Eukaryota > Viridiplantae > Streptophyta > Magnoliopsida > Asparagales > Amaryllidaceae > Allium > Allium fistulosum. The sequence goes on along the minus strand of CM060903.1, from coordinate 872,085,780 downwards.
TTAGCGTTTTATCCTTAAGGATAGACCTTCGGTATTTTAGCCTGAAGGAAAACTTTCTTTAGGTATCAGTTTTTAGTTATTGATAGCAGTTTTTAGGTATCTGTTTGTTGTTATCGATAGTAGTTTTTAGGTATCAGTTTTTAGTTCGGTAGCAGTATTGGAAGAATGTTTGTCCTTATGAATTATTTTGGAAGAATGTTTGTACTTATGATTAATTTTTAGGAGAATGTTTGTCCTTGTGGTTAAAAAATGTTGAGGTCGTGTCCTTGAGGCTAAAAATATACAAATTTTTGTCCTTTAAATTAATTCCCCCATACGTATATGTCGAAATATGCCATCAGATTTTGAAATTCATATTCAAAATTTGAATTTCCTCCACCCTTTCACCAACCCCAATGTCTTGAAAAGGTGTCCCTTGGCTATAGAACATGTCCATTAATTCTCTATTTAATTATACTATCTCCATCCATTCATCTCACTTCCATTTTCAAATTCAAAAATTCATTATCTCTCTTATCTTCTCAAACTATTCATCAGTGGCTTCCTCAAGCAACACTCCATCAACCATGAAGCTTTCTAAGAAAACAAAAGGCTTTCTTTTTTATGACAAAGAAGCCATACAAGCCTATATGGAGTATATGTCTTTCGAAAAAGTCTCTTTCGGAAGATTTTCTTTTTTTGATGATTTTCCCACTTATGCTTTATAAACTTTGTTTGCAAAATGGAATTCTTGGTTGAATAGATGCTTCACAAAATGATTTCGTATGTTATCTAAATGGTAAAAATGTTTTATGCAAACTTGAAAGGGAAAATTTATAAGGGAAATGAAGAGAAGTGTGGAGTAGTGTCAAAGGAACACAAATTGTTTTAAATTGTGAAATTTTAGGTACCATTCTTGGATGCAAATATAGTGGAATGAAACTTTCAAATTTTAAAATTAATATTCAGAATTGTGAAGTTTTCATGATATCTTTGAAAGTGATAATGATTTTTAGTTCAAAAACAAAAATTTGCATCTTAAAGCAAGAATTTTAAGTCTTCTTTTGCAACAAAGTATAACTCCAAGGATGGGAAATTATAACAACCTGACTCAAAAGGTTTTCAAAGCTCTTTTTTCCATTTATGGTCATTACGACATAAATTGGTCATAAGTTATTCAGGATGAACCTTTTCCTAAGAATCTCTCTAGGCATGAGAACACACTATTTCATGGTATCTTACTAGAGTATTCACATATTTTTGTGTTGACCTAATGGAGAGGAAACCATTCCTCGAATTTTTTTCGACAAGGCTAACATCTCCCTTATGCAAATTTTACCCATATTCGAGTCTTATGAAACACTTGCTAAAAAGGAACATAGATTGGCTTGAGAAGAGGATCAAGAAATAAGGGAAGAGGAGGAAGAGGAAGGATAAGAAATGGTAGTCGAGGAGGAAGAATAAGAAGTGGAAGAAGATACTTCACTGGAAAGTATCTAAATGTCATCTCATCCTTCTAATAAAAATCTTCTCAAAAATCAAGAGAAGATTGTTATCAACCAAAAGATGCTTAATTGATCTTTTTCTAAAAAAATCACTTCTCTTTCCAACAAAGTAGACAAATACTTTGGAAATATTATTCGAAAGATCAGTGGAAAAGCTTCATCTTCATCTGCTTATTCCTAGTTGTTTTTCTATGATTTTCAAGTTTGGATTGTTCTAGTTTTCATTCTATGTATCGTTTATGTTTATCTTTGGATTCCATGTAATCTTCCTTTATTATCAATGAAATCTTATTTCTTACTTTTAAGTACTGTTATTTGTCTTTGGAAAGTCATACAAGTATAATAGTGTAGGTAAATTCAATAGTATAACAAAATAAGATAGTTTTGAAATTTACGAAACATATGTCGACATATGCCTACCATGTATGTCGACGTACAATGGCTAGATTCCAAAAAAATTAAATTTAAAATTTAGAATAACCACCAAACACTTATTCTTTTCAAACGACTTCTTACCCTTATATATACCCATTCACTCCAGAAGATAATTATTTTCAATCTCTTTTCTTCTCCCTTTTCACTTATAAACATCTTTTTCAATAATGGCTTCTCCACACCAGAAATTGTGTGAAAATCTTGAACAAACTCTACAGCTGTTTAAAAATATACTTACTTTATTCCTTAGAAATCTAAGACACTTAGAACTGAGTCAAATGCGGATGATTAAAGAGCAAGAAAAGCATTTTGATGCCATTCGATGGATGATTTATTCTCTTATCAAAGACGAACCAACTAACAATCCTAATACTACCATCAACAATAATGATGAAGGTGGAATGCCATCAAACACTACGCCATAAATGGCCTACTGCAACACAAAAAAAATGTTGGCTCAGACCCGAAAAATGTTGCCATAGGTCTATGGCAACACTTTTAGGGTGATGCAATTTTTGCCGTTGCCTTAGACCTCAAAGGCAACATTTTGACTATCTAAGGCAACATAAGTAATATTGTTGCAATAGAACCCTATTTGCGTCTATGGCAACACCCATAGGTGCCTGTAGCAACATTCAAAAATGTTGCTATAGATATTGATTTTCTGAATTTGTGGGGCCCACAATATAGAGCATATTTGATTTTTTAATAGAAATAAATATTTATTTAATAAAATGCTATTTGCATAGAATTTGATATTCAAACAGTAATTTATTTAAATAAATTTTTTATTTCAACATTTGAAATAGTACAAATTCCTGACTCCACTATTTTACAATTCAATGATATATAACACTGATATTCACATATACAGATATTCCTCACTACATCATTCAGTTCACTCATTACATATGCAGTTTCAATTTATACAGACACCGACACTAACAAATATATGACGAGCCGAAGGCGAGCCGAGTGCCGAGCCGAAGGCGAGGCGAGAAGCGGGTCCGGGCGCAGCGCCGGCGGGGGTCCTTCTTCTGAATGAACACCTCCTGCGAATTTGAACACCTCCTGCGAATTTGAACACCTCCTCGATGATTGACTTTTGCAACTCTTTCATGGCTTCTTCTGAATCATCCGACCTTTTTCCAGCCATCATTCTTAGCTCTGCCTTGGTAAAAGACCTGAAACCATGATAAATAAAAATTGACATTTCCTCGAACATGTTGCATGTTAATAAGTAATACATTACCCTTCATCGAACATGTTGCCTAATCACCTAATCACAATCGCTGGCATAACCACCCATTCCTTCCTTCCACAAAACAGTAACAGCAACCTACCATTCCACCACCAGCTTTCTTTCACCAATCCAAACTGCCTTAACCCAAACTCCTCCCTGCTACATTTCAAGCAACAACAACCTTCTCAAGCAACCACTGCATACTTCATTATCCAAACCCCTACCAGCAAACTGCATTTTCTTCCAAACTACCATCTCACAACCAAAACATCCCAAACGCGCAACAACAAACAAAGCTCTAACCTATCACTTCATATACTTCAACCTCCATCACACCTTCATATCCAACTTCTGCAAACTGCGACAACCAGATTCACCATCTAGCTACAATCAGCCACAAACTCCTGCCCCTATCACCTAACGAACTCGAACCATTTCTGCACATAGCACAACAAATCCCTTCCTCTACAATCTGTCACAACCAATTCGCATCTCCTCACTAACCCTATGCCTTCACCATCACAACAAACACCTACCTGCCTTCTCCGACAACCCGAACTACCCCTACACCCTAACTTCCTCACCAATCAAACTGAAAACCAACCTGTTAAAAACTCCTCCAAATCGCGAACCCACCAGCGCCTCCCATATCAAATTCACCAACCGCAATTTCAGCAACCCATCGACCAGAACTACCTTAAATCACCATTGGCCTCACCTCCATCGCTTGAAATTTCAATCGCAATCAACCACTACCGTAACCCAGTCCAATCATGACCTAACTCCAACAACAATCGCCGATTCACAAGCCGAACAGACATTTCCAGATCTCGACAACAAAGCAAACGGGGCTCGACATGTAGGCAAACAGCAGCGAAATTGGAGGTGAGAACGAAATGGGGAACGAAGCTTGTCTGAGATCACTACCAACCTTTGAAAAAAGGACGAGATTTTGTTTTTGGAAGAAAAAAAAGAAACGAAAATATGATTTGAAAATTAGGGATTTGGAAATTGGGGGTGAGAACGAAAATGATATGAAAGTAAAGCGGGAGAACGAAAATTTGGAGCAAATTGTAGCGGTGATCCAGTTTAACAATCGGATTAAATGTAGACCGTTGGATCGTGTTCACGCGGATTGCTAATTTTATTATTTTTTTAATCTGAATACATCTATAGCAACACTATATAAAAATGTTGCAACGTGTTACACTTTTTTAGCTAGAGCAACACATTTTTATGGCTAAGGTAACACCATAAATACAACGTTGCAGTAGGACCAAAATTTTATATCTATCGCAACATTTTAGCTGGCAACACCTTGCAAAAATGTTGAAGAAGGTCATTTATGGCGTAGTGAAAGCGGATCCAATTTTCGGTTCTGATGGTTGGGTAGAAGTTCCTAGGGATGTCTAAAATTGATTGGTTAGTCTAAAAATATGTATATATAAAAATCTGTATATTAATACACTACATAGTATGGATTGGTGTGTATAAACTTATTGGTTTGGATTAATGTCTTTGATTGGATTGTTTTGTTTGGTTTATTTGATTTATATTGGTTTGAATTAACTGAATGCATGTAATGGATTTTTGTGGTTAATAAAAATGGTTTGTGTTATCACTTATTGCTTTTATATATCATATAACACCTTAGTCGGGGGAGTTTTTTGGTTAGATTTTTGTTGATGACAAAGGGAGAGAAATATATAAATTCTAGGCATAGATTAATGGGGAGTTTTGTAACTCAGGGGGAGTTATAACATATTTTATATACATGGTTGTCATTATCAAAAAGGAGGAGATAGTTAGTACCTTAGGCATTGGTTTTGATATCAACAACCATATGACATTATATAAAATATAGATACTAATGTTTTTATCAAGTCATATATAATATGGAGTGCTATATATCACATAGGTATTGATTAAAAAGACTATACAGTATCAAGAGCAGTTTCAAGGGACTTATATAAAGACTCAAGAGTTAGAGATTGAAGACTCATGAGTATTGAAGATTTAAGATATCTAGAAAGTTATAGTGATAGATTATTTTGTTAAAATACTGATAGCACTTCTTTGATCTCTCTTATCATTTTTATTAAAGGTTTTAAAATCTGTTATCTATTTTAAAATATTCTAAAATTCAAAAATGATTTTAAAAGAATTCCTATTTTCAAAATGGCTTTCAAATGATCTCTTACTTTTTGACCTTATAATTATTTATTGAGTAATTAAGTTTTTAAGAAATTTATATCTTAATATACTTTTAAAGCTATTATACTTTGTTATAGTTTTAGTTTTATGCTTTCTAAATATTTATAAGTATTATAACATTGATTATGACTTTATTCTTAAATGTATATTCACTTATACTTCATATATTTTATTTTCAAAAGAAATTCATATTTAAATCCTTTATATATTTAAAATATTTTAAAATAATTTTATAAAGTTTTCTTAAGTTGTATTATGATTAAAATATGTATAAACTATGTTTAAATGATTTTACAACGTATCAAAATATTTTGCAAAACTTAATATATTCAAAACAAATTTTAAAAAGAGTTTTCAAATTTTCAAAGAGTATGTCGACATACTCTAACCCCATATGTCGACATATGAACCGTTGATTTCTCAAATTTTAAGTGGAAGTGTCTTTTCGTCATATCTCTTCGCGAATGGATATGACTGTTGTTTCTCTTTAAATAAGGGTTAAACCAATGAAATTTTGTTAACTACTTTCTTATATATCTCTCCTCTTTTTATTCTCTTGATTCTAAAAGAAATTATACTCAAACTCTTCTCGAATTCAATCAGAATCAAATACAAACTCCATTGATTTGATTCTTCATTTATTACTCTTTGTTCTCTAACATCTCTCTCACTAAAAGCACGATCAAAGTGCTATTCAAGAGGTTATAGGATCATATGTACTCAAGATCAAGAAACTGATTCCATAAAATTTATCAAATCATACTCTTATACTTTGTGGTGTGCTTGGTATCCCTGAAATCCAAGTGGGTGTGCTTGTGTCCCATATAAATCAAGTGGGTGTGCTTAGTGTCCCGGAAATCCAAGTAGGTATGCTGGTGTCCCGTCTGAATTCAGCAAGTGTACCTAAAGCTCGAAAAATCTGGAGGGTGTCTCTCGTAGCCTTAAAATCGAGATTGTATTGACTTTGATATTTGAAAAAAAATCTGTACAAGAAATTGTACAGGACTGGATGTAGGGTAACTCCGAACCAGTATAAAAATTCCTGGTGTGATCTCTCCAACTCTTTACTCTTTACTTTTACTGCATTTATATCTGTCTATCTTTGCATCTGTGATTGTTGATTCTGCATTGTTTAATTATAATCTTAAAATAATTTAAATGGATTCATAAAACTCAGCAAACACTATTCCCCTCTCTAGTGTTAAATTGGCCTTAAGTTAAGTTCCATCTTCCGCAATCCTACAATAATATAATTGACCCATTAGCTTGGTCAATCTGGCTATGAAGGAATATCCAAGTTATTTGATGCATTACCTTTTTGAGAAATATTTGATTTTGTGTAAGGAGTCGGTAAACGGTTATAGTTGTACTTGACATGATGTTGTATTGACCTTTGCAGAGTGTAATGTATATTAGTAATTGGTATCTGCACTTTATGTTAGAGAGCTCAAGTTACATCCAAGAATGCAAGAGTTGTAATGCCGTTTGACCATTCAAACCCTCTAAAATGAAATTTTGATTTATTATTGATCATACATAATATACCCTTCATGGAAACTATTTCATAGTCACCTTTTGTTCTTGGTTTGGGTTTTGGAGCATCTATTACCTAAAAGATTTTCTTCTCAGTTGGCCTACCAAATTACTAAAGATTTAATTCATAACTTATAAATTCATGGACATTAAACAAAAGAAAAGGTGTTTATTTAGAAATGTTTACCCCAGGAGGCTTGGCATAGAAACCATTCTCGCTCATTTTAGGTCCACCCGTACCTGTTAGATTAAAAGTGCAAAATACTTGGATTAGTACAACATAGAATCTTTTCTAGTTTACTTTCTTAACTTATTTTTTATATAATGTTAAGTGAAGGTTTATTTTAGCAAGATCAAACATATAAATTCAATGATCAAATAAGGTGTCTTTTTATTAACGCAAGTATATATGCATAGATTTTTTGATATAATTTGAAGTCCATGATGCTTTAATTGTTAAAATATATAGGGGAAGATATGATGCATAAGGAAATATTGCAAAAAATGTCAATCTTTTTCCTACATTTCTTCAAGGATTTGACTTTCATAGCTAATTTTTAATCATGTTGATACTAATAATGTTCTTGAAATGGTAAGACCTAAGTTTTGAATGAACATCAAATTTTGATGTATCCTTTTATGAGCTTTACCCCACTTGCTAAACCCAGTCAAAACTGAATTATGATAACATGTTACGCAAATAGTTAACTTTTATAAACTACATGCCTATCTGTATCATTCTACGATTATGATCTACATGTTAGGCCCATCGTTACAAATTATTTGTGATAAAACTAAAAAGTAATTTTTAACCAACCATTTAGGTATTTTTCAACATCAAAATGTATTTAACTAAAATATGTTGTACATCACAGTCCGTATTTAAAAGCTAAATCTCTACTTATATCAAAAAAGAAATAACTTCAAATTAATATAATGCTGATTCTCATCAAAGTATTTAATATTCATTAAATAAAAAGACCTATGGATCGATGTATTGCCAGTTAATCGTCTAAAGTAATAATTTGTATTTAGAAGTAAATACGTCACCAAAATTCAATGAATTTATGGTAGATTTGAAGATATTAAAAACTATGTGAATCACGATTATTCTCCTTAAAGCTCCAATTTTTAATTCTCACTGCTCTTCTAGCTAAATACCTTAGATTCATGTTGGCTTCAATCAACTTCAAAGATAAATCATGAATGTGCATTCACCATATGGTAAATATGGTTTAGTTTTTCATATTTTTTCCTTATGGTATTTATGATATATCAAAAAAAAATTATAATCTAAGTTCTTCAAATTCACACTCAATGCTTTTTCAACTAAAACATCTCAACCTAAAATACATTCTTGGTGATGTCTTTGATTTCTTCTTGAAGGTTGAATCATCACTAATTGTTAATAAGAAACAACATGCATAAGTACAAAAGGAAAGGTTGAGAAACAAAATAGTCATTATATTGCTCTCATTCCTTTTTTAAATAAGAGAAATTTTATATTGCATCGGCATATAATATGCAGATTGTAGATATGCATCATCTAGTTCGTTAATTTGTTAGTATTTGAAAATTTAGAGTGAATGCATTGCAACAAATGTGGAAATTATGCAGTATTTAAAATGTTTGTCAAGTTTATTAATAACATTTGTGTGGGAAAGAAAATTCATACCAATGAAGCTACTCTGATGTTACTACATATACTTTGGGTTTAATGGTTAGATGAGTTTTGTACTTGTTAGAAGTACGTCGGCACGTAGCGAGTTACATAGGTGAATTTTTTTTTTTTACCATTTTTGGTCTTATTGGATCTATGAAGTCTAAATTAATTTAGATCCAATCTAAACAAATTTTAAATAAAATCGTTATTTTATTTTATTTATTGATAAAAGGATTTTATTTGATATTATGTAAGATATATATTGTGCATATGTGTATGACATACAAATATACGTATGCGTGCATGTGCAACATATATAGTGTACACGGTTTAACTTATCTTTATATAACTTTTGGGATTTAGACCGCAACGGACATGTTAGTCCCTCCATATACATATTTGCTACCTATAATATCATATAAATACAATATAAAACATTCCTATATATATATCCATACATTTACAAATAATTATTGAAAATAATATACACATATTCATATGCAAAATAATTACTTATAATATAAATATAAAATAACTTAAAATCCAGAATTCAAATTATAAAATTTAAAACTAGATCGGAATAATAAATTGTATGAAAAAATAAAAAAATGGCGACCTGCTTTCGATTTATTCCTCCTTCCTCTCATCATTTTAATTCTTTTTCTTCTTTCGATTTGCATCCTTCTAATCCTAATTACTATCCTCACAATCGATCTTACGCGCAAGCATTTAAAGATCGTGCTCGTCCCCAATCTGCATATAGGAATTCTAATAAGAAGAGTGGTTTTGAGAGGAAACCGAATTCTTGTTTCAGATGCGGTGACGTTTCGCATTTTGTTAAAGATTGCCAGGTGCGTATTCGATGTTTTAGATGCGGTCTTTTAGGGCACAAGAAGAATCACTATTCAAAAAATTTGAAGTATTCAATGCTTCAGGCTTTAATCAGCTAAGTATTTCTGAGCATGGATTCCATTTTGTTCTTAAATGAATGAAACTCAAACGTATTTTACTAGATCGATTATGGGTTTAAAGATTTTAGGGTATTTATCTTTTGGAGGATATTTTTAAACACTTTGATGATGTTAATTCTGTTAATATTGGTATGAATTATGCTGAAAAATTTGGGAATTCAAGTGTTTTTTCGGGGGCTGGAAATTTCAATGATAGAGTTTTATCAAAGAATGAATCGTGTGAAGTTAATTTTGATGTGAATTCGGTTGTATTGGGTTTAAATCCTGTTGCTCTGTCAAAATTTGATTCTATGTTATTGGATCCTTTTGTTGTGAATCGCATATCAAATGGTCGAGAGGCAGGCTGTAGGTGATATTCAAGAATAGTTGTTTGATCAAAATGACTATAATTTTAGCAATAATCGCGATACAAATGGTAGCTGTAATTCGAAGTATTTGGTTTCTTCACCTGGCAGTCTTGATAGTTTCGATATTGGGGTAGAATCGGATAGGAAGCCAAAGAGTTGTATAAATGTTTCTAGTGTGGAATTTTTCTGTTTGAGTGTTCATGGTGGTGATGGTTTACTTACCTCGGATTTGGCTAAAGTTCTATCTAATGATGTTGTTAATTTTTCTGTTGATTCTGGCTTCCATCTTCCATTAGATAGCTTTTTAGTTTGTGTTGATAATGTTAAACTCAAGGTTGGCATGGATTTAATTGCAATTTGAGATATAACATGTTTGATTTTGGGTTAGAGAGTTATGGTACTGTTTCTTCTGTTGGTGATAGGAACAATTATGCAGATGAATATAATATGTTCTATGGCTTTAAAGTTGGTGCTGGTAAGAATTATGCAGTGGATGTAGTTGCTGGCAAGAATTATAACACTTATGCCGATGAGAATAATATCATCTTTGTCGATGAGGCCATAATCAACTATTACTCTAATGTAGCTACTGACAAGACTAATGCAGTGGTTGTGCTTAATGCCGTGGATGTGTATAACGTAGTTGCTGACAAGAATTTTATCATTTATGCCGATGAGAATAATATCTTTTTTTCTAATAAGATCAGTGTCAACGGTCATTCTAATGTAGCTGCTGTCAAGTATTATGCTGTGGATGTGCATAAACAAATTGCAGCGAGTTTGAGTGGTTCAATTGTTAGGTATGCAATCTTTATGAATTCTGTAGCAAAAAGGTTTGAGAGGGTGACTACAAATATTGCTGTATTAGATAATATAAAGATTGTTGGAAACTTTGAGAAGGATTCAAAAACCAAGGACCCGTTTGGTTTCGTTTTTAGTTTTGCATTTTGTGTTTTCAACATACAATACAAAATACAAAAAAACGAGGAAATCCTTTTATAATTCTTAGCCATTACAACGATCGACGGGAAATGAAGGGGATGAATTGTTTTCCGTCCTTTTGTTATGCCTCAAAACACGAAAAATCAAATAAAATTGTTTTCTATTTTCTATGTTAATTTCATTTTTCAAAATTGCGTGTTTTCCAACAATGTATAAGAAATGCGCATTTTTGCTTAGAGGAAAACGCAAAACTAAAAACATCAAACCAAACGGAGCCTAATTTTGTTGAATCTGTTGTTGATAACTGGATTGTTGTTGATAAGGTCTGTGGTAACAGTGATGATCCAGAGTTGCTTCAAATTAATGCGTGCTTGAGTCCAGATTTATGTGTGATAAGGAATGAAGATTCAATGGTTAGATGTGATAAGTTTAGATCAGTGAAGGGTGTTGAGCTATTGTTTGGTGAAGAAATCTGTTTACCTAAGATGATAAATGATGAATCATAGGTTGCACATATATCAGTGTGCACAAACTGGTATATCACTGTGTGCAACTATAGGTGAATCAAAGTCTGCATTTTTAAATATATGTGATGTTGATGTTTCAAGTGGTCACGAGTTGGTTGAGGATAGTTTTATGGGTTAAGTTGTATTGGTAAGGCATCTAGATGCGAGTGACACCTTAAATAAGTCTGTTAATGTTGATATCTATCATGTTGCAAGTGGATAAGATCAGGTGGCTATAAGTGAATCAAAGTATGCATCTTTAAATAAGTTTGCTGTTGATGTTTCAAGTAGTCATGAGTTGGTTGAGGATAGTTTTATGGGTTCAATTGTTGATAGGGTTTTAGACAAAGTTACTTTGGATAACATATCTACTAAAGTGATGGTTGATGGTAGACATAAAGCTAGATTTGAGGAGAAGTCCGATTATTTGGATAATGAATTGGTTCATAATGATTTGGTTGAGGGGTCTTTGGGTTCTATTTTAAATGATGTGTGTTCTTCTTGTGAGGAATGCGGAATATGGATCTTAAGGCTAGGAATAACACTAGGGGGGGGGGGGTGAATAGTATTTATAAGAAATTACTAAATCTTTTTGAGTTTATGTTAATTTGAACACAAATGTATGCAATATTCAGACACAAATATAATCACAGAAACAAACACAGATGTAGAAATAAAGTAAATGCAGTAAAGGAAAGAACACACCGGATTTTATACTGGTTCGGGGTTACCCTACATCCAGTCCCGCACAACTAAGTGCAGATTTTCTTTCAAAAGCAATTCAACAATTACAACCCTCGGTTTCAAGGCTACGAGGTACACCCTCCAGAATCACAATCCTCTGGTTAGAGATACTTGATTTCCGGGGCAACAAGTTCACCCAATTGATTTCCAAGGCTACAATCACACCTTTTCTCGCTTGATTGATTTCCAAGGCTACAAAGAAGCCTATAACTCTGAATAGCACTTGGATCTTGTTGAGATAGTGATAGAGAATCAAACCAGAGATAATCTAGTTAGATTCAATGTTGATTTCGGCAGAGTGATGATAGGATTTTGAATAAGAAAATGTGGAAGAAGAAGAGAAGTGAAAAACCAGAAAATCTGATATATAATTCGTTGAAACTAACCCCTATTTATAGAAGAACAACAGTAATGTCCATTCGTGAAGGGTTATGGCGAATAGACACTTTTTTTGAAATTCAAATTTGAAACTAACTGACACTATGTCGACATGGGGTACTAGGGCATGTCGACATCCCAAATGAAATTTTGATGTTTTGATTTTCTTTGAAAATAACCTTTATCTTATATTGAAACTATTTTAAACTTTATAAATATACTTGACTATAGATAAAATACATAGATAAATATAGAGAACAATATATATATATATATATATATATATATATATAATTTTACTGTAATTTTATATTTAAATCCATGTATAAATATATTATTATTAAAAGATAGTTTAAAACAAACGAAGTTTAAAAACAAGAATATTTAAGGCTAAAACATCTTTTTGAAAATCGTTTGAAAAGATAATTTTTAAGGCTAAAACATTTTGAAAAGCAATTTTGAAAATCATTTCGAAGTTGTTTTGAAAAATATTTTGAAGTAGTTTTGCAAGCTTCTTCCTGCAGAATATCTCATCATGTTAGGTTTCGAGAACTTGTACAAAACCATGATGTTCGTGGGTTTGTAAGCCACTTGTCGTAGGTTTGTAAGCTACTTGTCGTGGGTTTGTAAGCCACTAAAAAGGTAGAAATAGGTTCCATCCCAAAAGAAAAATGGAGTGAAGATTTCAGTGCTATTGTGAAGTTTTAACATAATTCTAGACTCAATACTTATCTTGAACTCTTGAACTCTTGATAATCTTGATACTCATGAGTCTTCAATCTTGATATCTTGAATCTCTATACTATACAGTCTTCATTCTTGGTACCTGCATGGTTAAATCCTGCATATACACATATATCTAAACTATAATGTTAGTTTTTATATTTTATAATCTTATTCTAAGGTTGTTGTCATCAAAACCATCATCTCAAGGACTAACAATCTCCCCCTTTTTGATTATGACAACCTTTGTTTATAAAATATTACTTCTATCCTACTGACTCCCCCTAAATTTAATAACCCCCCTTAATCTATGCCTAACTACCCTATTTTATATTTCTCTCCCTTTGTCATCAACAAAAGCAAACTAACTCCAAACTATATAACTCCCCCTCATTCTTGTATTCAAGTACCTATATTAATAAACTATATAATGGAGTATATTAAGAATTAACTATACTTATAGACATGATATTCAATCAACGATTATAAATATATCAATGTATATTTATACAATTATCAAACCACGCCAAGTATGAATCAAATCAATCTAAACAACCAATTTCAATCAAAACAATCAATTCAAACAAAGTAATAAAGCAAACAAATTAAACGTTACGGGGAACTTCCACCCATCCTTCTTCTCCGAAAATAGGGTCTGCTTTGATGGCATCCCAATTTTCATTGTCATTTGTGAGAGACATGAGGATGTGCTTCGTTATCATCCTTGTGCAGAGAAGGAATCATCCATCGAATTGCATCGAAATGCCTTTCTTGCTCCTTGATCATCTGCATTTGACTCAATTCTAAGTGTCGCTGGTTACGAAGAATGAACGAAAGAATATTCTTGAATGAATTAAGAGTTTCTTCAAGATTCTTGGATAAGTTATGAATTGGATTAGCCATTTTTGAAATTGTGAGAAGAATGAGAGATAGAATAGATAAGAAATAATATTCAGTAATGAATTCTGAAAGAAATGGGTATTTATAGGTGTAGAAATTCATTTGAAATGAATAAACATATGGTAGTTATTCAAATTTCAAATTCAAAATGAAGTGTCATTTCTGACCAGTACATGTCGACATGGTCAAGGGGGGATGTCGACATGAAGTAGTGAAATTTGATGACCATTTTGATTTTGTGAATAATTGTGTATATATATATTTATATAATATACTAACATTTATTCAAGAGATAAGATAAGCTAGATAACAGAAAGGAAATTCAATTTCATTGCATAGAAGAGTGATACAATGATTAATCATAAAGAACTACATAAACATTCAAACTAAAGCAAACTAGAGTAATACATCATGAAATGAAAAGATACAACTAGTTAGAGGATGATGAAGATGAAGATAATCCAAGTTTCTTGCTGACTTTGGAGAAAAACTTGTTCATCTTGGATGATATTTTGTCCAACTTCTTACTAACGGATCTTTTAAGAATCCGTTGATTCTCACAATAATCTTTTGGTTTTTGAGAATGGTTTTGTTGGTAGGATTGGAGGGATATTCAATACTTTCTAGGGATGTTTCACCTTCTTCTTCTTCTATTTCCATTTCATCCCCTTCTTCCTCTTCCTCCTCTTCCATTTCTTCATGAGCCAAACGCTCTTCCTTTTCGGCAAGAGTTTCATAAGGTTGAAAAACATATGAGATTTTCATGAGAGAAATGTTTGAGATATTAAAAACTTTTCTTGAAATAAATTCTTCTCCTTTGAAATTTACTCCAAAATAGTTGAAAATCCGAGTAAGGTAAATTCCATGATATAAAGTGTTTTCTTCCATTTCAAAATTTTTAGGACGAAGTTCATCCAAAATAACTTGCGCCCAATTGATATCATAATTTCCGAAAATAGCAAAAAGTGCTTTGCACACTTTTGAAGTAGGATTGTTAAAATTTCCCGATCTTGGGGTCAAAGTATGTTGTAAAAGAAGATTGACAATTCTTGCTTTAGGACGAAAGTTTCGGTTTTTAAATTCAAAGTTTTCATCTCCTTCAAAAATATGATGAAATGTCTCACGATCATGTTCATCGATTTGAAAACTAGAAAGATCCATTCCCGTGTTTTTGCAATTGAGAATGGTACCCAAAAGATCACAATTCAAAACAATTTTAGTGCCTTTGACACTACTCCAAATTTCATTATCATTTCCTTCATAAAATTCTCGATTGAGATTTGCATAGAAAATTTTAACAAGATTTGGGTAACAAACAAAATCATTTTGAGAAGAATCAACAAGACTAAGAATTTGATTGTTTGCAAAAAGAGTATCAATTTCATAAGAAGCAAAATCTTGAAAAATAGCAAACTTTTCGGGATGGAATTTTCATAGTTAGCATAATTGATATATGCTTTAATTGCCTTCGGATTATTGAAGAGTTGCTCTTTCAAGTTTCTGGAAAGTCTCATGGTGGAGGGGTTACTTAAGGAAGCCATTAAAGTAGAGAGTAGAGAGCTTGAAGTTTTGAAGAAAGAGTTTGAATTTGAAAATGAAAGTGAAAAGTTGTGATAAAAGATAGTGAATAAATAGATTTTTGAAAGACATGTTCTCTGGTCAAAAGATGCCTTTTCAGAGTATTGAATGAAGTGAAAAGGTGGAGGGAAATTCAACCATTTGAATTCAAATTTTGAATTTCAAAATTTGTACCCATGTCGACATCATGGTAGGGACCATGTCGACATGTGCCTGAAATATTCTAAGATTTATTTTTCCTAAGAATTCTAATATATATATACTTATTTATTTTAATGTCTATATATATATATCTGGAGTATTCTTATAGTATATTCCAGAAAATATTATTATATTAAAAAATAATAAAAATTATAATAAAATTATAATAATAAAATAATAATAAAAAATAAATTTAAAATTCAGTCAACACACCAATTCAAAATCAATCAATCAAGCAATCAATCATCTAATCTAAGCATGCAATTTCAATCAATTGTATTGTAAATGTGTACCTTTTTCTGAGTCCGTTTCCTTGAATTCGTTGAAGTCGTGAACTGCCGTGAAACACAAATTTGAATTATCTGTCTTCTAATCATCATCGTTTGAGGACGAGTCTGAGTCATCTAGAGTAGCAGTAAATGCACGCTTCCATTTCTTTACTGATTCATTGTTTATAAGAGGATTCTGCCTTTCTGGATACGGACAGTCTCTTTTGATATGGCCTGGTTCATCACAGTTGAAACATTTGACATTGTTTGGCACTGCATTCTGATTTCCAGAATTCTTATAGTTGTTTCTCTTGAGATTATTCATCCTTTTGTATTTCAGGAATTTACGAAAATTTCTGGTCATAAATGCTATCTCTTCATCATTATCACTGTTTGAGTCTGATCCATCGGTTAATGCATTGAATGCCATTTATTTCTTTTCAGATGCTTTGCTTTCTCTTCTCTCGATCATTTGAACTTCAAATGACATTAGATTTCCAATTAATTCTTCTATCTTTAAAGTACTAATGTCATTTGCCTCTTCGATTGCAAGTGTCTTTTGATCACATTCTGGAGTGAGAGAATTTAAAAAATCTTTGATTTGATCTTCTTTCGAAAATTCCTTTCCCAAGGATATTAAAGAATGCACAATATCTTGAAATCGACTATACATATCTGAAATAGACTCATTAGTATTCATTTTAAATAACTGAAACGGATTTGTGAGCATGGAAATTTTGGTCTGTTTAACTTTGCTTGTTCCTTCGTGAGTCACTTTTTCCAGATTTCATATGCAGACATACAAACTAACACTCTATTAAATTCATTCCTATCAAGTGAACAAAACAGAATATTCATTGCTTTAGAATTGTTTTGTGCAACAGACTTTTGCTCAGTGGTCCACTGTGCAAAATTAGTTGTGGGTTCAGAATATTCAGTTTGTGTGATATTCCAAGTATCTAATCCTACATATTGTAAATATATTTTCATCCTACATGCCCAATATGCATAGTTACTGCCATTAAAAAGTGGTGGTCTGGCAGTAGACTGACCTTCTACAAATGAACTAGTGACAGGGATACTAGTGTTAATAACAGTACCAGTGTTTGTAGCCATTTTGAAAACTTTTCAAAATTCAGATTATGAAACTTTTGAAAACCTTGCTCTGATACCAAATGTGAGGAATGCGAAATATGGATCTTAAGGCTAGGAATAACACTAGAGGGGGGGGGGTGAATAGTGTTTATAAGAAATTACTACATCTTTTTGAGTTTATGTTAATTTGAAGTTTGAACACAAATGTATGCAATATTCAAACACATATATAATCACAGAAACAAACATAGATGCAGGAATAAAGTAAATGCAGTAAAGGAAAGAACACACCGGATTTTATACTGGTTCGGGGTTACCCTACATCCAGTCCCGCACAACTAAGTACGGATTTCCTTTCAAAAGCAATTCAACAATTACAACCCTCGGTTTCAAGGCTACGAGGTACACCCTCCAGAATCACAATCCTTTGGGTAGAGATACTTGATTTCCGGGGCAACAAGTTCACCCAATTGATTTCCAAGGCTACAATCACACATTTTCTCGCTTGATTGATTTCCAAGGCTACAATCACACATTTTCTCGCTAAATAGATTACAAAGAAGCCTATAACTCTGAATAGCACTTGGATCTTGTTGAGATAGTAATAGAGAATCAAACCAGAGATAATCTAGTTATATTCAATGTTGATTTCGGCAGAGTGATGATAGGGTTTTGAATAAGAAAATGTGGAAGAAGAAGAGAAGTGAAAAACCAGAAAATCTGATATATAATTCGTTGAAACTAACCCCTATTTATAGAAGAACAACAGTCATGTCCATTCGTGAAAGGTTATGGCGAATAGACACTTCTTTTGAAATTCAAATTTTGAAACTAACTGACACTATGTCGACATGGGGTACTAGGGCATGTCGAAATCCCAAAGGAAATTTTGATGTTTTGATTTTCTTTGAAAATAACCTTTATCTTATATTAAAACTATTTTAAACTTTATAAATATACTTGACTATAGATAAAATACATAGATAAATATAGAGAACAATATATATAATTTTACTATAATTTTATATTTAAATCCAAGTATAAATATATTATTATTAAAAGATAGTTTAAAACAAACGAAGTTTAAAAACAAGAATATTTAAGGCTAAAACATCTTTTTGAAAATCATTTGAAAAGATAATTTTTAAGGCTAAAACATTTTGAAAAGCAATTTTGAAAATCATTCCGAAGTTGTTTTGAAAAACATTTCGAAGTAGTTTTGCAAGCTTCTTCCTGTAGAATATCTCATCATGTCAGGACTCGAGAACTTGTACAAAAACAGGATGTTCGTGGGTCTGTAAGCCACTTGTCGTAGGTTTGTAAGCTACTTGTCGTGGGTTTGTAAGCCACTAAAAAGGTAGAAATGAGTTTCATCCCAAAAGAAAAATGGAGTGAAGATTTTAGTGCTATTATGAAGTTTTAACATAATTCTAGACTCAATACTTATCTTGAACTCTTGAACTCTTGATAATCTTGATACTCATGAGTCTTCAATCTTGATATCTTGAATCTCTATACCGTACAGTCTTCATTCTTGGTACATGCATGGTTAAATCCTGCATATACATATATATCTAAACTATAATGTTAGTTATTATATTTTATAATCTTATTCTAAGGTTGTTGTCATCAAAACCATCATCTCAAGGACTAACACTTCTTTGACTAGAGATGTTGGTTCTGATCAAGTTGTCTATTATTGGATCGGGGGTTTCAGATTTGTTATGTATTGCTGTCTTGCGTCTATAGGTAAAATTTTTCGTTCTCCTATCCTTGCTAGAGAATTGGCTCAGGCATCCAAATCTGGTAAAAGGATGTTAGTCCTTGAGGAGTTGGTTTTGATGACAACAACCTTAGAATAGATTATAAAATATAAATACTAACATTACAAGTTTAGATATATATGTATATGCAGGATCTAACCATGTAGGTATCAAGAATGAAGACTGTACAGTATAGAGATTCAAGATATAGAGGTAGAAGACTCATGAGTATCAAGATTATCAAGAGTTCAAGAGTTCAAGGTCAAGTTTGTTTTATTAGGAATATTTGTTAAAACTCGTAGAAAAGCACTGACATCTTAATATCCAATTTATTCGTGGAATGGAATCCACTTCGAGCCCGTTAAAGGGATGGAATCCTAAGTAGGATGGAACCTACGAAAATCTAGTGGGACATTGTTTTGTATCCACTAATTTTAATTCAAATGATTTTACAAAATTATCTTGTTTTCAAAATGATTTCAAAATTTTCCTTTTAAAAGATTCAAAACTCTCTATCCTGATTTTAAATAATTTTAGCCTCAAAACATCTTTAATTTCAAAGTCAAATTACTTCTGATTTTAAATGTCTTTTCAAATAATATATTTAACTTTCAATATTTATACTTAGATTTAAATATAAAATTATAGTTAAAACATGTATATATTGTTCTTTATATTTACTTATGAATTTCAACTATATTCAAGTATATTTATAAAGTTTTAAATAGTTTTTATATAAGATAAATATTATTTTTATAGAAATTCAAAATATCAACTTTGGCTGAGGGATGTCGACATGCCCCTAGGCACTATGTCGACATAGTGACAGTTGAAGTTCAAATTCAAATTTCAAAAGAAGTGTCTATTCGCCATAACTCTTCATGAATGGTCATGGCTGTTGATTTTCTATAAATAGGGGTCAGTTTCAACGAATTTTGAATCACTTTTTTCTGTTTTCACTCCTCTCCTTCTTCCACATTTCTTAATACAAAATCATACCATTACTCTGCCGAAATCAACATCGAATCATACTCGATTACTTCTAGTTTGATTCTCCATCACTATCTCTACAAGGTTCTCAGTGCTATTCAGAGTTATAGACTTCTTTGTAAAATATTAGCGAGAAAAGGTGTGATTGTAGCCTTGGAAATCAATTAAGCGAGAAAAGGTGTGATTGTAGCCTTGGAAATCAATTAAGCGAGAAAAGGTGTGATTGTAGCCTTGGAAATTAATTGGGTGAACTTGTTGCCTCGGAAATCAAGTATCTCTACCCAGAGGATTGACATTCTGGAGGGTGTACCTCGTAGCCTTGAAACCGAGGGTTGTAGTTGTTGAATTGTTGTTGAAAGGAAATCCGTACTTGTGTTGCGGGACTGGATGTAGGGTAACTCCGAACCAGTATAAAATTTGGTGTGTTCTTTCCTTTACTGCTTTTACTTTATATTTGCATCTGTGTTTGATTCTGTGTTCATATCTGTGTTTGATTAGTGTATACATTGTTAACAAATTAAGATAAAAGTCAAAAAGATTAACAAATTTCTTAAAACACTATTCACCCCCCCACTAGTGTTAATTCTAGCCTTAAGATCCTTAATCCGCATTTCTCACATTTGGTATCAGAGCTTTGTTTTCAAAAGTTTCATAATCTGAATTTTGAAAAGTTTCAAAATGGCTATTTTTGAAAAATCTATTAAAACTAGTTTAGAATTGTTTAAATCATCACTGTTCCATGAGTCTGCATATGAATGTTATTCAAATTCTAGTTGTCTACCCAAATTTTATAATGTGCATGAAAGATGCTTTATAGGTATTGAGGAATCAATCCACAATGGACAATCTGTGCAGATCAAAAGGAATAAGTGGATACTTGATAGTGGTTGCTTTAGACACATGACTGGTAATCCGGATATGCTGAATAATATTATATACAAAGACGGAGGACTGGTTAACTTTGGAGACAACTCGAAAGGATACGTGATTGGCATCGGCAATGTCGGTAACTCTGAAACTCCTATTATTACTAATGTTTTGCTAGTTAAGAATCTGAAACACAATCTGCTAAGTATAAGTCAACTATGTGATAAAGGATATAAAATTAAATTTGAAAAAGATAAATGTCATATTGAAGATAATAACTCAACCATAATATTTGAAGGAACTAGGAAAAAGAATATTTATATTCTTAGTATGAAAGTTTCAAATGATAACCTATGTCTTTTGGCAAATACAAGTGACCCTTGGATTTGGCATAAGAGATTTGGACATTTGAATTTCAAACTCTTATCTAGACTGTCAAAACATGATCTAGTAAGAGGTCTCCCTAAAATGAATTTTAAAGTAGATAATTTATGTGATGCATGTCAATTAGGAAAGCTTAGAAAAAGTTCCTTTAAATTAAAAGATATGATTTCAACTTCAAAACCCCTTGAGTTACTTCATCTTGATTTATTTGGTCCATCTCAAATTCTGTCAATAAATCATAGTAAATATGTTTTTGTAGTTGTAGATGATTATTCTAGATTTACATGGACAATATTTTTGAAACATAAAAGTGATACTTTTGAATGTTTTAATTTTTTTACAAAAAGGATTCAAAATCAATTATCTTTAAAAATTATAACTATACGTAGTGATCACGGTGGTGAATTTGAAAATGAAAAGTTTGAGGAATTCTGCAATAAGAAGGGAATAACTCACAATTTCTCATTTCCAAGAACTCCACAACAAAACGGAGTAGTTGAACGTAAAAATAGAACGATACAAGAGTGTGCGAGAACTATGCTTTCAGATAGTAATCTACCAAAACACTTTTGGGCAGAAGCTGTTGCTACCGCCTGTTATATTTTGAATAGAATTTTAATTAGACCCTTAACTGATAAGACACCTTATGAACTTCTTCATGGAAAGAAACCTAAGGTATCATACTTCAGAATTTTTGGAAGTAAATGTTTTATTTTAAATACAAAAGATAATTTGGATAAATTTGATCCTAAATCCGACAAAGGAATCTTTATCGGATATTTTAATAGAAGTAAAGCTTATAGAGTTTTTAATTTAAGATCTAACACCATTGAAGAAACAATGCATGTTTCGTTTAATGAAAATTTAAAAGATTTTGAAATTACAAATGATGAAGAGGTTTTAATTACTCAAAACCAAGAGTTAACTGAAACTAATAATGAATTAAATCATCCTAATAAAAGGATTAGACTTTTAAAAGATCACCCTATAGAAAATATACTTAGAGATATGCAATCTGTTGTTAAAACTAGAAATCAACTAAGTCAAATGAGTAATGTAGCTTTTATATCAACTATTGAACCCAAAAATCCTAAAGAAGCATCAACTGATGATTCATGGATTTTGGCTATGCAAAAAGAATTAAATCAATTCACTAGAAATGAAGTTTGGGAACTTGTTCCTAGACCTAAAGATAAAACTATAATTGGAACTAAATGGGTCTATAAAAATAAAATGAATGAACAAGGTGAGGTCGTTAGAAATAAAGCACGATTAGTCGCCCAAGGTTATTGTCAAGAAGAAGGTATAGATTGTGACGAAACCTTTGCTCCTGTAGCAAGATTAGAAGCCATTAGGATTCTACTTACTTTCGCAAATCATAATAATTTCAAATTATATCAAATGGATGTTAAAAGTGCATTTTTAAATGGATTTGTAAAAGAAGAAGTATATGTTGAACAACCACCACTTTTTGAAGATGAAAATTTACCAAACCATGTGTACAAACTTAAGAAAGCTTTATATGGTCTAAAACAAGCTCCTAGAGCCTGGTATGATAGACTAAAATCCTATTTATTACAATCAAATTTTGAAATTGGTAAAATAGATAATACTCTTTTTACTAAAAGAAATAAAAATGATATTCAACTAGTTCAAGTATACGTAGATGATATCATTTTTGGTTCAACTAACTTCGAAATGAATAAAGAATTTTATGAAATAATGACAAAAGAGTTTGAGATGAGTCATATGGGTGAATTAAACTTCTTTTTAGGATTGCAAATAAAACAGTTAGATAATGGTATTTTTATTAGTCAGGAAAAATATGCTAAAGACCTAGTTAGTAAATTTGGTTTGACTACTGCGAGTGGAAAACCCACTCCCATGGCAACCAATGAGTACCTTAGTAAAGAAGATCTCTCGAAAGATGTAGATCAAAAGTTATATAGAGGAATGATTGGATCACTACTCTATATCACTGCTAGTAGACCTGATATCATGCATAGTGTTTGTCTCTGTGCAAGATATCAATCTCATCCTAAAGAAACTCACTTAAAAGCTGTAAAACGTATCATAAGATATATTAAACACACCTTTGATTATGGCTTATTTTATCCTAAAAATGATTCATTTGATTTAATATCATACTGTGATGCTGACTATGCTGGATGTAAATCAGACCGAAAAAGTACAAGTGGAACTTGTCACTTTTTGGGACATTCTCTGGTTTCCTGTTTTAGTAAAAAGCAAAATACAGTTTCTTTATCAACAACTGAAGCAGAGTATATTTCTGCTGCTTTGGCTTGTTCTCAAGTAATATATATGCAACAAACTTTAAGAGATTTTGGATTAAATATCTCAAAATCGCCAATTTATTGTGATAATACTAGTGCAATAAATTTATCTAAAAATCCTACTCATCATGCTCGAACTAAACATATTGATATCAGACAACATTTTCTCAGAGATAATATAAGTAGAGAAGTAATTACTCTCGACTATATCAATTCTGAAAATCAAATTGCTGATATTTTAACAAAACTCTTAAATGAATCTACATTTACTAAATTAAGAAGAGAATTAGGTATTTGCTCATTAACTGAAATATAAAATATAAATAACGAGTATAATTAAAATTAATTCAAAATAAATTAAAAAGGCAAAAATTCAAGGACCATGTCGACATCCTCACTAGACCCATGTCGACATATAACGTTTTTATTTTTTTAAAATTTTCCCACCAAAATTAAAAAATTTAGTTATATATTCTTCTCTATTTCGAATTCTTATTCATTCTCTCTGGTTTCTCTTCATTTTCTATTCTGAAATTTATAAAATAATGGCATCTTCCTCTAAATCAAACATAAAATCATCTTTCTTATTCCCCTCTCCTACTTCTGGTCCATTCCAATGCTCTACTCTCGCACGTGTAACTAAATTGGAGGAGTCTATGAAGGATACTCTTCAGATGTTGACTGAAATTCAAGTGACTCAACTTCGTATGGCGAAAGAGCAAGAAAGGCAAGGCAAGATTCTTAGGAATTTACAAAAATTCCTAATGGATAACCAGGCCAACCCCATCTTGATCGATGAAAAATCTTCACTCAATCAAGAACATGAGGTCAGCGACGAAGAAGAAGAAGAACCTATGGAAGAAGCACACGAGGACGGTGATGACCAAGCAGTATGCGTTGGAGAAGTGTGTTTCGACAAAAATGGGAATCTTGTTGAACAACGTGGAAATTTCTGTTTCCACTATCCAAACTGTTCAATTCATAAATCTCCTATGTCTAGAAACACACATTAGTTTCTTGTCTTTCTTTCCGTTGTTATTTATGTTTTTTATGTTTTTCAAACGCAAATGTAAATAAAACCATACTCGTAATAAATAAACCCGTGTTCTTATATGTGTTAGTATTATTTCTTAGTTAGGATAGTTAATAGTTTAGGATTATATTTTAGTTAAGTATTGATTATGTATGATAACACTATCATTATAATCACAAGTAATGTAGTCTTAGTTTCAGGGGGAGTTATATAGACTAATATAGAGTTATATAGTTTGGAGTTATCTAGTTTAGAGTTAGTTTTTGTTTTTTGTTGATGACTAAGGGGAGAAGTATAAAATATGATAGTTAGGCATAGATTAAGGGGGAGTTATTAGAGTTATTAGGATAAAGGGAATATTTTATAAACAAAGGTTGTCATCATCAAAAAGGGGGAGATTGTTAGTCCCTGAGGAGTTGGTTTTGATGACAACAACCTTAGAATAGATTATAAAATATAAATACTAACATTACAAGTTTAGATATATATGTATATGCAGGATCTAACCATGCAGGTATCAAGAATGAAGACTATACAGTATAGAGATTCAAGATATAGAGGTAGAAGACTCATGAGTATCAAGATTATCAAGAGTTTAAGAGTTCAAGGTCAAGTTTGTTTTATTAGGAATATTTGTTAAAACTCGTAGAAAAGCACTGGCATCTTAATATCCAATTTATTCGTGGAATGGAATCCACTTCGAGACCGTTAAAGGGATGGAACCCTAAGTAGGATGAAACCTACGAAAATCTAGTGGGACATGCCCCTAGGCACTATGTCGACATAGTGACAGTTGAAGTTCAAATTCAAATTTCAAAAGAAGTGTATATTCGCCATAACTCTTCATGAATGGTCATGGCTGTTGATTTTCTATAAATAGGGGTCAGTTTCAACGAATTTTGAATCACTTTTTTCTGTTTTCACTCCTCTCCTTCTTCCACATTTCTTAATACAAAATCATACCATTACTCTGCCGAAATCAACATCGAATCATACTCGATTACTTCTAGTTTGATTCTCCATCACTATCTCTACAAGGTTCTCAGTGCTATTCAGAGTTATAGACTTCTTTGTAAAATATTAGCGAGAAAAGGTGTGATTGTAGCCTTGGAAATCAATTAAGCGAAAAAAGGTGTGATTGTAGCCTTGGAAATCAATTGGGTGAACTTGTTGCCCCGGAAATCAAGTATCTCTACCCAGAGGATTGACATTCTGGAGGGTGTACCTCGTAGCCTTGAAACCGAGGGTTGTAATTGTTGAATTGTTGTTGAAAGGAAATCCGTACTTGTGTTGCGGGACTGGATGTAGGGTAACTCCGAACCAGTATATAATCCGGTGTGTTCTTTCCTTTACTGCTTTTACATTATATTTGCATCTGTGTTTGATTCTGTGTTCATATCTGTGTTTGATTAGTGTATACATTTTTAACAAATTAAGATAAAACTCAAAAAGATTAACAAATTTCTTAAAACACTATTCACCCCCTCTAGTGTTA
Source organism: Allium fistulosum (assembly GCA_030737815.1). NCBI lineage: Eukaryota > Viridiplantae > Streptophyta > Magnoliopsida > Asparagales > Amaryllidaceae > Allium > Allium fistulosum. The sequence goes on along the minus strand of CM060903.1, from coordinate 872,059,728 downwards.
ATTCTAGCCTTAAGATCCTTAATCCGCATTTCTCACAATGGAATAGTAGGAGCTATTCAACTGGTAATATTAGGAGAAGTCCTCGTTTAAATCGTAAAGCTTTTAAGTCTTTTGCTTGATGGTTGTTGATACTTTTGGGGTTTTATTGTGATAATTGTATTTCGGAGTTTGTTCGTGGTTTGTGTAGTTGCTGTATATTGTGGTTTTTCAACTTGATTATTGAGGTTGCGGTTGCGGAAGTTGTTTTAGATGGCTGCTTATCTTTTTGTGTCGCTTCAGGCCTTGGATTCTGGATAGTGTTTTCAGTTTAGGTTTAGTCTTTAGTTTCATAGGCGTTTGGGAGGGTTTGATTTTTTTTATTTTGCACGGGGGGTCTTTTGCTACCTGCCAGGCATGCTGGCAGTTCCTTTACTATTTTTGTTATATATATGTACATGTGTGCTCTACTCTCCTGAAGAGTATCACACATTTTTCTCAATCTTTTTTTAAAATTAAATCAGGATTTAAAACCTCTTTCAAATCCAAATTTCAAATTTATAAACAAATTATATATATATATATATATCTATGTGTATGCGTATGAATTATTTTTAGAAATATACAAATATATTTTAAATTTCATAATTTAAATAATTTATATATATTTAAATAATATTGCATGATTATATGTATATATATTATTTATATAAATATAATATATGGAATTTTTTTTTCGGCTATAATTTAGTGTGACAACCTACACCCCAATGGGCCTGAATTATCGCTAAATCGAAAACCCAAGTCCACCAAAGTACGGATCGTTGGTCTGATATCCTACAAATAAAATAAAGAAAATATATCAGAACTCTAACGAAATAACTTGAAGTGGAATAACAAAATATAATAGGTTACATAATTACTGACCAAGGTTTGACACTTAATAGGTCAAGTGTCCTTATCAGCACTAAACATGCCAAGCACCAGTACTTGTCCTTCTCACTGTCCTATGGGTTGTAATGAGGTGGGGGTCAGAACAATGTTTTGGTGATTGGTAAAATTAGACATCTTGTAGATAACACTAGCTTATGCTGATTGCTCACTATCTCATGTTATGCCAGTTTACATTTTATTATTCGTCTTGACTCCATATCTGCATATGAACTGTTCCCATCTACCTTTCATAAATTTATATCTATGTATATAACTATATATATATATATATCCCATGGTCCCCTAATGAATCTAGATATTGTCCCTATTAGTATCTCTCGTTCCACACCTCGTCAGGATCCATCGCCTCGCTATATCACGATCACCGTATAACTCGAGGAAATCCTATAGTGCGCACCGATGACCTCTACTCCATTAGGCCATGTTCACTGTAGGGATTTTCTACTTTGTCTAATTCCTATTACGTGGATTTGGCTCCACTAAACACCCCGTCGATATTTTGAAGGAATCTCATTGTGGGTTATCTAGATTTTCCCTATGAAACAAACTACCAAACGACTATGGTGGTGCATTGCCCAATTGAATCAACCCTGGTAGGCGGCAAAGATCAATTAGGTGTAACCATGTCCTTCCCGTTGACCACAAGGGACCGATGACGGACCCGGGACCTATGCAACCCTACCCCTAAAAAACAGTGGTACCACATGTGTTGCATAGTGCCTGATCCAACCACCATCCATTTAGATTGCCTAATAAAATCAAGGCAATACCTCTCCTCCCTCTAACTAATTTTGAAGCAAATCTATTTTGGTTGTGCGAGTCTAGCCTCGACATCCACCTAACAATCAATATTCATTATTGCTAATGAACGTATGATTGTTTACGAAGCTTCTGTTTCAAGCACAGTCCTAACCTGAGGGTATTCTTTTCTCTATACTCAAGCATAGAATCTCTACGGGTCTTATAGTTGGATGTGTTTTCGCATTCCAACCTATTCTAATGATCTTATGTCATTTTATTTCTATAATTTAATTATAATAATTCCCATCCATCATAAACACATATCCAAGGCTACTTATATATGTATTCCATATTCATGTATATTTATTCATTTTTCTCTTTCTACATTTCCTCTCCATCGTTTTATATTTGACTCTGAGTCATCATTTTATTATGCATTTTACTTTTCTTCTTCAAGTTCATTTACCTTTTCTCTTATTGGTTATCAATACCATTGCTACTACATTCATTAGTTTCAGCTTTCATTTCTATTCCATATTATTTTCTATTCCTTTTTCTTCTTGCTTATTTCTTTGCATTTTATTTTTCATTACTTGCCATCTTTTTCGTCTTTTTTATTTCATTCTTATTTTAATATTTAACCCTTGGGATTTACTACATTTTACTACACTGGAACTAACCTTTTATCAGATAATTGTTAATTCGGTAAATTTCCATATCTTATTTAATAAAGGAGGTTTGTATGGTGTTTGTAATTACAAGGAGTTATTTTTTATTTCTTAAAGTAGATGTTACAAAATACGGTAATCATCCCTATTTTATACATCTCTTTCTTTTTGTATACATATATATTCCTTGTCATTTCAAAGGTCGTACTTTTATTCAGTTTGAACTTGATTATATATACAACAATATAAATTCCAATGAACTAAAATATCGCTAAAACCCCAAAAATCAAAACAAGCTTTACTTTCAATTCAATACATAACCCTTTGAATAAATATAAATTCATAATCATCACGCACTACATTAAAATTTCATCATATTCATATCCGATGTAAAAATATAAATTTATAATCATTACGCACTTACAATTATAATTCTAATCTGACGTACTAACAATTATATGTCTAATTCGACATATAATATAAATTTCTAATCATTAGAAATAGGCATAATTCAAAATATATTACAACAAAATAAATCCAGTTTTTTCACAAGACATGTATTTTTTCCGCTCACCTTGCTTTTAGCTTTCCCATTCTCCAGATCTTGACTCGTCCTCTTTTTATTTGACTCCCCCTTGCTTTAAATCAATAATAAGAAGGGTATACTTCTATTAAAATTACAGATCTTGAGAAATGATTGAATTTAGATTTTAGATTAGAATTTTAGATTCAAGTTTACCTTCACTTTCGCGCTCTGTATCAACCCTATTATCCTCTTCTCTTATTCCCCACTTTCTTCTACTTATATATTATATATCAATAATAATAATTTTACTATTTTTTTTTCATAATTTGTAGGAGAAGAAAAGGTGGTAGAGTTTTAGTACGCAGCAGATTTTCTAAATGAATTAGGGTTAGGTTAGCTGTTTATTTATAGGGGTTAGGGATTGATTTGGAGCATTAGGTTTACCTAACAAATCTTTTATTTAATCTTAGACATTGCTCAATTACTTCGTGATGAAGTAACACATCACGTCCGTTCATCTAATTCAAAATCACGATCAAGCAGGAGCACGATCGACCCTTATGGACCCATGGTCGACCGCCCATGGTCGACCTAGGGAAGGTCATGATCGACCTATGCTTTGTTTTAAACGGTAATTTTTTATTGTTGTTTGATTTGTTAATTTTCTTCCTTCGTTCAATTGATTTGTTAATTTGTTTCCTCTATTAATCGATCTCATTCAATTCTTACCCTTTTTATAAATTCTTTAAGGTTTTTAATTTAATGTTAACACTTATTAACACCTAATTAGCCTTAATTAATTTTATTACCATATTTACATATATAATTATTTCCGATGCTAAAACTTCAAACGTTAATAACTGTTCCATTTGAACTCCGATCAGAAAACATTATATATGAAAATTGATCAAAAAATCGCCACGAACGCAATTGTGCAAATTTCGTAGTCAAATTATGACATTTATAAAAAAAATCCATTTTTAACTGTTTATTATTAATTAATTAATTTATGTTTAATTAATTAACGTAAAAACGCGGGGTGTTACATTTTCCCTCCAAAGGTTCGATCATGTAAACCTATCGCACATCCATTCTAAACTAACAAATCATGAGTGTGGAAACAATTTTGCAACTGATCGTGTATGGTGCATGGTGTATATTAATATATATGATATGCAAACTGAGTAATTCTAAATTAGCGTCTCCTATATGAATGCTTTCTTTTAAACCAATTTTCGAAAATATAATGCAAACATCCTAAATACTGGCAGTTCTACACGTATCCAACCTTTGAAAACCAAAAACTTGCTTTTACATCCGAATTTTTCCCACGCTTCTACGAATAAAAGTATAGTTCAACCAATTTTGCATCCGATCCCTACCATCCAACATATTAGCACACCATTGTTAACATCTAAGTTTTAGAAAAATTCAGTTTTCTAAACCTATTCTCTTATTCTAGGAAATGGTTTAGATGAAAAATTTCATATTTCCATCCTTTTCATATGTACCCCTTTCCCTTGTATCTTGGAATTTTTTCTTTTGTCCCCATTTGTTTCCAACTTTTCCAAGTGCGGTTTACATAAGTTAATTTCTTTTTAAGCTTTTAATACAAGGTTTATTTCAAAAATCAACTTTTTGGTTACTAACAAGATACGAAGGAAGTGATTCCCTAACTATAACAGTTTTCTCCCTTGTTTCTAATCGTATTTTATTTTACTACAACGTCTACTGCACAGTAAAATTCATACTAACCAACCTGTCAACTAATCCCCAACGTAAGTATGTGGCATTTCCAAAATTAGAAATTTTCTTTTTAATTCAAAAATATTTTTATATTACTTTATAAAATATTCATAACAAATTTTGAAACAATTTGCAAAGATATTTTATTTTTCAAAAGTATACATATGTATAGGTTTTTCAAAACAAATTTTCCACATCTCAAGCAATTGGGGTTTAGTCAACAATACAGTGTCCATAGTGGATTTCTCTTAATTTACGCGGTAAATTTTAAGTTCCAAAAACTTTTCTTTTCTTTTATAATATCAACAAGCACACAAGTTTAATTATATATTTTAGCATTTGAGGTATAAGGACATTGACCTGTGACTACTCAACATTCCTCCCATGTCCTTCGCTTGTTGAAATTTATCAGTCTTATTCCATTTTCATTTTAGTGATATTTAGATAAATTTTCTAAATTTATTTCTTAACTTCAAATCCTACTATTTTCTTTCCTTTTGCATTAGTTGATTGTCTTTTCTAAAATTGCCTTATATTTATTGCCTTCCTATAACATTGCGGTCCATCTTGAAAACAAAATAGAAGGAACATTTTCTATAATATTGCATGTGCCTTTACTCACAATAAAGACAACTAATGCTTGCAACCCAACCTAACTAGAACAACTGTTGGAAGTTACCCCACAACATCAACCAACACTAATGATGTTGTAGCCATATCACTTCATACAAATTGAATGGACCTATAACATGCATCCTACTGAAATCCTTCTATCTTAACTTTGAGTTTTTCAATATTCTCCATGACTGTTTGCCACCTCTTAATCCTCGGTTACCATCTTTATTTAATCTAAACCTTGATGGTATTCTCAAATCTTGCACTCATGTCCAACAAAGTATTCCTAGGTTCTTACCATTATCCTTTATATTATACGGGGGTTCCTTATTACCTTTCCATTAGTAATCATTGCTATCCTCTTCATAGTCTTATCTTTTACCTCGTCTTTCCAAGGCACTAATTCCTATCTACTCCGTATTTAAAATATTGGTTTGATCTTTACATTTTTTTTCAAAGATTAGAAACTTCAAAATTTTTGAAACGTTCAATCTCGAAACCCTTGTCTTTAAAAGTACAACTTAAAACCCCTTATTAGATTCCAAAATACTTAATTTTTTAACCATTTAAAAACTTTAAATTTACAATTTTTGAATTTAACTTATTCATTAAACCTAAGAGAAAATGTTAACTAAAGTTAACTAAAAACGTCTTCCTTTTATTAAAAAAAATCTTTATTAACCTTTGCTTTTTTAAAATTGGGATTTTTAATCAAACTATTTATTAAGTTTTTCTTTCAAAAACTTATTCGTTACATTAGACCATTCTTTTCCGAAAATGCACTTTGCAGTTTTTCCAAAACATCTTTTATAAACTTTTAAACAATAAAACTGGAGTAGATAATAACAACTCTCATTCAATCATTTCTTTCTACGTCCACTTCCAATCTTTAATGGAGTCTCTAATGTCACAAAAGGGAGGACTTTTAAAAGATACTTACAATAAATGCACACAACAATGGAAAATGTCTATTTTTCTTTATTCTGCCTTCAATTTCTTATGCTGCTTCTAACTAGATTACTAGCAAAAAAAATTCATTATCTCCCACATAATTTCTAATTACTACATTTTTTATTATACTTAAGGATCCTATATTAATGCATTAGAACTACTTTTCCCCTTTTCAAAAGGATTGTTAACGTTATAATTCTCTATGTATCACGAAAAAGAGGATTCGTGTTTTGTGTGAGATTACAAGGAATTATATTTCATTTCTTTATTGAAATATATAGTATAAAGTACGGTATTTTCCATATTTTGTACATCTCTTTCTTCACATTTACATTCCTTGTTATTTCAAACAAAACACCTTTATTTGTAATTTATTTGTTTCATAGAAACTTATATTGTTATTCTTTTCATTTCAATGAATTAAATTATCATATCCCAGCCTAATTACAATAAATCAAATCTCATATTGATTTATATTTCATGATTTTTCTACTATTCAACTCTTCAGCCTACACTGCACTAGTTCCAATTAGTCTTTTCTTAATTTACTGTCTTATTACTTGAACCATTGTTATATGTTCGCCTACAGCTTTGTTTTAGGGTTCCAAATCTTCTTTATGTATTATTTATCCATACCCCAATTTATACCACTTCCAATTGTCCAGCCATAAAATGTTTTTATAACTTAAAAATTTTCATTATAAAAAACCCATGAGCTATATTGCTCTCTATTTTTCTTTTAATAGAAATAACTTCCTACAAAATTTCCTTCACTAAAATTTTTAGACTTTTAACGAAACTTTATTTCTATTAAAACTTCATATTTACACTTTTCTTTCTTTGCAAAGAAACTAGCGAGCTATATACGCTCTATAATTCTTCAAAAGAATCCACCTTTTTTTATTAAAACCCATTTTATGGAAACTTTTCAGTTTAACCATACACACACATACATATTTCCAACAAAACTTCATTGTGTAAATATTTTTCCCAAAATCCAATATTTACTTACTTTTCAATCATTTTCATTAAAAATCCTTTTTAGGTATACAATTTATACTTCTTAACCCAAAAAATGGATCAACACCCAGGTTAGAGTTTGAAAGCACCAGCCCTGTTCCGACAGAGCAATTTCACACATCATAGATATAGAAAAAAATAATAAAAGAATGTATACAGAGAATTTATTTGGTGGTTCAGCTGTTAATGAAGCCTACGTCCACTTTATAGTTTTATTAAAGACTTATTGCTATTACAAGAGATGTTTGATTACAAAGCTTTGATTATCTTTTGCTAGATTGAATCCCCAGAGTTGGAATCCACTGGAGAATCATAGTGAATTCCATTTGAGATTGTTGTAAGGGAGTTAGAGGGTGAAGAATAATTCCAACAGAGCTTCAGCAACCAGTCCGGAGAAGATCCCGTTTATGTTGCAGGTAAGATGGTATTTATATGGATCAGAGAGCTTCTGGGCAAGGCCACTTCATCATCTGCTCGCAGGTAGGTAGGGAGCGACCCATGGAGGGTTTGGCTCGCAAACCAAGGCAAAACCATGGGTCGCTGGCGACCCATGCTTTATGGGTCGCTGGCGACCGACGGTCTATGGGTCACTAGCGACCCATAGGCTTGGCTCGTTTGCGGGCCAAAATGTCTTGGCCTCTTTTCATCGTATCTTTAGTTAGCTCATTTGAAGATTCGAGGAGAGGTATGGGTTGCTGATGATCCAAGCACTTAGGATTCTTTTAAAGTTTGGAATTGGAGGTGTTTCCATAGTCTTTTGTCGTCGTTGTTTCGTTTTGATGGTCATTTACTGGCAGTTTGTGCTCAGCTACTGATTGGGCTAAAAGAATGTTGATCTATTGGTTTACTTGATCCCAGTCGTTGCCTTAGTCATATAGCTTGGTCCTCGTTAATCCATTGTCTTAGCTTTTTTGGTTAAGTTCTGAACCATCCTGTTAACATGAGGTTGTTCAGTTTCCTATTGGTTCCTACTAGGTTAAAAACCCGGATAATATTTGCCTCTCGGAGTATATCTTTATTGTAAACAAGGCATGCTCTGGAAGTTATCGCTCTTAATATCCATCCGTCGATTTCCAAGTGATTACATTAGAGCTTTACGAATACGTTAACCCAAAGCTGTTGGTCATATTTCTTTGGTTTTGACTGCTATCGCTTGCCTCAATGGATCAAATTTCTTCCCATAGCTTACCGGCATGCTTTGAAGGGATAGATAAATGTTATAAGATGAGCTCAGGAAAAGTACCCCCGACACTATGGGTCTTTAGTGATTCATTACGTATGGTTGCTAGCGATCCATACTGTTAGAAAATTTCTTTGGGGATTTGGGTCGCTAGCAATCCATGATGGATCGCATGCGAACCAATGCCTTAGGAAATCTTTGCCTCATTCTCTTTGCCTATTTATGCATTCGAACCGATCCTCTTCTTATTTCCATACGACCTAAACCATTCTCGTGCGACCCGAAGCCTTACAACCTGAAACCTTAGAGCGATTCGACCCTAGTTTGCTCGACTCGATTAATCCTCTTCTTGATTCCATCTAGACCAAGTTTTTGGCCTTAATCTCCACTCACAGCACCGTGATTTCTCATCTTACTTTGGAGAAAAACCCTAGCTCGCCATCAGCTAGCCACTGACCTTACTTTGTTGCCGACCTGTCATCAGCTTGCCCCCGATCCACTCCGTAGCTCGCTGAGTTTGATCTCTGATTCTTCTTGTGCCTTCGAATTCAGTTAGAGGTGGGTCATCTTAGTTGGTTTGCTAATTAGGTGTTTGTGTAATGATTTGATGACAAGTTTCCATTTGCAATGTTGATTGTGAGAAGTTCGAGTTGATTGTGGTTTAATGGAGGAAGATAGTAAATTGAGTCATGAGTTGTTTCCCAGAACGACATTCGGGCTTCGGCCCAGTGCTTGACATGTTTTGCTATCTTCATCCATTAGACTAGAATTGACTTGTGTCCAGTTTCACAGCTGTTACTGTATGTCACATCACCAGTCGATCATGACTCTTTCACATAATTTGGACTTATCCTGCTTGCTTGTTGCACACTCGGCATTCCTATAGTGAGAAGAGTTTTCTCCATCACTTCGGACAACGGATCCGTTATCGATCATGGATCGATAACAGGTAAGTGTATAGGAAGTAGAAATAAAAGTAGAAAACGAAGTGACACGGGAAGTTCTTTTCTTTCTCCATTGTGAGCGGACTATCTATACGGGATAGGGCATTTGCAGTCTATCGAGCATCGAGTTCATCCCATATATATAGCACACTTCACTTGCCCCAGTCCGCACTTGAAATCCGACGTTGCGATTATAAGTTAATGTTTCCTTAGAATTCAAGTGTGGCAGGGCGGGCTATTAGTTTAGGATAGATTTACCTGCCCTTTTTCGGACGCAAGTTCTGTTATTTAGAATGAAGCAGTCATCCATTCATCGTAAGTCAATCAAGGGAAGCCCGACGCTCTCAGAAGCCGAATTATCATCCACTTCGCATGCTCAATAGCCAGTTAGTCCCAGTTGGGCCAATCGTGGATCGCACGCCTCCCAAATTTAGAGTTCTGCTTAATCCGCCTGAGAGAGCTTCATCGGTTGTTTCTTCCAAGGTCCTTCGTAAGATCTGTGTGCAACACGGAATTCCCGAAGATGATGTTTGTCTGCCAAAGTAGGACAAAATCGCTCATATGCCTCCACTAGGGTACACCGCTTGCCACTGATACATGTGTTTGAACGGAGCCATGCCTCCCTTAAATGACTTTCTACTTGAGACTCTCTCAAACTTGGGTATTGCCCCATTTTAGCTTCATCCGAATGGCTACGCTATCCTGACTTGCTTGCATGTCCTTTTCATGCAGGCATTCAACCACGCTCCAAGCTTCGACGAGTTGCGGTACTTTATGGCATTCGAAAGGAGAGATGATTTTCCCTCCTTGATTATAATCGAAGCCCGAAGAAATTGAAAAATCATCCAGCGCTAGCAAAACAACTTATCGCAATTCAAGATGCAATATTTCTTGTTAGATGCCCCGAGGGGTTCAATCATCGGTGGACGACAGGGGGTAAGCTTCTTTTTATTCATCAAGATTTTGCATTTTCATGGAATCTCTAACCAACCATATGTCTCTTGTAGTTATTCCAAGGCCGAATAGAGATGCAGCACTCAATGAAGTTTGTGAGACTTTAAAGGCAATCGATGCCGATGAGAGAAGTGTTAAAGTATTACTGACTGATGAAAACTTGCATCGCTATGGACTACTGGCTCCGGGTAGATCTGCCATTCAAGTTGAAATTCCCTCTCCTGCTCGATTCAGGGTTCATACGAGATCTGTTTCGTCCTCCCATGATTCCGAAGAAGGCGCCTCTCAAGAGAGAGAAAACCCGTCTGGAGGATCCACCGATGAAGCCCGTGAGGGGAAAGAGGCTGTTGCAACTAGATTAAGCGGCCTAAGTAGAATGCCTCCAATCCCAGAGGAAGAAGAAGAGGAGTTCAAACAAAGGGTGGGCAAAACCGTGGTGGATTCAGAAAAAGGAAGAGGGAGAGTTTGAAAGTAATAGTGATAAGTCCACTGCCAGTGATTACTTCTTGTCTGAATCCGACGGTGGGCACTCAGAGTCTTATGATGAAACTTTGGGAATGAGTCCCATTCTCTTGAGTTCTCCTCTTCCCGATGCAAGTGGTGAAGGAAAAGCCCCTGAAAATAGAAGACATCAAGATTATCCGAATAGGGATGTCGGAGCAGAGTTTGGAGATTTCAGTGTTGTTTTTGTCGACTTCGATATGCTCATGAAAGGAGACTTTAAATTTGACACAACGCTTCCCAGCTCGGGTGATATTATGCTAGCAGTTTGCCCTGTTCTGCCTACAATAACCAAAGTCAGTCCGATCCCTTCTACCACGGTTGTTCATTCCGGTTTGTGACGCCGTTTTAGGCCCATATTAGAAACACACTGCACATTGCATTGGGATCACACTCACTTCCATTCATCTCTCCATATTTGTTGTGCTTATTTCATCTTCTCAAACTTTTCATGTATGTATCATTCCAAGTATGACGAGGGGACGAGGCTTTTACGACGACTTCGAAGACTTCACCGACTCTCAGTGGTATCCCAAGCGCTCCTCCAACCGCCATCAACTCCGAGAAATGGAGGAGGAATACAGGCGGTGGAAAGAGCTCGAAGCTGAAACCCGTCGCCAGAAAGAAAGAGACCGAGCTCGATCATACAAAGGCGGGTATGAGAAGAGAAGATCTCTTGAGGAAAGAGATAAACCATCGAAAAAGTCAAAGTTTGAACATCGCCCTTATTCTTCAGAGCTTGCCTCAAAACACTCTTTCGTGGGCCATGAAATTCCCATTACTTCTGTTCCGATTCCGCCTTCAACTCAAATATCATCATCTTCTATTGTCACTGCTGCTCCCGGTGCTTCTCGCCCCCACCGAAGACCTGCCTACGTCCTTCCTTCGAGTCCCCCTAAACTTGAGGCAGCGCTTCCTGGTTGGTTCTTAAAGGGGGTCAAGTTTGACCTAGATCTCTACCTCGTTTGCAAGGATTCCTATATGCCGCATCTCCAAGCTATCCAGAGCGACCTAGAATAGGCCGAACGATAGGAGAAGCTCTGTAAACAGCTAGCGGATCCAAACAGAAATAATTATCAGGAGATCCTCTCCTTCGAATTGGAGAAAGATGACTTTGAGAAGGCATTGGCTGAGCGTGATGCCAAGATTAAGCAATTAGAGGAAGAGAAAGCAGCGGCACTGCATGATAGCAAGAGAAATGTCGACACACTGAAAGATGTGAGAGAAGTCCACAGCTGAATAGAAATCGTCTATAGAGACGAGATTTAAAAGGCTCACACGGAGGAGGAGATGTTAAAGCAAGAAGTCAATGCCTGCAGCGCAACGATAGAGGCTCAACGAAAGACTATCGCTGATCATTACCTCATCATTAAAGGGCACAATAGAACTATTTTCAACCATACCGAGATCATTGCCAAGTTATAGGCCCAGGTCACACAGCTCAGTGCCGACAAGACAGCTGCCGAAGTTGAGAAAGCTGCTGTGTGAGCAAATAACTTGGACCTCCAAAGTGCTTTCGAAAGGAAAATGGAGAAGCTGGATGCGACTATTCTGAATTTCTATGTCAATTCTCTGTTGCATCAAGGAAGTCTCAGCTATCTTGGCTCGAAGTTTCCATGCACTCTAGCTCTTATTTGGAAGGAAATCTTATCTCGTTTTGCCGATAGTGGCGACGATTATTCCGTTCAAGAGTTGCGAGATGACTATCTCAACGACGAATCAAAGAAAGTGTTACTTGAGGGCCAGGAAATTCTTCGAGTTGAAAGAGAGAAGGAGGCCACCGATGCTGCCTTAACGACCACCACCGATGTGCTTACCAATCCTTCTATTTCTGACGTGGGCGAATTATCAGAGTAGCTCCACGACCAACCAACGAATTCAGGACTTGAAATTATTCCTCAAGTGGTGGAGCCACCAAAAGAGGGCGAGGGTAGTGAGTACGAAGTAGACATTCTTGAGCATCCCTTTGGTGCAAGTAATGTCCTCGCCTCCTCCGAATTTGGGACTTTCCAGCTTATGCCACAAGAGCAAGAGGAGTTTAATGCTTTCATTTTTGATCTTATAGGTCCATCTACCTTCCCCATTGACGTGCCGACTACTTCAATGCCTATGCCTGCTGCCATTCCAACACCTTCTATGCCTGTTTCTGTTCCTGTTCCGGTTTCTACATTCGCGTCCGGTTCGCAACCTGGGCCAGAAGTTGAAAAGGTAGCCGCACTTCATGGCCTGGACGACCCTTTTGTGTCGTTGGAAGGCGATGTAACGGCAGCAAAGACCAAGGAGCAGGAGACTCAAACGGAGCCACTGCAGAAGACTCAAAACGAGCTGGTTACCGTCAAGAGGGAAAAGGTCAAAGCGATCAAAGCCTCCAAAAGCTCCCGCAAATCTCGAAGGCGAAAGACAAAGGGAGAGGCTTCTGAGAAGGCTTTGGAGGAAGATGAGGACATTGCCACCGAGTTATTCGTTGACATTAGCGGTAGTGACACCACTCCTAAGAAGAAGCAGAAGTTGTCGATCAAGGGCGGAAAGGGAAGCGGTGGCAAGAAACATTGAGCGGCTTGTATAAAGATTAACTTGATTTTGGTCAACAGCTTGCTGGAAGATTGACTTGTTTTTGTTTCTTTTTGAGTCATTATGTTCAAGTGCAGAGCCTGCACTTTGCGTCTTTACGGTAGAGTCTGTATTTTCTTTTGGTTGGTCGGTGTTGTGTGGGTACGGCCCCCACATTTTGACCCTGTGTACAGAAAATTATAAGTAATATATTGATATTCTGACTGTATTCTTATCTGTCTATTCATATATGTTCTATGTACTTGTGCTTATTTCATTTCATACTTTTCTAGTTCTATGATTATATCCAAAGCCCTTCATTTGAAGTAACAAAACTTAGAGATTAACAAAACTTAGAAATTAACAGCACTTTGTAAATTAACAAAACTTAAGAATTTCTTTGTTAACTTCTTTGTTTTAAAAAAATTTACTTGGAGTGACAGTACTTGTGAACTTATTGCTTTCACGTGTTTTTGTTCGGGTCCTGGTGTATGCCCCCAATTCACAGGGCTGTTTACTTCAAGCAATTTTCAAATGACCGAAAACATAAGGTTTATATAACTCTTATATCAAACTTGAAATTTGGCTAAGTTACAACTTGATCCCCCTTTCTTTGGAAGTTTTGCAACTTTAGCATGTAATCCCGGTTTCTGGCAATATTCTGATAAGAACGCAAGGAGTGTAAGTTCAGATGCGCTGCTTATGAGACGTGCGACTTTTTGTGCTCCTTGGCGTTGCCTATCTTTGGGCAACGCAAGGAGCGAGGAGTTAACCGTTTAGTACCCCTTAGCGTTGCCTATCTCCAAGCAACGCGAGGAGTTAGATTTTGGTGTGCGGCTTATGAGATGTGCGGCTTTTGGTGCTCCTTGGCGTTACCTATCTTCGGGCAATGCAAGGAGTGTAAACTTGGATGCTCCTCGACGTTGCCTATCTCCGGGCAACGCGAGGAGTTTGTTTTCGATGCGCGGCATATGAGATGCACGGCTTTTGGAGCTCCTTGGCGTTGCCTATTGCCAGGCAACACGAGGAGTGTAAATTCTAATGCTCCTTGGCATTGCCTATCTTAGGGCAACACAAGGAGTTTAAATTATGATGCTCCTCAGCGTTGCCTATCTCCGGGCAACGCGAGGAGTTAGTTTTTTTAATGCTCCTCGTCGTTGCCTATCTTTGGGCAATGCGAGGAGTTAGGTTTTTAAGTTCTCCCAACGTTGCCTATCTCCGGGCAATGCGGGGGGAGGGGTAGGGGGTTAGTTTTTTAAGTGCTCCCCGGCGTTGCCTATCTCCGGGCAACGCGAGGAGTTAGTTTTTGAAGTGCTCCCCGGCGTTGCCTATCTCCGGGCAACGCGAGGGGATTAGTTTTTGAAGTGCTCCCCAGCGTTGCCTATCTACGGGCAATGCATGGAGTTAGTTTTTGATCTCCCAGCGTTGCCAGGGCAACATTGATTCTTTGAGAGGCAAGGATCGGGTTCCACCGATCCAACGGTATGAGTCAATTTGCTTCCTTCGACCACGCATGTATTTATTATGGACACGGTTTTGTCGGTTTGGAAAAGCAAATCGAATTTTATTAAGGAAAGAATGATAGATTCTTTGCCTATTTACAATGCCTCCGGCATTTCTGGGATGGCTTATTTGCTGAAAAATAATGAATACATAAAGTAGTTTTTTAAATGAAATAACGGCGGAGCGATTCGCTATTCCAGGCTCTGGGAATTGGATCCCGTCGACGATTGTTAGCTTGAAAGTCTCATCCCTGAGCTTTTAATTAACGACATATGGTCCTTCCCAGTTTGATCCGAAGGCCTACGGAATAGGGTAAACTCGCTTGAGCACAAGATCTCCAACTTCGAAGGTTTGACTATGAACTTTGGAGTTGAAGTACCATGCAACCCTTTTTTGGTGGGCTGTAGTTCTCAACTCTGCTTCTTCTCTTTTTTTCGTTGACCATGTCTAGCGATTCGAGTAGGAGTTACTCGTTTTGTTTTTGATTGAAATTCTGCCTTCGGTGCAAGGGGACTTCTAATTCAACAGGAACCATTACTTCTGAACCATATGCTAAGGAGAATGGAGTGTGGCCAGTTGTCGCTGTGTGTGTTGTCCTGTAAGCCCGTAATGTGAGTGGAAGTTCATCAATCCAATTTCATTTTGCTTTTGTTAGTCACTTTTTGATGGTGGATTTGATGATCTTGTTTATTGATTCCACTTGCCCATTTGCTTGCAGATGAGCCACTGTAGAAAAGCGATTTGGAAGCGCTTGCAGAAGTCTTTGAACTCGGCACTTTCGAATTGAGTTCCATTGTCAGTGATGATTTTTTGCGGCACACCAAACCTGCAAATGATGTTTTTAGTAACAAAGTTAATAGCTTTCTTTGTGGTTATAGTGGCTAGCTGTTCCGCTTCGGCCCATTTTGTGAAATAATCTACGGCAACTATAGCATGGCCCCTCCTTTTGCTATTGGCAAGACGCCAATCAAGTCGATTTCCCATATTGCGAACGGTCATGGACTGACCATCTGCGTTAGCTCCATTGAGGGAGTTCTTTTAAGTTTGCTGAATCTTTGATAGCGATCGCATCTCCTGGCATAATCTGCAGCGTCGCGATTTATCGTTTGCCAGAAATACCCATACCGAAGGACTTTCTTTGCAAGGGTCTGCCCCCAAGTGTGGTCTCCACATTCGCCTTCATGTACCTCCTTTAGGATTCTTCATGCTTCACCATCGGTCACACACCTAAGAAGAGGGGTCGAGAATCCCCTTCGATAGAGTATCCCATCTTGTATCATGAACTGTGGCGCCTTCCCGAGGAGCTTCTTTTGTTGATTTCGGTCAGTTGGAAGGGTTCTTGCAAGTAGATAGTCCTTTATCAGTGTCATCCATGTATCCGGTTTGACGGTGGTTTCAAGAATCCAGTCTACGTCCATTTCGTCTATGCTTGGGTTGGTTAGAGTTCCAACCAGGACCAACCCCAATGACTAAGCTTCTCCGGAACTTGCCAGCTTAGCCAAATAATATTCCTTGGTGTTTTGCTCCCATGGGATGTGAGTCATAGTGTAGTGCTCAATGTCGCTTAGCAGTTCTTGTACTTTGGACAGGTACGGGGCAAGATTCTCACCACATGCTTCATATTCCTCTTTTACTTGACAGATGACCAGTTGTGAATCGCTGTATATGTGAATAGCTTTTATTTTGAGCTCCTTCACAACTTTTAGTCCAACGATCAGTGCTTCGTATTCTGCTTTTGTTTGTGGTGGGGAATTCCAAGCGCAAAGCATAGCTAATGGCCCACCCCTCGGGGTTTTCAAGCACTACCCCTACTTCCAAACAGAAGTTGTTGGATGCGCCGTCGATGAAGAGCTTCCATTACGTGTCTGTTTCTGACTGAATTTCCTCCTCGTCATCCCGTATAGTAAATTCAGCGATGAAGTCGGCCAACGCCTGCCCGTTGATGGCTTTCCTGGGGTGATATGCTATGTCATATTGACTCAGCTCTATATTCCACTTGAGTAGTTGTCCGGAAGTTTCTGGCCGGTATAAAACTTGCTTCAGGGGTTGGTCAGTCAATACTTTGATTGGATGAGCTTGAAAATATGGTCGTAACTTTCGGGACACGATCAAAAGGCAATACGCTAGCTTCTCCAGTTTTAGGTAATTTTTCTCGGCTCCGGTGAATCGTTTGCTAATGTAGTACACGGGTTGTTGGATTCTCGCTTGTTCCTACACGAGGGTAGTGCTGAGTGCGTGCGGGGAAACTGCTAAATAGATGAATAGGTCTTCTCCATCCACCGACTTTGATAAGATTAGGGGAGCTTCCATGTGTCATAGCAATTCCTCGAAAGCTGTCTGACAAGCTTCACTCCATTCAAAGTTTTTCTTTCCCTTCTTCAGTGCATCGAAGAATGGTATGCACTTGTTTGTAGCTTTTGAGATGAATCGACTCAGTGCTGTGACTTTTCCGTTCAAGCTTTGAAGTTACTTCTTATTTTTGGGGGCTTGGACTTCCCGTAACGCTGTTATTTGCTTTGGATTCGCTTCGATGCCCCGGGCACTTACTATGAGCCCCAAGAATTTCCCAAAGGCTACTCCGAAGTGACATTTGAGCGCGTTGAGCTTCATTCTGTATTTTTGGAGTATCTCAAACATCTCAGCGAGGTTGTCTAGATGGTTAGCTACTCGAGATTTTACCAGCATGTCGTCCACGTAAACTTCTATAGTCTTTCCAATCTGGCGTTTGAACATAGTATTCACTAGCCTTTGGTACATTGACCCTACATTTTTCAAGCCGAATGGCATTACCCTGTAGTAGTACAATCCCAAATCAGTGATGGAACTGGTGTTCTCTTGATCTGGCTCATGCATCAGGATCTGGTTATAGCCCAAGTATGCATCCATAAACGACAGCAGACAATGTCCCACCGTTCCATCCACAAGCCGGTCAATTCTAGGGAGTGGGAAGCTATCCTTCGGACAGGCTTTGTTTAGGTCCAAGAAATCAATATAGGTTCGCCATTTTCCATTAGACTTCATGACTAGGACTGGGTTCGATACCCATCAATGGTAAATTGCATCCCGAATGAATCTGTTAGCCATCTACTTGTCAACCTCCTCTCTCAATGCCTTGGACCGTTCGGGGCCCAAGCTGTGCCTTTTTTGCTTTACTGTTGTGAATTTGGGGTCAATATTGAGAGCGTGGCAGGCAATTTCAGGTGATACCCCACACATATCGGAGTTTGTCCAAGCAAATACATCCAAATTGGCGCAAAGGAATTTGGTTAGTTCTGACCGCATCTTGTTTCCAAGCTAAGGCCCAATTTTCAGGACTCGCGTTGGGTCATCCATACAGACTAGGACAGACACCGTCAATTCCGCCGGTGCTGCTCGATCCTCCCCTGAGCTCTTCTTCCTAGGGTCCAAAGCCTTGTCGAATCGGCTATAGTCCCCAAGCCAGGGCGACTCTATAGTTGCTATTCGGAGGTTTCACGGATGTGGAGGGATTTCCCCACATCCTTTCCTTTTTCCTTTCTTCTTGACCCGCACAATTCCACGATGTAGCAATCCCGGGCAACGCTTTGGTCTCCTTTCACAATTCCGACTCCGTGCACGGTAGGGAACTTCATTGTAAGGCACCATAGGGCCAATGCTATTCTAAAGTCAGCTAATGCGGGCCATCCTAAGAATGCATTGTATGTTGACATTTCATCCACGATCACAAAAGTCTTAATGAGGGTAACCATTCGCTCACCCTCTCCAAGCTCCAAAGGTAGGTCAATTGTTCCCACCAGCTGTTTGGGTTCACCGGTAAACCCTTGAATCTTTATTTGGCACGCGGACACGCTTTTCATGCCAATCTTCATTTGATTGAAAGTACTTCTGAAAAGTATGTTAACTGAATTGCCACTATCAACTAGCACTCGCAGACTATGACATGCCTGATTCCTACTGTCACCACCATTGGATCAAGAGTTGAAGCTTCAATCCTTTCGGTGTCCCGATTGCGGAACACTATGTCATCACTCAAAACCTTTTACAACTTGACCGGAGTTTCATCATCTATTGCTAAACATGATTCCTTTAGGGCATGCTTTAACGAACTAGCATATTGCTTCATCTCTCCCCAACTTCTTTGGTCGGGATGTGGTCCCCCAGATATTGTTCTAATAATAAGCCTCTGGTCGGTTCGTTTCGACCCTTCTTTACTTGTTCCAGCTCGATTTCTTTGTTCTCTAGGAGGTTGAGGGGCCACAGATTCATTGGGTTTTTGTGGCTTTTTCACGTATTGTTGAAGCTTGTTGTCTCAGATCAACCCTTTAAGATGGCGGCATTCGTTTGTATTATGGCTATGTGTCTCGTAGAAGCAGAAGAATTTCCTTGAGCGCTTTTGCTGTTCCGTTGCCTCTTTTCTAAGAGGTTTCTTATATTCTTCAGTCTCTTGTGTTGCGAGATAAATATTCTCCGGAGTATCATTCAGAGGGGTATAGTCTTCATGTCTAAACTCTCTAAATCTTTTGTTGCTGCCATCATTATTTCTTTTATCGTAGTTCTGGTTTCTTCTCTTCTGATTCCCACTCTTCCCCGCGACTCCTTGAGTACTTCCAGGATCGCGCATGTTTTGATTTACTGCCATGTCATTTTGTCCGGTGTTCATCTGTTGTATACCAGCAGACTTTCTTTCCAACTCCTGTGCTTCCTCCAATCTCAAGTTGGCTTGCTTTATGACTGAAGTCTTTCCTGTTGGTAGGTTGCTTCGTCTTAATCCATTTCCCGAACTCCATTTTCGGGTGAATAGCGCGGACTAACGCCATAAAAACCATATCCTCATTGGGGTTGCTTACTTCCGTCACCGCGGTGTTAAACCTGTTCATGAATGATTTCAATGACTCGTTGCGCCCTTAGACCAATCTGGATAGGGACATGACGTCCTTTGGTTGCGTGGTATGGAGCCTGAAATGGTTAAGGAACTTTGTTGCAAGTTGGTCAAAGGTATAAATAGATCTTGGGGGGTCTGGTGAACCACATAGATGCGACTCCTTCTAGAAAAATAGGGGAACATCGACAGCGAACGACCTCTGGAGCATTGGTTCCGTCCATATACCAACTATACTTGTACAAATGGGGTTTTTGGGTCCTTTGTTCCATTGTATGAGGGGATAGTTGGCCAAGTGAATTCGTTTGGGTATCTTTCATTCAAGATTACGTCGGTATAAGGGGTGCGACTCAGGTCAGATCCCCATTCATCATCCTTTCGGTTTTTACTCTTGTCCATCAACCGTTTGACCATGTCTGCTATGTATGCCTCTGATGTCCGGTAGTCCTGGGGGCGACAGCCGATCACTGCGCCAAGAGTTTGGTTCTGCAAATGGTCTTGACGTGTGGGTTGAAGCCTAGGCTCTCCTATCTCCAGGAGGGCCACTTCCATAGGATCCCGTTGGCCTGCAGTTGGCCTGATTGGGGCAGTTTGGACGTTTCTAGCATCTTCGAACGCATTGACGTTCTCTTCCATCTGATTGCCTTGCTCACCATCTTCTGAACCGGAGAGATTGACAGCTATATCTTCCTATGGGGTTTTGGCCCCTTGATTCAGATTCAAGATCAATTGCCTTGCGCCAAGTGGAGTATTCTTATTCTCCTCCACGTTGCATCCTGTTGTTACCCTTCTTTGTGGCTGCTTTCCGTTCCTTCTATACATATCAAAAACGGGGGAATTCTCTTGTTATACAGTAGTTACTGGTTCAGGCACAGTCCTTGTAGCGGGGTTTGATTGTAGGGTCAAAAGAGCATTGAGCTTCTCCATTAGAGCCTTTTGACTATTTTCCATTTTTTGGTTGATCTCCTCAGCCATCTTATTCAGCTCGTCCCTGGTGACAACTTCATGCTGACTGGAGGACACTTGTGCCTAGTTTCTTGAGTTAGCACCATTTACTTCAACTTGTTGGAGACTAGCGCCTTCTTCAGCTATTACCGCCCCTACAAATCTCCCAGAGACAGTTCTTCTTCTTCCAAGAGCCGTTGATCCTAAAACAGCAAGTTCTTCAAGCAAAGATTGAGGATCTAACTTCTAGACCTATGGGATCCAAAGTATAGATACCTAGATCTGGATCCTGAGTTGGATTCTCAGTGAAAGCACCAAAATGTTAGCCCAAGAAATGGATCAACACCCAGGTTAGAGTTTGAAAGCACCAGCGCTATTCTGACTGATTGCTGTTACAAGAGATGTTTGACTACAAACCTTTGATTATCTTTTGCTAGATTGAATCCCCAGAGTTGTAATCCACTGGAGAATCACGATGAATTCCTTTTGAAATTGTTGTGAAGGAGGTAGAGAGTGAAGAATAATTCAAACAGAGCTTCAGCAACCAGTCCGGAGAAGATCCCGTTTATGTTGCAGGTAGGATCGTATTTACATGGATCAGAGAGCTTCTGGGCCATGCCACTTCATCATCTACTTGCAGGTAGGTAGGGAACGATCTGGGGGTTGGCTCGCAAACCGAGGCAAAATCATGGGTCGCTGGTGACCTATGGTCTATGGGTCGCTAGCGACCCATAGACCTGGCTCGTTTGCGAGCCAATGTCTTGGCCTCTTTTCATCATATCCTTAGTTAGCTGATTTGAAGATTCGAGGAGAGGTATGGGTCGCTGATGATCCAAGCACTTAGGATTTTTCTGGAGTTTGGAATTGGAGGTGTTTCTATAGTCTTTTGTCGTCGTCGTTTCATTTTGATGGCCATTTACTGGCAGTTTGTGCTCAGGTGCTGATTGGGCTAAAAGAATGCTGATCTCTCGATTTATTTGATCCCAGTCATTGCCATAGTCATATAGCTTGCATTAATCCCTTGTCTTAGCTTTTTTGGTTAAGTTCTGAACCATACTGTTAACACGAGGTTGTTCTGTTTCCTATTGGTCCCTGCTGGGTTAAAAACGCGGATAACAATACTCTTTCTTAATATTCAAAAATTACTTATTATTAGGTTGGACTTAAAGTGGATTTCTAACTGTTCCCTTAAGAACATCTTTCCTTCAATTTACTAACCTGTTCCTTTCTCAATATTGAAAATCTAATTATCTATTAGGAATTTCCACATCTTCCACTATCTATAACATATGGATTCTTATTTTCCCTTTATTTGTACATACTGTATATCATCAATCGACAATCATATGAGAATCTGCAACCATTAGGCTACTAAGGCCTGACTAACGAGTCATGTACCATCCAGCTTCAGGGACTTCCCATACATAACTAATCTTATAGTTGGAACTAATAGGATTTAAAGTATAGTATATTTATAGGTAAAATACAAATACGTTCACTCAGTGTTTCCTAGCTTTTCAAGATCGACTAACCTAAGCTCTGATAACAAATATGATAACCCGTACCCTAGTAGGCTTGAATTTTCGCTAAATCGAAAACTCAAGTCCACCAAAGTATGGATTATTGGTCTAGTATCATGCAAATAAAATAAAGAATGTATATCAGAGCTCTAACGAAATAACTTGCAGCGGAATAATAAAATATAATAGGTTACATAATTACCGACCAAGATTTGACACTTCAAAGATCAAGTGTCCTTGCCAGCACTGAACACGCCAAGCACCAGTACTTGTCCTTCTTACTATCCCATGGTTGTAATGTGGAAGGGGTCATAACATCGTTCTGGTGATTGGTAAAATTAGACATCTTTTACATAACAATATCTTATGCCGATTATTCACTATCTCATATTATGTCTGTTTACATTTTATTAGTCGTCTCGACTCTATATCCGCGTACAAACTATTCCCGTCTACCATCCATAGATTTATATCTGTGTATATAACTATGTGTATATATATCACATGGTCTCTTAATGAACCTAGATACTATCCCCATTAGTATTTCTTGTTCCGCACCTCGTTAGGATCCATCATCTCGATGCATCACGATCACCGTATAACTTAAGGAAATCCTATAGTGAGCACCGACGACCTCTACCCCATTAGGCGTGTTCACTTTGGGGATTTTCTAATTTGTCTACTTCCTATTATGTGAACTCGACTCCACTAACTACCCCATCTATGTTTTGAAGGAATCTCGTTGTGGGTTATCTTGCCTTGCCTTATCGAACAAACTAGCAAACAACTGTGGTGGTGCATTACTCAATTGAATCAACCTTGGTACACGGTGAAGATTAATTAGGTGTAACCCTATCCTTCCCCTTGACGGCAAGGGCCCGATGATGGACCGGGGACCTATGCAACCCTACCCCTAAAAAAACAGGTACCACACGTGTTGCATAGTGTCCGATCCAACCACCGTCCATTTAAATTGCCTAACACAATCAAGGCAATACACCCCTCTAACTAATTTTGAAGCAGACCTATTTTGACTATGTGAGTCCAACCTCAACATCCGCCTTACAATCAATGTTCATTATTGCTATGACTGTTTACGGAGCTTCTATTTCAAGCGCAGTCCTAACATTAGGGTATCCCTTTCTCTATAAGCAAGCGTATACTCTCCATGGGTCCTATAGTTAGTTGTGTTTCCGCATTCCAACCTACTCTAATGACCTTAATGTCATTTTATTTCTATAATCAAATTATAATAATTCACACCCATCATAAACGCATATTTGAGGCTACTTATATACATATTCCATATTCACATATTTATTCTTTTTAGTCTTTCTACATTTCCTCTACATCCTTTAATATTTGACCCTAAGTCATCATTTTATTATGGGTATTACTTTTCTTCTTCAAGTTCATTTATCTTTTCTTACCAATACCGTTGCTACTACATTCATTAGTTTCAGCTTCCAATTCTATTATGTATTATTTTCTATTCCTTTTTCTTCTTGCCTATTTCTCTGCATTTTATTTTTCATTACCTCCCATCTTATTCGTCCTTTTTACTTCATTCTTATCTTAATATTTAACCCTTGGGATTTACTACATTTTAGTACATTGGAACTAACCATTTTTTAAATAATTGTTAACACAGTAAATTTCTATATCTTATTTAAAAAATGAGGTTTGTGCAGTGTTTGTAATACCAAGGAATTATTTTTTTATTTCTTGAAATAGATGGTACAAAATACGGTAATCATCCATAGTTTGCACATCTCTTTCTTCTTGTATGCATATATCTATTCCTTGTCGTTCTAAACGTTGCACTTTTATTCAGTTTGAACTTAATTATATATATAAATTTACTTGCAACAATATAAATTCTAATGAATTAAAATATCACTTAAACCCTAAAAATCAAAACGAGCTTTACTTTCAATTCAATACATAACCCGTCAAATAAATATAAATTCCTAATCATTATGCAGTACATTAAAATTTCATCATATTCATTTCCAACGTAAGAATATAAATTTCTAATCATTACACACTTGAAATTATAATTCTAATCCGACATACTTATAATTATAATTCTAATTCGACGTATAATATAAATTTCTAATCATTAGAAATAGGCGTAATTCAAATAGATTACGAAGAAATAAATCCAGTTTTATTACAAGACATGTAATTTTTCCACTCACCTTGCTTTTAGCTTTCCCATTCTCCAAATCTAGTTCTATTCTCTTTTTATTTGACTTCCTCTTACTTCAAACAATAATATAAAGGTATACTTTTATTAAAATTACAGATCTTTGGAAATGATTAAATTTATATTTTAGATTAGAATTTTAGACTTTAGTTTACCTTTACTTCCACCTTTGAATTAGCCCTATTATCCTCTTCTCTTATTCTTTGCTTTCTTCTACTTATATATGTATATATCTATTATAATACTTTTACTACTTTTTTCAGAATTTGGAGGTGTAGAGAAAGTGGCAAAGTTTCAGTATGTAGTAGTTTTTCTAAATGAATTAGGGTCAGTTTAGTTGTTTATTTATAGGGGTCAGGGATTGATATGGAGCGTTAGATTTACCTAGCAAATCTTTAATTTAATCTTGGACATAGCTCTACTTCGTGATGAAGTAACACATCACGTCCGTCCATCTCCTATTCAAAATCACGATCAAATACGAGCACAGTCAACACTTATGGACCCATGGTCGACCGCCCATGGTCGACCTATGGAAGGTCATGGTCGACTTATGCATTGTTTTGAACGGTAATTTTTGTTTGTTGTTTAATTTGTTAATTTTCTTCGTCCGTTCAATTGATTTTGTGAATTATTTTCCACTACTAATTGATCTCATTCAATTCTTACCTTTTTTATAAATTCTCTATGATTTTTAATTAATGTTAACACTTATTAACACCTAATTAACCTTAATTGATTTTATTACCATATTTACATATATAATTATTTCCAATCCTAAAACTTCAAAAGCCAATACTTTTCCGTTTGAATTCCGATCGAAAAACATTATTTATGAAAATTGTTTAGAAAATTGCTACGAACATAATGGTGCAAGTTTCATAGTCAAATCATGATATTTGTAAAAATTTCATTTTTCATCGTTTACCATTTATTAATTAATTTCTATTTAATTAATTAATGTAAAAACGCGAGGTGTTACATTCTTCCCCCTTAAAAGAATTTCATCCCCGAAATTCCGCAAGGGTTCGATCGTGTAAACCTATCGCACATCCATTCTAAACTAACAAATCATGAGTGTGCAAACAATTTTGCAACTAATTGTGTACGGTGCATGGTGTATCGCAACATATATGATATGAAAACTTAGCAATTCTAAATTGGCGCCTCCTATATGGATGCTTTTTTTAAAACCAATTTTTGAAAATATGATGCAAATACCTGAAATATACTAGCAGTTCTACATGTATGCAACCTTTGAAAACCAAAAGCTTGCTTTTACATCTAAAATTTTCCCACACTTCTATGAATAAAAGTATAGTTCAACCAATTTTGCATCCAATCTCTACCATCTAAAATCTTAGCACACCATTGCGAACATCTAAGTTTAAGAAAAATTCAGTTTTCTAAACCTATTCTCTTACTCTAGGAAAGGGTCTAGCATTAAATCCAATATCTTCAAGAAAGTGCTACCAATCGAAGAGATTTACGCACCTTTCTTTTATTTGATTCGAATTTGTGTTTGGTTCGGAAACAATGGAGGATTGGTGTTTTAGATATTTAGCTAGTGGTATGAGAGATGATAATAAAATAGTGAACTCAAAAGTGTATGGGGTAATGGGTTTAAATAACAAAAGTAGGAGAGAAAAGTGGATCTAGATCCTTTCTTTTCTTTCGAACCCAAAAATATCAAGCATATCACTCCTCCCCTCCTCTTGTTTGGTCAACCACAACATCAGTTAATTTACATTTAAATCAAATTCAAATACAAATTGATATCTGTTATCCCACCTTTTGGTCAAAGCTGGAATATCAACAAATTGACAAGAAATGATGGATACCAGGATTGGAGATCGATTAGAAACAAGGTTGTGATCGATGTCGTCGAAATTTGTCCAAGCTCCGATCAAGACAGAATCGATTGGGAATGATGATCAAGGCTAGGAGAGGCTACGTTTTAATTTTCAGATCAATCGGAGCTCGTATGCACGAGATATGGATGGGGCAAAGTATGTGAAAAGTGGTTCGGATCGATACATTTCGTATCGATCCGGCATAGGTACGAACGTATTGTTCGTATCGGTCAATATGGATGCGAACAATGCATTCATATCGATCAGGTAGGAAGGATCAGAGGACTTTGGCTTGATGGCGATGGACTTGGATTGAACAGATAGGCGCATGATGATTTATTCGATTCGATGGTTTCGGTCAGGATGGATTCAGGCTACCGGTTTCGTATCGATACATTTCATATCCATAGGAATGCGAGGGTTGATGGTGCATTTTGT
Organism: Allium fistulosum; assembly: GCA_030737815.1. NCBI lineage: Eukaryota > Viridiplantae > Streptophyta > Magnoliopsida > Asparagales > Amaryllidaceae > Allium > Allium fistulosum. The sequence continues at coordinate 872,033,076 of CM060903.1, read as the reverse complement.
ATCGATCGTGGCTGGAATTGATACGAAGGAAGGACAGATGCGTATGGATACGAAGGACTCAGGGACAACGTTCGTATCGATCATATTCGAGCCGATTGATACGAAGGAAATAGTCAGAGCGGCACGAATGGATGGATACGAACTAGGCACAAAGAATGAATACGAACTGGAAGTATGCTCGAATCAAGGGAAGAAAAGATCAACGTGGAGAAATCTCTGGAATAACACGTTCAACACGGCATGAAAAGCGGATCAAGCCCCGAAGATAAGGCCACGTCACATCGCACGCGCGTGTCTCGATCGAGTCAAAGGGAATGGATACGAAATCATGGATTCGAAATAGACGGCCTGCCAATAAACCCCAATTCGAATCGATCATATCTCCTAAACCACAAATCCAAATACTATGAAATTTTCACAGGAGCTTACGTACATGTTGAAGAATGTTCTCACCAAATTTCAGCTCGATTGGATCATTTCTTGATCGATACGAAATTGCTTCGTATCGATCCTGGAACGGGCCCAGATTTCCTAGACGCGGGCATGTGGGCCCATTCACGTGCCAGAAGTGGTCTCCCTAAATTTAGGCGAAATATCAGCCTCATACACCTATAAATAGATCCCTAGATCATTCAAGAAAGGGGGGCTGGGTTCATAAGCGCCCAGACTCTACCGGATTCAATTCTACACTTCATCATCGCTGTTAAACTCGAATTTCTTCATTGTAATTGCTGTATTCAACTGTACTCAGCAAGGATAATCAATAAAGGATAAAACTTTGGAGTGGACGTAGGCCGGAGATAGCCGAACCACTATAAATTTTGTGTCTCTATTCATTATTTCTGGATTGTTGTTCGCTGTGTCATTAGATCTGTGACTAATACTGTTGATTTATATTCATTGTTTAGTGCTTTCACGATACTTGGGGTTTGCGACCATTTTTGGCGCAAACAGTATCGTATATTGATGCGTCCATAATTAACTTTTATATGCCTACTATTTTCAGTACCGATCAACACAAATAAAATAAAATTTTATAATTAATATTTTACAAATGTTAATTAATTTACAACAATTATAAGTTAATTAAATTAGATGGTACTCAGAGTTTTTGACATTGTAGTTATGTGACTCTAGGTGAAAATTTGATCTGTGATTAATATCGAACAATTTGAATATTAATGTTCACACGTCACTTTAGCTAGTAATGTGATAGTTTGCTTGAATTCATCACTTACACGGTTTCGGGTAAAAATCCAATTTTACTATTTTAAGTGATCCCTTATAGTGATAAATATTTACACAAATTCTCTTCGTTAAAATATATCACATTAGGACTTATGAAATTTGGTACTGGTCAAAATTCTAATATCGTCCACATTAAACTTTTACAGTCCAAACACCAAGTCCTTTGTTTAATAATAACACTTATTATTAAATCAACTGCTATGGTTAGAGACTTTGACTTTGAGTTGACTCTAATTGACTGTGATGCTAACCTCATATAACCAAAGAGACAAATTCTCTATTGAATAGTGTTTCACTTTCAATGCTACAACTCAAACTCAATTATAGTCGTTCGATGGACGTTGTGCCATGATTTAACTATAATCAAATTGGAGTGCCTACATTGAAGTTTAACAATATTCTTAAGTTGAGAGAACTATGTGATATTGTCACCTTGATATTTTTTGTTTGACCTTGGTTATATTAACCAAAAGAAAACGATCGAGTGAATCATTCCATAGTTATCAAATACTATCAATACGTAACCACTTGGTGCCCCCCAACAACCTTGAGTAATAACCTACTCAACATTTGAAGAGCGTTACGTACTCTAGTCTCAATGAATGTATCGTATCCAATCTCAATACATCTTGACTTGGAATATTTAAAATGATATGCTTATTATATTATGATAAATTGCTCATGATTACAACACACTATAATTATTATCACAAAACATACCATTTATGGATTTTTTATTAAATACATTTAAATTAAATAATTAATCAATATAACATATTATAAAAAGTATATAATAGAAAGAAAACCACCTTTTATTTCAATTCAGATTTTATTGCAGAGTTAATAATTTACAATAAATTATAGAATTACCCCTAGGGCATACACCTAACTCTATCAATCTCCACTTGCACTTGGGTCCAATTATGGAATCTCAATCCTATCCCTTCGATCGGTTTGAGGAGAACTGATTGAGCTAGTCCCTCATGAACGGATCGGTTATGTTTTCTTTCGTATCTACTCGTATCATGATCTATTTTTTCTTAACAAATTCTCCAATCAGGTGGAAATTTTGAAGAATGACATCGATTTTTTATGTGCTCTAGGTTCCTTTGCGTATGCATCGCTGCACTATTGTCGTAAAACAATGTCATCATTTTCTCCGTGTTGGGAATGACTCATAGCTTACTCAAACATGCGCTTATCCAGACCGCTTCCTTAGCTACTTCATCGAGGGCGAGGTATCTCGGCCTCCATCATGGAATCAGCTACCCTTTCCTATTTGAAACCTTTTCAACTTACGGTCCCATCATTTATGGTAAAGATGTAACCTAACATTGACTTACTGTTGTCATTATCACGTTGAAAGCTAGAGTATGTATACCCCTTCATAAGGAGACCACCATTCCCATATATTAGGAATAAGTCCCTAGTATATTTTTAATAGTTTATTATACATTTTACAGCTATCCAATGCTTTCTCCAAGATTAAACGAGTATTGGCTTATGCATCCTTATGCATATGCCACATCTAATCTAGTACATAACATAGCGTACATTATGGAGCTGATTACCGAAGCATATAGTATCCACTTTATACGATCTTTCTCCTTATTAATTTGAGGAGCATCCTTCTTAGAAAGGTAGTTCCAGATTGCATTGGAACATTTTTGTGCTTAGATTTCTCTATATCGAGCCTTTTCAGTATGGTGTCTATGTATAGAGATTAGGACAATCCCAACAACCTCTTAGATCTATCTGTATTGATCTTTATACCCAACATATAGGCTGGCTATCCCAAATCCTTCATAGAGAAATTCTTGAAAAGCCAAGCTTTCATTGATTGCAACAATGAAACGTCATTACCAATCAATAGTAGATCATCGACAAACACAACAACACTTCATTGTTTCTTTTAGTATATGCATGCTTCCTCTGTATTCTGATGAAAAAAACCAAACTGTCTGATTACTTTTTCAAAACACTTATTCCAACTTCTTGAAGCTTGTTTAAGTCCATAAATGGATCTTTGTAGACTTTTCCCTCACTCCCATTGACCCCGACACCTTTGGGCTGTGACATGTATATGGTCTCTTCTAAATCACCATTTAGAAATGTCATATGTACATCATTAGCCACATTTCTTATTCATAGAATGAAGAAATAACTAGCATTATCTGAATTGACTTACGCATTTCCACGAGTGAAAAAGTTTTATCATAATTAACACCTTGAATTTGACGAAATCCTTTCGCAATTAGCCTTGCTTTGTAAGTCTCCACTGATATATCTGCATTTAGCTTTTTCTTAAAAATTCATTTACAGCTGATGGGTTTTATCCCTTTGGTATATCAACCAAAGTCCATAATTTTTTGTCATACATGGAATCCATTTCGGATTTCATAGCTTCAAGCCAAAGTGTAGAGTTTTTATTCTACAGTGCTTGTTGGAATGAGAGATAAGTATCGTCGTCGAAGACAAAGTCCTCCTTCTCGCCATCCATGGGAAAACCGTAGTATCTGTCTGGTGTATGAGATTCCTTAATAGACCTTTTAATAGGTTGTATGTTTTCGTACACGGGTGAATTTGGTTTTCCCATTGGTTCAGCCTTCATGTTAGTTTCTTGGATCTCATCCAATTCTACAACTTTGCTATTAATTTCTTTTGACAGAAATTCCTTTTCTAAAAAGACAGCCTATGTAGAAATGATAAAATTTTATTCCTTTATGTTGTAGAAAATACATCCCCTAGAATTTTTGGGATATCATATAAACTTACACAAGGCTAATCTTGCCTCAAGTTTATTAGGGATGACATTCTTAACATAGGCTGGACAACCCCACACCTTCAAATGGTGAGGTTTCTTCCCGTAGCACATCTTATATGGCATCTTAGGTATAAATTTCGTGGATATCAAATTCAATATATGCGCTGTGGCATCTAGCACATATCCTTAATAGAATAAAGGTAGCTCGGCTTTACTCATCATGGAACGAACCATATCTAATAGGGTTCCGTTCCTTTGCACTATGTTGTGGAGTATGCGGTGAACTAACGTAATAACCCGCCTTTTAGACTCCCGATTTCAACGCACGAATCAGCATTGACACCTCGAGAACCGAAAGGACGAGTTGTTAGGATATGGTAATTATAATCAAATACAGCTCTAATTAATAATTTTCAGAGTCTTACAATTAAAGAAAATAAAATATAATAGCAATATCCATAACCATTTCACATCCCCATAAAATGTCTACACTGTCAAATACATATACTTGCACAACATAAATCAAACCCAATCCATATACATAATCAAATATAGATCGCAACACTTGTCACATCATACATAACATGTCCCTGCCTTCATAACGTCTCTTCTCCAAACTCCATCAACCTAGATATATAAATAAAAAGAAAAAATGGGAGTGGGTCAGACATAAGTCTGGTGAGTGAGCCATGCTTATTCCACATATACTACAAAGATAATACTATAACATGATATGAGTCTAATATCTTGGTCACCATGCATCATGCTGGTCACACCATACCTAACTATCATATACATCTAGTTGTATCACATCATATCTATGTGGACTCACTTCTCTGAACTTGCATCGTGTGTTATGGGTTTGTCTGTTATTCTCATAACAAACTGGACTCATGCCCTGGACTTGCCTCTTGCACTATAGGGTCGCTTACCATCCATCCCCCACACTAGTCTATCGAAGCCTTTACAGGAGTAATGTAATACCAGACCACATGCTTGTGTCCTAGGCTGGCTACTTGCACTATAGGCTTGTACACATTTGTGTCAACGCTGCATCACTTTGAATATCCCAAATAACATACAATCCATTTAAAACAACAATCACTATCACAAACATTCACTTTGGATTCGTAATGTCTCTAATTGCCTCGATAATAGCCTCCAAACACCTTCAAAAAATAAGAGAATCAAGAACAAAATCAATAAACATTAATGTATATTGGCCCATTTGGGGTCCAAGTTCAATCTCTACCCGAAATAAGCCACTGGTGCACAGGTCTAGGCAATCGGTCAATTGGTCAAAATGATTTTTTGGAAATCTAGTAGTGATTTTCATTGTTCCTTTATGTCATTTCACCTCCAGTTGCCTCTGTTCCACCTTCAGCCGCCTATGAACATCCCTAGTAACCTAAATTATGTTTCTATGGTCGGTTGCACTTTAATTTATCAATTTTAGTTGTATATTCGTTAAAATACAAAAAAAATCTACTTTATATTTTATCATTTCTACCATATACCTCCCAAACCATCTATTAATTCCAAAATTAAATGGTTATAAATGATAATCTACTTTAATCTAGTCCATATATCATCGTTATAGGATCAAGATTGCATTATATTGAGAGGAAAGAATGAATCACTCACTAAAATTGCTTCTCACTGCCTAGGCCTCCGCTGTCTAGACTATTGTGCCTCCAAGCCTTAGAATTACGTCTCCAAATCTGTAATCCATAGTCCTCTCTATTAGCTTCATAACACCGCCGATTACGTGTGATTTAATTGAGATTTGAGGAAGATATGGTAATTTTAGTTTTTAGTATGAAAGAGGAAGATGAGAAAGAGAATGAGTGGATTTTAGTTATTGAAACAAAATATCAATTACGTATTTTTTTCACGTTGGCAAAGGGAAAATAACTATCACTTGAATACAAAATTTATACTTTGGCGCCCGTTTAGCTTGACATATATTCAACCATAACTTCATTATATAGACTCTAAACGAGACAAACTAATGTACTGCATGAATTATAAAAATGAGATGGTTGCAATGACGCTGGTATTGTTGTCATGTTTCAAATTTGGAGAATTGACCATTTTGCCTCTCTTTATTTAATATTTATTTTTTATCACATGAAATCCAATTATTTCAACACTATTATGTTACTAATATTTAACTGTAATATTTACCAAATTTTTAGGGTATTACATTTATAACACCTCAAAATTTTAATATTTATTTTAATTAAAATATTAACAATATAATAATGTTGAATAATTGGATTTAATTTGAAAATGAAATAAATTTAAAAAAAGGAAGGGCAAAATGACCATTTTCGTTCATTGGAATTTGATGATGAAACTAGCGCCATTGTATCCTTCGTTTTTTTATTTGCACAGCATATTAGTTTGCCATGTTTGGAGCCCGTATGAAGATGTTATGAGCAAATTTGTGTCGAGTTGAATAGGCATCAAAGTTTGAATTCAATTTTCCAATGGGTCATTACTTTTCCTCCTTCAATAAAAAAATACATAACTGACATTCCGTTTCAGAAACAACCATCTGCCCGTCCTCTTTCTCTTCTTCCTCTTTCATACTAAAAACTAAAACCAATATACCTCTCTTATATCTCAACAAAATCACATGAAATCAGCGGCATCGCAAGCTAGCGGAGAGAGCTATGCATCTACACCAACTTGAAGGTGAAATTATTAAGTATGCAAGCGCAACAGTTTGGATAGCAAAGGCATTGGTACTAGTAAACGATTTCGGTGAGCCGTTCAAGCTTTCTTCTCAATACAATACAATCTTGATCCTATAACGATAATTTATAGTCTAGATTAGAGTAGATAGCTTATTATAATCATTGAAATTTTGATTTAAACATGGGTTTGGGAGGGATTTGAGTATACTGTAAACTAAAAACTAGATTTTCACCTTTTCATTAAATTTTAGTGAATATACAATGAAATTTGATGAATTGAAGTATAAACCGAATATAAAAATGGAGGGTAAGATGCTAAAAACGATCTCAGACAATTGGAGGTGGATCGGAGGAGACTAGAGGCAAAATGACGTAGAGGAAAGGTCAGAATCACAACTAGATTTTCAAAACTTGTTCTAACCAATGGATCAGTCTATCCCACTAGTGCACCAATGGCCTATTTTTGGGTGTATGTTGAACCTGGACCAAGATTGGCTAGTATATAATAATGTTTTTAGTTTATATCTAGTTTCATTTTTTGTCTAAAGGCATTTAGTATTTATTGGCTAGGTGATTGGCGACGTTACAAATCTAAGGTGAATGTATGCGATGATGATTGTTGTCTTAGATGGATTTGTATGTTATTTATGATATATAAAATGATGCGATGTTATGTATGAGCCTATGGTGTAAGTAGGCGGCCCAAGATACGAGCTTGTGACACAAGGAGATGATCGGGGTATTGCGTTGCTCCCCTTTAAGCTTCAAAGGACTAGTGTGGAGGATGGATGGTAAGCAATTATGTAGAACAAGAGGCAAGTCCATGATGTGAGTCTGGTTTGTAATAGGTGTAACACCCCGTGCTTTAATGACAAATAAAATCAATTGAATTAACATAATTGCAAAATAGTGAAAAATATAAATGTCAAATATATGCATTTAAAAATAAATTAAGAGGTTACATAGGTATATGCAACCAATGAGTGTGTGATTAATTGACGCATCAATCAATTAAAAGAGGAATTAATTAAGAGACATTGAGGCATCAATTAGTCAAAGATTATGCCACTTTTATAACATTACTTAATTAAGGGATCTTCTAATAAAGAGAAATGTATGTGGGGAATAAATTAAATGATAACATACATATATTAATTTATAATTGACACTGTCAATTAATTGAGAAATTAATTAAAAACATTAAGTAAGCGTCAATTAATAAAAGTGAGACACTTATATGTTAACTAATTGGGTAATGAATTGGCGGTTTAAATATGTACAACTAATAAATGTGTGATCGAGTGACAGATAGGAATTAATTTGGATATCGATTAAAATGGGAAAACGTGTCAATTAATAAATTGGCAATTAGTTGAGCGTTTTAAAAAGATATCAATTAATCAAAGAATATGCCATTTTTACAATAGCTAATAATGTAAGTTAATTAGCTAGAAGAAAACGCCAATTATAGGATTATTTGTTTCCAAGTTAAAAAATTGGAACGCATACAAAAATCAAGTAATTAGGTTTATGATGAAGGTAAATTAATAAGAATAAATTAAAAAGTATAACTTTTATATGCATTCAGTTAATAGAGGTATTAATTGACGTGTTCAAATAGGTAAGAGATTATAACATATAAGAATCAATTAATATTGGATATATATATATATACATATATATATATATGTATGTATGTATGATCTAATTAATTGGATAATTAATGGGAGAATCGTATTTAGAAGGAAACGTGAATTAATAGGGTCGTATAACAAAGGAACAAATGAATAACGTTGGAGAGTCATACGTTATAAGCTAACGTAAACAAATCAAGTTCTGATGGTGAGGATTGTTTTTAGGGTTAATCGGATGGTTCCTAGTTGTTCACTGTACCTATAAATTGAATGTAACTTAACCCTAGCCCACACTATTTGCTTTGAATCAGCTGCTGTCATTTACAACAAACTCCTCTTCTCTTCTCCCTTTTCCCTTCTCCTCTGTTAATCAAATCTTCTCCCAAATTTAAAATAAAATTAAGCAAGGAAATACATACAAACAAATCAGAGAATTGCGCAAACAAATTAGGGGATTTACAACGAATCAAAAAGGGGAAAAATGGAGAAAAGCATAGCAAATTAAAAGGGATAGAGATTGAAGCTAAGGACGACATATGAGTGGATTTAAATTATAAATCTTTTACGTTTATGATAATATATCGTTAGATTCCCTTTTAATTATTTTAATTCAGCATTTATTTCAGTAATTAGTTCTACTAATTTGCTAAAACTGTAAATTTTAAGAGTGCTTATATTTAATTATTATTTATATGGAAAAGAAAGATAGTAATCCAATTAAATATGAATAATATTAGGCTTAACAGTAATAGAGAAGGGCATAAACCTAAAAGCAAGAAATTTACAGTTATTTACTATTATTTACATCTATTTTAAGTTGGAATTTAGCCCGTAAATATTAGTTTTTTTATTCCTTTAATAATATAGTAAATGAGAAGAACTCGCAAATATGGACTAAAATAGAGAAACATCAGGTTTACAGAAATTAGACGTAAAATAAGAAAAACTGAAATAAAAAGAGCAAAAGTGGAAATTTATCATAAATCATTCTAAAATGGGAGAAATAAATTGATTTGGAAGTTAGTAATAAATTAGTTGGTTGGTTTAGGAAAGAGAACACATTTCCATAGTTTAATATTGCAAAAATAACGATAAACGTAATTGCAAGAATAAAAGAAAGAAAAAGGGAATTAGTGTAAAATAGAGACATTTCTGTATTTTACATTACCCAATAGTTAAAGAAAGAAATATCTTGCAATTACGAGTTATTGTTTATAGCATTAGTTAGTATTAAAATATAAAAATGGATTTTTAGCACAGTTTTTGTAACCAACCAAATAGAATAGAACTACTTCCTAGAATAAAAGAGAATAACATGAAGGATTAAAGAAATTAAAGAAGAAGTAACCAAGTTAATTATTTGACAAGACTAGAAACGATAAATAGAAATGTGCATAGATATGCATTTACTGCGCAGATAATAGAATAAAAGCAAAGTAGTTATTATGATAAGTAAATTTGTGACAGTCGGACGTAGTCCCAAGCCAAGATTGTCATATAATATAAGAGAACTAAAGAGAATTCAATATCATAATAAGAGAAGATATACTAGAATAGAAAAGAGATACTTGCAATTACATTTAATAAATGTAAACTATAAAAGAATATAGAAGCAACAAGTGCAAGTATAATTATAACATAGGATAACAAAAGAGGCTTATTTTAAAACTTACACGAAGTTAATAAGCAAACATAGAACATGGCCCATATCAACAGCATTCCCTTTCAGTCAGGAACTGATGGTCTCATAATAGTTAGGCGAGGTTGGGACAAGCTTATGCTGATTAGGGTAAATAAGTAGCCAACAGAATAAGAAAAGTAAACTAAACACAGAATAACAGATTAGACATAGGGCCCAATAAATTAGTAAGATGCGTATGGAGCAACCCAAAGAATGAAGAGCCTAACGAAGCAGTTCATCACAGATTTCAGCATAGAAGAAGCACGTCCAACTTAGTTATTTTAGACTAGAAGGAAGCACAAGACTTCAACTGGACGCGAGGGTACTCTAGGTTGGCCCTCTAGGGTAGGCCTAACGAAGCAGTCCCCTAGAGGCAAGTCTGTAGGTGTTCCATCAAGAGAGTATGCCTTGATTGCTTTTGCATGGCAGGACTATTGTAGGCAGTCAAAATGGTTGATGTTTGGAGTAGGATATTCGTATGACACCGTACTTTGACTTGCAGTAGGTTTTAATGGGCAGGACCCAAATGGATAGTCACATGCGGACATCAGGCCATCATCAAACCAAGAGCGAGTTCAGGAAAGACTAGAGTTAAGCCAACATGCCAATGATTCTTTCACTATCGAGACATTGGATGAGGGGCGCAGCCAATTGGATGTTTAGATTGTTTGCTGTAGGGCACAACTACTTAGATCTTTAGAGGTCTTTCGATTAGTTAAGGGGTGGCTGCGTGGGGCCATAGCCATGATGAGAAAAGAGATAGACCAAGTAGAATATCTGTATTGTAGGCCTAACGAAGTAGTCCTTTACAAATATAGAAAACCAACAACCGAGTTCCGTACAAGTTAGACCTTGTTAAGCGGGATTCAGGGAGTAGACAGAACGATTACATATAGTCCTCAAGGTACGCACTAGGTGGTACATTGTGGATGTTTGAGCATTAATATCGGCTAGTGAGGACGCAGTTTTACATTTTCATAGCAAATGACGGAACATCTGTATTATAGGCCATACGAAGTTATCCATTACAAATGTAGTCACAGAACGCTCTAGGAGCAAGACGATGGAGTCCTTTCTTAGGAGGATACGGAAGGTACTATGGGTAGTACCTAGGACCAATGCGGTTATTGGGCATATAGCTACATATATATTAGTTATTAGGTTTTAATCTACTAGGGAGTAAATGGGTACGATTCACGCACAGAGGCGAGAGTATTATGAACCCAATAAACCTAATATAACAACAAATGGAAATAAAACGGTATATGTAGAATTAAGCTTAGAAGTGTATAATTTGTCCATTCACTAGAAATTTAGTTCTGACCCCCTCCTCATAACATCCTACATGTTAGGTAGATGGCAGAGAATTTCCAACTTTGAGACACTTGTTTAGAAAGTGTTATTATATTGGTGAGTATTTATTTACTATTATATTTTAGTCAGTTCCGTTGTGAGATATTTATCCGAGCTCTGATATAGTTGTCTTTGTCTATTTGCAGGATACCAGAAACCCAACTCAGGCTTCAGTGGGCTTGGATTTTAGCACTTTTGCAAAAAATCCAGACCTACTGGAATTCGGATTGTTACAATAGGCGACCCTGTAGCACATGAGAAGAGTTTAGGGAAGAGAGTCCTACATGCGATTGATGTGACGGTAGGCAATAGGCGATCCCATGGAGCACGAGATGAGTTAAGGGAAGTGAGTCTACATAGATGTGATGTGATATGACTATATGCATATGATAGTTAGGTATAGTGTGATCAGTAGGATGCGAGGCGACTAAGACGTTAAATCATATCATGTATGTAGAGTAAGTATGGCTCACTAACCTGACTCATGTCTAACCCACTCTGATTTTTCCTCTTTATTTATATATCCAGATTGATGGAGATTGGAGATGAGATGGTATGGATGGCAGGGATTTATTAGTACATGTTGTATGTAATGTAAATAAGTTTTGTGACCTGGATTTGGTTATGTATATGGATTGGGTTGATTGGTATTGTACATACATATGTATCTATTAGTATGAGTATATAATTATGTAATCAAAGTGATTAAGGTTATTGATAATGTAAGTTATTTCCTTCCGCCGTGAGACTCTGAAAGTTATTAGTTAAAACATTATTCGTTTCTTGTTGTCATATCCCTACGATTTATCCTTTTAGGTTCTTGAGGTGTTGACATCAATTCGACCATTAAACCCGGGGTTCAAAAAGATGGATTGTTACATTTTGTATTAGAGCAAAAATTTCCTTAAATTAAGGACTAGGATGTATCGAGAGAGCGTATTTGTATTTTTATAAATGTTTATATATATACTATATGTGTCAAAATGTTTATAACTATTCCAGTTGAGCTATCGGTCTATTGGGAGTTGCTAATTAATCTCAATTAAGGATAGCAGAGGTCGAATGAGTTGGTGAGAATGGAAATTGGAACGAAGATATAGATTGGTGGAGTAAGACTAAAACTGGAAATGGTACTAGAATCGATACTAGGGATATTGCAGTATGAACATCAATGTACTTGCGCCTAGTGTATGAGTAGTAGTTCTTAGTCATATGCTGGAATTGAACCATAAAATTGGTACGTGGTTAAGTACTTATGAGAATATATGCCAACATTTGGATTTGAGTTGACAGATGCATCAGATATGGAGTTAATGAGGCCGATAAGAGAATTGAGTTTTGGAAGCAAGATATTTTTTAAGAGCGAAATTTTTTAAGAAATTATTGAAAAAGGAATTATTTTGAAAGATGGAATTAGAAATTTTGTTAATTAGAAAATTTATGAACTAATATTGTATTCATATAAGATTATAAGTATTTGAAGGATTTTTGAACAAGAGATATAAAATTTTATTTCAAAAGTAAGTGGGATTTATCCATTTAACACATATATTTTTGGATGGAAATTAAAAGACTTATGATATAATATTTTGAATATATGATTTGAAGAGTCGGAAGTGGTTTTCCAATTTGAAATAAATATGTTTAGTAGACAAGTGAATTTTAAAATGTATTTTCATACATTTTGAATGTGTTATTTAAAAGTGTTGAAAGAAAATAATTTCTATTTATAAAATAATTAATATATACTTCTATATATATGATAAAAATTGTTATGAATTAAATGGAAAGATATACTAAATTTAATTTAGTTTTGAATGAATACGTATTTTGAAAACAAATATATAATTATTGAAATTGAAGGCTATTAACTGGTGTTAAAATTAAAATATAAAAAATGGAATGTTTGGTGAAGAGATTATATTTTATGACTTTTAAGTAATGGGGGTGTTTTGTAAAATGATATTTTGAAAAGTGATGACATATTTTAAAAGAAAATGGAAGTTTTAATTCTGATATAGTAATGAGTACCTAGTCGAAAATTTTTAAAATATTATTTTAAAGTACGAAAAGGAATTTTTGAATGGTTAAATTGAGAATCGTTTGATGGGTTAGGAAGCAAATAAGGAAGAGAATGGTTATGAACTGGAAGCAGCCTTAAGTGAAAGCATGCCACCATCTGCTATAAAGAAGGGAAATCAAATTGTGATTTGGAAGGGAGTTATGATTTTGAGCAAGGAAGGTGATGGTTAATAGTTTAAAAATAAATCTGACATAATACATGAACTTGTGGTGGTGTCTAGTCTGTGTAGAGGAGTGATCCATCTATTTATAATTTGTTATAACTTAAAATGGATTGATGTGAAGTAGGTTGAATGATTCGTTATAGAATGATGTTGGATGCAGATAGGAATGTGGCTTGAATAAGGATTAGTGAACTGGGCATGATGTCATGATCCTGATACCCGCACGAAATTGGATGAAGGAAGAAATCCCATATGTCTTCGAAGAAGATTTTGAGCTTCCTTCCCAAGGAAATAAAGTTTGTAAGGTGGATATGCTACTTAGGCACATGGCTCTAAAAGAGTGTCAAACTTTGGATAAGAGAATTTCCAAGTAAGTGAAAGAAAGATTGTGGTTATAGTCAAAATGATGAAAGAAAACAAATTATTGTGTTGATGCAAATAGAGAAACAATGATTACCTAATAAAAAAATAAATTGGTTAAGATTCATAGAAAGAATATTTCGACCTAAGTTATACTTTTGATATTGAAAAGTGTGAAGAAATATTTGAAGTAGAGTTGACTAGGATAATTTGGTAGTAAAAGAGGGATAAGTGATATGGTAGTTTCAGTTGATTGGATCCTACTAATCAATTGATTAAAAATATTTTAGAGATATGGATGAAGATTTTTGTTGAAGGGTATAGTGTTTATTTTAGGATAGGGTCTTGATGACCCAACGATGCTACTATGTGATCTGACTTGGCGATTGGTTAATAGTATAGAAATTGAAATAATAGACATTCGCAATCTTTTGTTCTATGTCATTGCGGTAATGATCAGAGATGGAAGCGAATGATAGTTAGGATGATTTGTTGTTTGATAACATCGTAGAAGCATGTTAATTGAGTTGATTTGAGGATAAATGTCATTGACCTGATGTTGAGGGTAACATTACACTATTTATGTTATATAGCTTGGATGGATGTTTGTTCTCTAAGCAAGTAATCTTCGTATTGCTGTATATATGTTTTGGGATGATAGTTTTAGGTTACCAATACTTGAGTAATAGATGAGATTGCAAGTATATGATTTGTATTGAATGTGATGAGTTTGATGACTTGTTCATTATGCAAGGATGTCATCCATTTTTCCGATGTTCCTAGATAAGTTATGGGGTAAGATTTAACCATAATTGCTTAGTATTATGTCAATTTAATTTATATGGCAAGGCGCCATCCCTGTTGAGTTATCTCGTCCATAGTATGGAAGAATAGTAAGTTAGTAAAATATCATATGGGAAAAGAACCATCGATTGGTTTATGTTAGAAAATGATTTGAACTTGGATTTTTAGTTACCTTAGACTTTTGATTGTAAAGGATATTCCAATTCTGATTTGGTAATAAGCTTTTATTCGAGGATAAGTACTTTGGTATGTTAGATGAGTATTTAGAAATACTCGAATATGGATGAATATTAAGATCATATGAGTTGGTGTTATTTATGGACGAGATGAAGTATTTGGAATTTTATAGATAAATATGATTTGGAGAATAACGAATTGTGTAAAGTTATGACCTCTATTTATAAAAGATATTCCAAATTGGATTAGTATCAAGGAATATATGAGAAGTGTTTTTGATTGGTGCAGATAAAGAATTTAGATAAATGATGTTGATAATGGATTTTAAGCTATTGAGATAAACCTGATTTGCGAAATTGAAGAAAAATTGATGGGAAAGATTAAGGAAAAGCTAAATAGTTTGCACGCATAAAGGATGCAGAGGTGATTCTATGGAAATGGAATTTGTAAGGTTTAGATATGACATTGAGTGAGGAGTAGTTGGATTCTTTTCAATCATCTCTTGGATTGAGGAGAGACTGTCTATTGAAAGAAACTCTTTTGGAGTAGAGATTTAAAGTAGAGTTTCCATTGCATATGAGGTGCTTGTAGATAATGTATTATATAGTTGATTATTTTAACTCTATCTCTATCTTAGGGTAGTGTAACACCTCGATATTTTATGGAAAATATAATTAAAAAGAAATTAAAAGCGCATTTGGTACAGTGGTAAAGGCACATGTTGACTTCCTTAATGACCAGGGATGAAGTCCTGTTGTCGCCCAAAATCTGGAGCGAAGTTTTTTAGCTGGTTCATTTCCAGCGATTTTCCTGCATATTTCAGCGTTGTTTCCGACATATGGTGGCTTCCCATTTGCTCCAGTGATGTAATAGGATGAGATGGCTAAACTTTATTGGTTGAGTGATGTGTATGGGCTAGAATGGATAACCATTAAGTGTATGAAAGAACCAGATTTAATCTAAAATAATCTAATGGATTATATTCACTCAAACAATCTATAAATAAACCATCTAACCTAAACCTAATCTCTTATTAAGTCGTCGCCATAATTCTACAGTAAAATTAGCGTGTATTATTTTTCCCCCTTTTCTCTACTAAATAAACAAATCTCTAGCAAATAAAATTATCTGTGTATATTCAAGCAATTTGGGGAATTTAGAAGAATCAAAGGGAGAAAGACTAAAGCAAAGCTTTTTCAAATTTATACAAGCTCAAGTGCCAGTTGAGTGGGAATTAACATGAAATAGAAAAATAAAGTAGTTCAATTTCAGTTCTTTTCTGACACGTTAATATGAATTAATTTCTGTTATTAATTGAGAATAGATGTATATTAGTGCAACCTTTTCTTCTTCTTTCACTTCTCAAATCTAATTCATGTTTGGTTTAAAATATGGGACACATAAATTGTCTATTTACATTTTATGGCATAAATAAGATTGAAATTTATGTAAATTATTGTAACTTCTCCTTCTACCACTTCTCAATTCTAATTCATGTTTAGGTTGAAATTTGGAACAAACAAATTGTTATTCACGTTACATGGCGTAAATAAGATTGGTTTAATTAAATTGAATTAGAATTTTTATTCAATTTCTAATGGTAGAACAGGTTAGTTGAATAAATTCAGAATATGTTACATGAATAAAATTGTGGTTTTGATTGATATAATTACATAATTTTGAATATGGTTTTGGAACAAAATTGGGAAGTCTAATTGGCATAATTGTTTGTTTTATATGTGGCCTAAAAATGTAAAAGTGGAATTTTGTGTAATTAAATGGTTTGTAGCTATTAGATAAAAAAATTTGTATAGATTAAATCTCTAAAAGGAGAACGTAAATTAGGGTGGGAAAAAATGTAAATTAAATGGACCTTAAAGGCTAGTGTAAATCTGTAACAAAATGGTATAAAAATTACAAACAAACCATACGGACTGAACGGACGTGAAATTGAAACACCATTTATGTATGAAAAAGGGAAATTGTGAAATAACCAAATCGGATGTAAAAATGGCCTAAAGCAGATTAATGGAAATAAACAATATGTACTGTAAATGTAAAATTAATTAATCTGGAAGTGATTTGGTAGGCAGACCTTGTAAAGGTCTGGATAAGTGTTTCATGTAGTTAAGACCAACATACAGTTTTGCCTGTACGTACTAGGAGCGGGCAAGTAGATTTGTAAGGATGTTCGTTACCTTTCAAAGGTTGCTAGTATGTAGGATAGATAGCATCCGCAATCGTAGGCTTCTTCAGGCAGATTGACACGGACGTAACATGATAAGTGTGCTTCGATGTAGGCTAATTTAGGCAGATCGTTGGAGGATTTTATGCAGCTGACCCAACCGTGGGCTCTCTTTCGGAGGACCGACACTTTGGATAGGGGCAAGTCCACATTGGTGACCGAGGAGATGGGAGGATAGGAGTCCAATTTGGCGGAGCCTGAGCGCAACTTCGGGGTCCTGCAAGGTTGTTTAAGTCGGCGCCAGTCAGACATAAGAGGCATTTAGTCATAGTGCACGGGTGAAGAGCATGACTTTCATGCTGTAGCACGTGGATAGGTAAGGACAGCAAGTTCGATAGGCCGATTGACATTTAGTATTACTGCATGGTTGACTTCCCTAGAGTGACCATGGACTTTGGCTTCTTAGGAACTATATCTAAGAAGGATTCACTACATTATATTATTCACCCTTTGCGATATCCAGGGAAGACCTGGAATTAAACTATTTTATTTTTTCAACTTCATCTTATTTATCATTCACCAGACTTTATGTCTGACCTATTCCTATTTTTTCTATTTTCCCCAAATCACAGGAAGGCCGGTCTACGTTGCATTTCTTTGCAGCTTGGAGGGTCATTGGAGTAGTTGTTATCTTCAGCTTTTGTTTCTTTTGTTTCATGTACTTTCTCTTTTCCGTACTTTACTCTATATATGGTGACCTATATTTGTGACCTTTGTATGTTTTATGTTTTAGTGGAGAATACTTGGTCTTTTGGTTTCAGAAATAAATTTGGGATAATGTTGTTTTTAATGAAGCTGTTTTGCTATTAATTTATAATTAGTGAAAGTTTTCTTGCGCTGTAATATTTTAATCATTTTATGTTGTTGCCTTAGTCTCTGTACCATGTTATGGATTTTTATTTCACCTGACCACCCGTGCTTCTCATCATGTCCGATTTTCGGGGTGCCTAGAGGTGCGGGGTGTCACAGTTGGTATCAGAGCTAAGGTTTCGGTAATCCTAAAAATATTTAAAAAATAGAAAGGTTTTCGAATAATTTTTAAAGAGTATTCCAAATAATACTTTTAAATGTATATGTATATATTTTGGAAAGAAAAGAAATTTTAGAAATGGGTCCCTCATATCTCTTCCTCCCTATCTATTAAACTATTTGTGGAGTACCTAATCCCATCTTTTTAATATCCACAGATAGAAATGTCTGAACCGCAAGATATCCCCAAAGTTCCAGGCCTTAATATGCCTGCTTGGTTCAGACGTTATTTTCAGGTTACTGCACGAGCAGAGCCACTAGCTAGGGATGCTGCTTCGGCGGAAGGGGTTCCAGCTCATCCGCCAAGCATTCCCGATTTTCCCAAGTTATGCAAGGACTACACAAGCTTAGGAGGCAAACCGTTTTTTGGCACCGAGTCATATACTGAGGTGAGAGCTTGGATCCGTAGTTGTGAACAGATATTTGAACTTATGGGAATGGATGACTTGGCTCAGAGGCAGTTGGCTTCATGGCAGTTGCAGGGAGAGGCTCTTTGTTGGTGGGAGATTATGGAGGCTAAGGCTGGTAATTTGACTTGGGCGAATTTTCATACTAGGTTTGAGAGGAAATTCTTATCGCAGGCAGAAGAGGGAGTGTAGCTAGAGAAATTTATACAGCTCAAGCAAGAGGATATGACATTTAAGGAATATGTTAATCAATTCAATGAGCTTGCCAGATTTGGACTAGACCTGATCAATACTCCTCACAAGAAGGCGCTGAAGTTTGCTGAGGGTTTGAGTCAGCCACTGTAGAGTTTGGCGGTGAGCCACATTCCGATGGGAGCCACTTTTGAAGGATTGGTAGAGATGGCTTTAGTTGCTGATACTGAGAAGAAAGGAGATGTGGCGCAGAAGAGTGATGGGAAGAAGCAGTGGGGAGGAAAGAGGAGAGGAGGAGGAGGGTCAGGTGGAAAAAGGAAAGTTCCAAGGAAGAACTGGAAGTGCAATACTTGTGGGAACCAGGTCATCTTGCTAAGGATTGTAGAGGGGCAGGAGAGCGAACCGAGACTGAGGTGCCATATTTGCGATCAAGTAGGGCATATGAAGATGGACCGTCCGTCGAAGCCCAAGGACAGTTCACAGATACCTTCACAGCCTACTCAGGCTTATGCTTTAGAGACAGCTCCTTCCTCTAGTACTCGTCCGGTTGTGGACAAGGGAAAGAAGGTGATCATCGAAGGTGTGTTATCTATCTCTGATTTTCCTGTTCGTATCATATTTGATTTTGGAGCTTCGCACTCTTTTATTTCTAGTACTCTTGTAGGGATTCTTGGTCTTGATGCTTGCTTAGTGACCGACTAGGTAGTAGTATCAAACCCCGTAGGAGGATCGGCCTATTTGTCCATGTTATGTCGGGATTTGAAATTGTTTATTTTAGGGGTTGAGTTTAACTGTAGTGCCTTTGTATTGGGCTTTTCCGGGTTTGGGTTGATTCTTGATATGGATTGGCTATCCATGTATGGTGTTGTGCTTGATTGCGATAAGAGGGTAGTGAAGTTAGGCACTTGTAGTGGACGTACCTTGGAGGTATCTTGTGATCCTAGAGGATTAGTCATGTTAAGCTACCTTTATTCTCTTGACTTATCGCCCGATAGTTTGAGTTCGATATCCGTTGTTAGAGACTTTCTAGATGTGTTCGAGGAGGTTGCTGGCCTTCCATCTCAAAGAGAGATCGAGTTTAAGATTTATCTTATTGATAATGCCAAACCGATTGCTTTACCGGTAAGGCATATGGCTCCTAAGGAACGTCGTGAGTTGAGCAAGCAGATTGGAGAGCTTTTGGAGAAAGGCTTCATTCGTAGGAGCATTTCCGAGTGGGGCGCACCTATCGTCTTTTCCACTAAGGCAGATGGCTCTCTCAGACTTTACGTGGATTATAGGGAGCTTAATAAGCTGACAAAAAAGAATCGTTATCCTCTTCCCCGTATAGACGATCTCTTCGACCAGCTAGTAGGAGCCAAGATATTTTCCCAGCTCGATTTGGCCACGGGATTTCATCAGTTGCGTGTGGCGGAGCATAGCATTGAGAAGACTGCGTTTAGGATTCCGAATAGGTTATTTGAGTGGTTAGTCATGCCATTTGGGCTAACCAATGTTCCGACATATTTTGTGGATTTGATGAGTCGAGTATTTCGTGAATCGTTAAACAAATTTGTGGTGGTGTTCGTCGACGATATTTTGGTTTATTCGCGAAGCAAGGAAGAGCATATTGTTCACTTGGAAGAAGTGCTTAGGACCCTGTGAGCACATAAGTTGAAGGAGAAGTTCCCCAAGTGCCACTTTTGGAGGGATGAGGTTAACTTTTGGGACACATTGTTTCGGAAGATGGACTTGCAGTACATCCGGCGAAAGTGGCAACAATACAGGATTGGCAAACCCCTAAGAATGCCACGGACATAAGGAGTTTCCTTGGTCTTGCGTGCTACTATAGGAAGTTCATTAAGGACTTCGCTAGGATATCAGCTCCACTTACCCACCTTAATAAGAAGAACTCAGCTTTTATTTGGGATGCCAAGTGTGAGGATACCTTTGGTCGATTGAAGGAAGCTTTGACTACCACACCCATATTGGTATTACCGGATGGAACCAAGCCTTCTCAATTTATACGGATGCTTGTGGTACCGGGCTAGGGGCGGTACTGATGCAAGAGGGTAGGGTAGTGTGCTATGCGAGTAGACAATTGAAAACGCATGAGAAGAACTACCCGACGCATGATCTTGAGTTGGCAGCTATAGTTTTTGCTCTCAAGTCTTGGAGGCACTATCTTTTAGGAGAAAGATTTGAGCTTTTCACGGATCATTAGTCTTTGAACTATCTATTCTCTCAGAAAGACTTGAATTTGAGACAACAAAGATGGATGGAGTTTTTAGCCTCTTATGACTTTGAGATTTCCTATACTCCTGGCAAGGGTAAGGTAGTGGAAGATGCGTTGAGTAGATGCCAAGTGGTTTTAAGTCCTCTATTTTTGAAATGGAAGCATTTGGAGTACATTGCTACCTTTGATTTTAGACTTCCATCAGATTTAGCTCCGGGATTGTTAGCAGTCCTCGACGTCCAGCCTACTTTGATGGAGCAGATTGGAGCAAGGCAAGGTGAGGACGAAGAGTTAAAGGACATTTTAGATAAGCTTGATAGAGGAGAGTCATCACCACATCTTAGGTGCTATACCATGGACACTAGAGGATGGCTTAGAAGGGATGGTAGACTTTGTGTTCCCCATAGTGAGAATTTAGTAGATGCGGTGTTAGCCGAGTCACATCATTCTAGGATGACAGTGCACCCCGGTGGTGATAAGATGTAACAGGATATGAAGAGGGTATTCTATTGGTTCGGAATGAAGAAGAGGGTGGCATACTATGTATCAAAGTGCATCACTTGCCAAATGGTAAAGGCAAAATAGAAGAAGCCCGGAGGACTGTTGTAGCCATTGGATATTCCATTATGGAAATGGGAAAGCGTCTCTATGGACCTAGTGGATGGATTACCAAGGCCACAGATAGGGAACACGAGCATTTGGGTCATTGTGGATAGACTGACGAAGAGCGCTCATTTTATACACAAGGAGTAATAGGACGGCAGCTTCTTTGGCGACTCTTTATGTAAGGGAGATAGTTAGGCTTCATGGAGTTCCCGCCAGCATTGCGAGCGATAGAGATCCATTATTCACCAGCGAGTTTTGGAGGAGTCTTCAGCAAGCCTTAGGAACGGAATTGAGTCTGAGCATGACATATCACCCTCAGACAGATGGACAGACTGAGAGGGTAAATAGGGTTTTGGAAGATTTGCTCAAATTGTGCACCATTGACTTCAGAGGCTCTTGGGAAGACCACCTACCTTTGGTGGAGTTCGCGTATAATAATAGTTATCAAGCAAGCATTGGGATGGCACCGTTCGAGGCTCTCTATGGCAGACCATGTAGATCACCAGCCTGTTGGTGGGATACCATCGATAGGATCTTGCTTGGACCAGACTTGGTGTGGGAAACTTCTGAGAAGGTGGATTTGATTCGCAAGAGGTTGAAAACTGCACAAGATAGACAAAAGTTATATGCCGACAGAAGACGTTCAGAATTGCAGTTTAAGGTTGGAGATATGGTTTTTGTCAAGGTTTCTCCTCTGAGAGACATTATGAGATTTGGCTCAGTGGGTAAGTTGGCACCGAGATTTGTAGGACCCTTCCCTATTACCGCACAGATTGGAAAAGTGGCATGCAGAGTTGATCTTCCAGATAAGTTGGTAGGAATTCACGATGTTTTTCATGTTTCACATCTGAGGAAGTGTCTACATGATTTTGCAGTAGTAGTAGAACCCGATCAGCTAAGGGAAGTGGAGGTAGAGCGCGAATCACTTGTGTGTCCTACACCCACCTGTATATTGGAACACGATGCCAAGAGATTGTGCAACAAGGAAGTTCGTCTAGTGAAGGTTCAGTGGGGAGATGACCCCAAGGAGTGCACATGGAAATCTGAGGAGAGAATTCGAACATCTTATCCTTTTCTATTTGAAGGTACACTTCAAATATCCTATCTTTGATCTTTGATCTTTCCTTAGTTAGGGTCTTTTCGATAATCTTTAGGTGAAACTTATGGATGGTAGCTTGGTTGTAAACATGTCATTAGGGCATGTTATGTTTGATGGATGAAAATGATTGCAAGTGGATGCCAATGTTTGCAAATGGATGCATTGCATGCACTAGATAGATATTTATTAGGACAATCGACCAACTAGGTACACACACCTGCATATGCATGCCTGTTATTTATTGCATTTGCACATGGTTGTGTGTGTGTGTGTATATATATCTGTGTGTGTGTATAAATGGATGTTGCATATGGATGGTGCATTTGGGTGAATGATTGAAACATACATATAGAATTATCAATTATACTAGAGTAATTGCATACATTTGGTTGCATGGCATAAGCATACTTGCATTACAGGAGGTCAAATGAATCAGTAGACTGACTACCTTTTCGCATTAGGTAAGTTCATATGCATTTCACTTTGCATAAATCATAAATTGCATTAGTTAAAAATAAGGGCAATGGTGGAAAGGGAAGGTTTTTGAGTAAATGGATATAGTTCTTGGATGTTGGTTATTAATTACGTTCTTCCGTCTTTGGAGATTTCGGGGACAAAATCTTTTAAGGGGGGGAGGGGGGAGAATGTAACACCCCGATATTTTATGGAAAATATAATTAAAAAGAAATTCAAAGCGCATTTGGTACAGTGGTAAAGACACATGTTGACTTCCTTAATGACCAGGGATCAAGTCCCGTTGTCACCCAAAATCTGGAGCGAAGCTAGTTCATTTCCAGCGATTTTCCTACATATTTCAGCGTTGTTTCTGACATATGGCGGCTTCCCATTTGCTCTAGTGATGTAATAGGATGAGATGGCTAAATTTTATTGGTTGAGTGATGTGTATGAGCTAGAATGAATAACCATTAAGTGTATGAAAGAGCTAGATTTAATCTAAAACAATCTAATGGATTATGTTCACTCAAACAATCTATAAATAAACCATCTAACCTAAACCTAATCTCTTATTAAGCCGTCGCCATAATTCTACAGTAAAATTAGTGTGTATTATTCTTCCTCCTCTTCTCTACTAAATAAAAAAATCTCTACCAAATTAAATTATCTATATATATTCAAGCAATTTGGGGAATTTAGAAGAATCAAAAGGAGAAAGTTAAAGCAAAGCTTTTTCAAATTTAAACAAGCTCAAGTGCCAGGTGAGTGAGAATTAATATGAAATTGAAAAATAAAGTAGTTCAATTTCAGTTCTTTTCTGGCACGTTAATATGAATTAATTTCTGTTATTAATTGAGAATAGATGTAAATTAGTGCAACTTCTTCTTCTTCTTCTTTCACTTCTCAAATCTAATTAATGTTTGGTTTAAAATATGGGACATATAAATTGTCTATTGACGTTTTATGGCATAAATAAGATTGAAATTTATGCAAATTATTGTATTTCTCCTTCTACCACTTTTCAATTCTAATTCATGTTTGGGTTGAAATTTGGAACAAACAAATTGTTATTCACATTTCATGGCGTAAATAAGATTGGTTTAATTAAATTTAATTAGAATTGTTATTCAATTTCTAATGGTAGAACATGTTAGTTGAATAAATTCAGAATATGTTACTTAAATAAAATTGTGGTTTTGATTGATATAATTACATAATTTTGAATACGGTTTTGGAACAAAATTGGGAAGTCTAAATGGCATAATCGTTTGTTTCATATGTGGCCTAAAAATGTAAAAGTGGAATTTTGTGTAATTTAATGGTTTGTGGCTATTAGATAAAATTTTTTTGTACAGATTAAAACTCTAAAAGGAGAATGTAAATTAGGGTGGAAAAAAAATGTAAATTAAATGGACCTTAAAGGCTAGTGTAAATCTGTAACAAAATGGTTTAAAAATTACAGACAAACCATACGGACTAAACAGACATGAAATTGAAATACCATTTACGTAAGAAAAGGGAAATTGTGAAATAACCAAATCGGATGTAAAAATGGCATATAACAGATTAATGAAAATAAACAATATGTAAACTGCAACGGTAAAATTAATTAATCTAGAAGCGATATGGTAGGCAGACCTTGTAATGGTCTGGATAGGTGTTTCATGCAGTTAAGACCAAAATATAGTTTTGGCTGTACGTACTAGGAGCAGGCCAGTAGGTTCGCAAGGATGTTTGCTACCTTTCATAGGTTGCTAGTACGTAGAATAGATAGCATCCGCAATCGTAGGCTTCTTCAGGCAGATCGAAGCGGATGGAACAGGACAAGTGTGCTTCGACTTAGGCTTCTTTAGGCATATCGTTGGAGGATTTTACGCAGCCGACCCAGCTGCGGATGCTCTTTCGGAGGAATGACACTTTGGATAGGGGCAAGTCCACGTTGGTGACCGAGGAGACAGGAGGATAGGAGTCCAGTTTAGCAGAGCGTAATCGCAACTTCGGGGTCCTGCGAGGTTGTTTGAGTCAGCGCCGGTCAGACGTAAGAGGCATTTAGTCACAATGCACGGGTGAAGAGCATGACTTTCACGCTATAGCACGTGGATAGGTAAGGACAGCAGGTCCGATAGGCCGATTGACGTTTAGTATTACTACATGGTTGACTTCCTTAGAGTGACCATGGACTTTGACTTCTTTGGAACTGTATCTAAGAAGGATTCAGTACATTATATTATTCACTCTCTGCGATATCCGAGGAAGACCTTAAATTAAACTGTTTTATTCTTTATGCTTCATCTTATTTCTCATTCACCAAACTTTATGTCTGACCCATTCCTATTTTACCTATTTTCCCCAAATCACAGGAGGGCAGGTCTAGGTTGCAGGCTTTGCAGCTTGGAGGGTCATTGGAGTAGTTGTTATCTTCAGCTTTTGTTTCTTTTGTTTCATGTACTTCATTTCCCTTTTCCATACTTTACTCTATATATGGGGACCTATATTGTGAACTTTGTTATGTTTTATGTTTTAGTGGAGACTACTTGGTGCTTTTGGTTTCAAAAATAAATTTAGGATAATGTTGTTTTTAATGAAGCTGTTTTTCTATTAATTTATAATTAGTGAAAATTTTCTTCCGCTGTAATATTTTAATCATTTTATGTCGTTGCCTTAGTCTCCATGCTATGTTATGGATTTTTATTTCACCCGACTACCCGTGCTTCTAGTCATGTCCAATTTTCGGGGTGCCTAGAGGTGCGGGTTGTTAAAGGTAGCATTTTTTATTTAGAATTCCACTTAGGTTTAGGATTTCTATTGTTATTGCCGTATTGGTTGAATAGAATTAGATTTCTCTTGTTTGGATGCTTGCTCGGATGTTTATTGTAGAACTTAGGATGGAATGTTTGGATAATTGAGGAGATATCCTTTGAGTATCAAACTTGTTAGATATTTGGAGAAGTGATATCCTAAGCATAATGATACCACTTAAGTTAGAGTAGAGATCTTGATGGGAGGTATGTTTTGTTCACCAGGCTAAGACATCGATCATTTTGGATGTTCTTAGGTGAAAGAGGGAATAGTATGGTGATTCAAGTTGTTTGGATTTCTTAGACACCGTCCGCTTTTAGTTCTATTGCCTCAGCATTTCAAAAGATAAATTGAGGAAACTACTATTGGATGATTTAAGTATTATTTAGGAATGATATGAGAGAATGCAATTTTGTTTAGGCACGTTTGGACTAAGATTACCCACTGTTATGCATTAGGCATTATCTATTTATGATGGTAGCATGGATTGTAGAAGTTGTAGACATGCATGTACATTTGTGGTTTATGTTACAGAATGATTTTATGCCAGTAGTAGAGTTTGTTATATTTGGTTAGGGATAACGATTTGGTTAAGGGTATTTAAAAAATGTAGAAGTAGATTCAATCTTTTTAGTTTAATTCCTTTCCGGAACATTTTCCCATTTACTTGATTGTTAGTTTAGTTAATATTTAGGTTTGGTTGAATGATTGCTTGGATTCATTTTTGTTTTTGCTTATGTTACTTAATATTAATTGCTTTGGATGATTTTTATTTTATTTTATGGCTTTTGCTATTACCTTGGTATGTTTTATATGCAATGATTTCATAGTCTACTAATATATATATATATATATATATATATATATTTGTGCGTGCGTGTGTGTTTGTGTGTATGTGTGTGTGTGTTCACCATATGCTATGATGATGTTATTAGTTGTGCATGCATATAGAATTTATATGATCACCCTAAGATGCTTGCATCATACCTATTTCATATCATCATTCACATAGGAGAGCCTAAATATTAGATATTTGCATATATATAATGCCATATGTTATCTACATACATATTTTGATGTTATGTTATTGGTTGGATTTCATAAAGTACACAAGCACCACCATGTGTGTGTATCATATATATATATATATATGATAATAGAACACATAGACCTATTTAAATAAATTTTTTCCAGATTTCGTTTGTTGTGTATGGATGCTTGGTTTGATTAGTTTCTGCGTTGTGTGGATGATTATTTGCATGAGTGGTTGGATGATTGATTTTCTATGCTTATATATTTGTGTATTACACATTATGATACGTGATACGAGAGATTGTGATACATTCTTTGTTCGTTAGGAATTTCTGGGATGAAATTCTTTAAAGGGGGGAGAATGTAATACCTCGAAAATTTGATATTTATTTTAATTAAAATATCAACTATATAACAGTGTTAAGTAATTAGATTTAATTTGGAAAAAAAAATTAAGAATAAGAAGGAGCAAAATGGTCCTTTTTCCTTCTTCAGAATTAGATGATGAAACTAGCGACATTGCGACCATCTCATTTTTTGATTCGCTCAGTATATTGGTTTGTCTCGTTTAGAGTATGTATGAAGATGTTATGGGCGAATTTGTGTCGAGCAGAATGCATGCCAATGTTTGAATTCAAATTTCCAGTAGGTCATTACTTTCTCTCTATTTGTATAAACAAAATACATAGCTAACATTCTGTTTCAAAAACAACCATTCGCTCATCCTCTTTCTCTTCTTCCTCTTTTATACTAAAAACTAAAATCAATATAACTCTCTCGAATCTCAACGAAATCATACGATATCAATGGCATCACAAAGCTAGCAGAGAAGGCTATGCATCTACACCGACATGACGATGACATTATGAAGTGTGGAGGTGCAGTATTCCTAACAGCAGAGGCATTGGCAGTGACAAACGATTTCGATGAGTGATTCATGCTTTCCTCTCAATATAGTGCAATCTTGATCCTATAATGATGATTTGTAGCCTATATTAGATTAGACAACCATTCATAATCGTTGAAATTCGGACTTAAACATGGGTTAGGGAGGGATTTGAATATATAGTAAACTAAAACTAGATTTTCACCTTTTCATTAAATTTTAACGAATATACATTGAAAATTTGATGAACTAAAGTATAAACCGGCCATAGAAATGTATGATGAGGTGTTGGGAACGATCTTAGATAGTTGGAGGCGGAACGGAGGTGATTGGAGGAAAAATGACATGGAGGAATAGTCAGAATCACTACCATATTTTCAAAACTCGCTGCGACCAGTGGACCGATCTACCCTATGGGTGCACCTGTGGCCTATTTCTAGTCGTAGGTTGAACTTTGTCATAAATTGGCCAATAAATAATAACATTTATCAATTTGATTCTAGTTTCTTTTGTTCCTTGAACATGTTTATAGGTTATTGGCTACGCAATTGGTGATGTTACAAATTCAAACTGAATATATGTGATAATGATTGTTGTTTGAGGTGGATCTGTATGTTATTTGTGATATAGAAAATGATGCAATGTTGACGTAAAAGTGAACGATCCTATGGCGCAAGTAGGCGGCCCAGGATATGAGCCCGTGACACAAGGAGGTTATCCAGGTATTGCCTTAATCCTCTATAGGCTTCGGTGAACTAGTGTGGAGGATGGATGGTAAGTGAGCATATAGTGCAGGTGGCAAGTCCAGGACGTGAGTCCAGATTGTATACGAGGACAACATGCAACCCTTTAGTGCCCGAGGCGAGTCCAGGGAAGTGAGTCCTATATGAGATTGACGCAACAATCTACAACGAGTGACCCTACAACGCATGAGGTAAGTCCAACGAAGTGAGTCCATATAGATGTGATGCGATACGACTAGATGTATATGATAGTTACGTATAGTGTAACCAGTAGGAAGCGAGGCGACTGAGATGTTAGACTCATATCATATTATAGTATTATCTTTGTAGTATATGTAGAGTAATAATGGCTCACTCACTAGACTTCTGTCTGATCCACTCCTATTTTTTCCTCTCTTTAGATACCTAGGTTAATGGAGTTTAGAGATGAGATGGTATGGAAGGTAGGGTTTTATTTGCACATATTTTATATGATGTAAGTAAGTGTTGTGTCCCAGATTTGGTTATGTATATGGATTAGGTTTGATTGATATTGTATAGACATATGTATCTGAACGTGTAAGTATATTTTATTGTAATTAAGATTATTAAGGTTATTAATATTATATTTTATTTCCTTCAGATGTGAGACTCTAAAGGTCATTAGTTAGAACTGTATTTGTTTCTTATTATTGATATCCTGCACACTAGGACCGAGACCCTGTAATAACCCGCCCTTCAAGAATACCCAGAAAGAAGGATTGTTGGGGTAAAATTAAAGCAAAACACTAAACCAGGACATCAATAAGATCTCACAACGGAATGAGAACATACAATATACCGAATATATATGAACAAAATAACAATATATAAGAGACCGCACTAGTGGAAGCAACTGATAAATAAGTATCAGTACAGAAAGTCAGAATATATATCAACTCCTAAAATAAATACGGAGTTTTGAATAAATATTTGATACGGAAGGTATCATATATAAATAACATATATGCCACGTGCAAAAAATATATCAAGTGTATATATCTCAAAATATCGATGCTAAGCCACCAAAGAGCTCTGCACCTCTTGGTAGTGTATCGCCAAAAGAACTAACTCTCAAACTACTCAATCGAGTACTCGAGAGTTATCATGACATAAGCAGACAAAGACAAAACATTAGTCGGACATAAAGTCTGGTGTGAGGGGAACTATCTCAAAATACTGTATATGAAAACTATATGCAAATAATCAGGAACTACTAAATCACAGCCGACCTCTCTACAAACATAGCTCAAGGATAATCTGGACTGCCTATAAATAAGTATAGTAAACCCATCTCAAAAATAGAAGTTCATACCATAACCTGCTCTTCTACTATAATCAACAATTCAACACAACTAATATAATATGACTTAAACTTAAATACCATACTATGATAAAAGTAATCCAACATCCAAAAGTAGGGTGATCACAATATAAGTCTATCACGAAGTACAAAATAATAGTAAATGCAACAATAACAACAATAGTCAACTAATTAACATACACATATAAAAATGGAAGATGACTAAGATATACAAATCAATACCCTCATTTTTGATGGGTGGAGTCAATAATGGACATTTATCACGATCTAACAATTCTAGATAAACAAGGCCGATACACTAACGTACTAAGACATTTGTCGCAATTCAAATATAAATACAGACAGTACACTAACGAACCCAGATATCTATCTTGATCGTATAATAAATAGTGCCAGCACACTAACATACCCAAACGTATATCACGATCTTATAATAGGTAGAGTCAGCTCATTAACATACTCAGGGACAAATCCCATACTAAATAGAGCCAGCACACTAACGTACCCAGACGTCTATCAGGGTCTAATAATTAATACGGTCAGCATACATACGTACCCAGACGTCTATCCTGATCGTATAACGAATAGTGCCAGCACACTAACGTACCCGGACGCCTATCCTGAATGTATAATAAGTAGGGCCAACACATTAACATACCCAGACATCTACCACGATCTCATAATAAATAGAGCCAACACACTAACTATATCACAAATATGGATTAAGGTCTCAAACCAAAAATGGATGAATATAAACATGTTTAAGACTGAAACATAAGCCTAGATACATTACTAACACTCTCTAACTTCTTCCAAAACACTTCATAATCATTCTTATATTTATTAATGAAGTATAACAAGTAAATTAAGCAAGAGAATTATCCCACTTGCCTTAATTAAACCCAATCTAAGCTCTAATCACCAAAACCCATCTCCTACTTTCTTGACATCCAAAACGAAATTCCAAACTCCAAGTCAAGCCAATTCCTACATGGGTTTTGTTGAGAATCCCTTGAGAATAATTATGGTTATTTCATTGAAATTTATTGGATTTTATTTGGGCATCGATTAGTGGATCTAGTGTTGGGGGAT
Source organism: Allium fistulosum (assembly GCA_030737815.1). Taxonomy (NCBI): domain Eukaryota; kingdom Viridiplantae; phylum Streptophyta; class Magnoliopsida; order Asparagales; family Amaryllidaceae; genus Allium; species Allium fistulosum. Next base: position 872,001,964 of record CM060903.1, on the reverse strand, counting down.
TGAGGGGTAATTAATGGAGTAATTAGAGAAAAAGGAAGAAAGTGGACGTCGAAATGAAAGTGAGAATGAAAATAATGATGTGGTTAGCTTCATATAGGTTAGGTAAATGGACTTAACCTAAATTCATCACTTTTCCCAAAATCACTATTCACTTAAAAAGTCCATCGACTCGAAATATATCGAACATTATACTCAATCAAATTCTGGATCCCATTCCAGACTCAATGGAAAAGTTTTTCGGGACCTAATTCCACCATATACAAAAGTTAGATTTTGAATCAATTTATGAATCGAACGTATGCTACCGGCTAAAAAATCCGGTCGAAATATATCGATGCTTATAATCATTTATATTCGCAACATTGATCAGTACTCAACGAAAGTGGTCTCGAGTCCTAATTCGACCGTTTGTAAAAAATCGAGTATAAGAGGTGTTCCATTGCTTAACGATTAAATATTTAAATTAATCATTTAAATATTCTATCATTAAAATTATGGGGTGTTATGTTATTCCCTCCTTAAAAGAATTTCATCCCCGAAATTCACATGAGTATGAGAAAGTAACATGACCGACCAAACTTCTCAAATCTTAGTTTGGAAAATTCCAACAGTACCTTCCCTTATGTCACTAGCACTACGAAACTCCCAAATTAGAATACATGACACACTAAGAAATATGCGATGACTTACATCATCCCACATTCCCAAATAGTGCCACCTTTACCAAGAAAGCTTCTCGCTATCTAAATGTCAATCAAAGCAAATAAGCATTTGAATAGCTATACATCATCTTTAAAGTACCTAATTGTACTATACTAAGAGGATTGTGAACTAGCACAAAATTCTAACACGTATAACCTCAGTGTAGTAACCGATACTACTATAGTCATACATGAAAATCAATAAGAGGGTAAGCTCAAGTGAGTCAGCCTCAAAATATGCTATTGACTTCGAGTCACTTCCAAAAGGTAGTGAACCCGAATAGATCCTATCTCGACCCGATAATAGGCAGGGATGATATGCGATCTATTCCTGATAGCAACTGCTATCTCTCTCCAAATCTTTTCCTAAATTATGAAATTATAACTACCATACAAGCAATCAAATACATAAGACAAGCAACAATCAAATAATAGCAAACAACAACAAACAACAAGCAATACAAGCAATCAGTAATTCATAGCAACCAAGAATAAGCAATAATAACTAGCACACAAAATTTTGAACATGAAGCAAGTAATAAACAAAAATCAACAAAAATAAAATCAACCAACATCAAAGTCAAACAACAACTAGAAAGATCAAACAGTAGCAAGTAAACATAAGCAACCGCAAACAATAGTAATAGAAAGCAACTAGCAATAACAAACAATAAACAATAATCAATCCATAGCAAACATAAATAGCAAATCAACAATAGCAAGTAATAAACAATAACAAACAACAAGAAAGCATACAGAATAATGAAATGTTTAAAATGATCCTATACCAACATGCAAGGTAACCATCAAGGGTCAAACGCGCATGTCAAACCATAAACTCATATAAGTCCGTTCAACATTAAAAAGTAATAATCGCCTAAGTGGTATAACCTCTTTCGTGAATATAATGCATGAAAGACTATTACACCTCATACTATGAGAAGGGAAAACTCCTATGATATACTAGATCATCCAGTCTCAAAAATCTCGAATAAATCCAGCAAACTATGACTCAGCTTTCCTTTTATTCTGAACAAAATCATTCTCTAAAAAGAGAAAGTTATACTAATTATATCATCATTAAATGAAGATATACAATTTCCTGGGTAGGCTCGGGTTTAAACCCATGTCGACCACACAATGTTAATAAGGATAAAACACTAAGTGCACTACGATGCTCGCCTAGGCAAGCATCATCTCGTCACTTAGAAGATTATCTGAATCTCTACAAAACTAGTTGAGAAACCCTTCTTCGAACTATTCCATGTAATAAGAATTATATTATACTAAAATTTTATAATTACTAAAGATCATTTCAAATGACACGATGCCCATTCCAACCCTTCATTTGCCCGCAAGATTTCTTTGTTAAATTAGGGTCGGCCACCTGACTCCATCCGTGCGAACTCCGATATAGTTCCTTGATCCGACTACCAAAATTTCCTTCCATAACTAAGGTTGTGCTTCTAAAATCTCTTAGTAATCTCAAGAATACGAATCAAGTGCTTGTTTATCAAAATCAAGTGAAAAACCCTTTCCTAACTGGTACAAATCACCAAGAAATCCTACGCTCAAACTATCAGTTAAGAAATGGCACATGAATGGACCAATCTTCGAAAAATGTCCCTTTCGGCACATGGGATTACCCCTATCACCTGAGATTTACTGACACAAAGAAAAACAATTACAACACAAACGACTCTAGGCAAACGCCTATAAGTCATCCGCTCGGTCTCTACTCATTACTGGGCATCCACGGAACTCTAACCGGATATAAATCCAAGTCACACTTCATCGACCAAACCCACTCAACTTGAAAGCTCGTGTATCAAGTTCAAATGTTAACACTTCGATCGCTTTACCTCAGTTTTGCAACTAAGTGACTCAAACAAGGTTTATCTCCATCGAAGAATTTACCTACTATGAAAGGTGCCAAGTTTAGCCCATCTACCAAGTAATTAGTAGCAGATAAAATATACCGCTCAAGTGTCGGAAGGAACATAAATGGGTTCCTAAAAGTAAAGCATACCTCAATACATAAGTTCATTCTAATTTTCCTTAGCTGTAAGCCCGCTAGGACGCGGTAATGCTTGAAAGTTACATGTCATCATCACTCACTCACCCTTCGAAAATGTAGGATAGTCCATCTTCAAGTGATCAAGCTGATCCTAATTAAAGCACTTACGCTTCACTTTAGTTGGATGACATTTCATAGCGAAATGCCTTCCATATGGCACAAGAGTGACATACTAGGCCAACTTTCCTTTTTCGAATAAGCTCGATCTTCCTTGTATCATGGTCATTTCGCCTCGATTGGAGTTTCGGTTACTTTCCACTTTCATTACCTCAATGGTATCTCATGGACATTCTCACAAAGGAGAACCATCCCAATGTGATATTCAAAAGTGAATCCTAAAAGGGATAAGGCAATGCAATGAACCCCAACCAATATTTAAGACCCAAGGCAAATCTCTTAGCCCACAACAACGGAGTGCCGACCACGTCAAAAACAAATGGTTGAGTTGGTCAACACTCCTTCACTGACAAGCTATCCTATTCAAGAAGGATGGAACACTCAAGCTACATGCTCTTCTTGATCTCAGAAATGAACTGATAACGACTCCTAAATAAATTCCAAATCACAGGTCTGCTTATCAGCCACACAAACACTGCATCCTACCTAGCCAAAGTCTCCCTTCTCCAAATGCTAAGAAATAATCTAACTTACGAGAACATTCCGTAGACTTATATCGGTGGAAGCCTTCTCATGCATGTGTCCAAGTCCATGTCTCAACAACAGTCTCAAGACCCAAATATGGCTCCCCTCCAAGGCTAAGGAAATTTCGGCACTGCTTCGAAGAGTCTAAAGCTGGTCGAGCTAAAAATATTGATGCCCAAAGGCCACACCACTTCTGATGCTAACCGCAATCTGCTAGAAATATTCACGAGCGACGGAACATCTTTTGCGGTAGCTAAGTAGTCTCTGAACTAACCAGGCATCTCAGACTACCTATTTGTAGTTGCTTATATACTCCATTTTCTCATATGGATAGCCTGACGAAGATACCTTAGCACCTAGCGGTGGAATTAAATCAAGTCCACAAGACAAGTGGTATATACATTATAATATAGTAGAAAAATACAAGTACGCTATCTCAACGTATCTCCTATTACCATATGGATTAACTCAAACTAGTCTACTTAGTTCGAGTGTTGAGCCTAAGGTCTGATACCAAATGTAACAACCCGCCCTTCAGGAATACCCAGAAAGAGGGATCGTTAGGGTAAAAGTAAAGCAAAACATTAAACCAAGACATCGATAAGATCTCACAACGAAATGACAAAATATAATATACTGAATATACATGAACAGAATAACTATATATAAGAGAAATCATTGGTGGAATCAACTGATAAATAAGTATCAGTACAAAAAGTCTGAATACATCAACTCCTAAAATAAATATGGAGTTCTGAATAAATATCTGATACTCGTATATAAAAAATAGGTCTGTCATGTACAAAAAAATATAAAGTGTATATATCTCAAAATATCGATGCCAAGCATCTAAAGAGCTCCAGCTACACCTCTTGGTAGCGTATTCGCAAAAGCACTTGACTCTCAAACTACTAGATCAAGTACCCGAGAGTTGTCATGACATAAGTAGACAATGATAAAACACGGGTCAGACATAAAGTCTAGTGTGAGGGGAACTATTTAAAAATACTATATATGAATAATATATACAAATAAATAGGAACTACTAAATCACATCCGACCCTCTCCACAAACGTGGCTCAGTGATAATCTGGACTGCCTATAAACAAGTATAGTAAACCCATCTCAAAAATAAGGGACCATACCATAACATGCTCTTCTCCTGTAATCAACAATTTAGCACAACTAATATAATGTGACTAAAACGTAAATACTACTATGATTAACCCAACATCCAAAAGAAGGGTGATCATACTATAAGTCTATCGCGAAGTAAAAAATAATAGTAAATGTAATAATAATAACAATAGCCAACTAACTAACACACACATCATAACAATGGAAGATAACTAAGGAATACATATCAATACCATCATTTCTAATGGGTGGAGCCAATAATGGACATTTATTGCAATCTAACAATTCCAGATAAACAGGGCCAGTACACTTACTCAAACATTTATCGCGATTCATTTATAAATAGAGTCAACACACTAACATTCCCGGACATCTATCTCGCTCGTATAATAAATAGCACTAGCACAATATCATACCTAGACATATATCACGATCTTATAATAGGTAGATTTAACACATAACGTACCCAGGCATCTACCTCGATCCCTGTGACGACCCGTCTCCTCGACCCTCAGAAATCGACACTAATACATCCATTGTATTCACGTGTCGTAAGTCCAAGTGTTGGGGAGGTAGATTATCAGGGGTGTAAAAGAAAATAAAGATAGAAGATAATACAATAATATAATCTCACATCGCATTCAACATTTTAATTATACATAAATGATCAGAGTCACATACAAATCCATCGGGATAGTTATAACTGTTTATCCATACATATGCTGGAAATACATACTACACAACACAACGGAAAATAGGTAGATATCTACATAAGGTACTTCAGCTTCATAGCTCCAAAAGACTTCTCCAAAATGCTCCCCAACATGCTCCAAAATGCTCCTAAGGTATCTTGACTACACGGCTGGCCGAAAAATAGGGCACCCAGAGTTTAAAAGGGAAAAAAAACTCCGAGTCAGTCATGGGACTGGTGTGAGAACTCAAAGTACGATGTTTTGAAAACAAAAAGGTATCTCATAAGACCACACCGCACATAAACATGGAATGGGTTTTTACCTTATGATAACAAAAACTCTTTATAATGTAAAATTTGGAGATATTATTTTTATTGACTTTCTTTGAAAACATTTGCAAATAAAATTATTAATCTTAGCCGAAATTGTTAAATTGATTAAATTCCAGCATAATAGGTTTACAATCAAGTCCGAAGGTTCTTATTGGAGAAAGGATTTCCACACAAATGACCAGGAGAAAGGACTGCCTTCCGATGGGTACACCTCTAGATGGATGTCCCAAGGAACCATCACAAAGCTCCTCTACCAACACAAGATCGACCTATCTCTATAACTAGATAGTACCGAATATGTCATCCCTCGGTTGTTACCGACCTTTATTCGAGAGCTCTCTTCACATACATCCACATTAATTTACATCTCGAACGTCATAGCGGGAAGAAATATATCTAGAAGGGGGTGATCATACCCTAACAGGGAATGACCCACTTAGCGTTGTCGCACTAACCCTGTTTCATAAATTTTCGGTTGATGAGGCTCGAGGCAACGATTACCTTTTCACATAACACATCTTCTTTCACTTTGAATGCCACATTTCCATTCCACATTCACACGACTGATTTCTATAAACGTATAACTTCCTGAGCTCGTATGTATTGGGAAAGGGTGTTAAGCTAAGAAAAGGTGTCTTCTCTGCCACCGACTGTTATACTTTTATAGAGATCACTCATTGTGATTTGGAATGCAATGTCGGACATTCATCCATACAAGTTTGTTTTGGGACCGAACGAAACCGAAGGTACTTTCCTCGGCCATTACTGGGCGAGAAGCCCTTATGGTTTTGAGGTTTTTCATAACAAAGAGACAACCGCTACAATATTGTGAATCGGGAGTTTAACCCCAATTAATTAACAAATAGTCCCTCGTTATTATACATCTTAATATCTCCGTCTTCAAACATCTTCAATCTTCGAACACGTAAATTGGTTCGAAGTGGTTTTCGGATAGGAATCACCTAAATCCAACCCCGGTTCCTTCGAAATCCAATCATCGATAAAAATGATGTAATTAGGTGATTGTTTTTCGATTCATTCATTTTCCTTTACCAAAATATCTTCGAGAGATATATATTTCCAAAATATTCTTTTACTGAATACGGAATCATTTAAACCTCTTTTTGAATATTTCTCAAATCATTTTTAAAGAGTATCTTTTGAGAAAATAGGATTATAGAAATCATTTTACTTTTATTCAAAATCAACTTCCGTATTCAACGAGTGCTATGGGCGGAATAACAGTGAGATCACCTTTTAAATTCCACGAATAGGACAGGTTCCCTCTTCGGATTTTAATAATGAGTATAAGAAGATTATTTCTAAAAAATCCAACTTGAGCATCCGGGCTTTCCTTTCGATATGTTCCACTCCTCGCCTAAAAGAGAAAACTGAGGCCAGGGAAGTTCAGGGCACTGGTTGTTCCATCCCTAACATTAGTTACATACCTTGTTTTCACTTTTAGATCTCTTAGGCAAGACAAATGTACTAGTCGTTTCCGCCTACTCATTTTCCCTTTTTAAATCACTTAACTATTTGTTTAACCATCTTTGAAATAATGTTAAATTGTTCAAATTTCTTTCAAAATGCTTTATTATTTACTTAAAAACAATTAATAAGGATTTGGGAAAGAATTGTTAAGCTTCGACCTTTATTTCAAAAGTTATTGAAAAACGTTGCGAAAAGCGTTGCAAATAGTGTTATAAAAAGTGCTTTAAAAGCTATATTCTTCAAAACAACTTTTATAACATTTAGAAAACCATCTTTCCAACTTAAATCACTTTTAAAACATTTTAAAATATTTTTATAATTTATTTCATATTTTTAAACCGATTTTTTTATCAATTTCCAACTTTGGTCATTTTGTGCAAAAACTAGATTTTTCTTTAAAATTGATTTTGCCTTATTTCAAAATATACAAAATGAAATCTTGATTTTCTTTTTTTTATAAAAGATATGGATATAAGGATTCGGAAAATTCTTACTTCGAAGAATTCCGAACTATATTCCACTTTGTATGTTCATTTGAACTTTTGACGCGAAAACACAAACTACCATTACGCGACGCGTCAAATTTTAGGCGTATTTTGAGATTCATATCCAAACTTTGCTGAGACAAGTTTAAACACTTAGAAAAGTTTAAACACTTAGAAATCATTTCTAAAGCATATTCAAACTTTTTTCAAAGGTATAAATGATTCCATATCACATTTCATTCTTTTGGAAAGTGATTTCCATGTGATTATACGTCGTGTAAATCCGTGACTTGTTTCAATATTTTCATGCAATAAAAAACATATGGAAATCAATATCATAACCAAAAATCCAAACAAACATATCACAACATCACAACCAAATATATACATATAAATTAGGAGTTCTCACCTTAGTCGCAAATGAACTAACTTTAAAGTGATCATTACTTTCCTAACTTCAATCGGGTGCTCACGAATGCTTGTTTTAAGGCTTCTAGGTGGCTTGAATTGACTTCTGGAGGTCTTTGGAGCTTTGGGCCGTGAGTTCCAAGGAGGTTTGGGCTTGGCTTGATGGTGAAGGGGGGCATGAGCAATAAGAGGGGGAGGAGGAGTTTGGATGGTTCAGACGGAGTTTTGTTGATATTTTTCTTTGTTTTATTTTTTGAAATATTTTGGCATTGTTTAATTATGGAATGAAGCCATTAATTTATGTAAGAGAGCTTAAGAAAGTAGAGAAGAAATGGTGCAAAAGTGAAGAAGAAGTGGATGGGTATTTATAGAAAATATTCGAGATTAAAATATAGAGTTGTGTTTTTACTTAAATAACCTTCCTTAAGAATTAAGTAAACTTATTTAATTCAACACTTACCATCCACATCACATCACACTTTTCAAATTCAAATACTTAAGAGTTAAGTAAAGAATAAGAATGATTACTTTACTTTATGTCACATGTGATGTGACATGTGTTTTGTCTTTTTTAGTTTACTTTTGCTAATTACTTTCTAGAATTTTCTAAGTGTGATTATTAAAAGTAACATTGTTTTGTTAATTGTTAAATATCTTTATATGTTAACATATTTATTAAATTGTGTACATAAATGTGCAACAACGTTGCGACAACTTTAAATCGACAAAAAACGTTGATTTTTTGACAAAATGTTTTACGGTCATATTTTGATGTTTTAGTTAAACTATTTATTTATATAAACCAAATTTAAAAATAAATTTGTATAATGTTATTTAAAAATATAAAAACTCATAAATAAATTAAAAAAATTCATCAAATCATTTAAACTTACTTTTCGAAAATCAGGATTTTGTCACTTTTTTCGTTATAAGCAAATGTTACTATTTTTATGTATATTTCTATTTCCAAATCCTATCTAATATTGTTTGAATCATAAAACCCTTTATATTTTATATTTAAAATCACTTTAAATATTATATTTTGAAGTGGTTAAATTTTAGGTCATTACATTCTCCCCTACTTAAAAGAATTTCGTCCTCGAAATTAGGTAAGAAGAAAATAACTCAAAAGGAAATATATATTCAATAAGGTGGAATATATACAATAAGTTACTACACCACTTTCGGTGAGTGCACTAAAACGATAGATAAAGTCTATACATCGGTCCTAAACTGGGATATGCTTTTATCATTCTGTCTTCTGTTTCCCATGTGCAATCATCAGCATCCCGCTCCATTGAACTTTTACCAACCTTACAACCTTCCTTCTTAATTGTTTCTCATCTTGATCCACGATTCGAATGGGCCTTCTAATAACAACTAAGTTTGGTTCTATCTCCAAGTCATCCCGAGCAGCCGTTTCTATGATTTGTTCTGGGTTATATACATGCTTCCGTAAATGTGATATGTGAAAAACATTGTGTACACCAGACAATCTTTCAAGAAATTGTACTCGATAAGCTAGTGGGCCGATTCGTTCGAGAATGAGAAAAGGTCCAATATATCGAGGTGCTAACTTCCCAGCTCTTCCAAATCTTATGTAACAACCCATAATTTTTAACAAATACTTTATAATTAATTTATTTGAAAACATTGATTTTAAATCATTTAAATTTGAAATTTTGGAATTTTATAATGAAATTTTGGGATTTATCGATAATTTATTTTCCAAATATAATAAAACAAAGATTTTCTGAAAATTTTATATTTTGTTCAACTTTGGTTTGGTCAAACTTTGACTTTCAGTTGAAATTTTAAATTTGAATTTTTAAATTTCTAATCTTTTTCTTTGAAACAGTATTTGATTCCGATATTCATTCTGCTTTTCGTTTTGTTAAATTCTGTTTTATACTTTTTAAATTTGATAAATTTCCGCGTTTTACATGCAATTATTTTCAGTAGTTTATTGTCTATTTTTCTATGTTATTTTATATTTTTTTATTTTGGTTTTGGACTTTGTTTGTTTTGTTTGAGTTGAGCTTGTTTTGTTTTGGGCTTGACAAATGGGCTTGGAAATTCAAGAGACTTAAGTTTTCTTTTCTTTAATGTGATTTGTGTCTCTTCCCTTTCCTTTTCTTAGTTGTGTGTTTCCTCCCCTATAGCCGTACATATCATTTGTCTCCCATCTCTCTTTTCATTTTTCATTCCCTAACAAACAATTCGAAGTAAGTTTTCCATGGCTTTCTCTTCTCTTTTCTTTTTCTCTTTATTTTTTCTTTTTGTTGCAAGCATGTTCGGCCACCATCAACCATTCCCCTTAGCCGACCATATCCACCACTCCACCACCACCTATGACTGGCCTTCATCTTCCCATCACCCTCCCCATGTCATGTCGTGACCCCTAGATCCAAAAACCATGACCAAAACATGATTCAAACCATAGCCGAGCCCTTACATCACCATCTCCTCTTCACTAGCCTCGGCCACCCCTTGTTCACCACCTTCCATCCCTTAGCCGTTACCAAACTCATCCCAAAAGCCTTCATTTCATATGTGCCTTGACCATAGCACCATGTAGGCTGAACCCAAAGTACATGACCTTTCACTTGCCTTGCCCCTTGACCTTCCAAATGACTTTTTATATGCCATCTCTTCACATTCCATATCATAGCCGTGCCTTTTGCGACCATGGCCAAACCTATTTGCTTCAAAACCAGTCATGGCCGAGCCTTGCTTGATGATGGTCAAGTCAATTTGCAAAGTGGTCGAACCCACTTGCCTTGGTGGAGTCCACTTTGTTTCATTTTTGATTCATATTTGTACATTGTTTTGATTTATTTTCTTTTAATGAATTTTGTACTTATATATATATATATATTCTATTTTGTTTGTTTACAAGATTTAGATTTAGGTGCTACATCTCCTCTAATCTGATTTGTGCTTTGTCGTGCCTTTTTGGAGTTTGATTCTGTGTTTGAATTGTCATCTCTAGCTTTAGAAGGTGAGTTATCACTTCGACTTCGTACTTATAAAACTGTGAAACAAAGTCATGTGAATTATAGTAGTAATATGCCACGTTGATAGTAATTTCATATATGCCAGTGATGTGATATTATATGATGTTATAACCTGATTATATACCTGTTTAATCACCTGATATGACATGCTATGTTTTACTGTTTATTTATATTTCTGTTTCTCACACTGCAAGTTCCCTCACTATGGGTTGAAATGGTACATACCCGAACGGATTTTAGAAAAGGAAAAGTTGTTATGAGCTAAAATGATAGGCTCGAGCGATTTTTATTTGACTTGGGATTGCGGGTTTGAAATGATAAAACTCGGGATTTTAATTCATTACGGATTGAAATGATATATTATCCGTATCACTTGACCTAGGTTAGAAAATATTATATAGACCCGTGGTTAATTTTAAATATAAATATTTTCTAAAAATTCTAAGTATTTGGAATATAAAATATATGAGGTTTTAACTTAATTTGATTTTAAAATGATTTAAATAAATTTTATAGTGATTTTCTATAAGTTAAAAATTGTATAAGTCAATAAATGATTAAGATGTATAAAATGTGATTTGACTTAATAATGGAAATTTGATTTGAAATGGAATTTTAGGCTTAACTTAGAAATAAAATATTTTATTTATGAAATGGATATTTTTTAAAAGTAAATAAAATATTTAGTTGTTTGTTAAATTAAAAGTTAAGCAATATAAATGTAATTTTGACTTAATAAATGAATTATGGTTAAATTTGGATATTTTATTTATAAAATTTTATTTTATTAAATCATAAGTGAAGTGATATCCAAATAAATAATTTTGGAAAGTGATATATTTTTTATAAGTTAAAAATGGTGAAAAACTGAAATTATAATGTTTCTGAAATGTTACAGTGAATCTTAGATTTTTATCGGCAGCAATTCTGAAATGTTGTGGTTTTAAGGTAGCATTTTCTTAAGTGTTGTTGTTTCTGAAAATGTACTGTTTTCTGAAATAATACTATATTTGCAGTAATGTTTTCTAAGTGCTGCTGTTTCTGAAAAGACCATATTTCTGAAATACTACTATCTATACAGTAACGTTTTCTAAGTGCTGTTGTTTCTGAAAAATGATATTTTTGAATGCTAATATATGTATTATCACATTTCCAAAGTGCTACGAATGCTAAAAATAGAATTTTTTGGAAATGTTATGATTTAATGAATGAACTTAGAAGTGCTACAACTTTGTAAATGAATATTATTTTTGAAAGCCACTGACATTAAATTTAAATGGTTTGAAATGAATATGTTTTGATTTGAAATATAAACCATATTTGAAATTTATAACCACGGGTTATAATAACGATTGGTTGTTAAAGAGACCGGGATCGGATATGGACATACTCTCTATCGATACCGAAAACCACTTTAACAACTGTGTACGCGGTGGAGATTCCAGAATGAAGTAGGATGGTGGCGACGATCCTATTTGAGGTATAACGTGGACCCAACTCCCGTGAGTTGGCATAAGGTGGCTAAAACAGGAGCAATTGACGGGCTAATAAGGTAGCACCTCTGATCGGACACATTCCATCGTATACCATTCTATTACTTTGTGATTGATTGGGTGCACCCCTTGATTCAGGAGTGTGGCTTGAGGTGGGCGATTTCTGCGGCTCTGCGTTACCACCGGCCCGGAAGTGTAATTGGTATATCTACCCTGGCATTGCCTAGTTGTGTCGTGTCACCTACCCTAGCGTGCTTTACTACGAGTTTGTTTTGTACCATACCTATGGAGTGCCCTCTGACGATGCCCATTATGAGGGAGATTACGGTACTGTATAGACTATGTGAATACATAAAATGTGTTAAGGTGGAAAATGTAAAGCCTTAACGCTATTTTGATAGTTTACTTTACTGTAGACATTATTATAATAGTGTATCTTACTACATAGTAGATAGTTTAATGGGTCCTTAAAGGATGGGCGATCCCAAACATCCTTTAAGTTACTGATGCATTCCTATTACAGTTCACTTGAGTTGATTTACATTGTATAAGTATGTATGTCCTGACTCGAGTGTTTTGTGTTTTGCTTCACGCTCGAGTCAGCCTGAGTATTACAGCTTTGGATTCACTTTCTGGAGCTAGAGATTGCTGGAGTTTATTTGTCTATCTAGTTGTCTTTCCATTTCAGTTATTTTTATCAGCTTTGCTTATGTATTTGAGAACTTATGTATTCAGACTTCTGTTGTATCTTTTTTTCAGACTATGGTATTTTGTATCTGTTTTGAGACTATGTATTGTATTGGCTTTATGAACCACTATGTATTTTTATTTCCGCTGCGAGTTATTCTGATATTCTGTGTCTGTGATTCTGTGATTGGTTTTATTTGCTCCAAATTTATTTACATCTTTTGTTTTGAATTATTCAAGTCCAACATGTGTAGTTTTATTGTCGATTTGAATGGTCCAAAATAGTGGGTCGTTACATTTGGTATCAAAGCTTTGGTTTTAGGCAAACCTTAGCCTATGGAGCAAAAACTCATTAGAGATAAGGTAGAAATACCCTAGAATGAGTGAAATCAATCATAGAATCATTTCTTTGTGAGAGAACGTATTTTTAAGTATAAAATGATTTTGTCAAATGATTTTAAAGGATTTTCAAAGATTTTTTTGGATATAAAATTTTCTTGTTTTAAAATCTCATTTTCTTACTTCATAACTTTCGAATCCACCTTGTTTATTTAAATTCTTTGATTAGGATTTCCATTCTAGTTGAATCTTATCTTTGTCTTTCTGTTTTCCCTTTGTCCTAAAATTCATTCTTTATTTTTCTAGGATGAATTGTAGGAATGCCAGAGGTAGGGGTCGTGGTATTGCCCCAGTTCTTGAGCCTGTTGCACCCATCAGGTTCACCACTCTTTGCAAGGAATTCACCTAGCTTGGTGGTACCAAGTTTATTAGATCTGAGAGCATCATAGAGGCTCGGCAGTGGTTGAGGAGTCTAGAAAGGATCTTTACTGGTTTGGAGATTACTGATGCTCAGAAGCGTCAGTTGGCAACTTCAGGAGGCAGCTCAGGATTGGTGGGAGTCTGTCACAGCTCAGACTGTTGAGGCAGATATTTCTTGGGAGCAGTTTAGGTATCTTCTTGTGTTGGTCTTGTGTTCTGTTTAGCTTTTTCTCTTTGAATCTATCTTAAGCTTTGCTATCTATCTCTTTTCAGGGAGGCTTTTGTGGCAAAGTGGATGCCCGAAGATGGGAAGTCCCAGCTATACAGGGAGTTTATGGATCTTAAGCAAGGGAGCATGTCATTTTCTGAGTATTAGCTGAAGTTCAATGAACTTTCCAAGTTTGGTCCTGGCCTGATTGACACCTCTCTTAAGAAGAATGAGAAATTTATAGCTGGAGCCTGCCTAGAGTTTTATGATCGTCTCATTTCTCATGTTCATGGTACCTTCATGGAGTTGATGGACATGGCCATTAGATATGAGAATCCCACTTCTAAGGAAGCTTCTGTTCCTCGTGCTTCTCCATTTCAGCCTGGTTCTGGCAACTCTAAGAAATGGAAGCCTAATTTCCAGCAGAAGCAGAATTGGCTCAAGAATCCTAGTTTAGGATCTACTCCTCGGAAGCATCCTATCGACCTATCTTCCATCACTTGCTTCAAGTGTGATCAGAGGGGACACTATGCTAATAGTTGCCCTACTTCAGTTGGTGCTGTTGTTCCTCCACCTTAGGATACCAGGAACAATCTCTATCATGTCTGTTTGCAGCCTGGTCATTTCAAGAAGGATTGTCCTTTATATCAGAAGGCCAAGACATCTGGAGTCTTTGCCATGACTTCTTCCACTCCTGCTCCACTTGCTCCTGGTGATACCCAAGGTACTCTTCAGGGCACCTTTTCTCTGTTTAATTTTCATGTTCGTGTTTTATTTGATACTGGAGCTTCGCATAGTTTTATTTCAGTGGATCTTTGTGATAAGTTTGAGCATCTTCTTTCTCCTGAGTTTGCATCTGTCCTTTGTGTGTTACTAATCCTATTGGAGGACCCGCGAACCTTAGTAGGATCTGTAATCAAGTGAAACTCTTCTATCTGGCCATAGATTTTCTGGTGATTTCTATGTTCTTGGTTTCAATGCTTTTGATTTGTTGCTTGGAGGTGATTGGCTTAAGAGGCATGAAGCCGTTATCTCTTGTAAAACCCGAACTGTTTCTCTTGTTGATGATCGGGGAAATTCTTTGGTAATTCAGTGTCGTATGCCTTAGGATTTTGCTGGCAGTTTTATTTTCTCTTTGGATTCTTCTTCTGGTGATCTTGATTCAACCCCTGTGGTTAAGCTCTATCCTGATGTATTTGGTGAAGTTTCTTCTTTACCTCCTAAGCGGGAAACTGATTTCCGTATTGATCTTATTCCTGGAGCTCGACCTGTAGTTCTTCCTCCCAGAAGAATGGCACCCCGTGAGAAGGTTGAGTTAAGGAAGCAAATTGAGGACTTTTTCTCCAAGGGTCTGATCAGACCTAGTCATTCCGAATGGGGAGCAACAGTGATTTTCGTCACTAAGTCCGATGGTTCTTTGAGGATGTGTGTTGATTATAGGAAGCTGAATAAGCTCACTATGAGGAACAGATATCATATGCCTCATATCAATGATATGTTCGATCAGCTTTATGGTGCTACTGTTTTCTCTCAGCTTGATCTTGCCACAGGTTTCCACCAGCTCAGAGTTGCTGAGGAAAGTATTCCCAAGACTACTTTCCGTACTGAGAATGGTTTCTATGAATGGTTAGTTATGCCTTTTGGTTTGACTAATGCCCCTGCTTTCTTTGTTGATTTGATGAATCGTGTTTTTCATGATGGTCTTAATAAGTTTGTTCTGGTATTTGTTGATGATATTCTGGTCTTTTCTAGACCGAGGAAGAGCATGAATCTCATTTGAGTTTTGTTCTGGGGACTCTTAGGAGTCATCATTTGAAAGCTAAATTCTCTAAATGGCATTTCTGGAAGGATGAAGTCCGATTTCTTGGACATATTGTTTCTAGTAATGGAGTTTCGGTTGATCCAGTCAAGATCACTGCGATCAATGTAAGTCTACCTCTTATCACCTTTCTTTTGTAATTCAATTTTTCTATCATTCTTTGTAGTTCTTATTTTTCCCTATTCTATTTCAGGATTGGGAAACTCCTAGGATCCCATCTGATATCCGTAGCTTTCTGGGCCTTGCCGGTTATTATCGGAGATTCATTGAGAATTTTGCTCGGATTGCTGCACCTCTCACTGCTTTGACTTGTAAGAATGCTAAGTTTATATGGAATGATAAGTGTGAAGTTGCATTCAGTGAGTTAAAGCGCAAGCTTACTTCCGCACCAGTTCTTACCATTCCAAATGGAAATGAGGGATTAACGGTATACACTGATGCTAGTCGTGAAGGTTTGGGAGCTATTCTGATGCAGGATGGGAAGTTCATTGCTTATGCCAGTCGTCAGTTGAAGACCCATGAAGCCAATTATGCTGCTTATGATTTGGAATTGCTTGCTGTGGTTTTTGCTTTGAAGCTTTGGAGGCATCATCTTTTGGGAACTAAGTCTGAGCTTTTTATGGATCATTAGTCTTTGAGGTATATTTTCACCCAGAAGGATCTGAATCAGAGACAAGTTAGGTGGCTAGAGTTCCTTGCTTCTTATGACCTCGACATCAACTATACCTCTGGGAAAGCTAATGTTGTGGCCGACGCTTTGAGTCGAAAGAAGGCGATGTTGTGTCAGCTTGTTGTTTCTTCTCCTCTTTTGGATCGTATCATGGCTAAGCAGGATGAGGATCAGATGCTTAGACTTATTAAGGAGAATGTTCGTAGCAGGATTGGTGGTAGTAGTCTTGATGGTAGTGGAGCTCAGATCGATGATAGAGGGATTTTGAGGATTAATAATCGGATTTGTGTCCCGAATGTTGATGGATTGAGACAGGAGTTACTTCGGGAAAATCATCGATCCAGACTTTCTATTCATCCATTAGTGACCAAGATGTATCAGGATATGAAGAAGCTGTATTGGTGGAGAGGTATGAGGCGTGATATCTCCATTTTTGTTAGTAGGTGTGCGACTTGTCAGCAAGTCAAGGCCGATCATCAGAAGACCCCTGGTTTGTTGCAGCCCCTTGAGGTTCCCAATTGGAAATGGGAACAAGTTTCTATGGATTTTATTGATGGATTATCGAGGACTAGGAGGGGTAATGAGAGTATTTGGGTTATTATGGATAGATTGACCAAATCAGCTCATTTCATTCCGGTCAAGTCTACCCGTTCTGCTTCAAGTTTGGCTGAGATCTATTTGAGGGAGATTGTTCGTCTCCATGGTGTTCCAGTCAATATTATTTGTGATCGAGATCCCATCTTTACCAGTCAGTTTTGGAAAGCTTTTCAGGAATCTTTGGGTACTCATCTGAATCTGAGCACTGCTTACCTTCCGCAGACCGACGGTCAAACGGAAAGAGTGAATCAGATTCTAGAGGATCTTCTTCGTGCTTGTGTTCTTGATTATGGAGGATCTTGGGAAGATCATCTCCATCTTGTCGAATTCACCTATAACAATAGTTATCAGGTATAATCTAAAATCTTTTATTTTAATCTTATCTTAATCTTTTATCTATCTCATTTCATCTTTTGAATTCAGGCTAGTATTGCAATGTCTCCGTTTTCTGCTCTTTACGGACGACCTTGCAGATCTCCACCTTGCTGGATTGATTTGGTAATCGTTTGGTTCTTGGTCCTGATATGATTCTGGAGGCTTCTGAGAGAGTTGAGGAGATTAAGAGGAAGATGAGGAGTGTTCAGGATAGGCAGAAGAAGTACACTTATAGGCGTAGGAGGAGTTTGGAGTTTTCTATTGGTAATTTGGTTTTCCTTAAGGTCTCTCCCTTAAGGAATGTGATTCGTTTTGGTCGTAGAGGGAAGCTTGCTCCTAGGTTCATTGGTCCTTTCCGCATCTTGGAGAGGATTGGTTCTCTAGCTTATCGTCTGGACTTGCCTGAGAAGTTTTCTGGAGTCCATATTGTATTCCATGTTTCGCATCTTCCTCGGTATCTTCATGATCCATCCCTTATTGTTCAGCCTTCTGCTTTAGAGAGTTTGGATATTCAGCCAAATCTGACTGTCGAGAGGAAGCCACTTCGTATTGTCGATAGAGGTACGAAGCAGCTGAGAAGGAAATCTGTCAACCTAGTCAAAGTGCAGTGGAGTATTGATGATCGGGATTGTACCAGGGAGACGGAGGAGAGCATGCGTGCTTCGAATCCGGAATTGTTTGTTTCAGGTACTATTTGCTATTCTATCTCATTCTCTTTTTTTTGTCTTTCTATGTTTCGTTCCTTTTCGAGGACGAAAAGTTTTGAGTGGGGGAGAGTGTAACAACCCATAATTTTTAACAAATACTTTAAAATTAATTATTTGAAAACATTGATTTTAAATCATTTAAATTTGAAATTTTGGAATTTTATAATGAATTTTTGGGATTTATTGATAATTTATTTTCCAAATATAATAAAATAAAGATTTTTTGAAAATTTTATATTTTGTTCAACTTTGGTCAAACTTTGACTTTTAGTTGAAATTTTAAATTTGAATTTTTAAATTTCTAATCTTTTTCTTTGAAACAGTATTTAATTCCGATATTCGTTCTGCTTTTGGTTTTGTTAAATTCTGTTTTATACTTTTTAAATTTGAAAATTTTCCGCGTTTTACACGCAATTATTTACAGTAGTTTATTGTCTATTTTTCTATGTTATTTTATATTTTTATTTTGGTTTTGGACTTTGTTTGTTTTGTTTTGGGCTTGACAAATGGGCTTGGAAATTCAAGAGACTTAAGTTTTCTTTTCTTTAATGTGATTTGTGTCTCTTCCCTTTCGTTTTCTTAGCCGTGTGTTTCCTCCCCTATAGCCGTACATATCATTTGTCTCCCATCTCTCTTTTCATTTTTCATTCCCTAACAAACAATTCAAAGTAAGTTTTCCATGGCTTCCTCTTCTCTTTTCTTTTTCTCTTTTCTTTTTCTTTTTGTTGCAAGCATGTTCGGCCATCATCAACCATTCCCCTTAGCCGACCATATCCACCACTCCACCACCACCTATGACCGGCCTTCATCTTCCCATCACCCTCCCCATGCCATGCCGTGACCCCTAGATCCAAAAACCATCACCAAAACATGATTCAAAACATAGCCGAGCCCTTACATCACCGTCTCCTCTTCACTAGCCTCGGCCACCCCTTGTTCACCACCTTCCATCCCTTAGCCGTGACCAAACCCATCCCAAAAGCCATCATTTCAGATGTGCCTTGAACATAGCACCATGTAGGCCGAGCCTAGTGAGCCTAGGCCGAACCCAAAGTACATGAACTTTCACTTGCCTTGCCCCTTGACCTTCCAAATGACTTTTTATATGCCATCTCTTCACATTCCATACCATAGCCGTGCCTTTTGTGACCATGGCTGAACCTATTTGCTTCAAAATTAGTCATGGCCTAGCCTTGCTTGATGGTCAAGTCAATTTGCAAAGTGGCCGAACCCACTTGCCTGGTGGAGTCCACTTTGTTTCATTTTTGATTCATATTTGTACATTGTTTTGATTTATTTTCTTGTGTTGAATTTTGTACTTATATATATATTCTATTTTGTTTGTTTACAAGATTTGGATTTGGGTGCTACATCTCCTCCAATCTGATTCGTGCTTTATCGTGCCTTTTCGGAGTTTGATTCTGTGTTTGAATTGTCATCTCTAGCTTTAGAAGGTGAGTTATCACTCTCGACTTCGTACTTATAAAACTGTGAAACAAAGTCATGTGAATTGTAGTAGTGATATGCCACGTTGATAGTAATTTCATATATGCCAGTGATGTGATATTATATGATGTTATAACCTGATTATATACCTGTTTAATCACCTGATATGACATGCTATGTTTTACTGTTTATTTATATTTCTGTTTCTCACACTGCAAGTTCCCTCACTATGGGTTGAAATGATACATACCCGAACGGATTTTAGAATAGGAAAAGTTGTTATGAGCTGAAATGATAGGCTCGAGCGATTTTTATTTGACATGGGATTGCGGGTTTGAAATGATAAAACCCGGGATTTTAATTCATTCTGGATTGAAATGATATATTATCCGTATCACTTGACCTAGGTTAGAAAATATTATATAGACCCGTGGTTAATTTTAAATATAAATATTTTTTGAAAATTCTAAGTATTTGGAATATAAAATATATGAGATTTTAACTTAATTTGATTTTAAAATGATTTAAATAAATTTTATAGTGATTTTCTATAAGTTAAAAATTGTATAAGTCAATAAATTATTAAGATGTAAAATTTAAAATGTGATTTGACTTAATAATTGAAATTTGATTTGAAATGGAATTTTAGGCTTAACTTAGAAATAAAATATTTTATTTATGAAATGGATATTTTTAAAAGTAAATAAAATATTTAGTTGTTTGTTAAATTAAAAGTTAAGCAATATAAATGTAATTTTGACTTAATAAATGAATTATGGTTAAATTTGGATATTTTATTTATAAAATTTTATTTTATTAAATCATAAGTGAAGTGATATCCAAATAAATAATTTTGAAAAGTGATATATGTTTTATATGTTAAAAATGGTGAAAAACTGAAATTATAATGTTTCTGAAATGTTATAGTAAATCTCAGATTTGTATTGGCAGCATTTCTGAAATGCTGTGGTTTTAAGGTAGCATTTTTTCAAGTGCTGCTGTTTCTGAAAATGTACTGTTTTTTGAAATAATACTATATCTGCAGTAACGTTTTCTAAGTGCTGCTGTTTCTGAAAAGACCATATTTCTGAAATACTACTATCTATACAGCAACGTTTTCTAAGTGCCGCTGTTTCTGTAAGATGATATTTTTGAATGCTAATATATGTATTATCACTTTTCCAAAGTGCTACGAATGCTAAAAATACAATGTTTTGGAAATGTTATGATTTAATGAATGAACTTAGAAGTGCTACAGCTTTGTAAATGAATATTATTTTTGAAAGCCATTGACATTGAATTTAAATGGTTTGAAATGAATATGTTTTGATTTGAGATATAAACCATTTTTGAAATTTATAACCACGGGTTATAATAACAATTGGTTGTTAAAGAGACCGGGATCAGATATGGACATACTCTCTATCGATACCGAAAACCACTTTAACAACTGTGTACGCGGTGGAGATTCCAGAATGAAGTAGGATGGTGGCGACGATCCTATTTGAGGTATAACGTGGACCTAACTCCCGTGAGTTGGCATAAGGTGGCTAAAACAGAAGCAATTGACGGGCTAATGAGGTAGCACATCTGATCGGACACATTCCATCGTATACCATTCTATTACTTTGTGATTGATTGGGTGCACCCCTTGATTCGGGAGTGTGGCTCGAGGTGGGCGATTGCTACGGCTCTGCGTTATCACCGGCCCGGAAGTTTAATTGGTATATCTACCTTGGCATTGCCTAGTTGTGTCGTGTCACCTACCCTAGCGTGCTTTACTACGAGTTTGTTTTGTACCATACCTATGGAGTGCCCTCTGACGACGCCCATTACGGGGGAGATTACGGTACTGTATAGACTATGGGAATATATAAAATGTGTTAAGGTGGAAAATGTAAAGCCTTAAAGCTATTTTGATAGTTTACTTTACTGTAGACATTATTATAATAGCGTATCTTACTACATAGTAGATAGTTTAACAGATCCTTAAAGGATGGGCGATCCCAAGCATCCTTTAAGTTACTGATGCATTCCTATTACAGTTCACTTGAGTTGATTTACATTGTATAAGTATGTATGTCCTGACTCGAGTGTTTTGTGTTTTGCTTCACGCTCGGGTCAGCCTAAGTATTACAGCTTTGGATTCACCTTCTAGAGCTAGAGATTGCTGGAGTTTATCTGTCTATCTAGTTGTCTTTCCATTTCAGTTATTTCTATCAGCTTTGCTTATGTATTTGAGAACTTATGTATTCAGACTTCTGTTGTATCTTTTTTTTCAGACTATGGTATTTTGTATCTGTTTTGAGACTATGTATTGTATTGGCTTCATGAACCACTATGTATTTTTATTTCCGCTGCGAGTTATTCTGATATTCTATGTCTGTGATTCTGTGATTGGTTTTATTTGCTCCAAATTTATTTACAATCTATTGTTTTGAATTATTCAAGTCCGACATGTGTAGTTTTATTGTCGATTTGAATGGTCCAAAATAGTGGGTCGTTACATCTTACTACTCCTCTCATTGGAGAGACTTTCAAAAAGACTAAATCTCTAACTGAGAATTCCAGATTTCTGCGCCTTCGGTCTGCATAACTTTTCTGTCTACTTTGGGCTTTTTTTAGGTTCTTTCTAATCATATCAACTTTCGCTGAAGCTTCTCGTATCATATCTGGGCCAAGCACTAACCGATCTCCGGATTCTATCCAACATGCTGGCAATTTACATGGACGACCATACATAGCTTTATACGGTGCCATACCGATACTAGCTTGATAGCTGTTATTATAGGAGAACTCTACTAAATGTAAATGATTCTCCCACGAGCCTCCAAAGTCTAGAATACATGCTCTTAAAAGATCGTCCAAAACACGGTTGACTCTTTTCGTCTGTCCATCAGTTTGGGAGTGATATGCAGTGCTTATACTTAGCTTGGTTCCCAAAGCTGTCTGTAGTGCTTCCCAAAAATGACTAGTGAAGATTGGATCATGATCGCTTACTATACTGCTCAGAACTCCATGCAATCGGACAATCTCCTTCATTTATATCTCCACAAGGCTTGCTGCAATTCTTGTTGGCTTAACTGTAATAAAGTGTGCACTTTTGGTTAATCAGTCTATGATAACCCAAATGCCTTCATTTACTTTCCTTGTTCGAGGTAAGCCATCAATGAAATCCATGGATATTTAATCCCACTTCCAAGCTGGAATCTCCAAAGGTTGAAGTAATCCTACCGTCTTCTGTTGGTCACTTTTGATTCTTTGGCAATTTTCACAACGGCTGACATAGATAGATATGTCCCTCTTCATGCTTCTCCACCAAAATGTATGCTTCATGTCCTTGTACATCTTATGAATCCCCGGATGAATGCTAAGTTTGGCCGTGTGGCATTCAGCTAATACTTCTTGCTTAAGATTTCCAATATCTGGAACACAAATTCTTCCATTTAACCACAGTACTCCATGGTTGTCTATTTTAAAGCTTGAACTCCTTCCTCTGTGTATATCTTCAATAATCTCCATTAGGAATCGATATTCTATTTGCTTGCTAGTTATTTTCTCCTTAAGAGTTGGAGTTACTACCAAATAAGAAATAGTAGCTAACTTCCTACTCAATGCATCAGCTACTACGTTGGCTTTCCCAGGTGTATACAGAATATCTAGATCATATGACGCAAGAAATTCTAGCCAGCGTTGCTGTCTCATGTTTAAATCCTTCTAGTTGAAAAGATATTTCAAAGATTTGTGATCTATGAAGAGTTCGAATTTTTCACCTAAAAGATGGAATATTATTTACTAAGGTCAATTCAAAGTTTTATCGAAATAAACTACGAAAGATTCTTACTCGGGAAATAATGTCTCCATATCTTTAGAGCGAACACAACGGCTAATAATTCTAAGTCGTGTGTTGCGTAATTCTTCTCATGCGTCTTCAGCTGTCTACTTGCGTAAGCAATCACCTTCCCATCTTGCATTAAAACTACACCAACTCCTCCACAAGCATTTTCATAAAGGGTCAATCCACTATTTCCATTTATAATTGCTAAAACTGGAGCGGTTGTCAATCTCTTCTTTAGTTCTTGGAAAGCTTCTTCACATAGGAGTCCAGATAAATTTAGCATCCGTCATCGTCAACTTCGTTAGGTGATAGGCAATCTTAGAGAAGTCTTGAACGAATCTTCTGTAATATCCTGCCAAACCTAAGAAGCTACGAATCTCTTTAGGAGTTTGTGGCTGCTTCCAATCTTGAATAGCTGCAACTTTTCCTGGATCTACTGAAATTCCATCCCTTGATATTATATGTCCAAGGAATCTTACCTCCTCCTCCCAAAAATGGCACTTTGAGAATTTGGCTTTAAGCACATTATTCCTTAATATCTCCAACACAGCTTCTAGATGCCTTGCATGTTCTTTTTTTGTCTTTGAGTAGATGAGGATATCATCGATAAAGACTAACACGGATTTTTTTAGCACAACTCCAAACACTCTATTCATAAGGTCCACAAAATAAGCAGGTGCTTTACTCAGCCCAAAAGGCATAACCAACCACTCATAGAAAGTATTCGGACCTTTGAATGCAGTTAGATGGATGCAATCTTCTACGATCCTTAACCGATGGAATCCTGTAGCTAGGTCCATTTTAGAGAAAACTCGAGCTCCGTGTAACTAGTCAAATAAGTCATCTATTCGGGTTAAAGGATACTTGTTCTTAATGGTTTGCTTATTTAGATCTCGATAGTCTACACACAATCTCAATGATCCATCTGACTTAGCAACAAAAACTACGACTGATCCCCAACTTGAACGGCTGGGTCTTATTAATCCTTTCTTTAATAGCTCTTGGGTTTGGTTATTCAACTCATCCCTTTCTTTTAGAGCCATCCTTTTATCTTGTTGTTTAATTGGCATCGCACCAGGAACTAAATCAATACGGAATTCGATTTCTCGATGTGGAGGGAAACTTTTTACTTCCTCAAAGACATCTGCAAATTCTTTAACAACGGGTATTGTTTCTAATCCTGTCTGGGATGTATCTAAAGCATAAAGAAAACTACCCCTTCTTGGACTAGGACCTTCATAAGATATTCCTATGATTTTCCCAAAGACGGTCCATAAAGACATCGTTCTATTCTCGCAATCGAGCATAGCTCTGTACTTAGCCAACCAATCCATACCGAGTAAAATTTAAAATCCAATAAAATCTAAGACGAAAAGATCAAAAGGAAAGTGATGGGGAGGATAGGAAAATTGGGACTTTTTCACAGTGCATACAAAGATTAGTGGAACCTCCTATAGGATTTGTTACGTAGATAGGGTCGTTAACAATTTTAGGTTTAAGCTCCAATTCTTCTAAAGTTGTTTTAGAAATAAAACTATGAGAAGCTCCTGTATCAAATAATACTCTAACTAAAACTTCTTTGATAAAAATATTACCTTCGAACACTCCTTTGCCCTTCACATCTTTGGAGGTTGAAGGCTCATCCTTGATAGCATAAACTTTGGCTTGTTCTCCTTTCTTCATTAGGGGACAATCCTTTATCATGTGTCCTGATTGATGACAATTAAAGAAGCTTCTTGGTGTTGATCCTTGAGTTCCTTGAGTTCTGGGTTTTCTACAATGAGTTGATAGGTGGCCCTTTTGTTGGCAATTGTAGCAAGTGACATTTTTAAAACGGTTATCCTGAGATCCTCCTTTGGGTTTTTCCTGCCACGGCTTCTTGCCATAGAACTTCCTCTTCTTCCAGTTATTGTTGTTGTTTTATTGTACTACGGGTGGATCTACCTTATCCAAAGCTTCATATCTGTATCTCATGTCTATTAAGTCTACAAATGGTTCTTTCACATGCCCAGTCATTCTGATATGGTATTGCTTCTTCATTCCCGAGATAAACTTTTCATTCTTTTTTAGGGGCGTATCTCTCAATCCAGGCCCAAAACGAGACAATTCGTTAAATTTGTTAGCATACTCCTCAAACGGCATATCCTCCTATTTAAAATCCATAAAATTTCGGTAAAGACGAGATTTTCCTGCTTCCGGCATATACTGCTCCTCCAGAACATCTTTGAATCGTTCCCATGAGAAATCATCTTCTGACTCATTCTGAGTAATAGATTCCCACCAAACTAGAGCTCCATCTTGTAGTTGCCAAGAAGCTAAGAATCTCTTCTGCTCATCTCCAATATTCAGTCCTTTGAAAATTCTTTCATAAGAGCGGATCCAAGCTTGTACTTCAATGATGGTTTCTGTTCCTTTGAAAGGTTTACCACCAAGGCTGGTATATTTCTTGCATAAAGTTGCAAAGTTGATTTGGTGTTGTACCGGAACTACTACTTCCTCGATTACAGTAGCTGCGGGAGTTTGACCATTTGTGGTATTACTTCCTCCCCTACCACGTACTCTTCTTCCACTCATTTTCTATTATCTGTATATAGTAAGAAAAAGATCTTTAGGATATATAGACGAGATATCTTAGGGAATGCTATACAGTATGAATATACTTATTCAAGTTAAAAGTTTTATTTATGTGCTCTCTCAGACTAAACTCATTCTTGGGCATTATAACCCTATCTCTAATGAGTCCTACCCCAACAAAGCCAAGGTTCTCGCTTAACCTTTAGCTCTGATACCATGTGTGACGACCCATCTCCTCGACCCTCAGAAATCGACACTAATACATCCACGGTATTCACGTGCTGTAAGTCCAAGTGCCGGGGAGGCAGATTATCAGGGGTGTAAAAGAAAATAGAGATAGAAGATAACACAATAATAGAATCTCACATCGCATTCAACATTTAAATTATACATAAATGATCAGAGTCACCTACAAATCCAGCGGGATAGTTATAATTGTCTATCCGTACATATGCTGGAAATACATACTACATAACACAGTGGAAAATGGGTAGATATCTACATAAGGTACTTCAGCTTCATAGCTCCAAAAGACATTTCCAAAATGCTCCCCAACATGCTCCAAAATGCTCCTAAGGTATACTGACTACACGACTGCCTGAAAAATAGGGCACCCAGAGTTTAAAACGGAAAAACAAACTCCAGGTCAGTCATGGGACTGGTGTGAGAACTCAAAGTACGATATTTTGAAAACAAAAAGGTATCTCATAAGACCACACCGCACATAAACATGGAATGGGTTTTTACCTTATGATAACAAAAACTCTTTATTATGTAAAATTTGGAGATATTATTTTTATTGACTTTCTTTGAAAACATTTGCAAATAAAATTATTAATCTTAGCCGAAATTGTTAAATTGATTAAATTCCAGCATAATAGGTTTACAATCAAGTCCGAAGGTTCTTATTGGAGAAAGGATTTCCACACAAATGACCAGGAGAAAGGTCTGCCTTCCGATGGGTACACCTCTAGATGGATGTCCCGAGGAACCATCACAAAGCTCCTCTACCAACACAAGACCGACCTATCTCTATAACTAGATAGTATCGAATATGTCATCCCCCGGTCGTTACCGACCTTTATCCAAGAGCTCTCTTCGGAAACATCCACATTAATTTACATCCCGAACGTCATAGGGGGAAGAAATATATCTTGAAGGGGGTGATCATACCCTAATTAGGAATGACCCACTTAGCCTTGCCACATCTAACCATGTTTCGGTCATTTTCGGTTGATGAGGCTCGAGGCAACGATTACCTTTTCACATAACACATCTTCTTTCACTTTGAATTCCATATTGCCATTCCACATTCACACGACTGATTTCTGTGAACATATAATTTCCCGAGCTCGTATGTCTCAGGAAAGGGTGTTAAGCTAAGAGAATGTGTCTTCTCCACCACCGACTGATATACTTTTATAGAGATCACTCATTGTGATTTGGAATGCAATGTCAGACATTCATCCATACAAGTTCGTTCCGGGACCAAACGAAACCGAAGGTACTTTCCTCAGCCATTACTAGGCGAGAAGCCCTTGTGGTTTTGAGGTTTTTCATAACAAAGAGACCACCGCTACAATATTGTGAATCGGGAGTTTATCCCCAATTAATCATAAAGTAGTCCCTCGTTATTGTTCGTCTCAATATCTCCGTCTTCAAACATCTTCGAATACGTAAATTGGTTCGAAGTAGTTTTCGGATAGGAATCACCCAAATCCGACCCTGGTTCCTTCGAAATCCAATCATCGATAAAAATGATGTAATTAGGTGATTGTTTTTCAATTCATTCATTTTCCTTTACCAAAATATCTTCGAGAGATATATATTTTCAAAATATTATTTTAGTGAATATGGAATCATTTAAACCTCTTTTTAATCATTTCTCAAATCATTTTTAAAGAGTATCTTTTGAGAAAATAGGATTATAGAAATCATTTTACTTTTATTCAAAATCAACTTCTGTATTCAACGAGAGCTATGGGTGGAATAACAGTGAGATCACCTTTTAAATTCCACAAATAGGACAGGTTCCCTCTTCGGATTTTAATAATGAGTATAAGAAGATTATTTCTAAAAAAATCCAAGTTGAGCATCCGGGCTTTCCTTTCAATATGTTCCACCCCTTGCCTAAAAGAGAAAACTGAGGCCGGGTAAGTTCAGGGCACTGGTTGCTCCATCCCTAACCTTAGTTACATACCTTGTTTTCACTTTTAGATCTCACAGGCGGGACAAATGTACTAGTCATTTCCGCCTACCCATTTTCCCTTTTTAAATCACTTAACTATTTGTTTAACCATCTTTGAAATAATGTTAAATTGTTCAAATTTCTTCCAAAATGCTTTATTATTTACTTAAAAACATTTACTAAGGATTTGGGAAAGAATTGTTAAGTTTCGACCTTTATTTCAAAAGTTATTGAAAAACGTTGCGAAAAGCGTTGCAAATAGTGTTACAAAAGTGCTTTAAAAGCTATCTTCAAAACAACTTTTATAACATTTAGAAAACCATCTTTCCAACTTAAATTACTTTTGAAACATTTTAAAATATTTTTATATTTTAATTCATATTTTTAAATCAATTATTTTATCAATTTCCAACTTTGGTCATTTTGTACAAAAACTAGATTTTTCTTGAAAATTGATTTTGCCATATTTCAAAATATACAAGATGAAATCTTGATTTTCTTTTTTTATATAAAAATATGGATATAAGGATTCGGAAAATTCTTACTTCGAAGAATTCCGAACTATATTCCACTTTGTATGTTCATTTGAACTTTTGACGCGAAAACACAAACTACCACTACGCGACGCGTCAAATTTTAGCCGTATTTTGAGATTCATATTCAAACTTTGCCGAGACAAGTTTAAACACTTATAAATCATTTCTAAAGCATATTCAAACATTTTTCAAAGGTATAAATGATTCCATATCACATTTCATTCTTTTGGAAAGTGATTTCCATGTGATTATACGTCGTGTAAATCTGTGACTTGTTTCAATATTTTCATGCAATAAACAACATATGGAAATCAATATCATAACCAAAAATCCAAACAAACATATCACAACATCACAACCAAATATATACATATAAATTAGGAGTTCTCACCTTAGTCACAAATGAACTAACTTTAAAGTGATTATAACTTTCCTAACTTCAATCGGGTGCTCACGAATGCTTGTTTTAAGGCTTCTAGGTGGCTTGACTTGACTTGTGGAGGTCTTTGGAGCTTTGGGCCGTGAGTTCCAAGGAGGTTTGGGCTTGGCTTGAATGTGAAGGGGGGGGGGGGTGAGCAATAAGAGGGGGAGGAGGAGTTTTGAAGTGGTTCAGACGGAGTTTTGTTGATATTTTTCTTTATTTTATTTTTTGAAATATTTTGGCATTATTTAATTATGGAATGAAGCCATTAAATGATGTAATAGAGCTTAAGAAAGTAGAGAAGAAATGGTGCAAAAGTGAAGAAGAAGTGGATGGGTATTTATAGAAAATATTTGAGATTAAAATATAGATTTGTGTTTTTACTTAAATAACCTTCCTTAAGAATTAAGTAAACTTATTTAATTCAACACTTACCATCCACATCACATCACACTTTTCAAATTAAAATACTTAAGAGTTAAGTAAAGAATAAGAATGATTACTTTACTTTATATCACATTACTTTACTTTATGTCACATGTGATGTGACATGTGTTTTGTCTTTTTTAGTTTACTTTTGCTAATTACTTTCTAGAATTTTCTAAGTGTGATTATTAAAAGTAACATTGTTTTGTTAATTGTTAAATATCTTTATATGTTAACATATTTATTAAATTGTGTACATAAATGTGCAACAACGTTGCGACAACTTTAAATCGACAAAACGTTGATTTTTTGACAAAATGTTTTACGGTCATATTTTGACGTTTTAGTTAAACTATTTATTTATATAAACCAAATTTAAAAATGAATTTGTATAATGTTATTTAAAAATATAAAAACTCATAAATAAATTAAAAAAATTCATCAAATCATTTAAACTTACTTTTCGAAAATCAGGATTTTGTCACTTTTGTCGATATAAGCAAATGTTACTATTTTTATGTATATTTCTATTTCCAAATCCTATCTAATATTGTTTGAATCATAAAACCCTTTATATTTTATATTTAAAATCACTTTAAATATTATATTTTGAAGTGGTTAAATTTTGGGTCGTTACAATCCCATACTAAATAGAGCCAGCACACTAATGTACCCAAACGTCTATTAGGATCTAATAATAAATAGGGTCAGCACACTAACGTACCCAGACACCTATCCTGATCATATAATAAATCGAGCCACCAAACTAACGTACCCAGATGCCTATCATGATCTTATAGTAAGTAGAGTCAGCACACTAATGTACCGAGAAATCTACCACAATCCCATAATAAATAGAGCCAGCACACTAACTATCTCACAAATAGGGATTAAGGTCTCAAACAAAAAATAAGTGAATATAAACATGTTTACGGCCAAAACATAAGCCTAATTACATTACTAACACTTTTTAACTTCTTCCAAAACACTTCATAATCATTCTTATATTTATTAATGAAGTATAATAAGTAAATTAAGTAAGAGAATCATCCCACTCACCTTAATTAAACCCAAGCTAAGCTCTAATCACCATAACCCATCTCCATGCTCTCTTGAAATCCACAACAAAATTCAAAACTCCAAGTCAAGCCAATTCCTTCGTTGTTTTTATAGAGAATCCCATGAGAAGAATTATGGTTGTTTTATCAAAATTTACTGGATTTTATTTGTGCATGGATTAGTGGATCTTGGGTTGGGGGATTAAGGGGTAATTAATGGAGTGGTTAGAGAAAGAGGAAGAAAGTGAACGTGGAAATGAAAGTGAGAATGAAAATAATGAAGGGTTTAGCTTCATATAAGTTAGGAAAATGAACTTAGCCCAAATAAATCTCTTTTCCCAAAATCACTATTCACTCCAAAAATCTATCGACTCCAAACATATCGAACCTTATACTCAATCAAATTTCGGATGTCATTCTGGACTCAATGGAAAAGGTTTGGGAAATAATTCCATCATATACAAAAGTTAGCTTTTGGATCAATTTACGAATCAAACGCAGGCTGCCAGCTAAAAAATCCATTGATCAAAATATATTGATGCTTATACTCGTTTAGATTTGCAACATTGATCCGGACTCAACGGAAGTGGTCTCAAGTACTAATTCGACCATATGTAAAAATCAAGTATAAGTGTCATTCCGTCGCTTAAGGATTAAATATTTAAATTAATCATCTAAATATTCGATCGTTAAAATTACGAGGTGCTATAGACTCATATTAGTAGATTCACCCTTGATTGTATCAAACCTAGCGGATGGTTTGGTCAACTTGACTATGGGCTGTCATTACATTGTTTTGTCGAGTTATGGACATTTTTTTGTTTGTGATTGCTTTGTCTTAGGTTTTTGTGGGATTTGGTATTCTTCTAAGGATGTATTGGATGGGGAGGTATGAAGTAGTGGTGGATTATGAGAGGCTATTGGTGATGATAGGGATGGATGATGGGTGTAGATCGTAGGTAGGTTGCTTATTTGACAATGATGTGATGGTTAGTATTTTGTATCCGCTCGAGATCCCTCATGAGGAGTTATCATTTATGCATGTAGTCAAGGAGTATTTGGACATATTCTAGGAGGTGATCCGATTACCACCACATAAAGAGATAAATTTCCGTATAGATTTGGTGAAGGATGCCAGATTGATTATTATGCAATTGAGGCATAAGGCGCCGAAAGAGTAGAAGGAACTAGAGGTGCAACTGAATGACATATTGCGACGATGGTTCATTCAATGGAGTACATCTGAGTGGGGAGCACTTGAAGTGTTTTTCCTCTAAGGCAGACGACGGACGAGTCTTTGAGAGTGTGTGTAGATTTCCATGCGCTAAATAAAGTGACGAAGAATAATAAGTATCCACTCCTGCATATTGATAACTTGTTCAATTTGCTCCATGGTTCTAGGGTGTTCTCTCACTTGGGCCTTGCGATGGAGTTTCATCAAATGAGGGTGGCAAAAGAGAGTGTGTCGATCACTGCATTTCGTATGCCATCTAGATTCTATGAGTGGTTGGTTATCCCGTTTGGGTAACCAATGCACTGACACTTTGTTGGTCTTATGGACCGTGTCTTCAAGAATCAACTAAATAAGTTTGTACTCATTTTCGTAGATGATATCCTGGTTTATGATGGAGGAAGAACGCATAGCACATTTGAGATTGTGCTTAAGGTGGTGATGAAGCATCGATTGAAGGCGAAGTTTTCGAAGTGTCACTTCCATAAGAGGGAAGTATGATTTTTGGGTCATGTTGTTCCTAAGAAGGGCATTGCTGTAGATCCTACGAAAATGGAAACCGTACATGACTAGGATCGACCCAAAACCACTACATGCGCTACAAATTTCTTTGGATTGGTGGGATACTGTAGACATTTTGTTAAGGACTTCTTTAAGGTAGTAGCACAATTAACCAATTTAATGAAGAAGAAACGGTGTTTGGTTTTGGAAGTGAGGTGCAAACATGCGTTCGAGTGTCTAAAAGAGAGGTTAACGAATGCATCAGTGTTAGTCATTTCATATGGGAATAAGGAGTTGATAGTTTACACAAACGCCTGTAGTACTAGATTAGGTGCAATGTTGACGAATATGGAAAAGTTTGTCGCATATGCTAGTTAGCAGTTGAAACCACACGAGAGGAAGTATCCAACTCGTGATTTGGAGTTGGCAACAATTATATCCACTTTGAAGATATGAAGGCATTATTTATTTGGAGGGAGGTTCGAGTTGTATACGGATCACAAATTGTTGTAGTACCTCTTCTCTCAGAAGGATCTTAACCTTTCGTCAACAATGATGGTTAGAATTCCAAGCCTCTTGTGACTTTGACATTTCCTATATGCCTCAATAATAAGATGTACTATGATATAAGGCAGACATTTTATTAGGATGGGATAAAGAAGGACATTGGGATATTCATCTCAAAGTACATGAACTATCAGTTGGTAAAGGGTAGAGTAGAAGAAGGCGAGTGATTTGTTGCAACCGCTCAGGATTCCCAAATGGAAGTGGGAATAGTTTTGATGGATTTCATCGATGGATTGACGAGGACTAGAATAGGGTATGATACCATCTAGGTCATAATCGATAGGTTGATGAAGAATGCTAGATTTATACTCATAAATTCCAGTAATGGCATCCCATTAAGTAGAGTTGTAAGTGCATTATGCGATTCCACGGC
Source organism: Allium fistulosum (assembly GCA_030737815.1). Taxonomy (NCBI): domain Eukaryota; kingdom Viridiplantae; phylum Streptophyta; class Magnoliopsida; order Asparagales; family Amaryllidaceae; genus Allium; species Allium fistulosum. The sequence goes on along the minus strand of CM060903.1, from coordinate 871,968,508 downwards.
ATGTCGAAGAGCATTATGAGCAACAAAGACCCTTTGTTCACTAGCGGGGTTGGAAAGAACTTACAAGAGGCGTTGGAGACAGAGCTCCATCTCAATCAGCTTATCACCCACAACTAATGGGAAGACTGAGAGGGTGAATTGTATCTATAACGATCCACCTTTCTGACCCTAGGAACGACACTTAACACATCCTCGGTGTTCGTGTGCAGTTGCCCAATCATCATAAAGATGAATCGTCATGGGGTGAAGAAGAAGAAAAGAACAGAATAGAAAACCTCACAACGAAACTGCTAAAATAAACATAACAGAAATAGTACATCAGGTTACTGCTTAACATGGACTTATCAGAGTTACACAAAAGTACTACAAACTAGCCTAGGCAGTTATAACGTCCCGCCTTTACAAATGCTGAAACAAAATAAACTTACACAAACTACATAGTACAGCGGAATAAGAAGATGAAAAGCCTCCTGCTAGGACGCCGTCTTCAAATAGCCTAACAAAGACCAACTACTCTCGGACTACTCAAATAAAATGAGTACCCGACAGTTCATGGAAACAAATAACTCGGGTCAGGCGATTTGTCTGGTAAGAGTAAAACTTTAAATGAAGGTATATAATTAAACACAAAAATATAAGACCACACTGCTAAACACGTAACGGGTTTACCCTCACATGAATCAACATCCAAACGTGAAGAATGGATAAATAATTAAACACCGCAAAGAGTGGTTGACTCTTCCCAATTAAATTAAGGAAACAAGTTCAAAGGTTCAAACAAATAAGGAAAGGAAAATCTCCAACAAATGACTAGGAAGGTGCACCACCCTTGAAGTATACCTCTATTAATATACTACGGAGAAGCTCATGTACTCTGTGACACTTCTCGGACAATACCAAGCCGAACCCCGTCAAACCTTACCGAGTATCGGAATATTTCACATCTAATAGCGCTACCGAATCCAATCTATATGAGATGTGAAAGTACCCTAGAGGGATCAATCCCACATAGCTTGGCTTCCTCTCACGCTTTGGATTTGTCATTTCTGACAAAGGATATTAATGCTCGATGGAGTAACACATCGTCTTAGAATAACGATAATAAAGAAGCTGAAGTAACCTATAGCCGAGAAACCAACTATCGAGGATTTAAAACGGTAGTATACGGAAACTAAGTCCTGTATACTTATCACCACTCATTGAATTCAAACTTGTATTGTTTCTTGGTTAACAATAATAACAAGTCAAGGTAGTGTTAACCCGAAGTCATATCTCACGATTATTCTTAACTTTCGAAATAGCGACAAGTCTACCTCTTCGATGTTTAGTGCTAATTATAAAAATAAATTGTTTCCATACAAGTGAGTCGCTTTATGGAAATTAATCCATTTCCATAAACAATTCAAACTTTTTTCTTTTAAGAAAACCCGAATTCGTGCTTGGTTTCGCATTACAAGTGTTAGCTTTTAAACACTTTGTTAAAAGAGTTTAATGATTTTGAAACATCGTTATAAATAGGATTTGTCCACTTAAAACATCCTTATTATACTTATTAATCAACTTTAAAACCCCATTAATTAAGTTGATAAATTCACTTTAATGCCCTTTAATTTAAAAGGGTAAATTACCTTTTTAAACATCATTAATTCAATTAATAATATAATTAATTAGTTTTAAATTAAATAATAATTAAATATCATTATTTAAAAGTGATTAATTAATTTAAAATATATTTAAGAAAATATTTACTTAAGGTTAAACAAATTTTTTAACCTTTAAAAAGTTGTTAATTAAAATGGTTAATTAATTTTAAAATATCTTTAATTAATAAATTGATTAATCTTAATCCACCATTATCCAAAGATTAATTAGTCTTAATCATCATTAAATAAAATGATTAATTAAAAATAAAACATAATCAACTAAGTAATTAGTTAGATTTAAAACACATCATTAACAAGTTAATTAGTTAACTTTAATCCTTATTAGTTGAAATAAAAAATTAAATAATTAATTAAATTTAATAATCAATATTAAAATAATTGATTATTTCTGGAAACATCATTATCAAAACTTGTTTAACTTGTAAAGTACTTCCAAGCACGATAATGAAACCAAACGGTTTCGATAAAAGGTGGTTTTTCCGAAAGTGCCGATATAGCGATTAACACTATACGGGCGGTTCAAAATTCGAGCATATGACATTTGCATCACAACCACACATCACATAACCAAGGTATGAGCATAAATACACAATGATTTACAATAACATAACATATATCAAACATTTAATAACAATGGCATAAGTTTGTCTACTAGATTTACATATAACCAAAGGTTCACTTACTAACTTTCAAATGCGACTATTTTTCAGGCAAACCAAAAATTGACCAAACCATCATTACAACCATATGATAAACATTCAATAGATACAAGTATAGGCATGGATATAGTTTAAACTTGGTGGTTCAAAGATGGAGGCTTTACTCACCGTAGCGCTTACTAATTTGAATGGAAATCACACTAACTCTCCGAAAATCACTAGGATTAAGCTTAACTTGATTTGGTGGACCTCTAATGGGCTTTTGGGCTCGGTCTAGAGCATGTAGGGCTTGATCATGGTGAGTATGTGGGGGTGTATGGTCGTTTTTTTAAATAAAATGTGAAAAAGAAGATGGAAGAGTTTAAACAAGTTTTATACAAGATTTAAAAGGAAAAGTTAACATTTTTGAACTTGAGAAAAGTTTTGTAAGCCATGAAAACTTAGGAAAGAACCTAAATGAAGTTTTGAAACTGAAGATAGAAATGAGAAAAAGAAGAAAAGAATTAGGAAATTAATTTATATACAAAGTTGATAAATGAAATTACCAAAACGCCCCTTGTCCTTTACCCTACATTCATATGCTTCCACCTCATCACCAAGCCTCCCTCCTTTTACAAATGTTAAGAAACATGTTTAAACATGTTTGTACTTTGAGTTTTCGAAGTGTCAAATTTTGTCTCCCCTGATGTGACTATTTTCTATTTATTTTTTTATTTAGTTGCCACAGTGTCACATCATCATTATCTTAAGTTAATTAAATTAATTAAACATAATTATACTATCTTAACCCATATTATATAATTAGTCTTGTGTGCATATATATAAGAAAGTGTATACAACATTTCAAATAACTTTTATACAATGAAACGTCGAAAATTCGGAAAACAGTTTCCGGTCACATTTTCTATTTTTCTTTGAACTATTTAGTTTTGAAAAAAAAAATTAAAAATGATTTTAATATCATTAATCAATATTTAAATTATGTTTATTTGACTATAAAAATCCATTATTTAAATATTTAAAAATAATTTAAATATTCAAATACAAAGCGATTAATTTATAGGTCGTTACACTCTCCCCCCTGTTTGTACCAAAATTGGGCACAACACTCTTCGGATATGTTTGAAGAGATAAAATAAAGAAAGTAAATGTAAAATGAAGCAGATCTAACAAACACATCAATAAACAGATAAGAAAATGCACAGAAACACACAGATTTAGAGTGGTTCGGCGAATTGCCTATGTCCACTATGAAATGATTGATGTTTATTGAATTTCACTCATTGTTTACAAAAGATTACAACAGTATAACTGAAGTTTGATAATCATTTTGGCAGAATATCGGCGTTGAGAAGCCAAAAGTCCCTTTTCTGTAGGCTTTGGGATGCTATTTATAGGCGTAGGCTGCAAATATCTCGCTCGGATCTCGGGAGACCTCTTCTGGCACGTAAGTGGGCCCACGCGATCGATCCCACGTGATTTGCACTAGGTCCGTGATCGATACGAACGAATTTCGTATCGATCAAGATTTGGTCCAATTGAGTTGAAATTTGGCATGGATGTTCTTTAGGTTGTACGTAAGCTCCTGTGAAAATTTGGTGGCATTTGGACTTGCAGATTTTGAGTTATAATCAATGCAAATTCGGGTTTTATGTAGGCTGTTTGGTTCGTATCGATCAGAACTGTCTTGTTCGCATCGATCATCATAGCTCTATTTGTATCGATAGGCTTGCTCTGTTCGTATCAATAGTCTCTGCTCTGTTCGTATCGATTATTTCTGCTCTGCTCGTATCGATTATTTTCACCTTGTTCGTATCCATTGGTTGCATCTCACTTCGTATCACTTTTGCGCACACCACTTCATGTCGATGACCAAGTTGACTAATGGATACGAAGAGAGTGGTTATCTGATGGATGGATGGATGGATGGATACGAACAAGGCCTTTCAGCGGATGGATACGAACAAGGCCTTTCAATGGATGGATACAAACAGTCGAGGCTTGATGGATACGAACAAGGCCTTTCAGTGGATGGATATGAATAGTCGAGGCTTGATAGATACGAACAAGGCCTTTCAGCGGATGGATACGAACAGTCGAGGCTTGATGGATACGAACAAGGCCTTTCAGCGGATGGATACGAACAGTCGAGGCTTGATGGATACGAACAAGGCCTTTCAGCGGATGGATACGAACAGTCGAGGCTTGATGGATATGAACAAGGCCTTTCAGCGGATGGATACGAACAGTCGAGGCTTGATGGATACAAACAAGGTGATTACTGAAATTGCATCGATCATATCTTGAGCATACGAGCTCCAATTGACTTGAAATTCGGAACGTTGGCTTTTATAGCTTTGCTTGTCGTGTCATGTTAATTGTAGCTTGATCCGGACTCGGACAAAATTCGTCGATATCCATAGTGAGCCTGCGTATAACCGATCTCCAAGATGAACTATCATTGATTTCTAGTCAAGTTCTTGGTTTCACAGCCTTGTTGGATCATGGGTTTTGATTGCTGACAAGACATAACAATTCACGAATCTATGACTATGACAACATTCGGACTCAACGACTCAAAGTATGGTTCATATAGTTATATATTTTAACAAGAGTCATGAAATATGTATATAGAGTCTAGTTTAGTGCTTTGTTAAAATCTTTCCTCAAGAATCATCATTCACATTCAAATAAACTTGCATGCATATTTTAATCAAAATCAAGTTTTCAAAAAATGCATGGAGCGGGGCTCGAACCCAGGTCACTAGCTTGGAAGGCAAGTACTCAAACCAAATGAGCTACTGTAGTTTTTGTTTAACAACAGAATTCAGTCGACTGAATACAGTCAGTCAGTCGACTGAATCTGTGCATTTTAACATACATGCACATCTGTACATGAATTTTTTACATGATTTTACTTTTCAATCGACTGACCATTTTCGACCAGTCGACTGACCTGAACCCAACTGTCATATTTTGAAAAGACATTTCAATTCTGCGAAAGGTTGTGATCCTTCTCTGAATGGGAATGGTTGCTTCTTTTGATCAGAACTCTTCACAAATGGCAGCAACCCTTTGTCTACTATAAATATATGTTCCCAAACACTTCATACTCAACCGAAAATCATTCTAATTCTCTTGTATTCTTCTTGTGCTCTCATACTCACATTCAAACAGCATACGAGCATTTTATTGCTTTGAATCTCCAAATTAACTTTCATAATCTTCGATTCTTAGCAACACCTTCCTTGCATATCTTCACATACACTTCATACACTTGAGGATTTGATTATAGTAAGTTTGTACTATCAGAGACAAATCAGTGTTTTCAAGAACACACAGTGTCAGATATTCTTTTGTATTAGTGAAGTCCTGTTCTGCTGCTCAGGCAAGGGAAAGTCCTCTTCGGCTGCTAAGGCAAAAATCATGTTCTGTTGCTCAGGTGTCTGTTCCGCTGCTCAGACCTATTCCTCCGGGTTAAGTGAGGGTATTGTTAGTTAAAGCCAGAAGTTAGTCTGGGACTGGACGTAGGACGGTGCTCCGAACCAGTATAAAATATCTGGTGTCATTTTACTACGCTACTTTTATATTCCGCACTATTTACAGTATTACTATCATCTTTATACTTTGTATTATCACATATCCATATTACACGGTCCTATACACTTTCATTTGGTATCAGAGCCTGGAATTCTATCGATTGTCACAACATCATAGAATAATGGCTAGAAAACGATCCAGTCGAAATACAACATGCAAAATCCCTGTCAAAGCCACCAGTGAGGACTACAAAAAGGTACTTTCTGATTTTCAAATTTCAGTAAATGGTAATAATGAGTTAGTTAGTATATGCGATAAAATCTCAAAACATAATTTCCTTATTTTAGAAAAGATGAAATCAATCAAAATTGAAAATGAGAAATTGAAAAATGAGAAATTAGATTTAGAAAATCAACATGGTGTTTTGAAAAATAATTTTGAGGCTCTTAAAGATTTTCTAGAAGAACAAAATACCATGTTTGAAAAAGAAAAAGAAATTTTTTCAAAAGAAATTACGGATTTGAAAAAACAAAATGATTTATTACAATCATCTTTAGATAATTCAGAATCTTGAATTTTTCTTCTCGAAAATGAGAACTGTACGTTAAAAACGTAGAATTCTGAATTAAACAAGCAAATTGATATTTTGAAAAACAGTGATATTTCTTTTGAAAATAATAATTATGACTTTAAAGCTAAATTTGATAAACTTAACACTAAAGTCACAAATTTTAATAAAGGTCAAAACGATTTAAATATGATTTTATCCAGTTCTAGACCTTTACATGATAAAAGTGGTTTAGGATATAATAAAACTGATCGTAGAAATAGCACTAGATACGCTTTCATGTATAGTAAAAATGTTAGTGTTGGTACTAAATTTCGAGTAAAGTCTAAATCCAATTTTAATAGAAATTCAAATACTGCTATGACCAATAATGTTTATAATTTCTCTAGAAGTACAAAATCATTGACGGGAAATATGATTAAAAATTATCTAAGTATTTGGGTTCCTGTTAATTGGAAAAATAGAGAAAAATACATTGATGATTATTTTGATATGGTAGTTAATAATGAAAATTATATTTTTAAAGGTTCAGCCACACCCAAATGGGTATGGTTTCCTAAAAATTAGGAAATTATAAGAATCTTGGGTATCGCATGCTTTAAATGTTAATTTTTTTGATACCTTACATTATAAGTAGTAGTTATTTTGTTTTATATTGTTCTATGTTAACACTTATGTGGAATATAATTTATGTCATCATATAAACTCTCCTTTTTGTCGATGACAAAGGGGGAGAAATATATTGCTCTAATACTATTTGCAGGAATAAACGATGCAAGCACAAATTAAGGGGGAGAAAAGATTAATTATTTACAGGAATATATAGCATAGATTCAGGGGGAGAAATCTATAGCACAATTACAGGAATATATTCAGGGGGAGAGATAAGTCAACAAAGCTTGTCAAAGATTTGTCCGTAGCAAATGGAGTTGTCATCATCAAAAAGGGGGAGAATGTTGGATCATGGGTTTTGATTGCTGACAAGACATAATAATTCACGAATCTACGACTACGACAACATCCGGACTCAACGACTCAAAGTATGGTTCATATAGTTATATATTTTAACAAGAGTCATGAAATATGTATATAGAGTCTAGTTTAGCGCTTTGTTAAAATCTTTCCTCAAGAATCATCATTCACATTCAAATAAACTTGCATGCATATTTTAATCAAAATCAAGTTTTCAAAAAAATGCATGGAGCGGGGTTCGAACCCAGGTCACTAGCTTGGAAGGCAAGTACTCAAACCAAATGAGCTACTATAGTTTTTGTTTAACAACAGAATTCAGTCGACTGAATCTGTGCATTTTAACATACATGCACATCTGTACACGAATTTTTTACATGATTTTACTTTTCAGTCGACTGACCATTTTCGACCAGTCGACTGACCTAAACCCAACTGTCATATTTTGAAAAGACATTTCAATTCCGCGAAAGGTTGTGATCCTCCTCTGAACGGGAATGGTTGCTTCTTTTGGTCAGAACTCTTAACAAATGGCAGCAACCCTCTGTCTACTATAAATATATGTTCCCAAACACTTCATACTGAATCGAAAATCATTCTAATTCTCTTGTATTCTTCTTGTGCTCTCATACTCACATTCAAACAGCATACAAGCATTTTATTGCTTTGAACCTCCAAATTAACTTTCATAATCTTCGATTCTTAGCAACACCTTCCTTGCATATCTTCACATACACTTCATACACTTGAGGATTTGATTATAGTAAGTTTGTACTATCAGAGACAAATCAGTGTTTTCAAGAACACACAGTGTCAGATATTCTTTTGTATTAGTGAAGTCCTGTTCTGCTGCTCAGGCAAGGAAAAGTCCTCTTCGGTTGCTGAGGCAAAAATCCTGTTCTGTTGCTTAGGTGACTGTTCTGCTGCTCAGACCTATTCCTCCGGGTTAAAGTGAGAGTATATTTAGGTCTTAGTCTTAGTTTTTATTGTTAAAATCTATCCTCAAAAAGCTTGCACAAACACAAGAAAACATTTCATAACTTAATTTTTTAGTTAAAGTGTTCACTGTGCAGAAACTACCAGTTCAGTCGACTGAACAGGAAATTCCAGTCGACTGAACCTGTTACAGAATTACAACATGCACAGTTTCAATCGACTGAAATTCCCTGTTCAGTCGACTGAATTTGAACCTACGAATTTTCATTGAAAAGACACCTTCTTCTTCCCAAGAGTTGCAACCATTCTCCAATGGTAATGGATGCATCTCTTGCCTGAATCATTTGCAAATAGATACATCTCTTCTACACCTATAAATACATGTTTCTATCATTTGAAAATCACCAATTCTAATTGCTTTAATCTCTCTATTTTCTTGAACATACTTTCAGATTTCTTAAGTTTTCAAAAACAATCACAAACCACTTCAATTGCTTGAATCTCTGGTTTATCTATAACACCTTTTTTGATTCATAGCAATTCACATTTCCTAAATCTTCACAAACACTTTGCATACTCTTGAGGATAAGATTATAGGAAAGTTGTACTCAATTAGACTCATTAGTGTTATCAAGAACACAACAAGTCAGAAATACTCTTTGTATCTAGTTGAAGTCCTCTTCGGTAGTTGAGGCAAGAAATCCCGATCAGTTGTTCGGGTAAGTTGTAAACCTATTCCTCCGGGTTAAGTGAGGGTTTTAGTTAGTAGAATTCCTAAGAGGAGCTTAGGGACTGGACGTAGGACAAGAGGTCCGAACCAGTATAAAGTCCTGGTGTCTACTTTACTTACTACTGCTTATTGCAATCTACCTAGACCGTTCCACTATTCCATATTATACGATCCTACCACATAGCTTCTTTCAATTGGTATCAGAGCCAGGTTGTCCTATAACTATAACACCGTTATTAGACATATTGATAATATGGAAAATAACACAAGCACAAGCACAACTACTTCCTATAGTTCTACATTCATGGAAGGACAATCTACCCAAAGACCCCCCCTATTCAATGGACTAAACTATAACTATTGGGCTACAAGGATGAGAATCTATATGCAAGCAACAAGTTTCGAAGCCTGGAATGCTACCCAAGCAGAGTTCGTTGTACCCACAATCGACTATCCTACATGGACACAAACTCAGAAGAATGAAGCAAGTGCAATGCCAAAGCTATGAATATGCTATTTTGCACTTTGGATAGAAATGAGTTCAATCGTGTTAGCATCTGTACTACTGCACATCATATATGGAGTACACTTAGAACCATACATGAAGGCACAAACAAAGTCAAACAAACAAAGATCTCCATGCTAAAGAACCAATTCCAAAACTTTAGAATGCGACAGAATGAATCCATCAATGACATGTACTCAAGATTTCAAGACATTCATCATGCTTTAATAGGACTAGGAGAAAAATACACGGATTTTGATATTGTATCTAAAGTTCTAAATTCACTCACTGATGAATGGGAGAGAAAAGTCTTAGCAATCGAAGAAGCAAATGATCTATCTACAATGAAACCAGAAGAATTAATTGGAAACCTTATGTCTTATGAAGTTAACATGCAAGCTAAGAAAGATCAAGCACAGGAAAGAAAAAATGTGGCTTTTCATGCAGAAAAGGAAGAATCAGAGTCTGAAGATGAGGATTTAGCATTTATAGCCAAAAATTTCATGAAATTCTTAAGATATAGAAAAGGAAACGGATTCAAAAAGAATTTCTTAAACAAACCTACATCCTCGAATATAGAATGTTTCAACTGTCACAAGAAAGGTCACATGCACAAAGATTGTCCAGAGCAAAAGAAGGAAAATCAGAGAACTCTCAATAACAAAAACAAGAAAGAAAAATTCAAAAAGAAGGCATTCTCTGTAACATGGGACGATTCAGATTCATCTTCATCTGAAAGTGATAATGATAGCGACAGTGAACAAGTGAATATATGCTTTATGGCTCAAGAATCTGAGGTTAGTAATTTAACTTTCGACGATTTAATTGATGTAAACACAGAACTTTTGAGCACAATAAAAACTCTTAAAAAGAAACTCAAGGAAACTCGTGAAAATCAAAACAAAGCTGAATTTGAAAGAGATATGTTAAAAGATGAAAAGAAAATTCTAGAAGAAGAACTTGAAAAAGTTCAAGAGTCTCTTTCAAATTCGGAAACTCAATTATCACTTTTAAGTCAAGAAATTAAAACTCAAAAGACAAAGAATGATATAATTGTCTCTGAAAATCATGAGTTAAAAACTAAGATTAGACAAGTTGAGTTAGAAAATAATAGTCTTCAAGTTAGATTAGATAACATCACTAAAAATGTCTCTAATTTTAACAAAGGAAGAGAAAATTTATCTAAGATTTTAGAAAATTCTCAATCCTCCTCAAATAAACATGGATTCGGATATAAAAAGGAGTCAAAAATTTGTAAAAAGAAAAATACAAATTTTAAGAGGAATATTAATTCAAAACAACAAATGTCATTAAGAGAACCTATTAGAACAAAAGTAGAAACTAAGATAATAAAATTTGGGTTCCAAAGACTAACAATATTTTAATTAGGAATAAATATATTAAAACATTTATGGATAGTGTTCATAATAATAAAAATTATATTTATAAAAAGGATACTGAACCAAATTGGGTTTGGTTTCCTAAGTTCTAACTTTTAGGACCCTATTGAAAGGTGGGTACCAATAATTTTGTTTTTATTTTCAGGTCCCACTCAAAAAGAAGAAATGAATACTAGACAGTGGTTGCTCAAAACACATGACCGGCGACAAAGATATGCTTACAAACATACATACTTTGATGGTTTGATTTCTGGAACTCTTTATTAAATTCTAACAAATTCTGCAAAGGCTTGTATAAATAGCCTTCTTTTATTTGTGATACTCTATGGTTTGTATTATTCGCTCTGTGGTTATATTTGCATATGGTTGCTCTGTTGCTTGCAAATTGTATACTTCTACATATTATTACTTCCTTTTTGTCGATGACAAAGGGGGAGAAATCTATGTAACTAACTTTGTTTTGTAGGAAAGATAGTGCATATATTCAGGGGGAGAAAAGATAATTACATCTCTACAAACACAGGTATTGTCATCAATCAAAAAGGGGGAGATTGTTGATACGCTATATTTTGATCAATGACAATGTGCTTCAACAAAAAGGAAGAGATATGTGCAAGGCTAAAGGAAGGACTATGAAGACCAAGGATATTATGAGTACTTAGTATATTTAGGTCTTAGTCTTAGTTTTTATTGTTAAAATCTATCCTCAAAAAGCTTGCACAAACACAAGAACACATTTCATAACTTAATTTTTTAGTTAAAGTGTTCACTGTGCAGAAACTACCAGTTCAGTCGACTGAACAGGAAATTCCAGTCGACTGAACAGGAAATTCTAGTCGACTGAACCTGTTACAGAATTACAACATGCACAGTTTCAGTCGACTGAAATTCCCTGGTCAGTCGACTGAATTTGAACCTGCGAATTTTCACTGAAAAGACACCTTCTTCTTCCCAAGAGTTGCAACCATTCTCCAATGGTAATGGATGCATCTCTTGCCTGAATCTTTTGCAAATAGATACATCTCTTCTACACCTATAAATACATGTTTCTATCATTTGAAAATCACCAATTCTAATTGCTTTAATATCTCTATTTTCTTGAACATACTTTCAGATTTCTTAAGTTTTCAAAAGCAATCAAAAACCACTTCAATTGCTTGAATCTCTGGTTTATCTATAACACCTTTTTTGATTCATAGCAATTCACATTTCCTAAATCTTCACAAACACTTTGCATACTCTTGAGGATAAGATTATAGGAAAGTTGTACTCAATTAGACTCATTAGTGTTATCAAGAACACAACAAGTCAGAAATACTCTTTGTATCTAGTTGAAGTCCTCTTCGGTAGTTGAGGCAAAAAATCCCGATTGGTTGTTCGGGTAAGTTGTAAACCTATTCCTCCGGGTTCAGTGAGGGTTTTAGTTAGTAGAATTCCTAAGAGGAGCTTAGGGACTGGACGTAGGACAAGAGGTCCGAACCAGTATAAAGTCCTGGTGTCTACTTTACTTACTACTGCTTATTGCAATCTACCTAGACCGTTCCACTATTCCATATTATACGATCCTACCACATAGCTTCTTTCAGGCCTTTCCAAAAGGCGGGATAACATTTGCCCCCCAAAGTACGTCTTGTGTGAACATGACGTGCTTTGGAAAGCCGCATCGTTCATTCTGAAAAGGTTCTATCTGATTCGCTGAGTAGCTGCTATCTTTTTGTCAAAAGATGTAACCTTTGATTGAAACGACAGTGATGTAGATTTCGAACTGTTGATTGTTAATGATCATGTAGTGTTTTGTTGTAACTGAGTGTTGAGCGCTAGAGATTTGTTGTTCACTGTTGTAATTGTCACTTGTTGAGCATCCAACTCCTGTAAATTTTGAAAATTGAATATTAGTTCGTTATACACGAACGTATGTTAACCTGACTCCCGTTAACGTTTGCACATTCACGAGTCATTTTCAAGTTTTTTGTATCGAGTTTCGTATCCATCCTCTCCTGAATCGATGTGAAATTTGAGTTGTAACAACGTTCGATGGTTGTTTTAAGTCCTTCCTTTGTATCGATCCTCTCCTGGATTGATTTGAGATGTTGGAATGTATGCTTCGTATCGATGGATACATAATATTGGGTCTCGGATTGATGGGTACAAGAGTAATGCTTTGTATTGATGGAGTTGAACGATCTAGACATAATCATGCAGTGATGCTTCATGGAGGATATGCCATTTCTCATTCCTCTAATCAAGAGGAATCCTCGATTATGGATAATCTTTGATGGGAGTCATCCATGACTCCTTTTCTAGATCCATCTCTAAGATCTAGTTGATCTTCATATGTCAATGCTTGGAATAATAAGTATTTCAACTGGGACAAAGTCGTTTTGTCATGCATCCCCGGAGCTGGCTAGCTTGGTCAATGACTCGGCTTTTTCATTTTGTTCTCTGAGGATGTGTGTAATGGTGTAATACTCGAAGTCGGCTAATAGCTCTTGGACCCAGCTGAGATAAGGAGCAAGACGTTGCCCCCTAGTCAGATAATCTTCCCTGACTTGGCATACTACTAACCAGTAATCACATAAGACATGCAAAGTTTCCACTCCTACTTTTCTTGCTAGTTTGAGCGCCAAGGCTTCATCCTTAGCTTCGTTATTTGCTGCGGGGAAATTGAGTTTGAGGGCATAGCAGATCGATCGTTCCTCAGTAGTCATTAACGCAACTTCGACGTTGAAAAGCCGATTGTCGGAAATTCCATCTATGTATGTTCTTCATTGGTTGGACGGTTATCCACTGTTCTTTGGATAATCGTCTGATGTAGTGAATTCAGATATGAAGTATGCTAATGTTTGACCATGGATATCTCTATGAGGGAGATAAGTGATATCAAATTGGCTTAGCTCGATATTCCATTTGAGTAACCTTCCAGACATCTAAGGTTGCTATTGGACCTATTGTAACAGCTGGTCGATACAGACGTTAACGGGGTGAGCTTGTCAATAGCTAGTTTTCATCATATACTAGTCTTTGGATTTGCTTCTCTTCACATAGCAATGCGATGCTTATGGCGTGTGTTGACACGGCTTATTTGATGTATAAATCTTCGCGGTCCAAAGGTTTGGGTAAAAATGGGAGGTCTCTTTAAGCGATCTATCAGAGTTGGAATTACATCAATGCAACTGTTAGTTCATTTAAAAGTTCTCTTCCCTCTCTTGGTCAGGTTGAAGAAGAGAATTCACTTGTAGATGGTCCTAGAGCTGAATCAACTTAGGACGGTAATCTTCCGACTTGGGCTCCGTACCTGCTTGGTTGTCTTCAGTACATTGGTGTCTCTAATTGTCAGAATTTTCTGGAAATTAGCCTTGATTCCATGAGAATTGATGATGAAAACAAAGAATCTTTCTAATGTAATGGTGAAAGAGAATTTCAAAGGATCAAGTTTCATCCTGCATTTTTTGGAGAGCACCGAATATCTCTGCTAAGTCATCGATGTGGTCGTTTGATAGTCGTGATCTCACGAGCATATTAACCACATCTACTTTCATCGATCGACCGATCTGATTTTTGAATGATCTGTTAATCGTCCTATGGTAAGTAGCATAAGCATTCTCAAGTTTGAATCCGAGGGTTGCAACATAGCACTATAGGCCCGGTTTAGTAACGAAACTGTTGTATTCCTGGTCTGGGACATGCTTCAGTATCCGATTGTATATGGAGTTTGCATCTATGGATGTGAGTAATTCATGTTTGATGGTTGGGTCCATCAGTTGGTTGATCATTGGAAGTGGAAAGCTGTGCTTTGTCATACCCCATGAAAATCTGAGTAGTTGACGTTTGTCCTCCTCTCTCTATTCGTTTTTCTTATAAGTAAAGGACTGGATACTCATTTTGGTTGGAGGGCATCATGGATAAACCCACTGGTTTTGAGTAGATTTGCCTCCTCTTTAAGTGAAACAGATCTCTCTGGATCCATGTCGCATCATTTTTGTTCACCGAGACATGCCTCGGGTCGATATTTAATGTAGGGTTCTTTATGGCTGGCGAGAGTCCATATATTTATATATATATAAGATCGAGTCCAAGCAAACACATCCAGATTCACCTGAAGTAAAACAGTTGACTCTTTCATCATCATTGTGCAGAGTTGTAATCTGATCTACAATTTTCGTGATGGGTTGTAGGCGCTTCATGTGTTTATTTGCAATGGTAAATGATCAGGCTTATAATGACGTTGAATCAAAGGATTAGTAGAACTTAGCCTTGTACTGCATATTGCTACATAGCTGGCTCCAGCTTTGAGTTTGAATTTACTTGTGTTTTTGAATGATGCGCTTTTTATTCAATGTACTCACGATCCATTGCTCATCGTAAGGGTTGGAATAATGATTAGCTGCCATAAGTCCGGGTATTGATCCGATGACTCTATCTCTAGGCATCTTTTCGGTCGCAACCTAGAGTTGTTATGAATATCAGGCATGGGTCAAAGGTTCAAGTTGTCATAGTCAACTCTTGGATAATCACTCTTTTTCCCCTAGTCTCGGGTTGGTGGATGCATTACGCGGACGGTCTAGTCTCATCCTAGCTGTGTTTATACTATAGTTCAAGCTTTAAGAACCAGATTTGATTGATGAATGGTTGAATCATATTAATATTATCTTCTTGCTCGTGCCCCCAAGTCTGGGGAATATCTCGATAAGTGGCATGGTAGATAATGTTCGCTTCAATTTTGTATTCTATCCCATTGAACCATGGGATCGAGTTAACCGATGGAAGGCTGATTCATGCCTATCCTGCATTATGTTCTAGTTCTTTCCTCTAGGCGGAATACATTGTAACTTTGCTGACATTCAGACATAAGCTAAATTCTGGACGGTCAATGACATTCACTTCACTGCTTATGTCGCCATACTTTATGCAAAAACTGAAGAGTGAATCGTCCAGTCAGATCCAATGCAGGATTGATGCTCCCCTTGTCGAATCTAGGGTAAGAATTGGTGCATGGACATTTAGGTTGCACTTGTTGTGAATTGCTCGTTTAGTCGGATCATGTTATGAGTCAAAGAACGAGTGGTCGCAATGCATTCTTTTGGAGTTGGACGATCAACTACGTCCATTTAAATTTACGTTCTCCTATTAGATCTAGGGATAAAGTCAGCTCAAATGCAGTCATGTCATGCTCATTTGGTCTCATGGTCTTCCTGACGGATTGAAGGAAGGTAACGGAGGACGAATGGTCAAGTCACACTCAGTTGTGGTTTATTCTTCTATCCATGCTCCATTAGTCAAAGTTATTCGATGGACGTTTGAGTCACATCGATTTGTAGTCGAAGAGGATCGATATTGACCGTCGATTCAATGGCACGATATAGAATGCTCGAACCTCATTTCTTGTCGATTCAATGGTATGATATGAAAGGTGCAGATCGATATTGCCCGTCGATCCGGCGGTATGATATAATTGGTTGCCCGGAACTTTGGGCATCATTCTGATTGGTTAGCATTAGGGTCTCCTTGTAGTCGTTGCTTTTAAGTTGTAAAGGACGCTAAGCTGGAGATGTAGCGAGTCACCTTTCTCTTATTTCGGTGATTTGTACTTCTGCCCCCAGTCTTGGGTTAGCAGAGTTAGTTCGTGGTTGGTCTAATTGCACCTATAGTGAGTTTGTACTCCTCATGTCAAGTTTAGGTCAGAGTTGGTGAATGAATGGTCGAATCACATTCATTTGTTTGTCTATTCTTGTAGCTACACTTTGGGGATTAGAGTCAGTTGAAGGGCCATTCATCACACCTATTTGATGTTTATACCCTTGTCCACACTCTAGGGACTAAGATTTTTTTATAGAAAATGGTCGGACTGCATTTTCCTCGGTCAATTCCTCTGCCCCCAGTCAAAGGCAAAAGTCGAAGTGTGGTCGGTCAAATTACAACCACTTTAGTTTGATGCTTCTCCCACTGAACTGTAGGAAGGAATTGATTGGCGGATGGTTAGATCACATCCGTCCATGTTGCACGCACAATTTGTCGGATCACATGCAAGAGTTAGGAGATAAACGGTCATGCCACGTTCATTTGTGGTTGGATGGTAGTAACATCCATTTAGAATAGGACGTTCAGCTAGGTCCGTTTTGCGAATCTGCGTCTCCCTGTCGAATCAAGGAAGAAATTTTGTCTTGTAGGGTTGGAGTGCATCCCTATATAATTATGTTATGGGTCCCGTGCCAGGGACAAGAGTTGATGCATAGACGGCTGTGTCACGCCCGCTTAGTGCTGGATGGTTGGATCGCATCCAATTTTGTGTGTTAAGTGTGCCCCCATGTCAGGGGAAGATTGGAAAGCAGACGGTCGAACTACATCCGCTTTTTGTACTACATAACTTGCTGAGGAACCAGAGCCGATAGATGGACAGTCGAATCGCATCCCTTTTGGTATTCGTATTCCAAACCATGCTTTGAGGACTGGAGTTGGTTAATGGGTTGTCAGTCAAACCGATTTGGTATTTATACTCCAGTCTGCGCTCTCGGGACCAAAGTTAGTTGAAGTTTATACTCCAGTTCGCACTCTGGAAATTTGGAGTTAGTTGATGTTTATACTCCAGTTCGCACTATGGGAATCTGGAGTTTGTTGATGTTTATACTTCAGTTCGCACTGTAGGAATCTGGAGTTTGTTGATGTTTATACTCTAGTTCGCACTTTGGGAATCTGGAGTTTGTTGATGGGTGGTCAGTCACACGCATTTGGCATTCATGTTCCAGTCCGTGCTATCGAGACTAGAGTGGGTCGGTGTTTTATACTCCAGTTCACGCTCTGGGAATCTGGAGTAAGTTGATGGGTGGTCAGTCACACCCAATTGGTGTTTATACTCCAGTCTGCGCTCTCGAGACCAGAGTTAGTTAATGTTTATACTCCAGTTCACGCTCTGGGAATCTGGATTTGTTGATGGGTGGTCAGTCACATCCATTTGGCATTCATGTTCCAGTCCGTGCTCTCGAGACTAGAGTGGGTCAGTGTTTTATACTCCAGTTCACGCTCTGGGAATCTGGAGTAAGTTGATGGGTGGTCAGTCACACCCAATTGGTGTTTATACTCCAGTCCGCGCTCTCGAGACCAGAGTTAGTTAATGTTTATACTCCAGTTCGCGCTCTGGGAATCCGGAGTTGGCCGATAGATGGTCAGTCACATCTATTTAGGCATTAGGATTTCGTTCACACTCTGGGAACAAGAAGTTGATCGGGTACGTGGATGGTCGTATCACATCCACCCCGAGTAGGCAAGCGAAGTCGTTAGATGGACAGATTAGCCCTCCTCGAGCTTGCAAATATGAAGGGCGAGGTCGTTAGATGGATAGACCCATCCTCCTCAGGTTTAGGTTAAACATGGGCGAAGTCGTTAGGTGGACGGATCCACCCTCCTCGAGCCCACGTCCGTAAGTTTATGCTCCAGCTCACACTCTAGGAACCGGAGTTAGTTAGAGGATTGTCGTGTATCAATCCCTTATTGCCGCAGTGTGATGGCTTGTCCCTGAGCTCGGGGTTTCACTTAGCGAGTGATCGGTGGGATCCTAATTAATTTCCACTTATCTGCCCTCAATGAAGGATAAGATTTAGTTTATGGATGGTTGGATCGCGTCCATGTTCATTTGGACTCCGCTGTTGCCAAGCCTAAGGAGTAAGATTAGTGTTCTGGCAAGCTTTGTGCTCGAGCATAGGAAAGGATGGTCGAACTACATCCACTTTGAGTTGTGTATTTTCCCTTAAGTCAGGTGCAAGAATTGGAGGGCAGACAGTCGAGTCACGTCCAATTTGTATTTTGCATTCTTCCGATCGAGCTGAGGAAGAGAGTTGAAATGACAGCTCGTGATGGTTAGCGAGTAGGCAGTCATTCGTTGATGACTTTAAATTGAGGGTTGGCTCCTGATGAAGTCAGTTTAAGGCATGATTTTTTTGCCGAATCACATACGCGAACTGGAGAGTGAACGGTCAGATCATATCCACTTTAAACATGTGTTCTCAAATAACCCTAAGTGTCTAATGTAGGATTGGATGCATGGATGGTGACGTCACGTCCACCCTTGGTGTGATTCCGATTTTATCGGGCATTAGAAGAAGCATAAGTATTTTGGCGAGCTTCAAGTATGAGATAAAGAGTACATTGTTGGGACACATCACTCCAAGTCTTTCCCAGATCTCCAATTAAATTGCATAGGCGGATGAGTGGATGGTCGGTTGCATCCACTTTGTACTAGAGTCCTGACCTTGTCGGTCTCTTCCGCTTTGATGCCTTGCCCCCAGTTAGGGGTATATAGTAGCCGATGAGTGGTTGAATCATGCTCGTCGTGATGATACCTCAATGATTTGATCATAGTCTGCGGAGGTTGTTTTGCACCCAACCTTAAGTACTCGGTTACCTGCATCATTTGCAGGTAGTTTAATTCAAGTCGGTCATATTTCGCAACATAAACGAAATTGAAATAGAAATAAGTCAAAAGAGATCAAATCAAATCTCATTGATAAGTGAGGCAGCATCATATGCTATTGCACTTCAGTCCAGCCCTTCTCAGTTGGAAGTCGAATGCAAGTGGTTCAGTTTGATCAAATTTCTTGATCGATAGGGGTCGGGGGTTCCCTACCCTTTGCATTATGGTGCTTGCACATATTGTCAAAGCTTTCCTTTCTGGAGTAGCCTTATGGCGCCGGCATCCACGGTAGCCATCTACAGAAGAGGAGCTTCCCGATTTAGAGTATGAAGTAAATTTCCTCTTTATCTTGCCACATTGATTCTTCATCTAGTTCATCAACTTAATAATGGCCTGGATATGCTGGTGTAGTTGTTGGCGGCTATCCACTAGTTCTCTTGTCAAAGTCTGGGAATAAGCTCTTATGATGATTTCTTTTATGAGTGTTGGCAGCAATGGGCTGTGGATTGATCAATTCGTCGGCTACCGGCTTCTTTATTCCCTTCAGCAATATGAGAAGTAGAACTGGTACGTCTAACCACGATTGATAGTCTTCTTTGAGGAATAGGGAAAGACATCTGCATATGATGGCATCCATCACTCTTGGCGAAATCCATGCGCCATTCCCACTTCATAAGGTAGTGTCGAGGGTTGTATTTCCATAGTACCCTGACATAGTTAACATGTTGAATTTTCACTGGAAGTTCTGCATGTAGGATGGTTTCAAAGAATACGTCTCGACTGGGGAGGATTCTCCAATCGACATTCTGATCAGGTCCATTTTATGGCTATGGGGTCTTGTAACACTGATGGATGATGTATGCACGATTCCCTAATGATCGAGTGGTTTGGTGATGCCGATTGGATGGTGAGTTGGTTAAGATGGGCTCATAGGTTGGTGATTGCCCCAAAGTTTCATCCAGGCAAGATACCCATATAGGGTATTAAGGCAGCCCCTTAAGGTTGTATGTCATGCTTCTAGTCATATTGACACGGTATGATTAAGATGAGGACATTTGAAGATGATTCAGCGGTGACCAGCTATGTATTGAGTTGGCAGAGTAGACAGTGTTGGGTAGTCGTCATATTAGCCATCGTACCATAATTGTCAATTCAGGAGTTTAAAAGCTGGTCAATTGGAGAAAGTTATAGTCCACCTT
The DNA here is from genome assembly GCA_030737815.1 of Allium fistulosum. Classification (NCBI taxonomy): domain Eukaryota; kingdom Viridiplantae; phylum Streptophyta; class Magnoliopsida; order Asparagales; family Amaryllidaceae; genus Allium; species Allium fistulosum. The sequence goes on along the minus strand of CM060903.1, from coordinate 871,947,934 downwards.
AGAAGCATGATATATTAACCAACTCTAGTTCTTGGCATATTAGCCAGGTTCTCCAACCTCTGGGGGGCACCGGTTGAGTAGTATTCTTTTACCCATTCCTTGATTGCAATTCAGCATTTGTTACTGTGACCCCCTATGTCTTTTTCAGTCATGGAACAATCAGAAGCACAGATGGAATGTTCCTTCATTAAATTGGCGATTGAATTCACTATGCAGGTTCCCCAGCCTCTTTTTGGGAAATTTGGGTCGTACCCGAAAATATTTTTTTTTGAAATTTCGTATCGTTCTCAGCAATGTTTGAACGATACAAGTGTAGGTGAAATTGAACGATCCGAAAAGTGGACACTTGGATCGATACGAAAGGCACACAGCTGGATTGATACGAAGTGGTACCTGAGGATCGATACGAAATGCACGCGGCTGGATCGATACGAAGTTGATCGATACGAAAACCGATCGATACGAATAGTGATTGATACGAATAGTGATCGATACGAATAGTGATCTATACGAAAACCGATCGATACGAAAACCGATGATACAAATAGTGATCGATATGAAAGTTGATCGATATGAATAGTGATCGATACGAAAAGTTGATCGATACGAATGTTGATCGATACGAAAGTTGATCGATACGAATAGTGATCGATACGAATAGTGATCGATACGAAAACCGATCGATACGAAAACTGATCGATATGAATAGTGATCAATACGAATAGTGATCGATACGAAAGCTGATCGATACGAATGTTGACATATTTTCTGGGTGCAAAAACATGGATACGAAAATCTTCATATTTTCTGGATACGAAAACATGGATACGAAAATCACCCTATTTTCTGGATACGAAAACATGGATACGAAAATCACCATATTTTCTGGATACGAAAACATGGATACGAAAATCACCATATTTTCATGGATACGAAAATATGGATACGAAAATCTTGGTGAATGCAGTTCCCCTTAGATCTAAAGCAATCTGAATAGAATAGAAGGAACCACTTGACGACGGATCTAGACCTTCTCCTTAGATTTTTGTAATCCAACGACGGTAGTAGATCTACAAAGCAGGAGGAAAACTGGGTTTTCTCAGTGAAAGCACCAAAGTGTTTGTATCAAAATTGGGCACAACACTCTTTGGATGTGTTTGAAGAGAGAAAATGAAGAAAGTAAATGTAAAATGAAGCAGATCTAACAAACATATCAATAAACAGATAAGAAAATGCACAGAAACACACGGATTTAGAGTGGTTCGGGGAATTGCCTACGTCCACTATGAAATGATTGATGTTTATTGAATTTCACTCGTTGTTTACAAAAGATTACAACAGTATAACTGAAGTTTGATAATCATTTCGGCAGAATATCGGCATAGAGAAGCCAAAAGTCCCTTTTCTATAGGCTTTGGGATGCTATTTATAGGCGTGGGCCGTAAATATCTCGCTCAAATCTCGGGAGACCTCTTCTAGCACGTGAGTGGGCCCACGCGATCGATCCCACGTGATTTGCACTCGGTCCGTGATCGATACGAACGAATTTCGTATCAATCAAGATTTGGTCCAATTGAGTCGAAATTTGGCATGGACGTTCTTTAGGTTGTACGTAAGCTCCTATGAAAATTTGGTGGCATTTGGACTTGTAGATTTTGAGTTATGATCAATGCAAATTCGGGTTTTATGTAGGCTGTTTGGTTCGTATCGATCAGAACTGTCTTGTTCGTATCGATCATCATAGCTCTATTCGTATCGATAGGCTTGCTCTGTTCGTATCGATAGTCTCTACTCTATTCGTATCGATTATTTCTGCTCTGTTCGTATCGTTTATTTCTGCCTTGTTCGGATCCATTGGTTGCATCTCACTTCGTATCACTTTTGCGCACTCCACTTCGTGTCGATGACCAAGTGGACTGATGGATACGAAGAGAGTGGTTATCTGATGAATTGATGGATACGAACAAGGCCTTTCAGCGGATGGATATGAACAAGGCCTTTCAATGGATGGATATGAACAGTCGAGGCTTGATGGATACGAACAAGGCCTTTCAGCGGATGGATACGAACAGTCGAGGCTTGATGGATACGAACAAGGTGATTACTGAAATTGCATCGATCATATCTTGAGCATACGAGCTCCGATTGACTTGAAATTCGGAACGTTGGCTTTTATAGCTTTGCTTGTCGTGTCATATTAATTGTAGCTCGATTCGAACTCGGACAAAATTCGTCGATATCCATAGTGAGCCTACGTAAAACCGATCTCCAAAATGAACTATCATTGGTTTCTAGTCAAGTTCTTGGTGTCACGGCCTTGCCAAAAGGCGGGATAACACCCCTCTTAGGAGAATTTCATCCTCGAAATTAATACACAAAAGACAGTCCAAAATATATATATTATACCAAGAAATTCATATAACAATGCAAAGCAACTATGTCATAAATGAACATACATAATGCATTCAAACAACTAACCTGAAATTACATCAGGGTAAGTTTCTCTAATATGATCCGCAGTCTCCTAAGTACAATCGCGAGGGTCATCACTCCACTGAACCTTCACAAGCTTAACCACCTTGTTCCTCGATCTCCTTTCATCCTGGTCTATGATATGAACTGGGTGTCGGACTACCATCAAATTCAGTTCTATTTCTATATCTTCCTGAACATATGTCTCAACAATCAAAGATGGATAATGAACATGCTTTCTCAAATGAGATACATGAAGACAATATGAAATTCTGACAATCTTTCAGGAAATTCTACTCTATAGGCTAATGATCCAATTCTCTCGAGGATTCTAAATGGTCCGATGAATCTGGGTGCTTGTTCGGACGGCTAAATGTCTATCGGGTTAGAAAATAGCCGAACAAATTTTGAAATAAAATAACTGCAAGCGCACGGCGTACACTTGTAGTACGTGGCGAATACGGGTCGATCCGCAGGGATTGATGATTTTAAAAATCTATTCAATCAAATTAGACCAAATGAGGAGAAATTATTAACTAGAGAATTAGAAAATTAGCTAACTAACTAAAAGAAAAGAGATGCAAATATAATAGTTAAATGACAATTTAGAGAATAAATCCACTCTCTAGATCATGTAGTTCAACACGTATGAAATCATGATCTCTCTTTTATGGTCATTAGTGCTTTAATTAATGTGCTTATCATAAGTATGGCATATTTTTGCTATTGATTAGCCAACATAAGCCATCAAACTATAACACACCCCTTAAACCACTTACTAACTTCCATGAAATTTGACAATGAAAATGAAATCTATTTTAAGTATGGTCTATTAACTATTGATTAGAAATATAGACCATCAAATGTTAATTTCAAATCACTTTCTTTTGCCATAATCATATTTTGATGAAGAGGCAATTAGTGTTAGTGATTGTTTAAGCATAGCCTATTTGATGTCAACAATATAGGCTATCAAATTCAAGGAAAAAACAACAATTAAACCACTTCAATCATCATCATTAAGCACAAAAAGAGAGCATGAATTAACAAATAGTTGAAGCTACATAATTAGAGAGCTTCATTACCCCTAAATTGAAGGGGTTTAGCCTCTCATATTTGTCATTTGATTAACAAATGTAGCTTGCAACATGAAAGCAAAAAGAAAGCAAAATGAAAGCTAAATGAAAGAAAACTATTCTAATTGCATAAAAGAAAATCTACACTACTAGCATGAAAGGAAATGAACATGTAACTAAAAGGAAACAATAATTACATTGCATAAAAAAAGGAAAATTACATGAAATAAAAATGGCTAAGTAGCCATGAAAAGAGAAAGAGAGCTTTATTTTATTTTTGAGCTAAAAACTAACTAAAGAGAGACTCAGGGAGAAAGAGGGTTACATGAAACATAAGGGGTCTTTATACATGTATGAAACCCTAATTCATATTTTTGGGGAATGCCCAAAATACCCTTGAGAAAGTGTGGAGGCCAGTAATCATTAGCTTCTACTAATCATCATTTAAGTGTACATGAAGCCATTAATTCCATAAGCATGTGCATTAGCCTCTAATTTGTACATTAAGGTAGGTGGGGTCCTCCATTATCACGCCTTTTAATTATTTCCATCTTCATTTCTTTATCTTCACTCTTGTGCATGCATACATCTTCATGAAACCACTTGTATATGAAGCAAAATTCCTATAAAATAATATAGAAATTTCCAATTAATTTTACTCAAATTAATATATGCACAAAAATGACCATTTTGCCCTTCGATGAAGATGAATATGTGACGATTTGAAAATAATATGAATTTTGGTTTAAACAAGTTAAAATGCCCGATATGATCATTTATTTAATTTAAATAGATTAAATATGGTGGTAAAAATATGCACATTTACGTGCACATCAAATACCCCCACACTTATCTTTTTATTCGTCCTCAAATAAAGAAAAACTAAGATAAGTTCGTTTTCGTAGGGAGCATGATTGCATTGAGCGTATGCAACAAGCCGTTAAACCTCTGGGTGTCCCCAGTAGGATGAGTGTTGTCTCGTGAGGGTTTTCAACGGATACTACCCACAAAATCCAAATGCAGGTTGAAAATATTTACAAAATGCAAGATTTATTTACAAAGAGATGAATGCGAGCTTTTGAAAATATTTACAAATGAAGGATTTATTTTTAAATTAACACAAATAAGTTAAATATAGGTTTGGTTATTATCTTGAAAATTTAAGTCATTTACTCGTCAAAATTTCCAACAAAAATCAAGTTATCATAACAAATAGACAATAGTTTAACTCGTTGTTTCGGTTGATAACAAAGTGTAACTATGAAATAAATCCTTAGTTGATTATCAAAATTTATCAAAGTGGTATTTTATTTCTTTTCAATAACAAATCAAATAAGTTAAAATAGTGCTTGAATTTCATTTGCTTACTCTCTCTATTTTTTTTGAAAATTTCATTGATATTTACAATATTTACATATGCCTAACTCGGATAAACTGAGGCCAGATATATTACCCATGCACTGCCTTGCAGATTGATGTGAGGGGAATACAGAGCATGGCGAGTGAACACACGAGTGTGAACACATGACTCTAGGTGTTTATTAAAAAATATATACATATATACAAGAAATATTTTTTGTTTTTGTGTTTTTTTTTGTTTTTGAAAGAGAGAGTTTCGCAAAATTATCTTAGCACTATTTAACTTAGAAGACAAAAAATGTTATATCTTTACATTAAATCAACCACTTTTTAAAACAAAGATTTTCAACTAAGATATATTTCATAATTAACACGTATGAATCTTCCTATATATTAGTTAAACCACTGTTATTTGTAATCAAACTTCATTTTTATTTTTGTTAAGACAAATAAATTTTCAAAATTTCATTTTAATACACCATAACCACATATTTATCCTATAGTGTTTTTTTTAAATAAATCAAACGAAAAATTGTTTTTGGGAAATTTTTTTTTGAGTTTTTTTTAAAAGAAAAAGCAAAAATAAACCATGAAAAATTAAAAATGAAGATGACTCTCCCCCCACACTTGATTTTGACTGTGTCCCACAGTCAACCCAAGTGAAAGGAGAAAAATAAAAGATGACCTATATTTACATGAAAATTAATGGTATTTACACGAGATCAGAAAGTATATCGTCAAAAAGTAGATGAAACGGTCTTCCAAAGACCGATTCATTTGCCTCGTCAAGTATGCGAGACACAGCTTAAGCTTGAAAAACCAAACCGTAAAAGATTTCAAAATTAAATGTTGATTTGGAAAAACGAATGTCGTTTTATCAAAAATCGTACGAGTTGTTTTATTTTGGATGATTTTCGGGGTTGATAAAACAATTGGTTGAAATTCAAGTTTATTATCACCAAATTGAAATTCAAGCTCTTCATTGAAAAATTCTTCAGAATTATTGATTTCAAAGTCAAAGTGATGATTTAAATCTTCCCCGTCGAAATTTAACAACTCGTCATCAAAAAGTCCAAAAAATTCGTGTTCATTAAATTTGTCTTCCTTTGTTGGATTATCAACAACTTCATTGCGTATCTCAAGTTCAAAATCCAAAGTTGTTGTATTCAAATTTTCGAAATCGAGAAAAGTAAGATCGAATTTTAAATTTGGTTCCACACCCTCAAAAGAATTGAAATCCAACTCAATTACCGTGTTTTCAACAACTTCATTAAGATTATTATTTTCAATTTCAAAAGTTTTTATTTGAAAATCGTCGATTTGGGTAAAAGATGGATTATTACTTAACTCGTCACACGTTGGAATTTGATTTTGTTTTTCACGTTCTTTCATATAAGTTTCAAACAATGAATCCGTGTGATCATCGTAAATTTCGTTCATTTGCTCAACAAAATCCAATTTATAATTATTGACTTGAGAATTTTCGATTTGGATTTGTTGAGAAATTTTTTTTCAACCGTATCGTAGTCGAGATTATTCCCATTGCCAAAATTATTTGAAAAGTGGTTTCCATTTTCATTTTGAGTTTGAAATTCATTTTGGAGTTTGAAATTGAACTGGCATGGGTTATAATCGAAATCGTTTGAATTTTGAATTGAATTCAAATTTCAAAATCCTTGACTCGAGTTATTACACTATTTGTACCAAAAATGGGCACAACACTCTTCGGAAGTTTTTGAAGAGATAAAAGTGAAGAAAGAAAATTAAAACTGAGGAATATCTAACAAAAACTCCAAATAACAGAAAGTAAATTGCACAGAAGACAACAATTTAGAGTGGTTCGGCGTTTCGCCTACGTTCACTATGAAGTTTGATGATTTTATTGCTCGGTACTTGAAGATTACAATTTCTTATAATGTAGTACAACTGATTTTATGATCTAAGTCTGAATCTAAGGTAGCAGTGGTGATTTGGAGTAAATTTGGCAGAGTCTGGGCGCTCTTTAGCTCTTAGAATTCTCCGACCCCTTTTCTGAATGACCAGGGGCTCTATTTATAGGTGTAGGAGGCTGATATTTCGCCTAAAATTCGGGGAGATCGCTTCTGGCACGTGAGGGGGCCCACACGCCCGGATTCTGGAAATCGGGCCCACTTTGGGATCGATTCGAACTCGCGTTCGAATCGATCAAGAAAGCGTCCAATCGAGGTGAAATTTGGTGTGGACATTCTTCAGCGTGTACGTAAGCTCCTGTGAAAATTTCATAGCATTTGGACTTGTAGATCTCAAGTTATGATCGATTCAAGATTGCATTTCCGGTTGACATTCTTGGTTCGAATCGATCCCCTTCAAATCGATAGGGTCGAATCGATGGTTTGCGCGTGTGAATGGTGACGTGTCACGCGCGCTTCTCGTGTTGATCCAGCTTTTTCTCCGAGTTTACTGGGTCGAATCCATGGTTTTAGCCGCCTTTAATTAGTGGATTCGAGGGAATGGATTCGAGGAGATGTTCGTTCGAATCGATCGAGGTATCCCATAGTTAATCGATTCGAAGCTGCCTCAACAGGGTGGATTCAAAGTAAGTTACGGGATGGAGTCGAAGTATATTGATTGCATGGATTCGAAGTACAGGAAAACCTGATGGATTCGAACCAAGGCTTGGTTTTATGGATTCGAACATAGAGCTTGTTCTGATGGATTCGAACATAGGGCTTGTTCTGATGGATTCGAACATAGGGCTATCTCCTCCACTTTCCATTGGTGATAACTTGAGCATACGAACTCGGATTATCTTGAAATTCGGAACGTTGGTTTTCACGGCTTTGCTTGATGTGTCTTATCAATTGCAGCCCGATCCAGACTCGAATAGAATTCATCAATATTCGTGGCTATCCAGTATCTGCCCGATGCTGCGGACGTATGACCCTTATTTTCCAGTCAGTTTCTTGGTTTCTCGGCCTTGCTAAAAGGCGGGATAACATTTGCCCCCCAAAGTACGTCTTGTGTAAACATGACGTGCTTTGAAAAACTGCAGTCTCACGTTGGACAACTATGACATGCTTTGCTGAAAGTTGTATTCTATATTGCTGTAATTGATCGTTGTATGATTGTAATTGGCTGTTTGTCGTCAAAATCATGACGAGATGAGCATTTGATCCCTTTTTACTTTCTATCTTCGTCTCCCTGCGCCTTCGAATCCATCTCGATCTTTCAAGAACAAGGCTGAATCATTCTTCCTTCCTTCGAGTCGAGGCAAAAATCTGGTTTTTCCGAATCGATCCATACATTCAGGTAGACAAAGCTTTATGGATATGAAGATCTAAGAACAAACCTTTCCATCGTGTTTCTGTTCGTTTCGATCTTGAATGAATCCAAGTCGGAGTCGAATTGGCTTGCTGGAGAAATAATACGGATGAATCCTTCGAATCGATCCGGAGTTATTACGATGGGGAAATGATAATCTGCCCTGAATGTTCATATCGATCGACACTCTATCTGTGAGGACCTCGAATCGAATCGATCGTGTATATGGAGTCATCGTATCGATCCTTTGCGATCGATACGATGGAATTATCTACTTACGATCGATTCGAACGTCCTACCTATTCGATCGATACGACCCTTGAGTCTCTTATCTGTCTATGATCCTTTGTTGCTAGAGATCGATTCGATACCGTTATTAACGATGGGTGCGAAGCTTGAGTCCTGGTTATCATCGATACGAAGGACTCCGATTATCATCGATACGAACCGTATCGATTCGAACAAGGTCGATTCGAAGCTCCGTCCCTCTAATCGATTTGAATCTCTTAAAAACTGGCTCGAATTGATTCGAGGTAACTTTAATAGATACACAACTTTCACTTATTTAACGGCATGATTCCGACGAGCTTCATCTCTGCATATTTGGACCGAACTTTTGTTGTGCATACTTGACTGCCCTTCGAAGCTCGTCGATGGAACTGTACTTTGTCAAATTAACACAAACTAATCACCATGAATTCTGGACGACACGGTTTAAGACGGTCAGCAATGACGGTCATTCTAGCCAACTTCATAATTTCCAAAGTTTTCATCTTGTCTTCTGTTTTGCTGAATTTTCTAAGTATTAACTGCACTGCACTTCACACACTTTACACTGCGGGGTGCACGGGTTTATTATTTGTTTAACACTGGTTTCTGATAAGTAGTCAGTTATGGAGTCTTCGAGCTCTCAACAGCAGGAGATTCAGAGTTCTCCCCCTCCGGTCCTTGTAATTCCGGATATCCCAGCGGATATAATAGATCCAGCCCCTGACGAACTACAAGAGGCTATATTTATTGAGGACCTAGTTGACTCCGTTCAGTCCAATATTTCCGAAAACTTACTGGGCAGGATATGTACGAGATATAATATCTCTCTGGATGATGCGTTGTTGCTGGGACCTAGTGACAGACCTTACTGTCCGCCCGAAGGATATACCGCCTTTTATCGACATGCTTGTGCGGCCGGAACACTCCCTCCATTCAATCAATACATTAGGGAGATGCTATCATTTCTTGGGATCGCTCCTTCTCAATTACACCCCAACGGGCACGCGCTACTGAACAGTGCGTTTATCATATTTATGGAACATCTCTTCCATCCTCCAAGGCCGATGGAAATTAGATATCTATTTAACTTCAAGAGCAGAGGTGATAGTCCGTCTTTTACCTTTTTGGAGGCAGTGAGAAATTGTCAAGTTATTACTGGAGCCTGGACCAGACTTAGTTATTTAAGAATGAATGGTTCTATGTCCGGTGTCCTCCAGGTTTTGCCAGGCGATGGCTGTCTAGACGTAAGTGCCGTAACCTGTCGATGATTTCCTTGATTAACATCTTTTTGGCATTGGTATTGACATCTTGTTTTTCTTACAGCCATTATCTCTAGACCCGATGGCGGATATTACAAGGGCATAGCTTGAAGTCTCCAAGAAATTCCGAGCGAGCTGAGACACATTGACTTGGTGTTGAATGACTATAACTTAAGAGCCCTCGGCTTGATTGAAATGAATCAGAGTATAGTCATCGAAGGGATGCTAAATCCCGCCTCAAAGAAGAAGGAAAACAAGAAGAAGAAGAAAAAGAAAATGGTGAAGGAAACGCTCGGAGTTGTAATAACCGAAGTGAGCGATGAAGAAAGAACTCACACGGACATAGAGCCGATGGCGGATCTTTCGGGAAATTTTGAAGAGTTGGGAGAAAGACGGAAAAGCAAGACCATCGTTTCTAAAAAACTTAAATATAAGGGGTGGAAGTCTGTAGATGTGTCTTCTCCCGCTTCCGGAGCTATAATTTATGAGGCCGCCCCCTCTCATTCGAGAGATACTTTTAAAGGGCTTGATGATATTCCCATCCCGGATTATATATCGACTCGTCACAATTCCGGGTTGGAGGAATTTCAAGATGTTTTAAATATGAGCGAGCCCTTCCCTTTGAGTGCGGTCAACACTTCCGGTTGGTTTGGGGGTTTACACATTTACACACACTTCCACAGCACTACATGATTTCCGCATATTGAACGTCACTTTTGTAGGACTCTAAACTGTAGTTTCTTCTTATCGTAGGTGAGATGTCAGGCCGTGGATCCACTTTGGATAGGCTCCGTAATGTACGACGATCTTCCTCATACTATGAGTCCCGTTGGAGGGAATCAGATAGGGATCAGGGACGAGGCTATACCAATCAGGATCGCTATGATAGAGATCGAGATTATTGGCGTAGCCACTCTGGCCAAGATCGTACTGACAGAGATAGGAGCTATCAGTACCGACCGCGATCTCGTTCTCCTCCGCCTCCTAGGGTCCCTATAGATCCTCTTGAGTCTTCGCATCAAAAACCACCTTCTCAATCTTCCAGGCCCGAAACTCAGCGGCCAAGGGTTGAACCACCGGTAGCTGCCATTGTTGAACAGGCTCCGGCTGAATTGACAAGTAAAGGAGCCATCCAGCTTGCTCAAATGAAAAAGGACTTTCCAGAAATCTGTCTGGATGCGTATGTCTTTCCTCCACATCTCAAGAGGATTCCTCCGGATGTCGAAAATATTGCACATAGCTATATCCGCGACTTTTATGCTCAATACAAGGAGTGGTACAAAGCAGCCGTGAAAGCTTCAAAGGTAGCTTTTGACCGGGCTAAGGTTATTCAGGAGCGTGATGCTGAGATTGTCAAGAAAGATCGCATCATCCAGGTTCTTCAATCTGAGATGGAGTCGTCTCGAAACTCTGAACTCCAAGCGCATAAAAAGCATGATGATGCTGTGGCGAAGATGGCGAGGATGCAGCAGGCACACTATGCCTTGGTAGAAGGGATGGGCCACCGTTATACCACTGTCGTAGCTGAGCGAGACATAGCCGTTAAAGAGCTGAATGAGCTCAAGGCCAAATTTGCTGAGGTGGTGAAAAAAAAAGACGATGCTAATACTACTGCTCAAGAGGCATGCGACCAAGCTGTGTCACTTCGAGTCGAACTTGCTGCGGCGGTGGCCAAGACCAAGTTTGTGGAGGCAGAATTCCAGGAAAAGATTATGGTGGAGCAATCCAGGATGGAGGCTGATTTTGATGATCTCCTGGTCACATACAACGCCAATGTGCTGGAGCACAGAAATTTATCTTGGCTAGGCGATGACTCTATGATTTTGTATAATGCCTGGACTCGGCTGGTGGAGGAGAAGAAAGCGGCGCATCCAGATGAAGCACTGGATGATTTCGAGCTTGAGATGCGCTTGCTCACTGAAGATGAGAGGAAAGTTCTCCACGAGGCGGTGATTTCCATGGCGAGAGAGAGGCTTGGTGCTCAACAGATAGAGATAGGTGAGGGTTCGAGGATCGAGCATCACGAAGCAAGTGTTGGAGCTGTAATTCCGACATTGCCCGAAGCCATTGGTGCAGTCGATCCCTAGTCCGTCCCCGCCTATAATCCTGACCAGCCGCAATTGTCTTCCGCTGATGCTCCTGCCTCTGTATCTGCCCATACTTTGGGCCAGGCTAAGGAAGGTACTTGAACGCCACTTCGTATACACTTAGTGTGGTGAATCTGAATCAATACTCTTAGCTAACAACCTTCGTTTTTTCACATTTCAGTGACTGAAGCCGTTATCTCTGCGCCTCCTGTATTTCAAGCCTCTTATCAAGCACAGGGGGCTATCATCACCGAAGCTACTATGACATCTACCGTGGTCGGCGAAGAAGGGGAAGCGAGCATGTTATCTTTTGACGCTCAGATGATTAAGGAACTCCTCAGTCAACCCAATGATCCCTTCGTCGATCCATCCTTTGCTACGAGCGGGACCACTCCGGCTGTTAGTTCTTTTATGCCAGTCACTAACATATCCAGCGCGGCCCAAGCACCTCGTGAAGATGAAATTTTGGCTGAGATCGATGCTGAGATGGCAGCAGTGACTGCCGGCATGAATCCGTCTGGCCCTGCCCCGCTAATGATGATATCGCCGGGCGGTACTGTGGTCATTGCGAGTGCTCCGGTCCCACTTCCTGTTACAGCCCCTATGCTTCCAGTTCAACCCTCCAAGAGAATCTCCATCGCCTCAAGCTCCGAGGAAGATGTTGACATTATGTCGCCATCGGAGGATAAACCAGAGAAGAGTAAGAGAGTGAGGAAGAAGTCGGGTAGCGGATCCAGTGGGACTACTTCGAAGAAGAAGATAAGGAAGAAGCAAGATTGAACTCCTTCTTTAATTTGCTGTAGTGTTTTGTTTTGTTGGTTTTCCTATAGCCGTGTATAGATGTGGACTCGGCTCCCACTATTAGGAATTTCTTGAACCATCTTGTAATCGGATTCTTTTTTGTTGATAATGGAAATGAAAGTATACTCTCTTTCGTCTTCAATTCGATATTTGTTTTGGTTCTGCCCCCAGTCTTGGGGATAAATATGGAGTTGATGTATGTTTATACTCCGTCTCACACTCTGGGAGTATGGAGTTAAGTAAATATTTATACTCCGTCTCGCACTCTGGGAGTACGGAGTTAAGTAATTGTTTATACTCTGTCTCGCACTCTGGGAGTACGGAGTTAAGTAAATGTTTATACTCCGTCTCGCACTCTGGGAGTACGGAGTTAAGTAAATGTTTATACTCCGTCTCATACTCTGGAAGTACGGAGTTAAGTAAATGTTTATACTCCGTCTCGCACTCTGGGAGTACGGAGTTAAGTAATTGTTTATACTCCGTCTCGCACTCTGGGAGTACGGAGTTAAGTAAATGTTTATACTCCGTCTCGCACTCTGGAAGTACGGAGTTAAGTAAATGTTTATACTCCGTCTCGCACTCTGGGAGTACGGAGTTAAGTAAATGTTTATACTCCGTCTCGCACTCTGGGAGTACGGAGTTAAGTAATTGTTTATACTCCGTCTCGCACTCTGGGAGTACGGAGTTAAGTAAATGTTTATACTCCGTCTCGCACTCTGGGAGTACGGAGTTAAGTAAATGTTTATACTCCATCTCACACTCTAGGAGTACGAAGTTGATTTTGGGATTGTCATGCATCAACCTGTTTTTAGCCTTGATGTGATGGCTTGCCCCCGAGCTTGGGTTTCATTTAGTGAGTGGCTGGTCGTATCACAGCCACTCCCTACTTGAATAAATTCCATTGCGTGATGGAATTTAGCTCTCCGTGCATTGTGATGTCGTACATTGTATTCAATGAATCACAGCTCTGGCTCGAAGAGATGGCATTTTATTGCTGAAATAAGAAAATATGGCAAAGTCAGTTGCCTTATTACAAATTCTAATTTCGAAATGCAGAAACAAATTTAAAAATGGAATTTAAACTAGATGGATAAACATAGCCTGTTATGTGCAGTAGCGACGAAGACTTTCGCTATCCCAGGCCTTTGGTGAAGCTAGACCATCAACGGTCGTTAACTTAAATATACCATCCCCGAGCTTTTGCTTAATTTCGTGCGACCCTCTCCATGTTGGTCTCGTGTGTGGGAGTGCCGGATAATCTTTTTTGATGACAAGCTTATCGTGTTCAAAAGTTTTAAGTCGGTCCTTGGCATTGCGTAATCGGGCGACTCGATTTCGGCGTATGATTGTTCTCAAGTCAACCTGGTCGCCCTGGACGACTCCAACTCCGTTGACGGTAGGGAACATTAAAGTTAAGCACCACGGAGCAATTACGGCCCTAAATTCAGCAAGGGCAGGTCGACCTAAGAAAGCGTTGTATGGCGAGTCTATATCCAGCACAACGAACTGCAATGTCCGAATTCCCTTACGTTCTCCGGCCCCCAACTCAACTGGTAATTCCATCATCCCAACAGGTGTGGTAGCGCTACCGTTGAATCCATGGAGATGAGTTTGGCAAGGCTTTAGATCCCTGGCTTTCATCTTTATTTGATTGTAAGCATGCACAAACAGGATATTCACAGAGCTCCCACTGTCAATTAGGATCCTCTTCATCCACATCGGACCTACTTGAGTCGATATCACAAGTGGGTCAGTAGTAGGGCTTCCGATGTTGTCGACATCACTGTCTCGGAAAATGATGTCATTAGTCATCGTTCTTTTTCGCTTAGTTGAAGGTCTATCGTCCAAGTTACCATCATACTCGAAGTTCGCACGCTTGACTAAGTTGTTATATGATTCCATTTCCTCCCAGCTTCGACCCGTTGGATGAGGACCACCACTTACAGCATTAATTACTAACCTTCCTCCGACATGTGCTGGTTCTTCCTGTCTTTCTTGATTCTGTGCATGATTTTGGTTTGAAGGGCCCGCACTACCAGGCCGCGGCGTTCGCACAAATTGATCTAACTTTCTTTCCCTGATCAACTTTTCGATGAGGTCCTACAAATGTCGACACTCGTTGGTATTGTGGCTATAACTCTCGTGAAATCTACAAAACTTCCCTGTTTGAATCTGCCTCTCCGATGATTGCTTCGAAGCAGGTTTCTTATATTGCACAGTGTTGCAAGTTTGCAGATACACGTTTTCCAATGATGTATTCAATGGCGTGTAATCATCGAACATTGGAGTCCTACGCCGTGGGCCTCGGTTCTGATCTCTCTTTTTATCCTGACCATCGTTGCCTCGCGGCTGGGTCTGTTTGTTTTGTATATTCAACTGAACTTTTCTGGAACTCTCACCGGACTGCTTAACTGCTACATTACTTTGTATTCCTTCAGTTCTGGGCATTGCATCGTCCTACTTCCTAGACTGTCTTGCGTCCTCTTGCCGTAAGAATTGAGCGGCTTTGGAGTAGAAACGGTCCAACGATGCGGGTGGTTTCCTAGCTAGCCAATTTCCAAACTCAGAATCGAGATCGATTCCTTTGGTTAATGCCATCAAGATTGAGTTATCGTTAGGATTACTAATCTCTACACATGCCGCGTGGAATCTTTCTAATTAACGTCTGAGTGTTTCTCCCTTAGCTTGGGTGACGCTAGATAGGGTGTTAACGTCTTTAGGTCTGGCGACATGCATACGGAACTGTTCGACAAATTTCTTAGCCAGTTGATCAAATGAAGAGATAGATCTAGGTGGTAATCGCGTAAACCACATTGTTGCGATTCCTCCCAAAGAGATGGGGAAACTTCGGCACTTTACTGCATCGTCAGCCCTTGCGGCGCTCATTGACCACTCATATTTCAAAATGTGTTGATTGGGATCGGAATTTCCTTCGAACATAGGGAGAGTTGGCATTCTGAATCGCCGAGGAGGTTCAGCGTATAATATCTCATCTGTGAAAGGAGTATGACTACGGGAAATTCCCCAGTCATCATTGGTAAGGCCTTGGCTTTCGCGGATCATCTAACGTATCATGGTTGAGATATCGGGCATCGCTACATTTTGAGCATGCTGAGCTAAGGTGTGGTCGGGTTCCACAATGCGAGTTTGGACCGGGCGCTATCGACGGTCCAAGTTTCGCCTCCTTGGCTCAACGTGTTCCGGGACGTATGGTTCAGGAGTACGCCCACACTGATGATTATTCGGGTCTGAGAGATTTCGGGTATCAACCCTTGTTTCTACCGTGGCAGCTGTGGCATGATTGTCTGTGGTATACTGTGGAGTAGGGCCTCCTCGTGCCGAGGGCCCGGCCTGGAAGCTGGTCGACGGCCCCGCTCTTAACTGTCCAACGGTCAGGGCTGGTTGATATCCGGTAGTTTGTGCATGACTCCCGTCTAATCGGGGACAGGTGGATTTGTGGTGATAATCAGATGAGGCGGAACTTTCAGTAGATGAACGAGAGATATCATCCCTCCTAGACCTTCTGCGGTTTTGGCGGTTCAGTTGGTTGGTCAATTCAATATTAGCACGCAACTGTTCGGCCAACTGTTGCCGACTTTGAGTCAATTCCTGGAGCAACACATGGAATTCTTGTCTGGTGACTGGTCCAGACGGATCTGAGTGAGCAGTGTTGTCTTGATTGGATGGCTGCTGCTGGGTAGGATTCTGTCTATCCCTACCTTCTTGATCAGCGGCTGTAGAGGCAGTTCTTGTACTAACCATCTTGAATGGTGGATTCCTTTCCTAGACTTTATGCAAATCTGAATAGAATGGAAGGATTCTGGATTAGAGATCTGGATCTTCCTCTTGGATTTATGCAATCCGGTATCGATGGTAGATCCAAGGAGCAGGAGAAAAACTGGTATTTCTCAGTGAAAGCACCAAACTGTTTGTACCAAAAATGGGCACAACACTCTTCGGAAGTTTTTGAAGAGACAAAAGTGAAGAAAGAAAATTAAAACTGAGGATTATCTAACAAAAACTCCAAATAAAAGAAAGTAAATTGCACAGAAGAAAACAATTTAGAGTGGTTCGGCGTTTTGCCTACGTCCACTATGAAGTTTGATGATTTTATTGCTCGATACTTGAAGATTACAATTTCTTATAATGTAGTACAACTGATTTTATGATCTAAGTCTGAATCTAAGGTAGTAGTGGTGATTTGGAGTAAATCTGGCAGAGTCTGGGCGCTCTTTAGCTCTTAGAATTCTCCGACCCCTTTTCTGAATGACCAGGGGCTCTATTTATAGGTGTAGGAGGCTGATATTTCGCCTAAAATTTGGGGAGACCGATTCTGGCACGTGAGGGGGCCCACACGCCCGGATTCTGGAAATCCTGGCCCACTTTGGGATCGATTCGAACTCGGGTTCGAATCGATCAAGAAAGCGTCCAATCGAGGTGAAATTTGGTGTGGACATTCTTCAGCGTGTACGTAAGCTCCTGTGAAAATTTCATAGCATTTGGACTTGTAGATCTCAAGTTATGATCGATTCAAGATTGCATTTCCGGTTGACATTCTTGGTTCGAATCGATCCCCTTCGAATCGATAGGGTCGAATCGATGGTTTGCGTGTGTGAATGGTGACGTGTTGCGCGCGCTTCTCAGGTTGATCCAGCTTTTTCTCCGAGTTTACTGGGTCGAATCCATGGTTTTAGCCGCCTTTAATTAGTGGATTCGAGGGAATGGATTCGAAGAGATGTTCGTTCGAATCGATCGAGGTATCCCATAGTTGATCGATTCGAAGCTGCCTCAGCAGGGTGGATTCGAAGTAAGTTACGGGATGGAGTCGAAGTATATCGATTGCATGGATTCGAAGTAGAGGAAAACCTGATGGATTCCAACCAAGGCTTGGTTTTATGGATTCGAACATAGAGCTTGTTCTGATGGATTCGAACATAGGGCTTATTCTGATGGATTCGAACATAGGGCTATCTCCTCCACTTTCCATTGGTGATAACTTGAGCATACGAACTCGGATTATCTTGAAATTCGGAACGTTGGTTTTCACGGCTTTGCTTGATGTGTCTTATCAATTGCAGCCCGATCCGGACTCGAATAGAATTCATCAATATTCGTGGATATCCAGTATCTGCCCGATGCTGCGGACGTATGACCCTTATTTTCCAGTCAGTTTCTTGGTATCTCGGCCTTGCCAAAAGGCGGGATAACATACACAAATATGAATTACACAAATCATTTATACTTTGATTTTGTTGTGTAGAGAATTCAAGTAGAGATGAAATACTATTTTCGAGATTCGAGGGTGGTTCGTAATTTTGAAAATTTTGTGGTTCAAAACTCAAATCGTTTAAACAATAGTTGTTGTTGTAATATCCATAAGAATTTGGTGTGAAATTATATGGATTATATTGATTTTCACAACTATCATAGAATTCATGTGAATATGGAAATTCAGACATTTTCAAGAATGTTTTTGGGTTTTTCTTTATATATAAGGGAAAAATATTTACAAATAAAATTTATTTCTTAAAAAGGGAAAATGATTTTTGTTTTATTTTTTTAGTTTTTCAAATTTTTTCTTTGTTTTTGAAAAGGTTTTATAATTTTTTTTGGATTTTTGATTTTTAAAATTTTAAAAGGAAAAGGATAAAAAAAATCTATGTTAAGAAATATTTACAATTTTTTTAGTTTTTTGGATATTTGAATTTTTTTTTAAATATGAATGAACTAATGCAACTAAATGAATGCAAGGGTTTAATTACAGATGATTTATCCTAATTAACCCAAAATTGTATAATCACACATTGTCTTAGATAAATAAGATAGTTCTCAGCCAGGTAACAGACAGGATTTATCGGTGCACCACGAATCACCGTAGCAATGCAGCCGAAGGTTTAAGTACATTCAGAGAAACAATTCGGTATAATATTTATGAATCACCGTAATATTTATAACTGATTATTGCTCTGCCGTAGTCTAGACACCAAAAAATTAAATTGTTCAAAGAAGACAACTTGTCAATATACAATTAAAAGTTATTGATGTCTAATCGTAATTATTAATCAAAATCTAGGATGAAATGCAAAGCAGAAATTAAACGTGTATTAACAATGCAACTACGAATGGATTTTTGTTTTTGTTTTTGGTTTTTTTTGTTTTGATTTTTTTTTCTAAAATCCAAGCAAACAACAATGCAAGGAAAATACAAACTAGAGATGAAAGTAAAAAACTTTTTTTTTAAACAAGCAAGCGGAGCAGTTTTATAACAGCAGCTCCTCTTCTTCTGAAATTCTGCTTTGTCAACCTCAAATAAAAACAAAATATATACAATTTTTTTATATCAAAGAAAGACTAAAACAAATGAAAAAATAGAACAAACTAAACCCAAACAAATTCAAAACAACCCCACCTTTTTCTTGAACAAATTCCAAAATTGTTTTTTTTGGGAAGGAAACTTAAAAGTGAAGTTTTACTTTAAAAAAATTCTTTTTTTTTGAAACCAGAAAAATCACAAAACAAACTAATTATTCACTTAATCTTTTTTAAATCAACAGCCCACAGCCCACTAGTGAACAAGCCCCACAGCCCACTTTTAAACCAGCTCAATTCTTTCGTTCTTATTCTCAAGTCAAAAATACACGAAAATGTAAAAACAAACAACTATGACACAAACCTAAATCCCAATTACAACTACGAAATCACAGACTAAAGTAACCAAAACAAATCGCAATTCGAAATATTTTCCTCTCTTTTATATTGGAATAGGATCGCAAGACATGATGAGGTGCTAGGTTGCTTTTGGTTAAGGTTTGGTTTGCGATGGAAGAGAATCGAGTGGTTCGATTTCAAGTTGTGGATTTGTGAGCTCGATTGATGTTCGCTTTGATTGAAGGCAGTTGCAGTGATGTGGAGTCGCAGTGTTGAGGTTTGCTGCAGAGGTGCTCGTTTGATTTTGCAAGTTGGAGGAGGTCACGGTGGTTGAAGTAGCGATTTAGTGGTTCGATGATCTCGATTGAGTATAACAGAGGGGAATTTTTAGCGGTGGTCGAGTTCGATTGGCAGGCGAGTTGTTCAGGGGAGTGGGTGCAGTTGGGATGCGATTTGATGGCGAAGTGTGAGGCAAGTCGCGGTGCTGAGGAAATGGAGATGATGTGAGGTTGCAGCAATGGATATTTGTTGTGGTGACGTTTATGGTAGAGGGAGGACAGTGGTTTGGTTCAGTGGTGGTTGGACTGTGGTGAAGTAGGGAGACAGTAATGAAGTGTTGATGGTAGTTGTTGACAGAAGTATGAAGTTTGTGAGGGGCTATGCGATGTGCACACTGAATTGTGCACAGAGGAAGGGTTGTGAAGGTTTTACGATGGAGTGGATGAAGTGCAATGTATGGTGACCGGTTGTTTGTAGCAGTGTTTGAACTGCAGTGAGGAGGATGATAGTTGATGTTGCTGTTGGCAAGGCAGTTGAAGTGTTTTGGAAGGCAGTAAGGTGGTTCAAGCAGTGTGAAGGATTCAGGTGAAACAGTGTAGGTAAGTAAGTGTGATAGAAAATGTCGGCAGTTTTTTTGTAGATGTATGGATGAATGATGGAGAAGGTGTGTTGTAGGAGGCTAATGGGGATCGGGGATTGTCAGGGCAGTTCAGATTGTTGTTTGTATGGTGAAGAGTTTGCTGCAATGGATGGAGGAAGATCAGGTGTATGTCTTGTGAATGTTTGTGAAAATGCAGTGAAGTTTGAATGTTGGTGCAAGTGAATGCAGATATGTATGCAGTGAACAGATTTCAGTGAGCAATGATTGTGGTGGGTAAGGAGATTTGATGTGTGCAGTTCGATGAGGGTTGCTGTATCGCAGTGATGTGGGATGGTGATGGTTTATTGGTGAAGTGCACAAAGTGGTGCACAGGGAATAGTAGCTGGCAAGGAACAGTGACAGTGCACAGAAAATGCACGGTGCAATTTTTTATTTTTTTTGTAAATGTAGACAAAAGAAAGAAATGAAAGAAAATGTTGATGTAAAAGATGTGAATTCAAATGTGTAATAAAAAAAATGAAATTGTGTGTGTTTTTTTAATATGCAAATGCAAATGAAAATAGACTAGAAAGCTAGCACACAAAACAAACGCAAGCAACAAACTCACAAACACGTGACAATTTTTTTTAAATGCAAACACAGAAAAATCAAACAACAAATAATTCGAAGAATAGAAAACTAAAATCAAAGCAAATTCTCCGGCAACGGCGCCAAAAACTTGTTCGGATGGATAAATGTCTATCGGGTTAGAAAATAGCCGAACGAATTTTGAAATAAAATAACCGCAAGCGCACGGCGTACACTTGTAGTACGTGGCGAATACGGGTCGATCCGCAGGGAATTGATGATTTTAAAAATCTATTCAATCAACTTAGACCAAATGAGGAGAAATTGTTAACTAGAGAATTAGAAAATTAGCTAACTAACTAAAAGAAAAGAGATGCAAATAAAAGAGTTAAATGACAATTTAGAGAATAAATCCACTCTCTAGATCATGTAGTTCAACACGTATGGAATCATGATCTCTCTTTTATGGTCATTAGTGCTTTAATTGACGTGCTTATCATAAGTATGGCATATTTGTACTATTGATTAGCCAACATAAGCCATCAAACTATAACACACCCCTTAAACCACTTACTAACTTTCATGAAATTTGACAATGAAAATGAAAATGAAATCTATTTTAAGTATGGTCTATTAACTATTGATTAGAAATATAGACCATCAAATTTTAATTTCAAATCACTTTATTTTTCCATAATCATATTTTGATGAAGAGGCAATTAGTGTTAGTGATTGTTTAAGCATAGCCTATTTGATGTCAACAATATAGGCTATCAAATTCAAGGCAAAAACAACAATTAAACCACTTCAATCATCATCATTAAGCACAAAAAGAGAGCATGAATTAACAAATAGTTGAAGCTACATAATTAGAGAGCTTCATTACCCCTAAATTGAAGGGGTTTAGCCTCTCATATTTGTCATTTGATTAACAAATGTAGCTTGCAACATGAAAGCAAAAAGAAAGAAAAATGAAAGCTAAATGAAAGAAAACTATTCTAATTGCATAAAAGAAAATCTACTCTACTAGCATGAAAGGAAATGAACAAATAACTAAAAGGAAACAATAATTACATTGCATAAAAAAAAGGAAAAGTACATGAAATAAAAATGGCTAAGTAGCCATGAAAAGAGAAAGAGAGCTTTCTTTTATTTTTGAGCTAAAAACTAACTAAAGAGAGACTCAGGGAGGAATAGGGTTACATGAAACATAAGGGGTCTTTATACATGTATGAAACCCTAAAATACCCTTGAGAAAGTGTGGAGGCCAAGTAATCATTAGCTTCTACTAATCATCATTTAAGTGTACATGAAGCCATTAATTCCATAAGCATGTGCATTAGCCTCTAATTTGTACATTAAGGTTGGTGGGTAGGTGGGGTCCTCCATTATCATGCCTTTGAATTATTTCCATCTTCATTTATTTATCTTCACTCTTGTGCATGCATACATCTTCATGAAACCACTTGTATATGAAGCCAAATTCCTATAAAATAATATAAAAATTTCCAATTAAATTTACTCAAATTAATATATGCACAAAAATGACCATTTTGCCCTTGGATGAAGATGAATATGTGACGATTTGAAAATAATATGAATTTTGGTTTAAACAAGTCAAAATGCCCGATATGATCATTTATTTAATTTAAATAGATTAAATATGGTGGTAAAAATATGCACATTTACGTGCACATCAAATACCCTCACACTTATCTTTTTATTCGTCCTCGAATAAAGAAAAACTAAGATAAGTTCGTTTTCGTAGGGATCACGATTGCATTGAGCGTATGCAACAAGCCGTTAAACATCTGGGTGTCCCCAGTAGGACGAGTGTTATCTCATGTGGGTTTTCAGCGATACTACCCACAAAATCCAAATGCAGGATGAAAATATTTACAAAATGCAAGATTTATTTACAAAGAGATGAATGCGAGCTTTTGAAAATATTTACAAATGACTTAACTTCCATTAGTGCTGGCTTAACTTCAAAATTTGCAATCGTTGCCACATTCCTACATAAAGAATCTGCAACGGCGTTTGCTTTTCCTGGGGTGTAAAGAATCGCTAAGTCATAAGACGCGAGAAACTCCAGCCATCTTTGCTACCTTAAGTTCAAATCCCTTTGGGTAAAAAGATGCTTTTATGACTTGTGATCTGTATATAACTCAAATTTTACACCCAAAAGATAGTGCCTCCATACCTTCAATGCGAAGACTACTGCCAAAGGCTCCAAATCATGCGTAGCTTAATTTTTCTTATGAGGTTTCAACTGTCGACTCACATACGCTATTACTTTACCATCTTGCATCAAAACTACTCCCAATCCGGTACTACAAGCATCCGTGTAAACTATTAATCCTTCATTCCCATCTGGAATAGTCAAGATAGGAGCGCTTGTAAATTTCTCCTTTAACTCATTGAATGCTTGATCGCCATTGGGTGTCCAAATAAACTTAGCTCCTTCTTCGTCGGCTTTGTTAGATGAGAAGTAGTCTTCGAGAAATCTTTAATAAATCTTCTATAGAAACCTGCCAATCCCAAGAAACTTCTAACCTCAGTCCCACTTTCATGTTTCTTCCAATCTTGAACCACTACTACTTTAGCTGGGTCCACGATATGCCTTCTCCCAAAACTACGTGCCCTAGAAATCTAACTTCGGATTTCCAAAAATGGCACTTAGAAAACTTTGCTTTTAGAACATGACTTCTTAAAAAACTTAGAACAATTTGAAGATGGTACTTATGCTGTTCCTCCATTTTAGAATAAACGAGAACGTCATCAATGAAGACTAGAACAAACTTGTTAAGAAAATCTCGAAACACTCTATTTATCCAGTCCACGAAATAAGCAGGTGCATTAGTCAATCCGAACGGCATGACTAACCACTCGTAAAAACTATTAGGGTATGAAAAGCTCTTAAGGGTACACTCTCTTCTGTTACCATTAATTGGTGAAAACCAGTGGCAAGATCCAACTGAGAAAATATCCGAGCTCCGTGGAGCTGGTCAAACATGTCATCAATCCTAGGTAAAAGATACTTATTCTTGATAGTCCTCTTATTTAATTCTCGATAATCCACACATAATCTAAGAGAACCATCGGCCTTAGTAACAAACACTACTGGCGATCCCCAACTTGATGTGCTCCGTCGGATCTAACCTTTCTACACTAAATCATACTTCTGCTTCTCCAATTCTCTTCTTTCCTTAGGAGTCAACTTTGAGGAGGTTGTACAATAGGTCTGGTTCCTGGAATCAAATCATTGCAGAGTTCTACTTCCCAATGAGGAGGTAAACCTTGCACTTCTTCAAAAATATCCTTGAAGTCCCAAACAATGGTATATTCCTTATCTCCTCTTTGGGTACTTCGAGGGAATACAAAAAACTTCTCATCAACCCCCTTGGCTCTCCGCATCATATATCAATGCTTCTACCGATTACATATTTTACTATGATCACCCTTCTAACATAGTCCAAGATAGCTTTAAACTTAGATAACCAGTCCATTCCTAATAATACTCCAAAACCCATGAACCCGAGGACAAACAAGTCAGAAAATAAAGCCCGATATCAATAAGAAATAGGCACATTCAAACATAAGGTGTCAAGATTGGTTGCACCCCCTATTGGGTTTGACACACAAAGAGAATTATGGAGAATAACATATTTAAGATTTAACTAGTTCATTAGGTCATATGAGATAAAACTATGTGATGCACCAGTATCAAATAATACTCTAACAGGAATATCAGAAATGGATAGTGTACCTTGCAGCACCTGCTTTCCTTTTGGATCCATGGAAGTAGATGATATTTCCTTAATAACAAAAGCTTGTCCCTGAGATCCCTTCTTTGTAAAAGGGCACTGATTCTTCATATGTCCATGTTTGTTGCAATTATAGTAGAGTGGTCCACTAGCCGGGTTCAAACACTGGTTTGCAAACTGGCCCATTTGGTTGCACTTATAACAAAGGATCTTGGTTAAGTCTTACTGCTTGTTATGAGCTCGAGCTCCACCTCCAGGCTTCTTTCCTGACCATTTCTTCTTCCCTTTATGTTTGAAAAACGGCTTACCAGCAACTGGTATTACCGATAAAGGTTGGGCATTAACTGCTGGCACTACTCCTTTCTGAGCTCCTTGCTTAATATCAAGAGCCTCAAATCCCAAAGCCCCGTTGAGATGATTGGTCATTTCTCGATTAAATTCTAGTTGCATTCCTTTCACAAACATTTCATTCTTTTTAAGTGGTGTATCAATCAATTCTGGTCCAAAACAAGACAATGCATTGAACCTATGCTCATACTACGCCACCGTCATCTTACCCTGTTTCAAATCCATAAAACTTCATAACAACTGAGTCTTTCCTGCCTATGGAATAAACTAAGCTTCAAAAATCACTTTAAAATGCGCCCAAGAGAAATCTTCTTCTAGTGTATTCATGGTGACTGAATCTTACCAATCCATGATGCTTTCTGAAGCTGACGCGATGCCAACAATCTCTTTCTGGCATCTCCCAACTGAAGATCCCCAAATATCCTCTCACAAGAGTGGAGCCATGTCTGAACTCCCAAAATATCTTCAGTTCCATAGAAAGGCTTACCACCTAAAGCAGTGTAATTCTTGCACAAGGTCGCAAAGTTCTGAGGCGGCTAAATTTGCATCACTGCTTCTGCTACCGGCTCTACAACTGGCTCATTTCTAGGAGCTTTGCTATTTGTAGCCATACTAGTTCCAGATCCCCTCCCTCTTCTTCCCCTTGTACTCATTTTCAATAAACTGGATAAGTGATAGGTATCATTAGAATACAAAGATAGGGTCAATGATGGAAAAGGAGAAACCACAATAAAGGATCTAAAACCAAGCTTTTAGAGAAGAAAAGGAAACTCTCTCTCAAGATTAACTCATTCTAAGGCTCTACTCACCCTATCTCTAATGAGTTGTACCCCAATCAGGCTAAGGTATTCGCTCAACCGAAGCTCTGATACCAACTATAACGACCCACCTTTCAGACCCTTAGGAATGACACATAACACATCCTCAGCGTTCGTGTGCCGTTGCCCAAGCATCTGAAAGATGAATCGTCATGGGTGAAGAAAAAAAAGAATAGAATAGAAAACCTTACAATGAAACTGCTAAGTAAACATAACAGAAATAGTACATCAGGTTACTCCTTAATAGGGAGTTATCAGAGTTACACAAAAGTACTACAAATCAGCCTAGGTGGTTATAACGTCCCGCCTTTATAGATGCTGAAACAAAATACACTTACACAAACTATATAGTACAATGGAATAAGAAGATGAAAAGCCTCCTGCTAGGACGCCGTCTTCAAAGAGCCCAACAAAGACCTGCCACTCTCAGACTACTCAATAAAATGAGTACCTGAAAGTTCATGGAAACAAACAACTATGGTCAAATGATTTGTCTAGTATAAGTAGAACTTTGAACGAAGGTATGAAATTAAACACAAACATATGAGACCACACCGCTGAACACGGAATGAGTTTCCCTCACATGAATCAACATCCAAACATGAAGAATGGATAAATAATTAAACATCGCAAAGGGTGATTGACTCTTCCCGATTAAATTAAGGAAACAAATTCAAAGGTTCGAATCAAATAGGGAAAGGAAAATCTCCGACAAAGGACTGGGAGGTGCACCAACCTTGGAGTATACATCTAGTAATATACTTCTGAGAAGCTCATATACTCTTTGACACTACTCGGACAATACCAAGCCGGACCCCGCCAAACCTTACTGAGTATCTGAATATTTCACATCTAATAGCACTACCGAATCCAATCGATATGAGATGTGAAATTACCCTAATAGGAGCAACCCCACATAGCTTGGCTTACTCACGTGCTTTGGATTCAGTCATTTCCGACAAAGGATATCAATGCTCGATGGAGCAACACATCGTCTTAGAATGAAGATAATAAAGAAGCTGAAGTAACTGATAGACTGAAAACCAACTATCGAGGATTTAAAACGATCGTATATGGAAATTAAGTCTTGTATACTAATCACCACTCATCGAATTCAAACTTGTACTATTTCTTGGTTAACAATGATACCAGACAAGTCAAGGTAGCGTTACCCCGAAGTCACACCTCACGATTATTCTTAACTTTCGAAATAACGACAAGTATACCTCTTCGATGTTTAGTGCTAATTATACAAATAATTCGTTTCCATACAAGTGAATCGCTTTATGGAAATTAATCCATTTTCATAAACAATTCAAACTTTTTTCTTTTAAAAAAACCCGAATTCATGCTTGGTTTCACATTACAAGTATTAGCTATTAAACACTTTGTTAAAAGAGTTTAATGATTATGAAAGATCATTATAAATAGGATTTATCCACTTAAAACATCCTTATTATACTTAATAATTAACTTTAAAACCCCATTAATTAAGTTGATAAATTCACTTTAATGCCCTTTTATTAAAAAGGGTAAATTACATTTTTAAACATCATTAATTTAATTAATAACATAATTAATTAATTTTAAATTAAATAATAATTAAATATCATTATTTAAAAGTGATTATTCAATTTAAAGTTTATTTAAGAAAATATTTATTTAAGGTTAAACAAATTTATTAACCTTTAAAAAGTCATTAATTAAAAAGGGTTAATTAATTTTAAAATATCTTTAATTAATAAATTAATTAATCTTAATCCACCATTATCCAAAGATTAATTAGTCTTAAACATCATTAAATAAAATGATTAATTAAAATTAAAACATAATCAACTAAGTAATTAGTTAGATTTAAAACACATCATTAACAAGCTAATTAGTTAACTTTAGTCCATATTAAATAAATAAATAAATAATTAATTAATTAATCAATATTACAATAATTGATTATTTCTGGAAACATCATTAATCAAAGCTTGTTTAACTTGTAAAGTAATTCCAAGCACGATAATGAAATCGAACGGTTTCGATAAAAGGTGATTTTTCCGAAAGTCCCGATATAGCGACTATCGCTATATGGGCAATTCGGAATTCGAGCATATAAAACTTGCAACACAACCCCACATCACATAACAAAGGTATGAGGATAAATACATGATGATTTACAATAACATAACATATATCAAACATTTAATAACAATGGCATAAGTTTGTCTACTAGATTTACATATACCAAAGGTTCACTTACTAACTTTCAAATGCGACTATTTTTCAAGCAACAAACCAAAAATCGACCAAACCATCATTACAACCATATGATAAACATTCAATAGACACAAGTATAGGCATGGATATATTTTAAACTTGGTGATTCAAAGATGGAAACTTTATTCACCGTAACACTTACTAATTTGAATGGAAATCATACTAACTCTCCGAAAATCACTAGGATTAAGCTTTAACTTGATTTGGTGGACCTTCAATAGGCTTTTGGGCTTGGCTTAGAGCATGTAGGGCTCGGCCATGGTGAGTATGTGGGATGTAGGGTCTTTTTTTAGAATAAAGTGTGAAAAAGAAGATGGAAGAGTTTAAACAAGTTTTATACAAGATTTAAAAGGAAAAGTTAACATTTTTGAACTTGAGATAAGTTTTGGAAGCCATGAAAACTTAGGAAAGAAACTAAATGAAGTTTTGAAAGTGAATATATAAATGAGAAAAATAAGAAAAGAACTAGGAAATTAACTTATATACAAAGTTGATAAATGAAATTACCAAAATGCCCCTTGTCCTTTACCCTCCACTCATATGCTTCTACCTCATCACCAAGCCTCCCTCCATTTACACATGCTAAGAAACATGTTTAAACAAGTTTGTATTTTGAGTTTCCAAAGTGTCAAATCTTGTCTCCCTTGATGTGACTATTTCTATTTATTTTTTATTTAGTTGCCAAAGTGTCACATCATCATTATCTTAAGTTAATTAACTTAATTAAACCTAATCATAATATTATATAATTAGTCTATGTATGCATATATATAAGAAAGTGTGTACAACATTTCAAATAATTATACAATGAAACGTCGAAAATTCGAAAAACAGTTTTCGGTCACATTTTCGGTTTTTCTTTGAACTATTTAGTTTTGTTAACAAAATTTAAAAATGATTTTAATATCATTAATTAGTATTTAAATTATGTTTATTTGATTATTAAAATTCATTATTTAAATATTTGAAAATTATTTAAATATTCAAATACAAAATGATTAATTTACGGGTCATTACAGTATCTTAGAGGATCTCATACGAGCTTGCATTCTCGACTTGGGTGGCTCGTGGGATGACCATTTGCATCTAGTAGAGTTCGCATACAACAACTATTGGTTTAGCATTGATATGGAACAATTTGAGGTGTTATATGGTTGATCGTGTAACGCTCCTTCATGTTGGTGGGAAGTAGATGAGAAACTGATACTAGGGCCAGGTATGGTTAGAGAGACTTTGGAGAAGATCAAGATCATTCAACAATGAATGAAAGCTACTTAGGATAGATAGAAGAGAGACACTAGTAAGAGAAGACATGATTTAGAGTTATCTGTTGGTGATACGATGTTTATCAAGATCTCTCTACTGAAGAATGTTGTTTTGATTCGGTACTAAGGGGAAGTTGGTGTCGAGATTCGTAGGTCCTTATCTGATACTTGAGAGGCTTGAGAACCTAGGTTATAGAGTTGACTTACCTTAGAAGATGGTAGACATGCACAACGTGTTCCACGTCTCTCATTTGTATAAGTTTGTGCATGGCTCAAGCGTGATAGTTGAACCGAATCGGCTTAATAATGTCGAGATTGAAATAGAAGCTTCAAGACCTCGCAGGCCCATTCGTATAGTCAGACGTGATATGAAGCAGCTTAGGAGGAAGAGTGTGGACTAGGTGAAGGTTAAATAGAGTGAGAGAGAAGGCAATTGCACTTAGGAGAATGAGGAAAGCATGAGGACTGCTTATCTGGAGCTCTTTACTTGGTGAGACTTTCTGTTTATCGTGTTTACTTTTATTCTCGATATCATATAGGATAGCTTAGTATCCTATATGCTAGGATAGGAGTAGATGTTATTTCTTTCTTCTATGTGCATGTTTGATGTTTGATATGATTGCGCATGGTTGTTAGGCATATGGGATAGCCATGTTTCACTTTGTCTTGGTTGTATTGGAATTTCCATGGCAAAATTCCTAAAGGGGGGATGGGAATATAATGACATGAATTTTACGAATCAGAGGATCATAAATTATTATTTTTAAAGTCATACTGGGTCATATGACTCTATAACTTTGGGGAATGTCGAGTAGTAATATATTTGATCTTGAAAATTTTTATCGAATGATTTTACCCCTGAAAACTTTTAATGGCTATAAATTTTGATAAGAGCCGAATTAGGGCCCAATGCTACATTTATTGGAAAGATATGTTGCTTCTCTTTTCATAGAGTGATCATAATAGCGATCTAGACTTTCTGGCTAGAAGATATAGCTATTTGATTTTGGCAGTTTGGAACAGCTTAATGGATAATTAGTAAGATTTAGAATAGGGTCACTAACCCATATCAGGTTTTAAGCTATTACAGGCTAAAATAACCATACCCAAATTACTTTTCTCAACTCCTAAATAGATTTAAGCCTTCATTAACCCTTCCTTTTGCCAAAACCTTCTCCTTTCTCCTTCAAATCAAGCTTAAAACATAGATTAAGGGTGGATTAGTAAAGAGGTTAGTTAGAGACAATCAAATCCACATTTTGGGGAAGAGAAGTTGCGCGATTGCTGTTAATTCTCGAATTTACACCGATTTGTATGCAAAACTTGGATTTTTGGCATTTAATGAGTGATATATAATCTCGCACCTTATTATTTAGAATCTATAGGGTTTAACATGTTTAGATCCATTTTAAATCAAAACTATGTTTTAATGCTATTTTAAAACCAAATCTGTAGTAAAGACAAGGACGAAATGGTTTTTGGTGTTCTAATCATTATATTTGAATGTGTGATTGATTCTATAGATGTTAGGCTATATTATAGATACATTATATGATAATTGTAATGATTTATTGTATATCTTGTATGTTTGGATGTTGATTGATTCATGTGTAGTGTTTGTATGTTTGCTTGAATGGTTGAAAACGCTCATCAGAGAAAATTAGAGGTTGGAAACTGTATAACTGGACTTGGATGGATAGGCTCCAGAAAGTTATAAGTTGTATCAATGCATAGGGAATGCACACGGGTCGAAGAAGAGAGCGCAGCGATGAAATAAATGCAAAATTGGAGTTTGGAGGATAAGTTTGGTGGCATATGTTTTGGGTAGTAGTGTCTGGCTGTTGGTTGGTATAATTGATTTAACAAAACAATATGCAGAGCTATCTATCTATGTTTTCGGACTCTCATAGTAGAAGAAATAAAATATAACAATAAAATAAATCACCCATCTGATAGGACAAAATGATAGGAGTACAATGTCACAATAGTGCATAAAACATGTCTGATACATAGTCTGGGACTTTGGGTACATCATAACAACATAAATAGATAACTATAATAGATAATTGCCCGCCAAGTCTCAACCATCTTCTCTACACTCATCGTTGTACATAACTTGTATGTTGTAATGAGGAGGGAGTCAAAACAATAATGTTTGGTGAATGAAAACCTCAAGTTTTTCAATAACAGT
Source organism: Allium fistulosum (assembly GCA_030737815.1). NCBI lineage: Eukaryota > Viridiplantae > Streptophyta > Magnoliopsida > Asparagales > Amaryllidaceae > Allium > Allium fistulosum. The sequence continues at coordinate 871,916,558 of CM060903.1, read as the reverse complement.
ATATGGGCATTAAGTAATCGAATAAGTATTATGTCTTACATATTTATTATACTTTCCTAAGTATATCTCTATCTATAGGATAATGGCCCTACAAGTCCAACTCCATGACTACAAAGCAGGTGCAATGCAACTATGGAGTATACTGGGTTCAACAACCCATCTCCTATCCAATCGTATCATAATAATGCGAGAGAAAGTACATGGGCCACTTAAGACCTTTAATGGGAAGTAGGCAGACTCTCCAATCATTTAATACCTAGCACCAAGATGAACCCCTTTTGGTACACCCTAACCAACATCGTAGAAATCTCTTAAGGCGACTTAATAATTCTTAGATAGAGAAAAGGCATACCCTCCAGCCATTAAATACCTCAACCCCGAAGCGAAACCCCCAAAGAAATTTTCGCTAATGCCCTTAAAATATAATCTCAACCATTTAATACTTCTTAAATAGGGAAGAGGCAGACCAAAACAACTATTTAATATCTCAACTCCATCCTTATAGCCCTTAACTCAACTATGAGGTCCCACATTAGTCTGACTATCTGTAGGTGCTGGTAGCCAGATCAGCTGAGCAGACTAACCCTACAAAATTGGGACTAACCTCGCATCCACCATGGGTACTTATTACAGAGGATATCCCACACAGGTTACAAAAGCCACACTGTTGGTAGCCATATTAACAGGGCAGGCTTCTGTGTTCTTTCAACTGACATCACATCCCTATAACTTAGCCATATTTCCACTTCCCAAAATTAAACATTGAACTATGCCAATATATATACATACATGTATATGTATATAATATATATACACCTCAGCCGTATTTACGCATTTAAAGGCTTTATAAGGAAAACTCCTTATTTCGCCTTTTGTTTATGGATTAAATTCCATAATTGTCCTTAGCTCATTTTATAAGATTTATTGTTGATTATTAACATTATTTGGCAGCTTTTTATTAAATACCTCATTGATTATATAGGTCACAAGTTTGTAATTTTGGTTGGTCAATTTCAAAATTTTAAAGTATACATTATTATTACATTTATATGTAAGATTAAATTATGGTTAGTTAACATCATCAATAAATTAGCTATACTAAATAGACTTTTATATATTGAAATTGGAATCCAAAATATGCAATTCATTTTATGTTAATATAGTAGAATCACGACCTCTTTTTCCTAAAGAAACAAATTTACAATTCCATTCTTTTATATTCCAATCAACCTTTTTAAGTGTACATTATTGAAATGACAAAGATGCATATTTATTTTAATTGTCAAAATGGGTGGTGAAAACTATGGATAAGTGGAAAAATCCCCTTTTTCCTACTTTACACTCCCATTTCTATTTTTCGTTTTGACTTCTTTGTCATTATAATCAAAATTTGAGAGGTGGAATCAAATGGAATACAAATATTCATATTGTAAAAATAACGAATACAATTCCACCATATTGAAATAAAACAATTGGAATTTCAACAAATTTCACAATTTATATTTTATGGGGAAATTTTATGGTTTTTGAACTGACAAGTTTTCGTATTCAAAATTTCCTAAAGCAAAGTACAAATCCAAAAACAAACTACACACTTTACTATTATGAAAAATACGAAATTTTTACTCGTAGATAATCCCAACTACAATATTCTTGGATTTGCTTTTCGTGTTATTGCCTTTCTCCTCCTCTGATTTATCTCCTTTTTATTTTAGATTATATAATAGTTAGATTTAGAGAATTGGGGATTAGGAAGTTTTAGAATATAGATTTGTACATATAAGATTTCGTACCTTTTCCCTTAGCTTGTTTTCTTCAATTCTTCCCAAAATCTCTGGATGTATATATTTATTTTTGAAATTGTAGTTTAAGAAATTTGTATGGAGGAAGAGAATAGGGTAGAGTGTCGTTCTCAATTTTAAATTTTTATGAAAAGAATGAAAGGAATGGCCTCTTATTTATATCTGATTGGAGGTGCTAGAACCGTTGGATCGAGAATCTTTTAATAATTTAGGATCTCAGCCGTTCAGGCCAAGAATAACCCTAGCCATCAAAATAATATAATTGGTCAACCAGTCTCTATCAATGGTCGACCAACCTTATAGAAGGGATCGATCGATAGTCCTCCAAGAATTAGTTTTAATGCTTACTTAAACTTTAAGCTTATTACTAACGTTTACTTTGCCTTTACATTTATTAATAATTGTTTTCTTAATTTGTTTTCTTAATTTGTTTTGAATTCTTTTTTCAATCTGAATCTTCAAACATCGATAACTTATTTGTTTGAGCTCCGATTGCGAAGCTTTATATATGAAAGTTGCTTAGAAAATCACCATAAACAAAATGGTGCAAGTTTCGTGGCCAAATTTTGATATTTCCTCATTTCCATTTTCCACTTTATTTATTTATTAATTAATTCCTCTTAATTAATTTAATGGTAATTTTATGAGGTGCTACATTCTCTCCCGTGAAAAGAATTTCGTTCTCTAAATTCCTAAGGATTAAAAAGTGTAACGTACACTCTACAACCATGTTGTACAACCAAGTTATCTATACAGCCATCTACTTAACCAAAAGTGCACAGTGATTATGCATGCAACATATCTATAGGTGAGCTCAACCCTAGCATGAACTCAAGATTATGACATATATGCATGTATGCAAATAACCTAAATATGCATGAAGTTCTATATGAGTGCAAAAAAAAGAAAAAGTGTAGCAACCATCTCCTACCATACAACCTAGCAACCATGATGCAACCAAAACCTATATAATTTTAAATCTAGAGAGGGAAAATTTACCAAAGAAAAGCTTTAAATAAGAACCCTTCGTCTTCTTTTCTATTTCTCAAGTGCTTTCGGTCGGATTATCTCCCCATTGTACTCGAACCAGCCTAATTTCTTTGTTATGAAGCTTCCAAACTCCATGCTCCACTATGCATGATATTACACAAGTGCTATCGGCTCCGTCTCTATATCTACTAACTGATCTGGCTCTACTATGGTAGCTATGCTGTGCAAAATCCTCCTCAGGTGCGATACATGAAAATCATTATAAAATCCTACCAATTTAGCTGGAAACTCCACTCGATATGCAAGTTTCCCCACCCTCTCGAAAATCAGGAAAGACCCAACAAATCTCAACACCAACTTCTCTGAGGTTCCAAATATCATAACCTTCTGAAGAGGGGAAACCTTAACAAATACCATGTCCCCAACTGAGAATTCCAACTCTTTCCTTCGCTTATCAACATAAGATTTCTGTCAGTCCAACGCGATCTTCATTCACTACTTTATTACCATAATCTTCTCCATGGTCTCTTGGATTAAATCTAGTTAAAGTAGAATTTTGTCGGCGTTCTTCCACCAACAATTTGGCGACTTGCACGGCCTGCCGTATAAGGCTTTAAAGGGTGCCATACCTATCATTATATGTGAACTCTACTAGAGGTAAATGTTGCTCCCAATGTGTTCCGAAATCCATGATTTAAGCCATCAATAAATCCTTTAAGATCAAGTTTACTTTTTTTGTCCGTTCGTCGGTCTAAGCGTGGTAGGCGGTGCTAAGATTCAGCTTGTACCTAAAGCTGATTAAAAACTCTCACTAGTGAATAAGGGGTCTCTATCGTTGATAATACTGAACATAATTTCATGTAATCTTGCCACTTCCTTGATGTAAATCTATACTAGTAATGTTGCAGTCCTATCACTTCTCACTAAAATAAAATGGGCACTTTTAGTGAGCCTATCCATAATAACCCAAATGGCCTCATTGCTTCTTTAACTTCTAGGAAACCCATCTATAAAATCCATCGATATGTGTTTCCACTTCCAAGCCAGAACCTCCAATGATAATAAGAGACCTCCGGGCTTCCTTTGTTCAACTTTGATTTGTTAACATGCCAAACACCTAACGACATATTTGCTGCTCGCCTCTGCATTCCCACCAAACAAAAATCTTCTTTATGTCTCTATACATGTTATATCCATTGGGATGAATAGTCATCCTAGAATAGTAGCACTCGGCCAATACTTCCTCCAAAATGTCCTTCACCACTAGAACACAAAGGCGTCCGTTTCTTCTTAGCCACCCTATTCCATCAATTGAATATCTATTGATATGGGGAAATACTCTCCCTTATTCAACTTAGCCAAAATATCTAATATCATGGCATCCTTCTTATACTCTTGATCGATGTAGTTCATCAATACTGGCCTTACTTCCATTGTTGCCAGATATCCTGGAGTGAATTCTAGTGGTGGTTGGAAATTAAAATTCAAGAGGAACTCCAACTGCCTCCACTCATACATAGCACATAGAGTAGCATGCCTCCGATTAAGAGCATCAGCAACAACATTCCCTTTTTGGGGTATATTGGATCTTGGAGTCACACGATGTTATAAACTCCATCCATCATTGCTGCCTAAGGTTCAAGTCATTTTGAGAAAATATGCATTTAAGGACTTATGATCAATAAATAGCTCAAACCTTTCTCCCATAAGATAATGCCTCCAAATTTCAAGGAAAGTATGATAACTACTATGTCTAAATCATAAGTAGGACACATCTTCTCATGTTCCTTTAACTGCCTGTTTGCATAGGCTATCACCTTGCCTTCTTGCATAAGAACGGCTCCTAACCATGTACAGCATGCATTAGTGTAAACAGTGAAAGGCTTTAATCCACCAAGGATCGTTAGTACATGCGCACTAGTTAATAGCTCCTTAGCATCTCGAAGGCTTTTGTGCATTTCTCGTCCTATGCGAAGACTAAGTTTTTCATGGTTAGGCGAGTCAATTGTACTGCTATCTTTATGAAGTCCTTAATGAACCGCCTATAGTAACCTGCTAAACCAAAAAACTTCTGACTTCGGTAGCTTTCCTTGGAGCCCTCCATCCCTGAATAACTGCTACTTTTACAAGTCCACGGATAATCGGTTCCTCAAAGATGATAGATCAAGAAACCTTACCTCCTTCCTCCAGAAATGACACTTTGGGAAATTGACTTTTAGCTGGTGCCTTCCCAAGATCTCTAATACTTCTCTTAAGTGGTTTTCATGTTCATCTTCACTTTTTGAGAATAATAGAATATCATCTACAAATATTATGACAAACTTGTTCAGCTGCCCCTTAAAGACTTTGCTCATCAAATCTACAAAGTATTCCGGGGCATTTGTCAACCCAAAAGGCATTACTTCCCATTCATACAGTCCGTCCGAAGTGCGAAAAGCTGTCTTCTCCTTACTATCTTTGGCCACTCTTAATTGATGGAATCCAATGGCTATGTTTGGAAAAGAAAATACTTTGGCCCCAACAAGTTGGTCAAATAAGTCATATATTCTAGGCAAAGGATTCCTATTCTTCTTGGTTAGCTTGTTGAGTGCTCGATAATCGACCCATAGACTTAAAGAGCTGGTTCCTTAGTAGTAATGACAACTGACGCTCCCCATTTTGAAGTACCATGGAGAATAAACTTCTTCTATAATATTTTCAAAATCTGCTTATTTAGTTCTCACTTTTCTTTGGGGGCCATATGCCTCAATGGTAATGCGATTGGTCTGGCATCTTTCTTCAAATCAGTTATGAACTTTATTCCTCTTCGGGGCTGGAGGCCAGAGACTTCTTCAATATGGAAATTCTCGAACTATGGGTACAGATGAGAGCATATCCTATGCTAAGATAAGAGAATACAAATAGCTCTACATTGCTGAGCCTTGAGGCATTCAATGAACATCTGTATCTCGTCCCTCACAACTCCATAACTATACAATCCTCCTACCTCAATCCAAGATAGGCCCATAGTAAGATAACCAATCCATCCCGAAGATAAGTCCATATCCCTCAAAATCTTGAACATAGGCATTACGTATAAAGTTAACATTACATATATCCACCACTAAGTCTGTGCAAATCATAGAAAGATGTGTTGACCCCCAACAGGATTCGACACAACTATAGGGCTAGTGACAAGTTTGGTTTTTAATTCTAAGATGTTAACTACATTTCTGAATAGGAATGAATGTGATGCTCTTGAATCAAATAAGGAACAAATATTATTCTTGAAAATAATAGTTATACCTTCCATAGTAACTTTTCCTTGTCCTTGGGAGGAGGTTTGCTCGAAATAGGTACAACTTCAATGGCATAAGCTTTCATGACCAGCCACTCCTTTGCTATTTTCGGACCTGGTTCTTGAAGTGCCCTTTTTCGTAGCAATAATAGCATCTCCCCTTAAATTCTTCTCTCATCAAGCTTACCCCACAATATTTAGCGATGTGTCTCTTCTTGTGGCATCTGCGGCATGTCAGACCTCCCTTCTTTAACTTTCCTTTAGCCTTCTTATCTTTCCAGAACTTCCCTTTCTTTGATCCGGCTTGGTCATTAAACTGCCTTACTTTCTCCCTTTCTTCTTTACCAAACATCTGAAGCGGGGCCATTTTGACTAATGTCTCATAGATAATGTTTGTAGGTACTTGAGTTAAGAGTATTTCCCTTAAAGGAGAATTTAGGCCCCTCACAAATTTCATCGCCTTCTTTGCTTAGGTGTTAATCAAACTTATCCCAAATTTGGCTAATTCCGTGAATTTGTTAACATACTTCTTTACCGTGGAGTCCCATTGTTTCAAATGGATGAACTTTTCCAATAGAGTTTCACTTTTGCATTGGACATGAATCTTTACTCGAAGCAAGTTTTAAATTTAGTCTAAGTTATGTCTTCATCAGCATTCTCTACGATCACAATGGTCCACCTATTCAACGCCTCCCTTTTCAAGTGCCATGTAGCTAGCTTCCTCTTGACTCAGTCCTCCAACTCTAGTGCCTTGAATATGCAGTTGCAATCATCGATCCAAGCTTTAGTTTCTACAAAGTCCTCCATCCTAAGAATACTCATCCACCCATATTCGAAAAATCCATACACAACTTAGGGAAGTCTAGTGGACGAAATGTTGGTTCAGCGGGCGAAGCAACTAGTGTTGTTGGTGTAGTTTGCTGAGGAATGGGTACTTGCCCCATGACTCTTACGCCGAAACCATGCTGCCATACCTAGTACAGTAGGTATCTCCTGGGTGGTGTGGTTCTCGACCCCAAGCCATTGTTTTTAGCCATTATCAACTATCTTAGGATCAAAGTTTAGTCATGACTTCCTACGATGGTATTACTTGCTGAATTAATAATTTCCTTACCGTGTTTACGTATGTCCATATATGTATACTCATATATATAGTAGCGTATTGAAAAATATTTTAAAAAATAACAAATACATACTCTCGCATATCCTATTTCCACTGATCAGGTGACCTAAGCTCTGATACCATAACATTCCTCTCTGAAACATGCCTAATTTTTGACCCACTAAAAGCCCATCGAAATTTATGTCCATTCCAGAGCTGGCTGTTGGTTGGTATGATTGATTTAACAAAACATAATGCAGAGCTATATATCTATGCTTTCGAAGTCTCACAGTGGAAAAAATATAATAATAAAATAAAGTACCAATCTCATAAAACCAAATCACATGAGTACAATGTCATAATAGTGCATAAAACATGTCTGGTACATAGTCTGGGTACATCATAACAACATAAATAGATAACTATAACAAATAACTGCCCGCCAAGTCTCCATTATCTTCTCCACACTCATCGTTGTACCTAACATGTATGTTGTAATGAGGAGGGAGTCAGAACAATAATATCCGGTAAATGAAAACCTCAAGTTTTACAATAACACTATATGGCAGTGAGTAAGTAAATAAGTATTATATCTTACACATTCATTATACTTTCCTAAGTATATCTCTATTTGTAGGATAATGGCCCTACAAGTCCAACTCTATGAATACAAAAGAAGGTGCAATGCAACTATGGAGTATATTGGGTTCAACAACCCATCTCCCATCCAATCATATCCTAATGATGTGATAGAGAGAGTACCTAGGCTACTTAAGACCTTTAAATGAGGAGTAGGCAGAATCTCCAATCATTTAATACCTAGCCCCAGGGCGAACCCCTTTCGGTACTCTTTAGCCAACATCATAGAAAATCTCTTAAGGCCACTTAATACTTCTTAGATAGGGAAGAGGCAGACCCTCCAACCATTTAATACCTTAACCTCGAAGCAGACCTCCCCTAAAAGATTTCCACTAACACCCCTAAAAGATAATCCCGACCATTTAATACTTCTTAAATAGGGAGGAGGCAGATCCTAATAGACATTTAATACCTCAAACACATCCTTATGGCCCGTAACCCAACTGTGATGTCCCACATTAGTCCGACTATCTGTAGGTGCTGATAGCCAAATTAGCTGGGTAGACTTACATAACAAAATTGGGAGTAACCTCGTGTCCACCATGGGTACTTATTGTAGGTGATGTCCCACATCAGTTACAAAAGTCACACTGTTGGTAGCCAGATTAGTTGGGTAGAATTATGTGTGCTCTCAACCAACCTCGCATCCTATAACTTAGCTATATTTCCACTTCCCAAAAGTAAACGTTGAACTATGCAAACACACCCTCCACATATCGTATTTATGCTTTTAAAAGCCTTATAAGAGAAACTCCTTATTTTGCCATTTGTTTATCGATTAGATTCTATAATTGTCCTTAAATCATTTTATTACGTTTATTTTTTATTATTAATTGTCATTTATTCATTGGTTTCTTTATTAAATGCCTTATTTATTATATAGGTCATAAGTTTGTAATTTGGTTGGTCATTTTCAATACTTAAAAGAATACGTTATTATTATATCTATGTCTAACATTAAATTATGGTTAATTTGTTTCTATAGATATTTAAATAATTTGTTTGTTTCTTATTTAGGGTGATATGTTATTTTAATGTGTCAACAACTGCAATTTATATACAAGTCTTAATCCAATACAACAAATTACCTAATGGCTAACATCATCAATAAATTAGCTACACTAAATAGACTTGTGTATATTCAAATTGGAATCCAAAACATGCAATTCATTTTACATTAATATAGTAGAACCATGACCTCTTTCTTCTAAAGAAGCAGATTTACAATTCCAATCTTTTATGTTCCATTCAACTTATTTAAGTGTACATCATTGAAATGACAAAGAAAGCATATTGTTAATTTTTAAAATAGGCAATGCAAACTATAGATAAGAGAAAAATCTCCTTTTTCCATACTTTACACACCCATTTCTATTTTTCGTGTTTTGAATTCTTTGTCATTATAATCAAAATTTTGAAGGTGCAATCAAATATAATATAAAATATTCATTATTTAGTAATAAAAATCCAATTCCACTATATTGAAATAAGACAATTAGAATTCCAACAAATTTCACAATTTACATTTTATGGGGAAATTTTGGGGTTTTGAATTGATATGTTTTCGTATTCAAAATTTCCCGAGGCACAATACAAATCCAAAAACAAACTACGCAAATCACTATTATGGAGAAAAAAGAAATTTTCACTCATAGATAATCCTAACTGCAATCTCATTGGATTTACCTTCCATGTTATTGCCCATCTCTTCCTTCAATTTATCTCCTTTTTATTTTATATTATATAACAATTAGATTTAGAGAATTGTGGATAAGAGAGTTTTAGAATATAGATATTTACATATAATATTTAGTACCTTTTCCCTTAGCTTGTTTTCTTCAATTCTTCCCCAAATCTTTGGATGTATATATATTTATTTTTGAAATTGGAGTTTAAGAAATTTGTATGGGAAAGTTAATTGGATAGAGTGTGGTTCTCGGCTTTAGACTTGTATGAAAAGAATGAAGGAGCTAGCCTCTTATTTGTTGTTGCTTGGAGGCACCAGAACCATTGGATTGAGAATATTTTAATAATTTATGATCTGGGCTATTCAGGCTAGGAATAACTGTAGCCGTCACAAGAATAACCGATTGATCGGTCTCTATGGGCGATCGACCGACCCCATGGAATGGGTCGATTGGTGGTCCCCGAAGCGTTATTTTTAATGCTTACTTAAACGTTAAGGTTATTATTAACATTTACTTTATCTTTATGTTTATTAATATTTATCTCCTTAATTCATTCTGAATTATTTTCGATCCAAACCTTCAATCTTCGATAATTTCTTCGTTTGAACTCTGATCACGAAGCTTATATATGAAAGGTGCTCAGAAAATCCCCACAAACACAATGGTGCAAGTTTCATTGCCAAATTCTAAAGTTTGCTCAATTTACATTTTTTAGCTTTATTATTAAATAATTAATTCTTGTTAATAATTTTCTATTAATTTTATAGGGTGCTACAAGTTGGCTCGGATGCAACTTCGGGTTTCGATGGTGAATTTCTTAAGTGGTGCTTCAGTTGAAATTGGAGAGCTATGTAGGAGAATTTGTTTAGGGGTAGTGGCATGGTGCTTTAGGTTTCGCTTTGGGACAAGAGGAGTATTGCTTCAGGGCCGAACAAGGGTTTGTTGAGCAAGGAAATGGAGTGGTGGATTTTAGGGTTGCTTTAGGTCTGGGGAGGTGTAGCTTCAGGTTTTGGAGAGGATAACTTTGGGTTTATCCATGAAGTGTCCTAAGCATAATATGGACTTTACAAGATTTTCTTGGGGCAATCGCATACAACTCCGGATGACTCAAGGCGACTTTGAGGTTCATGTGGCAACTAGTGAAGCGATGGCATGATGCTTTGGCATGATGACTTTGAAACTTTGTTACGATAGCTCTATGACTTATGATGGGTGTCTCGAGGTGTTTCGATAAGGATGACTCAACGATGGGAGTTGTGACGGTGATCCTCAAGGTCAATTTCAAAGATGATGGATTGTGATTAGAATTTGTGACTATATTTTACTATGGAGATAGCCGAGATGGAATAATGATTGAGTTCCACTAGGAAGTAAGGAGACATATGCAAAGGAATCATTGATAACTCAGAGGTTTCTAGTATGCTTGTACAAAAGGGGTACGTGGGGACGCCCACCTAGATTACGACTGTGTCAAGATCTTATGATTGTGGATTACCGTGGACTTTTATGATTGTGAGTTTGGTTCTTTGCCTTACAAAGTGGCATGGTTTCGAGCACAAAGAACTAGAATTTGATCGACTCTTTCGTTTGTGATTGTGGCACACGAGTTATCATATATCCAACTTACATGAGTAATGTTGAGGATTGTTTGATGGATACTATGTTTTCCAGAGTTGCTTATCACTCTAGGTGTCATAGACATAGGTATTTCAATTTTATACGTAGACACTAGATATTGTACTTTGATTATAGTACACCCATATGCTGATGGTAATAGATTAACATATATTGAATGTCATGTGATAACTCTTTAGGTGTAGGAACAGGTCAAGTATGATTCTTTGTGCCATATGCCCTTATTTCTATATACGATTTTTATTGGATTTTGAGATGATATATCGCTTACACCAGACTATTGTCTGACTTGAGATTTTATGCTTTTCTTAATATTATTTCAGATACTCTTAAATGAGTAGATTAGCGATAATAGGTCTGGATAGTGCTTGGAGCTGTATGGAGTATGAGGAGGAGGCTACGCTTTCATATATCTATACTTTGGAGCTTATTATTTCTTATTCCACCGTGTAGTACTATGGAGCTATCCAATAGTTATGTTACTTTAGGGAAAGTTATAGAGTTTATTTTGAGGATTTGGGATGTATAAACTTTTTATTTTTAGTTTTGCATAATCTATGAACCTGTTACACTCTAATTCTCTTATTTATGGTTCATTTGATTACATCACCAACTCGCCTATTTTACATATATGTTATTATTATATTTTTTCTATGCACCATGAGATTTATGTAGGTTCTATGCTTGGATTTTGTTACTTTACACCCTTGACTATCATCCTGCATCGGTTGGGTACCTCCATAGTGCGCTCTACAAGTATATTCAGTATCAAAGGTGTAGGGCAGTCATCATATTTGGTATAAGAGCTTAGGTTGTGCAATATTAACTTAGGTCAACTCACTAAAGCCTAAATTTATACTTGGATCCATTAGAGATAAAGCAGGAGCCATCCCCTTAGAATGGATCGAGCGATATACGAGAAAGCCTACTTGTTATATTTTGGTTTTCAAAACTATATAGTAGTTTATGGTAGTAAGTTGCATTGCACATATGAGTACCATTAATGCTATTTTCCCTTATGAGAGACTGACCATTCTTATTATAGTTTATAAGTACGGACATGCATACTAGGAATTTTGCACCAAAAATTAAGGATGGAAGGGTCACCAGGATAGCATATGACCCGGAAGTGTAGACAACGTTCATTCGTATAATGGTGAGCGTAATGTGAGTAGCCCAAAGTAGAGCTACATGGGCAGTGGACAGTGGTGCTCAAATGCAAGTGCAACAGGTTGTTGTTCTTTAAGAGGAAGCTAAACCACAAGTAGGCGGAAGTAGTAAGAGAAAGAGAGACAATAAAGGTGGGAAAAAGTACTAAAAGAAAGGTGTCCAAAAGAAAGGCAAGTGGGAGCCAATGTGCTTTAAATATAATGAGAGGGATCATATTATTAAGGACTATAAGTACCCAAAGGGTGATGAGAGTAAGTGCTTTTATTATTTATAGGACCGGGCATGTTAAGATAGATTGTCTAGAGCTAGTTTAGGAGGCACATCTCCAAATGAAGAATGGTTCGAGGAAGAGAAAATGGAAGCCTATTTGCTATAACCGTAGGGGCAAAGGCTATATGAGTAAGGAATGTAAGAGAGAAGGCAGAAAATGCTACTTCTGTCATGGCTTTGGGTATATCCATAAGGATTGCCCATAACATCTGAAAGATGAGCATGCTTTATATACATTCATAAAGAGAGTGTGCCTAGCACAGTTTTTCATATGCATTTGGATTCTATGAGTGGTTGGTTATGCGATTCGGGCTAACTAACGCACCGACATACTTTGTTGATCTTATAAATCGTGTCTTCAGTGATCAACTAAATAAGTTTATACTCGTTTTCATTGATGAGATCCTGTTTTATTCGAGGATGGAGGACAAACACAAAGAGCATTTGAGGATTAAGCTGGAGGTGTTGAGGAAGCATCGACTGAAGCCGAAGTTTTTAAAGTGTCACATCTGGAAGAATTAAGTGTGATTTTAGGTCACATTATTTCTGAATTGGGCATTATTGTAGAACTTACGAAGGTGGCGGCACTATAGGATTGGGATCGACCCAAGACCACTACGGACATAAGAAGTTTCCTTGGGCTAGCAAAATACTGTAGACGTTTTATCAGGGACTTCTCTAAGGTAGCAGCGCCATCAACTAATTTTAATACGAAGTATCGGACTTTTGTTTGGGATGCAAGGTGCAAATACGCATTCATGAGACTGAAGGAGAAGTTAACTAGTGCACCAATGTTAGTCATTCCGAGTGGGAATAAAGGGTCAATAATATACACAGGCGTATATTGTGTTGGACTAGGTGCGGTGTTGACACAAAGGGGAAAGGTTGTTGCATATGCTAGTCGGCAGTTGAAACCGCATAAGAGAAAATATCCTACTCATGATTTGGAGTTGTCGGTGACTATGACACCCATATTTTCCAAATGCTATCAAAAGGAAATTGATGCAAGTATAAAGCCAATAGAACTGCTCCCATAATTGAAATTGTACCATGAAAAGGAAGTAAGAGAAAAAGTCCATATAGTACTGCACCAAAATCCAAAATAGTAACAAAATATAAGGACCACACCTTTCCATTGAGCATCGCTTCGGCACTACAATACTGCACCAATGACCTGAGGCAGCCACAAAATATAAGGACTGATCTGAAATCCTAATAACTGCTTTAATAAGTAGAACTGCGTCACAGCCTTTAACTACCAAACATGAAAGTTATACTGCGGTTCCAAAATTGGACCTTAATAAGTTCGGAACCGTGACATAATCTTTAAATAACAATAAGATATAGAGATTTTACTATGGCTTCAAAAGTAGCACTAAGGATATAGAACTGTGGCATAAAACCTAAAGTGGTTATATGCGATAGGGATGCCTTGCAACCTTAAACTAATATTAAAGGAGGCAAGGCTACGCCGCAATCTTATATTAACATTAAAGCAACGGGGCTGTGCCAACATCATGATTTGACATTAAAGTGATAAAACCGCTATTTCGAAGAAGATACTACCCATATATATAAAGACTCAAAGGACAAAGGTATGAGAAAAAACTGCCATGCAACCATAATCCAAGGTGTGATCCCCAAAAGAAAGCCAAGAAGCCATGATTTCATGCTAAAAGTCTCAAGACACAACTTAAATACAAGGATGGTGGCCCAGTCCTCTATTGACAGCTTGGAATGAGTTCAAGCGAAACGATCTCCCTTCAAAACGGCGATGCACCTTTGTTTACTGAGCTATATAGCTCAGCCTCAATTATCCCTAACACCTTGCTTTGTTTCTATCTTTGATAAACAATGTAGTATAGCTTCAAGAACATCAGTGCAGTTCAAATGTTATATAATATTGCCACTCGGTATAAATACAGAGGCGCAGTTCTCAATAACCCATTCACAATAATGAAGTCCTAGAATGCTTAAAGTTATGCAGCTTTCCCTAAAATAGGGGTTGCTTCTCATCGTAGTTTCACCTACACATGTGCGCAGTCCATTGGCTTATTGCTTCATTGAACCATCAAGTCATGGTCAATTCAAAATTGGGATTTCCTGCTTCAATTTCAAGCTTCCCGCCCAAATTTAAAATTCACCAATTCAAATTACAGTTTCCTACTGAAGTTCACATTAGAAATCCAAGTATAGTAAATAAATGAGATTGATGATCAACACGTGGCATAATTCAAAGGTAGAAATCATGAGCGGAAGAATGACGTTGGCGATCCACGTGAATTTCTATGTACTATAAATAAATGGAGTACTATAGCAGAAAGAGGGAGGATTTTCTGACTTTACCCTTTCTAGAGACACTGAAATAAAAAACTATACTCTCTACCATTGTTTGTTTGTACTAAGAAAAAGAACTAAAGGACATTTTCTTGTGGATGTAGGATTCATTAACATCTGAACCAAGTAAATTCTCTGTGTCATTTAGTGCTTTCAGTACTTTAATTTACTTTTTTTCTTTTAAATGCTAAAGTTAGAATATACTTCTGAAAAAATTGGATAAGGACTTGTAATAAAATTTTGAATATTTGACCTCGTAATTCTGTAAGCATCATTTGCATAATTACTTCCATTAAAGGCAATCTTAACATCACTTAATTTTGCTGATTCCAAATCACGTAAGCATTCAGCATCGTGATTACTTTAAAAAAATACTTGGGTGTTTTTTAGATGATAGCTATAGTATTTGCTTTGATGATACATAGACTATTTTCTTGGAGGGAGGTTTGAACTGTAACGGACCACAATTCGTTGAAGTGCCTTTTCCCTCAAAAATATTTTAGCTTCGTCAGTGGGGATGGTTAGAGTTTTCAGCCTCTTGTGACTTTGATATTTCCCATACACCTAGTAAATGCTATCACTAATGCCCTAAGTAAAAGACATGCAAACTTTGGAGTGATGTTCCTATAGTGGAAATAACTTGAGCTGGCTATGATTTAGACCTTGATGTGAGATAGAGCCAGAAGTGTGGGCTAGCTAGACGACCATACCTAATTTGATTAAGCGGATTGATACAGTTAGAGACAAGTTGTAACGACCCACCTTTTTAGACGGTTTAAATCGACAATAAACCACACATGTCAACTCAAACCATTCAAAAGTGAGGATTGTTAATGGTGTAAATAAGAAAAATAAGAGAGAAAGAAAACAATACACAGAATCTCATAGCGGAATGACAAAACATAATAATCAAATAAACAGTTCATGAAGCTGTTTTACTAATAACATTTGATTACACTTTTACAATATATCAGAGTTATACATACAATAGGAATAAATAAAAATGCAGCGGAACAACATGATGGAGTGGAATATATATAAAATAAATAGTATACAAATCTCCGTCTTCGTCCTCCAAAGTAAAATTATCTTCAATATGCTGAAAAGCTCAGGCTGACCCGAGCATAAATGAAAAGACAAAACACTCGAGTTAGAACTAAAAGATCTTAAGTAAGTTAAATCAACATAAATAAATAAATATGACTGTAACGGCTTCAGAGATGTTTATGGGGTTTTATATCTTCTATCCAGTGTCTAACGTGCGTGCAATAACTTAAGAGATATTTGGGATTTCATCTCCTATGGATCCGTTAAACTATCTACATACATAATACAATAGCTATTAATATGTCTATGGTAAAGTAAAGTATTAAAATAGCGTTAAGGCGTTACCCATATCCCCCTTAACACATTTATATAAATACCGTAGTCTATACAGATACTGTAAGCTCCACCAAACCGATGGGATACTCAGGGAGCACTCCATAGGTATGATACAAACCAAAGTCATAATAGGCTCGATAAGGCATATGACAAGGCATGCAAGGCAATGCCTAGGGTAGGATACTACCGTTTTGTAAAACCGATCTGGTGGTAATGCATAGTAGCTACCACCGCCCACCTCGGAACACACTCCCATAATCAAATCGAAGGTGACCACCAAATCAATCACAAAGTAATAGATACGGTATCGAAGAAGCATGTCCGATCGGAGGAGCGACCTCACTTGGCCTAGGTATAGCTTCTGTTTTAGTCATATCAAGTTGACCCAAGAGCGTTAGGGCTGCATTCATACCTTATACAATAGCGCTCGCCAAACCATCCTACTTCGTTCTGGATTCTCCACCATGTGCATAGCTGTTAAAGTGGTTTTCGGTATTGGCAGAGAGCATGACAATATCTGATCCCGGTCCCTTTAACAACCAAACGCTTATTTCACACCGGTTGGTTCTTTTTCATTTCCAAAACTGATTCATAATTGATATCAAAATATCATATTCACTTCAAAATCATATCACTTTCGAAATCATATTCACTTTCGAAATCATTATTCACCTTAAATCATATTCATTTTCAAAATCATAATACAAAATAGGTTAAACCATCATATCAAGGTATTCGCATTTAAACGAATTAAATCTAAATCATAACAGTTCCAACTTTAAACAGTTTGAACATTGAAGGTAGTTTATATGTTGAAATAGTTAGACATTAAAAATAGTATAGATATTAAAATATATATATATATATTAAAAACTGTTTATAAATTTAAAATAATATATATTAATATAGTTTATATTTAAAAATAGGTTATAGATTAAAATAGTTTATATAGTAGAAATAGTTTATATATTAAAATAGGTTATATATTAAAGTAGTTTATATATTAGAAATAGTTATATATTAAAATAGGTTATATATTAAAAATATTTTATGTATTAAAATAGTTTATACATATTAAAATAGGTTATATATTAAAAATAGTTAATGTATTAAAAATTATTAATATATTAAAATGGTTTATATGAGAAAAATAGTTTATATGTTAAAAGAGTTTGTATATTAAAAGAGTTTATATCGAGAATAGTTTCAAATTAAAATTGTTTCTTCCAATTTCACAAATCAATTCGGACCAACTTTAGTTCCAAAAATTCAATTTAAATCAACCCCGGTTCAACAATTTCAATCCAAAAGGCTAAAGGTTTCAATTCAAATTCTCATTAAAACCATTTCAATTTATATCGATTTCAAATCCATGTTTGAACTACAAATTTAAACCACTTCAATTTCAATAGGTTTCAAAGTTTAAATATTCAAACATTTACAATAACTCAATTTTGATAAATTTCATTTATATTTCAAATCCAACTTTAAGATTACAATTTTAAATTCTTTAAACAATTCATTTAAACCAATTTCAATTTCAACATTTTAAAAGCTTGGATTTTGCAAAATAATTCAGTTCATATAAATCTAATTTTATTTCATAATATCATTTAACTGGATTCAAAAATTAAGGATTTTAAAATCATTTAATTTAACCAATCCGGTGTCCATATATAATTTTCTATCCTATGGTCAAGTGATACGGATATATATCATTTTAAACCGCAATAATTTAAATTTTCGAATATATATCATTTCAACCCGTATCTTGAATAACAATTTGCAAATCCATAAAATCGTTTGGGTTTATCATTTCAACCCATAACGACCTTTCCTTAATCTGTAAGATCGTTCGGGTATGTATCATTTCAACCCATAGTGATTTCTTAACAATAGCCAAGGGAACTTGCAGTGTGATAACAACATACAGAATAAATATAATATCCAATCATCCAAATATCAACAATTAACCATCCATCACAATCATCATTCAGATCAATCAATAAATCGCAACAAATAAACTGGTTATCATTATCAGATATTTAACTGGCAATTAAATTTCAATATTAATTTAAATAACAATTAAATTCAATATAAATTCAAATTAAATTTGAATGACAATTTAAATATACCAAGCAATCAATAAATTCTAATCACATCATAAATTTAATTTAACCAACATAAGATGGTTTAGTATTTGTGAGTGGGTTAAATCACTTACCATTGATTTTCAATCGATTAAAAATCCAAACGAATGCTCAAAATCCAACGGTCTCAGAATCCAACCAAATCAATTCTATATCGTCCAGAATTTCGATACGATTGCAACGGAGAAAACCGCACGTGAATCCGAGCTTGTATGCAAAAGATATTATGTTAGAACATTATAAATTCAAATTTAAATAAAAATAAAATTGAAGGTCAATTTTGTAATTATACCTTCTCCCCTATCCAGCAGTACGCGTAACCCTAGCATCGCTAACTACTTCGAACGAAACCTTATCAGCCGCCACTAAGATCAACTCGCCGTGCCTACCACCTGCCACTTCGTCATGATTGAGCACCACCATTGGAATCGCCATCGACTATTGCACCCACGCCCTTGACAATGCCATCTCTGGTCGCCTCCACCTGCACGTGGCCACCACCGCTTCCAAGGAAAATTTTGGAAAAATTCATCGCCATTTGACACAACTAACCATATGGATCGACTCCATTCGGCCTCCTCTATGCTCTAGCACCACCCGATCGTCCTAACAACGAAGATCCGCCATTGAATTGAAACCCTAACAACAAATGGCCGAGGATAAATCGTCGATTTCTAGACAAACGATGCATCAAATCGAAAAATGAATTGCAGCAGAAGATTGCGCTCGTCGAAAGCTTTCCAACGATATATAATTTGCTAGGGTTTGGAGAGTTTGAATTTTGAAATTGAATTTTGGGAATTAGGGTTTCTTCCATTGGGAACGAAGGAAGGAGTAGATGGAAATAGGTAGTACGTACAGAAATCAGAAATAAAGGCTGCTAGGGTTAGAAAATCTATTTATATATACAGAGATAGATAAGAACGAATGGACAAATCTAATTGGGTCGAAATGATAACGACGATCCGCAAAGCCTGTTTCGTTTTCGAAACAAAAGTGGGTCATCCAGTATATCGAAATAGCTGTTTTTGATATTTTTAAACTCAATGGAACTAGTTTCAAAACCTAATTCCATTGTATGCAGAAGTTAGCTTTCAAAATCAAATTATATTCACTTAAAAATCCTTTTAATTGATTTATACGCGTTTCGAGCCCGCACGATCAAACGATAAGTCCGTTCACTACGAAACTTGAAATCCTACAATAATTCACTGTTATGGATCTGATGAAACTAGTTTCGTCGAAATCCGAGACAGTGGCCAAAATGGCTATTTTGACGTTAATTAAATAAATTATTATTAAATGGGTTTAATCCCTTTCAAATTTAAATTTAAAAGTTAATAAATTTATCATTCTTGATTTTAGAGAAATTTATAATCCATCAGAAATAAAAGTTCTATGTCAAATTTAATATTTAATATTGCACTAATTACAGCGTGCAGTTACAACTGTAATAAATTCCTTAATTATAATTTAAATTCCAATGGATTCATTTATTTTGATTTACATTTTATTATTCAATCAACAATACCCTATGAATTTTATTAACATAAGTTTACATTTTATTACATTCATTATTTTATAGTTATCATCTTTTACCATATTAACTACGATATTTAATTACATTAAATTTTCATTGATTGCTAATTCGATATTCAAATAGATTAATTAAAGAGATGATAATTAAAACAATTGTTTTATAATAACAATTCATATCCATTAATTTATTGTTTACAACCAAGGGTTATAAATTGCTTACCAAAACTGATTTTTATATTCTATATTAACCTATTTCAATTTATAGCAATATAATTTCAACATTGAATTCGACATCAAATTTATTCCTTATTTACAATTTAACCAAAATTTACTTTACAATTATTTCAATCAATTGAAATTACATTAAAATAGTTGTCAATAACATTCAAACACTAAAATTAATTATATTCTAATTAATTTCTCATTAATAATTCATAAATTTTAATTTCACCATATTAAATTCAAAATCTTATTAAATTTAATAGTTTTTAATTATCAAAGTTTATGGGTCGTTTCACTCTTCCCTACTCAAATCTTTTCGTCCTAAAAAAGGAACGAGAAGGAATTAAGTAACTTGATATAATTTATTCTAATTATTCAATTTATAATCACTTTAAATTTACATAATTAAGTATTTTAAATAAAATATACCAATTTATAAACAATTAAATCTTTATATTCAAGTTTATAAAAGTTTGAAAATATTTCACTTTCACAAAATTTTCTTAGTCCTAAATTCACGAAAAATTTCGGCAGTGTCTCATTTGTACGGATAGGTCTGGAAAAATAATAATATCAATAATTACAATATATATATATATATATCATATTTCAATAATAAACATCCCAAACTATGGGAAAACAATAAAATATCTAACTAAAAACCGCAATATGAAAACGTACCTATTTGCCGGGAAAACAACTTTATTTATGAAACCAAAAGCAGTAGTTATTGCTTCCTTAAACCTGTATTTTACTTATTTAATCCAAAATAGTGAGAATTATGTACAAGAGAAATATTTAATTATTTCAATTAGTAATAAAAGAAAATCAACACAAAACATATGCAAACAAAACAATACAACCATTATATGCAATCAAAGTATTCATCATACATCCATTGCAACCAAAACTAATGATTTGTTCAGGTTTAGAAACTTTTAATCATACAAGGGTGATAAATAAATTACTAAGTGTACCATATGCTCAACAGCCTTAGGTAATTTCTTAATAGATTATTTATATGCCCCAAATAATTAGAAGTTCCTTTCCCAAGCATACCATAAGCCAAAACATCCAAGAAATTAAATATTATTTAAGTTTGTTCTATTGGTCTCTTTTTCACAGTATTAACGTCAGATTTATTTTAAATTCTCATTTATTCATACAATGTCATCTTTTATTAGTTTACATTCATTTACTTACATAAATTATTTCAAATTCAATATCTAAAGTCTTCAATAAATCAATTCTTGAAATATTATATAAGTCTCCTTGTAATTTAATTCATGGTTATTATTTACTTATAACTTGATTTCAATTTGATATAAATATTTACTAGTGAATCAATTCATACTTAAGTTTCTACATTCTTTGATTCCCATTTATTTCTTCATATATAGTATCATTTAATAATAATCTATTTATGAACCATTTCATTCATTTCTTATGTTTATAAACATTTTCTTAGATAATATTTACTTTTTACTATTATTTCTAATTATTAGCATTTCAAAACATTAACTTATGCTTATAACATTTCTTGTACACCAAAATTCTTATTTATAGAAATAATTCCATTTGAACACTTTCATTACTTAAGTTTACTTGTATAATATTTTATTACATATTCTTATTTACCATTACAACCTATTAAACATTTCTTGTAAGTTATATGTATGTTTAAGAATGTAATTGAATGTTATACAAGTTTACCTTATTCATTTTAGTTAACAAAATGTTTAATAATTACATCTTCTAAATTTTCATATCTTTTAATTTACAAGTTAAAATTTTCCAATTTCATATATATATTTCATTAATCACTTAGCATCAAATTTCTTATTTTTTTTCATTTTAAAAGTTTCCAATTATTAAACTAGTTAAGATTTCATTTCATTACAATAATTGAAATCCCTAATTTATAGAAACTTATGAACTAAATGCCGGGTTCATTTCAAATCATTTTGATATAATATATATATTCATATCTTTTATATATCAAATTATATTAAGAAAATTAAAATTAAGATTTGTTTATCAAAACAAATGTGTAAGCTACTACAGTGGTCTTCCTATTTTGAAACTCAAAAATGAATGTCGATGATGCGACCATCATCACTGAAATTATTTTCCAGCGACAGAGAGGGGAATACAGATTTTATTTCCTTTTTAAATTCCTTTAAAACATTTCTTTCAAATCACACTGAAAATATTTATATTCAAAAATACTTCCAAATAATACTAATATTATATTACAAAATCTTTGAAAACCTATTTCAAAACCCCAAAACTTAAGTTCTCAAATTTCTAATTTATATTCACTTTATCTGTAATCCTATTTTGCAACCAATATTTATAAAATTTCACTTCCTAACAAAAAAACATATCACATCCAACTATATCTATTTATAAAAATAATTCTTTTATATACAAAATATAATACTATGTAAAATTATTTCATTTACCTATATTTCAAAAACAATATTGTGTCGGTCTACCCTATTAAGTGTTTAGAAATCCCTATCGATGCCATAACGTCCTATGTACCGACCAGAATTTATAAATACTAAACAAAACAAATTAACACAATATAAAAACATTTTTATAACACCAACAAATACGCTCTCATATATATACACTTAGACAAACTCATTCTAGGGTATTACTACCGTATCTTTAATGAGTCAGATCCCACAAAGCTAAGATTATCGCTAAACCAAAGCTCTGATACCAAATGTAACGACCCACCTTTTTGGACGGTTTAAATCGATAATAAAGCACACATGTCAACTCAAACCATTCAAAAGGGAGGATTGTTAATGGGGTAAATAAGAAAAATAACAATACACAGAATCTCACAACGGAATGTCAAAATATAATAATCAAATAAACAGTTCATGAAGCTGTTTTATAAACAACATTTGATTACACTTTTACAATATATCATAGTTATACATAAGCAGAAATAAATAAAAATGCAGCGGAACAATATGATGCAGTGAAATATATATAAAATAAATAGTATACAAATCTCCGTCTTCGTCCTCCAAAGTAAAATGGTCTTGAATATGCTGAAAAGCTCAAGCTAACCCGAACGTAATAAAAGACAAAACACTCGAGTCAAAACTAAAAGATCTTATGTAAGTTAAATCAACATAAATAAATATGAGTGTAACGGCTTCAGAGTTGTTTACGGGGTTTTACATCTCATATCCAGTGTCTAACATGCGTGCAATAACTTAAGAGATGTTTGGGATTTCATCTCCTAAGGATCCGTTAAACTATATATATACATAATACAATACGCTATTAATATGTCTATAGTAAAGTAGAGTATTAAAATAGCGTTAAGGCGTTACCCATATCCCTCTTAACACATTTTATATAAATACCGTAGTCTATACAGATACTGTAAGCTCCACCAAACCGGTGGGATACTTAGGGAGCACACCATAGGTATGATACAAACCAAAGTCGTAATGGGCTCGATAAGACATATGACAAGGCACGCGAGGCAATGCCTAGGGTAGGATACTACCGTTTTGCAGAACCGGGTTGGTGGTAATGTATAGCAGCTACTACCGCCCACCTCGGAACACACCCCCATAATCAAATCGAAGGTGGCCACCAAATTAATCACAAAGTAACAGATATGGTATTGAAGAAGCTTGTCCGATCGGAGTAGTGACCTCACTTGGCTCAGGTATAACTCCTGTTTTAGTCATATCAAGCTGACCTGAGTGGGTCAGGGCTGCGTTCATACCTCATACAGTAGCGTTCGCCAAACCATTCTACTTTGTTCTGTATTCTCCACCATATGTACAGTTGTTAAAGTGGTTTTCGGTATTGGCAGATAGTATGATAATATCTGATCCCGGTCTCTTTAACAACCAAACGCTTATTTCACACCGGTTGGTTCTTTTACATTTACAAAATTGATTTATAATTGATATCAAAATATCATATTCACTTCAAAATCATATCACTTTCGAAATAATATTCACTTTCAAAATCATATTCACTTTCGAAAATATTATTCACTTTAAATCATATTCATTTTCAAAGTCGTAACCACAAAATAGGTTAAACCATCATATCAAGATATTCACATTTAAATCAATTAAATCTAAATCATAACAGTTCCAACTATAAACAGTTTGAATATTAAAGGTAGTTTATATGTTGGAATAGTTGGACAAAAAGATAGTATATATATATATTAAAAGTTGTTTATAAATTTAAAATAATATGTATTAAAATAGTTTATATTTAAAAATAGATTATAGATTAAAATAATTTATCTATTAGAAATAGTTTATATATTGAAATAGGTTATATATTAAAAGTAGTTTATATATTAAAATAGTTTATATATATTAAAATAAGTTATATATTAAAAATAGTTAATGTATTAAAAATTATTAATATATTAGAATGGTTTATATGAGAAAAATAGTTTATATGTTAAAGGAGTTTGTATATTAAAAGAGTTTACATCGAGAATGGTTCCAAATTAGAATTGTTTCTTCCAATTTCACAAATCAATTCAGATCCACTTTAGTTCCAAAAATTCAATTTAAAACAATCTCAGCTCAATGATTTCAATCCAAAAGGCTAAAGGTTTCAATTCAAATTCTCGTTAAAACCATTTCAATTTCTATCGAGTTCGAATCCATGTTTGAACTACAAATTTAAACCACTTCAAATTCAATTGGATTCAAAGTTTAAATATTCAAACATTTACAATAACTCAATTTTGATAAATTTCATTTATATTTCAAAATCCAACTTTAAGATCACAATTTTAAATTCTTTAAACAATTCATTTAAACCAATTTCAATTTCAATTTCAACTTTTTAAAAGCTTGTATTTTGAAAAATAATTCAGTTCATATAAATCTAATTTTATTTCATAATATCATTTAACTAGATTCAAAAATTAAGGATTTTAAAATCATTTAGGTGTCCATATGTAATTTTCTACCATGTGGTCAAGCGATACAGATATATATCATTTCAGCCCGCGATAATTTAAATTTCCGAATATATATCATTTCAACCCGTATCCCGAATCATAGTTTGCAAATCCATAAAATAGCTCGGGTTTATCATTTCAACCCATAGCGATTTTTCCCTAATCTATAAGATCGTTCGGTTATGTATCATTTCAGTCCATAGTGGTTTCTTAACAATAGCTAAGGGAACTTGTAGTGTGATAACAACATACAGAATAAATATACTATCCAATCATCTAAATATCAACAATTAACCATCCATCACAATCACCATTTAGATCAACCAATAAATCACAACAAATAATGTGGTTATCGTTTAACTGGAAATTAAATTTCAATATTAATTTAAATGGCAATTAAATTCAATATAAATTCAAATTAAATTTGAATGACAATTTAAATATACCAAACATCGATCAATAAATTCTAATCACATCATAAATTTAATTTAACCAACATAAGATGGTTAAGTATTTGTGAGTGGGCTAAATCACTCACCATTGATTTTCAATCGATTAAAAATCCAAACGCTCAAAATCCAACGGTCTTCGAATCCAACCAAATAATTCCCATATCGTCCGAAATTTCGATATGATCGCAATGGAGAAAACCGCGCGTGAATTTGAGCTCATATGCAAAAGATATTCATGTTAGAACATTATAAATTCAAATTTAAATAAAAATAAAATTGAAGGGCAATTCTGTAATTGTACCTTCTCCTCTATCCAACAGTACACGTAACCCTAGCATTGCTAACTGCTTCGAACGAAACCCTATCAGCCGCCGCTAAGATCAACTCGCCGCGCTTACCACTGGCCACTTCGTCATGATCAAGGTTTTAAATCTCGCTCATCTCGGCTGAGATCTCGTTTTCAAGCCTGGGCGATTCGAAACAACTAATTTCGTTTGAATCTCGTCTGACTCAAATCTCGGATGAGATTTAACAGCGAGATATCGGCCGAATTTTTGAATTTTGGAAAAAATCAACTCTTTTTCCGTATTGGGCTAGCTCATCCTTTACCTTAATTTAAGCCTTCTTAATTGTACTTTTTTAACCTCTATTTCTTATATAATTCTCATTTAATCTTCGTCTCTTATTTTACGGCAGTGACGAGTGTAAGAAGATGATAAAATCTACATCGATTATGGTAAGTATTTCACTTTATGATTTTCATTTAGGTTTCTGATCCAAATTAATTTACATCCGATTTCATTTTTCTTTTTTCGACACTTTCTTGAGTTTTTTTCCTAAACCTATTTTTTTGCGGCTATAAATTTTGGGCTTCACTTATTTAACTTTATGTTCTAAATGGATTTCCAATTTGATTTCATTTAGTCTTTGCTGCTATAATTTTTTCCCTCAAGGCTTATTTTTAAGCAATAAAGGAATTCTCTTTCATCTATTAATTTCATTTGATGATTACATGTTCATTCTTACATCATTTTTTTGCTTTTCTTATAATATTACTAAATGTTTGAAATTGTTTGTACTATGTATGCTATTTTCTACGTTTGTTTGAAATATCTATGTTATTAGTTGCTTAATGAGATTTTGTTTGCTAATAATTAAATACTATAATCACACATAGAATATCTTAATTCTACTTGTAGAATTTTGTATTTGAAGTTATAAAATTAAGATTTCCCTTGCAACACTATAAATCATAAAAAGTAGAAATGAGACATTATATTGTGTAGGAAAGTTAAGTGAATGATCAAACAAAGTAAAGGTGCATATGTTATGGTTTGTTTCTTGTCTACTTTATCTCATATGATATTATATTGAACATTATTCATGAAATCTAGTTATTTGTTTATTTTACATGATACAAGTGATATTTTTCCATACTAAATTACTAATGATAAGCGTGTGATATATTCAAGGTAAGTGCATAGTGTTTTCCTTAAGGTAGTGACTAGTATTATAAATTTAGGTGTATGAAAACTAATTTTCGACATGACATATACTCCGAGATAACTCCGAAATGAATTTTAGAAACCGGGATGTAAATCCGAGATGGACGACCGAGATGCACTCATCTCGTTCGAGATCTCACCCGATACGAGATAAGCTATCTAAATTCTTCGAGACGAGATGTGACCGAAATCCGAGATTTAAAATCTTGGTCATGATCGAGCACCACCATTGGAATCGCCATCGACTGCCGCACCCACACCCTTGACAACACCATCACCGGTCGCCTCCGCCTACACGTGGCCGCCGCCACTTCCAAGGCAAATTTTGGGGAAATTCGTTGCCATCTGACACAACTAACCATATGGATCAACTCCATTCGGCCTCCTTTATGCTCTAGCACCACCCGATCGTCCTAACGACGAAGATCAGCCGTCGAATTGAAACTCTAGCAACAGAAGGCCGAGGATAAATCATCTATTTCTGGCCAAATGATGCATCAAATCAAAAAACAAATTGCAGCAGAAGATTGCGCTCGTCGAGAGCTTTTCAACGATATATGATTTGCTAGGGTTTAGAGAGTTTGAATTTTGAAATTGATTTTGAAATTGAACTTTGGGAATTAGGGTTTCTGCCATTGGAAAGGAAGGAAGGAGCAAATGGAAATAGGAAGTACGTACAGAAATCAGAAATAGAGGCTGCTAGGGTTAGAAATCTATTTATAGATGAAGATATAGATAAGAACGAATGGACAGGTCGAATTGGGTCGAAATGATAACGACGACCCGCAAAGCCCGTTTCGTTTCCGAAACGAAAGTGGGTCATCCAATATATTGAAATAGATGTTTTCGATATTTTTAAACTCAATTGAACTAGTTTCTGTTAGTTTTTGAGATGATGGTTTTGATGACAACAACCTTAGAATAAGATTATAAAATATAAATACTAACATTATAGTTTAGATATATATGTATATGCAGGATTTAACCATGCAGGTACCAAGAATGAAGACTGTACAGTATAGAGATTCAAGATATCAAGATTGAAGACTCATGAGTATCAAGATTATCAAGAGTTCAAGATTTCAAGATAAGTATTGAGTCTAGAATTTTGTTAAAACTTCACAATAGCACTGAAATCTTCACTCCATTTTTCTTTTGGGATGGAACCCATTTCTACCTTTTTAGTGGCTTACAAACCCACGACAAGTAGCTTACAAACCTACGACAAGTGGCTTACAAACCCACGAACATCCTGGTTTTGTACAAGTTCTCGAGTCCTGATATGATGAGATATTCTGCAGGAAGAAGCTTGCAAAACTACTTCAAAATGTTTTTCAAAACTACTTCAGAATGATTTTCAAAACTGCTTTTCAAAATGTTTTAGCCTTAAAAATTATCTTTTCAAATGATTTTCAAAAAGATGTTTTAGCCTTAAAATATTCTTTGTTTTTGTTTTTAATAAACTCTTGTTTTAAACTATCTTTATACTTAGATTTAAATATAAAATTATAGTAAAATTATATATATATATATTATTCTCTATATTTATCTATGTATTTTATCTATTGTCAAGTATATTTATAAAGTTTAAAATAGTTTTAATATAAGATAAAGGTTATTTTCAAAGAAAATCAAATCATCAAAAATTGCTTTGGGATGTCGACATGCCCTAGTACCCCATGTCGACATAGTGTCATTTAGGACCAAAAATTTGAATTTCAAAAGAAGTGTCTATTCGCCATAACCTTTCACGAATGGACACGACTGTTGTTCTTCTATAAATAGAGGTTAGTTTCAATGAATTTTACATCAGATTTTCTGGTTTTTCACTTCTCTTCTTCTTCCACATTTTCTTATTCAAAATCCTATCATCACTCTGCCGAAATCAACATTGAATCTAACTAGATTATCTCTGGTTTGATTCTCTATCACTATCTCAACAAGATCCAAGTTCTATTCAGAGTTATAGGCTTCTTTGTAATCTATCTAGCGAGAAAAGGTGTGATTGTAGCCTTGGAAATCAATCAAGCGAGAAAAGGTGTGATTGTAGCCTTGGAAATCAATTGGGTGAACTTATTGCCCCGGAAATCAAGTATGTCTACCCAGAGGATTATGATTCTGGAGGGTGTACCTCGTAGCCTTGAAACCGAGGGTTGTAATTGTTGAATTGCTTTTGAAAGGAAATCCGTACTTAGTTGTGCGGGACTGGATGTAGGGTAACTCCGAACCAGTATAAAATCCGGTGTGTTCTTTCCTTTACTGCATTTACTTTATTTCTGCATTTGTGTTTGTTTCTGTGATTATATCTGTGTCTGAATATTACATACATTTGTGTTCAAATTAACATAAACTCAAAAAGATTTAGTAATTTCTTATAAACACTATTCACCCCCTCCTCTAGTGTTATTCCTAGCCTTAAGATCCGTAATCCGCATTCCTCACATTTTGTATCAAAGCAAGGTTTTCAAAAGTTTCATAATCTGAATTTTGAAAAGTTTTCAAAATGGCTACCAACACTGGTACTGTTATTAACACTAGTATTCCTGTCACTAGTTCTTTTGTAGAAGGTCAGTCTACTACCAGACCACCACTTTTTAATGGCAGTATCTATGCATATTGGGCATGTAGGATGAAAATATATTTACAATCTGTAGGATTAGATACTTGGAATATCACTCAAACTGAATATTCTGAACCCATAACTAATTTTGCACAGTGGACCACAGAGCAAAAGACTGTTGCACAAAATAATTCTAAAGCAATGAATATTCTGTTTTGTTCACTTGATAGCAATGAATTTAATAGAGTGTCAGTTTGTAAGTCTGCATATGAAATCTGGAAAACTTTGCAAGTTACTCACGAAGGAACAAGCAAAGTTAAACAGACCAAAATTTCCATGCTCACAAATCAGTTTCAGTTATTTAAAATGAATACTAATGAGTCTATTTCAGATATGTATAGTCGATTTCAAGATATTGTGCATTCTTTAATATCCTTGGGAACGGAATTTTCGGAAGAAGATCAAGTCAGAAATTTTTTAAATTCTCTCACTCCAGAATGGGATCAAAAGACACTTGCAATTGAAGAGGCAAATGGCATCAGTACCTTAAAGATAGAAGAATTGATTGGAAATCTAATGTCGTTTGAAGTTCAAATGATCGGGAGAAGAGAAAGCAAAGCTTCTGAAAAGAAATCAATGGCAGTTAATGCATTAACCGACGGATCAGACTCAAACAGTGATAATGATGAAGAGATAGCATTTATGACCAGGAATTTTCGGAAATTCCTGAAATACAGAAAGATGAATAATCTTAAGAGAAACAACTATAAGAATTCTGGAAATCAGAGTGAAGTGCCAAACAATGTCAAGTGTTTCAACTGTGATGAACCAGGCCATATCAAAAGAGACTGTCTGTATCCAGAAAGGCAGAATCCTCCTATAAACAATGATTCAGTAAAGAAACGGAAGCGTGCATTTACTGCTACTCTAGATGACTCAGACTCATCCTCAAGCGATGATGATCAGAAGACAGATAACTCAAATTTGTGTTTCACGGCAGTTCACGACTTCAACAAATTCAAGGAAACGGACTCAGAAAAAGGTACACATTTACAATACAATTGATTGAAATTGCATGCTTAGAATTAGATGATTGATTGATTTTGAATTGGTGTGTTGATTGATTTTTAAATTTATTGTTATTATATTATTATTATTATTTTATTATTATTTTATTTGTATTATTTTTTAATAATATAATAATATTTTCTGGAATATACTATAATAATACTCCAGATATATATATAGACATTAAAATAATAAATAAATATATATATATATAGATATATTAGAATACTTAGGAAAAATAAATCATAGAAATTCATAGGCATATGTCGACACAGTCCCTACCGTGATGTCGACATAGGTACCAGAATTTGAAATTCAAAATTTGAATTCAAATGGTTGAATTTCCCTCCACCTTTTCATTTCATTCAATACTCTGAAAAGGCATCTTTTGACCAGAGAACATGTCTTTCAAAAATCTATTTATTCACTATCTTTTATCACAACTTTTCACTTTCATTTTCAAATTCAAACTCTTTCTTCAAAACTTCAAGCTCTCTATTCTCTACTTTAATGGCTTCTTCAAGCAACCCCTCCACCATGAGACTTTCCAGAAACTTGAAAGAGCAACTCCTCAATAATCCGGAGGCAATAAAAGCATACATCAATTATGCTAATTATGGAAAAGTCCATCCCGGAAAGTTTGCTATTTTTCAAGATTTTGCTTCTTATGAAATTGATACTCTTTTTGCAAACAATCAAATTCTTAGTCTTGTTGATTCTTCTCAAAATGATTTTGTTTGTTACCCAAATCTTTTTAAAATTTTCTATGCGAATCTCAATCGAGAATTTTATGAAGGAAATGATAAAGAAATTTGGAGTAGCGTCAAAGGCACTAAAATTGTTTTGAATTGTGATATTTTGGGTACCATTCTCAATTGCAAGAATACGGGAATGGATCTTTCTAGTTTTCAAATCGATGAACTTGATCGTGAGACATTTCATCATATTTTTGAAGGAGATGAAAACTTTGAATTTAAAACCGAAACTTTCGTCCTAAAGCAAGAATTGTCAATCTTCTTTTACAACATACTTTGACCCCAAGATCGGGAAATTTTAACAATCCTACTTCAAAAGTGTGCAAAGCACTTTTTGCTATTTTCGAAAATTATGATATCAATTGGGCGCAAGTTATTTTGGATGAACTTCATCCTAAAAATTTTGAAATGGGAGAAAATACTTTATACCATGGAATTTACCTTACTTGGATTTTCAACTATTTTGGAGTAAATTTCAAAGGAGAAGAATTTATTTCAAGAAAAGTTTTTAATATCTCAAACATTTCTCTCATGAAAATCCCATATGTTTTTCAACCTTATGAGACTCTTGCCGAAAAGGAAGAGCGTTTGGCTCATGAAGAAATGGAAGAAGAGGAAGAAGAAGAAGAAAGGGATGAAATGGAAATAGAAGAAGAAGAAGAAGGTGAAACATCCCTAGAAAATATTGAATATCCCTCCAATCCTACCAACAAAACCCTTCTCAAAAACCAAAAGATTATTGTTGAGAATCAACGGGTTCTTAAAAGATCCGTTAGTAAGAAGTTGGACAAAATATCATCCAAGATGAACAAGTTTTTCTCCAAAGTCAGCAAGAAACTTGGATTATCTTCATCTTCATCATCCTCTAACTAGTTCTATATTTTCATACCATGTCGAATTAGTTTAAGTTTGTTTTTTGAGTGTTTATGTAGTTGTTTATGATTAATCATTGTATCACTCTTCTATGCAATGAAATTGAATTTCCTTTCTGTTATTTAGCTTATCTTATCTCTTGAATAAATGTTAGTATATTATATAAATATATATATACACAATTATTCACAAAATCAAAATTACCATCAAATTTCACTACCTCATGTCGACATACCCCCCTTGACCATGTCGACATGTACTGGTCAGAAATGACACTTCATTTTGAATTTGAAATTTGAATAACTACCATATGTCTATTCATTTCAAATGAATTTCTACACCTATATATACCCATTTCTTCCAGAATTCATTACTTATTTCTTATCTATTCTATCTCTCATTCTTCTCACAATTTCAAAAATGGCTAATCTAATTCATAACTTATCTGAGAATCTTGAAGAAACTCTTAATTCATTCAAGAATATTCTCTTGTTCATTCTTCGTAACCAGCGTCACTTAGAATTGAGTCAAAAGCAGATGATCAAGGAGCAAGAAAGGCATTTCGATGCAATTCGATGGATGATTTATTCCCTGCACAAGGATGATAACGAAGCACATCCTCCTGTCTCTCTCACAAATGACAATGAAAATTGGGATACCATCAAAGCAGACCCTATTTTCGGAGAAGAAGGTTGGGTGGAAGTTCCCCGTAACGTTTAATTTGTTTGCTTTATTTAGTTACTTTGTTTGAATTGATTGCTTTGATTGAAATTGGTTGTTTTGATTGATTTGATTAACACTTGGTGTGGTTTGATGATTGTATAAATATACATTGATATATTTATAATCGTTGATTGAATATCATATCTATAAGTATAGTTATTTCTTATATACTCAATTATATAGTTTATTAATGCAGGTACTTGAGTACAAGAATGAGGGGGAGTTATATAGTTTGGAGTTAGTTTGTTTTTGTTGATGACAAAGGGGGAGAAATATAAAATAGGGTAGTTAGGCATAAATTAAGGGGGAGTTATTAGGATAGAAGTAATATTTTATAAACAAAGGTTGTCATCATCAAAAAGGGGGAGATTGTTAGTTCTTGAGATGATGGTTTTGATGACAACAACCTTAGAATAAGATTATAAAATATAAATACTAACATTATAGTTTAGATATATATGTATATGCAGGATTTAACCATGCAGGTACCAAGAATGAAGACTGTACAGTATAGAGATTCAAGATATCAAGATTGAAGACTCATGAGTATCAAGATTATCAAGAGTTTAAGATTTCAAGATAAGTATTGAGTCTAGAATTTTGTTAAAACTTCACAATAGCACTGAAATCTTCACTCCATTTTTCTTTTGGGATGGAACCCATTTCTACCTTTTTAGTGGCTTACAAACCCACGACAAGTAGCTTACAAACCTATGACAAGTGGCTTACAAACCCACGAACATCCTGGTTTTGTACAAGTTCTCGAGTCCTGATATGATGAGATATTCTGCAGGAAGAAGCTTGCAAAACTACTTCAAAATGTTTTTCAAAACTACTTCAGAATGATTTTCAAAACTGCTTTTCAAAATGTTTTAGCCTTAAAAATTATCTTTTCAAATGATTTTCAAAAAGATGTTTTAGCCTTAAAATATTCTTTGTTTTTGTTTTTAATAAACTCTTGTTTTAAACTATCTTTATACTTAGATTTAAATATAAAATTATAGTAAAATTATATATATATATTATTCTCTATATTTATCTATGTATTTTATCTATTGTCAAGTATATTTATAAAGTTTAAAATAGTTTTAATATAAGATAAAGGTTATTTTCAAAGAAAATCAAATCATCAAAAATTGCTTTGGGATGTCGACATGCCCTAGTACCCCATGTCGACATAGTGTCATTTAGGACCAAAAATTTGAATTTCAAAAGAAGTGTCTATTCGCCATAACCTTTCACGAATGGACATGACTGTTGTTCTTCTATAAATAGGGGTTAGTTTCAATGAATTTTACATCAGATTTTCTGGTTTTTCACTTCTCTTCTTCTTCCACATTTTCTTATTCAAAATCCTATCATCACTCTGCCGAAATCAACATTGAATCTAACTAGATTATCTCTGGTTTGATTCTCTATCACTATCTCAACAAGATCCAAGTGCTATTCAGAGTTATAGGCTTCTTTGTAATCTATCTAGCGAGAAAAGGTGTGATTGTAGCCTTGGAAATCAATCAAGCGAGAAAAGGTGTGATTGTAGCCTTGGAAATCAATTGGGTGAACTTATTGCCCCGGAAATCAAGTATGTCTACCCAGAGGATTGTGATTCTGGAGGGTGTACCTCGTAGCCTTGAAACCGAGGGTTGTAATTGTTGAATTGCTTTTGAAAGGAAATCCGTACTTAGTTGTGCGGGACTGGATGTAGGGTAACTCCGAACCAGTATAAAATTCGGTGTGTTCTTTTCTTTACTGCATTTACTTTATTTCTTCATCTGTGTTTGTTTCTGTGATTATATCTATGTCTGAATATTACATACATTTGTGTTCAAATTAACATAAACTCAAAAAGATTTAGTAATTTCTTATAAACACTATTCACCCCCCCTCTAGTGTTATTCCTAGCCTTAAGATCCGTAATCCGCATTCCTCACAGTTTCAAAACCTAATTCCATTGTATACAGAAGTTAGCTTTCAAAATCAAATTATATTCATTTAAATCCTTTTAATCGATTTCTACGCATTTCGATCCCGCACAATCAAACGATAAGTCCAATCAGTATGAAACTTGAAATTCTACAATAATTCGCTGCTTCGGATTCGATGAAACTAGTTTCTTTGAAATCCAAGACAGTGGCCAAAATGGCTATTTTCGTGCTAATTAAATAAATTATTATAAAATGGATTTAATCCCTTTTAAATTTAAATTTAAAAGTTAAAAAATTATCATTCTTGATTTTAAAGAAATTTATAATCCATCAGAAATAAAAGTTCCATGTCAAATTCAATATTTAAATATTGCACTAATTACAGCGTTCAATTACAACTATAATAAATTCATTAATTATAAATTGATTCATTTATTTTGATTTACATTTTTATTATTCAATCAATAATACCCTATGAATTTTATTAACATAAGTTTACATTTTATTACATTCATTATTTTACAGTTATCATCTTTTACCATTCTAACTGCGATATTTAATTACATTGAATTTTCATTGATTGCCAATTCAATATTCAAACAGATTAATTAATGAGATGATAATTAAAACAATTATTTTATAATAATAATCCATATCCATTAATTTATTGTTTACAACCAAGGGTTATAAATTGCTTACCAAAACTGATTTTTATATTCTATATTAACCTATGTCAATTTATAGCAATATAATTGCAACATTGAATTCGATATCAAATTTATTCCTTATTTACAATTATAACCAAAATTAACTTTACAATTATTTCAATTAATTGAAATTACATTAAAATAGTTGTTAATAACATTTAAACACTAAAATTAAATTATATTCTAATTAATTTCTCACTAATAAATCACAAATTTTAATTTCACAATATTAAATTCAAAATCTTTTTAAATTTAATAGTTTTTAATTATCAAATTTATAGGTCATTACACAAGTGTTAGACTAGTGGAGATCATGGTAAAGTTAGAGGAAGGAATAGAGTCTGAGGAGATGAAGCAATATGGGCTCGGTAGTGATGGTTGGCTCCCTAAGGATGAGAGATAATTTATGCCTGATGTCGATGGGTTAAGAGATAAGGTACTATGAGAGTGCCATTATTCGAGATTGACTATACATTTCGACGGTAATAATATGTACTGTGATATGAGACGGGCCTTTTATTAGGAAGGGATGAAGGAGGATGTTGGGGCATTCATCTTAAAGTGCATGAATTTTCAATTGGTAAAGATAAAGAAGAAGAACCCGAGTGGTTTGCTTCAAGCACTCAAGATTCTCGAGTGGAGGTAGGCACAAGTTTGATTCGATTTATCGATGGATTACTGAGGACCAGAGGAGGGTACGATAACATCTGGGTCATAATCGATAGATTGGCAAAGAGTGCTAGATTTATACCTATAAAGTCTAGTAGAACGACATCCAAATTAGCCGAGTTGTATATGAAGTGGGTTGTGTGATTCTATGGTATGTGAAGGGCATTGTTAGCGACCAAGACCCTTTGTTCACTAGCGGGCTTTGGAAGAGCTTATAAGAGGTGTTGGGGACAGAGCTGTATCTCAGTACATCTTATCACCCATAAACTGATGGGTAGACTGAGAGGGTGAATCCTATCTTGGTGGATCCCTTGCGTAATTTCATTCTCGACTTTGGTGGCTCGTGGGACGATCATTTGCGTTGAGTAGTGTTTGCATACAATAACAGTTATTGAGTGGTGGCTTTTGGAGTTATTTCAGGTCTGGGGAGGTATAGCTTTGGTTTTTTGAGAGCATAACTTAGTGTTTGGCCATAAAGTGATCAAATCAGAATTTGGACTTTGGAAGTTTTCTTTGCACGAAGCCATACAACTCAATGACGACTTAAGGAAATTTCGGGGTTCGTGTGGCGACTAATGAAGCAAAGGCATGATGCTTTGGTATGACGACTATGGAACTTTGTTATGGTGGCTCTGCAACTTAGGACGGGTGTCTAAAAGTACTTTGATGACGACAACTTAGCGATGAGAGTTTCGATGGTGATCCACAAGGACAAAATTCAATAATGAGGGCTTGTGAGCAGAGTTTGTGACTATATTCTACCATGGAGATAATCTATAATCTATATGGAATAGCAATTAAGTTCCACTAGAAAGATTCATGAAAAGGGACCATTGATAACTTGAAGGTTCTAGTGTGCTCGTACAAAAGGGCTACGTGGGTATTCCTATCTGGATTACGACTGCGTCTAGATCTTATGATTGTGGATTACCCTAGACTTTTGCGATTATGAGTCTAGTTCCTAGCCTTACAAAGTGGCATGGATTCAAGCACTAAGAAGTTGGGATTTGATGGATTCTATGGTTTTCAATTGTGCCATATGAGTTATCGTATATCCAACGCACACGAGTGATGGGGAGGATTGTTTGATGGATGCTATGTTTGCCATGATTTCTTATCACTCTAGGGTGTCACAAGATGTAGGTATTTCGACCATATACCTAGGTACTAGATATATGCTAATCTACCACCATCATCATATTAGGTGTACTACAATCAAAATACAGTATTCAATGTCTAGGTATACGGTCGAAATACCTACGTCGTGTGACACCCTTGAGTGATAAGCAACCATGGAAACATTAACATCCATCAAACAAACTTCACCATCACTCATGTGCGTTGGATATATGATAACTTGTATGGCACAGTTGCAAACCAGAGCATCAAATCTTGGCATTATTAGTGCTCGAATCCATGCCAGTTCGTAAGGTTAGGAACCAGACTCATATCGCAAAAGTTTAGGGTAATCCACATTGTAAGATCCAGATGCAGTTGTAATCCAGGTGGGTGTCCCCACATACCCCTTCTATACAAGCACACTAGAAACCTCCGAGTTATTAATGATCCCCTTTGCATGCATCTCCCTAGTGAAACTCGATCATTATTCCACATCAGCTATCTCCATAGTATAACATGGTCGCAAATTCTACTCACAAGCCCTCATGGTTGAATTTTTTCTTATAGATCACCATCACAACTTCCATCATTAAGTCACCGTCATCGAAATACCTATAGACACCCATTCTATGTTGTAGAGCCACTATAACAAAGTTTCAAAGACGTCATACCAAAGCATCATGCCATTGATTCATTAGTCGCTACACGAAAACCAAAATTGCCTTGAGTCATCCCGAAGTCATATGCCTTTGTTCTAAGAAAAAATCCCAAAGTCAAATTCTGCTTGAGTTACTTCATGTCCAAACCCGAAGTTATCATCTGAAAAACCTGAAGCTACACCTCCCTAGACCCGAAGCAACCCCAAAATCCACCGCTTCATTTCCTTGCTCAGTAAACCCTTGTTCGATCCCCAAGCAATACTCATCTTGTCCCAAAGCCAATCCAAATCCCTTCCAAACCCTCAGTTAATTTAGAAAGCAAATGATTATAAGTGATTATCTACTCTAATCTAGATCACAAATCATCGTTATAGGATCAAGAGTGCTTTATATTAAGAGGAAATCATGAATCACTCACTAAAATCGCTTCTCACTGCCTAGGCCACCATGTCCAAACTAATGTGCTTCTAAGCGTTAGAATTTCATCTCTAAATTGGTAGATGCATAGTCTTCTCTGTTAGCTTCGTAATGCCACTGATTTTGTGTGATTTCGTTAAGATTCGAGGAAGATACGTTTATTTTATTTTTCAGTATGAAAGAGGAT
This sequence comes from Allium fistulosum, assembly GCA_030737815.1. NCBI lineage: Eukaryota > Viridiplantae > Streptophyta > Magnoliopsida > Asparagales > Amaryllidaceae > Allium > Allium fistulosum. The sequence goes on along the minus strand of CM060903.1, from coordinate 871,877,760 downwards.
GAAGAGAAAGGGAATGAGCAGATTGTGGTTCCTAAATTGGTATGCCAGTTACGTATTCTGTTAATATAGGTAGAGGGAAAACAACTATAACTTGAATTCAAAAAACTTTGGCATCCATTCGCGTTAACATAGATTTGACCAAAACTTCATCATACAGACTCCAAATGAGCCAAACCAATATATTATGCGAATAAAAAAACGAGATGGTTGTAATGGCACTGGTTTCATCATCAAACACCAAAGCTGAAAAAATGACAACTTTACCCATTCTTATTTAATATTTATTTTATTATCACATTAAATCCAATTATTTCAACACTATTATATTATTGATTTTTAATTATAATATTTACCAAAAATTTTGGGTATTATATTCTCTACCCCTTAAAAGAATTTCATCCTCGAAATTCCTAAGGAACAAAAAATGTAATATAACTCTTATATCATTCGCCAAACATATATCAATCAAGTGAACAAAAATAGCATCCATTTATGTAATACATCCAAATTTGTTTAACAAAATAGTATGACCAGTATATAGATGTGAATGATACCATGAACTTGTAATTTCTTTTCCTACAATGCAAAAATGAAACTCATGCAACCAAATTAGGAGTGAGTCAGACATAAGTCTCGTGAGTGAGTGATAATTTACTCCACATATAACAAAAATAATACTATATCATGATATGAGTCTAAAGCTCGGTCACTTCATGTCCTACCTGCCACGTCATATCTGGTCATCATATACGTCTAGTTATATTGCATTAATTTCTAAGTGGACTCGCTTCCCTAGACCGACCTCATGTAATATAGTATCACCTATTGTCCATTGTCACGTAAATTACATATAAAACTCATTTCCTTAGACTGTCCAAAGCCTACAGGGTTGCATGTTGCCCTCGTACTAACCAGACTGATGCCCTGGGCCGCCTATTGCCTATAGGGTTTTTATGAGTGTTTTGGCCGAAGGAGTGTCAACTTGGAGTTACAAGGAAAGCGAAGAAGTGGAAACACCTTGGTTGAACAAGTAGGGAGGAAATATGAAGAATGGGAGCCTTTAATTCTCTATTTGGTAGTTAGAGTACCGGATAAAAACCCTTGTGTGGTGGTCCTACTATGAACGGAAAATATTGTTCAGTAGCTAGGGTACCGAAAAGGATATTTTTTCTGGTAGTGAGACTATCGGACAAGAATAATAGTTCGATGTTTATAATATTGCCGAACCAAAGAGTTAACAACTGAATAAATCCATAATTCTAGCTGCATCCATCCACCGAGTTAACTACAATCGAACTAATCAACTACTGTTGAACCAAACAGTACATATAAGGAAAAGCAATATTGAATAGTTAAATAAATGGAAGTTCTAGATCGTATCTTCTGTATATTGAAATAACCAAATCGGGCATGTTATGCAAGGAACTACCTAATTTATCAGCCTGACCTCCCTATATCTTCACTCTTATAAATATCCGAGCTTCCAGCAGTAATAGGGAGTCGAACAGGATATGCTAAATAGAAATTGCCAAATAGACAATTAGGGAGCTATAATTTACTCTAAATCTTTATATTTTGCATTCAAATCATTGTAAAACTAATATATAAAGAAGGAAATAAAAGACGAACAGTGGATGTATGCATATTCGAGGCGAACCCCAATAAATATATGTGTATTTTACTTTACTACTTTTATACTTCCATATTATTGTAAATTAATTAGAGGTGTTTGTCCATTTTCTATGCAAACAGGGTCGCTTACCATCCGCCTCCAGACTGGTCTGTCGAACCACTACAGGAGAGCAACGTAATATCTAAACTACTTGCTTATGTCACAGATCCATATCCGTATCCGTATCCATATCCATATTTATATCCATATCTGTATTTATATCCATAGCCACCCACAAGCTCCTTCAAGTTCAATTCCACCATCATATCATGTTTCTGTATCATAATAAGATACATATCCACTTTAAACAGCAACAAATCATTACACATATTCACTCAATTCATAACATCATCATTTTCCTAGTTAATAGCCTCCAAAGGCCTTCAGAAAACAAGAGGAACAAGAGTCAATTCAATAGTTATTATTTTAGATAGGCCCTTACGGGTCCAGGTTCAACGTGCCATGAAAATAAGGTCATCGGTGGACCGGTTGGCATGACTGGTGCACCAGTGTACATGTTTTTGGTGAAATTCTATGCCACGGATTATGATGCTCCACCACATCATTTCGCCATCAATGACCTCCAGCCTTCGGCCATCTGAGAACATCCCTAGTACCTAGCCTAGCATTTTAAAGTTCGGCTTAATAGTTTATTTCACCAACTTGGTGATATATTCCATATTTTGCAATAATTAAGTAAAATCTATTCTAATTCACTGTTAATTCCAATTTTCCCTAAATCCCTTGTTTAATCCGATTTTTTTAAATTCCTTATAAATGTTCATCTACTCCAATATAGCCAGTAATTCAAATATATATATATATATATATAAAGAATCAAAATTGCATTATAAGAGAAAGAAAGCATGAATCCCTCAATATATTGCTTCTCACTACCTAGATCTCTGCTGTTAGGCCTCCAAGTTGATGTAGATTCATAGTCATCCTTGCTAGCTTTGTGATGCCGCTAACCTCATGCCATTTCATTGAGTTTTGAGGGAGTTATCAAAGTTTGAATTCTTTTTGTAAAGAGGGAAAGAGAGGAAGTAGAAAGAATGCACCGGTTTTTGAAAACTGAGTTAGAGAGTACGTGACTTTTCCGTTTTAAACTAAGGAGGGAAAGTAACCACCATTTCAAATTCAAAATCCTAAGTTTTGGTGCCCGAATTAATTCAACACCTTTCAACCATAATTTCGTCATATGGACTCCAATCGAGGCAAACCAAAATACTATATGAATCAGAAAAATGAGTCAGTCAAAAGGACTCGGTTTCGTTGTCGAATTCTGAAGTTGGAAAATTAACAATTTTCCCCTTCTTATTTTTATTTTATTTTATTAATATTTTAAATTAAATTATTTTGACATTATTATTTTATTAATATTTAATTAAAATATTTACCAATTTCCCAATGTATTACATTCTCCCCCTTAAAAGAATTTCGTCCTTGACATTCTTAAAAGACAGAAAATGTAATATAATGTTTACTCATTCGCGAGACATATATCAGTCAAGTATACAATCATACCATCCAATTTATGCAAATAACATATAGATGTGAATGGTACAAACATCATATATATAGGAATAATGGCTTGTGCTTGCAGTTTTTACACCTGCGATGCTTAAATATGGCTAATGCATCCTATATGAATGCAATAAGATGACATATCAGGCATAATGCACAACACCTAATATAAGCATACATATATATATATATATATATATATTATATGAATGCAAATTCAACAATTAACAATTTCGCTCTAAACTAAGGAAATCAAACCAATTTCACCACCTTATCCCTACGTCGTTACACCCCACGCTCACAATACGGGTTGGAGAACGAGATGAACTTGGCTCAGATTCCAACTCTACCTCCTCTGATTGACTAGGTGCAATCACAGTCGTCGGGCTGTATACACATTTCATAAATGTGACACGTGAAATACGTTAAAGACCCTTGCCATCTTCTCAAGAAGTTCCACTCTATACGCCAAACTTCCTATCCTCTCCAATACGAGAATGGAACGAAAAATCTCGGTGCTAACTTCCTTGAATTTCCAAATCTTGTCACCCTGTTCAACAAAGAAACTTTAACAAAAACAAAATCTTCTACCTCAATTTACAAACCTTTCCTTCTCCTATCAGCGTATGACTTCTGCGATCTTATGCGGGTTTCGTCCTCTTCTTTATAAGTATCACCTTCTCTGTATTATCTCTATTCATATTTGAACCCAAAATAATTTCATCTATAGAGTCCTACCAGCGTGAAGGTGATTTACAGTCTTCCTTACAATGCTTTGAATGGTGCCATGCTTATACTTGCTTGGTAGTTATTATTATACGTGAACTCCACAGGAGGTAGATGGTCCTCCCAAGATCCTTCAAAATCTAATATACAATCCCCCAACAAGTCCTCTAATACGCCGTTACCCTTTTCGTTGATCAATCTACCTACGGGTGATATATTGTGCTTAGATTCAACTCAGTCCTCAATGCTTCCTATAGACTCCTCTAAAATTAACTCATGAAAAGTGAACCCCATTCACTCACTATACTGGTTGGAACTCCATGTAGTCTAACAACTTCTTTAACAAACTGCATCGCTAATGTCATCACCATTCTTGTACAATTCACTAGAATAAAATGTGCATTCATATGCTTGCATTTCCACTTTCACTCCAAGGTACTCTGTTCACAAGATCCATATACATGCACTCCCACTTCCTCTGAGGCACATCTTATGGAAGCAGTAGCCACTCGACTTTTTTTGTTCCACCATCACCCTTTGGCATGTCATACACTTCGCCTCTTACTCAGCAACCTACTTTTTCATCCCTGGCTAATAAAATATCCTCTTCACATCCTGATACATCTTATCTCCTTCTGAATGTATAATCATCCTAGAATGGTGAAACTCATCCAAGACTTCCTCTACCAACTCCTTAACATGTGGTACACATAGTTTCTCGTCTCTCCTCAAGTAACCCTTCTAGTCTTTGGAGTAATGATCCAAATGGCTCAATTGTTCACCCCATCTTAACTGCGCCATAATGCGAATAAACAATGCGTCATGCACTTGACTTAACCTAATATAATCCATCAGTGCAGGTCTAACCTCAATTGCAGCTAATAATCCAGGTATATACTCCAATCGAGGTCAAAAATTAAATTCTGATATAAACTCCAAATTCCTCCACTTTAACAAGATAGCATTCACCTTAACATGCCTCCTACTCAAAGCATCATTGACCGTGTTTCCTTTCCCTAGTATAAAAAATCCTAAAATTGTATAATGATAAGAATTCCATCCACCACTGCTGTCTTAAATGCAAATCCTTCTAAGAGAATAGGTACTTGAAAGATTTATAGTCTGTAAATAGCTCAAATCTCTCGTGCAACAAATAATGTCTCCACGACTTCAAGGAAAATATAATAGCAGCAAACTCAAAGTCATGCATTAGGTAATTCCTCTCATAATTCTTCAATTGGTGACTCGCATACACCACTGCTTTCCCTTTCTACTTAAGGAAATCGCCAAGACCAGTATCGTATGAATCAATATATACGATGAAAGTTTTGGTACCAATAGTGTAACACCCCCACTTCTCTACCCATACTACTCAAGAGTATGACTATGTAATACCGTCGAGTAATACGGTGAATGAAGTGATATGGGGCACACACGTGAATATTCTCTTAGACAACCACCGGTACGTATCTCAATATTGTGTCACTTACCATATCTGTACTCGGTCTTGGCATAAAGCAATAACATGTGTGCCTCCAGGATGAATAATACACAACCACAAATAATGCATATCAATCAGAGAACAAAGAGTCAGAACGCAGTAGATAAAATATAATATACATATCATACAGTATAATATATAGTCCAATAGGCTACAAAATGATGAGCATTAGCCCAATACAAGATATATCACTAAGTACATCAACTACTACTATATATAGCAAAACTACAAAATGGGTAAGGAATGTATCATCCTATCTCTCCTATTAGTTTCCTAAAAAGTCCATACTAAGAATCATCATCACTGGGTACCTACACTGGAAGTCACTCGGATTGACTCGAGTATTATAATGAACACACGGGTCAGACTATGTCTATTTATAATTTTTAACAAAAATGACAAGGAAATGTCCAAAATAGAATAAAAATATGATTTAATAGTGGAACCAAACTGACTATAGTTAGGAAGCCTGTCCAGATAGTCGCGAGAGATAAAAAGAAGTTGAGGAACAAGAAAGTCGGATTAGTGAAGGTCCAGTGGACTGACGATGATAGAGACTGTACTTGGAAGACTGAGAGCATGATTAGAAACGCTTATCCTGATTTTTTTGATGGTATGTTTTACCTTTGATTGTTTTGATGTGTACCTTATCGTAATTTCGGGTACGAAATTCTTTAAGGAGGGGAGATTGTAACACCCCATATTTTTAGTAACATTATTTAGGATATCTAATTAGTTAAATAAAATAAAATAAAATAATGTAAGTTGATTAGGAGATTGAGATTTGTGATTAATAAGGAGTAGCCATGCCATGTAAATGTGTAAATCAAAACGAGATAACATGAAATAAAATAGACAGAGGATATAAGCAAGGGAAAAATAGCAAAAAGGGGCTTCCTAATACCCAAAGCCCTTAGCCGTGTATCATCCCTTTCATTTCATTTACAAAAAAACAAAACTAAGTAGAGGCCGACCACCATTTTCAAGAGCAAGAGAAAGAAAGATAAAGGGAAAGCTTACAACATCAAATTCATTTCAAATCACAAACTCTTTAATCTCAAGCTAAGGTGAATAATGTATACATCTCATTTTATTATGGTTTTTGGTTTTAAGGTTAATCTGAACTTATTTTGCATGATTATGCCATGTTTTGAATGATTAAATGTTTATATATGCATGTTGATGATTTAGGCTTGTTCATATAGATTTTATGATATGTTTTAATGTAAAAACCATATTAAATGACATCCAAATGCCTTGCGATTTTAGATTTAGATCAAAAATGATATTTTAGAAATGGATTTCAATTTTCATAATTTTCTGAATTAATGTGGATTTTGTATTAATTTTCTAGTGACGAAAACGATTATTTGGGTTTTAAATTATTTACGGCTAAATAATTAATTATTTGGGTCTGAAATTAATATATGTTAGAAAACATATTAAATTCAGATTTCTGGAATTTTTGTAGAATTTTCCTAAGTGTTTTCATAGATATATAAAATTATTTAAGGTATGGGACTTAGATGTTTTATATATTTATGAAAGGAGAAGGTATTTTGTAAATAAAATAAATTGTTTATTTCTAAAATAATTAGCAGCACTTTTAGAAAAGAAAATTAGCAACCAATAAGATTTTGACAAACAAGGCAGGTTAGTTGAAAAGTATTTCTCTTTTAAGTTAAAAACAAATTTTACATGCTTTTTTCATGTTCACCGCTTTCGGCACCAGGGGTCCCGACCTAAGTGTTCTGCCACCAACTATCGAAACCAATGAGCATGGTATCAATACACTTGGTACGTAGCAAAGTGTTCAAAGGCGGAAGTAACTAGGTCGAAACGTTGTGTTCCAATGGGGTCGAATCATGCCTTTGATTTTAAATGAAATAGTGCCTCCTTTGCTTTCGAAGGGTTTGCTTTCAACTTGGTTGGCTTCTAACCTGGTCAAATGTTTTCAAATGAAAGTTTTCAAATGAAAGTTTTCAAATGTGTTGCGCCTTTGGTTTAAGTAAATGCTTTCGAAGGGATGAAACCCCAATCTACCGCTTTTCTACCTTTCGAAGTCAATGGTTTCGGAAGTTATACTTTGATTTTAAAAACTTGGCCACTTCTCCAATGCTTTTAGAAGGTTGGTTTCGACACCATCTTTACTTAGGAATAACTTTCGAAAGATAGGCTTTCGACTTAAATGGTTTTAATGATCCTTTTGCTTTGACTGAAGTATAACCCAAATGGTTTCGAAGGAGATGGTTTTAATTAGTTTCGAAAGTTGTTTTCCACATGTTTTAAAATGAACCCAAATGCTTTCGAAAGGTTTGCTGTTTACAAAGGTTTGATACTTTCGAAAGGTTTTAAATGATGGTTTTGAAGGGGTGCTTCCTCAATGCTTTCGAAAGGTTTAAAGTAAGGTTCCTAAGGGGTAGTTCCCCAATGGTTTCAAAAGGTTGAAAGGAAAGGTTTTCCAAAGGTTTCAAAAGGCGATGTTTAAAGGTTTTAAAAGAAATATGTCTAAGGTTTTAAAGCTTTCGAAAGGAAGGTTTTTCAAGGGTTCTGAAAGGTTTTGAGAATGGTTTTGAAAGGAAGGTTTTGGCCGTTCGGCCTAGGTGGAATAAAAGGTTTTACTTGGTTTCAAAAGAGGTGCTTTCAATGGTTTAGAAAGGAGTACTTTCAATGGATTCGAAAGGGGTACTTTCAAAACTTTAAATATTTTCATCAACTAAGGTTTGAGTAAAGTATACATATAATGTAACGACCTGCCTTTTTGGACGTTTTAAGCAGACACACATGTCAAACTTAAACGTTACAAAGGGGCAGATTGTTATTGGGATTAATAAGAAAAAGCAAAGAAAAAAAACAAAACAGTATCTCGCAGCGGAATGACAAAATATAATAATCAAATAACAGTTCATGAAGCTGTTTACAAAACATTTGATTATACTGATACAACACAGAATCAGAGTTACACATATCAGAGATAAATAAATAATGCAGCGGAATAGTATGAATGCAGTGGAATAAATATAGTAAATAATAGTAGCACAAATCTTCATCTTCATCCTCCAGAAATAAGGTCTTCAAATCCTGAAATGCTCAGGCCGACCCAAGCAAATTGAAAAGAAAAAACACTCGAGTCAGAACTAAAAAGATCTTGTGTGGGTTAAATCAACGGTAAATACGAGTGTGACGGCGTCAGAGATGTTTACGGGGTTTGACATCTCCTATCCAGTGTCTAACGTGGGTGCAATAACTTAAGAGATGTTCAGGATTCACATCTCCTAAGGATCCATTAAACTATCTACTATGTAGTACAATACGCTATTATAATAGTGTCTATAGTAAAGTAAAGTATTAAAATAGCGTTAAGGCGTTACCCATATCCCCCTTAACACATTTTATATAATGCCGTAGTCTATACAGATACTTTAAACTCTACCCGCAGGTGGGCTATCAGGGAGCACTCCATAGGTACGACACAAAACAAACTCGTAGAAGGGGCTCTCGGGCATGTTAACACAGCACTCGAGGTAATGCCAGGGTGGATGTATCAATTGTGGATTCGGGCTGGTGGTAACGCATAGCAGCTACTACGCCCACCTCGGACACACTCCCATAATCAAAATCAAGGGTGGCCACCAAATCAATCACAAAGTAATAGAATGGTATCGAAGAAATGTGACCGATCGGAGGTGCGACCTCACTTGGCCCGGCGTGGCTCTTGTTTTAGTCACATCTAAGCTGACTTACGAGAGTTAGGGTCATGTCATAACTCATACAGAAATCGTTCACCAAACCATCCTACTTCATTTCTGGAATCCCCACCACGTACACAGTTGTTAAAGTGGTTTTCGGTATTGGCAGAGAGTATGACAATATCCGATCCCGATTTATTTAACAACCAAACGCTTATTTCACACCGGATGGTTCTTTTACATTTCAAAAGTAAATTCACAATTTATATCAAAATATCGTATTCTTAAAACCATATTACTTTCGAAATCATATTCACCCTTTTTATATCATATCGTTTCCGAAATCATAATTTCTTTCAAAAAAAATATTTCCAATTTTGGTTAAATCATCACATCAAAATCATCATATTCAATTAATTATAACATTCAAATCCCAACTTAGGTTACAACATCATTTAACCGTATTTGCTTTCAAACCAATGAATTTGAATATAAACACTTCCCCTTAAATTAGTCTGAAAATTTAGAAAATAGTTTAAATGGTTATAAATAGTTAAATAGATTTTTAAATAGTTAAAATACTCTAAGATATTTAAAATATATTTAAAATATTTTTAAATTGATTTTGGATAGTTAAATAGAATTAAAATAGATTAAATAAAATTAAAATAGATTAAATAGCTTTAAAATAGATTAATTAGAATTAAAATAAATTAAAATGGTTTAATTAGTTTAAAATAAATTAAATTGGTTTAAAATAGGTTAAAATAATTTATATAGTTAATATTGGTTAAATAGTTTAATAAATTTGAAAATCTTAATAATTAGAAATTTTAAAATAGTTTATATTAAAATATGGATTTGAAATTAGTATCAATTTAAACTATTTATTTCATTTTCACACATTTGAACCATTTAAATTTCTAAATCAACAAAACCCAATTTTAAATCTTCCAATCCAAATTCTCAATAAAATTATTTAATTCCCACATCGATTTTAAATCCCTGTTTGAAATATCAATTAAAACTACTCCAATTTCAATACGTTTCAAAGTTATATTTCAAATCATTTTAATACTCAATTCCAACAAATTTCAATTATACTTCAAAATTCAACTTTAAAATTTAAATTTAATACCTTTAAAACAATTCCTTTAAACCAAATTCAATCTTAACATTAAACTTGCATATCGATAATAATTCAATTTACTTGAATCAAATCATTACTTCAAAATATCGTTTAACTAAATTCAAAAGGTAAGGATTTTAAAATCATTTAATTTAACCAATCCGGTGTCCGTATATAATTCTCTACCCTAGGGTTAAGTGATATGGATATTTATCATTTCAATCCGCAATTTGCAATTTTACGGTTATATATCATTTCAAACCGCAATCCCGAACTAAATAAAATCCATAAAATCACTCGAGTCTATCATTTCAACCCATAATGATTTTTCCCTAATCTATAGAACATTCGGGTATGTATCATTTCAACCCATAGGGAACTTGCAGTGTTATAAAAATATAAAATACAACATCCAATCATCCAATATCAACAACCAAAATCCATCACAACATCATCCAAATCAATCAAATATGTAACAACCCGATATTTTCAACCATTCGCATCCATTATAAGTGTATAGGTAGACACTCATGCCGGAGTTGAATTGCTCAAAATACCGCGTTGTAATTAAAATTTGGCAAATCTCAGAATATACAGTAAATAAATATAATCACAGATCACAAACACAGAGTAAAATAATGCAGCGGAAGTAAAAGAGATAGTAGTTCATGAAGCTACTATGTAAATATATCAGAGTTACATAAGATACAACAGAAGAAATAGAGTACAACAGAAGTATCAATAAGATAACCAAGTACAAGCTGAACAGAGCAACATAACTGAAGTAGATAGAACAAGACTAGCAGATAATCTCCAGCGATTCAAATCTCCAGAAGGTGGAAATCCAAATCTGTGAATAACTCAGGCTGACCCGAGCGTAAAGCAAAACACAAAACACTCGAGTCAGGACAATATATACTTATATAATGTAAACCAACTCAAGTGAACTGTAATAAAGGTACAAGTAACTTAGAAGATGCTTGGGACCGCCCATCCTCTAAGGATCCGTTAAACTATCTACTATGTAGTAATATTCGATATTATAATAGTGTCTAAATAAGTAAAGTATAATCATATCGGAAAATAGCGTTAAGGGGATGGAGAACCTTAACGCGGTCGGATCTTAAAATCATAATCGTAGTAAAGCTCGATATGGTAGGTGACACGGCACAACTAGGCAATGCCAGGGTAGATATACCAATTACGCATCCGGACTGGTGGTGACGCATAGCAGCCACTACCGCCCACCTCGAACAACACTCCCAAATCAAGGGTGCGCACCAAATCAATCACAAGTAATAGAATGGTATCGAAGAAGTGTGTCCGATCAGAGGTGCTACCTCATTGGTCCGTCAATCGCTCCTGTTTTAGCCACCTTATGCCAACTCACGGGAGTTGGGTCCACGTATATACCTTAGGATCGTCGCCACCATCCTACTTCATTCTGGAATCTCCACCGCGTACACGGTTGCCAAAGTGGTTTTCGGTAAGACAGAGAGTATGTCCATATCCGATCCCGGTCTCTTTAACAACCCAACGTTATTATAACCCGTGGTTATAACTTTTAAAAACAATACTTTACTTCAAAATAAAATATCATTTCAAACCATATCTTTATCAAAATAAAGATTAAATCAATTCCAAACCATTTCCATATATTTAAATTTTCATATAATTTCAAAACTTCATTTCAAATCATTTTAATATAATAAAATATCATATCCTTACAAAACTTCATTTCAATTCATTTTAATAAAATAAAATATCCTATCAGTTCAAATCCAATATTCAACTTTAAATACCTTTTAAATTCAAAGATATCGTTCATTTACTATCATTTCAAATCACCTTTAAATAGTTTATATTCCAATCAAAATAATTCATTTAAACCTTTTAAAAGTGTAATTATTATATTTTCAAATCAAGTATTCAATTTCCAAAGTTTCAAACCATTCTGAGTTCGTTTACTAAGTCAAAAACCCTAATTATTAAAATTTCAGCATTTCACAGCATTTAAAAACAACTGCTATAAGTTATATTTGAAAACATTTTTTTATTCAGCAAAGACAGCACTTAAAACTGCTGTTAAAACTCAGTTTTAGTTGAATTATAGTTCAAAACAGAAAAGACAGCAATTCTGAAGTGCTGCGGTAGTTCAGATTTCAAAACAAGGGTTAAATTTGGTTTCAGCAAAGACTGCAGACCATTATAGCATTTCCAGAGAATGCTATAGTAGACCTGGGTTCAATATTAGCCTATAAGTTCAACTGCAGCAACTGCAGCATTTCAGAAATGCTGTAGTAGCCCTTTTATTCAAATTTTAGTGTAATTCAGAACCATAGCATTTCTGAATGCTATTAAAAGTGATTTCCAGCTTTTAGTGTATTTCCAGCAATTAAATAACTTCATTTTAAACTCTTTAAACATTTTAAAAATCATAATTTAACTTTTAAAATGTTTATTTACATATCATTTAACATGTATCTTTTTCACAATAAATTTCTTATAATTAAATCCAATTTTCAACAATTTACTTAATAAATTTAAGTGTAAAAGTTTCCAATTCTTCACATTTCAACAAATAACTTAACACTTCAAATTTAAATTACCATTTCACAAATTTAACTAAATTTCCAATTTTATTTAATTAACTAAAACCTCTAATTAAAACCAAATTTCACATTTCCAAGTCAAGTTATATTTTAAAAGATCACTTTTAAACATTCATTTATTTAACCACTTAAATTCATAGAAAAAATCAATAATACTTTAATAAATCACTTAAATTCACATTTAATCAAATTTTCATATTTACCATTTCCAAATAAAATTTAATATCCATTTTATTTATATAACTTAAATATCATTTTTAACCAAATTCCAAATTTCCAACTTAAGTTATATTTCAAAAATCCAGTTAAACCATTCATTAATTACATTTTTAACACATAGAAAAATCATAATTTCTTTATTTTAAACATTTCAAAATCTATTTAAATCAAATTTCATAATTTTATATTTTTTTTAAAATACTTAAAAATATTCAAAACACTTTATAAAATAACCACGAGCCTGTATATAATTTTCTAACCTAGGTCAAGTGATACGGATATGTATCATTTCAATCCGCAGTTAAAAAAGAAAAATCCGGGTTCTATCATTTCAAACCCGCAATCCCAAGTTAAAATAATTTAAATAAAAATCATTCAGGCCTATCATTTCAGCCCATAACGATTTTTCCCTATTCTAAAGTCCGTTCGGGTATGTATCATTTCAACCCATAGTGATTCTAGTCTACAGGGAACTTGCAATGGTGATAACAGATATAAATAACAGAATAACATTAAATAACAGTAACATATGATATAACAGGTGTAATAATAGGTGTGAACATCATATGATAATAATATAAACATATATAACATGATGATATATTTCTACAGATTCACAGGGTGTCAATTTACTAGTTATATAGGTACATATTGTCTGGTGAGAATAACTCACCTGTTCAGAGCTGGAGATATCCACCAAAGCACACAACACAAACATAATGAAGGCATGATGACATGGATATGACTTGAGAGTGGAGAGCCAAAGAAATTGGACTTGTTCAAATATTTACACAAAACAATACAAGCATATGTAAGTTTCAACTCGAATTAAACATCAAATAACATTAGAATTCAAAGCCCAAAACAATGCCAATTTCTTTGCACTTGTTCTCAACCTCATATGCTTCAGTTAGACATGTGTTAAGCTCAGCCAAGGCAGGTGATTGGGTCTGGTTTGGGTCACAAAAGGGTCGGCCATCATGGGTATCAAGGTGAATAGGTATAGGTGCAACACTTTACAAAACAAGGCAAATATCATCACATCTTGGCTCTTATTGGGCTCGGCCTCAAGCTCTATGTTCATGGCCTGATGTCCAGATAGTGGTGGCTGATGTGGCAGAGGTTGGAGGTTAGGTCAGAGGTGGTGGTGGTGGAGGAAGTGGTGGCTAGAGGTTGATTGAAGGTGGTGGAGCAAAACTAGGTCATCTAGTGTACATAGGAATGGTTTTGGTGCAATTTTGTGATGATCTCATGCCATGGTGTGGTCGACCTGGTGGGGTGATGGTCTGGAGGTGGTGATGGTCAGCATACGTGGTGGTGGAGGTCGGCCAAGGGCTGGTGTAGGAGGAGCTGATCAAAATAGTGGAGAACAAATGCAAAGATCAAGTAGAAATATAGGAAAAACAAAGAAAAAGAGAAGAGATTACCTAACTTTTGATCAAACAAATGATGATAGCCGTGTATTTTTGTTTGAGGAATGATAAGTTCACGTGAAAGAGAAAAGAAATTAAGGAGGTACGGCTGAAAATGAGAAACAAAGGCACGGCCAAGCAATTAAGAAAGGAGTTTGGAAAGGGAAAGGTCGGAAATGCAAAGAGACTTTGGAATTTCAAAAGTTTAAAACTCTTCGAATTTCTTCTATTCTCTTTTTATAAGTTTAAATATCTGAATATAATTAAAAATTCAGTTTCAATTCGAAAATGTAACAAAAATAAAAAAATATAAATAAATAAATATTAATAATATATGCTAAAATAAGAAATTAGCACAAAAATGAAAACTAGTCTAGAAAATTTGAAAATAAACAGAATAAATTTTGGAAAATTCATATGGACTTGTAAAACATTTATAAACAAAGATAATAACATAAAATAAAAATGCATTCACAAAATGAATAAATAAATTTTAATTAAATATAATTTAATTGAACAAAATAGCAGAAAAATAGAAACTAGCCTTTAAAAATAGAAAATAAATTCAATACGCTTTGGAAAAATTATATAATCACTTTAAATTATTTAAAAGACAAAATTATACATAAAATAAAATATTAACATATATTAGAACAAAATATGACAAATAAAATATAATTTATATGTTTTTAAAATAAATAATATTGCAAAATAAACAGTTTATACACAAAATTGAAAATTACATAACTTCTACAATATAAGTCCGTTTTCAACGAAACGAAAAGCAGTATTCATGGAATTAAATCTATTTTCATAATAAAAGATAAAATTTAAGAATTTTAAATATTTAAATTTAAAGTTTAAAAGTCAAAGTTTGACCAGTTTGAACAGAAATTCACTTTACAGTAAAATATCCAATTTTTACCAGTTTGAAATTATAATTTACATAACAATCAAAATATATATTTAGAAATGAAATATTTGAAACAAAACAAGTTTAAAAATAATTTCAAATTAAAATAAAGTTTTTCAATCAGGAAATTCAATTTAACAGAAATAAAATATAAAATAAAATAAGCCTAAAATGTAGGGTTGTTACAAAATAAATTACAGCAATTAACATATTATCATTAACAGGAATTAACTGCAATTTAAATTCAATAATACATTAAATAACAATAAATTCAAGATAAATTCAAATTAACCTGAATGACGATTTAAATATACCAAACAGCCATAAATAAATTACTAAACACATCACAAATTTAATTTAACTAACATGAGAAATTTTAGAAGTTGTGAGCGGGTCAAATCACTCACCTTCGATTTTAAATCGAATAAAAATCCAATTTAAGCCCAAAATTCCAACAGTCTCAAAATTCGTCCAAACCAATGTCAAAATGTTCGGAATTTCAATACGATCCCAGCGGAATAAACCGCGCATGAAACGGACCTCGTATGCAAAAGTTATGCAAATTAGAACAATACAATTTAAAAATATGAAAATAAACAAAACAAATAAAAAAACACGTCAGCAATCACAGTTTCACAAAATCCTACCCTTCCATCTGAATACGTGATCAAACCCATGGGTAGCCGCCACCTTTAGGCAATTGTCGCACCGCCTCCACCAGGTTCCAAGACAATCGACCATCGCCACTGCAACGCTCATGTCTAGGCGACCCCACGGCCTAAGCACCATCACTTTCGGCCCCTCCACGAGACCACGCCGCCGTTGCCGTATGTTCGCCATTCATGGCAAATTCCGGCCAAGTTGAGACAAACGAAGGTCACCCCTTCGACCTACACTCCATCACCTTCCCAACGCCGCTAGCTGATCACCCTACAGTCGTAGATCCGTCGTTGGATCGACCAAAATCCAATATGGATGGCCGGAATTGATTTGCGATTTCTAGACAAAAGATGATCTGAATCGAAAAACGAATACCACTAGTGAATTGCACTTGTCGAGAGCTTCGAAACGGTATATAGTTTGATAGGGTTTGGAGGAGTTTGATTTTTGGGATTGAATTTGAAATTGAATTTGCAATTTGGGAATTAGGGTTTTGATTGTCTGCCATTGGAAAGAGGAGATGAGAAAGAAATGAACATATAGGAAAATGAAAATAAGAAGTAGCTAGGGTTTATAACGGGCTATTTATAAGAAAAGCTGAAAAAATAGAATGAATGGACCAGATTGATTTACACGTTGAACAATAAATGACCTGAAAAGCCCGTTCTGTCTCCGGAACGAAAATGGGTCACCCATATATCAAAATAGATGTTTTCAATATTTTTAAACTCAATGGAAAAGGTTTCATGTCCTAATTCCATCATGTGAAGAAGTTAACTTAAAATCAGCTTATTTCAAATTGATTTGAATTGATTTCAATTAAGTTGATTTCTAGGCGTTTTGAGTCCGTACGATCCAATGACAAGTCTGATCGCTACGAAACTTGAACCCTTACAATAATTCACCGTTACGGATCCGATGAAACTGGTTTCGTCAGAATCTAAAACAGTGGCCAAAATGGCTATTTTCACATTAATTGAATAAATTAAAATTAATTAATTAAATCAATTTTCATTCAAATTTGATAGTTACCCAATTTCATCATTTTAATCACTTAGACATTTCCAATGACTTAATACAAGTTTATATAACAATTCAGTGTTGGTTATTATACTAATTACAGTGTTCAATTTACACTGTAATTAAATCCAATTATTTAAAATTTAATTCCAATAAATTGATTTAATTTAATTTCAATCTTTATATTCAATCAATTATTACTCAAATTGCATAGTTAATGTTTGTTGATGTCTTATTTCACTAATATGCTGCAATTTCCATCTTTTATTTGTATTAACTACTATATTTCAATTTTATTGGATTTTTTTGTCAATTTTACACATTTATTATAATTTAAAATCCCAATTAATTAATTTATCTTGGTTTCATTATTTTATTAATCAATTATTACCTTATGAATAAAATTAACATTTCTATTCATTTTATTACGTTCACAAATTTTAGTTATTGTCTTAACTCACATTAATGTAGCATTTAATTATAACCGATTTCCAATTAAATTTAACAGACTAAATAAAAAGGTAACATATAATAATTGTTACCATTAACTTTTAATCACACTTATAAGTTATTATTTACAACCAATGTTACAATTGCTTACATACCACTGATTTTATCCAATCATCATTAACTATATACTATTTCACAAATGAGTTCACTATTTACATTTGTTTTCTTATATTCAATTTATAACCAAGTTATAACATTTACATTATTTCATTTATTTGAACTTCCATAAAAATGTTATCAATTTCTTAAATTAACCTTATTCCATTTCATTCTGGTTATTATTTTCATTAATAAATCACAAATTTTTATTTCTTCCAATATTAAATCACCAAAATCTTATTAAAATAACAATTTTTAATTATCGAAAATTACGGGTCGTTACATATAACATGGCAAGGTGATTTTGAGTAAAGCATAAAGTATATGTATTTTCCTTGTGTGAGTTAGATTTAATGGTTTTAAATTAGTTTGAAAAGGTTTTCAAGGAAAATTTATGGGAAGGTTTCCCTAAGTAAAATGACTCATATATTATAATACCATATGAGACTAGTATCCGGTCGCACCCTATACAGTAGCTATAAGCCCTAGCTAATTTAATCCAAAATTCTAGTGTGCAGGGCTTTGTCACATGTAAGACTAAAATTACGATTACATGTAGAAGGGATTATATGTTTGTATACATATAGGTTATTGGTGAGCCCACAAAACCATTGGGATCAAGTGATCTTGGGAGATGTTAAGTTAGGGACAGAGCGTCCAGAAAGTATTTAATAGATAGTTAAGGGCAAACCTTCCAGAAGTGGTGTGTCTAACAGATGTTAGATTATTTTGTTATATTGTCTGGTAGGCCCGAGTTAGCCAAAGGTTAGTAGTTAGCCAAACAGAACTATAGTGTTCGAACAGATAGTTCATTTATTACCAGAGATGTATATTTACATGATATTGCTTTACAGTTTTAACCAGTTTTGGTTGAAGAATAAAGGTTTACAAGAGATATGTTTTAAAAGGATATTAGTGAGGGGAAACCCGTTCCCCTAAGCAGCGTGGTCTCACTTAATATCAAATAACCGAGATGTATAGTATTATTCACACCAGACTTTATGTCTGACTCAAAGTTTATGTTTTTCCCCTTAAACTCTCGGGTGCTCAAAATTGATTTGAGTAGGCCGAGGTTTGAGGTTTTACAGGTTTTAGTAGTTTGACGAATAAAGCTTCCAGAGACGAGCAAGTGGCTGACGGATAACTATTTAAGAGTTGTTGTTTTTGTTTGTTTTATTCCGCCGTGTTGTATTTAAGACAGTTATGTCTATTTAGTACTATGGTCAACCAAGGGGGCATCATCATAGTCGCTCTTGGTGTATTTATGTAATAATTATATTTTATCTGAACCTGAGAAACGATTATGGGATTATGTAATTTGAATATGAAACATGTGTTTTGCAAGGTAATCAGTAAAATGTTGTTTTTGAAATCGGTGATTTTGTTTCATATTCAAGTGCTTCTAATATTATGGATACCATTAACATTACCGTATTGGTCACCAGAAGTTAATACTATGGATGACTACAACATCTGTAGCGCTTAGCTTCGGGCCTACAGATAGTAGATGTTACAACTTGGTATCAGAGCATAGGTTTATGAAAAACTTTAACTAAAAGTGATTTTTGAAAAACATAATCCTTAGGAATTAGAGAATAGATGGGGTATGGGATAACGGTATAGTAACGTACTTGTATTTGTTACATACAAGTATGTGCTATATCTTAAGTTTCCTATCTCTCTTAGGTTATTCTTCTGTATCTCAAAAGGCTTGTATAAAGATATAGACGCTAGAAGTGGAAGAGTTATCTTGAAGGAAGCACCATCACAAATGGAAATGCCAGGCCGAATACTAGGAGAAACGAAGGTCGGGCACAAGTAGGGAATGTTGGTGCTGGAGTCCCATAAGTGGATATGGGAGCTATGTATCAGTTTTTCGTGAATATGATGCAAGCTGGAATTGCTGCTGGGGTGATTGGAGGAAATGCTAGAGTAGGAGGAGTTCAGGAAGCTCTAGCGGTCAACCATTATGCTATGTTAAGTAGAGATTATGCTAGGCTTGAAGGAAAGCCATTTATTGGAACGGAGGAAGCTATTGAAGTGGAAAACTGGTTGTTGCACTATGAGAGGATCTTTATAGACATAGGGCTCAATGATGAGCAAAAAAGGAGGCTTGCTTCGAGACAGCTTCAAGGAGCAGCTTTATTTTGGTGGAATAGTGTAACAATTGGAGTAAATGAAGAGGAGATGACATGGACCGAGTTTAGGAGAAGGTTTCATGAGAGGTTCATGTCTGTGATGGCGCAGTCTGTTTTGATCGAAAAGTTTGCTGAGTTACAGCAAGGAGAAATGTCTATTTTGGAGTATGCTAGTAGGTTTGAAGAGTTGGCTATATATGGATATGCCACTGTTGATACAGTGAGGAAGAGGAATGAGAAGTTCATAAGGGTGTTGAAGCCTGAGTTGGCAAGGGATACATTCCCTCATATCAGAGATCCTTGTGATGTGGTTGTAGAGACAGATTTGAGACACAAGGAGATGCTTGCTTTTCTAGAGAAGAGTAAGGCGAAGGAGATCCAGTTTGGGCAAGGTCAGAAGAGGAAGTTCTTTCACAAGAAGGGTGCTCAAAAAGGTGGAGCATCAAAAAAAGGGAAGTCTGAAGTAGTTTTGTAACATCCCGCCTTTTTGTACGTTTTAAGCAGACACACGTGCCGACTCAAACCATACAGAAGGGCGGATTGTTATTGGGGTGAATAAGACAAAACAGAGAAAGAAAAAAAACAGAATCTCACAGCGGAATGACAAAATATAATAATCAAATAACAGTTCATGAAGCTGTATACAAAACATTTGATTATACTTATACAATACAAAATTAGAGTTACACATATCAGAGATAAACAAATAATAATGCAGTGGAACAGTATGATGCAGTTGTATAATAGAGTAAATAATAATACAATCTTCGTCTTCGTCCTCCAGAAATAAGTCTTCGAATCCTAAAATGCTCAGGCTGACCCAAGCGAATTGAAAAGACAAAACACTCGAGTCAGAACTAAAAGATCTTATGTAAGTTAAATCAACGGTAAATAAATAAATATGAGTGGAACAACGTCGGAGATGTTTACGGGGTTTGACATCTCCTATCCAGTGTCTAACGTGAGTGCAGTAACTTAATAGATGTTCAGGATTCACATCTCCTAAAGATCCGTTAAACTATCTACTATGTAGTACAATACGCTATTATAATATGTCTACAGTAAGATAAACTATTAAAATAGCGTTAAGGCGTTACCCATTTCCCCCTTAACACATTTTATAATGCCAATAGTCTATACAGTACCGTAACTCCCCGTAAACTGGGGCCGCCAGAGGATACCCCATAGGTACGACATAAAACAAACTCATAGAAGGCGTGCTAGGGTAGGTGACACGGCACAACTAGGCAATGCCAGGGTAGATATACCAATTACACTTCTGGACTGGTGGTAACGCATAGCAGCTACTACCGCCCCACCTCGGAACACACTCCCAAATCAAAAATCGAGGGTGGCCACCAAATCAATCGCAAAGTCAGAATATAGTATCGAAGGAATGTACCCGATCGGAGGAATGACCTCACTTAGCCCGTCAATTGCTCCTGTTTGAGCCACCTTAAGCTAACTCATGGGAGTCAGGTCCACGTATATACCTCATATAGGATCGTCGCCAACCATCCTACTTCATTCTGGAATCTCCACCGCGTACACAGTTGTCAAAGTGGTTTTCGGTATTGGCAGAGAATATGACAATATCCGATTTCGGTCTCTTTAACAACCAATCGCTTATTATACACCAGACGGTTCTTTTACATTTTCAAAATCATTTCATAATTGATATCCAAATATCATATTCAATTCAAATCATATCATTTTCGAAATCATTACTTACTTTCGAAATAATATTCACCTTTGAAATCATAGTTCGAAATTATATTAGGCGTATTTCCAAAATAGGTTAAACTCTCATTTCAAAATATCATATTAAACCAAATATGTTATTTAAATCCCAACTTAGGCTATAACATCATTAACCATATTCACTAAAAATAAAATCGAGAATTTGAATATAAACCCATCCATTTACTTAGTTTGGAATTTAGAAGAAAATAGTTTAAAATAATTATAAATAGTTATAAATGGTTAATATAGATTTAAAATAGATTAAAATATAATTAAAATAGATTAAATTGCTTTAAAATAGATTAATTAGATTTAAAATAAGTTAAAACAGGTTAATTAGTTTAAATAAATTAAATGGTTTAAAATAGATTAAAATGATTTAATATAATTAATACAGGTTAAAATAGTTTAATACTTTTGAAAATCTTAAAATTAGAAGTTTTTAAAATATTTTTTTTAAAACAGTTTATATAAAAATATGAATTTGGAATTAATATCAAATTAAACTATTCATTTCATTTCAACACATTTGGACCATTTTAAATTTTCGAGTCAACAAACGAAATTCTGAACCTTTAAATTTAACATTTCAATAAACTATTGAATTTCATATCGTTCAATCCATGTTCAAAATCAATTCGGATTACTCCAATTTCAAAATATTTCAAAGTATTTTCAAACAACTTCAATAACTTAATTTCGATAGAATTTCATTTATACTTAAAATTTTACTTTAACTTCCAATTTAATTTCTTAAAGCAATTCCTTTTAAACCATTTCACATTTCATTATAAACTTGATTTTCCAATCATAATTCAATTTACATAAATCAAATTTTATTTCAAAATATCATTTAATTAAATTCGAAAATTAAGGATTTAAAAATCATTTTATTTAACCAATCCGGTGTCCGTATATAATTCTCTACCCTAGGGTTAAGTGATACAGATATTTATCATTTCAATCCACAATTTAAAATTTTACGGTTATATATCATTTCAAACTGCAATCCTGAATTAATAATAAAATCCATAAAATCGCTTGAGTCTATCATTTCAACCCATAACGATTTTTCCTTAATCTATTGATCATTCAGGTATGTATCATTTCAACCCGTAGTGAACTTGCAGTTTATAACGATATAAAATAAAACATCCATTCATCCAATATCAACAATCAACATCCATCACAATCATCATCCAAATCAATCAATAAATATCAATATAGAACTGATAATCAATAATAGGTATTTAACTGGCAATTTATATTCAATAATAAATTAAATAATGATTTAATTCAATTAAATTTAAATTAACTGAGATGATGATTTAAAAATATACCAAACAGTCATAAATAAATTTCTAATCACATCATAAATTAAATTTAACAAACATAAGAAATTTTAGAAGTTGTGAGTGGGTTAATACACTCACCTTTGAATTTAAATCGAATTTAAATTCAAAATAAGCCCAAAATTTGAACGATCTCAGAATTCGTCCAAACCAACGTCTGTCCGGAATTTCAATACGATCCCAGCGGAGAAAACCGCGCGTGAAACAGACCTCGTATGTAAAAGTTACTGATATTAGAATGTTTGAAATTTTAAATAAACAATAAAATAAACAACGAATAAAATATAGCCACGTCACCATCTTTCTCTACCACGCAACCACCCAGAAACGTTCGAACCCAATAACCCTAATGGCCGCCACCGATCATAAGCCTATTGCCGCCTCCACGTTGAACTACGACTTGATCAGGACCCCTCGATGAACTTGCCAATTCTCACTCTCCCCTTGGCCAGAGAAGCACCACCTCCGGTCACGCCTGTGGCCAGCGCCGCCGTGCCCTAACCTTCCTCTTTGCCCTCATTTCGTGGCGACTATGAGCCCCTACGACCCAAAGTAACCGTATTGATGTAAAGAGGACGGAGAGCTCTACGATTCCTCTTTAGATGTCGACAAGAATCATTGAATGGATCGAGCGAAATAAGGGTGCGAAAAACAAAAACTCTCGGCCATTGAAAAAGATGGCGGCTGCAGTAATATTCTACGGTTAAGAAAATAATAAAATATTATTTTCCTCGTTTCACGCGCCATATATATAGTTAGGTCCGAAAACAGCCCGAACTCTGATTGAAGCGTGCCGACAGGCTATCCTAATGTAAAATGGCCTTCTGAACACAATGGGACTGGTCTCGAGACTCAATTCTATCATTTTCATAGGTTACCGATAAAGTCGAATAGGTTGAAATGACAATAACGCCCCCAAAAAGCCTGTTTCGTTTCGAAGCGGAAATGGATCATCCCATATATCAAAATAGATGTTTTTGACAATTTTAAATTCAATGGAACAGGTTCCAGGTCCTAATTCCATTATATGAAGAAGTTATGTTAAAATTAGCTTACTCCAAATTGATTTCAATTGATTTTAATTAAATTGATTTCTAGGCGTTTCGAGTCCGTACGATCAAACGACAAGTCCAATCATAATGGAACTTGAAATCCTACAATAATTCACCGTTACGGATCCGATGAAACTTGTTTCGTCGAAATCCAAGTCAGTGGCCAAAATGGCTATATTTCAGTTAATTAAATAAATTAATATTTATATTAATAAAATTACATTTTTATTTCAAATTTAATTATTAACAAATTTCATCAATTTTGA
The DNA here is from genome assembly GCA_030737815.1 of Allium fistulosum. NCBI lineage: Eukaryota > Viridiplantae > Streptophyta > Magnoliopsida > Asparagales > Amaryllidaceae > Allium > Allium fistulosum. Next base: position 871,853,520 of record CM060903.1, on the reverse strand, counting down.
TTACCTAGACACAAATAAAATTTAAAGTAAACATATTAATCTCAGTGTTGATTATTTCAAAAATTACAACGTTCAAATTCAACTAAAATAAATCCAATTAATTAAAGTTTAATTCCAATAATTTGATTTTGTTTGATTCAAATCTTTATACTCAATCAATTATTATTCTGTAACATAGCCAGCATTTGGTTTACATTTCATTAAACTAACATCCTCTAATTTCCATCTTTTATTTGTATTAATAACTATATTTCAATTATATTGGAATTTTGTCAATTTTACACGTTAATTAAAATAATTTAAAATCCCAATTAATTATTTGATCTTGGTTTCATTCTTTTTATTACATCAATTATCATATTATGAATAGAATTTATATTGGTTACATCCTATTGAATTAACATTCTTCACTTACCAATTTAATCTACATTAACTGCAACAATTAAGCGAATTGATTGCAATCGATTTCCAATTAAATTTAAATATATTAAATAAATAGGTAACCTATAACACCCTTAAGTTTATTATTGCAAACAAATGTTACAACTTCCCTATATAGCACAAATTTTATCCAATTACCATTAACTATATATTATTTTCTTAATTAGTTTAGTATTTACATTTGTTTTCTTAAATGTCACTTTATAATCAAGTTATACCATTTACTTTATTTCAATCAATTGAAATTCCATAGGGATTGTTAAAATTTAACTTACACTACTATTGTTATAATTCATTCTAGTTATTATTTCATTATTAAATTACAAATTTCTATTTTTCCAAAATTAAATAACAAAATTTAATTAAATTAACAAATTTAATTATCGAAAATTTATGGGTCGTTACAAGTTTGTTTTAAGTGCGACAAGAAGGGGCATTTTGCTAATGATTGTCATATTGGAAAGGCTAAGGAAGTGATTAGGAAGAAGAATATCAGGTGCTTCAATTGCGATCAGATTGGCCACTATAAGAATCAATGCAAAGAGCCCGCTAAGGATGGGAAGGCAAGGTGTATGCATTGGAGTCTGCTACCTCGAGGCCAATAGCACAGGAGAAAGGGAAATCAGTATTGGGAGGTACGCTTCAAATTCATGATATGTCTGTTAGCGTTTTGTTTGATACTGGTGCATCGCATTCTTTTATATCTCGATGTTTGGTAGATAAGCTTAACCTATAACCCACATATTTAGTTACTTCCTTAAGAGTTGCAAATCCTATAGGAGGGTATGCGACACTTGGGATGAAGTGTGACCATTTAGAGTTTGACTTGTTAGGTTACACCTTTGTTTGCAGTTTGCATATATTTGACTTTGTAGGGTTCAGAATTATATTGGGCATGGATTGGTTAAGTAAGTACGATGCTAGGATATTTTGTCACGATAGAAAAATATCACTTAGACACCCTGATTGTAGTGAACATATTGTATATGTCGTAGAAAGCCCTAGCTGTGAGGTGAATGCTTTGTTATGAGTTATAGAGTTAGAAGACGAGTCGAATCGAGTTTACGTGGTTAAAGAATTGGTAGATGTCTTCGAGCCAATAGTAGGATCATCACCGAAACGAGCCATTGAGTTTGAGATAGATTTGGTGCTTGGTGCAGAACTGGTAAATAGACCGCCAAGCAGGATGACACCTACAAAGATGAGGGAGTTGAAGGTGCAGTTGGTGGATTTGGAAGGTAAGAGTTTTATTAGACCGAGTAGTTCACCTTGGGGAACAACCATAGTATTTGCTAAGAAGCCGGATGGATCGTTGAGGCTATTTATCGATTATCGTAAGTTGAATGAGAGGACGATAAAGAATCGATACCCATTGCCCAGAATTGACGATTTGTTCGATTAGTTGAGTGGAGCCAAGGTATTCTCTCAGTTAGATTTGGCGACATGTTTTCATCATCTTAGAGTGGCAGAGGATAGTATACCTTTGACGACATTTAGGACTCGATGTGGATCGTACTAATGGTTAGCTATGCCATTCGGACTAACTAATGCGCCGACATTCTTTGTGGATTTGATGAACCAAATTTTCATAGAGCACTTGGATAGATTCGTGTTAGTATTCATAGATGATATTTTGATATACTCTAAGGATGAGTAAGAGCATGAAGTTCATCTTAGAGTGGTTCTTTAAGACTTTGAGAGAACATCAGTTGAAGGCAAAGTTTTTGAAGTGTCATTTCTGGAAGAAGGAGGTGAAGTTTCTTGGTCATGTTGTTTCAGAAAGAGGATTGGCATTAGATCCAACTAAGATCAAAGCAGCGAATAGTTGGAAGAGACCAGAAATAGTGACTGAGATAAGAAGTTTTTTGGATTGGTTAGATATTATCGGAGGTTTATAAAGGATTTTTTGCGGATAGTAGCGCCGATGACCAAGCTAACGCGAAAGGATGTAAAGTTTGTGTAGATCGATAAGTGTGAGGAAGCATTCCAGAGCTTGAAACACTTATTGACCCATGCACATGTATTGGTTGTTCCGGAGGGGAATCAAGATTTGGTATTCTATACAGATGCATGTGGAACTGGATTAGGAGCTATGTTGATGTAGAGATGTAAAGTGATTGCCTATGCTTCTAAACAGCTTAGACCGCATGAGGTAAAATACCCAACTCATGACTTGGAGTTAGCTGTAGTGATTTTTTCTTTGAAGGTGTGGAGACATTACCTTTTGGGAGAGAGATTTGAGCTTTATACGAATTATAAGTCGCTGAAGTATTTGTTCTCTCAAAAGGAGCAGAATATGAGATAGCATAGTTGGTTAGAGTTTCTAGCCGCTTACGACTTTAGAATTGAGCACACACCAGGGAAAGGCAACAAGGTTGCAGATGTACTTAGTAAGAAGCATCAGAATGCAGTGTTGGCTATGATAGCAGAATGGAAAGATTTTGAAGCGTTTTCGACTTGCAGAGTGCAGTGGAGATCCGAGGCTGGGTTTAGGAGAGAATCTGCTACGTTATCTTGTTTAGAAATCCGACCAGTATTGATTGAGAAGATTGCTTCTAAACAGGAAGAGGATCCAGTGTTGGCTGAAAGGATCAGGAAGTTAAGGGATGGAATGTAGAGCAATGACTTGAAGGATTTTAGTCTGGACCAAAGTGGGTGGTTGAAAAAGAGATAGATTATGTGTTCCAGATGTCGGAGACATAAGGAAGGAAGTTTTGGAGGAATGCCATTGTTCGAAGTTCACTATTCATCCAGGAGGAATAAAGAGGGATGTAGGCTTATGGGTGAAACAGTGTTTGAACTGTCAATAGGTGAAAGCCGAGCATTAGAAGCCAAGTGGGTCGCTTCAGCCATTGGATATTTCGGTATGGAAGCGGAATTCTATTTCTATGGATTTTATAGACGGGTTTCCGAGATCTAATAGAGAAAATGAAAGTATATGGGTCATAGTGGACAAATTGACCAAGAATGCCCATTTCATTTCCGTTAAGTCAAATAGGACGGCACCTGTATTGGCTAAGTGATTTATGAAGAATGCAGTTAGACTGCACTGAATTCCTTGTAGTATTGTTAGTGATAGAGATTACTTATTTACTAGCGAGTTCTGGAAAATTCTACAGAAAAGTTTAGAAACCAAGCTCAAGATGAGTACCGCTTACCATCCGCAGACAAATAGGAAAACGGAAAGAGTTAACAAGATCTTGGAAGACTTGTTAAAGAGCTTAAGTATTAGACTTCGGGGGATCATGGAAAGACCATCTACACCTAGTCAAGTTTTCATATAACAATAGTTATCAGACTAGTATAGGGATGGAACCTTTCGAAGTTTTGTATAGAAGACCATGCAAATCTCCTGCATATTGGTTAAAGACTGGAGATAGATTAGTCCTTGGTCTTGAATTGGTAAGAGAAGCTGCAGAGAAGATTAAGCTGATAAGGGCAAGAATGAAGGAAGCTCGGTCTAGGCAGAAGAGCTATGCAGATAGAAGCGGAAAGATTTAGAGTTCTCTGTTGGAGATCATGTTTTCGTCAAAGTATCGCCAATGAAAGGTGTTATCAGGTTCGGGAAGAAAGGGAAGTTAGCACCGAGATTCGTAAGACCATTTCCTATTTCAAAAAGGATCGGGAAACTCGTGTACATAGTAGAGTTACTGAGTAGTTTGGCAAGAGTCCACGATGTTTTCCATGTATCTCATCCGAGGAAGTGTGTTAAGAATCCAGACACTACTATAACACTGACTATGTTAGAGGATTTAGTAGTGGAACCAAACTTGACTATAGTTAGGAAGCCTGTCCAGATAGTCGCGAGAGATGAGAAGAAGTTGAGGAACAAGACAGTCTGATTAGTGAAGGTCCAGTGGAGTGACGATGATAGAGACTGTACTTGGGAGACTGAGAGCAGGATTAGAGATGCTTATCCTGGTTTTTTTGATGGTATGTTTTACCTTTGATTATTTTGATGTGTACCTTATCGTAATTTCAGGGACGAAATTCTTTAAAGAGGGGACATTGTAACATCCCATAATTTTGGTAACATCATTTAGGATATTTAATTAGTTAAATAAAATAAAATAATGTAAGTTGATTAGGGGATTGAGATTTGTGATTAATAAGGGGTAGCCATGCCATGTTAATGTTTAAATCAAAATGAGATAACATGAAATAAAATAGACAAAGGATATAAGTAAGGACAAAATAGGAAAAAGGGGCTTCCTAATACCCAGAACCCTTAGCCGTGTATCATCACTTTCATTTCATTTACAAAAAGAAATCATAACTAAGTAGAGGTCGGCCACCATTTTCTAGAGCAAGAGAAAGAAAGATAAATGGGAAGCTTAATCAACATCAAATTCATTTCAAATCTCAAACTCTTTAATCTCAAGCTAAGGTGAATAATGACTACATCTCATTTTCTTATGGTTTTCGGTTTTAAGGTTAATCCGAACTTATTTTGCATGATTATGCCATGTTTTGAATGATTAAATGTTTATATATGCTTGTTGATGATTTAGGTTTGTTCATATAGATTTTATGATATGTTTTAATGTAAAGACCCTATTAAATGGCATCCAAATGCCTTACGGTTCTAGATTTATATTAGAAATGATACTTTAGAAATGGATTTCAATTTTCATAATTTTCTAAATTAATGTGGATTTTATATTAATTTTCTAGTGAAGAAAATGATTATTTACGGCTAAATAATTAATTATTTGGGTCTGAAATTAATATATGTTAGAAAACATACTAAATTTGATTTTCTGGAATTTTTGTAGAATTTTCCTAAGTGTTTTCATAGATATATAAAATTATTTAAGGAATGAAACTTAGATGTTTTATATATTTATAAAAGGAGAAGGGGTATTTTGTAAATAAAATAGATTGTTTCTTTATGAAATAATTGGCAGCAATTTTAGAAAAGAAACTTAGCAACCAATAAGATTTTGACAAACAAGGCAGGTTAGTTGAAAAGTATTTCTCTTTTAAGTTAAAAACAAATTTTACATGCTTTTTTCATGTTTGCCTCTTTCGGCACCAGGGGTCCCGACCTAGATGTTCCGCCATCAGCTATCGAAACCAATGTGCATGGTATCAATACACTTGGCACGTAGCGAATTGGTCAAAGGCGGAAGTAACTGGCTCGAAACGTTGTGCTCCGATGGGGCCAAATCATGCCTTTGATTTTAAATGAAATAGCGCCTTCTTTGCTTTCGAAGGGTTTTCTTTCAACTTGGATGGCTTCCGACCTAGTCAAATGTTTTCAAATGAAAGGTTTCGAATGGGTTGCGCCTTTGGTTTAAGTAAATGATTTCGAAGTGATTGAAACCTCAATCTACCACTTTTCTACCTTTCAAAATCAATAGTTTCGGAAGGTATACTTTGATTTTAAAAACTTGGCCACTTCACCAATGCTTTCGGAAGGTTGGTTTCGACACCATCACTTCTTTACTTAGGAATTACTTTCAAAAGATAGGCTTTCAACTTAAATGGTTTTAATGACCCTTTTGCTCTATTTGAAGTATAACCCAAATAGTTTTGAAGGAGATGGTTTTAATTGGTTTCGAAAGGTGTTTTTCACATGTTTTAAATTGAACCCAAATGCTTTCGAAAAGTTTGCTGTTTACAAAGGTTTAATGCTTTCAAAAGGTTTTAAATGATGGTTTGGAAGGTGTGTTTCCCTCAATGCTTTCGAAAGGTTTAAAGAAAGGTTCCTGAGGGGCGGTTCCCCAATGGTTTCGAAAGGTTGAAAGGAAAGGTTTTCCAAAGCTTTTGAAAGGCAAGTTTAAAGGTTTTAAAAGAAAGACGTCTAAGGTTTTAAAGCTTTCGAAAGGAAGGTTTTCAAGGGTTTCGAAAGGTTTTGAGAATGGTTTCGAAAGGAGGGTTTTTACCTTTCGGCCTAGGTGGAATAGAGGGTTTTACTTGGTTTTCGAAAGAGGTGCTTTCAATGGTTTAGAAAGGGGTACTTTCAGTGGATTCGAACGGAGTACTTTCAAAGGTTTAAATATTTTCATCAACTAAGGTTGAGTAAAGTATATATATAACATGGCAAGGTGATTTTGAGTAAAGCATAGAGTATATGTATTTTCCTTGTGTGAGTTAGATTTAAAGGTTTTAAATCATTTTGAAAAGGTTTTCAAAGAAAATTTATGGGAAGGTTTCCCTAAGCAAAAAGACTCAGATATTAGAATACCAGATGGGACTGGTATAGGGTCGCGCCCTATATATTAGCTATTAGCCCCAGCTAATTTAGTCCAAGATTCCAATGTGTAAGGCTTTGTCACATGCAAGACTAAAATTATGATTACACAGAAGAGAATATATGTTTGTATACAGATAGGTCATTGGTGAGCCCGCAAAACCATTAGGATCAGGTGACCCTGGGAGATGTTAAGTTAGGAACAGACCGTCCAGAAGAGAAGCATTTAACAGATAGTTAAGGACACACCGTTCAGAAGAGGTGTGTCTAACAGATGTTAGATTATTTTGTTATATTGTCTCGTAGGCCCGAGTCAGCCAAAGGTTAGTAGTTAGCCAAACAAAACTATAGTGTTCGAACAGATAGTTCATTTATTACCAGACATGCATGTTTACATGATATTGCTTTACAGTTTTAACCAGTTTTGGTTGCAGGATAAAGGTTTATAAAAGATTTGTTTTAAAAGGATATTATTGAGGGGAAACCCGTTCCGCCAAGCGGCGTGGTCTCACTTAATATCAAATAACCGAGATGTATAGTATTATTCACACCAGGATTTATGTCTGACTCGAAGTTTATGTTTTTCCCCTTAAACTCTCGGATGCTCAAAATTGATTTGAGTAGGCTGAGGGTTGAGGTTGTACAGGTTTTAGTAGGTTGACGAATAAAGATTCTATAGACGAGCAGGTGGCTGACGGATAGCTATTTAGGAGTTGTTGTTTTGTTTTGTTTTATTCCACTGTGTTGTATTTAAGACAGTTATGTCTATTTAGTACTCTGGTCAACCAAGGGGGCATCATCATATGTCGCTCTTGGCGTATTTATGTAATAATTATATTTTATTTGAACCTGGGAAACGATTATGGGATTATGTAATTTGAATGTGAAACATGTGTTTTGAAAGGTAATCAGTAAAATGTTGTTTTTGAAATCTGTGATTTTGTTTCATATTCAAGCGCTTCTGATATTATGGATACCATTAACATTACCGTATTTGATCACCGGAAGTTAATACTACGGATGACTATAGCATCTATAGCACTTAGCTTCGGACCTCTGGATAGGGGATGTTACAATTGAGTCTTAATTGTCTCGATGCATACGCTACGACTCTTCCTTTCTACATAAGTACTGCACCCAAGCCTGAACCACGAGCATCAATGTAAACTTCCAAATCCCGATCGCCTTCAGGAACTATCAATACAGGTGCATTTGTAAGCAACTCCTTTAAGTTCTGGTAAGCTCCCTCACACTTTTCTGTCCATATAAATGTTACTCCTTTTCTAGTGAGGTTAGTTAATGGATGCACTAACTTTGAGAAGTCCTTAATTAATCGCTGATAGTAACTGGCTAATCTCAGGAAACTTCTAATCTCAAATACAATCTCCGGCCTCTTCCAATTTCGTATCGCTTCGACCTTTGCTGGGTCTATAGAGATATCTTCTGCTGAAATGACATGGCCAAGAAACTTTACTTGCTTCTGCCAAAAAGGGTATTTGGAGAACTTGGCTTTAAGCTTATTTTGCCTCAGTGTCTCCAATATGGTTCTGAGATGTTTTTCATGCTCCATCTTAGATTTTGAGTATACCAAAATATCATCGATGAATACTAAGACGAACTTATCCAAATATTCTCTTAAGACTCTATTCATTAGATGTATAAAATAAGTCAGAGCATTCGTTAGACCAAATGGCATCACCAACCATTCATACGAGCCATATCTGGTTCTGAACACTATCAATGGAATGTTGTTTTCTGCAATACTGAGTTGATGGAACCCAGTAGCTAAATCTATATGTGAAAAGATTTTGGCTCCGCTCAACTGATCGAACATATAATCGAATCTAAGGAAGGATACTTATTCTTAATTGTTAGGTCGTTAAGTTTCCTATAATCGATGCACAACCTGAGAGAACCATCTGCCTTCTTCACAAATACTGCTGCGGCTTCCCAGGGTGAACTACTTGATCTTATAAAATGTTTCTACTCCAAATCTGTCAGTTTCTTCTTCAACTCTTCGTTCTCCTTTGCTGACATTCTAGTCGGAGGTCTACTTACTGGTTGAGCTCCAGGAACAAGGTCGATTCGGAACTCTATAGCCCATTTAGAGGTAAATATGTAACCGACTCGTAGATATCAGGGTATTCCTTTACCACTGGAATCTGAGTGATCTCATCCTCATCTCAAGTTTCAATAGCAAAAAGGGATCCTTCTGAATCCTCATTAATTTTTACAAGGGTTATATAGATTCTTTCTTCCGAATCAGGGTGGCAAAGGGTTATAATTCTTTCAGGGCATAAAAGATGTGCTTCGTATCGCTCAAGCCATTCCATTCCAAGTATAATACTTATTCAAATACATGTAAATCACAATAAAAGGAATAACAATTCAAAAGTAATTCAACGTCTTTACATAACATTTTAAGAGTCGCATATACCCCAATGGGATTCGCAATCCTCAATGATGTGACTAGGTAAACCACATCAAGACAAAATTTATCTACTAACTCTTTCGATACGAATGAGTGTGATGCGCCCATATCGGATAGAACTCTAATAGGGAAATCTTTAACTAGAATCGTACCTTCAAGAAGTGCAGATTTTTTTCCTTTACTCTGTGAGGTACTTCTAACTACTTCTAGTGCATTAACCTTCCCAGCTCTCTTTGGACAAGCTCTAGCAATATGTCCAACCGCTTTGCAAATTTTACACACTAGCTGAGGTGGTTCTTTGCGTGGTTGAGAGCATTCCCTAGATAAATGTCCTTTCACTCCACAATTGTAACAAACAACTTGATCTCTGAATGGCTTCCTATCTTCCTTCATAGCTCTCTTTATCTGCTTCTGCTTAATGAACCTAGGTTACTTCTTCTTAAAAGGAAATCTATGCTTTAGTCCTGCAACAGCTTTGCTCTTGGGTTGATCTTCTTCACCGATGCCTCTCTCTTCTTCCTTGAGTCTCAATGCAGAATCTACGAAATTCTCGAATGTAGTTTCTAACTGAAGAAGGAGAGCTTTCCTCAGAGTCTTCCTTAAGCTATAGACAAATTTCTGATTCTTCTCCATAGGTGTGCTAATGTACTCTATTCCATACATAGATAAGGCTTCAAACTCTACTACATATTTAGCTACAGAATTGGTATGATGTTTCAAATCAATGAATTTGCGAGCCACGGCTGCTTTCTCTGCCTTCTGTAGGAACTTCCTCTCAAATCGATTCTTGAATTCCTCCCATGTCATTTCTGATTCATCAACCTCAGCTACAAGCAGCTCATACCAATCAAGAGCTCTCTCTTGCAATTGACTGGAAGCAATCTAGACCTTCTACTGATTCGTGATGCTCATACATGTGAAAATGCGTTCACATGTTTTTATCCAGGCTTGGACTTCACTCCTTCAATACCATTGAAAGGTTTTCCCCTTGTTTAACATAGTCGCTGCATAACCTAGCAAAATCAAACCGGCGAGTAGGAGGGTTTGGGGTGGTGGAAGTACTAAACTGTTGGATACTCCTCACCAGCTCCGTAAGTTGCTCGGTAGTCATAAATATTCCTCAAGATCCAGTACCAAAATGATGACCTAGTTCTCCCCAACCTGAGCGTGTTCTAGCCATATCCCACTACACTTGAAGTGAGATACATATTAGATCAAACAGATACTATTGATATAATGTACACATAAATAAAATAATCACAAACAACAAGTACGCACCCAGATGACTACTCCCTGTAATCATCATGTACACCTAGGTGATATTTAGTTTATCTACCTGCTACCTCAAGGGAAAAGGTCTCCTTATTCCATCTAGGTGAATGACTCATGTCTCTTTGTGATATGTACTATTCAAACCTCGCTCCGATACCATTTTGCAACACCCCCACTTCTATACACATACTACTCAAGAGTATGACTATGTAATACCGTCGAGTAATACAGTGAATGAAGTGATATGGGGGCACACACGTGAATATTCCCTTGGACCAACACCGGTACATATCTCAATAACATGTCACATACCATATCTGTATTCGGTCTATGTACAAAGCAACAACACGTGTGCCTCCAAGATGAACAATACACAACCACAAATAATGCATATCAATCAAAGAACACGAGTCAGCACAGTAGATAAAATATAATATACATAACATACAGTACAATATATTGTCCAATGGGCTACAAAATGATGAACATTAGCCCAATACATAATATATCACTAAGTACATCAACTACTACAACATACAATTAAACTACAAAATGAGTAGGCAATGGATTATCCTATCTCTCCTATTAGTTTCCCCAAAAGTCCATACTAAGCATCATCATCACTGGGTACCTGCACTGGAAGTCGCTCGGAGTGACCCAAGTATTATACAGAACACAAGGGTCAGACTATGTATGTTTATAATGTTAAACAAAAATGACAAGGAAATGTCTAAAATAGAATAAAAATATGATATATGGTAGAATATGATGTGAGATAGTCCTATCAATTCATTCAAATGATATCCAATCACACACAAAGCATAAAAAATGTCCATCACAACCAAATATCAATCAATAAATAAAGGTTATCTTCAAAATACTAAGTCAGAAAAGTACGGATATACGGGGACTGGCTACACTTTAGACTCAACCAGTCTCTAGTCTAGTCAACTTATTATAGGAATGAGACACATATGCCAATCCACTACCCGCACAACCTTCAACCAGACGGGAGACTGATGGCCGACTATCGCAAGCCTGCTCCAGGAACCCAGGCCTATTCACCTTCCGTAGAATAACCATATATTCCTACAGTTACCATGACGGACATCGTGACCCCATCCACCAGTGGCTTGTCTACGCGTAGCCTCGGTCACAACCATGCTTTGCCCTTAACGGTAACAGACTGCTGGCATATGCGACACAAGAGGCTAAGGGCAACAACCTATCCACTATTTCCACGATGCATATCAAATATAATAACCATCAACGGTGTTGCGGAGCTGGAGCGCGACCCCACGATCACGCCGTCAGGGTGGATACTGGTCAATCTGGTTTGCTTCCCAAAATAAAGGAAGCCAGACACAATGTGGATGGTCATATAGTACTCATACTCTATACTTATAAACCTCTCTAATCGTAGGCCATTGCACGGCTCTCATAAGTCACCACCTGACTATACGATACTCCTCATCGAGTATAACATGTTCTCATGAGTGTTATCCCTATTTGATTGGCGTTTACTTACAATGAATAATTAAACAAATAACATAACGGTGTCCCATACCACCGTATGTTTTTCGGATAATTATTTAATGTTCATAAACTACAATCGATCCACACTAGATATCTCTATATGACAAGTCTGATGAATAATCGGAAAAATGTTACTGAAAGTCTCATACCAGACGGAATCACTAAACCGTTTATTCAAATTCCTTGTCACACAGAAATAAACAATATATATAATCATAAGTGAAATTATAATTTATACTCATAATTATAAATAGGATTTTTTACCATATTAGACTAGTTTTGAAAAGATATAACATGAATAGACCACTTTTAAAAGTATTTACAAATATAGACCAGTTTTTGTTTAACTGGTCTATAGCGTTGGCGATTTTTCAAAAATCGCCAATGTGCGATTTTTGAAAAATCGCCCAGAGGGAATAAATCTGGGCGATTTTTGGAAAATCGCCAGAAATCTAGCTATAAATCCAACCAGCAACCCCCTTCTTCTTCACTATCAACTTTACCAAACTCATCATAAATTTCCTGAAACTCCGCAAACCCTACCTCTTCATAGAAAACCCAAAAAATTCCGATTCTCACAAGATACAATCAAAGTTTCTCAACAAGTAAGTGTAATCTTCGGTACTAGGTAATGTAAATTGATTTATAATATGTTTACGCTAGCTAAAATCCTAATTCGGAGCTGATGTGTATTCTAACCAATGTTCACGTACTCGCAGTTGGACTAAATATGGATGATTGGGAGATAGACGACGAGACGATGTTGAAATGTTACGATGATTTTGAAGCTCGAAGGGACATTACGCATTTAAGTGATGTTGAATTTGTTTCAGAAATGCAATTTGAGCCGATACGTCAAAAGTTCCATTCGGGAACATCATCTCTCAACACTCGCTTACGTGAAGTTGTAGCGAACCAAAGACCGGGCAAGCAAATTTCTATTGAAGGTAAAGTACTAAGTCCTGGTAATCCTGTAGGTCCTACGTTGCCATCCGGTGCATATCCAACTTGCCGATGTGGCGATGAATGCGTGGTTGTCGTAGCCAGAACTGAAACCAATGCTGGATGAAGATTTTACGGTTGTGCTTCGTACGAAGATCATATGATGAATCCTGGCATAGTGGAGTGCTGTAATTTTATGAAGTGGATCGATCCTCCATTGTATGCTCGAGGATTGCAATACGCCCTCGAAATGCAAGCTGAAGTTAGGCGTTTGAAAAAATTAGTTGAAGAAATGAATAGAAAATGTTAGTAGAGAAGAAAATGTCATCTTTAGCTTATGTTTGCAATGGAAACATATGACAAACGATTTCATAGCATGAACCCTATGTTGGGTACCTTATTTATTTTCATGTAATCGATGGATATTTTCGACTTTCGTAGACCGTACGTTATTAGTTTTGTGTTATTAGTTCTATATGTTGTTAGCACTCTGTAATTGAGGGATAATTTCACCTATTCGTAGAATGTATGTTTGATTTTCTCTGAAATTGATGGTTATATCCAAGTATCTCTCGTCGGATGAATTTCTTTGAAAATGTCATCTTTTAAGTGAAAACAAATAGCTGCCCTAAAAGGCAGCCCACTGTTTGTTTTTGGCGATTTTTCGAAAATCGCCAGCGGGCGATTTTTGAAAAATCGCCCACTGTTTCGCCCGTTACAAAACAAACAGCCAGCCAAGCATCTTCCACTCACTCTTTTAACATTTACCCTAGCTCCCAATAACCCATTTCGGGTTTCAACTTTCTCCCTCCCAAAAATTATTATTTTCTTTGCTTTTTAATCAAATTCTAAGCTCATTCGGACGATGGCTTCAACATCCGGAATAGTGGAGGATATTGGTAATGCACTCATCTCCAATTTGTTGATTTAGGGCTTTTTTAGGGTTTTTAGATTTCAATTTTTGCAAGATGTTGTGAAAGTTATATGTTGTAGATTGCAGTACGAGGTATTTGCAAGTGAATGATCATTCAATTGCGTGTACTTTAGTGTAGATTGAAGAAAATTAAATTTTAAGATAGTTAAGGGTTGAATGCATTAATCTTTGTGTTGTAGATTACATCGAGATAGAGCCTGGTCCATTAGACACGAGCGTGTTGTACTTACAGCCTAGACACCGCACGTCTAGTGAAGCGTATATGATGGTAATTTCCTATGATTTTTGTTTCACAAATTGTGTGAATGTTAATATATGTACATGTAATGTTAAACAGAGCGAAGAAGCAGATTTCACCATCGATCACTCTATTTCTCTCAAGAAAGTCACTTCACATCATCCTAGAGTATTAGAGGAGATTGATCGGGCGGGCTTTTCGACAGTACTGCGGTTAGGCTACTTCCAGTTAGATCATCATCTGGTCACTGCTCTTGTCGATAGATGGAGACCGGAGACATCTACATTCCATCTTCCCATCGGAGAGATGACGATCACATTAGGGGATGTGGCCATGCTTTTAGGTTTGCCTATAGAAGGCAATCCGATTACGGGTGAGGACCATCACGATTATATTCAGTTGTGCACTGATTTGCTCGGTATTACTCCTCCTCCGCAACAGGTAAGGGGTAGCGACATGGTAGAAGTGAAATGGTTTCGACACGCTGTAGCTGATGATATACCTGCCGATGCTACAGAGGTTCAAATACAGCAGCGGGCTCGAGCCATTATTCTACACATCATTACATCCCGTTTAATGTGCGATCATTCCAAAAATCGCGTGGACTTGAAATGGCTACCATATTTAGCCGATCTCGATCAGTGTGCCCAGTACTCATGGGGTAGTGTTGTTTTGGCGTACACCTATATGGAGCTCTCCAATCTCGCTCTTATGGTGACTAAGCTTATAGGCGGGTGTTTGATGCTTGTTCAGGTACAAGTATAATTTATCTTCCTACTTCGACCATATTCGAAATATGTTTTAAGTAGCTAAATTGTTTTTTCCCTATAGATTTGGTCATGGAAATATCTACCTATCTGACGGATCCAAGTCCGAAATGTTATCGTCGATCACACACACTCTCTTGGATCTCGGTATAACTTCATGTCTGTTGAAAATTAATTTTTTAATTCGAAATTTGTTTACGCTAAAATATTGATTCTTCGCTTTTTGACAGATGGGTTGGTCCAAAAAAGACATCTCAGACCCCCCGGCGGAATGTGCGCTTTTACCGCAACGAGCTAGACGTTCTAGACCCAGCTGCAGTGACCTGGACTCCATACACGCAGGATGTATTGGAGGGTCTTCTGGCTATATGCACGGCCGCTAGATATCTGTGGACTACCAGGCTTCCACTCATTTGCACTACTCGTTTCGCACACCACCTACCCGATAGGGTAATGTGCCAGTTTGCAATGGCGCAACATATTCCAGAAAACGCTCCAGTTTATAACGACAAGTACCAGGTCGGGGAAATTGCAAATGCTATGGAGATATGGAATCATCGCCATTTGTTTACGCAATTTGAGAAAGAGCCGCTCACCCCTCTAGAGACATACATGCGGTGGTATTGGCACATCATGCGTAGATATGTTCTTTAGGCGCCTGTACAGGCTGTTCCCCACCATCCATACACCCCCCGTGCCCCTCTTGAGAGAAACGTTGTAAGTATACTGAACCCCGTTAATTTAACTATATTGTCGAAAAAAGATAACTAATTCTCTTTGCGTTGTACAGGCTGATGGCATTTACAAGGCGTTGGAAACCGCCGAAAAGCTCGAACAACGTCTAGATCACGATGCGCAGTCGAAAGGAATGTGCATGAACATAAAAAACATTCTACGCGCAGTCTTGGGAAGAAACAAATTAGAGAGGCCAAGACGTCCTTCCCCCCCTATACCTCCACCTCCAGCAGACATACCTGCACCTCAAGGGCAGGCACCGCCGCTCCTACTTACTTACAGGCGACGATACAGAAGAGGGGAAGGAACTTCGTTCGAAGAAGGCCCTTCTCAACAACCGGAAGATTTCACTCATGGACCTTCTCAACCACCATGTACGTTTTATCCTACCACCGAGATAGAGGAAGAAGAGTACATGTCCCAACGGCCGGAACGTCGTCGTCGTCGTACGCCTATGGAAGTTCGTCGCTTGCGTAGATGATACGTCCATTATATTGGATATGTTTATGTACTTTAAACTGTGTTGTGTATTGATTGGATATGGTTACTATTGATGCTTTTGTGGACTGATTGGATATCAAAATTAATAATGTTTTGCATTGTGTATGGTATGGTATTGATTGGATTGGACATGCATGTTTTGCATTTTGTATGGTATGGACTTGCTGCTGTTTCTCAGCAGCAGCAGGTTGTGGAAGGGCGATTTTCTTTTGCGATTTTTGAAAAATCGCCCTTTGGCGATTTTTCAAAAATCGCCGAGATCTTTTTTCCTGCTGCTACTAGACAGCAGCAGGTTGTTTTGTTTCATATATAACAAACAATATATAGCATTTGACAAATTTTCGAACAGCAGCAAACAACAGGACATGTTAAGTAGAAAGTAGAGTTCAATTACATAGAAGTTAAATAATACGAACACATCTACACGGCAGTAACACATCGCTTACGATTATGGCCTAGCACACCGCATTTGGTACACCTGATTGATTTGGACGACTGGCCTTCATCCATCACACCTTTCATCCTTGTAGACCGTGGCCTCCTCGGTGGCCGTCTCACAGTCGAGGCAATATCTTAGGACCATTATATGCGACCCAAAATCTCCTATCACGCATGGGATGAAACTCCGGTTTATAAGCGGCTTTGTAGCTGTCAACGGAGTACCAACTTGACGCTAAGTCATGATGTGCTCTATTAGCACCACCTGCTTGCGCCGAACAAGCTGCCATTACATGAGAGCATGGTATCTTCTAAAGTATCGGAATGTTGCATGTGCACGAGCAGTTGGTGCCGTCGATTATAACTTTGTATTCATCACCAAAGTAGTGAATTACCTGCCATTCAGTTTGACTAAATCGTACTAGTCTGCAGCGACGTGCTTCGCTGGCTCTTTCTGCTATTTTGGCTTCCCACTTTGGAGTCAAGCGTGTCGCTAGTTCATCTGCAATTTGGCGATGCTTGCAGAAATATTCAACTGAGCGATAAAATGTTCGTGCAACCAAAGCCTTTATAGGTAGCGATCTAGCTCCTTTCAATACGCCGTTAAAACTTTCAGAAGCATTAGTTGTCATTACATGAAAGTGTCCTCCATCGTCTTTGCACAAAGCCCAGTTTTCTTCAAAATTACCCAGACTCCGCTCAATCCACTCATGCGCACGTCTACTTGTTGCTTTTATCTCTTCTCTGATTTTCAGGTACTCAACTACTTCAGACGCGCACGCTGCCGAATAAAATAATCCTGTCAAACGCTTATCTCTGAATCATGCCGCTTGAAAGTTGGCTTTGAGATGTCTTGCACAATAACGATGTTTATGCGGTTGTCGCCATTTTCCGTGTAAAGCTTTTGGAATTCCTTTCATCCTATCAGATATGAAAGTAATACAACGACCGCGAACACTATGTATGAATTCTAGCATGCAAGAAAAAAACCAACCCCAAGAATCACATGACTCCGATTCAACTACTGTTTATGCCAAAGGATAAAGACAATCATCTGCATCTATCGCGGTTGCAACAAGCAATGTGCTTTTGTATTTACCGTACAAGTGTGTCCCGTCAATACATAACAACGGCCGACAACGTGCAAAACCTGTAATGCAAGGCCCAAATGCCCAAAAAGCGCGATCGAACACTCCCACTTCATCATGTGTCACGTGACCTATAGAGCCAGGGTTCGTTCTTTTTATCTCATCAAAATACTGTGGTAAAGTCGAGTACGATTCTGCCCAATCACCATAAATCTCTCTATTGCTTTGCTTAATGCTCGCCACGCTTTCATGTAACTTATGTTGATGAACAACTGATCGTGCACAAGCACTTGGACTGTACCAGCTGAAATATCCAAATCGGCTTTGACAAAAGACATTATTTTTATCACAAGAAATTTCGAAGTTGCTTGCTTATGGTTGGAATTAACTATTGGGTTGACACAAGTGTGTTCGCTTGGAATCTTTCGAATTTCCCACCATCCCGACTCAGATTTTTTTGAAACTATGGCATGTATTCTCCAAGGACAATTACCTTCAACGGTGCATATAGCGGTATATTGTGTTTTGTTCGACTTTATCGGTTTGTATGACACATCATGCAGAATTGACCATTCCGTTAGTTGTTGAAGAAACTTCTCTTTTGTCTCAAAAACCATTCCAACACTGAAACCAGCTTGAACGCAAGAGGTCGAAAATCGTTCGCCAGAAAATTGAAGATTAGCAACAACAGATCTTGCCAACATTTGAGTGGTGCAAAGATCATCATCCAAAGGCACTTCCATCTCTGCTTCATCACTATCTGCATCATTGTCATCTGCTGCAGGACGGCTCGTTGTTAACTTGCATTCTTTGTATCCAAGAGTCTTCGTTAACATTCATAGAAGCAACGACCATGCTATCTACATGACGTTCTTCATCCACGACTGCATTCCCACCAACATCCATATCATTGTCAAAATTTGCATACAGAGAATGGGTGGATGGTCCAGCACTCCATTGCGCACCAGAATCAGCTGTCATATACCTAATTGATATACAGTAGTCAACTAATCGACAATAGAGACCAAATGAGACGAAAAATATAGCCCAATCTGTAAACATACCTTTGATTCATATCATATAGTTCGCATGGATTAGGATACATTGACTGCGACAAATTTGCATTAACATGTCCATCGCTTTCGTCATGTTGAATGTCTTGTTGATGGAAGCTGTTTAAATTACGACATAGCTTCAGAAAAATTATCTACATAATAGTACATCTACCAATTCATCAAAAAAATTTAACCTTGCACTCGTATTAGCATCCCTAGGCGGGTTGCAATAAATGTTGCTTTGTTGCGTAAATGGCTGCGCGTCTTCGTATGACATAAATCCGTACTGCATTGCTGGAGGACCGTGTATTCCATCGTTTGGAAAAGGATTGCTATAGCTAGGAGATACGTAATCAGTAGATGGATCCACAGTCTCCAACATCTGTGTATAATATCCAATTCCACTACTCACAACGGGAGATGACACCTGATGTTCTTGTTGTTGCTTTGCTACTTGCCCTACATATAACTCAATAGATTTTGCAACAGCAAAAAACATTACTTCTACATCGTCATCGTCCACTAATGCTATTGCTTTAGAACCCGAGTCCGTAGGCCAGTTAACCACCAGCTCAAGTTCAAATTTTTATTTATTAATCTTCATCGTTTTGTACACAGCTTCTTTTAATTCCATCAAATTACAACCTTTTCGCACTCTTCCTGGTTTACAAATTCCACCAACATATTTACCGTTTCTTTGATTATCGACAAGTAGTTCGCCGTCGTAGTAGCAAAGCGTAGGCATCATATTTCTCTCCATTCTACAGATCAATATACAATTCGTTCAGTATGTACACATTAAACCAACTTTTTACCTTAACATAACCATTTACTAAGTTCATCAAAATACAGAAATTAGACAAAAAAAACTAGGGTTTGGTGAATTTACCTTCAACTAGCTGAATTTTCTAAGCAAGGTGAACTCGATCTATAGATTTACCACCGAACAAAAGTTTTAAAGAGCATGAAATTTGATTTCAGAACACATCTGCCATTATAGAATTTTGCTTAGGTTTTGAGGAAAAGGTGAAAATGAGAGAGAAAGGTAGGCTGTTTGTGGCTATACCCTCTGGGCGATTTTTCGAAAATCGCCCGTTGGCGATTTTTCAAAAATCGCCAACGCTATAGACCAGTTAAACAAAAACTGGTCTATATTTGTAATTACTTTTAAAAGTGGTCTATTCACGTTATATCTTTTCAAAACTAGGCCAATATGGTAAAAAATCCTTATAAATAAAGTTTTCTATAACAAAATATTTAAAATCTTAGGTTGTATGAAAATAATATTCAATAATGTGTTTAATCTTTCTTTGTCTGTTTATATTCTTTTTTAATAACGTTTTCTCTTATGTACATATAATGTGTACAAATAAATTTGTAATTATTTATATATTTACTTAATTTATTATGTAAATAATATATATACGTTTCGTTATCTCAGAAGACATCTTCAGTGGAATATAAGTAAGAGACATACTCATACAACCATGCATGCACAAGTACTACATGAATGATTTTGAGTACAACACGGCAATCAACAATAATTCCTGGCCATGCACACAATAGGTATACACGCAAGCATCCTTATTCAAACAAAGACCTACTTTTCTCCCATTCATAGTTTCGCATATATATATATATATATATATATATATATATATATATATATATATATATATATATATATACTTTTTTTATACTCGAAAATAGAAGCCATGAACACAATAGATATACACGCAAGCATCCTTATTCAAACAAAGGCCTACTTTTCTCCCATTCACAGTTTCGCATATATATATATATATATATATATATATATATATATATATATATATATATATATATATACACTTTTTTATACTCGAAAATAGAACCTGACACATACCTGAAACTGGAGTTTGTGATGCTTATGGAAGTGGTTCAGTACATAAAATAGGAAAACAAGTCAATGATTTTTATCTTGTTTTAATTATTCAATATAGTATATAAATTTCTTTTCATTATCAGGGACAAGTTTGTATCCAACATCTCTCTTACATACACCACTTCTTGCTCAGATATGGGTTCATACAAATTCAATGTGATAGTGTACTCTAAAACTGTAATTCAACCTAGGGTTTATGTAGTTCATACTGTCTACATATGCACAGTTGTTAATTCATATATATTTATACGCAGTACAAAGTAAAACACACTCAAACACATACGCATATATAAAAAAACAGAGCACTAAC
This sequence comes from Allium fistulosum, assembly GCA_030737815.1. NCBI lineage: Eukaryota > Viridiplantae > Streptophyta > Magnoliopsida > Asparagales > Amaryllidaceae > Allium > Allium fistulosum. Next base: position 871,832,712 of record CM060903.1, on the reverse strand, counting down.
TCACGCAGGCCCGCCCATATACAATCATTTATACACACCACTATTATATTAATTCATTTCCACGCACCCTATTAACCCTTCAAATGTACATAAATACAGCACGCACTGTGGTGCTGCTCATGTGCAAAGGCAATGCAAAAATAGGTCATAGTTAGGCACCCTGCAGGTTCATTTAATTCATGCATATATCCCATTTACACAAAACTTAGCTACACTCACACAAAACAACAATAAAAAAAGGGAAGGAAACCCAGGCTCGCGAAAATCTGCTGCTCGTTTCAATATGGCTTCCGTCATCTCCTACCCACCTGTTTTCTGCCTACTCATCCCTCTACTTGTTGCACACAACTTGGGACAGCCTTACTTCCATTCAATGGTTTAATCAAACCCAATTGTCAACCAATTTCCACAAGATCAAACAAGTTATAGGGCTTACAATGACAGGAAAACAGGGAGCTGATGATGGTTAATATAAGTATTGATGGACAGTCATGTACATCTTCTCCATGTACACTGGTACAACATAATAACACCCATAAACATAGTTTTGAGAAATAATACTCACCTGAAATAAAGCTTCACTTCCTTCTTCGATGCTGAACTAACTGCTCCTTCTCTTGCTCTTCACTGTAAAACTTCCTCCTTAAACACGTATTACTTGATTGCTAATGGGTGTAGAGATGTTTTGAAGCTAATAGATTTAAGTTTGGATTTTCATCTAAATTATTAAGTGGTAGGATTGGATGAAAGAAGACATGTTTTTTTTCCAAAAACGATCCCCAATTTTTAGCTTAGGTTATATTTGTAATCGAATTAGAAATATCCAAAAAAAGAATACTCTTGAGTTTAGAATTCTCAGGAATCCTAGGTAGCGTTTGGTTTAAAAACGAATTTTGTATTTTCGATTTTCAACATGTATCTCAAATATAAGAAGAATGAAGGGACGACAGAGAGGTTGAAAGGACGACGGATGGAAGGACGAAGGGGATAGAGGGAAGACGGAAGAATGGATTGTTTCACGTGCTTGTGTTATTTCCCAAAACGTGGAAAATAAAAAAAAAATTGTTTTCTATTTTGTATGTTAACTTCGTTTTCTAAATTGATCATTTTCAACAATATAAATGTGTTGTGCGCATTTTTGTATGGACGAAAACTCAAAACTAAAAATAACAAATCAAACACTACCTTAGTTTCTACAATTTTGATTTCTTGGGCATGTTTGAGCTTTTTATTGTTTTCTTTCCTATTTTCTCTTTTAGTTTACTTTATGAGATAAATATATTCAAGCCCAATATAATTTAATTGCTTAACTAAATCATTTCCTTTGCAAAATCACTTTTCTATTAATTACAACTCTATTTATTTTATAAAAGAAATATCCAAAAAGCTATTTAATCAATTATTCTATTTAAATCATTTACTAAATAATTTCAAATTTATATTAATAAATCTTTCTTCTTCAATTCTAATATTTCCTTTAATTCCAATATTACACCATAATCCTCACACTTAATTCAAATCTCAAATAAATTCATTATTTATTATTATTTAATTATTAACTAATTAATCACTTCTTAACTATGGGTTGTTATAATTGGAATAACAAAAACCGGAGCACTCATCAATAACTCCTTCAATTTAACAATCTATGAATCACATTCGCAACTCCAAGTATAAATAAGGTTCTTCTTCATCAAACGAGTCAGAGGTGCCGATACTTCGTAAAATCATTAATAAACTTCCAATAGAATCCAGCTGAACAAAGAAATCTATGACCTCCAAAGCATTCTTCAGCGTCTTCCAATCCTTAACTTCAGCTACTTTTCCTAGGTCTATAGCCAGTCCATCTGCTGATACTACATGCCCAAGGAAGCAAACTTATTTCTTCCAAAAGTGACATTTAGGGAATTTAGCGTTCAATTGACTTCTTCTTAAGACACCCTCACTTCTCTCAAATGAATCTCATGCTCCTCCTCACTTCTGGAATAGATAAGAATGTCGGCGATGAAGACCATGACGATATTGCTCAACTGCTCTCGGAATACCGTACTTATTATGTCCACAAAATAAGCAGGAGAATTAGTCAATCCAAATGGCATGACCATCCACTCGAAAAATCCATTAGGTGTAAGGAAAGGGGTCTTTAGGATACTATCTTCAGCAAATCTCAACGTATGAAATCCAGTTGCTAAATCAAGCTAAGAGAAAACCTTTGCCTTAACAAAATAATAGAAGAAGTCGTCAATGCATGGCAATGGATAGTGGTTTTTCTTTGTCATCTTATTAAATTCTTGATACTTGACTCATAACCTTAGGGAACCCTCTGCCTTAGTAGTGAAAAAGACAGACCTCCCCACCCTGAAATACTCCTTTGAATAAATACTTTCTGCAATAATTCTGAAACCTGCTTATCCAACTCTCTTCTTTCTTTCGGAGCCATAGGCCTAATAGGCATCACAATTGGCCTTGCGACTTTCTCGAGATCAATACGAAATTAAATTTCTCTTCAAGGAGAGAGATTGACAACTTCTTTAAATGCATCTGGATAATCCATCACTACAGTCATAAATGGTAGCTCTTGCCATGACAGGCTGAGTGACTACAAATACATCTCCATAACTGAAATATTGAGCTCATAGAATCAAATCAAGTCCTTCGCTATTCGACAATCGGACTTTCCTCCTGTCACAATCCAACGCTACCCCAGAGCGAGACATCAATCCGTTCCCAAAATCAACCCAGATCCCAAAATGTTTAGTATGTATGCATAATAGGGGAACTCCATACCTTGAATGACCAGCTTTAAGTTATGACATAACATTGATAAATGGGTCAATCCCCTGATATGATTCAACATTGAAATAGACCCATGCACGATATCAAGTTTAAGAGCTAAATTATCGACTAACGCACTTGCTATAAATGAATGAGATGCACCGGTTTCAAATAAAGTATGAACATGAAAATCGGATAAAATCAACACACATTTCATCATAATCTTCTTTCCTTTCTCCTGAGCTGATGGTGGTGCAATACTAGAGGTAGGAACGAAATCCAAAGCATATGCCTTCACTATATGACCCGCACTTAGCAAGGCTGGATAGTCCCTTTTCATATGTCTAAATTGGTTGCAATTATAACACTTTACGTTCTCCTGAGCTGGGCTGTCTTACAATCCTTTGTTATATGTCTCACTTGGTTGCAGTTACAACACCTACCCTTTGATAGATTCGTCCTATAATTCTTTGCAAGGTGTCCCAAATTTTGACATCTATGATAAGTAACCACCTGCTTTTTTCCTTGCCCTCCTTGTGGTCCATTTCCTTTACGTTTACCCTGTTGTTGGCCCTCTACTTCCCTAACCAAAATTCCACTCAAAGAATTCAACAATGTTCCTTCCACCAGTCCCTCAAAAGTAGCCCACTAAGGTATTTAATTCAATGTAAGCTCCCTCATAGGTGAATTCAAACCCTTTGCAAACTACAAAACGCTCTTCTCTTGGGTCTTCACTAACTCAAATTCAAATCTAACCAACTTATTAAACTGACTTGCGTACTCTACACCATCATTTCTCCTGTTTAATGTAAATAAATTTCTCCAATAACATATCCTTTTTGGCACCAGAAAGGAATTTCATCTCAAACCTTGTCTTGAACATCCCCTAAGTAATAGTATTCTCGTCTATTTTAGCTATCACCACCTCACACCAACAAGCTGCCTTAGCTTGCAAATGCAAAGCAAGAAACTTTCTCTCGGTAAATCACCAAGTCCAAACAGTTTAAAAATCTTCTCACAACTATCAAGCCATTCCCAAGTCATAGAGTACGGTTCCATCCTAACGAAAGTCTTCTAACCAAGACTAGAGAAATCCATACATAGCTTAGGAAAGTCAACAATTGGTGGTGCTGGGGCTAGAACCACACCTTGGTTGGTGGTGGTGGTAGTGGCCACGAGTTCGGTAGGGTTGGCACTAGCTTGGCTCATCGCCTGAATATAATGTTCGAACCATACTAGAATATTAACTCCGGGGATATCCAATCTATTCGGGTGCTAGTCTCCGCCTTCGTTTTTTCCCAACCTGCATTGGCTATGTTAATCTCTGATCTAGTTCTGACAAAATTACTCATTTCAGCTATTTGTAAAACTGGGATTCATTACAAATCCCTAATAGATAGTAAATAAAACTGGAATAGTGATTGGTGTATGCATATGTACTTAATCCTATAATATATATATATATATATATATATATATAATAGATAACACAAATACTCTCTCTCTCTCAATATGTTCCTATCCTAGTTTCTAACCTACTCTTTGATACCACCTGTAATAACCCCCTCCCCCTTTGGGCTCCCGAGTCCAATGCCCTTACACATGTCAACAACCTAAGAACCGAAAAGACGAGTCATTGGGGTGAATAAAATAAATATAAAAAACAGTTCGAACTATCTACTTTCAAAGTCGCATGGTGGAAGGAAATAAAATATAATACATCAATAGTAACCATAATAGTCACATCAAAAACACATGTCTAACTGTCAAATACATATGTTCGTACAACATAAGTCAAACCCAAATTATGTACATGGTTAAATCTAGGTTACAACACTTATCTACATCACATAAAATATACACAAATGAATCCCTATCTCCAATACATCTCGCCTCCAAACTCCATCAACCTAGATATATAATTAAAAGGGAAAATTAGGAGCAAGTCAGACATATGTCTGGTGAATGAGCCATACTTTACTCTGCATATACTATAAAAATAATATTATAGCATGATATGAGGCCAATGCTCAGTCACTTCACGTCATGCTTGTCACGCTATATCTATTCGTCATGTACATCTAGTCGTATTGCATCAATTTCTTAGTGGACTCCTTTTCTTGGACTAATCTCATGCCCTACAGGGTCACATATTGTCCACCATCATGTAAATCGCATATAGGACTCACTTCCATGGACCAGCCAAAGCCTACATGGTCACCTATTGTCCTTATACTAACCAAACTCATGCCTTGGATGTCCCGTAGCATACAAGGTCACTTGCCATCTGCCTTTACACTGGTCCACTGAAGCACAATAGGTGAGCAACGCAACACCTGGACGCCTACTTGTATCACAGTTCTGTAGTCGTACTTGCATCTTTATCCATATTTGTATCCACATCTGTATCCATATCCTGGATTGCCTATTTGCGTCACAGGTTCATTCACGTTCAGGTCCATCATCATATCACATTTTCATGTCACAATAACATACATATCTACTTCAAATAACAACCAACCATCACACACATTCACTCAATTCATAATGTCGTTATTTGCCTCATTAATAGCCTTCAAACGTCTTTAGAAAACAAAAGGCACAAAAATCAAATCTATAGTTATTATATTATATAGGTCCTTATGGGACAAGGTTTAACCTGCCTTTAAAATTAGGCCATCGATAGATAGGTTGGCATGACTAGTGCACCGGTGTACACGTTTTTGGTGAAATTCCAGGTTATGGAATTTGATACTCCTCAACATCATTTCATTATAAATTGCCTCTAATCCACCTAAGAATGTCCTTAGTACCTAACCTAATGTTTTTAGGTTTAGTTTTATAGTTTAGTTCACCAATTTAGTGATATATTCCATATTTTGCAATAATTAAGTGAAACTTAGCTTTAATTCACTCTTAATTCCAATTTCCCTCCCAATCCACTGTTTAACCCGATTTTATTTGCTTATAAGTTTTTATCTACTCTAATATAGCAAAAATATCATATATATATAGGATCAAAATTGCATTATATGAAGAAGAAAGCATGAATCACTCACTATTTTCTCCTTATTATTTTTCCTTACTACCTAGATCCCTACTATTCGACCTATTATGCCTCCTTGCTTTACAATTTTCCTCCAAGTTGATTTAGATGCATAGTCCTCCTTGCTAGTTTCGCGATGTCGCTAGTCTCGCATGATTTTGCTGAGTTTTGAGGGAGTTATCGAAGTTTGAATTTTGTCTATAAAGAGGGAAAGGGAGAAAGAAGAAAGAGTGCGTCGGTTCCTGAAAATTAAAGTATGGAGTACGCGAATTTTCTTTTTTAAACTAAAGAGGGAAAGTAATAATTGGTCCAAAATCCTAAATTTTGTCCTAATTAACTTGACACCTTTTCACCCACAATCCCTTCATACAGATGCCAAATGAGGCAAACCAAAATACTGTGCAAATCAAAATAAAACGAGACTGTCATAATGACACTGGTTTCGTCGTCAAATTCCAAAGTTATAGAAATGATCATTTCCCCTCCTTATTTTTATTTTATTTTATTAATATATTAAATTCAATTATTTTGACATTATTATACTATTAATATTCAATTAAAATATTTACCAATTTCGCGAGCTATTACATATTAGCATATGACATTTGGCGATCTGTGTAGCTACCATCCTTTTCCTAATAAGCTCCATCTTCTCCTCAGTATCTCTAACCACCTCTAGACCCAAAATGTTCTTATCCATAGACTTCTACCAACATGAGGGTGACGTTCATGGCCTCCCATACAATGCTTTGGATGTTGAAATGCCTACACTAGTCTGGTTGCTATTATTGTATGCAAACTTCATTGGAGGTATATGATCCTCCTAAGATCTTCCAAAATCCAATATACATGCCCTCATCAAGTCCTCCAACACTCGGTTTACTCTCTCTATATGTCCATCGGTTTGTAGGTGATATGTTGTGCTCAGATTCAATTCGGTCCCTAATGCATCATATAGACTTCTCCAGAATTCGCTTGTGAAAAGTTGATCCCGGTCAGTCATTATACTTGCTGCAAATCCATGAAGTCGAACTACTTCTGTAATATATTGTGTTGCTATTACGGCCGTCGTTCTTGTACTCTTAACTAGAGTAAAAAGTGCACTTTTCATGTGATGATCTACTATAACCCATATGCTCTCATTTCCTCTCTTCCTCTAAGGTAGTCCATCCACAATATCCATAGATATGCACTCCTAAATCCACTACGTTACATCTAATGGAAGTAACAACCTACTTGGCTTCTTTTATTCTGCCTTCACCCATTGCCATGTCATATAATTCACTACATATTTAGCTACTTGCCTCTTCATCACTAGCTAATATAACATCCTCATTATATCATTATACATTTTATCTCCTCCTATATGAATAGTCATCCTAGAATGGTGACAGTAATCTATGACTTCCTCAATCAACTTCTTAACCTGCGTTACACATAGCCTCCCATCTTCCCTCAAGTAGCCCTTCTGGTCTTTGGATTACCGATCCAAATGACTCGATTGTTCATCCTATCCTAAGTGCACTATGATGTTAACCAATGATGCGTCTTGCCTTTGATTCAATCCAATACGATCCATCAATGCAGATCTATCCTCCATGATAGCTAACAACCTAGGTGCATACTCTGATTGGGGTTGGAAATCAAACTCCAAAATGAACTCCAAATTCTTCCACTCTAGCAGCATAACATTCGCTTCAGCATGCCTCCTATTCAAGGCATTAGCAACTATATTTCCCTTCCCTAAAGTGTAAGCAATCCCAAAATCGTACGAGGATAAGAACTTCATCCATAGTTGCTATCTTAAGTTCAAATCCTTTCGAGAAAACATGTACTTAAGAGATTTATGATCCATAAATAGCTCAAATCCCTTGCCTAAAAGATAATGTCTCTAGGAATTCAGTGCGAATATAATAGCAGCTAATTCCAGGTTGTGCGTTGGATAATTTCTCTCATGATCTTCAGCTTCCGACTCATTGCCACTACCTTCCGTTCTTGCATAAGGAATGCACCAAGACCAGTACCATAAGCATTGGTATACCAGGCAAAATGTTTTGTACCATCAGGAATAACCAAAACGGAAGTGCTCGTTAACAACTCCTTCAATTTAACAAACGTTATTTCATATTTCCAGCTCCAAACATAAGTCAAGTTCTTCTTAGTTAAATGAGTCATAGGCACTAATTTCTTCATAAAATCCTTAATAAATTTCCGATAGAATCTAGCTAAACCCAAAAGCTACGAACCTTATAAGCATTCTTCAACGTCTTCCAATCTCTAACTACAGCTACCTTCCCTGGCTCTACTACCAATCTATTTACTAATACTACATGCCCAAGGAAACGAACCACTTTCTTCTATAAGTGACATTTTGAGAATTAATCATTCAACTAATTCCTTCTCAAGACATCAATCACTTCTCTCAAATGGATCTCATGCTCCTCCTCACTTTTGGAATTGATAAGAATGTCATCCTCGAAGACCACCACAAACCTATACTGCTTTTCTCAGAACACCCTATGCATCAAATCCACAAAACAACCCAGAACGTTAGTTAGCTCGAATGGCATGGCCAACCACTCAAACAATCCATTAAGTGTAAAGAAAGTGGTCTTCAAGATATCATCTTCAGCCACCCTCAATTGATGAAACCCACTTGCTTGATCAATATGAGAGAAAACCTTCACCCTGATTAATTGATCGCAGAGATCATCAATGCAGGTAAGGGATATCGGTTCTTCCTTGTCAACTTATTCAATTCTTGATAGTCGACGCATAACCTTAGGGAACCATCTACATTGGTAGCAAAAACGATAAGCACTCTCCATTCTGAAATACTTCTTCCAACAAATCCTTCCTACAATAATTCCAAAACTTGCTTATTCAACTCTCTTCTTTTCTTCTAAGTTGTATGTCTAAGGGGCATCACTACTACCTGCATCTATCTCGAGATTAATCCAAACTTCGAGGAGGGTGACCAGAAACTTCTTTGAATATATTCGAATAGTCCACTACAGGAATAAACGATAGCTCTTCTTATGACAGGCTGAGTGAATATAAATACGTCTCCATAATAGAAATATCAGGCTAACAAAATAAAATAAAATCAATTCCTTCATACTTCCTCAATCAAACCATCCTCATGCACAAGCCAACACTACTCTATGATGTGTCATCCAATCCATTTCCAAAATCAACTCGTACCCCAAAAGTTTAGTACATGGGCATCACAGAGGAACCCTACGCTGTGAATGACCAACTTACAGTCCTTCGATAAATGTCCCATCTCGTTACAGTTATAACACTACCATCTGAAAGATTAGTCCTACAGATTTTTTGCATGTGTCCCTCCTTCTAATGTCTATTACAAGCAATTGCTTGTCTCTTTCCTTGTCCTCCCTGTGTTCCGATCCTTTATGCTTACTCTATCGCTGGCCCTTTCCTTTCTTAACTGTAACCTTCACCAAAGTTCCATTCAGAGAATTCAATAATGTCGCCTATTGTAGTCCCTCAAATATAGCCACATACGGAATCTGGTTTAATGCAAGCTCCCTCAAAGGCGAGTTTAATACTTTGCAAACTTCAATGCTTTCTTCTCCTATATGTTTACTAATTCAAAACTAAATCTGGCCAACTCATTAAACTGACTCACATACTCTCCAACTATCATCTCTCCTTTCTTAAGGTGAATAGACTTCTCCAATAACAAATCTCTTTTAGCTCTAAGAAACAACTTCTCTCAAACTTCATCTTGAACATTCCTCAAGTAATAGTGCCCTTATCAACTTCTACTATCACCACCTCCTACCAACATGCTGCCTTACATTGCAAATGCCAAGAGGCCAACTACCTCCTAGTAACACACCAATTCCTAACAAGTTGAAAATCTTCTCATAATTATTAACCCAAGCCTAAGTCACCAAGTATAGTTTCATCCTGACAAAAAGGCTTTTCACCATGGCTGGAGAAATTAATACATAGTTTAGGAAAGTCAACAATTGGTGTTGTTTGTGATGTAATCACACCTTGGTTAGTGGTGGTGGTGGCTACGGGTTCAATAGGGCTGGCACTAGCTTGGCTTATTGCTTGAATATAGCATTTGAACCATATTGGAATATTAACTCCATGGATGGATATCTATTATATCTCTTTTGGTGCTAGTTTGTACCCTAGTCTCTACCTCATTAGCATTGGCTGCATTGGTCTTTATTCTAGTTTCGACTATATTACTCATTTTCAACTATCTATAAAAATGGGATTCAACAGCATCGCCCCAATATATAGTAAACAAAATTAGAACTATAAATGTTGTATGCATATGTACGTACTTAATTCCTATATAATATATATATCCGATAGAAATTACAAATATGCTCTCTTAATATGTTCCTAGTTCCTATTTTAAGGGTATGTTTTACTCTGATACAAAATGTAATAACCCGCCTTTTTGACCCCTAAGTTCAACCCCTAAACAGACATTGACACCTCGAGAACTAAAACGGACGAGTAATTAGGATGTGCTAATGAGAAACAAATACAGCTCTAACTAATAACTTTCGAAGTCTCACAGCAGAAGGAAATAAAATATAATAACAATAATTATACTCATTTCACATCACTATAATATATCTACACCTGTACAGTTAAAGTGCTTAGCGGCTTTATTGTGAGGAAAATGCAAAGGCAGTAGTAGAGATAAAGCTGGGATATATCAGAAAATAGCGAAGGTGTAAAAACCTTTATTTGAGATAAAATCAAGTCTTTAAAGTTGATTATTCACATCCCCACATCACTTATGTAGGATAAGGAAACATTGTTCGCTCTTATATAACAAAACCCAAGAATGTCATAATCCATGCAGTTCAAAACTGGTAAATAGATTATAGTTCTAATTTATGTTAACCGCTTAGGACATAAACTTAGAACTATATCCCAAATTTGTTGATTTGGTTTATAAAATAATTGGTCAAATTAACCTTTTATATTGCAGTTGGTAAAGTGAATACTAGAACCTCCTGATTTAACAGATGTAGCAAAAAATAGCAGAGCTTTAAGTAAATCTACTATTCAATAAGGATAAATTGAAATAGCATAGCGGTTGAAGTATGCTAAGTGCTGTGAGAACCTTGTATTTTGATGTTTTGATCGTGGAAACTATATAAGTAAATATTATGTGAACTAACCATATTTACAAGAGAAGATGCTATTCCACTCGACAATAGAATGTAGACCAAGAATTAAGAAAGAAGTTTCAATATTATTAAATGGTTTGTCTATATTCTAGTCTTAGGTTAACTAACCATATTTGCACACACACAAGTATTTAAAATTGTTTTCAAATCATATACACACAAGTACTTGCATTTACTTCACGCTCACAAATTTTTCAAAAGAACCTTCATTATGGCAGAAATGTGGTACCTAACTAACTGAATCAAAAGTTCAGTCGACCGAATATCTGTGCACGTGCACAGTGCATTTGAAGGTTCAGTCGATTGAACTACCCTATTCAGTCGACTGAATTAGAAGTTTCATGTACAATTCTCTTTTTAATTCGAAATTTTTAAATTTTAGTAGACTGAAATTTTTTGTTCAGTCGATTGAAAATGCATAACAACTATTTTCTGAACGGTCACTTCCATTCATCAAATAGAAATAACCCTTGATTCAAGTGTTGTTTCCATATCTTTTGACCGTAACTTTTCATAAACAATTACAACACTTAAACACTATATATAGTCTTCAATTCATTTGTTTTAATAACCTAATTTTTGATTCTATTCTCTTATATTTATTATCTAATCATTCTGCCATTTGCGCTCAAATTCTTATTCTAATCACTTGTACATTCAAGCACAAATTCATTTGTGATTAAATTAACTTTCAATCTTCACGAACTACACTATATACCACAAAGGAGAAGATTATAGGAAGGGTGTAATCTAAAGACTTATCCGTGCTATTAAAAGAGCACAATCAGTCAAGAAAATTCTTTGTATTATTGAAGTCTTGTTCGGTTGCTCAGGCGGTAGAAGCCCTATTCAGTTGTCTAGGCGGTAGAAGTCCTGTTCGATTTCTCAAGCGGTGTAATACCTATTCATCTGGGTTAAGAGAGGGTTGATAGTTAAATTTCAGAAGGAGTCTGGGACTGGACGTATAACCGAAGTTCGAACCAATATAAAAATCCCTACTTTACTGTTTACTTTTTATATTCATATTCCGCACTAGTAGATATCTTAGATAATATTCCCTATTACGATCCTTAGTAGAACTTTCATTTAGAGCAAGGCCATCATATAATCATAACACAGTTATTTGATATTCAGTTAATATGGAAAAGAACACTAATACAAGTTTTGTTAAAGGTCAATCCACTACACGACCACCACTATTTAATGGTTTAAATTACAATTATCGGTCAACTCGAATGAGAATCTTTATGCAAGCAAATGGATATGATACTTAGAATATCACTCAAAGTGAATACACTATACCTACTACACCACTTGTAGAATGGTCAAATACACAAAAGTTGGATGCTACATCGAATGCCAAAGCCATGAATATGCTATTTTGTGCCTTAGATAAAAATAAATTTAATAGAGTTGGCATGTGTACAACTGCTTATGAAATTTGGAGAACTCTTAAAGTCACACATGAAGGAACTAACAAAGTTAAGCAAAGCAAGATTTCTATGCTTCAAAATTTCAGAATGAGACCAGATGAAACTATAAATGACATGTATTCTAGATTCCAAAACATATATCATTCACTGTTAATACTATGAGAAAAATATTCAGATTTTGATATGGTCTCAGAAATTGTAAACTCTTTAACAGATGAATGGGAACAAAAAGTCTTAGCTATTGAAGAAGCTAATGACATTTCTACCATCAAACCTAAAGATTTAATAAGAAATCTCATGTCATATGAAGTTAATTTGCAGGCAAAGCGAGATCAAGCCCAAGATAAGAAGAATATTGCTTTTCGAGCTAAACTAGAAGATTCAGATGAAGATGACATGGGACTGATAGCAAAAAACTTCCAAAAAAATTTAAAATTTAGAAAGAACAAGAAATTTGGAAATAACATGAGAGACAATTCCAATAAACTGCCAGTTTCAAATCTCGAATGCTATGAACATCATATGAAAAGTCACATGAAGAAAGAGTGTCCTGACAGAAAGAAAGGCAAATTCAAGAATAAGAAGGACAAGTACAAAAAGAAGCAAGCGTTCTCTGTCATATGGGATGATTCCAAATCGTCTTCATCATCAGATAGTGACACAAACAGTGATTCTGAAAAAGCCAACGTCTATTTTATGGCTTCGATTAACGATGTAAGTGATCATACTTTTGATGGTTTAATAGAAATAAACTCAGAGCTATTGGATAAACTAAAAGAAATTAAAAGGTAGTATAAAGATGCTCTAGAGAAATTAAACAGAAATGAAATAGAAGTTGATATGCTAAAAGATGAAAAGAAAATCTTGGAAGAAAAACTTGTTAAAACACAAGAATCTTGTTCTAACGTTTCTTCCGAACTCACCATGCTATTAGATGAAATAGAAGTGCAAAAAGAAAAGAATATGACATTAGTTTCAGAAAATCATGATTTAAAATCAAATGTCAAAGTCTTGAATTGAAAAATACCAGTCTCAAAACCGAGTTAAAGAATATCAGTAAAAATGTATCAAATTTTAATAAAGGGAGAGAAAATCTTTCTAAGATTATCGGTAATTCTCAAACTACTACTAATAAGAATGGATTAGGATATAATAATTCTTCCAAGACTAGTTCAAAGAAGAATGATATATCAAATAAAAATTTCAATTTACATAAGAATTTTGTAAAAGCAAAATTAAAACCAAAGGTTCTCACTCAAAAGAAAGATATTTGCAACACAAATACTATAAAAATTTGGGTACTAAAAACTAATAACAATTTAATCAGAAATAAGTATATTAAATCTTTTATAAATTAGGTTCATAAAAATAAAGATTTTACTTATAAAGGGAATTCTAAATCCTCTTAGGTTTGGCTTCCTAAGATCTAACTCTTAGAACCCTAATAAAAAGTGGGTACCAACATTATTCCTATATTTTTTGCAGGTACCAACTAAGAAAAGAGGAAAGTGGATACTTGACAGTGGTTGCTCAAAACATATAATAGAAAATAAAGATATGCCGACTAACATTATCTACTCAGATGGAGGATCTGTCACATTTGGAGATAATTCCAAAGGCTATATCATCGGCAAAGGCGATGTAAGCAATGATGGTACATCTAACTTACCTCTTATTACAAATGTTTTACTAGTTAAGAATTTAAAACATAATTTGCTTAGTATAAGTCAACTTTGTGATAAAGGTTTTAATATAACATTTTCTAAAAAAAATGCAACATATTTGACCAAAATGATAATCTTATATTTGAAGGAACCAGAGAAAGATATATTTACATACTAAATATGAAAGTTAATCATAACACAAACATGTGTCTAGTAGCCAAAGAAAATGATCCTTGGTTATGGCATAAGAGATTTTGTCATATAAATTTTAAAGCAATAAACAAATTATCTAAGAATAATTTAGTTAAAGGTTTACCAAAAATGAATTTCAAAGTAAAAAGTATTTGTGATGCTTGTCAATTAGGAAAATTAAAAAAAAATCTTCTTTTAAATCAAAGAAAATGATTTCTACATTACAACTACTTGAACTATTACATTTGGATCTTTTTGGACCAACTCAAGTTCAGTCCGTAAACCATAATAGATATGTTTTTGTAATAGTAGATGATTTTTGAAGATTTACTTGGATAATATTTTTGAAAAATAAAAGTGATACTTTTGAAAAATTTAAAATATTTGGTAAAAGAATCCAAAATATTAAAGATTTAAAAATTAAAAACATTCGAAGCGATTACGGTAGTGAATTCGAAAATGAATCTTTTGAAAATTATTGTAATAAGAAAGGAATTGTTCACAATTTTTCATTTCCTAGAACTCCACAACAAAATGGAGTTGTAGAAAGGAAAAATAGAACGCTTCAAGAACATGCTAGACTTTATTAAATGGAAGTACTTTACCAAAATATTTTTGGGCAGAAGCTGTAGCAACTGCTTATTATGTTTTAAATAGAGTTTCCATTAGACCATTAACAAAACATACCCGCCAATGAGTTTTTATTATAAAAAAGAAGAAGAAGACTATGCCTTCGCCATATTGAATATGAATAATAGGTAATAATAGCATGGCACTTCGAGTTCGATATGAACAAACTATTATTGTTTTTTCTAACACGATATTTTCAGTAACTAGTGATTTTTGATTTTATTGTTAAATAAAAATAATCAATCTTTCAATGAAATGAAAAAAAAAGATAGAGAAATTTTTTTCTTTATTTCTCTACGAAGCAGGCATTACCCTTTCTTTTCTATAGGATAAATTAATTATATCTTACTCATGGGGCGGTGAATTCTTGGGCCGAGCTGGATTTGAGAAATTCCAAGAATTCTTGGTATACGTTCGTTCCAACCAACGACTCTCCTTTCAAGGTGTAACAACCCGTATATTTGGACCATTTAGATTGACAATAATCCACACATGTCAACTTAAATAGTACAAAACACGAATCATTAATGGAGTATATGTATATAAATGAGAATCATCACAGAATCACAGAAAATACATCATAACAGAATAGTGCAGCGGAATTACAACATAGTCATAAGAGTAGTTCATGAAGCTACCCATAAATACAACAATGTCTTAAATAAAAAGAAATAGAACAACATAGATGTCCAATAGTGTCCAAATAGAAAGAGTAATACATATAAAGTGAAGATAATGATAGTCTTCGGTCTTCAGCTCCAAGTAGAACAACAACAGAAATCTTCAGTCTGATCCGAGCATAAGCACAAACAAACACACGAATTAGGACATCTATTCTTATAAAGATAATATGATTCGGAATTGGAAATAACAATAACACAAAGACGAATGGAATAAACATCTTTCAGGATCCGTTAAACTATTTATACATAGTACTGTACGATAAGTAGATAATGTCAAACAGTAAAGTAAAATATCAAGATAGTGTAAAGGCATCACCATTATTCCCCTTAACACATTTTATATAAGCAGCATAGTCTATACAGCACTGTAAACTCCACCGTAAACTAGTGGGCTATCAGGGAGTACTCCATAGGTATAATACAAAACAAATTCGTAGTGGTCGCGTATAGGGATACAAGTATGACAAGGCACATGAGGCAATACCCAAGGTAGTGAAACTACCGTTTGCCTGATTCGGACTGGTGAGAAAGCATCGCCGCAGCGATCGCAACACCGCGAAACAACCCTCCCAAATCAAGGGTGCGCACCAATCAAAACAAATAATGAGTAGTTTACGAAGAAGTGTGTTCACTCGAGGTAGCTAACCCCATTTGGCCCGGCACGGCTCATGTTTTAGTCATTTCCAATTTGACACAAGTGTCAAGGTCATCCATTATTGTTCTCTTTCTTCAGTCATCAACGTACATCATTCCGACCACTTCATTCTAGATCAAACTCCGCGTATAGTTATTAAAGTGGTATTCAGTTTAGACAGTGAGTATGTCCCTAACCGATTCCAGTCTCTTTAATAACTTTCATAATTATTATACCGATTGATCATTAAATAAATTTCAAAACTGAATCAATTTCAATTTCCCTTGGAATTTGAAGGCCAACATTTCTTTTCTCTTTCTATATCAATTTCCAAAATTTACGTTTCAAATCTTCCAATTTTTTTTCCATTTCAAAATTTTATAATTCAACTCAAATTTTTTAAACAATTCAAATATCGATTTAAATTCATATATAAGTTCATTCCATAATCATTTAAATTAAGTTAATTAACATTCAAACAATTTAGAATCATTGATGGATTCATTCAGTGATCATTTAAATTAAGTAATTTTATCCCTTTGAAATAATTTCCATTAACCTTCCAATTTATTAAATCAATTTAAGTTTACCTATATTATATCAATACTTGCAAATTTAATTAAATTAAATTCGTCAAATTAAATTCTTTAAATTACAAGTCTTATATTTATTTCAATAAATCACATTTTTCTTATTGAAGAAATTCAAATTCACTTTTTACTTATTCAGTTTAAACAAATTTCAAACTTAATTATTAAAGAAATTCAATTTCACTTATTAAGGAATTCAATTTTATTTAATTATTACATACTTTCAAAACTTCAGTATTAAATAACTTAATTCAATAATTAAAACAACATTCTTTTATCAACACTTTGTTAATTATTAAATAATAACATTTAAATTTCATTAAAGTTCAAATTTCAAATTTCAATTTAAAACCCTTATTATTTCATTCAACTAAAATTTATTTATTTAAATCGAATTATTTGACCAATCGGTTTTATTTAATTCTCTATCCTAAGTCAATGTTTATTTGGGTATTTATCATTTCAACCCGATTCCATTTCAAATAAAAACAAAACATAGTAAAGGGAACTTGCAGTGTGATAACTGGGATGGTGTCAAAGTAAATAAACAAGTCATAACAACAATCAATAACAATCCAATAATCAATTTAAATAATCCTGAAATAATCGTATTAATTCACATTGTTGTTCGTGCAAATTAATATAATTATGTCTAGAATCTACACTATCATTTCATGTAGATAAAATATCATTATGCTAATATTTATACAGTTCTTCACTTGATATCCATTATTCGATTTTATACCACATCAATTTATACAACATACATTCAATGGTTCAAGGTGTACTTAACCAAATTTCTATGTGTCAATTAATTTAACATTTAAAGGGGGTCATATTAAATTTAACTAATCAAATTCAACACATGTATCAATTTTAAATTGTTAACTATCCTACATCGATTCCAATTTTAAATTATTTATCACTTCAAACATTAACAATTTAACTTCCAATGTAAACATCGCAATCAATCAATTTATCAATCAAACTGGATTATTATCATATAAGAATATAAGTCGTGAAAATTAATTCACCTTCCGTGGATAAGGAAATTGACAGCGAAGCACGATGAAGCAAGAATGGAGTCGGTACGATACGAACAAACGGACACGATGTCGGGAAAAAGAACGAAAGCTGAAAATCGATGCTGCTGCAAAAGAAACTCAGTCGGTTGCTGCAACAAACATAGAAGAAGTGGTTACTATTTCAATAACAAAATGGATGCTTCAGCAACAATTTGAAAATGACAGTGCACTGCCACTATTGCATACTGCAACAGTACACTGTTACTTCTTTTCATTTTCATAATTTTTTTATATTATTCAAAACCGAAACCGAGACTTTCTTCGTTCCATTTCATTCAGCAATTAACACATGCACACGCACTGTTTCCACCCACATCACGCACACATTCTTGTACACACACAACACCATACACACGCACGCACCCGCGAGGTCAGGAGGTGGGTGGTGGCGCGTATGGAGGAGGAGGCTGTGGCGTGTTTCGGGAAGTGGTGGCTGGGACATGTCGTATGGTGTTGGAGGAGAGAGAACTGGGTAGGTGGGTGCGGCGCATGAAGACGGTGCAGTTTTGGAAGCTTGGGACTGTCGCGCATGCGCGCGGAGGGGCGTTGGAGGTTCGTGTGGCTGGCAGTGGTGAGGTGAGGTGCGGTCGGACGTGGGCAGTGGGCGTTTCAGGGGGAAAGGGAGGGCGTGCATGTGGAAAGAAATGCTGGATCCATACATTTCTGTTGCAAAGTCTTCTTCTTCTCTTTTTTTTTCACAAAAGATAAAATATGAAGGAAGAATAAAAAGAATAAGGGGAGAAGGTGTTTACCTGGAGACGTGAGAAATAGAGTGAATTGGAAAATGAACTGTTATGTTTCTTTTAAGTTTGAAAT
Organism: Allium fistulosum; assembly: GCA_030737815.1. Classification (NCBI taxonomy): domain Eukaryota; kingdom Viridiplantae; phylum Streptophyta; class Magnoliopsida; order Asparagales; family Amaryllidaceae; genus Allium; species Allium fistulosum. The sequence continues at coordinate 871,813,972 of CM060903.1, read as the reverse complement.
TTACGTATCCATAAATTTTATTATAGAACCAAGGAGTCACAACACTTTCCCATGCTAACTCCCAGCTTCCAACTACCACCTTAAAGGCATCAGTTGAATTTATTTTCAAATTTTCTTTTGGATACAGACTAAAGAATTTGGGCTGAAATTGTTTAACCGGTCCGTCCGGAACGGTTAAATTAATTCGACTATTTAACGTCGGACTCCGATTTACATGAATGAATATGCCGTTTTGAACAGTGTGACGATGCGCTTCCAACGGTACATAGATAATTGCGATACGATAGTTTTATAAAAATTCGAATTTTATACTAGCGGGAAAATGCAAGAAAAACGCAGAAAAATAAGATCGATGGAGCTAAAGAAGTCCGAATTTGGAAAACGAAAAATGGCGCCTTGCTCAGAAGATGATTTACAATTTTTCTATGTAAAAATATTTAGGTTTTGAAAACACTTTTTTTTCATCAATTCCTAACTTATTAGATTGAAATAAAATTACTCACGAAATAAACTTACATATTTTCGGATGAAAATTTACAGTTTGCTATGTTCAATTTGACGTATTCCACATATTAAATTTTTATTTCAATTTTTTTTTTAATTTCACGAAAATTCGATTAATCACATTATTAAAACAATTAACATTTACGGGTCGTTACACTCTCCCCCACTCAAAACTTTTTGTCCTCGAAAAGGAACGAGACGGGTGAAGTAAGACTGAAGTAAGCAGAAAAGTCCAGATAGATTTTAAGAAAATTGAATTATACCTGAAATTAGTAATTCGGGGTTTGAATCCCGAATACTATCCTCAGTTTCCCATGTGCAATCTCGCTCATCTGCACTCCACTGGACTTTGACGAGATTTACAGACTTCCTTCTAAGTTGCTTTGTCTCACGATCGACTATCCGAAGTGACTTTCGCTCAATAGTCAAGTCAGGCTCAATAACTAACTCTTCCAACTGAGCAGTGGGAATGGTCATAGATGGATCGTGTGCAACTTTGCGAAGATGTGAGACGTGGAACACATTGTGTACACCGGCGAACTTTTCTGGTAATGCAATTCTATAGGCCAAGGTTCCAACTCTTTCCGTAATCTCAAACGGACCAACAAATCTGGGAGCAAGCTTCCCCCTTCTTCCAAATCGGATAACATTCTTCAAAGGCGACACTTTTAGAAATACTTCGTCTCCTACACTGAATTCGAGATCTCTTCTTCTTCTATCAGCGTAGCTCTTCTGTCTGTCTTGTGCCGTCTTAATCTTCTTCCTGATTTCTTCAACTTTCTCGGAAGCTTCCATAATCATTTCCGGACCAAGCACTAATCGGTCACCAGATTCAATCCAACAAGCTGGCGATTTGCACGGCCGTCCATATAAGGCTTCGAACAATGCCATACCAATGCTTGCTTGATTTATTAAAGATGATTAATTCAAATTCAAATATACTTATTCAAATTTGAAATTTCAATTTCCTTACCTGGTAACTATTATTATACGTGAATTTAACCAAATGGAGATGGTCTTCCCAAGATCCACCAAAGTCTATAATACAAGCCCGGAGAAGGTCTTCCAAAATCTGATTTACCCTCTCAGTTTGGCCATCTGTCTGAGGATGATAAGATGTGCTCAGATTCAGTTTGGTGCCCAAGGTATCCTGAAATGCTTTTCAGAATTTACTAGTGAAAATAGGAACTCTATCGCATACGATACTAGATGGTACACCATGAAGTTTAACCACTTCTCTCATGTATATCTCGGCCAAACTCGAAGCAGTACAAGTGGTCTTGACTGGAATAAAATGAGCGGATTTCGTCAGTCTATCGACAATCACCCAAATTCTTTCGTTACCCTTTCTAGTCCTTGGTAGCCCATCAATAAAGTCCATAGAAATCTGCTCCCACTTCCAACCTAGAATCTCTAGTGGTTGAAGCAAACCTGCTGTCTTTCTGTGGTCAGCTTTAACTTGTTGGCAAGTTGTGCATCTGCTAACATAGGTAGAAATATCGCGCTTCATCCCACTCCACCAATATAACTTCTTCATATTTTGATACATCTTTGTGACTCCTAAATGAAATGAAAGCGAGGATTGATGGTTTTCTCTCAGCACTTCCTGTCTTAAACCATCAACATTTGGAACACAAATTCGATTGTCGATTCTCAAAACTCCATTACTATCAACTTGTGCACCTATTTTTCTATCAACATTTCCAACTCTACCGAGAACTATTTCTTTGATACGATAGAGCAAAGTGTCCTCATATTGCTTGGATATGATGCAATCCATAAGGGCTGGGGAGACGACAAGCTGAAATAACATTCCTTCCACTAGATTACAACATACCATTGCTTGGTTTCTGCTTAAAGCATCGGCTACGGCGTTTTCTTTTCCTGGGGTGTAGTTAATATCAAGATCATATGCAGCTAAGAATTCGAGCCATCGGACTTGTCTCTGATTCAAATCCTTTTGTGAGAAAATATATCTCAATGACTTATGGTCAGTGAATAATTCGAATTTGGTTCCCAAAAGATAATGCCTCCATAGCTTTAGAGCAAATACAACTGCAAGAAGCTCTAAATCATGAGTTGCGTAATTTGCTTCATGGGTTTTTAACTGGCGACCCGCATAGGCAATAACCTTTCCTTTCTGCATTAGAACTGCTCCTAATCCATCACGGCAGGCATCAATATAGACGGTCAATCCTTCGCTTCCATCAATAACTGTAAGAACTGGGGAAGAGGTCAACTTTCGCTTCATTTCATTGAAAGCTGCTTCACACTTTTCACTCCAAATAAATTTGACATTCTTTCTGGTCAGTGCGGTAAGTGGTGTGGTAATACGAGCAAAGTTTTCTATAAATCTGCGATAATAGCCAGCCAAGCCGAAGAAGCTACGAATATCTGTAGGAGTTTTGGGAGTCTCCCAATCCTGCAAATTCAAAGGATTCGAATTAAGATAGAGATAAGATGCTCGGATAGAATGATGAATAAGGATAGAACTTACATTGATTACGGCGATCTTAGCTGGATCGACTGAAATCCCATTCTCTTAGACAATATGGCCAAGAAATCGAACGTCATCTCTCCAAAAGTGGCATTTCGAGAACTTAGCTTTAAGCTGATGACTACGGAGAGTTTCCAGAACAAAAGCCAAATGTGACCTATGCTCTTTCTCATCCTTAGAGAAAACGAGAATATCATCGATGAAAACAAGAACGAACTTGTTAAGAACATCCCGAAAAACTCTATTCATCAAGTCGACGAAATAAGCTGGAGCATTAGTAAGACCGAACGGCATAACCAGCCATTCAAAGAAACCATTTTCAGTGCGGAAAGCTGTTTTAGGAATACTCTCCTCGGCAATTCTGAGTTGGTGAAAGCCGGTAGCCAAATCAAGTTGGGAGAAAACTTTAGCTCCATGGAGCTGGTCGAATAGATCGTTGATGCGGGGCATCGGATATCTGTTCTTGTGTGTGAGCTTGTTTAGCTCTCTATAGTCCACACACAATCTGAGAGAACCATCAGATTTTGTGACGAATACAACTGCAGCACCCCATTCTGAATGACTTCGCTGAATCAAGCCTTTGGCAAATAAATCTTCAATTTGAGCATTCAGTTCAGCCTTCTCTTTAGGAGCCATTCTCCTGGGAGGGAGAACTACAGGTCGAGCACCAGGGATAAGATCAATGCGGAATTTGATTTCCCATGGAGGTGGTAGAGAATTGACTTCTCCAAACACATCAGAAAAGAATTGAACAACTGGAGTAGAGCTTAGATCATTCGGATGAGAGTCAAGAGAGAAAATAAAACTCCCAGCACATTCTTGAGGTGATTTACCTTTAATAACTAAAGGTATACACTTGTCGTCTATAAGAGAGACGGTTCGAGCTTTGCAAGAGATAATGGCTTCGAACTTTCGTAGCCAATCAACACCTAATAAAATATCAAATGCCTCGAATCCAAGGACATAGAAATCCCAAGTGAAACGGTGCATGCCATACATAAGCGTGACATATTTGCATACCCTTTTGAGGTTAGCGGGTCCTCCGATGGGATTTGATACACATAAGAAAGTAGATGCAAGGATGGGTTCCAATCCGAGTTTATTACACAAATCAATAGATATGAAACTATGTGTTGCTCCGGTGTCAAATAGAACTCTAACAGGTAAAGTATGCAACATAAAAGTACTCTGTAATGTACCTTCGGTATCACTAGGAGCAGGTGGGGTAGGTGGATCACGGGTGGAAGAAGTCATCGCAAATACTCCAGATGTCTTGCCCTTTTGATACAAGGGACAATCCTTCTTGAAATGGCCAGGCTGCAAACAGAATGGCAGAGGTTGTTCCTGGTATCCTGAGGTGGAGGAATGGCGGCACTGGCAGATGTTGGACAACTGTTGGCATAGTGACCCTTCTGGTCGCACTTGAAACAAGTGATGGAGGATAAGTCAATGGGCTTCTTCTGAGAATAGCCAAGCCCGGTTGTCTTCTGCTAGATCTTCTTCTGTTGCTCAAAGTTTGGCTTCCTCTTCCCAGCCAGACTAGAAGATGGTTGAGTAATTGGAGCCTTGGTGGCTGATGTTCCCTTCGGCTTTCCCTCATACCTAAGAGCAAAATCCATCAACTCGGTGAAAGTGCTATGGACATGAGCTGTGAGGAGATCGTAATACTCTGGACGTGCTCCATGGATGAACTTCTCATTTTTCAGCAGTGGTGTATCAATCAAGCCAGGTCCGAACTTAGAGAGTTCGTTAAACTTTCTTTCATACTCAGAGAAAGTCATGTTACCCTGCTTGAGGTCCATAAATGATCGATAAAGCTGAGCCTTTCCGGCTGCTGGCATCCACTGAGCCGAAAAAGAATCCCTATTCACAAGCAAGACAAGATGTGTCAAGATTCGAAGAGATAAAAGGAATTATTTAGATGAAATTTCAATTAGATTTACCTAAACTGGGCCCAGGTGATGGTTTCCTCGTCTGTACGGGAGGTTACTGACTCCCACCAATCCTGTGCCGCATCCTGAAGCTGCCAAGCGGCCAATTGACGCTTCTGTGCATCAGTAATCTCCAGGCCATTGAAGATCCTTTCTAGGCTCTTTAGCCACTATTGCGCTCCAATGATGCTCTCGGATCCAGAGAATTTTATGCCGCCAAGCTGGGTGTATTCCTTGCTAAGAGTAGAAAACTTGACTGCGGGAGTTGGGCACGTGGTTCAGGAACATTCCCTCTACCCCCACCTCTAGCATTCCTTCTGGTACTCATCCTGGAATACCAAAAGTGATTTAGAATCAAAGATAGAAATTTTATAGAACTTAAGGAAACTCTAATCAAACTAATTCAATAAGGAGGATGGAATCAAAGGATATAGATTCTGAAATGATTCTCCTCATTATAGGGTATGGTTACCCTATCTCTAATGAGCTTAAAACTCCACAGGCTAAGGTTTTCGGGAACCAAAGCTCTGATACCAACTGTAACAACCCGTATATTTATACCATTTAGATTGACAATAATCCACACATGTCAACTTAAATAGTACAATACACGAATCATTAATGGAGTATATGTATATAAATGAGAATCATCACAGAATCACAGAAAATACATCATAACAGAATAGTGCAGCGGAATTACAACATAGTCATAAGAGTAGTTCATGAAGCTACCCATAAATACAACAATGTCTCAAATAAAAAGAAATAGAACAACATAGATGTCCAATAGTGTCCAAATAGAAAGAGTAATACAGATAAAGTGAAGATAACGATAGTCTTCGGTCTTCAGCTCCAAATAGAACAGCAACAGAAATCTTCAGTCTGATCCGAGCATAAGCACAAACAAACACTCAAATCAGGACATATATTCTTATACAGATAATATGATTCGGAATTGGAAATAACAATAACTCAAAGACGAATGGAATAAACATCTTTCAGGATCTGTTAAACTATTTATACATAGTAGTGTATGATAAGTAGATAATGTCTAATAGTAAAGTAAAATATCAAGATAGTGTTAAGGCGTCACCATTATACCCATTAACACATTTTATATAAGCATCATAGTCTATACAGCACTGTAAACTCCACCGTAAACTACTGGGCTATCATGGAGTACTCCATAGGTATAATACAAAACAAATTCGTAATGGTCGCGTATAGGGATACAAGTATGACAAGGCACATGAGGCAATACCCAAGGTAGTGAAACTACTGTTTGCATGATCCAGACTGGTGAGAACGCATCACCGCAGCGATCGCAACACTGCGAAACAACACTCCCAAATCAAGGGTGCGCACCAATCAAAACAAATAATGAGTAGTTTACGAAGAAGTGTGTTCGCTCGAGGTAGCTAACCCCATTTGGCCCGGCACGGCTCCTGTTTTAGTCATTTCCAATTTGACACAAGTGTCAAGGTCATCCATTATCGTTCTCTTTCTTCAGTCATCAACGTACATCATTCCAACCACTTCATTCTGGATCACACTCCGCGTATAGTTATTAAAGTGGTATTCGGTTTAGACATTGAGTATGTCCCTAACCGATTCCAGTCTCTTTAATAACTTTCGTAATTATTATACCAATTGATCATTTAATAAATTTCAAAACTGAATCAAATTCAATTTCCCTTGGAATTTGAAGGCCAACATTTCATTTCTCTTTCTATATCAATTTCCAAAATTTACGTTTCAAATCTTCCAATTTTTTTCCATTTCAAAATTTTATATTTCAACTCAAATTTATAAAACAATTCAAATATCGATTTAAGTTCATATATAAGTTCATTCCATAATCATTTAAATTAAGTTAATTAACATTCAAACAATTTAGATTCATTGATGGATTCATTCAGTGATCATTTAAATTAAGTAATTTTATCCCTTTGAAATAATTTCCATTAACCTTCCAATTTATTAAATCAATTTAAGTTTACCTATATTATATCAATACTTGCAAATTTAATTAAATTAAATATGTCAAATTAAATTCTTTAAATTACAAGTCTTATATTTATTTCAATAAATCACATTTTTTTTATTAAAGAAATTCAAATTCACTTATTTACTTATTCAATTTAAACAAATTTCAAACTTAATTATTAAAGAAATTCAATTTCACTTATTAAGGAATTCAATTTTATTTAATTATTAAATACTTTCAAAACTTCATTATTAAATAACTTAATTCAATAATTAAAACAACGTTCTTTTACCAACACTTTGTTAATTATTAAATAACAACATTTAAATTTCATTAAAGTTCAAATTTCAAATTTCAATTTAAAACCCTTATTATTTCATTCAACTTAAACTTATTTATTTATTTAAATCGAATTATTTGACCAATCGGTTTTATTTAATTCTCTATCCTAAGTCAATGTTTATTTGGGTATTTATCATTTCAACCCGATTCCATTTCAAATAAAAAACAAAACACAGTAAAGGGAACTTGTAGTGTGATAACTGGGATGGTGTCAAAGTAAATAAACAAGTCATAACAACAATCAATAACAATCCAATAATCAATTTAAATAATCCCGAAATAATCGTATTAATTCACATTGTTGTTTGTGCAAATTAATATAATTATTTTAGAATCTACACTATCATTTCATGTAGATAAAAGATCATTACACTAATATTTATACAGTTCTTCACTTGATATCAATTATTCGATTTTATACCACATCAATTTATACAACATACATTCAATGGTTCAAGGTGTACTTAACCAAATTTCTACGTGTCAATTAATTTAACATTTAAAGGGGGTCATATTAAATTTAACTAATCAAATTCAACACATGTATCAATTTTAAATTGTTAACTATCCTACATCAATTCCAATTTTAAATTATTTATCACTTCAAACATTAACAATTTAACTTCCAATGTAAACATCACAATCAATCAATTTATCAATTAAACTAGATTATTATCATATAAGAATATAAGTCGTGAAAATTAATTCACCTTTCGTGGATAAGGAAATTGACAGCGAAGCACGATGAAGCAAGAATGGAGTCGGTACGATACGAACAAATGGACATGATGTCGGGAAAAAGAACGAAAGCTGAAAATCGATGCTGCTGCAAAAGGAACTCAGTCGGTTGTTGCAACAAACAGAGAAGAAGTGATTACTATTTCAGTAACAAAATGGATGCTTCAGCAACAATTTGAAAATGACAGTGCACTGCCACTATTGCATACAGCAACGGTACACTATTACTTCGTTTTATTTTCATAATTTTTTTTTATATTATTCAAAACTGAGACTTTCTTCGTTCCTTTTCATTCAGCAATTAACACATGCACGCGCATTGTTTCCACCCACATCACGCACACATTCTTGTACACACACAACACCATACACACGCACGCACCCGCGAGGTCAGGAGGTGGGTGGTGGCGCGTATGGAGGAGGAGGCTGTGGCGCGTTTCGGGAAGTGGTGACTGGGACATGTCGTATGGCGTTGGAGGAGGGAGAACTGGGTAGCTGGGTGCGGCGCATGAAGACGGTGCAGTTTTGGAAGCTCGGGACTGTCGCGCATGCGCGCGGAGGGGCGTTGGAGGTTCGTGTGGCTGGCAGTGGTGGAGGTGAGGTGCGGTCGGACGTGGGCCGTGGGCGTTTCAGGGGGAAAGGGAGGGCGTGCATGTGGAAAGAAGTGCTGGATCCATACATTTCTGTTGTAAAGTCTTCTTCTTCTCTTTTTTTTTCACAAAAGAGAAAATATGAAGGAAGAATAAAAAGAATAAGGGGAGAAGGTGTTTACCTAGAGACGTGAGAAACAGAGTGAATTGGAAAATGAACTGTTATGTTTCTTTTAAGTTTGAAATTTACGTATCCATTAATTTTATTGTAGAACCGAGGAGTCACAACACTTTCCCATGCTAACTCCCAGCTTCCAACTACCACCTTAAAGGCATCAGCTGAATTTATTTTCAAATTTTCTTTTGGATACAGGCTAAAGAATTTGGGCTGAAATTGTTTAACCGGTCCGTCCGGAACGGTTAAATTAATGAGACTATTTAACGCCGGACTCCGATTTACATGAATGAATATGCCGTTTTTAACAGTGTGACGATGCGCTTCCAACGGTACACAGATAATTGTGATACGATAGTTTTATAAAAATTCGAATTTTATACTAGCGGGAAAATGCAGGAAAAACGCAGAAAAATAAGATCGACGGAGCTAAAGAAGTCCGAATTTGGAAAACGAAAAATGGCGTCTTGCTCAGAAGATGATTTACAATTTTTCTATGTAAAAATATTTAGGTTTTGAAAACACTTTATTTTCATCAATTCCTAACTGATTAGATTGAAATAAAATTACTCACGAAATAAAATTACATATTTTCGGATGAAAATTTACAGTTTGCTATGTTCAATTAGACGTATTCCACATATTAAATTTTTATTTCAATTTTTTTTTTAAATTTCATGAAAATTCGATTAATCACATTATTAAAACAGTTAAAATTTACGGGTCGTTACACAAGGTTCATCGATATTGAACCAATCGAACGCACTTCTAAGATTTGCTCCACTTTTGGAAGTCCCTGCGTTATGTCACCAGATCGGGATTTTTCATATATAAATGTAACTAATGTATCTCCTTTCAGTACTGATTCTTATAGTACTTTTCGGGGATTCGATAAGTTAATTCCCGAAGATGTCTATTTGCCGGGCTGCCCGGTCTACGTACCGGAACTGATACCATTCGAGATTATGCAGGATTATACACGAAAGATCCTTTTTTAGCTCTCTCTTCAGCCCCCTGTCTCTTATCCCTAGGGGGTCTTCCTCCACTAGCAGGGTTTTTCAGTCCTTCCTCCTGATTTGAGACCAATCATTCAGATAGATGGGGGTAAACTAATGAGTTCATATATTAATTATGAACTTTTTAATGGAAGAAAACCCAATATATCATATTTTAAAGTTTTTGGTTCAAAATGTTTTCTATTAAATACAAAATATAAATTTGCTAAATTCGATCCAAAATCTGATGAAGGAATATTCATTGGATATTCGGAACAAAGCAAAGCTTACATAATTTATAATAAAAGAACTAAAATAATCGAAGAAACACTTCATATATCATTCGATGAAAATTTCAAATTTAATCATAAAATTGAAGATGAAGAAATTATTTCTAAATCAAATAACTTAGAAGATGATTTTGAAAATATTGAAATAATATAGACAACAATAATAATGAAATAAGAACTCCACCAAGACTTTTAAGAAATCATCCTATTAAAAATATCATTGGAGAAATAAATACTAACGTAAGAACACATAATCAAGTAAATCAAATGGGTCACATAGCTTTTCTTTCAAATATTGAACCCAAAAATGCTAAAGAAGCCTCAACTAATGACTACTAGATTATAGCAATGCAAGAAGAATTAAATCAATTTGAACGTAATGACGTTTGGAACTTAGTTCCTAGACCAAGTGATCAAGCGGTTATTGGTACAAAATGGGTTTACAAAAATAAAGCCGATGAGCAAGGAAATATTATTCGACCTCTGAATCATCAAACAATTCAAACAACTCAACTCTAGTGTATATCCCAATCAAGATTACGCCTTTACCGAAACATCACACTAGGTATACGCCACAAGGGAAAAGAGCTAAACGTACCTTAAGTTTTGGCTCTCCGTCCACTAAAGAAAAGATTGATGATATACACCATTATCAAAGAAAAACTTTAGAAATACAACGCAAGATGTACTACGAGTAAAAAGTGAATGCTAAATGCTTAAGCTTCCTAAAATAATTCGCTTTGAAGATTTGTGGATCATCCTCAAAGCAATGCATGCATCAACCATCTCTGAAGTGTCCTCAAGTGCCACCAAACTCTTGGGAATGAAGCCCTCAACATCCTCAGGTGTCGCCAAACTCTTGGAAACGTAGTAATGTATGGTCATATATCCATCCATTACAAGAAATTACAAAGGTTGAACCGCATTCTGATGATTCAAAAACTTCCAATAATTAAGCCTTCTTGTTTTATATTAAAACTTGTATATGTTGTATGTATTTCTATTAAATAAGAATATATTTTTGTTTCACATTAGATTAAAATTAGAAAACTAATAAGTATATATATATATATATATATATTAAATAATTATGTTAAAGAAAAACTTCAAGTAAAGCCTAGTTCAGAAAATTCAACAGTTTCAGTCGACTGTATTGGGCATACCAGTCAATTGAACATTCAACCAAAATAATTTTTCAAACCCAAAAATAGTCGACTGAATTAATAAAAACAGTCGATTGAAAACTCCTATTTTTGAACTATAAACATGCGACCAACCATTTCATGTAACTCAGTCGACTGGACTTAGCTTTCAGTCGATTGAATCTTCATCTACTTTTGAATTTGCTTCAGCAACCAGTCAACTGAGCCTATGAAAACAGTTGATTGAATTGCCTATTTTTGCACTGAAAAGAAGCGGGATGGAAATTCCTGCACACCAGTCGACTGCAACCTCCCATTCAGTCGATTGATTCGTGTAAATTTTGTTTTTAAAAACGTGCCTACACACTTTCCCAAACACTTTTCACCAGTCCTATTTAACTATCTCTTCTCTTTCATTTAACCCACCCATATAACCTACTTTCAATAAAAATAAACCCTAGCCTCCATTTCCAAATCAATTTTTTTTACCTCCAACTCCAATTAATTCAATGGCGCCCATTAGCAAAAGAGCACGCGAATCCACTACCGGACCTCTGGAAAGCCAATTCCGATCTTTGCTCCATAATGGAACGGATGTTACAAGATTTAATGTAACATCCTGCTACTGTTTTAACTTATAATAAAAAAATTTGTTAGAAAAAAAAAATCGTTATGGATATAGAATAAAATTTAGAGTAAAACGCCACGAGCGGAATTGTAATCGGATAACAAATTGTGGTAGGGAAATATCGCGGTTAAGGGTGTGAAAGTTATTTGAGGGGTATAAAATTATTTATTGAAAAATAAAATAAAAGGCTTTAATTTAATTGGACCGTTGGATACATGGTTATCCCTTTCATCATTCTCTTTTAACCTATTTTCTTGCTTAGGCCTAAAGTTTCAGTGTAATGCTATTTAAGCACCGCATCCTAACACTAACACAAGAAAATTCACATCATTTTGCCCTTTTCATTTTCATACTATGCAAATAAAATGTGAGTATACTTCTCGTTTATCTTGGTTTTAAATCAATGTCAACTATTTGTGTTTTTTAGTAAAATCTTTTCAATTACATTATCAGTTTGAATAATATTAAAGTGAGCGTGCTTTCCGCTTTTGGTAACTATTTAAACATAGTTTAGTTTTATCTTCTGTTCATATATATATATATGAGCATCAACGCATGTATACAATATGTTCATTTGTTGTTTTTGATATAGGCTAAATAGTTTGGGTGCATTGAACAACACTAAATATGAACTAAATTTAGGTAAGTTGCTATAATCATACGTGAGTTACATATATTAAGATTATGGCATAGGTACTATTTTTATGTCAGTGAGTATGATATTATTTTACCATTATATATCAATGTTAGTATGTACAGTCATTTTTGATTAAATCATATTGCTTACTGTAACTAGTATGCTTCATTAATATGCTTAGTATACCACCTATTTTTAGCACTTCCTCATTTTAAACAACTTAGTAAACCCCTATGTTAAATTCATCCAAATATACATGAAAAGAAAAACCTTATAATCATGTCTAACTCATCGATTATCTACTAGTCTGTAAGCAAATATACAAAGCAGTGCATTGTTCCTTCTTATAAATATAAAAGTAAATATAAATATATTTCACGTCTTACTAATTAGGTTGTATATGCTCAACCCCTAATATTTAAGTTATCAAGCTATAATTCATACATGCAGAAGTACATCTTATAATTTGTTTACACATTTTACTACAAAAATTTCAATAAGATATAGGTACTATTTTGATATGTATGTGAGTGACTTATGTGTGCGTTGGTTTCATGCGTGTGTTAGGTTCTTATGTGGAAGTTTGTGTGTGAGAGTGTAGTGTTTATATATGCTAGTGGTTGTGTGTGTTGTGTGCGTTAGTGTGGTGTGAATGTGCATGTTTGCTTTATTATAATATAATGAACATAAAATGACGTGCATGCTTTCTTTATAAAATAATGAAAAAAAAATGAACGTGCATGCTTTATAATATAATAGAATCCATGCAAACTTTATAAAACAAGTTTTGTTTCAAAACTTTAATTATTATTAACTAAAAATCTATGATGATTTTGAGCATGCAACCAAAAGAAAATATGTAGAGGGAAGTGAGACGAACAATTCGACTAGCTTTCGCCTGATCGACAGACGCCGTGGTGATCAAAAATGACATCATTATGTCCGCGTCCGTATGGTGAATGGGAGCGTTACAGCCAAAACGAAAGGTACCAGTAGGACCGTATTGCATAGCTAAACACGACGATGGTCACGATTCGATCGTCGGAGGCGTGTGGAGGTGAACCATGACCAAAAAGTTTTAGAGTACGATGCTATCCAATATTTCTTTCGCGTATGGACCGCGAATGACCGAAATAAAAATACGACCGCACACGACAATGTTACACGATCACAAAACAACAATAAAATAGACCTGTTATCTTATTCTGTAAAATTTCAAAAGAATCGGTGTTTAGCGCAAAACGCATCAACCGAAAATATTTTATTTTCCAAATTTAATATTATGAAAAAAATTTATAAATTAAATTAAAACGACGTCATCAAAAATCAAGTCTAAATTTGAAACGTAGATTTTATTATAATTTAAATTCAAATCCGATGAAATTCTTCCAAGTCATGTTTATATGTTATGTTTATGAACGTTCATTATATATTATATACTGCAAGTTAATGCTATGTTGCACGAACACGACATCTATATATGATATAAACTAGAACATGATACCACTTTGGGAATAAATGGTATATTAGGAAGTTAAATACAAAAGAATTTGAATGAATTTAACCAATGAAGCAAACGAGATGAGGTGAGACTACTAGATGCTAGAATAAATCCTAGCGGACAAATTCGTGGTCACACCCTGAATCGTGACGACCTGGTCCCTCGTCACTTATTGTCCAAACGATCTGTTGCACGGACATAACCACGGTGACAGGCGCAGTGCAAGTGGGAAACGAGAAAGAATCGAGAATAATCTCATTGATGGATATGTGGTGAAACAAAGATGAAGATTATAGCACAACGAGGTGAGTGCCAACGGTGAACAGGAGAAGATAGTGCATCAAATAGATCATGTTGGGGCACCTACAATTTCTGGTCGAAAGATATATGGATGAAAAAGGCCGTGATATCAGTTCGATATAGAGTCTAGTAGGAGTGAATAATGAAAATAGTGTCATGACACGTGTATTTAAATTGAAATAATTTAATGGGATGTGGGCGGGTTTAGATTATGGAGTGTGTGACATATCTATTTCTTTTAATATCACATATATAACTCGACTCCACATATTTATATGAATCATTGTTATACTATTATACTTACAACTAGATTTATATCCTGACTTGAGGTTTTGTTTTGTGACAACTCCTCGGGTCAGACCGAGGTGTTGCGGGATGATCTCCTTCTTGCATTTTGAAGTGACCTCCTATGACATTATAATGGAGGGAGTCTGGCATACTGTGTACAAATTTAAGATAGTGGTAGATCTAGAGCTGTGACGCACATTCGCTACTGGTGTTAGGGGTACAGTTAGAGTTATATGGCGAGACAACATTAGAGAGACCCACCTTGAGTCCGTTGAGTAATATTAGTTATGTTAGTTGTTTGTGCATGGTCTGATGTTATGCAGTTTGTATATATTTGACTGAATATGGTTTGGACGTCATTTTTGTGATGGTTGTAAATATATGATGGTACTTTGACGCCTGGTTGTATAATTATTATGCTATGTATATATATCTATCTTTTGGTCTGTTGTTTTGTGAAACCATTATATCTTGTGTTCTTGATATGCGATTAAGATACAAATTCTTTGAACTCGTGTATACTACATTGAGTCAAGATGAGATACGTATCATTTTAGAGAGGTACAGGTATTTTAAACGTATCTGTGTTGACCCAAAGTAGTGTATATGAGAGATCGCTCCTTCCGTGCCCATTGTTCCGAGTTATCGGATAGTAAACTCCCTCTGATATTTCGGTCACTAAAGCCGGGGCATCACAGTGTGGTATTAGAGCGAGGATTCAAAAGAATTTGTATAAATTAGTAATCAGAACAGATTTAACTATAAGGGAGTCAGACTTAGTTTGTTACCTAGTCGGTATAACCCCACGGGAATTGGGATTAACTCGTATATGTGATACACGAGTTCTAATAAATGTTTTAAAGGGAAACATTGGGATAATACTTGATAGTATTTGTGTTACATACGTAATTGTTAGTGAAATTTTATTATATAATAAAATGAAGGCATAATGGGAGTTCATGCATGGCTGAGAACATGTGAAAGAATCTTCAGAGATCTGAATCTCTCCGATCAGGACAAGAGAAGGTTAGCATCTCAATAATTACAAGGAGGTGCCTTAGATTGGTATGATGCCATAACTGCTACAACTCACAGGAAGACATATCTTGGCAAGAATTCAAAGATATTTTTAAAGTCCATTTTCTACCTGAAGCAGAGAGAGCGGCACTACTTCAGAAATTTATTGACCTTACTAAGAAAAACTTATCTGTAACTGAGTATGTCAATGAGTTTAATGCACTATCGAAGTATGGACCAGCACTCACTAGCACCCCATTGGAAAAGAATGAGAAATTTGTGCTTGGTCTAAATAACGAACCAAGAGATAAATTACTTACTCAACTCAGATTTCCATTAGAGGAGATTGTGGATATGGCTTTAAGATTTGAAAAGGTACGAGAGCAAGATTCGGTTTCTGAAAGTCAACCTACTCAGAAAAACCAGCAACAAAGGAAGGGTCCATTCTTATCGAAGAAGAATTCAAAATTTCGAAAGAATAAGCGACCATTCCAACCTAAGTTAGAGGACCAGAAGAGGCAACAAGCTAAAGCACAAGTGGAATGTTACTCACGTGGAAGGAAGGGTCATTATGCCAATGAATGTAGAAATACAGGTCAAGGTCCTATGAAGAAATGCTAAAATTGCAATGAAATGGGACATATAGCGAGACAATGCACAAAGCCGAAGAAGCAGACTCAAGGGAAAATGTTTGCACTAGATGATCCCAGTTCAATGAAACCAGATGAAGGAAAACAAGCTTCGACCCTAGAAGGTACTATTTTATGGCATGGATTATATATTAGAATTCTTTTCAATACACGTGCATCACATTCATTTATATCGAAAGGAATAGTAGAATTAAAATTGGATGTTTCTTCTCTTAACAGTTCTCTTAGGGTGGCCAATCCTATTAGAGGATGCGTTGCCCTAGAGATGAAACGTAGTGGAGTCGTAATTTGCTCATCTGAGTATTCTTTCTCATGTGATTTGTTTATTATGGATTCGCCGAGTTATGGAGTTATTTTAGGAATGGACTGGCTCGAGCACTATCAAGCTTAATTATACTGTTCGGAATGAGTAATCACTCTCCAACATCCCGATTACCCCAAGCGAATCCTTGTAGCTCTAGAAAGAGCAAATGCCAGTTCAAGTTATTCTTTATTTTCCTTGGAATCTAAAGAAAATGAAATAGGACAAATTCCAGTAGTAAGAGATTTTTCTGATATCTTTCAACTAATTACTGGTCTACCACCGCATCGAGCAGTTGAGTTCAAGATAGATTTGAAACCTAGAACTCAACCTTTTGGTAGACCACCTAATCGAATGTGCCCTAGTGAGATGGAAGAATTAAGATCTCAAATAGAGGATCTTGAGCAAAAGAATTTAATTAGGACGAGTAGTTCTCCTTGGAGAGCATCAGCTTTATTTGTTAAAAAGGCAGATGGATCACTTTGACTCTGTATAGATTACAGAAAATTAAATGACCTTACTATCAAGAATAAATATCCACTACCAAGGATTGATGATCTATCCGATCAACTGAGTGGTGCAAAGGTCTTTTCACAACTAGATCTAGCCACGGGTTTTCATCAACTAAGAGTTGCAGAGGACAATATTCCACTAATAGCATTTCGAACTAGATACGGTTGCTACGAATGGTTAGTGCTGCCATTCGGATTAACGAATGCTCCAGCTTATTTTGTTGATTTGATGAATAGAGTTTTCAGAAGTTATTTAGACAAGTTTGTCCTAGTTTTTATTGATGATATTCTCGTCTACTCAAAGATAGAAGAAGAGCATGTGATTCATTTGAAACTGGTGTTAGAAACATTAAGAGAGCACCAACTTAAAGAAAAAATTTCAAAATGTCACTTCTAACAGAAGAAAGTGAAATTTTTAGGACATATTGTCTCAAAGAAAGGAATTTCAGTCGACCCACCTAAGGTTGAAGCTATTCAAAAGTGGAAGCGACCCGAATCAATAACTGAAATCAGAAGTTTCTTGGGTTTAGCAGGATATTATAGAAGATTTATAAAAGACTTTTCCAAGATTTCTGCTTCATTAACTAATTTAACAAAGAAAGGAGTTAAATTTATCTGGTCAGATAAATGTGAAGGGGCTTACCAGAAGTTGAAAGAATTACTTTGTAATGCACCAATATTAATAGTTCCAGAAGAAAATCAAGATCTGGTAGTATACACAGATGCCTGTGGAACAGGGATTGGTGCAGTATTAATGCAACGAGATGGAGTTGTTGCCTATGCGTCTAGACAACTCAGGCCTTACGAAGTAAAGTATGCAACTCATGATCTTGAGTCGGTAGCCGTGATATTTGCCTTGAAACTTTGGCAACATTATCTATTGGGAGAAAAGTTTGTTTTATACACAGACCACAAATCGTTAAAATATTTATTCGATCCCAAAAAGACTTGAATATGCGGCAATAGCGATGGCTCAAAATTCTAGATGCGTATGACCTAGAAATTCAGTATACGCCAGATAAGGGTAATAAGGTGGTAGATGCTCTCAGCCGGAAACACCAGGCCGTAATATCAATGATGTTGTTAGAATGGAAAAAATTAGAAGGTTATCTTCTTGTAACCTCCAGTTCAGAAGAGTGGAACAAACAACAGCCATGTTGGCAAGTCTAGATATTCGACCGAGTTTACTCGATCGAATTCAAGCTAATCAAAGAAGTGACCTAATCCTAGTAGATCAAATTAATAAATTGAAGAATGGAAATGCATCAGAAGATCTCAGCAAGTTCGAGTTAGACTTGAAGGGGAACTTGAAATTTAAAGGAAGACCGTGTGTTCCTAACACAGCCGATTTGAGAAAAGAAGTTCTAGACGAATGTCATCGATCTTTATTTTCTATACATCCTGGTGGTACAAAGATGTATAATGATATGAAGCAGATGTACTATTGGGAAGGCATGAAGAAGGACATCGGTGAATATGTGAAATGGTGCATTACGTGTCAGTTAGTAAAGGGCGAGCATCAAAAGCCCAGTGGACTTTTATTACCTCTCGAAGTTCCTTAATGGAAATGGGAACAGATTTCTATGGATTTCATTAATGGACTTCCCAGATCAAGGTTAGGAAATGAAAGTATATGGGTGATAGTTGCTAGACTCACTAAAAGTGCCCATTTCATTCCTGTTAGAATGAATAGAACTCCAGAAAGTTTAACCAGACTATTCCTGAAACATATTGTACGATTGCACAGAATTCCAAAGAATATAGTATGTGATCATGATCCGATATTTACCAGTCAATTATGGCAAAGCTTACATTCAGTATTAGATGTACAACTCAATTTTAGCACAGCATATCATCCTCAGACGGATGGATAAACTGAAAGAATAAATCGAGTTGTAGAAGATCTACTCAGGATATGTATCTTAGAGTTTGGGGGTTCATGTGAAGAATATCTTCATTTGATTGAATTCTTATACAATAATAGTTTCCAATCCATTATTGGTATGGCACCATTTGAAGCTTTGTATGGAAGACCGTGTTGTTCTCCATCCTCCTAGTTAGAAACTGGAGACAGACTTATACTAGGACCAGATATGGTTTGAGAAACGACTGAGAAGATCGAGTTTATCAGAGATCATATAAAGATTGCTCAATCACGATAGAAGAGCTATGCTGACGAACATAGAAAGGATCTAGAATTTGCAATCGGAGAGTATGTTTTTATAAAGGTATCCCCAATGAAAGGAGTTGTAAGATTTGGCAAAGCAAAAAAATTCACTCCAAGGTATATTGGACCTTATCCAGTTATGGAGCGTATCAGAAACCTTGCTTACCGAGTTGAATTACTAGCATATCTATCCGGAGTTCATAACGTGTTCCATGTATCCCAATTAAAGAAATGTTTATGGGATTCCGATATTTTTATAGAACCAAAGCAGCTAGAGTAACTAGAGATTGAACTGAACTTTACTTTCACCGTTGAGCCAGCCAAAATAGGGATTCAAAGATGAAGCAGTTAAGAAACAAGCAAGTTCCACTAGTCAAAGTTAAATGGTCAGATAATCCCAAAGATTGCACTTGGAAAACTGAGGAGCAAATTAGGAAATCACGTCCTGAGTTAATTGAAACTCATTAGGTACATATTTATATATATTCATCCAGTCATGGATGCTTGGATTTTATTAGTTGAAAGGACGATATTTAATATACGAATAGCTTAAGGTATTCTCTAGTAAATTGCAAGGACGCAATTTCTTTAAGGAGGGAAGTCTGTAACATCCCGCTACTATTTTAACTTATAATAATAAATTTTGTTAGAAAAAAAATTCATTATGGATATAGAATAAAATTTGGAGTAAAACACCACGAGCAGAATTGTAGTCGGAGAACGAATTGCGGTAGGGCAATACGGCGGTTAACGGTATGAAAAGTTATTTGAGGGGTATAAAATTATTTATTGAAAAATAAAATAAAAGGAGTTAATTTAATTAGACCGTCGGATACATGCTTATCCCTTTCATCATTCTCTTTTAACCTATTTTCTTGCTTAGGCCTAAAGTATCAGTGTAACACTATTTAAGCACCGTATCCTAACAATAACACAAGAAAACTCACATCATTCTGCCCTTTTCATTTTCATACTGCGCAAATAAAATGTGAGTATACTTCTCCATTATCTTGGTTTAAAATCAATGTCAACTATTTGTGTTTTTTTAGTAAAATCTGTTCAATTACATTATCAGTTTGAATAATATTAAAGTGAGCGTGCTTTCCACTTTTGGTTACTATTTAAACATGGTTTAGTTTTATCTTCTGTTCATATATATATATATATATGTATGTATATATATCAAAATCAACGCATGTATACAGTATGTTCATTTGTTGTTTTTGATATAGGACAAATAGTTTAGGTGTATTGAACAACACTAATGCAAATATGAACTAAATTTAGGTAAGTTAGTATAATCATACGTGAGTTACATATATTAAGATTATGGCATTAGTACTATTTTTATGTCAGTGAGTATGATATTTTTACCATTATATATCAATGTCAGTATGTACGGTCATTTTTGATTAAATCACATTGCTTACTGTAACTAGTATGCTTCCTTAATATGCTCAGTATACCACCTATTTTTGGCACTTCCTCATTTTAAACAACTTAGCAATCCCCTACGTTAAATTCATCCAAATATACATGAAAAGAAAAACCTTATAATGATGTCTAACGCATCCATTGTCCACTAGTTTGTAAGCAAATATACAAAGCAGTGCAATGTTCCTTCTTATATATATAAAAGTAAATATAAATATATTTCACGTCATTCTTATGTTGTATATGCTCAACCACTAATATTTTCGTTATCAAGCTATAATCCATATATGTAGAAGTACATCTTATAATTTGTGTACACATTTTACTACAAAAACTCAATAAGATATAGGTACTATTTTTATGTGTATGTTAGTGACTTTGTGTGTACGTTGGTTTCATGCATGTGTTAGGTGCTTATGTGGCAGTTTGTGTTTGAGAGTGTAGTGTTTATATATGCTAGTGGTTGTGTGTGTTGTGTGCGTTAGTATGCTTCATTAATATGCTCAGCATACCACCTATTTTTAGCACTTCCTCATTTTAAACAACTTAGTAAACCCCTATGTTAAATTCATCCAAATATACATGAAAAGAAAAACCTTATAATGATGTCTAACTCATCGATTATCCACTAGTCTGTAAGCAAATATACAATGCAGTGCATTGTTCCTCTTATATATATAAAAGTAAATATAAATATATTTCACGTCTTACTAATTAGGTTGTATATGCTCAACCCCTAATATTTAAGTTATCAAGCTATAATTCATACATGCAGAAGTACATCTTATAATTTGTTTACACATTTTACTACAAAAACTTCAATAAGATATAGGTACTATTTTTATGTGTATGTGAGTGACTTATGTGTGCGTTCGTTTAATGCGTGTGTTAGGAGCTTATGTGGAAGTTTGTGTGTGAGAGTGTAGTGTTTATATATGCTAGTGGTTGTGTGTGCTGTGTGCATTAGTGTGGTGTGAATGTGCATGTTTTCTTTATTATAATATAATAATGAACATAAAATGACATGCATGCTTTCTTTATAAAATAATGAAAAAAATGAATGTGCATGCTTTATAATATAATAGAATCCATGCAAACTTTATAAAATAAGTTTTGTTTCAAAATTTAATTATTAATAACTCAAAATCTATAATGATTTTGAGCATGCAACCAAAAGGAAATATGTAGAGGGGAGTGAGACGAACAAATCGACTCGCTTTTGCCTGATCGACAGATCCCATGGTAATTAGAAATGACACCGTTATGTCCGCGTTCGTATAGTGAACGGGATCGTTACAAAGTCTAGTAAGAGTGAATAATGAAAAAAGTGTCATGACACGTGTATTTAAATTGAAATAATTTAATGGGATGTGGGCGAGTTTAGATTATGGAGTTTGTGACATACATATTTCTTTTAATATCACATATATTACCCGACTCAACACATTTATATGAATCATTGTTACACTATTATACTAAAGCTAAATTTATAGCCTGACTCGAGGTTTTGTTTTGTGACAACTCCTCGGGTCAGACCGAGGTGTTGCAGGATGATCTCCTTCTCACATTTTGAAGTGACCTCCTATGACATTATAGTGGAAGGAGTCTAGCATACTGTGTACAAATTTAAGATAGTGGTAGATCTAGAGCTGTGACGCACATTCGCTACTGGTGTTAGGGGTACAATTAGAGTTATATGGCGAGACAACATTAGAGAGACCCACCTTGAGTCCGTTGAGTTATATTAGTTATATTAGTTGTTTGTGCATGGTCTGATGACATGAAGTTTGTATATATTTGACTGAGTATGGTTTGGACGTCATTTTTGTGATGGTTGAAAATATATGATGGTACTCTGACGTCTGGTTGTACAATTATTATGCTACTTATATATATATATATATATATTTTGGTCTGCTGTTTTGTGAAACCATTATATCTTGTGTTCTTGATATGTGATTAAGATACAAATTCTTTGAACTCATGTATACTACATTGAGTCGAGATAAGATACACATCATTTCAAAGAGGTACAGGTATTTTAAACGTATCTGTGTTAACCCAAAGTAGTGTATACGAGAGATCGCTCCTTCTGTGCCCATTGAACCGAGTTATCGGACGGTAATCTCCCTCTAATATTTCGGTCACTGGAGCCGAGGCGTCACGTTTAATTCCATGAAAAGCTCCAAAATCTTTGATGGCTCCTTTGTCAAGTTCCATCAAAGGCTTCTTGAACAAGATATGGGAGAAGATGTCATGTACCGGCTCTACTTCTACGGGTATTGTCGAAAATCCCGCTCCTTTACATGGTCTACGTCCGAAGTGGAAGAAGAAGAGGAAGGATCAGATAGTGAGGAGGTTAGATTTTTTTATCTTGGCTTATGCTCATCTTATTTTTAAGACATTATTTCATGTTGTTTGATGTTATTCTGTTACATTGCTCATTTTATCTATGATGTTGTTTTGGTATTTGGAACATGCTTATCTATGATGCTCATTTTATTTTTCCTTTATATACGGATGTTTCTATACATATTACCCATGCCATCTATTTATTCCTTTTTGTCGATGATAAAGGGGGAGAAATTTTTCGGTAGGTAGAATATTCATTTCGGGGGGGGGAGGTAAATCATTCTTATAAATTTTTTATATATAAACACTTACATGGTTGTCATCATCAAAATGGGGGAGAAATAAATTGTTCAGTTGGTAGAGTACCCATTCAGGGGGAGTAAATCATTCTTATAAAAAAATTTATATAAACACTTACATAATTGTCTTCATCAAAAAGGGGGAGAATGTTAGAACCTTGTATTTTGATGTTTGATCATGACAACCATATAAGTAAATGTTATGTGAACTAACCATATTTGCAGGAGAAGACGCTATTCTACTTGATAATAGATTGCAGACCAAGAATTCAGAAAGAAGTTTCAATTTTATTAAATGGTTTGTCTATAGTCTAGTCTAGTAGTTGATTATTGTTAAAATCTCTCCTAGGTGGTATATGCACATACACAAGTATTTAAAATTGTTTTCAAAACATATACACACAAGTACTTGCATTTACTTCAAGTTCGCGCTTACAAAATTTTCAAAAGAACCTTCGTTATGGCAGAAATGAGGTATCCAGCCGACTGAATCAGGGAGTTCAGTCGACTAAATACATGTGCACGTGCACAGTGCATTTGAAGGTTCAGTCGACTGAACTACCCTATTCAGTCGATTGAATTGGAAGTTTCATGTATAATTCTCTTTTTAATTCAAAATTTTTTAAATTTCAGTTGACTGAAAATTTTTGTTTAGTCGACTGAAAATGCATAACGGCTATTTTCTAAACGGTCACTTCCATTCATCGAACAAAAATAACACTTGATTCAAGAGGATTTTCCGTATCTTTTGACCGTAATTTTTCACGAAGAATTGCAACACTTAAACACTATATATAGCCTTCAATTCGTTTGTTTTAATAACCTAATTTCTGATTCTATTCTCTTATACTTATTATCTAATCGTTCTGCCATTTGCCCTCAAATTCTTGTTCTAATCACTTGCACATTCAACCACAATTCATTTGTGATTAAATTAACTTTCATGTTTATGTTTGGTTTGAAAATAATACAGGAAGGGGTGATTTGGATTTTCAGCTAGAGGTATGGGAGATGAGAATCAAAAAGTAAACTCAAAAGTGTAAGGGCCAGTGGGTTCTGAAATGCACCACACCCCTTAGTATTCCTAAAAAAGGCACACCAAAGGATATGTTGCGTTATAGGTATAGCTAAAGCATCACAGAGACTAAGATTCACAAGACAAATAAGTAAAAACAGTGGAAACATTTAAATAATAACTTGTCATTCAAAATTAAACTTCATCTCAAAATAAGTCATAAAAACATAACATATCTCAAAAACTCAAAATGTCTCATGTCTCGTGAAAATACATCTCAGTCTCATAAAATCAGAGTATAAAGGTAACAAAAATAATCCCTCTCACAAGTGCTAGGCCATCATAAACCAAATGAAAAAGATGAGAAGCATCTGAAATGAGAAAACTCCGAAAATGAATCTCCAAGCAACCTGAATCAACTATCCTCAACTCTGCTGGCCTATGGGGGGAAAAAGGGAGAAATAGAGGAGTGGGTCAGACAATAAGTCTGGTGAGTGAAAGTAATTACTAGCATTTCTAAGCAAGATAAAGATAATAGACTAAGCAATAGTTCTAGCTTGAAAGGAAAATACAAAAAAGATAAAACTTGAATAAAATACTGTTTCTGATTCTGTTTGACTGTTTGCTTTGATTGTTTGATTGTTTGCACTTGTCTTAAACTACTGCGATTAGGCTGAAATCCTAATCGTATCTCAACTGCTAACTTGATTAGGCTGAAATCCTAATCCAACCCATTGATCGGCCTTTCCTATCTCTGTTGTGCCACTGTGAACCAATCATGTTGGTCACAGCAAAAGACACATCTTTAGCGCTTAGGACGCAATAGCGAATTATTTACCCTAATCGATGTGCACGCTCGGTCATCGTCGGTACACACTAACTGTCACCCCCTAGTTGACCCTTTATTTACCCTAATCAGCATAAGCGTGCCCAGCCTCACCTATGTGTGAGACCATCAATCTTCGACCTAAAAGGGAATGCTGCCGGTACTGGTCCTAACAAACAAATCTTCTAGCTTTGCGCCCCTTGCCCAAATCCCTAGATTTGAGCCTCTATCTATTGACCACTGATTTACCCTAATCAGCATAAGCATGTCCCAGCCTCACCTATGTGTGAAACCATCAGTCTTAGACCTAAAGGGGAATGCTGCCGGTACGGGCCCCACTTCTATATTTGCTTATTAACTTAATCCATGATCTAAGTTTTAAAATAAGTCTCTTCTGTTATCTCTTCTTTCTAATTATAACCTACATGTTATAATTGTTCTTGCAACTTTACTCTTCTATTTTCTCTTTTTAGTTATAACCACTTGTTGTAATTATACTTGCAAATATCTTAAATTTGCCTATTTCAGTCCATCTCTACTTTTATTTTAGTTTTTCTCATTTTACATCTGATTTCTATAAATTTAGTGTTATTCTATTTTAATCCATATTTGCAAATTCTTCTCTTTTTAATATTTTATTCGCGTTAAAATGGATTAAATCTCTAAAAAAAAAGAAACTAACATTTACAGGCTAAATTCCAACTTAAAACAAATGTAAATAACTGTAAATAACTGCAATTAACTGTAAATAACTGAATAAAATAGCTGAATAAAAATAGACTGAAAAGAACTTCTGAAATTTACTTAAAAACCGACTGTAAATAAACTTACACAAAAACTGTCTCAAAATTGTTGAAAAACTACAACTATTGAGAACCCTATTATTTTAAATTGCTTACAAATCTAAAATAATTACAAAACACTCACCTGTGGTCCTTAGCTTTATTCCTGGGCCTTCCTGGATCCGCTTCTAGGGCGTAGAATATTTTTATTAAAAATATTTCCTCCCTAGAAAATTTTTCTATTTAGGGTTCAGCCTCATGCAATGAACCCAATTGGGAGAAAATCCGAATGAGAAAAATAGTTAGGCTAAGGGTTCTATTTATAGTGTGGCTTAGGGATCTCAGGCCATCGGATTTGAAGATTAAATCTGGTGCAACCACATCATAACATCATAGGCTCACTAGGAATCGTCAGATGCAGCTACGAACGCGCAGGATTAACCAAAAATCAAATTATAAGATGTTCGGCTCATACTTGGACGTTTTTACATCCAGGAAGTTTTGCGGGTCGACCTATGATCCTTGAGGGTCGACCTATATGTCGATTGGATCATAGCATAGGTCGACCAATGCCCTTGTATTTTTTTTCGTTTTTGTTTATTTAATTCTGATTTCTTGTTTCTCTCATAACTTCTCCATACCGACTCGGATTTCGACAAGTTATATATGGAAATTGGTCAGAAAATTACCATGAATCCAATGGTGCAACTTCCTTAGCTCGATTCTAACATTTTACAAACTTATTTTATTGTTTAATTAATTCGTTAATTAATTATTATAGCTCAAATTTTGGGTTGTTACAGGTTCAAATAAGAAAAGAAGGAGAGAGGAAAATGTAACGACCCACTATTTTGCACTACTCGCATCCGCACATGTCGGACTTGAATAATTCAAAATACCGAATTATTAATTTAAATTTGGCAAAACTGAACATATACAATAAATAAATAATCACAGATCACAGACACAGAGTAATAAATGCAGCGGAAACAAAAGATAGTAGTTCATGAAGCTACTATATACATATCAGAGTAAAATAAGGTACAATAGGAGTCTCGAATACAATAGTCAAATAC
This sequence comes from Allium fistulosum, assembly GCA_030737815.1. NCBI lineage: Eukaryota > Viridiplantae > Streptophyta > Magnoliopsida > Asparagales > Amaryllidaceae > Allium > Allium fistulosum. Next base: position 871,786,996 of record CM060903.1, on the reverse strand, counting down.
AATATCAGAATACATCACTGGAATCAACTGAATATCTGAAAGCTGGATAGATAGCTGGATCTCCAAGCGAAGCTCCAACTCCAAAGGTGAGTCTCGAATACTGGTACACTCAGTCTGACCCGAGCGTAAAGCAAAACACAAAACACTCGAGTCAGGATTAACATTCTTATATCAATAAATCCAACTCAAGTGAAATAGCAATTGAAATACAAGTAACTCAAAGGATGTTTGGAATAACCATCCTTTAAGGATCCGTTAAACTATCTACTATGTAGTAGTGTACGATAAGTAGATAATGTCTATCAGTAATATAGAGTATCAAAATAGTGTTAAGGCGTTACCATTATCCCCCTTAACACATTTTATATAAGCGTTATAGACTATACATCACTGTAAACTCCACCGTAAACTAGTGGGATATCAGGGAGTACTCCATAGGTATAACACAAAACAAATCGTAGTGGTCGCGTATATAGGGATACAAGTATGACAAGGCACATGAGGCAATACCCAAGGTAGTGAAACTACCGTTTGCCTGATCCGGACTGGTGAGAACGCATCGCCGCAGCGATCGCAACACCGTGAAACAACACTCCCAAAATCAAGGGTGCACCAATCGACAACAAGTAATGAGTAGTTTACGAAGAAGTGTGTTCGCTCGAGGCAGCTAACCCCATTTGGCCCGGCACGGCTCCTGTTTTAGTCATTTCCAATTTGACACAAGTGTCAAGGCTATCCATTATCGTTCTCTTTCTTCAATCATCGCGTACATCATTCCAACCACTTCATTCTGGATCACACTCCGCGCATAGTTATTAAAGTGGTTTTTGGTTTAGACAGTGAGTATTTCCCTAACCGATTCCGGTCTCTTTAATAACTTTCGTAATTATTACACTGATTGGTCGTTTATATATTTCAAAAACCAAACCAATTACAATTTCAATTAGAATTTGTAAACCAACATTTCATTTCTCTTTCTAAATCAATTTCCACAATTTACGTTTCAAAACTTCCACATTCATAATTTCAAAATCTTATAATTCAATTTCAATTTCTTTTTTTTAAAACAATTCAAATATTGATTCAAGTTCGTATATAAGTTTCATTCCGAAATCATTTAAATTAATTAATTTAACATTCAAATCAATTTAACTTCATTGATCAATTTCATTAAATTTTCGTTCAGTAAATTTATCCTTCAAAATAATTTCTATTTAATTCCCAATTCATTAAATCAAGTACTTAAGTTCAACTTCATTATATCAAAACTACAAATTTGAATTAAATTGAATTCGTCAAATCCACTCTTTAAATTACAAGTCTTACCTTAATTTCAATAAATCACATTTTTATTTCTTGTTAAAGAAAATTCAATTTAACTTATTTATTTACTTCGTTACAATTTCAAAGCTCAATTAATAAAGAAACTAAATTTCACTTATTCAAGAAGTTCAATTCCACTTATTAAAGAGTTCAATTTATTTAATTATTAAATAACTTCAATCTTATTAAATTATTAAATAATTTCAAAACTTAATTATTAAATAATTTCAACTTAATTATTAAATAATTTCAAACTTAATTATTAATAATTCCAAATTTAAAACAACATTCTTTCATCAACTACTATGTTAATATTTTGATTCAGATTATTAAATATTAACATTTTCCTTTTATCAAAGTTCAAATTTCAACTTCATTTCAAAACCTTATCATTTATTCAAATAAAATCTTTATTTTATTTTTAAATCAAATTATTGACCAATTGGGTTTTATTTAATTCTCTATCCTAAGTCAAGTTCATTTTTGGGTATTTATCATTTCAACCCGATTCCAATTCAATTCAAAAATCAAAGCATAGCAAAGGGAACTTGCAGTGTGATAACTGGGATGGTGTCAAAGTAAATAAACAAGCAACAACAACAATCAATAACAATCCAATAATCCATTCAAAAAATCCAGAAATAACCGTATTAATTCACATTGTTATTTGTGCAAATTAATATATTTATTTCTAGAATCTACACTATCATTTCATGTAGATTAAAGATTATTACACAAAAGTTAATACGGTTCTTCACTTGATATCAATTATCCACTTTATACTACATCAGTTTATACAATCATACATTCAATGGTTCAAGGTGTAGTTATCGCTATTTCTACGTGTCAATTTAATTACATTTAAAGGGGTTATATTTAACTAATCAAATTCAACACATATGTCGATTTCAAATTGTTAACTCCTACGTCAATTTCAATTTCAAATTATTTATCATTTATTACATTAACAATTTAATGTCCAATGTCAACATCAAACAATCAATCACTTAGCAACCAAACTGAATTATCATTGTATATATAACAGATTATGGTGTCAGATGTCACAAGTGAACTGATACAGGTAATAGCATATATAACAGTATAATTAACTAACAGCAGCATATTTCAATTGTCGTTTCAATTGAAATCAAATTTAATAAATAAAAGAACGTTAATCGTGAGTGATTGCTCACCTTTCGAGGCTAGAGAGGATAGACGATGAAATTGGTTTACGAATCCAACACGAGTTCCAAATCAAAGCAAGATTGGGCTCGAATCCGATGAAGAGAGCAGGCACGACGAACAGAAGCTGATAAATGGGAATCGATGAGAACCAAAATCTTTATATTTTGTAAAATGTAATTTTTTTTTATTATTATTAAAAATCATTATTAAAAAACTTACATATGTACATACTTTAAATCAACATATATAACAATTATAAACTCACGTATATAAATTTACTTATATGTATATGTACCAAGTATATTTACCACTAAAATTTTGGAAATAAAAGTATTCCTGTAAACTGGACAAACTCACGCAGCATATATAAGTAAAGTTATATTCGAAACAGCATGCACCAACAAACAGTCTTAACAGACTATATCTTACATATACCAATATAAGTACACAAAACAAATTATAGATGTATATACGCATTTCAAAATCACCACACAAACATTATATATGCAAATATATCAACTCCCAAAATGTAATCATAACTATAGATAAATACACTGCAACTGCATAGGCAATTTACAAGACATACATACATGCTTGAATAAACTAAAAAAACTTATATAAAATATAATTTTTTTTTAAACTTACTTGTCTTTTTAAAAAAAACAAAAGGAACCGAAACTGTCACGTGAATAAACGCAATACATATTGATATGTTTAAGCTAGAAAATAACCATTAATTTATAACTTTTATTATAATAATATTCTCTATACAAGGCCTACATCACTCAGATTAGGACTTTTGTACATATATAGAGTAAAACTTTAGAACCATTACTTATTTACAATATAGATATACAACTTCTATGAAAGAAAAAAAACAATACAAGACAGCCCAAAATTTCCAAAACCATGTACTGTATACATCAATATCATAAGTTTCAAAACCATGTACTATTTATAAATTCATGTATACATCATATATAATACCTTACTTTTCAAGACGAAGTAACTAAGGCAGGCTCGAAGGACTGGTGGCTTCGGCAATGATGGAGGGTGGTGACTAGCATCGAAGTAATGGAGGCTATGGAGGTAGGGAAGCGAGGTTTATGGGCCGCTCGGTTGCTGGCGGCGCTCGAGGCCGAGCATGGGCGGGGACGAGGTGATAGTGATGGGTTTGTGTGAGGTGGTGACGTGAGTTGCCTTGGTGGCGGCCCTCGGGTGTGGTGGGCGGAAAGATGACGGCGAGGCTACTGCAATTCGGTGATGGGCACCGGCAGGTGGCAGGTGAGCGAGGCTTGGTGGTGACCGCGTTTATGGATGTGTGGTGGAGGGTGCGAACGGAGGAGGCTGGTGAGAGGCGGATGCAGCTTGTGCGGAGAGGGAGATGATGCACGGCTTTGGTAGGGAGATGAAGGTAGTGGTGATGATAAGTGGATGGTGGCCGAGATCATAAGGAAGAAAGGAGAAAATAATTAGAGAAAAATGGAAAGAGGAAAGAGAGACTTACTGTATAAATTCTTTTGCAGAAGAGAAAAAGAAATGAACGCATAAATTATTGAATGGAGGCTTTGGGGAAAATGATGGTTGCTTTGGGAAAGAAATGATACGCTTCAAATTCTGGAAATTATTAACGGCAAACGAAGTAAATAGGTGCAGAGTATAAGGAATTTTAAGCAGTTGGAAAGAAAAAGAGAAAAGTCACGAATTTAATTTATATAAAGAAGTTAATGCACGTTAGATTAAACGGTGGATATATGAATGGACACTGGAACAAAAAAAACGTTGATACGGGTATGGATATGGTTTCAGTTTACGCAGATTCTGCCGCGTACCGGACTCCGAAACGCACGAACGAATATACCGTAGAGATCAGTACGACGAGACGATCAAAACTGTATATAGATATCAGCGGTACGATTGAATTATAAGAATTCAAATTTTTCACTAGCGGAAAATGCAGCAAAAACGCTGAAAAATAAGATCGACGGAGCTAAAGAAGTCCGAATTTGTAAAAACGAAAATTGACGTCTTGTTCCGAAGATGTTTTAGAATTTTTCTATGTAAATATATTTGGGTTTCGAAAACATTTTATTTTCATCGCTTTTTAACTGATTAAATTGAAGTAAATTTACGCACGAAATAAACTTTCATATTTTCGGACAAAAATTTACCAGTTGCTATGTTTAACTAGACGCATTCCAAATATCAAATTTATATCTCAAAATTTTATCGTTTAAAATTTCACAAAATTTCAACTAATTACGTTATTAAAACAGTTGAAATTTTACGGGTCGTTACAGAAAAAGTGGACCTATATCCCTTATTCTCGACTAATTCAAACCTAGAAAAATTAGCCACATCACCCCTTACCTCCTCTTGTCTAGCTGGCCAAAACATGGGCCTTATGGGCTTGCTTATTACTTCAAACCAATTAATTTACATTTAAATAAAATCCAATTGCACATCGATATCGTATATCGATACTTTTGTAAATAACTTTTATACACATATTATTTCAATACAGATCAACAAAAATCAAATAAAATGTTATGATTAATATTTCATAAATATTAATTAATTTAATCAATTTATAGCAATCATAATTTAATTAAATCAGCTGTATTTGAAGTATTCAACATTGCAGTTGTGTGACTTTTAGGTGTAAATTTGGCCAGTGATTAATATCGAACAAATCGAATATTGATGTTCTACGTCATTTCAACAAGTGGTGTGACAATTAGTTGAATTTATCGCTTACACAGTTTCGGTAAAATTCATTTTTACCTTTTTTAAGCGGTCCCAGATAGTGACAATTATCTACACCAATTTTCTTCATCAAAACTATATCACATTAGGATTTATGGAATTTGGTATTGGTCAAAATCCCAATACTATCCATATTCAACTTGTATATTCCAAACACCAAGTCCTTGGTTTAATATTAACAACTATAATTAACCGGATTGCTCTGGCTTAAGACTTTGACTTTGTGTTGACTTTACTTGACTGCGATACTAACCTCATATAACCGTGGAGAGGAATTCTCAACTGAATATTATTTCACTTCTAATGCTTCAACTCGGACCCAACTACAGTCGTTCGATGAACATCATGCCACTATTTAACTATCATCAAAGTGGAGTGTCCATATTAAAGTTCAATAGTATTCTCAATTCGAGGAATCTATGTAATATTGTCTTTAATATTTTCTGTTTTAACCTAGTTATATGAACCAACACAAAACTATCGAGCGAGTCATTCCATATTTATCCAATAACTATAAATGCATAACTCTTGGCACCCTTAACAGCCATGACTAATACACTGCTCAACATTTAGGGAGCATTACATACTCTAGTCTCAAAGGATGTATCAATATTCAATTTTGATACGCCTTGATTAGGAATATTTAAATTGATATGTTTATTATATTATGATAAATTGCTTATGATTACAACATGTTGTAATTATTGTTACAAAACATACCATTTATGGATTTTCTATTAAATATATTTAAATTAAATAATTAATTAATACGGCACATTGTAATAAGTATATAATAGAAAAAAACACCTTTTGTTTTGAACGAGATTTTATTACAGTTTATAATTTATAATAAATTACAGAATTGCCTCTAGAGCATATCCCTAAATCTATTGGTATTTTGCTATCGTCTTTTCTTGTTTAAACTAAATGATTAGTCTCTTATATGCACGATGTTTTTAAATCTTATTATTATATACTAAATAATGCGTGTAAATTTTAGGAAATTATTTATCATTTTATGATTTTGAAATATTAATTCTCGATTGATTAATATCTAATAAAGTTACTTATTTAGTAATATCATATGTCTATGTACCTTTAGTCCTGTTAATAACTGTAATAAATAATTTAAGATTTTCAACCTATTCTATTATTATAGCTTATAGTTATATGCAGATATAATTCTACTTAAATTAATGTATAAACAACTATAAACTATTAAAAGATGACAAATAATATTAGAACAAGATATAAAAAGAAATAGCATGAACAATTATAATAATTTGTCACTAACTACTATTTCAAAATGCTTGATTTGGACTCTATAGTGTAAAAAAAATTAAAATTTCGCATAACCCTTGGAAAATCAAAATGGGAAAAATAACTCACTGTGATCATTTTCTTATGCAATTGCCTTTGTTACCCCAGCTTACAAATAAAATGTAACATATTATTTAAACATAAACAATATTTACCTAATATATAGCTTGAAGTAAGATTGACGCTAGTGTAAAAAAATGAAGAAAAAACATTCATACCAATGAACAGTAAAAGTACAACATAAAAAAAATCATTTTTAGTGCAGGACAAAACTAAAGCCACCATAATGCCAATCCAATATAAATTTCACCATATGAAATCTCTGCCATGAAATTGTAGTTTATAATTTTTGATTACTTATTAAAACGAATAACTGATAAATGGATGTCCCCTATGAAATTAAGGTTTGCCTGTAGATTATGTGTCTTAAATTGTTACGATTGAATCTCATTGACAATAGTTGATCATGTTAAAAAAAAATTAAAAATTAAAATAGATAAGTAGAAATGCTAACAGAAAAATAATGAACGCAAGAATAATAGATAACCCATTATAAATGTGATTTAATTCTCACAAGTAAAATTAATGGCTAATTATGAATTATCTATCTTTAAAAGAAATATAAAAAAAGTGCAATTCTTTAAATAGAAACTAAATACTATTGTTAGTTATAAGCTAAAAAAGTTTCAAACAATGAGAAGAGTTTTGAGAATCTAATAAATTTTTTTGTAGTCTAAAAAATAGGAAGTCATAAATATTCATGTGAGCATTTAAATACTAGTTTGCATAAAGAAGCAAATAAACAATATAGTTTTCAAGGTTAAACACAGTTTGAAAGTAGTAAGAAAATGATTCATTATGCAAGTACTGCATTACGTTTCAAAATCATTTTAGTTTGAATCATATTTGCTTTCTGTTAGCCAACATGCATGTAATTTGAACTAAACTTTCATTAAATCTTAAACAAACATCAAATCATAATTAAGAAAACAACAAAGTAATGGATCGACTATTCAAACTCATACCTAAAGTTGATTTTGCATCTCAAATTTGTATTAATTTGGAGTTCATTTTGAACTTTGGTTATATGATCTACTTTGCAGATATTAATAATAGGTTATGGTCTTATCAGTAAAATGAACCTTATCTTAAACTTGCTAAAGGTTACTACAATTTTCAGCGTGCTTTCAACTATTTCACAGCTTATTGGGCAAATTTATCTATGAAAGCTATTGGACTAATCTTCACTGCATAACAAAAATAGACCTTTCTATTTCAATGATAATTACTGGTAAGCTATTATTGTCTTATTAAAACACAGTGTATGATAATAAGGAATGACTACAGTAGATAAATTTGTAATTGTATAATCATATGCATTTTTTCGATCAAATATAATATTAAAATGTCAAAATATAAATAATGCATTACCCAGAATTATGAATTTAGAAATATTTTTAAATGTGTTTGTTGTTTAAATTCTCCTAAATCCATAGGGGGATCTCTAGTCAATGAATTCTTGAACTCTGTGCCGTCAGCTATGCCCGACACGGCTGTCATTAGAACCATGGATGGATCTGGTCGATCCACCGATGCCACAGCTGCGTTGAATCGCGTTAAAAAGCTTCTCAAAGATTCTCCAGTTCTTTGCCTTAGTGCTGTCAAACTCATAACATTCTTGGGCCTCGAGATGTGGACCCTGAATTGCCTCATAAACCTTTCAGTCAAATCATTCCATGTTCCGATAGATCCACTCTCCAGCTATCTGAACCATAATGCCGCAATATCTGTCAAATACAATGAAAGCACCGGGCCATAACTTCCTCTGATGCCCCCAGTACTTCCATATGCCTTATATATTTTGTTAGATGAACCGTAGGGTCCGTCCTTCCATTATACATATCCAACGATGGTAGCTTAAAGTCTGGTGGGTTCTTAGCTCGCCTGATTGTTATGGTAAAAGGACTCCTATTCACATCCTCCAAGTCTTTGTTTACCAAACCGCCTCTCATAGTCTTTTTGACCATTTCCACCAATCTGTCGTTGTCTTCTAGTTGTAGTCCTCGCCCATTGCTTTCGTCTTGCCCACCGAGTTCACGAGGGGATGGTGGAATATGTTCTTCTGGCTGGGTTCCTGTTCCTCTTTGATTCTGTGCTCCAAGTTGCCCAATCTGATGAAACAAATTCTGGATCAACTCCTCTTGCCTTTTCATCATTGCCTCCATCTCGTCCCTGGTAACAAAGACTGAAGTTTGGTTTGCTCTTGAGGAAGCCTCTTGACTTCCTTCATGCTGACTACTCTCTGGTCTTAGCTTTCTACTCGATCGCCTTGCCATAATTTTCCAGATCCAAACCTCCAAATTCTCTGATCTAACCCTTAGTTGACAAAATTCCTGAGTTCAACTCTCAATGAAAGCACCAAAATGTTAACGTTAAAAATTGAACGCTAACACCCGGTGTGAGTTGTGACAAAAGTGAAAGCACCACCCGTTTGCACGGGAACTATAGGTAAAAAGAAAATAGCAAAAACAGTAAAAAGACAACGATTTTTATAGTGGTTCGGCTCAAAGTCAAGCCTACATCCACTTTATCTCTTCTTTATTGCTGATTTGATTACAACTTTTACAATGTTTACAATGAATCTTCGGCTACAACACAATCAAGACAAATAGCTAGAACTTTGACGGTGAATTGCTCTTCGGATTCATGTTGAATGTGGTTGATCTCTTCTCTCGGCTCTTTGAAGTGTTGTTGGCAAATGAAGTGTTGTGGGGGTTGAGAAAGTAGCAGAGTTTCGACGCTTCCAAGTCCCGAAAAAGCCGTCCCCCCTAAATATGGAGTAGGTGATGTATTTATAGGGAAAATCTAGAGCAGGTTGGGTAGGTCGTAGGTCGTTGGCGACCTAAGTGATAGGTCGTAGGTCGTTGGCGACCTAAGTGATTGGTCGTAGGTCATTGGCGACCTAATTGAGTCAACTTGGATAGGGTATAAGCTTCGAGCGACCTAGTGTATGTAGTGGAGTGGCGACCTAAAGAGTAGCGGCATAGGGATTAGCGACCTAAGGAGCAACGACATAGGGTTTGGTAGGTCGTTAGCGACCTAAGGGAGAATGGTAAACGACTTAAATATGTTGAGGTATCAAGTGGAGCGATCTAGAGGTAGGTCATTGGTTGTGAACGACCTAAGAGTTGGGTTAAGTCGTGGGCGACCCAATAAGCACTTAGCTCGTAGGTCGCAGAATAATTGAGTCGCTAAGTCGCTTGTGCTAGGTCGCTCTTCCTTTAGGTAGTAGGTCGCTGAGGCTATTAGATCGCTGAGGCTTTTAGGTCGCTGAGGCTATTAGGTCGCTGAGGCTTTTAGGTCGTTAGGTCGTGAACGTCCTACTTGAAGAGGATGGGTCGCTAACTGTTGAGTTACTCTAGGTTTTAGGTCGTAGGTCGAGAACGACCTAACAAGGACTTGCTCTGTTGAGATGCTAAGTTGACCAATCTTTGAGACGAACTATCTTTGGTCTCTCGATCGATCTTTTGGTATCACGGTCTTGCTAAAAAGGCGGGATAACACATGTAATTTGAACTAAACTTTCATTAAATCTTAAACAAACATCAAATCATAATTGAGAAAACAACAAAGTAATGGATCGACTATTCAAACTCATACCTAAAGTTGATTTTGCATCTCAAATTTGTATTAATTTGGAGTTCATTTTGAACTTTGGTTATATGATCTACTTTGCAGATATTAATAATAGGTTATAGTCTTATCAGTAAAATGAACCTTATCTTAAACTTGCTAGAGGTTACTACAATTTTCAGCGTGCTTTCAACTATTTCACAGCTTATTGGGCAAATTTATCTATGAAAGCTATTGGAGTAATTAATCTTCACTGCATGACAAAAATGGACCTTTCTATTTCAATGATAATTACTGGTAAGCTATTATTGTCTTATTAAAACACAGTGTATGATAATAAGGAATGACTACAGTAGATAAATTTGTAATTGTATAATCATATGCATTTTTTCGATCAAATATAATATTAAAATGTCAAAATATAAATAATGCATTACCCAGAATTATGAATTTAGAAATATTTTTAAATGTGTTTGTTGTTTAAATTACAAAGTACATATAGCTTATTATTATTTTTGAAAAATGTAGGATAGAAAAAATGACCTACCAAAATGCTATGGGTGACAATGATTTTCAACAGATATATATACAGCTATTTCACAACATTGAAAGTAAATTTGATCCATGAAAGCAGTTGGGCTAAGGTTTAATGCACAACCAAAATGGACCTCTCAGTTCCAATGAAAATTGTCTGCAGTAGTTGTCACTATCTTAATTTAAACACATTAGATACTAAGCAAATAAGGGATGAATTTATGAGATAAGTTTGTAATTTTTATAATCATATGTATTTTTACAATCAATTGTAAAAATAAAAGGACAAAACATGAATAATGCATTACTTGAAATTAAAATATTTGAGCTATTCATAAATGTGTTCATTATAAAAATATTATAAACCCTAAAAAATGGAGGAAAACCCTAAAATAACAAACGGCAAAGGAAAAACAATTCCTCTGATCTGGAAGCCTCTAGATGGTGATAGAGGTAAGCGCCCTTGGACAGTAGCAGATGGACAAGGATCTTCGGGTATGGGTATGCAGCATCAAGGATCGGAATTCATGAAAGATGCTAGAAAGTATGGACGGTATAGCACTGGATCTGACGGGTTTTCAATTAGAAACCAAAATATGATGCATGGCGTGATGCTTCAATCTAGTAACCTTAATTTGAAGGAGGGGGAGGGGGAATTTTTCCCAAACCAGGTTAGGGAACCAAAGTGTCCATCGCATAATTTCTAAACTGATGGAGATTAATTCTAGAATTTCCAGATTCTAGGTAGAAGCTGCAAGTAGAGGTATAGGTGAACAAAAGGATGATTTTCTAGATCTACAATTCATAAACCCTATTATTCATAAAAAGAAGAGGAAGGCAAGTATCCTTGAAACATGTGTCAAACGTTCAGAAGCTAAATGGGAAAACTCTATCATTTTTTATGTTTCTGGGATTAAACCTTTTCACTTGCATCCAAAAGGATACATAGAAAGGGTATAGAAAACTATTGATAAATTTCAGCTCTTATATATCTAGGGAAAATGGTTTTTTATCATTAGATTTGAAAATAAATCTGATTGTGATAGAATTTTAAAAGGCGGACCCTATATGTTTGATAATCAGATTATTATTTTGGAAAAATGGATGGTGGGTACTCGTTTTAAAAAAGATTTGCTTTCCACAATGCCATTATGGGTTAAATTCTCTAATATGGAATTGGAATTATGGGATAGGGAAGCGTTTAGTGCTATAACAAGTGTCATATATAGGCAAACCTATTAAAATGGACAAAATTACCGCTGATGAATCTAAGGTAGCTTTTGCCAAAGTTCTTGTAGAAATGAAAGCTGAAGAAGATTTTCCAAATTTTGTTGATGCTGTATTATATAACGGAGAGGAAATAACAACCAATGTTGAATATTTGTATAAACCATTGAGTTGCAAGAAATGTATGGTTTTTGGACATTCTTCGAATCAATGCAACATGGAAAGATGGGTACCAACTGGTAATATAAATACTGCTGAGGGTAAGTCTTTAAATAAGGAAGTGATGGAAGTCCAAATGACAAAGTGATTACAATTTCGGAAGAGGAAGGCAATAAATCCTTTAAAGAGGAAACCCAAGATAAAATGAATCAATCTAGTACACTTCCAGATTTGGTGAACGGGCATTTAGATCAGAATAATAAAACAACTAATGAAATAATAGGGGGTTCTGACAACCCTTTATTACATAATATGAATATTGACTCCTCACAAAACAACTCAGGTACATATAAAGTAATTGAACTGAATTTAGAAAAGAATGTAGCCAGCGGTGACATGTAAATTGAAACGTGCACTGCTCTAGAGAATAATACAAAGCAGCTTTTGGAAATACCTAAAAATAACTATGTTAAAAAAGATGGATGAACATCACAAACATGATAAGTATTTTAATACTTCGGCTCTACGGTACCTGACAGCTTACAAAATAACGAGGATCAGTTTATTGAAGGTATCGTGAAGACCCCATCCCTCAACAAACTGAAAAGCTTGAGAATGTAGAAAAATTTGTTGAAAAAATAACAAATTTTTGATGAGTTCGACAGTATGAACAAAATTGCTAAAAAGAAGAAAGGTGCTTCTTATAAATCCGCTTTAAATGCCCCTCCTCCTAAAGCCATGACAAGGAGCCAAAGTAAAGTTAAATGAACATTGTAGGTTGGAATGTTAGGGGTTTAAATGCTTCAAACAAACAATTTGAAGTGTTAAAATTCCTAACTAAATACAAGCCATCTATGGTTGGCTTATTGAAAAACAAATTGAGTAATTTCATGATTGAGAAAATGTGTACTAGAATCCAAAACAATTGGAAGAGCTATGATAATAATGACTGTTTGTGTAAAGGTCATATTTTGATATTATGGGATTCTAATATTTGAAACATGTCCATTGAAAAATCTTATCAGCACATTTCTACTATTGCTTCTAATGTGGGTGGATTGACTTGTAGAATCACTTTTGTGTATGCTAGCAATTTTTTGAAAGATAGGGAAAAGCTATGAATGGATCTAATTTCTAAAGCTTCTCATGTAAACATGACTTGGCTCATTTTTGGTGATTTCAATAATATCGTGTCTTCTATAGATAGAAAAGGGGGGGATCCATTGTTCCTTTTAGTCATATGACTGGATTACAGAATTGTGTTTTGGCAGTAGGTCTTTTGGAGCATCCTATAACTGGTTTTAATTACACACGGAGGAAAAGAGGTATTGCCACTAAATTGATAAAGTTTTTGTAACTTGAGCATGATTGACCTTTTTCATGATTTAATTACTTATGGGGTCTCAAATGCTTTAAGTGATCACATTCCCTTAGTTGTTGATTTTCATAAAGATGTTTGTAGACCCAAGAACATACCTTTTAAATATGTGAATTCTTGGCACATGGTTGAAGGGTACAATGTTTATTTCCAGTCTGCTTTTGAGTCTCTTATAGGCGATGAGCCTAGAGTACATTTCACTAAACTTCATAAAATCGGCAAATTTCTCAAACTTTGCAAAGCTTATCTGTAAACTGGAATTACTCTAGAGAGAAAGATGGTGAATTGTTACAGGCTTTGGAAGAGGAATATGCTAGAAGTTTGAAAGATATGGATAATAATCCTGTTAATCATAGGTTATTTGACAATCTTAAACTTGTTTATAAAAAGTGGACAGAACAAAGTGATAGATTTCATGGAATCTAACAATCAAAACAACTATAGAATTAATAAAATGAAACTAAAAATATTCACCAATGATTCCGCCATTTTTGTTAACAGAAAAGAATGAGGAAAAAGTAAAGTAACAGTCTCTCTCTATACCTATTTATACAATCAGCTGAAACAAACAAATTTGCTATGAACCAATAAAATGTGCGCAGCCTTGCCACATAAGCACAAGCAATGTTGACACAACAATAACAGCATATACCAACCCCCCCCCTCAAGTTGGAATGTCTAGGAAGACATGCCCAACTTGGACAAAAGCTCTCTGAACTGAATTGAAGGCAAAACTTTTGTAAAAACGTCAGCTAATTGATGTTGAGTTGGAAGATAAGTAAGTTGAATCAGCCCTTCAAGAATCTTTTCACGAGTAAAATGACAATCAATTTCAATGTGTTTAGTCCTCTCATGGAACACTGGATTGTGAGCAATATGTAGTGCAGATTGATTGTCACAATGTAGAATAACTGGTTTAGAAATTGTGACTTCCAAATCCTCTAACAACCTTACAATCCAAGTGACTTCAGAAGCCGCTGCTGCCATAGCTCTATATTCAGCTTCAGAAGATGATTTTGATACAGTGCTTTGCTTCTTAGACTTCCAAGTAATCGGAGAACCACCAAGTAAAAGAACAAATCCAGTTATGGATCTTCTTGTGTCCAAACATGCAGCCCAATCTGAATCAGAATACGCCTGCAAATAGAGCTGATCTGAAGCTTTTAACAAAATTCCCTGGCCTTCAGTATGAGCAAGATATCTAAGAACATGAATCAAAGCTGACTGGTGAGAATTTCTAGGTGATTGCATAAATTGACTAAGTGTTTGCACTGCATATGCTAAATCAGGTCTAGTGTTGGTAAGAAAATTAAGTTTACCAACAAGTGACCTATAATGTTCAGCATCAGAAAGTAGTTCACCACAATCTGCTTGTAGCTTGGCATTTATAGGAAGAGGGGTTACAGCTTTCTTTGATACATCAAAACCACATTCTGCAAGTAAATCTCTAGTGAACTTCTTTTGACTTAAAATTATTCCATTATCTAAATAACCAACTTCAATCCCTAAAAAATAACTCAATTTGCCAAGATCTTTGATGCCAAACTCATTTTGCAGATGAACTTTTAAGTCTTCAACAGCACTTGAATCTGTTCCTGTTACTATAACATCATCCACATAAACAGCAGCAATGCAAATTTTACTTTCAGATTTCTTGATAAAGAGACTATGATCATGATGAGATTTAATAAATCCTAACTTGTGTAAAAATCGTGACAATTTTTCATGCCATTGTCTTGAAGCTTGCTTCAGTCCATAAAGGGACTTTTTCAACTTGCAGACTTTATTATCAAGATTCAAAACACCATTTGGAACTCTCATATACACATCCTCCTTAAGATCCCCATGGAGGAAAGCATTGTTGACATCTAATTGGAACAAAGACCAGCCTTTATTAGCTGCTACAGCAACAAGAGTCCTTACAGTACTCATTTTCACCACAGGACTGAAAGTTTCAGCATAATCAATTCCATATTTTTGAGTAAAACCTTGTACGACTAATCTTGCCTTACACCTCTCCAATTCTCCATTTGACTTCAGTTTAACTTTGAAAACCCATTTACAACCAATTGCCTTTTTTCCTTTTGGAAGATCAACAAGTTCCCATGTATCATTTGCTTTAAGAGCTTTCAGTTCAGTTTCTATTGCCTTCACCCAAATTGGTTGTTTAATTGCTTCTTCATAGTTTAAAGGCTCTTTTATATCAAAAATTTGAGATAAAAAAACTTTGTGCTGTTCATGAAATGTGGTATATGCCACTAAATTGCACCAATGCTCTGACTCAAAATTACTTGCAGCTGTATTACATGTATAATCTTCCAGATAAGATGGAGTTTTATGAATTCTTGTTGATTTTCTAAGAACTGGTTGTTCAATAGTTGCTGAATCACTAATATCAACAACTGATGTAGTCTGCACAGGGGCAACAGTATCATTTGATGGAAAAATAGCATTTGAAGAAGAAAAATCAGGTGCTTCATGAAAAATAGGTGCAGAACTTGCTGGTAAATATATGGCATTTGAATAATTGGAATGTGGATATTTTGATTTATGAAATAAATGATAAGGAAAATGCCTCTCATAAAACTTCACATTTCTAGTAATATTTATTTTGTTTGTATCAATATCCAAGATTTTATAACCTTTCTTGCTGTCAGAATAACCAAGTAACACGCATGGTTTAGCTCTTTCATCCATCTTTGATCTCTGCACTCTTGATGTACTGACATAACAAAGACATCCAAAAACTCTCAAATGATCAACTTTAGGCTCTTTCCCATGTAGTCTAAAATAAGGTGTATCTCCTTGGATAGCTTTTAATGGCATTCTATTAATCAAATACGTTGCACACAACACACATTCACCCCAAAATCTGTCTGGAATTCTGGACTGAATATACAAAGCTCTAGCAGTCTCTAATAAATGTTTGTGCTTCCTCTCAACTACTCCATTTTGTTGTGGTGTGTCACTACAACTCTGCTGACTTATAATACCATGATTTTGAAACAGAATTTTCATTTCTCCTTCACATAATTCTCTTGCATTATCTGATCTTATACATTTCACAGAAGTAGCGAATTGAGTTTGTACCATTTTTAAGAAATTTTTTATGACACAAACTGATTCATTTTTATTTCTCATCAAATGTATCCAAGTAAATCGACTAAAGTCATCTACAATAGTCAAGAATTGATTACAACCAGATGGAGTTTTTACACAATGAGGACCCCAAACATCAATATGTATCAATTCAAAAGGACTTTTAGTCTTTATTGTACTAATAGGAAAAGCTAACCTGGTTTGTTTTGCTTTAGGACATACTTGACAAATAGTATCACTCAAACAAGACTTTATTTCAAGATCAGAAACAGCTACTTTTAATTGATCAAAAGGTAAATGTCCTAATCTAAGATGCCATAGTTTTGCATCTTCAATAGCAGCAAGACAAACTTTATTATGATGATGAAATTCAGCACTTTTCACATTAGTCTTCTGTTCTTCAGCATTATAAAGACCAGCTCTCAATTTACCAACTGGAATCAATGTTTCCTTCTGATAATATACAAAGCATTGATCATGAGTAAAATGAAGTTCACACTTTAGATCCTTGCATAATTTGTGAACTGATATCAAATTGAATTTGAATTCAGGAACATGTAATACATCATGTAACAGTATATTATTGTTCAATTTGACCGTCCCAATGTTTCTAACAGAGACTCTTGTACCATCAGGTATGGTGATATAATTAACATCATTGTTAACTGATTTATGTTCAGAGAAAAATTTCAAGTCATAGCAAATGTGGTCAGTGGCACCACTATCAAATAACCATTTCGAATTGGAACATGATAAGAGACAAAAATTACCTGCCATCAAAGCATGTTTGTTAGATGATTCAGCTTGATCCTCAGTTTTCTGTGAATTCAGAATGCTCATTAGTTGATTGTATTGTTCAGCAGTTAGAACTCTATTTTCCTTCATGTCAATAGCATCATTGCAGGTCATACCAGCAACTTTCTTCTCTTTGAATCCTCTAAAATTTGGTGGATAACCATGAATTTTGAAACATCTATCAATGCTATGCCCTGGAACTTCACAATTAGTGCAGTAATATTTGGAACCAGGCCTGTTCATTTTAGCTTCATTGCCTGCCTGCTTGTAATTACTTTGTTTCTGAAAATTGTTTTGTCTCTGAACATTACCATTACCAATATTTTGACTCTTATTGTTTCTGTTAAGAAAATTATCATTGAATCTTCTCTTCTCAGCAGTAAAAGCCATAGAATCTGTACTTGAATGCATCTATGAAATCTCTTTATGTTTCTCCTCTTGTGCAAACATTCTATATGCATTAGTAACCTTTGGCAAGGATCTCATCATCAGCATATTACCTCTAATTGTTGCATACTGTTCAGATAGCTTCATCATGAATTGTATAACCATTTTCTGTTGGTGTCTATCATAGATTTTTTTCGTGAGATTGCAAGTGCAATTATTACAAGTGCAATAAGGTAATGGATGTGCTTCATCAATAGCATCCCAAATAGCTTTGATTTCAGTAAAAAACTCTGATACAGATTTTGATCCTTGTGTAATTTCTGCTAACTTTAATTCTAGAGCATAGATCTGAGCTGAAGATGTATATCCATACCTTTCTTCCAGATCTAGCCAGATTTCTCTCGCAGTTCTCCTAAACATGACACTTCTTGCTATGCTTTCATCCAGATTAAACAATATCCATGAACATACAAGATCATTGCACCTTTCTCATGCTCTGAACTCGGCACTGCTTTCATCAGCTGGTTTTTTCATAACTCCATTGACAAAACCTACCTTATTCTTTGCAGACAAGGTTAATAGCATAGCTCTTTTCCAACTAGTATAACCTTCACCATTAAATTTGAATGAAACGAGCTGAATCGAATTCGCATCTGATGGATGTATATAGTAAATACTAGCAGGATTTTGATTTAGAGGAAGATTAGAGGTGTTTTGTTGAGTTTCAGACATATTGAACAAACGAAAAACAAATCAGCTATAAAAAAAAAGAAGGAAAAATCTGGATCTGAAAATAAATCGGAGAAAATAAAATGCAGAAAAAAAATTAGGATCGAAATCGCTCCGATACCATGATAGGTTTCATGGAATCTAACAATCAAAACAACTATAGAATTAATAAAATGAAACTAAAAATATTCACCAATGATTCCGCCATTTGTGTTAACAGAAAAGAATGAGGAAAAAGTAAAGTAACAGTCTCTCTCTATACCTATTTATACAATCAGCTGAAACAAACAAATTTGCTATGAACCAATAAAATGTGCGCAGCCTTGCCACGTAAGCACAAGCAATGTTGACACAACAATAACAGCATATACCAACACAAAGCAACATAGATTTTATTAGTGCAAAGCAAAAAGCCAAAATAAGTTGGTTACAAGATGGGGATTCTTGTACTAAAGTTTTTCATGCTAAGATGACTATAAGAAAGCATACTAACAACTGGAGTAATATAAATATGAGTAATGGTGAACTTCTTCAAAATGCTAATAAGATTGAAATGGAAGCATTGGCATATTTTTCAAGTATTTTCAATTCTGATCAACCATCACAAACTATTTTCCTACTATCCAATGCATGTATGTCATTAATGAAGGGGTAAGGAACCATTTGTCTTCTCAAATCACTTTAGAAGAAGTACACAAGGAAGTTTTTTCTATTCCAGATGATAAAAGTCCAGGCCTTGATGGTTCCACTACTAATGAAGGGGTAAGAAACCATTTGACTTCTCAAATCACTTTAGAAGAGGTACACAAGGCAGTTTCTTTTGTTCCAGACGATAAAAGTCCAGGCCCCGATGGTTTCACTGCTAAGTTTTTTAAGCATGACCGGAATGATTTGAGATTTCCCTTATTATATGCTATTCAAGAAGTATTCCAAATTGGTAGAATTGAGAAAGGTTTGAATCATACTTTTATTACTCTTATTCCTAAAGGCGATAAAGCTATTAATATTTCTAATTTTAGGCCTATATCATGCTGCAATGTGTCATATAAAATAATCTCTAAGGTCATTTGCAATAGATTGAAATATTTTCTTCCGTTTTTATTTTAGAAAATCGGTCAGCTTTTATACCTGGTAGGTTTATTGCTGAAAACATTTTGCCAGCCCATGAACAGATAAGACATTTCAATATTAGAGGAAGAGGTAAGATGTGTTTAAAGATTGATTTGCAAAAAGCGTATGACATGATTAATAGAGACTTTATTTGTCATCTTCTACTTATGATAGAATTTCCCCCTAAGTTTGTTTAGCTGATCAAGAATTGTATTTCTACCCCTTCCTTTTCAATCCTTATGAAAGGTAGCCAAAAAGGATTTACTAATAGTAATAGGGGGTTAAGGCAGGGTGTGTTATCCCTCCTTTAGGCAAGGCCATATTACCAAGGACTTGATTGGAAACCAAGGACAGTTCCGAAGGTCAATTACCTACAAAGTTCACTATGGATATTGGTAAATTTTGCCCAAGTCCGGATCGAGCTACAATCGATATGACACGACAAGCGAAGCAATGAAAGCCAACGTCCCAAATTTCAAGTCAATCGGAGTTCGTATGCTCAAGATATTGATCAATCAAGGTTGAGGAAAACGACTCCATTCGTATCCATGCAAATCTGTATCCATCAAATTCCAAGTGAAAAACCTCATTTGTATCCATGGAAGAAGGGTTAAGTTCGTGTCCATCACATATACATTGCTTCGTACCCATCATAATCAGCGACAATTCGTATCCACCAACTATTGAGCCTTTTTTTCGTATCTGTCCTTCAAGCAGTTTGAGCACATATCCATCGAACGAACCTAATTTGGTTCGTATCGGTCGCCCACTGCTATCCTTCGTGTCCATCAATCTGGAGCCATTTCGTATCCAACATGATTAGCACATTTCATATCGCTCCTTTATTTACATGGTTCGTATCGCTTGTTAGTTATCGATACAAAATCAACCATCCTATAACCGGTACGAAAGGACTATCTATCAAACGATACGAAGTGACTACCCACAATCGATACGAAGTGGAATGTAATAGATGGATACGAATAAATTCATGCCAGTGGATACGTACAAAGCTTAAAAGAGAGGAAGACTCGGTCACTCGGCATGAAAAGTGGATCGATCCTGAAATATAGCGCCACATCATCTAGCAAACGCGTGCAAGCTATCGATATGAGCTTGGCTGCACCTTGTAAATTCAAACTTGCATCGATCATATCTCAAAATCTACAAGTCCAAATGCCACCAAATTTTCATAGAAGCTTGCCTACAGCCTCAAGAATGTACCTGATCAATTTCAGCCCAAAAGGACCAATTATTGATCGATACAAACTCAATTCGTATCGCTCCAAGATCGAGCCGAAATCACCTGAACTCGATCTCGTGGGCCCACCCACATGAGTGAAGAAGTCCTCCGAGATCTGGGCGAGATATTTGCTGCCTATGCCTATAAATAGTGATCCTGGACCTACAGAAAAAGGACTTTTGGCCTCTCTACGTCGATACTCTACCGAAATTGCTGCTATACTTTGATTGTACTGTTGTAATCCGCTTGTAACCAGCGAGTGATAATCAACAAACATCAATCATTTCATAGTGGACGTAGGCCATACGCCGAACCACTCTAAATTTGCATGTTTCTGTACTTTTTCTTATCTGTTGATTGGTGTGTTTGTTAGATCTGCCTTATTTTACATTTTCTTCTTCATTTTATCTCTTTAAACAAATCCGAAGAGTGTTGTGCCCAATTTTGGTACAAACACTTTAGTGCTTTCACCGAGAAAACCCAGCTTTTCTCCTGCTCATTGGATCTACTGTCGATATGGGATTGTAAGAATCTAAGGAGAAGATCCAGATCTCAAGACTAGAAGTTCTTCCATCCTATTCATATTTGCACCAAGTCTAGGAGAGAGAACTTTGCACTTCACCATGGTCGCTACTAGGACTACCTCAACCGCTGCAGATCCAAAAGGACGGGATAGGCAAAATCCCGCAAAACTTCCCTCTGCAGACCAGAATGCTGTTGGACCTTCGGATCCATAAGGCCCTGTCACTAGGGAGGAGTTCCAACTACTTATGCAAGAGTTGACTCAAAGCAGCCAGCAGCTTACCCAGCAGCACCGTGCCAACACAGAGTTAACCAATCGGCTGAATCGGGAAAGACGAAGGAGATCCAGAAGGGATCAGGCCATAGCGACATATAGCTGCTATTAATCACAACCATAGCGGTTTGATAAGCGTTGTATATCGACATGTTATAAAAAACTGTTGAATATTTATAACACAAAATATACCGCTATGGTTGAGCTTAGTTTTATAACGCAAATTCGCCGCTATGGTACGTTAATTCAATAGCTCATTATAGCCGCTATAATACAGCTAAATCTCAACGGAACTGGAAATCTTTATAACACCATTTTGCCGCTATAAAATATTTATTCAATAGCTCATTATAGCCGCTATAATACAGCTAAACCATTAATGCCTATATATTACATTTTAATAATAGCAATCAAACTAAATCTTCATAAACGAATAAAGATTATAATCAACAAATATAACACAAGAACATGCTCAGAAAGAAATGTGATATATTTTTCATTACAGTGTACAAACATTAAAGCAAGTGCATACTGTGAAACCATATTCACCAACTTACAGATTTAAACAATAAAAACTACCAAACAGTTGCCTACTGTGGAGTCAAATTAAATAACCATCTTGATATCCAAATCACTCTGCATTGACTATTTCGCCGCTACTGTCATCAAGATCGGAATCAGATTCTAAATCATTCATATCATCATCAATGTCAAGTCCATCATCAAAGTACTGGTTTATTCCACGCATGCCAAATGCAGGAATGGTTGCCTCTGTTATTATCTCCATTATCTCATCATCGCTTTGCATTGGTTGCTCAGGCTCTTCATATTATGAACTCATCATGTTTGCTTCTCTGAGATTGGATGGTAAGTTCTTTAGAAACCATGGGTGGTTTTGTATTTCTGATACTGATATTCTCTGCAAATGTTACACAAACATATATACATACATTCAAATATATCGTTTTATTTATATAACATAAGATATAGCATGTATACATTATCAATTATTACACGTACCATAGCAGGATCAGAGACAAATATTCTTGAAATCAGGTGCTGACACTCCTCTGATACATGCACGTAGTCTGGAATTGAGTACTGAATGTTTAATATCCCCTGCAACATAAGAGATCATTTCAGTCTATAGATATTTGATGAAAAACAGAACAAATTAACACAATATAAAACATTTTATAACACTAAAAAATACGCTTGTAATGGTAGAAAGTAAAAAATCAAATAATAATACCTTATTTGATACCACATTTCATAAACCATCACTTGTAAAAATCATCCCTTGAATTATGAGCAGCAGTAGGTGATATAATGTGTTATTATGAGCAGCAGCAGGTGATAAACCATCACTTGTAAAAATCAAAGCATTTGTAATCGTCAAAGTATATAATAGCAACCAATATTTAGGTTCATTGAATCGAGAGAATAATATATAATAATATATAGTACGTATACATCTCATGTAGAATTGTCCTAAGCGGACTATAAGGGCATAGAGGAAGTTCTCATTACTCCAACAAGTTGTGGTTTAATATTGATTTAGTCTTTTTCTTAGCTCAATTTCGCACGTGCGAGCTTATCCAAGTCGATGCAGAGAAACACAAGAACTGACCTGAGCAGGGCTGAGCTGACCATGGTTTCAGCCTCTGTTAGCTTGTCGGGCTTGTTAGTGGGCTTGGCCCATGCGTTTAGCAGGCTCCAACATTGTTTGTTTTCTTTGGAATTGAAAAAGTAACGTATAAAGATGATCTGGCCCGCATCCTTCTTTCCTTTTGTGGTTCACATCATCAAAAGAGGAGTTGCATAAATTTTTGACTTCCAAAGAATAAAAGGGCTGACGCATCTATTTTTGGGTGTATGCTTGAGTGCGAGCGTACCTAGCCACAATTTAATTTTGATGTGAAATTTTGTAAATTAGGGCTACCATCACGGTAAGCTATTGCTCTCCAAAGGTAAAAAATGGATATAAACAAAACACATTATATCCATTAAACATTTCAAACATGGCAGTTTTTTACATGTCAAGCTGGCATGTATAAATTTCCTAAATAAATCTAAGTATATAATATGGATTTGAGTATGTTAATTTCAAATATATCAAACTATGGATATAATAGTTTTAAACCCATGAGAGATTTCGAATATATGCATGGGTAACATATATATGAGCCTTAATGTATAGCTTCATGTGCACGTGTAATCTTAAATATATGCCACCAGTTTCAAGTATACCAGACTTTAAATATATGTGAAGTTTTACATATACATTCTTTCAGAAGCATTTATTTTCAAATACATACATACTTAAGTCTTGAACCTCATGAAGTTTCTTACGCATATAAACCTTAAGTGAGTATATAAATTATATGAAATTGATTTAGCTATTATTTATGATCCTGTTAGATTTTTGAGTTTGAATAGATGCAGTCGTATGAGTATAGCTTTGGCAATTTAGTAAATGTTTCATTTGGTATTTGAAAACCGATTTTTATTTTCTATTTTTCTTGTCAATATGGCAATTGAAGCTGTTTTAAGAAATTCATGAAGTACATGGTTGATAATTTAAATGGTACAGAACAGATTTTGGGATACAAACCACTTGATGAATTTTTCCAATCCCAACATTGGTTGGCAGGCTTGCATGACATAGTTTTGTTACCTTATTTATAG
Organism: Allium fistulosum; assembly: GCA_030737815.1. Lineage (NCBI taxonomy): Eukaryota > Viridiplantae > Streptophyta > Magnoliopsida > Asparagales > Amaryllidaceae > Allium > Allium fistulosum. Next base: position 871,762,624 of record CM060903.1, on the reverse strand, counting down.
CTTCCATCACTTTTCACACTATGCGTTTCCTCACCAAGCTTGTAGCTTTCACTTGTCTTCTAGTCACCATGCAGCTGCAAGCCCTCTAATCTACTCATGCATGCATATGCCTTCCTGTCAATATGTCTCTGCTACAACATTAAATATGTATATTATTAGTATCAGCTCATGCATCTGCATCTGCCCAAATCTAAATATTTTGTTAAATCCAAAAAACTGGTTACAATATAATTCCAAATATTTTGCTAAATTCAAATGTTTAGACATATTTGTCTAAATGCTAAGCGCTAAAAGAAAATTTCTAAATAGTATATCACATTCAACATGGTTAATACAAATATACAACCCATGATGTACCCACTAAAATGCTGAGTGCTGTAAATAAATTCATAAAACCTGAATACTAAACAAACAAACAAAAAATCTAAAGACATGTATGTTACATTTAATAGGCAGATCATGGATTGATTTACTTCCTGTATTAATTGGTTTTAAAACAACTATCAAAGTTGACAGTATTTGGACCTCTGTTATTCAATATTTGTCTAAATGCCTAGTGCTATAAAAATTGTTCTAAACACATGTATATTACATTCAATAGTGGTTAATACGACTCATGATGTATCTACTGAAATGGGACAAACTTTCAAACTAGGCCACAAAAAATAATTTATTTCGATTTTAGGTCTCGTGAAAAACTTATTACAAAAATAAGCCTAGTTTTGCGCAAATATGGATTGATTCTCTAAAATAAAATGAGTATATCAAGTCCGGAGTGTTTGCTAATTAAAAATGAAACCTAGTTTCGTATCTGCTAGCATTGCAAATTGATCCCTAACAGAAATCATATTTAGTAATTTTATTATGTTATTAATTGAAAATATAAATGGACTCATCCGTAAGTATTTATTTAATAACTATACTACTTTAATTATTTGGATCTCACTGGGAATGAGTTGACTGGAACGCTTTCATCGAATTGGGCACAATGTAAAAGTCTTCAATTGCTGCATTTAGATGGAAACAACATTTCCGGAAATATTCCTCCAAGTTTCGGTAAATTATCCAATTTAACAGATTTGAGCTTGTCTCGGAACTGTTTTTCTGGTACAATTCCTCCGGAGCTTGGAAATTTGCAGATGATGTATAAACTGAATTTGAGAAATAATCTGCTATCGGGAGAAATTCCATCGAATATGGGAAACATCTCATTGTTAGAAGATCTTGATTTCTCTTCAAATAAATTAAATGGCAATATACCATATCAGTTGCGCAATCTACAAAGAATCCTTTTGTTGGATTTGAGTCAGAATTGCTTATCAGGAACGATACCAAATCAACTAGGTAACCTCGGCACATTGCAAAAACTAATGGATCTAAGTAGCAACTCTCTGTTTGGTTCGATCCCATCTAATTTTGTGAAGCTGGCATCATTATTTAAACTCAACCTATCTCATAATAGTCTCTCCAGTAACATCCCTAGCGTGTTGTCGCAACTCCCTACCCTAGATACGGTGGATTTCTCATACAATAACTTAACTGGAGAGATTCCTTCAGGCCATGCTTTTCAAAGTATTACCTCAAACTTTTCAACAAACCCATGGCTCTGTGGAAATTTCACCGGTTTGCCACTATGTCAAGATTTTAAAACTACTAGTCACAACCACAAAAACCACACAAAGCTCATTATAGCCATTGTTACCCCAGTCATAGCACTGCTACTACTAGCCTTCATACTTGTTACAACAATTTTAGTGTGCAAAAAGAGAGAGGAAAAAGCAATTTTATTGGAAAGCATCAACGTTGAGATTGGTGGTATTATATTGCTAACAGATTGAAACTAGAAATGGAATCATGTTGAGATTGGTTTGGTTTGATTTTCATTTTTATTCATTTCAGTTTGGTTTAAACATTTTCATCATCGGGCAAACCAAACCAACCAAATGCTCATCTCCAACGAGGGATAGTTTCATCGTAATTGGACTATGATACAAAGTCACAAAATCCTTGGTTAAGGTTATATAAATTGATCGATAAATGTTATCTGATCAAATACTTCAAAAGCAATCATGATGATATTAAATATTTAACAAAGACTATCTCTAGCGGACCTAAGGATGCACTATTGTGGATTAGACGCAAGTGGACAGAATATCGTTGCTTAAGGTTGTGACTATCAATGGATTGAAGTTGAACTTCGCTCGGTTGTCGCTATCAATGGATTGAAGTTGGAACTTCGCTTGGATGAACTATAAGCATCTGAGATGCATTAGTCGTTTGGGGACAGAAAAGTATGCAGAAACTTTATCATTTGAATTATTTGAACCTCATTAAGGAACGAGTCATACTATAAGAGTTCCACAACAACACTCTTAGTAATCGACAAATATAAGAGCTATGCAAATGATAAAATAATACAGAAGTTTGTATTATTGAACGTATAATCATTAGAAAGGAAATAATAAAATGAACATTAGTTTAAAGTGTTTAAAAACGTCATGAGATCCATTTATTAATATCAAATAATGTCAATACAGTAAATAAGTTATACAATGTCAAGTGGAATCATGCAATTGATTAATTATTAGGCAGAAGCAATAAACACTGCAATGGAGTCCAACAAATTTAGTAACACAGTACCTTCACAGGAGGCTGTGAAGAAAAAGGAGCATGCTCGTGAGCAAGCTCTAGAGCTGTTATTCCAAATGACCAGATATCCACCCTACACAAAATAGCCAGCAAAATCATGTAAGTTTGATGCCTTTGCTAGGGTTCAACGAGAAAAGTGTTAAAAGAAAATACTTGAAATCATATCCATGGACTTGCTCCATAACCTCTGGTGCCATCCTAGAAAAAGAAGATAACAGGAAAAAGAGGATTTGACTTTTGCAAAACATCTAAAGCAAGACATATCGTGTAAACACTAAACCACTAATACAATGTTATATTTGAAAAAAAAATGCACGAGCATGGTGTTCCCACAAATGTATTTCTTCTACGCTGCCTATCTCCTGAATCAAAAAGTGAAGCGGAAACACCAAAATCTCCAAGTTTTACACCCCCATGTGAATCAATTAAGATATTACCAGCCTAGTAAAAAAACAGGGTTAGCTAAAAGCATATGAAATTCGGAGACTGAACTATAACAGTACTACTTATTAGTATGTTAATGAAATAGTGATTAATTTCTCTTGACATACAAATTTTAACAAGAATCCCTCATGAAGACATCCATGTTCATTAAATTCCTTGATTTTTGGCAGATTAAGAAAATCAAATCCAACACTATATTATGTCATATAACGATTCTTTGCCTTAAAAGGAGTTGTGCTAAATACACAACCATATAGACTCTACTTTACCTATTGAAAAAAGGAAAAGGAAGGTGGTTCATTGCTTCATTTTACTCAATCTGTCAGCAATATACTACCACTAATCAGTAATATACTACCACCAATCTCATTTAATTAATAAGGTGAAATTCCCAAATTCATAACATACTTTTGAAATTTAAAACTAAAACAAATATATAAAACACTAACCTAATGCGATTTCAAATTCCTGAATTGGCAAATAAATAATGAAAGGGTTCAGAACGAAGGATTCCAGGAGACTGCCTGAACCTTTGCCTGCTTTCATGCTTTGTAAAATACCTATTTCGTTATTGCCAAATCTTTGCCATGCCATCGAACCCGCCTTTTGCTCATGAGTTCGTGGATGCAAATCATGGGATGTGATGCCTAATTTTTTCACGCAGGGGTTTTCTCTACTAACATTGTTGTGACGACCGCCCATGACCCCTGCACCGACTTAAAAGATAGTGCGCTGTAAAGTGTGCCAGGCGACCATGGACGATTGCCAGGGTAAATTAAAACAACGGAATCTATCGTATTACTCACAGCGCATGGACAAAATACAATAGAATATATATATATATAGTGAAGCTTCATAGAATAGAATCTCATCAATAATACTTCATAATATTTGAGTACAACATCTGAATAGTCAATACAACAAGCCTCACTACATAACACTCAGAGAATACAAAGCAGCGGAACATCCAGTACATATAGTAAGAAAGAAAACAATATGCAATACTCTAGCTCGTCTTCGATATCAGCACCGTGGAAAGCTAGAACAGCACCTGTCACCTGCTACCTAGTCTGCCCGTCCCAAAATGGACGAACAGCCCAAGGCAATAAGAATTAAAACATAAAGCCTTGAGTCAGACAACAGTCTTAGTGAGCAGTAAATTAACTAACAACATACCAAAAGAGCATAAAGGAAAAAGGAATAGGAATACAACCCTCCCACTCCAACCTCTTTCTACAGTGATAGCCCCCAGACACACACTAAGCAGAAGCAAACATAGTAGAGCATACAATTCAAAGTAAAGCAATTATCACTCGAGTCAAGGGCGATGTTTTCCAAGCACAAACCCCCAAGGCCTAAACCAAGATCAGATAAGCACCCAGAAAATACTGCTCTTGAGACCGAATGACGATACAACCAAACATCCATGACTCTGGCTATCACTGTTATCATTGCCTTGATATCACCGTTAATTGAATGACCGGCACATTAGTTTCAGCCGTCCGTCAAGGGCTAATGGAAACCCCGGTTCTAGACATAACTCCCGCACGTCATCGTGACCCGTGCCTAGGACTATCGAATCTGCCCAGAGTACTTGACTATCAATCATTAGCCTTCAGGGACTATCGAATCTGCCCAACGTACTCTTGCTTTGAGCATGCTAGAACCTTCAACAACGATAAGATCTCAGCCTTCCAGTCATCCTCCTCGACGACTATTTCCATACTAGCTCAAGCGCCTCTCGAGTAAACCATTATCCTCTAACTCGAACCATTTCACCGAGTTATCAACTTGCTTGGAATGATCCCGTCTGGATTAGACCAAGACTATCTCATATCATGCTTCGCCTCATCATCATCATAGCAAAGCTCCATCTCATCATCATCGAATCTATCCATATGAGCTTCATCATCCGCTACATATGCCACGAGCAGCTTTTCCAATTCAAGAGCCTTTCCCTCAGCTTTTGAATCATCTTCGACCAACTTGTCTAAATCAAATCATCAATCATCTAATTCATAGCAATCAATCAAGTCAAACATTCATCCAAGTAAACAAGCATTCAAATATAGGCTAAATGGATAATTTTAACAATAATGGCAATTTCGTAATTAAAGAGTCAAAAGTCTAATAAGCATGAAAACATGAGAATTATCTCTGCAATCTTGATGAATGAACTTGTATAGGTTAACACTTAGTAAAATGGATGTCAAATCATCATGAATAATGGATCTACATGGATCTATACTTAGATTTACAAAAATGCATGGAAATCACTACTTTAACACCAAATCAAGCCAACGATCCGATATACTCCTTTGGATCCGTGTGAGAGATAATCACCACTCACCAAATCACCAAAACAACTCAAAAGAAACCCACTTCAGATCTGGACAGCGAAGGATCTAACTCGATCTATCACGAATCCACTTCAAACGATGAAATCACTCTTTGACGGATGAAGATCTTCAATCTAAGCCCTTGAATCTTCAATTTGATCTTCAACTTGGATGGATGGAATCACTAGATTAGAGTAGAGAAAAGAAGTGAAGAAGTGTAGAAGTCGAGCTCTCAAAATGGCAGCACTTCGTCGCTTCGAAATCCGGATCCCAAAAATGGAGCAAAGCCCTCCTATTTATAGCTGAAATCTCCCTAAGTCGTTGCCTCGGAGTTAAGTCGTCTCCGACCTACGACCTAAGACCCCCACCGACTTAAGTCTTCGACCTAACAACTCATACGACTTAACAGCTGCTCCGCCTAACACATGCGCATACGACCTAACTACTAAGCCGACCTACGACTTAACTAATATGCGCGACCTAACAGGGGATACGACTTACAACTTAGCGGCTTAACCCCTAAGTCGCTCACGACTTAATAACTTAGCAACTCTACGACTCACTAGGCTACGACCTAACTTCCTTAAGTCGTCTAACGACCTAACTTCGCTAACCACTAGGTCGCTAATCTACTAACTTCTATAAGTCGTCAACACTTAGGTCGCTCGACCGACCTATCCTACCATACGACCTAAAATCCTTAAGTCGCTAACTCACTTAAGTCGCTCTATTACTTAACTCGCTAACTCGACCAGTTTTCTTAAGTCGCCCCTATTCCTTAAGTCGGTCACGACTTATGGCTTGAACAAAAATTCTGTTCAACACTATCAAACGACCTAAACCACTACCCCTTAAGTCGTCCACTACCTTAGGTCGCTCCAACACCCTACGACCTAAGCTACCACGACTTAATTCCTATACGACTTAACTGCCTTAACTCGTATCTTCCTTAAGTCGCTCCAAAACTCCCATACGACCTAGGACTTAAACTCAGGACGACTTATCACAAATGCGACCAAATGTCAACTGTTTTTACGATGTTTCGATCCGTGAAAATACGGGTCGTCACATTCTCTCCCCCTTAGGAATTTCGCCCCCGAAATTCCAAACAAACAAAGCAATCAAAGATTATTCTACACGCCTAACATCCATAGCAATCAACAAACCATGCATCCAATTCTAGCTTAGCATGTAGAATTCTAAAACTAGAACAAGTTACAATATCGTGAGATGACATGACACATTAGGGCCATACCTTGAAGAGTTCAGGATGAGCTGCCTTCATCCTCTCTTCCACCTCCCACGTACAGTCGTTATCATCATCACTCCATTGTATCTTGAGCAACTTAACTACCTTCCTCCTAAGCTGTTTCGTGTCGGTTTCCACAAAACGAAGCGGCTTACGAGGTCTCTTATCGACTGGATCAACTTCGAAATCTTCACAGCTATCAGCAGAAACCACTGTATTCGAGTCGTGCACATACTTCCGTAGATACGATACGTGAAAAACATTGTGCACACTCGACATCTTTTCTGGTAACTCCAATCTGTAGGCGAGCTTTCCAATTCGCTCGATAATCGGGAATGGTCCAACAAATCTCGGAGTCAATTTTCCTTTCTTTTCGAATCGAATAACATTCTTCAGTGGAGATATCTTCACAAAAACCAAATCACCAACGTCGAATTCCAAATCCTTACGACGTTTATCGGCATAACTCTTCTGACGATCTTGAGCTGCCTTCATTCGTTGCCGAATGATCTCTATACAATCTGAAGTCTGTCGAATCATTTCTGGCCCAAGCATCAGCTTTTCTCCTGTCTCTATCCAACATGTCGGAGAGTTACACGGTCTTCCATACAATGCCTCATACGGTACCATACCAATGCTCGACTGGTAACTGTTGTTATACGAAAACTCCACCAGATGAAGGTGATCTTCCCATGATCCTCCGAAATCCAAAACACAAGCTCTGAGGAGATCTTCCAAAACTCGGTTGACTCTCTTGGTCTAACCATCTGTTTGAGGATGATAAGCTGTACTCAAACACAACTCGGTTCCCAAAACTTCCTGGAAGCTCTTCCAAAATCCACTAGTGAACAATGGATCTCGATCGCTCACTATACTCTTCGGAATACCATGAAATCGAACTATCCACTTAACATATAACTCAGCCAACTTTGATGCAGTCCTAGTCGATCGAACAGGAATGAATCTTGCACTCTTAGTCAAACGATCTACAATGACCCAAATCCCTTCATTCCCCGTCCTTGTTCTAGGTAGCCCATCAATAAAATCCATCGATACTTGCTCCCACTTCCATGTAGGAACTTCTAATGGCTGAAGCAATCCACTTGGCTTCTTCTGTTCGGCTTTTACCAACTGGCAGTTCATACACTTGGAAATAAAATTTCCAACATCCTTCTTCATACCTTCCCAGTAGTAGGTTCTCTTCATATCCCGATACATCTTATTTCCACCTGGATGAATTGTCAACTTTGAGTGATGACTTTCCTTCAGAACTTCACTCCTCAATCCATCTATATCGGGAACAACTAGTCGTCCTTGCTTCCGAAGCCAGCCATCTCGATCGATCTCGAATCCTTTATCCTTTTCTGGATCCAATCCAGAATCCAAATCACGGATAATCTTGACAATCTTATCATCTCGCTTTTGACTCTCGCCAATTCTTTCCACAAGAGTTGGTCTTATCGATAAGTTTGCCAACATCTCAGGTTCCAATTCGCATCTGGGCCTGAAGTCAAATCCAGCTAAATACTCGAGACTCTTCCATTCTGAAAACATGGCTCCCAATCCTGCATGTCTTCGACTTAACGCATCTGCCATTGCGTTACCTTTTCCCGGAGTATAAGCTATACCAAAATCATATGATGCTAAAAACTCTAGCCAACGTTGTTGCCGAAGATTCAAATCCTTTTGGGAGAAAAGATACTTCAACGACTTGTGATCTGTAAACAACTCGAATCGAACTCCCAATAGATAATGTCTCCACATCTTCAGAGCAAAAACAATCGCCGCTAACTCCAAATCATGAGTCGGGTAATTCCTTTCATGCGGCTTCAGTTGTCGACTTGCATACGCAACAACTTTATCTCTCTGCATTAGTACTGCCTCAAGTCCAGTACCACATGCGTCGGTGTAAACCACCATCTCATCATTCCCACTTGGAATAGTCAAAACAGGAGCACTTGTCAATTGCTCTTTCAGGATTCTAAAAGATTGCTCACACTTATCTTCCCATTTGAACACTTGGTTCTTTTTCGCCAATCCTGTCAACGGTGCAGCCACCTTAGAGAAGTCTTTGATAAACCATTGATAATATCGTGCCAATCCAAGAAAACATCTCACATTAGATGCATTCTTAGGTCTAATCCAATCCTGGATTGCTGCCACCTTAGCGGGATCAACCGCTATTCCATTTCCAGAGATAACATGGCCTAAGAACCTCACTTCACTCTTCCAGAAGTGACACTTCGAAAACTTAGCCTTCAGCTGATGTTTCCGCAAGATTTCCAAAACAATACGCAAGTGCGTCTTGTGCTCTTCTTCAGTTCTGGAATAAATCAGAATATCATCCACGAACACAAGCATGAACTTGTTCAACTGATCTCTGAACACTCTATTCATAAGATCCACAAAATATGCTGGCGCGTTAGTCAATCCAAACTGCATTACCAGCCACTCAAAGAAACCGGATGGTGTCCTAAAAGCAGTCTTCGACACACTATCCTTAGCCACTATCAACTGGTGAAATCCCGTTGCCAAATCCATCTGAGAAAACACCTTAGCTTCGTGAAGCTGATCAAACAAGTCATCTATCCTCGGCAATGGATACTTGTTCTTCTTAGTCACCTTATTCAGCTCACGATAATCCACACACAACCTCAACGATCCATCTGCTTTGGTTGCGAACACAACTGGTGCACCCCATTCGGACACACTACACCGAATGAATCCTTTCTGCAAAAGATCATCAACTTGCACCTTCAACTCATGTTGTTCCCTAGGCGCCATCCGCCTAAGAGGCATCACAACAGGTCTGGCTCTTTCAACTAGATCTATACGAAACTCGATCTCCCTATGCGGCGGTAACCCTTTGACCTCGTCAAAGACATCCTCAAATCCATTAGCGATCGGTACTGACGACAGTCCATCCCGTGGAACAACCAGCGAATACATGAAGCTCATGAAGACGCCTTCTTCGTGCTTACATCGTATCACAATCTTTCGCCCCTCCACATTCTCGACTGTCACTTCCAACCTCTCGCAATCAACCTTTGCCGCATACTTCCTAAGCCAGTCCATACCCAAAATAATTCCGAACCCCGCAAAGTTCAGAACAAAACAATCACAAACAAAAGAGCAATCATGACTCGATACAACTAGACCACGGCATAACATACACAAACAAGACGAACCCCCAACTGGATTAGTCACAACCAATGGCCTATCAACAATATCCGGTTCCAAACCTAACCGGCCTACAAGTTCACTACAAACAAACGAATGTGACGCCCCAGTATCAAACAGAACTCTAACTGGAACACCACATATGGAAAGAGTACCTTGAACCACCACACTCTTTCCCTTCTCTTCAGCGGTAGGAGCTTTTGAAGACGATGGGACAGCTCCCAAAGCATAAGCTTGCACAATCTGCTTGTCCTTCCGCGGTTCTGGACAATTCTTCCTGATATGCCCCGGCCTGTCACAGTTGTGACACTTCATCGGTACTTTCGGATTCTTACAATCCTTAGAGAAATGGCCCTTCTGCTGACAATTGTAGCAAGTCACTTCGCCCTTCGGCTTCTTCTGGCCATCCTTACCCTTCTGCTGCTACTGCTTCCTCTTCTTGTTTCCACCCTGCTGTGGTTTAGACTCTCCCTGGTCACAGCAACAACAGATCCTTCCTTAGGAAACAGACTCTCATGCTTGAGAGCTTTCTCCACAAGCTTCTCAAATGAATCATCCAGATGATCCACCAACTGCCTCCCAAGATAACTGTCCAAGCCTATCACAAACTTCTCGTTCTTCTAATACGAAGATTCAATATACGACCGGGCATACTTGGACAAAGCCTCAAACTCAGAAACATACTCAAGAACTGGTCTTCCTCCCTGCTTGAGCTCCACAAACTTCTTGAACAGAACAGACTTCTGAGCAGTAGAAATGAACTTAGCTTCAAATCTGGCTTGGAATTGCTCCCAAGTAATCTCTTCCTCCGGAGTATTGATGGTAATAGAGTTCCACCAATCAGAGGCTCTCCCTTGAAGCTGCCTTGATGCTAACTTCCTCTTAGTCGCATCCTCAATTCCCAAGTCACCAAAGATCCTTCTACAAGCATCTATCCACCTTTGGACTTCAATGGTTGATTCTGTTCCCAAGAAAACCTTTCCTCCAAGAGCAGTGTAGTCTTTACACAGCTTAGCAAAATCCACCGGTCTCGGAGTTTGGACTTGAACTCCAACATCAACTGCTGTCCCCGGAACTGGTATCCTTCTCATGATCGAAGTCATCATAGCTTCGAACATAGCTGCATAATCAGCAGTCCCCTCAGCAGCACGGCATTCCCTAGCAGCTGGTCTCCCTCTTCGACTCATTCTCAATATCTATAAAAAGGAATCATCAGAACATCTAGAGAAACAACTGCATAAAGGACTCAAACTCTACTAATCTACTATATTATATATAGTAGTCATCCATCAAAATTACAATTACGTCTCTCATACGTAGTTACGTCAGCGAGCGTTGGGTAAAATCGATTAACCAAAGCTCTGATACCAAATATGACGACCGCCCATGACCCCTGCACCGACTTAAAAGATAGTGCGCTGTAAAGTGTGCCAGGCGACCATGGACGATTGCCAGGGTAAATTAAAACAACGGAATCTATCGTATTACTCACAGCGCATGGACAAAATACAGTAGAATATATATATAGTGAAGCTTCACAGAATAGAATCTCATCAATAATACTTCATAATATTTGAGTACAACATCTGAATAGTCAATACAACAAGCCTCACTACATAACACTCAGAGAATACAAAGCAGCGGAACATCCAGTACATATAGTAAGAAAGAAAACAATATGCAATACTCCAGCTCGTCTTCGATATCAGCACCGTGGAAAGCTAGAACAGCACCTGTCACCTGCTACCTAGTCTTCCCATCCCAAAATGGACGAACCGCCCAAGGCAATAAGAATTAAAACATAAAGCCTTGAGTCAGACAACAGTCTTAGTGAGTAGTAAATTAACTAACAACATACCAAAAGAGCATAAAGGAAAAAGGAATAGGAATACAACCCTCCCACTCCAACCTATTTCTACAGTGATAGCCCCCAGACACACACTAAGCAGAAGCAAACATAGTAGAGCATACAATTCAAAGTAAAGCAATTATCACTCGAGTCAAGGGCGATGTTTTCCAAGCACAAACCCCTAAGGCCTAAACCAAGATCAGATAAGCACCCAGAAAATACCGCTCTTGAGACCGAATGACGATACAACCAAACATCCATGACTCTGGCTATCACTGTTATCATTGCCTTGATATCACCGTTAATTGAATGACCGGCACATTCTTTCAGCCGTCCGTCAAGGGCTAATGGAAACCCCGGTTCTAGACATAACTCCCGCATGTCATCGTGACCCGTGCCTAGGACTATCGAATCTGCCCAGAGTACTTGACTATCAATCATTAGCCTTCAGGGACTATCGAATCTGCCCAACGTACTCTTGCTTTGAGCATGCTAGAACCTTCAACAACGATAAGATCTCAGCCTTCTAGTCATCCTCCTCGACGACTATTTCCATACTAGCTCAAGCGCCTCTCGAGCAAACCATTATCCTCTAACTCGAACCATTTCACCGAGTTATCAACTTGCTTGGAATGATCCCGTCTGGATTAGACCAAGACTATCTCATATCATGCTTCGCCTCATCATCATCATAGCAAAGCTCCATCTCATCATCATCGAATCTATCCATATGAGCTTCATCATCCGCTACATATGCCACGAGCAACTTTTCCAATTCAAGAGCCTTTCCCTCAGCTTTTGAATCATCTTCGACCAACTTGTCTAAATCAAATCATCAATCATCTAATTCATAGCAATCAATCAAGTCAAACATTCATCCAAGTAAACAAGCATTCAAATATAGGCTAAATGGATAATTTTAACAATAATGGCAATTTCGTAATTAAAGAGTCAAAAGTCTAATAAGCATGAAAACATGAGAATTATCTCTGCAATCTTGATGAATGAACTTGTATAGGTTAACACTTAGTAAAATGGATGTCAAATCATCATGAATAATGGATCTACATGGATCTATACTTAGGTTTACAAAAATGCATGGAAATCACTACTTTAACACCAAATCAAGCCAACGATCCGATATACTCCTTTAGATCCGTGTGAGAGATAATCACCACTCACCAAATCACCAAAACAACTCAAAAGAAACCCACTTCAGATCTGGACAGTGAAGGATCTAACTCGATCTATCACGAATCCGCTTCAAATGATGAAATCACTCTTTGACGGATGAAGATCTTCAATCTAAGCTCTTGAATCTTCAATTTGATCTTCAACTTGGATGGATGGAATCACTAGATTAGAGTAGAGAAAAGAAGTGAAGAAGTGTAGAAGTCGAGCTCTCAAAATGGCAGCACTTCGTCGCTTCAAAATCCGGATCCCAAAAATGGAGCAAAGCCCTTCTATTTATAGCTGAAATCTCCCTAAGTCGTTGCCTCGGAGTTAAGTCGTCTCCGACCTACGACCTAAGACCCCCACCGACTTAAGTCTTCGACCTAACAACTCATACGACTTAACAGCTGCTCCGCCTAACACATGCGCATACGACCTAACTACTAAGCCGACCTACGACTTAACTAATATGCGCGACCTAACAGGAGATACGACTTACGACTTAGCGGCTTAACCCCTAAGTCGCTCACGACTTAATAACTTAGCAACTCTACGACTCACTAGGCTACGACCTAACTTCCTTAAGTCGTCTAACGACCTAACTTCGCTAACCACTAGGTCGCTAACCTGCTAACTTCTATAAGTCGTCAACACTTAGGTTGCTCGACCGACCTATCCTACCATACGACCTAAAATCCTTAAGTCGCTAACTCACTTAAGTCGCTCTATTACTTAACTCGCTAACTCGGCCAGTTTTCTTAAGTCGCCCCTATTCCTTAAGTCGGTCACGACTTATGGCTTGAACAAAAATTCTGTTCAACACTATCAAACGACCTAAACCACTACCCCTTAAGTCGTCCACTACCTTAGGTCGCTCCAACACCCTACGACCTAAGCTACCACGACTTAATTCCTATACGACTTAACTGCCTTAACTCGTATCTTCCTTAAGTCGCTCCAAAACTCCCATACGACCTAGGACTTAAACTCAGGACGACTTATCACAAATGCGACCAAATGTCAACTGTTTTTACGATGTTTCGATCCGTGAAATACAGGCCGTTACAATTGTAAGCACGATCTGGTGCCCTAACTATTTTACGTCCCAAAGCATTTGCTTCTTATGAGGAGTTAAGGGCAGAGGCGGTGAAAAGGGAGGAGATTTTTTGTGAGGATTTGGGAAACAAATTCACGAAGAGGAAAGAGAAAAACTATTAGAAAAAGCAGCGGCCACGAAAATAATTTGGAGATGGAAATAGAGTAGAACGTGGATTAGGGCTTTCTTCGTTTTGGGAGGGAGACGAAAAGTGTTAAGCGTGGGAAACGAAATGGTTAAGTGTTTTTGGAGGCAACAAAAATTTTGGGACCAGCGTTACATAGCTACAGTACAAATTAAACAAGTATAAAACAAATCAAAAAGCTAAATAATAACGCTTAAAATAAATGCGCTATTAAATTGCGTTATCAATAACATATTTTCTTGTAGTGAGGCTTCCTACTCATCTACTGAAAGTTCAGCTTCCTCTAATTACAATCACAGATCCATGCGCCCACGGCTGGATGGAAGCTATACATAGGCTACTGGACATCAGCGCACTATGAATCTTGGACAAGCGAGAGTTGGTCTGTCAACCAGCCACCAGACTGGACCTTCCTCCCGAGGAGGGATGGTTCTCTATCAAACTACTGACAACCACGCTGCTGCCACTACCATCGAGTTGGAAGCTGACACTCGGAACCGAACGGATCCGAACCATCGCCAACGTGTTTATACTCCTGAACCTTATGTTCCCGAAGACCTAGAGCCAAGGAGGCGAGGTATGGATCGTCGACCGCGCCCAGCCCATCCTCGCATTGTGGAACTCGACCACACCTTGGCCCAACATGCCCAGAATGTCCAGATGCCAGACATCTCGACAATGATCCGCCAGATGATCCGTGAGAGCCAAGGCCTCACCAATTACGACTGGGGAATCTCCCAGAGTCACACCCCATTCACCGATGACATTCTCTATGCTGAACCGCCTCGGTGATTCAGAATGCCAACTCTACATGTTTATAAAGGGAGCTCTGACCCTAACCAGCACAATTTAACGTACGAATGGTTGATGAATGCCAAACGGGCTGATGATGCGGTCAAATGTCGAAGTTTCCTAATTTTCCTAGGGGGCATCACGACTGTGTGGTTTACTCATCTGCCACCCCGATCTATTTCATGTTTCGACCAGTTAGCTACGAAGTTTGTCGAGCAATTTCGCATGCATGTTACAAGGCCCAAAGATATTAATACCCTGTTCAGTGTCACTCAAGCTCCTGGAGAGACACTCAGACGTTACCTAAAAAGGTTCCACGCTGCATGCACCGAGATTAGTAACCCTAATGACAATTCCATTCTGATGGCTGGATATTATCGAGAAGTTGATCCGAGAAAGAAAGTTGGAGCAGGTCGTTCGTGCGCCGCAGGCTTGAGGTGCAGGCCCATCGAATCAAAATCAAATACCGAATCAGGTTAGACCGGAGGAACTCACGCGTACCGGCGGGAGGTTAGTGATTAACACTATTAGTGGTGGTCCTCATCCAGTGAATCAGAGCTGAAGGGAAATGGAGTCGTATGCCAGCTCTATTAGGCATGCAAGCTTCGAATGTTGTAGTAACTTGGAAGACGGGGCTCCAGCCAAACAACAGAAGACGATGACGGACGACATCGTTTTCCGAGACAGGGATGCCGACAGAGTCGAAGCCCCTACCATTGATCCATTAGTCATTTCAGCTCAAATAGGTCATGCTTGGATGAAGAGGATCTTAGTGGATAGTGGAAGTTCAGTGAACATACTCTTTAAGCGAGCCTATGATCAAATGAAGATGGAAGTGAAAGATTTGAAGCCTTGTCAGTCTCGTATTCATGGCTTCAATGGAAGCGCGACTATACCCACTAGGATGGTAGAGTTACCACTGGAGTTGGGAGTTGGAGAACGCCGGAGAGTCCAGATACTGCAGTTTATTATATTGGATATTGATTCACCGTACAACTCTTTTTTGGGCCGACCGGCCCTAGCTGAGTTCAGGGCTGCTATCGTCCCTTGGTGTCTGACTTTAAAATTCCCTACCGACAATGGAGTCGGAGTTGTTCAGGGAGACCAGGCTACTGTATAGGCCTTCTATGTTGCTGAGCTATGGGAGGTGCAGTGAAAAGAAAAAGGAAAGGGCGTAGAGGAATCTCTCTGCGTCCGCTTTGCAGATAATTGACAGCTAATGCCTGGGCCTAGGCCCGGGCACCAAAACCAATTCCCGAGAGATCTTGATCCAAGAGATAATTAAAGCGAGGACAAAGTCAAAGACAGTCAGGCTTCTCTGGCATAGTTGACGATCGATGTTCCGATCGATAATGATGACGATTCTAGAATGATAATGATTGGATCTCAGCTAAGCCAACAGATGAAGGAGAAATTGGTTGAATTTCTCCGGGCAAACCTCGACGTGTTTGCCTGGACGCACTCTGACATGTATGGGATCTCGCCGGACATCGCGAGACACACATTGAATATTAAACCGCGGCATATCCCGGTCAAGCAAAAAAGGCGTGGTATGGATCCAGAGAGATCTGCCGCCCTAAAGGAAGAGGTAGATAAGCTCAAGTCAACGGGTTTATCCGAGATGCGCTATATCCAGAATGGGTGTCCAACTCTATACTTGTCAGGAAACCTAACGGGAAATGGAGAACTTGCATTGACTACTCAGACTTGAACAAAGCTTGCCCTAACGACAGTTTTCCACTTCCCTGGATTGATCAACTTGTAGACTCAACAGCCGAACACGAGCTCTTATCTTTCATGGATGCATATTCCTGCTATAATCAGATTCCCATGCACCTACCCGATCAGGAGCACACTAGCTTCAACATCGATCTGGGACTTTACTGCTACAAAGTCATGCCGTTTGGACTCAAAAACGCTGGAGCAACTTACCAACGGCTAGTCAATCGAATGTTTGCTAACCAGGTCGGAAAAACTATGGAGGTATATGTGGACGACATGCTTGTAAAGTCGTGATTCTCCACCAATAATATCAAAGACTTGGAAACAATGTTCAACATCCTTCGAGAGTATAGAATGAAGCTCAACCCGTTGAAGTGTCACTTTGGGGTCACGTCCGGAAAGTTCCTTGGATTCATCGTTAATGCCTGGGGAATCGAAGCCAATCTTGAAAAGATCTGGGCGATTCGAAATCTCGAGACTCCAAGAACCATAAAACAAGCGCAGAGCCTCAACGGGAAGGTAGTTGCGCTGAGCATGTTCATCTCAAAATCCATCGATAAATGTATTCCCTTCTTCGATCTTATCAGGAAAGGAAAGCGGAACTTTGAATGGACCCAAGCATGTGAAGGCGCATTCCGAGCACTGGTTCAACACCTATCCACGCCACATATTCTGTCGAAACCTATTGATCATGAGAGATTGTACATCTACTTGGCCGTGTCAGAAAATGTAATTAGTGCTGCTTTGATTTGGGAGGAGGATCGGATACAACGGCCAGTCTATTACATCAGCAAACGACTAACCGGAGCAGAGAGAAACTATCTAAAGTTGGAGAAGTTAGCTTGCTGTCTTATCATTGCCTCGAGGAAGCTTCACCCGTATTTTTAGGTTTATCCTCTCACTATCTACACTGACCAGCCGTTACAACAGGTCCTTACATGGCCTGAGACATCTGGTAGGTTACTCAAGTGGAATATCGAGTTGAGTCAGTTTGACATCACTTACACACCGAGGCGAGCTATTCAAGGACAAGTCCTAGCAGAATTCATCACCGAATTCACTATCACAGAGGACTTGCCCGAAACCAGTGACTCTCCCAAATACATATGGAAGCTATACACAGATGGTATAGCGAACGACCATTGCTCAGGTGCTGGTGTCATACTTGAAACCCCAGAAGATCGATCTGTATGTTATGCCTTGAAGTTTGATTTTCGTGCAACCAATAACGAGGCCGAATACGAAGCTTTACTTGCCGGACTCAGACTCGCCAGAGACTTGAAAATTATTGTTGTGGAGATTTACTATGATTCACAATTGGTCGTGTGCCAAGTTCGGGGGGAGTACCAGGCTAGAGACCGGAGACTGGCTGGTTATCTTGCTCGGGTCCAGGAAATATTGAATCAGTTCGATTATTATGCCATCTATTGCATACCCCAAGAACACAATCAAAAGGCCGATTCTTTCGCAAAATTAGCCAGCACCAGTGAGCCACAGCAAATAGGACTCATTCCTATTAAGATACTATCTTCCCCGAGTATTGATCAAATGGAGACCGGTTGGCTACTTGAAGTCATACCCGGTAAGGGATCATGGATAACTCCGTTCAGGAACTATCTCGAGCATGGGACCTTGCTAGAGTGCAGGAGTGAGAAAAGACAAGTTCTTCAAAAGGCTTCGCGGTTCACTATTCAGAATGGAGTCATGTATAGAAGAGGATACTCTTATCCTTTACTCCGGTGTATTGCCCACAATGAAATCAAACGAGTATTACATGATGTGCACGAAGGAGAATGTGGCGATCACACTGGGAGGCAAGCTCTTGCTAAGAAAGTGCTCCGATACGGTTATTACTGGCCGACTGTTAATCGCGATGCATCAGACTATGCTAGGAAATGTGACAGATGTCAGAAGCATGCTTGGATTCTAAGAGCCCCACCTACCGAAATAACTCAAATGGTCAGTCCATGGCCATTCGCAATATGGGGCATCGATATTATTGGGTCTCTGCCTCTGGCTAAAGGTGGCGCGAAGTACGCCATCGTTGCAGTTGATTACTTTACCAAATGGGCGGAAGCCGAGCGCCTCGCTACTATCACGATGAAGAAAGTGATCAACTTTGTGGTACACAAAATTATCTGTCGATTTGGTCTCCCACGTACCATCATCACTGACAACAGAGCCCAATTCGATAGTGTTGAGTTCAAGAATTTTTGTCAGCGATTCCATATCCAAAAGAAGTTCTCTGCAGTTGCACACCCTCAAGCGAATGGACAGGTCAAAGCTTTTAACAAAGTTATAAAGTCCACTCTGAAGAAACAATTGGAAAAAGCCGGGGGCAAATAGGTCGATGAACTTCCTATGGCCATATGGGCATATCGAGCAACCCACAAGTCTGCGACCGGCCACACTCCATTTTCACTTTCCTACGGCTCAGAAGCCGTCCAGTCGAATTGGTAGTACCTTCTCATCGTGTGACTTACTACGATCCGAAAACAAATGCTATATTGCTCGCCGAATCTCTTAAATTATTAGATGAGAAGCGTAAAGAGGCTGACTTAAGGGCAGTCGTGCACCGAAGTCGAGTCGCCCGATTTTACAATGCTAAGGTCCAAGCCCGAACCTTTGAACTTGGCGATCTCATGATCAAGAGGATTTACCCGGTCCCTTTGCATATGAAACCAACGTGGGAAGGACCGTACATTATTGAACGAAGACTCGAAGATGGGACATTCAAATTATCAACCGTTGATGGTCTCACTTTGCCGAGAGCCTGGAACAGCGAGAGTCTTCGTTGCTACTACACATAACAGGCTTTTTTTATTCACTCAGTTTGCTTTTCATTTGTAATTTCTTTATGCATTTCGAAATTTGAATTTGTAATAAGGCAACTGACTTTGCCATACTTTCTTATTTCAGCAATAAAATGCAATCTCTTCGAGCCAGTGCAGTGATTCTTAAAATGCATCATACGACCATCACGATGCACGGAGAAGTAAGTTCCATCCTACGGTGGGACTTATTCAAATAGGGAGTGACTGTGATACGACCGGCCACTCGCTAAGTGAAACTCGAGCTCGGGGGCAAGCCATCACACTGAAGCCAAAAAGGATTGATACACGACGATCCTCAAACTAACTTCGGCTCTCAGAGTGCGAGCTAGAGTATAAACTTACAAATATGGGCTCGAAGAGGATGGATCCGTCCACTTAACAACTTCGCCTGTGTTTAGTCCAAGTCTGAAGAGGATGAATCCATCCGTCTAATGACCTCGCTTGTTAACTCAAGGTGGATGTGACTCGACCATCCACGTTCTTGATAAATCTATCATTCCCAGAGTGCGAACGAAATCCTAAAACTCAAAACAGATGTGATCGACCAACTGTTGACTAACTCTAGCTCCCTGGAGCGTGGACTGGAGTATAAACTTCAACTGGGTGTGAAAAACCATCCATAACTAACTCTAAGTCCCCAGAGCACAGACTAGAATATAAACTTCAGCTGGGTGTGACTGACCGCCCACAAATCAGCCTAAGTCCCCAAAGTGTGGACACGGACCTAATCATTAAAATGGGTGTGACTGACCGCCCGAAAAAACAATTGAAGTCCCCGAAGTTTGGACGTAACTTTAAACATTAAGCAGGCAAGATCGACCGCCTACATGCGAGTTCAATCCCCAGAGTGTGGATGCGAGTGTCAATAAATGAGTGAGTGTAACCCGACCGCTCAAATTCATCTCTATACCACTCTATTCCGACTGAGTGAAGCTAAAAAATGTCGAAAGAAAACTCGAATGATGCAACACTTAAACAAATAAACTCGGAGTTGTGAAAAGAACAGAAGGAAATTCTATTTTATTTATCCTTTAAAAGCAAAATAGATACAAGGAGTCTATGCCAAACAATCCTACTAGTAGGGGCCGAACCCACATCTATACATGACCTACAAGAACGAAAAGAAAGTTCCTATCTATCTACCAAAAAAGTGATTTCGAGATTCATTCCTACTCCTGGGGCTTCTTCTTCTTATGCTTCTTCTCCTTTCGAGTCGACCCACTAGAGTTGCCACTATGATGCCGCTTCGAGCTTTTGCCTTTACTAGGCTTGTCCATAGCCGGGGGAAGTATCATGGTCTCCTCCTTCGAACTCACCATAATCGGGATGCTTTCAGAGTGCATGGTCGAAGGGATGGGGGCACTTTCCATGTGGGAGGATACAGGAGGAACCCCAGTAACGATAATCGTGCCACCCGGAGAGATCATGAGTAAAGGGGCCAGGCCGGGTCATGCCATTCCACCTCTTGTGGTGCTGCCCATTGTTCTGCCTACCATCTCAATTCTAATTTCCGCCATTATTACGTCGTCATGAGCTGCTTGAGTATCAGGCGGAACGCTGGCGGTCGGAGCCGAAGGGATGGCTGCGAACGCACTTCCACTCATAACAAATGGCAAGTCAGAAAGCGGATCGTTGTGGGTACCTAGGAGCTCATCCATCATTTGCTCGTTAAAATTGAAAGTGCTCACATCAACTTCCCCAGCCGTAGCAATAGTAGTGGTCATTGTTGCCTCCGTTATGATAGCCTCCTCCTCTTGGTTTTGTTCTTGGGTTGCAGGGGGCATGGTCGGTGCTGCTTCTATAACTAAATGGAAATAAGAGAAAATATTAGAAATTTCCTTTGATAGTATCCCAGATTTTGAATGAGTTCGAGAAATGTTCGGAGTACCTTCCTCAGGTTGGCTCACGGTGGGGACCGGGGTTCCTCCTGACACATGCTCGCGGGCCAGAGATAGTTGCGGCTGATCCGGATCATAGGCCAACAAAAGTAGAGGATCAACTGCAGGAGTGGATTCAGGCTAAGTTGGCACAAGATTCTCAAAGCTTGTATCATGATGCTCAATACCAGAGCCCTCTCCAACCTCCAAGTGCTGAGTGGCGAGTTTCTCTTTCTCAAATGCAACAATGGTGTCATGGAGAACTCTCCTTTCTTCCTCATTCAACACTCGATTTTCCAGATCAAATTCATCGAGGGATTCAGTATGATGTTCTGCCTTCTCATCGGCCAAAAAATGACGCCAAGCAATATCTAAGTGAGTTGGATAATCACTAAGCCAGCTCAGGTCACGGTATTTCAGAACATTGACATTGTAGGTGATTAAAAGATCTTCAATATCGCTCTCAAGTCTGGCCTCCGCTGCCTTGGCCTCAACCTCAACCCTAGCCTCGGCCTCCTGAGATTTCAACTTCGCCGATCCTGCTTGTTCCGAGCCTCCATAGTTTGGTCGCAGGCCTCTTGAGCGATCTTGTTAGCTTCATCTTTTTCCTTAACGACTTAGTCATATTTGGCTTTAAGCTCTACCAACTCTTGGAGTGCTTTGTCTTTTTCAGCAGTGACTATGGCGTTCCTGTGGCCCATATCATCTATTAACTTTAAATGCTTTTGCCTCATCTGCTCTAACTCCTTATTGGCCTCTTCCACCTTTTTTAGGGCCTCCGTTTCGGAATTCGTTAAAGTATCATTCTCTCCGGTAAGCACTGTAACGATCTGATCCTTCTAGGTGATGGTTTCTTGAAGCTCTTCAATTTTCTTGGCCCGCTCAAATGCCACAGATGAAGCTTTCTCGGCGGTTTTCTTCCACTCTCGGCATTGGCCAAAAGTGTGACATGATCATGAACGATTTTTTCTGCTCCATCTGGAAGCACCATCAAATTTGGAGGAAAATGGAAGCCGTCGAAGCATATGTTCGAAAATTCTCTTTTCGGTTGGGCTATCCGGGCGGCTCCCTCACCTGTCATCTCTGTAACCAACGAAGTAGCTGCAATAGAGGTGTCATCCCGGGTTGTATGGTGATGTTCGCCGGGTCTTGGAATTACCGAAGGCGCCAGTTGGTGCGAAATAGCAACAGTCTGTGTCCCCAAACTAGGAGGTCGCAACGAAACCTTGGGTGGAGGAGAGCGTGATCAGGAGCAGCGTCTATCTCGCCTCTATTCTCTCTTTCTCGTTCCCTCTCCCTTTCACCGGCTCTCTGTCTGTCATAATAATCCCTCTCTTGACTAGAGTGGCAGTGTTCATAGTCAGAATCATGCCTACAAGGTTCTCTATAAGAACTGGAAGATTCGCGTGCAGTGCGGAGATTACCGAGCATAGTCGGTTTCTTCGACATCGGGTCTGCAAAATTAAAAGAAAGGCAAAGTTAGTTATCTTCGAAGATTGGACAACTCGTGAATATTGAGTATGTGAGTCGTGAAGTGTATGCATGTATGTGTTAACCCCCCGACCAAACGGTTATATCGACCATACTCGAAGGAGTTGGCTCGCCTAAATCTAAAGCGCTTTGAAGTCCTTCTAATCTAGTATATTGTTGGAGCGACACATAGTCTGGGATTGGAATATCTACAAGTCCTTCGAAGGGGTTCTCCATGTGTAAGAAAGAAGCCTCTGAAATTATAACACCGGCAGTTGGCAGAGACACAACCACGGATTTTCGTCTCGTAGATTTGCGAGGTTTACCAGCAACCGCCTTGCCTTTTCTTATCCTTTCTGGATGTCGAGGGCTATCTGAAGGTCTGGCAACGGGTTCGTCTTTGGTGGGCGTATCCTCCTCGCCACCCTGCTTAGTGATTACAATTCGGGGCACTCTTCGTCTAGCTTGTCTTGCTAGAGCTGCCTTGAGAGATCCTTCAAGCCCTATGCTCTGATCTCCATCAATCAACCCGATGACGCTCAAATTTTTATCCATAAGCACCGCTTCAATCTCTCTAAACTCACCCGACACCTCCTAAAGGATCCTGACGATTTCCCTAAATTGAGTGCCTTCGGGTCGAGGAATTGAAGCTATAAAGAGGAAATAACATTAAGCTCAATACCAATGGGGATGAACCAATTAGTCGCCGGAGGAATTGAAACACTTACGTCCATCCAGCCACCGTCTAGTGAATCTTGGCAGGCAGCGAGCGTAGAACCACTTGGTTTTGAAGTAGCTGAGTTTGGTCCAAGTCCCAATCACAATTTGACAGTTTCTGGCTCCCTCTAAGAATGTGAAAGAGGGGTTAGCTCCCTGTTACATTGAACAAGAATCTGACTTCCTTTAGAGTCGGAGGTCGGAAAAGGTGCTCCATGAAGACGATGAATAGGCTTTTCAGCAAAGTGTGCCCATTCGGATGTAATTGTGACGGGACAATCCCTAAGTAGGATAACACTTCTCGGATGTATTGATTGAATGAAGGAAATGTCCCGGCTGTACACGAGAATCTGTTAAAAGCGGTGTACCCTTCTAGAGGAGTATGTGGCATATCATTTGGTCCTGGTAGCAGGACGTCATTCAAAGATAGCCCGTGCCTTAAGCAAATCCTTCCTAACATTTCTTTAGAAATATTAGATGGAACCGAGTCTTGTGGATTCCCAATGAAAACTGCTCTTGGTAGCTCGTCCAGAGCAGGACTTATAACTTCGGCAGCAATAGCCGACATCTCTATTATTGGAAGTGGTGGGCTTTGAGCCTCTTGTTGTTGCGAGCTTTCGGGCTCCGTAGCTAATCAACTTAGTAAAAACGATCATTAGGTGACAATAATCCCGTGTGTTCCCCAGTGTGAAATGCATGAATGTGTTGTGCAGTGCAGTGTAGTGAGTTACTTAAGAAAATTCAATGAAGATTAACAAAGTATTTGAACGATGAGACTTTAGAATTCAACCGGAGGGACTGTCATCGCTGACCGTCACAACCGTGCCATCCAGGCTTTGGAGATAGATCCAAGTTGAGATTCATTAAATATTGTTAAGTTACGGTTCCATCGATGAGCTTCGAAAGGCATTCAAATATGCAGTGGAATGGTTAAGTCAAATTATGCAAGGCAGAAGCTCATCAGAATCGTGTTCAAATGTACAAGAAGCTTCGAGTTCGTCAAGATTCAACTCGTATCGATCGCCAAAGCTCCAATTCGTATCGGTGAAGGGAGCTATTTGTATCCATCAAAGAAACATTTGTATCGATCTCCTGACAAGCAAGTCGTATCGATCAAGTACAACACCTTCATATCATTCAGTAAGTCCAAGCATTCGTATCGATCACCTCAAATCAATACGAAGCTCTATCATCAATCGATATGAAGATCTTCACTTCTTCGTTATGAAATGCCATTACCCAGATCGATTCGAATGCTCCTACTCTGGATTGATACGATCCATCCTTCCTCCTCCATCGACAAAAAGCGAAGGCCAAGCCATTCCTCCACAAGTCCTTCGTCTCCCAAACTCCATCTTCTCCAAAAGCTTCGAAGGAACCAGCTCTTTGATCCTCAACCTCACTCCGGCCATCCATGTCAGCAACCTCACCAGAATCATTCACGAATGCGTATAAAATGGCATGGAAATTCAAGTCTCATCATTCTATATTGGATTTTTATCGATTAGTTACCTAGTTCGAGCGAATGATTCGCGGAATTAATGGGTTGATTGGATTCCAAGACGAGAGATTTCTTTTCTCAGGCGACTAAGCGATAAGAAGATAGGAATGAAGGAAAGGGCAAGAAAATGAGAAAGTGGAAAAATGGCTAAGTGCCAAGCCTTTATATACCTAGGAATGACCGTTCGTCTCCCAGTCACCGTTACCGATCGCAACAATCACTAAGGAAATCGATACGGAGCGTAACTCGTATCCATCATGCGACTGAACCGAAGCAAATACAGTTCACATCGATATGAAATGAAAGGAAGAAAATTGTTAGAACTACTCAACCCTATCGATACGAAATGCCAATTTCGTATCCCTCCATTCAAAGACCTTAAGACTTGTATCCATCGATATGAAAACACCCACCAAATTCTTGTCGATCCACGTCGATACAAAAACAATTTTTCAACTTTTCACATCGATCCAGGAGAGGGTCGATACGTAGAGATACTCCAAAACAACCGCCAAGCGTTATTGCAACTCGAATTTCACATCGATTCAGGAGAGGATCGATACAGGATTCGATACGAGAAAACTGACAACGACTCGTGAACGTACAAATGTTAACGGGAGTCAGATTAACATGCATTTATGTGTATGATGAATTGACATTCAACTTTCAAAACTCATCGGAATTGAATGCTCACCTGATGACAACCACGACAATGAACAACAGATTTTTGGCGCTCAACACTCCGTTACAATAATGCACGGTGCAATCGATGTCAGTCAACAATTCAGTATTTATATTGCCAGGAAACAATCAAAGGTTACATCTTTTGACGAAAAGACAACAATTACTCAGCGAATCAGATATAACTTTTTCAAGATGATGATTGCAGCTTTTCAAAGCACGTCATGTTCGCACAAGACGTACTTTGGGGAAGCAAATGTTATCTCGCCTTTTAACAAGACCGTGACACTAAGGACTTGATTGGAAATCAAGGACAGTCTATCGCGAAGGTCGATTACCTACAAAGTTCACTATTGATAATGGTAAATTTTGCCCAAGTCTGGATCGAGCTACAATCGATATGACACGACAAGCGGAGCTACGAAAGCCAACATCCCAAATTTCAAGTCAATCAGAGTTCGTATGCTCAAGATATTGATCGATCAAGGTCGAGGAAAATGACTTCATTCGTATCCATGCAAATCCGTATCCATCAAATTCCAAGTGAAAAACCACGTTTGTATCCATGGAAGAAGGGTTAAGTTCATATCTATCACATATACATTGCTTCGTACCCATTATGATCAATGACAATTCGTATTTACCAACTATTGAGCCTTTATTTCGTATCCGTCCTTCAAGCAGTTTGAGCATGTATCCATCGAACGAACCTAATTTGGTTCATATCGGTTGCCCACTGCTATCCTTCATGTCCATCAATCTGGAGTCATTTCATATCCAACATGATTAGCACATTTTGTATCGGTCCTTTATTTGCATGGTTCGTATCACTTGTTAGTGATCGATACAAAATCAACCATCCTATAACCGATACAAATGGACTATCTATCAAACAATACGAATTGACAACCCACGATCGATACGAAGTGGAATGTAATAGATGGATACGAATAAAGTCACGCCAGTGGATACGAACAAAGCTTAAAAGAGAGGAAGACTCGGTCACTCGGCATGAAAAGTGGATCGATCCTGAAATATAGCGCCACGTCATCTAGCAAACGCGTGCAAGCTATCGATACGAAGATATCGATACGAGCTCGGCTTCACCTTGTAAATTCAAACTTGCATCGATCATATCTCAAAATCTACAAGTCCAAATGCCACCAAATTTTCATAGAAGCTTGCCTACAGCCTCAAGAATGTACCTGATCAATTTCAGCCCAAAAGGACCAATTATTGATCGATACGAACTCAATTCGTATCGCTCCAAGATCGAGCCGAAATCACCTGAACTCGATCCCGTGGGCCCACCCACATGAGCGAAGAAGTCCTCCAAGATCTGGGCGAGATATTTGCTGCCTACGCCTATAAATAGTGATCCTGGACCTACAGAAAAAGGACTTTTGGCCTCTCTACGTCGATACTCTACCGAAATTGCTGCTATACTTTGATTGTACTGTTGTAATCCACTTGTAACCAGCGAGTGATAATCAACAAACATCAATCATTTCATAGTGGACGTAGGCCATACGCCGAACCACTCTAAATTTGCATGTTTCTGTACTTTTTCTTATCTGTTGATTGGTGTGTTTGTTAGATCTACCTTATTTTATATTTCTTCTTCGTTTTATCTCTTCAAACAAATCCGAAGAGTGTTGTGCCTAATTTTGGTACAAACACTTTAGTGCTTTCACCGAGAAAACCCAGCTTTTCTCCTGCTCATTGGATCTACTGTCGATATGGGATTGTAAGAATCTAAGGAGAAGATCCAGATCTCAAGCCTAGAAGTTCTTCCATCCTATTCATATTTCAAGCAGTTTGAGCATGTATCCATCGAACGAACATAATTTGGTTCGTATCGGTCTCCCACTGCTATCCTTCGTGTCCATCAATCTGGAGCCATTTCGTATCCAACATCATTAGCGCATTTCATATCGGTCCTTTTTTTACATGGTTCGTATCGCTTGTTAGTTATCGATACAAAATCAACCATCCTATAACCGGTACGAAAGGACTATCTATCAAACGATACGAAGTGACTACCCACAATCGATACGAAGTGGAATGTAATAGATGGATACGAAGAAATTCATGCCAGTGGATACGAATAAAGCTTAAAAGAGAGGAAGACTCGGTCACTCGGCATGAAAACTGGATCGATCCTGAAATATAGCGCCATGTCATCTAGCAAACGCATGCAAGCTATTGATATGAAGATATTGATACGAATCGTATCGATACGAGCTCGGCTGCACCTTGTAAATTCAAACTTGCATCGATCATATCTCAAAATCTACAAGTCTAAATGCCACCAAATTTTCACAAGAGCTTGCCTACAACCTCAAGAATGTACCTGATAAATTTTAGCCCAAAAGGACCAATTATTGATCGATACAAACTCAACTCGTATCGCTCCAAGAACAAGCCGAAATCACCCGATCTTGATCCCATGGGCCCACCCACGTGAGAGAAGAAGTCCTCCGAGATCTGGGCGAGATATTTGCCGCATGCGCCTATAAATAGTGATCTTGGACCTACAGAAAAAGGACTTTTGGCCTCTCTACGTCGATACTCTGCCGAAATTACTGCTATACTTTGATTGTACTGTTGTAATCCACTTATAACCAGCAAGTGATAACCAATAAACATCAATCATTTCATAGTGGACATAGGCCATATGCCAAACCACTCTAAATTTTGCGTGTTTCTATACTTTTTCTTATCTGTTGATTGGTGTGTTTGTTAGATCTGCCTTATTTTACATTTACTTTCTTCATTTATCTCTTCAAACACATCTGAAGAGTGTTGTGCCTAATTTTGGTACAAGCGGGGTGACCTCCTTTCTCCCTATTTATTTTGTGTGGCTATGGAATACTTGTCAATTCTGATATTTAGGGCTACAAATACTAACAGTATTAATCCTTTTTATAATCAAGAGCCTAGCATTACTCATCTAATTTATGCATACGATTTAATGATTTTCTCGAGAGCAAACCCTTCTAATGCCAAGGCTTTTATGGATATTCTAACACATTTTAAAGAGGTAGCTGGTCTGAAAATTAACAATATGAATTCTAAAGTGTTCTTTAGCAAGGGAACTAGAGGTAAAGCTGACATTTTGAGAATTTTAGAGATGAAGGAAGGTAAGCTACCTGTCAAATACCTTAGTGTTCCTCTGTTTTTCAACTATCATCACTTCGCAAACTGTGGTGACCTATTTTAAAAAATAAGAACCAAATTACACAGCTGGGATTGCAAACTTTTATCCATGGCTAGTGTTATCCCACCTTTTGGCAAAGCCGAGATATCCAAAAATTAACTGAAAATCAATGATTACTAGTCATGAATATCGATTATGCGTCGCAGGTTCACCATGGATATCGATGAATTTTGTCCGAGTCCGGATCGGGCTGCAATTGATAAGAAATGTCAAGCACATCTGTGGGAGACAACATTCCAAATTTCGAGACAATCCGAGTTCGTATGCTCAAGTTATCGCCAATGGAAAGTGGAAGGAATAACATTGGTTCGAACCCAACAGAGCCAACCCTTAAGTTCGAATCCATCAGACCCTTACTGCTTCGAATCGATGAGAAGTACCTTAGCTTCGACTCCATCGAGCGTGCCTTCAGTTCGAATCCAGCGAGGTAGAAGACCTTCGAATCCATACAATTAAGGGTGCTTCGACTCCATTGCCTTCGAATCCCCATGATGAGACAACTCCGAATCGATCCACAGTAGCACATCTAGATCGATTCGAACAAGTACCGGTTCCATCGATTCGAAGGAAGCGAACCTTCGAATCCAACATCTCGAGTCCACCAGGTAAACGCGGCTAAAACCAAGGATTCGACCTAGTAAACTCGGATAAAAAGGAGGATCGACCCGAGGAACACGCACCACGTCATCGTTTTCACGTACGAGAGCATGGAGTCGACCCTATGGATTCGAACCATATCGATTCGAACGAATCCATATGACGGAAAACACAAACTTGAATCGATCATAACTCGAGATCTACAAGTCCAAATGTTATGAAATTTTCACAGTAGCTTACTGGCAACCTAAGGAATGTTCATGCCAAATTTCATCTCAATCGGAGCAAATCTTGATCGATTCGAAGCAAGGGTCGAATCGATCCCAAAGTGGGCCCGGATTCCCAGAGTTCGAGCATGTGGGCCCCCTCACGTACCATAACTGGTCTCCCCGAATTTTAGGCAAAATATCAGCCTCCTACACCTATAAATAGAGCCCCTGGTCATTCAGAAAAGGGGTCGGACAATTTCAAGAGCTAGAGAGCGCCCAGACTCTGCCAGATTTACTCCAGATCATCATTGCTGCCTTAGATTCAGATTATAATCATCAAATCTGTTGGACTACGCGATAAGAAATTGTAATCTTCAAGCATCGAGCAATAAAATCATAAAAACCTTGAAGTGGACGTAGGCCGGAGATAGCCGAACCACTATAAATTTCGTGTCACTGTACTTTATTTCTGGATTGCTGTTTGTTGCTTGCTTAGATCTGAGATTTGTGTTTGAATATTTCTGATTTGTATTCATACACTGGTGCTTTCACAATACTTGGGGTTTGTGACCATTTTTGGCGCAAACACTTTGGTGCTTTCACTGAGAAGAACTAGCACCCGCTACACCAGATTCAAGGTTCAGATTTGAAAATTTGAAGGATTCAGATTGACTCGACAATGACTCGACAAACGAGACAAAGAGTTGAGAGAAGCCAACAGGGAGGAAGTCAAGAGGCATCCTCTGGCGCTGAAGAAGGACAAGCTTCGATCTACATTACTAGAGATGAGATGGAGGCTATGAATAACTTAATGCATGAAAGAATGATGAAAAGCCAACAAGAGATGCTGCAGAATTTCTTTGAACAGATGAGAGCTGCAGGGATACAGAACCTAGGACCAGCTACAGCGGCTATGAGTGTGGAACAAGGAGCTAGGGTTGCGGAACCCAATGAAGGTCAGAATGCAGGTCCAGAAGGCAATCTACAAGGACTTAGGGGCAGATCCTCAGGATCTGATACTGGAAGGCCTACAGATGGAGCTCAACAAGCTGGAGCCAACGCTGATGCTAACGGGCTACACGAAGAGTACGTACCAGAATACCCTTCAAGACCAAGAGGGCAACCCCAGGATGGAGATGAAAAGATGGCTGGATTAGTGCGACGGCTCATGAGAGGAGGGTTGTCTAGCGGAGGGTTGGAAGAAGTCAGTCGGAGTCCGTTCACTCCGAATATCAGGAATGCAAGGAACCCTCCAAAGTTCAAACTACCAACGCTGGATCCGTATGACGGGAAGTCGGATCCGACCATGCATATTACCAGATACATTAGACACATGGAAGTACTGGGAGCATCCGATGAAATAATGGCATGATGTTTCCCTTTGTTTTTGTCAGACTTGGCTGCACTTTGGTTCAGGCAATTAAAGACTGGATCGATCAGGACATGGGGCGAGCTTGTAGATTGCTTCATGGAACAATTTAGGGTCCATGTGACAAGACCCAAGAGTGTGATGACTTTAGCTTCGATAATGCAAAGGACCGGAGAGTCCATAAAAGGTTTTCTGCTGTGATTCAATGCAACGGTGGCTTCTGTAGATCGCCCGGATCCATCGATGATTTTGATGGCGGCGGTGGCAGGAGTTGGAGAAGGCACCGAATTCAAAGATTCATTGACAAGAGATCCGCCACTAGATCTTGGAGAGTTTTACCATGAAGCTGAGAAATTCATTCGATTGGAGGAATCACGAGCCCGGAGAGGCTGTGATCGGCCGACGATTCAGGTCATGACATCGCTTAATGTTCAGATACACTGAACTGGAGTGCAAGAAGTGGGTCGCTTCGCCGGAGAGCGACAGGATCGACCCACTTAACGTTGTTTCCCCTTCACCGGAGAGTGACAGGATGGGATCCAGCAGGAGCCCGGAGAGGCTACGATCTGTCCAGAATGACCAAGACATCGCTTTACGCCCTAACTAGGGCTAGAGTGCAAGGGATAGAAAGCAACGCCGGAGTGCAATAGGATCTTTCTATTCGACCCCTAAGTCTGGAATGGGCTTGGCAAGGGTCCGGAGTGACTATCGATAGTACGGAGAGACCATAGAATTTCATTCTTAACTTCCACTGGAAGAAATTGATAACGATTCGGCTTCGAAGAGCCATGGACTTGATTGAAAATGCTATAAGCTCTGAATAAAACATGAACTCACTAAATTCAATTTGAGACTGATCAAAACACACCTTTTACCAAAAGGCATGTTTTGGGGGGCAAAGTGTTATCCCACCTTTTGGCAAAGCCGAGATATCCAAAAATTAACTGAAAATCAATGATTACTAGTCATGAATATCGATTATGCGTCGCAGGTTCGCCATGGATATTGATGAATTTTGTCCGAGTCCAGATCGGGCTGCAATTGATAAGAAATGTCAAGCACATCCGTGGGAGACAACATTCCAAATTTCGAGACAATCTGAGTTTGTATGCTCAAGTTATCGCCATTGGAAAGTGGAAGGAATAACATTGGTTCGAACCCAACAGAGCCAACCCTTAAGTTCGAATCCATCAGACCCTTACTGCTTCGAATCGATGAGAAGTACCTTAGCTTCGACTCCATCGAGCGTGCCTTCAGTTCGAATCCAGCGAGGTAGAAGACCTTCGAATCCATACAGTTAAGGGTGCTTCAACTCCATTGCCTTCAAATCCCCATGATGAGACAACTCCGAATCGATCCACAGTAGCACATCTAGGTCGATTCGTACAAGTACCGGTTCCATCGATTCGAAGGAAGCGAACCTTCGAATCCAACATCTCGAGTCCACCAGGTAAACGCGGCTAAAACCAAGGATTCGACCCAGTAAACTCGGAGAAAAAGGAGGATCGACCCAAGGAACACGCACCACGTCATCGTTTTCACGTACGAGAGCATGGAGTCGACCCTATGGATTCGAACCATATTGATTCGAACGAATCCATATGACGGAAAACACAAACTTGAATCGATCATAACTCGAGATCTACAAGTCCAAATGTTATGAAATTTTCACAGTAGCTTACTGGCAACCTAAGGAATGTTCATGCCAAATTTCATCTCAATCGGAGCAAATCTTGATCGATTCCAAGCAAGGGTCGAATCGATCCCAAAGTGGGCCCGGATTCCCAGAGTTCGAGCATGTGGGCCCCCTCACGTACCAGAACTGGTCTCGCCGAATTTTAGGCGAAATATCAGCCTCCTACACATATAAATAGAGCCCCTGGTCATTCAGAAAAGGGGTCGGACAATTTCAAGAGCTAGAGAGCGCCCAGACTCTGCCAGATTTACTCCAGATCACCATTGCTGCCTTAGATTCAGATTATAATCATCAAATCTGTTGTACTACGCGATAAGAAATTGTAATCTTCAAGCATCGAGCAATAAAATCATAAAAACCTTAAAGTGGACGTAGGCCGGAGATAGCCGAACCACTATAAATTTCATGTCACTGTTCTTTATTTCTGGATTGCTGTTTGTTGCTTGCTTAGATCTGAGATTTGTGTTTGAATATTTCTGATTTGTATTCATACACTGGTGCTTTCACAATACTTGGGGTTTGTGACCATTTTTGGCGCAAACAACTAGTAAAATAAAATTAATTCACTCAGTTATTACTTCTATGGTTCTATTATTGGGGAAAATCCCTTCAGATGATCAGTCTAAGGGAATACGAAAAAACCCAACGTAGTGGAAAACAATGGATCATGATTGTAGTGAGACGATACAAACAGAGATAAACACTAGAACAGACAGTCACAGATCAATGCAATGCAGAAAAATAATCAAGTCCAGTATTTATAGTGGTTCCACTAATGTGAGGCAGTGTACGTCCACTTGGGGAAAGGAGATTTTATTAATCACTGAAAGATTAGAGTTACAAGATTGATTCACTTTTGGAGGCTATACATAAGAAGAATTTACAATACAGATAAAATTTTGCGGAGTTTCAGCTCTCAAGGATGACTGCCATTATTGTCCAAAAGCTCCACTATTTATAGAGTGAAGATATGAGGAGAGGTATTTGCTACATAGCAGCCCTGAGAATTGGTTCGGCATCAATCTAGTCCGGCATGCATCTGGTCTGGCAAAGCTCTTGGTTCGACATGCATCTGACTCGGCAAACAACACATAAAGCTTGGCATTTGGTTCGGCAAAGCCTATATCAATCCGCTTTGGCATCTCCACTTCAAGTCTGGACCGACATTCCTAAATACCGAACGAGATATTTCGTTCGGCATCCATCTGGTTCGGCATCCCGCCGAATGAAATATTTCGTTCGACATTATCCCCTTCATTACACTGGCCACCGAACGAAATAACTTCTTGTCTTCACTGCCGATCGATGCACTACCACCTGTCAAGGCATTTCGTTCGGTCCTCCTTACCACCGCATGGAAACATCACTGAATGAAACTGCTTCTCTTCACTGAAGTCACTCACCTCCACCGGACCAAAACTTTGGTCCGACATCTCCTCCATCGAACTTCCACTACCGCTCCAACCATCAGCCAACTACCAAACAAACTACTTCGTTCGGTCTCCATCCTACACCGCTCCAGTTCTACCGAACCAAAATAGTGGTTCAGCAATTCTCCCTAGAGCTTGCTTCTAGGGTTAGGGCTTCGGTGCTTTATCGTCGATGCTTCTCCAGTGGCGACGCTTCTTCATGAATTCCAGGTATCATCTCTAACAATCTCTACCTTGATACCGAATTCCAAACAAGCCTTCCAACTCCATATTCAGCTTCATGCTCCATGCAATGGATACTTACCCAATGAGCTTCGGTAATGCCATTACCCATTACACTCTGTCAATGAACTTCGGCAAGGTCACCGCCC
The DNA here is from genome assembly GCA_030737815.1 of Allium fistulosum. Classification (NCBI taxonomy): domain Eukaryota; kingdom Viridiplantae; phylum Streptophyta; class Magnoliopsida; order Asparagales; family Amaryllidaceae; genus Allium; species Allium fistulosum. The sequence goes on along the minus strand of CM060903.1, from coordinate 871,728,014 downwards.
ATCAACAAAGTGTTTAAAGTACCCATTCCATGTAGAACCTATCAATCTCCACCATAAAAACAAACATCTCCATGATCCATCTCAACTCTCCCTCCATGCCACCCCGTGGCACCTAGCACTTCATTAAGCGAATCAAGTCCGAGCAATGCTCGAACTTAGCAACAGGCAACGACTTGGTAAACATGTCTGCTAAATTCTCCTTTATGTAAACCTTTTGAAGACGAACTAGCTTCTCTTCACTCATCGAGACAAGGAACGACTCTCTTACCTCAATATGCTTCGTCCTCGAGCTGAATGCCATATTTTCAGCTAAATGAATTGCACTCTGACTGTCACAGTACACATTCACTCCTTCGTATGCAAAGCCAAAATCACACAACAATCGCCTTAAATAAAGCGCCTCCTAAGCTGCTTCAACCGCAGCTATGAGCTCTGCTTCTATAGTAGACAAAGTCACAATCGTCTGCAACCTCGCTCTCCAACTGATCGTTGTCCCACCAATGGTGAACACATATCCGGAGGTTGACTTCCTTCAATCTCTATCACCGGCATAATCGGAATCGCAAAATCCAACCAAGTTGAAATCTCTTCCTTTGCCGCCAAAGACAATTTTATGGTTTGGAGTTCCTCTAAGGTATCCGAAGGTACACTTCACTGCTTCCCAATTTGTCTTTCCTGGATTTGGCATGAACCTACTTACCAATCCAACCGCCTATGCAATGTCAGGCCTAATACAGACCATGGCATACATCAAGCTGCCAACTGCACTTGCATATGGGACCTTCAACATATAAGCCTTGTCCTTTTCTGAGATCGGAGAGCCTTTACTAGAAAGCTATGTGTGCAAAGGCATGGGTGTGTTGATTGCCTTTGCTCCTTCCATGCTAAACCGAGCAAGCACCTTTCGAATGTACTCATTTTGACTGAGGTTCAAAAGTCCTAGCTTTCTATCCCTTTGGATTTCCATACCCAAAATTTTCTTTGCTTCTCCAAGGTCTTTCATTTTGAATTCCGCTTTTAGCTTTAGCTTCAAACTATCGATTTTAGCCTTATCCTTGGAAGCAATCAACATATCATCCACGTACAAGAGTAGGTACACCCATCTACCATACTTAAAATGCTTGAAGTACACATAAGTGTCTTTGATGCTACGATCAAAACCAAGTGAAAGAATAAAAGAGTCAAACCTCTTATACCATTTTCTAGGCGACTGCTTAAGTCCATATAATGACTTCTTCAATTTGCAAACCCAATTTTCTTTCCCATCTACAAAAGATCCTTATGACTGCTTCATGTAGATGGTCTCATCCAAGTCTCCCTGCAAGAAAGCGGTTTTCACGTCCAGTTACTCTAGCTCCAAGTCATGAGCTACGACGATAGTGAGCAAAATGCGGATGGACGTATGCCTCACTACTGGAGAGAATATCTCATCATACACCAGTCTCTTTCTTTGTGAAAACCCTTTAGCAACTAGTCTAGCATTGTATCTCTCATCATTCTTCACCTTGAACACCCACTAGCAACCTATGGCTCGTCTTCCTTGAGGAAGTGGTACCAAATCCCAAGTCTTGTTCTTCTTCAACGACTCGAACTCCTCTTCCATAGCGCACATCCACTTCGAATTGTCACATGACTTCAAAGCTTCATCAAGGTCAAGCGGCTCCTTATGAACCACATGCAAGGCATTGTCAAACTGATCACCAAGGCTAAGGTTCACAAACTTCCAATCACCATACCTATCGGGCGGCCTGATAGTCCTACGACTGACCCTGGTAGGTACTGCTTCGCCTAAACTCCTTTCAGCTCCACCTTGAACTGAACTTCCTCTAGATTCATGCACATCACTAGCACTACTAGAAGGTACCTGTGGACTATCCTGTGATGTTTCATCAACTGCATTTTCCTCGATGGCATCAACAATGACTCTACTCCTTGGCTGGAACAAGGGAACTTCTTCCATCTCCTTAGGCCTATCAGAATCTTCTGATGTGGTAGGTAGCTTCTCCTTCGGATTGAACATAGCAGACTCATCAAAAGTAACATGTCTGGAATGAATAATCTTTTGATCAACAGGGTTCCAAATTCGATACCCTTTAATACCATCGGTGTATCCCATTAGTATGCCCTTGTATGCTCTAGCCTCCAACTTGTCATCACCTGTATGGTGAACGTACACAGGAAAATCGAAAATTCGGAAGTAACCAAGATACATTGCTTTACCTCTCCACTTCTCCTCTGGAATCTTCCCATCTATGGCTGAGCACGAAATTCGATTTATGATATGTGCCGCAGTTGATAATGCCTCAGCCCAAAAGCCTCTAGACAAGCCCGCCGTCAACCTCAAGCGACAAGCCTTTTCCAGTAGAGTCATGTTCATCCTTTCTGCAACTCCATTGGATTGCTGATTGCTGGGTGTAGTGAAATGTCTCTAAATGCCATGCTGTCTATAGAAATCGAGGAACTCCCTAGAGACAAATTCAACACCATTACCAGATCTTAGCACCTTCAACCTAGAACTAGATTGGTTCTCAACAAGCGCTTTCCAGTCTTTGAACTTCTCAAAACTCTTTGATTGGCCTTCATCACATACACCCATACTTTTCGAGAAAAGTCATCAATAAAAGAGATTAAATACTTTGCTCCTCCAAGAGAAGGAGTAGCAACCGATCCCCAAACATCTGTATGCACGTAATCAAGTACTCGCCTCAATCTATGGAGTCCAACTCCAAATGATACTTTGTTTGCTTGCCTAACACACACTTCTGGCAAAAGTCCATCTTATCGAAGCTTTCTCCTTTGATCATCTTCCGTCTTCAAAGCAACTCTAAGCCCTTCTCTGAAATATGACCCAACCTAAGATGCTAAAGCCTTTTGGCATCCAATGCACGAGAACTATCTACCCCAACACATGACTCTCTAAGAACCGTGGTTCCTTTCAGTAAATACAGATTTCAGAACACATCTTCTTTCATAAGAACTAGTGCACCTCTCGAAAACTTCAGACTATCCTTCTCGATAGTTACCTTGCATCCCAAAGAAGCCAACTATCCTAAAGAATTAAGGACTTCCGAAGACCTAGAACATACTGGACACTTGTTAAAGTGTGTATCATCACTCCATCAAACATCCTGATCCTCACTGTACCTTCACCCATTGCTTTACAGCTAGCATCATTACCCATAAGAATAGAGCTTCCCTCTCATCCAATGAAAGAACTGAAGTAATCCTTATTAGGCATCATATGGAAAGACGCCCTCGAGTCCAACACCCAATGGTCTGAGACATCTGACACTGCTGTAGACAACACATCGTCAGATATAGACTTCTCCACCGCAAATAATGAAGATCCGTCTTCTTCCTTCTTCAAATCTGGACAATCCTTTTTCTAATGACCAGGTTTCTTGCAGATAAAGCACTTCTCGTCCTTAGACTTTCCTCTCCTGCCATTATCGGGCTTCCTGGACTTGGAACGCCCTCTAGAGTGCCAATTCTTCTTATCTTCTCTACCTCTTTCAACAAACAGGCCATGACTACTACTTGCATCTCTACTTCCTTCACTTATCTCCTTCATCTGATCTCTCAAGCCTTCAGATAGAAGGCCTAACTTCACATCTTCCACTGTCAATGTGTCTCTAGCGAAGATAAGGCTGTTAGCGAAACCTATGTATCGCTTTGGTAGAGAACACAAAAGAATCATTGTCATTTGCTCCTCGTCCATCTTCAAATCAATAGTCTTCATCTTCATCACGAGATCATCAAAGAAATTAAGATGTTCCTTCACTAAAGTACCCTCTCTCATCAGCATGGTGAAAAATGTCTTCAGTAATATCAGATGGTTAGTCAGAGATTTCTTCAAGTAGAGATTTTTAGCTTGGTCCAAATGCCCCTAGCAGTGGTCTCACTACTAATCTCTGAGATAACATTCTCACACATAGCTAGTTGTAAAGTAGTAAATGCCCATTTCTTTATCTCCTTACTTTCCACAACTGAGATGTCAGCCATTAACTCCTCAGGGGCAAACACTATTGGATGGACTTCGTTCCTTATTAGAGCAGTCTTCATCCTCCATTGCCACTTTTCGAAGTCTTTATCCCCATTCCATTTCTCAATTGCCAACTGTGATTCTGACGCGATATACATCCCTCTAGTATAGGGTCTTGTAACAAATGAAGTCACTTCATCTCCTACCATAGCATCTAACACTCCTCAATCAACCTTACCACTCCGACACCAGACTGTTGGAGAAAATCCATTCAGATGATCAGTCTAAGGGAATAAAAAAACCCAACGCAGCAGAAAAAAATTGGATCGTGATTGTAGTGAGACGATACAAACAGAGATAAACACCAGAACAAACAGTCACAGATCAATGCAATGCAGAAAAATAAATAACACCAGTATTTATAGTGGTTCCACTACCGCGAGGCAGTGTACGTCCACTTGGGGAGAGGAGATTTTATTAATCACTGAAAGATTAGAGTTACAAGATTGATTCACTTTTGGAGGCTATACAAAAGAAGAATTTACAATACAAACAAAATTCTGTAGAGTTTCAGGTCTCTAGGATGACTGCCATTGTTGTCTACAAGCTCCACTATTTATAGAGTGAAGATATGAGGAGGGGTAGCTGCTGTATAATAGCCTTGAGATTTGGTTCGGCATCAATCTGGTCCGGCATGCATTTGGTCTGGCAAAGCTCTTGGTTCGGCATGCCACCGAATGAAATATTTCGTTCGGCATTATCCCCTTCATTGCACTGGCCACCGAGCGAAATAACTTCTTGCCTTCACTACCGATTGATGCACTACCACCGGTCGAGATATTTCATCCGGTCCTCCTTATTGCCGAACAAAAACATCACCGAATGAAACTGCTTCACTTCACTGAAGTCACTCACCTCCACCGGACGAACTCCACCAGACCAAAACTTTGGTCCGGCATCTCCTCCATCGAACCAGACTTCCACCGCCGCTCCAACCATCAGCCAACTACCGAACGAACTACTTCGTTCGGTCTTTATCCTACACCGCTCCAGTTCCACCGAACCAAAATAGTGGTTCGACAATTCTCCGTGGAGCTTGCTTCTAGGGTTAGGGCTTCGGTGCTTCCTCGTCGACACTTCTCCAATGGCGACGCTTCTTCATGAATTTTAGGTACCATCTCTAACATCTATACTGGATGATGGTCTAGCTAATGCCTATGACCACTATTGATAAAATTAATAAGATGTGTGCTAATTTCATTTAGGGTGGTAAAAAACATAAGATTGATTGGGATATCCTATGTAGGCCTAAAATGGAAGGTGGAGTGGGTCTCGGTAAATTTTTAGATATTAGAAAAACAACTGCACTAAAAATGTTATGGCATTTCAATAACAGCAATGGTCTTTGAGCTAGAAGGCACTTCCTTTTACTAGACAAATTGAAGACCAGTTTAATGACATTAAAATTTATAATGATTTACAAAATGAATTTTTGACTTGGAATAATGATATCAATGGTTTCTCTTTTACATCTTCTTGGGTGCTGCTAGAGAACATCACCCTTTACAAGATTGGTGAAAAATTATTTGGCATAATATTAACAGCCCTAAAATGTCCTTATGTGCCTATAAAGTGTTCCTTAATTGGATTAATTCTAAAGACAGATTAATCGAATGGGGATATCAAGTTGATCCAAATTGTGTTTTGTCTAATCAATTCCTAGAAAGTAGAGATCATCTTGTCTTTACCTTCAATTACACTTCTTATCTCTGGACTCGATGCAAGATGAAATTGGGGCAACTATCTACTAGTCCGATATGTTTGGAAGATGAGGCTTCTATGCTTTCGAGCACCTTCAATCTACATAACCAAGTGAGAGATCTAGCTTTTTGTAGCTTTACCACCACTATTTACCACATCTGGCTTGAGAGGAACATGTGAATTCATGACGATAAAAAGTTGAATAGGTTTGAAAGATGGAATTTCATTGAGATGGATGTGCTTCCTTGATGAAGAAGAGCAAGAAGAAGATGCTTCGATCAAGGATGAACGAAGAAATTTTAGGGCAGTGGGGGATCGAACTTTTAGATGTTGGATAAGGAATGTAGAAGATGAAGTAGTCGTCCTTTCCTTTTTTGCTTTTAGTTTGGATAGATTATGTGGTTTATGTTTGTGTTGAGGTTATAGTTGTTTAGGCTGGGCTTTATCTTGATATTTTTGTTTGGGTAGCCATTTGTTTGGCATGAACATGGTTCTTTTTTTGGGTGTTTATATGTTGTATGATTTGAACCATGTATTTTATTAATGAGTTATAAATAAAACACCACACTCTTTTTTCCTGGTTAGTTCCCACGTTGGGTTCTGTTCAGGTTTTTACCAAGGCAGTTTACCCATTTTCAAATAAAATAAAATAAATAAATGTGTTCATTATAAAAATTATAAAGCGCTTTGCTTATTATTAATTTAAGAAAAATAGAATTGAGAAAACAACATAAAATGAATCATCTTGGAAGTTACATATTACATTTCAAAATCTTTTTTTTTGTTCCAAATCATGTTTGCCTGCACTTAGGAAGCAACACTTCTCCAAATATAAACCAAAGGGACAAAAGATAAGATCAAGTACCTTTGACTAAGTATTACATTAACGCTATTTAATTTTTCCTACAAATAACATAAACTATGACAGAGTAGCATTAAATCCTTGCTCAAAAATATCCTTGGCATACTAGTGATATAAATAAGTTACGTGGAAAAGAGTAATATTTTAGGAGTTGGAAGTAACACTAAAGTATTGGAAAATTGCTCAACTGTGTGTGCTCTCACTCTTCCTTATTGCATCCATGTTAACCTACACTGCATCTATTTAATGTGTAGTTTAGTATGTTCTAGTGCCAGAAGACTCTAGAAAATTTCCAAGCCTTAACAGCTCCTTTTTTCGCATATTTTAAAGTATCTGGATCTTTATGTAATAAGAAAAGTAATCTATTAGCATGAAATATTGATGAAAGTTATGATTGATAATGGCTCATGTGATGTAGAGTTAAAAAGTGAGAAGTTAAGCAGTACAACATGTATATTAGTATGACTATTGTCATTTACGGTTATGACATCCAGGTTATGTCACAAAATAAGTAAAGGCTATATAAGAGTAAATAAAAAATAATTTGTTCTTTATGTTTTTACAGAAAAAATAAATTTTGTTTAAATCATTTTTCCATACAAAGTACAAACATGCGAATAAAGCTTTTAGCGCATGATCATTTCATACATGTAACATATCCACGTGCTTATAAGTTAAGAATGTTGATTCATGAGTTTTAATTCATGACACAAGCTTCAGAGATCATATGACGAAATACAAAGAGAATACTATATGAAAGCGACAAAAAGAGAATAAACGTATATTGTGAACTACAAAGGAGATAAGACTACAATCCAGAGATTAGTATGAATATTTTATTTTATTGAGTCTTAGAATATTGTTAAAATCATTCCTCAAGTAGTCACACACACACAAATTGATCCATGTTAATTTATACATATATAAGTGTACACTGCAAATAACATCAGGTCGGCTGACCGACCAGGATCCTCGGTCGACCGACCCTGTATCATGTGCATAGTGACTTTCTGTTTTGTATACGTTTTAAACTCAGCTGACCGGCTAGGTTTTCCGGTCGACCGACCAGAGAAAAACGGCTAGTTTTCTGAAGAGACGCGATCATTTCATGAAGAGGAATGTCCTCTATTTCAAGAGGTATGGACACAACTGTTAACTAAAACTCTTCATGAAAGATTACAACTCTTCTACAACTATATAAACATATTCAATTCACTTCTACAATCACCGATTCTTGTTTATATTTCTGAAATCTAATCTCTATTCATCTCTGCAAATAAAAGCATTTATTCTTATTTAATATCACTAGAATCCTTGAATTTATTCATATACTTTGATTCTACATGATTATCTTCCTTCTAAATCTTCACACACATATATACTCTTGAGGATTTGATTATAGGAAAGCTGTACTATCAAAAGACAATCAGTGTTATTCAGAACACATTCGTCAACAAACTATTTGTATTAAGTTGAAGTCCTCTTCGGCTGTTGAGGCGGAAAATTCCTGTTCGGCTGCTCAGGTGTCGTATACCTATTCCTCCGGGTTAAGTGAGGGGTTTAGTTTAAATCCAGAGGGTATTCTGGGACTGGACGTAGAACGGGAAGTTCGAACCAGTATAAAAATTCCTGGTGTGCTTACTTTAATTTGTACTTTACTGTTATTACTAGTTTCCGCATTAACATACCATATTACACGATCCTTAGTACTACACGTGTACTTTCATTTGGTATCAGAGCCTGGTATTCTATCGATCGTCACAACATCATAGAATAATGGCTAGAAAAAGATCCGGTCGAAGTACAGCAAGCAAAAAGCCTGAAACTATCAGAGCAACGACCAATGAGGACTGTAAAAAGATACATTCTGATTTACAAATTTCAATAAGTAGTAATAATGAATTAATTAGTTTATGCGATAAAATCTCAAAGCATAATTTTATTATTTTAGAAAAGATGAAATCTGTTGAACTTGAAAATGAGAAATTGAAAAATGAGAAGTTAGATTTAGAAAATCAACTTGGTGTTTTAAAAAGTAATTTTGAGGCTCTTACAGATTTTCTAGATAAACAAAACACCATATTTGAAAACGAGAGAGAAAAATTTTCAAAAGAAAATTTTGATTTGAAAAGACAAAATGATTTATTACAATCCTCTTTAGATAATTTAGAATCTCAAAATTTTCTTCTCAAAAATGAGAACGGTACGTTAAAAAATGAGAATTCTGAATTAAATGAGAAAATTGATATTTTAAATAATAGTAATATTTCTTTTGAAAATAATAAGTGTGACTTTAAAGCTAAATTTGATAAACTTAACACTGAAGTCGCAAAATTTAATAAAGGTCAAAATGATTTAAACATGATTTTATCTAGTTCTAGACCTTTACATAATAAAAATAGTTTAGGGTATAATCATAGAAATAGCACTAGATACGCTTTTATATATAATAAAAATGTTAGTGCTACTACTAAATTTCGAGTAAAGTCGAAATCAAATTTTCATCGAAATTCAAAAACTGCTATGACCAATAATGTTTATAATTTCTCTAGAAGTACAAAATCATTAATGGGAAATATAAATAAAAATTATCTAAGTATTTGGGTTCCTGTTAATTGGAAAAATAGAGAAAAATGCATTAATAATTATTTTGATATGGTAGTTAATAATGAAAATTATATTTATAAAGGTACAACCACACCCAAATGGGTATGGTTCCCTAAAAATTAGGAAATTATAAGAACCTTGGGTATCACATGCTTTAAATGTTCATTGTTTTCTGATACCTTACAAGTAGTTATTTTGTTCTATATTGTTAACACTTATAACAAATATAATATTCGTTATCATATAAACTCTCCTTTTTGTCAATGACAAAGGGGAGAAAAGATATTGCTCTAACACAATTTTCAAAAATAAACAATGCAAGCACAGATTAAGGGGGAGAAAAGTAAGTATTACCTTAAAACTCTTATTTGTGTTGATGCAATGTATGAATGTTTGTTTCTTTTATTGCTATGTTTTGAATATCTATACATGCATCATATTGTTTTACAACTTGCTATTTCATAATTTCAAGTATTCTTTTACATATTACATCTAGTAAGTATTCCTTTTTGTCGATGACAAAGGGGGAGAAATATATGAAAGCTAACAAGTTTTTTGCAGAAAAGTCGCCATATATTCAGGGGGAGAATTATAATATAGATAAGTTTTACTTCGTCACATAAGTATTGTCATCAATCAAAAAGGGGGAGAATGTTGATTCATGAGTTTTGATTCATGACACAAGCTTCAGAGATCATACGACGAAATACAAAGAGAATACTATATGAAAGCGACAAAAAGAGAATAAACGTATATTGTGAACTACAAAGGAGATAAGACTACAATCCAGAGATTAGTATGAATATTTTATTTTATTGAGTCTTAGAATATTGTTAAAATCATTCCTCAAGTAGTCACACACACACAAATTGATCCATGTTAATTTATACATATATAAGTGTACACTGCAAATAACATCAGGTCGGCTGACCGACCAGGATCCTCGGTCGACCGACCCTGTATCATGTGCACAGTGACTTTCTGTTTTGTATACGTTTTAAACTCAGCTGACCGGCCAGGTTTTCCGGTCGACCGACCAGAGAAAAACGGCTAGTTTTCTGAAGAGACGCGATCATTTCATGAAGAGGAATGTCCTCTATTTCAAGAGGTATGGACACAACTGTTAACTAAAACTCTTCATGAAAGATTACAACTCTTCTACAACTATATAAACATATTCAATTCACTTCTACAATCACCGATTCTTGTTTATATTTCTGAAATCTAATCTCTATTCATCTCTGCAAATAAAAGCATTTATTCTTATTTAATATCACTAGAATCCTTGAATTTATTCATATACTTTGATTCTACGTGATTATCTTCCTTCTAAATCTTCACACACATATATACTCTTGAGGATTTGATTATAGGAAAGCTGTACTATCAAAAGACAATCAGTGTTATTCAGAACACATTCGTCAACAAACTATTTGTATTAAGTTGAAGTCCTCTTCGGCTGTTGAGGCGGAAAATTCCTGTTCGGCTGCTCAGGTGTCGTATACCTATTCCTTCGGGTTAAGTGAGGGGTTTAGTTTAAATCCAGAGGGTATTCTGGGACTGGACGTAGAACGGGAAGTTCGAACCAGTATAAAAATTCCTGGTGTGCTTACTTTAATTTGTACTTTACTGTTATTACTAGTTTCCGCATTAACATACCATATTACACGATCCTTAGTACTACACGTGTACTTTCAAAGAAGAACAAACATCTTGCAGTTACAAGCGATATAACTTTTAAGCGATAAACAACCATCAGCTGCTAGCACTTTTAAGTGATGAAAATCAAACACCCCTTAGTACATCATATGTATCTAAATTAATAAAATATAGTTATGAAACTCATACTATCACCAATAAATAGTTAAATCTGAAACAAAATATGTCAATTATTTTCTATAAATCAAACATATCTACATTATTGACTATAAATTTTCCTTTACAGCACAACATTTTCATATATATTAACACGAAAAAAGAGTATTCATGGTCCAACAATATCAATTTGCTTTGATGATTTGGGAAGAAACCATGGCTCAAAATATACCTTTCTATATGCTTGCAAAAAAGGTCACATTTTGGTACATGGTAGCTCAAGGCTACAATTGTGCATGTTTGTGGTGCCTTATTACATTATATAATAACACACATCAAATATAAGCAATATATCAAGAATATACATATACTTTTGTTACTTCCATTACCTCATCTAGTCTAAAATTTCCTTTTGATCACATAATTGCACTTTTGTTGGTTTTCATTTCCATATTTGATGAAATTAAGGATAGGTAAGTCATAGTAACCGATCCAAACACGGAATTGATTGCACAAAGTGTTAAAATTTTGTTCCAAATTCATCCCCTATGAGAAAATATTATCAAAAATCTTCTTTTTCAACAAATCATTTAATAATTTGCACCATAAATAATCAAAACTACAACCAAGAATCTTATGTAAGCATTAACATACAGATATATTTTTAATGCGAATAACTTTTTTGGTAATTTAGTATAATACCACTAAAAATATTCAATGAGGGATATCATAGCGATGGTTAGTGTTAATGAATGAAGAATTTTTTATAAAAAAGTAAATCAATTTACATTCATTTCTGCTACTGTGGATCAACGCATGAATGTGTAAAATTACATGTTCAGTTATCTTTAATTAATAATTGGACATGTTCAATCGATCTCTGATAGAATCATAGAGGTTGATGTCTTAGTTGATACGATGGTGATTGGTGAGGTTGCTCTAAGGGAAATTAAGGAGGCATTGATTCAATTCCATGCCATAGAATTCAAATCCGGGTTTAGAATCTATGGGAAAAAGTTAAAGCAAGTAAAGGAGAAAATTTATGCTAAAAAAAGGTTAAACTGAACAACCCTAAAATTTTGATTGTGGCTTAAAGGGGAAAAGAATCGAAGAAAGATTAAGGAATTGGCATTCACATAGTAAGGAAAGGGAAGGAGAACAACATGAAGAATTCCTTCTTAAAAGACACAAAGTGACCACCGAACTTACAAATACATACTGAACACAATTACATGTAGCAAAACAAAAATAATTTAATCAAGAAATTCGAAGTGGCTTCAGAGGTAATGAAGCTCTACTTATTATTAATAGTAAGGCATATATTACAACATGCCAAACTATTCCATTTATCAGAAAATAATAAGTACACTAAGATTTACCTTATGGGTACACATGCTAAAATTTGAAGGGTTCTATATCTAAATTTGATACAAATGCTTATCTCAAGATTTTTTTTGAGTTTTATGGTGTAGTATCAACTAGAGAGGTTGCGAGAATACGGGAGTGGAGATCAATGGTGGACAATAGCGAGCACTAAATAATTTGCCAAAGAAAGATTTGTGTAAGTTGGTATTAGGCCTATCGACTGATACTTTCGGATGTGAATAGTGTCACATCCACAGCTGCAATCATTTTTGAATATCGAATATCCGCATCCGCAGATACTGACGGATATTAGATAGTTATCCTATTCACTAATGATCGATAAATTAAAAATACACAAATATGAAATTTCGGTTTAACATAACTTTTTTCAATCTCATTGACTGTAAAAGTTTGAAAGATAAACAATGATTATAGACAGTTTTGAGTAGTTAATATGCATTAAATGCATATATAAATTACAAACTTAATAAAACAACAAATATATAGTCATTGTACTAGAATACACATAATATAAACATTAATTTTGACAAAAATCGAGTAAATAATTTTCAGATACTGATGTCTTCACATCCACATATGTATCCATTTTTTCAGATATTGAAAATTTATCTGCTTTTTGGATTCAGACGCTGATGGATTTTGGATTTTTCGGGTATCCATTTACAGTCCTAGTTGATATATGCCTGGGTTTTACTTACCTTGGGTTGGACCAATTAGCTATGTGTAAAATTATGAGTGTTTTAAACTAGAATAACATTATTAAACCAAACTTCAAACTTTGAAATGTCAGGAAGGTTTCTGATATGTAGTTTTACAAAAGTAAAATCAAAATAATATGGTTTTTCTTTTCTCATTTTATTCCACTAATCTATTTTTTTTCATTTCCTCTAAATTGTATGCCTTTATTCTCTCTTTATAGCTAATATGGTTGCTTTCATCTCTTTTCCATTGCAAATATGTTATTGATTCCTCCATATTTTGCTCACCATTTATATGATATACTAATATCTCCTCTTTGATATTTTTATCTTTAAATTTTTATTTTTTTCCTAAGTGCGAATAATTTTGAGTTCCATGTTTTAATTGAAATTATTAAAAGTTTGCAGTAAATGATTTATTTTGAAATTTAATAACCAAATGATTAATTCTTTACTTGTGGTGTAGTTCAAGTGGAGTAGTTGAATATAAAAGGCATTTGTGATTTTGTGTGGTTTTATTTTCTCACAAGGCACCAGTTTCTTCACCAATGTGTAAAAAAGATGTTTTATTGTTTTAGTTGATTTTAATAGTACTAATTTGCAACAAAAACTAATATTTATACTAACTAATATATTGCATTAAAAAGTATACAAATGCCTATAAAATAGCTAAGTTTAGTTTGATTAAATTTTCTTTAGTTTTAATTTTGTTGATAAAAAGACAATATAGAACTTTTCACAGAAAATGGGGGAACATCCCACAGAAATTGTGTGTAACCATAGAAACTCAATGTATTCTATAGTTGTACGTTATGCGTGAAATTGCATTATAATAGAGAGAAAATTCTAAACATATATCATGAACTAAAAGTGTAAAAAGTAAGAATACACAAGATTTTTATAGTGGTTTGACAAAGAGATTACCTACATCCATTATAATTCATCGTCTATTTCTTTTATAGATCTCAAGTACAATGCATAGATACAAAATATAGTAATTTATTTATCCAAAGAAATGAAAAATACAACATCAAGAATTTATACAACTAAATATGTTTAGTAGATTTTAGAGCTCCAAACTTGTTAGTCATTACTACTCATACCTATGGTATTTATTGGGTATTAGTCATGATGAAATCTATTTGGCATTTGCTATAGAATATGCGCTTTCCATAAATGACCATTTATGATTGGTATAACTTGGTTCAATAATGATTAGTTCGGTATGAGTCCTTCTAAATCGATTTCTTTATTCGTTACTCATATGGTCGAGGTTTGGCACTTTTCTGTTTGGTACCAAGCCGATTCCTTCTTCTTCACTTTGAGTAAGTTTGAGGGAATTAATGTTCCTGATTTAACTATTAATTTTTTTTCACGATTTGGTAGTACTCTATTTGTTATCGGATAGTTAATTCTAACTGGACGGAATCTTAGACGTGGTCAAAATTCACATTTTCTCCTCGTTTCTCTTGCGCTACTTTTAATCTTCCTACTTTTTTCTTTTCCCATTTGATCATATAGTATTAAGCACATAATAGGCTCTTTGATCATCCTACATCTCTTAATGTTTCTCTGCATCTTATGTATTATGGCTGAAAACACCCATAACACTTGCCCTATAAAGCATACTTTCGTGAAACATAAAGTGTACTTTTTTTCCTTTTGAGAAGTATCTCATCTCTTGTAGTAGTCATCTTGAGCCTCGAACAATTATTCTTCAGTTCTTTTTAAGTAAGTAAGGGCTCGGTTGTTAGTTTATCGAGGTATCCTTGAAAAAAAGCTCCTCTAGTGCTCATAAGGGTCTAAAAGTTTAGCATTCGAAGGTTGAAGTATCATTTGAGGTTCCAAAAGTTAAATTTGTAGTGGGGCAATTATGTCTGATAAATTCAATTCAATAGGATCTTTTAGTATTGTTCTGTACGGTACCAAGCAGAATCTATACCCATATAACTATGAGGACTTAGGCAAATTCCAAACTTCTTCTCTGTCAGTAATTTGTGAATCTACTCTGCTTATTTGGCATTTTTACCTTAAGATCTAAACCAATTCCATCAAATCGCCTTTCAACTCTTCAGTAAACATCAGGTAATCGACTTTGCCGTGATTTTCATGCTTCTATTTCATGTTCCATTCCATTATTCTTTTAATAAATTAGGCCGAACTTAAAAAAATTTCCTAGGGTTTGGCCATCGTTAAACTTTATGGCATTTGGGTTTTGTTTTACCTTGATGATGTATGCATGTTTAATTGGACTGCTATGTGGTTTAGGTACAGAAATTGTTGTAAATTTATGAAAACTAATATCACTTTCGGTTATTGTCCAATAGAAATAGGGGCTTTTAAATCAAAAAAGTGCATGGTTGTGATTTTGAATGTTGGAAATAATATGTATAGGAAGTTTTCCTTATTAAGTAGCTATGTTAAATCCCTAACCCCTAGCATACCATTTCCAGTTTGGGCATAGGGTTGGAATCTTGAATGTAGTAAGTATCTATGGTATGACTTGTAACTATACGATTAGTGTATAATGTTGGACTTTCGTGTTACCATGTTTTTATGTCCCTCGGTCAAAATGTTGTGATTAATTGATTCAGTTCACACTGAGCCGGTGAACATATCGCTTTGGTTAACTTTGCATACAATAACACAGAGTCACTGCCTGCATGAACATTAAATTTCATACTATCATATTGTATGGCCATTTATAGAGATGTAGAGGTGGAAGGTAATGTGGTATTGGCCGAGTTTTACCACCTATTTTAGGAGGCAACCTAATATGCTAGATCGACTTAGAGTTTGCTATAGAGGTTGATTAGTAAGGACTTTGAAGGAGTAGGCCTTTAAATATGGGCAGAGTTTGTAAGCAACAATGACCATAAAATATGCCAATTCCTCCAAACTAGCGTACCTTGTTTCTAGATTCGTCAATCATTTGTTGACATAATAAATTAGTCATTGTATGCGCTCCTTGTCTCTTACCAAGCCAGCACCGACAGCGTGGTCAGTTACAACTAGGCAGAGGTGGAGGTCTTCCCTATCCACAACTCTTCAAACGCTTTAGTGCAATCGTTTGTCTATGTGAAGGAATTCCCTTTCTTAATTATGTCAAAAAAGGAATGCAGTTTTCTATTGCTTAGGAGTTGAAATGGCTGAGAGCTGGGACCAATCCATTCAGGCTTTGGACTTCTTTGACAGTGCAAGGAATTTGCATGTCATGTATGAATTACATTCTATTGAGGTTAGCCTCGACTACTTTTGCACTCACCACGTACCCCAATAATTTGCTAGACCATACAATAAAAGATCACTTTTTTGGATTCAGCTTCATGTTGTATTTGCGGAGAATGCCAAAGGTCTTGGCAAAATTCCATACATCCCCCAAGGGGGTCTTCACCTATTTTACCAACATGTCATTGATGTAGACTTCCATCTACTTCCTAATATGCCCAACAAACATCTTGTTTACAAGCCTTTGGTAAGTTGCCCTTACATTCCATGGACCGAAGGGCAAAGACTTTGTAATTGTACATAGTCCCACATTAGTAATTGTACATGGTCGAGGCATGCATAATAGTTTGATTATACCTTAATAGGCGTCCATAAAGGTCAACATATTTTTCCACAAATTGTATCCATGAGTTGATCGATGCAAACCAAGGGAAAGTTATCCTTTGGGTAGGCTTTGTTAAGGTCAAAGAAATTAATGCATGTTCTCTATGTTCCATCAGGCTTCCGAACCAGCATACGGTTGGCCACTCACAGTGGATATTTGGATTTTCTAATGAATCTATTATTAAGGAGCTTCTACACCTCTTCTTTTAGTGCTTTGTACATATCAGGGTTGAGTGCTCTTCTGTTTTGTGGGACTATGTAACATCTCGCACTTCCTAACACACCAATCTAAAGCCTGGCGTGACTTTCGGATTCGCGTTTATGAGCTGTTGGGTTTTTAAAACATTATAGAGCATAATTATAAGGGTAAGTTCTAAGACATTCCACACTTTCAGATCTCATAACCGAAGGAATTAAAATATAAGTACTGAAAAATAAACATTTCAGAAAATAGTCTTCGAAATACTTTGCATTTACACTTTTTCAAAGTACAACATATGTTTTACAGACTTTTAATACAGTAAGTAACTACACAATAGACAACCAAAATATAAGGACCCTAATGCGAAGCTCCTTTCTCCGTGTATCATGC
Source organism: Allium fistulosum (assembly GCA_030737815.1). Classification (NCBI taxonomy): domain Eukaryota; kingdom Viridiplantae; phylum Streptophyta; class Magnoliopsida; order Asparagales; family Amaryllidaceae; genus Allium; species Allium fistulosum. The sequence continues at coordinate 871,710,699 of CM060903.1, read as the reverse complement.
CCAATTAGCCACTGACCTGTCACCTTGTGGTGGGGGAAAATGGAAAAGTACAAGTGGGTTAGACAAAAGTCTGGTGAATGAGTATAAATTTAATATGTGATGACCATATGCAGTTGCTTCAATATTACTCTAGATGATATAGGGTGTGATACAAGTGTCCGTGAATTCCTAAGGTCTGTTACCTAAAGGTTCTTGTCTAATACATTCCTGCACTACAATTTGTGTAGGCTAATACAATGGATCAAACTAAGGATCAAATCTCATGTCCAATGATCGGCCACTGCTCCTAGAGCCATTTAATGTGAACAATGCCGCTAGGCTACTAAAACATGTAAACACTGCCATAATGCTACTTACCATGAAAACACCGCCACTAGGCTATTGTAGGCTAAATTGCCACTACTTTCACCACAACTATGCTACTACAGGCTAAGCTTCTACTACTATCACCGCCACTAGGCTACTAGGAACATTCCCTCTTATCTTGCCTGGAAAGAAAGAACCCAAAATGCCGACTTATCATAATGTCTCATTGTCTGCATTCGCTTCCACTTCCCGATCATAGCGTTAGCCTCTTATTGCATGCTCCAGGTCCTCTTCTCTAATTTGTATCACATGCGTCGGGAATTTATGAATACTATGACCTCCCATTTTGCCAGACCCACTCCATCAGGCATCCACGTTAGCTGCATGCCCAATGTTGGAACCTCCAGTGAGTGCCAACCATGAAGATACATCGTCTTGAATCGATTACTATCCTAAATTGGGAAACCAACATTTACCAACAGCGCCTTGACTTGGCATCTGCTCCTAGGGAAGTAGCATCCCTACAAGTCCTAACATGCCTCTAATTTCCTTTAAATAGGCCCACAACAGTTCATGTTTTGTATAATTTTTAATTAATTAATTTTGGGCCTTAAGTGGAGGTTTAGTTTGCCAATTTTTGTTCTGAATGGTCGATCGTCCTTATCCCATGCCAGACCGCTACCGGTCGACCGCTAGGGTTCTACGGTCGACCATTCATGTTATTAAATTGGGTTTCTACATCTTTTTAATAGTTGATTATTTAAAATTTAATTATCGAGTCACATAGTGATTAGTGAACCCTAATTACAGTTAAGCAACAATTTTGCAATTAAATTGCAAGTTTGTCAATTTAGGGTCTACAAGTTTGAAAAGTATCTGGTTTATCCATTTACTATAATTTCAAATCTAAGATTATAAATTTCAACTCAAGGTTTTCATAATTTAAATAATAGAAAGGTATTGCACTTATATCAAATCAGGTTTAGTAACTTCAATTTACAAGTTTCAACTTAGGGATTCTAACATCATCCTAGATCATAGAGAATATATCAATTTAAATGTAATTAATAACCTAATTAAAATTGTTCCCACTCACCTCAAGCTTAAGCTCTACTTATTTTCCTTGCTTTAGAATCGTTTCTCCTTACACTTATTTCGCTTACTCCATCTAGAGGCCATTGATTTTGTTCTTTAGTTTGATTTTATTTGATTTTTTGAAGTGTTTTAGGTTTAGAGGATGTTATCCGGTGTTTTCGCCCGACTATTTTCTCACTAATTGGATAAGTTAGATTCAACTGTCATCAAGGCCAGTTAGTCCAGGGTGGTGATTGTAGGGTCCAGAAGTCGAGTGCGGATGGTAATATGAAGTCGAGATTGAATGGAATTGAGAGATGTGCAAGGCAGAATGTTTGAAGTATGGAATATGGTTCAACATATAGGAGGGAATGGAAAAAACCAACCTCCAAGATAGGGATCAGTATGTTTCAGAAAGTTAATGCAGTTCAATAGAAAACAATTAATATCTTAAGGTCCACAAGTCCAATGCATATGAAATTTTGTGAGCAAGATATGAGGGCCCTAAAGAGCCTACCCTAGGGACCTCACCTCAAAAGAATGGAATCAGAGGGGTCGGCCTTCTTCCCTCAGTAGGGATCGGCTGAAATTAGGAAGAAATTTATGTTGAAGCAAAGATCAAGCAATAACCCAAGTTTTACTAACACAATTGGCATGAAAATTGGAGGCTAAGCATATTTCAACATGGGAAAAATGCCACAGGGATCGCACACTCAATTCCTCAAAGATAGGGATCGGTACCAATCCCTATTCTTTGGGAACTAGGTCATGCGATCCCTCTTGTGGGTCCATATGGTTCTGAAGGTCCTTTTACCAAATTTTCAGGGAGATATTTGGCCATCTTCGTCTATAAATACATGCTTGGTTGTTCATTTTAGGGATGTTTACACTGCAGTTGCTCTGTACTTTATTGTATCTAGGAATTTTCATCCGATCTCTATTGTACTTAGTTTACAAAGTGATTAATAAAGCAATCTATTCAAAGTAGACGTAGGTAAACAAAGCCGAACCACTATAAATCATTGTGTTCATGTTATTGTTTCAATTTACTACTATTTCTTGGTTATTATCCTCTGTTTTCATTTTATATTCTTCATTTATTTCTCTTTAAAACTTCTATTGGGTGTTTGTGCCAATTTTTGGTGCAAGCATTTAGGTGCTTTCACCGAGAATCTTGATTCTCAAGGTATTAGGATCTCTTTGTTGCTACTGGATTGCATAAATCCTCCAAAGGATATATATAGTTATCTTCAAGAAGCTTGCTTGTTATATTCAGATTTGCAAAAGTTTAAGAAAAGCTATCAACAATAGTTAGGAACAGCAGATCTACTCGGCAGAATGCAGAAGGAAACGAGAATGCTAGCATCCAGTAAGGAGGCTCGAGCAGTCAACCAATGGATGTGAATGCCAATCCAGCCGACGTCCGAAATCTAGTTGATTCCATTACAAGATTTGAATTCTAGAATCTGATGAGAGAGCTAGTGGACAGCCATCAACAATTGAATCAATAGATTCAAGCCAATATTGATCTAATGACTTAATTCAATCAACAACAGAGTGGGAAAAAAAGGAGGGACACTACCCCTTAATTTGCATTCGAGAGTTCTAGTTCGTCGGACAAGTATCACAGACACATGCGTTGTAGAATTGATGGATATTGCATAGAAACTTCAGGGCATCAACAAGCAAACCTGCCTGGTCTGCTAAGACCGATTGGTGTCGATCCCTCCATAGGGATCGGTATCGATTCCTCCTCCAAAGGAGGGAACTTACCTGTTCATGCTGGGATCCAAGCTGGAGCTAGTGGACTGATTTTGATGATGGAGTTCAGTTGAATGTTGACCGATTGCTTCCCCGAAATGATGATGAAGTGAATTTACGTGATCCACATCGAGAAGATGTTGAACCAAGAAGGCGTGGAATGACCCATAAATATCAACCAGACCATTCACGTGAGGTGGAACACCACCGCCTCTTGGCACCAACTATCCAAACATCGGATTTGTCAGTGGTTAGACAATTAGTGAGAGAGAGCCAAGGCTTGACCAATGATGACTAGGGAATCTCGAATCCATACCCTGTTCACCGATAATGCCCTATATGTAGAGTATCCATGGAGGTTCAACATGCCGTTGATGCCAACCTACGAGGGAAAAACTGAACCCAAGTAGCACATCATGAGATATGAATGACTGATGGTTCCGCATGAGCAGATGATGTAACCAAGTGTAGATGTTTTCCTATAACCCTATCTGGAATAACAACGATGTCGCTTACGAGATTACCCCCACGGTCGATCTCTAGATTTAATGATTTAGCAACAAGGTTTGTGGAACAGTTCCATATGCACGCAACTTGCCCCAAAGATGTAATGTCCCTATCCAGTGTGATCCAGGCTCTGGGAGATTCGCTGAAGGATTTGGAGAGATTTCATTCAACTATCGTAGAAATCAATAATCCGAATGACCATGCCATATTGATGGCAGTAACGAGAGGGATTGATCCAGAATATGATTTTAGTGATTGGTTAGCTGGCAAGCCACCCACAACATTGGAACGCTTCTATGCAAAGGCGGATCAATATTAGTGGAAAGAGGAAGCCATATCTTCTAGAAAGAGAATGTTGTAGGATCAAGTGGAGAGGGAGTACAAAGTAACAATCCAATGAAGCAGTCTGGTGATAGTTCTAGAAAAGTTCAAGTGAATGTCCAGAACAAACCGAATCAGCAAAAGAAAGGCGGAGATAAGAGCCTAGAATGAAAGAGGAATTTTGCAAGAGGAAAGCCTAGGATTCCGATGTACGATACCTACACGCCACTGAATACATCCCTAGAGAATGCCTATTTGTCTACCTACAATACCATGCAGTATAGGAAGCCGCCTCTGAAAGAATCCATGGAGAAGCAGAAATAACCAGGAAGTATTGTCAATTTCACAAATGTTATGGTCATAACATCAATGAGTGTAGGCATCTTCAAGATATTATTGAGAAGCTGGTTTGAGAAAGAAAGTTATAGCAGTTCGTAAAAGCCCCACAGAATGGCGGGCAAGGGACATTCGACCCCAACCAAGGACAAGCACCACATAGGGCTGAGGAGCCTGTGTGGACTGGTGGAAGGTCAGTAATCAATACAATAGTCAGAGGACCACATCCAGCTGAAAAGTGTTGGCATGAGATAGAGCGCTATGCTAGCGCGATCAAGCATGTGAATTTTGAATGTTGTTCGAGTACAAAAGATGGATCTCTAGAAAAACAGCAACGTACAACGACATATGATATTGTGTTTAGAAACAGGGATGCAAACAAGGTGAAGGCTCTGACAATTGACCCAATGGTCATTTCGGCCATGATCGGCCCGCTTTAGTGAGAAGGATATTGGTTGATTGTGGAAGTTCTATAAATATAATTTTCAAAAAAGCTTATGATCAGATGAGTATGGAAGCCAAGGACCTGAAACCATCTAAAGCCCACATTCATGGCTTTAATGGTGCTGCAATCGAAGTTGTTGGTTCTGTTGAATTGCTCGTAGAGTTGGGAGAAGGTGACCGCATGAAAGTTCGTATTTTTCCTTCGTTGTTCTGGATGTTGACTCTCCATAAAATGCTTTTCTATGCTGATCGGCCCTAGCTGAGTTCCGGGCAGCTCTTGCCCAATGTTTGACTTTGAAGTTCCCAACATATAATGGTGTTGGAGTTGTTCATGGTGATCAGGCGGTCGGATGTGCCTGTTATGTAGCTGAATTGAGGGATGCACAACGAAAGGAGAAAGGTAAGGGCATGGAAAAGTCTGCCCGCATCCAAGCCACTGAAGATTGACAACCAGCGCCTGAGCCTTGGCTCACGCGCCATGGTCAATTCTATAGAGACATAGGTCCGAGAGATGACGAGGAGGAGCCCGAAGAGACCAAGGTTGTATCGGCTAAGCTGACGATTGACATTAGTCATCCACAACGACCCATCATGGGTCCTAAAGATCGGATCACAGCTTAGCCCTCCGATGATGAAAGAGCTTGCTGGATATCTCTAAGTGAATCTCGACGTGTTCTCTTGGACTCGCTCTGACATGTGTGGGATCTCGCCTTCCATTGCGAGCCATGCATTGAATATCGACCGAAGGCATGTCATGGTAAAACAAAAAAGGCGTGTCATGGATCTGGAGAGATCTACCACTCTTAAAGAGGTGGATAGACTCAATGACAATGGGTTTATTCACGACACCCACTACCCTAAGTGGGTATCTAATCCTATACTTGTGAGAAAGGCGAATGGGAAATGGCGGACATGCGTTGATTACTCGGACTTGAACAAGGCATGCCTGAAAGACAGCTTTCCCCTTCCAAGGATCGACTAGTTGGTAGACTTAACCGCGGGACATGAATTACTATCTTTTATGGATGCATACTCAGGATATAACCAAATCTTGATGCACATTCCCGATCAAGAGCACACCAGCTTCATTACCGATGTTGAATTATATTGCTATGTGGTAATGCCGTTTGGACTAAAGAATGCAGGAGCGACCTACCAAAGCATAGTCAACAGAATGTTTAAAGATCAAACCGAAAAGACAATGGAGGTATGTGGATGATATGCTCATGAAGTCACGATGGTTTTGCGACCACATTAGATACTTGGCAGAAATATTGGATATCCTCCGATACTACAAAATGAAGATTAATCCTATGAAGTGTTCTTTTGGAGTTTCATCTGGAAAGTTCTTGGGTTTCATCATCAATGCCCGCGGAATTGAAGCTAATCCCGAGAAGATCCAAGCTATTCGCAATATCCAAATGCCAAAGATGATCAAACAAGTGCAGAGCTTGAATGGGAAAGTTATCGCCCTAAGCCAATTTATTTCTAAAGCTACCGATAAATGCATTCCTTTCTTTGACTTGATTAGAAGAGGAAAAAGGAATTTTGAATGGACACAGGATTGTAAAGATGCATTCCAGCTTTGGTGAATCACTTAGAGATACCTCCCATCCTGTTAGACACCAGTCTATTATGTTAGCAAGCGTTCAACAGGAGTTTAAAGGAACTATCCGAAGATAGAGAAACTGGCACACAGCCTGTTGGTTGCTTTGCCAAAGCTCTGCCCCTACTTTCAGGCACATCATATCAATGTTTACACCGACCAGGTGTTATGATAGATCCTGCAGCAACCTGAGATGTCTGGAAGGTTACTTAAGTGGAACATCGAACTGAGCCAATTTGACATCACTTATCTTCCTTGGAGGGCTATCCAAGGTCAGGCACAGGTGGATTTTATAGCAGAATTTACCGTGCAAGATGATTTCCCAAAAAGTAGTGAAACCCCTACCATACGATGGAAGTTATATACAGATGGAGCATCCAATGATCATTGTTTGGAAGTTGGAATTGTGCTTGTAACTCTCGAAGATCGGTCAATTTGCTATGCTATAAAGCTTGATTTCCCTATAACAAATAATGAAGCTGTGTATGAAGCTTTGATTGCTGGAATTAAACTCGCTAGAGAATCGGGAATAAAATCTCTGGAAATCTTTTGTGACTCACAATTGGTAGTATACCAAGACAGGGGAGATTACCAAGCTAAAGGACAACGACTTGCTCCATACCTTACCTAAGTCCAAGAGCTGTTGACTGACTTTGAGTACTATGATATTACGCACACTCCTCGGGATTAAAACAAAGAGGTCGATTCATTGGCAAAGTTTGCTAGCACCGGGGATGCACAACAAGTGGGCTTGGTTCCAACTGAAGTATTAAATGCTCCGAGCATAAACCGAATGGAAATCGACTGGATACTAAAGACAGAGCTTGAAAAGGAGTTGTGGATGACTCCGATTAAAGACTATTTGCTACAGGAAGTTCTTCCCGAACGAAGGAATAAAAAACGACAAGTCCTTCATAAAGCTTCACATTATATCATGTAGGAAGGAATTATGTATAGAAAAGGTTTTTCTGTCCCCTTACTCTAGTGTATCGCTCATGATGAAATAAAACGGGTCCTAAAGGAAGTTCATAAAGGGAAATGTGGCGATCACACTAGGGGGCAAACCATAACAAAGGAAATACTCCGTTACGGGTATTATTGGTCGACTGTCAATCGAGATGCTGCTGATTATGTAAGGCGATGCGACAAGTGCCAAATATATGCAAACGTTTTTAGAGCTCCGCCGATGGAAATCATATAAATGGTCAGTCCATGGTCGTTTTCCATATAGGGCATAGATATTATCGGTTCCTTATCGATCTCTAAAGGTGGTGCGAAGTACGCCATCGTTGCAGTTCAACAAAGAAAGTAATCAACTTTATTGTTTGGAACATCATCTGTCGTTTTGGTCTTCCATGAACTATTGTAACAGATAATAGGACTCAACTCGATTGTGCTGAATTCAAAGACTTCCATTGTCGGCATCATACTGAAAAGAGATTTGCGACAATCGCTCACCCTCAAGCTAATGGATAAGTTAAAGCTATGAACAAAATCATAAAGTCCATTCTGAAGAAGCGTTTGGAAAAGGAAAGAGGCAAGTGGGTGGATGAACTCCCAATAACACTATGGGCTTATAGGACCACCCACAAATCCAAGACTAGCCATACTCCATTCACCCTTGCTTACGGTTCTGAAGCTATTGTTCATGTTGAGCTCGAAGTTCCTTCTCATTGAGTGACCTACTACGATCCTAGAATGAATAAAGTTCTCCTCCTGGAATCTCTAGACTTTGTAGATGAGAAGCGCGAAGAAGCTGATTTGAGGGCAGCTGTGCAGCGACGCCGAGTCGTCCGGTACTACAATACTATAGTCCGACCTAGAACTTTTAAAATCGACGATCTCACCTTGGAATGGGTTTTTTCTGCCCCGTCGCACATGAATCCTACTTGGGAAGGACTATATGTCATAGAACAGAGGCTTGGAGAGGGAACTTTCAAGCTAACGACTGTTGATGGCATCACAGTCCCATGGGCATGGAATAGCAAGCATTTATGACGCTGTTGCACTTAATTTATTTCTTTTTCATTCAGTTGTATTTAATTTTAGGATTTTCTTTAGAATTTGATTTTCCAGATATGTAATAAGACATATTATGTCATTTCTTTCCGTTTGTCAAATAGAGTTTGAAACTTCCTTCATATATGTGATTGCTGTAACATTACATATTAGTTATGATACCCAACTAACTAATATTGATATGTCCGAGCAGGTTCCAGAGTTTGGACCTAGATGATTACATAAGTTCACGATTGAACTAAATGAAATGAGAATGGTCCAACCGTTCATTCGACGATTCCCGCTCACAACCTGATGGACGGAACACCAAACGAGGAATGGATGTGATTCGACCATCCAATGACCAACTTAATCCTATCAAATGATGGAACAAATATGAATCAAAAGCGATCATGACACAACCGATCGCTCGCTAAGATAAACCCCAGACTTGGGGCAAATCAATTAATTAAGGAAAGTACGGTCAGACTATTTTCCTAAATAACTCTAAGTCCCCCAGAGCGTGGACTTGAGTATAAACACGAATGGGTGTGATTCGACCACCCGCTAACTAACTCTTATCCCTAGAGTGTAGATATGAGTATAAATAAATAGTTGAGTGTGGTTTGAATAATCACTATTCTTTAAATTCTGGCCTGAAACCGACATGAGGAGTATAAATTCGCTAAGGATGGAGTTCGACCATCCATCGTCTAACTCAGCTGACCTAAGACTGTAGGTAGGAGTATAATAATTCAAACCGCTGAATTTGGTAGCGTAACATTAGAGCTTGAGCCACATGTTTGGTAGGACTCAAGACCACGATCACATGAAGGCCCTGGGATAGAATTAATGGATTATGATCCAAATCAACGAGTAACGAATAACAAGTACATTGAATGAAGTAATAACTCGACTACTTAAATAAAAAATTCATACAAGAGTTCGATAGAAAACAAAGAACTTTTATTTACATAATAAACTTCAAAAATTGTGATACAAGTTTATTTAAAAATAGAGGTCGCACCTACACAATCATTGCCAACAAAAGAGAAAACACCTATACAAGCTATATACAAACTAAGTCAGAGTGATGACTATTTCTTCTGCCCTTTCTCCTTTTTGGATTTCTTAAGAGTTCCACCACCCGAACTTCCGCCTGTCCTTTTCCTTGATCCTTTGCGGCCTTTGGCAGGAGAGCTTTTAGAGATTGGTGGGAGTTCTTAGGGAACCGACCCGCCAGGTGGGATGACTTGTAATGGAATGAGATTTGGGTCGTCAATGTCCGCATTGACGGGTTCAGCCTTAGCTTTTTTCTTTAGCAACTCCTCTCTCTCAATGCGCTCTTTTAAACTCAGCTCTTCGGTATGTTCGGTGGTGCCAGTAATCATAACATTATCCGTCTCATCTGGCAACGGCGTCTTCAGCTTTATCATAATCAAGTGCTTTGATAACTTGAGTGTCAGGCCATGGAGCCTCGGTGGATGCCAAAATCTCTGTAGATATCGATAGTTTCTCCACAGCGGCACTAGTTTTTGGAGTTTGGCTGGGACTTGGAAGACCTGTAGATTCATGGAAACAAGAAAATAAGCCCATGACTATTGGGCATGAAGAACAAAATCTCTTGAAAAGTGGAGAATAAAGCGGAATACCTGCATCCGACTGACTCTCAGCTGTCGTCAGAGTGCTCTCTTCCAAAATAGGAGTCAGCACCTTAGATTGATAACCAGGCCTATCCGGATCGTAGTTTTGGATCCTGTTCCAGGCCTAGAAAAACTGATGCTCCGGCTGCTTGAAAAGAAGAGGGGCCTTTGGGATCGGACTCCAAAGACTCAACAATGTTTTTTCCTTTGCCGGAGGGCGCTAGAATGTCAAAGTATCGGAGTCTCACAGCAGCAAGGTCTAGAGGTTCATCCCCACGAATAATCTTACGTACTAGTTTCTCTTCTTCTAAATCAGATTCACCGAGGGTTCTCTTTCTTATATCGACAATGTATTCCCAGGCCTCAGCAAGAAAATCAAGATAACCCTCTCCAAATCGTGATGGATAAAGACTTTAGCATTATATTCAATGATCAAGGGATCGAACATGTCCTTAATTTCATTTCGATCGGTTTCCATAGCATCTTCTAACTAGACCTCAATCTGTTCTCTAATCTCATTGCGACCCGCTTCTCTTTCCATTTCTTTGAGGACTTCAATTTGAGCAAGTTGCTCGTCAAGCTTAATTTTCGAATTCCGGGCTTCAACGGCCTCTTCGCAATATCTCTGTGACTCCTCCTGAGCTTCAATTTTCTCTTCCCTCTCATTTTTAAGGAGTTCTTCAAGCTCCTCAATGCGGCGGGCCAAAATATTTTTCTCCTTTTGTAAGATATCTTTTTCCAAAGCAAGCATACCGCTGTAGTTAAGGGCGGCATCAAGTTCCTTTTTGTGGGTAGCTTCTAGACGACTCACCACCTCAGATGTTTCTTTAGCACTTTTTTCTACCTCGGTTAGCTCCCTGGTCAACTCCAAGATCTCAGGGTCATGATGTTTAATTATATCTTTATCATGGATCACCTCTGGCTGAAGATAATCGATTTCATGTCGTCTCTCTATAGACACCTCGGAGATCTTTATTGCTAAGTGTTGGAATGATTCCTGTTGCACAAAAACATCATTGAAGCATGTGAGAGAACCTGCTTTAGCATTCCCTGGGATTGTATGAATGGAGGGAAGGAACTTAAGCCCGTCGAAGCAAATCTTTGGGAAATTAACCTTAAGTTCGGCCAATTTTTCCACCATGGAAGCCTCATGAGCCGCAGTTGACAAAGATGGATTAGAAGTGATGATTGGGCGTTTGCTCGACCTACGATCACGGGATTGTCTGGATCTAGATAAACTAGAATATTGCTCAGGCGGTACAACAACTTGAGGACCATGAAAAGAAGTCTGATCGCCACTGTGTATAGGAAGATTAGGTTGAACTTCCTGATGAGATGACCGAGACTGGCACTTATGTTTGAAAGATGAAGATTCCCTCAAATGACGACTTCTTTCTCAGCCATCATCTCTCTCTACGCCTACCCAATTTTGAATAGCAATTCAATCCGTACTGCATCGAGGAGCCCCTCAAGCAATCAAAAGCTCAGGATAGAGACATCGCACCTGTAAACTAAATAAAAGTGTATAAGTGACCACTGAACAAAAGATAAATGAAAATCGTGCGGTGAAGTGCACGTGATTGTGAGTGTCCTACTGTCCCCCCAAAGGACCAGTTACTACAGCCTTGCTCATAGGAGTTTTCTCCCCTTTCCGGGTGGGAAGAATGTCATCACCACTTCTGGTGGGAGAATTGAGCCCTCTAATATAATAAGTCATGATGTCATCAGGGATTGGGAGATTTGAAGACCGTTCCATTGAGCTTTATAAATGTTGGGAGGATGACTCTTCGTCGATGGAAGTGATAATAAACTTAGGCTCCTTAGCAGTTTTTCTCCTACATAGTTTATATGCCAGCTTTTTTCTTCTTCTTGCTGGCATGTGAGGTTGCGCGCCTTGTGATGGTTTGACCATGGGCGCATTGCCCGGACCTGCATCAACATCACCATACTCATTGATCATGGCACCCTTAATTTCACCCTGTTCAACGTCATCCTGAGTCCTCTCGACTGGAGGGCACGATAAGGTTATTAGTATCATCTTCTTGTTCTACAGCATTTCTTGGTAACATAGCGCTTCTTGGAAGCCCAATGTTGTGACCTTCTTCCAGCAGCCTAAACAGAGATAACCATTTATCGGTTACGAGGAGTCTAATGTCCCTGTCTCCAACCGGGGTGGCACGAATTGCAGAAATTGCCCTTAAGAAGCTATCACCCTCTGGACGTGGACGGACACCTGTAAATTTTCAAAATATTAGTTGGTTCAAGATATGACTTGGACTAAAGAATTTGAGAATAAAGCGAAGACGGCACTTACGTCCTTCCAACTATCGCCTCGTGAAGCCAGGTGGACATCGGACATAGAACCATTCATGTTTAAAGAGCCTGAGTTTATTCCAAGCACCCATTAAGACTTGATAGTTGGGCGAAGGCTTAAGGAAAATATAGGAAAGGCTTCCTGTCTGTCTTTTAAAGTTGAGAATAAAGCTGATGTCCTTAGGAGATGGCGAGAGGAACATAACATTCATGAATAGCAGGAAAGTGCCATGGAGAAAGGCATAGTTGTTTGGGTGTAGTTGAGTGGAAGCTATTCCGAGATATTTTAGCATCTCCCGGATAATAGAATTGAAGAGCGGCACACACCCGACCCAGCACATAAATTTATGCTGTATTCCCCTCCGGGGGTGAATGAGCATTGTCGTTCACTGAAGGAAACAGAACATCTTCGAATAGAATCCTGTGTCTAGAACATAGTCTGCGAAGAGTGGCCTCACCAATTCTAGAGGCTTGAGAATCTGTCGGGTTATCTAAAAATATAGCTCGGGGGCAGGACTTATATCTTCCGTTGGAAGGGCGAGAACATCAGCAAAAAGGTCTACCAATGGGTTGGAAAGCTCCCATTGTTCAGTTTGATGATCAAGGAAAAGTCTGCCAGATATAGTTGCGTAACTTGACTCGGCTCCAGTATTGCTGTGTTGTGAAGTTGGTCCGGAAGACATTGCAGCTAGACGCTCTGAACGTCTGGAGTCCATATCAACTAAATTCAGTAGATAATCGAGATTAGAAAAGTTTACGTGTTCTCCTGTGCTAAGTGTAAGCTAGTGTGTTGCAGTGTCGTGTGGTGCAGAGATAAGCAGCTCAAAATAAAATGGAAAAAGAAAATGAAGAGATTATGGATTCCGACCAGAGTGACCGTCATTGCTGACCGTCTCAACTGGTGAATAGATTGATCGGTTATGTAAGCTTTTGGATCGACCATCAGCATATTGAAGTGTCATATACATTATTAAAGTCCATATGTTAAGTTTTAGTTCAAGTTCTAAGTCCCGGGAATTTGGTCGTTCAATTTCGAGTTCAATAGTGGATATGAAAGTCCCGTTGTTCATCATCGTTATATGTTCAAGTTTATTGGGATCGGATTGGTTCTGTTTGTTCAGACAAGTGAATATGGATTGGTTTTCAAGTTCAATTCAAAGCCTAGAATTGGCCAACTATAAGTAGCCGATCCCTATATAGCCAACCCCTATATATGCCAATCCCTATTACAAAGCAAGACAACTGATCCCTCTCTCTAAGCAATCCATGCCGATCCCTCTACACTAACAAAAACAACCGATCCCTCCTTCTAAAACACACCAAAAAAATCTACCGATCCCTCCACACTAACATAAAAAACCGATCCCTTCCCTTTACCATACCATCGATCCCTTTATGCAAGCAAAAAATTACCGATCCCTCCATGCGAGCCAAAGACGACCAACCCCTCTCCTCCCATACTCTCGTGCTATCCCTCAAACCTGTTGACTGATCCCTATATTCTACCCATCCTTTCTTCCTCCCTTACAATTCAACGGAACCCTAATCCATCATATGCCTCGTCTCCCCCAAACGATTTCGACCATCCTCTCTTCATCGTGTCAAAATCCAACCCATTTGTGAATGAAGTAGAACCCATCATTTCATCATAAAAATTAAAGTAAAAAGCAAGAAAACCAACCTAAGTTAAAAGATTGCGAGTTTCTAGGTAGAGGATTCTCAATTTCGGGTCAAATTGAAGATGGAACGATGGCTTGAAGCGAGAGAAGGTAGTGATTCAAAGAAGGCGGTGATGCTTAGGATCAGATTGATGGTAAGAAGAAGGTTCGACTTTGGAGAACTAAAGAAAGGGTTCGGTCATGGGAAGGTAAAAGGAAGAGAAGCGGAAAATGAAATGAACTAAAAATTGAAGGGAGAACGTTAGCTTTTATATGAAGGTTGAGGGATCAGTACGCTTCTAAATGTCCCACGAAGCCGAATGAGTTGAGTTCCTAATATGCTGAGGGATCGGTACCGATCCCTTGACCTAAGGATCCATCTGATCCCTATTATATATAAAAAAGAGAAAGGAAAAATAAGAGAAAGGAAAAATAAGAGAAAGGAAAAATAAGAGAAAGAGGGAGGGATCGGCAAGGAGAATGTTGATCCATATATGTGTATAAAAAAAGGGAGAAAAGTAGGGATCGACTATGGGCTCTTGTACATATAAGTGTAGGCATGAAAATTATGTAAAGCACATATATAAAAAGTGCAATGAAATCGTATCTAACTCAACGAAAATTTGCGACGACCCGTGAAAATTTAAACACGTCCAAGAGCCAATGACAAGAACGTGTACCTGAACGTGCATGTGAATATTCTAGAAGTTCAATTTTTGAAATCGATAGAAATTGAATTCAAACCTGAAGTCTTCAAGTTTGAAACTGGATCAGATGACCAAAGTTTATTTGTCTCACGGAACCGGACATAGATATAAGCTAATGGAATATAATCCTGGATTTATGCTATTAGAAGTTGATCAAAGGTCATGACGATCAAAGGAAGATACAGCGCTTTGGGAAAATAATTCGACGGAAGGATATCAACCATTCATAAAATTGGATGGATTTCTTTTCGACGACTCTAACCTGCCTTGATTCAAAGCAAGTCATGTTCAGGACAAGACGTACTTTTAAGGTCAAGTGTTATCCGGTGTTTTGGCCCGGCTATATTCTTACTGATTGAACAAGTTAGATTCGATAGTCATCAAGGCCAGTTAGTCCAAGGTGATGATTGCAGGGTCCAGAAGTCGAGTGCAGATGGTAATATGAAGTCGAGATTGAATGGAATTAAGAGAAGTGCAAGGCAGAATGTTTGAAGTATGGAATATGTTCAACATATAGGAGGGATCAGAAAAATCAACCTCCAAGATAGGGATTAGTATGTTTCAGGAAGTTAATGCAGTTCAATAGAAAACAATTAATATTTCAAGATTCACAAGTCCAATGCATATGAAATTTTGTAAGCAAAATGTGGGGACCCTAGGGATCTCACCTCAAAAGGATGGAGTCAAAGGGGTTGGCCTTCTTCCCTCGGTAGGGATCGGCTGAAATCAGGAAGCAATTCATGTTGAAGCAAAGATCAAGCAATAACTCAAGTTCTACTAACCTAATTGGCATGAAAATTGGAGGTTAAGCATATTTCAACATGGGGAAGCTACCATAGGGATCGATACTGATCCCTATTCTTTAGGAATTGGGCCATGTGATCCCTCTACATTAGCTGAGATCTCATTTTATTATTTTTGGTTTTAGATGAGATCCGAAATTATTTTGCAAATGATTTTCCATGTTTTGATTGTTAAATGGATATAAATGCATGTTAATGAGCTATTTCATATAGATTTTATGATAAGGATTAACTTGGAAAACCTATCAACTGACATCCAAATGCCTTGCGATTTTGATATAAGGTCCGAAATATTGTTTTAGGGTTGGGTTTCAAGTTTCATAATTTTCTGAATTAATGTGGATTTATTATGAATTTTCTAGTGAAGAAAATGGTTAATTGGGTTTAAAATTAATTACGGCTATTATATATTAGCTTTGGTCAGAAATTTAAATATGTTAGAAAACATATCATAAGTGATTTATGGGAATTTTCGGAGAATTTTCCTAAGTGTTTTAATAAGTATATAAAATTATTTAAGGTATGGGACTTAAATGTTTTATATGTTTATAAAAGGAGAAGGGGCAATTTGTAAATATTTTAAATTATTAATCTATGAAATTCGGCAGAACTTTTAGAAAAGATTTTGGAAAAGAAACTGGCAACCAATTATTTGATGACAAATAAGCAAGTTAGTTGGAAATAAATTTCTTTTTAAAGTTAAAAATCAGTTTTCTAAAGTTTTTTGCTGTTTCGCCACTTTCTGCAGCACCTTTCGACTTCATACTTCCGCCTCCACTTTAGTCGAAACCAATACACATGGTATCAAAGACTTGGTATGTAGTGGATTGGACATAGGCGAAAGGTATAGAGTAGAAACAGGGCTTTCGAAGGGGTCGATACCTTATTTTGCTTTCAAAAGGAAATGTCGCCTGCTTTGCTTTCGAAAAGAATGCTTTCCAATGAGATAGCTTTCGACTTAGTCAAGTGTTTTAAAAGAAAAGAGCTTTCGAAAGAGGTTGCCGCCTTTGTCTTAAGAAAATGCTTTCGAAGGTGTCGAAATCCCTGATGTCGCATTCTACCTTTCGAAACAATGCCTTCGAAAGGGTTCTTTCGCTTTAAACCTTGAGCCGCTTCTCCAATGCTTTCGAAGGGATTGGTTTCGACACCATCCACTTCTTTTACTTAGGAAATTGCTTTCGAAAGAGTTGCTTTCGACTTAGTTCTTTTAAGACCCTTTTTATATTTTGAAAGTTAAACCCAAAGGTTTCGAAAGGAATGGTATTAAAGGTTTCGAAACTATGTTCCAAAAACTTACACTTGAACCAATACTTTTGAAAGGTTTTTTTTAAGTAAAGGACTTTAATGCTTTCAAAAGGTATATGATAAAGGTTTTGAAGGGGTGGTTCCCTAATGTTTTCGTATGGTTTACCTTAGTGTTTTAATGGAAGGTTTTCAATGTTTTCAAAAAGCATGTTTAAAGTGTTTTGAAAAGAGGATGTCTAAGGTTTTATAAAACTTTTGAAAGGATACTTTCAATGTTTTCAAAAGGTCTATTGTAAATGGTTTCCAAAGGTATGTTTTGGCCTTTCGGCCTAAGGTTATAAAGTAAAGTAGTTTACTTATATCAAAAGGGGCACATTCAATAATTTTGAAAGGGGTACTTTCAAAGATTTCGAAAGGAATTGTTTAAAGGTTTTAAACAAAGGTTTTTAATGTTTTCATCAACAATGTTTTGAGTAAAGCATATATCATGGCAAAGAGATTTGAGTAAAACAAATAGTATGTTTTCCTTGTTTAAGTATGATTTAAAGGGTTAAATCAAATTGAAAAAGGTTTTCAAGGAAAATTTGATGGGTAGTTAACCCTAAGTTAAAGACTCGGATATTTGTATACCAGATAGGACCGGTATAGGGTCGCGCCCTATACATTAGCTGTAGCCCCTAGCTAATTTAGTCCAAAATTCCAGTGTGTAGGGCTTTGTCATAGGTAAGAATTAAATGATGTTACTCTCACAAAAAGGAATATATATACAGAGGAGGATAAGTTATTGGTGAGCCCGCAAAACCATTAGGATCAGGTGACCTTGGGAGAAGTAAGTTAAGGGCAGACCGTCCAGAAGTATGTCTAACAGATGTTAGATTGTTTATTTTGTCTGGTAGGCCCGAGTCAGCCAATGGTTAGTAGTTAGCCAAACAGAACTATATTGTTCGGCCAAATAGTCCTTTTATTACCTGATTTATTGCTATTATTGTTTTAATCGGTTTGAATGAAGGATTCTGATTTGCAAAAGATATGTTTTAATGGGATATTAGTGAGGGGAAACCCGTTCCGCTAAGCGGCGTGGTCTCACTTAATATCAGTAAACCGAGATGTAATAGTATTATTCACACCAGGCTTTATGTCTGACTCGAAGTTTTTTTTCCCCCTTAAACTCTCGGGTACTTAAAATTAATTTGAGTAGATTGAGAGTTAGGGTCTTTTCGAGTTCAGTAGGTTGGACGAATAAAGCTTCCGAAGACGTGCAGGAGGCAAAGCTAGCTATATAGGAGCTATTTTGTTTAATTTCCACTGTGATGTATTAAGACTTATGTGTCTATTTAGTACTCTGATCATCCAAGGGGGCATCTTCACATGTCTCTCTTGGCGTATTTTATAATAATTATATTTGATTAAAACCTGGGAATCATTTTGGGGTTGTGTATCCGAATATGAAATATTGATTTGAAATGTAATCAGAAAAGTTGCTTTAATCTGTGATGATTTTATTTCAAATTCATGTGCTTCTGATATTATGAATACCATTAACATTACCATATTTTGTCACTGGAAGTTAATACCATGGATGGCTACAACATCTGTAGCGCCTAGCTTCGAGCCTCAAGACAGGGGATTTTATAACTTGGTATCAGAGCATAGGTTTATGAAAAACTTTAAAATTGAAATAATTTTGAAAACATAATCCTAAGGAATTTGAGAAAAGATTGGGGTATGGGATAACGCTATAGTAACGTACTTGTATTTGCTATATATAAGTAAAGGCTTTATCTCAATTCTCCCATCTCTCTTAGGCTATTCTTCTATATCTTACGAAGACTCGAATGCAGACATGGATGCTAGAAGTGGAAGAGTTAACCTTGGTGGGGGAAGCACCACAACTAATGGAAATTTCAGACCAAATACCAGGAGAAATCAAGGTCATGCACAAACTCCAAATGTGGGTGCTGGAGTCTTGCAAGTCGATATGGGAACAATATATCAGTTCTTCGTAAACATGATGCAAGCATGATTTGCTGCTGGAGTAATTGGAGGAAATGCTGGAGGAGGAAATCAAGAAGCTCCGGTGGTGAATAACTATGCTGTTTTGAGTAGAGATTATGCTCCATTGGGAGGAAAGCCGTTTATTGGTACTGAAGACGCAATTGAAGTGGAGAATTGGTTACTTCATTGCGAGAGGATTTTTGCTGATTTGGGGCTCAACAACAAGCAGAAAAGGAGACTCGCTTCCTGATAGCTACAAGGAGCAGCACTATATTGGTGGAACAGTGTTACTGTTAGAGTTAATGAGGAGACTATGACTTGGGCTGAGTTCAGGAGGAGGTTTGAAGAAAGTTTTATGTCGGAGATTGCTAAGTCTACTCTGCTCAGGAAGTTTGCTGAGTTGGAGTTGGGAGACGATAATACTTGAGTATGCAACGAGGTTTGAGGAGCTAGCGAGATATGGCTATGCCACGGTTGATACTGTGATTAAGAGGAATGAAAAGTTCGTTCGTGGGTTGAAGCCAGAGCTTGCTAAAGCCACATTACCGCATATTATGGATCCATGTGATGTTGTTGTTGAGATGGCCTTGAGGCATAAACAGATGCTTGCTTATCTTGAAGGAAATAAGGCAATGGAAGCTCAAGGAGGGCAGAGTCAGAAGAGAAAGTTTTTCCATAAGAAAGGAGCTCAGAAGGGTGGAACTGCTAAGAAAGGGAAGGTAGAAGTTGTCTGTTATAAGTGTGATAAGAAAGGACATTATGCTCATGAATACCGGACATGCAAAGGAAAGAAAGCTACTGTGAAAAAAGTGGTGAGGTGTTTCAACTGTGATCAGATTGGATACTATAAGAACCAGTGCAAGGAGCCAGCCAAGGATGAGAAAGGCAAGATGTTTGCATTGGAACCAGCTACCTCGAGACCAACAGCAGAGGAGAAGGGAAAAACTGTGTTGGGAGGTACGCTTTTGATTCATGGTGTATCAGTTAGAGTTCTATTGGATACTGGTGCATCACATTCTTTTATGTCTCATTGTTTGGTAGATAAGCTTAACCTAGAACCCTCATACCTAGTGACTTCCTTAAGGGTTGCAAATCCGATATGAGGTTATGCGACTCTTAGGATGAGATGTGACCACCTAGAGTTTGAATTGTTAGGTCATACCTTTGTTTGCAGTTTGCATGGGTTTGATTTCGTAGGATTAGGAATTATTTTGGGTATGGATTGATTAAGTAAATACGATGCTGGGATATTTTGCCATGATAGGAAAATATCACTTAGACACCCTGACTGTAGTGATCGGATCATATACTCCATAGAAAACCCAAGTTTTGAGGATAATGCTTTGTTGGGTGTTGTGGAGATAGAAGAGGAGTTGAATCGAGTTTTCATTGTTAGAGAATTTGCAGAAGTCTTTGAACCTATAGTAAGATTGCCACCGAAACGAGCTATCGAGTTTCAGATAGATTTAGTACCAAGAGCAGAACCGGAGAGTAGACCGCCAAGAAGAATGACACCTACTGAGATGGGGGAACTAAAGGTGCAATTGGTGGATTTGGAAGGCAAGAATTTTATCAGACCAAGCAGTTCGCCTTGGGGAGCATCCGCAGTGTTTGCTAAGAAACCGTACGAATCGTTAAGGTTACGTACCGATTATCGTAAGTTGAATGAGAAGACGATAAAGAATCGAAATCTGTTACCTAGAGTTGACGATTTGTTCGACCAGTTGGGCGGAGCCAAAGTATTTTCCCAGTTGGATTTAGCAACAGGGTTCCATAAGCTTAGAGTGGCTGAGGATAGTATTCCTTTGACGGCATTTAGGACAAGATATGGATCATACGAATGGTTAGTAATGCCATTCAGACTAACTAATGCGCCAGCATTCTTTGTAAATTTGATGAACCGAGTTTTCCGAGAGCACTTGGATAGGTTTGTATTGTTGTTCATAGATGATATTTTGATATACTCTAAAGATGAAAGAGAGCATGAAGTTCATCTTAGAGTGGTGCTTGAGACGCTGAGGCAGCATCAGCTAAAAGCAAAAAATTTGAAGTGTCATTTCTGGAAGAAAGAAGTGAAGTTTCTTGGTCATGTAGTCTCAGAAAATGGATTCTCTGTAGATCCGACTAAGATCGAAGCTGTGAATAATTGGAAAAGACCCGAGAAAATGACTGAGATAAAGAGTTTTCTTATATTAGCTGGTTATTATCGGAGTTTCATTAAGTATTTTTCATGGGCAGCGGCACCGGTGACCAAGCTAACACGAAAGGGTGTGAAGTTCATTTGGACCGATAAGTGTGAGGAGGCATTCCAGAAGTTGAAACACTTATTGACTAATGTACCTGTGTTAGTTGTTCCAGAAGGGAATCGGGATTTAGTAGTGTATACAGAAGCATGTGGAAAAGGATTAGGAGCTGTGTTAATGCAGAAGGGTAAAGTGATTGCCTATGCATCTCGATAGCTTAGACCGCATGAGGTTAGATATCCAACGCATGATTTGTAATTAGCTGCGGTAATTTTTGCATTAAAGGTGTGGAGACATTGCCTTCTGGGGGAGAGATTTGAATTGTATACGGATCATAAGTCGCTGAAGTATTCATTCTCTCAGAAGGAGTTGAATATGAGATAGCAGAGTTGGTTATAGTTTTTAGCCGCATATGACTTTGGTATTGAGTACACACTAGGAAAAGGCAACATGTTTGCAGATGCACTTAGCAGAAAACATCATAATGAAGTGTTAGCAATGGTAGCTGAGTGGAAAGATTTAGAAGCATTGACTACATGCAGAGTACAGTGGAGATCCAAGAGTAGTTCTAGTATAGAAACTGCTATGTTGTCATGTTTAGAGGTTTGACCAGTGATGATCGAAAAGATTGCTTCTAGGTAGAAGGAGGATCCATTTTTAGATGAACGGATTAAAAATTAAGGGATCAAACAGAGAGCGATGACTTGAAAGATTTCAGTCTTGACCAGAATGGATAGTTAAGAAAGAAAGGAAGACTGTGTGTTCTGAATGTGGGGAACATTAGAAAGGAAGTTCTTAAGGAATGCCATCGTTCGAAGTTCACTATTCATCTGGGAGGAACTAAGATGTATCAGGATATGAAAAGAAGTTTCTTCTGGGAAGGTATGAAGAGAGATGTAAGCTTGTGGGTGAAATAATGTTTGAATTGTCAATAGGTAAAAGCCGAACATCAGAAACCAAGTGGGTTACTTCAGCATTTAGATGTTCCTGTATGGAAATGGGATTCTATCTCAATGGATTTTATAGATGGATTGTCAAGGTCTAATAGAGGAAATGAAAGTACATGGGTCATAGTGGATAGGTTAACCAAGAGTGCCCATTTCATTCCAGTTAAGTCAACCAGGACGGCACCTATTTTAGCTAAGTTGTTTATGAAGAATATAGTTAGACTGGATGGAATTCCTAGTAGTATAGTAAGGATAGAGATTCCTTATTCACTAGTGTGTTCTAGAAGAGTCTACAGGATACTTTAGTACCAAGCTCAAGATAATTACCGCTTACCATCCACAGACAGATGGGCAAACAGAAAGAGTTAACAAAGTCTTAGAAGATTTATTACGAGCTTGTGTGCTAGATTTTGGAGGATCATTGGAAAACCATCTACACTTAGTCGAGTTTTCATAAAACAATCGTTATTAGACTAGAATAGGGATGGCACCTTTTGAAGCTTTGTATGGAAGGCCATACAAATCTCCAGTTTGTTTGTTAGAGACCGAGGATAGGTTAGTTCTTGGTCCAGATTTGGTTAGGGAAGCTACAGAAAAGATTGAGTTAATTAGAGCTAGAATGAAGGAAGTTCGGTCTAGGCAGAAGAGTTATGCTGATAAGAGATGGAAAGACTTAGAGTTCTCAGTTGGAGATCACGTATTCGTCAAGGTATCACCAATGAAAGGTGTAATTCGATTTGGGAATTCAGGGAAATTGGCACCGAGATTCATTGGACCATTTCCTATTGTAGAAAGGATCAGGAAACTCGCATATAGGGTAGAGTTACCGAACAGTTTGGCGGGAGTCCACGATGTTTTTCATATTTCTCATCTAAGGAAGTGTATCCGAGATCCAGAGACTACTATAGCACCGACTGTGTTAGATGACATAGTAGTGGAGCCGAATTTGACTATAGTGAGAAAACCAGTTCATATAGTCACGAGAGATGAAAAGAGGTAAAGGAACAAGACAGTCAAATTAGTCAAAGTCCAATGGAGTGACGACGAGAGAGACTGTAGTTGGGGAACTGAGAGCAGGATTCGAGATACCTATCCTGACTTGTTTCATGGTATGTTTTACCTTTATGATTGATTTCGATGAGTGCCTTATCATAATTTTGAGGACGGAATTCTTTAAGGAGAGGAGTCTGTAACGACCCTAATTTTGATTAACATTATTTAGGACATTTAATTAGTTAAATTAAATGAAATAATGTAAATGACTAAGGGAATTGAGATTTGAATAGTAATGGGTAGCCGTGCCTAGTTAAACAATGAACTAAAAGGGAATTAAAATGAAATAGGAAAGGCTAATAGATAAGGCCAAAGTAGGAATAAGTTATATTCTTATACCCTAAACCCTCATGCACTTTCATTTTACACCTTCATAAGCAAAACTAAATTAAAGAAGAGGCCGGCCACCATTAGAAGAAGTAAGAAGAAGAAAAGCTAAAATCAAGAGGAAGGAAGCTTAATCAATCTAACTCAAGAAGCAAATCTCAAACTCCTTAATCACAAGCTAAAGGTGAATAATAGGTTGCATCTCATTTTATTATTTTCGGTTTTAGATGAGATCCGAATTTATTTTGCAAATGATTTGTCATGTTTGATTGTTAAATGGATATATATGCTTGTTGATGATTTATGCTATTTCATATAGATTTTATGATAAGGATTAACTTGGAAAACTTATCAGTTGACATCCAAATGCCTTGCGATTTTGATATATGGTCCAAAATATTGTTTTAGGGTTGGGTTTCAAGTTTCATAATTTTCTGAATTAATGTGGATTTATTATGAATTTTCTAGTGAAGAAAATGGTTAATTGGGTTTAAAATTAATTACGGCTATTATATATTAGCTTTGGGTCAAAAATTTAAATATGTTAGAAAACATATTAAAAGTGATTTATGGGAATTTTCGGAGAATTTTCCTAAGTGTTTTAATAAGTATATAAAATTATTTAAGGTATGGGACTTAAATGTTTTATATGTTTATAAAAGGAGAATTGGCAATTTGTAAATATTTTAAATTATTAATCTTCGAAATTCGATAGCACTTTTAGAAAATATTTTGGAAAAGAAACTAGCAACCAATTATATGATGACAAATAAGCAAGCTAGTTGGAAAGAAATTGCTTTTTAAAGTTAAAAATCAGTTTTCTAAGTTTTTTGCTATTTCATCACTTTCGGCAGCACCTTTCGACTTCATACTTCTGCCTCCACCTTAGTCAAAAGCAATACACATGGTATCAAAGACTCGGTACGTAGTGTATTGGACAAAGGCGAAAGGTATAGAGTCGAAATAGGGTTTTCGAAGGGGTCAAGACCTTGTTTTGCTTTCAAAAGGAAATGCCGCTTGCTTTGCTTTCGAAAAGAATGCTTTCGAATGAGATAGCTTTCAACTTGGTCAAGTGTTTTAAAAGAAAAGAGCTTTCGAAAGAGGTTGCCGCCTTTGTTTTAAGAAAATGCTTTCGAAGGGGTCGAAACCCCTGCTGCAGCATTCTACATTTCGAAGCAATGCCTTCGAAAGGGTTCTTTCGCTTTAAACCCTGAGCCGCTTCTCCAATGCTTTCGAAGGGATTGGTTTCGACACCATCCACTTATTTTACTTAGGAAATTGCTTTCGAAAGAGTTGCTTTCAGCTTAGTTCTTTTAAGACCCTTTTTATATTTTGAAAGTTAAAACAAAAGGTTTCGAAAGGAATGGTTTTAAAGGCATCGAAACTATGTCCCACAAATTTACACTTGACCCAATGCTTTCGAAAGGATTGTTTTAAGTAAAGGACTTTAAAGCTTTCGAAAGGTACATGATAAAGGTTTCGAAGGGGTTGTTCCCCAATGTTTTTGAAAGGTCTACCTTAGTGTTTTAATGGAAGGTTTCTAATGTTTTCGAAAGGCATGTTTAAAGTGTTTTGAAAAGAGGATGTCTAAGGTTTTATAAAGCTTTCGAAAGGACACTTTCAATGTTTTTGAAAGGTCTATTGTAAATGGTTTCGAAAGGTATGTTTTGGCCCTTCTGCCTAAGGTTATAAAGTAAAGTAGTTTACATGTATCAAAAGGGGCACTTTCAATAGTTTCGAAAGGGGTACTTTCAAAGGTTTCGAAAGGAAATGTTTAAAGGTTTTAAACAAAGGTTTCGAATGTTTTCATCAACAATGTTTTGAGTAAAGCATATATCATGGCAAAGAGATTTGAGTAAAGCAAATAGCATGTTTTCTTTATTTCAGTATGATTTAAAGGGTTAAATCAATTTGAAAAGGTATTCAAGGAAACTTTGATAGGTAGTTAACCCTAAGTATATGGCTCAGATAGTTAACCCTAAGGAAAAGGTTTTCAAGGAAAACTTGTTTCGATTGTACAGTGATAAGGAGAATAATTTACTAAGTGCACTACAATGTTCGCCTAGGCAAACATCTGATTGTCACTTAGAAGATTATTATGATCATCATAAAACAATCAAGAGAAAATCACTTTTTACTTAAATATTCATTCCCAAAATTTTATACTTGAACCATAGTTGCTTTCAAATACTATTATTATTTTCAAAACCTTGAAAATCATTTTTCAAAAACACTAGGATTTAGGTTCTCAAGTTTTCATCCTAAATTCTTCTTAATTAAAAGACTTATCTTATTCAAAGGAAAGTACCTACACATTTACACAATAGTCAATGCTCAATCTAGAGGAGCGTGACTAACCAAACCCTATATGATAATAATAAAATATTATTATCTCCCAACAACATCACCTCATAAATACCTGTACTATTTTCAAAAATCATTCTTTTATATATAAAATATACCCTGGGAAAAATTATTTCATTTACCCTAATTTCAAAACAATAATGTGTCGGTTGTTCTGGTTCAAGTGTTTAGGAATCCTTATCGATAACGTTGGCCAAATGCATCGACCAGAATTCATATACCACTCAATCGATCAAACAACACAATATAAAACATTTTTATATCACTAACAAATACGCGCTCTTATGTAATATACACTCACACTCATTCTAGGGTGTCAATTACCCTATCTCTAATGAGTTTACCCCACCAAAGCCAAGGTTCTTGCTTATCCTTCAGCTCTGATACCAAATGTAACGAAATGGATTTTTGACCCTCGAAAATCAAACTCATTCTAGGGTGTCACTTACCCTATCTCTAATGAGTTTACCCCACCAAAGCCAAGGTTCTTGTTTATCCTTCAGCTCTGATACCAAATGTAACGAACTGGATTTTCGACCCTCGGAAATCGAAACTAATACGTCCACTGTATCACATGCCGAACATTCAAGTGCCGGAAATACCGATTTTTTAGGGTGAAAGAAGAAGGTAGAAGATAGAAGAAACTAAACAACACAGAATCTCACAACGCATGCAATAATATATAATACAACAATGATCTTTACAAAAAGGAAACATCTTTATTCATATATACAACATCAAAGTACACTAGACTTATCCTAAATTTGGACAGTTATAGAAACATATCCTTACATTGAAAAACATACAAACTCTATAATACAGCGGAAGAAAAAATATATGTGAATACGTCTTAACCATCCAGCTCCTCTTCAACTCCAAAGTATCCAGCTAAACTTGGGAAAACATGCTTGGTCTGACCCGAACATTACATTCAATAACGCCCGATTCATCTGGTAAACTAGCGTGAGTAAAACTCGATAACAAGTAACAACCAAACTAATTTCTACATTTGAAAACTTTTCAAACAAAGGGTATCTCGTAAGACCACACCACACATAAAAACAGATGATTCTTTACCTTACGATAACCAAAACATTTTATATCAAATCCAGTGATATTATCATTGTGTCTAGGTTTAAAGTAAATAGATAAAATAGCTGAAAGCTTGCATCTCACATTCCAACATACTAGGTTCTACAATCGAAAATGTAAGGCACGTATTGGAGATTGGATCCCAACAGTGGCAGGGTAAGGGACTACCTTCCAATGATACACCTCTATAAAATGAACTGATGCTAACAGAGAGCCGGCTGCCCCTTTAACATGACAGACCCGATTTCCTCACCCCCTTGACACCGAGCCTTATACTACCATGGTGTTTGCGCACAAACCAACTCTGAAAGGGACATCTAGAATGGGGTAACTGCTCCTAATGGTAGCTAACCACATAGTTCTACTACATGCCCTATTTTTGCCATTCCTCCCGGTTGTGAGGCTTGAGGCTACGTTTTACTTTTCTGAATAGAAATCCATCTTGGAATGCTAACACTGCCCTCCAGGCATCAATGCAATTCCAGCATTCATCCATACAAGTTCGTTCTAGGTCTGAACGAAACCGAAGGCGCTAACTCTACTACATCCATTTTGGAAACACCCTCGGGATTAGTAGTAGTAGCCCTTGCACTTCAAAGAGAATCATCTTCAATCATCATCAAGATGTCTTCTACTCAAACGTACATGTTGGTTCAGACTGGTTTTTGGATATAGATCTGATCCCGATCTCTTTGTATCAACAACCGATAATTTCTGGTTGACTCATTCCCGGTTCTTTTGGAAGTAAGTATTCGAGACCTTATTGGGGAACTCGAATTTACATTCATACTTCCTAAGTCAAATTAGGTCAAACTTGATAGTCGGTTATTTAATTATCAAATAAACAAACATCCAACCATGGTTTAATTTCCATATAGTATCCTCCAAGTCTTTATTAATTAAACTTTAATTAATAAAATCACTTTATAAAACCTAATTAAAAGATCTTTTCAAACCCTATTTCCAAACCTCTTACATTCCTTCTTACTTGAAAAAAGCAATATAAGTATTTACCAAACACTTTGGAAATTCCATTTCCTCAAAATTCCATATTAAATGGCCAAACAATTCCCTTTCAAAAACATCACCTCCTATAAAACACATTTACTTATTCCTTATAAAAATTGTTTTTATAAGTTCACTTCACATTTCAAACCACTTAAAAGTTTTCAAACTAGATTTAAAACTTCTTGCAAAAATAACTAAAATGATTTATAAAATCTCTTTCTATTTTTAAAACTATTTAAAAATCTTCCTTCATAATTTCTTCATAGAATCTCCTTTATAAAATATCATTTTCAAGATATCATTTGTAAATCACTCTAGGTAAAACTTTTTATTTAATAAACCCCTTTTTAAAAACAAGATATTATTTAAAAATAACATATAAAATAATAATAAAATTTGAAAATCATCTATAACCTTTAAACCCAAATTGGTTTAATAATTAAAGTTAATTCAAAAACATACTTTAATAATTTGAAAAGTGGCTTAGCAATCCCAATGGTACTAATTTAAGTTACCATTCAATTTTAATTCTAATTCACTTAACAGTTATTTACATAGGTCAACATATATGTAAATACAACTCATATCGAAAACAGGGAATAACATGCCAGTATGAACTAATTGTCATATACATGTCCAAATAACATAATAGCAGGAGGGTGATTTGTCCTGCTAAACAGATATCCAAACAATTCAATCAATTAATAGCAGAACCGTGATTTATTTTGCTAAACACATGTCTAAACAATCCAAACAATTACCCTATAGCAGAATGGTGTTTTATTCTGCTAACGAATGTCCATACAATACAAACAATTACATTATAACTTATTCATAGTTGTTTGTCTATTTAATATCATGGCCAAGAGATCCTTTGGTTAAAATCAAACCACTTAGAAAGAACCCAACTTAAAACATAACCGATAAAGTTTAAAATAACTTTTAATAATTAAATCATAATTTAATATAAATTAAAGCTTAATTAAATCTTAAATAATCAAAATCAAATCATAATTAAGTCTTAATTAATTAGAAGTAAATTAATAATTATACTTTAAACAAATAAGCATTTACTTAAAATTAATCCCTAATTAAGTAAATAGTTAATCTTTAATTAAATAATAATTAATTAAATAATTCAACTTTAATTAAATAATAATTAAAATAATTAAACTTGATTACATAAAATAATTACCCTTATTAACTTAATTAATCATTAATTAAACTTCTTAATAACTTACTTAATTATCACTAATTAGTCACTAATTACTTAGCCTAATTACTGATTAATTAATAAATAATTATCCTTAATTAATTAATTAATTATAAAACATACTTAATCAAGTTGTAATTAACTTATGTGTTGCTAATTACGTTTGAAAATAGGTTTTCAAATCATTTAAAAAGAAACTTTAAATATAGAAATCAAACTTTTCCGAACTTCATCCATAGTGACTATCGCTATGGATGCAATAACTTAGAATTACTTCTCTAATTTACCATCTAAAATTTTAACCTTACTTTGGATTACTTTTTTTAATACATAAAAAAATGTTTTTTGAAAACCTTAACTCGAGTTAGAATTTAAACAAAAACATTTACTAACTCCAAACGAGTAAATGATTAGATTCCAAAATGGATCTCAAGTCCCTTAACAACTCAAGTTCCTATCTTCCATACCATTCAACCATAATCCGAGCATATATGAAAGATACCAAATCACATCAGCATCATATCGTAGTAAAATCACCACATCCATATCCAAACACATCACCTAACCATCAATCTCAAATCAAATGCTAAACTACAAGTTAGCACATACACAAACATCAAAGCCATATCATAATCCAAACACAACATCATATATATACAATCATATAACCAATAAATCTATAACAGTAAGATATTTCCAAAAAAGTTAAGAATTTACTCACCGAAGGCTATCCAAACTTTCGCTGACTTGAGTACGACCTAGCACTTTCATTCCTAAGAAAAAAGATGGAGTCTTAAATCCTAAATGTACTAGGTAGGTTAGGCCATGGATGAACAAGGAAGTGAGACATGTTTTGGTAATGTAGAGCGACTTCGGATAAACATCGATTTCTCAATAATAAACCTGAAAATATGCCATTTTGCAACTGATTTTTAGGCTAACTACTCATGGAATTTCAAAAGGAACTCAAAGAGAATGTTATTGGAATTTCTTTTCTCTATCATTTCAAAAAAGAATCACTCATTTTCGATTATTTTTGAAGAAGTTATGATCAAATTAAAAGGCTAATTTTTGGACTTGAAATTCTAGGTTGAAAATTGCTTTACAAAGATTAGGTATTTTGACATAGCTATGATAGAAATTTGAAAAAGGGAGAATTAATTTAAAGGACAAAAATTTATATATTTTTAGCCTCAAGGACACAATCTCAATATTTTAACCACAAGGACAAACATCCTCCTAAAAATTAATCATAAGGACAAACATTCTTCCAAAGTTATTCATAAGGACAAACATTCTTCCAAAACTGCTACCGAACTAAAAACTGATACCTAAAAACTGCTACCGATAACTATAAACTGATACCTAAAAACTGCTATCAATAGCTAAAAATTGATACCTAAAGAATGTTGTCCTTCAGGAAAAAATACTGAAGGTCTGTCATTCAGGCTAAAATGCCGAGAAATTTTGTCCTTGACAATAATTTCTTGTTTGAAAAAATGGTCAACTAGAATGTTATAGCGATTAAAATTTCACACGGTTTAAAAAACGAAAACCTCCATTTTAGTTAGAAATGAGGAAGAAAAGGTTGGTGGGAAGAGAATGAAAAATGGAGAAACATATGACTATTTATAGGCAAATATTCTATGTCATCATTATATCTAGTCACATCACAAATCTTTTATAATATATATATATATATAATTATGTTTAATCACATCACTCTTTTATATATATATATATAATTATGTTTAGTCACATCACTTTCTTTTATATATATATATAATTATTATGTTTAGTCACATCACTTTCTTATATATATATATAATTATTATGTTTGGTCACATCACTTTCTTTTATATATATATAATTATTATGTTTGGTCACATCACTTTCTTATATATATATATAAGTTTAATTATTAATTAACTAAGATGTGACAAGAGATAATTATGGTTAATGATTGCGAAATCTAAGATGTGACAATGCTTAATATATATATATATATATATATAAAATGTTTATTATTTTTAAAACTTTGTCTTGTCACATCACTTACTAATCTAAATTAATATAAGATAATTTATTTCTAATTGTATTATTATTCAATTATTGAACTCTTACATATATGTGTATATGGTGCACAAAAGTCGAACAACGTTCCCGACAACTTTCCGGTGTCGAAAGGTCGAAATTTCGGAAAACGTTTTTCGGTCACATTTTCTATTTTTCTAAGAACTATTTAATTTGGTAAAAAAATTTTGAAAATGATTTTACCATCATTATTAGTTAATTAAAATGAGTTTATTTTCATTATAAAACCATTATATTGAATATTTAATTAATAAAATTAATTAAATATTCACTAATCAAAGCAGTGAAATTTCGGGTCGTTATGGTAAAAGATGAGAGAAAATATGATAAAGTAGTTAAAAAATTTCGTTGAAAACACCTCCTATTTATAGAGAAGCAACGGTCAACTCCATTTACGAAGAGATACGACGAAAAGACACTTCCATTCAAAATTCAAATTTGAAAATCCCAGCCTATATGTCGACATACTTAAGGAGGATATGTCGACATATCCTTTTGTATTTGAAAATTTGTTTTATAAAAATTGTTTTGAAAATATTAAGCTTTGTAAAATATTCTGATACTTCGTAAAATCATTCAAGCATAGTTTATATACATTTTAATCATAATAAACTTAAGAAAATTTTATAAAATTGTTTTGAAATATTTTAATATATAAAGGATTTAAACATGAATTTCTTTTGAATAATAAAATAATATATAAGGTAAGTATATATATATATATCAAAGTATTGAAGAATGTCAAAATATACTTTTAAATACTATAAACATTTAAAGAAACATAAAACCAAAATCTTTATCTAAATACAATAAATTAAAAGTATATATAAAATACTTTAAAACTTAATATAATAATTTTGTAAGTAATTAAAAAGTTAGGAATCATTTGAAAGTTATTTTAAAAAGATGTTTTTGAAAAATCATTTTGAAAACATGGATTCTTAAAATTCATTTTTGAAAACTAGGATATTTTGAAGATTATCAAAATCAAAAAATAGATTTTTAAAAACCTTTTTTGAAAAAATGGAGAGAGATCAAAAAAGTGCTACCAGGGCTTTAACAAATTAATTTATGACTCTATAACTTATCTCGATATCTTGAATCTTCAAACTCATGAGTCTTCAATCTTTTACTCTTAAATCTCTATACCAGCCTCTTGAGTCTGCTCTTGATACTATACAGTTTTCTTAATCAATACTTGTCTAATATCTTGCACTATATACTATATATATCTTGATAAAACATTAGTATCTATATCTTAGATGATCTCATATGGTTGTTGTCATCAAAACCAATACCTAATGTACTAACACTACATAATTAATGCGAATATCGATAAAACTAAGTGATATAGTGATAATGGAAAGAATAGAGTATAAACTATCGTTACAACTTATTTTAGATCAGAAATACAATTTCGCCTAAATGGTCTATAAGCGTTAAACTTGACCATATATTGTGCTTCAGCGAAGTTCGTAAGTCTTTAGCATTTAGATTGTTTAAATATTGATTTTGGATCGAGTCCACGCCAAAGAATCAACATAATGGCATTGTTAATTATTTTCAAGTTTGGCCAATAGAATAATTAATATATAAATGTAATAAATTAATTCAAATTAATACAAATGTTGTTTTAATATTATGTGGGTATTTTAGTTATTTATTTTAAGCTTAAAATCGGATAGAACAATTTATAAAGTTATAAGGTGGTTCTATCAATTGAGAAGCTAGAAATAATTAATTTAAAATAATTCAAATAGGAGTCAAAGGGGTCATTGACTTGCTAAGTCAAGTGTATGGCTGGACACAATAAGGGTATATTTGAGGGCTTTACCAAGTCTTCAAGGCATGAGATAAAGGTGGAGAAAAGGGTGCAAACCCTCAACTATAAATAGGATAGTCTCCACCATAATTGAGACACTTTTTCCGATACTTTCTCTCTGCATAGCTGCCTATTCCCTATAACCTTGGTAAAGCCAATTGTTTAACTTTGTAAATTGAAGAGAAGGAGGAGACGGTGTTGCCTTAAGAAGAAATTCTGAAAAAACAACATATTCGCTCTTGGCTGGATCATTTGGGCGAAAGGTAAATTTCTATTACTTATATACTTATACAAACACACACATACATATGCATATCATCTTGTCTATGTATTATGTTTTAAATTTTGCTTGGCCACATTAAAATATATATATATATATATATTAGAAATTATTAATTATTATTTTTAAACTTTTTAAACATAAATATATTTCAAATACATACATATACATACATATAACATATATATACATACATATAACACACACACACATATATATATTAAAAATTTATTTTTGGCAAACACCAAAATAATTTTTTTAAATATTATAATTTATATATAATATTTTTAAACAAAATCATATTTTTAAAAATATGCGCTTTTAAAATTAAACTAAAAAATATTCTGTACTTCACCATTTTGAATAAAAAAATGAATTATATATATAATTAAATATCTATTCAGATATTTAAATAATAATTATTTTGGATTTGAGCTATATTTTATAATATATATGTTTATATATCTCTATAATTATTTCTACCAAGTAAAAATGTTTCAAAAAAATTAATTACTCAATGTGACCTATAATTCAGTTGAATTAAACTAAAATAAAAAATGATATAATTTAGCGTTTGCAACAAATAAAAAAATTATTTTGAATAAGTCAAAAAGTGTTAAAATTTGAATTTTAAAATTATTTTCATTTATAGACAAAATCAAATTATATATATGTATGTATGTATTAGTACTATGTAGGCCTGTTATTACTGGGCCATTTTATCTAATTGTGCTTTGTAATTTATATAATAGCAATAAAAGGAACCCATTTTCAAAAAAATAAAAAATAAGAGAAAATAAAAAAAAATGTATTAACTTAATATATATGAACAACAAAATTATTCTATAATTATATGTATGTATGTGTTTATGTATGTATTTTAAATTATTATTTTTTGAAAATAGGTTAATAATTTTATTGCCTCAGAAATATGATCGGGCTTAAAGCCCATAGTTACAAGACAATCGTATAAACCCTTTAACTACAGATAGTAACTCAGACATTTCCATATTTCAATGCATAATCTCAAGCCTTCCACTTCATGGCGTATCCCAAGAGTCTCGTTGATTTCCTGAGCAGTCTACCATCATCTTCAACCTCTCCAGCAGTTGTATTTCTGGTACCGTTAGGTTGGTAAGCTTCTCTTTGTTAATCCGATTGATTATCAAGTTCACGTCTCTATTAATTTGGGAATTTACTAATTGGGGTTCCTTTCTCTGATTGTTGAAAGCCCTATGGTTCCTTTCTCTCCAGATGTGCCATATGGAAGTTGTGAAGCTAATTTTGAATAATTCTTGCAACAGGTGCGAGCTGTTACTCCTATCGTTCAGGTAAAAGATTTCTTCTTTCAGTGTTTTAACTTCATTTGAGCAGATGCATTTCATTTTCTGTAAACTCCATATAGTTTTGGTATAAGTACATTCGAAAAACAAATGGTCATGACTCTACACTTTATCACTGCATAGATTGCAATTAGTTTCCTCTATTATCCCCCATTTCTGCAGTCGGTCTTTAGTTGGAAGTCTACCTAAAATGGCCTTATAAGTAGTATGAGCCATTTTAGGGTTAACCGATTTACTCCAAACAGTATGATACCAGTCAACCTTCTGATGTCTATTCCTAGTCTCTTCCCAGACTTTGTGAAATAAGAATTGCCCTTTATTAGAATTTTCCATGCACCATACATCATCAGTTTTATCACTGTATATTGGTACCCTATGTATCTCTTCGGCAAAATTCCTTTTTATAAGCTGATTTTCACATCTCCACCTGCCTCCTTCCATAATTCTTGATACAACACAACTAGGATTACCATAGTCCGAGAAACCTTCCCATCCCACTCTTTCAATCAAATTTTTATTGCTAAACCACGGGTCTTTCCAGAGATCTGTTTTAAAACCATTTGCTATTTTTCTTTCAATGAGAGGTTTAAGTTCTTCCCTGAATTTCAATATGTTTTTCCATATTACCGATGCGTTATTGTCTGGTGGGTCTGTCCAAAAATTGTTTTTGATATACTTTACTCTCATCCAATTGGGCCATAAGTTATCAGAAGATAATATATTCCAGGCCATCTTGATACCATAAACTTTTTTAAGTTCAAAGAGGTCTTTTAATCCAACTCCACCTTCTTTCTTTGGTTTGCACAATTCTTTGTAACTGATTTTGTGTAGTTTTCCCCTCCAAATAAAGTCAGCACAGACTGAGTTGATCTTGCCCAAAGAACGATTTGGAATTTGAAAAGTTCTAAACATATGTATTTTAAATTATTTACATATATACATATATATTTTATTTTTTTTCATATATGTTTTGAATTTAAATATAATTTATAAAATACTAATGGCCCCATATATATGTATATAACTTTTGTATTAGTATTAATATAATAATGTTACATTGTTTATTTTATAACTTTAAGTTGACAATATCTCATCACACCTTGACATCTTATTGACCGTAGGACAAAATGGTCAACTTTCCCTTGAACCCCTAAAATATATTATATGTTATATTATTATGATGCTCATATTCACTACTAGGGAATGTAATATTTTACCTACTTGAAAAACAACGACGCCGCACCGAAACAAAAATTAAGGTGTTGACCCGATGTCGGTATGTCATAAGTAAATTTTTACCAACAATAATTTATCGACATCATATTGACATCCATTCTTGGGTGTCAGCACGACATCGGTATGCCATCGCTCCCTTCTCGAAATAACTATGTTGTTTATTTACTTTTTAGTTTTCGTTAAAAAATATAAAAAACCCTATCGCTTCCACGTCGTCACTCTGGTCTCAACGTTGTCGCACGACTTCCACATCGCTACCCCTACGTCACCACCCAATCTCCAGTCACCATGTCATTGCTCTAGCCTCCATATCATCGCCCAATCAAAAAGCCACCCCCTTTAGATTGCAAGCTGCTCCGGTCATTACCCCGCCATCACATCACAAATCGTCGCGGTGCCTCATGATAACCGCAGTCCTCCACTTTGTCGGTTGTTGCCTTCTCTAGTTTATGTATTTAACGCTTGTTCACTCGATGCTTACTATCACGTTGTCAAATTGTTAAATTATCCACCACAACGAGGCTGTTAGATTGTTCCAATGATAAAAGTAAGAAAAATGATGTTGTCAGATTGTTACATCACAATGAGTTTGTTAGATTGTTCTAGCCACCCGCTATCCATAATGAATGTTTAGTGTATCATGAAATTGATTTTGTTAGAGATGAACGATATGCATTTCATTCTTAGAGAAAGTATTTTCCTAATATGATACCACACCGATACTTAACTTGCACTTAACAAGAAAACAATTTGGATTAAACATTCCAGAATTAACGTTAGAACGTATGCATCCATAACTCCATATTTATAGCTTTGGAATTATTTGCGAATTCCATTGTTTTAAAGTTGTTTTATAATAAAATTAATTACGTTATTGAAACTAATAATATCAATAAAGAAATTAATAATGCTATTTAAATTAATAATAAAATTAATATTGTTATCGAAATTCATTATAAAAAATAATGTTATTAAAATAAATATTAAAAATTGTAATGTTACTTAAAGTAATAATAAAATCAATAATGTCATTTAAATTAATAATGTTATTATAATTTATAATAAAAATAATAATAAAATTAGTTATGTCATTAATGTTTGGTTTTATTAAGAACTTTTTGCCTTAGCTAGAATAATGGTGTTTCTCAATTGTGAAGAATTACTGGATCTTATTAGGTAAAACTGTATTTGTATAGTCAATGCCATGTAATATATCATAATCATGTTTATCTCAACAGTATCAATTGTTTAACAGTCATTTTGAGCAATAAAGTCCTATGGTCCACCCAATAAGGGATTTTAGGCATAGTTTCAGAAATATGTAAGCATATATAATCATTGAATAACCTAAGTATGAAACAGTTTATTATGTATAGTAGTGTGTATCAATTTAGTTCAATAGGTTGTTGATAATGAAATAAGTAATATTTTTTATGAAACTCTTGTAATTAGTCCACTAATGAAATGTATAAAATTCCCAATCATGTATGTAAACGTCTTTTCACAGAACTAAGTTTGAAGCCAGTAAAACAACTTACAATAGTGGGGTATGCGTTAAAGACGATGAACAAAGTGATGATTTACAAGATTGTTATGGAGTGTTATAGGAAATAATTGAACTCACTTATTCTGAAATACCAAAGCTTAAAATATTTTTATTCAAATGCGGGTGGTTTGATAATACTCTTTATGTAGGAGTACATCGTATACATAAAGATTATTCTCTTGTTAAGGTAAACCATAAAAGGCGATATAAAGGAAATGATCCATTTGTGCTATGTAAGTTTATTATGCGCTTATCTTGCCATGAACAACAACAAGGACAACTAGTGGGCTGTCATTAAAACAAAACTAAGATGGTCATTCAATAGGGACATGATCATAACCGATGATCAGCCGTAGCAGAATGATAATGGGGACAATGAAATACTCCAAATAACAGATGATAGCGATGATATAAGACCACTTAACAATGAAGTTTTAATGGAATTAAATTAGCTGAAGATGTTTGTAATGACTGGCCTTTTCGTCCCACAAATGTCGACATAATACATCGACGGTATTCACGTGTCGAACACTTAATTTCAGAAAGACAGATTGTTAGGGTAAATAAAAAGAAAAAAACGAACAAGGAAGGAAGAAAATAACATCTGAATCTCACAACTGGACGATAATATATAATATGAAAACAGTACAAAGGGTTAACCCAAGATACAATGTAATTTCAGAGTTACTAGCCTAAGTACTAACATCAGCCTAAGTAGTTATAATAGCATGACCTCACAATTGCTGATATATACATACTAGTAATGCAGCGGAAATAAAATACAACGTCGGTGAATGGAAGAATCGAGCTAATCTCTCGAAACCCCAAAGAATATCAATGAAAACCTACCTTTTTCAGACTGCCCGAAGGAGCACTCGAGGAATTAAGGGAAAGATAAAACCACAAATCGGGCATAAGTTTGGTGTGATAAGCTCAAGAAATATGGGCCCATATAACGATAACTTTTGAGATAGTTCAAATCAGCTTTACAGTTTTCCCCTCAAAAGGACCAAATCGTCTAATAAGTAAAAAAGTCGATATAATAGATAATGTCGGGTGTAGAATATAAATCAAAAAATAATTGTACTACTTGCATCTCACAACACAACAATATTAGAAGTACAAATAAAAATGTTAAGGTACGTTCGCATATGGATTTCCATTGGAGGTCTCCTTGGTACATCGAGGTCAGCCTCCTGACATGAGTCGGAAACTACCTTCCAAAACCACATATATCTCTAGATAAAATATATCGTAAAGTAAGCATAACTAGTTCACGCCTAAACACGTAATACCGAATACCCTCAACTCCCATATGCCTCAATCGAAAGCATATCAAGATATTTGGAGTTGATGTACCCTTGGGTTAGCTAAACCGACTAGTTACGCATCATACTTTGTTTTCTACCTTTTTTGATGGTGAAGTCACATTTAGCATCTCAACACATGAGCCTTCATCACTCAATCAAATCTCGAATCTCTTTATAGATTCTAACATCTCAACACACAAGCCACCATCACTCGAATAGTTCATGAATCTCTCCATGGATTCCAGCATAAGTCGTCCAACGAATACTAACTCTGTCCTCTCTCTTGGAATAATCCTAAAGATAGACAATACGCTCGCTAACATTGTTTGAAATGCTAATGCTAACAAGCTTGGACTTAACCTTAGGATAGACAGTTCAACTCTCTAACATTTCACTCCATAACTACTTCCATAACACAAAACTCATATATCGGTTTTAAAGTGGTACGGTTTTGAGTCATCTCACATAAGTACACTCCCCTGCTTATCGGTCTCTTTAAAACCAAATCGATGAATTCATGGTTTACTTAACTCCGGTTCTTTTAGAATTAAACAGACAATGCATAAGGGTAGAGGTCGTCTCTTATCTGGACGAATTTCCTTATCTCTTGTGCTAGAAGAGCAAGATGAGTTCATATGTAGGGTATAACATTACCAAGAGGATAACCGTACCATATAAATCTCGTATTTCTTCTAGATACTTCCTAAGGTAATTTTTGGTCAAATTCAATAGGAATAAAATGATTGCATATGGAAATCAAGTCTCGTATGCTTATCACCATTTTCGACCTTTTCAACTTACATTATCCCCGGTCAAGAGTAAAGCCAGTTAGGTTAGAGCACTGGTTGCATCAAAGCCCTACCTTGACACTTCATTCTTAACTCTCATAGGTAGAATAAGTCTACATTTTCAACTTTTAGTGCTTAGATAGGAGTAAATACTTTCTATAAACGAGTAAACACACAAAAACGGTTAAATAATACAAGGGACTTCTAATCCCTATATTTTCAAATAATACTTCATTATAAATACTTGTGTATATATTTAAAATACCTTTATAAATGATATATACATGCATACTACTACTTCACTATTCATTTCTACTCTTTTCATTCTTTAAAATGATTTATTTCTTATCCCTAAGGTATAAGAATATTCACAAATCACTTAACAAGATTTCCCTCTTTAAAATATAATCAAAGAGGTTAAAAACAAACATTACTAAAACATTGTTACTATAAACCCATTCTCTCTTATAACTTAAACCTTTACTTTTTCTATCCATTTTACAAAACATTCCATGCTTATCATTATCTTTAAAATACTCATTTTAAAGAACAAAGTTTATTCCAAAGTATATTCAAAAGGGTTAAAAACAATGTTACTTAAGCATTGTTTACTATCAACCAAACACCATTTTATACGTAACATTATCTTTAAAATACTCATTTGAAAGATCTACTTATATTCAAAAGTATATTCAAATGGGTTAAAAGCAAATGTTACTTAGACATAGTTTACTATAAACCCAAAACTATTTTAAACTTAACATACTTTTTCAAACTTATATATATAAATACTTTAACATACTTATAAATAGCTTCTGAATTTATATAAAATATTATGTAAAAGTAATAAATTTAGAAATTACTATAATAACCATTTTAAGCAAATGTTACAAAATAAACCATTTCCTTTAAAAATTCATAAATAATTATTAAAAATGTATTTAAACTTAAAACCACTTTTAAAATACCTCAAAACCTGCTACTAAATATTCTTAAAACGATCTCATAAAAATTAATAATTTAGGTATCATTTTAAACTCATTTAAAATAAAAAAAGTGGCTTAAAATGACACAACACCAAACAGTGCAATAAAAGTCATAAAATGTTGTTGTAGGTCAAAGAAAACATTTATAAGAGTTGTAAAAGACACCGGATAGGGAGCATGTTCAAAAGACATGAAAGTTTGAGGCCAGTTTTCTCTATCCAATAAAGGTATTTAAATCTAAATTTTTTAGTTAAGTATTATAATTCGACTACACAAAAACCATGCAAAGAAACCCCTAAGATAGCTTCCAAAATGATATTAAAAATTCTCAGAAACAAGCTATTCAAAGTGCTCATATGTGACTTTCTCGCTACTAAATTTTGCCACTTTGTTCAACTAGTTATGAAATGATCTAGACTCAATTTTTCTTAAAGTAAGAATTATACATAGACTACTTATATAAAGAAATCCCCAAGGATGTCTTTCCAAAACAATACTAAAAATGCTAAAAATAAGGCATTTACAAAGTGCTTATATTGGGACCTTTCTCGCTATAAATTTTGCAGCTTTGTTCTACAAGTTCTGTACTTTTTCAAACCACTTCCTCCCTGTCCCATACATTACTATAAGTGTAGAGCACAACCAAAATTATTATTTTATAATATATTTACATATAACCATTTAAAGCAAGTTAAACACAAGGGATTTACAAAGTGCACTTATAGTGACTCTTTCGCTACAAAATTTCACATACGCACATTTCCACATCACATACAACCACATCAAACATGTAAACACAAAGTCTAGGTCATGATACATGTTTTATAGGGTAATAGAAGTGATTATACTACATATAAAGTTGTCACTTGCTTTCCAAAGCATGGGGATAATTTGCATTAGTTTTTTACTTTAACTTTGTATTTACACAACAAACATATATACACAATACATAAACTTAAATGGTGAATTAACTCACTTAAACTTTTTCTAACATAAAGCATAAGCCATCTTGAACACATGAACACTTCCTACCATCACAAAACAAGCAAAGACTCCTTTTTTCCTTCATATTTTCTCTCGGCCACTCTTGCTCCTCTAAATTGCTCAAGGCCTCAATGGGTTGGGGGTGTTGTGCTCCTCTTCTTCAAGATTTGTATTGCTTTTCCATGCTCCTATGTTGTGCTAAGGCCTTTGACAAATTTTGGTGGAGTTTGGGCTTCATTTTGACTTGATTTGAGAAAGTTAAAGATAAGAGAGAACAGGATGAAGAAACTAACCTTTTGTTCATAACTTTGTAAAATGATCTTGTGAACTTATGGAGAGTTTAAGTAGAGTTATTCAATAGGTCACCCTACCCTCCTAAACATCCTATGGAAGGTCACCAAGCACCCTTTTTCCTATGTGCTTCTACCACCAAAATATCTCCTTACACACAAATATCTTCTACCCCATGACATCACGAATAACATTTGGTTAGCCATAAACCCAAAAATATTTTTAGTTGCTGATTAATTCCATATTAATGTATTAGACATGCCCAAAAGGTTCGA
The DNA here is from genome assembly GCA_030737815.1 of Allium fistulosum. Classification (NCBI taxonomy): domain Eukaryota; kingdom Viridiplantae; phylum Streptophyta; class Magnoliopsida; order Asparagales; family Amaryllidaceae; genus Allium; species Allium fistulosum. Next base: position 871,668,780 of record CM060903.1, on the reverse strand, counting down.
ACAACATTTATCAAAAAAAGCCGCTTATCAATAAAACGATTTCGGTCACATTATTGATATTTCTACGAACTATTTATTTTTATAAACATATTTCAAAAACAAGTTTACCTTCATGTGTTATTAATTAAAAGGGGTTTAACATGGTATAAAATCTATTTGATCACATTTAACCAAGGTTCAAATATTTAAATAATTTATATATTTAAATACAAAGTGTTCAAAATACCATACCGTTACATTCTCCCTCACTTAAAACATTTCATCCCCGGAATTCCAACATGACCATTCAATAAAAGAAACAAGAACAATTCAATACTCAACAGTATTCAAAATTATTAGCAAACAAAGCGCCCGATTTGCCTAGGTCCAAACAACCCTCTCATCGTACAAGGATGATAAATAATCTACTAAGCATACTTATGCTCAACAACCTTGGGTTATTACTTAGACGATGATTAAAGCTACCCTAGAAAAAATCAAAGAGTCATTCCATGAACTCTCCATAAGCCAACAAAACTTAATAAACATAAGATTAAGCCTATACATATTCATGGATCATCCGTATGTAATATCTGGTCTGACCACTTACTCGATTACTAAAATTTCACTTCCAAACTAGTGTAGATCACTTGACTTGTCTAGTGCCGACTCTGATCAGGTTCCCTGATTAGAAACTTATGTTTCTCTTATATAGCCATATACTATGGTAGAAAACCTGGGGACCATATCAAGAATCTAGTTCAAGCATTCTTCATTAAGAATCAAGTGAAAAATTCTTGCTCAATCCGATGTAAATCACCTAAAAACTATGTACTTGAATTCTAGATCAAGAACATTCATGCGAATAAAATAATCTACGTACAACTTACATATTTTATTCTATTGGTTTCTTTAACTATACCAATAACTTTATATATCACATTCATTTAGTAACGACCTATCGTTTAACTTGGATCGATGTGGTTTTCGAATATCCAATTCGGAAATCCGATCCCGGTCTCACCGAAATCCAAAACGTTTCTTAAAGTCCAAGTTGTTTTAAGGTTTAAACAATTCAATTTATATTCAGAATAACATATTCACACAGATAGATTATTCACATTATCACAGATATATAACATATTCACACAGCAGCACAATCGCATATCAGAGATATCACATAATCCAAATCATTCAATATCATTCAATCATCCATAAGCAAGATTAATTAGTCATACCATTTTTAATTTATTTAAATAAATTAAATTAATTACTTCAATCACTTTTAAATCCTGCTTACTTAACATTAATTAATTACAACCCAATTAATTAATCATCATTTAATTATCTATCTTAATTAATCATCCTTAATTAATTATTCTTTAATTACATTAAGTAATTAGCCTTTAATTAATTGCATAAATTAATTATCCTTTAACCATTCACATTAATTAACCTTTAATTACTCCCATTAATTAATTAATTACATTAATTAACAATCCTTAATTACATTAATTAATTACCCTTTTTATTAACCACATTCAGTAATTATACTTAATCAATTTTTAAAGTGCAAACAGTATATCATTCAATACTAAAATCATTTATGAAGCATTTTAAAAACATAACTCAAATTTATAAACATTTATAAAGATATAACTTTATTTATAAAATGTTTCATAAAAACTTACTTCATGTTAATACTCGTATAATACTCTACTACATCCTAAGTGTATGTACAAAACATCAAATTCATTTTACTTTCTCAAATTCATATGAAGGCCTAAAATAAATCTGGGTCTTAAAATCGGGTCAACCTTTTGACTTCTTTATCTGTCGAGGTAGGCAAGTAGCTATGAAGAGCAGGATACTGGTACCCAAATTTAGGCCTAGAGTCTACTTTCCATAGACACACCTAAGGTAAAGACGTTTATTAATTTGTCAAATCACATCGAATGATTACTTAACATAGATGTCCAAACCAATCTATAACATGCGTTAGCTTACTACATTCTTAATTCAAGAGTTACAAATTCAACTTTATGTTTTCATAAACATTTAGCTTCTAACAAATGAAAACTACCAAACAAACACATCATAAAATGATGAACATACCACACTGTCCTAACTATATAGGATACATGCATCATAAAATAACTTATCAAACTTTCACTTATTCATTAGACGCACTTCACTATAAAGAGAAAATAGGAAAAGGTTTTATAATTATCTGGGCTATGCCACTTCCACTCGAGCTCCCTACATAACCTAAAAACTTTGTAATACAGAAAGCTCGTATCAAAATCTGATTTAACCAAAGCTAGTATACATTTCACTACTCTGTATTTTATATCAAACTCCTTTAAAAAAACTTAAGAACTAAATACTCAAGTTTTATTTCAAATCATTTGAATTAATAATATATACATATACCTTTTTGTATATAAAATCTTACTTTTTGGATTAAATCAAAATCATTTTCAAAGCTATATTAAATACCTCGTATAATATTACTATTCTAATCAAATTTCATAAACCAATTTCCCAAATATTTACTTTACAATCTATAGAGAATACGCAAATAGATCAAGTAACACCAAAATGATACCAAGGCAACAGGTTCTACCAAGGTGTACTATATATCCCCTTACTAAGAAAGGTGATACTCATGAGAAGTGCTTAACAACCGAACATATCTCTCGCCCATTTTTAGCTATTTTCGAACCACTTTAACTATCTAACATAAAAATAATTTATTCCTAAATTGATTCGCTGATTCTGAGAGCAACCTCAAACTCGAACAAATCTTAAAACTATTTTCAGGATTTTAGTATTCACAAATACTTTCAAATAATATCGTCATTATTTTCTCCAAAATCTTAGAAACCATTTTCAAAGTCATCGGGATTTAAGTTCTCAAAATATTAGTTTAAATCCTCTTTGTTTATAAACTATATTTATATAAACCATACTTAGAAATTTATACTAAACTTATTTTATCATGATAAACTCCTAACCCCATCATTACTACCAAACGCCTTATAGTCAAACTATGAAATTCAATTCACAAGATGTTCGTTTCGATGCACCTGCAAATAATGTCTACCCAACCTTTGTAGTAAAAGGGTAAACTACTCGTAAACTGGTCTAACGTAAATCAACAATCAATAGACGATAGTAAATGCTCATAAACTGACCGAGCATGACTAATCTATCAACAAATGATAGCAATGCTCATAAACTGGCTGAGCATGAATAATCTACCAACAAATGATAACAATGCTCATAAATTGGTCGAGCATGACTAATCTAATAAATAAAGGATAATAAATGCTCATGATTAATCCTTGTATTAATTAAACTACACTTACAATTCAAACTTATATAAAGTACCTATGTATAAGATCTTTTAATTTTTCATAGTTGAAATACCTTTAAGGCATACATTTATAATCATTACAAATATGCACTCGTATATATAATACACTCAACTCATTCTAGGGCATCGCTTACTCTATCGCTCATGATTTATAACCAACCAAAGCCAAGGTTCTCACTTAATCTTCAACTCTGATACCATGCTATAACGACCAGCCGTTGCAACCCTCAACTTTAGACACTAATACATCCACAGTATTCACATGTCAAATACTTAGTGCCATAAAGACAGATTGTTAGGATAAATAAAAAGAAAACGAACGAGGAAGAAAGAACAAAACATATGAATCTCACAATGAGATGATAATATATAATATCAAAATAGTATAAAGGGTTACTCTAATATACAATGTAATTTCGGAGTTACTGGCCTAAGTACTAACATCAGCCTGGACAGTTATAATAACCCGTCCTCACAATTGCTTATATATACATTTTAGTAGTGTAATGGAAACAAAATACAAATGTAGATGAATGGAAGCATCCAGCTCACACCTAAAGCTCCAAAGAATATCAACAAAAACCTTCCTTTCTCAGACTGCTTGAAGGAGCACCTGAGGATTAAGGGAAAGATAAAACCATGAGTCAGACAAAATTTTAACATAAGAAACTTAAGAAATATAAGCCCGTATAACAGTATCTTTTGAGCCTGTTGAATCATCGTAATGGTTTTCCCCTCAAAAGAACCAAAATCATCTAATAAGTAAATAATGTGGATAATTTCTAAGATGTAGAATATAAATCAAAAAATAGATGTGCTACTTGCATCCCACAGCACTACAATATTAGAAGTACAACTAAAATCCCTAAGGTATGTTCACATATGGATTTCTGTTAGAGGTCTCCTCTGTACATCAAGGTCGGCCTCCTGACAAGGGTCAGAAGCTACCTTCCAAAAAAATGTATATATCTAGATAAAATATATCACAAAAGTAAACATAGCTGGCCCACGCTCGAGCACATGATATTGAATACCATCAACTCCTACATGCCTTAATCGAAAGCATCTCTAGATATTTGGCGCTGATGTACCCTTGGGTTAGCAAAACCCACCAACTATGCATCCTACCTTATTTTCTGTCATTTCCGATAGTGAAGTCACATTCAACATCTAACCACATGAGTCTTCATCACTCGAACAGATCTTGAATCTCCCCATGGATTCCAACATCTCAGCACATGAGACACCATCACTCAAATAGTTCACGAATCTCTCCATGGATTCCAGCATAAGTCATCGACAAATGTTAATTATGCCCTCCCTTAGAATCATCCTAAAAGTAGACAGTACCCTCGCTAGAATTTTTGGAAATATGAACGGTGAACTCTCCCTTAGACTTAACCTTTGGATATATAGTTTAACTCTATAACATTTCACTCCATAACTGCTTTCGTCACACAGTACTCATGTATCAATTTTGAAGTTCTTATGGTTTCAATTCACATCATATAAGTACACTCTACCACTTATCGGTCTCTTCAAAACCAAATCAATGAATTCACGGTTAACTTAACTCCAGTTCTTTTAGAAATAAACAGGTATTGCATAAGGGTACATATCATCTCTTATCCGGATGGATTTCCTTATGTCTTGTCCTAGAATAGCAGACCAGTTTATACGTAGGGTATAGCATCATCGAGAGGATAACCGTACAGTATAAATATCGTGTTTCTTCTAGATATTTCCTTAGTTAATTTTTAGTCAAATAATATAGGAATAAAAACAATCCATATGAAAATCAAGTCTCGTATACTTGTAACTGTTTCGGACCTTCTCAACTTATGTTATCCCTCGATGAAGAGTGAATCCATGTAGGTTGAGCACTGGTTGCATCAAAGCGCTACCTTGACACTTCATTCCTAACTCTCATAGATAGAAAAAGTCTGTTTTGTTGGCTTCTAGTGCTAATTATAGGAGTAAATACTTTCCATAAATGAGTAAACACACAAATACGTTAAGTCACAAAAGTGGCTTCTAATCCCCATATTTTCAAATAATACTTCATTATAAATACTTGTACATGTATTTTAAATACCTCTATAAAAGTTATATACATGTGTACTACTTTTTAACTATTTATTTCTACTCTTTTCATTCTTGGAAATGTATTCATATGCTTATCTCTAAGGTATAGGAATATTCACAAACCACTTAACAAAATTTCCTACTTTAAAATATAATCAAAAAGGTTAAAAACAAATGTTACTAAAACATTGTTACTATAAACCATTTCTTTCTTATAAGTAAAACCTTTACTTTTTCTATCTTTTTTCCAAAACATTCAATACTTGTCATTATCATTAAACTACTCATTTTAATTAATAAAGTATACTCAAATGGCTAAAAACAAATGTTACTTGAATATTATTTACTATAAACCTAAAACCATTTTATAATTAACATTATCTTTAAAATACTCATTTTAAAGATCTACTTATATTCAAAAGTATATTCAAATGAGTTAAAAACAAATATTACTCAAACATTATTTACAATAAACCCAAAACCATTTTATACTTAACATACCTTTTCAAACTTATGTGTGTGTGTGTGTGTGTGTGTGTATACTTTAAAAATACTTATAATATGTTTTAAATTTATACAAAATATTATGTAAAAGTAATAGATTTAGAAATTACTATAAAAACCATTTTTAAAAAATGTTACAAAATAAACCATTTCCTTTAAAAATTCATAAATAATTATTAAAAATATATTAAACTTAAAACCACTTTTAAAATACCTTAAAACCTGCTACTACACATTCTTAAAAGATCTCATAAAAATAAATAATTTAAGCATCATTTTAAACTCATTTAAAATCACAAAAGTCGCTTAAAAAACACAGCACTAAACAGTGCCATTGAAGCCCAAAATTGCAGTCGTGGGTCAAAGACAACATTTATAAGTGTTGTAAAAGATATTGGACAGAGAGCATGTTCAAAAAGCATGAAAGTTTGAGGCCGGTTTTTGCTATAAAAATAATGGTTTTAAGATATGAAAATTTTAAAATAAGTAGTATACTCATAGTACTTAAAAACATGCAAAGAAACCCCTAAGGATATTTTTCAAAATAATATTAAAAATTCCTAAAAACAAGCTATTCAAAGTGCTCATATAGTGACCTATCGCACTACTAACTTTTGCCACGTTGTTCAACCAATTATGAAATGATTTAAACTCAATTTTTTTATAATAAGAAGCATACATAGAGTACTTATGAAAGCAACAAAAAAACCCTAAGGATGCTTTCAAAACTGTATTAAAAATTGCCAAAAATAAGTCATTTACAAAGAGCTCATATAGCGACCTTTCTCGCTATAACTTTTGCAACTTTGTTCTACAAGTTCTATAATTTTTCAAACCACTTCCTCTCTCTCCCATACACTACTATAAGTGTAGAGCATTACCAGAATATTTTTTTTACGATATATTTACATACCATTTTAAGCAAGATAAACACAAGGGGTTTACGAAGTGCACTTATGGCGACTCTTTCGCTACAAAACATTCACACGCACGCACACACACTCACTCTCTTCCACATCACATACAACCACACCAAACACGAAAACACAAATTCTAGGCCATGATACATGTTTTAGATGGTAATAAAATTGAGTATACTACATATAAAGTTGTCACTTACTTCCCAAAGTAAGGAGGGTCCAAAAGTTATAACTTGCATTAGTTCTTTACTTTAACTTTATAATCACACAAAAAACATATACACATAATATATACACTTCAGTGGTGAGTTAACTCTACAAAACCCTTGTTAAATCAAGCACAAGCCATTTAGAACATATTAACACTTCTTACCATCAGTAAACAAGCCAAAGGCTCCACCTTTCCTTCATATTTTCTCTCAACCACCCATGCTCCTCTAAATTGCTCACAGCCTCAATGGGTTGGGGGTGTTGTGCTCTTCTTATTTAAGATATATGTTTCTTTTCCATGCTCCTACGTTGTGCTAGGACCTCTGCCAAAGTTTGATGGAGTTTGGGCATCATTTGACTTAATTCGAGAGAGTTAAAGAAAAGAGAGGTGAGGATTAAGAAACTAACCTTTTGTTCATGAATTTGTAAAATGATTTTGTGAACTTATAAAGAGTTTAAGTAGAGTTATTCAATAGGCTTCCCTATCCCCTAAACCTCCTATGGAAGGTCACCAAGCACCCCTTTACCATATGTTCTATCACTAAAATATCTACTTACACATAAATATCTTATGCCCCAAGACAATACCAATATGCATTTAGTTAGCCATAAATCCAAAAATATTTTCAGTTGTTACTTAATGGTACATTAATATATTAGAAATGCCCAAAAAGTTCGATCATTTACTGAGAAAAAAGACGTTTACGATAAAATGATTTTCGGTCACATTACTGATATTTCTTCGAATGGTTTATTTTTGTAAACTTATTTCAAAACAAGTTTACCTTTATGTATTATTAATTAAAAGGGGTTTAACATGGTTATAAAATCCATTTAATCACATTTAACTAAGATTCAAATATTTAAATAATTCAAACATTTAAATACGAAGTGTTTAAAATTTCGAGTCGTTACAATGTCAAGGTTAAAGATGATGAGGTCAAAGTTAATGAATATGTGTATGATGATAATTTGTAAAAGATGATATTGATAATGATGTTGACAATTGGTAGATTATGTATAATTTATTGAAATGTTGTTTTTGTATATGCATGTTACTTTCAATTTTATTTGTTTGTTGTGACAATTAAATGTACGATTTTTAAATTTTAGGTCTATACACATTGAAACCAAATCTATTATATTCTTGTTTTTATAGTGAAGTTGCTAATCGCATTTTTATATTCACTCATTTATGCTGTAACATAATTCAAATTTGTTCTAATTACTGGCTATACTAGTTGCATGTCATTGTAAAACAAAAGCTACTTATCCATTATTATATCATATGCATATCTATATATGTATTATCATAATAGATATTTCTAGTCGACGTCATTGAGTACATAGTCGTAGTAGCTCCTCATCAGGTCAAGGTGGATCCTACTCATTAGAGCATGGTGAAACCCACTCAGCTATTGATGTTACGAGTCTATCCACTCATGCATTTGAGATGGACTCTTCCTCTGTCTAATGAGTTGGTGACTTTCAGAAAGAATGAGGATCGTGGTGAGCGAGTAATTACTTGTTTGGATACAGTTGAAATCATACACACACTAACATTAATACATATACACTCACACACATACATATATATACACAAGTATATCTAATAATTTACTAATTAAATATGCATACATGCATATGTACAGTTTGATTTCACCAACATCGCTACATTCGATGCCATCCATGAAGGCTTGTTTGTACGGATCACAGCATTCTGGCCCATATTTAGTGACATTCCCATTGACACCAAGACACTCATCTTTCAGGAATTTATATTAATATAATTTTACCACACAACACACTATATAAATATGTGGTCATTTTATTCGTAATATATTTAGTTTACATTTGCAAAGGAAATTTTCTTAGGGAGATAACATTTCTAAAGAAATTTGAGAAGGACTTGGGAGACCATAGCATCCAAAAAATATCGGTAATGGATGTATGGTATGCACAAGTATGGAAAAAAGCATATATCCCTTGCTCATGAGATATACAAAAAGTTCTTACAGTATTAGGGGATAAAGAATTCAAAACGAAAACGAAACGAAATGCTGAAATAAGGAATAGAAATCCTAGGTTGCATAGCGGTGGCTTTAGATCATACGTAGATCATCATAACGATCTAGTATATATTTACTTGTTAAATTAATTTAACATTTAAATAAATCAAAATAAGCCTATACGATAATGTACTTGATTCAAATTACAGTACAAAGAGCATCATAATGAGTCGATATCTTAGCAAGAAGATTAGGTCATCAGATGGGTCCATAGCTAATAGCTGGGTATATGATGTTTCCACTGAGTTTGTGGTAATTTATGCATAAAAATTCATTCAAATAATATTTTCATATATATACACGTAAAAAATTCTAATGAATACGTAAAATGCAAAATAGGGAAAATACTAGGATAGGATTGAGGAGCATCAAATTAAAGGTGTGGAGATAATAAGAGAAATGGACGAAGAGGTATTCAACGCACTCAGAAGAGTTATTACCAAAAGGGCAGATCGTAAGCCCAACTACGACAGTATTCCTAAGGTAATAACCTAAACATTCTCTACATACATATGGTATTAAGTATAGATGTATACAAAATTATATATATATATATATATATATGTATGTGTGTGTGTTTTGTATACTTTATGTATGTATACATTGGTTATAAATCCCAATAACCATATGTGTGTGGATGTGTGTATGTATTTATGTATATGTATGTATGTATGTATTTTATACGCATGCTTAGTATAATTATTTAACTTAATCTTCATTTTCTACTAAATTTTATAAATTGCCGTTTAAAAAATAAATTGAGCTTGATAAAAAATGTAATCAAAAAAATATAAATAAGTTAATTATAAATTTTGTTTTAATAAATTAAAGAAATTTATTTGAGTTATAATATAGATTTTGTTAAGTCACCCAATAAATTACCAACTACATAAGTCAAACTACTTGTAACGACCCAGAATTTTCGACCCCGAAAATTCCAGATAGTTAAGAAAAGAAGAAAGAGATAGAAGAAGAAGAAACAGAACTCAACACAGATTCTCACATTCGCAGCGGATAAAATATAATACCAAATAGAAGCAGTTTACAAAAGAATACCATATCAGTCAATTTTCATTTTAATACATCAGAGTTATACATATACAAAATCACTGGATATATACAAATCAACATATCCTAGATAAACAGAATATATCACAGCGGAAACACTTCATACGTTCCTGCTATCTAGCTCGTCTCCTGAGCTCCAGAACATCCTTACCTGAAAATCTGTAATACTCGGTCTGACCCGAGCATTACCAAAAAGTAACACCCGGGTCAGGCTAGAAACCAGCGTGAGTAAACCCATATAATTTTAAATATTGAGTTCAAATTTAAAAGAAACCCGGGTAACTCATATTCCCATTATGAGTTCATAACTTATTATATCCAAAGCTCATTACACAAACAATCATTAAATATCCTTACCCAGTTTCAAAGGTCCAGTTTACTCAAAATATTCCATTCCATCCCATTTTTTCACATATCAAATCTTATAAAGAATCATAGTAGATTATAAATCGAAGTGGTTTCGGTATTTACTGACACCCGACCCCGATCTCTTTGAAATCCAATTGCCATCTTTAAAACCAAGTTGTTTTAATGGTAGAACAATTCAATTCTAATTTCTATATTCACAATAACACGAATAGATAATTCATATCATCGTAATTCAACCAAAGCCCCAATATTACAGATCAGCACATATCTCATATTAGAGATAAACAATTCAAGGCATTCAATAACAATAAGCCATCCATAAGCAATGATCTATTAATCACATTATCTCAAATAAATTTACAATGAATTAAATTAATTACTTTTATAATCACTTTATTGATTAATTACCCTTAAATTAATCAGCCCTTAATTACATCACTAATTACATGAATTAATGATTTTCTAATTATTTCTTTAATTATTAATCATATTTAATAATTATTCTTTAATTAACCATATTCATTAATCCGCCTTGATTAATCACATTTATTAATTTCTAATCATTAATTAAAAGTCTTACTTATCTAATTAATGATTCTTAATTATAAATAAATTAATCTTCTAATTAATTATCTAAAAATCCCTTAATTACTAAATTTTTTTTAAAGCTGTTTTAACAAGCTACCTCGGGTTCAACCCGATCCATACTCGAAACTGGCCTCGAGAATTTTTTTCAAAATCTTGTTTAAATTGAAAGTTAAAATTCTGGAAACAACTACCCTCTCGTACCAAACCGAGGATTCACTCGAGCATCCTCTTCAAAATCACGAGCTAATCTTCGAGCCATCGTCCCAAACCAGCACCACAACCCAAACAATTGATACAACCTCCGCTGCGCACATGCACACGCGCCGGAAACCTCTCCGACCATCAATGCACCCTTCGGCACATCATCCAACATCGTAGCAAACCTCTCCAATCATCAAACCACCATCATAGGCCTCGATTCAAAATCGAGTATCCTAGATGAACTGACACACAAAAACACCATCAGCAAAACCCTTCGACCACGCTGCTCCGACCACTAGAGGTCGATCGACTCTGGCCACACCCTGTCGATCATCCAAGCCACCATTTCCCGGAGTTTCAAACCACTCGATCAACTCTAGACGCTGCATCACTCCCAAACCAGACTCGACCCAAAGTTAGGTTTAAAAACACAAATTACCTCCTCAGCGTCGCCTCGATGCCCTGGAACATCTCCTGTCATTTTTCCTAAGCACCCCATAACTCCTACTGTCTCCAGTTGAAACCCCGAGCCTTCACTACTCCTTGATCGCCAGAGAAAGCCTCAAAACCAATTTCCAGATATCACCAAAATATTCATTCAATACATCCTTAAAATTTGTGATTTCGATTTTAAAAATCCTAACTTTCTATGTTGATTCAAGTTATAATCCTGAAACAACAGATTAAAACATTTGATTTAACATGTTTTTAACATCTCTACTGTATTTTACATATTCCAGCATAGTTTCAATCTTTGAATACTTGAATCTATTTATACATCTTTATTTATGTATAAACGACGAGCATGTTTAGTTTGAAATCCAAGGCCTAACCGTAATTTGTTAAGGTGATTTTGAATTTTGAAGTTAATTCTAAATTTGTATCTGTAAACAGAGTTGAAGATGAATATAGTTGACATTCATAACTTTATATATTCATATACCCAAGAATCCATAAACATACAAGCATAATTATACCATGTAATAGATTTAAACAGGTATCAGTTTATTTTATCAGGATTTTTAAAACAGGAAGACAAGCCTGGGAAATGTTTTTTTTTAAATTTTATACCATATAAATATACATTCCTGTATTCAAATATGCATCACAGTTTCACTTCACAATTTACAAGCAAATATCAGGTTTAAAGGGTGTTTACTAACTTCTAATTGATGATCGAGGATCTAAACCCAATTTAGTTGTTTTGAATCAAACAGAGACAATTTATCCATACACACATTTTTCCACAACATACTTTAAGTACTCATCACTTGAAATCAAGATTTAACAGATTTAAGCTTCTACAAAGGTAGTTTACTCACCTAAATACTGTTGAAACAGAAAACAAAGGTTGTTGAAGAGCTGGAATTTGAATTCTTGAAAATCTTCCCTGCCTTGATTGAATTGTTTGAGTTTGTAAAGTAAAGAGGTTATTTTATTTTTCTCAGGTTTACTTCTAAGTTTAAACCAACAAGTTAAAATAAGATGATGTATATATATGTATAGAAATGGCTTTAAACAATGGTAGTAGCTTCTGGTACAAGCTTTCATCAATATGGGTCAGAGATTTTTACTCTTGGAGGATGAAATGAGATTTTGTAATGTGTACTAGAGATAATATCATTAAATGCTTGTCTCCTTCAATCTACAAACTTATACTTTACCTTTTGTTTAAATTTCGTATGTACCTGAACATCTTAGTATATATATATATTTATACCTTTTCAAGTGTACATAATTATTTTATACTTCCTGTACAAGCATGAAAATATGATTCCTTTTATTCTTTGTTTGTTCTTGCCTACATAATTACTTATAGGTCACATACAAGATGCTTCCAGCCTTGAATCTAAATGCTCTTTCCAGAACTATCAATTGTATTCATTTATCTTGCTTGCTACATGAATATGTATTTTCCCTTTTATACTTATCCTATATTTTACCTGAGCAAACATGAATATATTTATTCTTTCTTTCCCTTTTTGTTTTATTGCTTTGTATTGACTTTTTGACATGTGTTTACTTTATATTTATCTTATATATATTGTACATAGATATTTACTTTGTTGTCTTGTTTCATACTCTACATACATTTATTTTACTTATTATGTAGATACATTTGGTTTGTATTTTATTTTGCCTTATATATTTACTTCTATCTTAACTTAAATATTTATTTATATTTTTCCAAATTCTTTTTCTAACATATCTATCTACTCTTAATTAAAACAATTTACTTATTTTTATACTTGTCAATATCATATTCCTTAAGTCCATGTATTTATATTTGTTTAAAAAAAAAATAAGTTGTGTTAGTCAATTTCATTAAAGATTTAGTAAAATAATACTGCCAAAAACCTTGGGTCGTCACATTCCTCCCCCCTTAGAACTTTTCGTCCTCGAAAAGGAACGAAGCCAGATTTATTGAAAATGCTTAAAATCAGATAAATTTTCTTTGATCATTTTTAAACTACTTTAAAAATCTATATAATATTTCTAAAATAGTTTTTATAAAAATACCTTATAACTCGATGTTTCGACAAGTCTATCCTTGTACTCACAGAAATTCGGTCATACGTTGATCGGGCGTATGGCTGAAAATCTATAAGTGCTTGGTAAACCCATTTCAACACCCAGTGAGAATACTATAGAAAATAATTTTATTGAAAATATAGAAAACAGTTTTGAAATAGAGAAAATAGCTTCGGTGAGAATGCTTTGGAAATCATCACACCCATCCATGGTCGCAGTTACATCCTGGGTTACGTTGCCATCGCAGTAAAAGTCCATGTAACTGATTTCACCATGAAACCTACAACAGATCGCAGTTACATTTCAAGGTTACGTTGTCGTCGCAGCAAAAGTCCATGTAACTGTTGGCTCTCAGCGGCACACACGATTTTCGCTGTCAAAATGAAACTTCTCCACTCTCACATAGGTCGTAGTCTACCGATGTAAAATCAAACATAGATTGTTGGCTCTCAGCGACACACACGACTTTCGCTATGTTACCATAGTGTCGCAGTCTACCGATATAAAATCAAACGTAGAATGTTGGCTCTCAGCGGCACACACGACTTTCGCTATGGTCTGCAGTAGATCGCAGTGACATCGAGTTACACTGTCGTTACAGCATAACCCAATTGCCCCTGTAGGCACCAGCCCCTCGACTTTCGCTACACAATAATCCTCACGAACTAGTTTTGTGTAACAACCCTGTATTTTGTGATTATTTTAATTGTATATTTTGGTTATTTTAATTAATTTCCTGATTTAAATACTTTATTTTATTTATTAAAATGAATAAATTTTGTTATTTTAAATATAAATTTTGATTTTGATGTGAATTAGAATTCCAAACATGACTAAAAAGAATATTTTCCAAAAAAGTGAATTTTGGTCAATATGGTCAAACTTTGACTTTTAATTTAGAAATTTGAAAGTTTGAAAATTTGAATTTTATCTTTTATTATGAAAGTAAATAAAATTTTAAGAATAATGCTTTTCGTTTCGTTGAAATCTGATTTATAATGTGAAAGTTATGCCTTTTTCAATATTGTGTGTAATTTGCTGTATTTAACAAATTGTTTATTTTAAATTGTATAAATAATATTTTATTTGGTCATGTAATGTTCTAATTTATATTTATATGGGTAAAATAACATGTTGTGCATATATTTTGATTTTAAAACATTTTTTAAAAGTATAATTGACATTTTCCGGTGTTAGTTGTATTTTGCTTACAATTTCTAATTTCCAGTTTCAATTAATTAAAGTAATTCTTTATTTATTTTTCTATTTTTTTTCTTAAAATCTTATTTGATTCTCATTCCCACTTTATTTTGTTCCTCATTTATTTTATTTATTTGACCTTTTATTTGTTTTAAAGTGAAATAGAAATTTTCTAAAACTAGTGATATTCTATTTGTAAATTTTAAGTCATGTTTTGAATTTTTAAGCAATTTCTTTAGTTCTTTTTCTAATTTCTCTAAATTTAATTATTTATTTCATTTTGAAAATATAAATGAATTATTTTACTTCACATTTTTGTTTTAAAATATTTTTAAAATGAAGTTGTTAATTTTCCAAAGTCAATAGTGATTTATTTGTAATTTCTGGACCCTGTTTTCAATTTTTAAGCAATTTCTTATATTCTTTTTCCATTTTCTTTAAAATTAATTAATTATTTTTATTTTATATTACTTTGTTTCGGTTTTAAAGTCAATTTACTGATTTTATTTTTGTTTTATTTGAATATAAAGAAAAAGAAATATGAAGAGTTTTAAAAGCTTATTTACCTTAAGTCCTTTCATCTCCTTTGTCCTTTCATTTGCCATAACTCCTCAATTACTATCTTGGCTGTGCATTTTTGGTTTGTAGCCGTGAGTTTTCAGCCTCCATTCACCCAAAAACATTTTACCTTCTCATGCATTCATGGCTTCAAGAAAAATCTATGGGTAATGGCTACTTTTTACACTTTTCTTCTCATTTTTCATGTATTTTGCCTTGTTTTCTTTGCTTCTTTGAATGGCCTCCACTCCATATCCACGGCCACCACCCCCTACATCTCTTCCCTGCCATCACCACCAGCTACTCCTCTGGTCTTGACCAAGGCCGAGCCACTATGATGCCAAAACTCCACAAAAAATTGCAAAATAAGCCATAAAAACATGATTGTTTACCACTATTGCTTCACCACTCCATTTTCCACCACCACCTTAGGCCGCCTCCACCACCTTTGGCCAGACCACCACACACCTTTCCTTCCACTGACCTGATCCATACCCCTCTGAACTGACCACACAAGCCCATGGCCGAGCCATTTTTGTGAACAAAACCCACCTATTTTGCCTTAAACTCTTCATATTCCTTTGTATAAACTTCCTCCTCATATTCTACTACCTAGGCCATGCATACACATGACCAAACCTGAGCCAAACTTGTTCAAACTAGAGCCAAAACCATCCCTAGGCCATGACAAAAGAATAGAGAAAGCAAGGCAAAAGATTTGGCATTCGTATCTCTTTTTATTTAAAAGTTATTTCATTTCTAGTGTATTGAAATTTATGGTTTGCTTTGATTTTTGTTTGGGTTGTAACACAAGATCTATATCATTGGATTTTCTCTCCACACTCAAATTGTATTAGAGTTGTCGTGCCTTCGTAATCTTTGTGTTGTGAGCTTTGTTGGCAAATCTCCAGCTTAACAGGTGAGTTATTCTCACCAGACAATATGTACATATATAACTAGTGAATTGACCCCTTTTGAATCTGTAAAATGCATTATCATGTTACACTTGCTATGTTATGATTTTATGATGTTCACCCATGCTTAAACACCTATTATATTATATGTTACTGTTATATTATGCTGTTCTATTATTTTTATCAGTTTATCACACTGCAAGTTCCCTTTAGATTAAAATCACTATGGGTTGAAATGATACATACCCGAACGGACTTTAGAATAGGAGAAAATCATTATGGGCTGAAATGATAGGCCTGAATGATTTTCAATTATTTTTTCATTTCCTTGGGATTGCGGGTTTGAAATGATCAAACCCGGGTTTTCTTTGTAAATTACAGGTTGAAATGATATATTACCCGTATCACTTTACCTAGACTAGAAATGAAATACAGACCCGTAGTTAAAATATGTTTTATAAAATTTTTTTAAAATATTTTAAAAATGTAAATATTATGATATTTTGATTTAAACTAAAAAAATGATTTTTGTAAAGCATTATTGATTTTCTGAAAATTTATAAGTGAAATAAATTAATGGTAAAATTAGAAAATTTGAAATGTAAGTTATTTTGGGAAATTTTAATTTGGTGATAATTGGAATTTAAATTAAATGTGAAATGTGATAAATTCATGATAATTTGGATTAAAGTGAATTTAAATGATTTTTATATTATATTAATGATTTTGAATAAAGTTAAAATGTGAAATGAATGAATATTTAAGTTGAAATTTTGAAATATAACTAAAATTGGAAACTTGTGAATTTGGCTTAAAAGTGAATTTTAAGTCAAGTAAATAAAAAATGGAATTAAGTTATATTTGAAAATTTAAACTTAAGTGTTAAGTTAATTTAATTTAATGAATTTATAATTTAATATTGGAATTTAATAAGTGAATTATTATTAAATTTTGATTTTTGAATGGAGGTTTAACTTTATAAAATCATGAATATAAGGGTATTTGAATGATTGTTTTAAAAGTGAAATTATATGATTTTTTTTAAGTTAAAAATGATTTATATAAAAATATAATTGTTTGTGAAATTATACTGAATATTTGAAGTTAATTAACTGCATTTCTGAAATGCTATTAATTCTAATGTAAATGATAATACAACATTTGTAAAGGCTGTAGTTGATAATAATGAACAAAATAGCTAAATTTAATTAAAGGCTATTATAGCATTTTTGTAAATGTTATAATGGTTGAATTTAACTAAGTTTATTTGAAACTAATGTAACCCAATTACAGCATTTTAAATGCTGTCTTTTGTTAAATTGAAATATTTTAAATGTGACTTTCCGTAGCATTTTTTAAATGCTACGAAAGTTGAATTTTCATTATTTTAATTAATTTAAGTGAACGAATGAACTTTGAAAGATTAAAATTTTGGAAATTTAATAATTTAATTATTAAATATAATAACTTTATTTTTATGATTTAAAATAAAGTAATTTGTTTCGAAATATAAACTATTTTGAAATATGATATTTTGAAATGGATATTTGAAGGATATTGAATTTTGAAATGATATTTGATTTCGAAGTATAAAATACCATTTTGAAATTTTAACCACGGGATGTATTTAATTTATAGTTTAACTGATCCTTAAAGGATGGGCGATCCCAAGCATCCTTTGAGTTATTATGCATTTCTACTACAGTTCACTTGAGTTGGTTTACATTATATAAGTATATATTGTCCTGACTCGAGTGTTTTGTATTTTACTTTACGCTCGGGTCAGCCTGAGTATTTACAGCTTAGCTTTGGATTTCTTTCTGGAGCTAGGAATCGCTGGAGATTCTGCTTGTCTAGTTATCTGTTCCTTTCAGTTCAGTTGTTCTATTTCAGTTCTGGTATTCATAAACTTCTATTTATTTGAGATTTCTATTGTATATGGTTTCAAACAAATATTATGTATTTTTTTTTGAGAGTTTGTTATAGTAGCTTCATGAACTACTATGGTATTTTTAATTTCCGCTGCGAGTTATTCTGATATGTTCTGTGTCTGTGATTCTGTGTATTTGATTTCATTTGCTCCAAATTTATTTACAATCTGTTATTTTGAATTATTCAAGTCAGACATGTGTGGATTATTGTCGATTTGAATGGTCTAAAATAGTGGGTCGTTACAGTTGGTATCAGAGCTTTGGTTTTAGGCAAACCTTAGCCTGCGGAGCAAAAACTCATTAGAGATAGGGTAGAAATACCCTAGAATGAGTGAAATCTATCTCAGAATCATTTCTTCGTGAGAGAACGTATTTTCGAAGTATAAAATGATTTTCAAATGATTTTTAAAGAATTTTCAAAGATTATTTTGATATAAATTTCCTTGCTTTGAAAGTAAAATATTTCTTAAACTTCATTCCTTTTGTATCCACCTTGTTAGTAATTTCTTTGATTAGGATCCTCTAAAATTTTGAACTTCTCTCTTGATTGATCTAGATCCATTGTTGATAGGAATCTATTTTGAGCATGGCAAAATCTGTAGTTTGTTAGGTTGTTTTGAGTAAACTCTGTTGTATCTTTTGCTTAGCTAAAGTTGTCCAACTAAAGATATTTATGCTTCTGTTTTCGTATGTTATGAATTCGAGTCATTCCAAATTTTGAATGGGAATTTTTCTGTATCGATATAGGTTATATATCTCTAATCTTCGTTTGGATTCTTATCGAATAGGATTCCTTTGAATTTTGGAACGCTCCCACTTGTTCTGAAATCCATTCCTATCTCCCATAATTGTATTCTTTTGATTTTGGAGCATTGCATCACTCCACTTTGAATGACCTTTATAGGATGGCGATTCCGCCAATCTTTGAATGATTATAATTGGCATTGATTCATCGGATATTTCTATATCCTCGGTTTACGATGTTTTCTATCTTCTGCTATATTTAGATTCTATCTCTGGCAATCGAAGGTCGATTTGCCTTAGATTTTCGCATCGATTATATTCCTGAAGTCACGGTTGACCGGTTAAGGTCGCCCGCGATTCATATAGGCTTATCCATCTTCTATTTGGTAATTTAATTATCTTATCTTCGTTTGAGCCTATCTTTGAATTAGAATTCTATTTGATTAGAGTCCTTCTAAATTTGAATCTCTGTTTTGCTTTGAAATCCATCCTTGAATCGTCCCTTGGAAAGTTTGTGGTTGATTGTCTTTTAAAAATTTTGTATTCATCGTAGTTTTATTTTGATAAGGATGACCATATTTTTATATAAAGATGAAATGTTTTTTATAAGGATTATATACCTTTTAAATTTTTTTTGAGAATTTGAAGTTTTGAAAGGATTTGAAATTGTGAAAATTTTATAAGAAATGGTTTCATATAAAATGATTTATAACTGAAGTTTTGAATCTGAATTTAAGTGATTGAACTCCGGCATTTTGGAACTGGTTTTAAGATTTTGAAATAATAAATAATATGATTGAAATTATTTTTCTGAATAAGTAATGTTTCAATGATTTTAATGGGTTTTAATGATTTTGAAGGAATTTCAAAGAAGTTTTCAAAGTAAATGGAAGTCCAGAACTCACTTGTGTCGCTGGAAAATAATTTCGGTGATAAGTGCACGCATCATCGACATTGATTTTCGAGTTTCTGAGTGAGGGAGAGGCCAATTTAATAGCTTTGCTATGCGAGTGATTTTGTGAAACCATTTTTGATTTCAAATTCCGAAGTATGATTTGATATTCGAAAGATATATGTAAATATATTTGAAACGATTTGAAATGAACCGGTGTTCAGTCCTTGAGTTTTGGATTTGATTTGATATAACCCTATTTTTGGAATGGATTTACTGATTTAATTGTGATTTCCAACTCTTGGATTGAAATATGATTTCTTCGACTATTTTTAAGGTTCAAGCACTTCCAAATCAAGGTTAACTTTTCAAAGCTAAGTAATTTTGAAAAGTATAAAGTATATAAGTTTGGTATGTATGTTTAAAGTATGTAGTAATATGATTTAAATAGGTTGAAACTGTTTTGTTAAGTAAATGAATAAGGCTATTTTGAATTTTTTCTAATATGAAATTTAGATTGAAATGTTTTGAGAAGAATTTGGTCTTCAAAATATTTTGAATAAAATTTAGTTTAAATGTTTAACTTAGTAACATCTTTATGAAACTATATAGGTAACAAGTTGGAATAAATATATAAGTTGTACGTATGCTGTTTTATTCGCATAATTAATTTGATCCAAGTTTGAGTACACAAGTTCGAGGTGAATTACACCATTTCGTGTTAGGATTTTTCATTCGATTCTTGATGACGAATATTTGATATGGATTTTGGGCTCGATTCTAGAATTCTCTATCATAGTATATGGCTATGCAAGGAGACTGATGGCTTCTAGTCGAGAAACCATATCGAAATCCGCATTAGGGAAGTGAATGGACAATACTAGTTCGAAAGCGAACTTGTGTGATCGAGCGAGCGATCGAATGTGACTTTGCGAAATGATGACATATGTACATCTTATATTCTAATATCTTTGATATATTTTGACGCTGAAATTGAAAGCCGTCGAGTTAGAATATCTTTGCTTACTAAAATAAAATTTCCAATTTAAATTACAAAGATATATAACCCATAAAAGCAAAGATATTCAATCCCATATGGTTCTTCATACAGCGAAATTATTTTGAAAATTTGATCCTTATGTAAGATAGACCTTACGTAAGTATAAGATGATTTTGAAAACATTTGATTTTGGAAATGAATTGGTTGACTTAAATTATATTGATTTGGAAATTTGGATTTATTTTCTAAATCTATTATTTTGGAAACTTTGAAACTAAGATAATTAATTTGAGAAGAAATAATTTGGTGAAATTGTATATGATTTTGAAATTGAACTGATATTGAAACAAATTGAAATTTGAGAACCTTATGTTACTAAACACTTGATTTGGGAGTTGTCGAACTTATATAAAATTGATTTGTATGAGTATGAAATTGATTCGAAAACTATAGATTTGAAAAGGTACTCAATTTGAAAGTGAAATCTTATATAATTGAAGTCTATATAAGTATGATTTGATATACTATTGATTTTGGAAAGTATTCGATTTGAAAATTAAATCTTATATATAATGGATTTTATATAAGTACGATATTTGAAAGTGATTTGAAAAGGTACTGTATGATACATATTTTCAAAGTAAAGATATGGAAAGTGCCTTCTGCTTGATATCTGATTTGTGGCCACATCTTGGATTCATTCTATCGATATTATTCTCTTTGATTTTTGGTTTTACGGATATGATACTCGAGTGTCCTTCGAATTCCATGGCGTTACCCATGGTCTTATTGTTCTCTCGTGACTGCATAGCGCAACTGCCTGGCCGAGTCTTGCCTAGGGGTACGGATTGTTTCCTGGGGGATCCAGGCGTAATCATTGTGTATCCTGCAATCTGTGTAGGTCGCGAATAGTAGCGCAAATGCTTGGCTGAGTCTTGCCTGGGGGTACGGATTGTTTCCTGGGGGATCCAGGCGTAACCATTGTGTATCCTGCATTCTACTAGTCATCATGGCGTAACTCGCAGGGCTGAGAAAGCTTACGGATATGGATTGTTTCCTGGGGGATCCAGGCGTAACCATTGTGTATCTGCGAACCATGGTTAGACAAAGGTTTTGTTTGTTTTTGTTTGGATTGTACTTTCCATATCTGTTTTAAAGGTTTTTCAAGTATTTTCACTGGGTGTTGAAACAAGTCTACTAAGTACCTGGAGAATTCTAGCTTTGCGCCTGATCAACGCATGGCCAGAGTCTGCAGGAACGAAAGTAAACTTGTTAAGACATCGAGTTAAAAAGTATTTTGATAAAATATTATAAAGGATATTTTGATCAGTTATTTCCTTTCTAAAAGATTTTAAAGTGTTTTAAATATTGTTTATATCTTCAACCAACAATTTTAAATTAATGGCTCATCCTTGTCTTTCGTCCTATTTTCCCTTCTAGCTATTCCTATTCTCCACCTTATTAAACTTACCCATAACAACAATTATCAGGTATAATTTTAATCTTCTTGTCATCTTGTCTTAATCCTATTCCATTTTATCTTTTCTGTGTTTTCCGTACCTTATTCCTTTTCGAGGATGAAAAGATTTGAGTGGGGGAGAGTGTAACAACCCTGTATTTTGTGATTATTTTAATTGTATATTTTGGTTATTTTAATTAATTTCCTGATTTAAATACTTTATTTTATTTATTAAAATGAATAAATTTTGTTATTTTAAATATAAATTTTGATTTTGATGTGAATTAGAATTCCAAACATGACTAAAAAGAATATTTTCCAAAAAAGTGAATTTTGGTCAATATGGTCAAACTTTGACTTTTAATTTAGAAATTTGAAAGTTTGAAAATTTGAATTTTATCTTTTATTATGAAAGTAAATAAAATTTTAAGAATAATGCTTTTCGTTTCGTTGAAATCTGATTTATAATGTGAAAGTTATGCCTATTTCAATATTGTGTGTAATTTGCTGTATTTAACAAATTGTTTATTTTAAATTGTATAAATAATATTTTATTTGGTCATGTAATATTCTAATTTATATTTATATGGGTAAAATAACATGTTGTGCATATATTTTGGTTTTAAAACATTTTTTAAAAGTATAATTGACATTTTCCGGTGTCAGTTGTATTTTGCTTACAATTTCTAATTTCCAGTTTCAATTAATTAAAGTAATTCTTTATTTATTTTTCTATTTTTTTCTTAAAATCTTATTTGATTCTCATTCCCACTTTATTTTGTTCCTCATTTATTTTATTTATTTGACCTTTTATTTGTTTTAAAGTGAAATAGAAATTTTCTAAATCTAGTGATATTCTATTTGTAAATTTTAAGTCCTGTTTTGAATTTTTAAGCAATTTCTTTAGTTCTTTTTCTAATTTCTCTAAATTTAATTATTTATTTCATTTTGAAAATATAAATGAATTATTTTACTTCACATTTTTGTTTTAAAATATTTTTAAAATGAAGTTGTTAATTTTCAAAAGTCAATAGTGATTTATTTGTAATTTCTGGACCCTGTTTTCAATTTTTAAGCAATTTCTTATATTCTTTTTCCATTTTCTTTAAAATTAATTAATTATTTTTATTTTATATTACTTTGTTTCGGTTTTAAAGTCAATTTACTGATTTTATTTTTGTTTTATTTGAATATAAAGAAAAAGAAATATGAAGAGTTTTAAAAGCTTATTTACCTTAAGTCCTTTCATCTCCTTTGTCCTTTCATTTGCCATAACTCCTCAATTACTATCTTGGCTGTGCATTTTTGGTTTGTAGCCGTGAGTTTTCAGCCTCCATTCACCCAAAAACATTTTACCTTCTCATTCATTCATGGCTTCAAGAAAAATCTATGGGTAATGGCTACTTTTTACACTTTTCTTCTCATTTTTCATGTATTTTGCCTTGTTTTCTTTGCTTCTTTGAATGGCCTCCACTCCATATCCACGGCCACCACCCCCTACATCTCTTCCCTGCCATCACCACCAGCTACTCCTCTGGTCTTGACCAAGGCCGAGCCACCATGATGCCAAAACTCCACAAAAAATTGCAAAACAAGCCATAAAAACATGATTGTTTACCACTATTGCTTCACCACTCCATTTTCCACCACCACCACCACCTTAGGCCGCCTCCACCACCTTTGGCCAGACCACCACACACCTATCCTTCCACTGACCTGATCCATACCCCTCTGACCTGACCACACAAGCCCATGGCCGAGCCATTTTTGTGAACAAAACCCACCTATTTTGCCTTAAACTCTTCATATTCCTTTGTATAAACTTCCTCCTCATATTCTACTACCTAGGCCATGCATACACATGACCAAACCTGAGCCAAACTTGTTCAAACTAGAGCCAAAACCATCCCTAGGCCATGACAAAAGAATAGAGAAAGCAAGGCAAAAGATTTGGCATTCGTATCTCTTTTTATTTAAAAGTTATTTCATTTCTAGTGTATTGAAATTTATGGTTTGCTTTGATTTTTGTTTGGGTTGTAACACAAGATCTATATCATTGGATTTTCTCTCCACACTCAAATTGTATTAGAGTTGTCGTGCCTTCGTAATCTTTGTGTTGTGAGCTTTGTTGGCAAATCTCCAGCTTAACAGGTGAGTTATTCTCACCAGACAATATGTACATATATAACTAGTGAATTGACCCCTTTTGAATCTGTAAAATGCATTATCATGTTACACTTGCTATGTTATGATTTTATGATGTTCACCCATGCTTAAACACCTATTATATTATATGTTACTGTTATATTATGCTGTTCTATTATTTTTATCAGTTTATCACACTGCAAGTTCCCTTTAGATTAAAATCACTATGGGTTGAAATGATACATACCCGAACGGACTTTAGAATAGGAGAAAATCATTATGGGCTGAAATGATAGGCCTGAATGATTTTCAATTATTTTTTCATTTCCTTGGGATTGCGGGTTTGAAATGATCAAACCCGGGTTTTCTTTGTAAATTACAGGTTGAAATGATATATTACCCGTATCACTTTACCTAGACTAGAAATGAAATACAGACCCGTAGTTAAAATATGTTTTATAAATTTTTTTTTTAATATTTTAAAAATGTAAATATTATGATATTTTGATTTAAACTAAATAAAAATGATTTTTGTAAAGCATTATTGATTTTCTGAAAACTTATAAGTGAAATAAATTAATGGTAAAATTAGAAAATTTGAAATGTAAGTTATTTTGAGAAATTTTAATTTGGTGATAATTGGAATTTAAATTAAATGTGAAATGTGATAAATTCATGATAATTTGGATTAAAGTGAATTTAAATGATTTTTATATTATATTAATGATTTTGAATAAAGTTAAAATGTGAAATGAATGAATATTTAAGTTGAAATTTTGAAATATAACTAAAATTGGAAACTTGTGAATTTGGCTTAAAAGTGAATTTTAAGTTAAGTAAATAAAAAATGGAATTAAGTTATATTTGAAAATTTAAACTTAAGTGTTAAGTTAATTTAATTTAATGAATTTATAATTTAATAAGTGAATTATTATTAAATTTTGATTTTTGAATGGAGGTTTAACTTTATAAAATCATGAATATAAGGGTATTTGAATGATTGTTTTAAAAGTGAAATTATATGATTTTTTTAAGTTAAAAATGATTTATATAAAAATATAATTGTTTGTGAAATTATACTAAATATTTGAAGTTAATTAACTGCATTTCTGAAATGCTATTAATTCTAATGTAAATGATAATACAACATTTGTAAAGGCTGTAGTTGATAATAATGAACAAAATGGCTAAATTTAATTAAAGGCTATTATAGCATTTTTGTAAATGTTATAATGGTTGAATTTAACTAAGTTTATTTGAAACTAATGTAACCCAATTACAGCATTTTAAATGCTGTCTTTTGTTAAATTGAACTATTTTAAATGTAACTTTCCGTAGCATTTTTTAAATGCTGCGAAAGTTGAATTTTCATTATTTTAATTAATTTAAGTGAACGAATGAACTTTGAAAGATTAAAATTTTGGAAATTTAATAATTTAATTATTAAATATAATAACTTCATTTTTATGATTTAAAATAAAGTAATTTGTTTCGAAATATAAACTATTTTGAAATATGATATTTTGAAATGGATATTTGAAGGATATTGAATTTTGAAATGATATTTGATTTCGAAGTATAAAATACCATTTTGAAATTTTAACCACGGGATGTATTTAATTTATAGTTTAACTGATCCTTAAAGGATGGGCGATCCCAAGCATCCTTTGAGTTATTATGCATTTCTACTACAGTTCACTTGAGTTGGTTTACATTATATAAGTATATATTGTCCTGACTCGAGTGTTTTGTATTTTACTTTACGCTCGGGTCAGCCTGAGTATTTACAGCTTAGCTTTGGATTTCTTTCTGGAGCTAGGAATCGCTGGAGATTCTGCTTGTCTAGTTATCTGTTCCTTTCAGTTCAGTTGTTCTATTTCAGTTCTGGTATTCATAAACTTCTATTTATTTGAGATTTCTATTGTATATGGTTTCAAACAAATATTATGTATTTTGTTTTGAGAGTTTGTTATAGTAGCTTCATGAACTACTATGGTATTTTTAATTTCCGCTGCGAGTTATTCTGATATGTTCTGTGTCTGTGATTCTGTGTATTTGATTTCATTTGCTCCAAATTTATTTACAATCTGTTATTTTGAATTATTCAAGTCAGACATGTGTTGATTATTGTCGATTTGAATGGTCTAAAATAGTGGGTCGTTACATTTTGTCCGGACTCCTCACAGGATCAACTTTAGAACCTCCCCCTTAGAGGCTCAAGGCAGTGCCACCCTGTGGCACTCCTGAGAAGTTCATTTCAAGGGAGCGCCTTTTTCCCCAGAGCCAATCTCAAAACACTTTATACTATACACATATAGTATTTTCCAAATCATACACCTAGTATGAATTCCATATAAAGCTCCTTTACACAAAATCGATTCCCAAAATCGATAATTCTCAAAGTAGGCTTTCCCAAATTCCAATATTGATTTTTCCCAAAAATCAAAAGCCCGTTTTCAAATCCAAAGGTTCCCAAAACCTTTCCTCAAAATTACTTTCACAAAATCTTTTATATATATACATATATGTAAAAGTTTTGAAAAATCTTTGAATCAATTTGTACTTGTATAAATTCACTTTTATACTTCAATACTTTCAAAAATCATTTTCTTCTGGCAATAGATTCAACAAGGGGAGTTTTCCATATATAACAAAGATATATAACTTTGTTTAGCCCAAATAAATGTTCAAATTTTGATTACTCTTTTGGTAAAGTCATTCTCCATATTGCTTGCTTTCATAAAGTAAATTTTAATCATAGAAATGTTCAATTCCCACTTTACTTCATCATATATTTCACAAAATATACTTTCAATTTCAAAAATCATTTTACAGTTCTTATCTATAAATTTTCAATATCAATTTCATCCAAAACCCGTACGATGTCCACATATCATCCGTACGCAATATCAATCTGATCGCTTACTCGATCACACAATTTCACTTCCGAACTAGTATTGTCCACCCGACTTCCTAGTGCGGACTCAGATCTGGTTTCTTGATCAGAAACCGTCATTCTCCTTGCATAGTCACAACTATGATAGAGAATATCCAGAACCAATCAAAAATCCATATCCAGGTTCGCCGTCGAAAATCGAGTGAAAAAAAACCAACTCGGATCGATAATATTATCTCAAAATTTTGAGCTCGAATCTGGATCAAATCACTATGCGAGTAGAATAATATACGTACATCCTACGTATTTATCTTCATTGATTATTAAATAAATCAATTTCTCTTTCTATTCACATTCCTTTAATTTCTATCCACATAATCACAATTGTTTCAATTTCATTGGATTATCACTTAAATTCTTATCCCAAATGGATATTCAATCATAAACAGTTCGAACTCTGTCCAAATTAAATTTTGAAAATAGCTTGGAAAATTTAAAATAAATAAGTAGTTGAAAAATAATTATTAGTTTGTAAAATAGCTGTAAAATAGTTAAGTAATTGTAAAATAGTTGGAAAATAGTAAAATAATTGCAAAATAGTTGTAAAATAGTAATCAGTTATAAAGTAGTAGAAAAATAGTAATTAGTTTATAAAACAGTTGTAAAATAGTTAAATAGTTCCAAAAGTAATTGTAAAATAAGCTTAAGATAGTTTTAGGTTTAAAAGAAAAGCTATATAGTAAATAGTTGGGAAAATAGATTTATATTAAAACAATTTATTTTGAAAATAGTCTAGAGTCAAACTGTTTAACTTCCCAATCTCCATTTCCAATTAATTTCCCATCAATTCAATTTAAATTTCCACTTCCTCTTATCATTGATTCGATCTCAAATCAATTTAAACAACTTAAACCTCATTTCCATTTAATTCAAATCTCAATTTTATTCAAATAATTTTCAAATTGAACAATTTTCAATTCATTTCAACTCCAGTTTGAGTTAATCCCAATTCAAGTTGAATTTACCTCGATCCTTTCCAAATTAAAATCAAATCCCATTTAAATTTTAAAACTATTCAACTTTAATCACAAACTCAAATTATTTAAATCAAATTTCAATATGAACAAATTTCAAATTCAATCTTACCTTAAATCATCTCGAATTATATAAATTCAAGTTAAACTTCCAAATGTTGATTTAATTCCCTTAAATCAAATTAACCTTTAATTCCTCATAAACCTATTTCTAGGTTCAAATAATAATTCAAATCCTTTTTAAACAATTTAATCTTTGAAATCCAATTTATTCCCCAATTTCAGTTTTTTGAAACCAATCCTTAACAATTTAAATTTCCAAGTTCTTTTTGAACATTTAAATCTTAATTTCAAAGTAATTTCATCTCCTTGATTTTCAAATTAAAGTTTAGTTTTCCTTTTTATCTCAATTGGATATACTACCACGCTTCATTTCTCATTCATTTAAGAAATCCAATTCACAATTTAAAGATTATTAATAACAATAGGATGGCATCATCCAATTCATCCTAAACATCCATCCATTTTCAATTTCCAAATCTCAAACCCATTTTGAGATCACTCATAACTTCCCATTTAAACCAATCATTTAACTTCCTCAAGTTAAACCTCAATTTCCATCTTGAAATTTCCAATTCAGGTTGCTTATTTAACTTCCCCTAAGTTAAATTCAATTCACTTGATCCAGTCAATCTCACAAAATTTGAATTTATTCATTTCAAATTCTTAAACTTCCTATCAATATCCCTCCTCACTTATAAGCTCAAAAACTTATCACATTTTAGGCAAAATTCAAAACTGGACACCTAGTGTTTACTTCCAATCAACTTTGACCTTATGTATATCCCACATATATACATATTTATTTCATTGGCACTTCAAGTCATACCTTAGATTTTAAGCCATTATTGGTTTTTAATTTCAAAACCAATTCCCTTTAAAATTTTAACACAACTCTTATTTTAAAATAAGATTCCTACACTTAGAAAATATTATTCATTATATCTATTAATACTTTGAAACAATTTCAAATCATCTGAACTTAGATTTAAACTTCACAATTTATATAATCTTCAGTTCCAATTTATAAGTCATACTTGCTTAAATGTTTTACTTCTTTAAAACATTTCATCTTGCTTACTCATCTTTAATTTCAAATTGGTTGTACTTCTATTACCACTTAATTTAATTCCAATAATTTAACAACCAATAACTTAACGTTTATTAGTAAGAAATATCGCTTTATATATATCAAAATATATTCTTACATAAAATCATTTAAAATCTTTATATATGAAAATAACAAATACGCTCTTATATATATATATATAAACACTCAACTCATTCTAGGGTACTATTGACCCTATCCTTATGAGTATACCCACCAGAGCCAAGGTTCTCGCTTAACCTTCGCTCTGATACCAACTGTAACGACCCGGAATTTTCGACCCCAAAAATTCCAGATAGTTAAGAAAAGAAGAAAGAGATAGAAGAAGAAGAAACAGAACTCAACACAGATTCTCACATTCGCAGCGGATAAAATATAATACCAAATAGAAGCAGTTTACAAAAGAATACCATATCAGTCAATTTTCATTTTAATACATCAGAGTTATACATATACAAAATCACTAGATATATACAAATCAACATATCCCAGATAAACAAAATATATCACAGCGGAAACACCCCATACGTTCCTGCTATCCAGCTCGTCTCCTGAGCTCCAGAACGTCCTTACCTGAAAATCTGTAATACTCGGTCTGACCCGAGCATTACCAAAAAGTAACACCCGGGTCAGGCTGGAAACCAGCGTGAGTAAACCCATATAATTTTAAATATTGAGTTCAAATTTAAAAGAAACCCGGGTAACTCATATTCCCATTATGAGTTCATAACTTATTATATCCAAAGCTCATTTCACAAACAATCATTAAATATCCTTACCCAGTTTCAAAGGTCCAGTTTACTCAAAATATTCCATTCCATCCCATTATTTCACATATCAAATCTTATAAAGAATCATAGTAGATTATAGATCGAAGTGGTTTCGGTATTT
Source organism: Allium fistulosum (assembly GCA_030737815.1). Lineage (NCBI taxonomy): Eukaryota > Viridiplantae > Streptophyta > Magnoliopsida > Asparagales > Amaryllidaceae > Allium > Allium fistulosum. The sequence continues at coordinate 871,638,044 of CM060903.1, read as the reverse complement.
ACTGACACCCGACCCCGATCTCTTTGAAATCCAATTGCCATCTTTAAAACCAAGTTGTTTTAATGGTAGAACAATTCAATTCTAATTTCTATATTCACAATAACACGAATAGATAATTCATATCATCGTAATTCAACCAAAGCCCCAATATTACAGATCAGCACATATCTCATATTAGAGATAAACAATTCAAGGCATTCAATAACAATAAGCCATCCATAAGCAATGATCTATTAATCACACTATCTCAAATAAATTTACAATGAATTAAATTAATTACTTTTATAATCACTTTATTGATTAATTACCCTTAAATTAACCAGCCCTTAATTACATCACTAATTACATGAATTAATGATTTTCTAATTATTTCTTTAATTATTAATCATATTTAATAATTATTCTTTAATTAACCATATTCATTAATCCGCCTTGATTAATCACATTTATTAATTTCTAATCATTAATTAAAAGTCTTACTTATCTAATTAATGATTCTTAATTATAAATAAATTAATCTTCTAATTAATTATCTAAAAATCCCTTAATTACTATTTTTTTTAAAGCTGTTTTAACAAGCTACCTCGGGTTAAACCCGATCCATACTCGAAACTGGCCTCGAGAATTTTTTTCAAAATCTTGTTTAAATTGAAAGTTAAAATTCTGGAAACAACTACCCTCTCGTACCAAACCGAGGATTCACTCGAGCATCCTCTTCAAAATCACGAGCTAATTTTCGAGCCATCGTCCCAAACCAGCACCACAACCCAAACAATTGATACAACCTCCACTGCGCACATGCACACGCGCCGGAAACCTCTCCGACCATCAATGCACCCTTCGGCACATCATCCAACATCGCAGCAAACCTCTCCAATCATCAAACCACCATCATAGGCCTCGATTCAAAATCGAGTATCCTAGATGAACTGACACACAAAAACACCATCAGCAAAACCCTTCGACCACGCTGCTCCGACCACTAGAGGTCGATCGACTCTGGCCACACCTTGTCGATCATCCAAGCCACCATTTCCCGGAGTTTCAAACCACTCGATCAACTCTAGACGCTGCATCACTCCCAAACCAGACTCGACCCAAAGTTAGGTTTAAAAACACAAATTACCTCCTCAGCGTCGCCTCGATGCCTTGGAACATCTCCTGTCATTTTTCCTAAGCACCCCATAACTCCTTCCATCTCCAGTTGAAACCCCAAGCCTTCACTACTCCTTGATCGCCAGAGAAAGCCTCAAAACCAATTTCCAGATATCACCAAAATATTCATTCAATACATCCTTAAAATTTGTGATTTCGATTTTAAAAATCCTAACTTTCTATGTTGATTCAAGTTATAATCCTGAAACAACAGATTAAAACATTTGATTTAACATGTTTTTAACATCTCTACTGTATTTTACATATTCCAGCATAGTTTCAATCTTTGAATACTTGAATCTATTTATACATCTTTATTTATGTATAAACGACGAGCATGTTTAGTTTGAAATCCAAGGCCTAACCGTAATTTGTTAAGGTGATTTTGAATTTTGAAGTTAATTCTAAATTTGTATCTGTAAACAGAGTTGAAGATGAATATAGTTGACATTCATAACTTTATATATTCATATACCCAAGAATCCATAAACATACAAGCATAATTATACCATGTAATAGATTTAAACAGGTATCAGTTTATTTTATCAGGATTTTTAAAACAGGAAGACAAGCCTGGGAAATGTTTTTTTAAAATTTTATACCATATAAATATACATTCCTATATTCAAATATGCTTCACAGTTTCACTTCACAATTTACAAGAAAATATCAGGTTTAAAGGGTGTTTACTAACTTCTAATTGATGACCGAAGATCTAAACCCGATTTAGTTGTTTTGAATCAAACAGAGACAGTTTATCCATACACACATTTTTCCACAACATACTTTAAGTACTCATCACTTGAAATCAAGATTTAACAGATTTAAGCTTCTACAAAGGTAGTTTACTCACCTTAATACTGTTGAAACAGAAAACAAAGGTTGTTGAAGAGCTGGAATTTGAATTCCTGAAAATCTTCCCTGCCTTGATTGAATTGTTTGAGTTTGTAAAGTAAAGAGGTTATTTTATTTTTCTCAGGTTTACTTCTAAGTTTAAACCAACAAGTTAAAATAAGATGATGTATATATATGTATAGAAATGGCTTTAAACAATGGTAGTAGCTTCTGGTACAAGCTTTCATCAATATGGGTCAGAGATTTTTACTCTTGGAGGCTGAAATGAGATTTTGTAATGTGTACTAGAGATAATATCATTAAATGCTTGTCTCCTTCAATCTACAAACTTATACTTTACCTTTTGTTTAAATTTCGTATGTACCTGAACATCTTAGTATATATATATTTTTATACCTTTTCAAGTGTACATAATTATTTTATACTTCCTGTACAAGCATGAAGATATGATTCCTTTTATTCTTTGTTCATTCTTGCCTACATAATTACTTATAGGTCACATACAAGATGCTTCCAGCCTTGAATCTAAATGCACTTTCCAGAACTATCAATTTTATTCATTTATCTTGCCTGCTACATGAATATGTATTTTCCCTTTTATACTTATCCTATATTTTACCTGAGCAAACATGAATATATTTATTTCTTTCTTTCCCTTTTTGTTTTATTGCTTTGTATTAACTTTTTGACATGTGTTTACTTTATATTTATCTTATATATATTGTATATAGATATTTACTTTGTTGTCTTGTTTCATACTCTACATACATTTATTTTACTTATTATGTAGATACATTTGGTTTGTATTTTATTTTGCCTTATATATTTACTTCTATCTTAACTTAAATATTTATTTATATTTTTCCAAATTCTTTTTCTAACATATCTATCTACTCTTAATTAAAACAATTTACTTATTTTCATACTTGTCAATATCATATTCCTTAAGTCCATGTATTTATATTTGTTTTTAAAAAAAAATAAGTTGTGTTAGTCAATTTCATTAAAGATTTAGTAAAATAATACTGCCAAAAACCTTGGGTCGTCACACTACTTAATAAATTAAAAATATATAATTAAGTTAAATCATACATTTTGTTTCAATAAATTAAAAAAATATATAAGTTAAATCACTCAAAAGATTAAGCAAATATAAAATTAAGTTAAATTATATATTTTGTTTCAATAAATTAAACAAAATTATTTGAATTAAAATATAGATTTTGTTAAATCACCCAATAAATTATACAAATATGTAAGTTAAATCACTCAATAAATTAAATAATTAATTAATTAATTAAATTATACATTTTGTTTCAATAAATTAAACAAATTTATTTGAGTTAAAAATAGATTTTGTTAAATATACAAATACAATAGTTAAAATGAAAATTAACTTATTATTAACAAATAAATTTGGTTAAAACGTAAAGGTCATCATTAGAGAGTGGTGCCAAATTTACTTATGTAGAAGAATAAAACCGAAAGTTGAAGTCACATGTTGGTAAGTTGTAGAAGAAGCTCGGTAAGCTCACCGATGCATTTGTGCAATAATTTCTGCATGTGGACGCTTCTTTTTCTAACAATAATGATGCTGGGAAGTGTGCAAGGGAGTAGTAAGTATTTATATTATTTGTAAATTTATGTTTGAATATTATTTGGATGTTTATGTAGACATTTATGTACAATGGATATTTTTGATATCGGATGATATTTTTTATATTGACTGATATTATGTATGTTAATATTTGTATGTCATAGAGTTATGGGTATGCCCTAGGAGCAATTATGTAATTTGCTACACATATTTAACTCTGTAGCCAATCTTATTCAAAAAAGGCGTTTTTCTTTCTATCAGATACTTGTTATATAGTGATATAAATAATTAGGTAATTAATTTAAATTAATTTAAAGTATATAGATGGAAAATCCTTATATGATATGTTATGTGATAGTAATTACAAAGTGTTGTAATCATAAGAATTTTATCATAGTGAAAATAATATACTATTCTAAATATTCCTAGTTAAGGTGTTTCAAGAAAGAATATCCGTTCATCTATTGAGACTAGAGTACGCAACTCTCTTCAAATGTTGGGCATTGTAACGACCCCAGATTTTAATTTAATTTAAATTAATAATTTGTTGAATTTTTGAATTAAAATTGTATAATTTATTTAAAATTGAAGCGAGTTTCCCCGATATCCAAATAAATTATATATTAAATCATTTAAATTTTAAATATTATATATATATATGTATATATTGGATTTGAGATAAATTGTAAATAAATGGTTTAATAATAATAAATGATAATAATAAATATTAAAATAGATGGTTAATAATAATTTGAATTCATAAATTAAATATAAGATAATAAATATTAAAGAAAATTTAATAATTGAGTTATAAATAGAAATAAATAAAGTAAATACCATTGTACAAACTTAACAACAAAGTAAGATAGAAATTCATTTTAAATTATAAAATAAACAGGCGACGAAAAAAAATGGCGACGAGAGGAAATTAGGGCTTCGACTTCGCTTCGTCTTCTTCTTGCTCGCGCGCGACCTCTTCACTCTAAGGTGAGAAATCTCTATTTCTCACATCTAAATTCAAATCGCAGGGTTTTCATGACTTGTCTGATTTCATGAGTTTGCTTTGTTTTGGGTTGATAATATTAAACTTCGGCCTTGATTTTGTCTTAACGATTTACTGTGGCATTTGTTTGTCCAATTGGGTTTCAGTGTTGCCTATACTAGATGCTCTCGGTTTTGATTTTGTGGCTACTATGACTTCGAGGTCTGTTGAACATTGGGTTCAACTTGATTTTTGTGAAAACTATTTTGGGAAATTGCTGGCTTCGGCTTTGGCTGAGATTTCGTTTAACTGTACTTCGGCACTCGATTTTAATTCGAGAATGATGTTTTCTCTTATTTAACAGAATTTGAAAAAAAAAATTATACTTGATGCTCTCGGTTTTAATTTTAAGCTGGTTTATATCCTTGGCTATCACAGTATTTACTTTCTGTGACTTCGGCATTGAATTTGACCTATAGTTGTCTTCGACTACAAACATGTTTTTGTGATGTCAATCCTGTTCGACTTTTGCCATACTATTCACTGCTTTTGGTAGCATTTTCGACCTTATTGGTTTCGACTATACTCTTTACTGCCTCTGGTAGTATTTTTATCCTTGTTCGATTTTATTTGTTGATTCATAACTTCGGCCATTAACTGTTGTTTTCATGTTCGATCACTAAGCATTTTTGTTACATGTGATGTTCATCCTTATAGCAGTTTCGACTGAATTGTTGCGTCACCTGGTTGTAATTTGCTCTGTGCATTTAAGTGCTTGCTATGTTGTCATATTATTCCTACTGACCATTGTGTTCATTCCTAATAACACTGTCCAGTCATAGTTGCATTTCATACATATGTTCTTCACCTTGCATACTCTAGCCTTCAAGTATATTTGCTGTGCATTTGCAGTTAGCATTGTCCAGGTTGGTTTTAAAACACTTCGACCTCATGTTCTCTATGACTTGTTCGTATGATTTGGTAGAGTGTCTGGTTTGATTGCCTTTCTTAAGATCTATTTCACCTTGTAATTTCTGATTACTCTCATATGCTTGTACTGTCTAATTTCATACCTTAACCACTGCTTGGATTTTGAACTGATTTGCATTGAGTTGCACTATTCGTCCACTGATGTTGCATTTAGCTGTTCACTTGAGTTTGAAGTTGTTGTCTCATTCACTATCATCAGTTGCATTACATAGTTGCCAGTTGCATTGTATTCATATCGTAATTGAACCAGTCTTGTTGCACTTGAGTATAGCATCTGTAGTGTATAGCTCCAATTGAGTCTGCACTTGCCATGCTATAACTTGATCTCTTGTTTATGTATGCATCCCAGTCATACTTGTCGTCATATTAGTTTGCACTACGATGGATCATTTCGGCTGTGACTTGTTCTCTGATGATTTCATTAGATTCATGTGTACTTGATTTCATTTTCCTTCACTTGAAATTGTTTTTGTGCACTTGGTCATTGGGTCTTTGTACCTGCTGCACTTGCTTGATCAGTTTCATTCATCCTTGTTTATTTTTGTTGCCTTCACCCAAATTTCCATGCGGTGGCTGCAGTTATTGTTGCAGTTTGCCCTTGAATTTAAAGTGGGGCTGCAGTTCATTTTTATAAAGAATTTTGCACTTGATGAAATGTTCAGTAATGAGTTGTTTGGAAACTTGTTCTTGAGTTTGCTTGGGTATTGAACTGTTTCTTGCCTCTTTGATACTTGCAGTTTACTGACTTGACCCCTGCAGCTTTGATTGCTGTTAGTATTCACTCGAGTTGGCGAGGCAGTGCACATGTATGTGCGTGTGCACTGCAGCCACCCAAAATCGACAGTTTGAATTGATGTTTCTTTGCGTCGGATGCATTGATTTTTAGGCCGTATTGGCGAGGTCGTACACGCATGCGTGTACGGCAGCCAATCGAGTCTTGATGGGCTTTAAAGTGACAACTTCAATTGTTTTAAATTGATTTAGTCGATTTGATAAATTGTTTATTTATCTCTGTTGATGATTTAAATCTGCTGATTTATTGTTTAACACTGTTTAGTGTTAAAATTTTCGTTATCCGGTTTCTTTGTTTAAAGAGTCGGATAGACGAGAATTATTGTGACTGTCGTCTATTTAAATTATTATTGCCTCTATGCACTAATAAACTGGTTTGAATTAGACTGACCTGTGTATTATTTTCTTTTGAATATAATACTCGGGTCAGACCGAGTATTTCTACAGCTTGAAGATTTTCGAGCAGCGAAGTTAGAGAGAGAGAAAATAATCATTTTAATTTTCAGAAGAAAATTGTATTTTAAGATATTCCGCTGTATCAGTATTAAAATTGTATAAACTCTGATGTATATAAAAAGATTTATAGTAATGAAATAAAGATTCATTTGTTTTAATTCAGTGTTATTATTCTATGTTTCTGTGGCTGATTCTGTTTAAACGTTATAAACTAAATAACAATTCGTCTTTTTGAACGTTTCTAGTTGGTTTGATCACCGACTGGAGGCGGTCAAAAGGGGGAATGTTACAAGGTGGTATCAGAGCTAAGGTTGAACTTTAGCTCAGGAGTATAACACGTTAAGTAGCTCATTAGAGATAGAGTGAATTAAACTCTAGAATGAGTGATTTCTAAGATATCCGCCTGAATGTCTCAGTAAATTCTCTTACTATCCACTGATAGTGAGTATGAGTGCAAGAAGAGGACAAGATAGGGGACAAGGGAATACGACTATAAATGGTCAATACCCTGCAACAGTGGAAACAACTTTCTTATCAATATTCTTTGATTCGTTTCCAAATTCTTTTGATTGCTTCGTACCAGCTCCAGAGAAGAAGTTTCGGTGTGATGATGGCTCTATGAATCGTTGTAGAAAATCCTTACCTCGTATTTCATCGATTTCTTATCAGCTTGTTGATTTAAACCTTAATGAATATGAATATAAAATTTGAAATTGGGAATTTTAAATAAATTGGAAATTAAAATTTAGGTAAATTGATTAATAGGATATGAAGGATAAATTGAATTGTATCAATAAAACGATATCGTTTAAAACCAAATTTTGAAATTCTATTGTAATTTCTTTTGAATACCAAAGTCCGAAGAAGGATAAATTGGTATGTATTCTGAGATATTCTGACTTGAATTCGGAATCCGTATCTTGTGTTTGAGGAATTATAGGAGATCGCGTCTGTCTATCTCTCTGTCTTATTTTCGTGCCTACAAATTTCGAGGACGAAATTCTTTTAAGGGGGGAAGTTTGTAACGACCCCAGATTTTAATTTAATTTAAATTAATAATTTGTTGAATTTTTGAATTAAAATTGTATAATTTATTTTAAATTGAAGCGAGTTTCCCCGATATCCAAATAAATTATATATTAAATCATTTAAATTTTAAATATTATATATATATATATATGTATATATTGGATTTGAGATAAATTGTAAATAAATGGTTTAATAATAATAAATGATAATAATAAATATTAAAATAGATGGTTAATAATAATTTGAATTCATAAATTAAATATAAGATAATAAATATTAAAGAAAATTTAATAATTGAGTTATAAATAGAAATAAATAAAGTAAATACCATTGTACAAACTTAACAACAAAGTAAGATAGAAATTCATTTTAAATTATAAAATAAACAGGCGACGAAAAAAAATGGCGACGAGAGGAAATTAGGGCTTCGACTTCGCTTCGTCTTCTTCTTGCTCGCGCGCGACCTCTTCACTCTAAGGTGAGAAATCTCTATTTCTCACATCTAAATTCAAATCGCAGGGTTTTCATGACTTGTCTGATTTCATGAGTTTGCTTTGTTTTGGGTTGATAATATTAAACTTCGGCCTTGATTTTGTCTTAACGATTTACTGTGGCATTTGTTTGTCCAATTGGGTTTCAGTGTTGCCTATACTAGATGCTCTCGGTTTTGATTTTGTGGCTACTATGACTTCGAGGTCTGTTGAACATTGGGTTCAACTTGATTTTTGTGAAAACTATTTTGGGAAATTGCTGGCTTCGGCTTTGGCTGAGATTTCGTTTAACTGTACTTCGGCACTCGATTTTAATTCGAGAATGATGTTTTCTCTTATTTAACAGAATTTGAAAAAAAAAAATTATACTTGATGCTCTCGGTTTTAATTTTAAGCTGGTTTATATCCTTGGCTATCACAGTATTTACTTTCTGTGACTTCGGCATTGAATTTGACCTATAGTTGTCTTCGACTACAAACATGTTTTTGTGATGTCAATCCTGTTCGACTTTTGCCATACTATTCACTGCTTTTGGTAGCATTTTCGACCTTATTGGTTTCGACTATACTCTTTACTGCCTCTGGTAGTATTTTTATCCTTGTTCGATTTTATTTGTTGATTCATAACTTCGGCCATTAACTGTTGTTTTCATGTTCGATCACTAAGCATTTTTGTTACATGTGATGTTCATCCTTATAGCAGTTTCGACTGAATTGTTGCGTCACCTGGTTGTAATTTGCTCTGTGCATTTAAGTGCTTGCTATGTTGTCATATTAGTCCTACTGACCATTGTGTTCATTCCTAATAACACTGTCCAGTCATAGTTGCATTTCATACATATGTTCTTCACCTTGCATACTCTACCCTTCAAGTATATTTGCTGTGCATTTGCAGTTAGCATTGTCCAGGTTGGTTTTAAAACACTTCGACCTCATGTTCTCTATGACTTGTTCGTATGATTTGGTAGAGTGTCTGGTTTGATTGCCTTTCTTAAGATCTATTTCACCTTGTAATTTCTGATTACTCTCATATGCTTGTACTGTCTAATTTCATACCTTAACCACTGCTTGGATTTTGAACTGATTTGCATTGAGTTGCACTATTCGTCCACTGATGTTGCATTTAGCTGTTCACTTGAGTTTGAAGTTGTTGTCTCATTCACTATCATCAGTTGCATTACATAGTTGCCAGTTGCATTGTATTCATATCGTAATTGAACCAGTCTTGTTGCACTTGAGTATAGCATCTGTAGTGTATAGCTCCAATTGAGTCTGCACTTGCCATGCTATAACTTGATCTCTTGTTTATGTATGCATCCCAGTCATACTTGTCGTCATATTAGTTTGCACTGCGATGGATCATTTCGGCTGTGACTTGTTCTCTGATGATTTCATTAGATTCATGTGTACTTGATTTCATTTTCCTTCACTTGAAATTGTTTTTGTGCACTTGGTCATTGGGTCTTTGTACCTGCTGCACTTGCTTGATCAGTTTCATTCATCCTTGTTTATTTTTGTTGCCTTCACCCAAATTTCCATGCGGTGGCTGCAGTTATTGTTGCAGTTTGCCCTTGAATTTAAAGTGGGGCTGCAGTTCATTTTTATAAAGAATTTTGCACTTGATGAAATGTTCAGTAATGAGTTGTTTGGAAACTTGTTCTTGAGTTTGCTTGGGTATTGAACTGTTTCTTGCCTCTTTGATACTTGCAGTTTACTGACTTGACCCGTGCAGCTTTGATTGCTGTTAGTATTCACTCGAGTTGGCGAGGCAGTGCACATGTATGTGCGTGTGCACTGCAGCCACCCAAAATCGACAGTTTGAATTGATGTTTCTTTGCGTCGGATGCATTGATTTTTAGGCCGTATTGGCGAGGTCGTACACGCATGCGTGTACGGCAGCCAATCGAGTCTTGATGGGCTTTAAAGTGACAACTTCAATTGTTTTAAATTGATTTAGTCGATTTGATAAATTGTTTATTTATCTCTGTTGATGATTTAAATCTGCTGATTTATTGTTTAACACTGTTTAGTGTTAAAATTTTCGTTATCCGGTTTCTTTGTTTAAAGAGTCGGATAGACGAGAATTATTATGACTGTCGTCTATTTAAATTATTATTGCCTCTATGCACTAATAAACTGGTTTGAATTAGACTGACCTGTGTATTATTTTCTTTTGAATATAATACTCGGGTCAGACCGAGTATTTCTACAGCTTGAAGATTTTCGAGCAGCGAAGTTAGAGAGAGAGAAAAGAATCATTTTAATTTTCAGAAGAAAATTGTATTTTAAGATATTCCGCTGTATCAGTATTAAAATTGTATAAACTCTGATGTATATAAAAAGATTTATAGTAATGAAATAAAGATTCATTTGTTTTAATTCAGTGTTATTATTCTGTGTTTCTGTGGCTGATTCTGTTTAAACGTTATAAACTAAATAACAATTCGTCTTTTTGAACGTTTCTAGTTGATTTGATCACCGACTGGAGGCGGTCAAAAGGGGGAATGTTACAGGCATTGTATTTCTCATGGTTGTTGGGGGCACCAAGTGGTTACGTACTGATAGTTATTGGATAACTATGGATTGAATCACTTGAGAGTTCTTTATTGGTTAATGTAACTAAGGTCAAACAGATAATTACAAAGTAACGATGTTACACAATTCCCTAACTTGTGAATATTGTAGAACTTAAACATGGACACTCCACTTTGATTATAGTTAAATCATAGCATGACATCCATCGAATGTGTAACGACCCGCCTTTTTGACCATCGGAAGTCGACACCGAACACTACCACTGTGTTCCAATGTCGCACATCCAATAGGCTAAAGGGCAGATTGTTAGGGTAAATAAAAAGAAAAGAATAGAGAATAGAGAAAAACAGAATCTCACAGCAGAATCGACAATATATAATATAACAAGGATAGTAGAAACTGTTTTTAACGACCCGGAAGTTCTTTGCTTTGATTTGCGAATATTTAATTAATTTTAAATATTCAAATAAATGGTTTTATAATGAAACTAAAACTCTTTTTAATAATAAATAATAATGGTGAAATAGTTTTTAAATTTTGTTTACAAAAATATATAGTTCGATGAAAACCAGAAAATGTGACCGGAACTGTTTTCCGAATTTTCGACGTTTCATCGTATAAAGTTGTTTGTAATGTTGTGTACACTTTTGTGTATATATGCACACATACTAAGTATATAATGTGGGATTAATAATATATATTAAGGTTAAAAACTTAATTAAGTTAAGATAATCATCGATGTGACACATTGGCAACTAAAATATTAAAAGTCATGTCATTAGAGACATGAAATGACATAATGGCAACCTCAGGTACTTATATTCATAAATGCATGTAGTGTTAGGAGGAAACATGGATGCATGCATGGGTGAGGTGGCATGTAATGAGAGGAGGGTAAAGTACAAGGGTATTTTGGTAATCTCACTTGTTTACATATTATAAAAACTATTTTTTTTCAAAATTCTTTTTCCATTTTCTCATTTTCTCTCTTCCATTTTCTGATTTCATAAGCTCTAAGGTAATTTTAATGGTTTCCTTAGCATTCTAAAGTTTTATATTTTCAAGTTTAACCTTTTTATAACATTTTAAACTTAACTTCAAAACTCCTTCTTTTCCATTCAAATTCCTCTATTTTACCCGAAATGGTTTCGGCCATAACTTCTTACAAAAAACTCCAAAACCAGATTATCTTTCTTTCACACCATGTATATTTCCATCGGTTACAACTTTGTAGTTTATCACTTTTTCTGATTTCGAGCTTAGATGCTCCAAAATTTCGTTTTTGCAAGAGTGTTTTTGAACCTAGATTTTGATGTCCGAAAATACCCCTCACTGTTTTGGCCATAACTTCCTAAAAATTTAACTTTATTGAGTGATTATTTCTTTTAGATGACAGAGGAAAGAATTATCTAAAACTTTTCTTTTGACCACTTTACCAAAATCCGAAAGGAAAGGGTCCAAAAGTCGAGTGCAAAATGACCTATTTTCGAGAAGAATTTGTGGTTTTCCAAGCTTCCTGAATTTCAAAGTGTGTCAAGTTTTCAAAGGATATCCGGTGAGTAATCTATGAATTTTTGGAAAAGTTTTTACATTTATGTTAGTTAATATTTTGTGTGATGTGATGGTTAGTATTGGTTAATTTAACATGTGATGGTATATATATATATATATATATATATATACATACACACACTTGTTGCTTGGATATGTAAGGACATTAGACTTGAATGTGAAGTCTAATTGGTTAAAGATTAGATCTTGCTTATGTTTGTGGACATGAACCATCCGCTTCTTTTCCGATGCTGCTTTTGTTATCCTGGATGTTATGGTTGTGTATGGACTTGGGTATGTAACGTATAAGCTAAGAAGTTGGTACCTTTGTAGGGTATTGGAGAAATGGAATCTTGTGTAAGAAAGTTATGGTTTTAGTTTTTAAAAATCGAATATTTGGTTAGATTTAAACTTGTTTTAGTTTTAAATACTTAATTTTGTTTTTAGAAAGTTAGTGAGCTTTAAGGTAAAGTTTTCAAAGGAAGGATAAAAACAAGTTAATGCTTATGGGTATCCATAGCGATAGTCGCTATGGATGTAGTTCGCTTAAAATTTCGATTTTTTTTACAAAGTTTGGTTTTTATATTTCAAATTGTTTTGTAAATGTTTTATAAACTAAATAATAATATTTTAAAAGGTTAATTAATTTTTAATAACTAATTTTTAATCAATTTTAATAATTAATTTTTAATTAATTAAGTTTTGAATAAGTAATAATTAATTAAGGATTAAACAAGGTTTAATAATTATAATTAAGTGAAGATTGGTTATTAATTAATTATATTTTAAAGTTAAGATTTATTTTAATTAATTATTAATTAAGTTAATTAATTATGAGTTAAGTATATAATTTATTTTTAATTAATTATTATTTTATATATAGGATTAATTATGAATTAATTATTAATCAAGTGTTTAATTATTTTTAAATTATAAATTAATTAAGGTTTAATTTTTAATAAATTATCTATTAAAGGTTTAATTTATTATTTAAGTTTAACTAAAGATTATTTAATTGATTAATTGAGATTAATTAATATTTAATTATTAATGAAGGTTTAATTAATTATTTAATAATTAGTAAAGGATTAATTTGGGTTTAATTAATAGTTAATTATTGTTTAACTATTTAATTAAATTAAGTTAAGATTCAATTAAAATTAATTATGATTTAAATAAGGATTTAACTTATAATTAATTATTATTTTTTATAAAAAGGTTATTTTTCCTTTGGTTTCCAAAAGTAAAATTGTTTAAAGGTACTTCTTTTCAAAGATGGATTTGAATACAAGTGATTCAAGTGTTGATACCGTTAAGAAACTATATAACTATGAATGAGTTATAATGTAGATTGTTGGGTTGTTTGGACATATGTTAGCAGAATAAATTCTCATTCTGCTATAAATTGTTTGTTTGTTTGTTTGTGTGGACATGTGTTAGCAAAATAAATTACCCATTCTGCTATAAATTGATTGAATTGTTTGGACATCTCTTTAGCAGGACAAATCACCACCCTGCTACTGTGTTATTTGGATATGTATATGATAGTTAGTTCATATTGACATGTTATTCCCTGATTTGGATATGTGTTATATTTACATATATGTTAATCTATGTAAATAACTGTTAAGTGAATTGAAATGGAAACTGAATGGTAACTTAAAATAGCTCCATTGGAATTGCTAAGCCTCATTTTGAATTACTAAAGTATGTTTTTGAATTAGCTTTAGTTCTTTAATCAATTTGGGTTTAAAGGTTATAAATGATTTTTAAATTTTATTATTATTTTATAAAGTTATTTTTAAATAATATCTTGTTTTAAAAAAAAAGGGTTTATTAAATAAAAGGTTTTACCTAAAGTGATTTACAAATGATATCTTGAAAATGATATTTTATAAAGGAGATTCTATAAAGACATTATGAAGGAAGTTTTTTAAATAATTATAAAAATAGAAAGAGATTTTATAAATCATTTTAGATATTTTTGAAAGACGTTTCAAATCAAGTTTGAAAAAATGTAAAGAGGTTTCAAATGTGAAGTGAACATACAAAAAAAAATTTGTAAGGAATAAGTGAATGTGTTTTACAAAGTGAATGTGTTTTACAAAGTGAACGAGTTATATAGTAAGTGATGTTTTGAAACGGAATGGTTTAACCATTTAATATGGAATGTGAGAATGGAGAATTTTCCAATTGTTTTTGGTAAATGTTTATATTGTTTTCTAAGTAAAAGGGATGTAAGTGGTTTGGGAAAAGTGTTTTAGAAAAGACCCTTTGATAAAGTTATAAAGTGACTTTATTAATTAAAGATTAAGTAATAAAGGCTTAGAGGATCCTATATGGAATTTAATCAATGTTTTATTGTTTGTTTATTTGATAGTTAAATAACCAACTATCAAATCTGGACCAAAACGTATCTTTGGAAATATCTAGGAGAAACACGAAAATTATATAGTATGTTTATTGTCGGTGGTGCTATACTGTACGTATAAATTCGTTTCGTTCTTCTAGGATAAATGATAAGGAAATCCATCCACTAATGGTTAGGAGGTGAACTCCGCTCTTATCTTTTATCTGCTTATCTGCTAAAGAACTGGGGTTGAGCTTACCAGAAATTATCGAAAGTTGTTTCGAAGAGACCGGGATCGGATCTGTTATCCGAAAACCACTTTGATCCAACTCAAGCGTTTCGAACTGAAGACATCTTGAAGAATATGGAATCGAAGATGGAGCATTGAAGTGCAAGGGCTGCTTGCTACTAGTCCTGAGGGTGATTCCAAAATGGATGTAGTAGAAGTAATGCCTTCGGTTTGTCCTTATCCTGGACAACTTGTATGGATGAATGTTGGCACTGCATTACTGCCTGGAGGGCAGTGTTAGCATACCAAGTGGGATTGATATTCAAAAAGGTAAAACGTAGCCTCAAACCTCATCAACCGGGAAATGACTAAAAAAGGGCATGCAGTAGGGCTAAGTGGGTCGCTACCATTAGGGTATGTCATCATCTTTCTAGATTACCCTATTTTTATGGATTTGGTTGTGCATGAGAGATCTCGATTAAGGTTGGAAGACCAGGATGATGACATATTCGGTACTACTAGTTAAGTGGTAGGCCGGTTATGTGTGGCAGGGTACAAGATGTTCTTGTAAGACCTGGGTGCATTGTTCTAGAGATGTACCCATCGGAGGTAGTTCCTTACCTGGTCATAGTATGGAATCCATTCTCCAATACGTGCCTTTACGGTTTTGATTGTAAAGCCTAGTATGCTGTAATTTAATTAATGTAATAATTTCGGCTAAGATTAATAAGTATTTGTACTTTAGACATTATTATAATATCACTGGATTTTCTATAAAAGTGTTCTGGTTATCGTAAGGTAAAAACCTGTCCGTGTTTATGTGTGGTGTGATCTTATGAGATACCTTTGATTTTTTAAAGGTTTTGAAATGTAATAATCAAGTTGTTTGAGTTTACTCACACCAGACCCATGTCTGGCCCGGAGTTTTATTTTCTTTCCCTAAAACTCTTGGGTGCTCAAATTTTTATGAGCAGTCAAGTAGTTCAGGTTTTTCCACGGATGAATTTTGGAGGAGCTCGGAGCAGGAGGCTTCACCGATAGCTAGTTATTATCTTGTTTCCGCTATATACTATATACTTTATATCTGATGTATAAGGATAGGCTATTATAACTGTCCTAGGTTAAAAATTTATTAGTGTAACTCCGATGTATCATTTTTTGAAATGACTTTGTAAAGATTTATGTTGATTAATATATTTTATTCCGTTGTGCTGTGAGACTCTGTGTTTGCTTTTAGTTTCTTCTATCTTCTTTCTTTTCCCCTAACGAACGGTGTTTCCGGCTAGTGCCGGCCCTAGGAGTTTGATTGCCCTAGTCCAGAATTTTATAACTTTTGTTGCCCTATTTTTTTAACAAACCAAATGAAACAAAAGATAAATACTATTATGATATATAGTATTGATCACAAAACGTTTTCAACTACTCATTTATATGCAAAATTTCAAATGTTCATCCTATCATTATTTGTTAATTGAAATAGCATAACAACTCTTTTTAGCAAGTTATCAACAAAGCAGATATTAGTGAGTAGCACAACTTTTATTTTCATTTTCATTTCAAGCAACAGTGACATTGCTTTTCCACACTAATTTATTTCAACCATCGTCATTTTCTAATTCATGCCCTGACATAAGAAGGCTGCTTAAGATTGTGAAGAATCATCAATAGCTTGTTTAATTTAACTTTCATTCACTATCATTTTAAAGTAAAATTAACTATTCCAAAACAACTACAGCAGTGAAATTTTCTGACACATGACACCAAAAACATTAACTAGAACCATAAATCAATCGAATTAAGGGTGTACTGTTTTAGGTTCTCAATATATTACATCTTACCAAATTACGAAATCAATGATATACTTAACTAAAAAAACTTACATTTGAATTAGTAGCCAGCAAACTAGTAGAATAAATCTTAGCAGATGGGGCAAAAGCGGTATGTGAAGTCAAAATTAGGGCAAGGTGGCACTGCAGTAGTAGGTGGTTATTGACGGCAAGGTAAAAAAAAATAACCTGCAACTAAAGGGAGTAACAGCGTATAGAGGTAGAGGGGTTGTCAAGTTTTCATCGCCGATTGCATTTCAAACAGAAGTTTTGGGCCGCTCAATTCGGGGTAGTGATCGATGGGCAGTAGGCGGCGGTGGAGCTGCTGTTGGCGGATATTATGGTGGTGAGCTGTGGAAAGTGAGAGCAGAGCAAACGAAGAAACGTGATTTTCATTTTATTTTTTTATTGCCCTCTCGCTGATGTTGCCCTAGTCAATTGTCTCTCTCGCCTATGCTTTAGGCCGGGCCTGTTTTCGGCACTTGAATGTTCGCCATGTGATATCGTGGACAAATTAGTGTTGATTTTCGAGGGTCGAAAAGCCGGTTCATTACAGTTGGTATCAGAGCTGAAGGTCAAGCAAGAACCTTGGCTTTGGTGGAGTTAATTCATTAGAGATAGGGTTGGTAGTACCCTAGGATGAGTAGAGTGTATATTATATGAGAGCGTGTATTTGTTAGTGATATAAAAATGTTTTATATTATGTTGTTTGATCGGTTGACTGGTATATGAATTCTGGTCGATGCGTTTGGCCAATGCTATCGATAGGGATTCCTAAACACTCGAGCCAGACCAACTGACATGGTATTGTTTTGAAATTAGGGTAAATGAAATAATTTTACCCAGGATATATTTTGTATATAAAGAATGATTTTCAAAAATAGTATAGTATAGTATTTTTGAGATGTTGTTGTTGGGAGATAATTATATTTTATTATTATCATATAGGTTTTGGTTGGTCATGCTCCTCCAGTTTGAGCATTGACTATTGTGTAAATGTTTAGGTACTTTCCTTTGAATAAGATGCGTCTTTTTAGTTAAAAATAATTTAGGTTAAAAACTTGAGAACCTAAATCCCGATGCTTTGGAAAATTATTTTTCAATATTTTGAGAAATAAAAATGGTATTTGAAAGCAATTTTGCATAAAGTATGAAATTTTCAGAATGAAATTTAAGTAAGAAGTGTTTTCTTTAAATTAGTTAGGGAAAATGAGTTGTGATAATTAGAATAATCTTCTAAGTGACGATCAGATGTTTGCCTAGGCGAACTTTGTCATGCACTTAGTAAATTATTCTCTTTATCATTGTACAATCGAAACGAATTCAACCCGAATGAATCCAAAGTAAGTTGGTGATAAATGTTTTGTTGGAAAATGTAACGACCCACTATTTTGGACCATTCAAATCGACAATAAATCTATACATGCCGGACTTGAATAATTCAAAACAATGGATTGTAAATAAAATTTGGCAAAACTCAGCATATACAATAAATAAAATAATCACAGATCACAGACACATAGTAATATAACAATAATGCAGCGGAAACAAAAGAATAGTAGTTCATGAAGCTACTATATATATATAACAGAATTAAACAAGATACAGCAGAAGTCTCGAATACAATAGTCAAATACAAGATCAGAATACATCACTGGAATCAACTGAATATCTGAAAGCTGGATAGATAGCTGGATCTCCAAGCGAAGCTCCAACTCCAAAGGTGAGCCTCGAATACTGGTACACTCAGTCTGACCCGAGCGTAAAGAAAACACAAAACACTCGAGTCAGGATTAACATTCTTATATCAATAAATCCAACTCAAGTGAAATAACGACTGAAATACAAGTAACTCAAAGGATGTTTGGGATAACCATCCTCTAAGGATCTGTTAAACTATCTACTATGTAGTAGTGTACGCTAAGTAGATAATGCCTATCAGTAATATAAAGTATCAAGATAGCGTTAAGGGGTTACCATTATCCCCCTTAACATATTTTATATAAGCGTCATAGTCTATACAGCACTGTAAACTCCACCGTAAACAAGTGGGCTATCAGGGAGTACTCCATAGGTATAACACAAAACAAATCGTAGTGGTCGCGCATAGGGATACGAGTATGACAAGGCACATGAGGCAATACCCAAGGTAGTGAAACTACCGTTTGCCTGATCCGGACTGGTGAGAACGCATCGTCGCAACGATCGCAACACCGCGAAACAACACTCCCAATTCAAGGGTGCGCACCAATCAAAAACAAGTAATGAGTAGTTTACAAAGAAGTGTGTCCGCTAGAGGTAGCTAACCTCACTGGCCTGGCACGGCTCCTGTTTAAGTCATTTCCAATTTGACACAAGTGTCAAGGCTATCCATTATCGTTCTCTTTCTTCAAATCCAGCAACGTCATCATTCCAACCACTTCATTCTGGATCACACTCCACGTATAATAGTTATTAAAGTGGTTTTCGGTTTAGACAGTGAGTATGTCCCTAACCGATCCCGGACTCTTCAATAACTACGTAATTATTACACCGATTGGTCGTTTAATAAACTTCGAAAATAGTTTATATTTCAAAACCAAAATATCATTGCCATTTCAAATATATCCATCTCAAATATATCCATTTACAAATCTTAGTACTTCAAAGTTATAACACTTTCTAAATCAAACACTTTGGAAATCATAATTCTTTGGAAATCAAAATTTAGAAATCATAATGCTTTGGAATCATAACAATTTCCTTCAAACAGTTTAGATATTAATAATAGTATATAAAATAAATAGTTTACAAAATAAAATAATTTATATAAAATAGTTATAAGTTAAAACAATTTATATTAAAATAATTAGTATATTTAAAATAGTTTATATTAAAAATAGTTATATTAAAATAGTTTATATTAAAAATAGTTTATAAAATAATATAAAATAGTTTAAATATAATTTAAAATACTTTATATAATAGAATAGTTTCCTCAAATTTCACAAATCGATTCAACTCAACTCGGATTCCAAAATTCAAATTTAATCAAATCTTAAATCATCAATTTCAATTCGATTCATTTTCTAAATAGACCATTTCAAATTATCAATTTCAAATACATATTTGAACTATAAAATAAACCATTTCAATTTCAATATATTTCAAAGCTTTAAATATTCAACATTTCAAAACTAAATTCGATAATTTCATATATGTATCAAATTCACTTTACTATTATTTAGTTTTAAAATATTTACTTAATCATTTCAATAACATCTAAATACAACTTCAATTTACAAATTTAAATAAACAAAATATCCCATTTAAATTTATATAAATTTGAAATATTCATTTAAGTCATTTTTAATCAAATTCAAGTTATAAAATATATCTTTAAAATCTCAGATTTAATAAATTCCAAATCAAACTTATTTACGTAAAATTCTTATATAAATAACATTTCAAATCAATTTTAAATTTATCTTTCCAACCTGAATCAATATAAATTCTATATTTGAAAATATATATTTTAAATAAATACTTAAACATATTATATATCCACTTTATTAAATCAACTTTAATAAATCTTTAAAATCAATATTTATTAAAAACCGTATATTCCTTTTTAAAACCATAGAAATCATTTTCAAAATATTTATATATAGACCAAAGGTGTTTGTATAAAATTTTCTATCCTATGGTCAAGTGATACGAATATTTATCATTTCAATCCGCAATTTAAGTGTATACGGGTATATATCTTTTCAACCCGCAATCCCAAATTCAATGTCAATGAAAATCGCTTGGGTTTATCATTTCAACCCATAATGATTTTCTCCTATTCTACAGATCGTTCGGGTATGTATCATTTCAACCCATAGTGAATTATATATTAACAGGGAACTTGCAGAGTGATAACAGATATGATAATAATATAACAGCAGTAACAGGCATATATCATCAGTGATAAATAACAGATAATGGTGTCAGATGTCACAGGTGAACAGATACAGATAATGGCATATATATATATCAATGTAAATAACTAACATCAGCATATTTCAATTGTCGTTTGAATTGAAATCAAATTTAATATATATAAGAACGTAAATCGTCAGTGATTGCTCACCTATCGAGGCTAGAGAAGATAAACAATGAAATTGAGCTACGAATTCCAAAGCAACGCTAGATGGACAAGATCCGATGAAGAAAACAGGCACGACAGAACAAAGCTTCATGCAAGCTAAGGCTCGGCTACAGCATGAAAAGCCATGCAAGAGAAATGTGGCTTCGAGCAAGACGGGAAGGAGTACAAGCATGGAGGCGGAATGCGCAGAAGCCGATGGACACGAGACTTCAGTAGAGTTGCGCTGGGGAGGAAAGCCTAGAGGAAACGATGCAGGCTTCACTCTGCACGAGCTCGGAGGGAAGAGAGAGGCACAAGCACGCGAGTTCGGTCGCACGCCGGAGGTGGTGATGACTTCGGCTGGCCCAGGCGGTGCACTACACTCGGGTCAGTGGGTGGAAAAGGTTGTGGGTCGGCCTAGCAAAAGAGGGCAGTGCTAGCGTGTTGAGCGAGGGAAGAAAGCAAGGCGGAGGCGATGCTATGCTCGGTCGAAGGGAGGATGAAGGCGGTACGACGGCGAACAGCTCGTTGAAGTAGAGGAAGGTGCGACCATTGGTGATGCGGTGGTGAAGTTAGGGGAGGGAGAGAGAGAAGGAAGGGCACGACAAAGAAGAAAGTGTTTTGATGGCTGTGCTTGTCCGCATGAAGATGAGGAATTGAATATCAGGAGGACCAATATCCCTTTTCAATGCAAATGAACAGACCACCAAAATATATTTTATTTTGAACATCATAAGTTACAGTTGGAAAGTAGACAGAAATTTTAGGAATTGAAAAAGGCTGCAGACTATTGGGTTTCAACCGATGCATAAGTGAAAGGTCACAAGAAAACAATTGGACTTGAAAGTGTACTGATACGGGAGGTCGTTTCGCGGTTTCCATGGCGTATCGAATTTCAAAATATAAAATTGAATATACTGCGCAGATCAGCATAACGAGACGATCAAAACGCTATACAGATATCGGTGGTACGACTAAATTATAAAAATTCGAATTTTCTACTGGCGGAAAATGTAGCAAAAACGCAGAGAAATAAGCTCGACGGAGCTAAAGAAGTCCGAATTTGGAAAACGAAAAATGACGTCTCACTCAGAAGATGATTTAGAATTTTTCTATAGAAAAATATTTCAGGTTTTAAAATTAATTTATTATCCTCAAATATTAACTGATATAGATTTAAATAAAATAACACTAGAAAAATAAACTTCCATATTTTTTGATGAAAATTTACTAGTGGCTATGTTTAAATAGACGTATTCCAAATATTAAATTTTTATTTCAAAATTTTATTATTTAAAATTTCACAAAAATTCAACTAATTAAATAAATAAAATTATTAAAAATTATCGGGTCGTTACAGAAAATGTAAAGTATTGTTTCAAAAATGGGATTTGAAATAAAAGAATTTTTTTTTTAAGTTAACTAGTTCGAGTGGCTCGAAAATAACTTAAAATTTGGGGAAGAGATGTGTTCGGATGGTAAACACTTCTCTTGAGTATTACCCTTCTCTGTAAGGGAATGCATGATACTGTTTGGTAGTACCCAGTTTCATAGTATTCTTTTGGAGTTACTCTGGCTATATTTATATATTTGTATAATTTAAAATATAGAGCATTATTTCAAAAAGTTTTTGAAATAAAAGCCAGGTATTGGATCTTGAGTTTTCTTAGGGAGATAAACTCAAAATGGAATAGTGGGATCAAATAGAGGTATATACTCTTAGGCTATAATGGAGTATTATCCAAGTTGAAACTAAGAGTTGTTTATGAAATGTTTTCATAAATGGTTTAGTGAAATAGAGTTGGTATTAGGGAGAACCAATATGGTAAGTGTGTAGGTTGGACGTAGATCAATTCTCCTTTTCATAGAGTTTTGATCTAAGATTTGATTATATGACTTTAAGGTATTTGCACCATTCCCAATAAGGATTTATTACTCGAATTTTGACGACGAGCATTTGATGAGGAATTTTGGTTTGGGACCAAAGTTGTTATCGTAGTTACAACTATGTAAGGAGATCAGAGGTTCCAAATCAAGGAGCCTGATCGAAGTCCGCACTAGAGAATCGGGTAAGTGATACTAGTTCGGAAGTGAAGTTATGTATTTGAGTTGTGATCGAGTCAGATTTTGCATGAGAATGATCTATGTACATCATATGGAATGATGTAGAGTGTTAAGTGTTTCTGAATAGGTTATGAGGTGTAATTTCGGGGACGAAATTCTTTTGAGGGGTGAAGAATGTAAGGACCCGGAATTTCACTGCTTCGATTTGCGAATATTTAGTTAATTTTAAATATTCAAATAAATGGTTTTATAATAAAAATAAAAATCTTTTTAATAATAAATAATAATGGTGAAAAAGATTTTAAAATTTGTTTACAAAAATATATAGTTCGATGAAAAACAGAAAATGTGACCGGAAACTATTTTTTCGAATTTTCGACGTTTCATCGTATAAAGTTATTTGTAATGTTGTGTACACTTTTTTATATATATGCACACATATACTAAGTATATAATGTGGGATTAATAATATATATTAAGGTTAACAAACTTAATTAAGTTAAGATAATCATCGATGTGACACATTGGCAACTAAAATATTAAAAGTCATGTCATTAGAGACATGAAATGGCATAATGGCAACCTTAGGTACTTATATTCATAAATGCATGTAGTGTTAGGAGTAGACATGGATTCATGCTTGGGTGAGGTGGCGTGTAATGAGAGGAGGGTAAAGTACAAGGGCATTTTGGTAATCTCACTTGTTTACATATTATAAAAACTATTTTTTTCAAATTCTTTTTCCATTTTCTCATTTCCTCTCTTCCATTTTCTAATATTATAAGCTCTAAGGTAATTTTAATGGCTTCCTTAGCATTCTAAAGTTTTATATTTTCAAGTTTAAACTTTTTATAACATTTTAAACTTAGCTTCAAAACTCCTTCTTTTCCATTCAAATTCCTCTATTTTACCCGAAATGGTTTTGGCCATAACTTCTTACAAAAAACTCCAAAACCAGATTATCTTTTTCTCACACCATGTATATTTCCAATGGTTACAACTTTGTAGTTTATCACTTTTTCTGATTTCGAACTTAGATGCTCCAAAATTTCGTTTTTTGCAAGAGTGTTTTTGAACCTAGATTTTGATGTCCTAAAATACCCCTCACTGTTTTGGCCATAACTTCCACAAAATTTAATTTTTTTGAGTAATTGTTTTTTCAGATGATATAGGAAAGAATTATCTAAAACTTTCCCTTTGGCCACTTTTCCAAAATATGAGATAAAAAGGTCCAAAAGTCGAGTGCAAAATGACCCAATTTCGAGAAGAATTTGTATTTCCAAGCTTCCCGAATTTCAAAGTGTGTCAAGTTTTCAAAGGATTTCCGATGAGTAAACTATGAATTTTTGGAAATTTTTTACTTTTATGTTAGTTAATATTTTGTGTGATGTGATGGTTAGTATTGGTTAATTTAACATGCGATGGTTTTATATATATTTGTTGCTTGGATATGTAAGGACATTAGACTTGAATGTGAAGTATAAATGGTTAAAGATTAGATCTTGCTTATGTTTGTGGCATGATGTTATCCTGGATGTTATCTTTGTGTATGGACTTGGGTATGTAATGTATAAGCTAAGAAGTTGGTACCTTTGTAGGGTATTGGAGAATTGGAATCTTATGTAAGAAAGTTATGGTTTTAGTTTTTAAAAATCGAATATTTTGTTAGATTTAAACTTCTTTTAGTTTTAAATATTTATTTTTGTTTAAGAAAGTTAGTGAGCTTTAAGGTAAAGTTTTCAAAAGAATGATAGAAACAAGTTAAAGCTTACGGGTACCTATAGCGATAGTTGCTATGGATGTAGTTCGCTTAAAATTTCGATTTTTTTGCAAATTTGGTTTTTATATTTCAAATTTTTTTGTAAATGTTTTATAAACTAAATAATGATATTTTAAAAGGTTAATTAATTTTTAATAATCAATTTTTAATTAATGAAGTTTTGAATAAGTAATAATTAATTAAGGATTAAACAAGGTTTAATAATTATAATTAAGTGAAGATTAGTTATTAATTAATTATATTTTAAAGTTAAGATTTATTTTAATTAATTATTAATTAAGTTAATTAATTATGCGTTTAGTATATAATTTATTTTTAACTAATTATTATTTTATATATAGGATTAATTATTAATTAATTATTAATCATGTGTTTAATTATTTTTAAATTATAAAATAATTAAGGTTTAATTTTTAATAAATTATCTATTAAAGGTTTAATTTATTATTTAAGTTTAATTAAAAATATTTATTTTATTAATTGAGATTAATTAATATTTAATTATTAATGAAGGTTTAGTTAATTATTTAATAATTAGTAAAGGATTAATTTGGGTTTAATTAATAGTTAATTATTGTTTAACTATTTAATTAAATTAAGTTAAGATTCAACTAAAATTAATTATGATTTAAATAAGGATTTAACTTATAATTAAATGATTTTTTTAAAATGGTTTTTTTTCCTTTGGTTTCCAAAAGTAAAATTGTTTAAAGGTACTTCTTTTCAAAGATGGATTTGAATACAAGTGATTCAAGTGTTGATACGGTTAAGAAACCATATAACTATGAATGAGTTATAATGTAGATTGTTGGGTTGTTTGGACATGTGTTAGCAGAATAAATTCTCATTCTACTACAAATTGTTTGTTTGTTTGTGTGGACATGTGTTAACAGAATAAATTACCCGTTCTGCTATAAATTGATTGAATTGTTTGGATATCTCTTTAGCAGGACAAATCATCTCCCTGCTACTGTGTTATTTGGATATGTATATGATAGTTAGTTCATATTGACATGTTATTCCCTGATTTGGATATGTGTTGTATTTACATATATGTTGATCTATGTAAATAATTGTTAAGTGAATTGAAATGGAAACTGAATGGTAACTTAAAATAGCCCCATTGGAATTGCTAAGCCTCTTTTCGAATTACTAAAGTATGTTTTTGAATTAGCTTTAATTCGTTAATCAATTTAGGTTTAAAGGTTATAAATGATTTTTAAATTTTATTATTATTTTATAAAGTTATTTTTAAATAATATCTTATTTTTAAAAAAAGGGGTTTATTAAATAAAAGGTTTTACCTAAAGTGATTTACAAATGATATCTTGAAAATGATATTTTATAAAGGAGATTCTATAAAGAAATTATGAAGGAAGATTTTTAAATAATTATAAAAATAGAAAGAGATTTTATAAATCATTTAAGATATTTTTGAAAGACATTTTAAATGAAGTTTGAAAAAATGTAAAGAGGTTTGAAATGTGAAGTGAACCTATAAAAGAATTTTTGTAAGGAATAAGTGAATGGGTTTTATAAAGTGAACGAGTTTTATAGTAAGTGATGTTTTGGAAGGGAATGGTTTGGCCATTTAATATGGAATGTGAGAAGAGAGAATTTTCCAATTGTTTTTGGAAAATGTTTATATTATTTTCCAAGTAAAAGGGATGTAAGTGGTTTGGGAAAAGTGTTTTAGAAAAGATCCTTTGATAAAGTTTATAAAGTGACTTTACTAATTAATGATTAATTAATAAAGGCTTAGAGGATACCATATGGAATTTAATCAAGTAGTTCAGGTTTTTCCACGGATGCATTTTGGAGGAGCTCGGAGCAGGAGGCTTCACCGATAGCAAGTTATTATCTTGTTTCCGATGTATACTATATACTTTATATCTGATGTATAAGGACATGCTATTATAATTGTCCTAGGTTAAAAATTGTATTAGTGTAACTCTGATGTATCATTTTTTGAAATGACTTTGTAAAGATTTATTTTGATTAATATATTTTATTCCGTTGCGCTGTGAGACTCTGTGTTTGCTTTTAGTTTCTTATATCCTCTATCTTCTTTCTTTTCCCCTAACGAACGGTGTTTCCGGCACACGCGTCACTCTCGGTAACTTCCAAGCTGGAACCCGCTTCACACGAGCATCCGAATATTTCACATTAATGAATGCATGCCGAAACCTCTCTAGATGATGTGAACATACCCTAATGGGTGCGACCCACATGGCTTGGCTCCCACTCGCGCCTTGGTTTTAGTTTTTTCGGTGTTGGATATCAATGCTCAAAACGAGCGATAAATCGTCTTTAGAACGACGAAGCACAATTATGACTTGGAGGGTGCGCCCCCCTTTTTCGCACCTTGGTTTTAGTCATTTTCGATAAAGGATAACAAAGCTCAACGGAGTAATAAATCATCTTAGAATGATAATAATAAATCAGCTGAAGTAACCGATAGCAGAGAAACTGAATATCGGAGATATAAAACGATCGTATATGAAAATTAAGCCTTGTATACTTATAACCACTCGTTGAATTCAAACTTGTACTTTTTCTTGGTTAACAACAATGCCGGACAAGTTAAGGTAGTGTTACCTCAAAGTCATGTCCAACGATTATTCCTAACTTTTGAAATAGCGACAAGTTTACTTCTTCGATGTTTAGTGCTAATTATACAAATAGATCATTTTCATATAAGTGATTCGCTTTACAGAAATTAATTCATTTCCATAAATGAATCAAACCTTTTCTTTTAGAAATGAACTGAACTTGTGCTTTATTTCCATATTTCCACATTGGTAAAACACTTTTAGAATTAGTTCCTGATTGTTAAAATGTTAAGTGAATAATTTTTCCAAGTGCGCGACCCCGAAGGCCTAAACCAACATCAAACCAAACACCCAGAAGATTATCCGACTTAACATCCCAATAATCGAGTTCCAATTTCTTTTTATAACTTTTAAACAATATTAATTATACTGAAAGATAATTAATCACATTTAAAATCTCTTTTAAATAAACAAATCCATTTTCTTTAATAAAATGGATTATTATTTCCAAACACTTTTATAACTTTGGTAAATTAACTTTAAAATCCTTATTAAATCAGTTTATTAACTTTAAATCAGTTGATTAAATAAATTTTATCATATTGAATAATTTACTTAAATCACTTTTGTTAAATCGATTAATTAACTTTAAATATCATTTATTACAAAGATTAATTAAATTCGAATAATCATTAGTTAAAATGAATAAGTCATCTCAAACATCATTTATTAAAATGATAAGTAATTTTAAATTCCATTGATTAAAACAATTAATTAAGTTCAAATAATCATAAATTAATTGAATTAATTAAATTCAAGCCTCATTAGTTAAAACGATTAATTAAAATATCATTTGTTAAAATGATTTATTCAATTATAAAACATCATCGAATAAAATGATTTAACTAAATTTCAAATATCATTAGTTAAAATAATTAATTAAATTTTAAAACAATCATTAATTAAAATAATTAATTAAGTTAAATGAATTAATTAAACTCCATTATCATTAATTTAAAAGAATTAATTAAACTCAAATAATCATTAGTTAAAATAATTAATTAAGTATAAAACATCATTAGCAAAAATGATTAATTAAATCTAAAGATAAACCAATTTTTAAATCATCATTTATTAAATTGGTTAATAAATCTCAAAATCATTAGTTAAAATGATTAATTATCTTTAAATTATCATTAATCCAAATGATTACTGAATTTTAATATTCTGTTTAGTGGAAACACAAGCTCAAGTTCATAAGACAGGGTTTTGGTGATGAAATTTTATAAATGACGATATAGCGAAATCGCTATAACGACAATTAACAAGTTAAATGGAATATCAGGATTTAATTTAATTATAACAACATAAAGATGAAAATAAATAATTTATTGGCGAGAAACACCCTTTGGGTCTCTCTATAGATTTTCCCTGCAAAACAATGGTTATGGATAATACATACATACATATATATATATATATAATCATATGAGTTTATAACGATCAAATTAATATGTCATCCATTTTTCGAATGGAAATTCAACCAAACAAGCAATCAAACAATTTAACTAACATCCAACAATCAAAAAACATTTATAACATCATTGATATGATATAATAAAAATTAACGTGAGTTAAACTCACATGGATTTTCTTTTCCGCCGAATCGTTCTGATTTTAGCCTAAATTTCAACAAGCTCCAAATCCAACCAAACCAATTCCATCGCGATGATCTCGATGACACGAGTCCAATACAAAAAATGTTTCAATCCGACCTCGTATGAGCGAGATAAACATTTTATAAGTTATCATAACTTTACATTTATAATTAAATAACTCTAAACAAATTACAACTTTACCCCTACTGCTTCTTCCCCAAATCTTATTTGCGTCTCCCTATACAAGATATGTACGCCATTACCGTGCACAAACAAACCTCAAACTCACTCCATACAACACGAAAACCCAATCCGACAATGCTGAGCTACCCCTGATCGAAATCTATACCTCCCGGACCGATCACCATGCCACTCGCACTACCCCTCTGACACGCGACCTGCTGCTATTCTCGATCGTGCATTGTGCACGCGCGACAACATTTGGTGTGAAATCCCCTAAAATTTTGGTCACGGCTGCTATTTTCAATGACGAACCCAAAACAAAACTCCAAATCGACAATCGAAGCATGAATCTCTCGCCAAGCTAAACCCTAGCTTGCTGCTTATATCTCGATCATACAAAATCAAATGCGCAAGCTATAACTTGGGTATGGGATGGAAGCTTTAGTTGAAAGGAGATTTTTAAAACTTGTTTCATGATTTTTAGATAAGTAAATATTTAGTTATTGATTTTTAAACTATCCATTTTCAAAGAAAGCTCCGTTTTCATTTGCAGGTAAGTTTAAATAGAGGGAAATGGGTATGGACGAGTACGTAGGGGGTATGGGGCAAGTATGTAGTGGGTATGGTCTGATTATGGGCATATATATATATATTATTTTTATTTTATTTAATAAAATATTCAATATGACATACTCAAAAATCTCGAACTCCAAACGAGGCGTGTCGCCTGGCGTTTTATATGCTATACCCCTATTTCGAACGTAATGGAAGTTGTTTCGAGATCTAATTTGATCGTATGCATAAGATAGGTTTTTAGACCCAGTTCTAATATTAAATTTCTAATATTAATTTCAACGCGTTTCGAACTTGCACGACCAAACGATTCGTCTGATCGCAACAAAATTCGACGACGTAATATAATTCACTATTACGGTTCCAATGAAACTAGTTTCGTCGAAATTCGAGACTGTGCCCCGGAACGACAATTTCACAGGTTTAAATATCTAATTATCGATATTTATCCGGTATATTTATATTTGTAAATAAATTTACAAATTAAACTCACCAATATTATTTATTAATTAAAAGAAGTTGAATAAAATTATTAAATTCATTTAATTAACATTTTAATTCACGATTCAAATATTTAATCATTCCCTATATTTGAATTATAAATTATTAAATTCCAAAATTCAATTATTTAAATTTTTAAAATTGATTAAACATTTAAAATCAAATAACCATAATTTTGGGTTGTTACAGAATGATTATATGTGAGTCTGTGTTGAAGCGTTGGAAGTGAAACACCATTCAATGGAGAATTTGTCTACACGATTATATGTGGTTAATATCACGGTCAACTATAGTCAACTCAAAATCAAAGTCTCTGGCCAGAGCAGTAAGGTTAAACATAATTGTTATTATTGAACCAAAAATTTTGTGTTTAGAATTACAAAGTTGAATGTGGACGATGTTGGAATTTTAACCAAAACCAAATTCCATAAGTCCTAATGTGATATAATTTTGACAAAGAGAATTGGTGTAAATAATCATTACAACCACGTACTGCTTATAATAGTAAAAAAGGATTTTACTGACAAGATGTGTAAATGATAAATTCGGCCAAAATGTCAGACCACTAGCTAAGGTGACGTGTGAATGTAAATTCAAATTATTCAATATTAATTACTGACTGAATTTACACCTTTGAGTCGTACAACCGTAATGATGCATTCTCCAAAAAAACCACACCATTTAATTAATTCATAAAATGTTATAAATCAATTAAATTAATTAATACTTAAGAAATATTAACTGTTATTTGATTTATTTGATGTTTGGTAGTTGTCTATGATTAATTGAATGTGTGTGTACATATATACAAGTTATGTAACAACCCGGGAATTTTAATGATTTTATAACGTAATTAACTGAATTTTTCTTGAAAATAAAACAATTAAATTTAAAAATGAAAATTTGATATTTGGAATACGTTTATTTAAACATAGCAAATGATAGATTTTCATCAGAAAATATGAAAGTTAGTTCTATTGTGTAATTTTCAATTTCAATTTAAAATCAGTTAATTTTGATGGAAATAAAATGTTTTTGAAATTTGAATATTTTTACATAACAAAAATGTTTAACATCTTCTAAGTGTGACGTCGTATTTCGTTTCGCCAAATTTGGACTGCTCTGGCTCCGTTTATCTTATTTTCGGCGTTTTAACAACATTTTGGCAGCGAATATCGACTTTTGACAGGATGGTCGTATCGCTGTTATTTGTGTACCATTTTGTTCGTCTCGTCGTGTTGATCTCCGCGGTATATTCATTTGTCAATTTTGGCGTCCGGTACATGGCGAAATCTGCGAAACTGTTAGCCGTATTGGTTCTGCAGTCGAGCCTTTTTGGTTTCCTGTCCCTTCTTTGCCCACCGTGAAACAAATAGCCATCACCAATTAATATTTTCAGCTTTTGGACCTTTGTTATTCCATGACCATTGCTATTCCCACCTGTTTGATATATATTCTGGTTCCACTTTCTTTCTTTCACCTTTTCTCTTCGTTTTCTATTCCGACTTCAAAAATAATATCATATAAAAGCTGCTCGTCCATATTTGTTCAACCCACCTTCTATCTCCTTTTGACAGCCCTCATGCAATCCACGCCATACCAAACACCCTGCGTCCAACCTGCTCGTCCATCATATCACCTACCCACGCCTCACCATTCCCCGACCCTTCCCTTTTATGCCGCACGCCTTCCTTCTCCACACACTTATCAGCCGACGGCAACCGACCAAGACAACCTCGAGCAACACCACCCCGCATCCGAATCCACTTTGCCCTCCAACGCCTTAGCCTTGTCGTGCTTGCTCCACAGCCTCAAGCCTGGCCATCGACAACGCACCAAACCCACACAAGCACAGCGCGTCATGCAAACCCACCTCCATCCCCTTCTCAAACCCGAGTTTCCAAAGCTCCGCCACCGAGATCGAGCAACCGCCTCTCCACGTCATCAACTCCTCCACAACCACAGTCTCTGATCCACCTGTGCCACACTCAGCTGCTCTGATCTCCCACCTAAACAGCCGATCACAGCAGCTCCATTTCCCCTTGCTTCGCCAATGTTCAGACACTCCTCTTCATATTTATATAAAAAAATTATCATATATATTGTATATATGGCAAAGCATATATATATTATTTGTTTGTTTGCATTGGAGAACTACTCATCCAACCTCCGCGCCATAGCCTCTCTTCCAAACTCATGCCTTTAACCTGCTTGCCTTGTCCCCGTGCCGAACAGACCCCACCTGACCACCATCCCTACTCATCTATCCACCCACTGCCAGATCTACATCACCCTCCAAGCAGCAGCCACAAAACCCTTGCAGCCTCCTTTTGTTTAAAATTATATACCTATTTATAATAATATTTATTTTAAGTATATATATATATGTTATAATAATAATAATAATGATAATTATGTTTATATATATATTTTTCAAAATTATTTGCAAAATGGTTGTCTTGCTTTATATATATATATAATATTGATTTTAAAGTATATATGTATATATAGATTTTATTTTGAAATGTGTTTTAAATTTGAATATTAATTTTAAGAATATATATATATATATTTGATTTCCATCGAATCCGGTTCATCGTGCTTTGCTTTTGGTTTCGCCGCTGTCCAGAATTGATCGCAGTAGTTAGCTGCTTTGATTTGTCGCTTAGCCATGTGCTTGTCCTGCTTTCTCTAGCCTCGAAAGGTGAGCAATCACTCACGATTAACATTCTTATATTTAGTAAATTCAATTCACATGAAATGACGATTGAAATATGTTGTTAAATTTAAATTGTTAGTTATTTACTCGTTAAATATGATATGTTATTATTTGTATTTGTTCACCTATGCTAATTGACACTATTGACACCAATAACCTGTTATATATATATATATGTTATATTATTAATTATGATAGATGCATGTTGTTGATATGTTATATTATTATCATCTTGTTCTTACTCTACAAGTTCCCTGATAGTTAGAAATTCCCTATGGGTTGAAATGATACATACCTGAACGATATTATAGATTAGGAAAAAATCATTATAGGTTGAAATGATAAACCCAAGCGATTTTATTGATTTTGAATTTTGGGATTGCGGGTTGAAATGATAAACCCAAGCGATTTTATTGATTTTGAATTTTGGGATTGCGGGTTGAAATGATATATACCCAGAAATATTAAATTTAAATTGCGGATTGAAATGATAAATATCCGTATCACTTGACCATTGGATAGAAAATTATATACTAACACCGTTGGTCAATATTTTAAAATGATTTCCAAAGTTTGAAAGGAAATATATGGGTTTTATTAAATATTGATTTTTAAAATATAATATAAAGATTTTATTTTAATATATGTGAAATTTTTAGATTTTAAATTATATGTTAGGAAATTTTAAATTTATAAGTTAAGTTTGAAATTGTAAATTTTAAGATTTTACTTATAATTTTTTTTAAATATATATAAAATAAGATCTAATATAAAATGAATTTATAATAAGGATTAATTTAATAAAATTTAATTTAATTAGTATATAATATGTTTAAGTATTTATTTAAATTTATATAAATAATTTAAAAATAGATTTTGTAATAACAATAATAAATAGAGGTTGGAAAGATAAATTAAATAAGAATTGATTTGTAATTTAATTTGTTAAGAATTGAATTTAAATAAGAATTTATTTATAATTAAATTTGTTTAGAATTGAATTTAAATAAAGTTTGATTTGAACTTATGGATTTTGAAAGGTACGATTTTATAACCTGATTTGATAAAAAGTGATTAAATGAATATTTTCAACTTTAAAAAAAATTGTAATTGGATATTTAATTTCGATTTAAATTTGTAATATGATATTTTATTTAAATATTTATAATAAGGTTATTAAGTGAATAATTTCAAATTAAATATAATTGAAATGGTATATTTAATGTTGATTTAAATTTGTAATTTTGGAGATTTTATTTGGATGTTATTAAAAATGATTAAGTGAATATTTCAAATTTAAATAAAATTATAGTTGAAATTTTGAAATATAAATGGAATTTATCAAATTGAGTTATTGTAAATTGTTTGAATATTTAAACTTCGAAACCTATTGAATTTGTAATGGTTTAAATTTGAAGTTCAAACCTGGATTTGAAATCGATATAAATTAAAAATGGTTTTATTTAGAATTTGAATTGGATTGAAATGTTGAACGGAGATTTGATTTAAGTTGAACTTTGGAACTAAAGTGATTTGAATTGATTTGTGAAATTGGAAGAAACAGTTCTAACTTGAAACTATTTCGATGTATATATTTTAATATATAAACTATGGTGTGGTTATGATTTTGGAAATGAAATGATTTCGTAAGTGATATGATTTTGAAAGTGATATGGTTTTTGAAATGAATATAATATTTTGATATGCTGTATGAACTGTTTGAAATGATTATAAAAGTGATTTTATAAAATGACCACGCTGTGAAATAAGCGTTTGGTTGTTAAAGAGACCGGGATCGGATATTGTCATACTCTCTGCCAATACCAAAAACCACTTTAACAACTGTGTACGTGGTGGAGATTCCAGAACGAAGTAGGATGGTTGGCGACGATTCTATATGAGGTATTAACGCAGCCCTGACTCCCACGAGTCAGCTTGATGTGGCTAAAATAGGAGTTATACCGGGCCAAGTGAGGTCGCACCTCCGATCGAGCATGCTTCTTGGAAACCATTCTATTGCTTTGTGATTTGATTGGGTGCACCTTTGATTTGGGAGTGTGTCTCGAGGTGGGCGGTAGTAGCTGCTATGCATTACCACCAGTCCGGGAGTGCAAACGGTAGAATCCTACACTGGCATTGCCTCACGTGCCTTGTCACATGCCTTATCGCGCCTTCTACGAGTTTGGTTTGTGTCGTTCCTATGGAGTGCTCCCTGATAGCCCACCGGTTTGGTGGAGTTTACAGTACTGTATAGACTACGACATTTATATAAAATGTGTTAAGGGGGATATGGGTAACACCTTAACGCTATTTTAATAGTTTACTTTACTATAGACATTATCTATGTAGCATATTGTACTATGTATGTAGATAGTTTAACGGATCCTTAAAGGATGGGTATCCCAAACATCCTTTTAGTTATTTGTATTTCACTTGACATTTCACTTGAGTTGATTTACTAGTATAAGAATGTTAATCCTGACTCGAGCGTTTTGTGTTTTTCTTTATGCTCGGGTCAGACTGAGTGTCACAGCATTTGAGACTCACCTTTTGAGTTTGGAGCTTTGCTTGAAGAACTGTCTTTGTCTATTCGGCATTCTAGTTACTTCATTTTATTCCAGTTGTTTTTTTCAGACTTGTCATTGGCATTTGTATTAGCAACTTCTGTGTATTTGAGATATCTATTGTATTTTACTTTAAACTCTAATGTTTATATAGTAGCTTTATGAACTACTATTTATCTATTCTGCTGCTTATTGTTATATAACTCTGTGTCTGTGATTCTGCGATTGATTGATTTACTGTATATGCTAAGTTTTGCCAAATATAAATTAACAATCTGTTGTTTTGAGCAATTCAAGTCTGACATGAGTGGATGATTGTCGATTTGAATGGTTCGAAATAGCGGGTCGTTACAAGTTATATTTGTGTGCATTGATATACGATATCAGTGTATTTTTAAAATGGGTTTAAATAAAAGATAGTTGCATGAAGAGATTTATATAATTCTTATACCATTTAATGGCTAGTAATTTTGGCTTTACCATGTAAAGTGAGTGGAGTGGAGAGAGAGGGAGTGAGAGAGAGAATCTAAGGAATTAATTATGGAAGTTTTAATTAAAAAGAATAGGAAAAGTTTCGTTCTTTCAATTAAAACATGTCCATTAATTCATTTCCTGCAGAGATTTATTCTTCCCAATAAAATCCATTTCTTTTTTCTCTTGCTCTTCTCGTCTCCTCAAATGGCTGAAAATTCACATCTTTATGAATGTAAAAAAAACTCTTGAAATAATTCAACCATCAAATAAATAAATACAAAGGTGGTTCTTCATATCATTGTAATTTCTTAAGATGATTCAATTAGATCTAGGAGTCTTTATACATTCAAGGTGTGATTTGGTCACATCCAAAGGTAATTCTGACTTAAATTCACTTATGTATGTATATCATTGATATAATTAGACTTTGTATGATTCACCTCATGTTTTAATTATTCATCTTTCCACATGTAATTTAAACCTCTCGTATGTCTATTTTGATTAAAATATGTTTATTGTATTGTCTTGGTTTAGATTTATGTTTGTTTACCATCTCCCTTAAATACATATTCATGATAAATTGATATGTTTTAGATCCCATGTTACTTTTGATAACTTGTTATTATTCTCTATATTGCTTGGATCTATAAGTTCTTATCACAAATTTACATATGCCTACTTATCAAATTTCTTTTATTTTGTTTGTGAAATTGAAAGTTAATTTTTAATGAGATTGTTTCTACAATTATATAATATTTACATACACAAATGAAAATGAATTATATAAGTTAAATTATTTATTGTTCTTGGAAATTAATCTTTAATTTTATGAGGTAAATACTTGAATATAAATTTTTCAATCGTTTTTATAAAAAAAACTTGATTTAAAATTAATAAATGAACTTTAGTGAAAATTCTAATTCTTTGTGGTTTTCTAAATTTAAAGTTTCATGTAAAATCCTAAACTCCAGTTTCATTCCTAAATTAAAAGTTTAGTCAAAATTGTTAACTTTAAAATCAAACATATTTGTATATATATGTATATATACATATATCATATGCTACAATGTTTGCAAACATATGTCGTTTAGACCTAATTTATTAAACTGTAATAATCATGTATATTTAAATATACATGTGTAGTTTAATTCGAATTTGTAAGAGGATTTTGTATAATAATGTAATATTTTGTTGTCAAACCTTTCTTTAATTAAAATCATTTTCGTCAATGTTAATTTTGGATGTCAATTTATTTAAAGCAATTGAAAGGTTTTCAATATACATACATACATACATATGTATGTATGTATGTATGTTTGTACATATATTTTTAATTAGTCAAAAACTTGGACAACAATGACATGTGTAAATTTAATTAATAGGTTATAAATGTCATTTAATATATCAATTATTATAATTATAGAGAGAGAAATGAAAGGTTTCTCCCTACATATATTGTCATATCTTCCTTTAATTAATTGTATAGGTTAACAAAGGAAAACAAAAGGTTTCCTTCTCTAAATTCATTTATACATGTTTCAGACATATCGCACTTACATTTCACACAAATGAATGTATTTGATACATTTGTTATAATACATACAAATTTAAATCAAATTCAAATCTCCATTTTGACAATTTAAACAAAATAATATTTTATTCAAATTTTTATTAGATCGGATCGAATATACCTTTAGACTTCAGAGACCTAATATGATCCAAACAGAGAAATTTTTTGAAATCTACTTGTTTCATCCACTTCCGACTGGCCTGGTTGCTTTAGTATGTTGGATGGTATGTTTATATTGATGGATATAGCCTATGTTGATGCTTATGATGTTGGATAAGTATGTGATTGGATATTATTTGGTTATGTTTGTATGATTAATTATCGATTATATATGAATTTGTACATGTTGGATATTATTGTGTTATATTAGTATGATTAAATATCAAATATATATGAATTTGTGATTGAGGTGAGAAAGGTAGCAGAAATGCTACAAAAATGCTTCAGCTAAGGTGTCGGAACAGGATTGGAAAATTTTAGCATTTTAATATAGCATTAGTTTACCGTGGGAAAATTAATTTTATAGATGTCGGCATATCATAGACCTAGCTCAACAAATGGGTATCGACAAGGCGTTGAAATTGGGTCAGCATGACGTCGGTAAATACCCCACAAAAGATATTGATAAGACATTAAAAAATTTCCCATGCTGTAAAACATCCCATCTCCATACCCATGTTACCCAACAGTATTATTGAGTTATACTATCGAGTAATACGGAGAATGAGGCTATATGAGGTGCACACGTGAATATTCCCTTGGGCTAACACTGGTACATATTAAAACATTAAATAAGTAACTCATTGCTATGTACACAGTATCGGCACAAAGTAATAAATGCTTGTGCCTCTAGGATTGAACAATACACAATATACAGTAAATAACTGAGAACATAAAGTCAGAATCACAACGATATAATATACAACATATAAGACTGCACGAATACAAAACATCTCAAATGTCAACTATCTCAATATAATACAATGAATAATCAATATACAACTCAGTATCATACACACACACAATGAATTAAGGTCACATAAATATCATACAACCATCCTAATATAAATCTCCTCTAACCTTACTAAAACACCTACTGGTCATATTGTCCCTGTACCTGAAATGTCTTTGATTGATCCGAGTATTGTATAAATAACACACTGGTTATATTGGTGAAACAGTATATACTAAGGATAAAATTGTGATAACACAACATAACAACTTAAGTCAATGATCACAATGTATTATATATATAAGTATAAAGAGGAAGATGTATGCATGGTTTATAATTACAATAATTTATAAGATCACCGAAACATCACATAATATGAATCACCAAAACCATGCATAAAGATGTCATTACCCATTAAGAAGCATAACAAACCAGAAATCAAGGAATCAACAAGAAATGAATGAATCATACATATCCAGAAATCAACATCTAAATCTAGAAAACATCAAAAGGGAGATATCACCAAGTATAGTCAGGCTATGTAGCTTAGCCCTATTATATCTCTCAATCTCAACAAATAGAACATCATCATCAATATATGTAGGATAAGGTAGGCTGCATATCAATGTAATAAAAGATATGAAAATTCACTATACTAAGGATATCTATCTTAGGTATAATCTCATCTCCTCATATATAAGCTATCAAAATATATCGTGATGGGAAATGACTGTATAATAGACATAAAGTCCTACACACACATGCATAAATCAATATATGGGTCGCCTAACCCATACCTATAATAAAGTGAGGTATATCAATAGTATATGCCAATCCATCACTCCGTTAGTACTAGAAGAAAGATTAATAGCACACGAAGTAAGCTCCAAGGTCACGAAATCTCTACAGTCTTCAGTTACCTTTACGATATCATGACAGGTATCCACCGATGTGCTCGTCAACGCGAGGGATCAAAAGTTATGACCCGACTCTAGCCCCTATAGGTAATAAAATACTAGCCTAGGTGACATAGGGGGAAATGCATGAAGAAAAAGAACGAAGCTATATAAATATAGAGTGTCAAAGATCTTGGGCGCGACCCCATGAACATGCCGCTAGGGTGGATTCTAGCCATCTGGTTCTCTCCAACATCAATAAAAGGAGTACAACATAATAGTGGCATATAGAACTAATAATAATGGATACGAAGTCATGCTTATCATAAGGAATATTGTGTTACTCGTTGAATATAAGAACAAAGCTATACTCATCACTACGTGTATCGCCTCACACTCATATCGCTATTCCCGTCACGTGAGTGTCATCTACTTACAACGAATAATCGAATAAATATCACAACAACGTCCCATACCATTGGGTAATACTCAAACGTTTATTCAAAACTTATAAATTACATTCAATCCCCATAATATTCTATATAACAAATTCAAAGAATAATCAAAGAAATATTACCCGAATATCTCATTCCAGAAGGTACTATAACTCCGTGTATTCAGATTTCTCATTATACGGAATTAAATACTAAGAAATCATATAAGGATGTCATCATCGCATCATTTTAGATCACTAATCAAATCTATATCAATGATAAATCACTCATGTCATCTAAATCGGTAGGAGATGAGAAATTAGAAATGCTGTGTAAAATCTTATCAATCAAATATATATTAGTAGACAATATTCTTATCTAGGTTTATTTGATTTACCTAATGCTTCTAAAATACTAAAACCTTAATTAATAATAATTACTTATTTTCCAAATATTTTAATCTTTTGAACAAACACTTTAAACCATTATATTCGCTTTAGATAAGTTAATAACTTTTTAAACATAATAAAATAAAATTCCAAATTTAGAATAAAATATCATTTCATAAACTTGTACATTTAAATTATACAAACTATCTGATAATGATTCATTTTACAACATTCAACTCATAATAATGTAAATGAAGAACATCAGAAATCAGTAATAATCATTATTAGATTTATATTAAATATTTAATTAATTTTAAACTATTAGACGTATGCATATAAAGATATAACATACTTCTATATAAAATTTATTACTCATGATTTTAAATTTGGCATACTTAGTATGTTACTTGATTTATTTTTATTATTTTCAGAATATATATTTAGTTTTAACAATTTATATAATCGAATATTTAAATTATTATTTAATTAATTAATTTCTTTAAATAAATAAATTTCACACTGCTTTATTAAATCACATAATACATCTCCAAACACTTTTAATTTATATACTTATAATATATTTATATTTATAAAATTTTATTAGATATTTATTTATATTTGTTTTTATTGTATAATTTTTATTTCCTTCAGCCTCGGCGACCGATCGACCACTGGTCGACTAGCGATTAACTGGTCACGGTTGAACAGCTCAACCCTAGTTGGTTGCCCGTGCATGAAGCCAAAAGTTGGCTTTCTCGATCATGTTCCAACCTCTTCTCCTCTCGTTCATGCATTTTCAACCTTAATTCAATGCACACCATAAATATTATCCAAGTATTAATCTAAAGCAACATATATATCATGAACTATATAATTAAACTTAAGTTCATGAGTGAAAGCACTCACATGTACTCTACTTTTCTTCCTTTTCTTTTCTATTCGAACCCAATGCATCGCAATCCCTTCCTTGCATGAGTGCATATAAGCCTCAAGATGAACATATTCAAACTTAAGTATTTATTGTAATTTGTTTGATTTATTTTTTATTTTTTGGGTGAAGAGCATTTGATTGTTTAGCTTCAAGAAAGTGTTGAAGTAGATAAGAATTATGGGCCTGAATGTTTATTGAAGGAAGAAAACTATCGAAGCACAGAAATCCCAAAAAATGGATTTGGGCTAAAGATTTTTGGGCTTGGGCTTAAATAAATTAATATTTATTTTTCTTTTACTCATAAAACTATTTTCTATTTAATTTAAATAAAAAAAAAATTATTTCAAAACCACTTCTTTCCCAAAATAATATTATTTTTCAATTATATCACTTTTATAAAATATTATTTTCACATTTTTGACTTATTTCAATTTTAAATATCTCATTTCCATAATCTAAGTCCTTATTATTGAATACTTTCCAAACAAATTTATTCGATAATCCTCAAAAATCTATTTCAATTAACCAAATTACTATTATTAATTTTAATTAATTATTATATAAAATCTAGTTAGTTACATATGCCTTTTTTGCTGACGCCTAAAATGGCGTTAACATATCAATATTATTTATCGATGTCACGCCAATGTCATTTTGGCATCGGTAATCATGCTTTCTTTTGTATGATTGTGAATATGAATGTCATAGCATATTAAAATATAAAAGTAAAATAAATTATAAATTATTTTTAAATTAAATTATTAGTAGATTTATTTAAATATTAACAATAAATATATATTTAATCAAAATAAATTAGTTTTAAATTAAATTGTTAGTAGATTTATTTTAAATATTAACAATAAATAAATATTTTAATCAAAATAAATATTAAAAATATCTCAAAACTCTTTTATTAATTAAATGATAAATTTGATTTACTCTAAACAAAATATTATTTACATCAACACAAAATAAAGACCTAGTGCAATTTAATAAAAGGCGTTCTATTTATAAAAAAATTCACTCTTTTAATCCCACTACCAATACACCTGATCTAATAGCTTTTGTCAAAAGGTTTAAAGATTTCAGGGGAGGACAAGGCCTACAGTCAATAGCGCCATATGCAAGTGGGGTTGGTAACTTAACGTACACCATGGTGTGTACAATGCCTGATATTGCAAATATCATCGGGGTGGTTAGTCATGATATGGCTAATCCATGTAAATTGCATTGGGAAGCCATAGAAGTTATTTTGAGATACTATAGAGGGACTTCTAATCATGGTCTTGTATTTGGCGGTAGTGTTGGTATAGATTGCAAATTGATTGGTTATTATGATTTAGACTACCTTGGTAATAGAAATTGAAGAAAAGCAACTTCTGGGTATGTATTCACTTTTGGTGGCATGACCTTCGGAGGTCAAATTGTAAATTGTGGTTGCTTTATCGACCACGGGGCGGAGTAGATTGCTTTAGTGGTTGAAGTGGCAAAGGAGGTCTTTATTTGCATAAGTTTTTGTGTGACTTGGGTTTTGTGCATGATAGTGTTAATTTTCATTATGATAGCCAAAGTGTTATCCATTCGGTGGTAAACTTGACGTTTAGCTCTCAGTCGAAGCACATTGAAGTGAGAGAGTCTTTTCTAGTTGTCATGGATAAGGAAAAGCTTGTTTATCTTTGAAAGTACACCTAAAAGATAATGCAACAAATATATTGACAAAGGCATTGCCGACTGGGAAGTTCGAGCATTGCTCGAACTTTGTTGGCTTGATAGAGTGCTATGTTCAAATTGGTGGCATGATTTGGAGAGTAGTAGCTTGTATTTGTTAAAGATTAGATGTCACTGGATTATCAATATATATTTTGAACATAAGTTTTGTAAACTAAAATCAAATCAGTTTAATATAAGACAATTCATAAAATGTTTATAAATACCTATTCCATTGCATTGAGAAGCAATTGCTGTTTTGAGAAATACCAACTTTGTAGTGAATGAATTTCTTTTAGAAATTATTCGTAGTAAAATGGATTTAGATACGATCCAAGGA
The DNA here is from genome assembly GCA_030737815.1 of Allium fistulosum. NCBI lineage: Eukaryota > Viridiplantae > Streptophyta > Magnoliopsida > Asparagales > Amaryllidaceae > Allium > Allium fistulosum. Next base: position 871,594,808 of record CM060903.1, on the reverse strand, counting down.
TAAAACTGATTACAAGGAATGAAATAAAATTAACCAAACCTAAATGAATACTGCACATTAGAATGTCTAATAAATATTCTTTCATATTGAAGAGAAACTATGAGTTTGTTTGTCAATGTCGAGAATAAATAATCGTCAGCAGTCAATTAAACAATTAAGAGTATTGACTCTACCATATGGTATGATGCACAAATCTGAAAGAATTCAAAGCACATTATCAAATATATTTTGATACTGGTACCCGAAAGGATATGACCATTGGTTGCAAAAGTGTCTTCGAGAAGAAGATCAATGTAGTTGGAATATAAGCCATATTGATAAGAATGACATCATAAATTTCAATTGTTGAAACTAATGTGACAGATTCATCATTCAACGAGTTATAATTAATTTGGATTTCACTTACAAAATTTATCTTTGGGTATGATTTTGAGTTTTAGTACATATATATTGAAACAAAAAATTCTAAACTATGATTTACAATAGACTATAACACATAACAACTATGTGGTCCGGCCACAATAAAACCAGAATTTAGCTGTTCTGTGCATGTACAGAATGCCTATTCTATATTTATATTCATGGTGGCACGGTCCACTCTAAAGCTGGCTGGCTTTGCCAAAAAATAAATTTCTCAAAATTAATGGGAGTAATAGCCGAGTTTGTGAGTATTGGATACAGTCTAAGAAATATTACGAAAGTGTTATTTGATAATCATTAGAGTTAAGTAAGTATTTTGACAAAGAAATCAAATAATTTGAATTTTGGTCGAAATGCGGAGGAAACATATTTCCAAGAAGATTATTAATGTGTACTAAAATATATTTCTAAAGCTATAAGTAAATAATGAAGTTGTGGTTGTTGATGATGTATTCATGTTAAAATCTTTTCAGTTGATTATTTTATACTCGACATTGGATTTGGAAAATAGCATCTTTTATAATCAGTATAAAAGGATGTCGGGAATGCCCCGAAAGATATATAGAGGCACTATATTAAATTGTTTAATATCAAGTATGTTGATGGATTTCATATAGATTGACCATTGAATTTTCATATATGCTATATTATCTACAATATCACATTTCGCTCATGTATTTGATACATAAAGCAAGTAACAAATCTGAACTAAGATCACTTGATGATAGTTTAGATTGTTCTAAAGTATTTATGAAATACAAGACAATTATTTATAAAAACAACGAACTCCTTATGAAGGAGTGCACAAACTCGAACCTCATTAGTAATGTCGAGTATAATATGTCAATCTTAAATTCATAGTCAAACTTAAGTTAAGAACTTTAAGTTAGAATCATTAAGAAGTGGCCAACTCAACCAAAGGCTACTGCAATGTAAGAAGTATAAATAAATGCATGCATTCATAACTTAGATGAGTGTGATTCCAAATGTTGAGAATCCAAGACATTGTTATATGATAACAATGTCATGATACAATTCAAAAAAGAACCTAGAGCTCACTAGAAGTCGAGAGACATACTTTGAATAGTTCCACATGGTAAAGACAATTTATCAATATCGGAGAGAGTTGATTAACATAGTAGTTAATTAAAAAAAATAGCATATCCATTCACAATGGGACTGAACCAATTAGTTTTTGATAAAATCGATCGATGAAGTTGGAATAAGATTCTATAATTAACCCCAAGTAGGAGACTGATAGAGTTAGGGGTATATTCAAGGGGTAATTATATAATTTGTTACATATACCTAGCTCTGTGACCAATCTTGTTCAAAATAAATGGTATTTTTATTTCTATCGTATACTTGTTATATAGTGATATACACAATTAAGTAATTAATTTAAAATGTATAGACGGAAAATCCTTAAATGATATGTTATATGATAGTAATTACAAAGTTTTGCAATCATAAGAATTTTATCACAATGAAAATAATATATTGCTTTAAATATTCCTAGTCAAGATGTTTTGAGAATGGATATCAATTCTTTCGTTGAGACTATTGTACATAATGCTCTCTAAAGGTTAAGCAGCGTATTTCTCATAGTTTTTGGAGGCACCAAGAGGTTACGTACTGATAGTTATTGAACAATTATGGAATGACTCACTCGAAAGCTCTCTATTGGTTAATATAAATAAGGTCAAACAAACAATCTTAAAGTGATGATGTTACGCAGTTCTCTCAACTTGAAAATACTATGGAAATTCAATACGGACACTCCACTTTGACTATAATTAAATTGTGGTATGACATCCATCAAATGATTATAGTTGGGTCTGAGTTGAAGAGTTAGAAGTGAAACATTATTTAATAGAGAATTCACATCCTCGGTTATATCGGGTTAGTATCACGGTCAACTATAGTCAACTCAAAATCAAAATCTTTGGCCAAAGCAGTAAGGTTAATAATAATTGTTACTATTGAACCAAGAACTTTGTGTTTGGAATTACAAAGTTGAATGTGGATGATGTTAAAATTTTGACCAAAACCAAATTCAATAAGTCCCAATGAGATATAGTTTTGGCGAAGAAAATTGGTGTAAATAATCGTTACAACCAGGTACCGCTTATAACAGTAAAATTGGATTTTACTAAAAATATGTGTAAGCGATGAACTTGGAAAAATGTCACACCATTAGCTAAGGTGATGTATAAACGTTAATATTTGAATTGTTCGATATTAATTACTGACTGAATTTACACCTTTGAGTCGCACAACCTAAATTCTTCGATAAACCACACGATTTAATTAATTAATATTTGAGAAATATTAATTATTATTTGATTTATTTTGATGCTTGGGAGTTGTCTATAATTGTTTGAATGCATATATAAAAGTTATATTTATGTACATTGATATACGATATCGATGTATTTTTAAAACGGGTTTAAATAAAAGATAGTTGCATGAAGGCATTTCTAGAAATCTTATGCCATTTGATGGCAAGTAATTTTGGACTTACTATTTAAAGAAAGAGGAGTGGGGAGAGAACAAAGGGAATTAATTAGGAAAGTTTTAATTAATAAATGGGAAAGTTTCATTCTATCAATTAAAACATATCTACTAATTCATTTCCTGCAAAGATTCCATCCTCGTGATAAAATCCATTTTCTTTTTCTCTTACTCTCCTCATCTCCTCTAATAGCTAAAAAATTCATGTCTTTATGAATAAAAAAACTCCCTAAACAATTCAACAATCACATAAAATAAATACAAAGTCGGTTCTCTAGATCGTTGCAATTTCTAGAGATGATCCAATCAGATCTAGGAGTCTTCATACATTCAAGGTGTGATTTATTGGCCATATCCAATGGTAGTCCTCTGATTTAAATTCACCTATGTATTTATATCATTGATATATTTAGAATTTGTATGATTCACCTTATGTTTTAGTTATTCATCTTGCCATATGTTACTTAAACCTCTCTTATGTCTATTTTGATTAAAATATGTCTATTATATTGTTTTGGTTTAGATATATGTTTATTCGTCATCTCCTTTTAATATACGTTCATGATAAATTGATATGTTTTGGATCCTATGTTACCTTTTGATAACTTGTTATTATTCTCTGTATTGTTTAGATATGTAAGTTCTTGTTATAAATTTACACATGCCTACTTTGCTAAATTTCTTTTATTTTGTTTCGAAAATTTTTTGAAATCGAAAGCTAACTTTGAATGAGATTTGTTTTACAATTATGTAACATTTACATACACAAATGCAAATGAATTATATAAGTTAAATTATTTGTTGTTCTTTGAAATTAAGCTTTAATTTTACATGGTGAATAATTGAATATAAATGTTTCAATCATTGTTTAAATATAAAAACTTGATTTAAAATTAATGAATGAACTTTAGTGCAAATTCTAATTCTTTACGGTTTTCTAAATTTAAAGTTTCATCTAAATTCCTAAACTCTGGTTTCATTCCTAAATCAAAAGTTTAATCAAAATTGTTAACCTTAAAATCAAACTTATATATATGTGTGTGTGTACATATATCATATGCTACAATGTTTGCAAATATATATTGTTTAAAATCGAAGTTACTAAATTGTAATAATCATGTATATGTAAATATACTTGTGTAGTTTAATTCAAATTTGTATATATCAATTATTATAATTAAAGAGAGAGAGAAATAAAAGGTTTCTCTCTCTCCATATATTTTCATATTTTTCCTTAATTAATTGTATACGTTAAGAGAGGAAACTAAAAGGTTTCCTTCTCTAAATTCATTTATACATGTTTCATTTACACAAAATATGCACTACTTATATACCGCACATACACTTCACACAAATGAATGTATCTGATACATTCATTATAATACATACAATTTTAAATCAAATTATGTCTACATTTTAAAAATTCAAACAAAATAAGATTTTATTTAAAATTTTATCAAATTGAATCAAATATATCTTTAGACTTCACAGGCCCAATATGATCTAAATTGGAAAGTTTTTTAAAATCTACCTATTTTATCCATTTCCCACTGGCCATGTTTGTAACGACCCGCTTTTTCGTACCATTCAAGCTGACCATAAACCACGCATGTTCGACCCAAATCGAACAGAAAGACAGATAGTTATGAGGAAGAAAGAAGAAAGAAGAAGAAGAGAAGAAGAGAAAAGAAACTAAAAACAACATAGAATCTCACAATTGTAGCGGAACAACATATGATATAATATCATTGATTTTTACAAAAGAGAATTATTCTATGCATACATCCATCAGAGTACAACAACAATCATTATTAACAGCCTAGACAGTTATACAACCTGTCCTCACAATTTCTGATAATTTCAATAACAAAGCAATGGGAAATAAACATATACGAGAATACAATTTAAAGACCTCCAACTCGTCTCTTGAGCTCCAATGCATCCAAAGCAATCTGTAAATATGCTTAGTCTGACCTGAGCATTATAATAAAATAACATCCGAGTCAGTTTGGAAAACCAGCGTGAGAAAAACACACCCAACTAAATTTTAAAGTTAGAAAAACCTTTGGAAACAAAAGTATCTCATAAGACCACGCCGCACATAAACATGGACGGGTTTTTACCTTTCGATAACCAAAAACAATTTCTATAGAAAATTCATTTATATATAATAATGTATAGGGGTCAAAGTAAAATATGAATATAGCTGAAATGCTTGCATATCACGTTTCAGCATAATTGGGCACAACTAAGTCTGTACGGCTACTGGGGTACCGCCCGTCATAGTGCATCTTTGATAAAATAACACCGAGGACCTCGCTTGGATCCCCTGCCAACATAGGACTGGCCTACCCCTTGTTAGATAGTACCGAATATGATCACCCCTCCGTTGATGGGCCTCGAGCATACAAACAAGATATAATAGCGACTCTAGATAGGGATGATCATACCCTACTTGGGAACGACCCACTTAGCACTGCTACATCTCCCCTGTTTTTTTCATTCTCGGTTGATGAGGCTTGAGGCTACGATTACCTTTCAAGAACATTTACACTTAAAATGCTCATTGCCCTCCAATGACAATGTGCTGATAGCATTCATCCATACAAGTCAGTTCTGGGACCGAAAGAAACCGAAGGCACTATTCGTACTACATTCATTTTGGAATCACCCTCATGATTTGTAGCTATTAGCCCTTGTACTTCACATCTCTTTCTTCGATTCCATGCTCTTCACGATGTCTTCAGTTCGAAAATGCATTCATTTGATCGAAGTGGTTTTCGGATAACATATCTGATCCCGATCTCTTCGAAACAACATTCGATAATTTTCGGTAAACTCAACCCTGGTTCTTTAGGAATAAATAGTCAAAGATAAGATCGCAGATCACCTCCTAACCGTTAGTGGACAGATTTCCTTACCATTGTCCTAAGAGAATGAAACGAGACTTATACGCACAGTACAACATCATCGGAGATGACAGTGCCATATAATCCATGTGTTTCTCCTAGATATTTCCAAAGTTACGTTTGGGTCCAATTTCGATAGTCGGTTATTAAACCATCAAATAACAAACATTCAACCATGTATTTCATTTTCCCATGAAACCCACTAAGCCTCACATTTATAACTTTAAGATCGCTTTTCATATACTTTGGAAATCACTTCCATATAGTTATCCCAACAGGATAAGTATATTCACAAAAACACTATATCTCGATACTTAGAAAAATTTACTTATTTCAAGATCATATAAAAAAATTAAACACAAATATCGTTTAAACAAAGATATAAATATCCAAGAATACCCTTTCTTTCTTTAACTATCTTTTGTTTTTATTTTAAAACATCTTCTTTATAAATTTCCAAAATCTATTTATAGAATTCCCTATCAATCTCCAAGTTTTTATTTATAAAAGTACTCTTTTATAATCTCCTAACCTATTTATAAAATTTCCTTTTTTTAATCACTAACCATTTAAAATCCTCTTTTTCACAATAATTCAGAACCTAACTTCTTTTCTAATTTAAATCCTCTTTCCAAGTTTGTAAACTCCTTTACATAAATCCTTTTTACAAAAGAAATCCATTTATAATAATTTATTATTATTATTATTAAATAAAACTAAAACATCATAAACTTATCTTTAATCATTTTTAAATAATATAAAAGAAATATAACTAAAACATTTTTGATAATATAATAAATAAACCCTTAAACTTCTTAACATCTCCAATAGATAAATAAAATAAAATAACTTTAAACAACCTTTTAAATAAAATTAATTATCTTCAATAATATTTTTAATGAAATAATCATATTGTTTTAAATAACTAATAACAAAATAATTATTTTCTTCAAAAACATTAAATAAATAATTTATTTTAAAACACTATAGATAATATAGTAATTTACTTACAAAAATAATTTTTACAAACAATTGTAAATAATTACTAAACAAAACTCCTTGTATATATAGTAATAATTAAAACATTTTTCTTCCAATTTATAAAATTGGAAGTTAACCAAATCCAAAGTTTTCAAATCTAGAAAAGGCTCGGCAATCCCAGTGGTACTTATCAAGCTACCATTACCTTCCATTTAACTTCTCAAGTCAAATTATCGGTATTTACATAATCAAGCATATATGCAAACCAATACATATTCAATGATCAATTGACACTTAAATAAATGTCCAAATTAATATTATAGTAGAACGGGGATTTATTCTGATAACCAATGTCATTTAAAGGTAAACCCTTACATTTATTAAACGATGTCTATTTGGCCAAATAGATAACACCGGGAAGTATACCTACATTAACTACGTTATAATTTTAAACAACGTAATTATATTTATCAAATCAATATCAACTTATCAACTCATATATGATCCATTACATAAAACAAGTTTTGAATACAAATTTAAAACTCAAACAATCTAATAGCATTTCAAGATGCTATATCGTGATCCTAGATCAAATTCAACCAATCTAATAGCAATTCAAGATGTTATATCGTGATCCTAGACCAAATTCAATCAACCAGCATATTTAACAATCCAAACAGGCATATATAAATTTTATTTACGATAAACATACTAATTAACCAAAAAGAGTGAGTTTTAAATCACCGAAGTTCCAATTGTCGCCGAAGCGTTCAGTTCGGTCTATAGTCGAACAACGTTCGACTGTAGCTCTAGATTCAGCTAGTTCCAAATACAATTAATTCAACTCCATTGCATAGAGGATGGCGACACGATTCCAATGCGAGTGACGGCGTCTCAATCGGACCTTGTATGAATGAGATATAATATTTTCAATTTTTAACACATATATTTAAACAATTCATAAATATTAAACTATTTCTCACCCACTAAAACAAACCCGGCCCAACACGCACTTCTTCTTCCTCCATTATTCGACGCCCTTGTGCACGCAGGAAAACTTCCCTATACACGCACACGATTCCACCCTCTCTAGGCCACCGTTCGACATCTCGTCTTCGCCGTTCAACTCCTCTTCGGAAATTCCATCCAACCGTCCCCTCATCATCACCTCCGCGAGCCTCCTCCAGTTTCCGACCCATCTCCCTCCACGCGACACTAGCAGGTCGTTTCCCCCCAAAGACCACCGCCCTCTCTAAAAATTGATGCCTAGGTGCGCCTCCATTCCATAGGACCAAATCCAAGCTTAAATTCGACAATCGAAGCGTAGATCCTGAGAAAACCGAAACCCTAGTTCCCACTTGTTGACGTTAAAAAAACTGCAGCATCTTCCAATCATTGTCGTGAATCACGAGATGGCGAAGGACTTAAAGTTCTCGGCTTAACAAGTTCAAAGAAATATATTTCTTGATTTTTGGTTGAGGAATTATTTTTATTTTGATTTTTAACTGATGCCTATTTCTTTTTTTTAAACGAAGAGGATGAGTTCTGCCACGCGATAGAGAAAGGCGGAAGGAAGAGAAAAAATGCATTCTTGCTTGGTACGAATGTCGGGTTTGACTTAATTTTAAACTAAAATTTCCGGCATCACGTTGTACTGCTGTTCATTCGCTTATGGATCCCAAATCGACGAAACAAAATTACGGTTGCGTTCGAAACAGCAATGCGACCCCAAAGCAATAATAATATACACTGGTTGTTAAGTTCTGTAAAAATCACAGAAACACCGTCGTTTGCCAAAAAAACGTCAAACAACAACTTAAATATTTTCTCAATTAAAAATTATGGAAAAATCAAATAAAACAAATAAATAAAAACATCAATAGAATTCGAGTCGTAAAAATAAAAATAAAAATAAATTTTTTGATTATTCATTTGAACCATTTATTACTGTAAATAACTTACAAATAAAATTCACCGATATTATTTATCATTTAAAAGAAATTAACAAGTCCACTTAATCCATAGAATTAATATTCAATTTAAAAATACAAATATTTAAATCATCATTTAAATAATAAATCCACAATTCCTAGATTTTAAACAATCCTTATATTTGAATTTTAGATATTAACCTATAGAATAACACCTATATTTAAATTTTCATTATTAAACCCTTTTAAACTAGTAATTTTTAATAATTAAAATTAATTAAATATTCAAAATTAAATGACCAAAATCGCGGTTTGTTACACTCTCCCCTCCTTAAAAGGATTTCGTCCCCGAAATTGCCAAGGTAAGGAAAATGCCTCCAAACCCATTAGCTTTTCAAAATAATTTTTTTGGAATATGTCATTAAATTTTCTAAGTCTTAAAATTATGAAAATTTTCGGCAGTGTCTCCTTTGCGCGGCTCGATCGGAAAAACTACAAATTGCCACTACAGGCCAATCCAACAAAAGAAAACAAAAGCCAAGTGGCCTCCCATATCTGGGACATAAAATCATCAATTCAAACGACAATATAAACACATACCTATTTGTCGGGAAAATAACTTAACTTATAAAACCAAAGGCGTCAAACTAGCCTTTGCTTCCATAAACCTACATCTCAATTTCAAATATATCCAACCAAATAATTTGCATTTCCAAATGTTAATTTTTTTTAATAATTATTATAAATTCCATAAGATGCACATATACCATCCATGCACAATATCAAATCTGATTGCTTACTCGATCATACAATTTCACATCCGAACTAGTATCGTCCACTCGACTTCCTTAGTGCGGACTTTGATCTGGTTCCTTGATTAAAAACCGTCGTTTTCCTTGCATAGCCATATACTATGATAGAAAACTTTGGATTCAAATCAAAAATCCATATCGAGTGTTCGCCGTCGGGAATCTAGTGAAAAATCCTTGTTTGGATAGGTGTAAATAACCTCAAAATCATGTACTCGAATCTGGATCAAAATCAATTATGCAAATCAAATGGACTTTGTACAACATACGTCTTTATTGCAGTTTGTTCCTTAATTATACCAAAATTCTTTTAATTCGCCTTCACTTTAAATCACAATTAATTATACCAATAGTATATTCCTTTTATACTAAAATTATTTATGAACTATTTCATAAATCCATTTTCATATAACACTAATTTTATTTTAACCCATTTCAGAACACATTACTTAAGAGCTCAAATATTTCACAACTTAAGTTTATAAACATCTCATAAAACACAACTTAGTTTTATCAACACTTTAAAACTCAAGTTTATACACATTTCAAAAGCCACAACTCTATCTTACAGCTTCTCTATACTTAAGTTTATTATAACATTTTATAAAGCACAATTAAGTTTATTATCCATTTCAAAACTTAAGTTCATGTTCTCAATTAATTCTAGAATTCATTTTTTTCCAAGTTATTTCATAACATATTACTCCACGCCTACAAACACTTTATAAAGACTTATCTTCATTAATAAAACATTTCTCCAGATTTTTATTACTTCCAAAGAATAAATATTATACTTAAGAAATATTACTCAAGTTTATATTTGCAAAACACTCTTTTATTCTCCAAGGGTATACATATATACAATAATAGATTTGTTTTTACTTAACATGAATAATTCTAAATCTTTTTTCAAAATCTCTATCTCTTCAAAGTTATAAGTTACAAAAACTTATTTCCTTATGTTCTCTCACAACACTTAGCTTAAGATTTCTATATCAAAATTGAAAACCCCGACTGTCCAAAATCGTCGAAAATTCCTTTTTACTTCAATAAATGAAAATTACCAATAATATCCCAAAATGAGATACACCAATCAACTATCCAAATGGTTAAGATACACGAGTCTACAATATCACTTAGCTGAAAATTTCAGAATTTAAAACCCGGTTTTTTTCAAATTATTTTGAAATAATATTTATACACATGACTCCATTTTGTATATATATCAAATCATCCTTTGGAAATTTTAAACAATTTTGTTTTACCCAAAACAATACAATAACCAATTTCTATCACGGAAGCAATTTCTCACTTTAGAAACTCGAAAATGAACACCGATGATGCTGTAGTCATCAGCGGAATTATTTTCCAACGATCGAAGTGAGTTTAGTACTTTTTAACTCTTCCAATTCCCTATTTCAATATTTCTATCCATCGGTACTTTCAAAATAATACCATTTTCACTTTTCCCAAAATTTGAAATAAATTTTTTACACTGGGTTTGAGTTCGAATTTTCTTAGGTTAAATCCATTGTTATTTATAAACCATATTCTAAGAAAATTTCTACTACAAATATACTTCCAAATAATACTATTATTATTCCTCATAACAATTTGAAAAACTATTTTAAATCTTCGGGCTTTAAGTACTCAAATTCTCGGTTTAAAATTCTTATTTATAATCTATATTTATAAATCCGACTTATATGATTTCGCTTCTTATATAAGATCCTTTCCTAATTTTTTCTCTTTTGTATAGATTATAATATACAACTTTTATTATAATTATAATTAAACTCAATATTGTCATTGAACACCTTATAGTCAACTGTGAAACCGAATTCACAAGGTGTTCGTATTTAATTTAATAAACAATAATGGCTCATAAACTACTTGAGCATAAACAATGAACAATAAATGATAATAATCATTATCATTTTCTAACAACAAATCACACTATATATAACTATGTAAATTTTCTAAAAATTATTCCCTTCATATATAAAATATAATCTAGGTAAAATTATTTCATTTACGCAAATTCAAAACAATACCGTGTCGATTTTCCTTGTTCAAGTGTTTAGAAACTCCTATCGATACAGTTGTTCCTTCTGCATCGACCAGAGTTCATAACCAGTCAACCGATAAGTCAACATAATATAAAATGTTTTTATATCCTAACAAACATGCGCTCAGGTATATATACACTCAAACTCATCCTAGGGTCTCGCTTACCCTGTATCAAATGAGTTAACCCCACCAAAGCCTAGGTGTTCGCTCAACCTAAGCTCTGATACAACGTGTAACGACCCGCTTTTCCGTACCATTCAAGCTGACCATAAACCACACATGTCCAACCCAAATCGAATAGAAAGACAGATAGTTATGGGGAAGAAAGAAGAATAAGAAGAAGAAGAAGAAGAGAAGAAAAGAAACTAAAAACAATACAGAATCTCACAATCGTAGCGAAACAACATATAATATAATATCAATGATTTTTACAAATGAGAATTGTTATATACATACATCCATCAGAGTACAACAACAATTACAATTACCAGCCTGGACAGTTATAACAACCTGTCCTCACAATTGCTGATAATTTCAATAACAAAGCAACGAAAAATAAACATATAGGAGAATACGATTTGAAGACCTCCAACTCGTCTCCTGAGCTCCAATGCATCCAAAGCAATCTATAAATATGCTCGGTCTGACCCGAGCATTATAATAAAATAACACCTAAGTCAGTCTGGAAAACCAGCGTGAGAAAAACACACCCAACTAAAATTTAAAGTTAGAAAAACCTTTGAAAACAAAAGTATCTCGTAAGACCATGCTGCACATAAACACGGACGGGTTTTTACCTTACGATAACCAAAAACAATTTCTAAAGAAAATCTATTTATATTATAATAATGTCTAGGGGTCAAAGTAAAATATGAATATAGCTGAAATGCTTGCATCTCATGTTTTAGCATAATTGGGCACAACTAAGTCCGTACGGCGCTTATTGGAGAATGGATTCCATACAATGACTGGGCTACTGGGGTACCGCCCATCATGGTGCATCTCTAGATAAAATAACACCGAGGACCTCGCCTGGATCCCCTGCCGACATAGGACTGGCCTACCCCTTGCTGGATAGTACCGAATATGATCACCCCTCCATTAATGGGCTCCGAGCATACAAATGAGAGGTAATAGCGACTATAGATAGGGATGATCATACCCTACTTGGGAGTGACCCACTTAGCCCTGCTGCATCTCCCCTGTTTTAGTCATTCCCAGTTGATGAGGCTTAAGGCTACGATTACGTTCAAGAACATTTGCACTTAAAATGCTCATTGCCCACCAACGACAATGTGTCGATAACATTCTTCCATACAAGTCAGTTCTGGGACTGAACGAAACCGAATGCACTATTCCTACTACATCCATTTTGGAATCACCCTCAGGATTAGTACCGATTAGCCCTTGCACTTCACATCTCTATCTTCGATTCCATGCTCTTAACAATGTCTTCAGTTTGAAAAGACATTCGTTGGATCAAAGTGGTTTTCGGATAACATATCCGATCCCGGTCTCTCCGAAACAACATTCGATAATTTCCAGTAAACTCAACCCCGGTTCTTTAGGAAATATATAGTCAAAGATAAGATCAGAGATCACCTCCTAACCGTTAGTGGACGGATTTCCTTACCATTGTCCTAAGAGAACGAAATGAGATTTATACGCACAATACAGCATCATCAGAGATGACTGTGCCATATAACCCACATGTTTCTTCTAGACATTTCCAAAGTTACATTTGGATCCAATTTCGATAGTCGGTTATTAAACCATCAATAATAAACATTCAACCATAGATTTCATTTTCCCATGGAACCCACTGAGCCTCACATTTATAACTTTAAGATCACTTTTCATATACTTTGGAAATCACTTTCATATAGTTATCTCAACAGGATAAGTATATTCACAAAAAAACACTATATCCCAATACTTAGAAAAATTTACTTATTTCAAGATCATATAAAAAAAATTAAACACAAGTATCCTTTAAACAAAGATATAAATATCCAAGAATACCCTCTCTTTCTTTAACTATCTTTTGTTTTTATTTTAAAATATCTTCTTTATAAATTTCCAAAATCTATTTATAGAATTCCTTATAAATCTCCAAGTTTTTATTTATAAAAGTACTCTTTTATAATGTCCTAACCCATTTATAAAATTTCCTTTTTTTAATTACTAACCATTTAAAATCCTCTTTTTCACAGCTATTCAGAACCTAACTTCTTTTCCAGTTTAAATCCTCTTTCCAAGTTTGTAAACTCCTTTACATAAATCCTTTTTACAAAAGAAATCCATTTATAATAATTTATTATTATTTATTATTATTATTATTTTCAATAAATAAAACTAAAACATTATAAACTTATCTTTAATCATTTTTAAATAATATAAAAGAAATATAACTAAAACATTTTTAATAATATAATAAATAAACCCTTAAAATTCTAAACATCCCCAATAGATAAATAAAATAAAATAAAATAACTTTAAACAACCTTTTAAATAAGATTAATTATCTTCAATGATATTTTTAATGAAATAATCATTTAGTTTTAAGTAACTAATAACAAAATAATTATATTCTTCAAAAACTTTAAATAAATAATTTATTTTAAAACATTATAGATAATATAGTAATTAACTTACAAAAATAATTTTTACAAACATTTGTAAATAATTACTAAACAAAACTCCTTGTATATATAGTAATAATTAAAACATTTTTCTTCCAATTTATAAAATTGGAAGTTAATCAAATCCATAGTTTCCGAATCAAGAAAAGGCTCAGCAATCTCAGTAGTACTTATCAAGCTACTATTACCTTCCATTTAACTTCTCAAGTCAAATTACCGGTATATACAAATCAAGCATATATGCAAACCAATACATATAACAATCAATTAACAATTAAATAAATGTCCAAATTAATATTATAGCAGAACGGGGATTTAATCTACTAACCAATGTCATTTAAAGGTAAAACCTTGCATTTATTAAACGATGTCTATTTGGCCAAATAGATAACACCAGGAAGCGTACTTACATTAACTACTTTATAATTTTAAACAACGTAATTATATTAATCAAAATCATCAATTTATCACCTCATATATGATTCATTACTTAAAACAAGTTTTGAATACAAATTTAAAACTCAAACAATTGAATAGCATTTCAAGATGCTATATCGTGATCCTATATCAAATTCAACTAATCTAATAGCATTTCAAGATGCTATATCGTGATCCTAGACCAAATTCAATCAACCAGCGAATTTAACAATCTAAATAGGTATAAATAAATTGTATTTATGATAAACATACTAATTAACCAAAAAGAGTGAGTTTTAACTCACCGAAGTTCCAATTGTCGCCGAAGCGTTCGGTTTGGTCTATAGTCGAACAACGTTCGACTATCGCTCCAGATTCAGCTAGTTCCAAATACAATTAATTCAACTCCCTCGCATAGAGGATGGCGATACGATTCCAACGCGACTGACGGCGTCTCAATTGGACCTTGTATGAATGAGATATAATATTTTCAATTTTTAACACATATATTTAAACAATTCATAAATATTAAACTATTTCTCACCCACTAAAACAAACCCGGCCCAACATGCACTTCTTCTTCCTCCATTATTCGATGCTCCTATGCACGCACGTAAACTTCCCCATACACGCACGGGATTCCACCTTCTCCATGCCATCGTTCAACATCTCGTCTTCGCTGTTCAACTCCTCTTCGGAAACTCCATCCAACCGTCCCCTCGTCATCACCTCCGCGAGCCTCATCCAGTTTCCGACCCATCTCCCTCCGCACGACACTAGCAGGTCGCTTTCCCCCAAAGCCTAGCGCCCTCTCCAAAAATTGACACCTAGGTGCACCTCCAATCATTGCCGCATCTTCCAATCATTGTCGCGAATCACGGGAAGGCAAATGACTTAAAGTTCTCGGCTTAACAAGTTCAAAGAAATATATTTCTTGATTTTTGGTTGAGGAATGATTTTTATTTTGATTTTTAACTGATGCCTATTTCTTTTTTTAAAACGAAGAGGATGAGTTTTGCCACGTGAAAGAGAAAGGCAGAAACAAGAGAAAAAATGTGTTCTTGCTTGGTACGAATGTCGGGTTTGACTTAATTTTAAACTAAAATTCCGGCATCACGTTATACTGCTTTTCGTTCGCTTATGGATCCCAAATTGACAAAACAAAATTACGATCGTGTTCAAAACAGCGATGCGACCCCAAAACAATAATAATATACGCTGGTTGTTAAGTTCTGTAAAAATCACAAAAACACCGTCGTTTGCCAAAAAATCGTCAAACAACAAGATAAATATTTTCCCAAATAAAAATCATGGAAAAATAAAATAAAATAAATAAATAAAACGTCAATAGAATTCGAGTCTTAAAAATAAAAATAAAGTTTCTGATTATTTATTTCAACCATTTATTACTGTAAATAACTTACAAATAAAATTCACCGATATTATTTATCATTTAAAAGAAATTAACAAGTCCACTTAATCCATAGAATTAATATTCAATTAAAAAATCCAAATATTTAAATCATCATTCAAATAATAAATCCACAATTCCAAGATTTTAAACAATCCTTATTTTTGAATTTAAGATATTAACCTATAGAATAACACCTATATTTAAATTTTCATTATTAAACCCTTTTATACCAGTAATTTTAAATAATTAAAATTAATTAAATATTCAAAATTAAATGACCAAAATTGCGGGTTGTTACAATGTTCCTCCAACGGTAGTAGAGTCAAATATTCTATATGGTTTGAATTAGTCAAGTTAGGGCTAACCAGTTAAGCTTACTAATTTAGTAGGGTGTCTAAAAATGTAGCGTATAAGCTTGGGTTTGGATAATCAAGTATCCTACCATCTCTGGCTAATAGCGTGACCTTAAAAGTGAAGTGAGCCCAAAGGTTGCCCTAATAGAAAAGCCCAATTTCAGTTGGGTCTTGGGCTAATTTTTAAAATTATTTTGAAAATTAATAATGAAATTTTAAATTTAAAAGTTAAATTTAAAATAAGAAATATATCATAAATGTTATAATGTGATCTCAAAATTGTTTTGAAATTGAACTAATATTTTAAACTTAAAAGTTAATTTAAAATATGAATTACATTATAAATGTTACAATATAATAACAATGCACATTATCAATGTTATAATATAGTTTTCAGAAGTTCTTTAATGATATAATAAAAAGATTTCAAAATTTTCAATATTATTAATAAGATTAATAAATTAAATTAATTAAATTGTTAATTAATTAAAGTATCACATGTACAATATATGTAATGACCTGATTTTTCGACCCTCGAATGTTGATACTAATACATCCATGGTATTCATGTGCCGAGCACCCAAGTGTTGGAAATACAGATAGTTAGGGTAAAGTAAAAAATGAAGAAAACGAAATAGAATTAGAAAGAACATAATATCAGAATCTCACAAGCGGAACGATAAAATACAATGTTCAAAATGACAGTATAAAGGGTTACTCCAAAATATAGAGTAATTTCAGTGTTACTAAACCAAAGTACTATCTTCAGCCTGGACATTTATAACTATCTGTCCTCATAATGCTAATACATATATAATAATTGTGTAGCAAAAATAAAAATATATAAACAGAAGCCTCCAGCTCGTCTCCTAAAGCTTTGAAGCATCCAAAGTAAAACCCGCTTCACTTAACCCACTCGAAAGTGCATACAAGGAATTTAGAAAAAACAAAAACCAATGTCAAACATAAGTCTGCTATGAGAAACTCAAGATACATGCATCCATGTAACAGTAACTTTTGAGACCGTATGAATCACCGTAAAAGTTTTCCCCTCAAAATAAACCAAACCATCTGTTAGGTAAATATAGTGGCATAATGGATAATGTCTAGGGTGTGGAATATAAATCAAAAAACAGTTGTGCTGCTTGCATCTCACAACACAACAATATTAGAAGTACATCTAAAACCGCTAAGGTTCATTCGCATAAGCATTTTCCATGGAGGTTCCCTCAGTAAACCAAGGTGGACCTCTATGACAAGCATTGGAAACTACCTTTCGAGCATCATATATCTCAAGATAAAATATAACATAAGGTAAACACAACTTCCCTATGTCCTAACATATGGAACCAGGTATCAATAACTCCCGCTAGCAACATCGATAAGCATACTCTAGATATTGAGTGCATATACCCTTTGGGTTAGTTAAACCCCAGGTTGTGCATCCTATTTATTTTTAGTAATTTTCGATGGTGAAGTCACATTCAGCATCTCTCACACAAGTTTTCATCACTTGAACAGATCATGAATTTTTACATGGATTCCAGCACAAATCGTTCGATAAATGCTAATGCTAACCTCTCCCTTGGACTTAACCTTAGGGTAAATAGTTCAACTCTATAGAATTAGTTTGAAATGTTAACGCTGACCTCTCCCTTGGACTTAACCTTTAGATAGACAGTTCAACTCCATAACATTCCACTTCGCTACCGCTTTTGAAACATAGACATGTATACTAGTTTCAAAGTGGTATTCGGTAAGTAATACACTTATCCAATTCCGGACTCTTCAAAACTAAATCAATGCGTTTTTAGGTACCCCAACTCTGATTCATTTAGAGGTAAGTAAACTATAAATAAAGCAGTCCTCCTTGGGGGATCTCATATATATACAATTATTAAAGCTAGAGATATTTCATACCAATGAGGCTTCCTCGAGGGATCTCAAACCTTATGAAGCCGTGAAGCTTTCATATACTTCCTAAATTAAATGGTCAAATTCGATTAGTCCAATAATCGACTATCTAGTTCTAAAAATTATCGCTTATGGAAATCAAATTTTGTACACTTAACATGTTTTTGACCTTCTCAACTTACTATCCCTTGGTCAAGAGTGAAGCCGGTAGGTTAGAGCACTATTTCTTCTAAACCCTACTCGTATTCATTCTTAACTCTCACAGATAGACAAGCTACTTCGTCGGCTTTTAGTGTTAAGTACGGTTAATTACTTTCCATAAACAAGTTAAACAAACAAACATGATTCAGCCACTAAGCAACTCCTAAACCACTTTGTAAAACATTTGCTTATAATTTAAAATTCTAGTTTAAAATGATATATATATATATGTATGTATGTATGTAAACTAATTTGTTTATACAACAAAGATATTTAAAAACAATTTAAAAGCTATTATATTACATAAGCTTTGTAATACTTCAATAAAATAATTAACTTATTTTTTAAAAACTATATATACTTAAACTATACTTTAAAATACTTATAATTATGGAATAATCATTTATTTAAAATATTACTAAAAAATTTCTTTTTTTATAATTTATTTACAAACTTCAAAAAGCACGTTTTCTTTTATTTAAAAGTAGACATTCTACTTTAATAATTCATAATAAATAACTTAACTAAATTATTAAATAAGATTTAATTAATGTAATGTACATAAGACTATTTTATAAGTTAATTGATACTCAAGGTATGTAACGTCCCGACTTTTCGACCCTTGAATGTCGACACTAAATACATCCATGGTATTCATGTGGTGAGCCCCCAAGTGCTGGAAAGACAGAAAGTTAGGGTAAAATAAAAGGAAAAGAAGAATAGAACAACATAAGAAGAACACAACATCGGAATCTCATAATAGAACGGTAATATATAATATCAAAAGAACAGTACAAAGGGTTACTCTGAATACCAAAATATCAAAGTTACTAAAACCTAAGTACTATCATCAGTTTGGACAGTTATAACTGTCTGTCCTCACAATGCTAATATATACAATACAGAAATGTAGCGAAAATAAGAATACTACGGTAGGTAATCATCCAGCTCTTCTCCAAAAGCTCCAAAGCGTACGTAGCTAAATCTAAAAACATACACGGGGCTGACCCGAGCATTATTAGAAAAGAACACTCGTATCAGTTTGGCAAACCAGCGTGAGAAACTCAAGAAATATGCAACAAGTAATGGTAACCATTGAGACTATACGGATTCCATAAAGGTTTTCCCCTCAAAGAAACTAACCATTCATTAAGTTTGACATATAGTGATATGATAGATAATGTCTAGTGTGTGGCACATAAATCAAATCAAATAGCTGCTATGTGAACGCCACAACGATAATAGGTATACAATCAATAACGCTAAGGTGTGTTCGCATAATGGATTTTCCATGGAGATCTCCATGGATCGAGTCGAATCCGAACTCCTGCATAAGGATCAGAGATATCCTTCCAAGCAACATATATCCCTAGGGAATGTATTATAGGAAATACATAATTGGCCCACGCCCAGACAATCGTGGTTTCGAATGCATCAATCCCACATGCAGTCCATAAGTAATACTAGATGGAGTTGCCTACACCCTTGGGATTGCTAAAATGCTACATTCCCTTTGGTTATGCATCCAATCTCTGGTTTTAGTCATTTCTGATGTCGAGGCTATGTTTGGCATCTCTCACTCGAGTCTTCATCACTCGAACAGAACACGAATCCCCAAATGGATTCCCACATCTCGAATAGATAACGAATCACTACACGGAATCGAGCATCTCGAACCTCCACATAGGTTCCCCGTATAAGTCCTTCAACGAATATTAACGTAGTCCTCTCTCTTGGAATACTCCTCGAGATAGACAGTCTCATACGGTGACATCGTTTAAAATGTTAACGCTTACCTCTCCCTTGGAGTTAATCTTAGGATTGGCAATCCAGCTCTATAACATTTCACTTCACAACTGTTTCTAAAACATAGAACTCGTATACTAGTTTTTAAGGGGTATTCGATAAGTAAAACTTACCGATCCTGGCCACTTCAAAACTAATTCTATGTATTTTTCGCTAACTCAATTCCGATTCTATCAAAACTAAGCAAAAGCCAGAGACGTTTCGTACTAATGCTCCTTCCCGGGGGTTCTCATTGATATGAAATCGTGAAGCCTTTCAATAACTTCTTAAGTTATATTTGGTTAAATTCGATAATCGACTAATTGATTTTCTAGTCAAAAACAATTGCTTGTACAAATCACGATTCGTATGCTTAACTCGTTTCCGACATTCCAACTTAACTATTCCTCATCTAAGAGTGAAGCTAGGTAAGTTAGAGCACTGGTTGCATCAAAGCCTTGCCTAGACACTTCATTCTTGAATCCCACAAATAGATAAGTCTACTTTGTCGACTTTTAGTGTTAAGTATAGTATTAATGATTTCCATAAACAAGAAGAAATCAACAAGATTAACACATTTCCGATATTTACCCACTTATCATTCCTCGGTCAAGAGGGAAGCTAGTAGGTTAGAGCTCTATTGCTCCATCGCTACTTGAACATCAATTTTAACTCTCACAAATAGATAAACCATACTTCGTTGGCTTTTAGTGTTAAACATAGTTAATTACTTTTCAACAAATAATTTAACAATTAACCATTTGGCCATTAAGAAATTCTAACCCTTTTTTGAAAACATTTATATATAATTTTAAAATACTTGAAAATACTTATAATAGGTTTTAAAACAATTATCCAAAATATTTCTTTAAAATAACAAGTTTATAAAATTCTTTAGAAACTAGAAAAGAACGTGTTTTCTATATATTTTAACAAAATATCTCTTCTTTAAAAATTCACAATTAATTCTTAAAAATTCATAAAGATCTCAAACCACTTTTTAAATGCTCTAAAAATAGCTAGTAAACACTTATAACAAAAAATGAAACAAGATACTTAAATTTAAATATCTTTTCAAACCTTTTAAGTCCAAAAATCAAGTCTAAATGGGGCAGTTTTGCACTAGTTATGTTTTGGCCGTTTTCGATATGTTAATTAACCTTTTACTATTCAAGATTTTGATAGCAAAAAACATACGTATAACAAATTATAATATGATGAGAACACCTAAGGATCTCTCTACAATGTTCCATAGAAATAGCCAAAGATAAGGCAATTCTGAACTGCATCTATAGCAATTATCGCTATAAGTGCACTTTCAAATTCGAGTCCAATCTAAACCAAAGTCCATCTATAACCTATGTTCTTTGTTTCAAGGTCTTGTTACAAGCCATACAAGTCCATTCTATGTTCATTCAAGTCAACATACATGGATCACATATGTCACTTACTTTTAAAGCAAGAATTCAAACCAATGTTTTAACATATGCCAAGAACAAATCAAACAACTTAAATGCAATCAAACGCAAACATATATAAGTTATATTTTCATTCAAAGTGAGGTGTTAACTCACTTTTAACCTCACAAACAACTAAGATCCAAGAACCCAAGTCCAAACCCAAGCTAGTAACCTCCTTTCCTTCCTTTCCTTCCTTTCTTCTCTTGCTTTAGCCTTGCTTCTCTCTCCTCCTTCAGCCAATTGCTTACGGCCATTGCATAGTGGAGTATTGTGGCTTTGTTTCTTCAACTTTTAACTTTATGAAAGGCATTATAATATCCTCCCCAGGTTTCGCTCTAAATTTGAGTTGATTTGGATTTGATTTGCAATAATTTTCTTTAGAACATAAGAGGGAAAGAAGATGAAGAAGCCATTGATTTTCTCACTTAAGCTTTATGAATTTGTGATTATAACTCTAAGGTATGCCTCTCCTTATATAGGCATAAGAATGGTGTTGCCTAAGCTTGCACTCCCCCCACCATGCCATGGAAGACTCACTTCCCATCACTTCTCCTTTATGCTAATTACCATTATACCCCTCTCATGATTGAAACACCCCACACCCCATAGTATTCCCAAAAAGGGCACACCAAAGGATGTGGTGCGTTATAGGTATAGCTAAAGCATCATAGAGACAAAGATTCACAAGACAAATAAATAAAAACAGCGAAAACATTTAAATAGTAACTTATCATTCAAAATTAAACTTCATCTCAAAATAAGCCATAAAAACATAACATATTTCAAAAACTCAGAATGTCTCATGTCTCGTGAAAATACATCTCAGTCTCATAAAATCAAAGTATAAAGATAACAATAATAATAATCCCTCTCACAAGTGCCAATCCATCATAAGCCAAATGAAAAAGATGAAAAGCAGAAGAATACATTTGAAATGAGAAAACTCCGGAAATGAATCTCCAACCAACCTGAATCAACTATCCTCAACTCTGCTGGCTTATTGGGGGAAAAAAAGATAGAGGAGTGGGTCAGACAATAAGTCTGGTGAATGAAAGTAATTACTAGCATTTCTAAGCAAGATAAAGATAATATACTAAGCAATAGTTCTAGCTTCAAAGGAAAATACGGAAAAGATAAAACTCGGATAAAATACTGTTTCTGATTTTGTTTGACTGTTTTCTCTGTTGTTTGATTGTTTGCACTTGTCTTAGACTACTGTGATTAGGTTGAAATCCTAATCCTACCTCAAATGCTAACTTGATTAGGCTGAAATCCTAATTCTACCCATTTATTGGCCTTTCCTATCTCTGTTGTGCCACTATGAACCAATCCTGTTGGTCACAGCAAAAGACACCTCTTTAGCACTTAGGACGCGGTAGCTAATTATTTACCCTAATCGATGCCACACGCTCGGTCATCGCCGGTACACACTAACTGTCGCCCTCTATTTGACCCTTTATTTACCTTAATCAGCATAAGCATGCCCAGCCTCACCTACGTGTTAGACCATCAGTCCTCGACCTGAAAGGAAATGCTGTCGGTACTGGTCCTAACAAACAAATCTTATAGCTTTGTGCTCCTTGCCCAAATCCCCAGATTTGAGCCTCTATTTATTGGCCACTTATTCACCCTAATCAGCATAAGCGTGTCGTAGCCTCACCTACATGTGAAACTATCAGTCCTAGACCTGAAAGGGAATGATGCCGGTACAGGCCCTACTTCTATATTTGCTTATTAACTTAATCCAAGATCTAAGTTTTAAAATAAGCCTCTTCTGTTATCTCTTCTTTCTAATTATAACCTACGTGTTATAATTGTTCTTGCAACTGTTACTCTTCTATTTTCTCTTTTTAGTTATAACCACTTGTTATAATTATGCTTGAAAATATCTTAAATTTGCCCATTTCAGTCCATCTCTATTTTTATTTCAATTTTTATCATTTTACATCTGATTGCTGTAAATTTAGTGTTATTCTATTTTAATCCATATTTGTGAATTCTTCTCTTTTTAATATTTTATTCGCGTCAAAAAGGATTTAATATCTATAAAAAGAAATTAACAGATGTAAATAACTGTAAATAACTGAATAAAATAGCTAAAAAATAGACTGAATAGAACTTCTGAAATTTACTTAAAAACTGACTGTAAATAAACTTACATAAAAACAGTCTCAAAATTGTAGAAAAACTACAACTATTCAGAACCCTATTATTTTAAATTGCTTACAAATCTAAAATAATTACAAAAAATCACCTGTGGTCCTTAGCTCTAGTCCTGGGCCTTCCTGGATCCACTTCTAGGGCATAGAATATTTTTATCAAAAAGATTTCCTCTCTAGAAAAAAATTTCTATTTAGGGTTCAGCCTCAAGCAATGAACCCAATTGGGAGAAAATCTGAATGAGAAAAATAGCTAGGCCTAGAGTTCTATTTATAGTGTGGCATAGGAATCTCAGGCCGTCATATTTGAAGATTAAATCTAGTGCAACCACGTTATATGCTCACTAGAAACCGTCGGATGCAGCAACGAACGCACAGGATTTGGCCAAAAATCAAAATTACTCTCTTCGGCTCGTACCTGGACGAAATATCATCCAGGCAGAAGTGCGGGTCAACCCATGTTCCTTGAGGGTCGACCTACAGGTCGACCTGACCAAAACATGGGTCGACCCCTAAGGGTCTTGTTATATTTTTTTCATTTTGTTTATTAAATTCCGATTTCTTGTTTCTCTCATAACTTCTCCATACTGACTTGGATTTTGACAAGTTATATATGGAAATTGCTCAAAATATTACCACGGACCCAATGGTCCAACTTCCGTGGCTCGATTCTGACGATTTCACAAACTTATTTTATTGTTTAATTAATTCGTTAATTAATTATTATAGCTCAAATTTTGGGTTGTTACAATGATAATATCTCATATCCATTAGAACATTTTAGAAGCTTCCAAGATTTACGAAGAGGAGAGTGTGTCAATTAGTTTCTGTGAGAAATGCGGGTTACGGATCTTAAGGCTAGAATTAACACTAGAGGGGGGTGAATAGTGTTTTAAGAAATTACTAATCCTTTTTGAGTTTATATTAATTTGAACACAAATGTATGCAATATTCAGACATAGATATGATCACAGAATCAAACACAGATGCAGATATAAAGTAAAAGCAATAAAGGAAAGAACACACCGGATTTTATACTGGTTCAGAGTTACCCTACATCCAGTCCCGCAACACAAGTACGGATTTCCTTTTAAAATCAATTCTTACAATTACACCCTCGATTTCAAGGCCACGAGGTACACCGCTCCAGATTCACAATCCTCTGGGTAGAGATACTTGATTTTACGGGCAACAAGTTCACCCGATTGATTTTCCAGGTTACAATCTCACCTTTTCTTGCTCGATTGAATACAAAGAAGTCTATAACTCTGAATAGCACTGGGATCTTGTTGAGATAGTGATATAGAATCAAACCAGAGATGATCTAGTTAGATCAATGGTGATTTCGGTAGAGTAATGGTAAAAATGTATATAAAGAAATGTGGAAGAAGAAGAGGAGTGAAATCAGAGAAAATATGATTGTAAATTCGTTTAAAACAGTCCCTATTTATAGTAGAACAATAGCCATGTCCATTCGTGAAAGGATATGACGAATAGACACTTCCTTTGAAATTCAAACTTTTGAAATAAACTGTCACCTTGTCGACAAGGGGTCCTTAGGGTTGTCGACAAGCCTAAGTTATTTCTGGTAATTTGTTTTTCATTGAAAATAACTTCTATCTTGTATTAAAACTATTTTAAACTTTATAAATATACTTAACTATAGTTAAAATACATAAATAAGTATAGAGAATAATATTTTGGTATATATAAAATTTTACTATAATTTTATATTTAAATCTAAGTATAAATATTAAAAGTTAAATATATTATAATTAAAAGATAGTTTAAAACCAAGGATAATTTGATATTGAAAATAAAGATTATTTTAAGGCTAAAAGTATTTTAAAACCAGGATAGATGTTTTTGATTTAAAAAGGAAGATTTTGAAATCATTTTGAAAGCAAGATATAATTTTGTAAAACATTTGAATAAAAGTTAGTGGATACAAAACAATGTTCCACTAGATTTTTCGTAGGTTCCATCCTACTTAGGGTTCCATCCCTTTAACGGGCTCGAAGTGGATTCCATTCCACGAATAAAATGGATTTTAAGATGTCAGTGCTTTTCTAGGAGTTTTAACAAAATTCCTAACTAAATTACTTATCTTGAAATCTTGAACTCTTGATAATCTTGATACTCATGAGTCTTGAATCTTGATATCTTCGATCTTGAGTTCATCAGTTCTTGAATCTCTATACTGTACAGTCTTCATTCTTTGGTACCTATATATATATATATATATCCTACATATACATATATATCTAAACAATAATGTTAGTATTTATATTTTATAATCTTATTCTAAGGTTGTTGTCATCAAAACCAACTTCTCAGGGACTAACAATCTCCCCCTTTTTGATGATGACAACCTTTGTTTGTAAAATATTACTTCTATCCTAATAACTCCCCCTAAAACTAATAACTCCCCCTTAATCTATGCTTAACTATCCTATTTTATACTTCTCCCCTTTGTCATCAACAAAAACAAAGTTTAAATCTATACAACTCCCCCATAATCTAATACTATATTACATGTGATTATAATGATAGTGTTACCATAAATAATCAACACTTAATTCTAAAACTAAAACTTATCCCTTAATAACTAACTCTCCTAACTAAGAATCCATATATGATAATATTTATAATAATGATAATGTGAGAACACAAATCATTTATTAATTATATAATGTTATATTTACATTTGCGTAGAAAACGTAAGTAAGATCATATACAAATAACGATAAGAAAGAGAGAAAAGAAACTAATGTGTATCCTTGACAATGGGAGATCTATGAACCGAGCAATTTGGGTAGTGGAAACAAAAATTTCCACGTTGTTCGACTAGATTTCCATCCTTGTCAAAGCACACTTCGCCAACGCAAACAACTTTGTCGTCATCTTCAGCGTTGTAACGACCCCGAATTTTATATAAATTTAAATTAATAATTAAATGAAATTTTTGAATTTAAATTGTGAAATTGATCGATTAATTCATTGCGAGTTTCCCCGAATTCAAATAAATTCGGTATAAATCATTTAAACTTTAAAATATTGTATATATATATATTTGGGCATATATGAGTAAATTTGAAATTATAAATATATGTATATATATTTGGCTTGAATTTAAATCTTGTATAAGTGGTTTAAAAGATAAGTATATATATATATATAAATACAAGACAAGTATTAAAGTTGGAAAGAAAAAATAGTAAGACAAGCAAAAACAAAAGAAAAGGAAGCCACAACAATTAATATTGTTCAGCAAATATATATGAATAAGGTACAACTGATAATAAATGCATGAAGCATTAGTACACTACACAAAAGCATATCAGCCACCAAAATCTAATGTCAACTGAATCAAGCAAAGGAAAATATCTTTGATGCTTTGTACCAATATTATCATCACCCGGTAACTTGTTCCTCTATATATCAAAGATAATTTTCATTTCAGTTCGTTCCTCACAACATAGCAACCTGGAAAACAAGAAAAAAAAAAGCAAGCATCATTTTTAAACTTAAACAAGATTCCATTTAAAATACAACCAATACAAACCAGAGATTAAGGAGAAGTTTCAACTAACAGATTTCAAAGCCTGTTCAACATAAATGATAAGCTCTGTTCTTCTCAAAAGCAAAGGTGAGTAACTTTTGTTTTGATTAAATTTATAAGAATAATCTGTTGTATATATCTGTGAATGAAGATCTTAACATATATATATATATATTTATATCTAAATGCTGTGTGAATATTTACATGATTTAAGTATGGGAAGCAGGCTGTTGATTTCATATGTCCTCTGTCTCAGCTTTTAAAACAAAGATTTCAATTCAAGAATCCTTTCTGCACAATCCACTCATTGTTTGGATTAAGATCAAACAACAAGTGTTTGTTTGACCATAAACTAAATTTTAAAAATCAATTTAGATTCAAACAGTTTGTAAATATCTCTGGGAAGCAAGAAATCTGAGCTAGCCTCCACATTCGTCAAAATACAAACATTTTTATTTTCGAATTCAGGTACAAAATCTAAAATTCTTATACCTTGATAGGATTTTTAAAGCAAAATTTAGAATTTTTAGAAGAAGTATTTAAGAGCAGTTCGATAGCGTCGAGATTGCTTCATTTTGGCAATATCTGATGATTTCTTGGCTCGGGATGGTCGGGTTTGTTTGTGGTGATAGATGAGGCTATGGAGATGATGAGAAAAATAGGCGGAGGTGGCCATGGCCACGGTAGCGACAGCGGCGCACTTAAAATTTCTAACCCTAGTTTTGAGGAGGGTTTGTGTTTTGATTCATTCGCCGTCATCAATTGATCGAGCGTGGCGAGGTTTCTGGGGGTGGAAGAGGAAGTGTCGACAAAGTGAAGGCCGGAGTTTGAGGCGTTCTAGTGGTCGAGGTTGCGGGGGCGACGAGTTTTCCAAGTTTGATGGTGAACCTGAACATGTCTCCAGGTTTCGTTTTTTTTAGTTCAAATTTTGATTCGATGATCTTCTCACGCGTTTGGATGGTTGTGGGGTTTCAAGGCGACGACGTCGACTTGTTGATGATCAAAACGGTGGCTGGAGGAGCTTTGGGTTCGTGTGCACGTGCACGTGCATCTTCGAGTATCAGGGTGAATGTGGAGTTTGGGGAAAAAGGGGGAGACTCGGAGCCAAGCACGGGAAATTTGCCAGTTTTCTCGAAGAAGATGAAGTTGGATGGGAAGAAGAAAGGTCTCGGGGAAAAGGGGTTTTCTCTTGTTATGATATCCAGTTTAAAATAAAGTAAAATGACAAGTTTAAATGAAAACATAAGTTGGTTAACAAGTTTTTAATAAATTTTAAAGTCATATGGGTTGAAATTTAATTTGTTTTGATTTGAAAATTTTATATTAGGTTAATTAATCGAATTAATATGGAATTGTTTTCAAATTGAAATAATTTAATTAAGTGATTAATTAAGATAATGATTATCTTAAAGCTGATTAAGGTTTTGATGATTAATGATTTAATTAATAAAGCGATTAAAAGATTAATTACTTAATATAATCAATTTCAAGGGGTTTATTAATTAAAGGAGATTAATTAAAGATAATTACTTAATTAAAAGTAATTAATTTATGATCAAAGTGATTAATTAAAGCCTAATTGATTAATAGGGTTAATTAATTAAAGAGATTTAATTTGAGGGTAAGTAATTAATTAAGATTAATTAATTAAGGGAAGTAATTAAAGTTAATTAATTAAGGACAATTAAAATCAGATAATTAAATTGGTCTTACTTATGGATGTTTGGATTCTATTGGATGATTTGATCGTTTGATATCCCTGATATATGATGCTTTGTGATACATCCTGATTTATGTTGTGATCTGAAATTTCTATTTCTGTGATATATTACTATGTGGATATGAAAACCCTTGACCCGTAAACGACATTTGAATTTCGATGCGACAGGGAGTCGGATTCCAGTTGGTTATCCGAAACCCACATCGAATTGTAATGATGAATCGTTATGACCAATAAATTTACTTTATCTATGAATCTGCGAATGAAGATAAGCGTTATCGATTATACCGCTTATCGATATATCTATGATGATTGATGTTGCACTATTGTGTTAAACCCCTAGACCACACTTTTATACACACAAATATGGATTTCACGTGGAAATCGGTTAAGTCACAGATAATTTAAATTTGATGATTTTGAAATTGAAATTTTAATTTCAATTGATTTTGAAATTGGAAATTTGGGTTTAAAGTGAAAAGCTTTTGAAATGGAATTTCAAAGATAAAAGTTATTTCGAATAACTTGATCGAGTTTTGAAAATTTAAATAATTTGATTTAAATTCAAATTCAAGTTTGAAATTGAATTCTAGGATTTGAAACTAGGGATTAAAAATGTTGTACAAGTTATATATGGGTTAAACCATTTTAAAGATATTGATTTGGGAATTTGAATTTAATTCAAGGGTTTTAACTCGTGTAAATATAACTGGATTTTTATGAAACGAAAACTACTTGTTTTCAAATAATAATAGCTTTCATTTTAAGAAAGGATTTCCAAATTATGTTGAACGGTTTCAAGTTTGAAATAGAATTGAAATGTTTTGAAATTATGAAATGAGTCTTTGATTTCAAAGACCGGATGAGTTAATCTAACTTGAATTGGAATTGTTTTGGAAGATTATGAATGAATTTTTGGAAACGAGTTTTGAAAGCTATAAGTTAAATCTTGATTTAAAGATTTAACGAGTTAATCAAGTTGAAATGGAAATCGATTTGAAAATCCATGAATGAATCTTTGTGAACGGGGTAAACTTTGTGAATTGAATCTTTTTGTTTAAAAGATTAAAAGTGTGGAAATTGTTTAAACCATTGAAGGTTTTTGAATTTAATCTTTTTGTTTAAAAGATTGGAAACGGTAATTTGTTTTACCATTCGAATGAAAAGTTTTGGGCTTTAAGCTGTGATTTAACTGAGATCCCAGTATTCATATGATTTTTAATTGCGCTCGTTATTCGGTTTAGCCGGGAGAGGACCTTTGTGTCATATAACCCATTCCGAATAGTGATACGACGATATGGATTGCATTTGCTATATTACAGCATGATAGGGGGTTCTCGCTTCGCGGTTTGGTGGCGAACAGGAGACTCTTACCCCTACATGTCCCTGAGAGGGATGGGTTGGTTAGGCAGAGGCCGTGACAGTCGAGAGGCTGGCCGTAAAAGTAAATGCGAGGTGCCAGTGTAAGCCACGGTGGGGCTGGGATGGTTGCAAAGCCTACCGGTGCCCACTGTCTTGTATCGTTACATTTGGTAGCTCATTAGAGATAAGGTGAAGCATACCCTAGAATGAGTAATTCTCATATATCCGTCCGTATGCCTCAGTAAATTCTCTTACTATCCACTGATAGTGAGTATGAGTGCAATAAGAGGATGAGATAGGGGACAGGAAAATACGACTAGAAATGGTCAATACTCTGTAACAACAAGGAAACAATTTTTCTCTATCAATCTCTTTGGTTCAGCATTTTTTCTCAATTCTTCGATAGTTCCTGGTAGATCCAGGAAGAAGCAGATTTGATATAGTAATGTGGGACATAAACTCCGGAATGGCCAAAATTGTTTGTTTGGATGAATTGTTTGCTATGGCTGATAGGTGTACTCTCGTTCTAAACTAAAAGTTTTGAAATTGTATCCATATATCTATATATATTCTTTGGGTCCCGATATGTTCTACGAATGGTTAGTTATCCTTTCGAACTAACCGATGCCACTGTATATTTCGTAGATCTGGATGACCCGAGTATCTTGTGAAGTGTTAAATAGATTCGTTATCGTATCTATTATTGATATTCTGAATTGGTAAGCCAAATGCAGAATAAATATTTAGTTGATTCGTTGAAATATTCTTCATCTATCTTTGTGTTTCCTTGGCAATTTCGAGGACGAAATTCTTTTAAGGGGGGAAGTCTGTAACGACCTCGAATTTTATATAAATTTAAATTAATAATTAAATGAAATTTTTGAATTAAAATTGTGAAATTGATCGATTAATTCATTGCGAGTTTCCCCGAATTCAAATAAATTCGGTATAAATCATTTAAACTTTAAAATATTGTATATATATATTTGGGCATATATGAGTAAATTTGAAATTATAAATATATGTATATATATTTGGCTTGAATTTAAATCTTGTATAAGTGGTTTAAAAGATAAGTATATATATATATATATATAAATACAAGACAAGTATTAAAGTTGGAAAGAAAAAATAATAAGACAAGCAAAAACAAAAGAAAAGGAAGCCACAACAATTAATATTGTTCAGCCGAAAGAAGAAAATATATATGAATAAGGTACAACTGATAATAAATGCTTCACAAATGCATGAAGCATTAGTACACTACACAAAAGCATATCAGCCACCAAAATCTAATGTCAACTGAATCAAGCAAAGGAAAATATCTCTGATGCTTTGTACCAATATTATCATCACCCAGTAACTTGTTCCTCTATATATCAAAGATAATTTTCATTTCAGTTCGTTCCTCACAACATAGCAACCTGGAAAACAAGAAAAAAAAAAGCAAGCATCATTTTTAAACTTAAACAAGATTCCATTTAAAATACAACCAATACAAACCAGAGATTAAGGAGAAGTTTCAACTAACAGATTTCAAAGCCTGTTCAACATAAATGATAAGCTCAGTTCTTCTCAAAAGCAAAGGTGAGTAACTTTTGTGTTGATTAAATTTATAAGAATAATCTGTTGTATATATATGTGAATGAAGATCTTAACATATATATATATATATTTATATCTGAATGATGTGTGAATATTTACATGATTTAAGTATGGGAAGCAGGCTGTTGATTTCATATGTCCTCTGTCTCAGCTTTTAAAACAAAGATTTCAATTCAAGAATCCTTTCTGCACAATCCACTCATTGTTTGGATTAAGATCAAACAACAAGTGTTTGTTTGACCATAAACTAAATTTTAAAAATCAATTTAGATTCAAACAGTTTGTAAATATCTCTGGGAAGCAAGAAATCTGAGCTAGCCTCCACATTCGTCAAAATACAAACATTTTTATTTTCGAATTCAGGTACAAAATCTAAAATTCTTATACCTTGATAGGATTTTTAAAGCAAAATTTAGAATTTTTAGAAGAAATATTTAAGAGCAGTTCGATAGTGTCGAGATTGCTTCATTTTGGCAATATCTGATGATTTCTTGGCTCGGGATGGTCGGGTTTGTTTGTGGTGATAGATGAGGCTATGGAGATGATGAGAAAAATAGGCGGAGGTGGCCATGGCCACGGTAGCGACAGCGGCGAGCACTTAAAATTTCTAACCCTAGTTTTGAGGAGGGTTTGTGTTTTGATTCGTTCGCCGTCATCAATTGATCGAGCGTGGCGAGGTTTCTGGGGGTGGAAGAGGAAGTGTCGACAAAGTGAAGGCCGGAGTTTGAGGCGTTATAGTGGTCGAGGTTGCGGGGGCGACGAGTTTTCCAGGTTTGATGGTGAACCTGAACATGTCTCCAGGTTTCGTTTTTTTTAGTTCAAATTTTGATTCGATGATCTTCTCACACGTTTGGATGGTTGCGGGGTTTCAAGGCGACGACGTCGACTTGTTGATGATCGAAACGGTGGCTGGAGGAGCTTTGGGTTCGTGTGCACGTGCACGTGCATCTTCGAGTATCAGGGTGAATGTGGAGTTTGGGGAAAAAGGGGGAGACTCGGAGCCAAGCACGGGAAATTTGCCAGTTTTCTCGAAGAAGATGAAGTTGGATGGGAAGAAGAAAGGTCTCGGGGAAAAGGGGTTTTCTCTTGTTATGATATCCAGTTTAAAATAAAGCAAAATGACAAGTTTAAATGAAAACATAAGTTGGTTAACAAGTTTTTAATAAATTTTAAAGTCATATGGGTTGAAATTAATTTAATTTGTTTTGATTTGATAATTTTATATTAGGTTAATTAATCGAATTAATATGGAATTGTTTTCAAATTGAAATAATTTAATTAAGTGATTAATTAAGATAATGATTATCTTAAAGCTGATTAAGGTTTTGATGATTAATGATTTAATTAATAAAGCGATTAAAAGATTAATTACTTAATATAATCAATTTCAAGGGGTTTATTAATTAAAGGAGATTAATTAAAGATAATTACTTAATTAAAAGTAATTAATTTATGATCAAAGTGATTAATTAAAGCCTAATTGATTAATAGGGTTAATTAATTAAAGAGATTTAATTTGAGGGTAAGTAATTAATTAAGATTAATTAATTAAGGGAAGTAATTAAAGTTAATTAATTAAGGACAATTAAAATCAGATAATTAAATTGGTCTTACTTATGGATGTTTGGATTCTATTGGATGATTTGATCGTTTGATATCCCTGATATATGATGCTTTGTGATACATCCTGATTTATGTTGTGATCTGAAATTTCTATTTCTGTGATATATTACTATGTGGATATGAAAACCCTTGACCCGTAAACGACATTTGAATTTCGATGCGACAGGGAGTCGGATTCCAATTGGTTATCCGAAACCCACATCGAATTGTAATGATGAATCGTTATGACTGATAAATTTACTTTATCTATGAATCTGCGAATGAAGATAAGCGTTATCGATTATACCGCTTATCGATATATCTATGATGATTGATGTTGCACTATTGTGTTAAACCCCTAGACCACACTTTTACACACACAAATATGGATTTCACGTGAAAATCGATTAAGTCACAGATAATTTAAATTTGATGATTTTGAAATTGAAATTTTAATTTCAATTGATTTTGAAATTGGAAATTTGGGTTTAAAGTGAAAAGCTTTTGAAATGGAATTTCAAAGATAAAAGTTATTTCGAATAACTTGATCGAGTTTTGAAAATTTAAATAATTTGATTTAAATTCGAATTCAAGTTTGAAATTGAATTCTAGGATTTGAAACTAGGGATTAAAAATGTTGTACAAGTTATATATGGGTTAAACCATTTTAAAGATATTGATTTGGGAATTTGAATTTAATTCAAGGGTTTTAACTCGTGTAAATATAACTGGATTTTTATGAAACGAAAACTACTTGTTTTCAAATAATAATAGCTTTCATTTTAAGAAAGGATTTCCAAATTATGTTGAACGGTTTCAAGTTTGAAATAGAATTGAAATGTTTTGAAATTATGAAATGAGTCTTTGATTTCAAAGACCGGATGAGTTAATCTAACTTGAATTGGAATTGTTTTGGAAGATTATGAATGAATTTTTGGAAACGAGTTTTGAAAGCTATAAGTTAAATCTTAATTTAAAGATTTAACGAGTTAATCAAGTTGAAATGGAAATCGATTTGAAAATCCATGAATGAATCTTTGTGAACGGGGTAAACTTTGTGAATTGAATCTTTTTGTTTAAAAGATTAAAAGTGTGGAAATTGTTTAAACCATTGAAGGTTTTTGAATTTAATCTTTTTGTTTAAAAGATTGGAAACGGTAATTTGTTTTACCATTCGAATGAAAAGTTTTGGGCTTTAAGCTATGATTTAACTGAGATCCCAGTATTCATATGATTTTTAATTGCGCTCGTTATTCGGTTTAGCCGGGAGAGGACCTTTGTGTCATATAACCCATTCCGAATAGTGATACGACGATATGGATAGCATTTGAAGACCGGCGGTGAAGACCGGGTATTTGCGAGAACGATAGGATGACCTATCGATTGTCTCTGCACTAAGTCGCGCCGATATAGAGATTTCTTAAGTGATGGGAAATCCGATCGGGATTGTGAATACCCGGATTGCAAGGGCTTCTTTGGAAGTGCCTTCGGTTCTGTTCGAACCCGGAACAGACTTGTATGGATGTGTGTCTGACGTTACACTTTGAGATGTAAAGCTGGTTTCTATCAAATACATTTCTGTTGGTGGCGGAGAATTTATTCTCTTAGCTTAACACCCTTCTCTGAGACGTACGAGCTCAGAGGTTATGTAGTTGATGGTCACTAGTGATACATTCCCAATTTGGTAATGTGGCATATGAAGTGCTGCTGATCATTTGTTGATCGAAGCGTTGCTTTGTGAAAAAGTGTTGCTTTGTGAAAAAGCGTTGCTTTGTGAAAAAGCGTGGCTTTGTGGAAAAGCGTGGCTTTGTGAAAAAGCGTAGCATTGTGGACGAGACTTCGTCGAGCCTCACAACCTGGTAATGGTCAAAACAGGAATGTTGCGACAAAGGTTTGTAGGGGTAGCGCCCCTAGGGTATGTCATTTCTTTCTGGATAAAGGGTGGTATCATGGTATGGAGCCCAGATACTTAACTCATGTGGACACGGTAATTTATTACTGTATGATGTTGCTTTGTTGGTTTTCGGGATCCCGGGATAAAGGTCGGTAACGACCGGGGGATGACATGACTCGTGTGTTAGTTACCTAGTTACAGCTGTACAGCGTGAGGTAGCGTCAGTGTGTTAGTTACCTAGTTACAGCTGTACAGCGTGAGGTAGCGTCGACCTTTTGTGTTGCAGAGATCCGGTTAGGATCCGGGGCGTCTTTCCAGAGGCGTTTCTATTTCGGTGTAAGGAAGTTCCTTAGCCTGATCATTTGTTGGAAATCCAAAGAAACAATACGAACCCTATACGGTTTTAGTTGTATTACCTGCTATGGAATGTGGCGGTAACCTGCTATTGAACATGGTAGCTATAGTAGGCATACGATGAAATGTTGTATGCTGGCTAAGATTGATATTATATTTTCGAAATGGTTTTCGACACTATGCACTAATGATAATAATATCGAATGATTTTGCGTAGTAAGCATTTTTGACTATCATAAGAAGAAATCTCCTCCAATTCTGCGATTGCATTGTGTGTGTGGTGGGAGGTCTTATGGTAGTTTCATTTTCCAAAAGCATTGCGGATTTCAATGTTTAAGAGTCTTTGGTGTTTGTTTAAAGATAAACTGTTTTTGTTGCTTACACCAGTCCCATGACTGATCCGGAGTTTATTGTTCCCTTCCTAAACTCTGGGTGCCCACTATTTTCCACACGGGCAGTCTAGAGTTGGGTTTCTCAGATATTCAGGTTGAGTAGATTATCTGGAGCTGGTTCAGTTCTTGGAATTCATGGACTGACGTTCCTTATCTTGGAGCATTCTATTGGAGACATTCTATCCGCTGCTGGTGTTATCTATTTTCTTTCCGCTGCTATTTCTTGTATCATATCTCTAATGTATACTGATATCTGTTGTATCATTCTATTGTATCATATTGTATCAGATTTTGTATCTGTCATTGTATCAATGTTATGCAATTGATATATTCTTTTTCCGCTGTGTTGTTATACTTAATGTTGTTATAAGCTCCGACGACTCGGATTTGAACGGTCGAATCTATGGCATTCGAGTACGATGTAAAGTATGGATGTCGATTTTCGAACGGGCAAAATCCGACTCGTTACAAGCGTGCTCTTCTTCTATGGGGACTTCTTCTTCTTCTTCCTCGCTGTCCTCTTGCACTTGAACACTTGAGGATTCTTCATCGATCAAGATGGGATTGGCGTGATTGTCCATTAGAAACTTTTGTAAGTTTCTAAGGATTTTGCCTTGCCGTTCTTGTTCTTTGGCCATTCTGATTTGCACCACTTGAATTTCAGTCATAAGTTGCAGTGCATCCTTCAAGGAAACCCATTTTCATCACTCGTGCAAGCGTAGTTCGTTGAAATGGTCCGGTAGAAGGAGAAGGGAACGAAAAGGTTGAATTTTTGTTTGATTTGGAGGAGGAGGCCATTGTTTTATTGTTTTCAGAAGTTAGAACAGAGAAAGAACAGAAAGAATGAACAAAATTTTGAAATAAGAAGAATATATAACCACCTATTTGAATTTTGGTGGGAAAATTTCAAAAGAAAAAAATTCGTTATATGTCAACAGGGGTAAAGGAGGGTTATCGACAAGGTACTTATATTTTTGCTATTTGATTTATTTTAATTTAATTTTAATTATACTTGTTATATATTTATATTCTATATTTCAGTTATTGAACAAGTACCTAATTCTCTTCTTAATTTAGTAAATATAGATTCATTTAAGGGTTTTGTTAAGATATCAGCAATTTGATTCTCGGAATTGATATAATCGAGAGTAATTACTTCCTTACTTATATTTTCTCTGAGAAAATGATGTCTGATATCAATATGTTTAGTTCGAGCATGATGAGTAGGATTTTTGGATAAATTTATTGCACTAGTATTATCACAATAAATTTATGATTTTGATATATTTAAACCAAAATCTTTTAAAGTTTGTCGCATATATATTACTTGAGAACAAGCCAAAGCAGCAGAAATATACTCTGCTTTGGTTGTTGATAAAGAAACTGTGTTTTGCTTTTTACTAAACTAGGAAACCAGAGAATGCCCCAAAAAGTGACAAGTTCCACTTGTACTTTTTCGGTCTGATTTACAACCAGCATAGTCAGCGTCACAGTAAGATATTAATTCAAAAGAATCATTTTTAGGATAAAATAAGCCATAATCAAAGGTGTGTTTAACATATCTTATGATATGTTTTACAGCTTTTAAGTGGGTCCCTTTAGGTTGGGATTGATATCTTGCACAGAGATAAACACTATGCATGATATCAGGTCTACTAGCAGTGATATAGAGTAGTGATCCAATCATTCCTCTATATAATTTTTGATCTACATCTTTCGAGAGATCTTCTTTACTTAGGTACTCATTGGTTGCCATGGGAGTGGGTTTTCCACTTGCAGTAGTCAAACCAAATTTACTAACTAGGTCTTTAGCATATTTTTCTTGACTGATAAAGATACCATTATCTAATTGTTTTATTTGCAATTCTAGAAAGAAGTTTAATTCACCCATATGACTCATCTCAAACTCTTTTGTCATTATTTTAGAAAATTCTTTATTCATTTCAAAATTAGTTGATCCGAAAATGATATCATCTACGTAAACTTGTACTAGTTGAATATCATTTTTATTTCTTTTAGTAAAAAGAGTATTATCTACTTTACCAATTTCAAAGTTTGATTGTAATAAGTAAGATCTTAGTCTATCATACCAGGCTCTAGGAGCTTGTTTTAGACCATATAGAGCTTTCTTAAGTTTGTAAACATGATTTGGTAATTTTTCATCTTCAAAAAGTGGTGGTTGTTCAACATATACTTCCTCTTTTACAAATCCATTTAAAAAGGCACTTTTAACATCCATTTGAAATAATTTGAAATTATTATGATTTGCGAAAGCAAGTAGAATCCTAATGACTTCTAATCTTGCTACGGGAGCAAAGGTTTCATCACAATCTATTCCTTCTTCTTGACAATAACCTTGAGCGACTAACCGGGCTTTATTTCTAACGACCTCACCTTGTTCATTCAATTTATTTTTATAAACCCATTTAGTTCCAATTATAGTTTTATTTTCAGGTCTAGGAACAAGTTCCCAAACATCATTTCTAGTGAATTGATTTAGTTCTTCTTGCATAGCCAAAATCCATGAATCATCAGTTGATGCTTCTTTTGGATTTTTGGGTTCAATAGTTGATATAAAGGCTACATTGCTCATTTTACTTAGTTGATTTCTAGTTGTAACAACAGATTGCATATCTCCTAGTATATTTTCTATAGGATGATCTTTTAAAAGTTTAATCTTTTTATTAGGATGATTAATTTCATTATTAATTTCAGTTGACTCCTGATTTTGAGTAATTAAATCCTCTTCGCCATTTGTATTTTCAAAATTTTTGAGATTTTCATCGAATGAAACATGCATTGTTTCTTCGATGGTGTTAGTTCTTAAATTAAACACTTTGTATGCTTTACTTCTATTAGAATATCCGATAAAGATACCTTTATCGGATTTAGGACCAAATTTATCTAAGTTATCTTTTGTATTTAAAATAAAACATTTACTTCCAAAAATTCTAAAATAAGATACCTTAGGTTTCTTTCCATGAAGAAGTTCATAAGATGTCTTATCAGTTAAAGGTCTAATTAAAATTCTATTTAAAATATAACAGGCGGTAGCAACTGCTTCTGCCCAAAAATGTTTTGGTAATTTACTATCTGAAAGCATAGTTCTCGCACACTCTTGAATCGTCCTATTTTAACGTTCTACTACTCCGTTTTGTTGTGGAGTTCTTGGAAATGAAAAATTGTGAGTTATTCCCTTTTTATTGTAGAATTCCTCAAACTTTTCATTTTCAAATTCACCACCGTGATCACTACGGATGGTTATAATTTTTACAGAAAGTTGATTTTGAATCCTTTTTGTAAAGTTCTTAAAACTTTCAAAAGTATCACTTTTATGTTTCAAAAATATTGTCCATGTAGATCTAGAATAATCATCTACAATTACAAAAAAATATTTACTATGATTTATTGACTGAATTTGAGATGGACCAAATAAATCAAGATGAAGTAATTCAAGAGGTTTTGAAGTTGAAATCATATCTTTTAATTTAAAGGAACTTTTTCTAAGTTTTCCTAGTTGACATGCATCACATAAATTATCTACTTTAAAATTCATTTTAGGGAGACCTCTTACTAGATCATGTTTTGACAGTCTAGATAAGAGTTTGAAATTCAAATGCCCAAATCTCTTATGCCAAATCCAAGGGTCGCTTGTATTTGCCAAATGACACAGGTTATCATTTGAAACTTTCATACTAAGAATATAAATATTCTTTTTCCTAATTCCCTCAAATATTATGGTTGAATTATTATCTTCAATGTGACACTTATCTTTTTCAAATTTAATTTTATATCCTTTATCGCAAAGTTGACTAATACTTAGCAGATTATGTTTCAGATTCTTAACTAGCAAAACATTAGTAATAATAGGAGTTTCAGAGTTATCGACATTGTCGATGCCAATCATATATCCTTTTGAGTTGTCTCCAAAGTTAACCAGTCCTCCGTCTTTGTATATTATATCATTCAGCATATCTGGATTACCAGTCATGTGTCTAGAGCATCCACTATCGAGTATCCATTTATTCTTTTTGATCTGCACAATTTGTCCATTGTGGATTGATTCCTCAACACCCATAAAACATGTTTCCTGCACATCATATAATTTTGGTAGACAACTTGAATTTGAATATCGATTATATGCAGACTCATGAGACCGTGATGGTCTGAATATTTCTAAACTAGTATTAACAAGTTTTTCAAACATAGCCATTTTAAAAGCTTTTTCAAAATTCATATTATGAAACTTTGAAAACCTTGCTCTGATACCAAATGTGAGAAATGCGGATTACGGATCTTAAGGCTAGAATTAACACTAGAGGGGGGTGAATAGTGTTTTAAGAAATTACTAATTCTTTTTGAGTTTATATTAATTTGAACACAAATGTATGCAATATTCAGACACATATATGATCACAGAATCAAACACAGATGCAGATATAAAGTAAAAGCAATAAAGGAAAGAACACACCGGATTTTATACTGGTTCGGAGTTACCCTACATCCAGTCCCGCAACACAAGTACGGATTTCCTTTCAAAATCAATTCTTACAATTACACCCTCGATTTCAAGGCCACGAGGTACACCACTCCAGATTCACAATCCTCTGGGTAGAGATACTTGATTTTACGGGCAACAAGTTCACCCGATTGGTTTTCCAGGCTATAGTCACTCCTTTTCTCGCTCGATTGAATACAAAGAAGTCTATAACTCTGAATAGCACTGGGATCTTGTTGAGATAGTGATAGAGAATCAAACCAGAGATGATCTAGTTAGATTCAATGGTGATTTCGGCAGAGTAATGGTAAAAATGTATATAAATAAATGTGGAAGAAGAAGAGGAGTGAATTCAGAGAAAATATGATTGTAATTCGTTTAAAACAGCCTTATTTATAGTAGAACAACAGCCATGTCCATTCATGAAAGGATACGACGAATAGACACTTCCTTTGAGATTCAAACTTTTGAAATAAATTGTCACCTTGTCGACAAGGGGTCCTTGGGGTTGTCGACAAGCCTAAGTTATTTTTGGTAATTTTTTTTTCTTTGAAAATAACTTCTATATTGTATTAAAACTATTTTAAACTTTATAAATATACTTAACTATAGTTAAAATACATAAATAAGTATTGTAACGACCCGTAAATTTCAACTATTTTAATAACGTAATTAGTTGAAATTTTGTGAAATTTTAAACGATAAAATTTTGAAATAAAAATTTGATATTTGGAATACGTCTAGTTAAACATAGCAACTGGTAAATTTTCGTCCGAAAATATGAAAGTTTATTTCGCGCGTAAATTCACTTCAATTTAATCAGTTAAAAAGCAATGAAAATAAAATGTTTCCGAAACCTAAATATTTTTACATAGAAAAATTCTAAACCACCTTCTGAGCAAGATGTCAGTTTGACGTTTTTCCAAATTCGGACATCTTTGGCTCCGTCGATCTTATTTTTCAGCGTTTTTCTTGCATTTTCCGCTATTTAAAAATTCGAATTTTTATAATTCAATTGAACCGCTGATACCTTTATACCGTTTCGATCGTCTCGTCGTGCTGATCTCAACAGTGTATTCACTTGTGTATTTTGAAATCCCGGTACGCGATGAAATCTGTGAAACGATTATTCGTACCGGTACGCGTTTTTAACTTTTGGGTTTCCATGACCCTTCATCTTTGGATCGTTAAGTCAAACCGTCACTACTAACCTTTTAATATTCCTAGATATTAATACCAAACTATTTCCAATACCACCGGTTGCTTTTACTTTTGGTTGCTTCCCTTTTCTATCGGTTGCAAAAATAAAGTAAAAGAAAAGAGAACGTGAATGCCTCTGTTAATGTTTCCTCCTCCACTCCTTCTTTGATTTCTTTCTTCTGAAACTCATTCTCCCACTCACGTCCCCTGTCCACTCCCTTTCTTTTCTTGGCCAAACACCCAATGCCAAAACCGTGCACGTTTCCTCTCTCTCTTCCGCCGTGCCTAGCTTGTGCCTCCATCAACCGAGATCCCACCCACGGCCTTAGCCTCAGCCAGCTAATCTTGCCCCGCTTTCCACCACACCGACCTTCCTCCTTCGACCATGACGTGACCATGTTCCCGCGACCAACCTGCTCCTCGCGCCTCCCCGCCGAATGACCACTATCTTCCACGTCAACCTGCAAACCTCCCCACCATCTCCTTCTTTCCCCACGTGTCTTCTTCCTCCATGCGCTAGCAGATGCCAGAGCCTCTCCACCTTAGGGCCGAACGCAGCCACACCCCGCCAGCCAACTCTTTGCTCTGCCGTGGCCTTGCATCTCAGTGAAACCTCGCTTGTTCCGACCTTCAGTCCTTCACCATTACAAAACTCGGCAGTATTTCAGCTGTACATACGTAAGGTATATACATATAGATCTAATATATATGTTGTTTATGTAAGTTGTTTATACATGTTATACGTTTGTATAAAGTTATATATTTAGTTCTATATGCCAGTTTATATACAAAGTTACATATATAAGCCATATAGTTGTGTAAAAGTCTGTTGTTTATAGATCTAGACTAATGTAAGTTACACATGCTGCTGTTATATACATACCAAGTTCTGTTACATATTATACATAGGTTAGTTACGTAAGTACATAGATCTATAGTGTATAAGTTATATATTTTACATATATAATAGTTTGTATAATATGACCAGTATTATTATATGTAGATTATATTATAAGTTTGTGTTGTACGTATAAAAGGTTATTAGTTATATATAAAGTAAGTTTTCAAATCTTAAAGGTTGTTGATCTCTTTTGTTATAGTTTTGAATATGCTATATACATTTATTTTGGAAAGGGGGTATGTGTTGTATTAAATAGCTACAGCATATATAATCTGTTTATGCATTTGGGTGTACAAAAATTACATATATGGGTTAGTTGATGATATATGAAATATAATAGTTTAGTTTTATATCTGTAGGGCTGTAAATAAAAGTTTGATGCATACCTTTATGAGTTACAATATTATACATAGGTTACAATATATAAAGTTTGAAACCATAATTTACACGTAAGTACTATGGTGCTATGTGCTGTTAGCAAGGCACAGGTTATTCGTGTTGCGGTAAAAATATTTTGTTTTGAAATTTGCGCATATATGCTGTAAGCTCCAGTCTGCATTCATATTTTAGCTATATGTATATTCGTCAGAAACTTTATATTATAACATGTATCGTGATGGTTATTATAGCCTGTTAGTTACTCACATATAGGCTATATAGTTGTTATGTTTTAATAAAAGATATATCATAGTTTATGTTAATATTTGGGTTCTTAGTTTGATATATTTTTATTTACTTTTATATATATAAATAAGGATTGGGTATGTGATATGTTTAAATCTATTTACTTAAAATTTTATTGGATTTGGTAATAGCTTTAACATATGTATTTTTATTTTGATATCTGTCTTTAAATGAAATATAGATTAAGTAAGAAAATGATAATATTATACATATCTATAGATATATATATTTAGTTTATAAAAAAAATTCATTCAAAGTTCCATCGGTCCAGTTCTAATTTGATCTCGTCAATTTTGATTTATCAGCCTTAAGCGTCAGTTCGGGCCAATCTAGCTGGTTTTGGAATTCGTACCTGGATTCGTAACTCATCGCTTTCTCGTTCGTATCTAGCCTCGAAAGGTGAGCACTCACTCACAATTAACGTTCTTTTATTTATTAAATTTGATTTCAATTGAAACGACAATTGAAATATTGCTGATGTTAGTTATTTACACTGCTATTACCTGTATCAGTTCACCTGTGACATCTGACACCATTATCTGTTAATTATTTATGCGATGATAATACAGTTTGCCTGTTAATTGATTGATTGTTGATGTTTGCATTGGTCGTAAAATTGTAAATGTATAAGTGATAAATAACATGCAACCGAATTGACGTAGGATAGTTAGATTTGATATATGTGTTAAATTTGATCAAATGACATTTGTATAATATGACCCCTTTAACCGTTAAATTTATTGACACGTAGGATTTGTTTAATTACACTTTTGAACCACTGAATGTATGTTGTTAAATTGATGATGTATGAAATTGTAAATTGAATGACAAGTGAAAACCGTAATG
The DNA here is from genome assembly GCA_030737815.1 of Allium fistulosum. Classification (NCBI taxonomy): domain Eukaryota; kingdom Viridiplantae; phylum Streptophyta; class Magnoliopsida; order Asparagales; family Amaryllidaceae; genus Allium; species Allium fistulosum. Next base: position 871,550,209 of record CM060903.1, on the reverse strand, counting down.
TAATAATCTTTAATCTGCATGAAATGATAGTGTAGATTCTAGAAATAAGTATATTAATTCGTACAAATAACAATGCGAATTAATACGATTATTTCGGGATTATTTAAATTGATTATTGGATTGTTATTGTTCGTTGTTATTGCTTGTTTATTTACTTTGACACCATCCCTGTTATCACACTGCAAGTTCCTTTTACTATGCTTTGATTTTGAATTGAATTGGAATCGGGTTGAAATGATAAATACCCAAATTGAACTTTGACCTAGGATAGGAAATTAAATAAAACCCGATTGGTCAATAATTTGATTTAAAAATAAAATGAAGATTTTATTTGAATAAATAATATGGTTTTGAAATGAGGCTGGAATTTGAATTTTATGAAAGGAAAATGTTAATATTTAATAATATGAAACAAAATATTAACAATGTAATTGATGAAAGAACGTTTTTAAATTTGAGAAACGATTGAATTAAGTTTTGAATTTTAATAATTAAGTTTGAAATTATTAATAATTAAGTTTTGAAATTATTTAAATAATTAAGTTTGAATTATTTAATAATTAAATAAGATTGAATTATTTAATGATTAAATTGAATTGAATTCTTTAATAAGTGAAATTGAATTTTTGAATAAGTGAATTTTACTTCGTAAATAATTGGAATTGAGTTTCTTTATTAATTAAGTTTTGGAAAAATTATTTAAGTAAGTAAATAAGTGAAATTGAATTTCTTTAACAAGAAATAAAATGTGATTTATTGAAATTAATGTAAGACTTGAAATTTAAAGAATTTGATTTGATGAATTTAATTAAATTTGTAAGTTTTGATAAAATGAAGTTGAATTTAAATTATGGATTTAATGAATTGGAAATTTAATAGAAATTGTTTTGAATGGCAAGTTTACTTAACAAATATTGAATGAAATCGATAAATGAAGTTAAATTGATTTGAATGTTAAATTAAATTAATTTAAATGTTTTCGAAATGAAACTTATATTCGAACTTGAATCAATATTTGAATTGTTTTAAATAAAGATTGAAATTGAATTATAAGATTTTGAAATTATGAATTCGGAAGTTTTGAAACGTAAATTTTGGAAATTGATTCCGAAAGAGAAAGGAAATGTTGGTTTACAAATTCTAATTGAAATTGTAGTTGATTTGGTTTTGAAATAAATAAACGACCAATCGGTGAAATAATGTCGAAGGTTATTAAAGAGACCGGAATCGGTTATGGATATACTCTCTATCTAAACCGAAAACCACTTTAATAACTATACGCGGAGTGTGATCCAGAATGAAGTGGTTGGAATGATGTACGTGATGACTGAAGAAAGAGAACGATAATGGATAGCCTTGACACTTGTGTCAAATTGGAAATGACTAAAACAGGAGCTGTGCCGGGCCAATGGAGGATTAGCTACCTTAAGTGGACACACTTCTTCGAACTACTTATTACTTGTTGTCGATTAGTGCACCCTTGATTTTGGGAGTGTTGTTTCACGGTGTTGCGGGCGCTGCGGCGTTGCGTTCTCACCAGTCTGGATCAGGCGAACGGTAGTATCACTACCTTGGGTATTGCCTCATGTGCCTTGTCATACTTGTATTCCATTTATACGCGACCACTACGATTTTGATTTGTACCTTTAGTATATGGATTGCCCTCTGGTGACTTCCGGTTTTGGGGAAACTACGGTCTTGTATATGCTTTTGGGAATAAAAATGTGTTAAGGGTGGAATGGGCCATGACTTAACACTATTTTGATATCTTTATATTACTGATAGACATTATCTACTTATCGTACACTACTACATAGTAGATAGTTTAACGGATCCTTACAGGATGGTTATTCCAAACATCCTTTGAGTTACTTGTATTTCAATTGCTATTTCACTTGAGTTGGATTTATTAATATAAGAATGTTAATCCTGACTCGAGTGTCTTGTGTTTTTGCTTTACGCTCGGGTCAGACTGAGTGATCCAGTATTCGAGACTCACCTTTGAAGTTGGAGCTTTGCTTGAAGATCCAGCCATCTATTCTGCTTTCAGTATTCGATGATTCCAGTGATGTATTCTGATTTGTATCTGATGTATTGTATTTCTCTTCCGTTGTATCTGTTCTAACTCTGATGTATTTTATATATTCATATAGTAGCTTCATGAACTACTATCTCTTTTATTTCCGCTGCACTTATTACTCTGTGTTTGTGATCTGTGATTATTTATTTATTGTATATGTTCAGTTTTGCCAAATTTAAATGAACAACGCGGTATTTTGAGCAATTCAATTCTGGCATGAGTGTCTACCTATACACTTATAATGGATGCGAATGGTCCAAAATACCGGGTCGTTATAGTTGGTATCAGAGCTTTGGTAGCTCTAGGCAAAACTTAACATATAGGGTAAATGTCACTACGCCATAATCATCTATTAGAAACGGTTTATAACCGTTGCTTACACTATTACCAACAGTTAAAAACCGTTTCTAATAACGGAGTGGTAAACTTTAGCAACGGTAATTAACCGTTGTTTTTTTATCATAAGCAACGGTTTTAAACCGTTGCTTAATGGCCATAAAGCAACGGTTATTGCCCGTTGTTTATTTACAAATAGCAACGGTAATTAACCGTTTCTTTTAGATCATACGCAACGGTTTTAAACCGTTTCTTAGTGTCTATAAAGCAACGGGTATTGCCCGTTGTGTTATCGTAAATAGCAACGGGTTTTAGCCGTTCCATTTGAGCCATAATTCCATTGCCTTTACTCATAACGAAACGGGCAGAAACCGTTGTTATGTACTAAATTACAACGGTTCTTACCCGTTGTAATTCTGTCCGTTTGGAAAAAAAATATAGGCATTAAAAGCATTAGTCATGACACAGTATTATCATACATTTACAAACAGCTACCAGACATACAATTACAAACAGCTACCCGACATACAAATACAGTGCTACCAGACATACAATTACAAACAGCTACATAAGTCATGACACAGTATTATCATAGTGTTATTACATAACATATAATAATAGCATCCATCGTCCTAAGTTTGAAGATAACAGTATTTTCACCATACATATGATAACAACACTTAACTTGAGCAGTCTAAGATAATTCACACAAGCATACGTTCTTAATACAGCGTTCATTTACATGCTCAAACAGCTTTCCTCGTAACCAGGCCTTCCATGCAGCTGCAAAATGAATAAACATGAGTTAGCATTAAACTAACCTATACATATAAATGTTAAAACCCAATGCATTCTGGTTACTGAATCATATATAACATGAAATACAAGAGAACATAAAATGGTATTAATAGTTTAAAGGTTATAAATTAAGAGATTTTACTAGACTGCACATAAGAAGACATGTTTCCTATGATGTCCAAGGATCAATCAGTTTCAGGTTATGATTAAATTAAGACTGATATGAAACAACAAAGTGCATACTAAAATTGAAACAACAAAGCCCCAAACTTCCAGTCCACTTTCAAATTAAGACTGAATTCTTAAAAGTCTGATACTCATGCTCCAAAAATATTTCAGTTTGTAATAACTGGCCATACATCAGCATGCTACATATCAGACAATGGTTTTAGGTGCTTCAAACACTTCAACTCATTGGTACAACTACAACAGAACATTGCTCGTGCAGTCTATCTAGTCTTAATAGTCCAACTCACCTGATCAACCCTATTGCCACAACTCCTGATTCTATCAATTTACTACTGACCAGTCATGTGTTTCAGCAACTATGATGTGTGCTTTCATCAGAAATCACTCCTACATGACGTTTGTTCATTGTTGTTTTAGCTACAATTTTCAGTATGGTATACTATTTAAAATCCTGTACACATGGAAATATGGAACCTAGATTGTACCAGTAAACAATTTAATCATAACGTTCTTGTTACATGGGTAATTTTAAGCCAAGTAATTCTAATTAAGATATCATTTGCTTTACATAAAACGAATATAAATAACTAATCTAAATATCTATTACTACTTGCATTCGAGAAAGCAGACATAGAACAAAAATGACGCAACGAAGCCATTACGTGGTTTGAATCCAAATCAGTTTTACATATAAATTATTTCATGTTTACATATATGAAATGAACCAAGATTGGCTACATCCACAAATTTTGGTCAATGTACAGGCAATCGAAGTGAACCTAAATAGTTTAATCAACATAAGCATACTACTCATTTTGATCAAATTAGTCATAATTTCTGATTTAAAAGGTACAAAGTAGGCTAATTCAAATTGACTGAAATTCACAACAACTACTCTCAAATTATTTAGCAACCCAAATTTACTAATCAAATATAATTATGTATAGAACAGTCTTGTAAGAAAATGTACCAGTGCTCTTTCGTTTGGACACCTGAATGTAAGTACAATAGAAGCTGCCTGCACATAAATCAAAGAAATTCCATAAGCAATAGTGAAAACTCAACATACTTCGCCACAATAAAGATAAAACAAATATGATTGATATCGTATCAATAAAGATAAAACAAATACATATTACAAGATATATTAATCATGCTCAAGTAAGTAATACAAAAATAGTCTTAGATGAGTAAACATTCTGAGAAATTTTAGAAGTGAGATCTTGTTATAGAATACGTTTTCAATTGCCATCAGATTTAGAAGACTTCATCCAATAAGCTCTACGCGATGGTATAAGTCACGTCGTCTAATTTCAATATTTGTAAAATTATCATTTTGCCTTTAGTATTAAAATAACGATTAATACAGGGTATTATACCCACCCACCCAGACCTCCACCCCCGCCCAAATATTTTGAAAAAACTTCTAACAGGTGGTGCACCAGGCCCCTTGTATTCAGATGCAAACAATTCTCAATTATTTGTCTGAGCTTGTCTATGCAGCATTGCAGCATCTTATGATTCTTATCAGCTAATAAATCCAAAAAAAAAAATTGTATCACATTCACATGTACAGATCGGTTACCCTATCTTAATCCATGTATGATTAATTTTAGTAATTGATGATTCCTCACGGCATCCCGTTCAGTAGCCAACGCACTGCATTAGCAGCCAATATCACGGGGTATAAACCACCTACTCCCTTTCATTCCAAAATTATTTTCAAATGCAACCATATAACATGGACGATGATATCAAAAACTCATTATTTACATCACAACCATGCTCAGAAAATGTGAAACAACTTGAGTAACAAAGAAATCGACTACTCACCCTTCACGTCCCTTCATTCAAATTCAGTTTGTGTTTACATACACAACAGCCTAACCATCTATACAAGATTTCTTATTGAAAATATATAAATAATACTACCCATTTACCCAGAAAAAAAAGAAAAATTTTGTAAGAAAAATACATGTATAGTACTTCCAACCCAAAGCATCCTTGTATAACCATCCTCTCCTTTTTCAGTATTGATCAATTTGACCTCTGTAACGACGAGATAGCTCTCATCTAAAATAATGTATTCAAAATGATGTGCAACTCTACCTAACAAAATGGACTACTATTCTCAAACAAAAGATTTGCCTTTCAGTTACACAAAATGTGTGCACTTCATTTCAAAACAACAAAATATAACGTGAATGTTCATCTGCATAGTTATCACGAATTCACTATAAACCAAAGAGCGATCGCTAACATTGAAGATCCGATGCTAATGTATTGTTATAATAACGTAAAAATACAAATTACCATGGAAAGCAAGTTGTATATTGCTAAACAAATATAAAACAAAAGACATACCTCCGACTAAAGATATCGTATCAAACCCTTTTGATGGCACACATAACCTCCGACTCCAATGTCCCTAAAGGTCTCGGCCATATGTCGATTCATTTTGGCAGTTCGCTCATCCTCCAACAAAATTTTGTCTAACAAAACTTTTTCATATGCGAGTGGTACTGGTTTTCCATGACATATTGATTGTGTGGAATCTCGGCATATAGTACCTGTTATATCATTGGTATATGTATAATATGGATTTAATAATATCATACAGATTTAATAAGCATTCCAGGAGTAAATATATGTCGAATTATATACACTGATATATAAAATAGTACCTGTTGCAATTACTTCATCCTCGAAGTTCAGGATTTCACATCTTTGGTCGATTGACGGATTGGTCGGAATGAGATTCTGAGAAGTACCGGTGCTACTGCCTACTTGACCACCTTCGGCTAGCTTGAGAATACGCTCCAGTTTATCATCCATGCTATCCACCTTCAACAGTTTTTGCTCCACAGCTTGCAGCCGCTGCTCATATTCTCCTTTGGCCTCTTTGAGTCGTTTGCATGGAATGGCAGCACCCTTAACTTGACTAGGAGATATATTGGTCCCAATACATCGGCTCCTGCCCTTTACATCATTACCAAACACTTTTATAAAAACTTCTTCATCACCACCACTCGCCGTTTCCTTTTATTTTCCAATTTTGTCCTGAAATGTAAATACATATATATATATATATAATGAATAATGAAAAATTAATTTAAAGGCGTTATTATTTGTTTAACTTACAAAGAACGAAGATGACGCATCAGACACGCTGCCATCTTTTTTCTTATGTGTTTTCTCCCATACTTGAAGACGTGATACTTCTGCTCCCGAACTTGTATCGACCTGCATACAAGAAATCAAATGCAGATAAAAACAAATATATATATATATAAGTATGGTATTTAAGCAGCTGTACTTTGCATGTGCTATGCAAACATGGGAAAAGAACATACAAATTTCAAATCTTAAAAACTACCAGCATTTTCATCCATTGTGCATTTTCAAAGTATGTATAGACTGGGTTATTCCCAAAGTTTATTTAGTCAAAAAGCATGGAATAGTGTAAAACGAGCGATGCGTTGCTATATCAATTCAACTTGCATACTTTGCTGTCATGTTATAAATCTAAACAAGGGAACATGCTGCCATTTGAGTTTAAGCAATAAAACATGTATAAGAAGTTTTTTTTTCTGCACACATTCACTGTCGTTTTTTGCTCCAAGATCAATTTCTTTGAAGTTTGAATGGGTTTGAAATAGAGTGAGCATACTCCCTTGTTTGAAGTTTTTTGCTCACTCTACAGTATAATATGCAACTACTATAACATGATTAAACTACAAAACTTAAATGCAAATCCTTCTTTTAATGCAAATTAACAAAGAAAATAAAATTCACTAAAACCTGATAATACATTGAAAGTACAAAAATCTCTGGTCAAGCAACGATATACCGGTTATGCATTTGTAGTGCCAAAAATCAGGCATAGTGTTCGTTTCTGCAAGTCTAAAACAGTAGCATACACATAGTACAGTCACGGGAATAGCAGTACATAAAACTTCTCCCTAAATTTGATGTTGATATTGCATGTGAATTCCTGTTATCTTTTAGATAAACCACTGTCACATTGTGCACTAATCCCAGTATTATACTTTAAATCCTAGACCTTGCAGCTAACAAAATACAAAGCACCAAATTTGAAAAAGCAATGGGAACTGGAGCACTTATATCCACGCTCTTACCACACTTATCCCCTGTACTACATCCACTACATGACAAGACATTCTTAAAAGAAAAACTACAGTATATTCACTGACCATGACAACCCTCAAAACAGCATGATCATACACACAAAGGTAGATCAGAAATACCCCAAGACATCTCAAAACATTCGAAAACAGTATCACAACTTGAATAATACTGCACCACTTCACCTGACACCCATTCATGCATATATAGTATAACAAATTTGACCTAGGTCGTATAGGAGTCTTTTTAATCCTATCTGAATAATCAATCTTAATACACAAAAAACAACCCTTCAATAAAAAAAATTGAATTACATACCTATTTTATTTTGTACAAAACTGACTATGAGTAATATCTTACTCAATTTATATTTCTGATTATGTTATCTTTATATGCATAGCTCAATTTCTTGAATCGGTATGTAAGGAAAACATAGTAAAAACACGTACCATTTCTTGAGTAATCCTAGCGTGACTCTTACGTCCCGAATGATGACAATATTCGAGCTTTGATCTATTTTGTTTGCCTTTCTTCCTTTTTTCTTTTGCCTCGGGTGTTGATTCGTATCTTATGAACTCCTCCCAATCATTTTTATCAATTTTCGGCGGACAATTTTTCATTCTTTCTTCGTCAGTGTTGAAAATATCATAATAATTCTTGCGCAAATCACTCTTGTGTCCCCTAAAAATCTCGGACATCTTTTTGAACATAAGGTCCTTTGATAGAGGATCGAGCTCAAAATATTTCTGTATAACAAACCAAGATAAAGGGATTAATTCACATACAATATAACAAATGACATAGGCTACAACCATGCATGTCTAATGGAGTATGACTGTGTTCTAATATACATGTTTTACACTTGAATTAATTATAGATGTTTTACAGATGTTTTACACTTGAATCAATTATAGATGTTTTACACTTGAAATTAATCAAATTAGCATAAGCCTATACTTTGTGAATAGTCGTCCAATCTATACTCTTCTCGATTTCTTAACTAAGTTTAAACCATATTCTGCATGAATCAGATACAACCTGTCAACACCCTCATTATTGTTATTAATCTTGAAAGCTACTGCTTAGCTATTGTGGCCGAAAGTTAAAACGATATTTTATTCAACATTACAAGTGCAAGATTAATTCTCTATTATGGTACAGAGATGGCTAGATGTAATAGGCACTTAGCAAGAAAGTTTGACTTGATATCTTCTCAATAAGCACAAAGTATTACTGGAAAACAGATTTTGAATTGAAAACTACAATTTTCAATTTATTTTCAATTGAAAAAACAATACCTCCAATTGATTCCACACGTCTTCCTTGTAATTTGACGGAACTTTTTTCCAACTTGGATAGGAGATTGGCACATGATTTCTTACTAGTTTACCCATCTTCGAGGCGACCTTTGAAGCATTTTTTCCGACTGGAGAACCGTAGTTGTCTATATCAATTTTCTCCCGGTTTAAAGTGGATGATTGTGACGATTGTGACATTATTTCCTGCAAAATGCAAACTTGATTTCATTAATATGCAAACTTGATTATTATTATCTAAAATACTGGCATCGCACAAAATCTTTTAATACAGAAAAAAAGGAACATGACTCAAACAATATAAAAATATAACTTCCAAAATCAAATAGAAAACCTACCTTAAAATCATAATTTGAGTGTCTCTTTCGCGTAGGCCTATCCAAAATAGTTAAAGGAACTGCGTCTTCGTCATCATCTATGAATACATAAGCATTAGTATTGACAAAAAAGAAAAAGTGACTGAGATTTCAACGGAAGAACCTATTAATAGAAAAAGGAGTTTACCATCGAGGACAACATAAATGGGTTGACCGCGAGTGTAATCGAAGAGCGGTCCAATTTTTCTCTCGTTTATATTGCAGGGAGATAAATTGGACCACTCTTCGATCACACTCGCAGTCAACCCATTTATGTAGTCCTCGATGGTAAACTCCTTATCCTATTAATAGGCGCTTCCTTTGGAATCACAGTCACTTTTTCTTTTTTATCAGTACTAATGCTTATGTATTCATAGATGATGACATTGACGCAGTTTCTTTAACTATATTCTCTAAAATGAACTCTTCCAATATATTCTCTAAAATTATTCATGAAAACAATATCAGGATATTATAATGGTCAACATATGCATAACTGAAATACAAAGTTAACATATGCATTTGATAAGATCTTCTAATTTTTCATTGTCTTCAAAAGTTGATTGATAAACGGTGGAAAACTCAGTGTCATCCACATTTATGGTCAACCGTTTTGGTGTATGCAAAACCACAAACCATCCGTCATTTTTTAAATCTTTTGAGTAGAACACTTGACTCGCTTTCGATGCAAGAATAAATGGCTCATCATTCACGCTGTCTTTACTCTTCAATTTTCCCAAGTTAACTGTGATCAAGTTTGAAACAGGATCTATTTTACAACCATTGATCTTATCTTCGACCTTTACCCAATCACAATAAAAAACTGTTTGTTTGAAGTCAATGTAATCTAACTCAATTATTTGTTGAATAACTCCGTAATACGTTGTTTCTGCTTCCTTAAAATTTTTATCCTTCCCACTCGCTCTAAATTGTGTAATTGCTCTCATGCATACACCACTATCCTGTGTTAGCTTTCGCTCTTCATAACTTTTCAGAGAAAATAAAAACCCATTCACTTGGTACTTCATATAACTACGGGCATCAAACATCGGCCCGTTAACTAGCCGCCAAAGAGTTGAGTCAACATCGACGGTCTTCAACAACTACAACAAACACAATAAGTAAAAAAAACATTGTCAAGGAGGTGTATGACCAACTTAAAAATACGTTAAATATCTAATATGTATACCTCCTCACGTAACCAAAAAGTGAAATTCTTAATAGCTTCCCCAGATGTACCCCCGCCTCGAGTTCGAGATTTGGTGCTTTGAACATAGGAGTTATACCTCCTACGAAAAACACACAATAATTACTATATATATGAATTGATGAATTGATTTACAATAATAAAAATTCAGAACAAATTTATGAACTTACTTCTTCCACTCATCCAATCCGTCATATTTATCAAGGACCCATTTACGCACTTGTTCAAATTGCACTTGAGTTAACGTTATATCTTTACCATTATCTAGTGCTATTTCATCAACAAACTCATCATCCTCATCTAAAAACGCTTCACGGGTATGTTTATGAGTGCCATCACCTCCCTTTGGCATATACTCCATGCAGTAAAGACTAGCTTCTTGTACAATATATCCTTCTGCAATACACCCTTCAATATATCTTTTGTTGCGCACATATCCTTTATATGTTTTCATCAACCTATGAAGATGAACAGTTGTAAATTGTAGACATCAATAGCTATTTAAATCGAATAATGATGTACATAATTGAAATTAGTAATTTACCGTTCAAATGGGTACATCCACCTATATCTAACAGGACCAGAAATCAATGCTTCATCGGCTAAATGAATCATAAGGTGAATACTGATATCAAAAAATGCAGGCGGAAAATGTTTTTCAAGAACACACATTGCTTCTACCAAACTAGCCTTTGCTTTTTGAAGATGTTCCCTATTGATCACCTTTGAACATAAAATGTTATAAAAGAGACTTATGCGGTGAATAGCATTCCGTAGATCCTTATGTTGCGGAAAACAATGCTGAAGAAATACCGGAAGTAAATGTTGCATTATGACGTGGTAATCATGCGACTTCATATTTCTTAGTTCAGGAGGGTTGATGCTCACATTGTTACGGAAGTTTGAAGAGAATTTGCTCGGCACTTTCAAATTTTTCAAAATGGTGCAAAACCTTATCTTTTCTTCTTTGCTCAAAGTGAAAGTCGCAATTGGTATGGTTAGTTTACTTGTTTCAGGATCTTCTATCACCCACAACTTTTGTTTTATACCCATGATTTTCAAATCCTTCCGTGCATTGAAGCCATCTTTTGACATGTCTTTATGGTCCATAATTGTGTTAATCAAATGTTTCATGACATTCATCTCTGTATGCATAACATCAATATTATGTCGGGTCAAATTTGCTTTCCAATATGGTAAATCAAAGAATTTCGACCTCCTATACCATGCAGGAACTTCTTCATCGATTATCTTTTTTCGTTTTCGACCAATTTCTCGTTTTTCTTTACCAACTTTCATTTTTATATTCGCTACCTTTTTTTCAACTTGATAACCAGTCAGTGGCTTTGGAGGACGCTTAAGTTCTTGCTCGTTGTTGAAATTTGTCTTATCGCATCGAAACTTGTGTCCGGACGAAAGAAATCTACGATGTCCCATGTAACAAATTTTCTTACTTTCAGGGAGATAATAAGAATCAGTTTCTTCCCCACAAATAGGACATGCAAAGTAGCCGTGAGTTGTACATCCCGATAAAGTCCCAAGAGCGGGATGATCATGGATTGCCCACAACACTCTAGCTCTCATTATGAACTCAGAATTCGTAAATGAATCAAATGTAACGACTCCTTCCCATAACTGCTTTAACTCGTCTATCAAAGGTTCTAAATAAACATCAATATCCTTCCCTGGTTGTTTTGGCCCAGAAATCAACAGTGTTAACATTGAGAACTCTCTTTTCATGCACAAAGACGGAGGAAGGTTATATGGTACTACAATCACTGGCCAACAGCTATAAGGATTTGTTAAAGAAGCATTCGGACAAAAACCATCTGTTGCTATTCCAAGCGTGATATTTCGTGGTTCGGCAGCAAACGAAGAATCAAAAGAATCTAAAGTTTTCCATTGAGAAGTGTCACGCGGATGACGCATTACGGTTGTACCGGACTTGGCACGACCATGCCAGGTCATCGCTTCTGCTATCCATGGTACAGTATACAGCCTCCTCAATCTAGAAATTAAAGGAAAATGTCTTACCGTCTTTTGAGGTACTTTGGTAGCTTTTCTCTCTTCGTCGAGCGTTGTCTTATATCTTGGTTCGGGGCAATTTGGACAACAAACTTTGTTTGCATTATCTTTCCATTACAAGATGCAGTCATTAATGCATGCATCATAAGTTATGTAATCCATCCCAAGTTGCCTAATGATCTTCTTCACGTCGGGATACTTTGACGGTAGCGTGTTACCTTCGGGGAGTAACTCCTTTATGAATTCGAGTAGTGCAGTCACACCATTGTCTGAAAAGCCGTATTGGGTCTTCAAGCTATTCAGTTTAACAATGGCATACAACTTTGTAATCCCTTTTGGACATGAAGGATACAATGGCTCTGTTGCAGTTGCACTACCGAAAAATGATTTATCCGTAGACTGCTCTCCAATACTAGCATTATCATGCAACTGACTTGTAGGTTGAAAATGATGGAATCTATCCGCATCATTGACCAAATCTTCCATCCTAATTTTTGCAGACTCATCGGTATTAGTGGCATGACTAACCGGTTGTTGTTTTGGCTTCTCCGGTATTCTTTCCCCGTGAAAATACCACACAGTGTATGATTGATCAATACCATATCTAAGCAAATGATAATGAATTTCCTTTAATTCAAATGTATCTTCGTTTTTGCACCGCGTGCAAGGGCACGAAAACTTTTCCTTATTGCCACCATTTTCAGTAACAAATTTAATGAAATTTATCACTCCTTGCACATATTCTTCATTTCTTCGATTAGATTCATTCATCCATTGTTTGTCTATATTAAAAGACATACTGAAAGAAAATAATGAGCTACTAAGTACGTGAATAATTTCATGTTTAAATGCAAAGGCTTCGAGGATTAAAATGCATAATAATTCTAAAATAATTATCATAATTAAATAAATTAACTAAGTTAACAAAATTTTATCATAATTAAATAAATTAACTAAGTTTATTATTTTAGTATCAAACTATTTCCAAAAAAATTTGACATTACAACGATTAACTAAGTTTATTATTTTACTATGTTTTATAAAAATTAACTAAGTTAACAAAATTATATCATAATTAACTAAATTAACTATGTTTTATAAAAATTAACTAAGTTAACAAAAAAGTTATTCTTATTTTTAACATTAGCACCAAACTGTTTCCAAAAAAATTTGACATTACAACGACATGAATTTTAGCACCGGCATAACGTCTATGCGCTACTCCTCTTTTACGCAACACATGGCTCGCGTCATTTACAAAATTTAATTTACCCAATAATAGTTATCTACAATTACTACTAAACAATTATTTATCATCGATTAATAATCAACTACCAATCGAATAATATCACTAGTTGATATTATCCTACAACAATCAACTCAATCAACTACCAATCAAATAATATCCCTACTGGTTATTATTTTTCACAATCAATCTTATTTTTAACACTAGCACTAAACTAGTGAATGTGACAACTAGTGAAAGATTCAACCCAACATATATATCAAAATAAAAGGACTGATAATTAAGGAATCCACATACTACAAATCAATCTTTTGCTTCTTCTGATATAAAACCAAATGAAGCCAAATAAAACCAAAATCGAATACTGTAAATAAATAAAACATGTAACACATAATCTAGCATGCATGTACAACATATAAATAAATAGTAATCATGCATGCATGTACAACATATAAATAAATTAGACAAATGATATAAAACTTTTATTTAAGGGAATTAAATGGTAAACTAAACTTTTATCTAAGAAACCACTAAAATAAACAAAAACAACAGAACCACGGGAAGAACAGAAACTGAGGCCATTGCTAATACTTTGCCAACCAACAACTGAGGCATAGTGGCCAACCAACAACTGAGGCATAGTGGCCATTACTTGAAATACGATCAAGTAATTAATAGTATTGTAACATTTGTCATTATAATAACTATTAATATTATGATTATGAACTAGCTAACGTATAAAATACAGTTCAAATGATTTTTTTGCTCAAGCATGCATTTTTACGACTTTGACATTTAAGTTACCACATATCATTAGAAGACTTAAATAAGTTAGAGGAGGAAATTCAGTTTGAATTTTGTTGGATGTCATAGAATTATTATGATCAAAAAGGAATATGATTTAACCTAATCTCTTAGATTTATTTATAGATAGAAACATAAATTAAAATCTTTTTGTTTAGAAAGTGATACTAGCGTTAAAAAAAAGCATTGAATACTTGCAGGTTAATGAAGAATAATATGATAGACTAATACAACCTGAGATTGGAAAGCTTTCAAAGCTTAAAACATTTTATCTTTTTAACAACTATTCCAATGGTGAAATGCCCATATCTGTTGGCAATTTGAAAAGCATTGAATACTTGCAAGTGCAAACAAAAGAATCATATTGAATTGACTAGTCAAATGAAAGATTTGAAGTCATGCTTTCTCTTGTAAAATAGTTTATAATTTCACTAAAACAGAGCTTAAAGTTTTGCAATTTATCATTTTCTTTCTCACTCACTTCCTTCCTTTGCACCCATACACAAAATTCCATAAGAAAATTAGTATTTAAAAAAGAGAAAGCAAACTATAGTAAAGAGGATATAAGCTAAGTTTTTAAAAAACTATGAAGAAACTTCGAACAGTGCTAAATCGACCAATACATAAAATTAAAACCATATAGTGCCAACCCGTAATTAAAAACTGTATTGAATAAATAAAGTAAGAAAATTTCACACCTTTCTATATTTTATTATGCATTGAACACGCTTGATGTAATGAATATTCATTATGATCAAAATATAATGAATTTAAAGAATGGTCATCACAACAGTCTTCATTAAATACTGATTTGACAAATTTTGAATTTATAGGATCCAACCTGTGTGTATATTGATTCTTTCAATTAATTCATGTCATTTGATCTAATATGCATAGAAATTCATGATTCATTTTTTTGAAGTGAATATTGAGAAATACAGAGTGTTATAACTAAGCTCTTTGATGGTCCATTGTTTATCTTTACTTAAAATATATATGATTCTCGGTTAAGCTCAATTTTCATATGCATATTTCAAAAATCATATTTAAAAGTTATTTCAAAGTTTAAAAATCATATTTCAAATATCATACTTCAAATTATATCTCAAACATTGATATCTCAACCATTGATATCTCAAACTATATTTCCTTATACTTTTTATAAAAATCATATTTCAAAAAAGATATTTCTTTATATCTAATAAAAATCAAACTATATTTCTTTATATTTTTTCATTTGCATATTTCAAAATTATATCTCAAAGTTATTTCAAAGTTCAAAAATCATATTTTAATCTATATTTCATACGAATATTTCATAAATCTTATCTCAAAGTTATTTCAAAGTTCAACTTCATATTTTAAAAATCATATTGCAAACTAATTTTAAAACTATATTTCAAACTTTGATATCTTAAACTATATTTCTTTATATTTTCTATAAAAATCATATTTCATAAAAGATATTTCTTTGAGGCATGCTCTTTACATCAACCACATTCAACAAACTTATGCAACTAAGCTTCAAACTAACTATATAAACTTGATTGCTATATTATAAATCGTAGTTTTGTTTCATCAATAAAATAAAACATTATAAACATGATCAAAAGGAAAAAAAACCAAGTACCAACACCATAGTTGTCGAGAAAATATTTAAAAAATATTTTACCTGTCTAAAGCCTCGGCCTTTCTTTTAAAATCAGCTGAAAGGAGAACGGGATTGGCGTGTTTGGGTAAAGCTTCTTGTTGCTACCTTTTCTCTTTTAGCCATGATTCGGCTTATGTGCACTCATTGATTACCTATCATATAGCAAAAAATGATGAGTTGCCATACTATTCGCTAAATCAATATTTCAGTATCATTATGCTCGAAAGTACAGCTTCAACTGACAGGCACACTGGTAATGCTTCCAAGTGCCCAAAACTTAATATTTCTAATCAAGAACCATCACACCAGTAACGCTTAGTGTGCAAGCATACATTACCCTTTGATTTAGATTTTATTGAACATGTAAAACTAAAGTTCAAATATTGGCTAAGATATGGTATAATCACAAGAAACGTAACTAAAATGCATTTTTGGGAAAAAAATAAGTTGATTTTTTTTCAGTATATTTGTCAAAGTGTAATAAGAACTGATCATATGCTTCTTTTCAATGTTGTAGTTCATGTATCATGTTCTCCTTTCTATGTCGGTTTCACTTCGGGTTCTGCTTAGGTTCTTAAAGTCAAGCATATGCCAATCACCATAAACAGAGACTTTTTCCCCTACTGAACCTAAGAAAGTAGAAATCAAAACAGGACATGATCTAAAACTATGGATGGCTTGCGGACATAAAAGCTATGAAGCAAAAGTGTCAAAAACAGAGAAGGATTTGCAAACACACCGGCCAAACAAATGTCAATGATTGACAAAAAATAAATTGAACAAAAACTAAATCTTTGACTTGGTGAATTCTTGAATGTATCATGTATGGGATTAAGTTCATGTTAGGTTTGCTTTTACATCATGATTCTGAAAACAGATTCTGGGTTACTAATTTGTACTTACAAATTAATTATGGCGATTATGAATTTCTTTTTTTTTTGTACATCTGAATACTTGTAATCCTTTGGATTGACAGTGGCAATTAATCACCAAATGAGACGTATTCAGATACGAAAATTTATCACCAAATTGCATAATTAATAATTTAGAAGCAGTTTACAATTGGTACCAATACGTATTCAATGTACGTGATCAATCCAGTTAGATGTACCTAATTAACTAATACCTGATACCAATACGTATTCAGATGTACCAAATTAACTAATAGAATTCACTTTGATAACTTTAGAAGCTGAAATCAATTTAAGTGCAATAGTTTAGAATGATATTAAGTACATCTGAATATGTGTAGACGTTTAACTTAAATGAAATACTGGAAAGAATAATTGATAATTAGAAAAAATGCATCATCAAAATATAAAATACACATAATTTAGTAATTGATTTGAGTAGCAAACTTAATAAATAAAAAAGCAGAAAATCAAATTTGGGTACTAATTAATGATAATTAAATAATTCATGCATACAAATTCTGTAAGCAAATTAAAACTGCTAATAAAATCATTCAATCCTAACAATTTAAGTAACCTAAATTTTGACCTAGCCATTCAACTCGTCCTAATACTCAAGCCCTAATCAGTCCCACTGCAATTTCACAATTTCAGTAAGCGAAACGACTTACTCGCCGTGATTGGTGGCACGCTCCTTCCTTGATTGGCACGCCGCGATTGATTGGAACGCTCCTTCCTTGATTGGCACGCTCGGCAGCAACCTGCTCCTCGAAGTGGTCTTAGCTCTGGCTCTTTCGGAAGAGGCGGAGGTGGTGGAGATATTTTGGGGCGAATGGGGAAATAATTTGGGACGAGAAATGTTTCGTGGTTTGTTGTAAACATTATGGCGCAAAGGTACTAAATTATACCGCCAGAAATTCGCACAATATAAACGACGGTTAAATCCCGTCGCTAAAAGAAAAGAAACGGGCAAAACGTATGGCGCCAAAGGTGAAATTTCCCTCCAAGTTGCTAAATACATAACAACGGTTAAAACCCGTTGTATTTTAACAACGGGAAATAACCGTTGCTAATTAGGCGGAAGGCTTGTTGTAAAATTCAGCTTTTGGTGTAGTTTATTGTGGATTTGCACAATTTGTCTTTTTGATCTGCACAATTTGTCCATTGTGGATTGATTCCTCAACACCCATAAAACATGTTTCCTGCACATCATATAATTTTGGTAGACAACTTGAATTTGAATATCGATTATAGGCAGACTCATGAGACCGTGATGGTCTGAATATTTCTAAACTAGTATTAACAAGTTTTTCAAACATAGCCATTTTAAAAGCTTTTTCAAAATTCATATTATGAAACTTTGAAAACCTTGCTCTGATACCAAATGTGAGAAATGCGGATTACGGATCTTAAGGCTAGAATTAACACTAGAGGGGGGTGAATAGTGTTTTAAGAAATTACTAATTCTTTTTGAGTTTATAATAATTTGAACACAAATGTATGCAATATTCAGACACATATATGATCACAGAATCAAACACATATGCAGATATAAAGTAAAAGCAATAAAGGAAAGAACACACCGGATTTTATACTGGTTCGGAGTTACCCTACATCCAGTCCCGCAACACAAGTACGGATTTCCTTTCAAAATCAATTCTTACAATTACACCCTCGATTTCAAGGCCACGAGGTACACCGCTCCAGATTCACAATCCTCTGGGTAGAGATACTTGATTTTACGGGCAACAAGTTCACCCGATTGGTTTTCCAGGCTATAGTCACTCCTTTTCTCGCTCGATTGAATACAAAGAAGTCTATAACTCTGAATAGCACTGGGATCTTGTTGAGATAGTGATAGAGAATCAAACCAGAGATGATCTAGTTAGATTCAATGGTGATTTCGGCAGAGTAATGGTAAAAATGTATATAAATAAATGTGGAAGAAGAAGAGGAGTGAATTCAGAGAAAATATGATTGTAATTCGTTTAAAACAGCCTTATTTATAGTAGAACAACAGCCATGTCCATTCATGAAAGGATACGACGAATAGACACTTCCTTTGAGATTCAAACTTTTGAAATAAATTGTCACCTTATCGACAAGGGGTCCTTGGGGTTGTCGACAAGCCTAAGTTATTTTTGGTAATTTTTTTTTCTTTGAAAATAACTTCTATATTGTATTAAAACTATTTTAAACTTTATAAATATACTTAACTATAGTTAAAATACATAAATAAGTATTGTAACGACCCGTAAATTTCAACTATTTTAATAACGTAATTAGTTGAAATTTTGTGAAATTTTAAACGATAAAATTTTGAAATAAAAATTTGATATTTGGAATACGTCTAGTTAAACATAGCAACTGGTAAATTTTCGTCCGAAAATATGAAAGTTTATTTCGCGCGTAAATTCACTTCAATTTAATCAGTTAAAAAGCAATGAAAATAAAATGTTTCCGAAACCTAAATATTTTTACATAGAAAAATTCTAAACCACCTTCTGAGCAAGATGTCAGTTTGACGTTTTTCCAAATTCGGACATCTTTGGCTCCGTCGATCTTATTTTTCAGCGTTTTTCTTGCATTTTCCGCTATTTAAAAATTCGAATTTTTATAATTCAATTGAACCGCTGATACCTTTATACCGTTTCGATCGTCTCGTCGTGCTGATCTCAACAGTGTATTCACTTGTGTATTTTGAAATCCCGGTACGCGATGAAATCTGTGAAACGATTATTCGTACCGGTACGCGTTTTTAACTTTTGGGTTTCCATGACCCTTCATCTTTGGATCGTTAAGTCAAACCGTCACTACTAACCTTTTAATATTCCTAGATATTAATACCAAACTATTTCCAATACCACCGGTTGCTTTTACTTTTGGTTGCTTCCCTTTTCTATCGGTTGCAAAAATAAAGTAAAAGAAAAGAGAACGTGAATGCCTCTGTTAATGTTTCCTCCTCCACTCCTTCTTTGATTTCTTTCTTCTGAAACTCATTCTCCCACTCACGTCCCCTGTCCACTCCCTTTCTTTTCTTGGCCAAACACCCAATGCCAAAACCGTGCACGTTTCCTCTCTCTCTTCCGCCGTGCCTAGCTTGTGCCTCCATCAACCGAGATCCCACCCACGGCCTTAGCCTCAGCCAGCTAATCTTGCCCCGCTTTCCACCACACCGACCTTCCTCCTTCGACCATGACGTGACCATGTTCCCGCGACCAACCTGCTCCTCGCGCCTCCCCGCCGAATGACCACTATCTTCCACGTCAACCTGCAAACCTCCCCACCATCTCCTTCTTTCCCCACGTGTCTTCTTCCTCCATGCGCTAGCAGATGCCAGAGCCTCTCCACCTTAGGGCCGAACGCAGCCACACCCCGCCAGCCAACTCTTTGCTCTGCCGTGGCCTTGCATCTCAGTGAAACCTCGCTTGTTCCGACCTTCAGTCCTTCACCATTACAAAACTCGGCAGTATTTCAGCTGTACATACGTAAGGTATATACATATAGATCTAATATATATGTTGTTTATGTAAGTTGTTTATACATGTTATACGTTTGTATAAAGTTATATATTTAGTTCTATATGCCAGTTTATATACAAAGTTACATATATAAGCCATATAGTTGTGTAAAAGTCTGTTGTTTATAGATCTAGACTAATGTAAGTTACACATGCTGCTGTTATATACATACCAGGTTCTGTTACATATTATACATAGGTTAGTTACGTAAGTACATAGATCTATAGTGTATAAGTTATATATTTTACATATATAATAGTTTGTATAATATGACCAGTATTATTATATATAGATTATATTATAAGTTTGTGTTGTACGTATAAAAGGTTATTAGTTATATATAAAGTAAGTTTTCAAATCTTAAAGGTTGTTGATCTCTTTTGTTATAGTTTTGAATATGCTATATACATTTATTTTGGAAAGGGGGTATGTGTTGTATTAAATAGCTACAGCATATATAATCTGTTTATGCATTTGGGTGTACAAAAATTACATATATGGGTTAGTTGATGATATATGAAATATAATAGTTTAGTTTTATATCTGTAGGGCTGTAAATAAAAGTTTGATGCATACCTTTATGAGTTACAATATTATACATAGGTTACAATATATAAAGTTTGAAACCATAATTTACACGTAAGTACTATGGTGCTATGTGCTGTTAGCAAGGCACAGGTTATTCGTGTTGCGGTAAAAATATTTTGTTTTGAAATTTGCGCATATATGCTGTAAGCTCCAGTCTGCATTCATATTTTAGCTATATGTATATTCGTCAGAAACTTTATATTATAACATGTATCGTGATGGTTATTATAGCCTGTTAGTTACTCACATATAGGCTATATAGTTGTTATGTTTTAATAAAAGATATATCATAGTTTATGTTAATATTTGGGTTCTTAGTTTGATATATTTTTATTTACTTTTATATATATAAATAAGGATTGGGTATGTGATATGTTTAAATCTATTTACTTAAAATTTTATTGGATTTGGTAATAGCTTTAACATATGTATTTTTATTTTGATATCTGTCTTTAAATGAAATATAGATTAAGTAAGAAAATGATAATATTATACATATCTATAGATATATATATTTAGTTTATAAAAAAAATTCATTCAAAGTTCCATCGGTCCAGTTCTAATTTGATCTCGTCAATTTTGATTTATCAGCCTTAAGCGTCAGTTCGGGCCAATCTAGCTGGTTTTGGAATTCGTACCTGGATTCGTAACTCATCGCTTTCTCGTTCGTATCTAGCCTCGAAAGGTGAGCACTCACTCACAATTAACGTTCTTTTATTTATTAAATTTGATTTCAATTGAAACGACAATTGAAATATTGCTGATGTTAGTTATTTACACTGCTATTACCTGTATCAGTTCACCTGTGACATCTGACACCATTATCTGTTAATTATTTATGCGATGATAATACAGTTTGCCTGTTAATTGATTGATTGTTGATGTTTGCATTGGTCGTAAAATTGTAAATGTATAAGTGATAAATAACATGCAACCGAATTGACGTAGGATAGTTAGATTTGATATATGTGTTAAATTTGATCAAATGACATTTGTATAATATGACCCCTTTAACCGTTAAATTTATTGACACGTAGGATTTGTTTAATTACACTTTTGAACCACTGAATGTATGTTGTTAAATTGATGATGTATGAAATTGTAAATTGAATGACAAGTGAAAACCGTAATGTAATAATCTTTAATCTGCATGAAATGATAGTGTAGATTCTAGAAATAAGTATATTAATTCGTACAAATAACAATGCGAATTAATACGATTATTTCGGGATTATTTAAATTGATTATTGGATTGTTATTGTTCGTTGTTATTGCTTGTTTATTTACTTTGACACCATCCCTGTTATCACACTGCAAGTTCCTTTTACTATGCTTTGATTTTGAATTGAATTGGAATCGGGTTGAAATGATAAATACCCAAATTGAACTTTGACCTAGGATAGGAAATTAAATAAAACCCGATTGGTCAATAATTTGATTTAAAAATAAAATGAAGATTTTATTTGAATAAATAATATGGTTTTGAAATGAGGCTGGAATTTGAATTTTATGAAAGGAAAATGTTAATATTTAATAATATGAAACAAAATATTAACAATGTAATTGATGAAAGAACGTTTTTAAATTTGAGAAACGATTGAATTAAGTTTTGAATTTTAATAATTAAGTTTGAAATTATTAATAATTAAGTTTTGAAATTATTTAAATAATTAAGTTTGAATTATTTAATAATTAAATAAGATTGAATTATTTAATGATTAAATTGAATTGAATTCTTTAATAAGTGAAATTGAATTTTTGAATAAGTGAATTTTACTTCGTAAATAATTGGAATTGAGTTTCTTTATTAATTAAGTTTTGGAAAAATTATTTAAGTAAGTAAATAAGTGAAATTGAATTTCTTTAACAAGAAATAAAATGTGATTTATTGAAATTAATGTAAGACTTGAAATTTAAAGAATTTGATTTGATGAATTTAATTAAATTTGTAAGTTTTGATAAAATGAAGTTGAATTTAAATAATGGATTTAATGAATTGGAAATTTAATAGAAATTGTTTTGAATGGCAAGTTTACTTAACAAATATTGAATGAAATCGATAAATGAAGTTAAATTGATTTGAATGTTAAATTAAATTAATTTAAATGTTTTCGAAATGAAACTTATATTCGAACTTGAATCAATATTTGAATTGTTTTAAATAAAGATTGAAATTGAATTATAAGATTTTGAAATTATGAATTCGGAAGTTTTGAAACGTAAATTTTGGAAATTGATTCCGAAAGAGAAAGGAAATGTTGGTTTACAAATTCTAATTGAAATTGTAGTTGATTTGGTTTTGAAATAAATAAACGACCAATCGGTGAAATAATGTCGAAGGTTATTAAAGAGACCGGAATCGGTTATGGATATACTCTCTATCTAAACCGAAAACCACTTTAATAACTATACGCGGAGTGTGATCCAGAATGAAGTGGTTGGAATGATGTACGTGATGACTGAAGAAAGAGAACGATAATGGATAGCCTTGACACTTGTGTCAAATTGGAAATGACTAAAACAGGAGCTGTGCCGGGCCAATGGAGGATTAGCTACCTCAAGTGGACACACTTCTTCGAACTACTTATTACTTGTTGTCGATTAGTGCACCCTTGATTTTGGGAGTGTTGTTTCACGGCGTTGCGGGCGCTGCGGCGTTGCGTTCTCACCAGTCCGGATCAGGCGAACGGTAGTATCACTACCTTGGGTATTGCCTCATGTGCCTTGTCATACTTGTATTCCATTTATACGCGACCACTACGATTTTGATTTGTACCTTTAGTATATGGATTGCCCTCTGGTGACTTCCGGTTTTGGGGAAACTACGGCCTTGTATATGCTTTTGGGAATAAAAATGTGTTAAGGGTGGAATGGGCCATGACTTAACACTATTTTGATATCTTTATATTACTGATAGACATTATCTACTTATCGTACACTACTACATAGTAGATAGTTTAACGGATCCTTACAGGATGGTTATTCCAAACATCCTTTGAGTTACTTGTATTTCAATTGCTATTTCACTTGAGTTGGATTTATTAATATAAGAATGTTAATCCTGACTCGAGTGTCTTGTGTTTTTGCTTTACGCTCGGGTCAGACTGAGTGATCCAGTATTCGAGACTCACCTTTGAAGTTGGAGCTTTGCTTGAAGATCCAGCCATCTATTCTGCTTTCAGTATTCGATGATTCCAGTGATGTATTCTGATTTGTATCTGATGTATTGTATTTCTCTTCCGTTGTATCTGTTCTAACTCTGATGTATTTTATATATTCATATAGTAGCTTCATGAACTACTATCTCTTTTATTTCCGCTGCACTTATTACTCTGTGTCTGTGATCTGTGATTATTTATTTATTGTATATGTTCAGTTTTGCCAAATTTAAATGAACAACGCGGTATTTTGAGCAATTCAATTCTGGCATGAGTGTCTACCTATACACTTATAATGGATGCGAATGGTCCAAAATACCGGGTCGTTATAGTTGGTATCAGAGCTTTGGTAGCTCTAGGCAAAACTTAACATATAGGGTAAATGTATTTACAGAATCACTCTCATTCGAGTTTCAATCTCTTCCTTTTGATTCGATTCCTTGAATTTTGGAACGTTCCCTACGGTTCCAAATTTCATTTGTGTCCCGCACTATTCGTCTTCTTTCCAATTCTGGAGCACCCCATAACTCCATTCTGAATGTTATCTATAATAGATCGGCGGTCTCGCCAATCTTCGAATGATTCGTAAAGGAGCAAAACTCCTTTATAATAGGCATCGATTTACCGGAGATTTCTGTATCCTCGGTTTACGATGCTATCTATTTCAGGCTATACCTGAATTCCATCTCTTGAGATCGAGTGTTGATTTACCTCGGAATTCAGCATCGATCCTATTCTTGAAGTTACGGACGACCCGGTTAAGGTTGCCCGTGAATTAAATAAACTTACTCATCTTCCGATTCTGTTATTGAATTATCTTATCTTCTGTTTCAAACTTATTTTCGAATCAAAATTCTCTTTGATTTGAGTCCATCAAATTTGAATCTCTGTCCTTGCTTTGAAATCCATTATTGTATCTTTAAGTGAGGAAGTGTATTGAAAATTAATTTTAAAATGTTTTAATATATGCTGTGTTGTTTGAGTTGTTGATGTTGATTTGGGTTTTCGATCGATTCGTCTGATCAACACTATCGATAGGATTTCCAAAACACTTGAGCAGAACAAACCGACACAATATCGTTTTCAAATTTTGTAAACAAAATAAATTTTTGAATGATTATATTATATATACAAGTATAAATTTTTCTGAAATTAAATTGTTAATGAGTTGTTGTCCGAAAGGATAATATTTAATTTTCATTTATTATTTCATAAATCATTGACTATTGGATAATATAAATAAATGGATTTATAAAAATGGGTTAAAAATTGATTTTAGAATTAAATGGATTTAAAAAAAATTGAGAATTAAATATTCGGTGGTTTCAAACTTTGATTTGAAGTTTTAAAAGTATATATTATTGAAAATATTTTTAAATAGAAATCGTTTTCAAAAAAAATTTAAAATGTTGAAATCAGTGCTCTTCTCTTTGTCGTTGGAAAATAATTTCGGTGATGGCGGCCGCATCATCGACATTCATTTTCGAGTTTCGAAGTGGAGATACTATTCTGTAGCTTTGCTACGGTTTTGTTTTGAAAAGAAAAAAATATTTTGATTTGAATTTCTTCAGTATATTTTGATCTACATATATATAGGTATCTTATGTTAAAATTTAATTTGATTTGATATAAATATATTATATATGTCTCTAAATTGTTTAAAGTTAATTGGAAATCTAATTCTTAAATTTTGTTAAAAGATGATTTTAATTATAAATAAAACCAAAACTTGGAATTAATATTTAAACTTGAATAATTGAATAGGGAAAATTTTATTTGTATATTGATCAACTGCATTCTCATACAACTTACCTAAGTCATTCAGAAGTTGAATATGTAATTGGATTATATATAAGATAAATTGAATTTATAAATAAAAATTGAACGTTTATAATAAATGTTATACACTAAATTTTGATTATAAGATGTTAATAGAGTTAGATAGGATAATAAGTGAACTCTGTTAATAATGAAATAAATTTGTTTTGAAAGAATTAATAAATTTGTTTTGAAAGAATTAATAAATTGAAATTAGATCAACTTATGGAAATACCTTGAATTTGAAATCAATTAATGAATATAAATTAAATTAAATCGAAACTTTTATGGTTTAAATTTATTTATATGGGTTAAATATATGTGATTAGATATATTAAGTAGATTAAATTTAACAATAATTTGGAATAAGAAGAATTTAAAATTGTTGAAGAAAATATGATTATAATAAAAGACTATTCAAATTTATGGTTTTAGAAATTGTAAATTGGAGATAATTGGGTAATAAGATAATGAATTTAGAAATAGTTGAGATTGATTTTGGTGAAATCAAATGGATTAAATCAATTGTTGAGTATCAATTAATTTAAATTGAATTTATATGGTTTAAATTAATTGTATTTCAAATCTGTTTTTCCTTTCTGGTTGTTTCTATTCTCCTATCTCATTCCTTTTCGGGGACGAAAAGTTTTGAGTGGGGGAGAGTGTAACGACCCGTAAATTTCAACTGTTTTAATAACGTAATTAGTTGAAATTTTGTGAAATTTTAAACGATAAAATTTTGAAATAAAAATTTGATATTTGGAATACGTCTAGTGTAACGACCCAGAATTTTTGATAATTAAAATTCGAATATTTAATTAATTTTAAATATAAATAAATGGAATTTAGAAGTCGAATGATTTATTTTTCGAATAATTGGATTTAATTGGGTAATTAAATCAATAATGTAATAGTGAAATTCCAGAAATAATTGAAATCTAGATTAGATATGATTGAAAATGATTCGTAAAATTTTATTTAATCATACTGGAGTTATAGAAATATTTTAGAACTCTTAAAATTGAATTTGGAGTTAATCTGTGAAAATTGAATATTTTAATATTTAATTATCGACTGAAAATTAGCCATTTTTCAAACAGTCTCAGAATTGAACGAAACTAGTTCCATTTGATCCGTAATAGTTAGTTATTATCGGATTTCAATTTTCGTAGCAATCGAAGTTATCGTTTGACCGTGGCAACTCGAAACGCATCGATATCGTTTTAATTTTAAATCGACGAGTTAAAAATAGTCATTTTTCAAAAAGTCTCGGATTTCGACGAAACCAGTTTCATCGGATCCATAATGTGATATTATTGTAAGATTTCAAATTTCGTAATTTTTGGATTTATCGTTTGTCCGGTACAAATTAAAACGCCTCGAAATCGATTTAAATCGGTTTAATTTAAATTGATCGTTTATTGTCATATCTCACACATACGATCGAATTAGCTTCCGAAACATGTTCCACTGTGTTTGGAATGTGGGATAAACCTTACGAACGTCAGCCGGCACGTTCGATTTGGAGTTCGTAAAATTTCGAGTGAATAGTATTTTGGAAATTTCTATAAAAGCCCCTTCTCTCTTCATTTTGCAAAGAAAAACGAGCCTAGGGTTTCTAAAGCTTCAGCCGCCAGTTGAAATTTTGATGGCCGATATTGTTCAATTCTTCTCTCCTTAATCTCTTCTAATCTATCAACTAATTCAAGAAATTTTCAACTAAAAAATGGTGGAGGGCATCGACATCTATAATGTGAACGGCTATGATCGTTTCTAGTGTGTTGGATCGTCGGCAAATTGGCTGCAAAGGCCGGCCGTTCAACTTTGATGCGCGTGCTAAGGGGGTAGCCGAGCCTGGCCGTGCTCTGGCCAGTGGTAGAGGTCGCGAAGGCCTTCGTGGTAATGGTCGTTGATCGACTTGAAGACGATCGTGGTGGCGGCGTTGCACAACCCTAGCTTGGGATGATGGGTTTTCTTGGATGCCTGGGTGCGTTCGAACGTGAAGAGGGAGATGGAGGAGATGCGGCCTGGATTGCTTGGCATTTAATTGAACGGTCCAGGTGTAAAGTTATAAAATAAATAAAAAAAGAAATGTATATAAATGTGTGTTTAAAATTTGTTTGGACTTTAAAATTTGATATCTCTTTCATACATTATCAGAAAATGATGAAACGAAGTGCGTTGGAATCGTATTCGCGAGTACTTCGCTATGGAACTGAATTGGAGCCATTTGGAGCTAGTTTGAATTTCAGGTAAAATTAAATGCCGTTTAATTTTATTCGAAATAAACGCTGGAATCAGAATTAAAATCACGGTGAGATTTTTCTCACTCAAATTGAATGTGGAATTTTTACAGTTATTGATTGATGATTGACTGTTTGGATGTGATATTAGATATAGTAGGATATATATCTATATATAGCAATATATACATATTGGCATATGTATATATTGGATTGATTGATTCCCGCCTCGTATAGCGGATGAGACCCTATTGCGCCGTTAGTAAGCGGATTTTTATAAAACCCATATACCGCGATAATTCCGTACTGGAGCGGAATTGGTATTGTGCTAACATCTTTGGATGCAGGGAAACAGGTTGGAGGGATCCAACTGGATTCCTCAACTGTATTTACTTATTTACAGATATTGATGTATATTCTGTTATCATATTGATATATGATATTGACTGTTGTGATGGACTAATTGATGTTGTTGCATCATCGGATTCAGTTTTGAAATGTAAAAATAACGACTTTTACTTTAAAAAGGTTTTTAAAGTGATTTTTGAAAATATACGTTTTATGGAATTTTTGAATCGATTATAAACGTAAAATTTTAAAGTTATAAAAGTTATAATTTTTAGTGAAATATAACCGAAGTGTCGTTTTTAAAACAAAAGTTGATTTATTTATTAAATAGTTTAAATAGAGATTTTTGAATTTATTATGAAAGCTCTATATATAAGATTTATAAAATTTGATTTTTATAAATCAAAGTGATGAAATTATAAAGGAGTTTTAAAGACGTTTTAAATGATGTTAAAATGGGTTTTATAAAGGACAGAATAAATGATTTGTGAAGTCCTAAAAGAATGATTTTTGTAAATAAACGAATTATAAGTGTTTAACTTATAGAATGGACTTTTGGTAGAAAATTAAGTTATAAATTGAAGTGGATAAGCCTTTAAATAAAATGTGTAGAAAATATTGGAATGTGGTTAGTGAAGTATATTCACGATTTTGGACAGTGAATATATTGTTAAGTAAAATGGATATGTTTTGGAGAAGTGATATTATGAAATGAAGTAATTGTTTTAAAAGATGTTTTAAAACGTGTTAAATATCGAAATCATAGATTTCAACATTTATTGTTGAAATAGACGTTTTCGAAAAATAAGGAAATGGTGGACTATAACACTGTTGTTATAGTAAATGATTTCCGAAAGGAAATGTTTTATATAGTATTGGGATTTATATATCTATCTAAATTTCGAATCCCTATACTAGTGATTTTGAGTCGTCGTAACGATGTTTTACGTAACATTCGTTTTGACTCAAATAAAATTTGTGAAAAAGAATGATTTCCTTAAAGGATGAAATGTATACTAATTTTTGATTTAGTATATCGAATATTTTCCAAGTGTTGAAAATAAATGATTTGTGAACTACTTATTTTCAAATAAGTATGGGAATGCTTTTCCAATATGAAATGAACTGCTTTGAGATTTTATCTTTTAAAGATAAATTGAAATGTGGAAATTGATTTGAAATTGTTTTCAAATGATTTAGTGTGGAAATTTTATATCTAGTAAAAGATATTTTGGAAGATAAAATAATTTGGGAAAATTATTTGGAATCTGATGATGTTGCGCATCTTTATTGATAGTTAAATAACCGACTATCAATAATTACCTTTAGATAGGTATTTGTTGTGAATTGGATGAATTTGAATGCCACACTTATTTTTGAATAAACGCTCACTATTCGGGTTAGCCGGGAAAGGACCATGGGGTCGTATAACCCATTCCGAATATGTGATACGTCGTTATGAATTGCATTCGAAGACCGGTGTTGAAGACCGGATATTTTTTGAAAACGGAAGGATTACCATCGAGTTACTCTACATCGGCTGATCTCCGGTTTAGAGGTTTTATCACCCTTAGTGACGGGAAGTCCGGACGTGATTAGAAATTTATCCGGATGTGCAAGGGCTTCGTGAGAAGTGCCTTCGGTTCTGTTCGATCCCGGAACAGACTTGTATGGATTGTGTGTCTGACGTTACAATTTGAGATATTGAGCTAATTTCTTTCAAATACATTTCTGTTGGTGGCGGAGAATTTATTCTCTTAGCTTAACACCCTTCTCTGAGACGTACGAGCTCAGAGGTTATGTAGTTGAAATTTATCAGCAATATATTCCCAATTTGGTAACGTGGCATACTGAGTGTTGCTGTGCAATGATCAGTGTTTGATCATTTGTGATATGATCATTTGTTTGATCTTATATCTTTGTGATCATAGGTTGATCATTTTGTTTGACCCGAAGCATGGCTTTGTAGAAAGCATAGCTTTGTGGACGAGACTTCGTCGAGCCTCACACCTCGGAAATGGTCAAAACAGGAAGGATGCGGCAAGGTTCTAGGGAGTAGCGCCCCTTAGTGTATGTCATTCCTTCTGGATAGAGGTGGTATCATGGTATGGAGCCCAGATACTTAACCTATGTGGTTGCTGCATTATTATCTATGTGGTTTGTTGGAAATCGGGGATCCTCGGGAAGATCGGTTACGATCGGGGGATGGCATACGCGTGTCAGTAGTTACCTATTTTTGCAGAGGTAACCCGGCCTTGTGTTGGCAGAGATCTAACCGTAATGTTAGGTTATTTCTCGGGTCGTCTATTCCAGGGACGTACCCATCGTGGATAGGAAGTTCCTTAGCCTGACCATTTGTTGGAAATCCAAAGAAACAATACGAGCCTTGTACGGTTTTAGTTGTAGAACCTGCCATTTAATATGGTAGCTATAGTAGGCATACTATAATGGTACCTATGTCGGCTAAGATTAACATTCTACTTTCGAAAAGTTTTCTACACTATGCACTAATAATAATATAAAAAAAGAATTGATTTTGCGTAGTAAGCATCTTTGACTATCATAAGAAGAAATCTCCTCCAAGTCTGCGTTTGCATTGTGTGTGTGGCGGGAGGTCTTATGGTAGTTTCATTTTCCAAAAGCATTGCGAATTTGTTTTATTTTCTTTGTGAAAAATAACTGTTTTATGATCTCACACCAGTCACCATGACTGACTCGGAGTTTATTGTTCCCTTCTAAACTCTGGGTGCCCACCAATTTCCACACGGGCAGTCTAGAGTTAGATTATCAGGATATTCTGGATATTCTGGAGCTTTGGAAGCAAGCTGGATGACGAGACGTAGTATTTGTATCTGATATTATTTATTCCGCTGTGTATTCTGTATGAGGACAAGTTATATAACTGTCCATTGTTGTATATTGACTCTGATGATTGATGTATGTATAAACTGATATAGCTCTTTGTTTTAAAAGACTAGTGTTTATTTATTATATATTGTTCCGCTGCGATATGTGAGATTCTGATATTGTTTTCTGTTCTGATGTGTGTTCTGTTTGTTCTTCTTTCTTTCTTTCTTCTTCTGCTTCCTTCTTCTTCTCTTTTTCTTCTATTTTTTCTTTCTTTTTAAAAACCCTCACTATTGGAGTTTCCGGCACTCGATTTCTCGGCAGTCGATAAAGGGAGTATCGATGTCGAATTTTCGAAAGTCGAAAAATCCCGTACGTGACAGCGTGGTATCAGAGCATATGGTTAAGCGACAACCCTGCTCTGTTGGGTGTTACTCATTAGAGATAGAGTCAGTAGTACTCTAGAATGAGTTGAGTGTAATAATAGATACGAGTGCGTATTTGTTAGTGAATATAAAATTGTTTTATATTGTGATGATTGGTTTGTTGAGTGGTATATGGATTCTGGTCGGTATTGTCCGTACAACTCTATCGATAGGGATCTCTAAACACTTGTATAGAACAATTCGGCACAGTATTGTTTTAAATAGGGTAAATGAGATAATTTTGCCCAAAACTATTTTTGTATAGAAAATAAATGTTTTTCTATAAAGTACTATAGTATATGGTTGCATGGATGTTAGGAAGTAATAATAGTGAATTATCATCATTGAAATTGAATAAGAAATTGAAATCGTAACTCCAAAGTTAAGAGATAAATCCATATACTAATGAAATTTAAAGAATATAAATTATAAATGTGATTTGTAATTTAAAACGGAATTCCAGAAAAGTTTTTGGAAATGTTTGAAAAGAATTTGAAAATTTTGGAGATTTGGAAAGTTTAATTCTTTTTTGATTTGAAAATGGATTTCAAGGGTTTTGAAAAATGTTTTGAAGGAATGAAAAGCTCTAAACTCTTTTCGGTCGCTGGAAAATAACTTCGATGATGACCGCGACATCGTCGGTGTTCATTTTCGGGTTTCCAAAAGAGGAATTGCTGCCAAATTGTTTTAAATGGAAGTTGTTTGGAAAAATTGGGTTTTGGTTTTGGAAATTCAAAGGATAATTTGAATTGTTTTCAAAAAAAATGATTTTTGAAATGTTGGTAAGACTCTGGAATACTATTTAAAATATCTATGGAACATTACTAAGTTGATAACTTATACCAATTGAATTTTTGATAGAATAAATTTAACTTAAAAAGATGAAGTTAAATAAATGTAAGTACAAGTGAATCAATTGTGATTTAATGAAACTGAAATTGAATTCGAATTGGAAATCCAATTTAAATGTAAGTAAATTTAACCGAAGTGGTAAATTGAAAATAAGTATAATGTGTATATGGAATATTTATATTGAACCTAAGAAATGAAGAGTGAAATTCTTAAGTAAAATTCGATATTGAAATTATTCTAAGTTGATGATTGAATGAAGATAAAGCTGAAATTAAGACTGAATGTTGAAAACAAATTTGAATAAAATGAATTGGAATCTGTGATGAATTAGTAAATGAAACTAATTTAAAATGATGCAGTTGTGAATGAAAGATAATTGATAAAAATTCAATATTCAGAAGTTAAATAGAATCCAAATAAGGTTGGAATTGTGAATTAAATTCAAATGAAATTTGAAATGTGAAATTGAATGAAAATGAATATGAAACTTCAATAGGGAAGTAAAGATGATATAAGAAGTATCGGAATTTTGTAATAGACTTTGCAAATTGGTTTGAATGTTATAACTAGATATTATGGCTAGTAGGATGTACAGGTGTATAAAGGGATTGGAAAATTTATTTCAAAGATGAATTTGAATTTGCTCGAAAAAGGTATGTATTTAAATTTGAATATGAGATTTGATGACTTATTTCTCTAGCCGCTTGGCTTTTTCTTTTCTTTTTGAAATCTGAGAGTCCATTGGGACGTTTTGTAGTCGTACCGTATTAGCCGCGCAAAGGAGACGCTGGCGAAATTTTTCGAAAATTTAGGGCGTTAGAAAATTTTTGAGAAATTTTGAAAGTTTAAAATTTGAATTTAAATTTGAATTGTGAGGTAAAACAATGTTGTTTGAAACTTATAATTGAAGTTGGAAATTTAGTTGAAATAATAATGAATCTTTAGTAGAAAGATTTGTTTTGAAAATTTGATAAAACTATTGGATTGTGAAAAATAGTAGACGAGTTAAGGACCATTTTTCCTAACTTGTAATTTCGAGGACGAAATTCTTTTAAGGGGGGAAGTTTGTAACGACCCAGAATTTTTGATAATTAAAATTCGAATATTTAATTAATTTTAAATATAAATAAATGGAATTTAGAAGTCGAATGATTTATTTTTCGAATAATTGGATTTAATTGGGTAATTAAATCAATAATGTAATAGTGAAATTCCAGAAATAATTGAAATCTAGATTAGATATGATTGAAAATGATTCGTAAAATTTTATTTAATCATACTGGAGTTATAGAAATATTTTAGAACTCTAAAAATTGAATTTGGAGTTAATCTGTGAAAATTGAATATTTTAATATTTAATTATCGACTGAAAATTAGCCATTTTTCAAACAGTCTCAGAATTGAACGAAACTAGTTCCATTTGATCCGTAATAGTTAGTTATTATCGGATTTCAATTTTCGTAGCAATCGAAGTTATCGTTTGACCGTGGCAACTCGAAACGCATCGATATCGTTTTAATTTTAAATCGACGAGTTAAAAATAGTCATTTTTCAAAAAGTCTCGGATTTCGACGAAACCAGTTTCATCGGATCCATAATGTGATATTATTGTAAGATTTCAAATTTCGTAATTTTTGGATTTATCGTTTGTCCGGTACAAATTAAAACGCCTCGAAATCGATTTAAATCGGTTTAATTTAAATTGATCGTTTATTGTCATATCTCACACATACGATCGAATTAGCTTCCGAAACATGTTCCACTGTGTTTGGAATGTGGGATAAACCTTACGAACGTCAGCCGGCACGTTCGATTTGGAGTTCGTAAAATTTCGAGTGAATAGTATTTTGGAAATTTCTATAAAAGCCCCTTCTCTCTTCATTTTGCAAAGAAAAACGAGCCTAGGGTTTCTAAAGCTTCAGCCGCCAGTTGAAATTTTGATGGCCGATATTGTTCAATTCTTCTCTCCTTAATCTCTTCTAATCTATCAACTAATTCAAGAAATTTTCAACTTAAAAATGGTGGAGGGCATCGACATCTATAATGTGAACGGCTATGATCGTTTCTAGTGTGTTGGATCGTCGGCAAATTGGCTGCAAAGGCCGGCCGTTCAACTTTGATGCGCGTGCTAAGGGGGTAGCCGAGCCTGGCCGTGCTCTGGCCAGTGGTAGAGGTCGCGAAGGCCTTCGTGGTAATGGTCGTTGATCGACTTGAAGACGATCGTGGTGGCGGCGTTGCACAACCCTAGCTTGGGATGATGGGTTTTCTTGGATGCCTGGGTGCATTCGAACGTGAAGAGGGAGATGGAGGAGACGCGGCCTGGATTGCTTGGCATTTAATTGAACGGTCCAGGTGTAAAGTTATAAAATAAATAAAAAAAGAAATGTATATAAATGTGTGTTTAAAATTTGTTTGGACTTTAAAATTTGATATCTCTTTCATACATTATCAGAAAATGATGAAACGAAGTGCGTTGGAATCGTATTCGCGAGTACTTCGCTATGGAACTGAATTGGAGCCATTTGGAGCTAGTTTGAATTTCGGGTAAAATTAAACGCCGTTTAATTTTATTCGAAATAAACGCTGGAATCAGAATTAAAATCACGGTGAGATTTTTCTCACTCAAATTGAATGTGGAATTTTTACAGTTATTGATTGATGATTGACTGTTTGGATGTGATATTAGATATAGTAGGATATATATATATATATAGCAATATATACATATTGGCATATGTATATATTGGATTGATTGATTCCCGCCTCGTATAGCGGATGAGACCCTATTGCGCCGTTAGTAAGCGGATTTTTATAAAACCCATATACCGCGATAATTCCATACTAGAGCGGAATTGGTATTGTGCTAACATCTTTGGATGCAGGGAAACAGGTTGGAGGGATCCAACTGGATTCCTCAACTGTATTTACTTATTTACAGATATTGATGTATATTCTGTTATCATATTGATATATGATATTGACTGTTGTGATGGACTAATTGATGCTGTTGCATCATCGGATTCAGTTTTGAAATGTAAAAATAACGACTTTTACTTTAAAAAGGTTTTTAAAGTGATTTTTGAAAATATACGTTTTATGGAATTTTTGAATCGATTATAAACGTAAAATTTTAAAGTTATAAAAGTTATAATTTTTAGTGAAATATAACCGAAGTGTCGTTTTTAAAACAAAAGTTGATTTATTTATTAAATAGTTTAAATAGAGATTTTTGAATTTATTATGAAAGCTCTATATATAAGATTTATAAAATTTGATTTTTATAAATCAAAGTGATGAAATTATAAAGGAGTTTTAAAGACGTTTTAAATGATGTTAAAATGGGTTTTATAAAGGACAGAATAAATGATTTGTGAAGTCCTAAAAGAATGATTTTTGTAAATAAACGAATTATAAGTGTTTAGCTTATAGAATGGACTTTTGGTAGAAAATTAAGTTATAAATTGAAGTGGATAAGCCTTTAAATAAAATGTGTAGAAAATATTGGAATGTGGTTAGTGAAGTATATTCACGATTTTGGACAGTGAATATATTGTTAAGTAAAATGGATATGTTTTGGAGAAGTGATATTATGAAATGAAGTAATTGTTTTAAAAGATGTTTTAAAACGTGTTAAATATCGAAATCATAGATTTCAACATTTATTGTTGAAATAGACGTTTTCGAAAAATAAGGAAATGGTGGACTATAACACTGTTGTTATAGTAAATGATTTCCGAAAGGAAATGTTTTATATAGTATTGGGATTTATATATCTATCTAAATTTCGAATCCCTATACTAGTGATTTTGAGTCGTCGTAACGATGTTTTACGTAACATTCGTTTTGACTCAAATAAAATTTGTGAAAAAGAATGATTTCCTTAAAGGATGAAATATATACTAATTTTTGATTTAGTATATCGAATATTTTCCAAGTGTTGAAAATAAATGATTTGTGAACTACTTATTTTCAAATAAGTATGGGAATGCTTTTCCAATATGAAATGAACTGCTTTGAGATTTTATCTTTTAAAGATAAATTGAAATGTGGAAATTGATTTGAAATTGTTTTCAAATGATTTAGTGTGGAAATTTTATATCTAGTAAAAGATATTTTGGAAGATAAAATAATTTGGGAAAATTATTTGGAATCTGATGATGTTGCGCATCTTTATTGATAGTTAAATAACCGACTATCAATAATTACCTTTAGATAGGTATTTGTTGTGAATTGGATGAATTTGAATGCCACACTTATTTTTGAATAAACGCTCACTATTCGGGTTAACCGGGAAAGGACCATGGGGTCGTATAACCCATTCCGAATATGTGATACGTCGTTATGAATTGCATTCGAAGACCGGTGTTGAAGACCGGATATTTTTTGAAAACGGAAGGATTACCGTCGAGTTACTCTACATCGGCTGATCTCCGGTTTAGAGGTTTTATCACCCTTAGTGACGGGAAGTCCGGACGTGATTAGAAATTTATCCGGATGTGCAAGGGCTTCGTGAGAAGTGCCTTCGGTTCTGTTCGATCCCGGAACAGACTTGTATGGATTATGTGTCTGACGTTACAATTTGAGATATTGAGCTAATTTCTTTCAAATACATTTCTGTTGGTGGCGGAGAATTTATTCTCTTAGCTTAACACCCTTCTCTGAGACGTACGAGCTCAGAGGTTATGTAGTTGAAATTTATCAGCAATATATTCCCAATTTGGTAACGTGGCATACTGAGTGTTGCTGTGAAATGATCAGTGTTTGATCATTTGTGATATGATCATTTGTTTGATCTTATATCTTTGTGATCATAGGTTGATCATTTTGTTTGACCCGAAGCATGGCTTTGTAGAAAGCGTAGCTTTGTGGACGAGACTTCGTCGAGCCTCACACCCCGAAAATGGTCAAAACAGGAAGGATGCGGCAAGGTTCTAGGGAGTAGCGCCCCTTAGTGTATGTCATTCCTTCTGGATAGAGGTGGTATCATGGTATGGAGCCCAGATACTTAACCTATGTGGTTGCTGCATTATTATCTATGTGGTTTGTTGGAAATCGGGGATCCTCGGGAAGATCGGTTACGATCGGGGGATGGCATACGCGTGTCAGTAGTTACCTATTTTTGCAGAGGTAACCCGGCCTTGTGTTGGCAGAGATCTAACCGTAATGTTAGGTTATTTCTCGGGTCGTCTATTCCAGGGACGTACCCATCGTGGATAGGAAGTTCCTTAGCCTGACCATTTGTTGGAAATCCAAAGAAACAATACGAGCCTTGTACGGTTTTAGTTGTAGAACCTGCCATTTAATATGGTAGCTATAGTAGGCATACTATAATGGTACCTATGTCGGCTAAGATTAATATTCTACTTTCGAAAAGTTTTCTACACTATGCACTAATAATAATATAAAAAAAGAATTGATTTTGCGTAGTAAGCATCTTTGACTATCATAAGAAGAAATCTCCTCCAAGTCTGCGTTTGCATTGTGTGTGTGGCGGGAGGTCTTATGGTAGTTTCATTTTCCAAAAGCATTGCGAATTTGTTTTATTTTCTTTGTGAAAAATAACTGTTTTACGATCTCACACCAGTCACCATGACTGACTCGGAGTTTATTGTTCCCTTCTAAACTCTGGGTGCCCACCAATTTCCACACGGGCAGTCTGGAGTTAGATTATCAGGATATTCTGGATATTCTGGAGCTTTGGAAGCAAGCTGGATGACGAGACGTAGTATTTGTATCTGATATTATTTATTCCGCTGTGTATTCTGTATGAGGACAAGTTATATAACTGTCCATTGTTGTATATTGACTCTGATGATTGATGTATGTATAAACTGATATAGCTCTTTGTTTTAAAAGACTAGTGTTTATTTATTATATATTGTTCCGCTGCGATATGTGAGATTCTGATATTGTTTTCTGTTCTGATGTGTGTTCTGTTTGTTCTTCTTTCTTTCTTTCTTCTTCTGCTTCCTTCTTCTTCTCTTTTTCTTCTATTTTTTCTTTCTTTTTAAAAACCCTCACTATTGGAGTTTCCGGCACTCGATTTCTCGGCAGTCGATAAAGGGAGTATCGATGTCGAATTTTCGAAAGTCGAAAAATCCCGTACGTGACATCTAGTTAAACATAGCAACTGGTAAATTTTCGTCCGAAAATATGAAAGTTTATTTCGCGCGTAAATTCACTTCAATTTAATCAGTTAAAAAGCAATGAAAATAAAATGTTTCCAAAACCTAAATATTTTTACATAGAAAAATTCTAAACCACCTTCTGAGCAAGATGTCAGTTTGACGTTTTTCCAAATTCGGACATCTTTGGCTCCGTCGATCTTATTTTTCAGCGTTTTTCTTGCATTTTCCGCTATTTAAAAATTCGAATTTTTATAATTCAATTAAACCGCTGATACCTTTATACCGTTTCGATCATCTCGTCGTGCTGATCTCAACAGTGTATTCACTTGTGTATTTTGAAATCCCGGTACGCGATGAAATCTGTGAAACGATTATTCGTACCGGTACGCGTTTTTAACTTTTGGGTTTCCATGACCCTTCATCTTTGGATCGTTAAGTCAAACCGTCACTACTAACCTTTTAATATTCCTAGATATTAATACCAAACTATTTCCAATACCACCGGTTGCTTTTACTTTTGGTTGCTTCCCTTTTCTATCGGTTGCAAAAATAAAGTAAAAGAAAAGAGAACGTGAATGCCTCTGTTAATGTTTCCTCCTCCACTCCTTCTTTGATTTCTTTCTTCTGAAACTCATTCTCCCACTCACGTCCCCTGTCTACTCCCTTTCTTTTCTCGGCCAAACACCCAATGCCAAAACCGTGCACGTTTCCTCTCTCTCTTCCACCGTGCCTAGCTTGTGCCTCCATCAACCGAGATCCCACCCACGGCCTTAGCCTCGGCCAGCTAATCTTGCCCCGCTTTCCACCACACCGACCTTCCTCCTTCGACCATGACGTGACCATGTTCCCGCGACCAACCTGCTCCTCGCGCCTCCCCGCCGAATGACCACTATCTTCCACGTCAACCTGCAAACCTCCCCACCATCTCCTTCTTTCCCCACGTGTCTTCTTCCTCCATGCGCTAGCAGATGCCAGAGCCTCTCCACCTTAGGGCCGAACGCAGCCACACCCCGCCAGCCAACTCTTTGCTCTGCCGTGGCCTTGCATCTCAGTGAAACCTCGCTTGTTCCGACCTTCAGTCCTTCACCATTACAAAACTCGGCAGTATTTCAGCTGTACATACGTAAGGTATATACATATAGATCTAATATATATGTTGTTTATGTAAGTTGTTTATACATGTTATACGTTTGTATAAAGTTATATATTTAGTTCTATATGCCAGTTTATATACAAAGTTACATATATAAGCCATATAGTTGTGTAAAAGTCTGTTGTTTATAGATCTAGACTAATGTAAGTTACACATGCTGCTGTTATATACATACCAGGTTCTGTTACATATTATACATAGGTTAGTTACGTAAGTACATAGATCTATAGTGTATAAGTTATATATTTTACATATATAATAGTTTGTATAATATGACCAGTATTATTATATATAGATTATATTATAAGTTTGTGTTGTACGTATAAAAGGTTATTAGTTATATATAAAGTAAGTTTTCAAATCTTAAAGGTTGTTGATCTCTTTTGTTATAGTTTTGAATATGCTATATACATTTATTTTGGAAAG
This sequence comes from Allium fistulosum, assembly GCA_030737815.1. Classification (NCBI taxonomy): domain Eukaryota; kingdom Viridiplantae; phylum Streptophyta; class Magnoliopsida; order Asparagales; family Amaryllidaceae; genus Allium; species Allium fistulosum. Next base: position 871,509,637 of record CM060903.1, on the reverse strand, counting down.
GGGGTATGTGTTGTATTAAATAGCTACAGCATATATAATCTGTTTATGCATTTGGGTGTACAAAAATTACATATATGGGTTAGTTGATGATATATGAAATATAATAGTTTAGTTTTATATCTGTAGGGCTGTAAATAAAAGTTTGATGCATACCTTTATGAGTTACAATATTATACATAGGTTACAATATATAAAGTTTGAAACCATAATTTACACGTAAGTACTATGGTGCTATGTGCTGTTAGCAAGGCACAGGTTATTCGTGTTGCGGTAAAAATATTTTGTTTTGAAATTTGCGCATATATGCTGTAAGCTCCAGTCTGCATTCATATTTTAGCTATATGTATATTCGTCAGAAACTTTATATTATAACATGTATCGTGATGGTTATTATAGCCTGTTAGTTACTCACATATAGGCTATATAGTTGTTATGTTTTAATAAAAGATATATCATAGTTTATGTTAATATTTGGGTTCTTAGTTTGATATATTTTTATTTACTTTTATATATATAAATAAGGATTGGGTATGTGATATGTTTAAATCTATTTACTTAAAATTTTATTGGATTTGGTAATAGCTTTAACATATGTATTTTTATTTTGATATCTGTCTTTAAATGAAATATAGATTAAGTAAGAAAATGATAATATTATACATATCTATAGATATATATATTTAGTTTATAAAAAAAATTCATTCAAAGTTCCATCGGTCCAGTTCTAATTTGATCTCGTCAATTTTGATTTATCAGCCTTAAGCGTCAGTTCGGGCCAATCTAGCTGGTTTTGGAATTCGTACCTGGATTCGTAACTCATCGCTTTCTCGTTCGTATCTAGCCTCGAAAGGTGAGCACTCACTCACAATTAACGTTCTTTTATTTATTAAATTTGATTTCAATTGAAACGACAATTGAAATATTGCTGATGTTAGTTATTTACACTGCTATTACCTGTATCAGTTCACCTGTGACATCTGACACCATTATCTGTTAATTATTTATGCGATGATAATACAGTTTGCCTGTTAATTGATTGATTGTTGATGTTTGCATTGGTCGTAAAATTGTAAATGTATAAGTGATAAATAACATGCAACCGAATTGACGTAGGATAGTTAGATTTGATATATGTGTTAAATTTGATCAAATGACATTTGTATAATATGACCCCTTTAACCGTTAAATTTATTGACACGTAGGATTTGTTTAATTACACTTTTGAACCACTGAATGTATGTTGTTAAATTGATGATGTATGAAATTGTAAATTGAATGACAAGTGAAAACCGTAATGTAATAATCTTTAATCTGCATGAAATGATAGTGTAGATTCTAGAAATAAGTATATTAATTCGTACAAATAACAATGCGAATTAATACGATTATTTCGGGATTATTTAAATTGATTATTGGATTGTTATTGTTCGTTGTTATTGCTTGTTTATTTACTTTGACACCATCCCTGTTATCACACTGCAAGTTCCTTTTACTATGCTTTGATTTTGAATTGAATTGGAATCGGGTTGAAATGATAAATACCCAAATTGAACTTTGACCTAGGATAGGAAATTAAATAAAACCCGATTGGTCAATAATTTGATTTAAAAATAAAATGAAGATTTTATTTGAATAAATAATATGGTTTTGAAATGAGGCTGGAATTTGAATTTTATGAAAGGAAAATGTTAATATTTAATAATATGAAACAAAATATTAACAATGTAATTGATGAAAGAACGTTTTTAAATTTGAGAAACGATTGAATTAAGTTTTGAATTTTAATAATTAAGTTTGAAATTATTAATAATTAAGTTTTGAAATTATTTAAATAATTAAGTTTGAATTATTTAATAATTAAATAAGATTGAATTATTTAATGATTAAATTGAATTGAATTCTTTAATAAGTGAAATTGAATTTTTGAATAAGTGAATTTTACTTCGTAAATAATTGGAATTGAGTTTCTTTATTAATTAAGTTTTGGAAAAATTATTTAAGTAAGTAAATAAGTGAAATTGAATTTCTTTAACAAGAAATAAAATGTGATTTATTGAAATTAATGTAAGACTTGAAATTTAAAGAATTTGATTTGATGAATTTAATTAAATTTGTAAGTTTTGATAAAATGAAGTTGAATTTAAATAATGGATTTAATGAATTGGAAATTTAATAGAAATTGTTTTGAATGGCAAGTTTACTTAACAAATATTGAATGAAATCGATAAATGAAGTTAAATTGATTTGAATGTTAAATTAAATTAATTTAAATGTTTTCGAAATGAAACTTATATTCGAACTTGAATCAATATTTGAATTGTTTTAAATAAAGATTGAAATTGAATTATAAGATTTTGAAATTATGAATTCGGAAGTTTTGAAACGTAAATTTTGGAAATTGATTCCGAAAGAGAAAGGAAATGTTGGTTTACAAATTCTAATTGAAATTGTAGTTGATTTGGTTTTGAAATAAATAAACGACCAATCGGTGAAATAATGTCGAAGGTTATTAAAGAGACCGGAATCGGTTATGGATATACTCTCTATCTAAACCGAAAACCACTTTAATAACTATACGCGGAGTGTGATCCAGAATGAAGTGGTTGGAATGATGTACGTGATGACTGAAGAAAGAGAACGATAATGGATAGCCTTGACACTTGTGTCAAATTGGAAATGACTAAAACAGGAGCTGTGCCGGGCCAATGGAGGATTAGCTACCTCAAGTGGACACACTTCTTCGAACTACTTATTACTTGTTGTCGATTAGTGCACCCTTGATTTTGGGAGTGTTGTTTCACGGTGTTGCGGGCGCTGCGGCGTTGCGTTCTCACCAGTCCGGATCAGGCGAACGGTAGTATCACTACCTTGGGTATTGCCTCATGTGCCTTGTCATACTTGTATTCCATTTATACGCGACCACTACGATTTTGATTTGTACCTTTAGTATATGGATTGCCCTCTGGTGACTTCCGGTTTTGGGGAAACTACGGTCTTGTATATGCTTTTGGGAATAAAAATGTGTTAAGGGTGGAATGGGCCATGACTTAACACTATTTTGATATCTTTATATTACTGATAGACATTATCTACTTATCGTACACTACTACATAGTAGATAGTTTAACGGATCCTTACAGGATGGTTATTCCAAACATCCTTTGAGTTACTTGTATTTCAATTGCTATTTCACTTGAGTTGGATTTATTAATATAAGAATGTTAATCCTGACTCGAGTGTCTTGTGTTTTTGCTTTACGCTCGGGTCAGACTGAGTGATCCAGCATTCGAGACTCACCTTTGAAGTTGGAGCTTTGCTTGAAGATCCAGCCATCTATTCTGCTTTCAGTATTCGATGATTCCAGTGATGTATTCTGATTTGTATCTGATGTATTGTATTTCTCTTCCGTTGTATCTGTTCTAACTCTGATGTATTTTATATATTCATATAGTAGCTTCATGAACTACTATCTCTTTTATTTCCGCTGCACTTATTACTCTGTGTCTGTGATCTGTGATTATTTATTTATTGTATATGTTCAGTTTTGCCAAATTTAAATTAACAACGCAGTATTTTGAGCAATTCAATTCTGGCATGAGTGTCTACTTATACACTTATAATGGATGCGAATGGTCCAAAATACCGGGTCGTTATAAGTATAGAGAATAATATTTTGGTATATATAAAATTTTACTATAATTTTATATTTAAATCTAAGTATAAATATTAAAAGTTAAATATATTATAATTAAAAGATAGTTTAAAACCAAGGATGATTTGATATTGAAAATAAAGATTATTTTAAGGCTAAAAGTATTTTAAAACCAGGATAGATGTTTTTGATTTAAAAAGGAAGATTTTGAAATCATTTTGAAAACAAGATATAATTTTGTAAAACATTTGAATAAAAGTTAGTGGATACAAAACAATGTTCCACTAGATTTTTCGTAGGTTCCATCCTACTTAGGGTTCCATCCCTTTAACGGGCTCGAAGTGGATTCCATTCCACGAATAAAATGGATTTTAAGATGTCAGTGCTTTTCTAGGATTTTTAACAAAATTCCTAACTAAATTACTTATCTTGAAATCTTGATAATCTTGATACTCATGAGTGAATCTTGATATCTTCGATCTTGAGTTCATCAGTTCTTGAATCTCTATACTGTACAGTCTTAATTCTTTGGTACATGTATATATATATATCCTGCATATACAATATATCTAAACAATAATGTTAGTATTTATATTTTATAATCTTATTCTAAGGTTATTGTCATCAAAACCAACTTCTCAGGGACTAACTGTTTCTAATGTGTTTATTTGATTATTAGACAAGTGCATAAGAGTTCAAACAACTTATATCGATCGAAAAGTTGTTTACCGATAAATCGATTTTCGGTCACATCGATTTTTCTTCGAAGAATATTTTTTTGTAAACAAATTTCAAAAACAAGTTTCTTATCTTTATTAATTAATTATATGATGTCTAACATAGTTATAAAATCATATTTATAACACTTAATTATATTTCAAAACGTTTCAATATTCGAAGATGAAGTGTTCGAATTTCCGGATTGCTACAAGGTCAGAATACAAAGACAGACGGGTCCTAACATTCATTAGGGAAATAAAAAAACTTCTATGTTTCATCTTAGGGTTTGGAGAAACATAAAAGTCTAGTAGGAGCCTTATTAGAAAAATGAAATGACAACATTTAACCTTTCTAATACTGTAAAAACATTTTTTTTATAAAGTTATAATAATCCACATTAATAAATTTGTGCAATCAATATAATTGTTAAAATGTTTATCAATTAAGATATATAAACGAACTGAATTAGAGATTAAAAAAGGAAATATAAGATATACTTACCTCGAAATCCTTTGGCATGTTTTCACTTCAAACCCATGCAAGTGCCGATTTACAAAACCACCAAACCATTCATGCCTTAATCGCTTAAGAATTCATTTATTTGAGACTGTGTATTGTCTGTTATGAGCTTTGAACTCTTAAAAAATACAAGAATATGTATATTTGATCCATATTCAATCAGATATAAATATTATATGGTGAATAGTCGTGGTTTCTAATGTATGAAACTTCAGTGAAATTAGTTCATTAGAAGCAAACAAACCATAATGTGGAATCGTGTATCAATTCGATTGATTACAATGAGGATTTTCTTTTTGAATGATTTGACCAATTGGAAAGGAAAGCAAATGTACGAAGTTAGATGTAACTTAAGGTACAGTTGCTATGAAGAGAGTGGACTGTAATTTTTGCTTCATAAGGAAACATCAAAAACGAGAATCATAAAATAATAATTGGTACTTAACATTGGAATGATAAATATTATTTCTATTCCAAAATATATTTTATATAGAAAATTGTTTTCGATGAAATTTATTTCTATAAGTTCAAGATATATTTGATCTAAAAACTCTCGACTGTAAAATGGTTATAGTAGATGAAATAAATAGCATATATTAAGTGGTTGAGTGGACCTCTGTAATTTGTACGCTATTATAGTAATGTCGAAAATAGCGAGAGCATGCCATATAACACTTATTGGTAATATCAAGTTACGAAAATTATTTTCGTAAAACGTACCAAACATTATTTATGAAGTAATAATTATTTTCAGTATTGATTAAAAAATAGGCAAAGTTTTATTTCAATATAAGTATTATAAATATTCGTTATAAAATAAAACTATAATAGTGGTATTTGTGATGCATTGGAGAATACAGAAGTATCTAAATTTATTTGCAATTATTTTAGAATTATAGCCTAAGCCACAGTTTTGAGAAATAATTTATGATTATATGATTATGAACCATATGGTACTAGTAAATTATATCTCAAACAATTAAGGAAAAAGCACCCATTCAGGGGGAGCATTATAAGAGTTGATGAATTATATAGGTTGATGCATATAGATGTACACAATTGAAAATTCCAGAATGGTTCTACGTACTTTATTTATACACCTATGAATTATCACAAACATGAACATGTATATATGATACACATGCGATATGTTGATGACGAGTTTGTAGAATATGAAATAGAAGTAGATAAAATAATGTGTGATAGAAAATAAAATGATTCAATTTGATCGAAGACGTGAGTATATTGGAAAGAGTTCCAAACGTACCTAAAAAGAATAAAGATACAGAAAAATTCACTCCTATCTATGATACATAATGATGTACCAATAAGGAGTAATCAAACCTTTTTGAACGAAGCATGATTAATTGTGAGGGAAGTCGAGTTAACTTCTTTTTGTAAGGTCGTGTACTTAAGAGTGGAATAAAAGGTTAAAATTAATTTCATCTAAAGAATGGTTTACAAAATCATATAGGTAAGAGTTTATAAGAAACCCCAACATATTCTAAGTTAAGGTGTTGGCAGGCTATGCAAGTCGAAAGACTACACATAATAATTGTACGTGAGAGATATTAAATGAATCACCCTAAAAGGAGTTTGGGAACGATTTTCATTGGATGAATTTTAAAGATAAGTTCTGTAAATAAAATAAAATCATATTAATATAAGGCAATTCATAAAATGTTTATGAATACCTATTCCGTTGCACTAAGAAACAATTGATGCTTCAAGAAATACAAACTTCATAGTTAAGGAATTTCTTTTAGAAATTATTGGTAGTAAATGGATTTGGATAAGGTCCAAGGAGAAAACTGATTATGAGGAATGAAGTGAAATTAACCAAGAAAAATGAACACTACACATTAAAATGTCTAATAAATATTATTGCACATTGAAGAAAAACAATGAGTTTTTATCAATGTCGAGAATAAGTAATCCTTGGCATTCAATAAAATCATTAAGAGTATTGACTCTGCCATATGGTATGATGCACAAATCCGAAAGGATTCCAAGCACATTGTCAAAATATGATTTTGATATTAGTACCCGAAAGGATATGATCCATCGGCTGCAAAAGTGTCTTCAAGAAGAAGACCAATGATGTTGGAATATAAGCCATATTAATAAGAATAACATCGTAAATTTCAATTGTTGAAACTAACATAACAGATTCTTCATTCAACATTTTATTGTTAATTCGGCTTTTACTCATAAAATTTATCCTTAGGTATGATTTTGAGTTTTGGTACATATATATTCGAACAAAAATTCAAAATTATGATTTAGAATAGACCGTTACACATAACAACCAAAATTTCTCAGAGTTGGTAGGAAAAATAATTGAGTTGGTGAGTATTGGGTACAACACAAAAAAGTTATGAAAGTGTTATTCGATAAGCATTAGAGTTAAGTAAGTATTTTGATAGAGAAATCAAATAATTTGAATTTCAATCAAAATGCAGAGGAAGCGTGTGCCTATAAGAAAGAATATTAAGAGGTACTAAAATATATTTCTAAAACTATAAGTAAACAACAAACTTGTGGTTGTTAACGATGTATTCATGTTGAAATCATTTTAGTTTGGTTAGTTTGATACTGGACATTGGATTTGAAAAATAACATCTTTTAAAAAATATAAAAGGATGTCGGGAATGTCCCGAAATGATTTACTTAGGCAGCATATTAAATTATTTAATATCAAGTATGTAAGAAGGATTCCATATGGATTGACAATTGGAATTTTCGTACATGCCATATATCTATGATATCACACTTTGCTCATGTATTTGATACATAAAGCAAGTAACAAATCCGAATTACGATCATTTAATGATAGTTTAGAGCATTCACAAGTTTTTTATGAAATACTGGAGAATTGTTCACAGAAACAACAAACTCCTTATGAAGGAGTGCATAGGCTCGAACATCATTAGTGATATCGAGTCTAATATGTCAATCTAAATTCATGTTGAAGCGTAAGTTAAGAACTTGAAGTTGGAATTGTTCCAAATAATAAGTAGTGGTCGATTCAACCAAAGGCTACCATAATGTAAGAAGTATAAATAAATGCATGAATTTATAACCAAGCTGAAAGTGATTTCAAATGTTGAGAATCCATAACATTGTTAAATGATAACAATGTTGTGATACAATTCGTAAAAGAACCTAAAGATGACTAGAAGTCAAGAGACATACTCCAAATAGTTCCACATGATAAAGGCAATTTATCAATATCAGAGAGAGTTGATTGGTAGAGTAATTAAACTAAAACAAAAAAGCATACCCATTCACAAAGGGACTAAACCGATTAGTTTTTTGTGATATGAAGGATGTACGATCCGAACACCATACAACTGTACTATATATACATATACATATACATATACATACATATATATAATTAAAAAAGATACAGAAGTATCGAGCACCAGGGCCACAATACAAAATAACTATCAACATTCCTAGCCAGGTAGCAAATATCAACAGATAAGCATAGAAAGCACATACCAGGCCCGATTACCATAGTACATAAGATATCATAAGAAATCCATCAGAAACAAACAACCACCTAGGAGAAACCAAGGAAATAACCAAACTATATCCCAACATGTCTACGAAAACAGCCAATAAGCTCTGGGCAATATTTAGGAGATCGTGGTGAAAAGACATATTTTCGGTCCTAATCCGAAGCAGCCAAAATCGCATTTGCACCGAACTCACCGACATTGCAGAGGACAAGCCATCATTCATAAATCTGTAGAAGAATTCCCACCTATCACAACACCCGAATTGTCATTTTGTAACGGTTATAACCGTTGGTAATCAAATTCCCAACGGTTGTAACCGTTGGTAGCAAGTACGTTATAATTTTTTTTACATATTTTGTAACGGTTATAACCGTTTGGAATTTTTTCTTTTCCAATGGTTATAACCTACGACTATTTTCGTATTCCCAATTGTTATAACCATTGGGAATTTTTTAATTTCCAACGGTTATAACCGTTGGGAATTCCTCACACACATAGGTAATAGCAAAATTACCAACACTTATAAGTGTTGCAAATTTGGTATAGTTGAACTATCTTATTCAGCATCTAATAGCATTTCATTCAACTATATCTATACGAATTTATAACAATAGAAAACATGAAACTAAATTTCAAAACTAACATATCATCAAATTATAAAAAATCAAACGTACGAAATAGTACATATCAAATTCTACAAAATTCATTGTGACAACTTCAAATTTTCCTACTACAACATATCTAGAAGCTTACAAACAATGAATACGACACCCCGACCAAACTACAAAACCACCATCAACTAACTCGGACAATGTATAATGACCATTTTGAGACGCATCAAAAAGTGGCTCGTCTGGATTAAGAACATCTTCCACCCAAACAACATTTTCTCCATCTCCAACCTCTTCAGAACACCTTGTCTCGGTTTGACCACTTGCATTCTCTTGCATTACAAATTCCTGAACTATATTCATCACTAGATCAATATCATACACTATTTCATCACCTTCACAGCTAAAAATCAAAAGATCGAACACAGATGCTTCTTGCAGCTGCTTCCCTGTTCTTCTAACCAAATACTTCTTGCAATTCTCACTAGCATTAACCAATCTTGCAAGCTTAAAAAATTTGATAATAAAACTGCAAGAAACCGAAAGTTTCTCTTTAGGCAGCAACAAAAGCACAGTTTCTAAAACTGCTCGGTTTCTCATAACATCTCCGTTGTTTATCACCCCTTTACTAAAGCCTGTAATTCTTCTATACCTGTAAGCTTTCAGAGCTTCACCAATTATATAACAAGTCGATCTCCCTTTACTCTTTATGGTCGTTATAACCTTTCTATAGGACTCTATATCAAGGTCACATAAATCCTCGACCCACCAATCCTTAGGGACATAAACGTATTTTTTCATGCAATTCCACTGTGACTGATCAACTCTGTTTTCTAAAGCAAATTTCTTTCTATTGTAAGTGTAGGACCATTCAACTTCGCAAGGGTCGATAGAAGCCTTAGAGGCTATGGATTCCACACAACGGGCGACTAGTTTTAGGTCTTTGGAGAAAGGCAAAAGAGCTTTTGTAGTTTGAAGTACTAGAATGGAGTCTTTTCAACTTCTGAAAATGCTAGAGTTGAGGAAAACATCGATTTTGTATATGAGATTGCCTTTGTCGACTGATTCATGCATTTCAAGATATTATGAGGCACAGCGGGCTGAAATCACATTATATGGGTCAAGAGTAACGGTCATTCCATAGCAAAATTTGGCACATATTTCAAAGGCTTTGGCCCCCCTGGAATATCAGGGATGCTGATCACGTTGTTGTTTTCTTCGTCTGCTAAACTCGCTAATTTTTGCAAACGTCCACATTTTGATAGGAGAGGGAACTGCAAATTTGTACAAAGAATAATTTAAGGATCCCATATACTTATCAGAAAAATGAACTGAGATCACTTGCTCTAATGAAATACAAAACTTAGTTCACCTAAGCATGTGAGCCATTAGATTTATCCAAAACAGTCTAAATTGCAGATAACATAGAACAATATCATTAACTTATCAAGGAAAACAAGGCTCTATATGCATGTAAGGCATTGGTATTAAAGACATACAATAACCAAGTAACTAGTAGAAGAAATTTAAAGAGGTTTATTAATTTTGCACCTATAAAACAATGAGAAATGTGAAAGCACTGTATGGAAGCAATTATGAACTAAATAACACTTGTTCAACAAAGAAGGACAGAATTGATACCTTGTGCAAACAAAACTTCATGTCCAACAATCATAGTGATATCTATTGCCAAGTCAGTTGCTACATATCTGTAATGGTGACATTGTTAATTTTTTTTTACAAATTTTAATTAATGATATGATTCACAATTGAACATCAATATTAATACTTTATATTATTGTATTATAAGATATTTGAGTACAGGATGAAAAGACCCCAATGCTTTTTAATTTCAATTTTAAATTTCCAGAACAAAATCCATTATTCTCATTCTCAAAAAACGTAGTGAACTTTTAACCAAGCATTACCATGCTCATAAATAAGCAACTTCTCGTCGACATCTTACTTTAATTCAAAATGGATCGGGATGAGCAAACATGTAAATTTCAAGATAATTAACATGGTTCACTCATTGAAAGATCAAAAACTAACCCAAAAAATAGCTAACAATTAATAAATTTGCTGGAAAGATGAAAAAAGAAATAATTGTAAAAGAGAAAATGTCACAATTTTATTTTTGATGGAGGCACATGAGAGATTCCACATTTGTTAAGCACGGCAAGGACCCACTACAGCTTCTTAAATAAACTAAACTCCTATATTTTAAACATGGATAAAGTAGATCTTGAATGGTTTTCCTAATAACCAGTCATCAGATGCGAAAACCAGGTTACACAAACAAAATACCAAGATAGCAAAAAATAATGTACTTTAAAATTGATAGCTGAAATAGTATGAAAAGTAAATAATGATACGTGATGCCTAAAGTACATTATGAAGAGTAAGCATAGGAAAATTTATTTCTTAAATGACTGATAAGGAAGAAATGGGAGAGAAAGACCATAAACACTACCTAACAAGCCATACTTCTGCAAAAAGGAGAACGAAGTTGCAGCATCCCAGTCATACTGGTGCTTTGTAGGCTCTTGTGGTTTCAGTTCGATTAGTAAAGTACCTGAAAACAAGAATTAATTTATTAACACTATCACCATCCATAAGAACCACGATATTAACAACTAAACTTATTTCAGGTCCATATTTCAGGTTAGCTATATTTTTTTGGCTAATAAAATCTGGCTTATTCACCGGTGCATTGGTGTTAATTTCATTTGCACACATACAAAATTTCATTGTTTCATAAGATCATATTCCCATTTAGACAAATAAATTTTGAATCAAACTAACAAATCTCATTGTTTCACCATCACTTACCATGTGTCAGTTATAAAACTACTCCTAATTTAACCCAAACGTTTTAACTAAACTGTCGCACATTTATAAATTGGAAAAAAAATTAGTGTGAAAAAAATTGATGTATTTGAAGTTCTGCTTGAAACATAGCAGACATAGTAATGTGAATTTTTTTTACCACATTCGATTTCTCGAACTTCTCTACCATGCTGTGCAGTTAAAGCGCTCGGCAGATTCAAAGCGGTGGAGGTGCAAAAAGTCATAGCGGGGATACAGCGAGGATATAGCGGGATATAGCGGATGGCTCTAAAATAGCATATAAAACTAGTAATTAATGTTTTTATAAATATATAAATGGTAATTAAATGAAAAATTATCATTCAATTGAATTATAATTAATACATTAATAATTTTAAACAAAAAACATGTGTGAATATATTTTAAATAAACATAAAACCGTTATATAACATAATTGAATTTAGTATAATATTAGAGTATTTTCATTTCTGAAAATATATTAGAAATTAAATCAAATAAATTAGTTTCATAATTTTTATAATGAATAAATGCAATTTTTTAATTCATTTTATTAAAGAAGATATAGCGGAAATAGCGGGAATAACGGGATATAGTGGAAATAGCGGGGCTTAAAGCGGAAAGGCTATATTTTGGGGCTATATGGAAAAATCGTAGCGGTAGAAATCCGCTATAAGATATAGCGGGGTTATAGCGGGGCATTAACTACACAGCTACCATGTGCATAACAATTGTATTATCTGGCCATACCACTATTTCATTGCATTCAGACCTAAAGGGACTTCATTGAAAAGCTCATTTGGATCAATTGGCTCAATTCTTTCTTTGGTGACTACCTCATCATTCCCATTCCAATGCAATAAATCACAATTGGCACCTATTTGGCTATGCTTGTTCTGCGGTTAATCAAAACCAACCTATATCAAGTATTAAATTAAAGATAAATTTTTATATGATGTTGCAACAATAACATATAATCAATTTTTACCGGTTGATATGTGCTCTCCTCTTTCCTACTTTCTTTACCCTGCCTACCAATAGTTTGTTACCTGTTGATTTGCAAAATGTGTTTGTTGTATTGTTTAGAAACAACAATAATCGATTTTTACACACACACAATTGCAAAAGAAAAGGCCAAATGATATGCATAAAGTGATATTTAAAAAGGAAAAAGAAGAAAACTAGCACTATAACAATAGCTGCAATCCAAACTTGTAAATAAACATGCCAACATGCAAAATAATTTATAATATATATGTTAAAGGGTATAATGTAACATGCATTGTAGGCATGGGGTGTCTTAGAACAGAGGGCTGGTAATCTACCAGCAGCTAGAAGATTATTTAGGTCGTCACTAAATATAAATTCTCAAAGCTATATAACATGGATGACTTGGGCATCATTAGAGGAGGAACAAGGCAATCCTATACGAGCTGAAGAAGTTCCAAACTTGTATTTTCAGCAGGTTAGATTTATTTTCATGATGATCACTATGGTCCAGTACACAAATTTCACATGGTTCAAAAATATAGTAAATTTCTTAGACCATAAAGCACTCTATTTTCTGATCAAAAGCTATCATTGTATTCATTGTGCTATTTTATGTGCTTACATTCAACCAAACTGAAAGTTTTTATTATAACCTCTACAGCGAACAGAAGTTGTGGACGATGCATCATGGGTTATGGGCTCTGTTAACATTTTCTACTTACATCTGAAAATAGTGTAGAGCAAAGCTAAAGCATCCAACAGCACACGCAATAGTGCTCATTTTAGACATATAATGAAATGTTTAATCAACATGAAAAACAACAAAAGCAATGACATCACAAAAATATCGCTTGACCTCTGTATGATGCATTTGGCATAAGAGAAATAATAAGTTGTTCCTAGAACCACACAACCGATGTCAAGAAATTCAACAAATAGCATAAAGCACTGCAAATAAGTAACAAAGAGGGCCACCTACTTTACTATGATAAAAAAGTTCCCGATGCAATATAGAAATTACCATATATTCAGTAGGATGTTATAACATTAGCTTCATGGCTTTCATTACCACCATATTACTTAACCACAAATTACATAGGTGACCAAAATACCAAATGGACTGCAATCTAACAAAAATAGAACTACACAAGTGAACAAAGCCAGACATCAAATTGAGTAAGATTTAAGGTTAAAGAGTCTAATTTAAAGTGCAATTTGATTAAATAAATAAATAAAGCATGATATGCCTATTGAGCCAGAAATAGCATCACTAGAATAGTAGGTATAACAATATAGAAGAATATGATCAAGTCTAATAGAATTAATATCCAAAATCATAATACAGGAATATAAACAAGTTCAACAGTTAAGATTTAACAGTTACATTGTGTGAATTGATGCATATGTTCAATCTAATAGATGCATTCATCTTATTGGTCTACATCGTCATAAACTAACAAGAAAGTTATTTGACTTGATTACAACAGTTACAACTCGAATAAAATATATTTTCTTCTACCTGAAGAAATATATTTTGATTATATACGCTAATGACCACAACTAGAGTGGTGAGGTTTTAGAATGATTTAGAAACTTCGGGTCGTAATCTATTGGTATAATTAACTATGTTTAAAAAAAAGATTACATATTCTATCGCGTTTGCTAAATAAAGGAATATCAATTAAAAGGCATCATAAATACGTCTCTGAGTTTCGCTGATTTACAGTAATAAAAAAAGTTCTGAACATAAAATGACTCGTTGAGCATGAGAGATGAGCGCAGACCTCAACTTGGAAGAAAGACGGTAGGCTGAAACTAATATTACCACAGAAACAGTGAGATTTTAAAAAAATTGGTGCTTAAAAAAATGCAACAAAGGTTTGATTTTGAAAATTAGATAAATCAAATTAGATCCATAAAGTACAAAAAGATGTATTGCTTCCGGCTTACATACTTCAAATGTTTGGCAACAATTTTTTGTCACTTGCGTATAAATCTTTGCATCTAATTTGCATATAAATGTATTTTGACTTGATAGACTATTCCTTAAACCAAACGATCTAGATAGAAAATCCAATCAAATTTCTTAAACAAATCAAGCGTAATTGACAATAAGAAGTGAAATCAAAGCTACCTCCTTGCCCATTCGAAGAATAAGATAAGGATCGCTGCTTCTAACATCACGAACATCGAGATTCACTCCTCTTATTACTCATCGCAAAAATATCCAAATAGTTCCAACCGAATTCAATCTACAAATTGGAAACAAATCTGAAGAAAAAAACCCTAAATTGGATTCAAAGAGGAAATGATCAATTTTAATTTTACATACATAAACCGCTCTCTAAAACAACATACGAATTCAACTACTGCAAAACTATTTGATTTAAGAAATAACTACTTAAGATATTGATCGAGGCAGACAGCGAAACCCAGCTATTGATTGAGGCAGAGAACCTCACCCTGATATTGATTGAGGTGAATACTAAAACCCTGATATTGGTTGAGGTGGAGAACGACACCCTGATATTGATTGACGTAAATGAAACCCTGATATTGATTGCGAGCGGTGAAACCCTAGCTTGATGGAGAAAGAGACGTGAAAAGTAAAACGAGGAATGAAAGAACCGTGATAGATGTTTTAAGTACAAAAGTACGTAAATTAAAAATTTATCCTAATCATTTTAAATTTATTAGGAAATCACCAAATTTAGTCACGGTAATAACTGTTCTAAATGGTTGTAACGGAAATAACCGTAATAAATTGGTAACGGTTATAACTGTTAGAAATTTGAAGCGGAAAAGTGTTACAAAATGGACTGTTTGGTGTAGTGTATCTTTTTCATTATCCTAAACCCATTTAGAAAAAATCTTTCGTTTCGAGTGGAAGCACAAACCACTTTCCTTGTCGAACCATATTACAACATTCTTACACCAGAAGAATTTTATACCTTCGGCTAATTTTCAGAAAACTATATAGCAATGCACCTGGCACCGATAGATCAAAATGGATGGCTAGTACAAATTTCTTCCTAAGGCTCGAAATAGGGAATAGAGCGAATAGTGTGGCAGGGAAGGTTAGAGGGGCGTAGGAGGAAGAATTTAGGATAGGCATGTGAGGAGGTGACAGCTGAGGGCTGGGGATGGGAGACAAAGGAGAAGTGTCGGTGGAGGACTCAGCCAAAGTGACAGAGATTAAGTAAGAGGGACAGAAGGAAACCGAAGCTTTAGAATGAAGAGCCTCTTTGATGTACCATAGCCTAGTTGGAGGCCTAGGGAAGGGGATTTTAGGGGGAAGGTTATCTGGAGTGACATCGGAGAGAGGGTAAGATGATGATATATGCCCAAAAGAGTGGCAGATATTGCATATAGGAGGTTTTCACTAATATGAAACATCAATGTAAGCTTACCTATCTTCGTCAAGGAAGATGAGAATGCTAGTAGTCAACTATCATGAGGGGTAACCTCAATCAGGGCTTTGGCATAAGGGAGGAGTTGTTTATGCTCAGTGGAAATATCAAAACAAATCAACTGGCCAATATGATGGGCAATCTAATTAACTCCCACGAGATATTTGAAAATTGATGGAATATTTGAAATATTGTCGCAAACGGGGATAGAAAGAACTTGCTCATGGGCTTTGTCAATAGTAGGTGTTAATCGATGAGTTTTCTATCGGTTTAGAAAATCGCCGAAAAATTATGTTATAAATTTAACCGCAAGCGCACAACGTACAATTCTAGTATGTGGCGAGTACGGGTCGATCCGCAGGGAATTGAAATGATTTAAAAATTCTACTCAATCAAATTAAACCAAACTTGAGATTGTTTTCAAGTAAAAAAATGTAAAACTAGCAAGAACAAAGTGAATGGAAATATGAGATAAGAAAACAATTTAGAGGCAAATCCACTCTCATATTTTTACATAAATCAACACATAAACAATCTATGGTCTCTTTATTTTGATCTTAAGTGGAATTAGTGATCTATTTATCATAAGTATGGTATATTTATGTTATTAACTAACATAGCTTAAACCATCAAACTATAATACAACAACTGAAACCACTTATCAATTGTAATGAAAATGAAGTCAAAGTAAAAGCTATTTTATGTATGATATATTTACTATTTTATTTAGTAACATAGATCATTAAATTTTGATTCTACTTTAATTTCATAATCAAAAATCAATTAGTAAAATGATGATGTAAATTCTATTTATATTTGAGTAAGAATAGCCTATATGTGAATACAACATAGGCTACCAAATTCACTAATAAACTTACATCAGTCATCCACATTTTCATTAAGCATAAAAGAGATCATAAATCACACAATATGTTGAATTTGCATAATTTTAGAGAGCTTCATTACCCTTAAATTGAAGGGATTTAGCTATTCATTTGTGTTATCATTTCAACACATGTAAATTTCAATATAGAAAATAAAAGGAAAGTGCAAGCTAATGAAAATAAAAATGAACTAACTACTTGCATAAAATAAAACTAAGCTACTAACATGAAATGAAAAAGAGCATGTGAATAGAAAATGAGCATAAAATAAAATAAAATAAAAGAAGAAATAGAAGAAGAAGAAGAAGAGGCTTAGGAAGCCATTTTATTTCTCATTTGATTTGAGGCTACAACTTGCATAATATGATAAGTGGATAAAAGTTTCATTACATAAACATAAGAGAGCTATTTATACATGCCTAAAACCCTGATCCATATTTTAGGAGACTACTCAAAATACCTCTTAGGAAGTGTGACCACCAAGTTATCATTAGTATGAATTAATCCTCCATTAAGTGTGCATGTGTTTTTAATCCCCACTAACTTGTGCATTAGCTCCTAATTGTAGATTATGGAAAGTGCGTAGGTGGGGTCCTCAATGATTTCATGAATTCTTTTATTTCTTCATTCATTTGTCCTCCTTCACTTGTGCATACATAAATATATAAAGGCTTCATCCATTTTCCATTCAAATTACTATAAATAAAAATAAAATGTGCAAGTGAATATTCTCAAAATTAATATACGCACAAAATTACCATTTTGCCCCTAAATGAAGATGGATGAATGATGATTTGATGAAATTTGGATTTTGCTAAACATATGTAAAAATGCCCAATTATGACATTTATTTAAATAAAAGTAGATTAAATATGAAAGTAAAAATATGCACATTTACGTGCACATCAAATACCCTCACACTTATCTTTTTATTCGTCCTCGAATAAAGAAAAACTAAGATAAATCCGTTTCGTAGGAGTCACGATTGCATTGAGCGTATGCAACAAGCCATTAAACCTCTAGGTGTCCCTAGTAGGACGACTGTTGTCTCATGAGGGTTTTCAGCGGATACTACCCACAAAATCCAAATGCAACATGAAAAATTCCTAAATGCGATATTTATTTACAAAGATATGAATGCAAGTTTTTGAAAATATTTACAAATGGAGAATTTACTTTTAAATTCACACAATATAGTTAAATATAAGTTTTGGTCATTATCAAGAAATTTAAGTCCTTTTACTCATCAAAACATTCAATAAAAATTAAGTTAACATCACAATTAGACTCGAGTTTGGCTAGTTGTTTCGGTTGATAACATAGTGCAACTATGAAATGGATCCTTAGTTGATTATCAAAGTTTTTCAAAATGGTATTTTTATTTCTTTTGAATAACAAATCAAATCAAATAAGTGAAAATAGTGCTTGGATTTCAATTGCTTGCTCTCTTTTTTGAAAAGTACTAACATTATTATTATTTGCACACCTAACTCAAATAAACTGAGGCCAGATATACTGATCATACACTGACTTTCGGACTTACGTGAGAAGAGTACAGAGCGTGGCGAGCGTACACACTTGCGTATGAACACATGACTCTAGGTGGTTATTTTTATTAAATTTATTTACATACACCTAACTCAGATAAACTGAGGCCGGATATACCGATCTTGCACTGCCTTTCAGGCTTACGTGAGAAGGGTACAGAGCATGGCGAGTGTACACACTTGTGTGTGAACACATGACTCTAGGTGTTTCTTATTTTCACAAAAACCATTTTATTTTTACGTTTTTTTTATGAAGAGAGAGTTTTGCAAAATCATCTTAGCACCACTTAACTTAGAAGATCAAAAACGTTATCGCCTTACTTTAAATCTACCACTCTTTTAAACAAAGATTTCTATTAGGATATACTTTATAATTATCACCCATGAACCTTCCTATATACTAGTTAAACCATAGTTACTTGTAATCAAACTTTATTTTTACTTTTGTTGAGACAAATAAATTTTTGAAAATTTCAATTTAATAACCAAAACATATACTTATCTTATAGTGTTTTTTTCAAAAGTAAATCAAAATGCTAAAAAGAAAATTTATTTTGGGGTTTTTAGTTTTTTTTTAGTTTTGAGTTTTGGAAAGAAGATGCAAAAAAAATAAACCATGAAAAATTAAAAATGAAGATGAGTGTGACGCCCCACCTCTATACCCACGCTAGCCAAGGACACTACGGGGTAATGCCGTCGACTAGTACGGAGAATAAGGACAATTCGGAACACCGACGCAGTACAAACGGTACGTCAAATGAACCGAACTCCATAAAAGAACATCGGACGCTAGTCCATAAAAGAAATGAGACGAAGCTCAAATAAACGAAGTATATCGAAACGTCCGATGAACTTGGTATTCCATACGGACATCATCAAAGAAACAACCACTTGTTGTTTTTGACTAAAGGCATCAGCAATACGATTCCCCCTTCCGGGACATACAAAGAATATCAAGGTCATAAGATGTAAGGAACTTGAGCCAATATTAAGTTCCTTACAAGAAAATAAATATTCCAAAGATTTATGATCGAGGTGGAGAACAAATTTCTCCGCCATAAATAAATGATGATGCCAAACTCTAAAAGCCAAAATAATAGCCGCGAGCACTAGATCATGAGTGGCATACCTAGTCTCGATAGGCTTTAATGGTTTAGAAACATAAGTGATAGCACGTTCGCTTTCGCAAGGGAACGACATCGAAACCAATACGATTAGCATTGGTACAAAAGATAAAATCTTGGTTACCTTCGGGAATCACAAGAATAAGAGTATCGGAAAAGAATTCTTTCAGATAATCTTCTTTCCCGAAAAGCTAAAACTTTCAAAATTACATTTATCTTTATGTAATACTCTTTTCAGAAAAAACTTTTATTTTACAAGTCAATTTACTATGTCTGATTGTCTCATCAAAGCGTTTAGGAGATTCCTATCGATAACGTTGATCAAGCGCATTGACCAGAATTCTTAAAGCACTCAATGGGCAATACAATCACAAAATCATAATCCATATGATAAAAATATCTCTTAGAAGTTTTAAGAATATTCTTTTCTCATTGAAGAACAAAATCCAATTATACTTATAAATAAATCTTATGAAAAAGATTTGCAAAATTTTAAGTTGCTATTTCCATCCAACATCAATAAATACAAAAATGAAGTCATCAAGATCGTAGAATACTCGATTCATAAAATGGATGAAATAAGCTGGACAAACTGAATGACATAATAAGTCATTCATAAGAATCATAACAAGTACGGAATGCGGTAAGTTGAAGGCTAACTTCCGCAACTCGTAGCAAATGAAAACCGGTGGCAAGGTCGAGCTGAAAAGACCTTAACACCACTCAAGATATTGCTTAGGTGATGATCCTAAGACAAACTCAAAAATACCAGAAATTATCAAACTACATGAATGTGAGAAATAATACTTTCCTCATCATGAGGGCTTAAAGAATTTAATGATGCCATCCAATTGGAATCAAAATCACAAAGAAAAATAGAAATCTGCTTAACAGATTGAAAATATCGAAGCTGAATAGTCCACTCGGGACATAGGATATGGCTTCACAATGATTAAGCCAAACCCTTTCACAAAAAAAAAAAATCAATTCCGAGGCCTAAGTAAAAATCGGCTCGGAAAGAAAAATCACATAAATAATTTCGACATCAATAAAAGCAAATTGAGTGTTGCGGATCCACCAACCGGATTCGCAATCCTCAAAGAAGTCATCAAGCCCAGAAATCTTTAAAGAAAAAGAATCACAAGTTCTTTTGATATAAAAATAATGGGATGAAACCCATATCAAAAAGAACTCGAATAAGATAATCACAAAATAAATGTCATCAAGGATAGAATGGATACCTTGACTATCAGAAGAGTTGCTAGGGGCTTGCATAATATTTAGCTTTCTCATGTCCTTGTTCAAAAGTTTGGGACATGCAGATAAAAGATGACCCGGTTTCTTGCAATAGCGACAAGAATGGGGTTTCAGACACATATTTGCATAGTGTTCCTTAGAATTACAATTGTAGCATCCTCCATGATTAGGGATTGGAGTATTTGCTACAAAAGTAGATTGCTTCACTCTCTTATTGGGATTAGGGCTTTTGAACTTAATATGCCTCTTCTTGGAAATCCCAATATCACTAACACTTCCTTTACCAACCTCTTCATATCGAAGAGTGATATCCACAAGCTGATTGAAAGTAACTTCAAGTTTCAAAGGTAAAATCTTTTCGGGGTTCTTACCCAAAGCACAGATAAACCTTTGATTCTTTACAAGATCCAAAAGTTGTTGGGCCGACATAAATACGCCATCCAGAGAAGGACTACTGGATTGACCAGCGCAAGGACTGCCAGAACCAACCATTTCTTTTCTTTAAGAAAGAAAGAAAAGAAGAAGAAAAAGTTATTCTTAGAATGAGTATAAAACAAATTTGATTGATAAAACAAGGAATCATAAAAGAAAATAGGATTGAACGGTACGAAGACACGAATTAAATCCCAAGGCACAACTCCTAAGAAAGACTTAGGACATGATCCTTGCTAGATTATTCTACCTTGTTCCGAAGTTTGGCTCTGATACCAAGCTGTGACGCCCCACCTCTATACCCACGCTAGCCAAGGACACTACGGGGTAATGCTGTCGACTAGCACGGAGAATAAGGCTGTTGAGGAGCGACCATCTGTATAATTGCTTTGTGCGAGTACCGATATGCCAAATAAAAATATAACTTTTCATCTCAAGAGGAAATCCGACATACCGATACAAACTCAAAGCTACTACAAAGTGGCTATATGGACTTCGGAAACAAATATAGAAATAAACATAAGACAAATTAGTCACAGACAATTCATATCACAAATGCGGAAATAGATATGAATATAACACATGAAAGTGTACATCAGAGTAGTGGCCAAATAAGATCCACAATAACACAAAAGAATAGATACAAGTGCAAGGCAAAAGAATATGTATACATCAAGGAGTCTAAATCTCAAATGTATACAACAAAAAACTACTAAACTAGAGTAGTTAGAAAAAAGTCAGAAGATGGCTCCAGATAAGAAGTCATGAGGAAGCACCTGTAAAATCTTAGTCTGACCCGAGTATTATTTAAGAAGAAAATAATAAACGAATCAGTTTAGCTATAAATATCAGATAAAGTGATATAGAATAAGAGATATGACAAAAATGTATGATAACCATAAAGTCATACTGTGATAAGTATCTAATCGAAAATCAATCCAAAGATTAATCAATATCACAAGAATCTTCTCAAAGATTAAAAGAATGTCATATTCTTAATTTAATTCACCAAGCCACAATAAATGACATACATATCAATGCCAACTGAAAAAGGTGGTGAAACATAAATCCCAGAAATCAATAATTAGAAATCCAGAAATCACAAGAAAGATGATGGCCAATCCCATAAACTGAACATCGACGCACCTAGAAAGATACGCCCCATGTAAAGTCTAGCATCGATGCACCTAGAAAGATGCACCCCATGCAAAGTTGAACATCGACGCACCTAGAAAGATACGCCCCATGCTCTAGCATCGACGCACCTAGAAAGATACGCCCCATGCATAAATAAACATCGACGCACCTAGAAAGATACGCCCCATGCTCTAGCATCGACGCACCTAGAAAGATACGCCCCATGCATAAATAAACATCGACGCACCTAGAAAGATACGCCCCATGTAATGTCTAACATCGATGCACCTAGAAAGATACACCCAATGCAAAGCCGAACATCGATGCACCTAAAAAGTGACTTTTCGGACTAAAATCCGACAAATGATAAAATATTTTGAATGAAATATTTAAATATAAAATCGATAAATATGCGGGTTGTTACAATGAGACTCCCCCCACACTTAATTTTGACTGTGTCCCCACAGTCAATGCATGATATAATGAGTGTAACGGGGAAAAGAATATGTACATATTTACAAAAGAGGGTTAACATTTCTTACTAGACGTAGTATAGCTCATGAAGAATCATGAGCTCCTTCTCTTGATTACTTGGCAATTCCAAGTATGGTTTCAAGTGATGAACATTGACTTTGAAATTTTTTCCATCCCTGGGGTTTTGTATTTCTATGGCACCGTGTGGAAAAACAGTTTGTACGACAAATGGTCCAGTCCATCTCGATTTTAGTTTCCCAAGGAATAAGTGAAGTCTATAGTCATACAAAAAAACTTTTTGGTTTGGCGAAAACGTTTTTTCTTAGGATAGACTTGTCATGAGAAAAAAATTCTTCTTTCTTTGTAATTTTTTTCGTTTTCATACGCGTCGTTCCTAAGTTCTTCTAATTCATTAATTTGCAATTTTCTGTTTTCGCCACCTATTTCAAGATCAAAGTTTAAGTTCTTAATTACTCACAACGCTTTATGTTTGAGTTCAACTGGTAAATGGCGCGCTTTCCCATAACTAAACGAAATGGAGATATCCCAAGGTTAGTTTTAAAAGCGGTATGGTAAGCCCAAAGCACCTCAGTCAATTTCTGAGACCAATCTTTTCGATTTTTACTAACGGTTTTCTCCAAAATTTGTTTTATTTGTCGATTTGAAACTTCAACTTGACCACAAGTTCGAGGATGATATGGAGTGGATAACTTGTGGGTTATCGAGTATTTCTTCATTAGAGTTTCAAATGATCGATTGCAAAAATGGGTTTCGTTATCGCTTATTATTGTGCGAGGTGCTCCGAACCTCGAAAAGATGTTTTCTTTAAGGAATTTCACAACAACTTTATG
The DNA here is from genome assembly GCA_030737815.1 of Allium fistulosum. Lineage (NCBI taxonomy): Eukaryota > Viridiplantae > Streptophyta > Magnoliopsida > Asparagales > Amaryllidaceae > Allium > Allium fistulosum. The sequence continues at coordinate 871,485,656 of CM060903.1, read as the reverse complement.
GTCATTTGTTTTACACGGAATTGCCTCGACCCATTTGGAGACATAATCAACGACAAGCAGAATGTACAAATTTCCAAATGAATTGGAAAATGGTCCTATAAAATCAATACCCCAAACGCCAAAGATTTCGATCATAAGAATGGGGTTCAAAAGCATCATGTTTCGTCAAGAGATTCTTCCTACCATTTGGCAGTGATCGCAAGTTTTACAAAATTTGAATGAGTCTTTGAAAAGAGTGGGCCAGTAAAAGCCACATTGAAGTATTTTTTCAGTAGTTTTTCGAGGACCAAAATGTCCATCGCACGCTTGATCATGACAAAATGAAAGAACACTTTTGATTTCACAATCCGGGATGCAATGTTGAATGATTTGGTGGAACGGTATTTAAACAACTATGGATCATCCCAATAGAAATATTTGACTTGGGAAAGAAATTTATATTTATCTTGTTTCGACCAAAATGAAGGAGTTTCCTTAGTGACTAAATAGTTAACTATGTCGGCATATCAGGGATCGACAGAAACAGAAAGAAGTTGTTCATCAGGAAATTTCTCATTGATTGGTAAAGAAGATGGGCGTTTGGAAGACGCGACAAAGATCAGCGATGACATTGTCATATCCTTTTTTGTCTTTGATCATAAGGTCGATTTCTTGGAGAAAAAGGATCCAACGGATCAAACGAGACTTAGCATCCTTTTTAGCGAAAAGGTACCTAACAGCGAAGTGGTCAGTATAAACCGTAATGTGTGAGCCAATCAATAAGGTCGAAATTTTTCAAGCGCAAAGACTACTACTAGAAGCTCTTTTTCAGTGGTTTTGTAATTGAGTTGAGCATCATTTAGAGTCATACTAGCATAGTAGATGACATGAATAATTTTGTTGATCGTTGTCCTAAGACAGCTCCAACTGCAAAGTTAGAAGCATCACACATTATTTCAAAAGGAAGATCCCAATTAGGTGAGCAAATGATGGGAGCGAAAATGAGTTTGTTTTTTAGACGTTCGAAAGCAGAAACACGGTCAGAATTAAAGTTGAAAGGAACGTCATTTCCAAGAAGAGTCGTAAGAGGTCGAGCAATTTTACTGAAATCCTTCACAAAACGTCGATAAAAATCAGCGTGTTCCAGGAATGAACAATGTCCTTGACAGATTTGGGAATGGGTAGATTCGCAATTACATCAACTTTCGCTTTATCTACCTCAATGCCTTTGTTTGAAATGACATGTCCAAGGACAATGCTGTGTTTGACCATGAAATGGCATTTTTCCCAATTTAACGTTAAGTGTTTGTCCTTGCATCGTTTAAGAACCAACTCAAGATGGTGTAAGCACTCGGAAAAGGAATTTCCAAAGATGGAGAAATCGTCCATAAACACTTCAAGAAAACATTCGATCATATCGAAAAAGATGCTGACCATGCATCTTTGAAACGTAGCAGGAGCGTTGCAAAGGCTAAACGGCATACGTCGATAAGCAAAAGTGCCAAAGGGACATGTGAAAGTCGTTTTCTCTTGATCTTCGGGAGCGATTGGAATTTGGTTAGAGCCGGAATAACCATCAAGAAAGTAATAAAATTCGTGGCCGGCTAAACGTTCAAGCATTTGGTCGATGGAAGGAAGAGGTAAATGATCCTTACGTGTTGCAGCATTTAGTTTTTGGTAATTAATGCAAACATGCAAATCCATGTTAGTATGAGTGGGAATGAGTCCGTCTGAGTCGTTCTTAATAACGGTAAGTCCAGACTTTTTAGGCACGACATGGATTGGGCTAACCCATGAACTATCAAAGATTGGATATATGATTCCATTATCGAGAAGTTTGAGAATTTCGTCTCAAACCGCATCCTTCTTTTTTGGGTTAAGCCTTCGTGCGCATCACGAACAGGCTTAGCATCGTCAACTAAATGGATGCGATGTTGAACAAGAGCGGGACTAATTCCCTTTATATCGGTGATCAACCAGCAATTGCTTCTATGTTTTTCGACAGAATTGAAAGAAGGGAAGCTTCTTGATCAAGAGAGAGAGTTGAAGAGATTATGGTGGGAAACATTTCATTGTCACCTAAGTATGCGTACTTCAGGTGATCGGGAAGGGGTTTAAGGTCCAACATCGGGGGTTGCTCAATCAAAGGGTTAGGTTGAAGATCTAACTCCATAGTGAGAGGTTCAAATGGAAGCGCAATTTCAAAATCGTTAGGCTCATCTTGAAACAGTTGTTCGTATTCGGTTTCGCGTTCGTGACTTAAGTCAACTGTTTCGTTATGAAATTTTCTTGAATGAAGCTAACTTCCAACATTTGGTCATGTGGTTCGTTCGGTTGATTTTCAAGATTGAAAATGTTAAGATCCAAAGTCATGTTTCCAAAAGAAATTTTCATCGAACCGTTTCAACAATTTATTAAAGCATTCGAAGTAGCCAAGAAAGGTTAACCTAAAATTAATGGAATTTGACTCATCGGATTATTCACAGGTTGAGTCTGCAAAACGATGAAATCAACGAGGAATATGAATTGACCAATTTTGATGAGTATGTCCTCGATTTCTCCCACGGGTTTCTTTATCGAACGATCGGCAAATTGAAGAGTTACTTTCGTTGGTTTAAGTTCACTCGAGCCAAGTTGCTGGTAAACAAAATAAGGAATCAAATTGACACTCGCACCCGAATCGAGTAAGCATTTATTAATCGTTTTGTCTCCTATCATGCATGAGATCGTCGGACATCCAGGGTCTTTGTATTTAATGGGAATTGATTGGGACAATACTTCGCTAAGTAAGGCGGCTAAGAAAACTTTCTTCGGTACATGAATATGGCGGTTTTGGGTACACAAGTCCGTGAGAAATTTAGCGTAAGTTGGGACTTACTGAATGATATCGAGAAGCGGGATGTTAACTTTCACTTGTTTAAAAAAATTCAACATCTTGTCCATTTGGTCAGAGTGTTTCTTGGGTCAAAGACAATGTGGAAATGGAACACGATACTCAGTAGGTGGGTCTACTTGAGTAGAAGAAGAATTTGGATTGGAGTTTGATTCAATGTTTGGCTCAATGTTTTGTTCCGATTCATTTGTTGTTTTAGAAGTGTCGAGAGAAGTTTCCGGTAAATCGTTTGGATTAACAACTTGATTACCGATTTGTTTTCCGGAATGCAAAGTTGTGATAGCATTCATTTGGGTTACGTTGATGTCTTGAAAAACATGGGCTTGATTTGAATTCATATTTTGATTTTTGGGATTTGGAACTGGCTGACTTGGGAATGTGCCTCATTCATGTTCACTCACAGACGTTGCTAATTAACTCATTTTTATTTCAAGTTTAGCAATAGATTGGCTCATGTTTTGCATATATGAGGTTAATAAATTTTGCAAATTGTTGTTTGATTGGAGGCTTTGAGTAGTTTCTTTAGCTAACGTTTCAAGACTTTTGTCAAGTGAACTTAATCGTTTATCATCTTAGGGAGAGGGAGCAAAAGATTGTTGCAGTTGATTTTAAGACGGACCCACAAAATTTTGTTGAAAATGATTGGGCTGAAAGGGAATATTCGAAGCATTATTTGGGAATGCTTGAAAATTGGGACGAACCAAATTCGTGTTGGACTTATTTTGGGTCCAAGAAAAGTTCGGATGATTTCTCCAACCAGGATTGTACATTGTAGAAAACGGGTCATTTTTACCTTATTGAAAGCATTGAGTTGTTCGACCGAATTAGGGCACGGATCGGCTATATGATTAGGACCGTTACATTTATAACACATGGGTTGGAAATCTTGGTTCATTTGGTTTAATGAGAATACTTGTCGAATTTATTAATCATTGCATCAATTTTAGCTTCCAAAGCCAAAGATGATCCTATCGAGTGTGCGCACGATCGTGAGTAAGTTGATTTTTCGTTAGAACGTTCCCATTAGGACGTTTTTTTGGCCAAGTTTTCAAGAAATTGCCAAGCATCGTCGTGATGTTGGGCAAGAAATTTCCTTGGCACATCGATTCAAGCATGGTTCGTGAGCTGTTTTTAAATCCATCGTATAAGATTTGGCAAAGAGTACATTTTTCGAAGTTATAGTGTGGAAATTCTATCAAAAGCTCATTAAATCTTTTAAAATATTTTTCAAATGGTTCGCCCTTGAATTGATGAAAATCTACGATTTCGTTTTGGATTTTAGTTATTTTTTCCAAGGGGTAGAACTTTTTTAAGAAAACCTTAAAGAATTCTTCCCAAGTTTTAATCGAGTTTGAGGGTAAGCTGTACAACCATTTTTTTAGCATAATTGGTAAGAGCGAATGGAATTAATCGGAGTTTGATTCCGTCATCAGAAAGTTGTTGGAGTTTAATGGTTGTGCAAACTTGCTCGAATTTCGTTAAGAAAATGTAAGGGTCATCGTGCTCAAAATTGCCAAATTTCGGAAGCGTGGCAATATGCTTTGAATGAATTTTGAAATGGTTACCCGTGGGGGCGGGTAACATGATACAAGAAGGAATAGAAACTCTATCGGGAAAGATCCTATCCATAAGAGTTCGAGGGGCGTTCTCGTTGACCATTTCAGGAGGATCGTTTATTTGAGCTAAACGATTAGTTGTTGAGTCACGAGTCCAACGATTTGTTATTGTGTCACGAGTCCAAGTACTCATGCACAATTAAAATTCGAGAAAAGAAAGAAGTTAGAATCGAATTTAAGAAAAAGAAGCAAGGTTTAGAAAATGAAGTGAAAAATTGTTTGTTTTTTTTAAAGGAAAAATATTTACCAAAAGGAATTTATTTTTAAAAAGGGAAATTTGAATTATTATTCTTTATTTTTGGATTTTCAAATTTTTTTTATATGTTTTTGCTTTTCTTTGAAAATATTATTTCTTTTTTTTTAAAGGAAACTAACTCAAAAATTAAATTTTCATTTTTGATTTTGAAAAAATTTCAAAGGAAAAGATTTAAAAGGATTTTTTTTTATTTTGGATTAAACAAGAATTAAGTTAAGTAAAATGTACAATTTTTTTAGTTTTAGATTTTAGTTTTATTTTAAATATGCCAATGACTTAATTACAAATTTTCCATCCTTAGTAGCTCCTAACCCAAAATTGTATAATCACACTTTGTCTTAATCCAACAAAATATTTCTTAACCAAGTAAAGGGCAGGAGTTATCGGTGCACCACGAATCACCGCAGTAATGCAACCGAAGGTTTAAGTACCTTCAAAGAAACAATCAGTATAATATTTACGAATCACCGTAATATTTATAACTTATTATTGCTCTGTCGTAGCTTAGATACCAAGAAATAAAATTGTTCAAAGAAGACAACTAGTCAAGATACAATCAAGCCCTAGGTGAGCTCGTGACTCCCTTAAGTCTGAAGTTTAACCATTATTATTAGTCAATTTCTAAGATGAAATGCAATTTGTGGGCCAAGGAAGGGGTGATGAAATCCCCCACCTTATATGGATTGGGGTGTTGCCCTTAGAAAAGAAAATAAGATGGTATGAATGCAAAACAGAAATTAAATGTGAATTAATAATGCAACTATAAATGAATTTTTTTTTTTGTTTTTGAATTTTTGAATATATATATATAAATGCAAATGCAAGAAACAACAATGCAATTAAAATAAAACTGGAGATTAGAACATGATACCAAAGCGTGCAGAATTATTAGCAATTTATATATATGTATATATATTTTTTTAAAGCAGCAATTTTTTTAAGCAAGCAATTTCGCAAGCAAAGCGAACTAATAAGCGATTCTTCCTTTTAAATTTCTACTTTTACAACCTGAAACTAAAAACAAGATATATACAGTTTTTTATGTATATATATATATATCAAAGAAGAAACTAAAACAAATGAAAAACAAAACAAATGAAACTAAAACAAATAGAAACAACTTGTTGTTTGTTTGTTTGTTTGTTTTTATTAAGATAAGATGGGGAAAAAAGGAAAATGGAGAAAAAAAAATTACTTACCTGTCCAAAAAAATAAACAAACCTACCCGGCCCAAACACAACCAGTTTCAACAAAATCGCTTTTTCCAACAAAATAGTATATAGAAGAAAAATAACTTCCCAGCCCAAACAAACAAAATTACTTCCCCATTCTTTCTTTAAAAACAAAAAAAATCGAAAACAAAGAGACTCAGACTTGCGAATCGCAAAATAAAAAAAACAAAAAGTTCACTTGAGAAAAGAGTCTGAGTCTGTCTTGGGTTCGCGAATCGCGGGTTCGTTTTGCTGAAGGTTGCGCTTTATGGTTGAAGACAAGGAGTTTGTTGCTTGCGGTTGTCGCGATTTGGGTATTGGGTTGGTGAATCGAGTTGTGGAGATTATGATGGTTGTTGTTCTTGTTAACGGTGAGGATATGGTTGCGGTTGGAGTTGGGTTCGGGTTGTACTTCAGGTGATCGTAGTTGGTCGCGATTATTATTATTTTGGGAGATCGCGAATTGAAATTGGGGATGGTATGAAGTGGCAAGTCTCAGTGGGAATTGCGTGATTGTTTGGTCAGACATAGGAAGTTAAAGGCAGTGGAGAGAGGAGGAACTTGGAAAAGGAAGTTGTGCTTAATGACAGTGGAGTTGATGCTGCTCAGTGATCTTGTATGTTGTATGTGGGTTGAAAGTGTTGCTGCAGTTGTGTGGTGGCAGCAGGGTGGCTGCAGAGGTAAACTAGAAGGCAGTAGCAGTGGGGAATAGTGTTGAATTGGATATGGTATATGGTTGGAGCAGAAGTTGATGATAATGAAGTGGATGGCAAGGAGGATGAAAATGCACAGAGATGAAGTGGATGGTAATGAAAATGCATAGTGAATTTAGTTGATGTGTGCAGGTAGAAGAATTGCTGTTTGGAGATGGAAGTGTTTGAAAGAGGAGTGAAATTTGTTTGGATGGTGGAGTTGATTAAATGGAGATGGAATGAAGTGTATATTGAAGTTTGTATATGAATGTAAAAAGGAGATGATGGATGGTAGGAGGTAGGAGGCTGAAGTTTAGTATGCAGTGGGGTAGTAGGAGATGTTGATGTAGTGTGATCGGTTGGTTGAAGTGGTGAAAGCTGCTGGGTTGTTAGGCTGTGTTGTGGTGAAGGAAGGTTGGGCAGTGATGTTTGATCTGTGATGATGAGGTAGGAGGTTGATCAGTTGCAGTGGGTATGGTCAGGTGAAGGAGGTAGGCAGTGAATAGAAAGGCTGTGATGTAGGAGGATGGTAGTGTGGTTTATGCACGGTGAAGGGATGATGTAGCAATGTTGTTTTGGGGATGTTATGCAATGGTTAGCTGATATTTGAATGGCAGGTTGGTGATAGGTGAAGAAGTGATGTCAGTTGGTAGTTGTTCAGTGTGTATGGTTGATCATTTTGATGGTTGTGGAGTGAAGTATTGTTGGATGGGTAGGGATTAGTTTGTATGCACTGGTGTGCAGGGGTTATTGTCGTATGCTATGGTTTGTATGAAGACAGTGAGTTATGAAATGGTGAGGTATGACAGTGGATGGTAACTGTGGAGTGTTTATGTTTCAGTGAAGTATGATAGTGAGGTGGAGTGTTTCAGTTAAGTATGGCCAGAGGTAGAGACAGTGGGCGGTATGGTTGATGTATGAATTTGATGAAGAGGAGTATGCAGCAATGTTTTAAAGCAGTGCATAGGAAAGGGGACTGTGGAAGGCAGAGAAGTGAATTGAAGTGGAAGAGGAAATGAATAGATGTGCGGTGGGACAGGAATAAATTGAAGGCAGTGAGGCAAGAATGTGCAGATATGCACTGCAGCACTGTAACAGTAACAGTGAAGTGCAACTCTTGTATATGCAATGTAAACTCAATGCTATGTAAAATAGAAACTGTAAATTGTAAAAGAAAATGACATGGACTATATATATATTGTTTTGAAAAGAATTATATATATATATATATATATTTGAATAGAAAAGCAAATAGAAAAGCAACAAGCACACAAATCAAATGAAAGCAAAAATCACACAACACAAAATATTTAAAAAAAAATTGCAAATCAACACACAAGATTAACACACAATAAAATCAAACAAAAATAATTCAAAGAATAGAAATAAAATCTAATTGCAATTCTCAGCAATGGTGCCAAAAACTTGTTAATCGACGAGTTTTCTACCGGTTTAGAAAATCACCGAAAAGTTATGTGATAAATTTAACCGCAAGCGCACGGCGTACAATTCTAGTACGTGGCGAGTACGAGTCGATCCGCAGGGAATTGAAATGATTTAAAAATTCAGCTCAATCAAATTAAACCAAACTTGAGATGGTTTTTAAGCTTATAAAAATTGTAAAACTAGCTAGATCAAAGTGAATGGAAATATGAGATTAGAAAACAATTTAAAGGCAAATCCACTCTCATATTTTTACTTAAATCAACACACAAACAATCTATGATCTCTCTATTTTGATCTTAAGTGGAATTAGTGATGTATTTATCATAAGTATTGTGACACCCCGCACCTTTAGGCACCTCGAAAATCGGACATGACTAGAAGCATGGGTTGTCGGGTGAAATAAAAATCCATAACATAGCACAGAGACTAAGGCAACTGCATAAAATGATTAAAATATTACAGCGGAAGAAAACTTTCACTAATTATAAATTAATAGCAAAATAGCTTCATTAAAAACAACATTATCCCAAATTTATTTCTAAAACCAAAAGTACCAAGTAGTCTCCTTCAAAACATAAAACATAACAAAGTTCACAATATAGGTCCCCATATATAGAGTAAAGTACGGAAAAGAGAAACGAAGTACATGAAACAAAAGAAACAAAAGCTGAAGACAACAGCTGCTCCAATGACCCTCCAAGCTGCAAAGAACTGCAACCTAGACCTGCCCTCCTGTGATTTGGGGAAAATAGGAAAAATGGGAATGGGTCAGACATAAATTCTAGTGAATGAGAAATAAAATGAAGCAGAAAGAATAAAACAGTTTAATTCCAGGTCTTCCCCGGATATCGCAGAGGGTGAATAATATAATGCGGTGAATCCTTCTTAGATACAGTTCCTAAGAAGCCAAAGTCCGTGGTCACTCTAGGGAAGTCAACCATGCAGTAATACTAAACGTCGATCGGCCTGTCAGACCTGCTGTCCTTACCTATCCACGTGCTACAGCGTGAAAGTCATGCTCTTCACCCGTGCACTGTGACTAAATGCCTCTTACATCTGACCGGCGCCGACTCAAAAACAACCTCGCAGGACCCCGAAGTTGCGCTCAGGCTCTGCCAAACTGGACTCCTATCCTCCTATCTCTTCGGTCACCAATGTGGACTTGCCCCTATCAAAAGTGTCGGTCCTCCGAAAGAGCGCCCACAGCTGGGTCGGCTGCGCAAAATCCTCCAACGATCTGCCTAAAGAAGCCTACGTCGGAGCACACTTGTCATGTTCCGTCCGCGTCGATCTGCCTGAAGAAGCCTACGATTGCGGATGCTATCTATCCTACGTACTGGCAACCTATGAAAGGTAACAAACATCCTTGCGAACATATTTGCCCGCTCCTAGTAGGTATGGCCAAAACTATATTTTGTTCTTAACTGCATAAAACACCTATCCAGACCTTTACAAGGTCTGCCTACCAAATCGCTTCCAGATTAATTAATTTTACCGTTATAATTCACATACTGTTTATTTCTATTAATCTGCTTTAGGCCATTCTTACATCCGATTTGGTTATTTCACAATTTCCCTTTTTCTTACATAAATGGTACTTTAATTTCACGTCCGTTCAGTCCGTATGGTTTGTCTGTAATTGTTATGCCATTTTGTTACAGATTTACACTAGCCTTTAGAGTCCATTTAATTTACATTTTTTTCCACCCTAATTTACGTTCTCCTTTTAGAGATTTAATCTGTACAAAAATTTTATCCAATAGCCAAAAACCATTTAATTACACAAAATTCCACTTTTACATTTTTAGGCCACATATGAAACAAACAATTATACCAATTAGACTTCCCAATTTTGTTCCAAAACCATATTCAAAATTATGTAATTATATCAATCAAAACCATAATTTTATTCAAGTAACATATTCTAAATTTATTCAACTAACATGTTCTACCATTAGAAATTGAATAACAATTCTAATTCAATTTAATTAAACCAATCTTATTTAAGCCATGAAACGTGAATAACAATTTGTTTGTTCCAAATTCCAACCCAAACATGAATTAGAATTGAGAAGTGGAAGAAGAAGAAGAAGTTGCAATAATTTACATCTATTCTCAATTAATAACAGAAATTAATTCATATTAACGTGCCAGAAAAGAACTGAAACTGAACTACTTTATTTTTCTGTTTCATATTAATTCCCACTCACCTGGCACTTGAGCTTGCATAAATTTGAAAAAACTTTGCTTTAATCTTTCTCCCTTTGATTCTTCTAAATTCCCCAAATTGCTTGAATATATATAGATAATTTAATTTGGTAGAGATTTGTTTATTTAGTAGAGAAAAGGAGGAAGAATAATACACATTAAATTTTACTATAGAATTATGGCGACGACTGAATAAGAGATTAGGTTTAGGTTAGATGGTTTATTTATAGATTGTTTGAGTGAATATAATCCATTAGATTATTTTAGATTAAATCTGGTTCTTTCATACACTTAATGGTTATCCATTCTAGCCCACACACATCACTCAACCAATAAAATTTAGCCATCTCGTCCTATTACATCACTGGAGCGAATATGAAGCCGCCACATGTCATAAACAACGCTGAAATACATAGGAAAATCGCTGGAAATGAACCAGCTAAAAAAACATCACTCCAGATTTTGGTCGACAACGGGACTTGATCCCTGGTCATTAAGGAAGTCAACATGCGCCTTTACCACTATACCAAATGCGCTTTTAATTTCTTTTTAATTATATTTCCCGTAAAATATCAAGATGTTACATTCTCCCCCCACCCCTCCCCCCCCTTAAAGGATTTCGTCCCTGAAATCTCTAAAGACGGAAGAACGTAATTAACAACCAGCATCCAAGAACTACATCCATCTACTCAACCATCATCCATTTCTACCATTGTCCTTATTTTTAACTAATGCAATTTATGATTTATGCAAGGTGAAATGCATATGAACTTACCTAATGCAAAAAGGTAGTCGGTCTACTGATTCAGCTGACCTCCTGTAATGCAAGTATGCTTATGCCATGCAACCAAATGTATGCAATTACCCCAGTACAATTGATAATTCTATATGCATATTTCAATCATTCACCCAAATGCACCATCCATATGCAACATCCATTTATATGCACATACACACACACACACACAACCATGTGCAAATGCAATAGATAACAGGCACGCATATGCTGGTGTGTGTACCTAATTGGCCGATTATCCTAATAAATATCTATCTAGTGCATGCAATGCATCCATTGGTATCCACTTGCAATCATTTTCATCCATCAAACATAACATGCCCTAATGACATGTTTACAACCAAGCTACCATCCATAGGTTTCACCTAAAGATTATCGAAAAGACCCTAACTAAGGAAAGATCAAAGATCAAAGATAGGATATTTGAAGTGCACCTTCAAATAGAAAAGGACAAGAAGTTCAAATTCTCTCCTCAGATTCCCATGTGCACTCCTTGGGGTCATCTCCCCACCGAACCTTCACTAGACGAACTTCCTTGTTGCGTAATCTCTTGACGCCGTGTTCCAATATATGGGTGGGTGTACGACGCACAAGTGATTCGCGCTCTACCTCCACTTCCCTTAGCTAATCGGGTTCTACTACTACTGTGGAATCATGTAGACACTTCCTTAGATGTGAAACATGAAAAACATCGTGAACTCCTGCCAAATTATCTGGAAGATCAACTCTGTATGCCACTTTTCCAATCCGTGCGGTAATAAGGAAGGGTCCTACAAATCTCGGTGCCAACTTACCCACTGAGCCAAATCTCATAATGTTTCTCAGAGGAGAAACCTTGACAAAAACCGTATCTCCAACCTTAAACTCCAAATCTGAACGTCTTCTGTCGGCGTATGACTTTTTTCTATCTTGTGTAGTCTTCTACCTCTTGCGAATCAAATCCACCTTCTCGGAAGTTTCCCTTACCAAGTTTGGTCCAAGCAAGATCATATCGATGGTATCCCACCAACAGGCTAGTGATCTACATGGTCTGCCATAGAGGGCCTCAAACGGTGCCATCCCAATGCTTGCTTGATAACTATTATTATACGCAAACTCCACCAAAGGTAGGTGGTCTTCCCAAGAGCCTCCGAAGTCAATAATGCACAATCTGAGCAAATCTTCCAAAACCCTATTTACCCTCTCAGTCTATCCATCTATCTGAGGGTGATATGCCATGCTCAGATTTAATTCCATTCCCAAGGCTTGTTGAAGACTCCTCCAAAACTCGCGGGTGAATAATGGATCTCTGTCGCTCACAAAGCTGGCGGGAACTCCATGAAGCCTAATTATCTCCCTTACATAAAGAGTCGTCAAAGAAGCTGTCATCCTATTACTCTTAATGGGTATAAAATGAGTGCTCTACGTCAATATATCCACAATGACCCAAATGCTCATGTTCCTTCTCCGTGACCTTGGTAATCCATCCACGAAGTCCATAAAGACACTCTCCCATTTCCATAATGGAATATCCAATGGCTGCAACAGTCCTCCTAGTTTCTTCTATTCTGCGTTTACCTTTTGGCAACTGATGCACTTCGATACATACTCCACCACCCTCTTCTTCATTCTGAGCCAATAGAATACCTCTTCACATCCCGGTACATCTTATCACCACCAGGGTGCACTATCATCCTAGAATGATGTGACTCGGCCAACACCGCATCTACTAAATCCTCACTACGGGGAACACAAAGTCTACCATCCCTTCTAAGCCATCCCCTAGTGTCCATGGTATAGCGCCTAAGATGTGGTGATGACTCTCCTCTACCAAGCTTATCTAAAATGTCCTTTAACACTTCGTCCTCACCTTGCCTTGCTCCAATCTGCTCCATCAAAGAAGGCTGGACGTCGAGGGCTGCTAACAATCCCAGAGCTAAATCCAATGGAGGTCTAAAATCAAAGGTAGCAATGTACTCCAAATGCTTCCATTCCAAAAACAGAGGACTTAAAACCACTTTGCGTCTACTCAATGCATCCGCCACTACATTACCCATGCCAGGGGTATAGGAAATCTCAAAGTCATAAGAGGCTAAAAGCTCCATCCATCTTTGCTGTCACAAATTCAAGTCTTTCTGAGAGAATAGATACTTCAAAGACTTATGATCCGTGAAAGCTCAAATCTTTCTCCTAAGAGATAGTGCCTTCAAGACTTGAGAGCAAAAACTATAGCTGCCAATTCAAGATCATGCGTCGGGTAGTTCTTCTCATGCGTTTTCAACTGTCTACTCGCATAGCACACTACCCTACCCTCTTGCATCGGTATCGCCCCTAGCCCCATACCATAAGCATCCGTATAAATTGAGAAAGGCTTGGTTCCATCCCGTAATACCAATACAGGTGCGGTAGTCAAAGCTTTCAATCGACCAAAGGCATCCTCACACGTGACATCCCAAACAAAAGCTGAGTTCTTCTTGGTAAGGCGGGTAAGTGGAGCTGATATCCTAGCAAAGTCCTTAATGAACTTCCTATAGTAGCCCGCAAGACCAAGGAAACTCCTTATGTCCGTGGCATTCTTAGGAGTCTGCCAATCTTGTACTGCTGCCACTTTCGCCGAATCTACTGCAAGTCCATCCTCCGAAACGATGTGTCCCAAAAAGCGAACCTCATTCCTCCAAAAGTGACACTTGGAGAACTTCGCCTTCAACTTATGTGCTCGTAGGGTCCTAAGCACTTCTTCCAAGTGAATAGTATGCTCCTCCTTGCTTCACGAATAAACCAAAATGTCGTCAACGAATACCACCACAAACTTGTTCAACGATTCGTGAAATACTCGACTCATTAGGTCCATAAAATATGTCGGAGCATTGGTTAGCCCAAATGGCATGACTAACCACTCAAATAACCCATCCGGAGTCCTAAACACAGTCTTCTCGTTGCTATCCTCCGCCACATGCAACTGATGAAATCTCGTGGCTAAATCGAGCTGCGAAAATACCTTGGCTCCTACTAGCTGGTCGAAGAGATCGTCTATACAGGGAAGAGGATAACGATTCTTCTTCGTTAGCTTATTAAGCTTCCTATAATCCACGCAAAGCCTGAGAGAGCCATCCGCCTTAGTGGCAAAGACGACGGGTGTGCCCCACTCAGAAATGCTCCTACGAATGAAGCCCTTCTCCAAAAGCTCTCCAATCTGCTTGCTCAACTCACGACGTTCCTTAGGAGCCATATGCCTTACCGGTAAAGCAACCGGTTTGGCATTATCAACAAGATAAATCTTGAACTTAATCTCTCTTCGAGGTGGATGGCCAGCAACCTCCTCGAACGCATCTGGAAAGTCTCTAACAACGGGTATCGAACTCAAACTATCGGGCGATAAGTCATGAGAATAAAGGTAGCTCAACATGATTGATCCTCTAGGATCACAAGATACCTCCAAGGTACGTCCACTACAAGTGCCTAACCTCACTACCCTCTTATCGCAATCAAGAACAGCACCATATATGGATAGCCAATCCATACCAAGAATCAACCCGAACCCGGAAAAGCTCAATACAAAGGCACTACAGTCAAACTCAACCCCTAAAATAAACAATTTCAAATCCCGACATAACATAGACAAATAGGCCGATCCTCCTACGGGATTTGATACTACTACCGGGTCGGTTACTAAGCAAGCATCAAGACCAAGACCCTCTACCAGAGTACTACATATAAAAGAGTGTAAAGCTCTAGAATCAAATAGGGTACGAATTGGAAAATCAGAGATAGATAACACACCTTCGATGATCACCTTCTTTCCCTTGTCCACAACCGGACGAGTACTAGAGGAAGGAGCTGCCTCTAAAGCATAAGCCTGAGCAGGCTGTGAAGGTGTCTGTGAACTGTCCTTGCGCTTCAACGGACAGTCCTTTTTCATATGCCCCACTTGATCGCAAAGATAACACCTCAGTCTCGGTCGCTCTCCTGCCCCTCTACAATCCTTAGCAAGATGACCCGGTTTCCCTCAAGTATTGCACTTCCAGTCCTTCCTTGGAACTTTCCTTTTTCCACCTGACCCTCCTCCTCCTCTCCTCTTTCCTTTCCACTGCTTCTTCCCATCACTCTTCTGCGCCACATCTCCTTTCTTCTCAGTATCAGCAAGTAAAGTCATCTTTACCAATCCCTCAAAAGTGGCTCCCATCGGAATGTGGCTCACCGCCAAACTCTGCAGTAGCTGACTCAAACCTTTAGAGAACTTCAGTGCCTTCTTGTGAGGAGTATTGATCAGGTCTAGTCCAAATCTGGCAAGCTCATTGAATTGATTAACATATTCCTTAACTGTCACATCCCCTTGCTTGAGCTGTATAAATTTCTCTAGCTGCACTCCCTCTTCAGCCCGCGATAAGAATTTTCTCTTGAACCTAGTACGAAAACCCGCCAAAGTCAAATTATCAGCCTCAGCCTCCATAATCTCCCACCAACAAAGAGCCTCTCCCTGCCACTGCCATGAAGCCAACTGCCTCCGAGCCAAGTCCTCCAATCCCATAAGTCCAAATATTCGCTCACAACTACGGATCCAAGCTCTCGCGTCAGTATATGACTCGATGCCAAGAAATAGCTTGCCTCCTAAGCTGGTGTAGTCCTTGCATAACTTGGAAAAATTAGGAATGCTTGGTGGATGGGCTGGAGCCCCTTCCGCCGGAGCAACATCCCTAGCTGGTGGCTCTACTCATGCAGTAGCCTGCAAATAACGTCTGAACCAAGCAGGCATATTAAGGCTAGGAACTTCGGAGATTTCTTGCGGTTCAGACATTTCTATCTGTGGATATTAAAAATATGGGATTAGGTACTCCACAAATAGTTCAATAGATAGGGAGGAAGAGATATGAGGGACTCATTTCTAAAATTTCTTTTTTTCCAAAATATATACATATACTTTTAAAAGTATTATTTGGAATATCCTTTAAAAATTATTCGAAAACCTTTATATTTTTTAAAATATTTTTAGGATTACCGAAACCCGAGCTATGATACCAACTGTGACATCCCGCACCTCTAGGCACCTCGAAAATCGGACATGACTAGCACGGGTTGTCGGGTGAAATAAAAATCCATAACATAGCACAGAGACTAAGGCAACTGCATAAAATGATTAAAATATTACAGCGGAAGAAAACTTTCACTAATTATAAATTAATAGCAAAATAGCTTCATTAAAACAACATTATCCCAAATTTATTTCTGAAACCAAAAGTACCAAGTAGTCTCCATCAAAACATAAAACATAACAAAGTTCACAATATAGGTCCCCATATATAGAGTAAAGTACGAAAAAGAGAAACGAAGTACATGAAACAAAAGAAACAAAAGCTGAAGATAACAACTACTTCAATGACCCTCCAAGCTGCAAAGAACTACAATCTAGACCTGCCCTCCTGTGATTTGGGGAAAATAGGAAAAATAGTAATGGGTCAAACATAAAGTCTGGTGAATGAGAAATAAAATGAAACAGAAAGAATAAAACAATTTAATTCCAGGTCTTCCCCGGATATCGCAGAGGGTGAATAATATAATGCAGTGAATCCTTCTTAGATATAGTTCTTAAGAAGCCAAAGTCCGTTGTTACTCTAGGGAAGTCAACCATGTAGTAATACTAAACATCAATCGGCTTGTCGGACCTGTTGTCCTTACCTATCCACGTGCTAAAGCGTGGAAGTCGGTCCTATTACATCACTGGAGTGAATGGGAAGCCGCCACATGTCAGAAACAACGCTGAAATACGTAGGAAAATCGCTGAAAACGAATCAGCTAAAAAAACATCGCTCTAGATTTTAAACGACAACGGGACTTGATCCATGGTCACTAAGGAAGGCAACATGCGCCTTTACCATTGTACCAAATGTGCTTTTAATTTCTTTTTAATTATATTTCCTATAAAATATCGGGGTGTTACAAGTATGGTCTATTTATGTTATTAACTAACATAACTTAAACCATCAAACTATAATACAACAACTAAAACCACTTATCAATTGTAATGAAAATGAAGTCAAAGTAAAAGCTATTTTATGTATGATATATTTACTATTTTATTTAGTAACATAGATCATTAAATTTTGATTCTACTTTAATTTCATAATCAAAAATCAATTAGTAAAATGATGATGTAAATTCTGTTTATATTTGAGTAAGAATAGCCTATATGTGAATACAACATAGGCTACCAAATTCACTAATAAACTTACATCAGTCATCCACATTTTCATTAAGCATAAAAGAGATCATAAATCACACAATATGTTGAATTTACATAATTTTAGAGAGCTTCATTACCCCTAAATTGAATGGGTTTAGCTACTCATTTATGTTATCATTTCAACACATGTAAATTTCAACATAGAAAATAAAAGGAAAGTGCAAGGTAATGAAAATAAAAATGAACTAACTACTTGCATAAAAATAAAACTAAGCTACTAACATGAAACGAAAGAGAGCATGTAAATAAAAAATGAGCATAAAATAAAATAAAAGCAAAGAAGAAATATAAGAAGAAGAGGCTTAGGAAGCCATTTTATTTCTCATTTGATTTGAGGCTACAACTTGCATAATATGATAAGTAGATAAAAGCTTCATACAAGAACATAAGAAGGTTATTTATACATACCTAAAACCCTAATCCATATTTTAGCGGACTACCCAAAATACCCCTTAAGAAGTGTGGCCACCAAGTTATCATTAGCATGAATTAATCCTCCATTAAGTGTGCATATGCTTTTAATCCCCACTAACTTGTGCATTAACTCCTAATTGTATATTATGGTAAGTGGGTAGGTGGGGTCCTCCATGATTTCATGAATTTTTTTTATTTCTTCATTCATTTGTCCTCCTTCACTTGTGCATGCATGAATATATGAAGGCTTCATCCATTTTCCATTCAAATTCCTATAAATAAAAAATAAATGTGCAAGTGAATATTCTCAAGATTAATATATGCACAAAATTACCATTTTGCCCCTAAATGAAGATGGATGAATGATGATTTGATGAAATTAGGATTTTGGTAAAAACATGTAAAAATACCCAATTATGGCATTTATTTAAATAAAAGTAGATTAAATATGAAAGTAAAAATATGCACATTTACGTGCATATCAGCAGGGCTTCATTTGGTAGTGATAAATATTTTACCATCAATACAATAGGATCATATTCCAAAATACGTGATCACTCCTAAGGGCAGGAGAATTTGAAATAGTATATTAAGTTGTCACACCTGACGTCTACCGAACCACGCAACCATTATACCCCAAGTAAATTCTTTTTCACAATGGAATAATGGGGAGGCTCATTTAAAAAGAAACCAATTATTAGTCTTTCCAAAAGGCAAGGCCGACATCTATAATTTCCTTAGGGGGCGAGAAAGGTTTATCGATAAAATCAACTAAATATTGCTTTGGTGAAAAGGAGCATGCATTTCCAGGCCTCCTTTTAAACAAAGATGACCAACGACCAGAGCTAATTGAATTATCAGCAGTAATTTAAGGACCTAAATTATCTTTAACTAAGTACGATTTTGCAAATTCCGGTATTGCATAGGATAAAGGATGTACCTTTGAGAGCAGCGAGTCAGGCAAATAATGGTTAGCAAACATCGTGTCACTGCTTACAGACGTAGGACTAAAGCACACCTCAAGAGGAACAAACGTTGGATTGTGAGCCGCACGAGATGAAGGTAACCAAGGGAAATCAGAATCCAAAAGCGGCTGACCACTATCCCCAGAAGCCATAAACGCTAACGGATCTAAGGGCGACAAACGAGGAGTCGAAACTTTGAAGTAGCAGGTTACAGGCACGAGGAGGTAGGCATAGCAATGGGAAGCTAGATTGGAAAAACAATAGTCGAAAAGTGAGGATTGAAGTTGTGGAGCAGAAGAAAGAGAAAGATGTTGGAAATCGCCATTTCAAAATGTCTGAAGTCACTATTTATTTAATTTGAACCGATTATTTTTTGAAAAAATCGATCGATGAAGTTGGAATAAGATTCCATAATTGAACCCAAGTTGAAGACTGATAGAGTTAGGGGTATGCTCTATGGGCAATTATGTAATTTGTTACATATATCTAACTCTATGACCAAACTTGTTCAGAATAAATGGTGTTTTTCTTTCTATCATATATTTGTTATATAGTGATATAAATAATTAAACAATTAATTTAAAGTATACGATGGAAAATCCTTAAATGATATGTTATGTGATAGTAATTACAAAGTGTTGTAATCATAAGAATTTTATCACAATGAAAATAACACATTGTTTTAAATATTCCTAGTCAAGATATTTCGAGGAAGGATATCAATTCATCCATTGAAACTAGAGTGTGTAATGCTATCCAAATCTTAAGAAGTGTATTTTTCATGGATGTTGGAGGCACCAAGGGGTTGTGTACCGATAGTTATTGGATAACTATGGAATAACTCACTCGAGAGTTCTCTATTGATTAATATAACTAAGGTCAAATCGACAATCTCAAAGTGATGATGTTATACAATTCCCTTCACTCGAGAATACTACGGAACTTTAATGTGGAGACTCCACTTTGATTATAGTTAAATCATGGTATGACATCCATCGAATGACTATAGTTGGATTTGAGTTAAAGCGTTGGAAGAGAAATACTATTCAATAGAGAATTCGTCTCCTCGGTTATATGAGGTTAGTACCACGGTCAACTGTAGTCAACTCAAAATCAAATTCTCTGGCAGGAGCAGCAAGGTTAATAGTAATTATTAATATTAAACCAAGAATTTTGTGTTAGGAATTACAAAGTTGAATGTGGATGATGTTGGAATTTTGACCAAAACCAAATTCCATATGTCCTAATGTGATAAAGTTTTGATGAAGAAAATTAGTGTAAATAATCGTTACAACCAGATACCGCTTATAATAGTAAAATTTTATTTTACCGAAAAATGTATAAGTGCTTAATTCGACCAAAATAACACACCACTATTTAAGGTGATGCGCGAACGTTGATATTTGAATTGTTCAATATTAATTGCTGATTGAATTTACACGTTTGAGTCGTACAACTATAATAATGAATTTTTCAAAAACTCACACGATTTAATTAATTTATAAAATGTTAAATTAATTAAATTAATTAATATTTATGAAATATTAATTATTATTTTATTTAGTTGATGTTTGGGAATTATCTGTAATTATTTGAATGCATATATAAAAGTTATATTTGTGTGCATTGATATACAATATCGGTGTATTTTTAAAATGGATTTAAATAAAAGATAGTTTCATGAAGGGATTTCTAGAAATTTTATGCCATTTGATGGCAAATAATTTTGGCCTTATATGTAAAGAGAGAGGAGCGGAGAGAGAGAGAGAGAGAGAGAATAAAGGGAATTAACTAGGGAAGTTTTAATTGAAAAAAGGGAAAGCTTCATTCTATTAATTAAAACATGTCCACTAATTCATTCCTGTAAAGATTCATTCCCCCTGATAAAATCCATTTTCTTTTTTTCTTGTTGTCCTCATTTCCTTTAGTGGATGAAAAACTCATGTCTTCGTGAATGAAAAAAAAACCCTAAACAATTTAATGATTAGATAAAATAAATACAAAGGTGGTTCTTTAGATCGTTGCAATTTCTAGAGATGATTCAATCAGATCTAGAAGTCTTCATACATTCAAGGTGTGATTTATTGGACACATCCAAAGGTAATTCTCTGATTTAAATTCATCTATATATTTATATCATTGATATAATTTAACTTTGTATGATTCACCTCATGTTTTAGTTATTCATTTTTTCACATGTAACTTAAACCTCCCTTATGTCTATTTTGATTAAAATATGTTTATTGTATTGCTTTGGTTCATATCTATGCTTGTTCATCATCTCCCTTTAAAATATATTCATGATAAATTGATATGTTTTTATTCTATACTACTTTTGATAACTTATTATTATTCTATGTATTGTTTTAGATAGGCTTGTCAATGGATACCCGAAATATTTGAAATCCATCTACATCCATTTCCAAAAAGCGGATAAATATCTGATATCCGAAAAAGCGGATGCGGATGCGGATACGAAGGTATCCACATCCGAAATTTATCGTTTGGTTTTTGTCAAGATTATAGTTAATATTTTGTGTATTTTAGTACGAAGGTAGACACATGTCTATTTTTTTAATATGAATTTAACGCATATTAATTGTAATCAGTTCGTTTGTATTATATGAAATTATCCGTTCGATTTGTATTATATAATTTTAACATGCTCAAAACTATTTATTATCATTCTATTTGTTTATTTTTCACACTTTTATAATCAATAGGAATGAAAAAAAAATTATGCTAAATCAAAATTTTCTATTTATATTTTTTAATTTATCGATCATTAGCGAATAGCATAATTATCCGATATCCGTCTGTATCCGCGGATGTAGATATCAAATATCCAAAAATGATTTTGGATATGGATGCGGATATGGCACTATCCGTATCTGAAAGTATATGTTTATAGACCTAATTTTAGATCTGTATGTTCTTATCACAAATTCACACATGCCTATTTTGTCAAATTTCTTTTATTTTGTTTTGAAAATTTTGTGAAATTTTGGAATGAGATTTTTTTTACAATTATATAACATTTATATACAAAAATGCAAATGAATAGTATAAATTATTCATTATTCTTTGAAATTAATCTTTAATTTTATATGATGAAACTTGAATATAAATGTTTCAACCGTTGTTTATATAAGAAAACTTGATTTAAAATTAATGAATGAACTTTAGCGCAAATTCTAATTTTTTGTGGTTTTCTAATTTAAGGTTTCATGTAAAATCCTAAACTCTAGTTTCGTTCGTAAATTAAAAGTTTAATCAAAAAATTTAACCTTAAAATCAAACTTAATGTATATATGCATATCATATGCTACAATGTTTGCAAATATATGTTGTTTTAGATCTAAATTATTAAATTTTAATAATAATGTATATGTAAATATACATGTGTAGTTTAATTCAAACTTGTAAGAAGATTTTGTACAATAATATAACCTTTTATTGTCAAATCTTTCTTTAATTGAAATCATTTTCATTATTGTTAATTTTTTATTTCGATTTATTTAAAACTACTATGGGTTTTCAATATATATATATATATATTCATGTGTGTGCATGTATATGTATGTATGTATGTATGTATAATTATTATAGATATAAACATATATTTAATTAGTCAAAAACTTGGACAACAATGGTATGAGTAAATTTAATTAATAAGTTATAAATGTCATTTAATATATCAATTATTACAATTAAAAAGAGAGAGAAATGAAAAGTTTCTCTCTTCATATATTGTCATATCTTTTTGTAATTAACAGTATAAGCTAACAGAGGAAAACAAAAGGTTTCCTTCTCTAAATTCATTTATACATGTTTCATATATATTTCACTTACACTTCACACAAATGAATGTATTTGACACATTCATTATAATACATACAAATTTAAATCAAATTCCAATCCCCATTTTAACAATTAAAACAAAATAAGATTTTTATTTAAATTTTTTTATAGATTGGATCAAATATACTTTTAGACTTCATAGGCCTAATATGATCCAAATAAGGATTTTTTTATATTTTGAAATCTACCTATTTCATCCGCTTCCAACTGGTCCAATTACTTCAGTGTGTAGGATGGTATGTTTGCATTGATGGATATTGTATATGCTGGTGTTTATGATGTTGGATATGTATGTGATCGGATATTATTTGGTTATATTTTATGATTAATTATCAGTTATATATGAATTTGTGATGTTAAATATTATTGTGTTATATTAGTGTGATTAAATATCAAGTATATATGAATTTATGATTGACGTGGGAAAGACAAAAGAAATGCTATAAAAATGCTTCAACTAAGTTGTCGAAACAACATTGAAAAATTTTAGCATTTTAATTTAGCGTTAGTTTAGCGTGGGAAAATTAATTCTATAGGCGTTGGCATATCATAAACCCGGCTCGACAAATGGGTATCAGCAAGGCGTCAAAATGGCGTCGGTAAGTACCCCACCAAAGATGTCGACAAGACGTCAAATTTTTTTGCTATGCCTTGTTTACCGACGCTTAGGATGGCATTAGCTTATCAACATTATTTACCAATGTCGCGCCAATGCCATTTTGGCATCAGTGATCAAGCTTTTTTGTAGTGATTGTGAATATGAATGTCATAGCATATTAATATAAAAGTAAAATAAATTAATTTTAAATTAAATTATTAACATATTTATTTTTAACATTAATAATCAAAAAATATTTTATTTAAAATAAATAAATTAAAAATATCTCAAAACTCTTTTATTAATTAAATGCTAAATTTGATTTCTCTAAACTAAATATTATTTACACTAACACAAAATAAAGACCTTGTGCAATTTAATAAAAAGTATTTTTTTTGAATTCACTCTTTTAACCCCGCTGCCAATACACCTGATCGAACAACTTTCATCAAAGGGTTCACTGATTTCAAAGGAGGACAAGGCCTACATGTCAATAGTGCTATATGAAAGTGTGGTTGGTAACTTAATGTAAGCCATGTTGTGTGCAATGTTTGATATTACAAATATCGTCAAGGAGGTTAGTCGTTTTATGGCTAATCCAAGTAAATTTCATTGGAAAGCCATAAAAGTTAATTTAAGATACCTTAGAGGGACTTCTAGTCATGGTCTTGTGTTGGCGATAGTGTTTGTATGGACTGCAAGTTGATTGCTTATTATGTGTAACGATCCGTCTTTTCGACCCCCAAATGTTAGCACCAATACATCAACGGTATTCACGTGCCGAACACCCAAGTGCCGGAAAAATGAATTGTTAGGGTTAAATAAAGAAAATGAAATAGAACAAGGAAGGAGGAACACAATATCAGAATCTCATAACGGAACGATAATATATAATATCATAAGACATTATAAACTATCATTTAAGGATACAAAGTTTTTTAGAGTTACAGTAATAAGCCTAGATAGTTATAACAACCTGTCCTCTCAAATGCTGATGATACAATAGTAAAGCAGCAAAAATAAATACTATGTTAGGAAATCATACAGCTCATCTCCAGAAGCTCCAAAGCATCCAAGGCTAAATCTGGAAACATACACGGGGCTGACCCAAGCATTATAAGAAAATAACATCCGGATCAGTCTAGTAAACTAGCATGAGAGACATAGATCAAATAGGATTTTAATGTTATAAACCTTTCAAAATAAAGCTATCTCGTAAGACCATGTCGTGCATAAACACGGACAGGTTTTTACCTTACGATAACCAAACCATTTATAGAATATCTGATGATATTACAATAATGTCTAAGGTTCAACATAAATATTAATCATAGCCGAAATGATTACAATAATTACATCCCAACATAATAGGGGTTACAATCAAAACCAATAAGGAACGTTCACATAATGGATTTTCCACGGAGATCTTTCCAGAGAAGCCGAATCCGAACTCCATGCACAAGGATCAGAAAATACCTTTCAAGGGTCGTATATCTCTAGATAAAATATACCATAAGGTAAACACAAAGGCCCATGCCCGAACATAAACATGAACCACGTGGAACCAAATATCATCAACTCCGGCATGCAACATCGATAAGCATACTCTAGATCAGGAGTTGACAATACCGTATCGTGGGACTGCAAAACCCCGGATTATGCATCCTACTATGTCTTTAGCCATTTCCAATGTCAAGGTCACGTTCGGTATCTTTCAAATGAGTCTTCATCATTCGAATAGAGCATGAATCCCCAAATGGACTCCCACATCCTGAACAGATCATGAATCACTACGTGGATTCGAGTATCTCAAACAGATCTCGAGCCTCCATATAGGCTCCCGCATAAGTCCTCCGACGAATGTTAATGCTATCCTCTCTCTTGGAATACTCCTTAAGATAGACAATCCCACACGATAGCATCGTTTGAAATGTTAATGCTAACCTCTCCCTTGGACTTAACCTTAGGACTGACAGTTCAACTCTATAACATTTCACTTCACAACTGCTTCCAAAACATAGAACTCATATACTAGTTTTGAAGTGGTATTCAATAAGTAAAACACTTACCGATCTCGATCTCTTTAGAACTAATTCGATGAATTTTTAGCTAAATCAATTCCGGTTCTTTCAAAAGTAAGCGAAAGCTGGAGATGTTTCGTACCTATGCTTCTCCCCGAGGGGTTCCTATTGCTATAAAATCATGAAGCCTTTCGATAACTTCCTAAGTCAAGATTAGGTCAAATTCGATAATCGACTAATCAATTATCTAGTCAAAACAATTGCTTATGCAAATCACAATTCGTACGCTTAACTCATCTCTGATATTCCAACTCAATTATTCCTCGTCTAAGAGTGAAGCCAGGTAAGTTTGAGCATTATTTGCATCAAGCCTTGCCTAAACACTTCATTCTTGAATCTCACAAATAGATAAGTCTGCCTCGTTGGTTTTTAGTGCTAAGTATAGTATTAATAAGTTCCATAAACAACAAGAAATTAACACGATTAACACGTTTCTAACATTTTTTGATTTACTATTCCTCGGTCAAGTGGGAAGCCCAAAAGATTAGAGCTCTATTGCACCATCCCTACTCGACATCAATCTTAACTCTCACAAATAAATAAGACTTATTTCATCAGTTTTTAGTGTTAAGCATAGTTAATTACTTTTCAAACAAGTAATTAAACCATTTACCATTTGGTCATTAAGCAATTCTAACCCCTTTCTAAACCTTTTGTTTATACTTTCAAAATACTTGAAAATACTTATAAATATCTTTAATAACATTTATCCAAAATATTACTTGAAAATAACAACTTTGCAATTTTCCTCAAAACTTGAAAACGACATGTTTTCAACAAAATATCTCTTCTTTAAAAATTCGCAACTAATTCTGAAAAATTCATAAGTATCTCAAACTACTTTTGAAATTCTCTAATAATAGTTAGTAAACACTTGCAAAAAGAATGAAATAAAATTCTTAAATTTAAATATCTTTTCAACCTTTTTAAAGTCCAAAATCAAAGCTAAATGAGGCAGTTTTGCACTAGTGATGTTTTGGCCACTTTTCGAGATGTTGCTTAACCTTTTTACCATTTCAGCTTTTGACAACAATAATCATATATATATACATATAACATTATAAATATGGCGAGAAACCCCTAAGGATCTCTCTACAATGTTCCATAACAATTGCAAAAAATAAGGCAATTCACAACTACATCTATAGCGGCTATCGCTATAAGTGCACTTTCAAATCCGAGTCCGATTTAAACCAAAGTCCATCTATAAACTATGTGCTTTGTTCAAGGTCTTGTCACAAGTCATACAAGTACATTCAAGTTCATTCCAAGTTTATTCAAGTCCATATACATGGATCACATATGTCACTTGCTTTTAAAGTAAGAGTTCAACCAATGTTTTAGCATAAGTTAATAACAATTCAATCAACTTAAACACAACTAAATACAAACATATATGTGTTATATTTTAATTCAAAGTGAGGTATTAACTTACCTTTAACCACACAAACAACTAAGATCCAAGAACCAAAGTCCAAACCCAAGCTTGCAAACACCTTCCTTCCTCTTTCTCTTCCTTCTCCTTGCTCCTTTGCCTCCTTTCTACCCCTAATGCTCACGGCCTATGGGAGGGTTCAGAGGCGTGCTTCACTTCTTCAACTTTGGCTTGGTGGAAGGTGTTATAATATTGTACTAAGCCTTGTGGCAAAGTTTGAAGTGATTTGGAGTTGATTTGCAAATATTTTGCTTTAGGAATTTAGAGATGAAGAAGAAGAGAAGCCATGGATTTTCTAACTTAAAGCTTTGTAATTTTTGTGAATGAATACTAAGGGTATGCCCTTGCTTATATAGGCTTGTACAAGTGGTAATTACCACCTTCTACCTCTCATGGAAGGTCATAAAGGAAACTCCTTCTCACATGATAACTTTATGTCACTTCTCCATTATGCATATGACCATTATACCCCTCTTATGATAATATCTCTTATCATTAGAACATTCTAGAATATTCCAAGCCTAATAAAGAGGTGTTTGTATTAATTAGTTTCTATTGTGTTCATTTGATCATTAGTCAAGTGCATAAGAGTTCGAACAACTTATATCGATCGAAAAGTTGTTTACCGATAAACTGATTTTCGGTCACATTATTGATTTTTCTTCGAAGAATATAATTTTGTAAAAAAATTACAAACACAAGTTTCTCATCATTATTTATTAATTAAATCATTTCTAACAAGGTTATAAAATCATAGTTATGATACTTGATTATATTTCAAAATGTTACGATATTCGAACACGAAGTGTTCGAATTTTCAGGTCGCTACATTCTCCTCCACTTCGAATATTTCATCCTCAAAATTCAAACAAGAACGATAATCAAAGGAGAGATGAAACAAGATATATATGTATCATACTATTGAAACTATATCAAACTAAGATGCAACCTAAAATGCATACTAAGTGACTCCACCTCAAGCGGTGAGTACACTACAAAAGGTACACGATACTAAGATAAGAGGTAATCCTAGTCTGTAAGCAACTTTGGATGGGTCTCCTTCAAACTACCATCCTTCTTCTTTGTACAATCCCAAGCATCCTTGCCCTATGGCACTTCTAACCTTAAAAAGGAAAAACCACACAAATACTAAAATAGTATTCATAATTACTAGCAACCAATGCTCGTGATTTGCTCAGGTTCAAACTCTCCCATCGTCCAAGGACGATAAACAATGCACTAAGCATACCTTATGCTCAATAGCCTCAGGTTATTACTTAGATGATTATTCATGCTACCTCATAATAAATCGAAGAGTCGTTCCCTAAACTCTTCATAAGTCAACATACATCATAAAAATGTACTAAAGCTCGTATGATGCACATGAACCATCCGTACTCAATATCTGATCTGATTACCTACTCGATCACATAGATTTCACTTCCCAACTAGTATAGATCACTTAACCTCTCTAGTGCAGACTCTGATTTGGTTCCTTGGTTAGAAATCTCTGTTCTCCTTGCATAGCATATACTATGATAGAAAACATTAGGATTCTATCACGAAACTGTATCAAGTGTTCACCGTCAAGAATCGAGTGAAAAATCCTTGTTCGGACCGACGTAAACCACCTCAAAAACATGTACTCAAATACTGGATCAAGAACAGTTATGCGAATAAAACAATCGACATACAACTTATGTATTTAACCTATTGGTTTCTTAACTACATCAATTACTTTTTAACCACATTCATTTATACAATTAGTATGTCTTCAATACTAAAACTATTTATGAATCATTTCATAAAACATAACTTTAAGCTTATCCACATTTTATATCTTAAGTTCGTACTTGTATAATACTCTGTTACATCCTAAGAGTATATACAAACATCATATTTGTAAAAAGTATGATTAAAAAATTTAAAACTTGTTTTAACTCGTTATCTTCTCGATTCAAGTGTTATATAAAATCGACTTTATATTTTCAAAAACACTTAACTACAAGTTCTATAACAACTCGAAAGTTCCAAACTATCCACAATCTCTGAAAATTCCATTTCATTTTAACAAATGAAAACTACTAAACAACATATCATATTATGATGCGTATACCATCCTTTCCTAATGCATAGGCTACATGTGTCCATGAAATAACTTAACAAGAGAACTTTAGAACTAAATATCAGTTTTCATTTCAATGATTTTGAAATAATATATACATATAACACCTGTATATCAAATCATACTTTCGAGATTAAATCAAAATCTGTTTTACCAAAACAACTTTGTAGCATCTCACACTTAGAAACCCAAAAAAGAATGCCGATGATGCTACAGTCAACACCGAAATTATTTTCAGGCGACCGAAGTGAGTTCAGTGCATCCAAATCATACTTTTGGTACTTAAACAAAAATTATTTCAAAGTGGTATTAAATACTTCGTATAATAATACTAAGTATCATGATCTTAATTTCCTAAATCAACCTCCCAAATATTTACTTTCAAATAAGTAAAATTCTTTTGAAAACAAATTTGAATTACCTATCAACTTTAGTTAGTTTTATGTTGATAATTAGAGAGAAATTTGATTTTTATGCCAAGTGGAAATGGGAATTTGAATTGTTTTGATAAATGGACAATTCATGTAGTATAATCATTTTAAATTGTGAAGAGTAATTTTAAACTTTATAACCATAAAAACATCAAAATTTAACAAAACCCAAAACATGAAAGTTGTAGCAGATAATCTAAGCTTTCAGGAACATCAAGAATCGTCAAATTCGGACACCAAACGAAAAAGGTATGCCCAATTTAGACTATGAAAAAGCAAAATTTTCTAAAGTGGTAAAAATAAAATTTATAGTTTACTGAAAGCTCTTACATTTACAAAAACTTTGAACTCATTCGAAGTTGATATAATTTTTTTTATGTCCTAGCTTTCCGGTGAAAAAGAAGATCATTTACTATTATTATTCTCCAAAATCTTAAAAAACATTTTCAAAGACACCGGGATTTAAGTTCTCATCTTTGCTTAAATCCTTTTTTTTATAAACTTCATTTTATAAACCATACTTATATAGAGTTACTTTCTTATATAAAATTCTTTTCACAAATATTTATTTTAAAAATATTATATCTTTCCTTTTGATTATAGTAAACATCCCTTACTTAATTTTAACTTCTAACCCAACATTATCACCGAACATCTTATAGTCAAACCATGAAACTTAATTCACAAGGTGTTCATTCAATGTACCCACAATTATTGTCTATTTACCTCATGATATAGAAAGGTAAAGCTGCTCATAAACTGGTTGAGCACAAATTAATAACAAACAACACTGAATGTTCCTAACATGTCAACCATAACTAAAAAATCAAGGTTACGGAATATTAAACGATGAGAAGTACTAATATCAAACCAAACACGAATAGGTAAACTACAAATAGATAGTATACCCTCAAGAATCACCTTCCCCATCTCAGCTGTAGAAGTGGAAGGTGCTGAAGCAAGTGCAAAAGCTCTAGGCTGTTGTCCTATCTGAAGCATAGGACAATCTCTAACAAAATGACTATGCAGATGACAACTGTAGTAACTCCTTGGTGCAAACTATGCATCAATTTTCGGTGACTCTTCGATCGGTGCTCTCACCATGAGTCCTTCGCTTCCCGATCTTCACTTATTATAAAAGTGGACCTTCTTCCCACACTTGTAGAATTCAAGAGTGGACTTATTCTTTGACGACCGAGCTTACGCTTGTTGCCTCTGGTCAGTGCAGATAAAGACGGCCTTAGAGCCGAACCCTCGAACCGAAAAGCCGTACTTATAATATCCTTGAATGCTCCTTGGATATGATTTGTCATTTCCTTACATACCATGTTGCACAAACTAGTCCAAGTCTGGACTTCGAGGATAGTCTCGGTGCCGTTGAACCTCTTTTTTCTTAATATCTCAAACTCATGCCATATCGAAGAAAAGTCCTTCTGTGGTCGATCCTACACAACTTCTTCTACTATATCTCTCTCAGCATTAGAAGCTTTAGCATCCATAGTTCTTATTACCTAATCAAAGTAGAACAGCTTTAGGAAACTAAAGGATGGAGTGATGTAACAACCCGGTATTGCATACCGACTATTTATCATCTCTGGACGATTACCTTTCCTAGCTAATGGCTGTTTGGAATTTTAAAAACCAGTTTGAAACTCTTTTGAAAAACCTGTTAAGTGTTGATATGCTTTAAAAATTTAAATAGTGGTCTATTTTCATTGGGCCGTGAAAAATTTACAAAGGCAAATAGCCATTCCCTTTTCAAGCTATTCAACCCGTTTTCCCCTTTACTATTTTCTCAGTCGAACCCTAAATAAAAAAGATTCGAACGAGAAAAAAAAATTTAATGGCGGCGTTCGATTCGTTCTTCAATCAAATGGTGGCGGCATTCTCTTCGTCTCGCTCAGTCCTCTTCGAGCAAATTAGGGCTTGCGCACCTCAGCGTTCTGAAGGGAGAAAGAGGAGGGCTTTGGCTGCTCAATCGAGTTCAAGCACTGGCTTCGCTCGATTGCAAGGGTGCTCGGCTTCGAATCCACTTCGTGCTATTCGTAGGCAAAGGTGAGTAATTCCTACTCACATCTAATCTGACTTAGTTCTATGCCTTGAGTTGATTTGGCTTCATCGATGATGATTTTTAAATCTTGATTTCGCTGTGGTTCGACTTTTCGTCTCTTGTTTATCTCGGCAGTTTGAATTGTGGCTGGTAGCTTCTGATTTGGTTTGACTTTTTGATACTTGTGGCATTGTTCTTGTTTTTTTGAACTGTATACTATTTTCGCTATGTGATTTCGTGTTGTTCATTTTCGTGAGCATCACTAATCGAATTTGGATTTGACAATATCGAGATCGTTTGTAGCTTCCACGATGTTAAAGTTTGATTTTGTCATATGCGTATATATTGTTTTTCTTTCGCGTGATAATCTCGGTATTGATTAAGTTGCTCCGTGATTTTCTTTGACTTTGGCTTCGATCAAATTACTGTGTCCATTGTTGATTCTGGTAGACTTCAACTTTGCCTCTTGTTCATGTTCTTCCCCGGCAGTCATTTTGACCTGAGTATACTTAAGTCCTTGCCGGTGCATATGATTTGTATTCATATTTGTTCGCATTACTGTAGTCCTCATTTGCTAGCAACCTTGTCTGTCTTTTTAAACCTGTTGAACTGATGTCGATCTGACCTTGTTGTATTTGGTAGACTTCATTTTGTAATTTGTTTGAGATGCTGGTGCACACTGTTGTTGCCAGTTTCTTCTTTGCATGTTGATCTGACTCATGTAGACAGTGATCCCTGTGTACATTTAACTATTATCACTTGAGCTTGTTGTCTGTTGCGTTGTGTTGACCCTGAGTAACTCTGGTTACTTGATCATCACTGTTGTTTTGGTCATCTGGTTGAGGCTGCAGCTTATTACCATCGAGGTCGTGTTCTTATTCATGGAGTTTGCACTTGTTGGTTTGAGTTTTGCCTTCATATTTACTTCTGGTTTCATTGTATAAAATAAGTTAGTCTGCATTTGGGAGTTGCATTCTTTGGTACTCGAGTATGATACATTGCATTGATGCATTGTATTTTCATTTACGTGGAGTTAATTCTCAGGTGTACTATTCCACATTACACCCCTGATTCATTTTGCCATGTGCAAATTGTTATGTACATTCACTTGTGTGCATATTGCATATTCACTTGGTTAAAACTTCATACTGCTGCCACTTGCTTAGTGCATTAGTTACACTGTGAATTCTTGTTGGTTCGGTCTCACTTGCATTGCTTCTGGTCCTATGCCATTGTGTATAGCTGCATGTTGTATTGCACCCTTTTGTTGCAAGTATTCATGCGTATTTAGGAGTGATGCACTTGTCCCTGTAGATTGCCCTTTTGAACTGCTGCACTGCCTTTGTTCTCGAATCTGGTACATTGCATTGATGCTTTGTATTCATTTGCATTTGGTCACTGCGCTTCACCGGTGACATTAATTTCAAGTGAGGCTGCTCTGCGTCTTTTTCTGTTGTGTGTTGTGGTGCCATATCCTTGGTGCTCTCACCTTCAGTTTGCTATTATTCTGTGCCTTGCTTTGTGACAGGTTGAACTTGTTTCACTTGTTGTCTCTGATCTCGCTTAGTGTTGTTTTGAGTGGTTTTGTAGTGGCGAGGCAGTACACGCGTGCGTGTACTGCAGCCCTAGTAGGATTGACAGATTTAGTTGATATTTCGATTGTTAAATTATTTCGTTGGTTCAATGCAATATTTTGAAGTTGTATTTGAAATGGTTCATTTTGATTTGAGTTGTATCCGTGGGCTTTTGGATTCATTGATCCTCTGAGTATTTCATAGACTGTTTTGGCGAGGCAGTACACATTAGCGTGTACTGCAGCCAACCAGCATTGTTGTTTTTAAATTGACATTTCAATTGTCTAGATTGATTTGGATTGCTGAATTGTTGTTTAACACTGCTAAGTGTTATATCTGCCGTTATCCAATTCTCGTATCGAGAGTTGGATATACGTGATTTCTGTGACTGTCGTCTATTAAAATTATTACTGCCTATATGCACTAATAAACTGGTTTGAATTAGACTGACCTGGGTATTATTTTCTTTTGAATGTAATACTCGGGTCAGACCCGAGTATTTCAGGTTGTAGATTTCTTTCTTTGAGTTGCTGTTCGGGATTGAAGACTTTTCACATCTTCTGAAGTTGTCAGTCATTTTGTAGTAGTCGTGTCATTGTATAGAATGATATGTATTCTTGTATATTAGTCGATAATGTACTTGTATATATAACTTCTAGAGTCGACAGTGTAGTTGTATCATATGTATAGTGTCAACTATGTATTAACTGACATCAGTTATATATATATGAGACTTTTGTTTTTATCTGTGTTCCGCATTTATTTTATCTGTGTTACTGTTATATCTAATGTCCTAAACTATTATGAACTATCGTAGTTTGTTTTATTCTGATAATTGGGTGTGTCGATGGGAGTAAATAAATGATAGATGAAAAATAAAAAGTATATACCACTCCTATCGAGATAACCAATATTAGTGTAAGGCAAATTACGGATGGTCGCTCCCATCCAGCCTTATTCTTCGTAATAATAGACAGTATTTCCTTTAATACTCTTTGTTATTATGAGCATAGAGGTGGGGCGTCACAGTTGGTATCAGAGCTTGGGGTTTATGGACATAATATAAAACATAACTTGGATGGAACATATGTTACAACTATTGGTCGATGTTTTATTTGTGATTTGAGTCAAAATTAAAGTTTTGAAATTTTGATGAAATTTTTAAATATCTTTATTTAAAAATAATAGTGAAACTGTGTTCTGATGATTTGATTGAATTGTGTTCTGTTTATCAGAGTGCGCAGCGGAAACTGTCTTCGCTGAGTACAACTGATAATCTTTTTGATTTAAGAATCAAAATACGAAATTGATATGAATTCCAATTGTTGTTTACATAGCTGTAATTATTTGTTTCTTTGAGAATTTCGAATCCAAATTGAGGATTCGAAGAAATTGCAGATATGTGATTTTTGTTGAAATTTCCGCTGGCTTTCTTTTGTACTAATCATCTAGTGATTAGATTTTTGTTGTTTTGAATTATCTTCATTGAAGATACATTTGAATGATTTCTTTGTTCATTTTGTAATACGTGCAAAAATTTGAATTGCACGTTATTGCATTTATTTTACGTTGAACCGATGCTTGGTTATGATACGTATTTTGCTGCCGTTATTTTTATAACGGACTTTTTACACCAATGCTGAATTTTTGAGGCACGGTGTTTTGTTGACAATTTTAATAAATGAAAATTCACTGATGTCACATTTTGATGTGAATCCTTTGATGAGATATTTGATGTTTTAAAATTTCTGTCGCTTTGACTTCAGTAACAGCCAAAATTTTAAAAGTGGATTTTCAAGCGGTTATTCCGCAATACTGATTTGTGACCGTTTTTACGGTATTTTGAGAAGTACAATTTCCTTATCGAAATTGTTACTGATTTGCTGTTTTAATCACGTGATTGGAAAATCATTTTAAAATGAAAATTGTTTTATAAAATTTTAGCAGTTTGCGTTTTCAGAAGAATGAGAAAGCGACTTAAACGATTCAGCAAAATCGAGGATTATGACCCCTTTCTTTTACTGTTTCGCTTAACTCCGGACTTGTCCAGTTGATAATGCGAATTGTTATTTTTACAAAATAAATAAAATTGTTCAAAAATTTTACAGTTTGCGATTTCAAAAGAATGAGGAAGCGATTTAAACGTTTCAGCAAAATCGAGGACTATGACCCCTTTCTTTTACTGATTCGCTTAATTCCGGACTTATCCGTTTGAGAATGTAAAGTGTATTTTTACGAAATACACAATTTTGCACTTTCAAGGAAACGAAGAAGAGATTTAAACGATTTAGCAAAAGTGCGGAGTATGGAACCACACTTTTACTTTTTCGGTTAATTCCGGACTCGTTAATTGAATATCTGCTGTTTTGATGATTTTGATGAATTTCACACTTTCAAGGAAACGATGAAGAGAATCAAACGATTTAGTAAAACACGTGGTATGGGACATGTGCGTTTGCTATTTCGGTTAATTCCGGACTCGTTAATTGAAATATTTGATGCTTTCGTGTGCTTTCGAGCCACTATGATGGACCTTCGGGTCATATGATGGACCTTCGGGTCATATGATGGACCTTCGGGTCAAATACCAGTACTAGACCTTCGGGTCACTCTGCGGACCTTCGGGTCAATCTGATGGGCGCCAAAAATTATGTTGAGTACTTGGTAGGCTTCGGCCATTTGTTGATGCACGTGCGGCGAATTAAAAACTCGCCATCTGATGGGATCGATCCAAGCTTTTATGTTGATTTTCTAGTCTTCTTAATTGATTTCTAGATATTTGTTGTTTCCAATTATCTGCAGGTAATTGGATATTTGTTGATATGAGTTCTGATTATCGTTTTTGATAATCAGATAATTGTTGTTTCTAATTATCGCTTGTGATAATTAGATATTTGTTGATATGAGTTCTGATTATCGTTTTTGATAATCAGATAATTGTTGTTTCTAATTATCGCTTGTGATAATTAGATATTTGTTGATATGAGTTCTGATTATCGTTTTTGATAATCAGATAATTGTTGTTTCTAATTATCGCTTGTGATAATTAGATATTTGTTGATATGAGTTCTGATTATCGTTTTTGATAATCAGATAATTGTTGTTTCTAATTATCGCTTGTGATAATTAGATATTTGTGATATGAGTTCTGATTATCGTTTTTGATAATCAGATAATTGTTGTTTCTAATTATCGCTTGTGATAATTAGATATTTGTTGATATGAGTTCTGATTATAGTTTTTGATAATCAGATAATTGTTGTTTCTAATTATCGCTTGTGATAATTAGATAATTGTTGATATGAGTTCTGATTATCGTTTTTGATAATTAGATAATTGTTGTTTTTAATTATCGTTTTAGATAATTAAATATTTGTTGATTTGAGATTTAATTATCGCTTTAGATAATTAAATATTTGTTGATTTGAGATTTAATTATCGTCTTTGATAATTAAATATTTGCTGATTTGAGATTTAATTATCGCTTTAGATAATTAAATATTTGTTGATTTGAAATTTAATTATCGCTTTAGATAATTAAATATTTGTTGATTTGAGATTTAATTATCGTTTTAGATAATTAAATATTTGTTGATTTGAGATTTAATTATCGCTTTAGATAATTAAATATTTGTTGATTTGAGATTTAATTATCGTCTTTGATAATTAAATATTTGCTGATTTGAGATTTAATTATCGCTTTAGATAATTAAATATTTGTTGATTTGAAATTTAATTATCGCTTTAGATAATTAAATATTTGTTGATTTGAGATTTAATTATCGTTTTAGATAATTAAATATTTGTTGATTTGAGATTTAATTATCGCTTTAGATAATTAAATATTTGTTGATTTGAGATTTAATTATCGTCTTTGATAATTAAATATTTGCTGATTTGAAATTTAATTATCACTTTTGATAATTAAATATTTGTTGATTTGAAATTTAATTATCGCTTTAGATAATTAAATAATTGTTGATTTGTTGTTTTAATTATCGCTTTAGATAATTAAATAATTGTTGATTTTAGATTTAATTATCGCCTGAGATAATTAAATAATTGTTGATTTGTTGTTTTAATTATCGCTTTAGATAATTAAATAATTGTTGATTTGTTGTTTTAATTATCGCTTTAGATAATTGAATATTTGTTGCTTTGAGGTTTAATTATCACTTTAGATAATTAAATATTTGTTGATTTCGAATTTAATTATCGCTTTAGATAATTAAATATTTGTGCATTAGAAATTTGATTATCGTTTGTGATGATCGAATATTTGTTAATTTGAGAAATTTGATTATCGCTTGGGATAATCAAATATTTGTTAAATTTAAAATTTGATTATCATTTTGATAATTGAATGTTCGTTGATTTGAGAAATTCAATTATCGTTTTGATGATTGAATAATTGCGACTTTTGAGATCTGAGCTTCGTCTTTTTCTCTGGTGATTCAGGTGAGTAATTTGATTTACTCACATCCAATTCGTGCTCTGTATGGGATTTCTGCTATGTTTTCTTCTCTTTTAGTTGCTGGAACTCGATTGTTCTTGCTTTTGTTAGTCGTCTGATTTTGATCCCTGATTCCCACGATGTTGATTCTTTTGATTTGAAGCAGTCGAACCTTTTGATTTCTTATCTAATACTTCCCCGCTGACGCTTGCTTGGCTTGTTCATTCGACATTGCCATACTCATATGGATGTTACATTTTGTCCATTTATTCCCTATGATTGCGTGGACGCAATTTCTTTGATAATTGTGTTCTCAATCCTTATTTTTCTAGCATAATTAGTTTAGGTTAGAAGAATAATTGTTATAGACAATCTTGATTAGGAAAATTGCGGGGACGCAATTTTTATAAGGAGGGGAGTCTGTAACAACCCGGTATTGCATACCGACTATTTATCATCTCTGGACGATTACCTTTCCTAGCTAATGGCTGTTTGGAATTTTAAAAACCAGTTTGAAACTCTTTTGAAAAACCTGTTAAGTGTTGATATGCTTTAAAAATTTAAATAGTGGTCTATTTTCATTGGGCCGTGAAAAATTTACAAAGGCAAATAGCCATTCCCTTTTCAAGCTATTCAACCCGTTTTCCCCTTTACTATTTTCTCAGTCGAACCCTAAATAAAAAAGATTCGAACGAGAAAAAAAAATTTAATGGCGGCGTTCGATTCGTTCTTCAATCAAATGGTGGCGGCATTCTCTTCGTCTCGCTCAGTCCTCTTCGAGCAAATTAGGGCTTGCGCACCTCAGCGTTCTGAAGGGAGAAAGAGGAGGGCTTTGGCTGCTCAATCGAGTTCAAGCACTGGCTTCGCTCGATTGCAAGGGTGCTCGGCTTCGAATCCACTTCGTGCTATTCGTAGGCAAAGGTGAGTAATTCCTACTCACATCTAATCTGACTTAGTTCTATGCCTTGAGTTGATTTGGCTTCATCGATGATGATTTTTAAATCTTGATTTCGCTGTGGTTCGACTTTTCGTCTCTTGTTTATCTCGGCAGTTTGAATTGTGGCTGGTAGCTTCTGATTTGGTTTGACTTTTTGATACTTGTGGCATTGTTCTTGTTTTTTTGAACTGTATACTATTTCCGCTATGTGATTTCATGTTGTTCATTTTCGTGAGCATCACTAATCGAATTTGGATTTGACAATATCGAGATCGTTTGTAGCTTCCACGATGTTAAAGTTTGATTTTGTCATATGCGTATATATTGTTTTTCTTTCGCGTGATAATCTCGGTATTGATTAAGTTGCTCCGTGATTTTCTTTGACTTTGGCTTCGATCAAATTACTGTGTCCATTGTTGATTCTGGTAGACTTCAACTTTGCCTCTTGTTCATGTTCTTCCCCGGCAGTCATTTTGACCTGAGTATACTTAAGTCCTTGCCGGTGCATATGATTTGTATTCATATTTGTTCGCATTACTGTAGTCCTCATTTGCTAGCAACCTTGTCTGTCTTTTTAAACCTGTTGAACTGATGTCGATCTGACCTTGTTGTATTTGGTAGACTTCATTTTGTAATTTGTTTGAGATGCTGGTGCACACTGTTGTTGCCAGTTTCTTCTTTGCATGTTGATCTGACTCATGTAGACAGTGATCCCTGTGTACATTTAACTATTATCACTTGAGCTTGTTGTCTGTTGCGTTGTGTTGACCCTGAGTAACTCTGGTTACTTGATCATCACTGTTGTTTTGGTCATCTGGTTGAGGCTGCAGCTTATTACCATCGAGGTCGTGTTCTTATTCATGGAGTTTGCACTTGTTGGTTTGAGTTTTGCCTTCATATTTACTTCTGGTTTCATTGTATAAAATAAGTTAGTCTGCATTTGGGAGTTGCATTCTTTGGTACTCGAGTATGATACATTGCATTGATGCATTGTATTTTCATTTACGTGGAGTTAATTCTCAGGTGTACTATTCCACATTACACCCCTGATTCATTTTGCCATGTGCAAATTGTTATGTACATTCACTTGTGTGCATATTGCATATTCACTTGGTTAAAACTTCATACTGCTGCCACTTGCTTAGTGCATTAGTTACACTGTGAATTCTTGTTGGTTCGGTCTCACTTGCATTGCTTCTGGTCCTATGCCATTGTGTATAGCTGCATGTTGTATTGCACCCTTTTGTTGCAAGTATTCATGCGTATTTAGGAGTGATGCACTTGTCCCTGTAGATTGCCCTTTTGAACTGCTGCACTGCCTTTGTTCTCGAATCTGGTACATTGCATTGATGCTTTGTATTCATTTGCATTTGGTCACTGCGCTTCACCGGTGACATTAATTTCAAGTGAGGCTGCTCTGCGTCTTTTTCTGTTGTGTGTTGTGGTGCCATATCCTTGGTGCTCTCACCTTCAGTTTGCTATTATTCTGTGCCTTGCTTTGTGACAGGTTGAACTTGTTTCACTTGTTGTCTCTGATCTCGCTTAGTGTTGTTTTGAGTGGTTTTGTAGTGGCGAGGCAGTACACGCGTGCGTGTACTGCAGCCCTAGTAGGATTGACAGATTTAGTTGATATTTCGATTGTTAAATTATTTCGTTGGTTCAATGCAATATTTTGAAGTTGTATTTGAAATGGTTCATTTTGATTTGAGTTGTATCCGTGGGCTTTTGGATTCATTGATCCTCTGAGTATTTCATAGACTGTTTTGGCGAGGCAGTACACGTTAGCGTGTACTGCAGCCAACCAGCATTGTTGTTTTTAAATTGACATTTCAATTGTCTAGATTGATTTGGATTGCTGAATTGTTGTTTAACACTGCTAAGTGTTATATCTGCCGTTATCCAATTCTCGTATCGAGAGTTGGATATACGTGATTTCTGTGACTGTCGTCTATTTAAATTATTACTGCCTATATGCACTAATAAACTGGTTTGAATTAGACTGACCTGGGTATTATTTTCTTTTGAATGTAATACTCGGGTCAGACCCGAGTATTTCAGGTTGTAGATTTCTTTCTTTGAGTTGCTGTTCGGGATTGAAGACTTTTCACATCTTCTGAAGTTGTCAGTCATTTTGTAGTAGTCGTGTCATTGTATAGAATGATATGTATTCTTGTATATTAGTCGATAATGTACTTGTATATATAACTTCTAGAGTCGACAGTGTAGTTGTATCATATGTATAGTGTCAACTATGTATTAACTGACATCAGTTATATATATATGAGACTTTTGTTTTTATCTGTGTTCCGCATTTATTTTATCTGTGTTACTGTTATATCTAATGTCCTAAACTATTATGAACTATCGTAGTTTGTTTTATTCTGATAATTGGGTGTGTCGATGGGAGTAAATAAATGATAGATGAAAAATAAAAAGTATATACCACTCCTATCGAGATAACCAATATTAGTGTAAGGCAAATTACGGATGGTCGCTCCCATCCAGCCTTATTCTTCGTAATAATAGACAGTATTTCCTTTAATACTCTTTGTTATTATGAGCATAGAGGTGGGGCGTCACAAGTGATTTCAAAAAGAGAGTTATTAAGGAAGATATATTCCTAAGGAATAATATTAAAAGTTTAGTTTTAAAAATACAAATATGCTCTCATATGTATAATAAATTCGACTCACTCTAGGGTATCGCTTACCCTATCTCTAAAGAGCCATACCCAACCAAAGCCAAGGTGTTCGCTACCAAATGTGACATTCTAGGCTTTTCAACCATCGACAGTGGATACACCCCCCAACCTAGGATTTTCAACCGACACAACCACCGTGACACACATTGGTACCTCGAACTAACAACCAACCCTAGCGAAATGTTTCTTGGTTTCAACCCTGCTCCTGGTGTTCGAACTAGTCATTAATGGTCGCCTACATGGGTAGTTTGCGTTTTTCGGTATGCATTGCGAACACTTTCATTTCTTTTTAGCATCTCATCTTCTCTATTTTCCTAGGGACATGTAGGGGAAAGAGTCTCTTGCTCGCCATGCTTCCGTTGCGAAAAAGTGCTGCAAATAGTGTTTTTAAAGCTATATTGATCGAAATGACTTTTCTATCTTTTGGAAATTCATTTATATAACTCAAATATTTTTTAAATTTTTTTAAAATATTTATAGAATTTATTCCATATTTTTAAAGAATAACGACCCTCAAATGTCGACACTAATACATCACGGTATTCCCGTATCGAGCACCCAAGTGCTAAATAGATTAATTGTTAGGGTTAAATAAAAGAAAAGGAAATAGAAAAAGGAAGGAGGAACACAATATCAGAATCTCACAATGGAGCAATCATATATAATATCAAAAGACAGTTACTGTTATTCTAGGATACAAAGTTTTTCAAAGTTACAATAATCAGCCTGGACAGTTATAACAACTTGTCCTCGTAAATACTGATGATATAATAGTAAAGCAGTGGAAATAAATACTATGGTAAGAAATCATCTAGCTCATCTCCAAAAGCTCCAAAGCGTCGAAGGCTAAATCTAGAAACATACACGGGGCAGATCTGACCATTATAAGAAAATGACACCTGGATCAGTCTGGTAAACCAGCAAGAGAAACACAGATCAAATAGGATTTTGATGTTATAAACCTTTCAAAATAAAGATATCTTGTACGACTATGCCGCATATAAACACGGACGGGCTTTTAGAATATGATAACCAAATGATATTTTAATAATGTCTAAGGTTCAACATAAATATTAATCATAGTCGAAACGGTTACATTAATTACATTCCAGCATAATAGGGGTTACAATCAAAACCGATAAGGAACGTTCGCATAATGGATTCTCCGTGGAGATCTTCCCGGTGAAGTTGGATCCGAACTCCATGCACAAGGATCAGAAAACACCTTTCGAGTATCGTATATCTCTAGATATAATATTCCATAAAGTAAACACAAAGGTCCATTCCCGAACATAAACATAAACCACGTGGAACCAAATATCATCAACTCCCGCACGCAACATCGATAAGCATACTATAGATCTGGAGTTGACAATACCCTGTTGTGGGACTACAAAACCTCAGATTGTGTATTCTACTTTATCTTTAGCCATTTCCAATATCGAGGCCACGTTAGGCATCTTTTACAAGAGTCTTCATCACTCGAACAAAACACAAATCCCCCAATGGACTCCCACATCTTGAACAAATCACAAATCACTACATGGATTCAAGCATCTCAAACAGATCTCGAACCTCCACATATGTACTCTGCATAAGTCCTCTGATGAATGCTAATGTTGTCCTCTCTCTTGGAATACTCCTCAAGATAGACGGTCCCACACGATACCATCGTTTGAAATATTGATGCTGACCTCTCCCTTGGACTTAACCTTAGGATCGACAATTCAACTCTATAACATATCACTTTATACTAGTTTTTAAGTGGTATTCGATAAGTAAAACAATTACCGATTTCGGTCTCTTCAAAACTAATTCGATGAATTTCCAACTAACTCAATTCTTGGTCTTTCAAAAGTTAGCAAAAGCTAGAGACATTTTGTATCAATACTCCTCCCCGGGGTGTTCCTATTGGTATAAAATCGCGAAGCCTTTCGATAACTTCCTACGTCAAGATTAGGTCATAATCGACTAATCGATTATCTAGTCAATAAAATTGCTTATACAAATCACGATTCGTATGCTTAACTCGTTTCCGACATTCCAACTCAACTATTCCTCGTCCAAGAGTGAAGCCAGGTAAGTTTGAGAACCGGTTGCATCAAGCCTTGCCCAGACACTTCATTCTTGAATCTCACAAATAGATAAGTCTACCTCATAAGCTTTTAGTGTTAAGTATAGTATTAATGATTTCCATAAACAATAAGAAATCAACACGATTAACATGTTTTCGACATTTTCCGACTTATTATTCCTCGGTCAAGAGGGAAGCCCGGCAAGTTAGAGCTTTTAGTGTTAAATATTGTTAATTATCATTCAAACAAATAATTAAACAATCAACCATTTGGCCACTAAGCAGTTCTAATCCCTTTCTAAACCTTTTGTTTATACTTTTAAAATACTTGAAAATACTTATAATATCTTTTAAAATATTTATCTAAATTATTACTTGAAAATAACAACTTTACAATTTTTCTCAAAACTTGAAAACGACATGTTTTCAACGAAATATCTTTTTTTTAATTCACAACTAATTCTTAAAAATTCATAAATATCCCAAACCAATTTTGAAATACTCTAATAATAGTTATTAAACACTTGTAAAAAAATGAAATAAAATACTTAAATTTAGATATCTTTTCAATATTTTTAAAGTCCAAAATCAAGGCTAAACGGGGCAATTTTACACTAGTGATGTTTTGGCCACTTTTCGAGATATTACTTAACTTTTTATCATTAAAGCTTTTGATAGCAACAAACATATATATAAAATATTATAAACATGATGAGAAAACCCTAAGGATCTTTCTACAAAGTTCCATAAAATTGCCAAAAACAAGGCAATTCACAACTGCATCTATAGCGACTATAGCTATAAGTGCACTTTCAAATCCGAGTCTGATCTAAACCAAAGTCCATATATAAACTATATACTTTGTTCAAGGTCTTGTCACAAGTCTAGTCCAAGTTTGGTCAAGTCTATATACATGGATCACATATGTCACTTACTTTTAAAGTAAGAATTCAACCAATGTTTTAACATAAGTTAACAACAATTCAACCAACTTAAAAAAAATTAAACACAAACATATATATATATATATATATATATGTGTGTGTGTTATATTTTCATTCAAAGTGAGTTGTTAACTCACCTTTAACCACACAAACAACCAAGAACCAAAGTCCAAACCCAAGCTTGCAAACATCTTCCTTCCTCTTTCTCTTGCTTCACCTTGCTCTTTTGCCTTCATTCTACCCCTAATGCTCATGGCCTAGGAGATGGGTGAGAGATGTGCTTCACTTATTCAACTTTTGGCTTGGTGGAAGGTGTTCTAATATTGTACTAAGCTTTGTGGAAAAGTTTGAAGTGATTTGGAGTTGATTGCAAATATTTTGCTTTAGGAATTTAGAGATGAAGAAGAAGAGAAGCCATGAATTTCTAACTTAAAGATTTGTAAATTTTGTGAATGAATACTAAGTGTATGCCCTTGCTTATATAGGCTTGTGTAAG
This sequence comes from Allium fistulosum, assembly GCA_030737815.1. Classification (NCBI taxonomy): domain Eukaryota; kingdom Viridiplantae; phylum Streptophyta; class Magnoliopsida; order Asparagales; family Amaryllidaceae; genus Allium; species Allium fistulosum. The sequence goes on along the minus strand of CM060903.1, from coordinate 871,441,203 downwards.
GAGTCATTACCAGCTTCCACCTCTCATGGAAGGTCATCAAGGAGCCTCCTTCTTACATGATAACTTTAAGTCACTTCCCTTTTATGCTTATTACCATTATACCCCTTTTTTGATAATATCTCTTATCCATTAGAACATTCTAGAACACTCCAAGCCCAATGAAGAGATGCATGTGTTAATTAGTTGCTAATGAATTGATTTGATCATTAGGAAGTGCACAAGAGTTCGAACAACTTATATCGATCAAAAAGTTGTTTATCGATAAACCGATTTTCGGTCACATTATCGATTTTTCTTCGAAGAATATATTTTTGTAAACAAATTTCAAAAATAATTTTCCCATCATTATTTATTAATTAAATGATGTCTAACAAGGTTATAAAATCATATTTATAATACTTAATTATATTTCAAAATGTTACGATATTCGAAGATGAAGTGTTCGAATTTCCGGGTCGTTACATTATGATTCAGACGATGTATGTAATAGAAATCAGAGAAAAGCAACTTCCAAGCATTTATTCGCTATTCATGGCACAACCGTCGGAGGTCAAAATTTTAAATCGTGATTACTTTATCGGCCATGGGGGCGAAGTAGATCACTTCAACAGTTGAAGTGATAAAGGAGGCCTTTATTTGTAGAAGTTTGTGTATGACTTAGGTTTTGTGCATGATAGTGTTAATGTTTATTATGATAGCCAAACTGATATCCACTCGGCGGTAAACTAGGCGTTTAGCCCTCGATCGAAGCACATTAAAGTGAGAGAGTCTTTTCTAGTTGCCATGGTTGCGGATAAGCTTGTTTATCTTTGAAAAGTACACCCAAAAGATAATGTGCAGATATGTTGACAAAGGCATTGCCGATTGGGAAGCTCAAGAATTGCTCGAACTTTGTTCGCTTGATGGAGTGTTAAGTTGCACTTGGTGGCATGATTTGGAGGGTAGTAGCTTGTATTTGTTGAAGAGCAAATGTGAGTTTTTGATTGTCTTTTAATGTGATGGTTGTTGAATGAAGATGGAGCTTGATATGATGGCATAATATGACTTGGTGTATCGAGTTGAGATGGAGATGGATATAGTATCGAAATGGAGTATTGAATTTTGGAGATACTATATATGACAATTTCGAGGATTGAATAAGAATACTAACGGTTTGAACGGTTAGTGATTTGGAGCTCGTATGCAAAAAATATTGTGGTTTGAAGGAATGAGTTTGCAAATAGGGTAGGAATATTTGCTATGCAAATCAGTTGACTGATAGGCTACAAACAGCCAACTTATTGGATGGAAATGTTAGGATCGAATAATATACCCTAGAGGAGAGGTGAATAGGGTATTAAAAAATATTTCACGGAGATGCTAATAAAATATAAAACAGAGTGCGGAAACGTAAATGCAGAATATAAATAATACAAGATATACTCTGCTTCAGCCTAATGTCTACCGCTGCCCCTAAAGCTATTACTAGAGTTAAATATTCAAATGCTTACAAACGGTAAACTCGCAGATACTGCTAACAAATATTCTAACCCTATGCCTAGTAACTCTGGCTTAACTCAACCCCTTGAGATCAGAATCCCCGAACTATAACAGGTAGCTCAAAAAGAAAATACAAAGTTCAAATAAAATAAAACAAAAAAAAAAGACAAAACAAAGTAAAAACTCCCCTTCAAATAATTCACGTGACTTATCCCTCTTTGACTTCTCCTATTTATCCTCTTTTTTTTATTTTCTCTTCACAAAATTGATTCTCCCCGAAAACAGCTTTGTCCAAAAAAAGAATCAATACCACATAAAAACTTTGACTCGCGAATAACAACACCATCACTGGATTAATTTGCCAATGCCACCAAGAAGTTATCGCAGCCGCCTGTATTTGAATAGTGGCCGAGATCTGAAATTTGAAGAGTGAAGATTGTTGCCACCGTATGATTCTAGAGGCTATCATCTGGAACTCGAACGCCACCTGAAAAGTTGCTCAACTATCGCCGATAGGTAGAGGGATGAAATAATCGCCAATTTATCAAGCTTTCAAATCAAAGACAGTGTCGCTTGAAGCTGCAAGTGTGACGAAGCCATGCCTGAATCTAGTTTGTAGAGATCTGGACTTGAATTTGTTGTGCCTCCAATTGAGATTTTTCACTGCTCCGATGGCATGGCCGAGATCTGAGATGCACCACTGCTTTGTCTGATGATGTTGTTTGAATAGGTGAGATAGTGAATGGAATTTGATATGATATGGCCGGTGTTAGGTGTGATATGGTCAGAGTTTGGTGTGAGATGATAGTTGATGTACCGGCTGAGGTGGTGATAAAGTTTGTATGGATATACTGGCTGAGGTAATGAACAACGGAGATGATTGAGGTGGTGATGTACCGAACAAAGGAGCTTGTGATCGGATGATAGGATATTGAATGATGATTTGAAAACCTTGATGTATATAATGGGAAATACACTTTGCAGTATCTTCCAAAATATATCGTTTGATTGTATATACAATTCTTTTTTAGCATTGTTATTGACACATCCAAAATGGATAAGGGGGTCAAAAAATTAATTGTCAAATAATTATTATGAGGAGGTATTTAATATATGTGTCTTTCCTTAAAATTTTTTTAAGTATGGACAATAATATTCTTCATTTTATAAAACCTAATTAATTACTGCTAAACAGGATTAGTGGTAAAACCCTAATCCTAAAAATCTTCCATGGTGGAATTCAATCTAAATTCTATGAAAGACGGTGAAAACAGTATGGTACTAACACAGGAAAGTGAACGGCTAGTTGTATTTGTGGAAGAACCTGTCGTGGAGGAGGTAAAATTTTTTTTTTAATTCCATCGTTTTACTGTAGCAGGTATTTCGTTCGGCGGTAGCGTGCCGTGCAACCCAAAATGGCAGATTTAAATTTGTTTTATACGGTCAGGCTTTGCCGTTTTTTAATGCATATGTCGGCTGGATCTAGCCGATTTCATCGTAAAACGTATATATTTTTATATTCGGCAAGAGTCGGCCGATTTGATGATTGTTTAACGGTGGCATGTTGCCGACTATTATGGTGAAAATAGTAAACTTGTTTATGACTAGAAAATATCGTTTCAGAAGTCATTGTACGACATGTTATCATCGTACGCTACCAGCTTCTACCGTTATAAAATACAATATTATTATGCCGTTATATTATTATTTTTTTCAAACAGAGTGCCGATATTGAATTTGACATTCACCGATGTAGTAATAGTAAAGAAGCGAAACAGAGTCCGGATAATTTGGAAAATAATAAGGATATTGAAAGCGATAATGAAGTTGACAAATCCAAAGAAATCGAAAGCGATGAAGATAAAGAACAAGTTAATCCTGATTTAACATCAGAATTCAGTACTGACCGGGTATGTATTATTGTGTCAATAGTTTTTGTTGATTTTTTTGTGTACATGACACAATACTGTTGTTTCAGATTTTTGAGTCGAAGGATCAAGTTCGAGATTGGTGCATTAACCGAGGGTTAGGTTGTAAGTGTGTTATTGTTACCAAAAGAAGTAGAATGAAAAATGTACATGGGAATGGAAAAGGCTCGAGGATGGATTTAGTATGTGAAAGAAGTGGTCAATATGTTGATCATAAGTCGAAGAATTATGTTCCAATGTCTTCCAAAAAAAAAGAAGAACAGGTAGTAGAAGATGTGATGGGACGTGGATACTGACTGTAAAGAATGGACGTCACAATCATACACTTCCAAACGTTTTAACCGGTCATCCTTTTGTCGCGAGACTCAACGAAGACGAAGTCAAGACTGTTGCAACAATGACTAATAGTGGAGTTAAACCTCGAAATATTTTAACCGCTATTAGAATTGACAATCCTTCCAACCAATCAACCATTCGAACTGTGTACAATGCCAAAATCAAACTTAAAATGTGCAATACATAAGGTAGATCCGTTATGCAACAATTTATGAAATTGGCATCTACCAATAATTATACCGTATATCAAAGAGTTGATGAACAAAGCAATGAAATCACCGACTTATTTTTCAACCATCCTAGATGTGTAGTGCTTGCTCAATGTTTTTATCAAATTTTGTTCTTGGATTGTACTTTCAAGACCAATAGGTATAAGTTACCTTGTTTCCATATGGTTTCACAGACATCGACAGGGGCTACGTTTACTGTTGCATTAGCATTTCTAAGTCGTGAGACAACGGATTCCTATAAATGGGCTCTTGAATGTGTGCGGAAGTGTTACAGGGATAATGAAGTGCCAGGGGTTATCATCACCGATGCAGAAATCGCTTTAATAAATGCCGTCGCAAATGTGTTTCCAGCATCATATCATATCCTTTGTGCCTGGCATATATCTAAGAATGTGATGGCAAATTGTAAACCAAATTTTATACAAAGGAAGAGAGTAATAATTGGTGAAAAAGAAGTCGTTGTGGAGGATGATGAAGGAAAAAAGGAATATGAAAGTTTTTGGGAAGGATGGACAAATGTGATAAATTCGTTGTCTGTAGAAGAGTACCACAGAAATTTAAACTCTTTTCGTGATAAATGGATAGGTAAGAATAAAAAATCTGTTACTTATGTCATCAAAAATTGGCTAACAAAATACAAGGAGATGTTTGTTATGGCTTGGACAAACAAAATTAAACACTACGATAATGTGTCTACCAGCATTGTTGAAAGTCCCCACTATCGTCTAAAATTGTATTTTAATTCGGCCGCTGGTAGTTTTGTTCAATGTTGGAGTAGTGCACATCTATGTAAGCATGCATTCGAAACAAGTACGTCTAAAACAATGCATCGATTTAGAATCGAACCAATGTTTAAAGAGTTATTGGGGAATGTATCGCATAAAGCATTGGATTTAATACTAACTGAACTAAAAAGTGTGTCAACTGTTGGTATGACAATCGACCAATGTGGTTGTGTGTTATGGAAAGTTAATGGATTACCATGTGCACATATGCTTGTAGATTTTAGACACACCCACGGTTTCATCCCCCTGTCCGTTGTTGACTCTTACCGGAAGCAGTTGTCATGTATTCCACCAATTGTGCATCGTTCCACGTTTGCATTTTTTGATTTGCCAGAAATCATTGCGTTGAAAAATAGGTATGAAGAATCTCCGGATAACGTTCGACTTGTTATCCAACAATAGTTAAAATCAATTGCTTTCCCACAAACAACTGCTGTTTTAGAACCACCGGTGGCTACTATCAAAAAAGGCAGACCATCCAAAAAGGAACAATCCACCAAACGAGAACTTTCACACTTTGAACATGTTGAAGCATCATTGTCATCTAGCTCAAACCTCATACCTTGCGGCAGATATTTGAAGAAGCTTGGCATAAAAACGAAGGCGTCACCATCTAAAAAAATTGATGGCGAGTATTTGTGGCAATTGCCCAAACATATAAGAGCTTACATACTCAGTATAGACGATGTGCCTAGGGACGGTGATTGTGGTTATTGGGTCGTCGTTAAACAATTGAATCTTCAAAATAGACGACCATCAAATCCCTGCAAGTTTGTTCGTGAGTCTATGGTTGACAATTTGACTGTTAATGCTGAGATGTACCGTAATATGTGGGATGACTGTGGATACGACGAAATGATGAATAGGATACAAAATCCTGAGTGGATGCAGATGCCCGAATCAGGATATATAATAGCAGAAACATTTGGCACCGTGGTAGTGTTGATAAGTAATCTCCTGTCCTGCACTTTTGTTCCCACCACGGTACGGAGGAATTTGTTGAACGAAAATAGAATAGTGGTTATGGAACATGTAGACAACTCGCATTACGTTGGTCTTACACTAACACCAAATTCTCCTATCCCTCCAACACCACAATTCGGATATTTTCAATGACTTTATAATATCAATGCCGAAGACTGGATCAAACCATATGTGGAACGTATCAACAAATGGTTAGTTTACACGAATGATGGCGAAAAAGAAGAGCAGACTACGGCAGTAGACTTAACTAGTGTGTAATGAAAATTATGAACATGTTTCAACATTAATATTTCTGAAATCTTAACTTGTTTTTTATATGAAGATTGTAATATTGGGTGGATGTATGCACGCGTACAAGTTTTTGTTATGTATTTTCTGAATTTTGTATGAACATTTTGATATTTGGTTGATTTATGCACGCGTACAAGTTTTTGTTATGTATTTTCTGAATTTTGTATGAACATTTTGATATTTGGTTGATTTATGCACGCGTACAAGTTTTTGTTATTTTTTTGGTGAATTTTGTATGAACAGGTTCCAACCTGAGATGTTTCGATCCATCCTTGCCGTATTATTGTGTATTATTCGGTACATATAGACCGTATATGGTATATTGGAAGCAAATAATTCAAAGCAAGTTATTCGACAAAGGAATGCTGTATTTTAGAACAAATATCGATATCTGTACATCGTTAAAAACCTAATTCAATCTCTGTTTTTAACCAACACGACAACGCTATGTCGTACAAAAATGAATTAAACGGCGCAGCACCACCGTCTGCATAAATGATTTATTAAAATGTATAACCGAGAGTTTACGGCCAAGTACTGCCGTATAAATGTAATTTAAATGGTACAGGATCACCGTCTGCATAAATGAATGATTCACATGTATAACCGAGAGTTCACGGCAAAGACTTGCCGTATTGTCGGCTAATATATGGCAGATTGCCACCGTATAGTCATTATACGGTAAGATTTCGCCGTACATTAATACAAACATCGGCCAAATGTTACCGTCTGCACAGAAAGCATATGAAAACAATTCCAACCCGAAAGTTTGCGGCCTCATCTTGCCATATTATGGTGATAGGTTCGGTTGTCCATCACCGAATAAAGGATTAACGGTGAGCATTTGCCGCATTTCCTAACATTGACCAATACACATATATAATTGTTGTTACCACAATCATTGACTGAATCAAAAACACAAATCAGTGTACCAAACCCAAACACAAGTCACATGACCAAAACATTTCAAAATTCAATCTCAAATATGAAGACAGATCATTTAACAAAATATTAATTACCAAACCACCAACACATTTCCCAACCATTTCATATCATAAGCATTCGTCACTGGCAAACTTAAATTACATCACCATTCGTCCCAAAAAACACAATTGTCATTAGCTTACATATACTACAACGGTAGCAAAACAAGAATCAAAATTACCGTTGTGTCAATTTTAATAGTATACTAAAAATTACTTGCGACCACCACGTTTTCCCTTTCTAGCAGATTTGCTCGATGATGCGGTTTGCGATTTCTTTTTTCCACTCCCTCGTACATCTCTTGTTCTCTTCTCTCCATACAAGTCTGATGGTTCTGGATTTTCTATTTGCTCAACTTTCTTCAAAAGATTTTCACGATACACAGTTGGAGGACATGACTTTATGTAATTAGCAATATGACTTAATCTGCGTTTCTACAAAAAAAAAAGGTATTACTCTAACAAAAATGTGTAATAGTCAAACTAAAAAGTGTACGTGTACTTGTAAATATTAAAAAAATTAGAACATAATATGACGCAAACTTACAATGCGTACAAGCAACGATTTTGACTCAATATCGGCGACCGGTGTGGTAATTCTTTTGCTAGGATTGGTCACTATAGGATGAGATGCGATACGGTACCACTGTGAATACGACTCAACACAGTCTGAAGGATTCACCGCTACTTGCGAAGTTAAGCTTTCATGCAACAGATGATTATTCCACTCCGACCATCCCAAATCCCCAACATTGTGATATATTGCTTTAAACGAACGAGTTGAGGACTTAGACCTCTTTTTGTCTAAAGTGAAAGAAGTAGTAGGAATGGGTTGGACGTAACCAAACTGTCGTAATGTTCTTTGTGGCAAGTACAACTCAGCGGTTTCGAAACACACGATGGGGCCGTTGAACAATGCACACTGTTGAAATATGTACGCATCTCTTTTATCTTTGTACGGGTCCCAAACAATATCACAACTCTGCAGATCATCTATTCTTTCCCTTATACTTACCAATTCATCACTCAAATTTGACCCTTGTTCCACTGCAAAATAAAATGCGGCTCTCACGTCACCAACTCAGCTCCTACACAGTTTCTATGTCGCCGTAAGACCGGAAAGTGTTCGAATATCCATACCTACATAGGCTAAATATATTAGTACTGTACGGTGATCAAAAAAACATTATTTAAACACCCTTACCTGAAACAAGGTCATACACCCCGAAAATTGTTGAACATCCTTTCTAGTTGTCTGACCAAGACTATGAATTAACCAACTAAGACATGCAGTGGCCCAAGAATACTTATGCACCTGGCTGAGATCCCCAAGACATTGTAGAAAATGAACGCCTACTTTGTTACCAGACTTATCACCACACACTAAACATCCTATGGTATACAGTAGATACGCAATTGCACAATGATTTTTCCGTTCCTGAGTATCTGATTCTTTTGAGTTTGAGAACTGACTTCTCAACCATTCCAATCTAATCTTCTTTTCGCCAGCCAAAACCGATATTGACGTTGGTCTGCCAACCCCAAGGTTTTTCTCCAATAACGAATAAACATTTTCAAAAGAAATTGACCTTGATCCACCGAGGGCTCCTGTAACAACGTTGCCTTCAGCTGGAAGCCCGGTAATGTGGAAAACTTCGTCTATGGTTATCATCATCTCACCAAATGGAAGATGAAATGTATTTGTCTCTGGATAAAACCTCTCGATGAACGCGTTAATAAGGACTTTGTCTAGTTTTTCATGTGCATGTAATATAAGTGGACAAAAACCAGACCCCATAACTATGTCCTTCACAAACTGACACTCGCCATCCAAGTCCCATAATCGTTGGGTTCCAACGTGGCTATGAACTTTCACAATCCTAGATTCGCCTTTAGGAGCCTAAAGATTGTTAAATATAATTTAAATAATATACACTACGCATTAAATTAAACTAAATATTATACAATAGTGAACAATTTACCTTCGAATTCCAAATTTTGTGTGCAATATGGTCTTTATAAGCAAATAGGAGCGATGGATGCACTGTGTCATCTTCTTGATTTTGACCGGGTTGTTCTTTCGTTCTCTTCCTTGATTTTTTTCCTACCACGCTAGGTTGTTCCTCTACTACAGCTTTACCATGTTCAACAACCTGCCTCTCATCAACTACCGCAAGTTCAAGCCTCTCATCCCCTTCATCGACTGCTTCTGCATCTTTCTCTGGTTCATTTCCTTCCTGCACATTCGCTTGTTCAGCACTTTCACTACCTTCCTCACCATTGAATTCCTCTTCGTTACTATCTTCCCCTTCATTTGATTCTTCATCTTCGTTGCTTTGCTCTCCGTCACTCCCTACATCATCTCCTTCGGTGTTTGTTTCCTCAGATTCATTCAACGTATCCTCAGCTGCATTCCGTGTACCCTCTTCCTGTTTTTTTTCAAGTTCTAGCTTTTGCCTTTCACTTTGCAGTCTTTTACGATTGGAGGCTGTCATTGGTTTCCTGCAAATACAATACGAAAGAGCATATAATAATTGACATGCATAAACATCCTATGTTCACATACAAATAGTCACTGTATAATGAATAAGTTCTCTCTAACAACTACATTAGTTTGGTCAATTATATGAAGGTACAAATTGTGCTTAAACAAAGAATTTCTATACTAATACTTGGTTGGTTGTTTCCAAAAATATAATCTCATTTTTGCTCTTTAGTGGTTTACATACTTACAAACAAAACTTGAATGAATTCTCCACAATTTTCAATATTGTAAGTTTCACAATATTTCTTGAATTATCAACATGTTCATATATACATATTTGTGACTTTACAATTAATTTAATTGGATTGATCTTAGTAATAGCAACATCTAACCTGTAGTTTTAAAAAATGCATATAAATAAATATCAATATATCAAAATTTATTTTGTATTAAATATCAGTTATGATTTAAAGGTTTTGATACCAAGTACATCCCATTAATTATTTACTTTCTAAAGATTACATGACATCCCAATAATTTCAGTACATTTCTAATTCCCTATAAAACCAAGACAGTTTATACCAGATTATTTACATTTTTCCTATAAACAAGGATAATGGACTACGATAAAAATGCATAGCATGGTTGTTTTGTTCATCTGTTTTACATAAATTCCTATATTTTCATATAAAACGGCAACGAACAATAGTATACATTAGTATAACTCGGCAAGACCCAGCCGTTTCATCCACTATTCTATGGTCAGACACTGCCATATTTGCCTCTACAGCTCAAATTGTGTTCATGGAATGATAGAACGGCTAGGGGTCACCGAATGATACATACCAAATAACTTTGCAACACCAAAAATAGATCCCTAACTCGACATAACCCCACCGTACTCCACGAACGGCTACATTCAATCGAACGAAACCCTAAATTCGATTTCAGCAAAAGCATCGAACGAAACCCTAAAATCGATTTCTACAAAATCACCGATCGAAATCAAAATCAATAATCAAAATCACTTACCTCTTCAACTCGACTTCCAATTGAGGTGAATCAGCATTTTCGCTTAACTGCTTGTTGGTTGTCCTCTTCGTCCTCACCATTTTCAATTCGAATTTGTGGAAGCTTTGGGGGAGACAGGACGACGACCTAGGGGAGACAGGTACGAAATGTTTGGAAGACGAACAGGCTTCTCTTTTTTTAACTGAGGATGCTTTTTCAACACGAAGGGTAAATATGTAAACTAACTTATTTTTTACGTTTCCCCCCTTAGTACTTTTCTAACTAATAGGTGTCCCCTTAATAATTTACCCCCCCTTTATCTATTTTGGGTGTGTCAATAACAATGCTCTTCTTTTTTCAGTCCCTATTTATTTCCCTTTCTTCATATATACTGCCCCGCTTGCTTGCTGATATATTCCCTGCTTTAAATTTTTAATTTGTTTTCTTTTCTTTGTATAAGCAGCTATTTATTGCACCGAAAGGAAACTCCACAATCTTATAAATATACATCACCAGACAAACACATTAAATATAATATATATTTATTAATATCAAACGAAAATTAACTGCAATATTTGAAAATATTTCCTTTTAGATAATAATAAATATATATTATTTTATAGAATAAAAATATATGTGTTTGAAATGTAATACGTGTAAAAACAGACGTATGAGATGTAGTGGATGACAATTTAATTAGAAAAAAAACCGTGCTTTGATTATTTTTAAACTGTAACACACTCCAAGAAAAAATCAAATATAAATATATTTGTTATCATCAAACAAGACATACTCCACAATCTTCTCATTTTGATGATAACAAACAACAAGTTAAAATTTGACAAGTGTAACTTGTGTTGAGTGTGTACTCTATATCATAAAATCAAAATCATAGCACAGTATTTTGATGTATAAAACATGATCCCCCTATTGATATGTTCCCCTTACATATGTGGCATATGTGTTCTAGAATAAAATTTTAGACCAATAATATTTGTTTCAATATTAACAATGAATTCATAATGTCACCAAATATTAACCAAAGTCTTCCCCTTTTGTTTTCATCAAAAGTATAAATATCAAATTAACGCAATGAGAAAGTGATACTGAATGGTGAAAATTAATGAAAATATGACGATAAATATTTAATGAAAAATCAGCCACAAATCACAGTAGCTTTATTGATCAAAGTCACATCCCATGGGTGGAAAGTGGTGACAAAAAAATGTAGTTATATGCAGTAAGGTTCAAATGACATAGCACATAAGATATTTCATAATTAAATAGCTTATTTTAATTCATTATGAGATCAAGTCATTTCCATCCATGCACTGGCGCAAGGTCTCCTAGATGAGAATGGATGTAACAGAAAATATTATTTAAAATAAATTATCCCTAACTCATTGTAGATGAGATCAAGAACCTTCCATCCATGCATTGCTGCGAGGTCCATTAGATAAGGATGGACATTACTTGACGAGTACCAACACACCTATTTCATAGGCATGCTGGGGCTTAGGGAGTCTGCTATATCATACGGTTATTTTTATTAATTTCCAAAAGCTTTTATTAAATAATTTTGGGTATGTCAATTTAGCCAATAATAGCATAAAAACTGAAAAATATGAGTCAGCAGAATATGAATATCAAATGATAGATTCAAAGATAGCATGGGATCTGCAATAATTAAAACTAGAACTGTAAGGTACGCTTGATTATCAAACGATATAATAATGTCATTATTTAATGAAGTAAAAATGCAATATCCTTAATTATCCGTGTAATCAACATAAATGCTTTTGAAACCCACATAGGAGAGTTCAATCGATCGTGATATGCTTTCAAAAGTAAATCCTCTCTAAATACCTCAAAATTATTTTCAGTTTTATATTCTATCCTTGAACATACAATATGAATTTGTTTTAGAGTTTTTTGTGCAAAGAGGAGCACATGATATAAGGGTATACACATTATTATATCAAAACAAAAATCAAATGCTCAGTCTCAAAAAATTTCATCATAGATCTCAAAAAAAATTCTCCACCAATCATCTCAAGTTTTGAATACCAATAAACTATCTCAAAAAGTCTATCACAAAGTTTAAAACTTTCATTTCATAGAATCATCTGCAAAAAGTCATGTAAAATGTAAAATGTCAAAGCTCATCTCATAAGAAGCAAGTTTTTCATCAATAATTCGTGTCAAAAATTTAGCCAAAAAGTCTAATTTCAAAATATTCACATCATGAATAAATATGGAGAGCAAAACAAAAAATCCTAAGAAAGCAAAAACATATTTTTGGATTTTTCAATTTTCCAAAAACAGAAAATTCTAAGAAGGGAAAAAAATGTTTTTGGGTTTTCGAAAATAAAATAAAACAGAATGCAAACTCCCCATATATGCATGAAAAAGTATGTGAAATGTCAGTCAATCCATGAGACATATGAGCTATCAAAAAAAATATCAGACTGGAGAAATCACAAAGGTTGGAAGTCATACCAGATGTTCTGAAAAGAAAGAACAAATTACCTTATCATGATACCACGTGTTAACTGGGCTGCCTATGATGGCGAACAATGATATCTCGAACACTGATGTCCGTCCTTTCAATGTCTCATCGTCAAAGTCAAGCGTGAAAATCAAGCATCATCAAACAAGCGCACTACGTACTCCACAATATCAATCGAATTTGCTTCAACATTCGAAAATCCTCTTCGCTTATCTTTGAAGTTGCATTTGTATTTACCATGTTTATCCAAAGTTAGCGGATCTCCACTTCATTTTCCTAAGCTAAGGAACATTATAATCATCGCTCATCAAATGTGTAGAACAATTCGAAATCTGCCTCCATCATAGTTGCTCCTTAGCCCGTCAACATATCTACACATAAGAAGAAAAGGAAGACCTAGAAACCTTTATAAGTCTTTTAGCGTTTGGGACACAAGAGCTTAGTAATTCAAAATTACCAAGAGAGCCTTTAGGAACCCAAATTTGTCTAACATCTTTGAATTTGTTCCTATTCCAACTAAAACTACCAAGAGAGCCTTTAGGAACCCAAATTTGTCCAACATTTTTGCACTTGTTCCCATACCAACATATGTTGAAACTATGTCCAATTTTACCACAACATAGGCATATTGGAAATATGCATCGTGCATTGTCAGTCATGTTTTCCCTATTGTGTTGTGACTTACCAAAACCAAGTTATTTTCTATTGTTCGCATATAGTTGATTTTCCAAAAGCATATTTAATGACCTTTCACCTCTAGAAAATTTATTAATAGTTGATTCAAGAGTTTGGACTTTAGATTTAAATGATGTGCTCTTTGACTAGCATGATACATCTATTAATGAAAATTTCCCTCTTTGCATCATCATTTTTCTTCAAAATCAATATCTCATCTTTGAGAGTTTCAAGGCTTGTCCTACATTCGTCCAACTCCCATTTTAAAGACCGACAACTTTCACACTCAAGATTTCGAGCTTCTTTATTTTTTTCAAGTTTGGTTTCTAACTTATCATTTATGCGAAGTGGCTCAACTTTTTCAGATTTTAATTTTTGTTCTTAAGATTAAGACTATCAATTGTTCTTGTAAGTTCATGACACACTAAGAGAAAATCTTGAAAAGTATAATTTGATACCTCACTGGAGTCATCATCACTATCATCATGAGTTGAATGTCCCATTAAACATAGATTTTCTTCTGCTTCATCACTATCAGCGAACTCTTCTCTTTCTTCATCATCCCAAGTTGCAGCGAAGGCCATCCTTTTCTTTTTCTTTCCTTTCTCACTTTGAATCAATGGACAGTTGGTTTTGATATGACCCAGCTTTCTGCACTTGTAGCAAATGATTTCTTCGTCCGAACTTTTTGAGCTTTTGGACTAGTTTGACTTAACACCTTCCTTCTTTACTATGAACTTGGAATTTCTTCTGGACCAATTTTTAAGACCGCTTATCAACCTTGTTAGCTCAATGATAGGATTATTCTCATCATCGTTTTCAAGAGTGCTACTTAGTGCAATTGATTTCTTCATGGAATTTGAATTGCCACGGTCTTCTCTGGTTTTCAGTTCCATTTCATAGGTCATCAGATTTCCAATTAGTTCCTCTATGCTTTATTGTTCAGATCTTTGAATTCTTGTATAGCAGTTACCTTTGCCTCAAAATTCTTTGGAACAATTCTCAAAATTTTCCGAACCAACTCAACTTTAGTGTACACCTTGCCCAAAGCTCTGGAATTGTATACCAACACTGAAAAACGTCCATACATCTCCTTTATACTTTCGTCCTTTAACATCACAAAATTCTCATATTCATCGCTGAGTAAGGCGAGACGTGATTCCTTGACTTGAGATGTACATTCATGTGTAACCTCCAAAATGCGCCAAATTTCATATGTAGTTAAACAATGAGAAATTCGATTAAATTTAGTCTTATCAAGAGCAGAAATAGAGCATTCATAGTTTTAGCATTTAATGAAAACAATTTCTTATCGGCTACATCCCATTTGTCTTTGGGCTTAGGAAATTCTACGTCATTGATTGTCATTGTGGGTAGAATGTACCATGTGTCTACTATATCTCAAACATCATAGTCAAAAGAGATCAGATATATTTTCATCCTAGCCTTCCAGTATGCATAATTAGTTTTCATTGAACATAGGTGACCTAGCTATTGACTGACCCTCAGAAAAAGCATTTTTTGAATTAGACATGTCTCTAGAGTAAACTCAGCACCTAAGCTCTGATACCACTTGTTAGGATCGAGTAATATACCATAACGCGGAAGGAGGGGAGGGGGTGAATAGGGTATTTAAAAATATTTCGCAGAGATGCTAATAAAATATAAAATAGAGTGCGGAAACATAAACATAGAAAATAAATAACACAAGAGATACACAACTTCGACCTAATGCGTACTGCTACCCCCAAAGTTATTACTAGAGTGAAATATTCAAATGCTTATAAACTGTAACTCGCAGACGCTGCTAACAAATATTCTAACCCTATGTCTAATAACTCTACCTGAATTCAATCCCCTGAGATCACAATCCCCAGACTACAACACATAGCTCAAAAAGAAAATACTAGAGTTCAAATAAAATAAAATAAAATAAAAAAACGACAAAACAGAGTAAAAGCTCACCTTCAAATAATTCACGTGACTTACCCCTCTTTGACTTCCCCCGTTTGTCGTCCTTTTTTTATTCCCGCTTCACAAAATTGATTCTACCCGAAAACAACTTTGTCCAAAAAAAAAATCAATGCCACATCAAAACATTAACTCGCGAACAACAACGCCGTCACTGGATTAATTTGCCAACACCACCAAGAAATTACCGCAGCCGCTTATAGTTGAAGATTGGCTGAGATCTGGAATTCGAAGCATGAACATTTAGAGCTCGAACATCGCCTGAAAAGTTGCTCAACTATCGCCGATAGGTGGAGGCATGAAGTTATCGCCAATTTGTCAAGCTTTCAAATCAAAGACAGTGTCGCCTGAAGCTACAAGTGTGATGAAGCCATGCCTGAATCTAGTTTGTAGAGATCTGGACTTGAATTTGTTGTGCCTCCGATTGAGATTTTTCACTACTCCGATTGCGTGGCCGAGATCTGAGATGCACCAATGCTTTGTCTGGTGATGTTGTATGAGTAAGTGAGACAGTGATTGGAATTTGATATGATATGGCCGGTGTTAGGTGTGATATGGTCGGAGTTTGGTGCGAGATGATAGTAGATGTACTGGCTGAGGTGGTAATAAAGTTTGTGTAGATATACTAGCTGAGGAAATGAATAGAGGAGATGGTTGAGGTGGTGACGTACTGAACAAAGGAGCTTGTGATCTGATGATAGGATATTGAATGACGATTTGAAAAGGTTGGTTTGAACAAAAATTCTGTTTCTATTAGATTTTTCTTTTTTCTTTTGAGAACTTGAGTTTATATAGGCTCAAAGAGAATGTGTGTATGTATGGAAAATATACGGAAGAAGATATTGATGAAGATTTGTGAGAGTTTGTTTTCCATGTTGAAAATAAAATCCGTACATAATGGGAAATAAACTTCATCGTGCCTTTCAAAATATATTGTTTGATTGTGTATACAATTTTTCGCTTTCAATCTCTATTTATTTCTCTTTCTTTATATATACGGCCTCTGATTACATGCTGGTACATTCCCTGCTTCAGATTTTTAATTTGTTTCCTTTTCTTCGTGTAAGCAGCATTATATTGCACTGAAAGGGAATTTCTCCACAAACCTATAAATATACATCACTAGACAAACACATTAAATATAATATATATTTATTAATATCAAACGGATATTAACTGCAATATCTGACAATATTTCATTTTTGATAATAATAAATATATATTATTTTACAAAATAAAAATATATGTGCTTAAAGTGTAATACGTGTAAAAACAGGCATATGAGATGTAATTGATGATAATTTAATTAGAAACGAAATTGTGCTTTGATTATTTGTAAACTGTAACACACTCTGAAACAAATAGTCAAATATAAAAATATATTTATTATTATCAAACAAAAAATAGACTCCACAGGAGATTATCTGTTATTCATCCCAAGAAGACCTAGTTCATTTTTGGCCTTAAACAATTGATTGTGTTAGGACAATCAGTTGACTAAGTAATGAGTCAGTCGATTGACCACCGCTGCAAGAAACTACGGATTTACCAACGCCAAAAGGATGTAGTCGGAGCATAGCTAAATGCAATACATACGCCATTTACGGCGTAGGTAAAACCTGTGTAGGAAAAAAATTACACACCCTATACCGACGCCAAACGAAGGGTTGTTTTCTACGCCTTACTTACGTCCATTTACCTACGCTTTCTCTAAGTCTTTGTTGCATACGGTTTTCCTACGCCATTCACACGACTTTTTTTTACTATACTAAAATTGGATTTAGCTACGCCTTTCCTGAAGCAATTTTGACATATTATTATTATGTTTCTTTCCATCAATCACAATAACACAATATTAATCTGCGGCACTCTATCAACATCAAACAAAATATCAGCTTATTTAATAAAAAAGAATAGTAATATCAAATCATTTAACACCAATCAAGTTCAAATATCTACTCCATATTACAAAATCAAACCAACATCAAACAAATTCTTAAATGTTTAAAAAGTACGATAATATGTTCATAATACATAACGTCATATGGATACATCTAAGAATAAGAAAAATACCATCAATCCTCGTCATGACGACAATTCGACTTTCCATCAAATCGTTGTTGAAGCATCTCACATAGTTTTCATACTACGTCTTTAGCATTTGAACCTCCTTCTTGACGCTTCAATTTCTCTTTCAGTTTGGCTTTAGTCGGTTCTTCGCGGTTGTTGACGCTATAAGTGGCATCTTTATATTTGTGCATTTTATCAAATATTGTATCAATTTTTAAATTTCAAACTAATTAAAACAATGTTTTACTAAAAGTTTAAATATTTATGCAGGGATATTGCCATGGTAAGGACTACGGTCCTTCCTTTTGGTTATGGCATTGAAAATCATATCAAATACTTCTTCATCGACTTCGTAGGTAATGTTTGTGCCTGGCAAGTTAATATCTATACCAAATACTTCTTATACCAAATACAATAGATTTCAGAAAATTTGAGATCCTTTCAACATCTATAATATATACAGAATGTCAAGTTAACATCAGGCACTGAATTTAATCATCAACATTAAATATTAAACTGAACAAATAAACTCAAAAAAACTGTTACATTTTGTTAGATATTAAGAGCCCAATTTTGAAAATACTATAGATAAATAGGAAAGGAAACCATTTGCATCAACATGGCAAAATCTGCTTTAGCAAAAATAGAATCAACCGTTGCTTGCTAACAACAAATTTTTAGAGGAACTAAACCATAATTTTTGTTTAGTCATGGATTATCATATCTCAGATTCTCAGTATACAAGAGGTTATACAACTTGTTTTAACAAGAGCTTTTCAGAAACCTGCTTATAGTAACAATCTTTACTTATCAGCACGTGCAAACAACTTTGCATACTACCGAGTTCAATTAATCCTAACACAAAATCTTTTGTTCAGTGATGTCTAGAAGTTCATATGATTGTTGAATTTGTTAGTAAGAAGGTATCTTTCCCATTCTTAAAAAACCATCAGTCTCTTGAATGTTTTGTTGAAATCTGGAAACCCACTCTTTCAGACGAATGCTACATTTTGTTATCTTTTACCATCATGCCAATAAAAATTCAATACATAAGAAAGCGTTTGCAGCTGTTTATTTTTAGTTCCTTGTCATATAAATTATGACTAACATAACATTAGCACATATGGTCCTCTTGCCCATATCGGATTGCTCCGTACACCCGTTAACATTCAAATCCATCCACGTTCCACTCACCAAATCATCAAACATCTGTCGTATTTCATCAAAGCTCTTCACAGGCTGATTAAAAATTAATCCAGTAACGTTAACCTTGAAAAAATTGACTTGCTTTAAACGTTCAAAATTCAGATCAGTAAATCGATAATATCACCTCTGTCTTTACCCGTTCCACAGCACTCGTAAAATCCTTCATAAATTCTCCCAAATCCTAACCGTCCCTATCAAAAATTACAAATTAAACCCCAAACTTCGTATACTTGCGGTTGCAAACTAATTTTTCTTTAGGAGAAAAAAACAAAGAAAGAAAGTTGACCTCTTCGTTGTCGTCCAAAGGACCGTACATCCCTGCATCATACGATGAGCGCTTCCCCTCGTCCGACTAAACTGTAGAGTAAATCACCAACCGTTAACACCGTTAATAATGTAACGAAAAATCGTTGACGTTGTTAAACTTATCGAAGTATGCTTCCTGAAGCCTCTGAAACCTCCTCTTCGCCTCATTCGCCGCCTTTGGATTTCTCGCCCATCCATCTGGGTGTCGTTTCTTCGAAAAAACACGAAACAATTCGATAATTGAACAAAATGTGATAACAGACACACGAATTGAATTTTTATTGATGAAATTATTTACCAAGGCAAGTTTGCGGTAAGCGGAGCATGGGAAAGCTAGGTAAAGTCGTACAGATGGCATGCAATCTACCTCTGTAGAAGACTAGGGCCTGTATTGTTTGTAATTTTCAATTATTGTTTTTCGTATCATAAAAATGCATTAGATTTTCAAAAACGATCAATCTAAAAAATGGTTTTAACTTATAAAATTGAAAACGGTTTTTTTTTTCCGCCGTTTTTCTTCATTTTTTCTTTATCCCCACACCGTAGTCCTCCCATGCCCTCCACTCTTTTCCACGCCGTCCTTATATTCCACATCCTTTTGAGTACACATTGAAAATGAAAAACTTAGATGGCGTTTGGTTTAAAATGAGTTTTATATTTTGAGTTTTCAACATTGATTACAAAATATGAGAAAAGTGGAGGGACGACGGACATGGTGAAAGGAAGATGGAGGGGACCATGGAGAAAATGGTGGAACGATAGAATGATTGATTGTTTCTCGCGATTCTCTTATTTCTCAAAACATGAAAAATAAGACAAATTTGTTTTCTATTTTGTATGTTAACTTTGTTATCTAAATTGATCGTTTTACACAATATACATACGTCATTCGCATTTTTGTATGGACGAAAACACAAAACTAAAAAGAGTATACCAAACACTATCTTAAAATTTCATTTTCAAACCAAACATGCCCTTAAAGAAGGCATGAAAATATCGTAAGAAATTGTCTCCGTTTTCCCACTTTAAAATTATAGCGTAGGAGATTGTCTGTCTCGTTTATTTTCTACATATTTCAAGTTATCGTAGGAAAGACGTAGAAAATATCTTACATTTTTTCTATGCCTTTAAATCTTCCTACATGTTTTCTACGACTTCTCTACTATTAGATTTGATACCTTGATTTCCATTGCTGAAACCCTAGATTAGAGGAAGATGCAAAATCGAAGCATGAAGAAGAAGGGTCTTCAAACCCTAAGTAACATTGTGGAAGAAGCTGGAAGTGAGCTTGGCCGAACCAGATTTCTTATTTGGTGAAGGAGAAGTCGTTCGGTGATTTGAAGGAGAAGTTGTTCGATATTTGGTGAAGGAGTTTCGTTCGGTGCTGAAGTAAATTTGGAGCGATGTTGAAGCAACTGATCTCGTTCGGTATTGTGGAAGGTGAAGAATGCCGAACCAAAATGTGCTGCTCCAGAATTTTGGCTCGGTGATTTGGTGAGGATGATGCCAAACGAAATATTTCGTTCAGTATTTGGGCATGCCGGTCCAAAATGAAGTGGTGATGCTGCTGCCAAACCAAGTTGATGTCGGTCCATAATTTTGGTTTGGAGAACTAATGTCGAACGAGATGTGTTGTGAGCTTAGCCGGTTCAGATCTGGAGTACTGATTGCCGGACCAAATCATGCCGATCCAGATGGATGCCGAACCATTTTTGCTGTTTTCCGAACCAAACCCCATGGCTGTTATATAGCAGCTACCGCTGCTCATATCTTCACTCTATAAATAATGGAGCTTCTGGACAACAATGATAGTCATTCTAGAGAGCTGAAACTCTGCAGAATTTTGTCTGTATTGTAAATACTTTTTATGTATAGCCTCCAAAAGTAAATCGATCTTGTAACTCTAATCTTTCAGTGATTAATAAAATCTTCTCTTCCCAAGTGGACGTACACTGCCTCACGGTAGTGGAACCAGTATAAATACTGGTGTTATTTTTTTTCTGCATTGCATAGATCTGTGACTGTCTGTTCTGGTGTTTATCTCTGTTTGTTTCGTCTCACTACAATCATGATCCAGTTGTTTTCCGCTGCCTTGGGTTTTTTATTCCCTTAGACTGATTATCTGAAAGGATTTTCCACAACAGTCTGGTATCGGAGCTGCAAGGTTGATTGGGGAGTGTTAGATGCTATGGCAGGATATGAATGGACTCCAGTTGTTACAAGACCCTACACTAGAGGGATGTATATCACATCAGGATCAAAGTTGGCAATTGAGAAATGGAATGGGGATAAAGACTTCGAGAAGTGGCAATGGAGGATGAAGGCTGTTCTAATGAGGAATGAAGTCCATCCAGTAGTGTTTGTCCCTGAGGAGTTGACGGCTGACATCTCAGTTGCGAAAAGGAAGGAGATGGAGAAATGGGCGTTTACTACTTTACAACAAGCTATGGGAGAGAATGTCATTTAAGAGATTAGCAGTGAGACCACTGCTAGGGGCATTTGAACCAAGCTGAAAAATCTCTACTTGAAGAAACCTCCGACTAACCATCTGATATTGCTGAAAACATTTTTCACCATGCGGATGAGAGAGAGTACTTCATTGAAGGAACATCTTAATTTATTTGATGACTTTGTGATAAAGATGAAGACTGTTGACTTGAAGATGAATGAGGAGCAAATGACAATGATTCTTTTGTGTTCTCTTCCGGAGTGATACACTGGTTTCGCTAACAGTCTTATCTTCGCTATAGACACATTAATAGTGGAAGATGTAAAGTCAGGCCTTCTATCTGAGGGTTTGAGAGATCAGATGAAGGAGATAAGTGAAGGAAGTAGAGGTGGAAGTAGTAGTCACGGCCTGTTTGTTGAAAGAGGTAGAGATGATAAGAAGAATTGGCACTCTATAGGGCGTTCCAAGTCCAGGAAGCCCGGTAATGGCAGGAGTGGAAAGTCTAAGGATGGAAAGTGCTTTATCTGCAAGAAACCTAGTCATTGGAAAAAGAATTGTCCAGATTTGAAGAAGAAGAAAGAAGACGGATCTTCATCATTTGCGATGGAGAAGTCTGTATCTGACGATGTGTTGTCTACAGTAGTGTTGAATGTCTCAGACCATTGGGTGATGGACTCGGGGGCGTCTTTCCATATGACGCCTAATAAAGATTACTTCAGTTCTTTCGTTGCACGAGAGGGAAGCTCTATTCTTATGGGTAATGATGCTAGCTGTAGAGCAATGGGTGAAGGTACAGTGAGGATCATGATGTTTGACGGAGTGATATGCACTTTGACAGATGTCATGTATGTTCCAGGTCTTCGAAATTCCTTAATTCCTTTAGGACAATTGGCATCTTTGGAATGCAAGGTAACTATCGAGAAGGATAGTCTGAAGGTTTCGAGAGGTGCATTAGTTCTTATGAAAGAAGATGTGTTCTGAAATCTGTATTTGCTGAAAGGAACCACAGTTCTTGGAGAGTCATGTGTTGGAGTAAATAGTTCTCGTGCATTGGATGCCACAAAGCTTTGGCATCTCAGATTGGGTCATATTTCATAGAAGGGCTTAGAGTTGCTTCGAAGACGGATGATGATCAAAGGAGAAAGCTTTGACAAGATGGACTTTTGCCAAGAATGTGTGTTAGGCAAGCAAACTAAAGTATCTTTTGAAGTTGGACTCCATAGATCGAGGCAAGTAATTGAGTACGTGCATACAGATGTTTAGGGATCGGTTGCTACTCTTTCTCTTGGAGGAGCAAAGTATTTTATCTCTTTCATTGATGACTTTTCTCGGAAAATATGGGTGTACGTGATGAATTCCAAATCCGAAAGTTTTGAGAAGTTCAAAGACTAGAAAGCGCTTGTGAGAACCAATCTGGTTCTAGGTTGAAGGTGCTGAGATCTGATAATGGCGGTGAATTTGTCTTTAGGGAGTTCCTCGACTTTTGTAGACAGCATGGCATTCAGAGACACTTCACTACACCCGGCGATCCGCAATCCAATGGGGTTGCAGAAATGATGAACATGACTCTACTGGAGAAGTCTCGTTACTTGAGATTGATGGCGGGCTTGTCTAGAGACTTTTGGGCTGAGACGTTATCAACTGCGGTGCATATCATAATCGAATTCTATGCTCAGCCATAGATGGGAAAATTCCAAAGGAAAAGTGGAGAGGTAAAGCAGTGTATCTTGATTACTTTCGAATTTTTGGTTGTCCTGTGTACGTTCACCATACAGGTGATGACAAGTTGGAGGCTAGAGCATACAAGAGCATACTAATGGGATACACCGATGGTATCAAAGGGTATCGAATTTGGAACCCTGTTGATCGGAAGATTATTCATTCCAGACATGTTACTTTTGATGAATCTGCTATGTTCAATCTAAAGGAGAAGCTACCTACCACATCAGAAGATTCTGATAGGCCTAAGGAGATGGAAGAAGTTCCCATGTTCCAACCAAATAGTAGAGTTGTTGTTGATGCTGTCGAGGAAAACGCAGTTGATGAAACATCACAGGATAGTCCAAAGGTACCTTTTGGTAGTGCTAGTGATGTGTATGAATCTAGAGGAAGTTCAGTTCAAGGTGGAGTTGAAAGGAGATTAGGCAAAGCAGTACCTACCCGGGTCAGTCGTAGGACTATTAGGCCGCCCAAAAGGTATGGTGATTGGCAGTTTATGAACATTAGCCTTGATGATCAGTTTGACTATGCCCTACATGTGGTTCATGAGGAGCCGCTTGACCTTGATGAAGCTTTGAAGTCATGTGATAGTTCGAAGTGAATGTGCGCTATGGAAGAGGAGTTAGAGTCGTTGAAGAAGAACAAGACTTGAGATTTGGTACCACCTCCTCAAGGAAGCCGAGCCATAGGTTGAAAGTGGATGTTTAAGGTGAAGGATGATGGGAGATACAAGGCTAGACTTATTGCTAAAGGGTTTTTACAAAGAAAGAGATTGAAGTATGATGAGATATTCTCTCAAGTAGTGAGGCATACGTCCATCCGTATTTTTCTCGCTATCATCGCAGCTCATGACTTGCTGTGGGGCAATTGGACGTAAAAACCACTTTCTTGCATGGAGACTTGGATGAGACCATTTACATGAAACAGCAAGAAGGATTTGTTGTGGATGGGAAAGAAAATTGGGTTTGCAAATTAAAGAAGTCACTATATGGACTTAAGCAGTCGCCTAGACAATGGTACAAGAGGTTTGACTCTTTTATGCTTTCACTTGGTTTTGATCGTAGCATCAAAGACGCTTGTGTGTATTTCAAGCATTTAAAGAATGGTAGATGTGTGTATCTACTCTTGTATGTGGATGATATGTTGATTGCTTGCAAGAATAAGGCTGAAATCGATAGTTTGAAGCTAAAGCTAAAAGCGGAATTCGAAATGAAAGACCTTGGAGAAGCAAAGAAAATTTGGGTATGGAAATCCAAAGGGATAGAAAGCTAGGACTTTTGAGCCTCACTTAAAAGTAGTACATTCGAAAGGTGCTTGCTCGGTTTAGCATGGAAGGGGCAAAGGAAATCAGCACACCCATGTCTTTGCACATACAGCTTTCTAGTAAAGGTTCTCCGATCTCGGAAAAGAACAAGGCTTATATGATGAAGGTCCCATATGCAAGTGCAGTTGGCAGCTTGATGTATGTCATGGTATGCACTAGGACTGACATTGCACAGGCGGTTGGATTGGTGAGTAGGTTCATGGCAAATCCAGGAAAGACACATTGGGAAGCAGTGAAGTGTACCTTCAGATACCTTAGAGGAACTCCAAATCATGGACTTGTCTTTAGCGGCAGATAAAGAAATTTCAGCTTGGTTGGATTTTGTGATTCTGACTATGCCGGTGATAGAGATCGAAGAAAGCCAACCTCCGGATATGTGTTCACCATTGGTGGGACATTGATCAGTTGGAGGGCGAGGTTGAAGATGATTGTGGCTTTGTCTACTACAGTGGTAGAGCTCATAACTGCGGTTGAAGCAGCTAAGAAGGCGCTTTATTTGAGACGACTGTTGTGTGATTTGGGCTTCGTATATGAGGGCGTGGATGTGTACTGTGACAGTCAGAATGCAATCCACTTAGCTAAAAATTTAGCGTTCAGCACGAGGACGAAGCATATTGAGGTGAGAGAGTCGTTCCTTGTCTCGATGAGTGAAGAGAAGCTAGTTCGTCTTTAGAAAGTTCACATAAAGGAAAATGCAGCAGACATGTTTACCAAGTCATTGTCTGTTGCTAAGTTCGAGCATTGTTCAGACTTGATTCGCTTAATGAAGTGCTAGGTGTCACGGGATGGCATGGGGAGAGAGTTGAGATGGGTCATGAAGACATTTGTTTTCATGGTGGAGATTGATAGGCTCTATACCGACTGGGTACTTCGAACACTTTGTTGATGGACGATGGCCTTGCCGGAGTTCGTTGACAGAGTGTAATGGGTGATGGCATTGCCGTAGCTCATTGGGTAAGTATTCATTGCTTGAAGCATGAAGGTATAGATTGCCTTGAGTGGCTTGTATGGAGTTCGGTACCAAGGTGGAAATTATTAGATTTGGTACCTTGATTTCCATTGCTGAAACCCTAGATTAGAGGAAGATGCAAAATTGAAGCATGAAGAAGAAGGGTCTTCAAACCCTAAGTAACGTTGTGGAAGAAGCTGGAAGTGAGCTTGGCCGAGCCAGATTTCTTATTTGGTGAAGGAGAAGTCGTTCGGTGATATGAAGGAGAAGTCGTTCGGTATTTGGTGAAGGAGTTTCGTTCAGTGCCGAAGTAAATTTGGAGCGATGTTGAAGCAGCTAATCTCGTTCGGTATTGTGAAAGGTGAAGAATGCCGAACCAAAACGTGCCGCTCCAGAATTTTGGTTCGGTGATTTGGTTTTGATGATGTCGTACGAAATATCTCGTTCGGTATTTGGGCATGCCTGACCAAACTGAAGTGGTGATGCTGCTGCCAAACCAAGTTGATGTCGGTCCATAATTTTGGTTCAGGGAACTAATGCCGAACGAGATGTGTTGTAAGCTTAGCCGGTCCAGATCTGGAGTACTGATTGCCGGACCAAATCATGCCGGTCCAGATGGATGCCGAACCATTTTTGCTGTTTGCCAAACCAAACCCCAGGGCTGCTATATAGCAGCTACCCCTCCTCATATCTTCACTCTATAAATAGTGGAGCTCGGAACAACAATGGTAGCCATTCTAGAAAGCTGAAACTCTGCAAAATTTGTTTGTATTGTAAATTCTTCTTATGTATAGCCTCCAAAAGTGAATCAATCTTGTAACTTTAATTTTTCAGTGATTAATAAAATCTTCTCTCCCCAAGTGGACGTACACTGTCTCGCGGTAGTGGAAACCACTATAAATACTGCTGTTATTTATTTTTTTCTACATCGCATAGATCTGTGACTGTCTGTTCTGATATTTATCTCTGTTTGTTTCGTCTTACTACAATCACGATCCAGTTGTTTTCGACTGCGTTGGGTTTTTATTCCCTTAGACTGATCATGTGAAGGGATTTTCCACAACATCCACGCCCCGCCTTATGGTGTAAGAAAGACGCAGGAAATTTGACGTAGGAAACTACAGTGTTTTCTTGTAGTGACCCTAGATAGTTGACTGATTCATTAATTAGAATTTTGTTTGATTGCTTCAGTCGACTGTTTGTCCTGGTCAGTCGATTGATTAGCTTATGCGAGGAGTTTCTAAACATATCCAAATCGATGTTTTTGAGGGCAATTTCGTCGGTTTTGACTATAATTTCCTTGTGCTATAAAAGGGAAGCTGAAAATAGAATGAAGGCAATCTAGAGTTTAGTGTTATTGCTCTATGGTTTTCACCATTACAATTTCTTCATTTGTTATCTCCACAAAATCATTCTAAAGGGTAATTTTGTAACATAGACTACTATCAAATCTTTGTATCGTTTATTTATTGTAGTTTTCTTATTGTACTCTCTATTATTGTGATTATTGGTCGTGTTGGATCGGGGTATCGTACGATTGATTGTTCTGCATCACTTGTCCTGGTCCATTTAGGACTTCTGCTATTTTTGGTGCTTAGTTGTGTTTGGAGATAGATTTAACTATTTATCGATGATTTCTATAAATTCTCTTATACATAAATAAGAGTAGTGCTCAATGCTCCTAATTTTGTACTCCATATACTTCATATTATTCAATTTTAAAACACATTATCCCTTGGACCCTGGGGGCAGACTACATTTTTTTGTAACTTTACTTTTCTGAAACAAAAGCAACTTCAATGAAATATCAACATTTGGAAGAAAAAGCAGTTTTGTTTTGTTTTGTTTTGTTTTTGAACAGCTACCTAAACACCTTACCACCAGTTTACATTCATGTTTACCAGTAAAATTCTATAAAAAAATCTTGAATGAGTCCAGACTTCAGCAAGGGAAACTGTAAGTTAATGAAGAATCGGCTCTGTTTGTACTCCAACAGTTTTCTTTGACACAGCTCACAAGAATTTACTAAAGATATTTTATTACTAAATCAGAATACATGATGATAACTGCTGTAAAATTCGTTGATGCCAAAATCATCTACAGAAACATGCGCACAATGTCCAAAGAAATATACATCAAAGTACCACATAGCCATCCGTAGCAAATTCCATTTGCATTACATGTTTAAAATATTATCAAATAATAGTATACAAAAGTTACTTGCCTGCTCGGACGCTACTAGAAGGAAAAAAAAATACAACAAAAACTGTGCAAAGTGCAGAATGATGACATGTGCAACATTGTTTTCTTGATAGCGCTCAAGTATTCTGATGTCCATTTCTATACTTCCTGCAGACTATGGCGATACAAAGCAGTAACAGCATTGGTATCTTTTATCAAGAAACTCTCATGCTATCTATTCCAACTCCAGACTACAAAAACAAGTATAAAACAAATAAAAATCAATCAATCAAGATTTTAGTAAAAGTATACTTGTCCATGCAAGTGTTAGTATATATTGGAAAAATTATGCCATCACATGTAGCAAAGCATGAAAACTCATGTATCATTATGTTGAAGATCAACACAGTCATTATGTTAAGAATTTAAGATCAACAAGTAGCAAAGCATGAAAATCAATACTCAGTGTTCTTGTTTATATACTGACTGACAATGTGAGAAAATGATTTATTTTTTATTCATTAGTTCTAATATAAAGAAAATTATACCAGAAATTTATGGTTTGCTCGCAAAATTGGCTGCAAATTAGCACAGAAGGTTTTGATCTCTTCGTTTACATTGGTCGACCCACCTCCGATTACATCCAGAAACTTCTGTCTATCAGGAAGAAAATTTTGGGCAACCTAAAATTTTGAGACATGTATCAACGTTTCAATACTTGTTTAACTTCTCCACTTGAGAAAATAAAATAGACCAGGAAAATGTTTACTGCAAAACTAGAACTAGCTAGCCATCCATGCCATTTCTTCAAAGTCTTGCTATATGAATCGTTAACTGCTCGATTCAATGTCCAATCTGGTTGTTCTATCAAATTTTTAAATAATTCAACTATGAAATCCATCGCCCTGAAATAAAACCAAGCACTGAATCAAAATTTAAGTGTAATTAACATACTCAATATTCAACAACAACAACAAATAAATTAATAAAAAGAAGAATAAGAATAAGAATAAGAATTTAAGTACCGAGTTAACCAAAGAAGTGCAGTTGTACAGCTTGAGGAAGATTTGGCTATTCTACTTTCTACTTCTACAAGAACAAATGTGTACAAAAAGTTGAACTTCGTAGTATCTGAATTGTACATTGACTCAAGTCTCTGCATTATGAAAAGGAGTGCTCAATTAAATGATATGTTGTAAAGATAATTCTTTATGCATACGTGGGTACCATACCGAGATATTGCCCCCTATGTCTGCTTTAACCATAATCATGGCAGGCCCAAATTTGTCTAGCACAGGTAAAACTAACTATTATCAATTAAACAATTATGACAAGAATATATGATTCCTCCAAATATTTTTTTCAAAGGTATGAAAGCTATATATGAAAAAAATGTGATATGGAATTTGTATTTTAATTACCTAACACTGATAGGATATGCTTGCACACATCAATAAAAGGCTTAGTAAGCATTTCGCCTTCTTTAGTTTTCACATCTTTCATTGCTTCCAATGAAGATGTAAGCACAGATCCTTGCATTTCGTCTGTGAAAAGAAAACCATAACACATATTTAAATAATATCAATCTAAGTAAAGATACAAAATGTAGAGCAAAAGAAAATAAATTACCTATCCCTCAGAGGATCATAACACTTGATCTTTTTCTTTAATCTATGTTTGAATATTGCTGGTTCAATAGAGAAAAAACAGCAAAAAAAACTGGCCATGCCTTTTATGTCAATTGTTCCTCATTTCTCTCTTTTGGTTTTTTATAAACACTAATGTTAGCCACAAATAATCTAGAGGGCGTAAATATATATCTGTCGTCATTTGAGGTCCATATTAAGAATTTAAGAGAATTTACAGGGGAATTTTATGACTGCCGAAACAATTTATTGTCTCATGAAGGAAGAGCAAAAAGCGCAGCGCGATACTCAGAAGTTGGCATAGGCTATACATATTTAGACAGAAAATAATCGATCTCCATGTTACATTTCTTTAATCTTAAATAGCTACTACAAAATAAAGGATGAGTCAAATATAATGTAATAGGGTTTTAGGGTTATATCAGTAATTTGTTTTGTATCTACAGTTGATGAACTATTCAAAGTCAAACAACCGAACCAATATATACACAGCCATTTGTATCACAATGTAATAATGCAATAACATCAATACAATATATCACAATTCACCACTGTATTTTCTTTTATGGGAACAGAGCTACAACTGGCCTAGCGGCATCTGAATATCATCACAGCCGCTTCATCGGATCAGTTTCATCACTTGAAGGTAGTTGTGCTTCAGCCTCCTCAGAGTTAGCCTCATCATCAGAGTTTTTACCAAAGTTCAAAATTTCGTTTTCCGTTTCCGTTTCGGTCATTGAAAATTTTCAAAATTTCGGTTCCATTTCGGATATTTCGAAAATTCCGTTTTAATTCCGGTTTGCCAATTCCGACGTTGTTTTTTAAATACTCATGCAATACCAATATTAAATTATAGTCATGTTCAAGAATTTGAAATCATAAATAGATAGCAAACAAATTTGTACAAATTATATAAAATATATTTAACAAAATAAACATATACAAAGGTGTTTATCTACTCTTCACATATTAAATAAATTGTTATTCATATTTCATAATGCCAATGAACCTACTATTATTTGAATTTTCATAATTTGGTTCATGGAACTTGTTTATCTCATAGTCTAGATTCACCCTCTCACATAATCCTAATGAACATGTTATTTGCAAATGAAATATAAATAACTTATCCAGTCCAGATGCTAATTTATTACCCAGCCCATTATTACCTAGGTTTATCTGCCCCTTTCTCTCACGCCTAACTAATCCACGATCAGGAAGAAAAGAAAAATGCAATCGTCGTTCGCGAATCGTCTTTCGTGAATCTTAAGTCGTAATCCTTCAACCATCATTGCCGCTGAGGGATGCTAGGTTGAGATCCTCTTCAACCATTGATGTCGATGGATGCTGGTCGAAATCAACAAGAGAACTTCCTCAATCGTTGTTATCGTTGTTGATTGGAGTAATATAAAGTGTATTATTCTTGTTTGATTTTGATGAATTCACATTTCCTTTTACTGATTTTTCAGTGTAATTTTTCTTTTTTGCCCTAATTCGGAAAAACGGGTTATTTAGCTTTTTCTGTTCCGTTCAACGTCGGAAGCAGAACGAAATAACTGGGATTCCGACGTTTCGGTCGGAATGTTGAACCTTGGTTTTTACCCATTTCTCGACCAAGATCCAGCAAGTATCTGTTAGATCATCGAAATCACTGCTTAACAGCTTTCATTGATTCTGATTATCGTGCCTTGTCTATATCTCATCAGAGAAGCCTCATCACGTGAGATAGGCTGCACTTTTCTTCTCCTCGATATACTATCTTCATTGGAGAAGGTAGTTTTTTCATCTTTTACCCTCAAATTAAAATCAAGAATCGTTCTTGATTGCTGTTAGGCAAGTTAAAGTCTCCTTTCAACAATTCTTCTCTTGGCTGCATACTTATTAGTTTGCCTCGCCAAGGACTTCACTTTTAACTCACTATCTTGATCCAAACTTTCAATTATGGCCAGAGATGATGATGACCACTCAGCCAACACATCACCCACAAGAAGAAACACCATTACCTCAACCAATGAACCTTCCACACTGTCAATCATCAAACCCAAAAGTCAGTTAGCAGTTCAACTTGATGAAAACAACTATCTACTTTGGAAATATTAAACAGAGAATGCAATAACAGGCTAGGGCCTTGAAGAATATATCAATGGTACACTTGTCATTCCACCAAATTTGATAGCAGATGGTGAAGGCAAGTTAACAAATAATAAAGAATACATAAACTATCAAAGGCAAGATAGTTTATTAGCTTCTTGGCTAATGTCATCAATCAGTTTAAGCCTCCTATCTCAAAGTGTTGGTTGCAAAACTTCACAAGAAATATGAGCAACTTTAGAACCGATTTTTAACTCACAATCAGCTGCAAGAATTATGTATTATAAGAGACAACTTCAAAGCTTAAGAAAAGACAACATGTCAATGAGAGAGTACTTAGCTAAAGCCAAGACTTATTGTGATTTACTTGATACTGCTGGTCATAAAGTTTCAGATACAAAAGAGATTCTAACAATTTTAAGTGGTTTTGATGATGAATATGAATCAGTTGTGGCTATTATATCATCAAAAGAGACCCTACCAAATATATAGTATGTTCATTCTACTCTTCTAGCACATGAAGGAAGAATAGAGCAAAAGAAACCACTAAATTCAGATCTATCAGTGAATTATGCATCAAATGTTAAAAACAAGAATCAATAAAGATCGACAAACAATAAATTTCAACAAAGCAGTCATAGGGGTGGTCAAAACTATAGAGGCAGAGGTAGAGAAAGGTTTTATAACTCAAACAGGTTGAGATGTCAAATTTGTGAAAAGTTTGACATACTGCAGCTAAATGCTATTTTAGGTTTGATCTAAACTTCGCAATAAACCAACAAAATAATAACAACCAAAGAGGCTTCAACCCAAATGTCAACCAAGCACACTCAAACTAGACTCAAAAAGTCAAGTGCAACAGTTCAAGAAGTCGAGGTGAAATGGAGCGGCAAACAAAATTAGATGACATGCAATATGAAGACCGGTATCCAAATTCAGAGGCAACAAATCACATCACCAACAATCTGGACAACCCTAACCTTGGAAACAAGGAATATAAAGGTACATAGTCTATTTTTATGGGTAATGGTAAGTCAATAAAAATCACTCACATTGGTAATACTAAAATCAATGGCAAAAGAGAATTGCATCCCAATAATCTACTTAGAGTACCACAAATCAAAAAATTTAATGAGTGTTTCTCAATTTGCCAATGATAATCAAGTTTATTTTGAATTTTACCTAAAATACTGCTTAGTTAAGGACTTATTAAATAAAGAAATCTTACTACAGGGTAATATACAAAATGGGCTATACATTTTCAATCTTGTGTAGAACTATAAGCCAACAAATGAAAGAAAATGGTGCAATTACTCTAAATGTGACACTAATGTTGACAATAAAAAGATATTTGATTTGTGGCACTGTAAACTGGGTCATCCAGTGTAGATGTTGTAAAACAAGTATTGAATAAAATAACAATGTTGAATTTGAAAATATATTATTTCCCTATATATGTACTTCATGTCAAATGGGAAAAAGTCATAAGCTATCATTTCTTGAATCAACAACTAAATACAATAATCCTTTAGAAATTGTAGCAGCTAACTTACGGGGTCCAGTCCCAGTTAACTCTAATTATGGCTTTAATTACTATGTCTCGTTTGTAGATTCTTTTTCTAGATATGCTTGGATATATTTTCTTAAATCAAAAGTAGAAACACAAAGAGCAGTGGTTCAATTTATTACTAAAGCAGAAAAGCAAACAAATCATCAATTAAAGATAATTCAACTGATGGAGGAGCTGAATTCAAACCTTTGAAGGAGTATTTTTTAAAGAAGGGAATAATACATAGAATCACCTGCCTACATACTTTTGAACAGAATGGTTTGGTTAAAAGAAAGCACATGCACATTGATACAGGGCTCACTCTACTAGCACAAGCATCAATGTCATTGAAATTTTGGCCAGACTTTTTCAACATAGCAGTGTTTCTCATTAATAGGATGCCAACCAAAATTTTGCAAAACAAAACACTCATAGAAATGTTATTTAATACATCACCAGACTATACCGGACTTAAAGCATTTGGATGCCTATGCTTTCCATACATGAGGCCATACAACCTCACAAGTTAAGTTTTAGATCCTTACCATGTACTTTCACTGGCTATGCAGCAAATCAAAAAAGGCACAAGTGTCTAACCAATAAGGGAAAAATGATCATCTCAAGACATGTTGCCTTCAATGAGCATGTCTTTCCCTTTGCTAATACGGAAATAAAAACCACATAAAATTTACAATGCCAAAGCATCTCTTCCTCCTAGCCCAATTTACTCTGATGAGCAATATAAAAGTGTTCAAACTGATACTCAAAGAACCTCAGGATCCCAACACACCATGTCTAATGAAAGATCATGTTAGGATACAACTGAAAATTCAGACAACTATGAGTTTAACAATCAAGCAAACGAAAGTTCAGATCATCTTGAAGAACCATCATCATGTTCACATCAGGTCAGTGAATCAAGTACCAGTTAAGTTCAAACACCTACAAGAGAAGGACATCATATGATAACAAGATCCAAACATATCTTTAAGCCTATAGTCTATACTGCAATGTTAAATCATGATGAACCAACCAGTTATGAAGAAGTAGCAAAAGACAAAAGGTGGAAATTAGTTATGGATGAAGAATACAATGCCTTGATAAAGAACAAAACTTGGAGTATTGTTTCAGTACCAAGGATAAGAACATCATAGGCTGTAAATGGATATACAAGCTTAAAAGAAATCCAGATGGCAGGATACCAAAATACAAAGCAAGACTGGTTGTAAAGGGATATTCTCAACAATATGGGTTTGATTTCAGTGAAACCTTTTCTCCTGTAGTTAAGCCAACAACAATCAAAGTAATACTTACAGCAATTAGATGTCAATAATGCATTTTTAAATGGTGAATTCAGGAAGAGGTATATATACACCAACCACAAGGCTACATTCAAGGTGATAACAAAGAAATGGTGTGCAAACTACACAAGGCAATTTATGGGCTCAAACAAGCACCAAGGGTCTGGTATGAGAAACTCAAACCTACTTTAACCAATTTACGCTACAAACCAACCAGATCTGTCAACTCCCACTATGTTAACATAAGGAGCAAGTCTACAATCTATATATTGGTCTATGTAGATGACTTTATAATTACTGAAAACAATAATGAGGAAATCAAAAGTTTCATAAACCATCTAAACAAGGAATTTTCAATCAAAGACTTGGGAGATTAAGCTATTTTTTAGGAATTGAGGCCATTAGAAAATCAAAAACTGAACTTGTGTTATATTAAAGGAAATACATATTGGATATTCTAAACAGGGCAAAAATATGTGAAGCTAAACCTATGCCAACACTAATGGTAAGTAACTTGCATCTATCCAAACATAGAGGAGAAGCTATGGAAAACGAAAAGCATTATAGAAGTATTGTGGGTGCGTTGCAATATGTCACCATTACTAGACCAGATGTATCATTCAGCATAAATAAAGTATGTCAGTAAATGCAAAAACCATCAGAAGATCACTGGAAAGCAGTAAAACGAATTCTACGATATCTGAAAGGTACAATAAATTAAGGAATTATGCTTAAAGACATGTAAAACACTAAGTGTTTAAGGATATACTGATGCGGATTGGGCATCAGATTTTGATGACCGAAGACCCGCAGCTGGCTACTGCATTTATTTAGGTGACAATCCAATATCCTGGCACTCTAAGAAGCAACCAAGAGTATCTCGCTCAAGCACCGAAGTCGAATACCAAGTGTTGTAAGCGCAATAGCTGAAGTTATGTGGCGTGAATCACTAATCAAAGAAATCAGAGTTCATCTCACAAGGAAGTCGATAATCTGGTGCGACAACCTAAGTACGATGTCTCTCTCTGCCAATCCCATCCTTCATTTACGAATGAAGTATGTAGAAATTGATTTGTACTTCGTTCATGAACAATTTATCAAGGGAAATCTGGACATAAACCATCTACTAGCAAGCCATCAGAGAGTGGAAGTTCTCACAAAACCACTCTCGAAGAGTAATTTTGCAAGATTGATATCCGATCTGAAAATTGAAGAAGCGGCCGAAGTTTCAAAAAGAAAGGAAACCCTAGTTACATTTTTCAGGGGAAATAAGAATGAGTCAAATATCATACGAGTCTTTATACATAATGTAATAGGGTTTCAGGGTTATATCAGTAATTTGTTTTGTATCAATGGTTGATGAACTACTAAAACAACTGAACCAATTTATACAGTCATTTGTATCACAATGTAATAATGCAATAACATCAATACAATATATCACAATTCACCACTGTATTTTCTTTTACTACATATATTGAGAATTTCCACTAAAGCACAAATTTCAATCATTGATTGATAATATTAATAATTTTTTCCACTGAAAATTTTCATACACAATTTACTTCCACTATATTACATATAAAATAAAATGTGTTTTAACATTTTACTCTTTTCATCCATGTTAATCCTTGCATAATAATTTTTTTAGAAAAAAAAACATTACTGCCAATCGGTAAAAATAATAATGGCAAGGTGCATAACTAAACACCGCTTTGTTTCTAATTTTTTAAAATTCATGTCATTTTTATTTATTTTTTATATCCATGTGGGTATCTAAGAAAAATGTGATACATATTCATTCATATTATCAAAAATTCAATGACTAAAAAGTATATATTGATTTTCCAATCCCAGCATTGCTATTTGAAATGTAAAAGGAGATAAAATGAACTTGTATTGATTTTCTTAATGCATTACATCACGTGTTACTGAAGTATATATATGGTATTGTATACATTCTTATGTACAACTGTATGATATTGTAAAAAGACAATTGTACCCATGTAACCCTTATTTGTACATTACGAGACTTCTCATTTTATCTACGCTTCATTCTATTAAACCACCCCCTCCCTCCGTTCAATTAAACTTGGGTTTCTTCTCCTCCCCATTTCCTCCATCGATATCCTTAATCTACAAATCTGCCTTGAATCTTGTAAAATTCTTCTTTGATAATGATTTAATTAGTACATCGGCTCTCTGATATGTTGCTGGAATGTGATTTACATCCAGTTTGCCCTTAATTATCTTTTCACAAACAAAGTATAGATCGACCCCGTTGTGCTTAGTTCATGAGTGAAGTATGGAATTGACTGAGAGAGAAACAGTGCTCAAATTATCATATCAAATTACGGGTCTCTTCTTTTGTTGGATTCCAGCTTTGCTAAGAAGAGATTCTAGCCACATAACTTTAGCAGTTGAGACGACAACACTTCGATACTGGGCTTCGGTGCTCGACCTTGAGATCGTTGGTTGCTTTTTCGAGCACCACGATACTGGATTGTTGCCTAGATATATGCAGTATCCAGTTGTAGATCTACGGCCATTTGGATCTGAGGCCTAATCTGCATCTGAGTATCCTTGAATATATATTGTTTTGCATGCTTTTAGACAAATACCATGATTCATAGTACCTTTTAAATATCTTAAGTTACGTTTTGCTGCCTTCCGGTGTTCGTCTAATGGCTTCTACATGTATTGACATAACTTATTCACACTAAATGATATGTTAGGCCTTGTTATTGTAACATATTGCCATGCACCCGCTATACTCCTGTATTGCTTTTCATTAACTATAGGTTCCCCTTTATTTTTAGATAAGTGCAAGTTGTTGATCATTTGTGTTGGTAATGGTTTGGCTTGATCCATTTTTGCTTTGACTAGAATTTCTGTATATATTTTTTGGCATAGTATTCGATCAGTTTTTAATTTTTGTTAACTTCTATTCCAAGAAAGTAGCTTAGATCTCCAAAGTCTTTGATTGAAAATGTTTTATCTAAGTGTTATATAACATTCTTGATCTCATTGTCACTACTGTCTGTAATTATGAAGTCATCCACATACACCAATATATAAGTTATGGCATTTCTTCCAGTCTTTGTATATAATGAAGTATTTGATCTGCTTGGCTTGTAACCTAGTATAATCAAAGTTTTCTTTGGCTTTGCACATCATACCCATGGTGCTTGTTTGAGATCATATATAGCTTTATGTTGTTTGCACACCATTTTATTATTGTTCCCCTGACTGTAACCTTGTGGTTGTTCCATAAAAACCTTCTCCCATGATTCACCATTCAGAATTGCATTGTTAACATCTAACTGTCTGATTTTTCAATTGTTGTGTAGAGCAATAGTAAGTATCATCCTGATTATTTCGCTGAAATCAAATCCATATTGTTGTGTGTAGCCTTTTGCAACTAGTCTTGCTTTACACATTACTATTGTACCACTGGATTCCTTTTCAACCTACAAGTCCACTTGCATCCAAAAATGTTCTTGTTTTTTGGTATTGCTACAATACTCCATGTGTTATTTTTCATCAAACCCTTGCATTCTTTATCCATGGCTAGTTTCCATTTATCATTTCTAACTGCTTGATCATATGTGACTGGCTCTTCATCAGTTAATTCTGCTGTGTAGGTCTTGGGCTTGAAGATTCCACTCTTGGCTCTTGTTATCATGTGATGCCCAGTCTCTACAGGTGATGATTCAAGAGGCCGATGAGCTTCGTGTGATTGTCTGGCTTTCTGAGATTCATGTTCACTGTCATATGCTTGCATATAGACTTAGTTATGGCTAGTTTGAGTTGAGCTGCTTAAGAAACTTAATGCACCTGTAGTTCCATGGCCTGGCCTGTTTATTGGCACTGTGAGTTGTGGACCTGGTTCATCGTGAACCTCTGCATTGTCTTTTTCTCTCATTCCTTCTTGTTATATTGGTATGGGAGGAATTGATGTTCATGTATTATACACCTTTTGATTGGTTTTCATTTTATTTTCTGCAAAGGGAAAGACATTTTCGTTAAAGCAACATGTTTGGATATGATTATTTTACCTTTACTGGTTAAGCATTTATATCCCTTCTGTTATGATGCATTGCCAAGAAATGTACATGGTTCTGATCTGAAGCTTAGCTTGTAAGCATTGTATGGTCTCGAGCAGGGGAAGCATAGACATCTAAATGTCTTGAGGCTTGAGTAATCTATTTTGGTGTTGTAGAGGACTTCACCTGGAGTCTTGTTTTTCAGTACCCTTATTGGCAACTTGTTTATTAGATATACTATTGTGGAAAATGCATCTGGTTAGAATTTAAAAGGTAGAGAGGCTTGGGCCATAAGTGTGATTCCAGTTTCAACAATATGCCTATGCTTTCTCTCCACTAGTTTATTCTGTTCAGAGGTTTGAGGATATGTATTAATCCTTTCTTTATAAAATATTCTTTCAATGGGTTGAACTCGATTCCTCCATCAGTTTGTATGACCTTTAATGACTGACATATTTACTTTTCTACTTGACTAATAAACTGCACTACTACATTATATGTTTCAGCTTTTGTTTTGAGAAAACATATCCGAGTAAATCTAGAATAGGCATCTACAAATGATATATAATAATTAAAACCATAGTCATAATTAATTGGGACTGGACCCCATAAATCAGTGGCCACCATTTCTAATGGTTTGTTATATCTAGTTACCGAGTCAAAAAAGGTTAGTTTACGACTTTTTCCCATTTGACAATATGTGCACACATAGGATAAGGATACATCTTCAAAATTAATATTGTTATTTCTCAAAACTTTCTTTACAACATTAACATTTGGATGGTCTAATTTCTAGTACCACTTATCAACAACACTTTTATTATCTACATTAACATTTGAGCTAGAAAAATTGCAATATTTCCTTTCATCTATTGGTTTGTTTTTCTTCACCAGATTGAAAATATATAGCCCATTATGTACATTACCCTGTAACATAATTTCTTTACTTAGTAAGTCTATGACTAAACAGAATTTTGGTAGAATTCAAAATAGACTCTGTTGTCATTAGCAAATTGTGAGACGCTCATTACATTCTTTTTAATTTGTGGGATGCTTAATGTTGAATTTTAGCGACACTATATGGAGAAATTGAAGTGGTCAGAAGTAGCTTTGTGACGGAGAAAATAGTTCACAAATCGGAGCTCGTAAGTGAAGATATGGCGAGAAAGGGAAGTGATGTGGCCAACATCAGGCGATAGACGTCTGTGACTACAGGGTTTGGAACCCGAGAGTATGGACAGACGTCTATCGCTTGTGATAGATGTCTGTGATGACTTTCTGCCTATTTTTGATCGGGTTCTTGGCATGAAGATTTGTGATATTCGAAGGGGAAATTTTAGAATCTTGCCTAGGTTTTCTATTCTCCTATATAAGCTATTTTTAGGATTTATAGATGGATTCAACTGAGCGACTGAAAAGCAACTGCAAGGGTTTTAGCCTCCACTAATTAGAGTTTATCTAAACTTAATTTTCTTCAATTCTCTTCTCCACAAATCAACTCTATTAGAATTTAGATCATTGTAATCAATCTCTTGTACTCTTCTCATTGGTATTAATAAAAGCTCTCTCTCAAAGTAGATATACACTAACACAACGTTAGTGGAACCACTATAAACGGTGTGTGATTTATTTTATCATTATTGCTTGTTTGGAGATTGTGTTTGGTTTTGGATTGAATTGAGATTGAGGTATTGATTGGTTATTTTTACACTTCTTACCATGATATCGTTTTTCCGTTGTGCTTTAGGGTTTTGATTTGAGTGATCTCGAGTTAGAATTTTCCACAATATTTGGTATCAGAACATTGGTGTTGGTAGGTGGTTGTAGAAATGCCGGAATCAGATAATACCTCAGGTAGCTCCTCAATGGATAATCCAAGTGGTGTAGCGTCTTATGTACGTGGATCGTATGCGGCTTCAGGATCACAATCGGTTATAGACAAGTGGAATGGTGATAATGATTTTGAAAAGTGGCAATGGAAGATGAAAGCGGTTCTAAGGAGGAATCAGGTGCATCGGGTAATGTTTGATACACATTTGTTGCCAGCGGACATCTCGGATGTTGAGAGAGAGGAAATGGAAGAGTGGGCATTCGCTACACTTCAACTTGCTATGGGGGAGAATGTTATCTCCGTAGTGGCGAGACAATCGCTAAGGGTATTTGGGATAAGTTGGAGGAGTTGAATAAGAAGAAGTCACTGACTAATCATTTGATCTTGTTGCGAATGTTCTTCACTTGTAAGATGAAGGAAGGTACTTCGTTAAAGGCACACTTGAATACTTTTGATGATTTGCTAATGAAGATGAAGGCGGTAGATTTGAAGATTGAGGAATAACAAAAGCGATGATATTGTTGTGTTCGTTTCCGAACCGTTATACGGGTTTCTCAAATAGTTTGATCTATAACCGGGATACTTTAACTCTTGACAATGTCAAAATAGGTCTTCTTAGCAAGAAATTGCGGGATCAAATAAAGGAGTTAGGTGATGGAAGTACTGGTGCTAGTAGTGGTCACGGTTTGTTTGTGGAGAAGGAGAGATATGTGAATAAGGAGAACATAGGCATTCTAAATTAAGGAACCTCGGTTGGAGAGGAAAGTCGAAGGAAAGAAATGACAAGTGCTATATTTGTAAGAAGCCCGGTCATTGGAAGAATGAGTGTCCGGACAAGGAGAAGGCAAAGAAGGAAGTAGCATCTTCATCCATAACGGTGGAGAGTAGAGTCGGTGAGGGAGACGTAGATGTGTTGTCGGCAGTAGCATCAGATGTTTCGGGTAGCGATTGGGTGCTCGATTCAGGAGCGTCTTATCATATGACGCCGAATAGGAATTGTTTTTCTTCTTATGTCAACAAAGAGGGAAATTCAATTGTTATAGGTAATGGTGCTATTTGTAAGTCGAAAGGCATTGGTTCTGTGCAAATTCGGATGTTGACGGAGTGGTTCGTACTCTCACTAATGTGCACTATGTTCTAGGAATTCAGAAGTCTCTTATCTCTTTGGGGCAGCTGGATTCTTTAGGTTGTAAGGTCACTATTGAGAGTGATAGCTTGCGGGTTTGAAGGGTGCGCTTGTGGTGGTGAAGGGTGGTAGGACTCATGATGTTTATTTGCTTCAAGGAGTGACTATAGAAGGTGAAACTTGTGTGGGAGTTGATAGTTCTCGTGGCTTGGATGCGACTAGGTTGTGGCATTTGAGGTTAGGTCATGTCTCGGAGAGGAGTTTGGATATTCATCGAAAGAGGGAGATGATCGATGGAGAGAGTTTCAACAAACTAGAGTTTTTCGAGGAATGTGTCATGGGGAAGCAAACAATAGTTTCATTCGGTGAGGGAAAACATGATTTGAGAAGGGTTCTTGAGTATGTTCGCACGGATGTTTGGGGAGCGGCATCGATAGCTTCTTTGGGAGGAGCTCGCTATTATATTTCTTTTATTGATGACTTTTCTCGAAATGTATGGGTGTATGTAATGAAGGCCAAGTCGGAGGCATTTGCAAAGTTCAAAGCATGGAAAGCTCTTGTTGAGAATGAGAGTGGCAGTCTTTGAAGGTTCTAAGGTCCGACAATGGTGGAGAATATATTTTCGAAGAATCCTTGGAGTTTTGCAAGCATCATGGTATTCAGAGGCATTTTACTACACCAGGAGATCCGCAGTGGAATGGTGTTGCGGAGAGCATGAACCATACTCTACTGAGAAAACTCGATGCTTGAGATTGTCATTAGGTTTGTTTAAGGGATTATGGGCCGAAGCTTTGTCAACCTCAGTGCATATTATTAATCTAATTTTGTGCTCGGCTATTGGTAACAAAATTACAGAGAAAATGTGGAAGGGAAAGAGCATTGACTTGAGTTATCTTTGTGTGTTTAGTAGTCCGGTTTATGTGCATGATCCGGGAAATGATAAGCTTGAACCTAGAGCTTTCAATGGGATTTTGCTTGGTTATACGGATGGAGTAAAAGGCTATCGGATTTGGAATCCGGAAACGAAGAAGGTTGTGAATTCTCCTCATGTTACTTTTGATGAGTCGGCTTTGTTCAAGGATAATGAGAGCTCATCGGATGTTCCAGATTTGGTTCATGGTGAATCAAAGGAAAAGGAAGTTATTCCCACATTTTTCCAAGGAGTAGAGAGAGTAAAGTAGTTGGAGATACTTGTGAGGAGGAAGTGGTTGATGTTACATCACATAGTCCACAGGGTTCCTCTAGTAGTGTTGGTGATGTGCATGATTCTAGAGAGGATTCGGTTCAAGGTGGAGCCGAAAGGAGTTTGGGTGATAGTATTGCTACTCGGGTTGGTCATCATGCTATAAAGCCACCCGATAGATATGGTGATTAAAAATATCTTAGCTTTTGTGATAATTTGGACTATGCTCTTCACATAGTTCAAGATGAGCCGATGGACCTTGATGACGTCATGGAGTCGATTGATAGCTCGAAGTGGAATTGTGCCATGGAGGAAGAGATGCAATCGTTGATAAAGAATCAAACTTGGGATTTGCTTCCACTTCATAAAGGAAACCGTGCTATTGGATGCAAATAGATATACAAGGTGAAGGACGATGGAAGATACAAAGTTAGGCTAGTGGCTAAGGGATATGCACAAAGGAAGGGAAAGGAGTATGATGAGATATTCGCACTGGTTGTACGCCATACTTCTATCCGGATATTACTTGTTATAGTTGCTATTCACGACTAGGAGTTGGGGCAACTTGATGTGAAAACCGCCTTCTTGCATGGTGACTTGGATGAAGACATCTACATGGAGCAATCAGAAGGTTTTATTGTGGATGGTAAGTCAAATTTGGTTTGCAAGTTAAAAAAATCGCTATATGGTTTAAAGCAATCACCTGGACAATGGTACAAGAGATTCGATCATTTTATGCTTGAAAATGGTTTTGATAGAAGCATCAAGGATGCTTGTGTATATATTTCA
This sequence comes from Allium fistulosum, assembly GCA_030737815.1. NCBI lineage: Eukaryota > Viridiplantae > Streptophyta > Magnoliopsida > Asparagales > Amaryllidaceae > Allium > Allium fistulosum. The sequence continues at coordinate 871,397,770 of CM060903.1, read as the reverse complement.
AGAAGTTGAAAAACGATTGTTCGATGTATTTACTCTTATACGTGGACAACATGCTTTTGCTTCTAAGGATAAGAATGAAATCGACAAGTTAAAACTGAGTTTGAAATCGAAGTTCGAAATGAAGGATCTTGGAGAAGCAAAGAGGATAATGGGCATGGAAATAGAAAGGGATTGAAAGCATTTTGAGTTGAAATTGACTCAAAAGGAGTGCATTAAGAAAGTGCTTTGCCGGTTTAGCATGGAGAATGCAAAGGCGTCAAATGCACATTTACCTTTTCATATGAAGCTTTCGAGTAATGGATCAGCTATCTGGGAGAAAAACAAGGCTTATATGGAAAATATGCCATATGCTAGTGCGGTTGGAAGTCTAATGTATGCTATGGTATGTACAAGACCCGATATTGCAAATTCCATCGGGATGGTTAGTCGGTACATGGCTAATCCTGGGAAATTGCATTGGGAAGATGTGAAGCTTATATTGAGATACCTTAGAGGTACATCATCTCATAGTCTTCTTTTTGGTGGTATTAAGGGGATGAATTGCAAGTTGGTTGGTTATTGTGATTCGGACTACGCCGGTGATAGGGATCGAAGAAAATCAACTTCCGGATATGTCTTCACACTTGGTGGTATTGCCATAACTTGGAGATCGAGATTGTAAACCGTAGTTTCTTTATCCACTACGGAGGCGGAGTTGATAGCTGCTGTAGAGGCGGAAACGGAGGCACTTTATTTGAGATGATTGTTGTGCGACTTGGGGTACGAGCATGATAGTGTCGATTTTCGATGTGATAGCAAAAGTGCTATTCACTTGGTGGAGAATTTGACGTTTAGCTCGCGGACTAAGCATATTGAAGTGAGGGAGTCATTTCTAGTAGCCATGGATGAAGATAAGAAAGTATATCTTCGAAAAGTGCACACAAAGGATAACGCGGTGGATATGTTCACCAAGAAATTGCCGGTTGGGAAGTTCGAGCATTGCTCGAACTTGATTCGCTTAGAGAAGTGCTAGGTGCCACGGGGTGGCATGGTTGAGAGAGAAGCTTGGTTGTGGATGAGGAAGAGTATCGGTGAGAGATTGTTGTTCTATCTTCTTAGTGAGTTTTAGTCTTTGGTGAGACGGTTTAGGATTTGGATGTTTTCAACACTTCTTTAGTAGGCGAGGGCTTTTCTTGAGCTCATTGATGGAGTGCAATGAGCGGTGGACTTGCCAGATTTCATTGGGAAAGAATTCATGTTTGGTTGAAGGTAGAAGTGGTGATAGTTGGTGCTATCGGTTGTTGGTGATGGTATGGCACCATTGGAGTTGGAGATGGATATAGTGTCAGGGTGGAGTGTTGAATTTTGGCGACAATTTATTGAGAAATTGAAGTGGTCGGAAGTAGCATGGTGATGGAGAAAACGGTTCACAAATCGGAGCTCGTAGGAGGAAGATATGGCGAGAAATGGGAGTCCTATGGTCAGCATCAGACGACAGACGTCTGTCATAGGGTGACAGACGTCCGTAACTATAGGATTTCGAATCCGGGAGTATGGACAGACGTCTGTCATTTATGATAGACGTCTTTGGTGTCAGGGAATTTTTCCCGAGACCTATGATAGATGTCTATGCGACTTTCTGCCTATTTTTGACCGGGTTCTTGCCATGAAGATTTGTGATATTCGAAGGGGTAGTTTTGGAATCTTGCCTAGGTTTTCTATTTTCCTATATAAGCTATTTTTAGGATTCATAGATGGATTCGACTGAGCGACTGAAAAGCAACTGCAAGGGTTTTAGCCTCCACTAATTAGGGTTTATCTAAACCTAATTTTCTTTAATTCTCTTCTCCACAAATCAATTCTATTAGAATTTTGATCATTGTAATCAATCTCTTGTACTATTCTCATTGGTATTAATAAAAGCTCTCTCTCAAAGTGGATGTACACAAACACAACGTTAGTGGAACCACTATAAGTCGGTGTGTGATTTATTTTATCGCTATTGCTTTGATTATCTATAGTTTGTTTGGAGATTGTGTTTGGTTTTGGATTGAATTGAGATTGGGATTGAGATATTGATTAGTTGTTTTTACACTTCTTGCCTCGATCTCGTTTTTCCGCCGTGCTTTTGGGTTTTGGTTTGAGTGGTCTCGAGTTAGAATTTCCCACAACACTTAAAAAAGATTATTGAGATATAACTTCCTTTTTCCAGTAATCTGTGCATCCCCTATGTGTGTGATTTTGACCGACTCACAATTACCCATAAAAATAGATTGCATACCTTTATACTCCATGTTTCCAAGATTTAGTCTGGTCTGGCTAGAATCTCTACATCATTTTGAACTCTTGAATCTTCTGCTTGATTCCTGGGTTCTTGATTTGTGTGAGCTAAGTTTGCATTTGGACTGAAGTTTCTTTGACTGTTGTTGCCTTATTGATTTGGTAAGTGGTTCCGATCAAATCTAAAATAAAACATGTTTGCAGTGTGTCTATATTTCTCACAGATTTGGCATCTCATTCTGTTATTATTATTCCATCTACCTCTTCCTCTGTCTATGTAGTTCTATCCACTTCTTTTCTGAGTTATTCATTTCTGGTGTTTGAATTTTTTCCTTGATTCTTATTTCTTGAGTTCAGAGAGTTAGAGGGATAGTTGATAGTAAGATATAAATTTATTGGTTTCCTTTGTTCTATCCTTCCTTCATGTGCTAGCAATATAGAGTGTACATACTGAATACTTGAAGTTGTTTCTTTTACTGAAATGATTGCCACTACTGACTCATAGTCTTCATCTAGACCATTTAGTATTGCCAAACCTATTCAGTATCTGAAATCTATGGCATGCTACACTCAGTAGATCACATAGAGTTTTTATCTTGGCCTAGTATTCTCTCATGGACATATTTTCTTGTCGTAGATTTTGCATTCGCCTCTTATAGTGCATAACTCTAGCTGATGACTGTGAGGTAAATATTTGTTTCACTGTGGTCCAAATCTCATTGGAAGTGTTACATCCAATAATTTGAGACAGTAGGTTTGGATTGATTGATGACGTCAAAAGCCAAGAACTTAAGAAGCTATCTTGCTTTTGATGTATTATGTATTCTTTGTTGCTAATTGTTGCACCTTCACCGTTGGTGGTGAACTTTTCAAGGATTGGGGATGTGCCAAGAATATGTTCTTCTAGACCATAACCCCTAACAACAGCCATGATCTGAAACTTCCAAATCAAGAAATTGTTTTCATCTAATTGGATTGTGATGAGTTGGCACTAGGATTGATGATATTCTTGGTGATTTCTTCAATTTCTAAAAACTGGATGACATTTCCAGTATGTGGGGCTGATAAGGCATCTGATGCATTATCAGCTTCAGCCATTGGGTGGGTCCTTGATCAAATGAGGAGTTTCACTCTAATGAACTTGATCTAATTCAGCCAAGTTTGAGGTAATGAGGCTTCTCTGACCTTGCTTTTGGCACGGCACGGAATTTGAGGGTAAGAAATAGATTTTTGAAGCAGATTCTTGATTGAGAAGTTGGGTATCTCTCCAATGATGACAGTTTAACTCAGAAGAGCAACAATCGCAGCCGGTCTCAGGTGATGATGGTTGATCTGATGAGATATGTAACGACCCAACTTTTTGGACGGTTCAAATCGACAATAAACCACACATGTCAAACTCAAACCATTCAAAAGAGAGGATTCTTATGGGGTAAACAAGAAAAGAAGATAAAGAATAAAAAAACAAACACAGAATCTCATAACGAAATGACAAAATATAATAATCAAATAACAGTTCATGAAGCTGTTTTACAAATAGCATTTGATTACACTTTAACAATATAGATCAGAGTGACATACAACATGAATGAATAAATAAATGCAGTGGAACAACATGATGCAGTAGTATAAATATAATAAATATCATACAGATCTTCGTCTTCGTCCTTAAGAGAAAAAATGGTCTTTAGTACACTGAAAGCTCAGACTGACCCGAGCGTAATGAAAAGACAAAGCACTCGAGTCAGAACTAAAATATCTTATGTAAGTTAAATCAACTAGTAAATAAATATGAGTGTGATGGCTTCAAAGATGTTTACGGGATTTTACATCTCCTATCCAGTGTCTAACGTGCGTGCAATAACTTGAGAGATGTTCGAGATTCCATCTTCTAAGGATCCATTAAACTATCTACATACATAGTACAATACGCTATTATAATAGTGTCTACAGTAAAGTAAAGTATTAAAATAACGTTAAGGTGTTACCCATATCCACCTTAATAAATTTTTATATATTCCCGTAGTCTATACGGATACTGTAAGCCCCACCAAACTAATGGGATACTCAGGGAGCACTCCATAGATACGGTACAAACCAAACTCGTAATGGGCGCGATAAGGCATGTGACAAGGCACACGAGGCAATGCCCAGGGTAGGATACTACTGTTTTACGGATCTGGACTGGTGGTAACGCATAGCAGCTACTACCGCCCACCTCGGAACACATTCCCATAATCAAAATCGAGGGGTGGCCACCAAATCAATCACAAAGTCATAATATGGTATCGAAGAAGCATGTCCGATCGGAGGTGCGACCTCACTTTGCCTAGCATGGCTCCTGTTTTAGTCACATCAAGCTGACTCGAGGGAACAAACCGCGCATAAATCCGTCCTCATACGTAAAAGTTATTAAGTTTTAAAGTTATTAGGTTTATATTATATATAAAAAAAAATCAATAAAATAAAGAAGTAAATGCCATGTCACCTCTGCCTGCTCGAAACCCTAACCGCTTTGACCTTCTTGTACGCGACCATCATGATTGCAGCTGCCACGTACTTCTCCTAACTCCGCCTCAAGCACCAGCTATCACCACGATTTGACATCGCCGTTCACCCCGACGCTCCAGGTCGACCGCACCATGTCCAAGCGGCCACTACCGATGCAGCCCTATGGACCCGCCGCCGCCCTGCTTTGTGAGCATTTTATGGCAATCTCATTGACGAACTCCACCAATGAACCATGTGAATCTGTTTGCCTTGTCGACCTCTATGCGCCCATACCTCCTGATCGTCGTGAAATCGACGATCTACCGTTGAGATAGAAAACCCTAATATGAACGGCCGAAAATAAGTAGCCAATTCCTGGCCAAATGGTGATTCGAATCGTAAAACGAATCGCTGTAGTGGATTGCGCTTGTCGAGAGCTTTCCAACGATATATAATTCGATATAGTTTGAGGAGTTTTAATTTTTTCGATTTGATTTTGATTTGCAATTGAATTTGGGAATTAGGGTTTCTGCCATTTGAGAAGGAGGAACAGACAGATAGAATTGTACGTATAGAAATAATAAATAAAAAGGCTGTTGGGGTTTATAATAGCCTATATATAAGCAAAGGTAGATAAGAAAGAATGGATAGATTGAATTGGGTCAAAACGATAACGACGACCCGAAATGTCTGTTTCGTTCCCGAAAAGAAAGTAGGTCATCCCATATATCAAAATAAATGTTTTCGATATTTTTAAACTTTGAATTCATTAAATTGATTTCTACGCGTTTGGAACCTGCACGATCGAACGACAAGTCTGATCGCTACGAAACTTGAAATCTTACAATAATTCACTGTTACGGATACGATGAAACTAATTTCTTCGAAACCCGAGACAGTGGCCAAATGGATATTTTCACGCTAATTAAATAAATTATTATTAAATTGATTTAATCACTTTTCAAATTCAAATTTTATAACTGAAATTTTTTATCATTTTTGATTACCTAGTAATTTATAATCTTTTAAAATAAATTTCTATGTCAAATCCAATGTTAAATATTACACTAATTAAAGTGTTCAATTTCAATTGCAATAAATTCATTAATTATAATTAAAATTCCAATAAATTAAATTATTTTGATTTTCACTCTTAATAGTAAATCAATTATTACCCTATGGATATAATTAACATTGGTTTAAAATTTATTACATCTATATTCTACAGTTATCAACTTAATTCATATTAACTGCAATATTTAAGTGGATTAATTGCAATTGATTTTCAATTATTTCAACATATTAAAAATGAGATGATAAATAACAAATTGTTACTTTTAAGTATTTTAAATTGTAATTATAAATTTTACTATTTACAAAACAAATGTTATAACCACTTGCACATCACTGATTTTACATTCAGTTTCAATTAATTACATATTATCTCACCATTTAATATAACATTTAATTTATTTCCTTACTTACAGTCTATACCCAATTATAACTTTACAATCATTTCAATTAATGGAAATTGCATTAAAGTAGTTATCCATTACCTTACATTAACATTATTACATTTCATTCTAGTTATTTTCTCATTAATAAATCACAAATTTTAATTTCTTCCAATATTAACACCAACATCTTATTAAATTAAATATTTATAATTATCGAAAATTACAGATCGTTACACTCTCCCTCACTCAAAACTTTTCGTCCTCGAAAAGGAACAAGAAAGAATTAAGTAACTAATATATTTTATTCAAATAATCAATTTATAAACACTTTAAACTTACATAATTAGGTAATTTAAATAAAATATATCAATTTATAAAAAATTAAATCTTCATATTCAAGTTCAATAAAAGTTTGAAAATATTTTCATTTTCACAAAAAAATTCTAAGTCTAAAATTCACAGAAAATTTTGGCCGAGTCTCCTTTGTACATAGAGGTCCGAAAAAATAATACTATCAATTATATCATATATATATATATCATATTTCAAAATTAAAATATCCCAAACCACGAGAAAACAATATAATATCGCTATAAAACCGTAATCCGAAAACATACCTATTTGTCGGGCAAACACGTTTTATTTATGAAACCAAAAGCAGTAGCTATTGCTTTCATAAACTTGTATTTCACTTATATAATCCAAAAGAGTTAGAATTATGTAAAAAGGCAACATATTAGTTGTTTCCAATTAGTAACAAAACAAATCAACACACATAACAACAGTCACTTGCAAACAAACAACACGACCATCATATGTAACAAAGGAATCAATATACATCCATAGCAACCAAACTAATGATTTGTTCAAGTTCAGAAACTTTTAATCGTACAAGGTGATAAATAAACTATCAAGTGTACCCTACGCTCAACAACGTTAGATAACTACTTAATAGATTATTTATACATCCTTATATAGTTAGAAGTATCCTTTCCAAAACATCCCATAAGCCAAAACAACCAAGAATTTCAAATATTATTAAAATTTGTTCTTATAAATTTCCTTTCACATGATTTACTGTTTTTCAGTTTCATTCATACAATGATTATTTTCATTGATTTAACTTCATTACTTACAAAATTCATTTCTCATTCATTCATACAATGCCATTTTTCTTTTCATTACTTTACATTCATTTCTTACATAAGTTATTTCCATTTCAATTATTTAGATCATCAATGAATTCATTATTGAAGTATTGCATACATTTTATTTCAGTTTAATTCACATTTATTATTAAATTATATACTTGATTTCCATTGAATATTAATATTCGTTCATACATAAATTCATACTTAAGTTCCTTGGCTTCTTAATTTACATTCATCTTTCCTTTTATAGTGTCATTGAATATTCAATCCATTTTCTGAATCATTTCAACATTTCTGAAGTTATAATCATTTACTAAATATAGTATTCACCTTTACTACTCATTTTAATTATAAATAACTTCAAACATTTGCCTAAGTTTATAATCATTTACTTACAGTATTCACTTTTCTATTAAATATAATTAGTAGCACTTCACATCACTACAACAAAAGTATGTTTTGACTGCATTTACTATCAGCGTTTAAAAGTTTAATGCTGTAGAATGCGTCTGTGAGAAAGTTGTTTCAAGGGCTCAACGCTGACAAAACTATCAATGTTTATTTTGTTTGCCGCCACACACATCAGTGTTTATTTCGTTTGCCGCCGCTTCTCATTTACTTGGAGAAAAATGAAAATACGTCGATTTCCAGTTTCCATTCCCTCCCCAATTTCCAATTTCCATACATCGATTTCAATTTCAACACCAGAAATCATCTTCCTTTATCCACCGCTTCGATTTTGGTTGAGCATCTCTGTCGTCGATTTTGATTTTGGTAGCCCTAAACTCATCGGAACGGGAAATTTGTGAGCATTTTTTCTCCAACCTAGTTTTTAGTTTGAGTTAGAATAGTTGCAAATTATCAGTTCCTGCTTATCAAATTGAGCTCAAAGTTTTCCCTAATTTTTGTTCAATATTTATCGACTACAACTGTCTGAACCTTTTCTTAACATCTTTGATGAAATTTCTTTTCTAGTTGAGTTATATTCTTTCTGATTTTAGTAGGTACATCTTGTTTCATTTCTAGCTGGCCTGGTTTGGTTTTTGTTTGTTGAGGATCAACCATTCCTTAATTCATGTAGGCATTAATGATGAATTGATGAATTACTCAATACTAATTTGCTTGCTCTAGATATTCTATTATTAAATTTTTATATCATTATATATAGATTATATTCATTAAATTATCTCATTTTGAGATGTTACTATTAATGCAGTAAAAACTTGAAAATAAGATTAAATTACTATAATTTCCAGTTAAAACTTTGATTTGATGAAGTTATGATATTTTAAAATGTTGATTATGTAGTCCATTGATAATTTGGAAAATTTTGAAAATATTTGACATGCTCGGTGAACTGCTTTATTGAATCGAATGGTCAGTCTTCATTTGTTAATTTATAAATGCTGACCATTAAGCATTGTTGATAAGGAAAATTTTCAAATTGTTTGATATGTTTCATTAATTGCTCCATTAAATTCAATGGCTAATTTGTATTGATTAATATTTGATCGATATGCTGCAACATTGATGATAAGGAAAAAATTCAAGATGTTTTACGTATTATGCTAGTGCTTCATTTAATTAAATTGTCTGCTTTTGTTAGTTGATTTATAAAGCTTTGCTCATTATGTTATAGCACTAATGATAAGGAAACTCTTTAAAATGTTTGGTAAATTTTATTAGTTGCTCCATTAAATCAAATAGCCAATCTGTTTTAGTTTATTTCTAAATCTTGGTCATTATGGTCCAATAATGATGATTAGGAAAATTTTCAAAATGTTTGACATATTACATTAATTGCTCTATTGAATTAAATCACATATTCCTAATAGTTTATTTTTGAATCATGATCATTATGGCACACAATTGGTGATTAGGAAAAATATAAAAATGTTTGACATATTGTATTGATTACTCTACAGAAGTAAATGGCCAATACGTATTAATTAATGTCCTTCATTTAATTTGTGTTATTTACTAATTTATTTGATCCAAATTATCGTCATCTGGTTTGGTCAGAATACCTCCTTAGGCATTAACATGTTATACATCTTACATTCAAATGTTTCATCAACGTATCAAACTAGACAATAGCTACATCTTTCATGCTTGTAAAATCCCAATATTTTTCATATATTTCTACGAGAAACATGGATATCCAGACGTCTAAATGAATTCTGACACTATTAAAAAATAAATAAAAGAACTAAATTGTTAATATTAGTCATACCATTTCTTTAAAGAATAAAGTTAGATCGTTTATTTCATTAATATGTGTGCTAAAAATGGCATGTTTTTGCAGATTATTACTTTGGACCATTGGCTTGACATTGCAGATTATAGCTCTATGAGTTAATAACCTCTGCTTTCATACTATTTTGCTATCATAATTGCTTTTGACCTACTAATCATCAATAATTAATTTCTTGCTACAGAAATAGCCGTAAGCCTAGTAGAGTTTGCAAGTGTTGCGAGCGATCAATTCAGTTCACATTGCAAGGTTTGAGTGTTATGTTTTCGGTGACCCTTGGTCTATCGTTCTAATTTACTTTCAGCTCTCAATATAGCTGTAAAGAAGGACAACGTTGAGTTTAAATCATAAATTTTTAAAGAGGATTTAGAGGTGTTGGGATCAAATCCCTTGACAACTAAATGTTATTTTTTTCTTGTTATAAAATTTAAATGTTTATAGAGGGGTCCATAGCATCCCATTTTCTAAGCTCTTTTTTCCACTACTTTGATATCTTGAGCTCTGTTTTATTTATTTCATCATGATTCCCCAATGTTTAAGGAGAGAGAAAGTAATCCATGCTCTTTAATTTTGTCTTGTTTCATCATGGCCACTGTTCTTGTATTATCTCATTAGCTCTTAAACAAATGAAGACCTTTATATGTTCTTAAAAGATGAATGTCACATATGTATTTGGGTTCATCCAACAATCATGATCAATTAAATACAAAGGCTAATAGTTTTAAATCAAATAATTATTGTTCACTAACCCTGTAAATTTGAAATGTACCATACATACTCCTATTATTTTATTAGACAGGTGGTTGGTGTCCACATGCAATTATAAAAGGCTGCTGTTAAAGTTGTTTGCTTAAGGAGATGAAGGTGGTCATTTATGGCCTCACAATTATGACAATTTGTAAAGTTCCCTTTTTGAGATATAAATCTGCAATTTTTATCTATTTATACCACATGTTATGATGTGAAAATTTAGGGTGCATGTGTTTTTTTGGATTTCTAAGTATGGCTGTACATGCACGTATATATGCATACTAAAATTGTCTACATGAGTTCAAAGATAACCTTTAAGCCACCTTGCTATAATGTTTTTGTATATTTCTATGTTTAACTTAAATAAATGTTTTTTTTTGTTTTTTGTTTAATAGAGTAAAACCAATAGCAAGGAAACCAATTGCAAGCTGTATGATTAGGGTGGGAGCCTTTTGATTCTATTAAACATTAGCCCTATATTTTTTACAAGGGTAAAGGTTATCCTACATTGCAGCCATCTAAAAATTATCAACAACCACTTGATGTTAGTAATGAATTCATCTTCCAAATCATAGAAGGTATTCTTTCAGGTGATTCCCATTTCTTCAAGAATATTTTTATCATCCCTTAATGTTGGTTTTGATGGTAATTTCTAAACTGACTGTTGTTTTCTTTTTATTGATTCAGATTTTAGCAAGGTATTTAAGTTCAAATTTATTCATTTGGGAGGTGATGAAGTTGATACAAGTATAACTATCTTGTCATCTTTCTGTTCATGCACTTATTCATAAAACCAATCATGTTACACAACCTTTCTGATTGATTTCAATGCTTCTTATGAACGTTATTTCAAACTGTTTGAGTTTGTGTTTCTGCTACTTTAGGGATGTGTTATTAATGTACAATAGTAAACATATTCCAGAAATTTATTAAGGATAATCAGGTATATTTTGATGTAGAGATTTGTTCTAAAACAAGATTCAAATTGTTTAAATTTTAGTAATTTTATATTCATAAGATATCAACTCTTTCTTGCATACTAACTTTTGATTCCATAACTTTCTTCTGTGCGATATCAGACTTATATCCTTGATTAATCGGTACATGTAATGTATTCAAGGAGTTATGTAGGATTAATTAAACAACAGAATCAAATTGAGCTGGAGGGTAAATGTGTGAAGATTTCATTGTATAAGCCATAGCCTGCTAATACAAGTTTATGGTAATATGAAGACCATGATTTGTAATTAAAAATGATCAAATTCAATTGTTACATGGAAACACAAATTTATAGATACTCTATATTCAGACTTCCTTATATTAACAATATTTCATTTTGTGTCTACAGGACATGAATAGTTGTTTTCAATACCTACTAGTAAGTAACAACAGCCTACACACATTAATATGTGTTTTTGTTGAAGGTTATATATTTCAATTACACTCTTATGTTACAATTATGATATGTTTAATATGATTCTCTAAGTCATATAGGTAGTTCCTAGACATAGAAAACCATGAGCAGAGTAGCAAGTTCAAACTCAAATCTATGCATATGCTCTATTTCTGCACCATACATTAATTTAAATCACCTCCTAATCAGATATTGGATGATTGCAGGCATGACGACGGAAACATTCTGGGTTCCAAACAACACCCATACAGCTAAGAAAGCGACCATGGCCAATTTCAGTATCATAACCTATACGTATCCTGAACCCGAATGAAATGATATAGGGTGATGGCTGGGAATTGTGTATGACCTCAGGAGGTATATGAGCATGAGGAGGATAATCAACATTCAAACTATCTATGAGAGTATTGGCGGCACACCTGCTTTGCAATATGGTGATTCTACTGCACATGGTAGGGTTTTTTTTTTTTACAAAAATAAATAAATTCACGTTATATTTTGTATTGAATCTATGTTATAAAGTTTCCTAGAAGATGTGTTCTCTAACCTTAGATATCTCAGGTATATGCCATTTAGTTAATATCGGTATCAGCCGTATATCGGTCAAGTACCAATATGCAAAATTTTGAAATATCGGAGATAATATCAGATAACATCATTAAAATATTGGACATGTTATAATATCAATATCAGCTAAATATCCGACACATATCAATACACATTATTTAAAAATATCAGATGATAACAGAGAAAATAATGATCATGTTAACATGAAGCTATAAATGCAAAAAAATCATGTAGTAAGCAAAATAATAAATACTAGTCATAATATCAAATTGTTCATAGTTAACAACCATTCATTCTAAGATCGGTAGTACAAAATAAGTTCATGAAACCTAAAGTATAAAACTAAAAATAATCAACATTTCCAGTACTTTCTTCTTCTCCACCTTCTGTTACATGGTTTTCAAAATCATCCCTAGCATTTTCTAAACCTGCATCTATCTCCATTGTTTCTTCATTTCCATCTTCGTTAGACGAGGAAGGTTGATTTGCTATTTGACTTCTACTCCAAGATCTTGGTGCATTATCAACAATTGTCCTTGCCTCTCTAAATTGTGTCCATGTTAGATCATCACGGTCCATTGGAATCACCCTTCGTCGTTTTCATCAACCCCTTTCAAAAAAATGGGATTCTCATAGTCAAGGTTATGCTTATATTTTTGCACATATCGACACTCCAATTTCTTGTTATAGTGAATGAAGATGGTATCATTCAATTTTTCTTGCAAAAACCTGTTCCTTTTCTTTGAGTGTATCCGAAAAATGAGAAAATTATAACCCCCATAAAAACAACACCATAGGATCAATATATTTATTATCACTTTATTCACAATTTATATATATTATATTCATGAAAGTAAACTGCAGATTTTTAAGAAGCAGCTCAAGAAGAAGAAAAAATGGAACTAAAAAGAATAATATATAAGCTACTAAAAGTTAAGTGGATATGCTGAATATGAGTTTATATGTTGTGTGAAATTCAATTAATGTTGCACTTACTACCTATTTCTTTTTAGTGTTTATGAGCTGTGTATGGCTGCTAATGCAACATTTAATGTTGCACTAAATACAAGTTATTTGGCTGTTAATGCAAATTTGACTATGTAATATAACGTTCATTTAAATGGCAACAACAACCGTTTGTATGAGATACATACGTAATATTTATATTCAAATATTTAACACAGTAAATGCATTTTGGTTATGAGGGATAACTATAGTGAATATTGCCAGTAATTCAAGTTAAATAGGTTGTAGCAAATCCATCCAATACAAAGTTATAGGTGCTGTTAAGGAAAGAAAATCCATTGTATTAAATGTTGATTTTTTTTTTGAAAGTTGGTACCTAGATGCTATTACATACATGAATGTAGTACCTTGTTGTTTATGAGAATTCATACAATTAATATTAATTACAATTAATATTGGAAAAATTGTCTGTATACCTTGTTGTTTATGAGAATTGATTCCTTGGTCACATTTCCATGATTAAGAGGCATGAATGTAGTAGCAATAGTGTTTGGTTAATACACTGATAAACAAAATAAAGGCTAATAAATTTCTTTAACATAGAACAATAACAAAATATAAATGAAGTATAGCCATTTAGTACCTCCTGCCATAAATGTTCCAACCACACCTTACTGGCTTACTCCAATTATTGAAGTGCATCCCATCCACATTATTTTACTAGTTTTTAGAGTTTGATATATTACTTGCACACTGCAAATCTAGCTATAAACGTTCCAACCATCAGCTGCATATTTTATGACACCTATTCAAATACAAATGGTGGGGCAAAGAAACAATCTATTGAAAAAAACCAAGTTGCGAGAATTATTGATGATACATACATGTACTATCGAATGTTTTGCAACCAACGATTTCTTTGTTCAAAAAGACTTGAGTAATTTTTACACTTATTATCAGAGATGGAATAATGGTTCGTTTCTGTGTGTTAACATTTTCCGGTTGTGCAGGAAGATGCAAACTCCAAGGATGACTGAGGTGACTTCAAGAAGCTAAACCAGCTCGGATGCTAACCATGTAAAACCAAGGGAAGATGCAAATAGTTCTCATCTGTTGGGTTCATAGGGGACATGTGTTAAAGTTAGATGCCCTTGTGGGAGTTCTTTGCATACCAATTCTATGATTCAGGTACCTATTAATGCTCACTTAACAATTTTGTTTGTATTAATATTTTAAAGATGAACAAGTTTGTAATGAAACAAGCCAAAGCAGTATATTCTCAAGAGTCTGAATCCTAATTCCGACTAAGTTACCACATGTGTTAAACCCTAGATTCACCATTCTCCTGCAGTTTTAGGTAATTTAATTTCTCTTACATTTTGTCTACTTTTCTTTATTTATCTCAAGTTTCTTACTGTCAATTATTACTTCTGATCCATAGGGCAAGATGACTACCTTTGCTGAAAGATAAAATTACCGCGTTTGCTGAAAGATTAGGATGAGGTTACAGAGGCAAGATGATGCGTAGAACTTAGATGGAAGGTGCTTAAAGTATAGATGTGCAGTAATAAGCATTCCACAAGGAATTAGCAGCAGCAGCCTCCAATGCCGGCTGTCAGTTTCAATTTTTTATGCTCTTGGATTTTGGTGACAGATGTTGAGACTAATAAGCCTTGGGGATATGCCTTTATTTAGTACATGCATACAAGAGACATGAAGAGTGAGCTCACTAGTTTTATTTCTCTTTAAGTTTCAATTTTTATGCTCTTGGATTTTGGCAAGTATCTTCTTAGTCCTCATCTTTAACTTGATCATTGTTTCAATTTGGCAGGAATTTCAGATATTATATTTCTCTTTTTATAAGTTTCTAACATTTGAAAACATGCGATGGCTTTGTAATGCTTCAATCATCAGCTTTTTGGATGGACATGCTATATCTCCTCAATTTAAAAGCAAGTGCTCATAATTTTTTCTACATGGTGCAGCTACCTACAAACAAGCTAATGGAGAAAGCTAGATAATAGAAGAGTTCTTGTCGACGTCGAGCGTGGTAGAACTATCCCTAACTGGAGACCTCGATGACTGGGTGGTAGTCTAGGTTCTACTAGGATTGGAGGTGATGACCTTAATCAAAGGATATCTGGAAGGTAATTATTACTTTTCTTACATAACTATACATTATATAATTATCTTATCAGTGTATGTATATCTTCTTTGAAGCATGTATACCATGCCTACTTTTCGTCACCTGACTGTTCGATATTTTTTCCATTGCACGTGGATTTTCTATGAAAAATATGCATTAAATATATCACTGTGCAAATATTGCATAGAACTTCCAGTTACATGTTTATTGAAAAACACATTTTTTTCAAACTGGAAATTGTACTCTTTATATTTAACTAACAGTTATACGTCTAAAGCTTACTGTAATTACTACTCACAGGATGTTGACAAAGCCATGGTTAGTGATAGCTCAACAACAAAAAGTCAAGAAAAAAAGATGGAAGGAGGAATCTTGCCGAGTTCAGACTGCCCTGTTGGCAACAATTCAGTAAACCAATGTCTAACTATCTTCGTATTGCCACTTTTCATTTTCAGCCTGTATTTGAACTACTTTTATGCACGTTTTGTCGATAATATTAGATGCAAACTTGCTTTCTAGATATTGTGCATTTTTCTAATTTTGTATGCAGTTGGTTTATAAATTTTATCTCTCTTTACGGGTTTATGTAAACTTTGTTCATGGATATTGTGTTCAACTTATTTTATGGAAGTGATTAATAGTTATGCTTTTATTTTACAATTTTTAGTTTGATTTGTTTATGTTATGTACATTAACTGATTAAAATATAATTAAATGTAGTTTATATTAATGATATGTGTGAATATTGCAATGACACAACATTGCAGTCAATTCTTTGAAAAAAAATGCATATCCCTACGACAGCGTTTATACATTGCTGTCAATTCATTGGAAAAAAATGCATATCCCTACGACAGCGTTTATACATTGCTGTCAATTCATTGGGAAAAAAAATGCATATCCCTACGACAGCGTTTATACCTTGCAGTAGAAAACTATTAACAGCGTTTATACCTTGCAGTAGAAAAATTATTAACAGCGTTTAAAAAACGCTGTAGAAAGTGGGTTTTTGACAGCGTTTATATTTTGCAGTTAAAAATTTAGGGTCAACGACCGCATGTCGTTATACAGCGTTTTTAAAAACGCTGTGAAAACTTTTAACAGCGTTTTTCAAACGCTGTGAAAAGTCTTTTTTGTTGTAGTGCATTATTAACTTAAGTTTATAATATTCTTATAAATCTTAATTCTTTATTTATAAACATAATTCCATTGAACACTTTCATTTCCTAAGTTTTACTTATATAATATTCTATTACATTTCTTATAAACATTACAACATTTAAATATTTTTGGTAAGTTATATATATATACATATATATATATATATATATGTTTTAAGAATGTAATTGAATGTTACATAAGTTTATTCTATTCATCCCAGTCAACAAAAGTATAAGATAATTTACATCTTTTAATTTCATTACTCTTTAAATTTACAAGTGACAATCTTCAATTTCTTTATATTTCATTAATCACTTAACTCTTAATTTCTTATTTTTCATTTTAGAATTTTCCAATGATTAAAATGGTGAAGGTTTCATTCATTACAATAATTGAAACTACTAATTATCAGAAAGTTTTAAGAACTAAATTCCGGGTTCCTTTTCAAATCAAATATATATACAATCATATCTTTCATATATGTCAAAGCATACTTAGAAATTTAAAATTAAGATTTGTTTATCAACAAATGCACAGTATAGCTACTACAGCGGTCTTCCCACTTTGAGACTCGAAAATGAACGTCGATGATGCGTGCACTCATCACCAAAATTATTTTCCAGCGACGGAGAAGGGAGTACAGAATGTATTTCCTTTTAAAATTATTTTTAAAACTTTCTTTCAAATCACACTGAAAATATTTATATTCGAAAATACTTCCAAATAATAATATTATTATATTCCAAAATCCTTTGAAAACAAATTCCAAAACCCCGGAACTTAAGTTCTCAAATTCCAATTTATATTTACTTTACTTGTAAATCCTATTTTACAATCAATACTTATAAAATTTCCCTACCTAATAAACAACATATCACATCCAACTATATCATTTATAAAACTTATTCCTTTATATCCAAAATATAAAACTAGGTAAGATTATCTCATTTACCCGTATTTCAAAACCATATTATGTCGGTCTGTCCTATTAAGTATTTAGAAATCCATATCGATGCCATAGCGTCCTATGTACCAACCAGAATTTATAAATACTAAACAGAACAAATTAAGATAATATAAAACATTTTTATAACACTAACAAGTACGCTCTCTCATATATATATACACTCAGACAGATTCATTCTAGTGTATTAATAACCCTATCTCAAATGAGTCAGACCCACAAAGCTAAGGTTATCGCTAAACTAAAGCTCTAATACCAAATGTCGACCCAACTTTTTAGACGAGAAGTACTCAAATTTGAGTACTTCTCTCGGTTCAAATTGACAATAAACCGCACATGTCAAACTCAAACCATTCAAAAGGGAGGATTGTTATGGGGTAAATAAGAAAAGAAGAGAAAGAATATAAAAAACAAACACAGAATCTCACAGCGGAATGACAAAATATAATAATCAAATAACAGTTCATGAAGCTGTTTTACAAATAGCATTTGATTAAACTTTTACAATACAGATCAGAGTTACATACAATAGGAATAAATAAATAAATAAATGCAGCGAAACAACATGATACAGTAGTATAGATATAATAAATAGCATACAGATCTTCGTCTTCGTCCTCCAGAGAAAAAATTGTCTTCCGTACACTGAAAAGCTCAGACCGACCTAAGCGTAATGAAAATACAAAACACTTGAGTCAGAACTAAAATACTTATGTAAATTAAATCAACAGTAAATAAATATGAGTGTGACGGCTTCAGAGATGTTTACGGTATTTTACATCTCCTATCCAGTGTCTAACGTGTGTGCAATAACTTAAGCGATGTTCGAGATTCCATCTCCTAAGGATCCATTAAACTATCTACAT
The DNA here is from genome assembly GCA_030737815.1 of Allium fistulosum. Taxonomy (NCBI): domain Eukaryota; kingdom Viridiplantae; phylum Streptophyta; class Magnoliopsida; order Asparagales; family Amaryllidaceae; genus Allium; species Allium fistulosum. The sequence continues at coordinate 871,379,325 of CM060903.1, read as the reverse complement.
ACATAGTACAATACGCTATTATAATAGTGTCTACAGTATAGTAAAGTATTAAAATAGCATTAAGGCGTTACTCATATCCCCCTTAACACATTTTTATATATTCCCATAGTCTATACAGATACCGTAAGCCCCACCAAACTGATGTGATACTCAGGGAGCACTCCATAGGTACAGTACAAACCAAACTCGTAATGGGCGCGATAAGGCATGTGACAAGGCACGCGAGGCAATGCCCAGGGTAGGATACTATCGTTTTGCCGATCCGGACTGGTGGTAACGCATAGCAGCTACTACCGCCCACGTCGGAATACACTGCCATAATCAAAATCGAGGGGTGGCCACCAAATCAATCACAAAGTCATAATATGGTATCGAAGAAGCATGTCTGATCGGGAGGTGCGACCTAACTTGGCCCAGCGTGGCTCCTGTTTTAGTCACATTAAGCTGACTCGAGGGAGTCAAGGCTACGTTAATACCTCATACATAATCGTTCGCCAAACCATCCTACTTTATTCTAGAATCTCCACCATATACATAGTAGTTAAAGTGGTTTTTGGTATTGGCAGAGGGTATGACAATATCCGATCCCGGTCTCTTTAACAACCAAACGCTTATTTCACACCGGATGGTTCTTTTACATTTCCAAAATAAATTCATAATTAATATCAAAATATCATATTCAATTCAAACCATATCACTTTCGAAATCATATTCTCTTTCGAAATCATATTCACTTCGAAATCATATTGACAAAATAGGTTAAATCCTCATTTCAAAATCATCATATTTACTCAAATTTGTCGTTTCACTAGAAAATATCATTTCAAATACCAACTTAGATTATAACATCATTTAACCACATTCGCTTTTAAATCCAGGATTTAAATATAAACAATTCAGCCTTGCATAGTTTGAATTTTAGAAAATAGTTTAGATAGTCATAAATAGTTTAAATAGTTTTAAAATAGTTTAAAATACTTTAAAATAGTTTAAATGGTTTAAGTAGTTTAAAATAGATTAAAATAGTTTAAAATAGATTAAAATGGTTTAAAATAGTTTAAAAATAGATTAATTTTAATAGTTTAATATAAAATGGTTTGATTATTGAAATGTTTTACATAGTAAATATTTTGAAAATCTGAATAAATCTGAATTTAAAAATAATAGATTTTATACAGTTTATATTAAAATAATTAATTTGAAAATAATATCAAATCAAACTGTTTCTTTCATTTCAGCAAATCTAGACCATATCCAGATTTCAAATCAACAACTCAATTTTAAATCTTTCAATTCAAATTCCCATTAAAACCATTCAATTTATATCGATTTCAAAACCATGTTTGAATTACGAATCTAAACCACTTCGAATTCAATAGATTTCAAAGTTAAATATTCAAATGTTTACAATAACTCAATTTTGATAAATTTCATTTATATTTCAAAATGCAACTTTAAAATTTCAATTTAGTTTCTTTAAATAATTCATTTAAACCAATTCCAATTTCAACATTTAAAGCTTGGATTTTCGAAAATAATTCAGTTTATATAAATCAAATTTTATTTCAAAATATCATTTAATTGGATTCAAAAATTTATGATTTAAAATCATTTAATTTAACCAATCCGGTGTTCGTATATAATTTTCTACCATATGGTCAAGTGATACGGATATATATCATTTCAACCCGCAATAATTTAAGATTTACGGGTATATATCATTTCAACCCGCAATCCCGAGTAAAAATTCAAAATCCATAAAATCGCTCGAGTTTATCATTTCGACCCATAACGATTTTCCCTAACCTATAGATCGTTCGGGTATGTATCATTTCAACCCATAGTGATTTACTAACAATAAACTAAGGGAACTTGCAGTGTGACATATAACATAACATCGAGTCATCCAATATCAACAGTTAAACATCCATCATAATAACCATTCAAATCAACCAATAAACAACAACAATTAACTGATTATCATCAACGGGTATTTAATTGACAATTAAAAATTCAATATTAACTTAAATGGCAATTAAATTCAATAGAAGTCAGATTTAACTGGAATGACAATTTAAATATACCAAACATCAACCAAACAATTTCTAATGACATCATAAATTTAATTTAACTAACATATAATACTTTAGTAGTCGTGAGTGGATTAAAACACTCATGTTTGATTTCAAATCGATTTGAAATCCAAATAAAGGCCCGAAATTGAACAGTCTCAGAATTTGACCAAACCAGTTCCATAATGTCCAAAATTTTGATACGATCGCAGCGGAACAATCCGCACGTAAATCCGACCTCGTACGTAAAATTTATTAAGTTTTGAAGTAATTAGATTCATAATATATATATATAAACAAAAATCAATAACATAAAGAAGTAAATGCCACGTCACCTCTGCCTATTCGAAACCCTAACCGCTTCAACCATCTCGTACACGACCATCACGATTGCAGCCACCACGTACTTCTCCTAACGCCGCCTCAACCACCAGCTATCACCACGATCTGACATCACCGTTCACCCCCACGCTCCAGGCCGACCCCACCATGTCCAAGCGGCCACCACCGTTGCAGCCCTATGGACCCGCCACCGCCGTGCTTTGTGAGAATTTTTGGCAATCTCGTTGATGAACTCCACCAGTTAACCACATGAATCTGCTTGCCTTGTCGACCTCCACGTGCCCATACCTCCTGATCGTCGTGAAATCGACGATCTGCCGTTGAGATAGCAAACCCTAATATGAACTACAAGAAATAAATTGCCAATTCTTAGCCAAACGGTGATTCGAATCAAAAAACGAATCGCTGTAGTAGATTGCGCTTGTCGAGAGCTTTTCAACGATATAAAATTCGATATAGTTTGAGGAGTTTTAATTTTTCGATTTGATTTGCAATTGAATTTGGGGGTTTCTGTCATTTGAGAAGGAGGAACAGACAGATAGAATTGTACGTACAAAAATAAGGAATAAAAAGGCTGCTAGGGTTTATAACAGCCTATATATAGGCAAAGGTAAATAAGAACGAATGGATAGATCGAAATGGGTCGAAACGATAAAGACGACCCGGAAAGCCCGTTTTCGTTCCCAAAACGAAAGTAGGTCATCCCATATATCAAAATAGATGTTTTCATTATTTTTAAACTTAATGGAACTAGTTTCAAATACTAATTCCATTGTATGCAGAAGTTAGCTTTTAAAATCAGCTTATTTTAAATTGAATTCATTAAATTGATTTCTACGCGTTTCGAGCTCGCACGATCAAACGACAAGTCCGATCGCTATGAAACTTGAAATCTTACAATAATTCACTGTTACGGATCCGATGAAACTAGTTTCGTCGAAATCTGAGAATGTCCAAAATGGCTATTTTCAAGCTAATTAAATAAATTATTATTAAATTTATTTAATCACGTTTCAAAGTTAAATTTTATAACTAACAAATTCTATCATTTTTTATTCCTAGTAATTTATAATCTTTTAAAATAAATTTCTATGTCAAATCCAATGTTAAATATTGCACTAATTACAGTGTTCGATTTCAATTGCAATAAATTCATTAATTATAATTTAAATTCCAATAAATTCATTTATTTTGATTTTCACTCTTATTATTAAATCAATTATTACCCAATGGATATAATTAACATTGGTTTAAAATTTATTACATCCATATTCTACAGTTATCAACTTAACTCATATTAACAGCAATATTTAAGTAGATTAATTGCAGTTGATTTCCAATTATTTCAACATATTAAAATTTTGATGATAAATAACAAATTGTTACTTTTAAGTATTTTAAATCAAATTATAAATTTTACTATTTACAAACAAATGTTATAACGACTTACACATCATTGATTTTATATTCAATTTCAATTAATTACATATTATCTCATCATTTAATATAACATTTAATTTATTTCCTTATTTACAATTTATACCTAATTATAACTTTACAATCATTTCAATTAATTGAAATTGCATTAAAGTAGTTATTTTCTCATTAATAAATCACAAATTTTAATTTCTTCCAATGTTAACACCAACATCTTATTAAATTAAATATTTTTAATTATAGAAAATTACAACAACTTAAATTCTAGTTTCTCTCTGATGATCTGGATCTGATGTAGCCAAGGTTGGGGTGATGAGGCTTCTCTAACCTTGTTTTTGGCATGGCATAGAATTTGCGGGCAAGAAATAGATTTTTGAAGCAGATTCTTGATTGAGAAGTTGGGTATCTCTCCAATGATGACAGTGAAACTGAGGAGAGCAACAATCGCAACCAGTCTCAGGTGATGATGGTTGATCTGATGAGATATTGGCAAGGTGGTTGATTGCCGTTAGGCTGAGGGATACTAAAGTATACATAGGGTATTGTATACATTCTTGGGTACAGCTGTATGATATTGTAAAAAGACAATTTTACCCCTGTAACCCTTATTTTTTTGTACATTACAAGGCTTCTTATTTTATATGTACGCTGCTTCATTCTATTAATTGCAGCAGCACCTTACATTTTAACACATGTGCTAGTCCTATTGTATAAACATATATTTTCATATCATGCTTTCATGATGACAACCATTACTGTTGTACATTACCATTTAGTGTGCGTGGTGAACAAGTGCATTCAAACAAAAGTCGGACGAGATGACTATGGAAAAGAAATTGGCATGCATGTGTGATGCATCATATCAAACACATACAAATTATTAAAAATCGATAAATAATCACCAAATTACCAAAAAGCTATTTTTGATTACAGTATTATACATAATGCAGGGAAAGATCGACACATTCTGAATTAAAATACATTTATAAGTGGTATTTCACGAGCTGGAAAAGAAAACAATAAAAAAAACAATAATGCAGAACTGAAAAGACAAATAAAATAAAATTGATCTGTGCATCTCAAATTCTCAACATGGTCTCAAAATCACAACAACTTAAATTAAAAAGAAATGAATAAACAATAATAGAACAAGTATACAATCTCCTTTAATCTTTCTCGCCTTATATTAATATTCTCCAATAAAATCCTTTACAAAGTACTCCATTCGCTGATGGGGCCGGCCCAATTGTTTTTGTTGCCCTAGTCTAAGTTCTGAGAGAGCAAAATTTTATTGAAAAAACCAAAATTTTCCAAGATTAAACCTAAGTTGATGATCCGAAGTTTCAAGTTGTTTACCACTCAACCATTATATCAATACAAAATATAGTTATCAAAAACTATTTACATGCAAATAATTTCAAGTCGTTGCCCCTATTGAGTCGGTTGCCCTAGTCGACGGGCTCTCTCGATTCCCCCTTGGGCCGGCCCTGTTCGCTGATTCCCTACTGATGACTAACCATATATGTTAATTTTGTAGTTGTCGCCAATATTAAATATTATCCATAAATATATTTGTATTGCATAAAATAGGAATTGAAAAATACAATAATACATTGTACCTACGTGCATGTGCTTTGTGCGCGTGCGCGGGTCTTAAAATAATCAAACCATCTGACAAACTTTCCAATTGACACCATGGAATACAATTCTGTAGACTGAACTGAGGACATGTATCGATAATATTTTTGCATTATCCATGGTGTAATATTTCATTGATAGGGGTTAGATCTGTCGATGGAATGATGTTTTCTACCTATACTTGCTTTTCTTCTAATTTAATCATGTATTTGTATCATATCTTCATCAAATTCACCAAACAATTGATCCACCATAAGAACAAAAAATGCTTCACCATTAATTGACTCCAACCACCTACATATGCATGCTTATGGACATAACATGCGTTTAAAACCCATTTAAAAATATTTAGTACCACAAAGGCCTTTATATGTGTGGGTACTTCGGCTCATTTTTTTTTGCTTCACCTTGTTACAAGTAAATTAACTTCATTATGGATTAAAGAAATTCCAATATTCTCTATCTTTCTCAGTGCACCAACATGCTCTCATGTTACCATGCGTATGTTACATTGTCATCATTTCTCACCTAGAACTTCTACATTATAACTTCCTTTAACAACTTCGACACTTAAGGACGTTATTCATAATCTTTTTGAATGTTTATACTACAAGACACATAATATTTAGCGACGACTATTTACCGTCGACGATCATCACTAGTCAACAATAATGGTTGTCGCTTACTTAGTCATCGATACAAAAAAGATTGACGGTCTTAGCGACGGTCTCGTCAATAACTTTTTAACGGCTATCGACGACTGAACCGTCACTCACTGCCGTTAGCCGAAAAAACACGTATCAATATTCTAAGGATCACGAATTTGCCACTGCAGCGCCCCTAGCCGTCTCTATACTGAAAGTGCTGTTTTAGAAAACAGTTGCTATTTCATCTATTAAACAACACATACACAGTCATCCGTCGCTCCACCTCATATACAATACATACACAGTCATCCGTCGCTCCACCTCATATACAACACATATAAATCCAATTTCACATGTACAAATATTGCATGATATCATACATATCATAAAAAACTAAGTTTATATCATAGAAATCCATATTTACATCAACATTCCATCAAACATCTATCAAACATCCACAACACACCTACATATCGTTCAATCAAACATAATCCAAGTTTAAAGTACACAATCAATCGAACATCCATCAAAAAATAAAAGCATACCTACTAATCATCATTTCCACTATTTCCTGACCCCTATAAAGGAAATGTCTCGTGCTCTGCTATGCATGTCGTAAAACGCTCATTTAGCAGCATAGTCAATCCTCCACTTTTCCGTTAACTGTTCAATTCTGATATCTAGGCTCTCAACTGTGTTATCTCCTCCTCGGTCCGTGCTTTCTTATAATCAGCCTGAGAAGTCCTCGTTTGTAAATTAGTTAATAGCTAGTTATAATTTATACGTAATATTAAATAAAATTTAGAAATTAGTTAATGAAGTAGTTAAACTCAATAAACATTACTTCCTAATTACCATAACCGTAGGGTGTTCCGCACCGGTCTACCGATCACAGCATCAAAAATCATATCCTCCTCCTCAACAGTCAACTCCTCTCGGCCAGTCGCCTCCAGCACTCGAGCTCTCCATTTTAAATTTTTCTTACGATTAGAAATAGAATTTTGCCAAAATAAATATTCAATTTAAAATTTATGTAATGTGAAATAAGAGAAAAAAATTAAAGCATGTTTACCGTAGTAACGTGTGATTTGGGATCTGTCCAAGTAAGCGATACTTAGTCATCTTCATTAGTCTGCTCGATGGCGTGCGTACGAGTGAAGACCTCCAAATATGTAAGGTCATGACCCGTCTCCTTCGCCTGAAATTATATATGATTAAACAATGTATATATATGATTTATAAGTATTTTATAATCAAGATTTATAAATTCATCATTTCCTTTCGATATTGTTGGAAGGATTTTGATTTGCCGCGGTGTTTAACAGGATTTTTATTACTGTTTACCAAGTTCCGCGTAGATACTTCCTATAAATTTAACATAACACTTATATTTACCGTGTGTTATTACTTAAATATATGATTAACTAAATTAATGCAATTATTATATAAACTTTAAACAAATTATAATAAATGTATGAAACTAGAAAACTTACTTTGTGGCGGGAGTTTGCCGGTGCTCAAGAAAATCCACCCAAACATTAGCACTCATCCAATCAGGTTTTTTGTTTTTTTGTTTTGCGCTGGAGAGGGTGTCTCTGTAGTTTTTCCTCATTTTCTTATTCCAATGATTCCTAAACAGATGTTGATCTTCCTCTTCTACTATGACCGCAACCTGCAGATTGAAATTAAAATAAATTATACATAGTATATTAATTTTCAAAGATCAAATATGTCATTTTCAAATAAATTATAAATTTATACTTACCAACAAGTCGGCCCATATAGCACCTTTAATATGCGGTGGGATTTCATCCCACGTGGGCCAACAACCCAACATACGACTCGTGTACGCCTTCCCAGAGATAGCCAGAATATAATTGGAAGGCTCTAACTCAAAACCAATGTATTGATTTTGATGTAGATATTTAATAAATCATAAATAATATACATGCACTAAATATTAATAACGTCACAATAAATTTGATACTTAACCTCCCGTTTTGGGAGTCATACTCGCTCTTGGGTGTAAATCAGCCAAGACACTAGCACCCTCGTCAGTAGCAGGAGAACCTAAAGAATGAGATATAGAAGTTCTCCCATGAGACATAACATCTGCCATAAATATAATATTTCATTTAATGAAAAAACATATTATTTTATTATTAGACAAGATGTCTGATTAAAAATCACATAAAACTTCCATTTAAACTACAAAAATGGAACAAGATCTCTTAAATACATAGAATTAATAAACAGAAAAATATATAGCTCAAAACATAGTCATCATCGTTAATAACAGCAGAAACTCAAAATATAAATTACACAACAACCGATACAAATATCCATCATATATACATTACATCATCAGTAATTAATAATCAGTCTTCGTCTTTTTCAGTCTTCGTCTTTTTTTGATTCAGACTTGGTCTCGTACTCTATATCGTTTTTCTCTATACTCCCAAATGCTTCTATAAGAACATTTGATTCACCATTTAAAGGCCCTAAATCGGTATGATCATCAGTTATTATTATTTCATTATTTGACTCAAGATTTTCTTGATAAGATGCTTCATCTGAAATTTATTTCTATCAAACGCAAATCTTGCCTTTGTTTTTAAAACAGCCGACCAATCTGCTTTATCTTTTTTTAGGGATGGATATGGAGCAAAATAAATTTGTAATGCTTATTTGGCTAATACGAAATGATCATACATATAGTAATGCGAGTTATACTTTATTTCAATAAACTTATAATATTTATGCACGTTGATTCTAGAATCAAGAGTATTGCTGAACCAATTGCATTTGAATAAAAAAAACTTTTTCTTTAGGTTGTATAAAATATGTTAATTCTAAAACCTATCTTAAGATACCGTAAAAATCTTTTATATGTTCATCTGGATCATCACTACCTTTGACAAATACACCGCTGGTATAGGCTAATTTTTCAGCACCATTTTCCTTGGCATTGAATTTAAATCCATTGACGAAGAATATTGGATAAGTATTGACATTTCTTTTTGGTTCTATCGCAAGATGTTTCAATCCTTCATCACTGACACAATTTCTTGGATAATAAATGTAGTTCGAAAACCAATTAGCAAATTCTTTACTGAGATCGTCACGTGGATGTTGTGATTCATAAATACTGCAAATATATATTATATATTGCATTATAATATATAAGTATAATTGAAATAACTATGAATTTGAAAATTCATATATTGAGAATTATTATTTAATATTACCTAACAAATGGTGCAACTTCAGCACAATTAAGAAGAATATATGTATGTGTTGCATGGTAATTTCTATTGTCTAACCGTAGTTCTACATATTTTCCAGCAGATCAGACATGTTGTCTAAAATAGATTATATTACTTGAAAAGATTCTTGTTTAACGACTTCATCATTATGAGGAACACTTACAAATGATAAGTTCACATGGTCATTGAAATAATAAGAGAAAAAGAATGAAGCTTCTTCTTCAAGTTATGATTTGCAAATCGAACCTTTAACTCGTATTTTTTGTCTAACTTTTTTCTTCAGATGATTCAAGTGTTTATTACAAAATTAATTCAATTTAAATTTGAAATTAAAATTAATATTAATATTACGGATATTCAATATTACCTCTCAAATGGATACATCCATCCACATTGCACAGGACCTAAAAGAAGTGCTTCAGATGAAAGATGAACAGGTAAATGCTCTATTACATTAAAGAATTCTGAAGGAAATATTTTTTCAAGTTTGTAGAGCAGTATATGGATATCCTCTTTTAGTTTACGTATACGCTCGACTGTTAACGTAATCGAACAAAGCTCTTTAAAAAACAAACTTAATTCTGTTACAACACTCCATACTTTTATGAGAAATAGTTTTTTAAAAACCACGGGTAATAGATTTTCCATCATGACATAACAATTGTGACTTTTCATTCCACTCAGTTTATTGTTTTTAAAGTCAGCACATCTATGGAGATTAGAAAAAATCTCATCAAGACATCTTAGTCCTTCCACCCACTTTAACACAAGTTTTACTTGTTGTCTAGCTCATAGCATGCTTTGGGGTATTTTACTGCTATTAGGCTTCATATGAAGTTCGGGACATTTACATAATTCTGCTATATCACGTCTTGAATTCAGATCATCCTTTGTTTTCCCCTTAACATTCAAAATTGTATTAAACACATTATCAAACAAATTTTTTTCGTTGTATACCACGTTAATATTATGTCGAAGTAAGAGATATTTTCGATAAAGTAACTCTCAAAATATACTTTGTTTGCACCAATTATGAATTATCGATTTACCTGGAATTTCAGTCTGTACTGCAGATTCATGTATCTTTAGATATTCCTTTACAAGGTCATATATTTATTTGCTTAACCAATTTGTTAGTGGTTGTCTAGCCTCTGCTCTATTAGCTATAAAGTTTTTTATCTCTACTAAAATTACGATTAACATGGAGAAAAAACCGATGGTAATCAAATCATGTAATTTTCCTTCCATTCGGGGTGCTAAGATCCAAAGTCGAGAGGGAAACAGCCCAGATCATATGCTAAGGTCCCTAAGCAATCTCTTAGTGGAAAAGGAAGTGAACGAGCGATGACAACCAGCGACCGGGGTGTAGGTAGAGTTACCTCTGCAGAGGTCATGCAAATACATAGGCCCCTTCCCTTGTGCCGATTAGAAGGAGCTTTCCGTTCTACAGTCCCTCAGAATAGATAGTACTAGGTTAGGCAGGTAGTACGGGCCTTTTACTTCCAGCTATGTGCTGTGTGTGACTCCCGCGAGAAAATGCTCGTGTTTTTTCATGCAATATGGATAAGCTAGACGACCAGCCATACTCTAATCTGGAAGCATTGCATAAGCCAAAAAATCACATATAGTTCATAACAAAGATGCAAACTTACGAAAATTCTTTTTCATTAGAAATGTTGTATGTATCAGCCCCTTCATGCCATAATGTTTTCAACTCTTCAATCAATAGCTACAAATAAACATCGATTCCTTGTGTTGGATTATCAGGACTAGGGGCGATAATAGTAAGAAACATATATGGATTTTTCACAAATATCCATGGAGGTAAATTATACGGTGCAACGATAATAGACCACGATGAATATTTACTACCAAATTGAGAGTGGTGAAAATCCATCCGTACATAAATCAAATCCAACATTACGGTTATCTGCAACAAATGCAAGATAAGTCTTATCGAAATGTTTTCATGCTTCTCCATCAAATGGATGTGTCAAGATTCTCTCTTCCTGTGTTCTCACATTGTGTCATCTCATATGAGATGTGGTAGCAAAAGATGCCTATAACCTTTGAAGTCTAGGAGTGATGGGTAAATAATGCATTCACTTGAATGGAACTTCATTTCCTTTCTTTTTTCTTGGTTTGTATCTTTCCCCATTACATATGCTGCATCCCCTGAGGTTAATGTCATCTTTTCAATACAACATGCAACCTTTTATACATGTATCTATCTTTTGGTACAGCAAACTGAAAGTGGACATAAGTTTTTTTACTTTATAATTATTATCGCACATTAGATTATTGGATGACATATGTCATTTTGTAGCTTGTACAACTGCTGTAAATCCAGCTTCTGTAAATTTGTATTTTGATTTGATAGTAATGTATTCGGCAGTTACTGATAATTCAATTCCGCTTTTACAACCATCCCACAACAACCTTTTAGTAGCATCCAATAACTCTTAGATTCTTTTCGCTTCCACAGTCGGTTCTTTTTCGACTTTTACGTCTTTATCGTCAACTTGAACGGTATAGAACATTGATTGTGCTGCATCTTTCATCATATCTTCTATTAGATTCGCCATAACATAAATTTTTCACCTCGTCCTCTAACACTGCAGGAATAAATGCAACAAGTTCTCTATGACGATCCTACATATGATATTCTGGCACAAAATAAACTTGACACAATTGTACTATAACCATATCTGCTTTACATTGCTTCAAATATTTGCATTTATGACAAGATCAACGAATTTCTACACCATTTCCATTATTAGATTTAGCAAATCTAATAAATTCATGTACAACATAAAGAAATGTTTCTTCGATGAATCTTTCATACCAGTTCGCTCTTCATACATCCAACCATGGTCGATAAAATAATTGAATATTTTTCTTAGTTTAAAATTATATGTTAGTAATTTCGACGGCACTTCACTATCATGATGTGTATGTATAACTTTGCATCCAAGAGATGTGTTGTTGTTATTATATTTTCTAAAATAATATTTGCAAAAACAAAACCTTTTAAGACTAAAGGCTTTGTTGTTGTTGTTGTATTTTTTAAAATAATATTTGCAAAAATAAAGCCTTTTGGAACTAAGGCTTTGTTGTTTATTTGTTAAAATAATACTTACCATTTATTTTCAAATTAACATCATATTTATCAAAGTAGCTAAGACGTAAAAAAGTGCAAGACTTAAGACATAGAGTTTTTTTAGCATAGAATCTTTTTGCGTTCCTCTTATACAAGTTTGATCTACTAATTACCAACTATAAATTAAATTTTAGATCATATTTTATAATTCATTTAATTATTTAAATTTTTTATTCAACTATATTTTTGTAACTAAAATTTAAATTTTGCAATACGGCGTGCACGATGTGCGCTTGAGCCTTTTTTGAGTGTAGACGCATGTCCATATAACACCGACATTTATCTTTTAATATTTACAAATTTAATTTAATTGATTTGTTTCAAAAACAATTATCATTTAAATTTACTTCTAAAACATATACACCTATTAACGTAATAAATGTATATTAATCAACATACACATGTATGCACTAAAAATAATTAATCACTAAAAATACCTTTATTTTATAATTACCACTAACACTTATAATTAACACATCCACTAATTAACATAAAATTATGTTCAACCACAAACTTATATTTCGTATATTCACTATTTAAGCATACATAGTAGCGCTAAAATTATTCTAAACTATAATAAACAATCGCATACACTTATCAACATACATATTAATTAATAATTATACACTAACTTTCAGATTTTAAAGTACCCCGAATTTAAATTTAAAACTAAACAATTAAATCTCAAATTAATATCCTCAAATCAACAAATACACTAATCAGAAACACCTATACCCAATAATCATCATATTTATACACATATTCACATCAAATTAGGTGTAATCCGAATTTAGGGTTTTAAAATTACCAAATTGAGACAGAAATGGAGAATTCGACGAGTTGTGGAGGCCTACGACGACGGCGATGAGTGGTGGCGGCTTCGGAGGATAGCGGCGGCTAGAGGTTGTTTTTATTTCTTTTATTTCATTTTCGTAAAAAAAGAGGACCAGCCAAAGTGAGGAAGAAGAGTTACGCGCTGTTATGTATACTTGATATAGCGACGACTCTCTATTTTCTTTTTTCTTTTTTTAAATTCTTATTACGTTTTAAAAAATGTTTAAAAATAATAATTTAATTTATAAAAAATAAAAAAAGCATAGCCATTCAACCTAAGGACGGATTGTGATCGGTTAAATTAGTATTTTCGATAACCTATTGTCGTGTAATTCGAATATTTTTCGTTACTGAAAATTTAACTCGCACGACCAATCATGCGACTTTATGTCAGTCCATTAAGTAACTTCGGTAAAGTTGATTGTGTGTAACAGTTTTACGAATTAAATTTTTTAAACCGTTGCGTAATTAGTTATGAATTTTTAAATGTATTTAGTATAATAAAATTATATAAAATAAAATATTCGGTAAATTTTTTTTTTATTGGATCTTATGTCGATATAAAGTACTTCAAACCTATTTCTAAAAGATGATTAAAAAATAAATAACTATAGGGTACCGATCTTGAATTTTAAATTTATAACCGTTCGTCAACTTTCGAACTAAAAACCCTTCATTCGAAGGGCAGATGTAACAACCCAGTATTTCATACCAATTAAATTTCGTCTCTAGACGATTGAAATCGATTGTTAAGTGCTATTGCAGATTTGAATCGATTTAAATCCTTTTTAGATTTGTGAAATTCTTTAATAAAGGGTTGGTTAAGTGTTGATGACATTTGAAATGGAGCCTATCCTTTGTTTTAAACCCGTGTAATAATTAAACCCGTTCCCTCCATTCAATTTTCACATTCACTAACCCTAAATAAAAAATGAACGAAATAATGGCGGCTTCAAAAACTTTTAGCTCGTTCGTTCGAGAAGGAATTAGGGCTACACGATCTCGTTTTCAAATCATCGTCACGCGAGATGATTTCAGCTGGTTTGAAGCTTCAAAACTTCAACTCTCTACCGAACTGAGGTGAGTTAAACTCACATCTAATTCGAACTGTTACGTGATTATCTTGACTTCGTTCGTGTGTTCGATTTTCGTGACTTGGGATTTAAGTGATTTAGTAATTGATGGTTCGCTTAATTTGGGTTTGAACCCCTCGTTTTCATTCGTATATGGTTTTTGAATTGTGATGGTTCAGGTTTCTCGACTTGTTCGATTTCGTTCAATGTTGTTGTTTTTGCTCTGCCACGCGATCTTCGTTTTGAATTTTTGAAATGATCAATGATTTCTTCGATTTTTGGTATGGCCGTTGTTTTCCTTGGCTTTGAAGGATTTCGTGAGTTGTCTCGGTTTTATGGCTTACTGTCGAATTACATTGTCCATTGCTTTATCTCGTGACACCCACTAACTTCTGTCACTTGATTGTGTGAAGGAAATTTCATGACTTTGTCTTATAGTTAGTGGTCACCATTGCTTTGATAGTGGTTCTGACCGTTCCAATGTTTTGGGCCTTTGCCTTTTGTTTTGGTACCGTGCCTTATTCTCAACGGTGATACCTGAACTACCCCGTTTTGCTGTTGTACCATGTTGTATTGAATTTGATACCATTCCGGTTGAACTTTTGATGTTCATTGGCCTTGAGTTGAACCTATTTTGAGACTTGGGTTTGACCTTGGTTTGATGTGTTAGCTGAGCTTATTTGTGTAGTCTTCATCTTGTTCCCTGTAGCATTCATGCTTCATTGTGTAATTCTTTTTCCGTTCACGTGTACATGTTTGATCAGCTGCTTTGATACCTGAAATTGACCCTTTTCTTTGTAGCTTCAACATTGATTTTGAACTGAATATACTTTATGACTTAGCCTTTGTTCGAACTTAGTATTGCCTGGATTTGAATTTGACTCTGTGATTCTGGCACTGTCACTGCTTGGTTTATCTATGTTCATTCACTAACTTTGTTTCAGATCTGATGTTAAGGCTTTGCCTTGGTGGTCTGCTCTTGCATGCCACTGCTTGTTGCACTTAGTATCACTTATGACTGTAGACATTGTGTCCTCGAGTCTGACTATTTTTGTGTTCATTTCTGAGTGATTTCCAGACTAGTCTGCATCTCAGTGTATTACCATTGACTTAGAGAACTTCCTTAGTTGTTTTAGATCATTTCATTGAAGCTGTACATGTTAAAAGTGTAGGCTTACATATCCATATTGCATATGTACTGATCTGGTCTATCTCCTTATGTAATTACTGTTTGGACCCAGTTGTGCTTATGCACTTCATTTGTATCACTTGGTATCCACACTTCTAGTTATTGTTGGCATTGATTAGTTGTAACTGGCCTGTGTTCGGTTGTTTGCTGGGTCTTGCTGTGCTACCTTACCTTTAGTATAATGTCCAGTTTCACCGTCACCCCTCTGATCCATTTTGTCTTGGGCAGTCTGTTATGTACATTCAATTGTGTACATATTTTATATTCGCTGGATAGCACAGTGAAATCTTTATGCACTGATTTTCCCCTTTGCACTCGGTGCTACATATAGCCTGCACTTGCATTGTCCACGTTGGTTGAACACTTCACTTGTATTAGTACTGTGAAGTCTGCTCTTTTCGATAATTGATATGCATTGATTTGAGTCACCATGCATGT
The DNA here is from genome assembly GCA_030737815.1 of Allium fistulosum. Lineage (NCBI taxonomy): Eukaryota > Viridiplantae > Streptophyta > Magnoliopsida > Asparagales > Amaryllidaceae > Allium > Allium fistulosum. The sequence continues at coordinate 871,363,229 of CM060903.1, read as the reverse complement.
TTCTTTCTGGTGATCCTGAGTCTGGTTTCTTGACCAGGCTTGTTCGAGTTGTTTTGGCTATTGACTACGGTCATGGCTTGTTCGATATCACAGTTTTGATCTGAAGCGTGAACTTGTTCACCGCTTCCTTTTCACTTGAGTTGAACCCAATTTCGGGGTTTGACCTTGCAATCATCGTGATTTTCACTAAGCCTTTGCGTATCTCTTGCGATAGTGGCGAGGCAGTGCACGCGTGCGTGCACTGCAGCCACACAGAATCAATTGCTTTAAATTGATTTAGTCGATTTGATAAATTGTTTATTTATCTCTGTTGATGATTTAAATCTGCTGATTTTTTGTTAAACACTGTTAAGTGTTATATTGACCGTTATCCGGTTTCTTTGTTTAAAGAATCGGATAGACGGGAATTATTGTGACAGTCGTCTATTTAAATTATTACTGCCTATATGCACTAATAAACTGGTTTGAATTAGACTGATCCGGGTATTATTTTCTTTTGAATGTAATACTCGGGTCAGACCGAGTATTTACAGGTTGTAGATTTTTAGCTTTGGGTTGCTGCTAGAGCTATGAAGACTTTTTAATATCATTTGAAGTGGTCTTCGTCCTGTTGAAGTAGTCAGTGTGTCTGTTTTAAGATGATAATGTATTCATGTATATTAGTCGATAATGTACTTGTATATATAACTTCTTGAGTCGACAGTTGTAGTTGTATCATTTGTATCATGTCAAATGTATTGTAACTGATATCAGTTGTTATATATATGAGACTTTTCGTTCCATCTGTATTCCGCATTTATGTTATCTGTGTTATCTTTATATCTATTGTCCTAAACTATTATAGCCACTGTGTAGTAGCTTTGAGTTTGTATCGGTATGTCGGATTTCCTCTAAAGATGAAATGCAATGTTTTATTATCTGACATATCGGTGCTCACACAAAGCAATTACATAGATGGTCGCTCCTCAACAGCCTTATTCTCCGTGCTAGTTGACAGCACTACACCGTAGTGTTCTTGGCTAGCGTGGGTATTGAGGTGGGGCGTCACAGCTTGGTATCAAAGCCTGGGGTTTAGGACAATTATAAAACATAACTTAGATGGAACATGTGTTACAACTATTAGTCGATGTTGATTTTGTTTTAATTTGGCAAATTAAAGCCATTTTGACTTTTGGACTTTGTTCCACTTTTGTTCTATGCTATGAGTGTCATTGTGTACCTGTTACACTGTGATGAGAAATAGCTGGACCAGTTGCAAATTGAGTGATTTTGATTTCTCATTCACATCTAGTTTGAATCTCAGCGATTTTGAACTTGATATTTTGTGTTTTCCTTATCTGGATTTCCCTTCGACTTCGGTCACTCTGTTTTTGAGAAATTGCTAATTTCTTGATTTTCAGGACTTTGATATTGCTTGCCGTTGGTTTCTTTGATAATGATAATTGATTCATTTTGTACTCGGCTATTTATTGTTGACTTCGACATTAACTTGAATCTTACTTTTGTTGAAGTCATTTATGCATTTCCGCTCGATTTGCTTTGTTTTTCCAGTCGATGATCGATTCTTCTTTTCTAAATTAGTTGTTATCCCCCTTGTCGATTTTGATAACTTCTATTTCTGGAATTTTTGGTATTCCTACTTTGATGAATTTGGAATCGAATTCTTTGGATTCTATTCACATCTTCGTATGTGAATTCTTTTGATTGATTGTTTCTACAATCATTTTTGTGATTTGTCACTTTAAAAATATAAAGGTTTTCTATACTAATAGTAAATATTAAAATCCTTTTCTCCAAACAGTTTCAAAACTATTTTACTACAAAACTCTTTTTCTTAAACGGGTTTCCAATCTATTAGTATATACAAGCCTTTACTTCACTTGAATGAGAAATTGACTTAAACGACTTAGTAAAACGAGTGGTATGAAACGCTTGCGTTCACTTCGTCGGTTAGCTCTTGGACTTGTTCGATTGAACCCTTTTTGTGACAATTTCCTAGTGGAGATTTACAATCTGTTCGTAAATATTTGGGTTAAGCAAGTGGTTATGGGACATGAAGCTAAACTCTTATATTTACTAGCTTAGTGTAATTGACACTTCCTTATGATCATGACGATCATTTTTGTGATTTAGACTAGCGATTGAGCGATGTCTCTTCGTCTACGTGGGAGACTATACCCCGATCATGTGATGTTTCGCCATCACATTCGTCTACGTGGGAGACTATACCCCGATCATGTGATGTTTCGCCATCACATTCGTCTACGTGGGAGACTATACCCCGATCATGTGATGTTTCGCCATCACATTCGTCTACGTGGGAGACTATACCCCGATCATGTGATGTTTCGCCATCACATTCGTCTACGTGGGAGACTATACCCCGATCATGTGATGTTTCGCCATCACATTCGTCTACGTGGGAGACTATACCCCGATCATGTGATGTTTCGCCATCACATTCGTCTACGTGGGAGACTATACCCCGATCATGTGATGTTTCGCCATCACATTCGTCTACGTGGGAGACTATACCTCGATCATGTGATGTTTCGCCATCGCATATTTCTTTGTCTGCGAGTGAGACTAAACCCCGCTTGTGTGATGTTTCACCATCACATAGAAATGGGGTAGCGACCCATGGTCTTCGGGCCGTTCATGTGGAGCTTCGGCTCAAAAAAAAAAAAAAATTTAATGGATGGCTACCTTGAGATAGCGTCTCGTCTTGTGATACCGGTGTTTTGGAGTTTTCATACTCCCATTTTCTGATAGGCTTTTTCCCCCTTATTTATGTGTTTTCTGGATTTCTTGTGATGATTTCTGGAATTTTGTGCTTCACCAATTTTCGTGATTTCTATTGATATGTTTATCAATTTTTGTGCATTGGTGAATTCATGTGTTATTGACTTGTTATGAATACAAGTTTAGGGTATGACATCCCTTTTTATCTTTGAGAAGATTCTTGTGACATTTTTGATGAATGAAAATTCATTTGGTATTATATTTTGATGCCAGTTATTTTGATGAAATTTTGACGTGTTAACTTCAGTAACCGTCAATTTCGAAATAGATTTACAAGCGGTTCTCCCGCAACACTGATATTGCTAATTTAATCACGTATTTTCAAAATTCGTTATTTTTAAAAGTTGTTTCAAAAATATAAATTAAAATTGTTTTCAAAATTTTTACAGTTTACAATTTTCAAAAGAACGAGGAAGCGATTTAAACGTTTCAGCAAAATCGAGGACTATGATCCCTTTCTTTTACTGATTCGCTTAATTCCGGACTTGTCCGTTTGAGAATGTGAAATGTTATTTTTTTAAACACACAATTCTGCACTTTCAAGGAAACGATAAAGAGATTTAAACGATTTAGCAAAAGTAAGGAGTATGGAACCATACTTTTACTACTTCGGTTAATTCCGGACTCGTTAATTGAATATTTACGACTTCTGATTATCGTTTTTGATAATCGGAGGTTTGTGTTTCTGATTATCGTTTTTGATAATCAGATATTTGTGAAATTTAATTATCGTCTGAGATAATTAAATATTTTTCGATTTGATAATCGAATATTTGTGATTTCTGATTATCGTTTTTGATAATCAGATATTTGTGAAATTTAATTATCGTCTGAGATAATTAAATATTTTTCGATTTGATAATCGAATATTTGTGATTTCTGATTATCGTTTTTGATAATCAGATATTTGTGAAATTTGATTATCGTTTGAGATAATTAAATATTTTTCGATTTGATAATCGAATATTTGTGATTTCTGATTATCGTTTTTGATAATCAAATATTTGTGAAATTTAATTATCGTCTGAGATAATTAAATATTTTTCGATTTGATAATCGAATATTTGTGATTTCTGATTATCGTTTTTGATAATCAGATATTTGTGAAATTTAATTATCGTCTGAGATAATTAAATATTTTTCAATTTGATAATCGAATATTTGTGATTTCTGATTATCGTTTTTGATAATCAGATATTTGTGAAATTTAATTATCGTCTGAGATAATTAAATATTTTTTGATTTGATAATCGAATATTTGTGATTTCTGATTATCGTTTTTGATAATCAGATATTTGTGAAATTTGATTATCGTTTGAGATAATTAAATATTTTTCGATTTGATAATCGAATATTTGTGATTTCTGATTATCGTTTTTGATAATCAGATATTTGTGAAATTTAATTATCGTCTGAGATAATTAAATATTTTTCGATTTGATTAATCGAATGTTTGTGTTTCTGATTATCGTTTTTGATAATCAGATATTTGTGAAATTTGATTATCGTTTGAGATAATTAAATATTTTTCGATTTGATAATCGAATATTTGTGATTTCTGATTATCGTTTTTGATAATCAGATATTTGTGAAATTTAATTATCCTCTGAGATAATTAAATATTTTTCGATTTGATTAATCGAATGTTTATGTTTCTGATTATCGTTTTTGATAATTAGATATTCGTGAAATTCAATTATCATTTTTGATGATTGAATATTTGCGATTTTGAGACTTGAGCTTCGTCTTTTTCTCTGTCGATTCAGGTGAGTAATTTGCTTTACTCGCATTCAATTCGTGCAGTATGTGAATTCTGCTCTGTTTTCCTTTTCTTTTAAATACTGGAACTCGATTGATTCCTGCTTTAGCAGTCGTCTGATTTTGATTCCTTGATCCCCTCGATGTTGATTCTTTTGATTTGAAGCAGTCGAACCTTTTGATTTTATATCTGATACTTCCATAATCCCAATACTTCCCTGTTGACCTTTGCTTTGCTTATGCATTCGACATTGCCATGCTCTTACGGTTGTTACCTTTTATCCATTTATTCCTTATGATTGCGAGGACACAATTTCTTTAAGGAGGGGAGTCTGTAACAACCCAGTATTTCGTACCAATTAAATTTCGTCTCTAGACGATTGAAATCGATTGTTAAGTGCTATTGCAGATTTGAATCGATTTAAATCCTTTTTATATTTGTGAAATTCTTTAATAAAGGGTTGGTTAAGTGTTGATGACATTTGAAATGGAGCCTATCCTTTGTTTTAAACCCGTGTAATAATTAAACCCGTTCCCTCCATTCAATTTTCACATTCACTAACCCTAAATCAAAAACGAACGAAATAATGGCGGCTTCAAAAACTTTTAGCTCGTTCGTTCGAGAAGGAATTAGGGCTACGCGATCTCGTTTTCAAATCATCGTCACGCGAGATGATTTCAGCTGGTTTGAAGCTTCAAAACTTCAACTCTCGACCGAACTGAGGTGAGTTAAACTCACATCTAATTCGAACTGTTACGTGATTATCTTGACTTCGTTCGTGTGTTCGATTTTCGTGACTTGGGATTTAAGTGATTTAGTAATTGATGGTTCGCTTAATTTGGGTTTGAACCCCTCGTTTTCATTCGTATATGGTTTTTGAATTGTGATGGTTCAGGTTTCTCGACTTGTTCGATTTCGTTCAATGTTGTTGTTTTTGCTCTGCCACGCGATCTTCGTTTTGAATTTTTGAAATGATCAATGATTTCTTCGATTTTTGGTATGGCCGTTGTTTTCCTTGGCTTTGAAGGATTTCGTGAGTTGTCTCGGTTTTATGGCTTACTGTCGAATTACATTGTCCATTGCTTTATCTCGTGACACCCACTAACTTCTGTCACTTGATTGTGTGAAGGAAATTTCATGACTTTGTCTTATAGTTAGTGGTCACCATTGCTTTGATAGTGGTTCTGACCGTTCCAATGTTTTGGGCCTTTGCCTTTTGTTTTGGTACCGTGCCTTATTCTCAACGGTGATACCTGAACTACCCCGTTTTGCTGTTGTACCATGTTGTATTGAATTTGATACCATTCCGGTTGAACTTTTGATGTTCATTGGCCTTGAGTTGAACCTATTTTGAGACTTGGGTTTGACCTTGGTTTGATGTGTTAGCTGAGCTTATTTGTGTAGTCTTCATCTTGTTCCCTGTAGCATTCATGCTTCATTGTGTAATTCTTTTTCCATTCACGTGTACATGTTTGATCAGCTGCTTTGATACCTGAAATTGACCCTTTTCTTTGTAGCTTCAACATTGATTTTGAACTGAATATACTTTATGACTTAGCCTTTGTTCGAACTTAGTATTGCCTGGATTTGAATTTGACTCTGTGATTCTGGCACTGTCACTGCTTGGTTTATCTATGTTCATTCACTAACTTTGTTTCAGATCTGATGTTAAGGCTTTGCCTTGGTGGTCTGCTCTTGCATGCCACTGCTTGTTGCACTTAGTATCACTTATGACTGTAGACATTGTGTCCTCGAGTCTGACTATTTTTGTGTTCATTTCTGAGTGATTTCCAGACTAGTCTGCATCTCAGTGTATTACCATTGACTTAGAGAACTTCCTTAGTTGTTTTAGATCATTTCATTGAAGCTGTACATGTTAAAAGTGTAGGCTTACATATCCATATTGCATATGTACTGATCTGGTCTATCTCCTTATGTAATTACTGTTTGGACCCGGTTGTGCTTATGCACTTCATTTGTATCACTTGGTATCCACACTTCTAGTTATTGTTGGCATTGATTAGTTGTAACTGGCCTGTGTTCGGTTGTTTGCTGGGTCTTGCTGTGCTACCTTACCTTTAGTATAATGTCCAGTTTCACCGTCACCCCTCTGATCCATTTTGTCTTGGGCAGTCTGTTATGTACATTCAATTGTGTACATATTTTATATTCGCTGGATAGCACAGTGAAATCTTTATGCGCTGATTTTCCCCTTTGCACTCGGTGCTACATATAGCCTGCACTTGCATTGTCCACGTTGGTTGAACACTTCACTTGTATTAGTACTGTGAAGTCTGCTCTTTTCGATAATTGATATGCATTGATTTGAGTCACCATGCATGTTTCTTTCTGGTGATCCTGAGTCTGGTTTCTTGACCAGGCTTGTTCGAGTTGTTTTGGCTATTGACTACGGTCATGGCTTGTTCGATATCACAGTTTTGATCTGAAGCGTGAACTTGTTCACCGCTTCCTTTTCACTTGAGTTGAACCCAATTTCGGGGTTTGACCTTGCAATCATCGTGATTTTCACTGAGCCTTTGCGTATCTCTTGCGATAGTGGCGAGGCAGTGCACGCGTGCGTGCACTGCAGCCACACAGAATCAATTGCTTTAAATTGATTTAGTCGATTTGATAAATTGTTTATTTATCTCTGTTGATGATTTAAATCTGCTGATTTTTTGTTAAACACTGTTAAGTGTTATATTGACCGTTATCCGGTTTCTTTGTTTAAAGAATCGGATAGACGGGAATTATTGTGACAGTCGTCTATTTAAATTATTACTGCCTATATGCACTAATAAACTGGTTTGAATTAGACTGATCCGGGTATTATTTTCTTTTGAATGTAATACTCGGGTCAGACCGAGTATTTACAGGTTGTAGATTTTTAGCTTTGGGTTGCTGCTAGAGCTATGAAGACTTTTTAATATCATTTGAAGTGGTCTTCGTCCTGTTGAAGTAGTCAGTGTGTCTGTTTTAAGATGATAATGTATTCATGTATATTAGTCGATAATGTACTTGTATATATAACTTCTTGAGTCGACAGTTGTAGTTGTATCATTTGTATCGTGTCAAATGTATTGTAACTGATATCAGTTGTTATATATATGAGACTTTTCGTTCCATCTGTATTCCGCATTTATGTTATCTGTGTTATCTTTATATCTATTGTCCTAAACTATTATAGCCACTGTGTAGTAGCTTTGAGTTTGTATCGGTATGTCGGATTTCCTCTAAAGATGAAATGCAATGTTTTATTATCTGACATATCGGTGCTCGCACAAAGCAATTACATAGATGGTCGCTCCTCAACAGCCTTATTCTCCGTGCTAGTTGACAGCACTACACCGTAGTGTTCTTGGCTAGCGTGGGTATTGAGGTGGGGCGTCACAGCAGACGACCTTCAAACGAGATCAAATCCGAACTACTAGTACTTTATAACGTGTTAATCCAATCCGTACAGTTGGATTAGTAAAAAAAATGGCCGGAAAAAAAGAGACCCGCTTCGAGCTTAATTTTTTTTCCGGTCAATTTTTATGAATCCAACCGTACGGATTGGATTAACACATTACAAAATATCAGAGGTTTAGATTTGGTTTCGTTTGAAGGTCTTATGACCTTCGAATGAAGGGTTTTAGTCCGAACGTCGACGAACGGCTATAAATTTAAAATTTAAGGTCAACACCCTATATTTGTTTATTTTTAGTCATCTTTGGGAAATAGGTCCGAAGCACTTTAGATCGATATAAGATCGAATAAATTTATTTTTCTACCGAATATTTTATTTTATATAATTTTATTATATTAAATACATTTAAAAATTCATAACTAATTACCCAACGGTTTAAGAAAATATTTTAATTCGTAAAAATGTTACACACAATCAACTTTATCGAAATTGCTTAACGGACCAACTTAAAGTCGCATAAATTGGTTGTGCGAGTTAGATTTTTAGTAACGATAAACATTCGAATTATACCACGATAGATTATCGAAAATACTAATTTAACTGATCACAAGCCGTTCTTAGGTTGAATGCTTGTGCTAAAATATCATTTTTAATTTTAGAAATTAAATTTGTATTTTTAAACATTTTATAAAACGTAATGAGAATTAAATAAATTAAATATTTAATTGGTTAATTAATATAATGACTACCGTCACCCCTTCCCGACGGGACCGTCAACAGCCGTTGTCCTTCTCCGCGGCTATCTAGTGTGTGTCTTGAAGTGTTAACTCCATTAGCGTTTTTTATGTAAAACAGTGTAGCCAGATTGAACTGATCACGTTAATCTTCATATCTTAATTATTTATTGAAATCGCCCTCTCCTTTTGTACCTTATAGTTTATGAAGGTTTCTTACTGTTGCATAAATGAAAACACATCTGAATCAACCAATTAATTTTCTTTCCACTAAAGCAAAAGCTAGTTCATCATTCTCACCACTATATCGATCGCTCCTTCACTAATATCCTCATATTTGTCTCTCCTTGTTTCTAATGCCTTTCACAGTTGATACTCTTTTCAACTGCTTGCAAAAGCATCGCTCATGACCTGGCTTTTACGCTAAGTTGTACCTTTCCAACTACCTACCTCATTGGTTAATCTTCTTCTTTAGGATGATTTTGATCTTCCACCATTGCTCATCTCATCAACTCGTGTTATTTTCCGCAAAACTAAACTCTTCCAAATGGTTGTGCTTTTCTTACTCATCACTGAAATTCATATTTGTTATCTCCCTAGTTAACAGACTGCTTACCATTGAATTTATTAACACAACCTCACCTGAGTTTTAACTTGTTCAATGCCACCACTGGCTTCTCTCAACCATCTCACAATGAACTCAGCAACATAAAACTTGGGTCGCAACATTCACTTTGTATTTTAATGATAGTCAAACAGATGTTTGCTAATTGATTCACGCCTTCAAATTTCACTATTCATTCCATTCTCATTGGTTAACCATCTTCATTTCTCGGGTGATTCTAATACTACCATAGCTCCTCTCACTGACTCGTGTGTCCTTTTCCCACAGAAGCAAGCTCCAAATGGTTGTGATTTTCTTTTTCATTGCCAAGAGAAAAAAAAATTCTTTTTATCTGTCTTTTTATTGACTGTACTGCCAAAATAATTTAAACAACATCGTTTGAGTTCTGCATTTTGTTAAATCAAAAGATCACATTCAAGGCTTGAGTTGAAACCACTAACATCTCTCAACTATCTAACAAAGAACTCATCAACGTCAAAACCTGCACCTCATTGTCGACTTTGCAGTGACGGTCGTCAACCGATTTTCAATACCTTGAAGCTCATTTAGATATTCACTGATTTATTCACCTTTCTTCAGCTTTAGATTTACTAATCTCCGCATTAGTTGTTTGTTGCCGGGTTGTTTGTGTTATAGGTCTAGTATACCAAAACATAGAATAATCAATTATAAATTCGTCTCACAAGTTTATCAATCGGATTTCCACTACTCTGGAAGTCTGTATTAGCTAATTTAAGCAATAGGTATGTCGTAGTTAAATTACAACAACAACGTTATACTATCGTAAAAAATAGCACAACGTAGAAACCGGGAAGATAAAAGAAAGATGTATAAGAATATACAAATAGACTAGAACCTGACTGGTTAACTAAGGAAATTCCGTCTGAGGCTTGTCGAAACAATTTCCTTAAGAATTTTTTATTCAAATTCTTCCAAGATACAACAGACGTAATTTGCACGAGACTGTAATGAGTATGTCAACTCTGTGATTTATTGTATAGAGCAGTAGAGAAGAAGAGGCAGAAGAAAAAAGAATAGAAAATCGAATGAGAATGTGATCAGTATTCTCTCATATTTATAATTTCGTCTGCATCCCTTCAAACAGTCGCGTCCGCTAGACGGGTCGCACCCGTTGCCTTTTTAACCGCTACTGTTTGTTAACGAGTCGCACCCGCCTGCTACTCGCATCCGCTCGCGTCGCACCTGCTTCTGTTCGCCCGCGCATCTTCAGTCGGGTCACACCCGCCTGCTACTCGCATCGCACTTGCTTCTGTTCTCCCGCGTGTCTTCAGTCAATCTGCGTCCGCTTCCGAATAGATCCACACCTGTTCGTATAGCCTGCAACTGTCTGAAAACCCAGCCCAGTTTTGCAGCAAAAATAGGATCATATTAGACCCAAACCCGAGCCCGGTCGGACGGACGGCAGCGGCCCGCGCGTGGTGGTGATGCATGATCTCCCTCCTCACAACGAAGCAAACATTTGGGTGCCCCAAGGCCCCAACCCCTTCGTTGCAAAGCTATTAATATACTAGAATAGTTTTGCAATTTTTGACGATGCGAGACTATGTTATTTTCATTCAATTTAGTATTAGGAATTCCAACAATCCCCCACATGAATGATAATATACATATCCCCCACACAAAGCGAAATATCACAGAGTACATATGGAATAATGCTTTATCGTGGATAAGTAGATATTTCACTTTGAACTTTCCCTAGTTAAAACTTATCGGATCTACTTGGCTAATCGGTGAATTATTTCATCTTGAACCGTCGGCCTTTATTGTATATCCAGACAATAAGCTTTACGAAGCATTGATTCCCTTTTCATCTAATCTCTTGGTTGTGTTCATTTTGGTCCTGAGCACATTTTGGTTCTGCGAGTGTTATAGAGAATTTAAGCTTTTAATATTCTCATAGAGCCGACCCAGCTCACACTAACATAGGTGATCGTAACCATTAAGAGTATCCTACATATACCCCACTTGTTATTTCGAAGATATGGTCATCATTAAAAAACATAGTTTTAACATTTAACTACTTTTGTAGGCATGCATTATATTTTGCACCATAGGAATGGAGTAGGACTAAGTCCAAACAAATGCATTGCTTCTTGAGTTACTCATAACTGGTTTGCCTATTGATCCTAGTCCGTGGGATCTCCAGTTGCTAGGATAGGTTTCCGTATAAGGTAACTCTTGTTGGTTTAGGCTTTTAAACCCATTCCCCTCGATGCGCAGTCAATTTTTTCTCTTGATAAACCTTTAGTAAATGGATCCGCTAAGTTATCATTTGTTCTCACATAATCAATGAAAATAGTTCCATTAGAGAGAAACTGCCTAACTGTGTTATGACGACGACGAATGTGCCGTGATTTGCCATTATACACAAAGTTTTTTGCTCTACTTAGCGTTGCTTGATTATCGCAGTGAATACATATGGCCGTTACAGGTTTGGACCAAAATGGAATATCTTCTAAGAATTGACGAAGCCATTCTGCTTCTTCATCTGCTTTATCTAATGCGATAAACTCAGATTCCATAATGGATCGAGCTATGCATGTTTGTTTAGTAGATTTCCATGACACTGCTGCTCCTGCAAGGGTAAAGACATAACCACTTATGGATTTTGATTCCTCTGAATCTGCGATCCAGTTTGCATCACTATATCCTTCTAAGACCGCAGGATATTTTCCATAATGTAAAGAAAAATTAGTGGTATTCTTTAAATATCCCAACACTCTCATTAGTGCTTTCCAATGTTCCTTCCCTGGGTTACTTGTATATCTTCTTAGTCGACTTACCGCGTAAGCGATATATGGTCTAGTGCAATTCATGAGACACATTAAGCATCCTATTACACGAGAGTATTCCAGTTGCATTACACTCTCATTAGTGTTTTTATGCAGTACTTCTGATGGATTAAAAGGTGTTCTCACTCCTTTAATTCCATAGTCTTGGAATTTTTCAATCACCTTGTCTACATAGTGTGACTTAGAAATTTCAATTCCAGTAGGTGTTCTTATTATTTTGATTCCCAAAATAACGTCTGCAACTCCTAAGTCTTTCATATCGAAATTGTTGATTAACATCTTCTTTATGGTCTCTATTACTTTAGTGTTAGGACCAAAGATTAGCATATCATCTACATATAAACAAATCATAACGTATGATTGTCCAACTTGTTTGTAATAAACACATTTATCACATTCATTTATACGAAAATCATTTTTCATCATGACACTATCGAATTTTTCGTGCCATTGTTTTGGAGCTTGTTTGAGTCCGTATAGTGATTTTACTAACCGACATACTTTGTTTTCATTTCCTTTGGAAATAAAACCCTCAGGTTGCTCCATGTAAATCTCTTCATCGAGATCTCCATTTAAGAATGTTGTTTTTACATCCATCTGATGAATCTCTAGATTATATATGGATGAAATTGCTATTAACATTCTTATAGAGGTTATTCGTGTAACCGGTGAATAGGTATCAAAGAAATCTACACCTTCTTTTTGACGATATCCTTTGGCTACTAATCTGGCTTTATGTTTATCAATAGAGCCATCTGGTTTCATTTTTCTTCTTAAAAATCCATTTGCAACCAATTGGTTTTATTCCAGGTGGAATATCAACTATTTTCCAAGTTTTATTACTTAGAATTGAATCAATCTCACTTTGGATTGCTTCTTTCCAACATGAAGATTCAGAAGATGACATTGCTTCCTTGTACGTTTGAGGTTCGTGTTCTAACATATAAGTTAAAAAATCTGAACCAAATGTCTTGGAAGTTCTTGCCCTTATGCTTCTTCTTGGTTCAACTTCATCTTTGTCCTGATGAGTTTCATCTTCATATGTCTCATCTCTATTATCTCTTGTCCTCTTTGGGACAAGGTTTCCATCGTTTCTTTTATGTGGGAACACATCTTCAAAGAACGAGGCATCTCTTGATTCCATGATTGTATTTACATGAACATCAGCTATATCAGACTTGAATACCAAAAATCTGTAGGCACTACTATTTTGGGCTGGCCCTAGATAGTAACAATCTACTGTTTTTGGTCCAAGTTAGACTTTCTTGGGAGGCGGAACTGGAACTTTTGCCAAGCACCCCAACACTTTGAGGTATTTAAAACTTGGTTTGTGTCCTTTCCATAACTCATATGGAATTGTTCCTGTTTTATTGTAAGGGACATTGTTTAATATGTGATTAGACATATTTAAGGCTTCCCCCCACAAGTTCGTCGGTAGACCAGAGGTTAAAAGCATGGCATTAATCATGTCTTTGAACGTTCTGTTCTTCCTCTCGACTACACCATTTTGTTATGGTGAATATGGAGCTATTGTTTGATGAATTATACCATTTTCGGCACAGAACTGTTCAAATGGTGATTCATATTCTCCACCTCGATCAGATCTCAATATCTTGATCTTTTTATTTAACTGATTTTCTACCTCAGCCTTGTACTTTATAAATGATGTAATTGCTTCATCTTTACTATTCAAAAGATAGACATAGAAATATCGTGTATAATCGTCAATAAACGTGATAAAGTACTTTTCCCACCTCTTCTAGGTAACGATTTAAAATCACATAAATCTGTATGAACCAAACCTAGTGGTTCGGTGCTTCTATCAACAGATTGAAATGGTTTTTTAACCATTTTTGCTTCTACACATGTCTTACATTTGTAGTTCTTATCTACTTGGAATTTCGGAATTAATCCCAAGTTTGATAATGTTTCCATTTTTCAGAAATTTATGTGTCCCAATCTATCATGCCATAGTAAAATTTCATGCTCAAGCAAGTAAGAAACTTCAATTTTATTAATAGCACAGTCAGAATACATAGTTTTATTGCCGATAACGGCTACATTTGCCTTAAATAGGCCATTACATAAATATCCCCTACCGATATGCATTCCAGCTTTGGACAGAACCATCTTGTCTGACTCGAACACCATTTTGAATCCTTTCTTTGATAGTATTGAGCCAGAGATCAGATTCTTGCGTATGTCTGGAACGTGGAGCACGTCATTCAACTTGACAGTTTTTCCAGAAGTAAACTTTAGGATTACTGTGCCACTGCCTTCGATCATGGAAACAACAGAATTACCCATGTAGAGTTTTTCTTTCTGATCAAATTTCTGATATGTAGAAAACATGGATTTATCAGAGCAGACATGACGAGTAGCTCCTATGTCCACCCACTGGTTAGGATTCTGAACCAAATTGCATTCAGATATAACTGCTGAAAAATTGGACTCGTCCATTTCCATGTTGTCAACTATATTTGCCTCTGAGTTGCATTCCTTCTTGTGTCTGCAATCTCTAGCGGCGTGTCCCATTTTGCCACAAAGCCAACATTCGCCATTAAACTTCTTGGTTTTATTATCTTTGGGTTTGTTATCAGGAGCTTTCCTCTTCTTTGAGAAGTTCTTCTTTTTGTTGAAGTGGCCTTTATTCTTGTTCTTCGACCCTTCTGTTACCAATGCCTCCTCGCTTTGTTTGGTAATTTAACGGTTATCTGCCTCAATCTTTAATCGTACGATGAGGTCCTGCAAAGAAATCTCTTTCTTTTTATGCTTTAGATAGTTGCGGTAGTCTCTCCATGACGGCAGCAGTTTTCCTGTGATGGCTTCAACCAAAAACGATTCTCCAACCTTATGACCTTCCGCTTCGAGTTCATGAATGATGATTTGCAGTTCATGCAGTTGAGCAGTCACCGGTTTGGAGTCAACCATCTTGTAGTCCATGAATTTGTCTACAATGAATTTTTTAAGACTGATATTCTGCGTCTTGTACTTCGTGGCAAGTGCATTCTAGAGTGCTTTTGTTGTCTTCAGAGGTTGATATACTTTGTATAGCACCTTGTCGAGACAATTCAGAATATAGTTTCTGCATAGAAAATCGGAATGCTTCCACGTATCAACATCTGATTCCTTGCCTGGTGCAGGAATCGGTTCGTCCTCGTCGAGATACCGTTGCAGACCGAGTGTGGTGAGATAAAATAACATCTGATTCTGCCATGTTAGAAAGTCATCACCATCTCCTTTAAAAGGATCGAGCCTGTTGTACGTAGTAGCCTTTGTTGAGAGCTCTACTGTTGCCATCTCTGACTGACTGGTTATGAAATAAAAAATTCTTAAGATGTTATAGGTCTAGTATACCAAAACAGAGAATAATCAATTATAAACTCGACTCACAAGTTTATCAATCGGATTTCCACTACTCTAGAAGTCTGTATTAGCTAATTTAAGCAATAGGTATGTCGTAGTTAAATTACAACAACAACGTTATACTATCGTAAAAAATAGCACAACGTAGAAACCGGAAAGATAAAAGAAAGATGTATAAGAATATACAAATAGACTAGAACCTGACTGGTTAACTAAGGAAATTCCGTCTGAGGCTTGTCGAAACAATTTCCTTAAGAATTTTTTATTCAAATTCTCCCAAGATACAAAAGACGTAATCTGCACGAGACTGTAATGAGTATGTCAACTCTGTGATTTATTGTATAGAGCAGTAGAGAAGAAGAGGCAGAAGAAAAAAGAATTGAAAATCGAATGAGAATGTGATCAGTATTCTCTCCTATTTATAATTTCGTCCACATCCCTTCAAACAGTCGCATCCGCTTGATGGGTCGCACCCGTTGCCTTTTTAACCACTACTGTTTGTTAACGAGTCGCACCCGCTCGCATCGCACCTGCTTTTGTTCGCCCGTGCATCTTCAGTCGGGTCGCATCCGCCTGCTACTCGCATCGCACTTGCTTCTGTTCGCCCGCGTCTCTTCATTCAATCCGCTTCCGCTTTCGAATAGATCCGCACCTGTTCGTATAGCCTACAACTGTCTGAAAACGCAGCCTAGTTTTGCAGCAAAAATAGGATCATATTAGACCCAAACCCGAGCCCGGTCGGACGGGCGGCGGTGACGCGCGCGCGTGTGGTGGTGATGCATGATCTCCCTCCTCACAACGAAGCAAACATTTGAGTGCCCCAAGGCCCCAACCCCTTCATTGCAAAGCTATTAATATACTAGAATAGTTTTGCAATTTTTGGCGATGTAGGACTATGTTATTTTCATTCAATTTAGTATTAGGGATTCCAACAGTTTGCATAAACAACTTTCAAATCATTCCAGATAAACATATTTCTCATCTGCTACAAGGTGAAAAACCGAAGACAATATGCACTGCAAGGAACAGTGTAAATTGCGACGAATTCTTCCGATGGCAACCGACGACCCCATCATCATTCTTCCACGGTTGCCGATGACCCTTCATTTTATTTAATTGAACCTACTACTTTATTATAATATATTAGTTATATAAGTTTGAAATTTGATTAAATATATAATAATTCAAATACTAAGAATTTGTAAAGATGGTTCTATTCAATTATTCAAATTTATGAAAGTTTCTGATTAATTAAATTAGTGCTATCGATAATCTTTTTTGTTGTATAATTATATTCGATAATTAACTTTATTGAAAATCGAACACAGACAATCATTTTCTGCACATTTTAGTCTATCAATTATAAAATTTTGATGAAAGTTATAAATACGTAATAGTTTTATGAATTTATTTTGTAAACATTATGTATAACTATAAATTAAAATTTTCAAACAATCTAATCTATATTAAATTTATTTTAAAAACTTTGAAAATGGAATATAAAGTATTTATCAGCCATCGGAAGCTATCGCTAAATAAAGCGGTCTACGGCCGTCAAAAGCCATCAGAATATCGCCTATATTCAGCCACCAGACCGAAAGCTGCTTCATTTCCTTTTGCTCCCCAAAAACAACGAAAAACCCTACCTCCTTCCACTACCTCCCCGTCGCCGCCGCTCGTAGGCCTCTTGACGATCAGCAAATTCATCATTCTTCACTTTCCATAAACTTAGACCATTAACTCCGCCCCAATTGGGTATTTTTTACTAACCCTAATTACTTTTTATTTGCTAAATTAGGATTAGTTTGTGATTCTAGTTGTTTATAATACTCTATTGTTTATAAGAGCATGAGTGGTTGGTCACCTAGGAAAGAAAGAATATATATATATTATTACCTCGAAACAAATAAAGTATCTTAAAAGAAACTAGTGTTGAATCCTACTGAAACTGATAGGTTCCCGTGGTAGGCCATATTATATAGGGGAAAGCTTCCTTGCTGCATGTCTTGTCTAACTAACCAAACATATAACGCCTACTCGTCGAAGTCTCATCGACTAAAGGAAGGCCTAAGTATACTGGGGCGTAAGCTCTCGTTGTAATAATATCGAATTGGGGGATCATTTTCCAATGTGACATCGAATCGTCCAGTATAAACATTGGCCTAATCTTAGAGATTTTTATTTATTTATGGATTTACGCTCAATAAATGAACTCTAATTAGCATTGCTAATAATTCCTTAATGGCCAATGCCAAAGTTTTAAAAGAGAAGCTAGTCCGATAAGAAAGACAGAATCGGAGTATCCTGGTGAAGCTTGCACTTCTGGTTTCTTATATTAAGTCCTAATAACCACGGGTACCTGGAAGACTATATTGGTATGCTAAGTGGTTTTTGGAGAGAGGAGTATGGGTATGCGTTAATTAATTAGTTCATATGCGCATTAGGGCTAGCTTGGGTTAATTAGTGTAGATGCGCATAACTTAGTGTATGTGTTTTCTAAAATGTCGAAAATAATAATTTATTTACATAATTGTTTATTAGTTTAGACCCTTAATTATGTATAAAACCTAATTTACTACGATATAACAACCTATATTTTAACCTGTTAGAATTTATTAAATTAAATAAAATTTCTGAATAAAGATGGGTAGAAATAAATTTAATGATCTATTAATGTAAACTCATTGGATATGAAGTTAAAATGAATTCTTAAATGACAAATTGTGATATAAGGAGTGGGTAACAATTATTGGAATGTGATTCAATGATATTAATCTGTAGGTAATAATTAACAACAACTAAATAATAAGGGTCAATGTGAATAAATAATAAAATGAATGCTATTTAATAGGAGAAACCTAAATTTATTTATTAAATTGTATATGATAAGTTGACCTCTAATAAGAAAACATTTAATGAGAGAAGTTGATAAGAAACATTTATTTGATAATTAATGTGTGTATTTGTTGTATGGAATAGTGTAACAACCCTAGATTTCTGCATATATTTAAATTTGACTTTATTTTATTTTAAGTAATTGTAAATTTTTTTTTCAAACATTTCATTTTTAAATATAAATGTTGATTATTATGTGAATTATAATTTCAAACTGGTATAAATTGAATATTTTCCTGAATATTGATTTTTGGTCAATTTGGGTCAAACTTTGACTTTTAAATTTTAAATTTAAATATTTGAAATTTTGAATTTTATCTTTTATTATGAAAATAGATTAAAATTTTAGAATACTGCTTTTCGTTTCGTTGAAATCGGAGTTATATTGTGAAAGTTATGCTTTTTACAATATTGAGTGTAAACTGTTTTATTTAACAATATTATTTATTTTAATTTATATAAATGATATTTTTATTTGATATATCTTATTCTAATTTGTATATTTATGCTATATTATATATATTTTGTCTTTTAAATATTTTTAAAGTGTTGATAGAATTTTTCTAAAGTTTATTGAATTTATTTTCAATTTTAAAACCTAGTTCCCATTTTCTTTGCTATTTTCTTAATTTAATCATATATGATTTAAAATTTATTTATTTATTTTATGCATTCACTTGTATTTGCTGTGTTTCTACTTTATTTATATTCATTTTACATGTAGTTAAATTTAAATAAAAATTTTCCAAAGCTTATAGAATCTGTTTCCATTTTTTTAGCCTAGTTTACATTTTTAAGCTATTTTCCTTATTTAATTATATTTAATTTAAATTTATTTATTTATTTTATGAATTCATTTTTTTTTTCTGAGTTTTATCTTTATTTATCAGCATTTTCATTTGTTTTAATATGCAAAAGAAATTAGGGAAATTTGAAGAGTTTGAGTCCTTTTGTATACCTAGTCTCTTTGTATTCTTGCCTCTTCATTTCAACCAACACCACTTCAATTTTGGCCGTTCTTTTCTCATTCTTTCAGCTGACTATTCTCATATTTTTCACGTACAATCAAAATCTCCTCAACCACAAAAAAATTTCGGCCATCATCTCCTTGGAAAGCTTGGTAAACTTTCATTCTTTTTTTCCATTTTTTTTCTTGTTTTTCTTATGTAACTTGCACTTGCCTTCATCTATTTGCTCGGCCACTCCCTCCTCCACCACCATGGCCACCTCCAACACCACCACATCAGGTTTCCACCACCTCCAGCCCTCTACCCAAGCCTATCCGTGCACCCTTGTGGATCAGATCCACCAAGAAATTGAGCAAAACCCACATATATGTACATAGCCTAGCTTCTTTGCCTTCATCACCTCAAACCACCACCTTGGCCGCCCCTTGCACCACCATCTCCAGCCCTTACCAGACCTGAAACCCTATGCCACATCACTTCCAGTCCACTACAGACCTGGCCGTGCCATGCTTGCTTGTGGTCGTGACCTTTGTTGCTTTGGAAACCACTTTTGTTGCCTTGAAAACGTTGTTTTGTGCCTTATAGTTGTGCAGTTTCATGCACACAAACCTTTGCTTCATCAACAAACCATGTTAGGCCGACCATACCCAACCAAAACCTGATCCAAATCTTACCTTAGACCTGTAGTATACCTTATGGCTGAACCTAGAGTGTGTTGGAAGCAAGTGCAAAGCATTTCAGCTTTGATTTATGCAGTTATTTCTAGCCTAGTTTAGTAGTTTTTTGAGATCATGGGGAACCTTAAGATCATGGTATTCATTGATACTCACTTAAGTAAACCCCACGCCGTGTGTCTACCCCGCTTTTATTTAGTCGTCGCACACGGATGCTTAACGTTGAAACTCCCACTGATGGTTTGGCGCTGGGATTCGAACCTGCCCGCTAGTTTAGTAGTTTTGAATTAAAAACTTATGTATATTAGATTGTTTTCTGTGACTTGTATTCAAGGGATTGATACTTTGGCTCTTCCACTCATCTCTGTGTTGTGTTATCGTGCTTGTGTGGATCTCATTTGTGTATTCGTCGTTGTATCTCCAGCTCAAACCAGTGAGTTATTCTCACCAGACAATATGTACATATATAACTAGTGAATTGACCCCTTTTGAATCTGTAAAATGCATTATCATGTTACACCTGCTATGTTATGATTTTATGATGTTCACCCATGCTTAAACACCTATTATATTATATGTTACTGTTATATTATGCTGTTCTATTATTTTTATCAGTTTATCACACTTCAAGTTCCCTTTAGATTAGAATCACTATGGGTTGAAATGATACATACCCGAACGGACTTTAGAATAGGAGAAAATCGTTATGGGCTGAAATGATAGGCATGAATGATTTTCAATTATTTTCATTTACTTGGGATTGCGGGTTTGAAATGATCAAACCCGGGTTTTCTTTGTAAATTACGGGTTGAAATGATATATTACCCGTATCACTTTACCTAGGCTAAAAATGAAATACAGACCTGTAGTTAAAATATGTTTTTCTAAAAATTTTAAAATATTTTAGAAATGTAAATGTTATAATATTTTGATTTAAATTTTATTTAAATGATTTTTGTAAAGCATTATTGATTTTTTTGAAAATGTATAAGTGAAATAAATTAATGGTAAAGTTAGAAAATCTGAAATGTAAGTTATTTTGGAAATTTTAATTTGGTGATAATTGGAATTTAAATTAAATATGAAATATGATAAATTCATGATAATTTGGATTAAAGTTAATTTAAATGATTTTATAATATATTAATGATTTTGAATAAAGTAAAAATGTGAAATGAATGAATATTTAAGTTGAAATTTTGAAATATAACTAAAATTGGAAATTTGTGAATTTGGCTTAAAAGTGAAATTTAAGTTAAGTAAATAAAAATGGAATTAAGTTATATTTGAAAATTTAAACTTAAGTGTTAAGTTAATTTAATTTAATGAATTTATAATTTAATATTAGAATTTAATAAGTGAATTATTATTAAATTTTGATTTTTGAATGGAGGTTTAACTTTATAAAATCATGAATATAAGGGTATTTGAATGATTGTTTTAAAAGTGAAATTATATGATTTTATAAGTTAAAAATGATTTATATAAAAATATAATTGTTTGTGAAATTATACTGAATATTTGAAGTTAATTAACTGCATTTCTGAAATGTTATTAATTCTAATGTAAATGATAATACAACATTTGTAAATGCTGTAGTTGATTATAATGAACCAAATGGCTAAATTTAATTAAAGGCTATTATAGCATTTTTGTAAATGTTATAATGGTTGAATTTAACTAAGTTTATTTGAAACTAATGTAACCCTATTACAGCATTTTAAATGCTGTCTTTTGTTAAATTGAACTGTTTTAAATGTGACTTTTCGTAGCATTTTCTAAATGCTGCGAAAGTTGAATTTTCATTGTTTTAATTAATTTAAGTGAACGAATGAACTTTGAAAAGTTAAATTTTTGGAAATTTAATAATTTAATTATTAAATATAATAACTTCATTTTATGATTTAAAATGAAGTAATTTGTTTTGAAATATAAACTATTTTGAAATATGATATTTTGATATTTTGAAATGGATTTTTGAATGATATTGAATTTTGAAATGATATTTTATTTCGAAGTATAAAATACCATTTTGAAATTTTAACCACGGGATGTATTTAATTTATAGTTTAACTGATCCTTAAAGGATGGGCGGTCCCAAGCATCCTTTGAGTTATTGTGCATTTCTACTACAGTTCACTTGAGTTGGTTTACATTATATAAGTATATATTGTCCTGACTCGAGTGTTTTGTGTTTTACTTTACGCTCGGGTCAGCCTGAGTATTTACAGCTTAGCTTTGGATTTTGTTCTGGAGCTAGGAATCGCTGGAGATTCTGCTTGTCTAGTTATCTATTTCCTTCCAGTTCAGTTGTTCTATTTCAGATCTAGTATGTATAAACTTCTATGTATTTGGGATTTCTATTGTATATGTTTTCAGAATGATATTATGTAATATGTTTTTGAGGGTTTGTATATAGTAGCTTCATGAACTACTATGGTATTTTATTTCTGCTGCGAGTTATTCTGATATGTTCTGTGTCTGTGATTCTGTGTATTTGATTTCATTTGCTCCAAATTTATTTACAATCTGTTATTTTGAATTATTCAAGTCAGACATGTGTGGATTATTGTCGATTTGAATGGTCTAAAATAGTGGGTTGTTACAGTTGGTATCAGAGCTTTGGTTTTAGGCAAACCTTAGCCTACGGAGCAAAAACTCATTAGAGATAGGGTAGAAATACCCTAGAATGAGTGAAATCAATCTCAGAATCATTTCTTTGTGAGAGGACGTATTTTTGAAGTATAAAATGATTTTCAAATGATTTTAAAGAATTTTCAAAGATTATTTTGATATAAAATTTTCTTGCTTTGAAAGTAAAATTTTCTAAACTTCATTCCTTTTGTATCCACCTTGTTAGTAATTTCTTTGATTAGGATCCTCTAAAATTTTGAACTTCTCTCTTGATTGATCTAGATCCATTGTTGATAGGAATCTATTTTGAGTATGGCAAAATCTGTAGTTTGTTAGGTTGTTTTGAGTAAACTCTGTTGTATCTTTTGCTTAGCTAAAGTTGTCCAACTAAAGATATTTATGCTTCTGTTTTCGTATGTTATGAATTCGAGTCATTCCAAATTTTGAATGGGAATTTTTCTGTATCGATATAGGTTATATATCTCTAATCTTCGTTTGGATTCTTATCGAATAGGATTCCTTTGAATTTTGGAACGCTCCCACTTGTTCTGAAATCCATTCCTGTCTCCCATAATTGTATTCTTTTGATTTTGGAGCATTGCATCACTCCACTTTGTATGACCTTTATAGGGTGGCGATTCCGCCAATCTTTGAATGATTATAATTGGCATTGATTCATCGGATATTTCTGTATCCTCGGTTTACGATGTTTTCTATCTTCTGCTATATTTAGATTCTATCTCTGGCAATCGAAGGTCGATTTGCCTTAGATTTTCGCATCGATTATATTCCTAAAGTCACGGTTGACCGGTTAAGGTCGCCCGCGATTCATATAGGCTTATCCATCTTCTATTTGGTAATTTAATTATCTTATCTTCGTTTGAGCCTATCTTTGAATTAGAATTCTATTTGATTAGAGTCCTTCTAAATTTGAATCTCTGTTTTGCTTTGAAATCCATCCTTGAATCGTCCCTTGGAAAGTTTGTGGTTGACTGTCTTTTGAAAATTGTGTATTCATCGTAGTTTTTATTTTGATAAGGATGAGCATATTTTTATATAAAGATGAAATGTTTTTGATAAGGATTATATACCTTTTAAAAAAATGAGAATTTGAAGTTTTGAAAGGATTTGAAATTGTGAAAATTTTATAAGAAATGGTTTCATATAAAATGATTTATAACTGAAGGTTTTGAATCTGAATTTAAGTGATTGAACTCCGGCATTTTGGAACTGGTTTTAGGATTTTGAAATAATAAATAATATGATTTGAAATTATTTTTCCGAATAAGTAATGTTTCAATGATTTTAATGGGTTTTAATGATTTCGAAGGAATTTCAAAGAAGTTTTCAAAGTAAATGGAAGTCCAGAACTCACTTGTGTCGCTGGAAAATAATTTCGGTGATGAGTGCACGCATCATCGACATTGATTTTCGAGTTTCTGAGTGAGGGAGAGGCCACTTTAATAGCTTTGCTATGCGAGTGATTTTGTGAAACCATTTTTGATTTCAAATTCCGAAGTATGATTTGATATTCGAAAGATATATGTAAATATATTTGAAACGATTTGAAATGAACCGGTGTTCAGTCCTCGAGTTTTGGATTTGATATAACCCTATCTATTAAAATTGATTTACTGATTTGTTGCTAATTTCCAACTCTTGAATTTGAAAATGATTTCTTCAACTATTTCGAAGTTCGAGTACTTCCAAATCAAGGCTAACTTTTCAAAGCTAAGAAATTTGAAAAGTATTTTGATAAAGTATATAAGTTTGTTTTGAATGTTTAAGTATGAAGTAATCTGATTTAAATAAGTTGAAACTGTTTTGTTAAGTAAATGAATAAGGCAATTTAAATTTTTTTTCTAATATGAAATTTAGATTTGAAATGTTTTGAAAAGAAATTGTTCTTCAAAATATTTTGAATAAATTTTAAGTGTTTTAACTTAGTAACATCTTTATGAAACTATATAGGTAACAAGTTGGAATAAATATATAAGTTGTACGTATGCTGTTTTATTCGCATAATTAATTTGATCCAAGTTTGAGTACACAAGTTCGAGGTGAATTACACCATTTCGTGTTAGGATTTTTCATTCGATTCTTGATGACGAATATTTGATATGGATTTTGGGCTCGATTCTAGAATTCTCTATCATAGTATATGGCTATGCAAGGAGACTGATGGCTTCTAGTCGAGAAACCATATCGAAATCCGCATTAGGGAAGTGAATGGACAATACTAGTTCGAAAACGAACTTGTGTGATCGAGCGAGCGATCGAATGTGACTTTGCGAAATGATGACATATGTACATCTTATTTTCTAATATCTTTGATATATTTTGACGCTGAAATTGAAAGCCGTCGAGTTAGAATATCTTTGCTTACTAAAAGAAAATTTCCAATTTAAATTACAAAGATATATAACCCATAAAAGCAAAGATATTCAATCCCATATGGCTCTTCATACAGCGAAATTATTTTGAAAATTTGATCCTTTTGTAAGATAGACCTTACGTAAGTATAAGATGATTTTGAAAACATTTGATTTTGGAAATGAATTGGTTGACTTAAATTATATTGATTTGGAAATTTGGATTTATTTTCTAAATCTATTATTTTGGAAACTTTGAAACTAAAGATAATTAATTTGAGAAGAAATAATTTGGTGAAATTGTATATGATTTTGAAATTGAACTGATATTGAAACAAATTGAAATTTGAGAACCTTATGTTACTAAACACTTGATTTGGGAGTTGTCGAACTTATATAAAATTGATTTGTATGAGTATGAAATTGATTCGAAAACTATAGATTTGAAAAGGTACTCAATTTGAAAGTGAAATCTTATATAATTGAAGTCTATATAAGTATGATTTGATATACTATTGATTTTGGAAAGTATTCGATTTGAAAATTAAATCTTATATATAATGGATTTTATATATGTACGATATTTGAAAGTGATTTGAAAAGGTACTATATGATACATATTTTCGAAGTAAAGATATGGAAAGTGCCTTCTGCTTGATATCCGATTTGTGGCCACATCTTGGATTCATTCTATCAATATTATTCTCTTTGATTTTTGGTTTTCCGGATATGATACTCGAGTGTCCTTCGAATTCCATGGCGTTACCCATGGTCTTATTGTTCTCTCGTGACTGCATAGCGCAACTGCTTGGCTGAGTCTTGCCTAGGGGTACGGATTGTTTCCTGGGGGATCCAGGCGTAATCATTGTGTATCCTGCAATCTGTGTAGGTCGCGAATAGTAGCGCAAATGCTTGGCTGAGTCTTGCCTGGGGGTACGGATTGTTTCCTGGGGGATCCAGGCGTAACCATTGTGTATCCTGCATTCTACTAGTCATCATGGCGTAACTCGCAGGGCTGAGAAAGCTTACGGATATGGATTGTTTCCTGGGGGATCCAAGCGTAACCATTGTGTATCTGCGAACCATGGTTAGACAAAGGTTTTGTTTGTTTTTGTTTGGATTGTACTTTCCATATCTGTTTTAAAGGTTTTTCAAGTATTTTCACTGGGTGTTGAAACAAGTCTACTAAGTACCTGGAGAATTCTAGCTTTGCGCCTGATCAACGCACTGCCAGAGTCTGCAGGAACGAGGATAAACTTGTTAAGACATCGAGTTATAAAAGTATTTTGATAAAATATTATATAAATGATACTTTGATCAGTTATTCCTTTTTTTAAAGGATTTTAAAGTGTTTTAAATAATTTACCTCTTTAACCAACAATTTTAAATAATGGTTCATTCTTGTCTTTCAACTTGTTTTCCCTCCTAGCTATTTTTCCCCTACCTTCTTTCGGGATGTCTTCCAACTTATTATTCTTTCTATTTGTTCCTCCACTTCCTTCCTTTTCGAGGACGAAAAGATTTGAGTAGGGGAGAGTGTAACAACCCTAGATTTCTGCATATATTTAAATTTGACTTTATTTTATTTTAAGTAATTGTAATTTTTTTTTCAAACATTTCATTTTTAAATATAAATGTTGATTATTATGTGAATTATAATTTCAAACTGGTATAAATTGAATATTTTCCTGAATATTGATTTTTGGTCAATTTGGGTCAAACTTTGACTTTTAAATTTTAAATTTAAATATTTGAAATTTTGAATTTTATCTTTTACTATGAAAATAGATTAAAATTTTAGAATACTACTTTTCGTTTCGTTGAAATCGGAGTTATATTGTGAAAGTTATGCTTTTTACAATATTGAGTGTAAACTGTTTTATTTAACAATATTATTTATTTTAATTTATATAAATGATATATTTATTTGATATATCTTATTCTAATTTGTATATTTATGCTATATTATATATATTTTGTCTTTTAAATATTTTTAAAGTGTTGATAGAATTTTTCTAAAGTTTATTGAATTTATTTTCAATTTTAAAACCTAGTTCCCATTTTCTTTGCTATTTTCTTAATTTAATTATATATGATTTAAAATTTATTTATTTATTTTATGCATTCACTTGTATTTGCTGTGTTTCTACTTTATTTATATTCATTTTACATGTAGTTAAATTTAAATAAAATTTTTCCAAAGCTTATAGAATTTGTTTCCATTTTTTTAGCCTAGTTTACATTTTTAAGCTATTTTCCTTATTTAATTATATTTAATTAAAATTTATTTATTTATTTTATGAATTCATTTTTTTTCTGAGTTTTATCTTTATTTATCAGCATTTTCATTTGTTTTAATATGCAAAAGAAATTAGGGAAATTTGAAGAGTTTGAGTCCTTTTGTATACCTAGTCTCTTTGTATTCTTGCCTCTTCATTTCAACCAACACCACTTCAATTTTGGCCGTTCTTTTCTCATTCTTTCAGCTGACTATTCTCATATTTTTCACGTACAATCAAAAACTCCTCAACCACAAAAAAATTTCGGCCATCATCTCCTTGGAAAGCTTGGTAAACTTTCATTCTTTTTTTCCATTTTTTTTCTTGTTTTTCTTATGTAACTTGCACTTGCCTTCATCTATTTGCTCGGCCACTCCCTCCTCCACCACCATGGCCACCTCCAACACCACCACATCAGGTTTCCACCACCTCCAGCCCTCTACCCAAGCCTATCCGTGCACCCTTGTGGATCAGATCCACCAAGAAATTGAGCAAAACCCACATATATGTACATAGCCTAGCTTCTTTGCCTTCATCACCTCAAACCACCACCTTGGCCGCCCCTTGCACCACCATCTCCAGCCCTTACCAGACCTGAAACCCTCTGCCACATCACTTCCAGTCCACTACAGACCTGGCCGTGCCATGCTTGCTTGTGGTCATGACCTTTGTTGCTTTGGAAACCACTTTTGTTGCCTTGAAAACGTTGTTTTGTGCCTTATAGTTGTGCAGTTTCATGCACACAAACCTTTGCTTCATCAACAAACCATGTTAGGCCGACCATACCCAACCAAAACCTGATCCAAATCTTACCTTAGACCTGTAGTATACCTTATGGCTGAACCTAGAGTGTGTTGGAAGCAAGTGCAAAGCATTTCAGCTTTGATTTATGCAGTTATTTCTAGCCTAGTTTAGTAGTTTTTTGAGATCATGGGGAACCTTAAGATCATGGTATTCATTGATACTCACTTAAGTAAACCCCACGCCGTGTGTCTACCCCGCTTTTATTTAGTCGTCGCACACGGATGCTTAACGTTGAAACTCCCACTGATGGTTTGGCGCTGGGATTCGAACCTGCCCGCTAGTTTAGTAGTTTTGAATTAAAAACTTATGTATATTAGATTGTTTTCTGTGACTTGTATTCAAGGGAATTGATACTTTGGCTCTTCCACTCATCTCTGTGTTGTGTTATCGTGCTTGTGTGGATCTCATTTGTGTATTCGTCGTTGTATCTCCAGCTCAAACCAGTGAGTTATTCTCACCAGACAATATGTACATATATAACTAGTGAATTGACCCCTTTTGAATCTGTAAAATGCATTATCATGTTACACCTGCTATGTTATGATTTTATGATGTTCACCCATGCTTAAACACCTATTATATTATATGTTACTGTTATATTATGCTGTTCTATTATTTTTATCAGTTTATCACACTTCAAGTTCCCTTTAGATTAGAATCACTATGGGTTGAAATGATACATACCCGAACGGACTTTAGAATAGGAGAAAATCGTTATGGGCTGAAATGATAGGCCTGAATGATTTTCAATTATTTTCATTTACTTGGGATTGCGGGTTTGAAATGATCAAACCCGGGTTTTCTTTGTAAATTACGGGTTGAAATGATATATTACCCGTATCACTTTACCTAGGCTAAAAATGAAATACAGACCTGTAGTTAAAATATGTTTTTCTAAAAATTTTAAAATATTTTAGAAATGTAAATGTTATAATATTTTGATTTAAATTTTATTTAAATGATTTTTGTAAAGCATTATTGATTTTTTTGAAAATTTATAAGTGAAATAAATTAATGGTAAAGTTAGAAAATCTGAAATGTAAGTTATTTTGGGAAATTTTAATTTGGTGATAATTGGAATTTAAATTAAATATGAAATATGATAAATTCATGATAATTTGGATTAAAGTTAATTTAAATGATTTTATAATATATTAATGATTTTGAATAAAGTAAAAATGTGAAATGAATGAATATTTAAGTTGAAATTTTGAAATATAACTAAAATTGGAAATTTGTGAATTTGGCTTAAAAGTGAAATTTAAGTTAAGTAAATAAAAATGGAATTAAGTTATATTTGAAAATTTAAACTTAAGTGTTAAGTTAATTTAATTTAATGAATTTATAATTTAATATTGGAATTTAATAAGTGAATTATTATTAAATTTTGATTTTTGAATGGAGGTTTAACATTATAAAATCATGAATATAAGGGTATTTGAATGATTGTTTTAAAAGTGAAATTATATGATTTTATAAGTTAAAAATGATTTATATAAAAATATAATTGTTTGTGAAATTATACTGAATATTTGAAGTTAATTAACTGCATTTCTGAAATGTTATTAATTCTAATGTAAATGATAATACAACATTTGTAAATGCTGTAGTTGATAATAATGAACCAAATGGCTAAATTTAATTAAAGGCTATTATAGCATTTTTGTAAATGTTATAATGGTTGAATTTAACTAAGTTTATTTGAAACTAATGTAACCCTATTACAGCATTTTAAATGCTGTCTTTTGTTAAATTGAACTGTTTTAAATGTGACTTTTCGTAGCATTTTCTAAATGCTGCGAAAGTTGAATTTTCATTGTTTTAATTAATTTAAGTGAACGAATGAACTTTGAAAAGTTAAATTTTTGGAAATTTAATAATTTAATTATTAAATATAATAACTTCATTTTATGATTTAAAATGAAGTAATTTGTCTTGAAATATAAACTATTTTGAAATATGATATTTTGATATTTTGAAATGGATTTTTGAATGATATTGAATTTTGAAATGATATTTTATTTCGAAGTATAAAATACCATTTTGAAATTTTAACCACGGGATGTATTTAATTTATAGTTTAACTGATCCTTAAAGGATGGGCGGTCCCAAGCATCCTTTGAGTTATTGTGCATTTCTACTACAGTTCACTTGAGTTGGTTTACATTATATAAGTATATATTGTCCTGACTCGAGTGTTTTGTGTTTTACTTTACGCTCGGGTCAGCCTGAGTATTTACAGCTTAGCTTTGGATTTTGTTCTGGAGCTAGGAATCGCTGGAGATTCTGCTTGTCTAGTTATCTATTTCCTTCCAGTTCAGTTGTTCTATTTCAGATCTGGTATTTATAAACTTCTATGTATTTGGGATTTCTATTGTATATGTTTTCAGAATGATATTATGTAATATGTTTTTGAGGGTTTGTATATAGTAGCTTCATGAACTACTATGGTATTTTATTTCTGCTGCGAGTTATTCTGATATGTTCTGTGTCTGTGATTCTGTGTATTTGATTTCATTTGCTCCAAATTTATTTACAATCTGTTATTTTGAATTATTCAAGTCAGACATGTGTGGATTATTGTCGATTTGAATGGTCTAAAATAGTGGATTGTTACAAATAAACTAATAAATGTTGGAATATATAAAATGTAAAGAAAACAGTGGTTGTATTATTTGTGTTCATTTTTAGATTAATATTGAGCTTATTACAATTGAAATTATTAGATACCTTTTAATTAAAATACAAAGAAATTAATGGTAAATTAATGCAATATGAGTACCATCCATTTGTGTTAAATTAGATTTAAACATCGTAACAGAAACAAAACAAAGTTGTGATAAAAAAAATGAAAGTTTTTTGTGTAATTTTATAAGAATAGGAGACTGGAATTCATACAAAAGTTACATATGTTAAATAGCGGAAATAGTCACTACAAGTGATTGTAATAGTAAACGTTAAATACCATTAAACTGAAGTTGAATGATTTAACATTTTCTTATGAATAATGCAAACTAAATTTGCTGTTGTGGAATTTGAAATTTATTTCAGTTTCATATTTAATTTACAATCATTTATATTCAAACGAAAAATATTAGTTTTGAAAATATAATTATTCAAATCTGATTCAAGTGTGTAACCAACATTCAAATGGAAAATTTTGTGAAAAGTCAACTTTTGGTCAAACTTAGTCAAATTTTGAATTTTAGTTGAAAATTTTTAGAATTTAAATTTTATCATTGAAAAAAATCTAGACTTAATTCTAAGGAGGATTCCACTTTTCGTTTCGTCAAAATCGGACTTCTAAAACCGTAAATATGCAATTTACAGTGAAAAACTCGCATAAATGTATAGTGTATTCCCTTATATATGTATATATTGCATCTCCTATTGTAATTCTAGTGTTATTCTCTTTACATTGACTTTTGGGTTTTCCACTTTGGCTATTGGGCTTCTTAATGACTATTAGGCTTCCTAGGGATACTAATGGACACTTGGAAACTAAAGGGCCTCACCCATTCATCTATAGGCACTTCATACGTACAATCTTTCTCACTTCCGCATTTCTTCTCTCTGAAAAAAAACCTTCTCTGTATTCTTCTCCTTCCTCTCTCCTCTCCCCTTGCCTAAATACCTAAATTCCTAAACTTAAACTCCAATCTCCTCTCCTCTCCTTCCTCTCTCTTTCTTTTCCATTTTCATTACAACAGAACTTCTTCATTTCTGGCTGAATAAGTGTTATTCTTTTTTACAAACCATTTATTTTTCAGTGGCTTCAACTTTCATTTACAGCAGTTATTCATATTCCTTAAGTTGCTATGCCAAAAATTCAAATCTTTTCAATGTATTTTTGTACTCAGATTTTCAACTCAGAAAACACCTCTGTTTGTTTTGACCATAACTTCCTCAAGGCTGAAACTTTTTGAGTGATTCTTTTTATGTAAGTGGAAAGAAAGGAATTTGCAACAACTTTCTAGTTAGTCACTTTTACAGATTCAGTAATATTCTGGTTCAAATCTTTTCTTAAAGACGACCTATTTTCAGGTATGGTTTTGGTGAAATCAACGATCATTCGAAGTCGACCACCACCACCTATCCACTTTGGCCGAGCACTACACCTCTTTGCAAGCATAGACCGAACCCTATGTTCCCTCTTCTCTTCCCCCTCTCTTAAAAAAACAAAAGAAAAGAAAAAAACATATTTGTTGCAAGCTTGTCCGTATCATTGCTTTGTTTGGATCTTGGATTACTTTGGATCTTATTATTACTTTGGATTTGTTTAGCTTATGATCTCCACTCCGTATTCATTTGTGTTGTTATCACCTTCGCAGCCACGAAAGGTGAGAAATCACTCATGACTAACATGGTTATGATAAGTGAATTGATGGCAATTGAAATATTAGTTTTAACTAGAATTTTGTCGGTAATTTTTTTTTATATGAATTGATATGATGTTTCCCTTTGACATATAATTTGACACATAGATAATGATAGAGTTAGGGGTATGCCCTAGGGGAAGTTATGTAATTTGGTACATATATCTAACTCGTTGATCAATCTTGTTCGAAATAAAAGGTATTTTCTTCCTATTATATACTTGATATAATGTGATTATATTAATTAATTAACTTAATTAAAAGTATATTTAATAGAAAAATCCATAAATGGTATATTTTGTGATAGTAGTTACAAAATGTTGTAACCGTGAGTAATTTATCACAACGAAAAAAATATACAATTTTAAATGTTACTAGTCAAGATGCATCGAGACTGGATGTCGATGTATCCGTTGAGACTGGAGTACGTAACGCTCTCCAAATGTTGGACGATGTATTACTCATGACTGCTGGGGGAACCTAGAGGTTACGTACTAATAGATATTGGATAACTGTGGAACGACTCACTCGATAGTTTTCTGATGGTTAATATAACTAAGGTCAAATATAAAATATCGATGTGATTGATTTATACAGTTCTATAGACTTGAGAATACCGTGGATCTTTAATATGAAAGCTACTCTTTGATTATAGAAAAATCATGGCATGGCGTCCATCGAGTGACTATAGTTGGGTCGAGTGGAAGTATTGGAAGTGAAGCACTATTCAAGAGAAGATTCATCTCCTCAGTTATATGTGGTTAGTATCACAGTCAACTCAAAGCCAAAGTCTCTGGCCAGAGAATTTCGGCTAGTAATAATTGTTATTATTGAATCAAGGACTTTATATTTTGACTATAAAGTTGAATGTGGACGAGGTTGGAATTTTGACCAATACCAAATTCCATAAGTCCAAAATGATATAGTTTTAACGAAGAGAATTGGTGTAAACAAATGTCACAACTGGGTAATGCTTATTAAACTAAAATTGGATTTTACCGAAAATGAGTAAGCGATAAATTTGGCCATAATATCACACCACCTGCTAAGTGATTTGTGAACGTTAACATTAGTATAGTTCAATGTTAATCGCTGACCAAATTTATACCCAAGAGTTACACAACCGAAATGATGAATTCCCTTAAGACCAAACGATTTAATTAGTTTATAATTGTTATAAATTAATTAATATTTGTGAAATACTAATTATAAAATTTGAATATGATTTGAGAAATAAATAATGTTATATATATTTATAACGGTTATAAATATATCGATCGATATACAATATCGACAAGCGATTAAATTAGATTTAATTGCATAGTATTTTGGCTTGGGCTTAGATGGGTTTAAGGCCCATCATTAGGGATGCAAAATTTCGGTTTTGGAAAGGTCTAGTGGTGGCTAAAACATAGGAAATTGGCTTGGAGATAATGGGTTGAGATCAAGTGAGAATGGGTAAATAGGTTTTCCTCGTTTCTCTCTAATACAACCACACACACAGATATATATATATATATATATATATATATATATATATATAAAATAATGACTAACCTTTTTTGGCCGCCATTATCTTCTACATTGCTGGTTCAAACATAGCTCTCAATCCACTCCAAAATTCTCAAATATATTTCAAATTAAAATAATACTATTCGATAGTTAGAGGTCGGTGATTTCAGACTTGCAATCTGACGAATCAAGAACAGTAAAAGGAAGGGAAGTCATTGCTTCAACGTGGATTCAAAGGCTTCATTAAAATAGGTAATTTTAATGCATATTATAGTAATTAAATTATATTTCATGATCCTAAAATGAGCAATTTCATATCTGTTTAAATATATTGCTACTATATGTTTAGTTGGGTGAGATTTTTGTAAGTAGATGCAGTTGTCGTTGTCACAAATCAGTTTGGTTATATGCATAATTTGTTTATTACACTATTTGATTTATGTATAGACAAATGTTGTTTATTGGTACAAAATCAATTTTTGTCATTAACAATTGTTTTATATATATTTATTAATAAATTCATATATATATATATATATATTAGTGCATATTTCTCTCTTATATTAGCATATATAAGATATATATATATATATGATTTAAAAAATTTAGTACACCTATTTATATATAATATGAACTTACAAATTCGAAAATTAATTATCATATATATATTCATATTTTTAAATTAACATTTCTTGAATTTTTGAATAGTTTATTATATATAAAATAATTATTACATTCAAAATTAAATTTTATATTTTCTAAAAATATTATATCATTTTTGAAACGTATAAAAAAATTAGCAATTTTTCAATAAATTTTATTATTTTCAAAAAATAGTTTATGTTTTATTAAAAATAATAGTTTAATTGAAAATTTCTTCAAAAATTTCATAACATTTCATTCATGATCCTAGAATTTCTGAAATTTTAAAATTTGAATTTTTAATAATATATTATTTTATATTAAATAATTATTGCTGAAATCAATGTGTTTATTTAAAAAAATAATAATATTTCAACTTTGAAACATCTTCAGTTTTTTTTTCTAAGCTCTATTTTATGATCCTAGATTTTCGAAAATCATGAAATTTGAATTTTCATCAATAGATTATTTTATGCTAATTATTTATAGATGAAAACATTATTTTATTCATAATATATACAAATTAAAATACTAAAATTATTATGTTTGCAAAACTAAGTTACTTTTGAATTATAAATAATTTTTAATAATTGTTCTCTCTTTTTCTATATATATATATTTATCTATATATAAATGTTTTATATTCATATATTATATATAATATATTTATACATACATGTGTGCGTGTATTTTGTAACACATATACATGCAAATATTTGGACGACATACATAACATACAAAATGAGCTAATATGTATGTTGCGATGTAAATCCCAACATCTACAAATGGGCATATTATACCTTTCACGGATTATTATATTACGCATGCACTCACACATATATGTATATGATACATTTATGTATAAACTAAATCAAATCAAATTAATTTCATATCTTTATATATTTGAATTTAAATAAAATAAATGACTTTATTTAAATTAAATTTAGAAATGTTCTAATTTAGTTAGACTTCATAGGCCCAATAAAGATCAAGTAGGGTAAAAATTTTGAAATTCACCCATAACTTCCGCAGCGGGCTGATCCAGTTCCAACAATGGTTTCAGAGCCCAATAGCCTATGCGGTCTAAATTAGTCATATTAGGACTAACTAATTAAGCTTGCCCACTTAGTACAGTGTCCAGAAAGGTAATGTCTAGGATTGGAATTGGGTAATCAAGTATCATGTCCTACCTGGTTACCGGCCTGGCCCGAAAGGTGGAGTGAGCCCAAAGGTTGCTTTTAATAGAAAAGGCACAGCTTAATTTGGGCCTTGGGCTAATTTTCAAAATCATTTTGAAAACTAATGTTAAAGATTTTAAATTTAATAGTTAAATTTAAAATAAAACATATTTATTATAAAAATATAATACTACATAAGTTTTCAAAATGTTTGAAAGGTAATAATATTTTAAAAATGTTAGAAAATATTTATATAATAATTTCAAAATTTAAATTTATTAATAAGATTAATAAAATATGTTAATTAATTAATGCATATATGCATGTATTATATATGTTGATATATGTTATGTTATTTTAAAATGTTTAAGAAAACATAAGTATACATATATGTATATAAGATAAATTTGGAAACTAATAAATTTTAATAAAAATTGTTTAATTGAATAAATTAATTAAAGGTTAATTAATTAAATAAAATACACATATATATGATATATCTGTGTTACAGGATAAAGGTTATAGTATACACTATAAATGTTATAGTAGATATGTCCAATATAAAAGTTATATCGGAATACTAATTTAAAATTAATTAAAGAGTTAATTGATTAAAATTAATTAGATAAGATTTAATTAATGATATATTATACGTAAGACTATCATATAAATAATATGAAATATAAACGTTATATAACAATAAAAATTATATGATATGTGTATAAACTAAATGTGGAACATTAAGTAAACCCAAATAGACTTGAGAAATAAATACATATGTAAATGTACATATACCGTGATTTCTGATGTGTTTGACACTTGAATCGTTGGTGTATTTAATAAGAAATATATTATTTTATAAGTCGATATCATTCAATATATATATTGAAGATTATGAATCTTCAATATAATATTGTTCTCTACCATATATATATATATATATATATATATATTAATAAATTACTTACATACTCCTTAGTTGTTGAGCAAACTCAAGCTAGGGATGTTATGCGTAGTATTATTAATATATTGAACAGATGAGGTAAGATAACTATATGTATTTGTTGAGCAAACTCAAGGTACATATACTATACTTAGGCTATCACGATATGGTAGGTATGAGTGAATAATCTCTTTTGATTTGTTGAGAAAACTCAAGGTGGAAATGATATTAGAACAAGGAAAAATAGGTTAGGAGTTGTATGTGATACAACCAATAAGGAGTTATCCATCGTTTGTGGGGCTATGATTTGTTGAGCAAACTCAAGGTCTATATACCAAAACAAACGAGTCCTAACACCCACTAGTGAAGTTGTAAGACTTCTATATTTCATCTTAGGATTTGGAGAAACATAAAAGACTAGTGGGAGCCTTATTAGAAAAATGAAATGATAACATTTAACCTTTCTAATATTGTAAGAACATATGCTATATAATGTTATAATTATCTACAATGATAAATTTGTGCGTTTAATATGATTGATAAAACATTTGTCAATTAACATATATAAACAAACCGAATTGAAAGTTAGCAAATAGAAATATAATATATACTTACTAATAATTTTAATTGCATGTTATATAATGTTTCTATACCAATGCAAGTGCCTAAT
This sequence comes from Allium fistulosum, assembly GCA_030737815.1. Taxonomy (NCBI): domain Eukaryota; kingdom Viridiplantae; phylum Streptophyta; class Magnoliopsida; order Asparagales; family Amaryllidaceae; genus Allium; species Allium fistulosum. Next base: position 871,325,774 of record CM060903.1, on the reverse strand, counting down.
TTCAACTACTTAATACATTCGTAAGTTGGTTACTTATATGTTTATTTGGTTTAGACCGTGTATTCCATTTTATGAGTTTTTGAACTCTAAATGCAATTCAAGACTATGGATATTTGATCCATGTACTTTCACATATAAACGTTATATGGTGAACAGTCATAGTTTGTGGGTTACAATATTTCAATGAAGTTAGTTCATTCGAAGTAAGCCAATAAATAGTATTTTAAGATCATGTATTCAACTTGAATGATTTCAAAAGGATCATATTGTGTTAATGTAACACAAGACCATAAACTACAAGATACATCTAAGAACTCGATCGTTGAAATGTCATCTTGATCGATTTACATAAAGTGCAACATATTTGATGTCTTAAATGTTAAGAATAATCGAATGCGCCTTTGTAAAAGGTTTGTTATGATTTGTAGTAAGGTTTTCTTTTGAATAGTTTGACCATTTGAAAGAAAAACAAATGTATAAGAATAAATGTAATTTAAGGTAAAGTTGGAATGAAGAGAATGAATAGTCACTTCTGCTTCATACAGAAACATTGGAAACAAGAATTGTAATAATAATTGATACTTAATATTGGAATATGAAATATGATTTTTATTCCGAAATGTATTTTCATATAGAAAATTATTTTCTATAACATTTATTTCTTTGAGTTCAAGATATTTGATCAAAAAACTCTCCACTATAAACTAGTTGCAGCATATGAAATAAGTAAACAATATTAAAAATATTAAGTGAATGGTGGACCTCTAAATTTAGTACGCTATTATAGTAATGGCGGAAATAGTGGGAGCATGCCATATAGCACCTAATGATTGCATCAAATTACGAAAATTGTTTTCGTAGAATGTACCGAACATAATTTGCGAAATAATGTTTATTTTTTGTATTGGCTGAAAAATAGATATAACTATATTTCAACATGAGTATTATGAATATTCATTATGAAATAGAACTATATTATGGAATTTGTTTTCATAGTAAAAGTGATGCAACAAAAATACATATGTGTCTAATATTATTTACAGTTGTTTTGGAACTATAGACTAAGCCGTAGTTTTGGGAAATAATTTTACTATATGATTATGAATCATATGATACATGTTAATTATATCTCAAGCAATTAATGGCTACGCACCCATTCAGTGGGAGCATCATAAGAGTTGATGAACTCTTTGAATTAATACATATTGATGTATGCAATCATAAGTCTATTAATACCCAAAGGGTTCCACATACTTTGTTATATTAATCGGTGATTTATTACCAACATGTACATATGTATTGGATACACATGTAGTAAGTTTATGATAAAATCATAGAATAGAAAAGAAAAGTAAATAAAATAACATGTAATAGAATAAAATGATTAGATTTGGTCGAATAAGTGAGTATATTGGAAAGTGTAATGACCCGATATTTTCAACCATTCGCATCCACACATGTCGGACTTGAATTGCTCAAAATACCGCGTTGTAGATAAAAATTTGGCAAACTCATCATATACAGTAAATAAATAATCACAGATCACGGACATAGAGTAATAAAATGCAGCGGAAACAAAGAAATAGTAGTTCATGAAGCTACTATATAAATACATCAGAGTTAAGTAAGATGCAATAGGAATACCAAGATACAACAGGAGTGACAGTATGATAATCAGGTACAGCTCAGAATACAACTGGAATCAACTGGATAACAAAATGAATAGATATCCAGTTCTTCAAAGCAAAACTCCAGCTCCAAAGGTGAGTCTCTAATGCTGTATCACTCAGTCTGACCCGAGCGTAAAGCAAAACACAAAACACTCAAGTCAGAACATACATACTTATACAATGTAAACCAACTCAAGTGAACTATAATAAGGATACAAGTAACTTAAAGAATGCTTGGGATCACCCATTCTTTAAGGATCCGTTAAACTATCTACTATGTAGTAATATTCGCTATTATAATAATTTCTAATATAAAATAAACATACTTTTAAATAGCATTAAGGCTTTACATTTTCCACCTTAACACGTAATAGTCCCAGTAGTATATCCAGTATTAGCGTACTCCTAAAATGGGGGCTACCCTCGATACTCCACAGGCTACGTGAGAAATCACAACTCGTAGTAAAGCTCGATATGGTAGGTGACACGGCACAACTAGGCAATGCCAGGGTAGATATATCAATTACACATCCGGATGGGTGGTGACGCATAGCAGCCACTACCGCCCACCTCGAACAACACTCCCAAATCAAGGGTGTGCACCAAATAAATCACAAGTAATAGAATGGTATCGAAGAAGTGTGTCCGATCAGAGGTGCTACCTCCTTGGTCCGTCAATCGCTCATGTTTTAGACACCTTATGCCAACTCACGGGAGTTGGGTCCACGCATATACCTTAGGATCGTCGCCACCATCCTACTTCATTCTAGAAACTCCACCACGTACACAGTTGTCAAAGTGGTTTCGGTATCGACAGAGAGTATGTCCATATCCGATCCCGGTCTCTTTAACAACCAATCGTTATTATAACCCATGGATATTTATTTTCAAAACAGTATATACTTTCAAAACCAAAATATCATATCTATTTCAAACCATATCATTTATTTAAAAATAGTATATACTTTCAAAACCAAATTATCATATCCACTTCCAAAATAAAACAATTTAATTATAACACTGTGAAACCATAATAATTTAAAACCCATAGCACTCTAAAATGTAACTTTTATAACCATAGCAATTTGAAACATTACATTTTAGAAATAAATGACATTTCGAAAACATAACCTTAGGTCATCATAGCATTTTGGAAAAGCGATACTTAAGAAATCATAGCAAGTTCGAAATGTAACCTTAAGGGATCATAGCGTTTTTGAAATGTAATATTTAAGAAATCATAGCATTCTGGAATGTAATACTTTCCACTTTACCATTTTATATAATCCAAATGTTTATATACTTACAATTTTTACCATAGTTGTTTTATCACTTCTATTTTATTACATAAATTAATTCATTTGGATATTAAATAAACTAAAACTTAATTGCTGTAATTTCCCATTTAAAGTTGAAATTCCTTATGTTAAGTTAAAGTATATCATTAACTTGCATTTCATTATTACAGTAAGGAACATTTATTGTTTTAATCAATATTACATTAAATAAAATTACATGTCAAATGTACATTTTTAACTTACATTTTATTTTCACAATAAAGAGCATTTATTGTCTTAATCAATATCCCATTAATTAAAATTACATGTCAAATGTTCATTTTTAACTTACATTTTATTTTCACAATAAAGAGCATTTATTGTCTTATTCAATCTCCCATTAATTAAAATTACATGTCAAATGTATATTTTTAACTTACATTTTATTTTTCACAATAAAGAGCATTTATTGTCTTAATCAATATCACATTAATTAAAATTACATGTCAAATGTTCATTTTTAACATACATTTTATTTTCACAATAAAGAGCATTTATTGTCTTATTCAATCTCCTATTAATTAAAATTATATATCGAATGTATATTTTTAACTTACATTTTATTTTCACAATAAAGAGCATTTATTGTTCCTATTAATTAAAATTATATATCGAATGTATATTTTTAACTTACATTTTATTTTCACAATAAAGAGCATTTATTGTCTTATTCAATCTCCCATTAATTAAAATTACATGTCAAATGTATATTTTTAACTTACATTTTATTTTCACAATAAAGAGCATTTATTGTCTTATTAAATCTCCCATTAATTAAAATTACATGTCAAATGTATATTTTTAACTTACATTTTATTTTCATAATAAAGAGCATTTATTGTCTTATTCAATATCCCATTAATTAAAATTACATGTCAAATGTATATTTTTAACTTACATTTTATTTTCACAATAAAGAGCATTTATTGTCTTATTCAATCTCCCATTAATTAAAATTATATATCAAATGGACATTTTTAACTTACATTTTATTTTCACAATAAAGAGCATTTATTGTCTTAGTCAATATCACATATTTCCAAATTAGGTTATATTTCCAATCACAAATTTCCATTCATTTATTTAACATTTTTAATACATAGAAAATCATTTTTCACTTTATTAAATCATTTTAAAAACCAAATTTAAATTAAAATATCAAAATTTACATTTTCAAAATACTTAAAACTTCCAGAAAAATATATAAAATAACCACGGGTTTGTATAATATTTTCTAACCTAGGTCAAGTGATACGGATAATATATCATTTCAATCCGTAATTTACAAAGAAAAATCTGGGTTCTATCATTTCAAACCCGCAATCCCAAGTTAAATAAAATAAATAAAAAAATCGCTCAGGCCTATCATTTCAGCCCATAATGATTTTTCCTATTCTAAAGTCCGTTCGGGTATGTATCATTTCAACCCATAGTGATAGAGAACTTGCAGTGATGATAAGCAGGAAATAAATAACAGTATACAAATAATATTATAACAGATGATATAACGGGCATATAAACAGTATTTAACATCATATAAACATATCACAGACATGTATGAACATTACATATTATTTTATACAATTAACTTGTCATCAATTCACAATTATAAAAGTACGTATGTCTAGAGTGAATAACTCACCTTTTAAAAGCTAGAATTGAAATTCAAACCCAAATCTAAACTCCGCAAAGTACGAAAAGGCACGACAATATTCTTTTGAGTGGATGAAGAGTCGGATCCAAATCTTGTATACAAACAATTACACAAACATAAGTGTATAATTCAACATATAAGATTATGAATCAAACAATGAACAATATGGATCAAAGGGACATAACCTTTTGATAAAACAAAGCAAGATGCAAACTTGAGTGAAAAGAGAGCCCAAAATCCACATCTTGTACATAACAAAATAGAGCAACAAATATCCCAAACATAAGAACATGATTCAATACAAAGAATAGAGATTACAACAATGAAAAGGTAGGAAATAAAATGACATAACCTTGGTAACTCAAAGCAAGGTGATCAATACATGGCTTGGTTTGGTCAAAGTTTTGGTGATGTTGTCTTCATGGTGGTCACGGCCTTGGATGGTGGTGAGGAGGAGGGAGATGAGGTCGGTTATAGGGCATGAACATGGTGGAGCAAAGCCTATGTATGGAGAAATCACAAGAGAAGAAAAAGAAATGGAAAGAAGGAAGAAAGAGAAGCCATGGATCTATAGCTTTATTTTATTTTATTTTTCTCACGTAAATAACTTTGAGATGAGAAGCTTTTCACATGATTTGAAATATGATATGGCGGCTAGGGTTATGAAGATGAATGGCCAAAAGAATGGCAAGAAATAAAGAGGCTAGTAAATGAGGAGATTTATTTCCTATTTAATAAAATAGCTTAATGGATTTAATTAAATTTCCTTTTCTTAGCCGTGAATAAGAATGAAGAGATGGGGAAATGAGATGTTTCTCATGGCTAATAGATGGAGTTATGCACGGCTAGAGATGTGGGAAGTAATTGGCTAAGGTTTGAAATAAAGAGGGTAGGTAAATAAAAGGCAAGAAATTAAAAAGGCACAAATTAAGGAGGAAGAATCTTGTGTAATTTTTCCTTTGTTTGCACGCAATGAAAAGGCAACAAATATACAAAAACAGGTAACCTGTATCTCTTGAAATTCCTAAGCTATTATTCAAAGAAAAATTAATCAAAGATCAAATGAATATATTCAAAGTTTATATAAATAAAATAGAAAATAAAAATTAGAGAAACAACCATAGGGAAATAGAAAATAAAACATAGAAAGTCATTGCATGCAAACACTGTATTTTTATCTAAATTAAAAGTATAAGTTTAAATTCCCAAAAAAAATCCATATTAACATTGGTTTAGATACAAATACATTAATAACCTCCCAATTCATCCAAATTTCAATTAGCAAAGTAATTAATTTCATTCTCTTACCATAAATCTATTTGTTATGAAATTGAATTCCCATAAGTTATAAATAAATTTCAAATAAACTGATTTGATTCATTTCTAATCCATTTATTAAGTCTATACCACTCTACAAATTTCATTACATTAATATATATACAAATATCCATCTTTCCTTTGTATTAACAGTTGTTCTCAATTATATTGAATTTGTTAAATGTATACATTTATTATGATTGAATACTCCATTAATTCATTCAGATAGGTTTCATTCTTTTATATTATCTTATGAATAAAATATGCATTTCCATTTATTTCATTACATTCACATTTTACAATTTACAGTCCTATCCCAAGTTAATGAACATTTACTTACATTTAAATGTAATAAATTTCCAATTCATTTTATAGACTAAATAGAATGTAACTTGCAATAAATGTTATCATTATCTTTATATTACATTTAAGTTTATTATGTCCACTAATTATCATAATTGCTTACAAAATGTTTAATTCACCCAATTACCATAAAATATATACAAATTCATTTATTCATACCACACTTACATTTATTCACTTATATTCAGTTTTATATCCCAAATCTAACATTTACAATTTAATTAATAGACCAACTAAATAGTAACTTACAACCGTTACTATAACTTTTAATCACCCTCTTTGAATTGTTCACAAACATATGTTACCATTCTTATATATCTAATCTTTATCCAGTTGTCATTTATTTCATACTAAATCATTTATAAATTTTAATGTTTGCATTTGTTTTCTTACAAAATTTATAGCCAAGTATAACAATTTACATTACTTCAATAAATTGTAATTTCATTTCAATTGTTAATAATTAGTTTTTAAATACATTATTACATTTCATTTTGGCATTCATTTCATTATTAAATTACAAAGTTTTTATTTCTTCCAAATTTATTTACCAAAATCTTATTAAATTGACAACTTTAATTATTGAAAATTTACGGGTCGTTACAGAAAGAGTCCAAATGTACCTAAAAAATAAATATAGATTCAATCTCAAAAGTCACTCCTCTATGTGATACATAATGTTGCATCGATAAGGAGTAATTAGACATTATTGGACAATTTACGATTAATTGTGAGTGAAGTTGTGTTAGTTTCTTTCTATAAGGTCGTGTACTTAAGATTAGTACACAAGGTTGATATTATTTCATCTAAACAACAGTTTACAAAATCATACAAGATAAGGGTTTGTAAGAAATCCCAACATATCCTAGGCCAAGGAGTTGGCAGGTTGTGTGAATCGAAAGATTGCACGTAATAAATGTTCATAAGGGATCTTGTATGAATCTCCAAAAGTTTTTTGGAAAGGTTTGTCATCAAATGACATATTTATGTTTTGAACATAATTTTTGTAAACTAAAATCAGTTTTATAAATAAAAAGGTTCATAAAGCATTTTTGAATCTCTATTCTATTTGCAGTAATAAATTATTGTTGTTTTAAGATATATCAACTTCATTGTGAACGAATTTCTTTGAGAATTTTTGGTAGTTAAATGGAATTGGATCTGATCCATAGATAGAACTGGTTATATGAGATGAAGTAAAATTAACTAACCTAAATGAACACATAGCATTAGAATGTCTAATAAGTATTCTCGTACATCGAAGAGAAACTATGAGTTTCTTATTAATGTCGAAAATATACATTACCCTCGGTTGTTCAATTAAACCATTAAGATTGTTGATTCTATATGGTATGATGCACAAATCAGAAAGAATTCCAAGTATGCTATCAAAATATGATTTTGGTGGTCGTAACCAAAGAGATGTGATCCATCAGCCGAGATTGTGTCTTTACTAGAAAGAATAATATGGTTGGAATTAAATGAGAAATGTTGATAAAAATAATATCGCAAATTTCAATTATTGAAATTAGCATAACAGATTCGGTATTCAACATGCTCAAGTTAATTCAGATTTACTCACAAAATTATAGCCCGATAAGACTTAGTGTTTGGTACTAATGTATTGAAACAGAAAATTCTAAATAATGATTTAGAGTAAGCCGTTTACACATATTAACAAAAAATGCCTCAAAGTCAGTGAGAGCGATATTGGGTTTGCGAGTCTTTGGATATGATCCAAGAAATGATATGAATGTATCATTTTATAAGCATCAAGATTGAATAAGTATTTTGATAGAAATATCAAATAGTTTAATTTTCAATCAAAGTGCAGAGGAAGCGTGTGTTCATAAGAAAGAACGTTAAAAGGTACATTGATATTTCTAAACTATAAGTAAACAACACGTTGTTGATTTTAACAATATGCTTGTATTAAAATCAACTTTAGTTATTTTAATACTCAATTTTGGATTGTAAATGATGTTTTTTATGGTGAGTATAAAAGATATAGGGATTGTCCCAAAATGATATACAAGAGCACCATGTTAAAAGGAGAACATGTAAGTTGGGTTCCTTATGCATTAGCAATAGGAATTATCATACAGGTTATGTTGTGTATGATATTGTGTTTTGTTTATGTATTTGATACATGGAGCAAATATAAAATCCAAATTGATATCACTAAATGGTTGTTTGAGGTGTTCTCGCGTATTTATGAAATACTAGAGAATTCTTTATAGAAATAATGGACTCGTTATGATGGAATGTTTGTACACAAACTTTTATAAGTGATATTGAGTATAACATGCCAATGATAAAATTCAAGTTAAAATCTTTAATTTGAAAATGTTTCATAAAGTGATTGTGGTCGATTCAACGAAATGTTGAGAACATTAACTTGAATAGCGCTATAATAAACCAATGTATATAGATATAAATGCACAAATTTATAATTGAGCCAATGTGATTCTAAATGTTGAGAACCCTATAATATTGTCATAAAATTGGTCATTATAGAACTTAAAACTCACTAGAAGTCAAAAGACATACTTCGAATCGTTCCACATGATAAAGGCAGTTTATCTGCGTCAGAGAAAGTTAATTGACAAAGTAGATAATTAAAACATAATAGCATACCCATTCACCAAGGGACTGACCTAATTGGTTTTGAGAAAACTGATTGGAGAAGTTGGAATTAGGTTCCATAATTGGCCACAAGTGCAAGTGGGAGATTGATAGAGTTAGGGGTATGCCCTAGGGGCAATTATATAATTTGGTATATATATCTAACTCGTTGACCAATCTTATTCGAAATAAAAGGTATTTTCTTCCTATTTTATACTTGATATAATGTGATTATATTAATTAATTGATTTAATTAAAAGTATATTTGATAGAAAAATCCATAAATGGTATATTTTTTGTGATGGTAGTTACAAAGTGTTGTAACCGTGAGTAATTTATCACAACGAAACAAATATACCATTTTAAATGTTCCCGGTCAAGATGCATCGAGACTGGATATCGAGGTATCCATTGAGACTGGAGTACGTAACGCTCTCCCAATGTTAGGCAGTGTATTACTCATGACTGCTGGAGGCACCTAGAGGTTACATACTAATAGTTATTGGATAACTATGGAACGACTCGCTCGATAGTTTTTTGTTGGTTGAAATAATTAAGGTCAAACAGAAAATATCGACGTGACTGATTTACACAGTTCCTTCTGTTGGATCTTATGTTTTGATTAATGACAAGAAATTCAACCGACACGAAGATTCATGAATCTACAACAAAGAACTACAAAGACCGGACTCAACAACATAAAGTATGGTTCACAAACACACACACACACAGATATATATATATATTGTTTAGATTCAAAGTCCAGTTTTAGCATATGTTAAAATCTATCCTCAAGCAGTTCACAAAAATACACATTCAAAACATTCTATAAAAGTAATAAAAGTTTTATTTAAAAAAACACAATTAAATAATAACTATAATATATGAAGCAAGGCTTGAACTTGGGTCATTGGTAAAATCATATTTTAAATAAATAAAAATCAAGTTTTCAAAAAATGCATGAAGCAAGGCTCGAACCCAAGTCACTAGTTTAGAAGGCAATTGCTCTAACCAAATGAGCTATGTTAATTTTTGTTTATAAACACAATTTAGTCGACTGAACAAGGTCATTCAGTCGACTGAATCTGTGTATATGCATATATATATATATATATATTAAATTACTCTTAGTCGACTAAATATTCAAAGACCCGACTTTAAAAACTATTCAATCGACTGAACCAAAATTTCAGTCGACTAAAAATGAATATTTTTGCACAATTTTTTCTCTGTTTTAATTCAGTCGACAAACTATAATATTCGGTCGACTGAATATGTTCTAACTGCCAATTCTTTGAATTTCCTGAAAAGACACCTCTCTTCAGTGAAGAGGAATCTCTTCCAGGAAGAGTTGCAATGATTTCTTTTCAACAGAATTTTTAACTAGGAGTTGCAACTCTATAATCTCTATATATACATATTCAATTCAAAATTAAATTAACAATTCTAATTCTATTTTCATACTTTCTTGAATTCTAAGTTTCTTGCTTTATTGCTTGATTATTTGAGCAATCACGTATATATTTCTCTAATTCTAAAGCAATCTAATCTTCCTTATCTTCACATACACACAAATATACATATTTTACTTGAAGATAAGATTATAGGAAGGGTGTACATTATTGACTTATCATTGCTATTCAAGAGCATACTCAGTCAGAAACAACTTTACTATTTGTAATGGAAGTCATGTTCGGTTGCTCAGGCGGTAGAAGTCATATTCGGTTGTCTAGGTGGTAGAAGTCATGTTCGGTTGCTCAGGCGTTGTAATACCTATTCCTCCGGGTTAAGAGAGGGTTGATAGTTAAATTGCAGAAGGAGTCTAAGACTGGACGTAGAACGAGAGTTCGAACCAGTATATAATCCCTGGTGTCATTTACTTTACTATTTACTTTTTATACTCATATTCCGCATTAGTAGATAACTTAATTTATATCGCACTACCACGCATTTACATTGTTTACAACTGTTGGCTATTTCGACCCTATAGCATAGTCACTTTCATTTGGTATCGGAACCTGGGATTCTATAGATCGTAACAACATCCTAGAATAAATGGCCATAAAGAGATCTGGTCAAGGTGATAGGAAGAGGAATATCAATAAAGAAGAATTAAAGGAGCAAACAAACAAATTCTTTTTGGCTAAACTCAGATCACAATCGGTATGCTTAGATTCTTTATATAAAGATATTTTGTTAGCACATGATGAATTATTAAAAGATTGTAAAACTTTGAATAAAGTTAACAGTGTTGCTTTAGCTTAGTTAAAAGATTGTGAGCAAGAAATTTCCAGTTTAAAAGAGGAAAATAAATTTTTGGTAAAACAAACTAAATGTTTTTATAATATACCGTAGAAGAACTTGTTTTACAAAAAGATTTCCTACAAAAAGATAATGAGCAGTTAGAAGATAAAAACAATGATCTTTTGGAGGAAATCAATGTTTTGCAAATAAAAATACATTTTTGAAAAATTCTTTAAAAAATTCTAGCTCTTTAATGTTGTCTCTTGAAAAAGAGAATGAATCTTTAATTTACAAGAATTTAGACTTATCTCAAGAATGCAAGATTTTAAAAGATAATAATAATATTTTGCAAAAAGAAGTTTATAATTCTAAAGCAAATTTTGAAGGATTAAATAAAAAAATCATTAATTTTAACAAAGGTAAAGTTATATTATCTTCCTTAGTTACAAATTCAAAAGCTCACAATGATAAAAGCGGTTTGGGAAATAAACAAGCTAAAAGTAAAAACAGTACTAGATATGCATTCTTGAATACTAATTTTAGTGCTAGTACCAGTAACCAAGATAGTTTTAAAACCAGTTACAGTCATAATAGTACTTTGTTTAGAAATGATAAATATTATTTTTCAAGTACTAAGCTAATGACTAATAGTATTAAGATATGGATTCTAGCTAATATGATTGATCATGATAAACAACTTTATATTAGCAACTATTATAAGAATGTGATTTGTAATAAAAACTTTATCTATAAAGTTTCAACCACACCCAACTGGATATGGTTTCCTAAAAATTAAGAAATTATAAGAAACTTGGGTATCGCATGCTTTAACTGTTATTATTTTCTAATACCTTAGATTATAAGTAGTAGTTATTTTAAAATTGTTTCATTATTTTTTTTGAGGATACAACAACACCTATTTTGGTAAGGTTTTCATCCTATGATTAACCCTTGGACCCTAACATAGTAAGGGGGTACCAAAATGATTATTATTTATTGCAGGTACTTGGAGAATCAAAAGAAAAATGATAGTTTTTTGGAATTTTAAAGGATGTTCCATATATTTAATAAAATTATATCGTCATATAAACTCTCCTTTTTTCTCGATGATAAAGGGGGATAAAGATATTGCTCTATCACTATTTACAGCAGGAGTAAAAGCACAGATTCAGGGGGAGAAACTGAAAGATAAGGTTAGCATATATTCAGGGGGAGATATAGAACAACGAAGCATGAAGCAATATTGTCGAGATTCATTCATATCACAAATGGAGTTATCATCATCAAAATGGGGGAGAATATTGGATCTTATGTTTTGATTAATGACAAGAAATTCAACCGACACGAAGATTCATGAATCTACGACAAAGAGCTACAAAGACTGGACTCAACAACATAAAGTATGGCTCATATATATATATTTATATATATGTATGTATGTATGTATATGTATGTTGTTTAGATTCAAAGTCCAATATGTATAAGAATGTGATTTGTATATGTATGTATGTATGTATGTATGTATATGGATGTATATATATGTATGTATATGTATGTATGTATGTTGTTTAGATTCAAAGTCCAGTTATAGCATATGTTAAAATCTATCCTCAAGTAGTTCACAAACATACACAATCAAAACATTCTATAAAAGTAATAAAAGTTTTATTTAAAAAAAACAAAATAAAATAATAACTATAATTTATGAAGCAAGACTTGAACTTGGATCATTGGTAAAATCATATTTTAAGTAAATATAAATCAAGCTTTCAGAAAATGCATGAAGCAGAGCTCGAACCCAGGTCACTAATTTAGAAGGCAAGTGCTCTAACCAAATGAGCTATGATAAAAAAAATTTATAAACAGAATTCAATCGACTGAACAAGGTCATTCAGTCGACTGAACCTGTGCACATGCATACATATTTTAAATTACTCTTAGTTGACTAAATATTCAAAGACCCGACTTTACAAAATATTCGGTCGACTGAATCAAAATTTCAGTCGATTGAATATGAATATTTTTGCACTATTTTTTCTTTGTTTTAATTCAGTCGGCTAACTATAATATTCAGTCGACTGAATATGTTCTAACTGCCAATTTTTCGAATTTTCTGAAAAGACACATCTCTTCAGCGAAGAGGAATCTCTTCCAGGAAGAGTTGCAATGATTTCTTTTCAACAGAACTTTTAACCAGGAGTTAAAACTCTATAATCTCTATATATACATACTCAATTCAAGATTAAATTAACAATTCTAATTCTATTTTCATACTTTCTTGAATTCTGAGTTTCTTACTTTATTGCTTGAATATTTGAGCAATCACGTATTTATTTCTCTAATTCTAAAGCAATCAAATCTTCCTTATCTTCACGTACACACAAATATGCATATTTTACTTGAGGAGAAGATTATAGGAAGGGTGTACATTATTGATTTATCAGTGCTATTCAAGAGCATACACAGTCAGAATCAACTTTACTATTTGTATTGGAAGTCTTGTTCGGTTGCTCAGGCGGTAGAAGTCCTATTCGGTTGTCTAGGTGGTAGAAGTCATGTTCGGTTGCTCAGGCGGTGTAATACGTGTTCCTCCGGGGTCAGAGAGGGTTGATAGTTAAATTCCAGAAGGAGTCTGGGACTGGACATAGAACGGGAGTTCGAACCAGTATAAAAATCCATGGTGTCATTTACTTTACTATTTAATTTTTATAGTCATATTCCGCATCAGTAGATAACTTAGTTTATATCGCACCAGCACTGCATTTACATTGTTTACAATTGTTGGCCATTTCGATCCTATAACATAGTCACTTTCATTTGGATTCCAGCTAATATGATTGATCATGATAAACAACTTTATATTAGCAACTATTGCAACTAATATGCATTTACATTATCTTTGGTACATAGTTCCATAATCCTCAAACCTACTACAGTAGATTCCTTTTAGCATAACTTCTATAAACCATTAGATGTAATATTACAATAACCAACTGATTTACTATCAAAATTATGCATTATTGTTTCTTTTAGACATAAAAAGGTATTAGACAAAATAACATGGCGATGAAATTTAAAAACAATATTCTCAACAGTTTTTTTATTTAGACACTGATTTATGTTTACTAATTTTCATCATGTAACTAAGAATGGATGTATTATCTACTTATAGAACATCTTAACCTATATTTTATTCACAACTTAATTATCAAGTTTGTGTAGAGATTTAAAGGAAAAGGAGGTCGTGTAATACTTACTAATGGGTATCATAATTTCCATAAATTTTAATGAAAAAATCACCATTTCTTATGTGGTCTCAATTACAACTTGGAAATAAACCATCGCACTTTGTTGCAAGATGCACCGTTTAAATGAGAACAAAGTAAACTAAAAATGCCATATTTCTATCTGTAATATTATATACTAAATAGTAATCAAACTTTCTTTTTTATTTTACTATCACTTCATTATGAAGTTTTTGGAAAAAAAATTGAAAGGGGAGGAGTAAGAGGGTCGAATACAGAAGCATATGAGCATTCAAGCCAAATACATAAAACTGCAGCGGGAGTAGTGGAGAATTTGAGATTTAATTCTGAAAATTCTGTAAAAAAAAGAAAAATCAGTGACATTGTTCCAATTTTAGAAAATATTGGATATATGTTTGAAATAAAACTATAAACCACATCTTTTAATAGCATGTTCACACTATGCATACAATTTCTTAATCCTTTGATAATCATATATGTTAATCTTTAGCCGTAGTTTATAATTCATATGCTTTATAATAAATTGTTGGATATGTGAGTCGGTAACCAATAATGAAGTTGTACAATGAAATATATGAATTGGTAAAAAATAATGAAGGATAACATCAAATGATGAAGAAAACAAACAAATTTACCTTAAAGCCAAAAGTATACATCTGCACAAATTTGGGTGCTAAACAAAATTTATCTACATCTAAAACCTTTCTACGCTTGCATACTAAAACATAATGTAAGCTAGCATTCAGCCAAATGAAACTTGTTAAAGCCAAAATTCTATAAAAGATAAAACCAAAGTCTCATATTTTACTACTCTAATTCACAAAATAAAGATAATATCAATCGACTAAGTGGTGATAGAAATAACCTGAACTTTAAATTATCTTTTTCAGAAGTAATACTAAAGATCATGATTCATATTAGATTTTAAAAAACCTAAAAATGTTCAATGCACATTCTAATCAGTTATTTTTTCTTGCTTGAACCTTGATACTTGATCACCACATATGCTCAATGTTCAATGATAAATTCTATAGTTTAATGCAAAACAACAATAGTCTGAAGAGTAAATAAGAAATATATCACTAAATATTATGATGCACCCCTTACTTTGCTATGGACTCATCACCAAAATGTAGTTGTTTGAAGGTTCTCCCGACCAAAAACCTGCATAAACATTCAATATTATAAAGGTTTCAATATAAGAAAAGTTTATTTTAGCTAACAGAGCAACAGATTTTTAACGTATTTTGTAGGATCAAAACTTGCATAATAATGAGCAGACATACATGCTACATATTCAAACAGAGCAACCTACTTTTAACATTTGGTACATATTTTATATGATAAATCAAAAGTAGGGAATGAAGAAAGAGGTAGAAGGATATATAGGCAGTATGTACATATTTTGTTCATAATCCCAACATAATTCATTATCTCACTATAGAGTTGATATAAATAAGTACATGGCAGTGTAGATTATAAACTAACATTATAATCTAGGGTAGTATATATTATAAACTAACATTATAATTTATGTACTGATTTTTACTATTATATAAAAATTTGGCATTAAAAATACATACGAAAAATACATAGCAGCAAAGAGTATAAAGTATTTATTTCCAAGAGAATATAATGCCAGCTATAAAAGTTAAAAGTTACAAACTGACAGCGGAGATTAATTAAAACATACAAAGTAGAAATTGATACAGAGTAGTAAAATCTTTGCTATTTGGTGAAATCCAAACATCAAAATTATGATCATTGCGTTGAATGATTTAGATAACATAGGACTATCATATGTTAGCGTTTTTCATGGCTTATTCAATTTTGTTGCTGGTTATCAAAATACCCTCTATGGTATTAATACTATAATCAAAAGAGATGCAACTATGCACTATAGTTGCAACAAAGTGGGTTGGTCTAATGGTAAACAAATATGATATTACATACAAATTATCAAAAGATTATTACACACAAATTTTTACTACAAACAAATGATATGTTTGTGTGAATATCCTCTAGAAAGGATAAAATAAATTCAAATAAATTTACCGATTAATCATAAAGCTGGAAAATATTGGACGTACAAATTGCTAAAGTAAAATGAATAAGTTATCCTAAAAAGGAGAAATTGAATAATTAAAATTACGTGAGCATTCAGATACAGTCGTCAATTAGCTCACAGTTGGTTAAATAATTTAACAAACCTGACCAAAACGAATTGCTCCCAAGCGTAGATTGTAAATAGCCTACTTGCTAGTTGACATGCTGACAATTGCACCAACTGGTCCACCTGAAAAAACCTAATTTAATAAAAAAAACAAATCGGATCAAAATTAGACAATAATTAAATCAGTTCAACGAATTGTGAGAAAACCAATTATAAAATTAATGGAAAGTTAACGACGGAATTGAAAAACGTTATCAAATGAAATCACTTCCGCCATGAAGAAGAATGACCTAGGAAAGATTTCTTCATCCAATAAGCAATCTAGAAACCAATTCGAGAAGAAAAAATTAGAGTTTTTTACCTAAGGTAGGTAGACGATTGTGTAGCGTAGTCGGCTAAATCTTGTAGCCGAAGCATGATTAATAATGGATGAAACAAACTTTGGTTTGGACTTGCGATTTTTGGCCATCTCGGATCTAGGTGGAGAATACAAACGATGAGAGCAGACCAAGATCTGGAGAAAATGCAAAAGGAGATTGTCGTTTTTTAAGTGTTTGGGAGTGGAGAGGCCTGAAAACGAAGAAGATGACCAATGCCGAGTAAGGGATGAGGATTAGCGGAGCTCTAATCGATGCCTGCTTGAAGAGTCACTGACTCCATAGATGCGGTTTAGAGGAAGAAAAGTTGGGGACGAAGAGATTGTGCGAAGGAAGCGGATAGCTGGTTACCAAAAGAAATGAAACCCCGACGGTTGATTTCACAAAATAGAACAGGGCTTGAGCGCACTGTATATTATAGATATAAATTAGGGGACCATTCAGTTGCCAAATTTCAAGGGGGCCTGTGTGAGCTTGAAATTTAACTCACTAATAATAATAAAGTATAGATACATACTCAATTCAAGATTAAATTAACAATTCTAATTCTATTTTCATATACTTTCTTGAATTCTTAGTTTCTTACTTTATTTCTTGAATATTTGATCAATCACGTATTTATTTCTCTAATTCTAAAGCAATCTAATCTTCCTTATCTTCACGTACACACAAATATGCATATTTTACTTGAGGAGTAGATTATAGGAAGGGTGTACATTATTGACTTATCAGTGCTATTCAAGAGCATACACAGTCATAATCAACTTTACTATTTGTATTGGAAGTCCTGTTCGGTTGCTCAAGCGGTAGAAGTCCTATTCGGTTGTCTAGGCGGTAGAAGTCATGTTCGGTTGCTCAGGCAGTGTAATACATGTTCCTCCGGGTTAAGAGATGGTTGATATTTAAATTCCAGAAGGAGTCTGGCAGCATAAAAATCCTTGGTGTCATTTACTTTACTATTTACTTTTTATACTCATATTCCAAATCAGCAGATAACTTAGTTTATATCACACTACTACTGCATTTACATCGTTTACAACTGTTGGCTATTTCGATCCTATAGCATAGTCACTTTCATTCTCGACTTGAGAATACTGTGGATCTTCAATATGAAACCTTCGCTTTGATTATAGCCAAATCATGGCATGGCGTCCATCGAGTGACTATAGTTGGGTCGAGTGGAAGTATTAGAAGTGAAGCACTATTCAAGAGAGGATTCGTCTCCTCAGTTATATGCGGTTAGTATCACATTCAACTCAAGTCAACTCAAAGTCAAAGTCTCTGGCTAGAGCATTTCGGTTAATAGTAATTGTTATTATTGAACCAAGGACTTTGTATTTGGACTATGAAGTTGAATGTGGATGAGGTTGGAATTTTGACCATTACCAAATTCCATAAGTCCAAAGTGATATAGTTTTGACGAAGAGAATTGGTGTAAACAAATGTCACAACCGAGTAACGCTTATTAAACTAAAATTGGATTTTACCGAAAATGAGTAAGCGATAAATTTGGCCATAATGTCACACCACCTGCTAAGTGACGTGTGAACGTTAACATTAGAATAGTTCCATGTTAATTGCTGACCAAATTTACACCTAAGAGTTACACAACCGAAATGATGAATTCCCTTAAGACCGAACGATTTAATTAGTTTATAATTGTTATAGATTAATTAAATTAATTAATATTTATGAAATATTAATTATAAAATTTGAATATGATTTGAGAAATAAATAATGTTATATATATTTATAACATTTATAAATATATTGATCGATATACAATATCGACAAGCGATTAAATTAGATTTAATTGCGTAGTATTTTGGCTTGGGCTTAGATGGGTTTAAGGCCCATTATTAGGGCTGCAAAATTTCGGTTTTGGGAAGGTCTAGTGGTGGCTAAAACATAGGGAATTAGCTTGGAGATAATGGGTTGAGATCAAGTGAAGATGGGTAAAAAGGTTTCATCATTTCTCTCTAATACAACCCTATATATACATACATACATACATACATACATATGTATGTATGTATGTACGTATGTACGTATGTATGTATCTCTAAAATAATGACTAACCTTTTTTGGCCGCCATTACCATCTATATTGTTGGTTAAAACTTAGCTCTCAATCCACTCCAAAATTCTCAAATATATTTCAAACTAAAATAATACTATTCGATAGTTAGAGGTCAGCGATTCCGGACTTGCGATTTGATGAACCAAGAACAGTAAAGGGAAAGGAAGTCATCGCTTCAACGTGGATTCAAAGACATCATTAAATTGGTAATTTTAATTCATATTGCATTAATTAAATTATATTCTATGATCCTATAATGAGCAATTTCATATCTGTTTAAATATATTGCTACTATATGTTTAGTTAGGTGAGATTTTTGTAAGTAATGTAGTTGTCACAAATCAGTATGGTTATGTGCATAATTTGTTTATTACACTATTTGATTTATGTATATACAAATGTTGTTTACTGTACAAAATTAATTTTTGTCATTAATAATTGTTTTATATGTATTTATTAATAAATCCATATATACACACACACACACATATTAGTGTATATTTCTCTCTCATAATAGCATATACGCATATATAAGATATATATATGATTTAAAAATTTTAGTTCACTTATTTATATATAATATGAATTTACAAATTCGAAAATTAATTATCATACATATATTCATATTTTTAAATTAACATTTATTGAATTTCAAAATTTTTTATTATATATAAAATATTTATTACATTAAAAATTCAATTTTATATTTTTAAAATTATTATATCATTTTCGAAACGTATAAAAAAATTTGGAATTTTTCAATAAATTTTATTATTTTTATTAATTAAATTATTTTGGAAAAAATGTTTATGATTTATTAAAAATAATAATCTAATTGAAAAATTTTCAAAATTTTTTGTAACCTTTCATTTATGATCCTAGAATTTTTAAAACTTTAATTTTTAGTAATATATTATTTTATATTAAATAATTATTACCAAAATCAATGTATTTATTTAAAAAAAATATTTCAACTTTGAAAAATCTTCAGATTTTTTGTAAGCTCTATTTTATGATTCTAGATCTTCAAAATTTGTAAAATTTGAATTTTCATCAATAGATTATTTTAGGTTAATTATTTATGGATGAAAACATTATTTTATTCATAATATATACAAATTAAAATACTAAAATTATTATGTTTGCAAAACTAAGTTAATTTTGAATTATAAATAATTTTTAATAATTGTTCTCTTTTTTTCTATATATATATTTATCTATATATAAATGTTTTATGTTCATATATTATATATAATATATTTATACATACATATGTGCACATATATGTACATACATACATATATATATATATATATATATACATATATATATTTTGTAACACATATACATACGCATATTTGGACAACATGCATGACATACAAAATGAGCTAATATGCATGTTGCGATGTAAAGCCCAACATCTACATATGGGCATATTATACCTTTCATGGATTATTATGTTATACATGCACTCACACATATATGTATAATCTAAATCAAATAAATGATTTTATTTAAGTGAAATTTAGAAATGTTCTAATTCACTTAGACTTTATAGGCCCAATAAAGATCAACTAGGTAAAAATTTTGAAATTCACCCATAACTTTCGCTGCGGGCTGGTCCAGTTCCAATAGATAAAATGTTAGTTTGGCACATATATGATATGCTGATTTACAAGATATGTTATTTGTTGCTATGTGATATGCTATGAAACATGTATGGTTATTGTTATGTTATTTTATTTGTTAAATCACATTTCAAGTTCCCTTTTTATATATGTCATGTTATTATTATTTCAATCACATTGCAAGTTCCCTTAGATGTTAGAAAAATCACTATGGGTTGAAATGATACATACCCAAACGATTATATAGATTAGGAAATTGTTGACTTGGGATGCGGGTTGAAATGAGATATACCCGGAAAATTTAATAATTTTGAGTTGAAATGATAAATACCCGAATCACTTGACTCTTGGATAGAAAACTATATACGGACACCGTTGGTTGATTTTTAAAGTAATTTTTGAAATTTTGAAATATGTTTGATTTAATAAAAATTGATATTTTAATTTAATTTAAAGATTTATTTTAAATATATATATATAAACTTTAATTTTAAAAATAATTATATGTTTTGAAGTTTTAAATTTATAAGTTAATAATAAGTCTCACAAAGGTAAATTATAAGATTTTTAACTTATAACTTTGTTATTTTAAATATTATTTAAAATTTAGTTTAATAAAATTTAACAAAATAAAAAAAAAATTAATAAAATAAAAATTAATTTAATAGAATTTAATAAAATAAGATTTAATTTAATAAAAATTTAATTTAATAAAAACATAAAATATGTTTTAAAATTATTTAAAATTTAAATGAATATAAATAAAATAGATTTTTGTAATAACTTTAATAAAAAGGGTTTGGAAAGATAATTAAGATTAAATTGTAATTTAAAGATTTGTTTCAAATAAGAAGTGATTTAAACTTATTTGTTTATGAGATTTTCAAAGGATATAATTTTAAACTGTAATAACTTGATTTGATTAAAAGTGTCAAGTAAATTGTTTCAAAATTAAATATAATGTAAGTTAAATATTTAATTATTGATTTAAATTGTAACTTGGGATTTAAATTATGAAAATGTTTTATAAAATGACCACGGTGTGAAATAAGTGTTTGGTTGTTAAAGAGACCGGAGTCGGATATTGACATACTCTCTATCAATACCAAAACCACTTTAACAACTGTGCACATGGTGGAGAATCCAGAATGAAGTAGGATGGTTTGGAGAATGCTACTGGAATGAAGTAAGAGAACGATGATGAATAGCTTTGAAATTCGGGTCATAATTAAAATGTCTAAAACAGGAGCTATACCGAGCCAAGTGGGGTCGCTCCCCCTATCGCACACGCTTCTTCGAAACCATATCTATTACTTTTTGATTTGATTGGTGCGCACCTTTGATTATGGGAGTGTGTCTCGAGGTGGGCGGTAGTAGCTACTATGCGTTACCACAAGTCCGGGAGTGCAAAACGGTAGAATCCTACCCTGGGCATTGCCTCGCGTGCCTTGTCATATTTATCCTGATCGAGCCCACTACGATTTCGTTTGTATCGTACCTATGGAGTGCTCCCTGAGTATTCCACCAGTTTACGGTGGAGCTTACAATATTGTATAGACTATGATATTTATATAAAAATTTGTTAAAGGAGATATGGGTAACACCTTAACGCTACTTTAATACTTTAGTTTATGATAGACACTATCTATGTAGCATATTCTATTATATATGTAGATAATTTAGTGGATCCTTAAAGGATGAGAATCCAAGCATCCTTTGAGTTATTATTGCATTTCACTTGTACATTTTACTTGAGTTGATTTACTTACATAAGAATGTTAATACTGACTCGAGTGTTTTGTTTTTCCTTTATGCTCAGGTCAACCTGAATATCACCGCATTCAAGATTCATCTTTTGGAGCTGGAGACTGGTTGTAGATCTATCTACCTATCTATTTATCTATTTCAGTCATTTCAATTATTTCTGTTTAGACATTTTTCATTTGCTTATGTATTAGCGAGCCTCTATGTATTTGGATTTCTATTGTATTGCTTTAGACTCTGATGTTTATGTAGTAGCTTCATGAACTACTATGTTTATATATTCTGCTGCGTGATGTTGTAATATTCTGTGTCTGTGATTCTGTGATTGATTCTTATTTACCCAAATTTATATAACAATCTATTGTTTTGAACAATTCAAGTCAGACATGGGTGGTCTATTTTCGATTTGAATGGTTTGAAATAGCGGGTCATTACAGTTGGTATCAAAGCTTTGGTTTTGGCAAACCTTAGCCTATGGGGTAAAACCTCATTAGAGATAGGGTAGTAATACCCTAGAATGAGGAGAATCAATTACAGAATCATCCTTCCTTTCGAGCCTATCTTCTTAATTAGAATTCTCTTTGATTAGTATTCCTTTAAAATTTGAATCTCTATCTTTGTTCTAAAATCCATTCTTGAATCATCCTATGAGAGAGCGTATTTGTTAGTGTTATAAAAATTGTTTTATATTGTGTTGTTCATTTTGTTAATTAGGATTATATTATATATATAAAAATATTATTTTTGAAAATTTATATCGTTAATTTTGATGTGTAGTTTGTCTGAGGTGATAATGTTCGAGTATAATCATTTATTGTCATTGAGGACATGTTTATATATATAGATTTAAGTGTATAACATGTTAATATGTATGAATTGATTTATAAATAAACTGGATACTAAAAAGAAGAATATTATTTTAGTAAATGACAAATGACCTTAGGTGACAAAGTTAAATGAAATAATTCCAATTGAAATTGGAAGTAAATATTAATGAAATGTTTAATGGATAATTTTAATAGTAAAGGGAGATACTATTTGAGTGAATGAATAAAGAACTTGAGTTATAAAAGTGAAATTCAACTTTAATTGAAATGGAATTAATGATTGAACAATGAGACAGATTTTAACTTAAGCAGAGTTAAATGAATTGAATTAATGAAATAAGTTAATAAAATGAATTAATTGAATAAGCTAATAAAGAAAATTTATAAATCGGATATAGTTGGAATGTTATTTAGTAGCGTAATGAATTAAAAATCGAACTTAAGAAGTGATAATAAAATAATTAACAAAATGAGTTAAATGAAATAAATTTGATTTGAAACGAAATGAACTTAAATATAAAAATGAAGTGAATGTTAACCAATTGAATGAATAATGAATTGTATGAAAGGTGAAGTTAAATAAAATCAATTTCAATAATTGAATGAAAGTCAATTGGATTTATGAGAAAGCAAAATTACAAAGAACGTCTTTAAATAAAAATTTGTAACTTTCGAAATAATTAAACTTGAATAAAGTCATGTAAATATTATAATCTAAATGTAAATTAAGTGTTATAATAAAGGATATACACTTAGTTAATGATTAAGAGAGGAATTCTTTTAAGTGGATGAATGTGAACTTAAGAAGTAAACTAAATTATAAACCATATCTTGTAAACTGTTGTAAGTTAAATAGAAAAATAAATGATTAGAATTGTAAGGAATGTTTATAAATTAAGTGTAGCTTTGTAAACTTGTATAAAGCTGTATAAAAGAATAAGAGTTTTAAATAAAATATGAAAATGAAATTTTAAATTAAGTCGTAAAGAAACTTAATTAAAGACGTAAGAATTGTACAAGTTGAAATTTAAGAGAAATAGAACTTAAAACCAAATCTAAAATGGTTAAACATTTTGGCTAAGCCAAAAAAAACCTAAATTTGTGATGCTAAATGAAATCTATCTTAACTAAAGTAAGAATGAAAGTGATTGTGATTTAAAATTTATAATGTCAATACAAAAATAGAATTTGAATATTATGATTAAAATATTTGAAAACGTAGAAGCTAAAGTTTTAGAACTTACAGATCTGATAAATATAAGTAAAACAAAATTTAAAATTGGTTGAATATGAATGTTAAGAATAGAAAGTTTGAAGTCAAATTATGAAATAAAAATTTAACTTAAGTAGAGTTATTGGAAATGAATAAATGAAATAAGCTAATGAAGTGAATTTATGAAATGAGTTAAATGGATTTTAATTTAAAAGAAAAAAAGGGGAACTTAGGTCGTAAATTTAAATTGAATATATCGAGTGTAAACGAAATGAATGTAAAGCAATTGAAATAATTGAATAGAATATAAACTAAATTGAAAGGGAATTAACTAGAATAATAATGGTAAATGATGTTAATAAGTAATGAAAATGTATAATGTTAACATTCGAAAATGAAATTTATATGGTTTTGAATTAATTGTTTGTATTTGGTACTATGCATTTTGAATCTATCTTATCTTTCTGTTTGCTTATATTCTATTATCTCGTTCCTTTTCGGGGACGAAAAGTTTTGAGTGGGGGAGATTGTGATGACCCATATTTTAACCTGTTAGAATTTATTAAATTAAATAAAATTTCTGAATAAAGATGGGTAGAAATAAATTTAATGATCTGTTAATGTAAACTCAATGGATATGAAGTTAAAATGAATCCTTAAATGACAAATTGTGATATGAGGAGTGGGTAACAATTATTGGAATGTGATTCAATGATATTAATCTGTAGGTAATAATTAATGGCAACTGAATAATAAGGGTCAATGTGAATAAATAATAAAATGAATGCTATTTAATTGGAGAAACCTAAATTTATTTATTAAATTGTATGTAACGACCCGTAAATTTTAGTGGTTTATTTATTTAATTAATTGAATTTTTGTGAAATTTTAAATAATAGAATTTTGAAATAAAAATTTAATATTTGGAATACGTCTATTTAAACATAGCAACTGGTAAATTTTCATCAGATAATATTGAAGTTTATTTTCTTGTGTAATTTTATTTCAATTTAAATCAGTTAATAATAGATGAATTTAAAAGTGCTACGAACCCTAAATATGTCAACATGAGAAAGTTTATTTGGAACTCTCTGAATCAGACTGCGAAATTCGTTTCACGAAATTCAGACGTTTCTAGCTCCATTTGGATTTTTCTATACGGAATAGCAACGTATATCGGTACCGGACCTGTGACCATTTGATTTCTTTTGCGTTTCAAATTTTAACCGTGACTGACAAGCAACAATTATAGCCGTTGCTTTTATTTTTTATTTTTATTTTTCTCCTGAATTGATGGACTGACAATTACTATTTCCAACGTTCAATTTACTATATGTTAGTTCGTTTTCCACTTTGCAGTCTATTCATTTGCATTCCTACCTTCTGTAGCCTATTTGTTTCTTTTTCCTGACCATTTTTCTTCCACCCTTCCCGTACTTAAACCACTTCTTCCCTTTCCCAAATTTTTCCTTCCGCATCATTTCTCAACCGCAAGAAATTTTACCGTAAGCTTCTGTCACTCATAACTTTCTCCTTTCCCCTTCACATCTTGCTTCTCCGCCGTGACCACCTCGCTCCAACCGCCCCTCCATTTCTACCTGCTCTGAAACCCATCAACTCGACAGCCTGTGATGGCCGATCCGCCCTCTTCCCCATTCGCACCATCACGCGCACCCATCGCGGCCTTCACCCGCGTGCACACGCAAACCATCCCGAGTCTCCGGCTTCTCCCTCCTTCCCCGCCCTGAATTCCTTCCCTCCTTCCCATGCCGACCTTGCAGCCGTCTGCACTGAAGCCATCCAGTCACCAAACCTGTCGAAAACCCATCTTCTCCTCTACCGGTCCTCACCTCAGCACCACAACTCGAGCTCTGTCGCGTCATCTTCTTTGTCCACCTGTATATGTATATAAGGTACTATATATATATATATATATAAGTTATAATAGATTTGTTTATTGATGAGGTTATAGCTTTATGTTAGTATATAAAATTTTAAAATATTTTAGTACAGAGGTGATAATATAAGTATGTTAGCCTACTCGCATATGCACGTGCGTCGGCATATATGTAATTTAGTTTTTTCAGATGATAGTATAGGTTGCATAGCAGTATGAGTTTGAAGTAAATTTGAGTCTATTATTATACATAAGTTATGATTTCTATGTCTTCATATGTATAGATCATACATTATGAAGTATATGTATACTGCATACTAGTCTGCATCTATTTTGTGTGCATCTATTTTGTTGCATATATTAATTTTATTCAAGTTAGATCTGTTATATATAAGTTTATACTAGTTATTGGTGATTGTTGAAATATATATATATATATTTCTGTAAAGTTTGAGGTATGCACGTATATAGGTGGATATAAAGTATAGTTATTTTGCATTGTGTAATTGATGTTCATATACAAATATAAATGATATATAAGTTTACAATGAAATAGGTTATTTAATAGGGTATATTATAGTATATAATCGGTTAGTATGTTATGATATACTGTCACTGTATAGATAGATATAAACAAGCCTACTCTTTTAGTATATAAGTGTAAATATGTTATAATAATAATAGTATGGTCTAAGTGTGTTCATATATAGATATTTAATTTAAAATGTGTTTGAATTTAGAATAGGTAATAGTTACATATATATATATATATATGTAAGACCACTTACATATAGCAATTATCTTCATCGATCCAGTTCTAATTTGAATTCGTCTACTCCTATTATCAGCTTGATCGTTGAATTCGTGCCCATCTTGTTGTGCTCAGAAATTCATGCTCAGATTCGTAACTCATCTCGTTCTCGTCGTCTCTAGCTCTAAAGGTAAGTTTTATCACTCTAGACATATATACTTATATTACTGTGAAATGATGACAAGTGAGTCTGTATAAATTGATATGTTATTCATATATGCCTGTGATATGTTATATGATGTTAAATACTGCTTATATATTTGTTACATCACCTGATATGATATTATTTGCTATACTGTTCATTTTATTTATTGTATCTCACACTGCAAGTTCCCTATCACTATGGGTTGAAATGATTGAAACGATCCGACTTCCTATGCCCAGGAAGTCGCATCATTATTAAGAAAGAAAGGGATAGAAAAGAGTAAAGATAGAGAAGAAAGAAAGAACAACACTAGAATCTCAACAGCGGAACGAATAAATTATATTAATAACATAAGTATTACATAATATACAACGACTATCAGAGTTACACAGCTTATACAACACATACTAGACAGTTATAAACACCTGTCTAGTTATTACAACTCAAATACAACTTAACAAATGACTCAGAGATCAACACAGCGGAACCACTTATATATCTACAAACGCTGAAGCCTCCTGCTCCATTGCTCCTTAAGAATTCGTCAAAGCAAAACCTGAATCCCTTGACTACTCATAAAAATTTGAGTACCCAAGAGTTTATAAAACAGAAAATAAACACTTGGGTCAGACATGGGTCTGGTGTGAGTAAACGGGTTAAAATTGCTTAACTTCGAAACCTTTTGAAAATAAAAGTATCACGTAAGACTTTCCACACATAAACATGGAAAAGTTTTTACCTTACGCTAACCAAAACTTTGATAGGAAATCCGGTTATATTATAATAGGGTCTAGGGTTTCCAAATAAATATTCACATAGCCGAAATTGTTACATTCATTAAATTCCAGCATACATAGGTATACAATCAAGTCCGTTATTACTTATTGGAAGTTGGATTTCCATACAATGGCAGGGCTATTGGGGTACCGCCCGTCACAGTACGTGGCCTAGATCAACGTACCGAGGAGTACGCCCGCTCCCCTGCAACACAAGGCCGGAACCATCCCTTACTGAATAATTCCCGCATAAGAAACCCCAGCGGTTGTAGCTATTCAACCGCCCACTCAGCCGAAATAAAAAGGGACTCTAGACAGAGGAATCTTATACTACTTGGGCGCTACCCACTAACCTTGCTGCACCTCCCCTGTTTTAGCCATTCCCGGTTGATGAGGCTTGAGGCTACGATTACCTTATCAGAACACTTCACTTAGAATGCTCATCGTCCACCTGACGATGTTCTGAAAACATTCAATCCATACAAGTTCGTTCCGGGTTCGAACGAAACCGAAGGTATTATCTCGTTACACTCATTTTGGAATCACCCTCAGAGTTAACGACAATAACCCTTGCACTCTGAATCTTCATCTTCACTTGAGATTCACGACCTATCGTTAATTTGGATCGATGTGGTATTCGGATATCCAAATCTGGAAACCCGATCCCGGTCTCATCGAAATCCAAACGTATTTTAAAGGCCAAGTTGTTTAAAGGTTTAAACAATTCAATTCAATACTTGAATTCACACAGCATTTAACATAGATAAATATCATACATTTATCACAGATATATCCAATATCATATCACAGAATATCATAGCATATCATCCAATAGATATCATCCAATTCAGATATTCTACACAACAATCATCCATAAGCAACAATTTATTAATCCTATGTTATAATTAATTTAATTATCTTAAATTAAATTAATTACTTAAGAATTAATTATCTAACCTTGTTTAATCAATCATTAATTAATTACAAACCTTTAATTAATTAATTACTTATTAAATATTAATCATCCTTGATTAATTATTCATTAATTACATAAAGTAATTGTCCTTTAATTAATTTCACAAATTAATTATTCTTAACCATTAACAGTAATTAACCACTGCGTCCGCGCACATGGCGCAGTTGGCAAGAGCAACGGCCTCCCTCGTATGAGGTGAGGAGTTCGATTCCTGGCAACTGCTTCAAGTATACCGAAAGGTCTGGTCTAAATGGGGGCACGGCTGTGGCGGGCCAGTTGTGTCGCCCCAGGTTTACTGTTCAGGAGTCTCAATGTCGGCGGTGATAGAACAGGTTTCCCTGGTTGCCAAAAAAAACCCAGTAATTAACCATTTATTACACTCATTAATTACATTAATTAATGATCCTTAATTAATTAATTCCATTAATCCATCTTAATTAACAGTAATTATCATCCTGTAATTACTTACCTTAATTAATTAACTTCTTAATTAATTATATTAATCCTTTAATTAATTACACCAAATAATTAATCCTTAATTACTTTTATAAAGTAATTATACTTCAATTACTTTCCATTAAGTAATTCTCTTTATGGAAGTAATTAATTTAGGATCATTAATTAATGCAATTAAATAGAGTAATTAAAGGTTAATTACTGTTAATGGTTTGGATATAATATCTCTGATATGTGATATGTGCTGCTTTGTGAGATGATTGGTTGATATGAATTATCTATATGTGATATTGTGAATCATCTATCTGTTTATGTTAATCTGAATATAAGTTATAAAGTAATTCTCTTCAATTAATTACATCCTGTAATTATACATTAATTACTTTACCAAGTAATTACACTTATCAATCTTATTAAGTATTCATACTTAATCCTTTATCAAGTGATTATCTTTAATTAATTTACAAATTAATTAACTTAAATTAATCACATTCATTTTATTAATTACACTTGAGTAATTCATCCCTTAATTTCCCTTAACAAATTAATTAATCTTTAATTTCAGATTAATTATTCTTTTAATTATTAATTAATAAACCTTAATTAATAAAACTTAATAACAAATTAATTAATCCTTAATTATCAGTTAATTAATCCTTAATTACCATTTGATTAATCCTTAATTAATCTTTAATTACAAATTTATCATCCCTTAATTAATAATTAATAAAACTTAGTTATTAATTAATAAAATTTAATTACAAATTAAGTACTTCTTAATTACCAATTAATTTACCTTTAATTACTTAATTAATTAATCTCTAATTACTAAATTAATACATCTCTAATTATTAATTAATCAATCTTAATTACTTAATTTATTTATCTTAATTAATCCTTTATTCTTAATTAATTAAATAAATAACTTATACTTAAATTTCCTTAATTATCTTAATAAATCTCACTTATTAAAACCTTAATTATCCTAAGATAAAACATTATCTTAATAATACCTTAATTATCATTAAAACATTTTATTTAAAAATAACTTTACTTAATTAATTCATTAATTAAGTTTAAACTACTTATTCAACTTGATAATTTAAAAGTTTCAAACACAACTTATTTTTAAATGCTTTAAAAATATTATCAAGTGGTACTTTAAAAATCTAGTTTTAATTTAAATTTATAATCTTGCTTTTATAAAAACTTTAAAATTTCATTTTACTTAAATTTTAAAATAACTTTATCTTTATTTAACAAAATATAAATTAAACAAAGTTAAAGAAACAAATATTATATAAGTATTTATAAAAGAAAGTTTAAACTAATTTTACTTTAAAAATTCAAAAAAAAAAGTTGGATAACCCCTTTTTAAAACTTGCTTAACATTTGCTTCAGGACAAACCCGAAGATCACTCGGGTTCAACCCTGAGTCCCTTACATTCAAATTTAGTTTTAGTTTAAATTTAAATTTAAGTTTAAACCTGGAAACAAAATCTCTTGAACTACTCGAGTTCCCACTCGAGTCATCCCCTTCAAAACTCGATCTCCCCTTCGAGTCGAACATGAGAAAACAACGCGTCTCTCCCGATCCAACACTTCTTCCCCAAATCCACAGACGTGCACACGTGCACGTGTACAACAGAACGAAGCGACTCCGACCATCGACGCTGACTTCGACACATCGCTACGACCTCGCTGATGATCCCTATAACTCAGATCGAAGAAATTGCCAAAAATCAAATTCGAGCAATTCGCCATGAACTGGAACCCAACTGTTTATCAATCAAACAGTTCGCACCTCCACCCACGTTCACCAGAGATCACGCCGCTCCACCCAGAATCACGTCACGACTCACCACAACGAATCCCTTTGGTGCGATCGATTGAATCGCGGTGACGATGATGAAATCGACCCATCTTCCTCGTCGAACAAAACTAGGTTGAAAATCCTAAATCGTCACAGATTGACCACCTCAGCCACCTAAAAATCTGGTGATTATTTTTCCAGTGATCAGCATCCATTAAACTACTCTCGGTGTTGAGTACGACCCATAGTTCGTCGACGATCACCAGCATTTGAAGAAAACGACAATCCCGTTCAACTCTCTTTTTCTCACAATTTAATGCATTAAAAATCCTGAAATAACTTTCTAAAATCATCATTTTCAATTTCTAATCGAGTTATGTAATCGAATTATGAAATTAAAACATTTGAATTTTAACATACTTTAGGTTTCACTGTTTATATATCATTTTGAAATAAATATTTAATTTAAACACTTGAAATTAATTTTTAAAATGATATCACCTATATACAAACATTTTTCACTCAAAGGTTATAGCCTAAAATCATTTGGGTGGAGTGATTTGAAATCTTTTAACAGGTTTTAAAACCTGTAAACAATGAACAGAGACAATGATTATATACAGACATGCACACATAAATTTACGCATATATATACAAGCATGCAGGCCTATTTAACCACTAAACAAACATTTTTGATAATACAATTCCAGTGTCAATTCAAACATCAAGACATAGAAGTAAAATCAAGTAGGTTTGCTCACTGGAAAACTAGAACAGAGGAGCAGTTTATATATATACAGATATATTCACATATAATCAAAGCAATTCATATATATCCAGATAAAATCAATCATGCAAACAACTTCTTCATATAGGATCATCACATGTAATAAAGCTAGCAACCATATTACTGTTTAAAATGTTTTGTTTACTCACCAGACATAGCTTGAAAACTAGAATTTCCAAACTGAAGATTTAAACTGGAAATTTGAATTTGCAGAGATGATTTTAAGACTTTGATTACTAGTTGCTTGCTTGAACTTAGATTTGAAAACTGGAGAGCTTGCTTTGAAAATTTGAAATTGGAAATCCTTTTAAACCTTGAAGCCAATTTTTGTTGGGAAGATTGCTTGATGTTCCAGGTTGAGGATAAAATATTACAGGCTTTGAAGCCAATTTGTTACAGGGTTTTGATTTTTGAGTTGTTTTGAGGAATGAACTTCAGGTTTTAGTTTATGAAAATTTTCTGGTTTGAGAAAGGTTTTGCTTTGGTTCTCTTGAGTTTAGAAAATGAGAAGATAGAAAAAGAAAATGGAAAGGAAGATAGGAGTTTAAATAGAGTTTATTTTGATTTATTAAAATAAAAAGAAAATAAAGAGGAAATGACACTTGTTCCTTTCCTTATTTAATATGCTAACACATGTTACCAACATGCTTAATAATGAAACACTTGTAATTAATAAATACATTTGTAATTTAATAAATGCTTTTAAAAAGCTTTTATATTTATTTCTTAATTAATAAATACATTTGTAATTTAATAAATGCTTTCTAAATTTTACATAAATACAATCTTTTAAAGAAAATAGAATATAAACCAATTATGATTTAAATAAAAATCATATAAAATATTTTAAACTCATTTTTAAATGCTAATTTAAAAGCTTTTGTATTTATTCCTATTAAATAAATACTCTTCCAAATTTCTATAAACAAATTTCTTTAAAGAGAATAATATAAAACAAATCTTATTTTTAAATAAAAACTTTTATTCATATATTTTAAATCCAAACTATATTATTATTTTTATTTTAAGATATATATATTTCTTTAAATTCAATTCTTAAATTCAATTTCAAAGTCAATTTAAAAATCTAAATTTAAAATCAATTCAAATAAATATAGATATAAATTTTAAACAAGCACATTATTAATTGTAAATAATTATCCTATTTAAAAATCAATTTAAATACACATATATATACATTTAAACAACACTTATTAAATTTTAAATAATAGGTCTATTTAAAAAAAAATCTATTTCTAAATAACACAAATTAAATTTTTAACTAATTATTCCATTTAAGAATCTATTTATAACTATATTTAAAAACAACTCATTATTAAATTGTTTGAAAACAACAATCTTTACAAATTTTAAATAATTAATTAAGAGATTATCACATTTTAAACTTCTTGAAATTCCGGGATATCATAATGATACATACCCGAACGGACTTTAGAATAAGGAAAAATCATTATGGGCTGAAATGATAGGCTCGAGTGATTTTTATTGTATTTGATTTACTTGGGATTGCGGGTTTGAAATGATAGAACCCGGATTTTTCTTTTTAAATTACGGATTGAAATGATATATTATCCGTATCACTTGACCTAGGTTAGAAAATATTATACAGGCCCATGGTTATATTTTTATATAATATTTTCCAAAAATTTATTTAGTATTTAAATATTTTCTGAAAATTATTAAGTATTCTGAAATTATAAATATATGAAATTTAACTTAAATTTGATTTAAGGCTTTAAATTATAAGGGTGTATTGTTTTCTAAAAGTTAAATTTCATAAGTTAATAATTGGTTTAAAATGGAATTTGAAGAATTTCATTTACGATAAATAACTTAATAATTAAATTTTGATTTAATATGGGATGTTAAATCTAACCTGGTAATTGTAATGAATTTTATTTATGAAATGGACATGTTTGCATAATAAAGAATGTATTTTGAATTGATAAATTAAAATACAGTTTTGCTTGGACATTTGCAATAAAATTTATTTAACTGAAATTCATAGTTATTTGATGTCAAATGAATATATTTATAAAGAAATTTTATTTTTATATTAACAATGGTAAGATAATTTATTTATGAATATGTTTGTAAAATAAATAATTAGGATTTTAAATGGAAGGAAAATGTAATTTAATACGACTTAACTTGATAATTGGAAATTTGGTTTAAATGAAATTGTTAAGTTAAGTAAATAAATGGGGATTTAGTTTTATTTACGAAATGGGTATTTTAAAAATTAAGTGTTAGGTTAGTGGTTAAAAATAAAAAAATTGTGTAAATAGTATTTTTGACTTAATAAATGAATTATGGTTTAAATTGGATATTTATTTATAAAATTTTATTTTATTAAATCATAAGTTAAATGATATCCAAATGAATGTTTTTGAAGCATGAAATATGATTTTTATAAGTCAAAAATGGCAAAAATTGAAGTCTTAATGTTTCTGAAAAGTTATAATAAAATCTGAAATTTTATTGGTAGCATTTATAAATTGCTGTGGTTTTAAGATGGCATTTGCTAAGTGCTGCTGTTTCTGAATTTGACAATGTTTTGAAAGATTACTAATACATCTACTGTAACACTTTATAAGTGTTGTTGTTAGCTGAAAATACAATATTTTGGAAATCTTATAATTAAATGAATGATCTTTGAAATGCTACAACTTTGGTAATGAGATTTATTTTAAAAGTATTATGATTTCAAAGTATTATGGTTTCAAAGTGTTTTGATGTCGAAATTGTTATAACTTTGGAAGTACCATGATTTTAGAAATGAATTTATTTGAAATAGTATTTAATTAAAAATTGTTTTGAATATATTGATTTGCAATTGAAGATTTAAGAATGTGACTTGATAAAGTGGTTTGGTTTAAGATGATTTAAAGGAATATTTCAAGTTTAATAAATTTAAGGAAATATTCAGTGATTTGGAAATTTGGGTTTTATTTAAATGATATATTGATTTGGTTTTTGGAATTTAAATGATATATTATTGCTTTGGGATTTGAAATGGAAATGATATATTGATTTGGCTTTGAAATGAAATAATATAGTATTTAGTTTTGAAATGGATATGATATTTTGGATTTTAAAGTATAAATGATTTTTGAATAAATATCCATGGGTTATAATAACGATTGGTTGGCAAAGAGACCGGGATCGGATATGGGCATACTCTCTGTCGATACCGAAAACCACTTTGACAACCGTGTACGCGGTGGAGATTCCAGAATGAAGTAGGATGGTGGCGACGATTCCTATTGAGGTATATACGTGGACCCGACTCTCGTGAGTTGGCATAAGGTGGCTAAAACAAGAGCGATTGACAGGCCAATGAGGTAGCACCTCTGATCAGACGCATTTCTTCGATACCATTCTATAACTTTGTGATTGATTTGGTGGCCACCCTTCGATTTTGATTGGGAGTGTGTTCCGAGGTGGGCGGTAGTGGCTGCTATGCGTTTCCACCAACCCGGATGCGTAATTGGTATATCTACCCTGGCATTGCCTAGTTGTGCCATGTCACCTACCATATCGAGCTTTACTACGAGTTTGGATTTGTGCCGTAGCCTGTGGAGTAATGAGGGTAGCCCCCGATCTGGGAGTATGCTAATACTGGATAGACTACTGGGACTATTACGTGTTAAAGTGGAAAATGTAAAGCCTTGATGCCATTTAAAAGTAAGTTTATTTTATTATAGACATTATTATAATAGCGAATATTACTACATAGTAGATAGTTTAACGGATCCTTAAAGAATGGGCGATCCCAAGCATTCTTTAAATTACTTGTACTTCTCTATTACAGTTCACTTGAGTTGGTTTACATTGTATAAGTATGTATGTCCTAACTCGAGTGTTTTGTGTTTTACTTTACGCTCGGGTCAGACTGAGTGATATAGCATTCGAGACTCACCTTTGGAGTTGGAGCTTTGCTTGGAGATCCAGCTATATATTTCGCTTTCAGTTATTCAGTTGATTCCAGAGATGTATTCAGATCTTGTATTTGACTATTGTATTGAGACATCTTTGTATTCGTGATTTCTGTTGTATTTTGTTAACTCTGATGTATACATATATAGTAGCTTCATGAACTACTATTTCTTTGCTTCCGCTGCATTGTTATATTACTCTGTGTCTGTGATCTATGATTTATTTACTGTATATTCTGAGTTTTGCCAAATTTTATTTACAATCTATTGTTTTGAATTATTCAAGTCCGGCATGTGTGGATTTATTGTCGATTTACATTTATTTGATAATTAATGTGTGTATTTGTTGTATGAAATAAACTAATAAATTTTGGAATATATAAAATGTAAAGAAAACAGTGGTTGTATTATTTGTGTTCATTTTTAAATTAATATTGAGCTTATTACAATTGAAATTATTAGAAACCTTTTAATTAAAATAAAGAGAAATTAATGGTAGATTAATGCAATATGAGCACCATCCATTTGTGTTAAATTATATTTAAACATCGTAACGGAAACAAAACAAAGTTGTGATAAAAAAATGAACGTTTTTTATGTAATTTTATAAGAATAGGAGACTGGAATTCAAACAAAAGTTGCATATGTTCAATAGCGGAAATAGTTAGTACAAAGTGATTGTAACAGTAAACGTTGAATACCATTAAACTGAAGTTGAATGATTTGACCTTTTTTTATGGATAATGCAAACTAAATTTGTTGTTGTGGAATTTGAAATTTGTTTCACTTTCATATTTAATTTACAATCATTTATATTCAAACGAAAAATGTTAGTTTTGAAAATATAATTATTCAAATCTGATTCAAGTGTGTAACCAACATTCAAATGGAAAATTTCGTGAAAAGTCAACTTTTGGTCAAACTTAGTCACAATTTGAATTTTAGTTGAAAATTTTTAAAATTTAAATTTTGTTACTGAAAAAAATCTAAACTTAATTCTAAGAAAGATTCCACTTTTCGTTTCGTCAAAATCGGACTTCTAGACCTGTAAATATGCAATTTACAGTGAAAAACTCGCAAAAATGTATAGTGTCCTCCCTTGTATATGTATATATTGCATCTCCTATTGTAATTCTAGTGTTATTCTACATACATTGACTCTTGGGTTTTCCACTTTGGCTATTGGGCTTCCTAATGACTATTAGGCTTCCTATGGATACTAATGGACACTTGGAAACTAAAGAGCCTCAAACATTCACTTATAGGCACTTTTGATGAAATAAAGTACGTACAATCTTTCTCACTTCCTCGTTTCTTCTATCTGAAAAAAAAACTTCTCTGTATTATTCTCCTTCCTCTCTCCTCTCTCCTTGCCTAAATTCCTAAATCCTTAAATTCCTAAACTAAAACTCCAATCTCCTCTCTCCTCTCCTTTCCCTCTCCTCTCCTCTCCTTCCTCTCTCTTTCTTCCCCATATTCATGACAACAGAACTTCTTCATTTCTGGCCGAATAAGTGTCATCCTTTCTTTCAAACCATTTATTTTTCCAGTAGCTTCAACATTCTTTTAGATCAGTTCTTCAAATTCCTTATGTTGTTATGCTAAAAATTCAAATCTTTTCAAAGTGTTTATGTACTTAGATTTTCAACTCAGAAAACACTTCTATTTGTTTTGACCATAACTTCCTCAAGGCAGAAGCTTTTTGAGTGATTGTTTTTCAAAAGTGGAAAGAAGATAACTTGCAAAAACTTTCTAGTTAGTCACTTTTACAGATTCAGTAATATTCTAGTCCAAATCTTTTCTTAAAGACGACCTATTTTCATATATGGTTTTGGTGAAATCGACGATCATTCGAAGTCGACCACCACCACCTATCCACTTTGGCCGAGCACTACACCTCTTTGCAAGCATAAACCGAACACTATGCTCCCTCTTCTCTTTGCCCCTCTTCAAAAAAAACAAAAGAAAAGAAGAAACATATTTGTTGCAAGCTTGTCCGTACATTGCTTTGTTTGGATCTTGGATTGCTTTGGATCTTGTTATTACCTTGGTTTTGGATTTGTTTAGCTTGTGATCTCCACTCTATATTCATTTTTGTTGTTATCACCTTCGTATCCACGAAAGGTGAGAAATCACTCACGACTAACATGGTTATGATAACTGAATTGATGGCAATTGAAATGTTAGTTTTAGCTAGGAATTTTGTTAGTAATTTTTTTTATATGAATTGATATGATGTTTCCCTTTGACATATAATTTGACACATAGATAATATGTTAGTTTGGCACATATATGATATGCTGATTTACAAGATATATTATTTGTTGCTATGTGATATGCTATGAAACATGTATGGTTATTGTTATGTTGTTTTATTTGTTAAATCACATTTCAAGTTCCCTTTTTATATATGTCTTGTTATTATTATTTCTATCACATTGCAAGTTCCCTTAGATGTTAGAAAAATCACTATAGGTTGAAATGATACATACCTGAACGATTATATAGATTAGGAAATTGTTGACTTGGGATGCGGGTTGAAATGATATATACCCGGAAAATTTAATAATTTTGGGTTGAAATGATAAATACCCAAATCACTTGACTTTTGGATAGAAAACTATATACGGACACCGTTGGTTAATTTTTAAAATTTTGAAATATGTTTGATTAATAAAAATTGATTTTTAAATTTAATTTAAAGATTTATTTTAAATATATGTATAAACTTTAATTTTTTTAAAAATTATATGTTTTGAGGTTTTAAATTTATAAGTTAATAATAAGCCTCACAAAGGTAAATTATAAGATTTTTAAACTATAACTTTATTATTTTAAAATTTAATTTAATAAAATTTAACAAAATAATAAAATTAATTTAATAATAAAATTAAATTTAATAGAATTTGATCAAATAAGATTTAATTTAATAAAAAATTAATTTAATAAAAATATAAAATATGTTTTAAAATTATTTAAAATTTAAATTAATATAAATAAAATAGATTTTTGTAATAACTTTAATAAATAAGGATTTGGAAAGATAATTAAAATTAAATTGTAATTTAAATATTTGTTTCAAATAAGATGTGATATAAACTTATTTGTTTATGAGATTTTCAAAGGGTATAATTTTAAATTGTAATAACTTGATTTGATTAAAAGTGTTAAGTAAATTTTTTCAAAATTAAATTTAAATATTTAATTATTGATTTAAATTGTAACTTGGGGTTTAAATTATGAAAATGTTTTATAAAATGACCACGATGTGAAATAAGCGTTTGGTTGTTAAAGAGACTGGAGTCGGATATTGACATACTCTCTGTCAATACCGAAACCACTTTAAAACTTGTGCATGTGGTGGGAAATCCAGAATGAAGTAGGATGGTTTGGATAACGCTACTGGAATGAAGTAAGAGAATGATGATGGATAGCCTTGACTTTCGGGTGATAGTTATAAAACAGGAGCTGTACCGGGCCAAGTGGGGTCCCTCCCCTTATCGCACACGCTTCTTCAAAACCATATCTATTACTTTGTGATTTGATTGGTGCGCACTTTTGATTATGGGAGTGTGTCTCGAGGTGGGCAGTAGTAACTGCTATGCGTTACCACAAGTCCGGGAGTGCAAAACGGTTGAATCCTACCCTGGGCATTGCCTCGCGTGCCTTGTCATATTTATCCTGATCGAGCCCACTACGATTTTGTTTGTATCGTACCTATGGAGTGCTCCCTGAGTATTCCACAAGTTTACGGTGGAGCTTACAGTACTGTATAGACAATGATATTTATATAAAAATGTGTTAAGGGGATATGGGTAACGCCTTAACGCTACATTAATACTTTACTTTATGATAGACACTATATATGTAGCGTATTCTATTATATATGTAGATAGTTTAACAGATCCTTAAAGGATGGGAATCCCAAGCATCCTTTAGGTTATTATTGCATTTCACTTGATTTGATTTACTTACATAAGAATGTTAATCCTGATTTGAGTGTTTTGTTTTTTCTTTATGCTCGGGTCAGCCTGAGTATCACCGCATTCGAGATTCATCTTTTGGAGCTAGAGACTGGTTGGAGATCTATTAATCTCTCTATTTAGCTATTCAGGCATTTCAGTTATTTTTGTTCAAACATATGTCATTTGCTTATGTATTAGCGAACCTCTATGTATTTGGATTTCTATTGTATTGCTTTAGACTCTGATGTTTTTGTAGTAGCTTCATGAACTACTATGTATATCTATTATGTTGCGTGATGTTGTAATATTCTGTGTCTGTGATTTTATGATTGATTCTTATTTTCCCAAATTTATATAACAATCAGTTGTTTTGAACAATTCAAGTCAGACATGGGGTGGTTTATTGTCGATTTGAATGGTTCGAAATAGCGGGTCGTTACATACGATGTGTGGCATGCGATAAACTAGTGTATGCTGTAGTTTAATTTTTTTAAATATAATATTGTATTCATAATTCATTAAATTTGAAAACATAAATATTTTATAAAAAAGTAAAAATTATATAATATATTATATTAATTAATAGAAGATTAAAATACGAACAAAATATTGTTCAAATGCTAATATGTCATATGATTAATAAAAAATTATACTGTATATATAACGATAATATATAAACAAATTGGTGCATAATGTGCTTTATTTTTTTTAAATTCCTTAGAGAATATTGTATGTAATCGTTATATGGATATTCATTTTTATCACAGAACGGACACTTATATTCAGCTAATACAATATTTGTCGAATTTGTCCATGTATTGGAAAAATTATATACACAATAAAGTAATTAAATTTTGTAAATCGTTTCATTTTAAACGGTTCACAAAATTTCGACATCACTTCCTTTTTATTCCCTATGTACACGCATTTATGTATGATACAAGGAACAAAGGAGAAGTGCCGTCGAAAATTTGTTGAATCATTTAAGATGAAATGAATTACGAAATGTAATTACTATTGTGTTTGTAACGGAAAGTAGTATGACCGATCATCAAAGTAGAAAACAGCAAGCTAAAAAATTAATATTATATTCATAATTTATGCTAATCCATAAAATGTATAAATGATAATTAATAAATAAATTATAGGTAAAGGTATATTAAAATGTATAAATGAATTAAAAAATACTTTTTTGATTTTCTACCATATTTTCTTAAATTGGAAAAATGAGCACCTACTTTATTGATGGAGTTGGATGTATCAACGACAAAGGAGGTTGAGAGGTTCGATAAAGAAACTTTTTTATAATGGTGTAAACGTATTTATTGAATTCACTTCAAGTAATAATGGAAATGACGAAGAAATTCGTTGTCCATGTAGTAGGTGCAAACTATTGAAGCATTTGATATCAGATATGGTTAAGGTTCATTTGTGCCAATACGGTTTCGTGTCGGATTATAAAGTGTGGGATCGTCATGAAAAACATGTACCACCTAATCCTATACAGTCAGGGGAGGAGGAGGGTAATGACATTATCATGGCGAATCCCATAGAAGATATGGTTGAAGATGTAGCATGATCGTGTTTCTATGGTTGAATTGATGATGGCGATGTAAATGTCGAAGAAGAACCAAATATTGAAACAAAGAAAATTTATGATTTATTGGA
This sequence comes from Allium fistulosum, assembly GCA_030737815.1. Lineage (NCBI taxonomy): Eukaryota > Viridiplantae > Streptophyta > Magnoliopsida > Asparagales > Amaryllidaceae > Allium > Allium fistulosum. The sequence continues at coordinate 871,283,984 of CM060903.1, read as the reverse complement.
TGCTGCTAAGAAACTCCTTTGGGATGGATGTAAAAGCGGCACCCAATTATCAGTAACTGTAAGTTACATTGCGATAAAATTAAAATACAACTTCACAAAACCCAGATTTACAACTGTTGTACAAGCTACAAAATGGCATATACCACTCGATAATTTAATGTGCGAAAATCATTATAAAGTAAAAGCTTATGTCTGCTTTTGGTTTGCTGTATCAAAAAATAGGCATATGTTTAAATGGTTGCATGTTGTTTTTGAAAGGGGACATTGATCTTAGGAAGTGTAGAATATGTAACAAGAAAAGATACAAACCAAGAAAAAAAGGGAAAGGAAGTTCCATGCAAGCGTATGCATTACTTACCCATCACTCATAGGCTTCAAATGTTATATGCATCTTCTGTAACCGTTCCTCATATGAGATAGCACAGTGTAAGAACACAAGAAGTATGTTAACACACCCAGTTGATGGAGAAGCATGGAAGCATTTTGATAAGACATATGCTGCTTATGCAGCGGAGAGCCGTAATGTTAGACTTCGTTTATGTACGGATGGATTTTCACCATTATCTCAATTTGGTTCTAAATATTCATCTTGGCCTATTATCGTTACACCTTACAATGTACCTTCTTGGATGTGTATGAAAGCTCCATATATGTTTCTCACTATTGTCGTCCTTGGTCCTGATGATCCGACATAAAGAAACAATGTTTATTTACAACCATTGATTGAAGAGTTGAAAACTCTGTGGTACGAAAGAGTTGAAACATACGACATTTCAAAAAAAGAATTATCGTGTGTTTGTTTCTTTGTTATGGACTATAGTGATTTTTCTGCTTATGAAATGCTTTCAGGTTGGAGTACGGCTGGTCGTGTAACTTGTCCTTATTGCATGGAAGAAATACGAGCATTTTATTTACTGCATGGAAAGAAAATTTTGTGGTTTGATTGTCATCAGTGTTTTCTCCATATTAATCATCATTTTAGAAGAGATGGAAAAACTTTACAGCTAATAAACAAGAGACTATTCAACAACCAATGATTTGGTCAAGCGAAGAAATATATGAACTTGTAAAGGATTATCCAAAGATACATGAAACCGGAGTACAAATTGAAATTTCAAGTAAATCGATGATTCATAATTGGTGCAAACAAGGTATATTTTGGTAGTTTCCTTATTGGAAAGATCTCCTACTTCGTCATAATACTGATGTGAAGCACAATGAGAAAAACGTGTTTGATAATGTGTTTAATACAATTTTGAATGTTAAGGGGAAGACTAAAGATGATTTGAAATCAAGACGTGTTATAGGAGATTGATAGAGTTAGGGGTATGCCCTAGGGGCAATTATGTAATTTGTTACATATATCTAACTCGTTAACCAATCTTGTTCGAAATAAAGGTGTTTTCTTTCTATTATATACTTGATATAATGTGGTTATATTAATGAATCAATTTACTTAAAACTATATTTAATAGAAAATCCATAAATGGTATGTTTTATGATAGTGGTTACAAAGTGTTATAACTGTGAATAATTTATCATAATAAAACAAATATACCATTGTAAATGTTCCCAATCAAGATGCATCGAGACTGGATATCGATGTACCCGTTGATGCTAGAATACATAACGCTCTCCAAATGTTGGGCAGTGTATTACTCATGACTATTGGGGGCACTAAGGGGTTACATACTGATAATTGCTGGATAACTATGGAATAACTCACTCGATATTTTTCTATGGTTTAATATAACTAAGGTCAAGCAGAGAATACTGATGTGACTAATTTACACAGTTCTTTCGACTTGAGAATACTGTTGATCTTTAATGTGAAAGCTCCGCTTTGATTATAGTTAAATCGTGGCACGTCGTCCATCGAACGACTATAGTTGGGTCGAATGGAAGCATTGAAAGTGAAACGCTATTCCAGAGGGGATTCGTCTTCTCGATTATATGAGGTTAATATCATGGTCAACTTAAGTCAACTCAAAGTCAAAGTCTCTAGCCAGAGTATTTCGGTTAATAATAATTGTTATTATTGAACCAAGGACTTTGTGTTTGGAGTATAAAGTTGAATATGGACAATATTGGAATTTTGACCATTACAAAATTCCATAAGTCCTAATGTGATATAGTTTTGACGAAAAGAATTGGTGTAAATAATTGTTACTATTAGGTACCGCTTATAATAAGTAAAATTGGATTTTACCAAAAGATGTATAAGCGATAAATTTGGCCAAAATATCACACCACCTGCAAAGTGATGTGTGAACGTTAATATTCGAATAGTTCGATATTAATCGCTGACTGAATTTACAACTTTGAGTCGCACAACCGTAATGATGAATTCTCTATAAAAACCACATGATTTAATTAATTTATAATATGTTATAAATTGATTAGATTAATTGATATTTTAGAAATATTAATTATTATTTATTTGATGTTTGGAAGTTTTTCGTAATTATTTTAACACACTTATAAAAGTTATATTTGCACGCATTGATATATGTTATCAATGTAATTTAAAGATAATTGCATATAATGATTTATGAAAATTTTATGTCATTTGATGACATGATTTATGGAATGTGACATGATTTGTGGAAATTTTATGTCATTTGATGACATATCACGTGTAAAGAAAGGATTGGAGAGAGAGAAACAATCAAGTGAATAAATTAGGGAGGTTTTAATTAAAGAATGGGAAAATTTTCATTCTTTCAAATAAAACATATTCTCTAATTCATTATGTACATACAATTCATTTTCCTTTGGATTAATTCTTTCTCTCTCTCCCCTCCTAAATTTTCATGGTAGAAACATAAAAAAAGTAAACAATTTTCCAAAATCCTTCAACTCCAAATAAAAAGATCAAATATAATAAAATAAAAGTGGTTCATCCATCTCTTGCAAGGATATGATGTGGATCTTGAAGGTCAGAGGAGATATCATCATTCAAGGTGTGATTTCAAGGCAACATCCTATGGTGATTCAATCGAATCTAAAAGCATTATTCATTGAAGGTGTAAATCAAAGGCAACATCAACAAGGTGTGTTTTAAGGATTGGGTAGCAAGGTAAGTCATTTTCTATATATAGATAGTGATTTTGCAATGTTTGATGAAAAATTAATTTGACTTTCATAATTTATATGATGTATTACTGTCTTGCTTAGTTAAAAAAATATTTATGAAGATTGAATTATTTTTTGAATGATATGATTGAGTTTTCATTTGATATATTAAAATTAAATTTGTTCATGTTTTAAAACAACATTTAAGTGTAGATCTATGTTTTTAAACATTCTAATTAAATTGTAATTCTTCAGATCTGAATGTTTACATGTTCGAATTGATTAGCTGCTTTTCTTTACTTTGTTAAATTGAAACTAAATCTATATATTTTTAAATACAATGTTTTATTTTTGTTCTATGTTTTAACATTTAATTTAAATTCCATTTCTTTAAATCTAGAAATTTACATTTTCATGTTGATTGATTGAATTATATTTAAAGTTAAAAATGAAATTTATATGGAATCAATACAATGTTTCAATTATAGATCTATGTTTTAATCTTTCATAACGAAGTGTAATTTTAGTTTTGAATTTTAATACATGTATGTATGTATGTTTGCATGTATTAATTGCACTTTTTATTGCATTAGATATTTATATGTGAATAAAAGGAATTTTAACAACAAATTCAAGTTTTGAAATTGACTGTAATAACTATCTAATTTATATTCTTAGAAAGCCTTGATTGAATTCCATATAAACATATTTAGATCTACTTATATGTGTTCATATAAAATTTATTTTTCTTTACATATATTGTCATAGTATGAAATCATTTCTCTTTTTTAATTAAGACAATAATGTATACATACAATTCATTGTTTACCTTCCATATTCTTACATTATGGTACCTATTGATTGTCATTAATATGTCGCATTAATTAAGTTTACTAAAAGGGAAGCTGTATCAATCACCCTTGTCATCCCTTATTTATTTCCATTTCAATTCCTATGTAATAGCAATTCAAATTATTCTTGTTTATTTTATGTATACATTTCAATTACCACTGACTATGCACACTCCCTGTAAGTTGCACTTGCACAATATTTACTATGAATATATTTGCAATTCATGTAATATTTAGATTAGTCATTAGTGTTTTTTTATTAATCAATTATTTAATTTATTTAAGAGAAGGAAATGAAAAGCTTCCTTCTCTAACTAAATTTATGATCCTTTATTAATTGAATAATTTAAGAGAAAGGAAATGAAAAGTTTCCTTCTCTAAATAAAGTTATGCCCCCTCATTAATTGAATAAGTTAAGAGAAAGGAAATGAAATATTTCCTTCTCTAAATAAATTTGAAAAGTAAACGTTACGCACAAGTTTGTATATAAGAGTATATTTGATATACCATAAATTACATACACATTAAATTAAAGTGAAACTTTATTTATGAAGTTAAATAAAATATTGATTTTATTTTAAAAAAACTTAAAAACGTTCCAAATGAATTTAGACTTCATAGGCCCATTAAAGATCCAAAATGGTTAAAAAAATTGTAATTCACCAATTTCTTCCGTTGCAGGCTGGCCTAGTTCGTTCACAAGAAATATATAAGCGTCCCGAGCTTCATATCAAGCTAGATGACACTAGAAAACCCAAAGTATGCTATAAGTTAGACAATAACCAAGTTAAAGTTATGTTAAAATGGGTTGAAGGATTAAGATTTCCTGATGAGATTTCTTTTAATCTTCGTAAATGTGTCGATTATAAAAATGGTAAATTGAGTGGGATGAAAAGTCGTGATTGTCATGTAATGATGGAAAATTTGTTACCCGTTGCTTTCAAAGGACTGTTGCCCGTAAAAGTTTGGACGATTATAACTGAACTTAGTTTGTTTTATAAAGAGCTTTGTTCGACTACGTTAAAAGTTGATCGTCTACATAAACTTGAAGTCGAAACCCCTATACTGCTCTTCAAACTAAAGAAAATATTTCGTCTAGGTTTTTTTAATGTAATAGAGCATTTACATATTCATCTTCCATCTGAAGCACGCCTTCGAGGTCCTGTGCAATATGGATGGATGTATCCATTTGAAAGGTATTAGTATTGAGTATGTTAAATATTAGTTTAATTATATATATAATTAAATTTTAATTTGAAATAATTTTTTAATAGTTACTTAAATCATCTAAAGAAAAAAGTTAAACAAAAAGCATGAGTTGAAGGTTCGATTTGCAAATCATATATCGAAGAAGAAGCTTCATTCTTTTTCTCTCATTATTTCAGTGACCATGTGAACTTATCATTTGAAAGTGTTCCACGTAATGATGAAGGCGTTGAACAAGATTCTTCTCAAGAAATGTTATCTATTTTTAGATAACATGGTCGAGCTGCTAGAAAATGTGTGGAACTATGGTTAGACGATAAAGATCACCATGTAGCGCACACATATATTCTTCTTAATTATACTGAAATTGCACCATTGTTAGGTGATATTAATTAATAATTCTTGAGATATTTATTTTAATAATACATGTGTAGATTATAATGCAATATACTATCTATTTCTGCGGTGTTTACGAACCACAACATTCACGCGGCGATCTCAGTTATGAATTCGCTGGTTGGTTTTCGAACTATGTTTATGATTAGAGAAATTGTGTGGTTGATGAAGGATTGAAAAATCTTGCATTAGGATCAAAAATAAATGTCAAGACATATCTAATATTCTTCATGAATAGTTATAAATTCAACACTAAAGAATATGGTGCTGAAAAGTTAACTAACGATACCGGTGTATTTGTTAAAGGTAGTGATGATCCAAATAATCATATAAATGATTTTTATGGCGTGTTAACCCAGATTTTGCAATTGACATATTTCACACGACCCGTGAAGGAATTTTTTTTGTTTAGATTCAATTGGATCAAAAATGTTCCAAATTCTGAAATCAACGTGACAAAGATCATAATCTTATTGAAATAAAATATACCTTATGTTATCATAAGTATGATCTCTTTGTACTAGCTAAACAAGCACTACAAGTTTATTACGCTTCGTATCCATCTCTAAAAGGAGACAAATCAGATTGGTCGATGGTTTTTAAAACAAAAGTAAGATTCATTTGATGGAAAAATATTTCAGATGAACAAGCTTGTCGGCATATATTGAGGAAAACAACGAAATAATAACAACTGATGATCATATGGATTTTGGGCCTCTGAATGATGAATCAAATGTTTTATTAGAAGCATTTGAGACAACAGAGGATAGCAATATAGAGTACGAGACCGAGTTTGAATCAGAGAACGACAAGCACTGATTAATAAAGTACATATTGATCGAAGGTAATTTATGTGAGTATTAATGTTACATTTTTCTCATAAAAAATGATATGTTTTCCCATAATTAAATGGTATGTTCTACCATAATAAAATGATATATCTGTGATAGGTATTATGTCATTTTATTGACATCGGAGTTCTTCCAATTCAGGCTCCCCCTTCTTCTTCTCAGAGAGGGACCGCCATGGAAGATGATGGCAGCGGCCCATCAGAGCAGGCGCGACATCCCATAGCGACGTTACAGCCTAAAGCGATAGGGTAATTTTTAAATTTATTTCACCATCATAAATATTTTATGTATGATATATTGGTCATGATTTATTAAAGGTCTGTATCATATTTAATACAGAGGGTTTGAGCTGGAGCCTTCAGATCTTGTTCTTAGTATTTCCAAGCAAGCTTACATGAGCAGGATGATCGCATGCTGGCCTGGGTGGGATAAAATCTTAGCCCACATCAGAGTGTATCTGGCAAGACTTCCTCGTAAATGTAAAGTTGTATATCATTATATATAGCCACTATACAATTTGCTGACTAAGTATAAATGTATAACTTATATTTTTTCAACGTATAGAGGGCGGTAGATATGCAAGAAGTTGACACTCTCCTTTGTAGAAGCTACTGGATGAGAAAGATGAGGAAGAACCACCATGGCACAATGCCGGGCATAAAAAAAGTGGGGAAGAAGCCTGATAGGATGGGTGCAAGTATGTGGGATGCTTGGGTTGTTCGGTGGAATAGCGATGAGGCGAAGGTTAGTTCACTAATATCTTATTAATTATTTAAATTGAAGTTTCATATACAATCTATCACACTATATATAGAGCATGTATATAATATAACTATAACTTGTTCAATTTAAATGTATAGGCAGAGTCAAATAGAAATCTACAAATAGAAATAAGAATCCAGTCACACATCGCAGTGGTTTTAAGTCATTCCAGCATTACCGTGAAGAGATGGTAAATTTACTAGTTTCGATTATAAATAGTTACTACATTGTATAATTTTGCATATACAATAATAATACATAATAATTATTTTAGGAAGAGAATGCATGGGTCCCGTCTCCTATATGAACGTATTTTCGCATAATAATGCCATCGAGCATCAAAATGAAGATGGCACACTCTCGTACACATGGGCCAATGATAAATCAACCAAAGCCATGTAAGCATATTTCAAGTTATAAGTTATTAATAATCGGTTTAATTAATTAGTTATAAAGAATTAAAATAATATCGTGTATATTTCAATTGTATTTTTATTTTGCATTGCAAGAAAAATTCATGCACAAGAGCAACTGCTTTAGGAAACGGAACGAGATCGGTTGACTACCAACGAGGAGGATGCAATTTTTGAAGTTGTCATGCAACCGGCAACACGGATAGGCGGTATGGCTTTAGCAACCAAGTGGTACATAACAGTATGTTTGGATTTGACTATTTACTAATCCCTCGACTGTAGCAATCTCAAAGTTGTTTAGATTATTCGTCGAAAATTATTTAGGTTATAAATTCAATTTCTTATATAAAAGTTAACTGCACGTCAAAATGTAGTTAGATAATGATATGAATAACTAAGTTTATAAAAGAATGTTAACCCGCCTTTTGTCAAAACTATAAGCAGGCGGATTCAACCTAACTAACTTCATGACTATCGAGGCTGGAATATGATGGATTTGGTTTCGGAGGATGAAGTTTACTTGGATATGTCATTTGGTCAAGAAACGGAGGGGATGCACGGCTCGGTCTAGAAGATATGCGTCGCTCGGCATTTCTTCTCGCTCGGCACAAGTACTTCGTTCGGCCTACACTTCTCGCTTGGCATTTCTTCTCGCTTGGCATTTCTTCTCGTTCGGCATCATAGGTCGTTCGGCATCATAAGTCGCTCGGCATCGTGGGTTGTTCGGCATTAGACGTCGTTTGGCATCGTGGGTCGTTCGGCATTAGACCTCGCTCGGCATCATGGGTTGTTCGGCATTAGACGTCGTTTGGCATCGTGGGTTGTTCGGAATTAGACGCCGCTCGGCATCGTGGGTCGTTCGGCATTAGACGTCGCTCGGCATCATGGGTCACTCGGCATCATGGGTCGTTCGGCATTAGACGTCGCTCGGCATCGTGGGTCGCTCGGCATCGTGAGTCGCTCGGCACCAAGCCTCGTTCGGCATACGAATGTTGTTCGGCATGAACTCCTCGTTCGGCATGGCAACCTCACTCGGCATTCTCTGTTTGGACCAACCTCGTTCGGCATGCGTGGGTCGGCATAGCATCTATTAATCTTATATATCACACTGTCATAGCGGGTGCTAAGCATTAGACATAAATCTCTTATTAGATCATGTATTACAGGCTAGGAGCAAGTAGAGAAAGTACCAAAAAGCTCAAGATAAAGAAGAGATTCAGAAGCTGAGGGCCTTGATTGTAGAGTTGGAGAAGCGAGACCGTCGTCATGCCGTGGAGACGTCGCAGTTGGACGAGTGCTCAGCTGCGTATATGCAGCAGCGTGGGGCGTTTCCTTCGTCGGGTGGTTTCAGAGGCGATGTTGAGGCTTGATAGGTATGTTTTTTTTGTTTCTGTTTGGATATTGTACATATATGCACTTAGAGATGGTGAGAATGATGTATTTTGTTATGTTTGATACATATTGAGGAGATGTTAGATGATGTGTTGGTTTGTTTTGACACGATTGATACATTTTGAGATGTTGGATGTTGATTATGTGCATGTTGGTTGAATGTTTTGTCGTATGGTGGATTGTTTGAGTTTTATTTGTTGTAAATAGTGATGTTTTGTAGTATTGATGTTTTATATGGTATTTGGGCTTATATATATATATATATATGATTTATATATGTGAATTTGATCTACGATATATATTGATATGTATGTGTTTCATAGGAGACGAATGGTAGCACAAATTAAGAAAAATACAGGCCAAATTTCCAACGGCTACCGACAACCTATTGGTCAGCAATATCCAATTGCTATCGAGCTTACTGGCAAAAATTGATCGGCGACGGTTTCAGACGACTAAAGAATAAAGGTTTCCAACGGCTTCCAACACACGTAAGTTTGAACCATAAATAGCCACTGTAACATCCCACTATTTTGGACCATTCAAATAGACAATAAATCCTCACATGTCGGACTTGAATACTTCAAAACAGTGGATTGTTAAGAAAATTTGGAGCAAATAAAATCAAACACAGAATCACAGACGCAGAATATCAGAATAACTCGCAGCGGAAATAAAATACCATAGTAGTTCATGAAGCTACTACATAAATAATCTCAAAAAAGATACAAAATATCATAGTCTGAAAAGCAAATACAACAGAAGTCTGAATACATAAGTCACTAATACATAAACACAGCTGAATAGGAAATAACCGAAATGGAAATGGACGACAGACAGATACATAAGCTCCAGCAAATCTCTAGCTCCAGAAGGTGAATCAGAGCTGTGATACTTAGGCTAACCCGAGCGTAAAGCAAAACGCAAAACACTCGAGTCAGGACATACATACTTATACAATGTAAACCAACTCAAGTGAACTGTAATAGAAATGCACAAGTAACTTAAAGGATGCCTGGGATCGCCCATCCTTTAAGGATCCGTTAAACCATCTACTATGTAGTAATGAACGCTATCATAGTAATGTCTAAAGTAAAGCAAACTATGCAAAATAATAGTGTTAATCTGACTGGGGTAGCATAAAGCTGCAGCAATTGCCCACCTCTAGCCACACTTTATAACATCCAACCGTTATTATAACCCGTGGTTATAAATTTCAAAATGGTTTATATTTCAAATCAAAACATCATTTCCACTTCAAAACCAAATCAAGATGATATCATTTCTATTTCAAATATATATATATATATATATATATATATATATATATATATATATTCATTTCTAAAAATCAAAGCACTTTCAAAGTTATAACACTTCGAAACCAAAACACTTGAAATTGCTCCACTTTACAAATGTTGTATTTAGAAAATCCACAATACCTTGAAAATGTGATATTTAGAAATTACAACACTTTAAAAATGTAACCCTTATATAATAGCATTTTGAAAATGTTACATTTTAGAAATAGTAGCACTTTTTTAAACATAACCTTAAAATGATAGCATTTTACAAATGCTACAAATTCTATTACATTTCTACTATAACATATTTAAAACACCATATCTTATAATTTATCATGCCTTTTTATAAAATCAAATTTTACTTCACAAAATCATTTATTTAGATATCAATTAAACTATGATTTAGTTAAATAAATTTTATTACGACATATCCATTTTTCCAAAGTTGTATCATTTCTAAGTTCATCCATTCAATTATAACAATTTCAAAACATTGTATCTTAGCATTCGAAAATGTTGCCTTATTCAAAACAGTAGCACTCAGAAAATGCTGTTGTACATATAGTGGTAATTTGAAAAACAATGCAGTTCAGAAACAGTAGCACTTATGAACCGTTACTGTAGAAACGGTGTAAATTTGAAAAACCAATACATTTCAGAAACAGTACCACTTACAGAACGTTACTGTAAGTATAACGTTAATTTGAAAAACACTACATTAAAACCACAGCATTTTTGAAACGCTACAATTACTGTTATAAGTTTATTATAACAATTTAAAACAATATATTTTCAACTTTTTCTCATTTTTAACTTATCAAACTTTTTCCACTTTTCAAAATTATTTATTTGGATATTACTTAACTTATAATTTTTAATAAAATAACATTCTATAATTAAATTATGATTCATTTATTAAGTCAAATTTACATTATAATTTGCTTAACTTTCATTTTAACAAACAAATCTTAATATTTCTTTCTTTTAAAAATATCCATTTCATAACTAAAATATTTTAATTACTAAGTTAAGTTTAAAATTAGATTTTTAATCAAATTTTCAATTATTAAGTTAAATCAAATTTTAAATTTCAATTTAAACCATTTATCAACTTATAAAATTTTAACTTTTAGAAAATCACTATTTAAATCATTTAAATCCAATTTAAGTTGAAAATCCATATTTTTAAAATTTAAAATACTTAATAATTTTAGAAAAATCATTTTAAAATTTAACCACGGGTCGGTATAATATTTTCTAACCTAGGTCAAGTGATACGGATAATATATCGATTCAATCCGTAATAAATTAAAATTCCGGGTTTTATCATTTCCAACCCGCAATCCCAAGTCAAATAAAAATCGCTCGTGCCTATCATTTCAGCTCGTAATGACTTTTTCCTATTCTAAAGTCCGTTCAGGTATGTATCATTTCAACCCATAGTGATTCTATACTAAAAAGGAACTTGCAGTGTGAGAAACAAAAAAAATAAACAGTAAAACATATCATATGATGTTAGGTGATGCAACAGGTATATAATCAGGTAATATCATCATATAATGTCAGATAACAGGCAGATGTGAGCATATAACATAGCATATCAACTACTACAATTCAAGTGACATTGTTTCACATTTATATAAGTACGATTTGTCGAGAGTGATAAACTCACCTTTGAAAGCTAGAGACGACAATTCGAGACACACGAACAAACTTCGCAAAGCACGACAAAGCACGAATATATTTGAGTGGATGAAGAGCCAAGATCCAAGTCTTGTAAACAACAAATATACAACATATCTAAGTATATGATTGTACAAAAGAATTTAGACTTAAACAAAATCAAAATATGAACAAAGTGAAGCAAGAGGACTTAACCAACTCAAGTGGGCTCGGCCACATCACCATTGGGCTTGACCATCATCACAAATGGCTCGGCCATGACTAGATCTGAAGCAAGCATGCTCGGCTATGGTCAGCAAATAGAAGGCAAAGCAATGGGAGGTGAAGAGGTAGGAGTTCATGAATACAAAGAGGCAAGGTAGGTGAATGGCCATGGGTTCAAGTGCATTGGGTTCGGCCTTAGGCTAAAGGTCTCGGCCTGGGTTCAAGCATGGTCAGGTCAGATCAGAAGTGGCGGCCAGTGGTCATGTCAGGTCATGTCGTGGCTGGAGGAGGAGGCATAGGTGGTGGTGGCAGAGACTACAAGGAGGAAAGGTGGTGATTGTAGGAGTTCGGCTAGGGGTTTATGCATGTTTGGTGATGGCTTTTGGTCAGGCAGGTCACGACAATGGTAGGGGGTGGTCATCAGGTGGTGCTGGCCGATCAGGTGATGGTGGAGGAGGAGGTGATGGTCGGCAAGGGGTTGCTGAATGGTGGGGCTGAACTTTGCTTGCAAATAAAAGAAGAAGAAAAAGGAAAGAGAAGGAGAAGGAGGAAAACTTACTGCAAATTTTTCTCTCAGTAATGCAAATGAGGAATGAAAAGGAGGAAGTTTGTTTTGTACGTGAATAGAGAAAGACGTGAGAAGGTGAGGAGTTTGTACGTGAATAAGAAAGTGAGAAGTGTTTGTACGGCTAGGAAGTGGAAAAGCTAGGAAATGGAAAAGGCACCAATTAAAACCAATAACTCAAGTCCTTTGAATTTCCTAAGCCCATTATCACAAGCCCATTTCAAACAAGTTCAACACACCAAAATAAAAGATGGAGAATAAAATAGAAAAATGAACAATGAAAATACAGAGAAAAATTGCGTGTACAACGCTGAAATTTATCAGTTTTTAAAAAGTATAAAACCAAATTTGACGAGACGAAAAGCAGGACGCATATCAGAAACAAATACAGCTTTAAAGAAAAAGATTAGAAATTTAAAATTTTCAACTGAAAGTCAAAGTTTGACCAAAGTTGACCAAAATATAAAATTTTCAGAAAATCATTATTTTATTATATTTGGAAAATAAAATATAAACAAAATCCAAAATTATATTGAAAAATCTCAAAATTCAATTTAAAAATGATTTAAAAATCAAAGTTTCAAATAACTTAAATTTAAAATATTTGTTAAAATTTTTGGGTTGTTACAGCCACCGTACATTACGACCGTCGTAAAGCCATCGAAATTTGATGTTGGTAGTCATCGCAAAGCCATCGACGAAGCTGTCAGAAAGTTTTTGAAAGCACTGTTTGGTGACGGCTTTATTCTCGACGGCTTTTTCCGATGACTTTCGTCGACTTTCGACGACCACCGATGGGTTTTAGCTGTCGGAATATGAATCATCCCGAGGAGGAAGTTTTTTTGTTTAGATGCAATTGGTTCAGCAACGTTCCAATTTTTGGAATCAACATGCACAAAGACCATAATCTTATTGAAATAAAGCATACCTCACGTTATCATAAGTACGATCCTTTTGTTATAGCCAAACAAGCGCTACAAGTTTATTAAGCTTTGTATCCATCTCTAAAAAGAGATAAAGCAGATTGGTCGGTAGTTTTTAAAACAAAAGCAAGATTTACGTTTGATGGAAAGAATATTCCAAACAAACAAGCTTATCAGGTAGATGTTGAGGGAAATAGTGAAATAATAATAACCGGCGATCATACTGATTTTAGGCCTCTAAACAATGAATTAAATGTTTTAGTAGAAGCATTTGAGACTACCAAGGAAAACATTAGAGACTACGAGACCGAGTCTGAATCAGAGAACCACGAGGACTGACTAATAATGTACATTTTGATAGAAGGCAATTTATGTGATTATAAATGTTACATTTTTCTAATAAAAAATGATATATTTTCTCATAACTAAATGATATGTTCTACCATAATAAAACGATATGTCTGTGACATGTATTATGTTGTTTTTCCGACGTCTGAGTTCTTCCCATTCATGTTCCCTTTCTTTTTTCTCAAAAAGGGACTACCGCGGGAGGTGATGGCAGCGGCCTATCAAAGCAGGTGTAGCGTCCCATAGTGACGTTACAGCCTTAAGCGAAAGGGTAAGCATTAAATTTATTTCACCATCATAAATATTTTGTACATGATATATTAGTCATGATTTATAAAAGGTCAGACTCATATTTAACACAGAGGGTTTGAGCTAAAGCCTTCAGAGCTTGTTCTCGGTATTTCCAAGCAAGCTTACATGAGCAGGACGATCGCACGCTGGCCTAGGTGGGATAAAACCTCAGCCCACATCATAGAGTATATCTGGCAGGATTTTCTCGTAAGTGTAAATTTGAATATCATTATATATATAACAACTATACAATTTGCTGACTAAGTATAAATGTATAACTTATATATTTTCAACGTGCAGGGGTACTAGATTTGCAAAAAGTTGACACTCCCCTTTGCAGAAACTACCGGGTGAGAAAGATAAGGAAGAAATACCATGACACAATGTCAAACATAAAAAAAGCGTAGAAGAAGCCTGATTGGATGGGTGCAACCGTGTGGGAAGCTTGTGTTGTTTGGTGGAATAGCGATGAGGCGAAGGTAAGTTTAATAATCTCTTATTAATTATTTAAATTGAAGTTTCATATACAATCTATCACATTATATATAGAGCATATATATAATATCACTTTAACTTGTTCAAGTTAAATGTATAAGCAGAGTCAAATAAAAACTCTGCAAATAGAAATAAGAATCCAGTCACATATTGCGATGGTTTTATGCCATTCCAGCGTTACCATGAAGAACTGTTAAATTTACTAATTTCGATTATAAACAGTTACTAAATTATATAATTTTGCATATACAATAATAATACATAAGAATTATTTCATGAAATAGAGTGTATGGGTCATGTCTCCTACATAGGCGTATTTGCTCATACTCGTGCCATCGAGCATCAAAATGAAAATGGCACACTCTCGTACACATGGGCCAACGATAAATCGACCAAAGCATATGTAAGCATATTTCAAGTTATAAGTTATTAATAATCATTTTAATTAATTAGTTATAAAGAATTAAAATAATGTAGTGTAAATTTCAATCGTATTTTTATTTTGCATTGCAGGAAAATTTATGCAACAATGAGAGTAACTACTTCAGGAAATGGGACGAGATCAGTTGACTACCGACGAGGAGGATGTAAGTTTTGATGCTGTCATGGAACCAGCAATGCAAAATAGGCGCTATGGCTTTGGCAACCAAGAGGTATTGAACAATATACTTGGATTTGACTATTTACTAATTTCTCAATTGTAGCGAACTTGAAATCGTTTAGATTATTCGTCAAAAATTGTTTAGATTATAAATTCATTTTATCGTATAAAAGTTAACCACACATCAAAATGTAATTAGATAACTAAGTTTATAAAAGAATAACTAAGTTTATTAAAAAATATAGTTAAGTTTTATACAAATTTAACCTAAGTTGCTTAAAAGTTTACAAAAATTAACTATTTTTTTATAAGATTTGACTAAATTAACTAAGTTAACTAAGTTTAATAAAAATTAAATAATTTCCTGAAATTTTACTAAAAGTTATAAAACATAAACAAATTTATAAAAATTATCCGAGTTATATAAAAATTTAACTAAGTTAACCAAGTTTTTATAAAAATGAAATAAATTTATAAAAATTAACTATGTTTTACAAAAATTACCTAAACTTATAAAAATTAACCTAATTTATAAAACTTAACTAATTTTTATATAATTTAAGCAAGTTTTATAAAAATTAAATAAGTTTATAACAGTAACTAAATTAATAAAAAATAATTAAGTTTTTAAAGAAATGACTTAGTTTGTACAAATAATTAAGTTAATAAAATTTAGTTTTTAAATAAATAACTTAGTTTGTAACAATAACTTAGAATATCAAGATGCAATTGCTTATCAATTCGGTTTCTCTTCAATATATATATATATATATATATATATATACATGTACAAACACTGGATCGAGAAGACAACCCAACCATTCTCAGTTTAATCAAACCAAATAAGGTAATAATGTCTTTGAATCCCAACGTTGTTCCATTTCATACTGTTATAGCGTCTTTATATTTATATATATCACACTGTTATTACATCAGCATGGGGCGTTTCCTTCGTCGGGTGGTTTGGGGAGCGATGATGAGGCTTGATAAGTATGATTTTTGTGTTTGTGTTTGGATATTTATATATATGCACTTGGAGATGGTGAGGATGATGTATTTTGGTATGTTTGATACATTTTGAAGAGATGTTGGATAATGTGTTGGTTTGTTTTGACACGATTGATACATTTTGAGATGTTGGATGTTGATTATGTGTATGTTGGTTGAATGTTTTGTTGTATGATGGATTTTTTGAGTTTTATTTGTTGTAAATAGTGACGTTTTTTAGTATTGATGTTTATATGTGGTTTGGGCTTTTATATATGATTTATATGTGTGAATTTGATTTGCGATATATATTGATATGTATGTGTTGTATAGGAGACGAATGGCAGCATAAATTAAAAAATTAGCCTAGATTTCTGACGGCTTCCTACGGCTACCGATGACCTATTAGTCAGTAATATCCAACGGCTATCGACGGCTTATTGGCAAAAATTGATCGAGGGCTTGTAACAGTGCAACGGTTTCCGACGGCTTCCGATACACGCAAAGGTGAACCACGAATAGCCACGTGTACATGATGACCATCGGAAAGCCGTCGTAGTTTGCCGTTGGTAGCCATCGCAAAGCCATCGACGTAGCCATCTAAAATCCATCAAAAGCACTATTTGGTGACAACTTTATTCTCGATGGCTTTTTCTGATGGCTTTCGTCGGCTTCCGATGGCCGCCGATAGATTTCAACCGTTGAAAATTATGCACTTTCTTGTAGTGATGATTCAATTTATCTTCTTATTTTATTGAGCTTTAATCATGGCTATATATAGCCTTATAGTACAAGCACAGAGAGTTTGAGTTTAAAAATGCAAAACCATTTCAAACTGTTTAGTAAAAAAAGGAAAGAGTAAATAAAGGAGACTGAAAGGCTTGACAAAGTCTTGTTAGCTGACTTTGTATTCACTGTTGATACTCTCTTTCTAGTTAAGAAACTTGACGGTCAACTTGTCCCGAAGAAAAGCATGGCATTGAGTACTCAATCCTTTAGTTAGTATACCTGCAAGTTGGTCTTTAGTAGATATGAAACGAACATCTAATTGCTTGCGCGCTACTCTTTCATGCACAAAATGATAATCAACCTCGATATGTTTGGTGCGAGAGTGACACCGGATTGACGGTGAGATATGTTGCTCCCAGATTATCACACCATATTGTTGGAATATTAGTGTAAACACCAAGTTCTTGAAGAGAAGATTCAATCCATATGAGTTCTGCTGTAGTTGTAGCTAAAGCATGATACTCGCTCTCTGTACTAGATTTAGACACGGTAGCTTGCATGCACTCTAAGTTATAAGGTTGCTGCTAAAAAATATACAAAATCCACTGGTGGATCGATGAAAGTCGGGATAGCCAGCCCAATCGACATCGAAGTATGCACATAAATTTAGTGTTGAAGCAACTCTTAAGGAAAGCCCAAATTCAGTAGTGCCTTTAAGAGATCGTATGATTCTTTTGACAACATCCCAATGATCTTCCCGTAGATCTTGCATAAATTGGCATACACGGCTAACAGCAAATGATATATCAGGACGAGTAAATATAAGATATTGTAACACACCAACAACACTACGATATAGCGTAGGATCAATGACTTGTTTACCACCATGAATCGATAGCTTGTTCGTCGTATCAAGTGGACTTGAGACTGGACGAGCACCAACCGTCTTGGTACGTTTTAATACATCATTGATATACTTTCTTTGAGATAAAAACAAACCAATAGCGGTCTGTCCAGCCTCAATACCAAGGAAATACTTCAAAGGTCCAAGATCCATGATTGCAAAAGAAGAGTTCAATGATTTAATAAGTGAACGAATACATGGATCGGAGAAGCCTTTGACAATGATGTCATCAACATACGCAAAAACATAAATGGTAAAATTGGTATCATGTTTAATAAACAAGGAGCAATATGCATGGGAAATTTGAAAGCCGAAATTAAGAAGATAAGAGCTAAGTTGGTGATATTATGCTCATGGTACTTGCTTGAGGCCATAAAATGACTTATGTAGCCAACAAACAAAGAACGTATGTTGCTTGTCAACAAATCTAGGTGGTTAATGCATATAAACCTCTTCTTGAACAAAACCATGAAGGTATGCATTTTGAACATCAAGTTGCCGAATCGGCCATCCTTTAGAGAGAGCAATAGCGAGCACTGTATGTATGGTGCTAAATTTGACAACTGTACTAAAAGTTTCCTTGAAGTCAATGCCTAGTTGTTGATGAAACCCTTTAGCCACCAATCGAGCTTTATAACGATCAAAAGAACCACCCGCTTTTCTTTTGATTCGATATGTCCATTTGCAGCCCACGATATCAATTCCCTATTTTGGAGGAACTAGTGTCCATGTTCCATTGTGAAGTAGTGCATTGATTTCAACGTCCATAGCTTGCCTCCATTCTTTATGTTTGAGAGCTTGAGTGTAACAGCTTGGTTCTTGGAGATGAAGATTAGGCATTGGGTGTTCGGGTAAATCTTAGACTGGAATATGCCATCTTTCGAACGTGTCTGCATCGGGTGTGTTGGCACTACATCTGCTATTGGAGTTCGTGCAGGTTGTGAAGATTCAGTTTGTACTGATGAAGGATCCAATGGAGATGTTCTATGTGCTGGTGATATTGAGGTAGTTGAAGCATGCGAATTTAGTTCTAGAGAAAACACTCCTGCAGACATATTCGAAGAAGGAGGCGAACTTGGAAAACTTATAACAAAAGAAGTAGGAACTAGTGGCGGTATAGGCATCGAAGGAGGATTGGAGATGATCAGAATATTAGTGGATCTGAAGGTGCCATCACAGGGTGTATTAACAGTTTCTGCAAAAGGGAATATGTTCTCTACAAAAGACACATGTCGTGAGATGTATAAACAATTCTTGGGGATGTGAAAGCAAAGATAACCCTTGTATGTTGAATGATATCCAATAAATACACAAGGTAATGACCTAGGTGCTAGTTTGTGTTCAGCATATGGTTTTAAATGAGGGTAGTACAGACAACCAAAGACTTGCAACATGCTGTAGTTGGGAATTGTATCAAACAACACAAGGATAGGTGATTTATTTTTTGTAACAGGAGAGGGCAATCTATTTAGTAAATAACATGCGGCTTGAAAAGCTTCAACCCAAAATCGTCCGGGGAGGCTAGATTGAGAGAGAAGGGAATGCCAATTTCTCGAATGTGTTGATGACGCCTCTCAGCTAGTCGATTTTGTTCGGTGGTGTGTGGACAAGAGAATCCATGATAAACACCATTTTCTAAAATAAATGTTGTGAATTTTTAATATTCAATACCATTATCACATTGAAAAACTTTTATTTTTGTGTTGAGTAAGTTTTCAATCTTATTTTTGAAATTGATAAATACCGTCAATGCTTCAGATTTTTGATGTAAAGGAAATATCCAAACAAAACGACTGAATACATCCATTAATAGTAAATAATAACGGAACCCATTTTAGATATGATAGGTGAAGGTCCCCATAAATCAGAAACTATCAAATGCAAAGGAGATGAATAAGTAGTTAAACTATCATAGAATGGAAGTTTTCGACTTTTATTGACATAACATGAATTGCAACAAGTGATTTTATTACTGCACTGGAAGGGAAAAATTAGAAACAATATGTCTCATAATTCTAAACATACAATGTCCTAATCATTGATGCACCAAACATCCAGCCAACACTTATTCGACAAAAAGGCCAAAGAAACAGAATTAGAAAAATCATGAGCATTGGTGAAATAGTAGAAGCCATCTTTAATCAGCCCTTGCAATATTGTTTTCCCCGTACGATGATCCTTTACAAGAAAATAAGTAGGATGAAATCCAGAAAAAATGTTATTTTCGGCAGAGAATTGAGAAATAGAAAGTAAGTTTGCTTTAAGCGAAAGAATATAATGAACTGGACTCATAATAAAGGTATAAGAGTTTGAACGGTAGATAGTCTTACCAATATTAGTTATAAGAAGGCTTGAACCATTACCTACATGAACTTGGTCGGGTCCATCATAAAGGCTGTGAATATGCAGATTTTGAAGATCCCAGGTTACATGAGTAGAGACGCCACTATCCGGTATCCACTGACCACCATGAAGGGTACTTGAGTGAAGAACATAGGCTGTATTTGAGTGTGGTTGTTGTGTAGGGTTTTGACTTCGTTGTGGAGGTCTATAGTCTTGAGCAGTGAACGTTTTGATCAAACCGATGCCAACATCGTTGAGCTGTGTGGTTTCTTTTACTACATATTTGACATAGTCCTTGTAATGAAATATTAGGTTGATGATTTACATTTGATCGACCGCCATTAGCACTCTGCCTTGACCGAAGTGACCACCACATCCATGAGATAATTGATTGGTGGCGGCTATGTTAATAGCAGGTTGAGGGGAAAGTGAAGCTTGATGTGCTTGAATGCGCATTTCAAAGGCTTGGAGATGTGCTTGATAATCATCCATGGAGTAAGAAATATCATCAGTAGTGGCAGATAAGGTGGTTACTATTGGATCATAAGTTTGATTCTAAGCCCATGAGAATGAGTTGTTGAAACGTCGGATATGTTATCTCACTTGTTCGGAGGCAATGAGGTGATCAGCTCTGGAACGAGCATGAACCAAATATTCAACCATTGTCTTGTCTCCTTTGCGCATATGTCGTAGCTCGTTTTGGAGCTGCATGGTACGTGCTTGAGATTTGGATGCACATAGTTTTACTATGGCTGTCCAAACTTCTTGTTAAGTCTCATATCGAGCAACACCAACTAGGATAAGTTCAGATAGAGAGGAAAGAAACCAACTGAGTAGGACTTGGTCTTGTTGTTGCCAAGCATACTCTGGATCAGAGGAACCGTCGTCTTTGGTGGTGGACGTGGGACATAGATAGCTGCCGTCAACGTACTTCATCAGTTTATAGCCACAGAGAAGAGGGAGGAACTGAGCATGCCAAAGCATATAGTTTGTGACATCAAGCTTCACTGAAACAATATGGTGGATGTTAGTGTTGGAGATGCAAGAAAGGGAGGAGGTGAGGAAGGAGATATTGACTTTTTTAATTAAGGTATCGTTGTTGCACCGATGCCATAAAGACAATATGCTTTAATCTCTCTTCTTATTTTATTGAGCTTTAATCATGGTTATATATAGCCTTACAGTACAGGCACAGAGAGTTTGAATTTAAAAACACAAAACCATTTCAAACTGTTAAGTAAAAAAATGAAATCTAGAGTAAATAAAGGAGATTGAAAGGCTTGACAAAGTATTGTTAGTTGACTTTGTATTTGCTGTTGATAAAAACAACACTCTTCAAGTACTGTCGGAAAAGCTGCATCACTTTTTTATTCATTGCATGCTTCCCTTCATTCTCTTTTATGTTCTTTGAAGGATATAGAGAAATTCATTAGTACATTTTCTTTATGACTTCCAAATTCCTTGATTCATTCCATTTGATTTCTCCATGTCTATGAATAAAGTTATCTTCGATTTCATGCTAATTCTTAAAGATGTTTGAGTGGGTCGAATAGCACCTGTTATGTTTCCCAAAATTATTACATAATTCGTGTTCAAATTGTGATACTAAATCACGTAAATAAAAAAAAGAAGACGATAAAATATACAAAGAAGAAAAGAATAAATTTTGGCTTTTCAAAAAATTAATAATGTATATATTGATGTACATAATTAAAAAGAAGATTTCACTCTCTTTAATTGGATGCAACGGTTTATTTGTTGTCTTGGTGACTTAAACAGCAAGTATTGTTTGTTATACATACAATCTTCATTTTTATTAATCAGATTGCAAAAAAAATGTGTAATATTTAGGGTTTCTCTCTTCTTTAATCTTTTTTTTCCAAACACTAAGAAATTATTGTCAAAAAGATAAAGTCTTCGTTCTCAACCATGTTATTGGTTTTATTTTGTGTTTTGTTTACTTTTATTTGATATATTAGTCGTAAACAATTATTTTTTAGAATTAATAAAGAATGTGATTGTGTAGAATCTTGTGTTGGTTTTTATAATTGGTTTGTGTATCTAAAATTGTCATCGCCATTAATTTGGATTTCGAATATTATTTTCTATCTAAAATTATTTTTTGTGACTTGAGTGATACAAAATCTTGAGAAAAACTTTTGCAACACAACTTTTCTTTGTTACGTTTCACACAATCAAACCCTAATAAATTGGTATCAAAGCAAGATCATCACAAAGTTTAAAGGAGTTTTGGATATATATTTTTTTAAATATGGTGAGATGTCGAATATGATTTCTCGAAAAAATTTCTTTTAAATGAAAACAATTGGGGTATTTGAAAAACTAAAATGGAGATTGTTTTATACCTCAATGATCTTTATACGCTGATTGAAGGTGATTGTAACAACCCACCTTTTTGGACGTTTCAAATCGACAACAAACCACACATGTCAGGCTCAAACCATTCAAAAGGGAGGATTGTTAATGGGGTAAATAAGAAAAAAAGAAAACAAAACACAGAATCTCGCAGCGGAATAAAAAAATATAATAATCAAATAAACAGTTCATGAAGCTTTTTACAAATAACATTTGATTACACTTTTACAATTCAAATCAGAGTTATACATACATCAGAAATAAAAAAATAATGCAGCAGAACACAGAATGTAGTGAAATAATAAATAGCAATAATATACTGAATCTTCGTCTTCGTCCTCCAGAAATAAGTGTCTTCGCTAAACTGAAATACTCGGTCTGACCCGAGCGTAAAGTTAAACAAGAACACTCGAGTCAGGACTAACATTCTTATTTAAGTAAGTCAACTCAAGTGAAATGTACAGATAACTCAATAAGTGAAATGCTTAGGTTTAAATAAACATCATCTTTCACACTATAATTTAGTTCAGTTCAAATACCGACTTTATGTTCGTTTCCAATCGATTCATTATTAAATCCAACTTCAGATTTCAATTTTTCACTTAAAGCTATTAAGTTATAATCAAACAACAAGTTTAAATCTAAAAAATCCAATTAAAACTTTCATTAAATCAATTAAATTTCATTTTCATAATTTCAAGTTCAAACATAAATTTAAACTTACAATATTCCAATTTTATTTCTAAATCAATTTATTTAAACCCAAAGTGGTTTTATATCGGGTATGTATCATTTCAATCCAAAGTGATTTTGCTAACTATCATGGAACTTGGAGTGTGAGAACAATAACAACATAAATAACATAACATGTCAATTACCAACATGCGTGCATAATTAACAATTTAATATATACACATGCATAACTAACATATCACATGTGTCACATATCGTAAACAACATAAGTGAATATTTCAAATTCTACAATAACATATAAATATATAACATGACATATATACAAGGAGCTTGCAAGGTGATTTACAATAAATTAACATGGCATATCATTTTTCACAAACAGAACACATTATTTCCACATAGCATATGTGGCATGTTATTAACATAGCATGTGCAACATATGATTTTATTAACTAACACATTTGTTTCAACATAGCATATGTGATGTATTTCAACAAGGCATATACAAATATTTTTCTAACATAACACATTTTTTTACATATCATATGTGATGTATTTCAACATGGCATATAAAATATATTTTTCTAACATAACACTTTTTTTTTACATATCATATGTGATGTATTCACATACATATGTGACAATTAATCAAATCAACATAACATACTACTTGTGACATATAAAACAACATGTGCATGTGAATATCATAACACAAATTCAAGGGAACATAACAACATATATCACATATTCATATCTAAAGCAAACATTTCTTATAACATTTCGATGTTTATTTACCTAACAATAAAAATGTTAATCGTGAGTGATTGCTCACCTTTCGAGGTTAGAGAGTTTTTGACAACACAAATATGTAGATCCTAGTTGAAATCCAAACACGACAAGCTAACCAATCTTATCCATAGCAACAATCTAATAGAAAAGCAAAGCACGACAATGCAAATCGAACAGATTGAGTTTTCTTCTTCTTTTTTTAGAGAGATGAAGCAAGGGGGATTTGTGGATTTAGAAATTTTGGAGTTTATGTAGTTTTGAGGATGGAGGAAGTGTGAGCAGAAAGCTTCAGATAGAAGAATGAGAAACAATCTGTACGTACTTTGGTTTTGTTCTCTAGTGGGAAATTGAAAAGTCAACAGGTTGGAAAGTGGGAAGGTGATAAAAGAATACAAAAATAAAGTATGCTTTTCAAAGAAACGACGTGGTTATGTGTTTAATAAATATAAACATGAACAGGCTAGCATGAATGATGCACGTGCATTAAATCTCAATTGTTAATGGACGAATTAGTGCAGGCAGAAGTTATGAAAAAGAGTGAATACTAAAAGTTGTAACGTGTAAAAATAAATGCTTAGATGCAAATACAAGAGGTATATAAGAATTAGGTCGAATAAAAGTGGGTGAGAGAATGTATAGCTAACAATAAGAATGGAAAATGAATATATAGAGAATAAATGGAAGTTTTATGAAATAAAGAGAGAGGTTTTTTTTAATATGAATAGCTGAAATGTGAGAGTAAACAAGGCAGAAAAATATGAATGAGATAGTAGTTAGAAAAAGCAATAGAATATGAAACGTGCATGAATATGAATTCATGATGAACATCACCTTTCATACTTCAAAAGGAATTTATTGTCACATTAATTCAATATGGAAATATTTTTCAATTCAATTAATTTCTTTAACTCCAAATCAACTCAGCTTTACACCCATCTAAAAGTTTTATTAACATACAGTAAATAAAATTTGAACACACCAATTAAAGTAACGATGACCACCGCTACATAAAATAAAAGGAGAACCATGATTCCAAATTCCAATTCAAAATCGGCGTTTTTCTCAGCGCACAATCATGAACATAAAATATTTAATTTATTCTAAATTTTACGATTAGCATTAAAATCACTTCTATACTGCCAAAGATTACTATTCAACGACCGTAAAATATTGCTTCAAAATTCAATTTTTTTCTTTTTATAAAATTACACCTACTTTAAAAACAACAACGTTTATTTTGTTTTCATTAAAACATACTTTTTTTTAACAATAACGTGCATTTCTTTCGTTAAATCCATTAATTACAATTAATGGTTTTTTTTCCTCTTTAATATTGAAAGATTCCAAATCGACATAGTTTTAATTAGTTTCAAAATTACACTTTAAAGCGGATCCTGTACATTTCATTCATTAAACGTCCTTAAGTTCAATTAAATTATCTTTCCCTTTTATTGAAAGATTTCAAATTAAATCCACGGCAATAAATTTCAACATTAAAATTTAAAACGGAAAATAATTAATGGATAGATAATAAAAACAATTGAATTCTTTTTACAGTAACTTAAATACATTTGTAGAATTGTTGTTTACACATAAGATAATTAAAACAACTGAAGTCTTTTTACAATAACTTAAATACATTTATAGAACCATTGTTTACACATAAGAGTTATAAATTAACTTGCTTAAATAGATTATTTTCTTACTCTTGTAATCCATCTGTATGCTAAAACATAGTTCAAATATACATATATTTCTTCCTTTAAATCAATTATTCTATTCTTTATTTTAATGAAATTAAGACTACATTCACAAATGAAACATTCATTTCATTTGATATAAATGTTATTTTCATTAAATCAACTTTCCTTATATTTTCATAAAACATAAGCTACGTTTAATTACACGTATTAATTTACAATTTGGTGTGCTCTCTACCATTAATTGAAATTATTCAATTACATTAATTTCATTTGTTTACAAAGGTGAATTTAAAATGAACAAAATAAATGTAATGAGAAATAGAACAATTATTTCCTATCTAATAGTAATTTAAACATAATTACACACTATTAGATACAAACAGAAATTATACATTTCTTACCAAATAATAGTTTCTCGTCTCTGCAATCAATCTTTCAGCTACCAAACATTTCAAATACATAAACATATGATTTCTTATTTAATAAAGAAACATTTATTATTCTTCATTAACATTTATTATTCCAATCAATTGGAAATTTACATTCAGACAATTGTTAATTTCACTCAAACCAACGCTATTAAAATACACACTGGCATTTGTTATCAACCTTACATTATTGCAAACATGTTTCATTAATAGAATTTTTACTTAAGCTCATAACTTGGATTATAATTAAATTTGTATCGGTAAAATCTTACAAAAAAATTCCTAACAATTTTATTCAAAAATCTTATTTAATTTAATATTTTTAAATGTTTAAAAATACGGGTCGTTACAATCTCCCCCACTCAAAAATTTTCGTCCCCGAAAAGAAACAAGAAGGAATTCAAAAATTTGTTATATTTTATTTAAAATAGTCAATTTATTTATCCGAAAACATACCTATTTGTCGGGCAAACAAACTTTATTTATGAAACCAAAAGCAGTAGCTGTTGCTTCTATAACCTGTATTTCACTTATATAATCCAAAGAGTTAAAATTATGTGAAAGAATAATATTTCAGTTGTTTCAAATCAATAGCACAAACAACATACAATATATCACAATCATATGCACACAAAACTATACAACCATCATGGCAACAAAGAATCCATCACACATCCATAGCAACCAAAACTAATGGTTTGTTCAGGTTCAGAACTTTCAATCGTACAAGGGTGATAAATAAACTAACAAGTGTACTTATGCTCAACAGCCTTAGATAATCACTTAATAGAGTATTCATACAACCTCAAACAATTAGAAGTATTCTTTCCCAAACTTCCTATCAGCCAAACAACAAGAATTTTACATTTACTTAAATTTATTCTACTGGTTTTTTTCTCATCATTTACGTTTCCATTCATTTATTTATATAAAGATCAATGACTTGCATAATTTGTTTTCCATTAAAGATTTAAGTCATTAATGAATCATTTCATAAAATACTACTTAAGCTCCTACTGCCTTACTTAAGTTTATAACTTAATTCTGTTATAGAATAAAATTTTAAGTTTTTGGTATTCGCTCTTGAAGAGAAAAGAAATATTTCAATATATCTAATAATTCAATTAAAACATTTAATCTCATTCACTTAGTAAGAATATAAGATATATTTAAAACATCCTCATAGCATTTTGCAATGATTTTCCAAAAAGTTTAAACAATGTTAAAAGTTTATATCAAAACATATGATAAGCTTTAAAAAAAAGTTCCTTAAATTCGATAATTTATTAGACTCATTATTTTAAAATAAGTATAAACTCTAGATTATTAAACTGAAACTAATAGTATACTCAAATCTTACATTAAATATCCAAATCAAAGTATAAAATTTCACATCTTCATAATTAATTGTACACACTTGTCTTAAAACGAATATTCAAATCATGGAAAAACATTTATTATGGTTTAATACAAAATTCAAATAGTAAATAAACCTATAAATTTACTATTAGTACTTCGAAAGCAAGTAAATATTTCAAACCATACATCCAAAATAGAGATTCAAATTCATTTGTCAAGTATATTACCACAAATGAACTTCGCAAATCAATTTTTTTTTCATTTATATAATACCTTTAAATTATACATTCAAAGAAACTTATATAAATTTTACTTGAAATATTCATTTGAAAACTTCATTTGCAAATCAATCATCTTTAATACTTTACGAAAAAATTCATCTGTAAAATTTCTTGCTTCATATGTAAATACCATTTAAAATTTTTAAATAACATCTTTATAAATATAGGTAAACTATTTGAAAACAATTATTTACATCATTACTTATATTTAAAAAGAAGTTATTGAAAACCTTAAATCCATTATTTATAAATTTTATTAGTTTTAAATCTCAAAATACTTTTAAACATCATTATAACTTTAAATACATTTTATTTAATTAATAACTTCCCACAATATTTACAACACTAATAATTTACTATTAAACCATGTTTTACATAAATAAACAATATTTTAAACATTTTAAAGTATTTAGAAATGAAAAAAAAATTAACCAAAATATCTTTTATATAATACTTTATCAAAATACTTTTATAACTCGATGTTTTAACAAGTTTATCCTCGTTCTTGCAGACTCTGGTCGTACGTTGATCAAGCGTAAGACTAGAATTCTCCAAGTACTTAGTAGACCTGTTTCAACACCCAGTGAAAAATACTTAAAAACAGGTATGAGAAGTACCGCTCAAAATTTGATGTCAAATGATGATGTTACGATAGCATTGGCCCGCTGCTGATCCAGAATTTACGCAATGGACACAAAACTTTCCAGAAGATCCTTCCACCTTCCGGATTCCAGAAAAATATCGTAGCCATTTTGTAAACAAGGGACCATCGACCCCTGCTGCAGTGGTAACTGCTGATTCAATGATTTACACAATGGATGCACTTCCTTCCCTGAAGATCCATAAACAACAGATCCCAGGATCGAAAGCGCCTCCATTGGGTAAACTAAAGAACCATCTACCCTGAAAAAAAATCGAGGAACTCATGAGTTTAAGTCCGGACAACCATATCGGTTCGAATCCATTTCTGAATTCACCCAAGTATATTAGGGTTTATCGGTCGAATCCATTCCTGGATTCCCCAAGTCCATCTGGGTCGAAGCATATCACACTATACTTCTTCGTGGAGGGTACTTCCCCATACCTTTTACTTCAAAATATAACATACCATATATAGTACCCTTTCAAAATAATAGCTTCAAATATCGCACTTATATAAATTCCATTATATATAAGATTTCATTTTCAAATAAAGTACTTTCCAAAATCAATAATCTCGAATATATCAAATCATTCTTATATAAATTCCTTTATATGTAAGATTTATCTCTTTAGATCGAATACCTTCTAAAATCAACAGTTTTAAAAAATCACCTTATACTTATATAAAGTCCGTCTTATACAAGAATCAAAATTTTTCCAAAATCAATTTCGCTGTATGAAAAGCCATATGGGATTGAACATCTTTGCTTTATAAAAGGTTTTGAATTTAGAATAGTTCTGTACATAAAATCGTTTTGTGAAATAGTTTTGTATATAAAATAGTTTTGTAAAATAGTTTGTAAATAAAATAGTTTGTAAAACAGTTTTGTAAAAATAAAATAGTTTGTAAAATAGTTTTGTAAATAAAATAGTTTGTAAAATAGTTTTGTAAATAAAATAGTTTGTATAAGAAAAATAAAAGAAAATAGTTTTGTAAAATGGTTTTAAATTAATAGTAGTTTTGCATACAAGAAAAATTCCAATTTAAATTACAAAGATATCCAACCCAACGACTTTCAAATTCAGCGTCAAAGCATATCAGTAATATTAGAACATAAGAGGTACATATGTTATCATTTCACAAAATCACATTCGATCGCTCGCTCGAGTACACAAGTTTGCTTTCGAACTAGTATTTTTCATTCGACTTCCCTAATGCGGACTTCGATAAGGTTTCTTGACTAGAAACCAACATCCTCCTTGCATAGCCATATACTATGATAGAGAATTCTAGAATCAAACCAAAAATCCGTATCAAATATTCGCCATCAAGAATCGAATGAAAAATCCTAACACGAAGTGGTGTAATTCACATAGAACTTGTGTACTCAAATCTGGATATTTTTGCGAATAAAACAATATACATACAACATACGTACATAATTATTCTAATTTGTTTCATCACAATTACATTTCAATTAAATTCATTTTTAATCTCATTGATTAACACAAATATCACTTCATACTTTAATATTTGTTTCACAGAATTTCTCTAATTTATATAAAACATTAATGTATTCATTCTCATAAAATTACTTATATTTCTCTTCACTTTAAATTACATTCATTTCACATGTAATATTTCTCATTTAATACAACATTTATTTGCAAATCTTTTCATAAGGAATTTTCTTAAGTTCATAACCAATTTATAAAACTTAATTCCTTTTTATAAGACATTGTTCGAGTTTAAAGTTATCACAACTTTATTTATAACCATTTATTACATCCATTAATTTCATAACAATTTACAAGTCATGGCTTTATTTATAATCATTTCACTTTTAATTCATATTTGCTTATCCCATTTACTTTCACCTTTACCTTTCAATTTATTTATGTTAATTAAATTTATAAACATATTTTTCTCCAATTTAATCACATTTACAACATTTCCTTAATCACAATTTCCATTTTAAACATCCCAAGGCTTAAAGTTCACACTTTTATATTATTACATTACATGCCAAGAATGTATACAACAATTCTATTCATTTACTGGACATAGATATAACAAATTAAACCTTGTTTCACTTGCTTTCAAATTAATGTTATCAAATTCAACTGCATAATTCAACATAATTTCTAAGTTTTAACTCATATATTAATTTAGAAGGTTTCGATTATCCAAAATATCCAGATATTCCATTTTATTTCAATAGTTGAAACTACCGGTCAACAAACAACAAAATTCACAACAACATTTCAGTTTCATAAACAAATATCCTAATTATTCATTTTATTCTCTTTAATACACCATTATTAAACTAGTGTTTAGTCCATTATTTCAATCAACAATAATTGCCAATGTTTATAATTTGATTAAATACAACAAATTAACAATAAATGATAATAATTAGATATTACCATTTCATAAAACAAACACATTACAAATAACTATATCAGTTATAAAAATTTATTCCTTTATATATATCATATAATATTAGGAAAAATAATTTCATTTCAAAACTTATATAAAATATTTTTATAACACTAATAAATACGCGCTCTCATATATACATTCAAACAACTCATTCTAGGGTACTACTACCCTATCTCTAATGAGTTAACCCCAACAGGCTAAGGTATGTCTAAACCAAAGCTCTGATACCAACTATAACAACCCACCTTTTTGGACGTTTCAAATCGACAACAAACCACACATGTCAGGCTCAAACCATTCAAAAGGGAGGATTGTTAATGGGGTAAATAAGAAAAAAAGAAAACAAAACACAGAATCTCGTAGCGGAATAACAAAATATAATAATCAAATAAACAGTTCATGAAGCTTTTTACAAATAACATTTGATTACACTTTTACAATTCAAATCAGAGTTATACATACATCAGAAATAAACAAATAATGCAGTAGAACACAGAATGTAGTGAAATAATAAATAGCAATAATATACTGAATCTTCGTCTTCGTCCTCCAGAAATAAGTGTCTTCGCTAAACTGAAATACTCGGTCTGACCCGAGCGTAAAGTTAAACAAGAACACTCGAGTCAGGACTAACATTCTTATTTAAGTAAGTCAACTCAAGTGAAATGTACAGATAACTCAATAAGTGAAATGCTTAGGTTTAAATAAACATCATCTTT
This sequence comes from Allium fistulosum, assembly GCA_030737815.1. Classification (NCBI taxonomy): domain Eukaryota; kingdom Viridiplantae; phylum Streptophyta; class Magnoliopsida; order Asparagales; family Amaryllidaceae; genus Allium; species Allium fistulosum. The sequence goes on along the minus strand of CM060903.1, from coordinate 871,252,228 downwards.
CACACTATAATTTAGTTCAGTTCAAATACCGACTTTATGTTCGTTTCCAATCGATTCATTATTAAATCCAACTTCAGATTTCAATTTTTCACTTAAAGCTATTAAGTTATAATCAAACAACAAGTTTAAATCTAAAAAATCCAATTAAAACTTTCATTAAATCAATTAAATTTCATTTTCATAATTTCAAGTTCAAACATAAATTTAAACTTACAATATTCCAATTTTATTTCTAAATCAATTTATTTAAACCCAAAGTGGTTTTATATCGGGTATGTATCATTTCAATCCAAAGTGATTTTGCTAACTATCATGGAACTTGGAGTGTGAGAACAATAACAACATAAATAACATAACATGTCAATTACCAACATGCGTGCATAATTAACAATTTAATATATACACATGCATAACTAACATATCACATGTGTCACATATCGTAAACAACATAAGTGAATATTTCAAATTCTACAATAACATATAAATATATAACATGACATATATACAAGGAGCTTGCAAGGTGATTTACAATAAATTAACATGGCATATCATTTTTCACAAACAGAACACATTATTTCCACATAGCATATGTGGCATGTTATTAACATAGCATGTGCAACATATGATTTTATTAACTAACACATTTGTTTCAACATAGCATATGTGATGTATTTCAACAAGGCATATACAAATATTTTTCTAACATAACACATTTTTTTACATATCATATGTGATGTATTTCAACATGGCATATAAAATATATTTTTCTAACATAACACTTTTTTTTACATATCATATGTGATGTATTCACATACATATGTGACAATTAATCAAATCAACATAACATACTACTTGTGACATATAAAACAACATGTGCATGTGAATATCATAACACAAATTCAAGGGAACATAACAACATATATCACATATTCATATCTAAAGCAAACATTTCTTATAACATTTCGATGTTTATTTACCTAACAATAAAAATGTTAATCGTGAGTGATTGCTCACCTTTCGAGGTTAGAGAGTTTTTGACAACACAAATATGTAGATCCTAGTTGAAATCCAAACACGACAAGCTAACCAATCTTATCCATAGCAACAATCTAATAGAAAAGCAAAGCACGACAATGCAAATCGAACAGATTGAGTTTTCTTCTTCTTTTTTTAGAGAGATGAAGCAAGGGGGATTTGTGGATTTAGAAATTTTGGAGTTTATGTAGTTTTGAGGATGGAGGAAGTGTGAGCAGAAAGCTTCAGATAGAGGAATGAGAAACAATCTGTACGTACTTTGGTTTTGTTCTCTAGTGGGAAATTGAAAAGTCAACAGGTTGGAAAGTGGGAAGGTGATAAAAGAATACAAAAATAAAGTATGCTTTTCAAAGAAACGACGTGGTTATGTGTTTAATAAATATAAACATGAACAGGCTAGCATGAATGATGCACGTGCATTAAATCTCAATTGTTAATGGACGAATTAGTGCAGGCAGAAGTTATGAAAAAGAGTGAATACTAAAAGTTGTAACGTGTAAAAATAAATGCTTAGATGCAAATACAAGAGGTATATAAGAATTAGGTCGAATAAAAGTGGGTGAGAGAATGTATAGCTAACAATAAGAATGGAAAATGAATATATAGAGAATAAATGGAAGTTTTATGAAATAAAGAGAGAGGTTTTTTTTTAATATGAATAGCTGAAATGTGAGAGTAAACAAGGCAGAAAAATATGAATGAGATAGTAGTTAGAAAAAGCAATAGAATATGAAACGTGCATGAATATGAATTCATGATGAACATCACCTTTCATACTTCAAAAGGAATTTATTGTCACATTAATTCAATATGGAAATATTTTTCAATTCAATTAATTTCTTTAACTCCAAATCAACTCAGCTTTACACCTATCTAAAAGTTTTATTAACATACAGTAAATAAAATTTGAACACACCAATTAAAGTAACGATGACCAGCGCTACATAAAATAAAAGGAGAACCATGATTCCAAATTCCAATTCAAAATCGGCGTTTTTCTCAGCGCACAATCATGAACATAAAATATTTAATTTATTCTAAATTTTACGATTAGCATTAAAATCACTTCTATACTGCCAAAGATTACTATTCAACGACCGTAAAATATTGCTTCAAAATTCAATTTTTTTCTTTTTATAAAATTACACCTACTTTAAAAACAACAACGTTTATTTTGTTTTCATTAAAACATACTTTTTTTAACAATAACGTGCATTTCTTTCGTTAAATCCATTAATTACAATTAATGGTTTTTTTTCCTCTTTAATATTGAAAGATTCCAAATCGACATAGTTTTAATTAGTTTCAAAATTACACTTTAAAGCGGATCCTGTACATTTCATTCATTAAACGTCCTTAAGTTCAATTAAATTATCTTTCCCTTTTATTGAAAGATTTCAAATTAAATCCACGGCAATAAATTTCAACATTAAAATTTAAAACGGAAAATAATTAATGGATAGATAATAAAAACAATTGAATTCTTTTTACAGTAACTTAAATACATTTGTAGAATTGTTGTTTACACATAAGATAATTAAAACAACTGAAGTCTTTTTACAATAACTTAAATACATTTATAGAACCATTGTTTACACATAAGAGTTATAAATTAACTTGCTTAAATAGATTATTTTCCTACTCTTGTAATCCATCTGTATGCTAAAACATAGTTCAAATATACATATATTTCTTCCTTTAAATCAATTATTCTATTCTTTATTTTAATGAAATTAAGACTACATTCACAAATGAAACATTCATTTCATTTGATATAAATGTTATTTTCATTAAATCAACTTTCCTTATATTTTCATAAAACATAAGCTACGTTTAATTACACGTATTAATTTACAATTTGGTGTGCTCTCTACCATTAATTGAAATTATTCAATTACATTAATTTCATTTGTTTACAAAGGTGAATTTAAAATGAACAAAATAAATGTAATGAGAAATAGAACAATTATTTACTATCTAATAGTAATTTAAACATAATTACACACTATTAGATACAAACAGAAATTATACATTTCTTACCAAATAATAGTTTCTCGTCTCTGCAATCAATCTTTCAGCTACCAAACATTTCAAATAAATAAACATATGATTTCTTATTTAATAAAGAAACATTTATTATTCTTCATTAACATTTATTATTCCAATCAATTGGAAATTTACATTCAGACAATTGTTAATTTCACTCAAACCAACGCTATTAAAATACACACTGGCATTTATTATCAACCTTACATTATTGCAAACATGTTTCATTAATAGAATTTTTACTTAAGCTCATAACTTGGATTATAATTAAATTTGTATCGGTAAAATCTTACAAAAAAATTCCTAACAATTTTATTCAAAAATCTTATTTAATTTAATATTTTTAACTGTTTAAAAATACGGGTCGTTACAGTGATGGGAAGAGGCCCTCAGATATAAATGATGGAAGATGAAATAATACGGAGAAGAAGGCAATTGCGTTGATTCGTTGGTACATTGACGCTTCGGTTTTCCACTAAATGGCTAATTGTGAATTTGCGAAGGTTTTGTGGAACAAGTTGCCATCTATATATGAATCAAAGAGTACAACTACTGAGACTTTTCTTGTGCGCAAATTAGTTCAATTGAGACTGAATGAGGCAATGTGACAAAGCATTTGAATAAATTTCAAGACGTAATAAATTGATCGAGAAGTATGAAAGTCAAATTTGATGATGAACTATCACCACTAAAAAAAGTTACTATAAACACCAAAAATTCCAGTCTTTAATTAAACAGTTCAGTCTTTAGAATATATGAAAAGACCGACTAAAGACTGAAGTTTCAGTCATTATTTCTCTAGTCAAAAAAAATTGAAACTGAATTTTGAGTATGAAATTTTAAAGATTGAAATTTCTATTTTAAATATTGTTAAAGATAGAATTCTATAGACTGAAACATGGCTTCCAATCGGTGTCAAATTATATAAAAAGTAGCTAGTTTCTTTTTAAATTTATTCATAGTTTTATTCATATTTCTAAGCATACGTTCTCATGTCATCGATATATATATATATATGTCTATACGTACGTATGTTTGTATGTATGTGTGTGTATACACACACAAGAAAACTATTCATTTACAACTACACTGTAATATATTTCATATAATAGAATTATATGTATTATTAGAAACACTAGATTACAAAAGATGCTGTGAATAAATTACATGATCAAATTTTACCTTAGTTACATATTAACATCATCAAAACACATCGAACTTTTAACTGACCCAGATCCCTTCCCTTTTTTTTCTTGCTATCTTTATCACCTTTAAATTCAAACTCTCCATCTAATAAACTATGCTAGGCGCGTTATTTTCAGCAGCTAATTATTGGATATCGTCTAAGTAGGAGGTGACACTCTAATGTCAAGTGATTGGTCCTTAATGCTAACTTACTTCTAACTTGGATGGGATAAGACTGGCTTCTATGGTATGACAATGTAGTTGCTTGAAGAAGGGGACGTGGGCTGTATAACGATGAGGAAAGCATTTGTTTAGGATTTCTTATGCGTAGGCTTTTCTTAGTAATATGTAATTTCTAGTAACTTATATATTTTCTCGCTTTCTTCTTCTGAACTATATTTTAGTAAGGTGAAGGAGATAGTACTTTTGGATTGTGAGTGATAACAAGAAATATAATAATGAAAAAGTGGTAGTGGATTTATGGGAACCTTAATTTAAGGACAAAGTGGAACTGTTAGTGAATTTAAAAATAAATGATTTATTAAAAATGAGAATTAATTCGGTTGTTATAATCTTAAATATAATGACACTGATAACTACATTTGACGGTTAGATCGGGAAATGAAGTAAAAATCACAATGGTTACAAATTCATTTATGGGAACATCGATTACTGACTGAATTAAAAATTAAAATTTGGTATTTTCGGTGCTTTTGGTTATTGCGACCAATCTGAAACCGAATTTCAGTCACAAATTCATGAAATTAAAGACTGTTTTTTTCAGTCTTTGATTGGTATTTAACTAATGACTGAAAATGTGCAGTTTCTAATTTCTAGTCTCTAGTTAGCTGTTTTTTGGTAGTGTATAAACCTTCTTGTTGATGACTTCACTTTCAGAGAGGTGGAAAACACTAGTTGTCACTGAGTAATTTTAATACTAATGGAACTATCTCATTGGATACATCTTGTAGTAGTCTCTTGAATAAAAACTTAGAAGAAAAGGGTTAGTTAAGAAATTAGTTCAAGATGAATGGCAAGGGACTTGAAGAGGGATATGGGATGAAAGAAGAATGCCACTAATGGTAAAAGAATGTTGAAAGGTGTTGTTTGCTTTTATTGTAATAATAAATGTCATATGCGTAACGAATTTGTTAGCATCAAAATTGGTCACTAACACCCTTGAGTAAGATTGTGTAGAGAGATTAATGAAGAAAATAAATTAAAACTGAGGAATATCGCAATAGAATGCAGTAAGAACAATAAAAAAACGAGAACATCAGAATTATAGTGGTTCGGCGTAACTGCCTACGTCCACTTTAATCGTAATCTTTATTACTTCTTTGAATAATTGAATACAGATACAATCCGTGCACCAACAACTTGAGTACAAGTTTTTGTAAAAAAGAAATGAGTCTTGAAAATGGCAGAGTCTCCCTAGTGTTCTCCAAAAAAGGTCCCCTTTCACTATGCCCCTGCCCCTTTATTTATAAACGAAGATAGGCTGGACTTCCTTCGCAGGCCCAAGAACAAGGTACTTCGACCCAAAGTAGGTGACTTCTGTGCACCGAGCCAGGCATGCCGAACGGCGGTTGCCGAGCCTCCTCGGCCGGTCCAGTGGGAGTCTCGCCATTTACACGAAGCAGATTGTGAAAGGACTCGAAGCAAGCGGCAATACGATTCAAAGCAAAGAAGTGTATGCGCGCCACTCTGTTGTAGGATGAAGTGATCACGATCCATCATAAAAGTTCACTGTCCCAAGTCCGTTGCCCCATGCATGCCGAACCACCAAGTTCGAACCACAGGCACCGAAACTCAACTGACCAAACTGTCTTGGTTATGCGCCTTTGACCGAGCGACGTATGCCATGTTACCTCAACTCTTTTGACCGAACGATGCGCATCGAACTACCTTTACCGAGCGGCATGTGACTCAGTTCTTCTGAGGCCAGTCCACGACCAGCCGAACCATCAAGATTAACCTCACCCATACCGAGCGACTGAGGCCGAATCCCTCTTGACCGAGCCACCTTGTTGTTCCTATCTTGGCCGAGCGATGATCCCCTCTTCAAGACCGAGCGACAATCTTCCCTTCAAGGTCGAGCGGTGAGTGGCCGAACCACCTTGACCTAACTACCCTAGCCGAGCCACTCTCGACCGGCCCGCCACATTCACATTCCAATGCCGGTCCAACTTGCATGCTTGTGCCTCACAACCATGCCGACTAACATCAGACATGGCAAACCAACTTGTATAGTACGAAACAAACCCAAATCACACACTAGCCTCTTATATTTCCAACCCGTCCTTAGTTTAAGTCCCATCCAGGTTCAACCATAGGCTCTGCGACCGTCGCCTTGTAGCCGAGCCATAGTATCGGGTAACATTTGCCCCCCAAAGCGCGTCGTGTGAATCAACACAGCGTGCTTTGAACTAACAACCAGTATTGTTAAATCCTGTTATAACTTTCCAAAAGCTGTATGTATATATAACCTTTCGAAGGCCGAATCACGCTGGGTTTCTCAAAACTATGCTTCCTCATTTATCAGGTGAAATTCAACCTTTCATTGCACCATCATCTTAACATCGTTTTCATTTACTCATTATCTTAATTATTACTATTATACTTTCTATTATATTCTATTTTACCACGGTTCGGTCGACATACGAGTGCCGAACCACTCAATCATTCTACTCACTACCGCTCGACACGCTTACTCACCAAAGTGCTGAGGCACTTTGACCGACTCCACCGGTTAAGGCCTGTTCGCCTCCCTCTCCCCATATATAAAGCCCACATTCTAGTTTTTTCTTCTTACTTCTGCTTTTTTATTACAAGTCCCCTGACCTGTTTTTCTCCCGAGCCACATCCATCATTCGTCCTTTCTTCCTTTCCGAGCCAGGAAATCTATTTTGAAACTTCATTCACAAACGAACCTAACCACACCTCGTCTCAAATCCAACAGCTTTCATAGGCTTTAATTATCTGCATATAGGTATGAGCTTTTCACTTGATTTATTTCCTTAAATGTGGAGTTTTGCGGGTTCCAAAGTAGTAGTTAGGTTAGGAATTTGGTTCGACCTAGGTGGAGTTAGGGTAAGTTACTAGGAGGAACGACTATAGCTTTGTCTTCGAAGTCGGGGACATGGGAGAGAAGAAGGTCTGGTGATTCGTGGGGATTGGTGTATAATTCGTGGAATTCTGGTCATCATTTGGTTGAGGGAGGACGGTCGGCAGCCCACCATAGCGATGTTGAATTATCAGGAACTTAGTAATAGAGTAGGTTGAAACTATGAGAATGAGCAGCTCGGCCTATGCTAGGCTGAGGCCGTTCATTGATTTTAATGCGAGCGGATCGGTACAGGCGATTAGCAGCCGTTCGGCAAAGGAAGTAACAACACCGGGTCAGTATTTGGCGTGGAATTGTGTTGGTTGATAAATCTCTTGTGGGAGTAATAGTAATGAGAGAGTGTCGTTCGGTCTGGAATGAGAGAGTGTCATTCGGTTTGGAATGAGAGAGGTGAAGGAGAGAAGTACTGTAACGGGGTTCGGTATAGGTCCAAGGGAAGTCGTTCGGTAATTAGGGATAGAGGCTCGGTAGTGTTTGAGGAAGTTGGTTCGGTGGCTAGAAAGAGAGGGAAAAGATGGGACGGTTTAGCCATCCCATAGTGTAGTGGGTTGGCATTGATAACCGAAACTATCCCAATCCAATCATAACATTCATTTGTATAATTCACCTTCACAACTAAGCACTGAATAACAGACAATGACCAGTAACAAAGCATATTAACTTGGGGACTTAATTCAAACTACTTACCCCACAACTCGAAGATTATTTAATGCAAACTTAATTGACCAAATGCAGATAGATAGTCTCCACACTCTATGTGGCCAATGTACGACTCCCAAATCATTACTGTCAGTCATATAATAGATTGTAGGAGACGGTCAGCGATGACGGTATCCGAGGACAATAACTTATAGCTCTATCGTACCGCACTTGTGTTTAAACTTTAATTTTTTCGGCACTCTCGTTCAGGTCGTAGCACTAGTTCACACACAACACGGGGGGATGTATTACCATATTATATCTGATATCAATTGTCTTTAAAGCATAGTTCAATTGTCTTTAAAGATGTCCAGAAAGTCGAGCTCTACTACAGTTTTCGATAAGCCTAATCCAGGCTCTCAGCAGGAGGTAGTAGGTACTTCGGACCCACCAACAACCTCCATGCAGGGTATCCTGGATCCATCCGCTGCGGTTATTGGTCCGGCACCTGATGTTATAGACGGAGCAATTATCCTGGACTATCCGACTGATTCTCAGGCTTCAAGAATCAGTGAAACCGCTCTTCGTCGGCTATGTTCAATCCATGGAATTCCTTTTGACGACGTATTAGTTCCATCGGGACAAGATCGTCCTCACCTGCCTCCAGCTGGATATACAGCTTGTAATAAATTTATGTGCTGGGTCGGGAGTGTGCCACCGTTCAATTCATTTCTTCACGAGGCGCTGCAGTACATCGGGATCGCTCTGGCACAGCTTCACCCCAACAGTCATGCATTCCTCCATGGCACTTGCATTCTCTTTATGAGCATCTTATTCAGGCTCCCCACTCTTGAGGAAATTCGCTACATCTATCGCTTTAAAAGACGATCTGACAACCCCTCTTTCATATTCCTCGAGCCACACTCTAAGTGTCAAATCCTGACGGGGGCATGGAGCAAATTCTCCCAGTACAAACAGGAATGGTTTTACATGCGTTGCCCCCTGGCTTTGCGAGAAGATGGTTGGAAGGAAGTAAGTTTCATTCTAGGACTCACTATCTGTTTAAGGCATGAAGTGTATTCTTTCTAAACTTCCTTCGGTCTTTTCCAGGCATCAGCCCACGTCCCGAAGGTGTTGGGTATTCTGAGGCCATTGAGGCCATTCGTGCTACTCCCGTGGAAAACCGGAAGATCAGACTTGTTATTTCCAACGAGTCACTTTCAAATTTTGGGCTATTGGCGGAAGGTCGTCAAACTAGTCTTCCATCCAGCGCCACTACAACCGGATCCGCAGCGGAGAAGGGTAAAGAACAGGCCGGGCCTTCAATGCCCCCTATAGGCGGGGCCTCCGACATACCCGAGGAAGGTGAAATTAGAGAGTGTTAGTCCATGAGATGATGGTTTTGATGAATAGATTATAAAATATAAATACTAACATTACAAGTTTAGATATATATGTATATGCAGGATCTAACCATGCAGGTATCAAGAATGAAGACTGTACAGTATAGAGATTCAAGATATAGAGATAGAAGACTCATGAGTATCAAGATTATCTAGAGTTCAAGATTTCAAGGTTAAGTTTGTTTTATTAGGAATATTTGTTAAAACTCGTAGAAAAGCACTGGCATCTTAATATCCAATTTATTCGTGGAATGGAATCCACTTCGAGCCCGTTAAAGGGATGGAACCCTAAGTAGGATGGAACCTACGAAAATCTAGTGGGACATTGTTTTGTATCCACTAAGCTTAATTCAAATGATTTTTCAAAATTATCTTGTTTTCGAAATGATTTCAAAACTTTCCTTTTAAAAAGATTCAAAACCCTCAATTCCGTTTTTAAAATAATTTTAGCCTCAAAACATCTTTATTTTCAGAGTCAAAATTTCTCCTGATTTTAAACTATCTTTTCAAATAATATATTTAACTTTTAAATTATTTATACTTTGATTTAAATTATAGTTAAATAATATATATATATATATATTGTTCTTTATATTTACTTATGAATTTCAACTATAGTCAAGTATATTTATAAAGTTTTAATATAAGATAAATATTATTTTTATAGAAATTAAAAACATCAAATTTGGCTGAGGGATGTCGACATGCCCATAGGCACCATGTCGACATGGTGACAGTTTAATTCAAAATTCAAATTTCAAAAGAAGTGTCTATTCGCCATAACTTTTCATGAATGGTCATGGCTGTTGTTTTTCTATAAATAGGGGTCAGTTTCAACAAATTTTATAATATTTTTCTCTGATTTAACTTCTCTTCTTCTTCTCCACTTTCTTATTTACAAATTACACCCTTACTCTGCCGAAATCAATATCGAATCTAACTAGATAATTTTTGGTTTTGATTCTCTTCACTATCTCTACAAGATCCAAGTGCTAATCTGAGTTATAGACTTTTTGTAATCAATTGAGCGAGAGAAGGTGTGATTGTAGCCCTGGAAATCAATTGGGTGAACTTGTTGCCCCGGAAATCAAGTATCTCTACCCAGAGGATTGTGATTCTGGAGGGTGTACCTCGTAGCCTTGAAACCGAGGGTTGTAATTGTTGAATTGATTTTGAAAGGAAATATGTACTTAGTTGTGCGGGACTGGATGTAGGGTAACTCCAAACCAGTATAAAATCCGGTGTGTTCTTTCCTTTACTGCTTTTACTTTATATTTGCATCTGTGTTTGATTCTGTGTTCATATCTGTGTCTGATTAGTGTATACATTGTTAACAAAGTAAGATAAACTCAAAAAGATTAACAAATTTCTTAAAACACTATTCACCCCCCCCCCTCTAGTGTTAATTCTAGCCTTAAGATCTTTAATTCGCATTTCTCACATTTGGTATCAGAGCCAGGTTTTCAAAAGTTTCATTATCTGAATTTTGAAAATTTTCAAAATGTCTACTAACACTAGTACTGCTATTACCACCAACACTAGTTCATTTGTAGAAGGTCAGTCTACTGCCAGACCACCACTTTTTAATGGCAGTAACTATGCATATTGGGCATGTAGGATGAAAATATATTTACAATCTGTAGGATTAGATACTTGGAATATCACACAAACTGAATATTCCGAACCCACAACTAATTTTGCACAGTGGACCACTGAGCAAAAGACTGTTGCACAAAATAATTCTAAAGCAATGAATATTCTGTTTTGTTCACTTGAAAGAAATGAATTTAATAAAGTGTCAGTTTGTAAGTCTGCATATGAAATCTGGAAAACTTTGCAAGTAACTCGCGAAGGAACAAGCAAAGTTAAACAGACCAAAATTTCCATGCTCACAAATCAGTTTCAGTTATTTAAAATGAATACTAATGAGTCTATTTCAGATATGTATAGTCGATTTAAAGATATTGTGCATTCTTTAATATCTTTGGGAAAGGAATTTTCGGAAGAAGATCAAGTCAGAAATTTTTTTAATTCTCTCACTCCAGAATGGGATCAAAAGACACTTGCAATTGAAGAGGCAAATGACATCAATACTTTAAAGATAGAAGAATTGATTGGAAATCTAATGTCGTTTGAAGTTCAAATGATCGGGAGAAGAGAAAGCAAAGCATCTGAAAAGAAATCAATGGCATTCAATGCATTAATCGACGGATCAGACTCAAACAGTGATAATGATGAAGAGATAGCATTTATGACCAGGAATTTTCGGAAATTCCTGAAGTACAGAAAATTGAATAGTTCCAAGAGAAACAACTTTAAGAATTCCGATAATCAGACTACAGTACCAAACTTTATCAAATGCTTCAATTGTGACGAACCAGGTCATATCAAAAGAGACTGTCTTCATCCAGATAAGCAAAACCCTCCTACAAACAATGATTCTGCAAAGAAACGGAAACGTGCATTCACTGCTACTCTAGATGACTCTGACTCATCCTCCAGCGACGATGAACAGAAGAAAGATAATTCAAATCTATGTTTCACAGCAATTCTCGATTTAGTCAATACCAAAGACACGGAATCTGAAAAAGGTACACGTTTACAATACATTGGCTGAAATTGCATGCTTGAATTGATTGATTGATTGGTTGTTTTTGAATTGATTGATTGATTGATTTTGAATTGATATGTTGTTTGAATTTTAAAATTTATTTTCTATTTTTTACTATTATTTTATTATTTTATTATTATTTTTATTATTTTTGACACATTCTGAAATATATTATAAGTACAATAATATTTCATAAATATAGACATTAATAATAATATTTATATATATGTATATTAGATAACTTAGAAAAAATCATGTCATGAAAATTCAAAGCCACATGTCGACATGGCCCCTACCATGATGTCGACATGCCTACCTGAATTTGAATTTCAAATTTTGAATTCAAATGTTTGAGTTTCCCTCCACCTTTTCACTTCATTTATTTCTCTAAAAAGATACCTTTTGACCAGAGAATATGTCCTTTGAAAGTCTATTTATTCACTATCTTTTATCATATCTTTTCACTTTCATTTTCAAATTCAAACTCTCTCTTCATATCTTCAAGCTCTCTACTCTCTACTCTAATGGCTTCTTCAAGCAACCCCTCAACCATGAGAATTTCCAGAAAAATCAAAGAGCAATTATTCAATGATCCGGAGGCAATTAAAGCATACATCAATTATGCTAATTATGCCAAAGTCCATTCCGGAAAATTTGCTATTTTTCTTCTTATGAAATTGATTCTCTTTTTGCAAACAATGGTGTTTTAAGTCTTATTGACTCTTCTCAAAATGATTTTGTTTGCTATCCTAATCTTGTCAAAATCTTCTATGCTAATTTAAACCGTGGTTTTTATATTGGAAATGAGAATGAAATTTGGAGTAGTGTCAAAGGCACTCAAATTGTTTTGAATTGTGATCTTTTGGGTACCATTCTCAATTGTAAAAGCACGGGAATGGATCTTTCTAGTTTTCAAATCAATGAACATGATCGTGAGACATTTCATCATATTTTTGAAGGAGATGAAAACTTTGAATTTAAAAACCGAAACTTTCATCCTAAAGTAAGAATTGTCAATCTTCTCTTACAACATACTTTGACCCCAAGATCGAGAAATTTTAACAATCCTACTTCAAAAGTGTGCAAAGCACTTTTTGCTATTTTCGGAAATTATGATATCAATTGGGCGCAAGTTATTTTGGATGAACTTCGTCCTAAAAATTTTGAAATGGGAGAAAACACTTTATATCATGGAATTTACCTTACTCGAATTTTCAACTATTTTGGAGTAAATTTCAAAGGAGAAGAATTTATTTCAAGAAAAGTTTCTAATATCTCAAACATTTCTCTCATAAAAATCTCATATGTTTTTCAACCTTATGAGACTCTTGCCGAAAAGGAAGAGCGTTTGGCTCATGAAGAAATGGAAGAGGAAGAAGAAGAAGAAAGGGATGAAATGGAAATTGAAGAAGAAGAAGAAGGTGAAACCTCTTTGGAAAGCATCGAATATCCTTCCAATCCATCCAACAAAACCCTTCTCAAAAACCAAAAGATAATTGTGGAGAATTAACGGATTTTAAAACGATCCGTTAGTAAGAAGTTAGATGACATTTCTTCGAAGATGAACAAGTTCTTTTCAAAAGTCAGCAAGAAACATGGACTATCTTCATCATCTTCATCTTCTAACTAGTTTTATCTTTTAGTATCTTATTGTATTTGTCTTAGTTTGTTTTTTCGAATGTTCGTGTAGTTCATTATGCTTAATCTTTGTATTATCGTAATGAAATGAAATTTCCTTTCTGTTATCTATCTTATCTTATCTTATCTCTAGAATAAATGTTAGTATATTATATAAATATATACATATACACAATTATTCACAAAATCAAAGTTGTCATAAATTTTCACTAACCCATGTCGACATCCCCTAGAAGACCATGTCGACATGTACTGGTCAGAAGTGATTATTGATTTTGAATTTGAAATTTGAATAACTACCAAATGTCTATTCATTTCAAACGAATTTCTACACCTATATATACCTTTTTCTTCCAGAAATCTTCACTGAAATTTATTTCTCATTATTTATATCCTTCATTTCTTTCTCTAATTCAATTATGGCCAATCCTATTCACAATTTATCTGAAAATCTTGAAGAAACACTCAATTCATTCAAGAATATTCTCTCTTTTATTCTACGAAACCAGCGTCACTTAGAATTGAGTCAAATACAGATGATCAAGGAACAAGAGAGACACTTCTATGCAATACGATGGATGATCTCCTTTCTACACAAGGATGATAATGAAGCACATCCTCTTGTCTCTCTCACCAATGACAATGAGAATTGGGATGCCATTAAAGCAGACCCTATATTTGGAGAAGATGGATGGGTAGATGTTCCTCGTAACGTTTAATTTTCTTTCTTTGTTTGATTTGTTTGAATTAATTTGTTTGATTTAATTTGGTTTGAATTGATACTTTGTGTGGATTGATTTTATTTGGTTTGAAGTTTGGTGTGTGAAACATATATATATACACTGAAATGAATATAGTCTTTAATTAAGTTATTATGCTCATAAGTATCATTATTTCTTAATCTATATATTATATATTCCGTTGTATAGTTTATCAATGCAGGTACTGAAGTCCAAGAATAAAGGGGAGTAAGTTTTTTGTTGATGACAAAGGGGGAGAAATATAAAATAGGGTAGTTAGGCATAGATTAAGGGGGAGTTGTTAGTTTTAGGGGGAGTTATTAGAATAGAAGGAATATTTTATAAACAAAGGTTGTCATCATCAAAAAGGGGGAGATTGTTAGTCCATGAGATGATGGTTTTGATGACAAAAACCTTAGAATAGATTATAAAATATAAATACTAACATTACAAGTTTAGATATATATGTATATGCAGGATCTAACCATGCAGGTATCAAGAATGAAGACTGTACAATATAGAGATTCAAGATATAGAGATAGAAGACTCATGAGTATCAAGATTATCAAGAGTTCAAGATTTCAAGGTTAAGTTTGTTTTATTAGGAATATTTGTTAAAACTCGTAGAAAAGCACTGGCATCTTAATATCCAATTTATTCGTGGAATGGAATCCACTTCGAGTCCGTTAAAGGGATGGAACCTACGAAAATCTAGTGGGACATTGTTTTGTATCCACTAAGCTTAATTCAAATGATTTTTCAAAATTATCTTGTTTCGAAATGATTTCAAAACTTTCCTTTTAAAAAGATTCAAAACCCTCAATTCCGTTTTTAAAATAATTTTAGCCTTAAAACATCTTTATTTTCAAAGTCAAAATTTCTCCTGATTTTAAACTATCTTTTCAAATAATATATTTAACTTTTAAATTATTTATACTTTGATTTAAATTATAGTTAAATAATATATATATATATATTGTTCTTTATATTTACTTATGAATTTCAACTATAGTCAAGTATATTTATAAACTTTTAATATAAGATAAATATTATTTTTATAGAAATTCAAAACATCAAATTTGGCTGAGGGATGTCGACATGCCCATAGGCACCATGTCGACATGGTGACAGTTTAATTCAAAATTCAAATTTCAAAAGAATTGTCTATTCGCCATAACTTTTCATGAATGGTCATGGCTGTTGTTTTTCTATAAATAGGGGTCAGTTTCAATGAATTTTATAATACTTTTCTCTGATTTAACTTCTCTTCTTCTTCTCCACTTTCTTATTTACAAATTACACCATTACTCTGCCGAAATCAATATCGAATCTAACTAGATAATTTCTGGTTTTGATTCTCTTCACTATCTCTACAAGATCCAAGTGCTAATCTGAGTTATAGACTTTTTGTAATTAATTGAGCGAGAGAAGGTGTGATTGTAGCCCTGGAAATCAATTGGGTGAACTTGTTGCCCTGGAAATCAAGTATCTCTACCCAAAGGATTGTGATTCTGGAGGGTGTACCTCATAGCCTTGAAACCGAGGGTTGTAATTGTTGAATTGATTTTGAAAGGAAATCCGTACTTAGTTGTGCGGGACTGGATGTAGGGTAACTCTGAACCAGTATAAAATCCGGTGTGTTCTTTCCTTTACTGCTTTTACTTTATATTTGCATCTGTGTTTG
Organism: Allium fistulosum; assembly: GCA_030737815.1. NCBI lineage: Eukaryota > Viridiplantae > Streptophyta > Magnoliopsida > Asparagales > Amaryllidaceae > Allium > Allium fistulosum. The sequence goes on along the minus strand of CM060903.1, from coordinate 871,236,120 downwards.
ATTCTGTGTTCATATCTGTGTCTGATTAGTGTATACATTGTTAACAAAGTAAGATAAACTCAAAAAGATTAACAAATTTCTTAAAACACTATTCACCCCCCCCTCTAGTGTTAATTCTAGCCTTAAGATCCCTAATCCGCATTTCTCACAGAGAGGTCGGGGTATCGGGAGTGTCCGATGAGCATATAAGTCCTCTTTCAGAACCGGTGACCGACGCATCCGGCATTGATGAACCGCCTCCTCCTTCAAAGGGAAAAGGGAAGTTAGCCTACAAGCTAAGAAATAAAACAGTGGGCGGAACCTCGAAGGTTACAATTACTCCGATGGAGAATGAGTCGTCTCCAAAACACTTAGAGGGTTCATTGAAAGGCTTATCAGACCTTTCTATTCTCGATGACTTGCTCAATTACGGCTTCGATGATCCATAAGCCCTAAAACTTCATTCGCCCGCGAGAGGCGATAAAGGCATTCAAGCCTATCACCAAGGAGAAAAAACTCTGATAAGTAAAGCTAAAGAAACTGGTCCATCGAGGGGAAACACTAGGACACACACTAACACTCACACTCCACCCCACACTTAAATTTTAACCATCATGTGATTTCTCACTAACTCTCCTTCGCTTGACTTCTGTGCAGGTGATATGGGATGCACACACGGCTTCGACCGCCTTCGCGAGTCCTCTATCTTTCATCACTCCAGCCGAGACTCGGGGTCCGGAAAACGCCGAGATAGAGACGACAACAGCGATAGAGACTATCGTCCCCGAGATTCATCGTCTCGAAGGAAAACTTACAGCCACTCTTCCTACCCCAACGATCCTCCTCCTCTACCAGAGCATAGCAGGGAGAAATCTGCTCAAGGGGGTTTCAATCTGAAGCTCCTCGCGACCAACATTCTAGTTCATCAAGCACTAGGCAATCCCGCGAGCTTCACAAGAAGTCTATAGTTTCGACTAGACAAACTTCCTCTGCCCCTGCACATGATCCATCGATAGCAGAAAAGTTAGCTGAGCATAAAACCACATTTCCAAAAATATGCTTTGATGGACTAAAGTTTCTTCCGGCGATCCATCCTATTCCTGGACATGTTAAACAAAGTGCCATTGCTTGCAATAATGATGTCTATGTCCAACATGACACATTCGTTCATTTGGCAGAAAAAGTCTCAGAAGTTTCTATGGAACGTCAGCATGAAATCGATCGCTTGAAACTCGAAGCCATCCACGACAAAGACATTATCAAAGCCCAGGATGAAGAGCTTTCCTCGTATAAATCTCAGCTTGAAGCCGCTCAGAAAAACGCAAAAGACAGCTGAAGCAGTTAATCGTCTGGAAGCCGCACACAGAAAGGAAATTGATGAGGTAGTTCAATGCTGTGGCGCTTTAGCTTTAGAAAAGGACTCTATCCAAAAAGAAAAGGATGTCCTCGCTCAGCGAGTTAAAGAATTGGAGGAGCTACTCCTCAAAGAAAAAGAAGAAAAACTGCTGCTCAAGAGGAGTCACAACGATATTGTGACGAGATTGTCGCTACGCGACTTTTAAAAGCAAAACTTGATGAGGAGCTAAAAAGCTGAAGCGCTGAAGGATGCACCCCGTGAGGAGGGCAAAAGAATGGTGCTCTCGGAAATCGATTCTCGCCTCGAGGCGGCTGCTGAGGCTGGTAGGGAGGAAATTAAGTGCATGTTTGATCCACTCATATCCGAGTATAATGCTCGAGTTCTCATGCATTGCGACCTAACTTTTCTGGGCGAGGGTTACCTCGAATCTTTGGCCGAAGCATGGGACACTTTAATAAAAATTAAAAAGGTCGAATTGGGAACTGAAGAGGTCGATGAGGAGTCTCTTGTGAAGGAACTGCTTCACGAGAATGAGCGCACTGACCTGTCTGCGGCAAAGGCCCTTTACGGAAGGGACTCTTCCTCATCAAAAGGAAAAAATGACACTGCCGGTCCATCCGGAACCGAGTCCTCAGTTCCTCCTCCTATTCAGCCGACTGGTCACCCATCACTCGATCTCTTCGAGGAGCATATTGGCTATGACCCAGAGAAGCCTGGACTTGATATTCACGCTCTATCTCCTATTCCAGAAGGTGACACTCCCCGAACAGTCGAGAGTCAGCCAGAAACTGGTATATAACTTTTCTTCCTAGAGTTCAAAGGGCCACCGTTTTTGGCGAGTAATAAATGTATTCTAACATTTGTCTCTTATGATTTCGTGTAGGCCATTCTGATCCCGAGCCAACTCCGAGGAGCGATGCCGCAACAGAGAAGGAGGGGAAAACGGGAGAGGCAATTCAGACTGGGGAGACTCCCGGACCCGACGCTCAAGTGATCAAGGCGCTCGATGAAGACAAATCTGAAAATCTATCGCCCGTAGAGGAACATGATGAACTTGAGATTACGGGTGCCTCCAAACACACTTCAAAACCGAGCATGGAGGAGAAAATTATGAAAGAGAAGAAGAAGAAAGCTGAGATTAAGGTTGAGCCTCAGGTGGTGGAACTTGATGATCCACTGAACAGGCCCCTGAAGGTTATTCTCCCCGGTGGGACTTCGCCACTGGAAGTTCCTCTTCCTTCCCCAGGAACCACTTCCTTAGTAAGCAAGGAGTCCAAAAGTAAGCGCTTGAGGGAGGAGACTTCAGAGAAAATGAGGAAAGAGAAGAAATCGAAAAAGTAGTCACCCGGCCATATTTCATTCAATCCGAATGAGAATGAATCATATAGTTATTTCTATTTATTTTCGTAGTCGTTGTAAATAGATTTTTTGCTCCGAGTTCAGGAGAAGTTGTAGTGAAACTGAATCCTTGATTAGTAAATAAATTTTGTTTTTTCTGATGATCTTCGCTACTTAGCTTTACCATCCATCTTGTACTTGAAATCCAAAGTTGTGTGGGTCACTTAAGCACTTGTTTGCTTCCACATGACTCGGAGATTTCTGAATTGCTTATATTTTAGTCCGCGCTCCGGGGACTTAGAAATTTTTGAATCGTTTATACTATAGTCCGCACTCTGGGGACTTAGAGATTTTTTAAGTCATTTATACTCTAGTCCGCACTCCGGGGACTCAGAGTACTCTAGTCCGCACTCTGGGGACTTAGAGATTTTTTAAGTCGTTTATACTCTAGTCCGCACTCCGGGGACTCAGAGTACTCTAGTCCGCACTCTGGGGACTTCGAGATTTTTTTTAAGTCGTTTATACTCTAGTCCGCACTCCGGGGACTCAGAGTACTCTAGTCCGCACTCTAGGGACTTAGAGATTTTTTAAGTCGTTTATACTCTAGTCCGCACTCCGGGGACTCAGAGTACTCTAGTCCGCACTATGGGGACTTAGAGATTTTTTAAGTTTGTGTGTGCGTTCATACGCCAGACGGAATAATGTAATTTAATTTTTGTCATGGAATTGTAACATACGAAAACATCAATAATTCATGGAAAAGACGGCTTCAAGCCTTTATTGATCACAACAAATGGAAACAAACTGAATTGTCTTATTACATGCCGAAAACTAAGAACAACAAAATGAACATACACTGGAAATGGTTGCAACTAAAATGCAAAAGAAATGGACTAGGTGTAATAACGACGCAAATGCTCGCTATTCCATGCACGGGGAAGTGTCACGCCATCTACGGTCACTAGCTTGAAAGTTCCTTCTCCAAGCCTCTGTTCGATGACATACAGACCTTCCCATGTGGGATTCAGATGTGATGGGGTCAGAAAGACTCGCTTCAAAACGAGATCACCCACATCGAAAATTCTCGGTCGAACTTTATTGTTATAATATCGAGCAACTCGGTGCCTATATGTAGCCGCTCTTAAATCAGCTTCTTCACGTTTTTCGTCGACAAAGTCCAGCGATTCAAATAGGATATTCTGATTCGTCTTAGGATCATAATAAGTTACCCGATGAGAAGGAACTTCAAGTTCCACGAGTATTACAGCTTCAGAGCCGTATGCCAAGGTGAACGGAGTGTGGCCAGTCGCGGACTTGTGGGTGGTTCTGTAAGCCCAGAGCGCTGTCGGAAGCTCATCCACCCACTTGCCTCTAGCCTTCTCCAAACGTTTCTTTAATATTGATTTGATTATTATATTTACGGCTTCAACTTGTCCAATCGCTTTAGGGTGAGCGACTGCCGCAAACCTTTTCTCAATGTGATACTTTTGACAAAATTCTTTGAACTCCCTTTTTGGTGGTGATCGTAGCTAAAGGCTCTGCTTCTGCCCACTTGGTAAAGTAATCGACCGCAACAATTGCATATTTTGCACCACCTCTGGAAATTGGCAAGGAACCGATTATATCGATCCCCCATATTGCAAATGGCCAGAGATTAACCATTTGTGTGAGTTCCGTCGGCGGAGCTCTAGGGATTTTCGCATACTTTTGACATTTGTCGCATCTTCTTACATAGTCTGCAGCGTCCCGATTTACAGTTGGCCAATAGTATCCATAGCGGAGGATCTTTTTCGCTAGCGTCTGCCCCCAGTATGGTCACTACATTCTCCTTCATGAACTTCCTTCAAGACTCGTTTTATCTCATCGTGGGCGATGCACCGAAGTAAGGGAACCGAGAATCCCCTCCGATACATTTTTCCGTCCTGCATTATATATCGTGAAGCTTTGCGAATGACTTGTCGTCTTTCATTCTTTCTATCGGGCAAAGTCCCATGTAGCAAGTATTGTTTGAATGGGGTTATCCATGACTCCCTTTCAATTTCAGTTTCTAGCACAAAATCTATCTCCATCTCGTTTATACTTGGAGATTGTAAAATTTCGACGGGAACCAAGCCCATCTGTTGTGCATCGCCAGTACTTGCGAATTTTTCCAATGAATCGGCTTCCCTGTTTTGTTCACGCGGGACGTACGAAATATCGTAATATTCAAGGTCTGCCAACAGTTCTTGAACCCGAGCGAGGTATGGAGCAAGCCTCTGTCCCTTTGCTTGATAATCCCCCCGCACTTGGTACACCACCAATTGTGACTCACAAAAGATTTCAACCGATCTTACTCCGAGTTCCCTGACAATTTTTAAGCCAGCAAGCAATGCTTCATACTCAGCTTCGTTATTCGTAGTTGGGAAATTATGCTTCAAAGCATAACAAAATGATCGGTTTTCAGGGGTTACAAGAATGACTCCAGCCCTAGAACAACGGTCGTTGGATGCCCCATCGGTGTATAATTTCCATCGCATGGAGGGAATAACATCATCACTGTTTGGTTCGTCTGACATGGTGAATTCTGCGATGAAGTCTGCTAGCGCTTGCCCTTGTATGGCCCTTCGTGGCAGGTAGGTGATATCGAACTGACTCAACTCAATATTCCATTTTAACAACCTTCTAGAGGTTTCTGGTCGTTGGAGTGTCGGTCGCAGGGGTTGGTCGGTATAAACACTGATCGGGTGTGCCTGAAAATACGGACGAAGCTTGCGTGATGCAATCACCAAGCAGTAGGCTAGCTTTTCAATTTTAGGATAATTTCTTTCTGCCCCCGTTAAACGTTTACTGACATAGTACACCAGCTTTTGAACTCGGTCCTCCTCACGAACCAAAGCCGCACTGATGGCATGTTGAGATACGGCCAAGTATACATACAACACTTCATGGTCTATAGGCTTCGACAGCACCGGGGGACTTTCGAAGTGTCTTACCAGAGCTCGGAATGCATCCTCGCAGTTGGGCGTCCATTCAAAATTTCTCTTTCCTTTCTTTATTACATCGAAGAAGGGAATACACTTGTCTGTTGCTCTGGATATGAATCGACTCAGTGCGGCCACTTTTCCGTTCAGGATTTGTACTTGCTTTATAGTTTTGGGAACTTGTAAGTCTCGAATAGCCTGAATCTTTTCTGGGTTAGCTTCAATTTCTCGTGCATTAACAATGAAACCCAAGAACTTTCCTGACGCAATGCCGAAGGAACACTTCAGAGGATTGATTTTCATTCCGTAATACCTGAGTATATCAAACATTTCCGCCAAGTCTCGAATGTGGTCGTTTGACTGCCGTGACTTCACGAGCATGCCATCCACATAGACTTTCATCGTCCTACAAATTTGGTCTTTAAACATCTAATTTACCAAGCGCTGATAAGTCGCTCCTGCATTCTTCAGCCCAAAAGGCATCAGCACATAACAATACAGACCAACGTCTGTGACAAAACTAGTGTGTTCCTAATCTGGAACGTGCATCGGGATTTGATTGTATCCCGAATACACATCCATGAATGACAATAACTCGTGTCATGCTGTTGAGTCGACCAGCTGATCAATTCTGGGTAAAGGGAAACTATCCTTAGGGCATGCTTTGTTTAGATCTGAGTAATCTACGCAGGTCCTCCATTTCCCATTCGCTTTTCTCACTAGTACAGGGTTAGAGACCCATTCTGGGTAGAGGGTGTCGCAGACAAACCCATTGGCTTTGAGTTTGTCCACCTCCTCTCTGAGAGCTACGGACCTCTCCGGGTCCATGCCTCTCCTTTTTTGCTTCACCGGCACGTATTTTGGGTCTATGTTCAACATATGACTCACAATGGCGGGAGAAATCCCGCACATATCGGAATGCGTCCAAGCGAAAACATCCAGATTCGCTCGGAGGAAATCAGTAAGATCCTCGATCATGGAGGGGTTGAGTTGTGATCCAATCTTAAGTACCCGCGATGGGTCATCGCGGTTGACTGGAATGTCAATCGTTAGTTCAGTCGGTGCCGCTTTTGCCTCCTTGGGTTCCTCATCATCGTCCCTCGGATCTATGTCTCTATAGATCCGATCATGTTGCCCGAGCCAAGGCCCGGGCATTACTTGTCAATCTTCAGTGACTCGGATGCGGACGGAGTTGTCCACAACCTTTCCTTTCTCTCTTCGCTGGGCCTCTCGCGGCTCAGCCACATAACACGCACGACCAGTCACCTGATCGCCATGCACAACACCAAGTCATTTATCCGTCGGAAATTTCAAGGTTAAACGTCACGGGGCCAAAGCTGCCCTAAACTCCGCCAGGGCCGGTCGACCCAGAAATACATTATACGGGGAATCGACATCCAAAACTATGAACGGTAGGATCCGCACCCTCCTACGTTCACCTTCCCCAAGTTCAACTGGCAATTCAACAAAACCCACTGCATCAGTAGCCACACCATTAGAGCCATGAATACGAGCTTTAGATGGTTTTAGATCCTTTGTCTCCATCTTTATCTGATCATATGCTTTTTTGAAGATGATGTTAACAAAACTTCCACAGTCAATCGTATTCTTCTCACAAACGCTGGCCCAATAGTGGTCGAGATGACCATCGGGTCAATGGTAGGTGCCTCCACCTGATCGGCATCTCTGCTCCTGAACACTATATCATCCGTCATCATTCGATGTTGTTTAGCAGAGGTCCCATCTTCCATGTTTGAACAACATTCAAAATCTGCATGCTTTAGGGAACTAGCATAACGCTTCATTTCTTGCCAATTCTTGTCTGCAGGGTGAGGCCCACCGACTATCGTGTTTATGACTAATCTACCTCCAGCCCGAACGGGTTCCTTAGATCGTCGTGGAGCATGTCCGCAATTGGGGTCGGAAGTCCCATGTCTGCCTTCCTGAGGATCCTTTACAAACTCCTGTAACTTTTTCTGTCTAATCAGCTTTTCTATAGCATCATGGAGGTACCTACAATCCTCGGTATTGTGCCTGTAAGTCTCATGGAAGCGGCAATACTTCCCAGTCCGCTTTTGCTCCTCGGTGGAATCTTTTGGGCGTGGCTTTCGATATTGGAAAGTATTACAAGTCGATAGGTAAATATTTTCCAGAGATGCGTTCAGAGGAGTGTATTCGTTGTAAGTTGGGATCCTTGGTTTCCACTTCCCGGCTTCCCTTTTCTTTCCGGAATTTCCTCCTCCGAATCCTTTAGACTACTCAAGTTTGTTTTGAACATTGACCTGGACTTTTCCAGAGTTGTCACCAGATTGTTTTACAGCAATGTTGCTCTGCACGGTCTCCTTGCCGGGTCCTGGTGCATTGTCTCACCTCGTCCACCTGGCTTCCTCCCTTCTTATAAATTGGTGTGCCTTTGAATAAAAACGTTCCAATGTAGCCGGAGGCTTTCCCACCAGCCAATCACCAAACTCCGAATCCGGATCTACTCCTTGCATCACGGCCATTAGAATGGCATGGTCATTCGGGTTGCTAACCTCAGTAGCAGCAACGTGAAATCTTTGTAAGTACTCCTTTAACGACTCCCTGGAGCATGAATTACACTGGACAAGGACATAACGTCCTTAGGACGAGTGACATGAATCCTGAACTGCTCCATAAATTTCGTCGCTAACTCATCAAAGTTGGAGATAAACCACGGAGGAAGTCGGGTGAACCACATGGTAGCGATTCCAGATAAAGTTATTGGAAAACACCTACATTAAGTTGCATCGTTTGCCCTAGTTGAATCCATCATCCACCCATATCTCATTACGTGTTGTCGGGGATCAGTCGTCCCTTCGTAGGCTGGAATAGTCGGCATATTAAACTTCCTGGGGTATTCAGCCTGTAGGATAGCATCTATGAATGGAGTGTGACTCCTAGATACGCCCCAATCGTCATTAGAAAACCCTTGATTTTCTCTCATCAGTTGTCTGACCATGGTTGATAGGTTTGGGGTTTGTATGGAATGTGGCAAGTTGGACTTCGTCCTGCGGGACCGTTCTGGTTGGTGTCTCCTCTGTTGATGGTCTACCAAATGCATGTCCTGGGGTCCTGCTTCATTATGACCTTGGTGACCCAGTCGTTCAACTTCCACTCGTGCTCTAGATCCTAAGTTTCCTGTTCCAACTTGAGTACGATTACCCTGGTGTAAGTGAGGGGCTATGGCTCTAGGTAGGGAACTTGGACCATCCTTGGTGGATCGTTCAACTGCACCTGTTTGTGTTGTTTCAATTCTACGGCGTCTACGCCTGGGAGGTTCATCAGAAGAAGCGGAGCTGTCGGACGAGGAGTAGGAAGAGAGACTTCCTCCAGCATTCTGATGCTGTTGTTGAGTAAGATGAGTCATGAGGTTGGCATTAGCTTGAATCTGCTCGTTAAGCTGTCTCCTTCTTTCCACGAGTTCTCTCATCAGCTCGTTGAACTCTATTCTGGTGACAACTTCCGCTTGGTTTTGGGCGGTGACGGTTCCTGCGCCTGGATTAGCTTGTTGATTGTTGGGTCCTACTTGTTGGACGCTTGTAGTCTCATTGACATCCGCATTGTGGGAGGCTGATCTAGTACGTAGTCTTCCCATTGTAGAGTTATTGGTCGGAACTCTGAGTAGAATCAATAGACTTCTTATGAATGAAGTTGGATCTCCTTTGGGGGATTCCTTCAATCCAGTAGCGAAAAAGTAGATCCTAACAGCCTGAGAATTCCCTCTCAATGAAAGCACCAAAATGTTAGCACCAAAATTGGTCACTAACACCCTTGGGTAAGATTATGTAGAGAGATTAATGAAGAAAATAAATTAAAACTGAGGAATATCGCAATAGAATGCAGTAAGAACAATAAAAAACGAGAACACCAGAATTATAGTGGTTCGGCGTAACTGCCTACGTCCACTTTGATCGTAATCTTTATTACTTCTTTGAATAATTGAATACAGATACAATCCGTGCACCAACAACTTGAGTACAAGTTTTTGTAGAAAAGAAATGAGTCTTGAAAATGGCTGAGTCTCCCCAGTGTTCTCCAAAAAAGGTCCCTTTTCACTGCGCCCCTGCCCCTCTATTTATAGACGAAGATAGGTTGGACTTCCTTCGCGGGCCCAGGAACAAGGTACTTCAGCCCATAGTAGGTGACTTCTGCGCACCGAGCCAGGCATGTCAAACGACGATTGCCGAGCCTCCTCGGCCGGTCCAGTGGGAGTCTCGCCATTTACACGAAGCAGATTGTGAAAGGACTCGAAGCAAGCGGCAATACGATTCGAAGCAAAGAAGTGTATGCGCGCCACTCTGTTGTAGTATGAAGTGATCACAAGCCATCATAAAAGTTCATCGTCCCAAGTCCGTTGCCCCATGCACGCCGAACCACCAAGTTCGAACCATAGGCACCGAAACTCAACCGACCAAACTGTCTTGGTTCTGCGCCTTTGACCGAGCGACGTATGCCATGTTATCTCAACTCTTTTGACCGAACGATGCGCACCGAACTACCTTGACCGAGTGGCATATGACTCGGTTCTTCTGAGGCCGGTCCACGACCAGCCGAACCATCAAGATTAACCTCACCCATACCGAGCGACTGAGGCCGAACCCATCTTGACTGAGCCACATTGTTGTTCCTATCTTGGCCGAACGATGATCCCCTCTTCAAGACCGAGCGACGATCTTCCCTTCAAGGCCAAGCGGTGAGTGGCCGAACCACCTTGACCTAACTACCCTAGCCGAGCCACTCTCGACCGGCCCGCCACATTCACATTCCAATGCCGGTCCAACTTGCATGCTTGTGCCTCACAACCACGCCGACTAACATCAGACATGGCGAACCAACTTGTATAGTACGAAACAAACCCAAATCACACACTAGCCTCTTATATTTCCAACATGTCCTTAGTTTAAGTCCCATCCAGGTTCAACCATAGGCTCTGCAACTGTCGCTCTGTAGCCGGGCTACAGTACCCGGGTAACAAAATTTGAAGCTTATAAGAGAGATTAAAAGAATGCCCTTATAAGTTATATAAGGATCGACATAGCTAAAGGCAGCTTAGTGATACTTTTTGTGATGTCCTTCTTAGTGATGTTAAGCAATGGAAAATGGATACAGGTATCGATTTTCATATATGCAGTCATATGAGGTGTTTTTCTTCTTATGAGAAGATCGTCGACCTAATTAGAACCACCAATGAAGAAGAGTTACCAACTTGTGGTATTGGATCTGTTCATATGTATGATTGTATGGTTATAATGGTCCCGCGCATGAGACATATTTACTAGCTTGCATAAATTTATTTCTCTTGGCTAGTTGGATTGTCGTGGTTGCACATACGAAACTTGCGGAGTTTAAGAGTGTTGAATGGAGATCACGTTGTGTATTGAATGACGAAAACTTTTATAGATTGGTTAGTCGCATGATCAACAACAAGAAGGAAGTGATAGATGAAAAACAAAGCCATGCTTAGGTGGAGAGGTTAGCCTGTTCACTATTTGTGATAATTGCATTTTCAATAGTGGTCTTCATTTTGATGATGTTTGAGTTATTGATGTTGATTATGTGGTGTGCTTAGATCAGCTATTAAACATGTGCCGAATTAAAAAAATTCACGAAGACTTTATGGAGGTCCATGTTGTATCACAAGCGTTTTCAAGTTTGAGTAGTGTGATGTATCTCATGACGAAAGATGCATCACTTGCATGTGGTAATAGTGGTTCGTAATTTTGTTGTGATTGAGAAGGAAGTTACAGTTGATAAAAAAATGGTAATGACTAGTGAGTTATTGAACTTGATGGAGTCATCTTTATATGTTTGCTTTGTAGATACGATTTAGCTAAAGGTGGAGATCAAATATGTATTGGTGTAACGCGATGTTAGTATTAAGTTAGAGTAACTAAATCACATAAAGAAAGAAAAGAAGGGGAGATAAATATATAAAGAAGGAAATAATAAATTTGAACTTTCTCAAAAGTAACATTGCATGTACGGATATAATTTTTTATGATAAAGGAACCAACCAACCACGACCTGTACACCTAAGAGATGTGCATACTCGGCTTGGTGTTTAACTGATAAGCTTTCACGCATCCATGGATATCACTCTAGCGAGATTGGTGTTTCTACATGGTCTCGAAAATTGACTGGGCATGAGACTCAAGCTCGGCCCATTGGGAAATTCCCCATCGTTTTTGTATTCACATTGCACTACCAACCTGCTAGAGTGGTGGATGAATGGATATGCATATTATAATAAAATTGAAGATTTCTCTATATGATTGAAAGTAATAATTTATCTACTTCCATATACATGATGACTTAAGCATTAAGTAATTGATTTTTATAAATATAATCGCAATTTTATTTATTAGAGTGTGAAAAAGTAAGAAAAATATGGAATAGTTGGGTTCCCCTTTTCTAGGTTTTTATTTTTCTTCAAACACTAAGGAGCTATTGCCGTAAAGATTAAAACTTCATTCTCAATTAGATTTTATTTTATGTTCTATTTAGTTTAATTTAATAGATTAATTGTAAACGGTTATTTTTTAGAATCAACAGAGAGGGTGGTTTGATGGAAACTTGTGTGTAAGTTTTTTGAGTTGGTTTGTGTGTCTGGAATTGTCATCACCATTAATTTGTGTTTGAATATTATTTATTTGTAACTTGGATAATAGTGAGAAAAACTTCTACAACATATTTATCCTTCGTTATATTTTGCGCAATTAAACCTTAACACTTAGATTTAAAAAAACACAATAGCAGAACTAACTCAAAATCTCTATAATATTTTTCCTTTGCATATACTTCAGTGAAAATCATTGATCAAGTACTTTGTAGTTTATGGATGTGTTCTTAATGTTGCAAAAATGAAAATGTGCACCCGAATACAAAAATATTTCATCTATCTACTAAAGAAAAACACCAACTGACCATTTTCATCACCAACGTTGACCTCTTCTTCACTACTATCCTTGTTTGTCTTTCTTTTTTCTAATGCCTTAAACAATTTATTGACCTTTTAAGTTGGTCACAAAAGCATTACACATGATTTGGACTTTTACATTAGTAACATGTGAAGTTATCTTCCTCTTCGCCTTTCTCGCCGGGTAACCGTCTTCTTATTATGGTAATTGTAATCTTTTACGGTAGCATCTTTTCTTGACTCTTGTGATTTTATTCAACAAAAGCAAGCTCATGCAAAAAGCAGTGATTTTCTTCGCACCGTTGATATTTATTCGTTTTATGCTGGTCATGGGCAAAATAACAAAAGAAATTCAAAAGATATAGTGCATGATGTTTGTAGTGACATTGTGCTAGTTGATACCACAAATGAAAAGGTAAAATAAAAATTAAAAAAGGCACAAAATCAAAAGGTTAAAACTTAATAGCAACATAGCATGTCTTCTAACTTTAGTTTAGAAATTATGGCACTGGATAGTAATATGATAAATATACAAAACAAAATGATTAACAAAAGACATTTGCTACTTTAAATAAAAGTAGAAACCAAGCTCTATAATGTTGCATCACATCCTTTCTCTGTTTATTATTTTTAACTCTCCCATCATTTCGCTATTTAAATATATTCACAAGTCAATGGTCATGGTTTGCATCACATCCATACAAATAAGTAAAATTACGAAGTAATACAGCTTCAACAAATATCTAATTTTAAAATATAAAAAATTGTTTTCCATCGAACTACTTCAAATCACACAAGAAAGTTAATAATAAAACAAAATATTAGTTATTAAAATTATTTATCAACTAGAGTATCAAATGAAACCCGATTTGGGTAGAGTTTAGCTTAAAAGAATACGATGAGCCTCAAAGGCCTTCTAAAACGGGGGCTGAAGAATTTACGGAGTTAAAGGGAATGGTCGCAGAAAAAGCCAAATGTAGCAGAAAGATGTAAAGAAGAAGCGGAGAAGACGCAAAATCAAAGAACACCGCAACGCGAATATATACACGGAGCTTCACGAGACGAGGGAAGCAATCTTATTGGCAACAAAGCACATCAGATTGTACACATCAACCTCATAGCCGGAGTTCGAGAAGTTTTGTATTTTCATGATGCGCCTGGTTATATCCCTCTAGAATGCCAACATCTCAAGGACCAGGAAGAGATGGTTCGAAAGGACACCTAACTTAGTACGACCGAGAATCTGCCAAAACAGATGATCCACAGACAATAGAGAATAAGACTTACTCTAGATTTCTTTGAGCATTAGGAAAATAAAATTGTAAACTTTAAGCTTTTAAGACCTGAATAAACATTTAAGCTCTCAAAATGTAATTGGAGGAATAAAATTGTTCTTATTACTTTTATCGTTTATGGATAAAACAGAGACGAAGGCTTACTCTAAATTAACATTTTTACTTCTATTTTAAACCAATAGAATGGAAAATAATGCCGTTTCCATTTGCTCTCTTATCCTCCTTTTTTTTACTTTTATGTCGAGTGGATAGGACGCAGGAAAAGACGCTCCATTAGCACTTGTTGCGTTATTTGGACAAGGAAAAGTGATTTGTATACTTTGGAGCTTTAGGAGGTCTCTGACCCTCAAGATTCGGACAGTTCTATCCCTCAAAGACAGCTTTAGGGTTAAGAATTATTCTTATTACTCTTATATAAGATAAGACGGTACAAGGACTCGCTCCAATTTTCGTACTCAACACTCATATCAAGGAAAGTGATTTGTAAACTCTACGCTTTAGGAAGTGATGAGCCCTAGAAATCTAGACAGGTCGTTTTTTAAGGGGATAAACATATCTTATGTTTATTTTAAATAAAACTGCGGCATGGATAACCACATTGAAGACATAGAGAGCTGGAGACTAAAAATATCAACACTCGTATCAGGTAAAGTGATTTGTAAACTGTAAGCTTTGGGAGTCGTGCCTTAGAAATTTGAACATGTCATTTTTTAAGGGGATAAACAGACCTTATATTTATTTTATATTTATTTTAAATAAAACTAGGGCATTGATAACCACATTGAAGGCATGAAGAGCTGGAGTTAAAATAAACGTTAAAATTCTAGAGGAATTAGTGGCGACGACCGTTCAACTAAGCCACGACTCTTTTTCACAATATTCAACTCACTTCCACTCTATGAACAAAGTCTGTGTTAAAATTTGTCAACATACGCTAGAACTTAGAAGCGGTGGAAAATTAAAAACCGAGTGCCCTTGAAAAAGTTTGGCATTCTCGAGTACCTTTTAAAGGTACGAAGTTGGAACAAAATCGAATACCCTTGGAAATTAAGGTATTGTCGAATACCCTTTAAAAGTAAGGCATTGTAAAAACAAGTACCCTTCAGACGTAAAAGCGAGTATCCTCTAAAAGTAAAGCATCGTAAAAATGAGTACCGGTTAAAAACATGGCATTGTAACATAATCTAATATTTTATAAATTATGGAACCGAACATGTGCACGGTACCATACAAAGAAGATTTTGAAAAGAAATAAGCAAAGATCCCCAAAGAAGAGCATGAGCAAAAACATGTTCCGAATCCAAAGCATTAAAAAACCAACCGAAGCTCTAATTCCAACGAATAAAGTGCCAACACAAGAAAAATTCAATATTGATCATTTGAAGTCAAAAAAGCATGCACACAATCCCCCATCTATTTGCGTATTACGAGAAGGACATAAGCGAAGCAAAAAGCATGCTACACGCATGCAAATACTCCCCGATATATTTGTAACAAACTACAAAAACGGTTAAGATATGCAAAATCATGTTACAAACATCTCCTAAAGATACTATCATTTTGTTTAAATTCACAAACAAAACAAACACACGATACATACATACATACTTGTTGCCTACTGTCCACGTAAAGCCACATTATTGTTTGAAAATTATCCAAATAAAAAGTAATAGTATGAAATAGGACTGGTATAACAAACATAAATGCAGACACGGAAACAGGCAAACATAGTAACCAAGACGTCACGCCAAAACAAATATCACGTCATAAAATGCATACTAAGCCAAAGTTTCAATGTCCAAAGCATAAAGACATGAACAAGAAAAAATAGCTATTGTATATCCTTTTCAGGATCACCAACCCCTTTCGATGCCTTAATTATTCCAACATCTGACTTAACGTCATCCAAAGTAGGAGGAACATCAACCAACAATAATGCTAGATGAATAGATGGAAGCTGTCAATGAAGCTTCCATTACCATACTAGTGAATGAGATAGGAGGCGGAGATGCAACAGTACCAAAAGAATCAAAGGGTTCCGCAAAGGTATCATCATCAATCTCCCTGCACCTCCTACGTTCTATGAGACACCTTCACCAAACCAAGCTTAATTCTTCTCCTTGTAGAAGAATAAAAGATCTTATCCTACGCTTCTCGGCAATCTCCTCATTAACATTTCAAGTGATTTGACAACTTTTTTTTAGAATAAAAGATCAATCATTTCGAGATTTGACAAGATCCTCATTAACATTTCAGGTGATTCAACATCTGACCTAGCCTCATCCTTACATGCCAAAAGCTCCTTAACCTCCTCCTACTAATGTTCAGTAACACTTGCAACAGAACATTGTTTCTCCAATGCATAATCTTTCCTCCGAAGGTCAACAACGGCTTCATCTTTTTCCTTCTCAACATCAGAGACAGATTCAAGCAGGCCACTTTTATCCTTCCTAAGGCGCTGATTCACCTCTTTACGTTCATCAATCTCCTTATTTTGAAGCCGAATGCAAGAATGAGTTGCGCTAAGATCCTTCTGGATGCAAGCCTCATTTTCCCTACTTTCTTTGATTTGCCTACGCAAATCCTCCACTAGGAGTGCAATATGATTCAAGTTCAACTAACCTGCAGCATTCATAACCTAAGGAGTCATACGAACAACACTCAAGTCAAACTGACCCTCAGAAGCCGAAGAAACTGAAGAAGTGCGTGGAGAGGCAGAGAATGATGTAATATCTCAATCAAGGCCTCGGGTGTAAAGGAGTACTAACTAACTTAGACCGTGGAGGAGATGGATTGCAATAAGGGCTTATATCTCATCGTGGACTCTTTCCACGACCGTCTGATGGTCTATGATGGGAATATGTCTTGGTACGTTTAGAAAAGTCTTGATTGTTTTCCCTAATCAAAGGTCTCTTTTTCCCATGAGCGCGAGAAGAAGGCTAACCACTTGGATCATCCAAGCTCTTCCTCGTGAAGTCCTTTAACCAAACCTTTCGATGCTCTTCATCAGCAATTTCCTTTTTCTTCTGGTCCTTTTTTCCTGCTCATGCTTTCTAGCCTCGGCGGGACTAGAAAACGAATGAATGTTTTTGAGGAGCCCCTTCGTTCTAAATTTTGTACCTATATAAGCATAAAATATTTAATATATAATATAACAAATTAAAATGATATCAAACCATGTATATAATCACAGGGTACAAGTACCAAACCTGAGGAGCTAGGAATGGCAACTCTAATTACCATCAAAGACGGAAAAGAAGCAAAAAAAATTCCAAATGAAGGAATGGTCAAGTAAGCAACTATAAACTTAAGTATTGGCGGGGGGAGAACGATGAACTCAAAAAATGGAATCACACCAATATCAATCCTAGACGGAACAGACTCTGAAGTGGCACAGGTAGAAATAACAAACATATGGGGCATAGACAGCAATCCTTACCCAAAGAAGGTAGTAGAAGAAGAAATCTCTGACATGTCATGAGGTTGGAAATCAAGGTTCTATAACCTCTTTAAATCCAAGGAACCCCCAACAACAGCACAGAAAAACCCAACCCATTAAAGGCATCATAAGAACCATCAATATTAACAGGGCAGAACTCGGAGTTAGGATTTCGTCCATCAGGAATTTCGGCAACATGAGAAGAAGCTAGCCAGTCAACTAAAACGTTTGTTTTTGCATTGTAAACAACACAGCTTTCGCAGCAATATTTCTTTTTGTGTTGAAACGAGGTGGAAATGTGTTGTTGGCTTAATCGATGATGAATGAAATGTTGAATTTAATAGGTTATTAAACAATTCGATGCATGCTGGTCAATTGGAAGATGAATGCCTACTGCACAAACAATATAAGCATGCTGCATATTTTCACAATAATCATTGCGTTTATAACTAGTTACAATATGTATGTTTGACAAGAATTGAAGAAATTTGCCCCAATTCGAAACATCTGTGAATTTTTTCATTGGTTACACCCATTAACAAAACAGGGTTAATTAATAATAATAGGCCAATATGAAATTACCAAAAGTTTAATGCATATTTGTCTATTTAACTACTCTTGTTAATTTATAAATTTGGATTGTGACAGTTTCACTATAATTTACTTCACCATCAAACTTTATGTATAAAAATATATATTAAAGGTGTTACCAATTGTAGCAGCGGTAAGATCAGTTGTCAACAAGCTCCGACTATCCCTTCTGAATATAAAACATCATGTCTAAAAATATATTGCTGGCAGCATCATTTTCTGTATAGACAAAACTGAATTTACTCGATAATCAGACAAAAAATAAACTGAAGAAAAAAAAAGGTAAGATTTCATTTCAACTTTTGAATTTTTTGCAACGAATTCATTAATTTCACCCAATTATATTTGATCCCTAGTCATGCTTATTCAATCAAGAAACTATCTTATTATGTTCTTCAGTTGCTCTACCTGAATAATGTATATAAACCATGTGCTTGTTCGTAGCTCATCAGAACTCAAACTGATTTTCTGACTTACAACCTTTGTATGATCCCACTTCAACATTTACAGTTGCTTTATTCCCAAGTTCAAGAATAACAACAGCTTCCTCAATATAGATGCTTCTTTAAATATGCCAATATCTTGTTTTCTCTTTTCTTCAACTAACAGCTAATGATTGTCTTGTTCTCTCTTCACATTAACTTTATCCAAAGTGCTACAAATTTTCTAATTTGATTCATAAGTTTTGCTTGTTGATCAGCTTTGCTACCTTCGGTTTAGAAGTTAAGTACAATGTTTCCTTTTGCCAAAAAAAAAAAAAAAAAAAAAAGAGCGCAAGGGGTAATGAGTGTAAATATCACCAATTTTGTTCTGCAACAAAACCACTTTTTAGAGTCAAACATTGCAACATGCCTAACTGCATTAGACGATGTTTCTTGTCATGTGCAGCACTTAATATATCTAGTAACTCTAAATCTGGTGAAATGTTGGCATGTATCATCTTCTTGAAAAATATCATTGCTTCGTTAACAAAATTTCTTTTACACAACCGACTAATTGCTGCATTATAATCTTCAATTGAAACTTGATATCCCAGTTCAACCATTCTATCAAAGAGACAAAGAGCTTTATCAGGGAATCCTTTTGCACAGTATGCTTTAATAATTGTGTTAAATGCAAACTTTCTCAAGGAAATACCTTTATCTAACAGATCATTTAATAACTTTTCAGCGGATATCGGATGACCTCTGCGGCAACGGATGTTAATAAGGAAATTAAACGTAACAGGAGTGGGTGTAAGATTTCGTCGTACCATTTCTTCATATTTTGCAAATGCCATTTCCTCTTTTCCTAAATCGCAGAATCCCTGTATCAATGTATTATATGTTATCTCATCGGCATAAATACCCTTTGAGTAAATATAGTCAAGAAAGTTGGCAGCCTCTTCTAGACAACCTTGCTTGCATAAACCTTTGATGACAACACTATATGTTTTGACGTTGGGCACAATTGCTTTTCTATTCATCTCATTGAGTAATTGAAAAGCGGTATCAACATCTCCAACTTTACAAAGAGCATCCATAAGGATCGTATATGTCACTACAGTTGGAATCAATCCATTTGACTCAGCAGTGCACAAAAGCTCAAACGCAGTTCTATGTTTCCCTATCTTGCAAAATCCCAAGATCAAAGTGTTATAAGTGACAATAGTCGGGAGTATCCCATTCATTAGCATATATTCATACAAACTAGCAGCAGAATTAATATCTCCGTTCTTCACATACCCATCGATAATAATATCATACAAAATAACATCAATTTGAAAACCATTATTTGCTAATTTATTGAAGAAAGTCCTAGCTTCGGTCATCATTCCTTTTTTGCACAGGCTTGAAAGGATGGCCCCATTTACAAATGAATTGCATGTAATATTACTAGAGCATATCTTATTGCAGACTTGAAGAGCTCTATCGATTTCTCCTAGCTTGCAGTAACCATAAATGAGGGTAGAATATGCCACTTCATCCATTTCCAAATTAAAAGATTTCATTTCATTAACCAGTTGGTTCAGATCATCAATTCTTCTTCCCCTACACAAAGCTTTTAAGAGAACACTGTATGTTACAATATTTAATTTAAGCCCTCGAGCAAGCATTTCTTTTTTCATCTTCAATCCAAAGTCAATATCGCCATACTCACAGTGCACATCTATTAGCATAGTATATGTGACAATATCAGGCTCCAAACCTTTCAGAAACATATTTTGAACAAGTTTTCGAATGCAACTAATAAGCCCAAGTAGTCGATAACCATTTATTAGAATGTTGTATATCACTGTATCAGATTCTAGTCCTTCTCTTTCCATATTCTTGCAAAATTCCAATGCTCTTTCCATTTGACCGGATTTACACAACCCATATACAACTTTAGTGTAGCTGAATCTATTGGGGATAAATCCATACTTGAGCATCATCCCAATAAGAGAAATAGCATTTTCTACAAATCCGACATTGCATAACCCAGAAATCAAGGTGTTAAAAGTAGTAGTACATGGTCTGAATTCGCTCTTCCTAATCAAATCTTGAAAGCAAGATATTGCTTCAAATATCCTCTTCTGCTTACATAAGCCATCAATATAAATGTTGTGTGTATATTCGTTACAAGATATACCTTGGTCTTTTATTCCATGAAAGAGACCAGAAATTGTATCAGCAGTTCTTACAATATACATTAAAGTATCGTAAGTAGATATTGAGGGTCGCATATTTAACCTATTCATTTGACTGATAACATAAAGACTGTCATGAACCCTTTCAGACTGAGCATACACATTTGCCAACATATCCCATACAACAGAGTTGCAATCCCAATTTTGAAAAGTCTTTAATAATATTTCACATATATAAGGTGCTGAAGCAGAACCTACATCAAATTGAATAAATAATAGTAACAGATCACAATCAATAAGAACTCAAATTTCAAACCTAAACTATTACTATAGAAGAAAATGAAATAGGGGGGAAAACAAAACAAAAATTAAACTGACATTTTTCCGTACTTGCTACAGATGAATTTGCTAATATTTGCATACAAATTGATAAGATTTGGTAAACGTATGAAATATCAACCTACAAAAAGGAGAAGTGCCTTCATGATAACCTATAACATTAGTTGAGTATAAAAATGTACCTTCTCTATCTATGATCTGTCTCAAATGCCCTTTAATTTCCTTCAACCTGCCATGTCTCGCCAAGAGATGACAAACCCCCAGTATGGAAACTTTAGAGTCATCGAAGTCCTTAAAGTCCATACCATTCTTCGTATATTCACCAACTCTGCTCCAATTTGGATCTGAAAGAACCAAATTATAATGAATTGAAACCACTTCTTTATACAAACTGATGCAATGCTTGAACATAGTAAAAGTACACTCAACGAATTTGCATTTATTCGACATCGTGCTAAAAAGAAGTATGATCTACAAAGTGAATAATATTAGTTGGTTTAGTTCCCATTTAATAAAAATGCAGATAGCCAATAATATTGTATTGAATTAAATTATATGGGTGCTAGCAATTAAGTCTCATGGTTGCAGCGGCCATGCCTTTTAGTTGCAAATTTGCCATGCAAACAGTGGCGCAGTCATGCCAGTATTCACATTGAACTAGAATATGTTACAAAATCGACCTAAGTGGATGGCAGGGCTACTTAAAGGTGATTAATTGTTGAGAGATATTTGTACCACATCGGTTATATTGCTAACTTAGTGAGAGTTCATACATAATTTATTCCCTTTCATTACAACCGAACCTGCAGTAGTGACAGAAATACCAAGTCCAACAGTAGTGCCTCTTATGTGTACGGCTTCTCAGATAGTGATGGTCATTGAGGTAGAAATATGCAAATGCAATCCCAGATTTGGAAAAGCAATGTCACGTTGATGCATCGACAATAAGCAACAAAATCATCCAAGAGGGGAAAATATTTGGAGGAAAAAAAAAGAATTTTGCAAGTGCTTAGCTCTAAAGTTTATTTCACGCCTCTGACTTAAACAAAGAAACAAATAATTGTGGATGTCTTGTAAGGGAGAGTGGTAAGTCTCTAGATTGTTGATCTAGTGGTCTTAGGATTGAATCTCATTGGCATCAATTAACCAAATAATAATAATAATAATAATTGTCACCTTAATATTTTTGCCATCATGACTTGATTTTTAACGGTTCTCGATATAGTTATATTTCATTCTTTTCTCCTATGGTTCCGTATCCAATACTCATAATGAATTCTGTCCTGGTATAATAGCTTCCAGCTTGGTTATATGATAGTAAATAATTATCAATAAGAAAACATCACCAAAGCTGAGCCATACGTGATACGTCTTTTCTCAAACATTGCATTCAAAATGCAGGTATCAAGCAATGTAGAATAAATTATGTGTGAAAAAAGAAAAAGAAAGGGAAACTGTAGTACGTTGGAACAAGAGCATCTACCTAGTTCCTACCAAGAAGGGATGTCACTTTTGCTGTAATTTTTGGTGTCGTTTCTTCCCCTTTAGTCCAATGAATTAGTTTTCCTTGGAAGAAAGTTTTCCTGATTGCATCACAGAATTCCTTTGTTTTGATTTGGCCACTGTTATATTTCTGCATGATTGAAGAATAATAAAAAAGTTAATCTCTACCTTTGCTTTAAGTGGCTACAACTTGCAAACACTGAAATGACAAGTGAAGAACTTGAGTTCATGATATTCACATATTTTATTTTTTCTCTCGCAAATATAATCAAAAATTCAACGAAGAACATTGAAATATGCATTCATTAACCTAGGCCTAACATTTAATAACATTTGATAAGCAGTAATATCAAAAAATGAGTTACAATTATGAAATTTTCTCTCAGGAAAAGGCAGTTCATGTATTTGTAATTTTGTTTGTCACTATATATAAGCACGTAAACAACAAATTGTTCAACGAACGTATGCGCACACACGCGCGCACGCATGCGCACATATATCAAAGTTTTAAAATGTGAAAGCGTACATGATGTGTCCTTTTGCTCGCGAGGTGAGGCGTAAGTCTCAAAACGTTGAGGCGATAGTTTTTTTGGTAAACATTGAGGCGTAGGCGTAAATTATTATTGCTTTGTTAATTATTAATTTTTGATTAACAAATATAAGTTAACAATTAATTGTATAAAACTGTAAATAAATAACATTATAAACATTTGTCTTTAAAGAGTATGGTTCTAATCATTGTTTATTATTCTTTCATAAAAGTATAAATAATTAATAAATAAATAAAATTTAAGCACTTGATAATATATATGTAAATGATAAAAATCCTTTGAATAATTCATATTCAATTTTCAACTCCTTGATGATATGTTTTTTTTTCTTCCTCCCTCTATTTGTCTTCATTTTTTTTCTAGATTTTTAAAATTATCATTGATCGATTCTAGTGGAATCAATCTCTATTACAAACAGTAGAACATCATATAATTTATTTATTTATTCTTCACCAATTTAAACCGAACTACAAAATTTATTCGGAGATTCAGTAATAACAATTCAGAAATTTTCTTTACAATTGAGAAAATCCATTACATAGTTCTAGCTCAATTGTTTCAAAACAATCTTACTAAATTATGTTGATATTGAAATTGAAAAGAAAAAACACTATCTTTCATTTTCTTAAATTTTGTTCTTTTTTGTTTGTCATTAAATAATTGAAGTTAAATAAATTCTATTGGTGTCAATATTTACAATTGAGGGTAAAAAATTTCTTCAATCGCATGTCTTAGCAGTTTGAAACGTGTGAGGCGTACATTTTATACATTTTGTATGTCTTAAGTTGTTGAGGTGTAACCCTTAGAAGTAAAAAATCTTTTTGAGAAAGACTCAAGCTGTTCTATCTCCTCTTGCGTTGAGGTGCTCCTCGAGGCAAGTATCGAGGCGGGTTTTTTAAATTTATGATATATACACATACATATACACATGAGCATGACTTGGTTATAGTATATGAAAAATTAGCATTTTAACTAACAAAAATTTTGCATTTTGAATAAGGCATGAACAGCTTTTAGGTATAAAAGCGAATGACTTGGTTTTAGTACACATAAATTAGCATTTTAATCAAGGTAGAAGCAGTTTAATTTGAAATTTAATTGAGATATAATTGATTGACATGGTTTTAGTAAACGAAAAACATGCATTTTAAGTATGAGCAGTTTTAGTTAAAGGATAAAACTGATTGATCAAGTAATATAATATAAAAATCTGAATTTTAATTAAGGTGTGAGTATATTCAGATATGTTGAGATGTAATTTGAATTTAAAGGGTATTTTGGAAAGTTTACGTTTCCACCAAAAAAATGTGACACCAAAGATATTACAACTATATATATATATATATATATATATATATATATATATATATATATATATAGCTTTAATCCATATTTACATTAACAAAACGATTGCATAATCTATTTTTTCGATTAGTGTTTGGCCATACTCACTGGATTATTCACCAATGTACCATTAACAAATCAAGAACCAGATTTTCTTTCGTATTATTTCAGCTAAAGTTGTTATAAAAAAACAACCACCAAAAAAAAAATATGATGGTTAATTCATCAAACCTCAAAGTTGGCAAGCTTAAAATTGCACCAATTCATAATTTATCAGAAACAAAAATCGTAGATGTGGTATATAGTATTACCGCTAAACGGGGATCCGACCAGTAATACACATTTTATAACTATTAATGCAATAAATAATAACAAAGGAGCAAATATCACTCAACAATTTCATGAATGAGTAACATACAAACCTAATTTAGTTCAACATAAACAATAGCAAATAATATAATTTAATTAGATTCTATTAGCTGATCAAAAGGTCAAGTTCCAGTTTCAAAATCCAACCATTCTGTTAGAATTTGAGTGCAGACCTAGCTTTTTACACAAAGAAATAAATAAAACAAATATGAAACTGTTATAGGTTGATTAATATTTTGATTAGGTCTGCTCTGCCAATTGGTCTAGTTATGGGCAAGCATGATATCTGATGTAACTTGAGTTTCAAAAAAAAAAAAAAATCAGCGGTGAAAAATATGATTGGGATTCACTACACAATTGGATACATCAGATAAAGCATGCCGATATTCAAAGAAATTCATGTCGTGGTCGGAATTTGATACTTGAGTTGAATCTCACTGTTTTGGCTAGATGAGCTACAATTATGTGTGATACCTCACAGATGTTTCTCTCCATTTACGAAAACATCATTATGTTTCAAACTGAAGTTCAAAGGACCAACGTAGATTTTACTTATTCTTGATCAGTATCATTGAGGTAATAAGCTATTATCAATCATCCAGCATATGATAGTTTGTCAAGTGTCATCAAGCTATGCATTATAAGGATTAGGAATGATAGTGTATTACTCAAAACTCCGGGCAATTTATAGAGTTTTCGGAACATATACGACATTTATTTACGGGCACAACAAAGATGTTGTTTGCCATTTCTTACAGCAACTTTATTTTCAATACAAATCTAATGTAGGAAACAAGAAATACCATCAAAGGCGAAGGGAAAAATATTTTTGCACATAGGCATACGTTCGGCATTGCAGTAAAAGAAATAGAATCGCCGCAGCAAGTTAAAGCAAGAGCAAACCCACAAATGGGCAATATGTGGTAATAAGTTTATTGCAAACAAAAATTCAAATGCAAAATATATAAAGAATACATGATGGGTGCATGGTAATGTCGTATGTTTATACCATATTTCCTATACATAAAAAATATAGATCACCATATGAAGATCGAAGCTGCCTCTTCCTCATCCATATATTGCAAATAAAATGAGCGAAACTTAATAATGTGAAGCTAAATGACTAACTTTTGGCTAATTATTTAATTGAAGAAAATGAACTATACAAAATAAGTTGATTAATAACTATATAACCTATTGTTTGAACATTTAGGGTGTACTCTTGAATAAATGTGAATGCAAGATGCAAAGAAGAAAAAAAATCAAACATCATATGGACCATGCAAACAAATATAATTATTTTACGGAAAGACAACTCAAGACCAGTGAATTATTCCTTTGTAGGTGCAACAAAGTTAAAGCTTTATTACTGAAAGTCGTCAAAGGTGTAATAGACAGGTATTTGTTCCATAGACCAAAGCAAAATATGTCTGGTATGTTTTTGTTGGTTTGAGTAGTATAGTTCCACCACAAGTGATCCAATATATGTTTTGATTCAAACTGACTTTTTACTGAAACATTTGATCAAACAAGGTATATGCCGCTGAAATTATTTGGCGTTTCCATTTCCTATATCTATTTTTCGTTCTAAAGGATGATCTATAACATGAACAATCCGTAGACAGTAATAAAAGTGATGAGTATAGAATATGGGACAAACTACTTAGAGAAAACAGCAGCTTTACCAAGAACCCACCTAAGAACAAAGGATACTTTCAGTACGTATCATATTTCTTATTGCATATATAACAACAATTGTCCTCAAAACTCAGTAATTGTTGTCATGTTTATGGATTTGAATTCGTGAAATGACAACAGTATCTGAAATCAAAAAAGGTAGATATGCATTAAAAAATAAAAAATAAAAATAAAAACACTCCAAAACTTACGGATTTCGAAAGTATGATTAAATTATTCATGCCAAAATGTGAAGTAGAGGTCAATATCTGAAATCGAATAAATAAAATGGACGAAGTGTAAAGTTGGGATCAAAAAATCTGTAATGAAATACATTACAACCCATCGCATTACAGTAAAATTGAAGGAATTAGCGGATGAAGAATTTAAGGCTACAAAAAAGTATACCGTCATAGTGGAAATCCAGTAGAATGTTTGAGAGATGATATTCCTGATAAATATGAAATGGAGTAAACTGCAGCGGAGTTGTAATAAGAGGCTGCAGCTGGAAAATACCCTAGGGGTAAAAACGCGCCTTATTGGCTTATTTATGTCATTCTCTTCTCGACCTTCCAACTTGGAGTACCAAAGAGTCTCGCCGGCCCGATGGCTTCGGTTGCCTAAGCCTGATAAGATTTTTTTTAATTTTGTTGCCCCGGTTTCTTTTCTAAAAATATTACAATAGTTATATAAAACATAACCAGGGTACAAATAACAAGCATTAACAAGAGAAAAAATTAACTTTAAAAAATGCTGGTAAAGTAACGACAAGCATTTCATTAGCAAAAGCAAAATTAACTATTAACAAAAAATAAGTATCATTACTAATCAAGTATTATCCAAATTAGCTATTAGTAATTATTAGGCATCAACTTGTTTTTCTTTTCTTTTTTTCCAATCAAAACCTCCTGAATGCATGAACCCGCAGCGACTAATTAAAGGAATTATGTGCATACTGATTAATAACGGAGAATAATTTAATATGAAATTAATTAACATAACACTGATTCACAATGAAAATGAATGCACCACCAATTAATAGTTAGTATTCTCCCTAATGAGATCTAGCAATAAGCAGTAAGTCAATATATTCGTTAATTCATAACCACTCACAAACATTACATTGATCATCGACTATTCAATGTAATTTCAAATTCATACGCCAAACAAATTGTAAAACATAAATAAACACCATACATCAATTGAATCAATGGGTTTACAGTTTTAGATTTTCATCACATTTTAACAAATTATGTAACTAAAAATTATAAATTGTTAATAAAAAAGACTTACATTTCAATTACTCACTAATAAAGCACTTAGCACTTAGCTCATTGGGGCAGCAGCGTAATAGGAAGTCAAAATTAGAGCAAGGTAGGAGGCCAGCAGCAGGTGGTGATTGGTGGCAAGTTATAAGACAATACGCCGTTGATGGGAGGTAGCGGCGTAGGCTGGTAGAAGGATTGATAACTTTTTATTGCGTTGGTCCAAGAAGCAAAATTGAAGTCGCCATGTCGATTGAAGGATGGGCAGCCCAAAAATTAGAAGGCCATAAGAATTTTGTTGGCCCTTCTGTTTCGTTGCCCTAGACTAATGCCTTGCCAGCCTTGGGCTTGGACCGGGCCTGCCAACTGGTATATATGCACACTTGGATGGATCACCAACACAGTATCTATGCACCTTGACCAGATGCATAAAGGAATTCTGTGGATTCAAGACTAAAAAGTCAGTTACATGGTTAAATCGCTTCCATAGAACATACAACTCAACACAGAACAATGCATGTTATTTGGATTCAGAGTTGTAATTAGACCCGTAGATTGGATCCAGACTTGACCCAGTAGAACTCTACTAAGGTTAGGTTTTGCTGGATCCAAACTACGCATTTTAAAATCTCAATCCGGTCTTATCTGAAGTTCCATTCAGGTTGAATCGGCTTTAGATTTAGTTGGGTAATAACAATAATAAATGTATTTAATTTTGTATTTTGTGGTCGGAACTTTCAACCAGTTTGTTTAGGATCGAGTCGGTTTGGTCGTATGATTATAGTATTTGACATTATCTAAACTCGACTCGAGACTCATCAATAGGGATAGCAATGGGGCGGGTTTGTGCCCCAGACCCGACCCGGATTTTTTAAACCTTGCCCCAGACCCGCCCCGTCGATCCAGTGCGGGTCTAAACTTTCGTCCCGTACCCGGAACCCATACGGGTCAGGGTAGACCCGCCCCTCCCCAAGACTCCATGAAGCTTTACATATCCATTCAAAATTATGTAGTAATGTACATATATTTATTTATTTTATTTGTAAAAGGGGTTGGTACTAAATGATACAATAAATATAGATATCAATGTGTTTACAATGATAAGTAAGGTAATAAGAATGAGGTATATGGTAATAGTTCAAGAAAAACATGCATATGCTATTATATAATTATTAGTGGTGCAACTTAATACCATAAAGATCATATAACTTATTGAATGAAATATTATAATACCATGTTATAACCGTTTATGTATAAAAGGATCAACAAATCATCATTATAGCAATAAAATGATTTTATGATATTGCGGTAGTGCGGGTCGGGTTAGGACGAGTCATCCAAGTCCCAACCCGATCCCAGACCCAGATCTCTTAAGAACGGGTCATGGGTCTACCCGCTCCGTTGACCCAATGAGGCGGGTCTTGGCGAGTCAAAACAGAGGCGGGTCTACCGAGTTTAGACCATAAACCCGCCTCATTGACATCCCTACTCATCAAGTTATACTAAACCTATTGATGTGTGTTCAATAAAATGACTTGAAACTAACATTATGATTTAGGTTCTATTGAAAAATTCAAAATTTGATATATCAAAATCCTGTAACTATTAGTGTTGTGCAGTTAGTAATCAATAGAAAATACTTATATATGTGAACTTTTATAGTAGTAATTATTATGGTAGTTTACAAATTTTAGTTATTTTTAATATGTATTATTGTGAAATACAAATGACTGTAGTCCTACATTTATTACTTTATCTAGATAAACTATTTACACATAGGAAGTAACTAGCTTTCATAAAAATTGAAAAGAATATTAGATATTGGTAAACTTACAAATCAAATGTAGAATTTACTTTTTCTTCTTCCTTTTTTTTCATGCTAAGCGTGCTCTTCGTTGTTTTTATTATTTTCAAAATAAAGGTTAGCCATATACAACGGTACTATATATAATGTGGATGTTACGAAGAATGAATTGAACCGATTCTCAAGAAGATTGTTCTTTGAATATTGATATAGGTTTTACAAATCCTAACCTAAGTTGTAAAATATGCCATTTCCATGTCTAAACTTTAGTTTATTCGGTAACCTTTAGTTATAAAATATTTTACTAAACAATTGATTTTTTTTTTGAAAATTTCTACCTATAAATTAATTATGAAAGGTTTTCGTCAAATTCAAGGAATTGATTACAACGAAACTTTTTCTCCCATAGCCTTGCTTAAGTCCATTTGGATCATGCTTGCTATTGTTGCTTTCTATGACTATGAAATATGGCAAATGGACATAAAACGACATTTCTAGATGGTGATTTAGAGGAGACAATTTACATGTACCAGCTCGAGGGTTTCAAGGTCAATGGGAGCGAGGGTAAGGCATGCAAATTATTAAGACCGATTACGGTCTTAAGCAAGCTTCAAGAAGTTGGAATAGGTGTTTTGATAAAGCAGGCGAATAGTTTGGGTTCTATCAAAACATAGAGGAAATGTGCATATATCAGAAAGAACATGGAAGTGTTATTGTATTTTTAATCTTATATGTCAATGACTCACTCCTGATTGGCAATGGCATTGCATCGTTGCAATTAGTGAAAGCATGGTTGTCCAAGAACTTCTCCATGAAGTACATGAGAGAAACAACCTATATACTTGGTATAACAATCTATAAAGAAAGACCCAAAAGGTTGTTGGGATTGTCTCAATCCCTTTACATAGACACCATACTAAAAAAAATTAAGTATAGAGAATTCCAAGCGTGGAATTATTCCAACGCAATCTGAAATCGTCCTTTCTAAGAATGCTCCTCAATCGACGAGAAGAATGAACATATGAAGAGGATATTATATGTATCTGCGATCGATTCTATCATGTACGCTATGATACATACTAAAACATATATGGCTTATGCATTATGATGGGTAAACCGATGTTGATCTAATCCTGGAGAAAAGCATCATACGACAATGAAATGTATTCTTAAGTATTTGAGAAATACTAAAGACTTTCTCTTTATATATGAGAATAAAGACCTTTTTATGAAGGGTATACGGATTTAAGAATTTAGAGTGATCATCGATGACAGTAAATCGATGTCTGGTTATGTATTCACATAAAGGCGGAGCAATCAGTTTAAAAAGTTTTAAGCAAGACACATTAGTTGATTCGATAATTGAGGCCGAATACATCGCCCTCAATAAAACAGCTAAAGAACTAGTCTGGATTTGCAAGTTTATAGTTGAGTTAGGGGTGTTTTCAAATGTTAGTAAACCCATAACATTGTTATGTGATAACGATGCCTTGATGAAAGTTGTGAAAGAACCAAGAGTTCATAAGAATTCAAGGCACATTCTTCGAAAAGTCCACCTGATACGAGAATTTATCACCAATAATGAAGTTAAAAGAGTAGACACTAAGGACAACATAGTAGATCCATTCACAAAGGGACTAACTTGATCGATTATAAGAAAACTGATCAAAGGGATGAGATTGAGATACCATAGTTGACACCAAGTGCGAGGGGAGATTGATAGAGTTAGGGGAATGCCATAGGGGAAATTATATAATTTATTACAAATTATTAACTCTATGATAAAATCTTGTTCAAAACAAAAAGTGTTTGTTTTCTGTTATATTTTTTTAAATTATGATACATTAATTAAATAATTAATTCAAATATATTTAATAGAAAATCCTTAATTAATGTGTTATGCGATAATAATTATAAGGAGTTGTAATCATAAGAAAATCATCACAATATTAAATAACATATTAATTTAAATATTTCAAGCCAAGATGTTTCGAGAAAGGATATCAATACATCCCTTAAGACCAAAGTACGTAACACTCTCCAAATGTTGGGAAGTGTATTACTCATGGCTTTTGAAAGAACCAAGGAATTACGTATTGATAATTACTTGATAACTATGAAATGACTCGTCTAAAACTTTCATATTAGTTAGTAACAAGAAGGTCAAATGGGAAATCTCGAAGTTATAATAATAAACAATTCTCTCAACTTGAGAAACCTATCGGACTTTAATATGGAAAATCCACTTTTATTATAGTTAAATCATCGCATGACATCCATCGAATGATTATAGTTGGGTCTGAGTTGAAGCATTAGAAGTGCAACACTATTCAATAGAAAAATTGTCTCCTTGGTTGTATGAGGTTAGTATCATGGTCAACTGTAATCAACTCAAAGTCAAAAAAATTGACCAGAGTAGTACAGTTAATAATAAATTTTATTACTGAACCAAGGACTTAATTTGTTTATAGACTAACCAAGTTGAATAAGGATGACATTGGAATTTTTACCAAAACCAAATTCCATAAATCATAAAGTGATATAGTGTTGGCGAAGAGAATATGTGTAAATTATTGTTACTAAAGTACCACTTCAGATATTATGAAATTAGATTTTATCAAAAAGATCTATTAGTAATGAATTCGGTCAAACTGTCACACCATTGGTTAAGGTGACATGTGACCATTATTATTTGAATTTTTCAATATTAATCGCTGACTAAATTCACATCTCTAAGTCACACAACCGCATTTGTGATTTCTTCAAAAAACTATACGATTTAATTAATTTATAAAATGTTGTAAATTGGTTAAATTAATTAATATATTTGAAAGATTTATTATAACCATTTGTTTGATGTTTCGAATGTCATTGGTAATTATATAAATGCATGCATAAAAGTTATACCGGAGTTGGTCTCAGAAAATTAACTGACATGAGATTGGCCTATACTTTGAAGCAAGCTTGGAGAATTATCAAAGGCAAAGGTCTGTGGGGAAATTGGATGAGGAATAGATATATCAGAGGCAATTTCTGGTGTATGCAATTGGACACCAATGCTTCATCGACATGGAAAGCAATTATGAGAATTAGGGGAGTTCTTGCCTCCTGCTGCACGAGGGAAATCGCCTCTAGGAAAGATACAGACTTATGGAGGGATCCCTGGGTCCAAGGAAATTCATTAATAGATATTCTGGGGCTTAACACATTTTCAGATTATGGTTGTCCAAATAAAAAAGTCACAGAAATTATTAATAACAATGAGTGGAACTGCTCAATGTTACCAGTAAATCAGGAAACAAAAAGGAAAATTCAATACATGCCAATATACAGTGGACGAGAAAATGATATTTGGGCTTGGAAACACACAGGTAATGAGTTTAGTACGAAAACTGCTTGGAATGAAGTCAAACACACAGATAATAAGGTCGATTGGAGCAAGATTATATGGAATCATGAGAACTGCCCTAAGATGGCTTTCACAGCTTACAAAGCGATACTCAAGAGACTACCTACGAAGGATAGACTCTTAAAATGGGGTATAATAACTGAAAATAAGTGTGCTCTATGCAATCAAGCTGAGGAAACGCATGAGCATTTATTTTTTTCCTGCAATTTCTCAGAAAGAGTATGGAATGCATGTACTAAAGCGATCAATTCAACTATACAGACTCACCTGCTAACTGATGCGGTTAATTACCTGGTTCATAATAGGAGTGGCGAAAACCTGGAAGCCAAATTGGGAGGAATTGCTATCACTGTCACGATTTGGAGTTTGTGGAAGGAGAGGAACCGCAAAGTTTTTCAAAACAAACAAAGGAAACAGGAAGAGGTCAGTAAACTTGCGATTATTGACATGCGAATGGTTCAGAGAAGATGTAAAAGTTGGAGCCTTACCTCACAGGGAAGAGACGTAATGCAAACTGGAGCAGGGGATCTGAGCTACTCATTGGCAGAAAACCCAAGTACGAGCTATCTTGGTCATGCTCAGCAGCCGCCATGATTTGAGGAAGAAGACGAGTTTCGCCTTTTTTTTACTTTTCAGTTTCTTTTTGGAAAGTGAATGAGTTATGTCGGTATGTCGATTAACTCGTGATTTGTAGATTTTTCTGGGCCTGCTTTCGGGTCTGGACTTGGGCTTTCATGCCTTAATAAAATTCTTACCCATTTTCAAAAAAAAAAAGTTATACCGGTAAATATCGATATTTGATACCAGTACAACTTTTAAACGGGGTTTAAAAATGAATAATTACATGGTTTTTGGAAACTTTGCCCACTTTGGGTACATGCTAAAGTCGGCCTACACATTGAGAAAATAAAGGGATTGGTTGAATGAAATTAAATAAGAAATTTAAATAAGGAGAATGTAAAAGGATCCATTTAACCCACTCAAAACAAATCTCCTCATTTCGCTTTTTTTATAGAAAATTTGCCCTTCTTTCTCCATTGTAAGATATTTCCCTCAAAAAATATGCAAAGCAAATACAAATCAAGCATCAAACTAAACTAAAATAAAGGTGGTTCATCTTTCTCTTTCGAGGTGGGGTGCAGATTCACGTGGAAATCTAAGGAGAACCTACGAATAAGTGTAACAAAAGAGCAAGGTATTTTGATATGTTTCTCCTATCTTATACTATGGGGTACTTTTGGCACAGGTCCTTATTAAGTTTCAAAATTCACGAAAAGTCCTTCACTAAATTTCAGTGTAAATTAGGTCCCTGTTTTTTATTCACGATTATTGCAGAGCATGATGCAACATTTCATAAAAGTTGCTAACATTTCCGCAACATTTCTGTACACTGTGAACATAGTGTATAAAAGTTGCTGAAATATCAACACTTATTTATAAAAGTTGATATTTCAGCAACATTTCTGTACACTGTGAACACAGTTTATTAAAGTTGCTGAAATATCAGCACTTATTTATAAAAGTTGCTGACATTTCAGCAATAATTTTTCTTTGTTTTTACAATAAAACTTTGACACAGATAGTTGCTCAAATATCAGCACTTATTTATAAAAGTTGCTGACATTTCAGCAATAATTTTTTTTTGTTTTTACAATAAAACTTTGACACAGATAGTTGCTGAAATATCAGCACTTATTTATAAAAGTTGCTGACATTTCAGCAATAATTTTTCTTCGTTTCTAGAAAACAGGGACCC
Organism: Allium fistulosum; assembly: GCA_030737815.1. Classification (NCBI taxonomy): domain Eukaryota; kingdom Viridiplantae; phylum Streptophyta; class Magnoliopsida; order Asparagales; family Amaryllidaceae; genus Allium; species Allium fistulosum. The sequence goes on along the minus strand of CM060903.1, from coordinate 871,201,599 downwards.
GCTTTACAATGAAACTTTGACAGGGACCCGCTTTACAATATGAAAATATGATAGGGATGTTTCCCTAATTTCCACTATACTATGTGTGTGTATAAGTTTAGAACTAAATTTTTTTGCTTTTTCTCATAATTTTAGAACTAAAATCCTTATTTCTCCTTCATTCATGTGTATATTTTCACATTTACTCCTCAAAAATTTCACATTTAACAAGGTTTAATATATTCAGGTGTAAGTGTAACACCAAGTCCCTTTAACTTCTCCTTTTATTAATTTTACTCATAATGTTAAATTCTACTTTATTTCTCTGTAAAGTTCAGACCCTGATTAGAGGTTATTCCTCTTAAAACATAAAATCTGTATTCTCGTTATTTCCTTCTTTCATTTTAGTTTCTCTTTAATCTCGGACTCTATGAGAACTTAGAATCATATCAAAAATTCATTTGCACAACTCAATCATCATAATGTCTTACAATATGGTGGTCAGATTTAAACTTTGACGGTATTCAATTCTCTTTCCCCATAAATTTACTAGATTTCTCGAACGATTCTGTATCGGTATACAACATAAATTCCTTCATGACGTGAGTATCAGAGGGCACTCCATAGGTATGGTACAAACCTAACTTAAGAATTGACGGAATTAACATAGAGTTTGAGTAGGAAAGAGAGTTGAATATAATCAATTCTATAGGGAAAGGAAGAAGTAAATAAGTTACTTTTTGAAAATAAACCATGATTTGAAATTAATTTATAAAACAATAAATAAAAATATATTATACAAAATAATTCTTTCTTAACTATGGGGAAAATGAAGAAGTAAATAAACTCAAAGTACCTTATACATTTCATTTCTAAAGTATTGTACAAACTTATCTTCTGAGATAACAAATGCAATTTCAAAGAAAAGTGAAGACCCATGATGACTTAAAACAAATTGTTTATAAATATGTAATATATATATAAAATGAATTACACATGGAGTAAGAAAAAATTCTATTGAATTGAGTGGGAAAGATTGTTGAATATCATCAAAGTTTAAGCTTTACATCATATTCTATGAACTTTTCAGATGATTGAATTACACAAGTGAAACTGTGATATAATTTTTGGTTCCTGTTGTGTCCTAGATTAAATAAAAGCTACAATGAAAGAAAGAAACAAGGTGAAAAAATATATTTTTGATGAGAAAAAAGAAAAATTTTCTTAGGGCTTGAACTTTATAGAGAAATAAAATAAAACGAGTAAAACTAATAAAAGGGGAAGTCAAAGGGATAGACTGAGACTCTTGAATATATAACATCTTGTTAAATGATAAATTTTAGTTGGATATATGTGAAAATATAAATATGAATCAAGGAGTAAAATTATGGGGAAAAACCAATGGATTGTGGGAGACCTAACTTTAATATGTGTGCGTGTGTGTATATAGTATTTAGAGTTCTTGTAGAGTTAGAGATTATAGAGTAAATAAAACAAAATAAGGAAACAAATATACTAGAGACTTATGAAAGATCCAACTTTAATATATACTGAAGAAGGTATGACGCCTTTTTGATTCCACTGAAGCTTAAGATTAAAGTGGAAAATAAATGAAAGAAAGGAAGAAATCAATTAGAGATTTTACTTTAGATGGTCAAAAGGAATATTTTTATATATGGATTGAACTACATAGATATGAATAATAGTGGAATATAAAGAATACAAAATATGAAGAACTTTTAAGGGAGAAGACAAAGAAACAACTATTACAGTTGGGTTTATTGAAATTAATTAAATAAGAAATTTTGAGTTAAAATTTACTAAACTGCCGAAATTTCTAATTGATTTCATCTAACTTCTTTTAAAACCCAAACAGACCTTTGAAATCATCAATTATTTTGCAAGAGGTACGACTTCTTAAGGTTTAAAATAAAATGAGTAAAATTAATTAAATGAGAAGTCAAAGGGACACGACGTCACCAAAGGATTAAGAGAGATCTAACTTTAATACATATAGGTATATTTATAGTATGTTGAGTTCTTACGGAGTCTGAGATTAAAAAGTAAATAAAATGAAAATGGAAACAAATATATTAGAGACTTGTGAAAGATTCGACCTAATATAAATTATAAAAGCTACGACCCATTTTTGATTCCATGTGAACTTAAGATTAAAGAGAAAATTAAATGAAAGAAGGGAAGAAAGCAATTAGAGATTTTATTTTAGATGGGTAATAAGAATATTTTTGCTTAGGAATTGAACTACATAGATATTCATAATAGAATGAAATAGAAAGAATACAAAATATGGTAAATAAAGGGAGAAGACAATGAAACAACCATTACAATTGGGTTTATTAAAATTAATTAAATGAGAAATGTTAGAGTTAAAAATTACTAAACTACCAAAATTTCAAATTGATTTCGTTTAACATCTTTTACAATCCAAACACAACTTTGAAAGCATCCATTATTTTGCAAGAGGTTTAGTACAAAAAGTTTTACTTCCAACCTTGTTTACTTTCATCACCAATTACCAACAGTTAGATTATGCATATTTGGGAATAAAAGATCCAAAAATAAACCTGTAAATTATAACAAGAAAAAAGAAGCAAATTGGTGTAGTAGACTTGAGTTACCCATTGAAAAGGAACAAATAAATGATTGAAATTACTTTAAATATTTTATTTCCACTTCTAAAATCATGATCTGAACTTAATTTGTAAAAATATTAAATAAAAATATATTGTACAAATTCTAACTTATTTAGAGGGAAAAGGAAGAATAAAATAAACTCTAACTGTGTTGTAGCTTGTAAATATTTTCTCAACTTATCTTTCGAGATAATAAATGTGATGACAATGAAAGTAAAGATCTGTAATGATTCAAAGCAGATTGTTTATAGATACAAAATATTAAAATGAGTTATGACAGAGTAATACAAGAAATCTATTGAATTGAGTGAGAAAGGGAGTTGAATATTATCAAGTTTAAACCTTACCATCACATTCTAAGATCATTTCTAATGACTAAATTATGCAATTGAAATTGTGATATGATTTTGAGTCATTTTAGAATAAGATATTAAAGATAAACTAAAATGAAAGAAGAAAACAAAGAGAACATAGAATTTGTTTTTGATAAGAAAAATACTACTCCTTAAGGTTTGAAATAAAATGAGTACAATTAATAAAAGATGAAGTTAAATGGACATGACGCTACACAAAAATATATTAAAGCTTGTTAAATGAGAAATTTAGAAGGGTAAATATGAAAATATGTACATGAATAATAGAGAAATAAATTTTAAATCCAAAATTATTAGAAAAGAGCAAAAGGGTTATTAGATATCCAACTTTAATCTATATAGTATTTGAGTTCTTACGGAATTCAAGATTAAAGAGAAAATAAACTGAAAGAAAGAACAAATATATTAGAATTCTGAAAGATATCCAACTGTAATATATACAATATAAGTTATGATTTTACTTTGATTTCATGCGAAGCTTGATATTAAAGTAAAAAATTAAATGGAAGAAGGGACAAAAGCATTTAGAGATTTTATTTTAGAGGATAAAAAATAATATTTTTCTTAAGGATTGAACTACATAGATATGTATAATACAATGAAATCGAACTGAAAGAATATAAAATCCACAAAACTAATTAAATGGGGAAGACAAGAAGTAACTTTTACACTAATGTTTATTAAAATTAATTAAATGAGAAATTTTGGAGCCGAAAATTAGTCAACTATCAAAATTTCAAGTTAGTTTCATTTAACTTCTTTTAAAATTTAGACACAACTTAGGCACCATCCACGGTTTTTTAAGAGGTTCAATATAAATAATTTCACTTTTTATCTTCTTTATTTTCATTATTAATTACCAACAATCAGATTGTGCATACTTGTAGAATAAAAGATCCAGAAATAATAAGCCTACAAATTACAAAAAAAGTAAATTGGTTTAATACAGTTGAGGTTATTTTTTGAAAAGTAACTAATGATTGAAATCCCTTTTAGTATATTTTAATTGTGCATCAAGAATAATGATCTGAACTTAATTTGCAAAAATAATAAATAAAAATACATTGCAAAAACTAATATTTACTTATCTATAGTTAAAAGAAATAAGAAAATAAATTCTAAATATTTTGTACTTAATTCTTAAATATTATACAGACGTAACTTCTGAGATAATAAATGCAATTTATACGAAAAGTGAAGACCTACTATGATTCAAAGTAAATTTCATATAGATATGAAATATGAAAAATTGAATTATAGTTGGGAAAAATCTAGTAAATTTATGGGGAAAGATAATTGAATACCGTCAAAGTTTAAATCTGACCATCATATTGTAAGACATTATGATGATTGAATTGTGCAAATGAATTACCTTTGTAAATTTACAATAGGATGGTTTGTCGAACGATTCTGTATAAGGTATTTGCGTGACCCTGACTCCAGTGAGTCAGCTTAGATGTGACTAAAATAGGAGCTATACCTGGGCCAAGTGAGGTCATTCCTCCGGTCGGACATGCTTCTTCGATACCATATTATGACTTTGTGATGATTTGGTGACCACCCCTTGATTTTTGATTTGGGAGTGTGTTCCGAGGTGGGCGGTAGTAGCTGCTATGCGTTACCGATACAGTACCGTAATTCCTCCGTAAACCCATAATATGATGGTCTGATAACCCCATAAACATATTGTAATGCGAACGATTCAAATTGACGGAAATCCCGAACATCTCTTAAGTTATTGCACTCATGTAATCCATTTTATATATATTCCATACCTAGAAACAATTTACTTTGAATGAAGATATTACTTCACTATATATTACCTACCTTAAGAATATTCATCCATGTTGGTAAAATCCTGTAACGACCGTCTTTCTTGCACCGAAAGATGTGCCATTAAGGGTAGAAGAAAAAGAAAGATAAGAAGAAACTACACAATCACAAAATCTCACCATGAATCGGAACAACATATAATAGATAACATAGGATATTACATTGCCATTCCCATAATAATAATAATACATCAGAGTCATTACATTACAACCTTCAACTGGATAGTTATAACTACCTGTCCATACAAAATACAGAGATCATACATAAACACAGCGGAATAAGATAATAACTAACTAACTAACGTTGAAGCCACCATCTCCAGCTTCTTCAAAATGCTTCTGTAAGAAACCTGGATCACTTGACTACTCATACAAATTTGAGTACCCATGAGTTTTAGGAAAAGAAAATAAAACTCCAGGTCAGACATGGGTCTGGTGTGAGTAAACTCAAACAACATAATTTTTACTTTTATAAAACACTTTGAAAATCAAAGATAACTCGTAAGACCACGCCGCACATAAACACGGACGGGGTTTTACCTTTCGATAACCAAAACACTATATATAGAAATCCAGTGATATTATGATAATGTTTAGGGTTTTCAAGTAAATAATTCACATAGCCGAAATTGTTACATTAGTTAAATTCCAGCATAATAAGTATACAACTAAGACCGAAGGCAGTTATTGAGAAATGGATTTCATACAATGATTGGGCTACTAGGGTACCGCCCATCACGGTGCATCGCTAGATAAAATAACACCGAGGACCTCGCCGGGATCCCCTGCCAACACAAGACCGACCTACCCCTTACTGGATAGTATCGAATAAGATCACCCCTCAGTAGGGATCAACAACCGTACCGAAACATACTTGAGTTGATACTAGGAACTTTAGATAGGGACGACCTTACCCTATGGGAGCGACCCACTTAGTCTTGTTGCAACTCCCCTATTTTAGTCATTCCCGGTTGATGAGGCTTGAGGCTACATTTACCTTTATTATAGCATTAACACTTGGAATGCTAACATTGCCTTCTAGATGTTGACACAATATCAGCACTCATCAATACAAGTCGTTCAGGAGACGAACGAACCGAAGACACTATCTCCACTACACCCGTTTTGGAATCACCCTCATGGTTAGTAGCAAATATCCCTTGCACTTCAAAGTCTTCACCTTGGACCTTGCCTTTACTATTTCCAATTCGAACGTTTACGTTAGTTCGAAGTGGTTTTTAGATAACAACTAATATCCGATCTCGGTCTCTCCAAACCAACGTTCGATAATTTTAAGGGGTCATGTTGTTTATCGTGGACTATTCCACTATCGAGGTGTAAAGATTTAAATATGCACATATGTTCCATATGCTTAGATTATCATGACCCGCTTATCGAAATTAACCCCCTTGTATTCATCATGTTCTCGAAGTGCAGTATTTATGATAAGCACAAGTCGACTTAATTCCAATAAAACGTGTCAACGTTTTTTTTTCATTTACTTTAATTCATTTGGCTACTTAATAGCATGGATAAAATATTCTTGGTTTTAAAACAATTTACTTAAACAAGAAAGTTGGTTAAAAAATAAATAACCGATAGATTTTTGAAAGAAACTTGAAAATAAATAACCTTAACCAAATCATAAGTTTAAAACTTAATTAAACTTTAATTAACCTTAAATTAAATAAAAAAAATCATACTTTGAACTTTAATTAATTTAAAATTTATTTATAATTAAACTTTAATTAAATAACATTCATTTAAGAATTAAACCTTAATTAAGTGGATAATTAACCCTTAATTAAATAATAATTAATTAAATAATCAACTCTAATTAAATAATTAATTAAAGTAAATAAACTTGATTAAATAAAAATTAATTTTCTTTTATCTTAATTAGTCATTATTTAACTTCCTTAATTAAAAATAATTAACTTTGTTAATAATTTCTTAAATTCTAATTACTTAATCTAATTAATTAATTAAATAATAATTACCTTAATTAATTAAATTAAATTATTAAATAACCAAAACTTAAAATTTTGACTTACTTAATTAATTTGAAATGATTTTTCAAAAACAATCCAAAAGAAAACACTTTAAAACTTGAAATCGTGAAATTTTCCGAACTACATCTATAACGACTATCGCTATGAGCGCAGTTCGCTAGAATTCATTTCTAGGTGAAAACTCCACTTTAACCCTAGCTACTACATGTTTGAAAACACAAATGGAAATGTTTTGAAAACTTAAACAAAAGAGCTATAAAAAGAGCTTTTGTTTTTTTTTCAAATTGGATCTCAAGTCCTTGCGACTTTTCAAAGTGCTAACTTCACAACATTTACATCACATATTGGTTTTGTTTCATAAACACACTACCATCATACCATAACCAACTATTCACATATCCATATCCAAAACATATCATTTAATAACTAAATCGCAAATCCAAGCTCAACCATAAACATATAATCATATACCATCAACATAACATGGTATTTCAACACAACAACCATTATATTTTCACAACATATACTTCATCAAAATCAAGTATTTTTCTTTTCAAAAACAAAACTTTTAATAACAGAAACTTTTTAAATTCAAGACGAACTTTTGCCAAAACTTGAAAATAACTTAGGATATTGCAAAATTTGAAACTTTGGACCTTGAACACTTGAAATTGGCTCGACCAAGGGAAGTTTGGGCTCGGCCTAATGTATGTAGGGCACGACCATGGGATTGTAGGGTGTTTGAGTGCTTGCTACTTGGAAAAGGAGTGTTGTAGAAGATGTAGAAGTGAATTTGTGAATTAAAAAGAAGATTTTTAACAAAATGAAGTGGATTTTCTCACGTTAAAATTTATGAGGAGGAAGCCATGGATGTTTGCTTAAGCTTCTTAGGAATTTTGAATGAAGAAGGAGGTTGTAAAAATGAGAACATGAAGGTTAAGGGGTATATATAGGCTTAGGGAAATTATTTAAAAATGTGTAAGTGCTTAATTAAAATATATGCATGCATACCCGCCGTTCGTAGCTCGGTTGGTTTGGGAGCTGGGAGATGGGAACCAAAGGACTGCGTCCGGGCAGGTTCGAATCCCAGCGCCAAACCATCAGTGGAAGTTTCAACGTTAAGCATCCGTGTGCGACGACTAAATAAAAGCGGGGTAGACACACGGCGTGGTTTACTTAAGTGAGTATCAATGAATACCATGATCTTAAGGTTTCCCATGAACTCAAAAAAAAAATTTATGCATGCATGCACTCCCTCTCCTCTCCCTCCCCCCCCTTCATTTTCGTTCACCATGTTCTCCCCCCTCTCCTTGCACTATTCAAGCCATATCCCCTTGTACTTGTGTTGAAAAAGAACATTTGTATATATGTTGTGTGTGTATTTATTAAATAATATCTTATTTTAACTTATATGTTTATATACACAAGTGAGCTAATATGTACATGCACACACCATGTTTAAAATGGTTTGTAATGTGTGTATGTATGTTTACAATAGTGCTATAACATTTTAATTAACTTTTAACCAATGAAAACTCAATATTTCGAAAAATAATTTCTGGTCACATTTTCTATTTCTCTATGAACTAAATATATTGGTAAACAAATTTTAAAAACGACTTTATCACCATTAGTTATTATTTAAAATTGTTTTATTTGTTAATAAAAATCCATTTATTAATTATTTGAAAATATAATTAAATATTCATTTAAATAGCAATTAAATTCTGGGTCGTTATACTCTCCTTCCTTAAAAGAATTTCGTCCCGAAATTAGCAAACAAGGAGATAATTCAAACTATGCAAAAAGCTATATATTGATATCATAAAGCACATACAAAGACATGTACAAATCATCCATAGCAAACAAACATACGCTATGCATACAGCAGACAATCAACTAAGTATTCTAACATCAACTCGCGATAGGCTTCTTTCATACGATCCACTGTATCTCAAGTGTAGTCTCTTGGATCCTCACTCCACTGAATCTTAATTAGTCATACCACCTTGTTACGCAACCTCTTTTCATCCTAATCCACAACATAAACTGGATGTCTAACCACTGTCAGGTTTGGTTCTATTTCCAATTCCTCTTGAACTGATGGCTCTACAATCAAAGATGGGTTATAAACATACTTCCTCAAATGAGACACACGTGAAACACATTATGAACTGCCGCCAATCTCTCTGGCAACTCAACCTTATAATCAAGTGATCTGATCCTCTCAAGGATACAGAAAGGTCCAATATACCTTGGAGCTAAGTTCCCTGCTTTTCCAAATCTAACAGCTCCTCTTATTGGTGAAATCTTTACGAACACCAAGTCTCCAACCATAAATTCCAAATCCCTTCGCCTCCTATCAGCATAACTCTTTTGGCGATCTTAGGTTTCCTTCATTCTTTTATTAATCACCGCAACTTTCTCTATAGCCTCACGGATCATTGTCCAGTCCAAGTACTAGTCTACCTCCCATCTTAACCCAACATGCTGGTGACTTGCATGGTCTTTCATATAGGTCTTCATAAGGTGCCACACCGATGCTTTCTTGGAAACTATTGTTATAGAAGAACTCAACCAAATGCAAATGATCCTCCCATGATCCACCAAAATATAGAATACACGCTCTTAAGAGATCCTTTAGAACCCGATTCAGCCGCTCTGTCTGGCCGTCTGTTTAGGGGTGGAATGTTGTGCTTAAGCTCCGCTTTGTTCCTAGAGTCGTTTGCAATGCTTCCCAAAATTGACTAGTAAATATGAGGTCTCAATCACTTACAAAACTTACAGGAGCTCCATGCAACTTGACTATCTCTCTCATAAAAAATTCAGCTAAAGAAGCAGCGGTTCTCGTTGGTTTCACTAGAATAAAATGTGCGCTCTTCGTTAGCTGATCCACGATAACCCATACTCCTTCATTTCCTTTCCTGGTTCTGGGTAAATAGTCAATAAAATCGATTGATATCATTTTCTATTTCCAATTTGGTATTTCCAGGGGTTCTAATAATCCGGCTGTCTTCTGATGATCACCTTTGATTTGTTGATAGCACAAACATCTGTTAACATAGACTAAAATGTCTTTCTTCATTCCCGGCTACCAACATACTCTTTTCATATCTTTATACATCTTATGAATTCCTAGATGAATACTTAACTTAGACTTGTGGCATTCTGACAAAACTTCCTGCCTCAGCCCATCCACATTTGGAACACACAATCGTCTGTTCATCCTAAAAGTACCTCGACCATCCATTTCAAAATTTGAACATCTACCTCATTTGACTCCTTGAATTAACCCTTCCAGTATCTCATCCTTCCTCTGATTTCTCATAATCCTTTTTTGAAGTGTAAGGGTAACCTACAAGAGAGTCAAAACAACATTCCTGCTTAAGACATCCACCACCATATTAGCCATTCTTGGCGTATAAAGAATATCCAAGTCGTAAGCCACCAGAAACTCCAACCACCTCTGTTGCCTCAGGTTTAGAACCTTCTAAGTAAAAAGATACTTAGGGATTTATAATCCGTGAAGAGCTTGAATTTTTCACCTAATTAAAGAAAGAAAACTTACTCCTAAAATCTCTAAAGATTAGAAATAAACTAAGAGGAATAGAAGGATCCTTACCCAGCAAGTAGTGTCTCCACATTTTCAATGCAAAGACAACAGCTAGCAACTTCAGGTCATGCATAGCGTAGTTCCTCTCATGAGGCTTCAACTGCCTGCTAGCATACACAATCACTCTACCATGCTACATCAAAACAACACCTAGTCCTACTCTACAAGCATATGTGAAAACCGTGAATCCACTATTTCTGTCTGGAACAGCTAAAACCGATGCACTGGTCAATCTCTTCTTCAATTCTAGAAATGCTTCTTCACACTTTGGAGTCCATACAAACTTTTCCTCCTTCTTAGCCAGCTTAGTCAAATAGAAGGAAATCTTGGAATAATCTTGAATAAACCTCCAATAGTATCCAGCCAAACCTAAGAAACTACGAACCTTGGTAGGAGTCCGCAGTTGCTTCCATTCCTGAACAGCTTCCACTTTCACTGGATCTACTAAAATACCTTCTCCTGTCATAATATGTCCTAAGAATCTTACCTTCGATTTCCAAAAATGGCAATTAGAAAATTTTGCCTTCAGGACATGTCTCCTAATGTTTCCAACACCACTTCCAAATGATATTTATGCTCCTCTTCAGATTTGGAGTAGATAATGATGTCATCAAATTAACCCTTAATTAAATAATCAACTCTAATTAAATAATTAATTAAAGTAAATAAAATTGATTAAATAAAAATTAATTTTCTTTTATCTTTTAATCATTATTTAACTTGCCTAATTAAAAATAATTAACTTGGTTAATAATTTCTTAAATTCTAATTACTTAACCTAATTAATTAATTAATAATTACGCTATTTAATAAATTAAATTATTAAATAACTAAAACTTAAACTTTTGAATTACTTAATTAATTTGAAATGAATTTTAAAAACAATCCAAAAGAAAACACTTTAAAACTTGAAATCGTAAAATTTTCCGAATTGCATCCATAACAACTATCGCTATGAGCGCGGTTCACTAGAATTGATTTCTAGGTGAAAACTCCAATTTAACTTTAGCTACTACATGTTTGAAAACACAAATGAAAAGGTTTTGAAAACTTTAATAAAAGGTGAAAACTTAGAAAAAAACATTTCCAAATCCAAAGCTAGAAAAAGAACTTTTGTTTTTTTTTCAAATTGGATATCAAGTCCTTGCGACTTTTCAAAGTGCTAACTTCACAACATTTGCATCACGTAACTTGGTTTTGTTTCATAAACACATTACATCATATCATAACCAACCATTCACATATCCATATCCAAAACATATCATTTAACAACTAAATCCCAAATCCAAGCTCAACCATAAACATATAATCATATACCAGCAACATAACATGGTAATTCAACAAAACAACCACTATATTTTCACAACATATACTTCATCAAAATCAAGTATTTTTCTTTTCAAAAAACAAAAGTTTTACTCACCGAAACTTTTTAAATTCAAGACAAATTTTTGCCAAAACTTAAAACTAACTTAGGATATTGCAAAACTTGAAACTTTGGACCCTTGAACACTTGAAATGGGCTCGGCCAATGGAAGTTTGGACTCGGCCTAATATATGTAGGGCATGACCATGGGGTTATAGGGTGTTTAAGTGCTTGCTACTTGGAAGAGGAGTGTTGTAGAAGATGTAGAAGTGATTTTGTGAATTAAAAAGGAGATTTTTTACAAAATGAAGAGGATTTTCTCACTTTAAAATTTATGAAGAGGAAGCCATGGATGTTTGCTTAAGCTTCTTAGGAATTTTAAAATGAAGAAAGAGGTTGTAAAAATGCGAACATGAAGGTTAAGGGGTATATATAGGCTTAGGGAAATTATTTAAAAATGTGTAAGTGCTTAATTAAAATATATACATGCATGCACTCCCTCTCCTTTCCCCCCTTCATTTTCGTCCACCATGTACTCCCTCCCTCTCCTTGCACTATTCTAGCCATATCCCCTTGTACTTGTGTTGAAAAAGAGCATTCGTATATATGTTATGTATATATATATTTTTATTAAATAAAATCTTATTTTAACTTATATGTTTATATACACAAGTGATCTAATATGTACATGCACACACCATGTTTAAAATGGTTTGTAATGTGTGCATGTATGTTTACAACAGTGCTATAACATTTTAATTAACTTTTAACTAATGAAAAATCAATATTTCGGAAAATGATTTCCGGTCTTATTTTTTATATCTCTATGAACTATATACGTCGGTAAACAAATTTCGAAAATGATTTTATCACCATTAGTTATTATTTAAAATAGTTTTACTTGTTAATAAAAATCCATTTATTAATTATTTAAAAATATAATTAAATATTCATTTAAATAGCGATTAAATTCTGGATCGCAACAAATCCCAATACTGATATGCATTGATGGCAGTTATATGTTATATTACATATATAGTAGAAGTCGAAAAATGCTATAATGTGGTGATGGAGTGTCGCCGTTTTTATAAATCAGGTAAATGAGCTGAAGGAAAAAAGATTTCATGTATTTTAGGCACAAGGACGCAGCTGTTTATTTTTTGTTTCAGGGACATGGGCTTTAAACTTTGGGCTGAAGGAAATAAATGTTCAAAAATTAAAAATCACAATGATGTCTTCAATTTCCTCCTCAAATAGATCGATCATCCTCTTCCTTTTTTCCTCTTAATCTATTTTCACATTCGTAGTTTATTCTTCCTACTTACGTGTGTGCATTGCTTGTAGCTCTAAATCTTAATCTTAATTATTTCGATCTTCATTTTATTGCTAATTTATGTATGTTCTTTCGAAAGCTTTTGTGTATTATGCTATGTATATGTTAGTTATGACTATATTTTTTATTTTTACAATATTAGAAAAGTTAAATGTTATCATTTCATTTTTCTAGTAAAGCTATCACTAGTCTTTTATGTTTCACAAACCTTAAGTCAAAATATAGAAGTCTTTCGACTTCATTAGTGGGTGTTAGGATTTGCATGCCTTGGGATTCTAACCTTGAGGAAAGCTCAACAAATCATAGGCCCTCATACGGTGGATAACTTCTTATCGGTTGTATCATATGCAACTCCTAACCCATGGTACCTTGTCTTAATCCCGCCTTTACCTTAAGGAAAGCTCAACAAGTAAAGTGGGACTTTTCACTTGAACCTATCATTTCACGACGGCCTAAGTATAATGCACATACCTTGAGGAAAGCCCAACAAATATATGCAGTTACCTTATCTCATCTATTCAATATATTAACTGTACCACACATAATATCCCTAGCTTGAGGAAAGCTCAACAAAGAATATGCAAGTAATCTATTAATATATAAATGATAGAGGATAACTTTATATTAAAGATTCATAATCTTCAATATATTATATCGAGTGCTATCGACTTATGGAATAATATATTTTTTATTAAATACCCTCGCGATTCAAATGTCATACACATCTGAAATCATGGTATACATACTATATGTATGTATTTATCCCTAAAGTCTATTTTAGGTTTCTTTCTACCTTTAGTTATACATTCATATTATATAAGTTTTATTATTATATAACTTTTATATTTCATATTACTTATATAATAGTCTTATGTATATATTATATTAATTAAATCTTATTTAATTAACATTTTAATTAATTTATATTATTTAATATAACATTTATATTTAATAATTATTATATACTATAACCTTTATAGTATAACACATATATCATATATGTGTATATTATTTAATTAATTAAACTTTTAATTGATTGATTTATTTAATTACTAATTAATTAATCAACCTTTAACTAATTAATTTAATTAATAAACCTTTAATTAATTTAATTAATTAACCTTTAATTAATTTATTTAAAAAAATTTAATTAAATTATTTTAATTTTGAAAAATTATATTATATACATACATGTATACTTATGATATCTTAAACAATTTAAAATATCATAATATATGTCAAAATATATAGTGCATGTATATATTTTCAACAATCAACTCATTTAATTAATTAATTAATTTTATTAATCTTATTATTTAATGTAAAATAGTGAAATTAATATTATAAAACATTTTGAAAATTTTATTATATTTTAACCTTTATGATATATGTATATCTTATTTTAAATTTAAATTTTAAATGTTATATTTTAATTTTCAAACAATTTGAAAATTAGCCCAATGCGCAATTCAAATTCGGGCCATTTTTATTAGGAACAACTTTTGGGCTATGAGCCTAATAGTTAATCCCATCGTGGCTAATTTAGACCGCATAGGCTATTAAGCTCCGATATCGTTGTTGAGAATGGGTCGGCCCGTAGTGGAAGTTATGGGTGAATTTCAATTTCTTTTCACTTATGGGATTTATATTGGGCCTATGAAGTCTAATTTATTAGAACATTTCTAAAATTTATTTAAATAAAATTTCTTATTTTATTTAAATTTATAAATTATATAGTTTTATTTAATTTATATATCAATACATATAAATATACACATATATATCATATACATTTATGTATGTGTGTGCATGTGTAACATGATAGCCCATGTAAGGTATAATATGCTCATGTATAGATGTTGGGATTAACATCGCAACAGACACGTTGGCTCATCTGGTATGTACTGTATGTTGTCCAAATATATGTACGTATTTTAACTTGTTACTTATATAAATATTATATATATATATATATAAATGTATATGCTAATTTTTTTAAATAATTTTATGTAAATGAAAATATTTAAATATATATACTAATGATATATGTATGCATATTATTATAGTAAACATTAAAATAATATATATATATATATATATAATATGCAATTTTTTTCATGAACCAAATATAAATATTTATAACAACGTACTTATATTATTTAAATATATATATACATATTAATTAACAATTTTTTTTAATAATTTTAGATCCTATGTGCAACACCCTAAAATTTTATTATTTATTTTTAATATTTTAAAATATATCTTAATATATTATTCACTCAAAAATAGATAAAATACTAATAAAAAATATTTTTGAAACATTTTATTCAAAATTTAAATTTCCAAAAAGTCATATATCATATTTTAAAGCTTAAAGAATTTTTCCATAATTTTTCGTTTTTTATTAATTTATTGTTTTTTGTCCGTCTTTTATAATAATTTTTAAAAATAGAAAAATTGAGTTTTTACTTTTAATTTTCTGGCCGAGAGCTTATCTTATGATATAACAATTTTATAAAATTTAAAAAATAATTTTTGAAACATATTTTATTTTATATGATTTATTTAGATGGTGTATCGATTTAAATAATATTAAATAATTATAAAAATTATTTTATAGTTAATTATTATTGCTATAAACATACATGTATAAAATTATATGATCAATTATTACTAGGAATGATATTATAAGTAAATATAAACTATATATGTAAAATTAAATGATATATATATATATAAATTAATAAACCAATAATTATTATATATAAAATATTCGGCTGTACATATCTGATATATATATATATATATATATAATTATTGTTTTATAAGTGAATACATACATATAACCAATATAGCTTGTGATAACATCAATACATATAAGAATCATCACCGAACTAATAGTATAATAATAATATATGTATATAATGAAATATTTTCCAGAAATTATAAAATACAATTCAATGAAAAACATACCTAAAACCAATGCCTTGAAGCACACTTTGTAATGATGAACCCTCTCTCCTTTGAAAGCTTTTTGATTCAGCAGACTGCTAATCCTTGTACCGTTGACCTTTGACTATCAGATCGAGAGTAATCGATTTTGAATTGATTTGATCTTGATATGACGGAGCACCAGTTCTTCCTAAATTCGAGAAATCTAGAGTTTAGCATTCTACCCTAATTTGAGCCGCCCCTTGCCATATTGCAGCCGAAATTCTCACTATCATGATGGGCCAAAATCCCATTTAAGGCCAAAGAAAATACTATTTAATTAAATCCAATTTAATCGCTTGTTGATATCATAAATCAATTGATATATTTATAACTAATATAAATATATTTAATAATATTTATTCCTCAAATCATAATAAAAATCTGATAATTAATATTTCATAAATATTAATTAATTTATAACAATTATAAACTAATTAAATCGTTTGGTCAAAAAAGAATTCATCGTTTCGGTTGTGTGACTCGTCGGGTGTAAATTGGTCAGCGATCGATATCGACCTATTCGAATATTAATGTTCACACTTCACTTAGTAGGTGTTGTGACATATTGGTCAAATTTATCGCTTACTTGGTTTCGATAAAATCCAGTTTCACTTTGTTAAGCGTTGCTTGGTTGTGACTTTTATTTACACCAATTCTCTTTTCAAAACTATATCACTTTAGGCTTATGGAATTTGGTAATGGTCAAAATTCCAATATCATCCATATTTAACTCTATAGTCCAAACTGTAACATCCCCAACTTGGAGGCCCAAAACTAACGGCAACGGATGTTGTAGTCATCCATAATTATTAATCCTCGACGACCAAATATGGTAATGTTAGATACATTAATATGACAGAAACACACGATTATGGAAAAAATTTGAAACATCAAACAAGTTCCACATTCCATTCCAAAACATTTCAAATTCATTACATAATCTCATTACGAGAACCACGTTTAGAGAAAATATACTTATTATAACATACGCCAAGAGCGACACATGAAGATGCCCTCTTAGATGATCATAGTATATATAGGCAATTAAACAACTTTGCCTTTACATCAACAACACAACGGAATCAAAATAAAAGAGAACTCTAAGTAGCTATCATGCCTCCTACATGTCTCCATAAGCTTATTCGTCTAATAAGGTACCTGAAAACCTCAACTCTCAAACTACTCAAAATCAATTGAGTACCCGAGAGTTTAAGGGGAAAACATAAACTTCTAGTCAGAGATAAAGCCTGGTATGAATAATAATATGCCATCTCAAACCATTTAGATATATAGTGAGACCACGCCGCTTAGCGGAACGGCTTTTCCCCTCGCTAGTATTCTAAAATCTTTATAAAACTATATACCGTGCTCCTGCATCCACAATGGTTAAAACATCTCAAATAATATGATGATATGCAAAACAAGTAAATCAATTCTGGATTAGCCATCCCCATTCATTCTGACTAACTGTCTCATTCATAGTTTCTAGGGTCACTATTAACCTATTAGTTTTCATGGGCTTACTAATAACATGTTTAATGTTTATGGACTCCCTGTCCAGTTTCATAGTATTCATGGGATCACTAAGAACCTATTGGTCCCTGCCAATATTTTTACTATTTCATGGGTTCTCCCTGAACCTATTGGTAACTCCGATATCTTTTCTCTTTTCCTAGTATTCATGGGTTGACTAGGAACCTATTAACTTCTATCAATATCTTAATCCAGATATAGTTTTCATGGGCTAACTACAAACCTATTGGCCCCTGCCAATATCAAATCATAGTTTTCATGGGCTAACTATGAACCTGTCTTCCTGACATCTTCATTTATACAAAGTTTTCATGAGCTTACTATGAACCTATTGGCCTCTACTAATATCTTTTTCCTATACATAGTTTTCATGGGCTTACTGTAAACCTATTGACTCATGCCAATATCTTTAATTAATTTAATTTATATTCACTACTGGATCAACCTAACTGGTTATTCTACCCTTCCCCAAATTACTGTTATGGTTTCATTACAATGTGAATATATATATATATATATATATATATATTTGAAGAAGCAAATATAATAACATAATAATACTACTCCTGTGGGTTTAATATCCTTGAAATTACTTTCATATGAAACATGGTTATTCCCTTTAACCTAATATTTTATCAAGGAAAGCTTCTTCTTAAAACCATTTCAAAACTCCTTTACTTAGCCTTGGGGTTTTCCTTTAAAATGAGATTGGGTTATTTGTTTTAAAAAACTAAGGCTTTCGAAATCTTCAAAACTTTGCTTTCGACCTCACTGGATAATCTCCTTCGAAAGCATATAAATCTCTTTTCAAAACATTAGGCCCCTGCCTTTCGAAACACTTTAAAAACTCTCTTTTGAAACCTTTCAAATGTAATAAAGTATTACTTATTACTCTTAGAAGCATAGCTTCAAAACCATTGAAAGTACCCATTTTGAAATATTTGAAAGTACCTGTTTCGAAACCTTTGGAAGTATCCCTTTCGAAACCATTGAAAGTCCCTCTTTCGAAACCGTTGGGTTTATATTTAAAAATATCATTTGGGTCAATGTGAATATAAAGGAAAGTATCTCTTTCGAAACCATTCTTTATCATATAAAAGTATTGGGGAAAACTTGAAGGCGTCGGCACCACCCTTGCGAAAGCATAAATCATTTGGGTGAAACACATGAAGGTTGGCTTCGAAACCCCTTTCGATGCCATTGCCTTCGAAACCATTAACCCCCATTCGAAAGCATTTAGGAAGTGGCTTAGCATAAGTTTAATACAAAGACAACCCCTCGAAAGCATTAATGGCTTCAACACACTCGAAAGGCAAAAGAACAGTGGTTGGGTTTCGACTAAGTCGGAAGCACTATTTTCGAAAGCATCATTTTATAAATAAAGGAACCCATTCAAAAGCCTATTCTTTTAAAACATAAAATGGCAACCCCTTCGAAAGCTATTAGAAAACCCTTTTCGAAAGCATATGTTTCAACTCCTTCGAAAGCTTAAATAAAACAAGGCAGACGCTTTTTCATTTGAAAGTAAAACTTTGGTTTCGACCCCATCGAAAGCTATGCTTTCGACACTATGTCTTCCACCTTCCTCCAATCCACTACGTACCATCTAAGTGATACCTTGTGTATTAGTTTGGGCTTTGTGAAGTTTCGACTTAATTGATGGCAGAAGCTATGGGTCGAAAGGTACTTCTAATAGAGGCGGAACCTACTTTTCTGGGTAAACTTGGTATAATACCAATTAAAGCAAACACTTTCTAACTAACCTGCCCACATGTAAACATGTGATTGGTTGCCTTAACCTTTCAAATCCTTTACCAAAATAACTGCCACTTAATTTCAGATCTAAACCAAGGTTAATTTAGCTAATAAGCCCTTCCATTAAGCAAAACAATTAAATCATTTAGGTCTTCTTTTCAAAATAATTTAATTCTCATAGTAATTCACCTAGGTAAAATCCCCAAAAATCACAGAAATTCACTTTTAATATGTTATCTAACATATATAAAATTCAGACCTAAATTCTCAATATAATTTCTGAAATAAATTTCTAAACCCAATTAACCATATTTTCCTTCGAAAATTTATAATAATCTTTCGATACATTGGAAAATTATCAAAATTAAAATCCAACTCCAAAATCATGTTTTACATAACATAAAATATTTCCATGGCATTCAAAGATCAATTACAATCGATTTGCCCTAAAATCGTATAAATCCCCATTTAAACAAATTTTTTTAAATCCATCAAATTATAATTCAAGAATGTCATCATCCAATTCATCATAAAAACAAATTTAATCTTAAATTCGAAAACATATGATCATAAAACAAAATAGAGATAGTATGAATTATTATTCACCTTGATTAGGATAAGGAGATTGGATTGAGATTAAGATTTATTCCCCTTCTTTAATTCCTTAACTTGATTTGAATTTCTCTTCCTTAACAATGGTCAGCTCCTCTTTTATGTTTGCGTTTGTATTTTGTTTGCAAAATGACGTGAATGGGTAATGAAACTATAAGGAATGAGAATATATTAGGGTAAGGGGTTAAGTGCGGCTAATTCCCAATATGCCCTTATTTAAATTAATTAACTTAAAAACCCATTCTTAAGCCTATTTAATTTGTTAAGCACGACCTCCTTATTATTTATTCAAATCTCAATCTCCTTATCGTTCTAATTATTACATTATTCTATTTAATTTATCTAGTTAAATCTTCTGAATAATGTTATCAAAAATTAGGGGTGTTATAGGCTCCCCTCCTTAAAGAATTTCGTCCTAGAAATTCAGTAAGGACTAAATACTAAACATAGCAATCATCTGTAACGATTACTAACAACCATACTAGTCTACCGGACTAGCAATTATCTATATAAATCTAATATAGACATACCCTCAAAGCAGATCAGGATAAGTATCTCAAATCCAGTCCTCTATCTTCCAAGTACAGTCCTTCTTGTTGTCGCTCCACTGAACTTTCACCAACTTAACTGTCTTGGTCCTCAATCTTTTCTCATCTCTTGCTATAACTCGAACTGGTTGTCTAACAAAAGTCAAATTAGGTTCTACTATCAAATCTTCCAACCCTGTCGGAGGAATAGTAGTCTCTGGATCATGCACATACTTGCGAAGATGAGACACATGGAATACGTTATGGACACCTGTCATACCGCTCGACATCTCTACTCTGTATGCGAGCTTTCCAATCCTCTCTTTAATCTGGAATGGACCAACATATCTCGGTGCCAGCTTCCCTGATCTCTCGAACCGTACCACACCCTTCATCGGTGATACTTTAATGAAAACCTTATCTCCAACTAAGAACTCTTGGTCGTTACGCCTCTTATCTGCATAACTTTTCTGTCTGGACTGAGCTTCCTTCATCCTTTCTAGAATCAATTCAATCTTCTCTGACGTTTCTCTTACCAAATTTGGACCTAAGACTAATTTTTCTCCGGTCTCCAACCAATATGCTAGCGATTTGCATGGCCTTCCATAAAAAGCTTCAAAAGATTTCATTTCTATACTGGTCTGATAACTATTATTATAGGAAAACTCAACAAAATGTAGGCTATCTTCCCAAGATCCACCAAAGTCCAATACACAAGCTCTCAATAAATCCTCGAGTACTTTATTGACTCTCTATGTCTGCCCATCCGTCTAAGGGTGATATACAGTACTCATCTTGAGCTTGGTACCTAATACATCATGTAGACTCTTCCAGAATTCACTAGTGAACAAAGCATCTCTATCACTGACTATGCTACTAGGAATCCTATGTAGTCTAACTATGTTCTTCATGAACAACTTCGCCAAAATAGGTGCCGTCCTGGTTGACTTGACTAGAATGATATGGACACTCTTGGTCAACCTGTCCACTACGACCCATATACTTTCATTTCCTCTATTTGACCTTGGCAATATGTCTATAAAATCCATGGATATCAAATCTCATTTCCAAACTGGAATCTCTAAAGGTTGAAGCAACCCACTTGGCTTTTGATGTTCAACTTTCACTTGTTGACAGTTTGAACACTGCCTAACCCACAAGCCAATATCCTTTTTCATACCTTCCCAATAGAAGCTCCTCTTCATATCTTGATACATCTTGGTCCCTCCAGGATGAATCATAAACTTGGATCGATAACATTCTCCAAGAACTTCTTTTCTCAAGCCCTCTACATTCGGAACACACAACCGTCCCTTCTTTCTCAACCATCCTCTTTGGTCAAGACTAAATTCCTTTAGATCATCAATCTCATATCCAACCTCAAGCCTTCTAATCCTCTCGGCTAATACTGGATCCTCTTTCTGCTTAGAATCTATCCTTTCGATCAATACCGATCGAACATCTAAATAGAACAACATAGCGGTACTTTGACCAGAACTAGCAGTCGATCTTAACCGCACACTACAAGTAGTCAAAGCTTCTAAATCCTTCCACTCTGCCAACATAGCTAACACCATATTCTGATGTCTTCTGCTAAGAGCATCCGCTACTTTATTTCCTTTCCTAGGAGTATACTCTATACCAAAATCATAAGCAGCCAAAAACTCCAGCCACCTCTGTTGTCTCATATTCAGCTCCATTTGAAAGAATAGGTACCTTAAAGACTTATGATTTGTGTATAGCTCAAATCTCCACCCTAAGAGAAAATGTCTCCATATCTTCAATGTGAAGATCATCGCAGCCAACTCCAAATCATGAGTAGGATATCACACTGCATGCGGTTTAAGCTGTCATGAAGCATATACAATCACTTTATCCTTCTGCATCAATACAACTCCCAATCCAGTTCCACATGCATCGGTATACACCACTAACCCTTGGTATCCATCTGGAACTACTAACACAGGTGCATTAGTCAACAAATATTTTAACTTAAGGAATGCTTCCTCACATTTGTCGGACCAGACAAACTTTACATCCTTCCTGGTTAGCTTAGTCAAAGATGCTACTATCCGCGAGAAATCCTTAATGAATCTCCGGTAATAGCCAGCAAGTCCAAGAAAACTTCTATTCTCAGTCACCGTTTATGGTCTCTTCCAATTATTAACACCTTCGATCTTATCTGGATCGACTGACAGTCCCTTCTCTGAAACCACGTGACCAAGAAACTTAACCTCTTTCTTCCAAAAATGACACTTGGAAAACTTCATCTTCAGCTGATGCTGCCTCAGCGTCTCAAGCACCACTCTAAGATGATCTTCATGCTCTCTTTCATTCTTAGAGTATACCAAAACGTCATTTATAAACACCAACACGAACCTATCCAAATACTCTTGGAAAACTCGGTTCATCAAATCCACGAAGAAAGCAGGTGCATTCGTTAACCCGAACGACATTACTAACCAGTCGTACAAAACATACCTAGTTCGAAATGCTATCAAAGGAATACTGCCCTCTTCCATCCTTAACTGATGGAAACCTATCACCAAATCCAACTAGGAAAACACTCTGGCTCCACACAACTGATCAAATAGATCATCTATTCTCGGTAAAGGTTACTTATTCTTGATCGCCCTTTCGTTCAACTTACGATAGTCGATACACATCCTCAACGACCCATCTAGTTTCTTTACAAATACCGTAGTCGCTCCTTAAGGTGAATTGCTTGGTCTAATAAAATTCCTTCCTTCTAGATCCACTAGCTGCACCTTTAATTTCTTCATCTCGGTAGGTGTCATCCTGCTAGGTGATCTACTCACAGGTTCAACTCCCGGCATAAGATCTATCCGAAACTCAACAGCTCGTTTCGTTGGTAGTCCTATGACCGGCTCGAAGACATCTACAAACTCTCTTGCTACTCGAACCTGACTTAGCTCTTCTCCCACTTCCATTACACTTAACAAAGCACAACTACTCTGATCAAAATTCTCCACTGAAAATATAATTCGGTTATGACTATTAGGGTGCCTTAGTGATATCTCCCCATCCTGGAAAAATATCCTTGCCTCATACTTACTCAACCAATCCATACCCAAAATAATTCCGAAATCTACGAAATCGAAAACATACAGACCGCATTCAAACTTATAACCTAACAAATCAAGTTCTAACTGGTCACATCTCATTCCCAGAGTTGCATACCCTCCTATTGGATTCGCAACCCTTGAGGAAGTAACAAGGTATTTGGGTTCTAAGCATAACCTATCAACCAAACACTAGGATATAAACGAATGTGATGCACCGGTATCAAAAAGTATCCTAACCGGTATACTTTGAATAAAAAACGTACCTTCCATCACAGTCTTTCCTTTTTCAGCTGTAGTTGGCCTAGCAGATGATGGTCCAATAGCAAAAACCTTTCCCTTATCTGCTAACCGGTTCGGGACACTGATTCTTATAATTCCCAACTTGGTCATAGTTGAAGCACTTCACATTCTTCTTATATGCAACCTTCTTCCCCTTGCCTGACTGGCACTCATTTGCATAACAACCCTTCTTGTTCTTCTTATATGCAACCTTCTTCCCTTGCCTGTCTGGCACTCATTTTCATAACAACCCTTCTTGTCACACTTAAAGCAAACTAAATCAGCATTTGCCTTCTTGGCAGCATCTCCCTTCTGAGCTCCCATCTTCTTAAAGAACTTTCTCTTCTTTCTCTGAGAAACCTGGGTTTCAACTGGCTTCTCTCTGGCATAAACAGCAAGCATCTCCTCATGGCGGATTGCCATCTCCACAACCACATTACAAGGATCATGGATATGTGTCAGGGTCGCCCTAGCAAGCTCGGTCCTCAACCCCCGAATGAATATCTCATTCCTTCTTATGTCGGTGTCTATAGTAGCATACCCATATCGAGACAACTCATCAAACATAGCAGCATACTCGATTACTGACATCTCTCCCTAAACTAAATCCATAAACTTTCTCATCATTGCCGACTTAGCAACTTCAGATAAAAACCTCTGCTCAAATCTCCTTCTGAACTCAGCCTATGTCAACTCTTCCTTCGGAACTCCAGCAGTCACACTATTCTACCAGTGAAGCGCTGCCCTTTACAACTGCCTAGAGGCCAGCCTCCTCTTTTGGTCATCATCCAAACCTAGATCTGCAAAGATTCTCTTACAGTGCAACAACCGATTCTCAACTTCAATAGCATCCTCCATTCCCATAAATGGCTTTCCACCCAGAATGGTGTAGTCTCTACTCAGCTTAACATAATTATTCCCAACTGGAGCCACGGGATTAGCTCCTCCAACATTTCCAGGACCTCCAGTATCAGCTCATGCTTGCATCATATTAACGAAGAACTGATACATCGCCCCCATATCTACTGGTGGATTTCCAACACCCACATTGGCATCAGCATTTTTGTTAGCATTAGCTTGTCGACCCGGGTTCCTCCTGGTGGGTCGAGCATTTCCATTGGTTGTAGTGCTTCCTCCACCGAGATTTCCTATTCTGTTTATTGCTTCCATATCTTATTTCTCGTAAATCTGCATACGAGCCTTAGTAAGATACAGAAGAACGGTCTAAGAGAGAGTGGATTACGTACTTATATATATAACTATATATATCAATTACAAGTACGTTACTATAACGTTAACCCAAACCCCAATCTTATTTTCTGATTCATTGGATTATGTTTGAAAATCTTTTAGGTTTAAATTTCTTTTAAGTTTCATAAACCTATGCTCTAATACCAACTAGTAACATCCCCCACTTGGAGGCCCAAAACTAACGGCTTCGGATGCTACAGCCATCCATAGTTATTAATCCTCGGCGACCAAATACGATAATGTTAGATACATTGATATGACAGAAACACAAGAATATGGAAAAATTTAAAACATCAAACAAGTTCCACATTCCATTCCAAAACATTTCAAATTCATTACATAATCCCATTACGAGAACCACGTTCAGAGAAAATATACTTATTATAACATACGCCAAGAGCGACATATGAAGGTGCCCCCTTGGATGATTAGAGTATATATAGGCAATTAAACAACTTTGCCTTGACATTAACAACATAGAGGAATCAAAATAAAAGAGAACTCTAAGTAGCTATCATGCCTCCTGCACGTCTCCGAAAGCTTATTCTTCTAATGAGGTACCTAAAAACCTCAAATCTCAAACTACTCAAAATCAATTGAGTACCAGAGAGTTTAAGGGGAAAACATAAACTTCGAGTCAGACATAAAGCCTCGTATGAATAATAATCTGCCATCTCAAACCATTTAGATATCTAGTGAGACCACGCCGCTTAGCGGAACGGGTTTTCCCCTCATTAGTATCCTAAAACCTTTATAAAACCATATACTGTGCTCCTTCATCCACAATGGTTAAAACATTTAAAATAATATGGTAATATGCAAAATAAGTAAATCAATTCTGGATTACCCATCCCCATTCATTCTGACTAACTGTCTCATTCATAGAGTCTAGGGTCACTATTAACCTATTAGTTTTCATGGGCTTACTAATAACATGTTTAATGTTTATGGACTCCCTGTCTAGTTTCATAGTTTTCATGGGATCACTAAGAACCTATTGGCCTCTGCTAATATCTTTAATGTTTCATGGGTTCACCCTGAACCTATTGGTAACTCCGATATCTTTTCTCTTTTCCTAGTTTTCATCGGTTGACTAGGAACCTATTGACTTCTATCAATATCTTAATCCAGATATAGTTTTCATGGGCTAACTACAAACCTATTGGCCCCTGCCAATATCAAATCATAGTTTTCATGGGCTAACTATGAACCTGTCTTCCTGACATCTTCATTTATACATAGTTTTCATGGGTTTACTATGAACCTATTGGCCTCTGCCAATATCTTTTTCCTATACACAGTTTTCATGGGCTTACTATGAACCTATTAGCCCTTGCCATTATCTTTAATTAATTTAATTTATATTCACTACTGGGTCAACCTAGGTTATTTTGCCCTTTCCCAAATTACCGTTATGGGTTTATTACAATATGAATATATATATATATATATATATATATATTTGAAGAAGCAAACATAATAACACAACAATACCACTCCTGTGGGTTTAATATCCTTGAAACTACTTTCATATGAAACATAATTAATCCCTTTAACCTAATATTTTATCAAGGAAAGCTTCTTCTTAAAACCATTTCAAAACTCCTTTACTTAGTCATGGGTTTTTCCTTTAAAATGAGATTGGGTTATCTATTTTGAAAAACTAAGGCTTTTGAAACCTTCAAAACTTTGCTTTCGACCTCACTGGATAACCTCCTTCGAAAGCATATAAATCTCTTTTCAAAAAATTAGGCCCCTGCCTTTCGAAACCTTTCGAATGTAATAAAGTATTACTTATTACCTCTTAGAAGCATAGCTTCGAAACCATTGAAAGTACCCCTTTCGAAACTTTTGGAAGTATCCCTTTCAAAACCATTGAAAGTCCCTCTTTCGAAACCATTGGGTTTATATTTAAAAATATCATTTGGGTCAATGTGAATATAAACGAAAGTATCTCTTTCGAAACCATTCTTTATCATATAAAAGTATTGGGGAAAACTTGAAGGCGTCGGCACCACCCTTTCAAAAGCATAAATCATTTGGGTGAAACACATGAAGGTTGGCTTCGAAACCCCTTTCGAAGCCATTGCCTTCGAAACCATTAACCCCCTTTCGAAAGCATTTAGGAAGTGGCTTAGCATTAGTTTAAAACAAAGAAAACCCCTCGAAAACATCGATGGCTTCAACACACTCGAAAAGCAAAAGAACAATTGTTGGGTTTCGACTAAGTCGAAACCACTACTTTCGGAAGCATCATTTTATAAATAAAGAAACCCATTCGAAAGCCTATTATTTTAAAACATAAAATGACAACCCCTTCGAAAGCTATTAGAAAACCCCTTTCGAAATCATATGTTTCGACTCATTCGAAAGCTTTAATAAAACAAGGTAGACGCTTTTTCATTTGAAAGTAAAACTTTGGTTTCAACCCCATCGGAAGCTATGCTTTCGACACTATGCCTTCCGCCTTCCTCCAATCCACTATGTACCATCTAAGTGATACTTTGTGTATTAGTTTCGGCTTTGTGAGGTTTCGACTTAATTGAAGGCGGAAGCTATGGATCGAAAGGTACTTCTAATAGAGGCGAAACCCACTTTTCTGGGTAAACCTGATTTAATACCAATTAAAGCAAACACTTTTTAACTAACCTGCCTACATGTAAACATGTGATTGGTTGCCTCAACTTTTCAAATCCTTTACCAAAATACCTATCGCTTAATTTCAGATCTAATGCCACTTAATTTCATATCTAAACCAAGGTTAATTTAGCAAATAAGCTCTTCCATTAAGCAAAACAATTAAATCATTTAGGTCCTCCTTTCAAAATAATTTAATTCTCATAGTAATTCACTTAGGAAAAATCCCCAAAAATTTTAAAAATTCACTTTTAATATGTTATCTAACATATCTAAATTTCAGACCCAAATTCTCAATATAATTTCTGAAATAAATTTCTAAACCCAATTAACCATATTTTCCTTTGAAAATTCATAATAATCTTTCCATAGCTTGAAAAATTATCAAAATTAAAACCCAACTCTAAAATAATGTTTTACATAACATAAAATTTTTCCATGACATTTAAAGATCAATTACAATCGGTTTTTCCCTAAAACTGTTCAAATCCCCATTTAAACAATTTTGTTTAAATCCATCAAATTATAATTCAAGCATATCATCATCCAATTCATCATAAACACGAATTTAATCTTAAATCCGAAAACATATGATCATAAAATAAAATAGAGATGGTATGAATTATTATTCACCTTGATTAAGATAAATAGATTGGATTGAGATTAAGATTTATTCCCCTTCATTAGTTCCTTAGCTTGATTTGAATTTCTCTTCCTTAATAATGGCCGGCTCCTCTTTTATGTTTGCATTTGTATTTTGTTTGCAAAATAACATGAATGGGAAATGAAACTATAAGGAACGAGAATATATAAGGGTAAGGGATTAAGTGCGACTAATTTCCAATATGCCCTTATGTAAATTAATTAATTTAAAAACCCATTCTTAAGCCCATTTAATTTGTTAAGCACGACCTCCTTATTATTTATTCAAATCTCAATCTCCTTATCATTCTAATTATTACATTATTCTATTTAATTTATCTAGTTAAATCTCCTGAATAATGTTATCAAAAATTAGGTGCGTTACACAAACACAAAGTTCTTGGCTCAAGAATAACAATTATTATTAACCAAAATGCTATGGCCAGAGACTTTGACATTGAATTTACTTGACAGTGATAGTAACCCCATATAACCGAGGAGATAAATCCTCTCTTGAATAGTTCTTCACTCCCAATACTTCCACTCGACCCAACTATAGTCATTCGATGGACATCGTGCCATGATTTAACTATAATCAAAACAAAGTTTTCATATTGAAGATCGATAATATTCTCAAGTCGAGAGAACTGTGTAAATCAGTCACATTGACATTTTCTATTTAACCTAAGTTATATTAAATAACAGAAAACTATCGAGTGATCCATAGTTATCCAATAACTATCAGTACGTAACCCTTAGGTGCCTCAAACAATCGTGAGTAATACACTGCCAAACATTTGGAAAGCTTTACATTCTAGTCTCAACGGATTCATCAATATCCAGTCTTGATGCATCTTAACTAGGAACATTTAAAATGGTTAATTTATTTTCATTGTGATAAATTACTCGTGGCTACAACACTTTGTAACTACTATCACAAAACATAAATTTTATGGATTTTCTAATAAATGTGTTTTTAATTAAATTAATTAATTAATATAACACATTATATCAAGTATATAATAGAAAGAAAACTCCTTTTTTGTTCGAAAAGATTGGTTATCGAGTTAAATATATGTAACAAAATACATTATTCTAACTCTATCAAAAAGATCCGGTACATAATAAATCAAGAGGAATATTTTGAAATTTGCCCATTTTGCCCCATTGCCCGATGCACTAAATCCAACATGAGATAGGTATGTATTTGTATATAGAATAGAAAATTAAACAAAGGTTAAAAGATTCGTCAACCTCTTGTCACTTTGTTCCCTTGTCCCGTTGTTCCCTTCTCTTCATCCTTTACCGTCACCAAAGTCTTCTCTTTTATCTTCACCAAAATATTACATCCAATTTTCTAAGCATTTTCATATTCATCTTTAAACAATAACCACATTAGTGTTAGACACTAATTACTTAGGTGTATTCATTAATTGTTAACGACCTTTACCGTATAGAAACTTAATTATCGATAATATATTTTTTAATCACATTATCGACCATAATCTTGTTTACTTATGTATGTAAATATATTCTTAAATTGAGTTTATTAATATTGTTCTCATTTAATTACGTATGTACAAGTGCTATGAAACACGGGTCGTTGCATCCTCGCACTTAAAGAAACCGTGCCCCTGCAACTTCTTTTACGTGTAAAATGGATGCATACTACTCAAGATATCAATAAGAACCAAACTATATATATAATACTTGATGAAACTACATACGAAATAAAAATGCATGCTAAGTGACTTCACCTCGTGCTCTGAGTGCAGTACGAAAGAAACTACATACATGTAACAGCTAAATTCATAGGAAATCAGGATAACACATCCTAAAACTATCTTAGGTCTCCCATGAACAGTCACCTACATCGTCACTCCATTACACTTTGACTAACTTTACAACCGTTGTCCTTAAATGCTTTGTATCTCAATCAACTATCCTAATAGGCCATTTAGGTACTATCAAGTCAGTCTCAATGTCCCGGTCCTCCAATTGTTTTGGTTCCACTATCAAAGTTGCATCTGCATACAATTTTTGCAAATGTGAAACTCGAAACACATTATACACACCAGCTAGTTTACTCAGTAACTCAATCCTATAAGCAAGTTTACCTATCCTATCAATTATCGGGAAAGGTCCTACATATCAAGGAGCTAACTTCCTCGTCTTACCAAACCAAACAATATTTCTCATTGGGTAACCTTCACAAATATGAAGCCCCTGACCAAGAACTCTATGTCCCTATGCCTCCAATCAACATAACTCTTCTTCCTATTTTGTGCAACCTTCATTCGAAGATGAATAAGATTTACCTTCTCGACTGCACCTCGAACCATATCGGGTGCAAGTACCAATCTATCACTAGATTCCAGCCAACATGATGGTGATTTCCACGATCGAGCATATAATGCCTCAAAATGTGCCATTCCAATGCTAAAAAATAGTTATTATCTACTAAATGAAGATGATCCTTCCAAGTACCCTAAAAATCAAGAACATATGCGTGTAGTAGGTACTCCAACACTCGGTTATAGCTCTCCATACGACCGTCAGTTTGCATATAATAAGCCGTACTCAAACTCAGCCTGTGCAGTTAAAGCGCTCAGCAGATCCAAAGCGGCGGAGGTGCAAAAAGTCATAGTGGAGATACAGCGAGGATATAGCGGGATATAGCAGATGACTCTAAAATAGCATATAAAACTCTTACTTAATGTTTTTATAAATATATAAATGGTAATTAAATGAAAAATTATCATTCAATTGAATTATAATTAATACATAAATAATTTTAAGTAAAAACATGTGCGAATATACTTTAAATAAACGTAAATATGTTATATAACATAATTGAATTTAGTAGAATATTAGAGTATTTTCATTTCTAAAAATATATAAAAAATTAAATCAAATAAATTATTTTCGTAATTTTTATAATGTATAAATGTCAATTTTCAATTCATTTTTTAAAGAAGATATAGCGAAAATAGCAAAATATAGCGGGAATAACGGGATATAGCGGAAATAGCGGAGCTTAAAGCGGAAAGGCTATATTTGGGGCTATATGAAAAAATCGTAGCGGTAGAAATCCGCTATGAGATATAGCGGGGCATTAGCTACACAGAACTCAGCTTTGTCCCAAAGGTACTCTGTAACCCTCTCCAAAACTAATTCGTAAACAATGGACCTTTTTCACTAACAATACTTCAAAGAATCCCATGGAGTCTACCAACTTCCTTCACATAAAAACTAGCAAACTTAGCGTAATCCTAGTCGACTTTACTAGAATGAACTGTAAGCTCTTAGTTAAGCGATTAATTATAACCTTATACCTTCATCCCCTCGTCTCGACCTAGGTAGTCCATCAATAAAATCCATAGATATATACTCCCATTTTCACTTTAAAAATTCAAGCGGTTGATGAAATTCCCCCACCTTCAAATGTTCACCCTACCTGCTAGTAATTTAGACATCTACTTACATAAGTACTAACATCACTCTTCATGCCTTCCCACTAGAAAAAATGTCTCATATCAAGATACATCTTTATACCTCCTAGATGTATAGTAAACTTCGAACAATGACTCTCATCAAATACTTCCTTTCTAATGTTGTTAACATCTAGGACACATAACTATCTATGCTTTCATAACAAACTATGATGACCAATCTCAAAACCTATCATGCTTTCAAAATTAACACACTTAACCAATTATCCATAACCTTAGCTAATCGAGTATCCTCTCGCTGACTAGGCGTGGGATCGTCTAACTACTAAACATGCCAAGATGTATGTGCCTGAATTACTCTTCGTTCGCCAATCACATTCGGCTAATATCTTTAATGATTTCCACTCACGGACCATTAAAGTAGCCATAGTTGCATTCCTCGCACTAAGCACATCAACTACGACATTACCCTTTTCAAGCGTATAGAGAATCTCCAAATCGTATGAAGCTAAAAACTCTAACCAACGTTGTTGCCTCATATTCATGTCCATTTTTGTGAGAAGGTACTTTAAAGACCTCATGGTCTCTGAATAACTTGAACTTCTCACTAAACTAGTGATGTCCCCACATCTTTAAGGCAAATAAAATGGCTAATAACTCTAAATCATGAGTTGCATACCTCCGCTCGTGCATCTTAAGCCATCGACTCGCATAATAAATAGCTTTCCCATGCTACCTTAAAAGTGCACCTGAACTCATGCCACTCGAATCTATATATACAATCAAACCCTCGTTCCCATATCGAATGGTCAAAGCAGGAGTGCTAGTCAACCTCTCTTTTAATAAAATGAATGCATCCTCACACTTCGAGGTCCAAAAAAACCTACACCTTATTGGTCAACAGCATCAAATGAGAAGCGACATTGGAGAAATCCTGAATAAATATATGATTGTAACTAGCTAAACCCAAGAAGCATTGAATCTCAGTCGCACTTTCCAATCTCTTCCAATCTTGGACTGCTACAAACTTTGTTAGATCAACAACAAGATTGTTTTCTTAGACAACATACCAGAGTAACCTAACTTTCGACCGTCAGATTGAGAATTTAGCCTTAAGATGATGCTCTCTTTAAGTCTCAAGCACAACTCTAAGATAGCCTTTGTGCTCTTCCGCATTTTTAAGTAGACCAAGGTATCATCGATAAATACAGGCATAACTTTATTCAAAACATTTTTGAATACCCGATTCATTAAGTTGATGAAATAAGATGGAGCATTAGTTAAGCTATACGACATGTCCAACCATTAACAAAATGAACCAAGATACTAAATGTTTTAAGTTGTACACTTACATCTGCCAATGTTAACTAATGAATCCTCATAGCCAAATCTAACAATGAAAAGATGAAAGCCCTACTAAGCTGATCGAACAAGTTGTCTACCCTTGGCAATGGATACTTGTTCCTAATAGCTCACTTATTAAGCTCTCTATAATCTACATGAAATCTAAAAGAACCATATGCCTTCATGGTAAACACAATAAGAGCTCTAACTTGAACAATTTTACATGATAAATCCTTTTTGCAATAAATACCATGTTTGCTCTGTTAAATAAAACTTCTCTTTCAGAGCCATCTTTATAATCGGCAACACAACTGGATTTTCATCACGAATTAAATATATACAAAACTCCACTTCACAATAGGGAGAAACAATCACCTCCTCAAACACATCAATGGATGTCAACTCATCCTGAGATATGTAAAGAGAATACATGAAGCTACACATCAACGAGCTAATCTGTTTAGAAAAAACCTCTAAGTGCCCGCTACTCCCATCTCATAAAAGTACTTTCACTTCTCCTAAAAGGTTTTCCTCCCAATTTAGCATAGTGTCTACACAACACAATAAAGTTCAACGGTGCTCGAACATGTATCATGTCTACTCCTCTATTTCCTCCTACTACACCACCTACCATTATGGCATGCTTATGCATCTTTGTAGAACCATCAATAGTAGTGCTAAACAGTGCATTCAATCATGTCCTTCTTCAAGTATTCATCTTAATGGTTAGGACATAGTAAAACCCCTTTAAAATAATTCTAAGACAGGTTTTAAAAAGGTAATTCTTATAGAACAAAAAAATAATATAAAAAACACAAGTACACACTTTCATGTATATATAATATACACCTAACTCATTCTAGGGCATTACTTACCCTATCTCTAATGAGCTCACTCCAGCCTGACTCAGGTATTCGCTAAACCTAAGTTATGATACCACATGTAACAAACCTCCATTTGATACCCAAGATCGACACCTAATACCATCCTCAAATACTCGTGTGTCGATACTTACACATCCAAGTGCAAAAACGCTGGGTTAAAATTAAAAAAATATACTACATCAGAAACGCAATTTCACAACGGCTTTAAGCCATTGCTAAAGGACTTTGTAAAGGAGCTGTTGCTAAACAGGAAGCGGCTAAAATTTAGCAACGACCCAAAATCGTTTCTAATTGAAATTTTGCAGCGGCTTTGATCTGTTGCTAACTGATATTTAACAACGGCTTTGGGTCATTGCTAATTGAAATTTAGCAATGGCCCAAAGCCGTTGCAAAATATTTTATAATTCTTATTAGTAAATATGAACATGGTTGCTAAATTTACTAATATCCAAACAATAAATTCTTTAAATAAATCTTCTAAGATTATTCGAACTTTGCTAAAACGGTAAATATCAAGTTGCATTCTCAAAAATTATTCAAACTTAATCCATTTTTAACAAAATGTTGAATATTTTATCATAAATCCTATAAAAATAAATTAACTCAAAGGCAGGACATCAATTCTTTTCGCTTTAACATCACATTATATATTCATTAATTTGCAGCATGAAACAAAATCACATACAAAAATGTCATCCTCTCTGAGACCATTCATACATCTATCTATGATCATCTTCGTCTTGCTTTCATCCTCATCATTGACAAAATTGCTAATGCCATCTTAAATCAACATACCTTCATAACCAAAGTTCTACCACCAATGATCAACACCGACATCTGAGAGTTGGCATAGATCATTCTTACTATCATCATCATCTTCAAACAGACTAATCTACAGCTACATAGAACTCTTCAGTGGCTTCTCTGTAGAACTAACAATGGAAACCTATTATTCTAGTTTCTCTTGTGGTATAAGTTTAGGATCTTATTTATAGAAGTTGTTTGCATAGACTTAGAAATAACTTAATAAGAAATTATATTGGACACACATCAAATTGAGCATATTACTAACTAGCAAATTTTGATGAACATGGCTATCATGATTAACACTTGGCCACCATGATTAATACTTTATAGTAACGTAATGTTGGCATTAGCTTATGATGCCATGTTTCTAACTATATAAAGGAAGAATTAAAGAATAGGTTCCAAAGATGGGAGAGTGCCAAATATGCTAATGAGAGGAACGTGTACAATATTAGGAGCATTATAAGTAACCAAATTTACAATATTATAATTAATAATTAGTGGGTTAAGGTGGAAGGAACGAGACATTTGAACACGTAAGCCTTAACTAACGTGTAACAAAACTAAGAAAATATGCAATAAAATTATGAAGTGGTTTAGGAACGACATCCAAGACAATCTAAAGATATTGCAACTGAGAATTGCCGAATGATATTATGATATGTTCCACATTATAAAATATGAGATATTTTGACTTTTATATAACACATCAGACACCCTCCTCTTACAAGCTGGTAGATTAGTGAAGTCGTCTTAAAAGGGAAAAAGATTACCGTCAGGTTAGTGTCGATGACTAAGAGCGGTGGAATGATATGTACCTAACGTGGTTGTATCATGTTTCTGTGAGAGATAAATCCATGAGAGAACAAAAACTCGTGTTATTATAGAGTTGGCATCTCAGTACTGTATGCACCAACATGTAACTTATTACGCTTTAAGAATGAGATACAATGCTTACTTGCATAACAGAAGCAGCCTTATCAGGTTCATACCCATTATTGACTTGAAACTCACCTTGTAGTTTTGCAGGGCAGGTAATCAGGAACATATATTGATCATCATCTCCCTAGTTACTACTTTCTCCATAATCAGCTGTCACTTATATCTCTGTCTTTGCCTAAGGTACAACTTCAATCCTTCTATCGTTGCAGACACCAAACTTCTACCCCTCGAACACTTTCAATTGTCCCAAAGCATGCATACTCATCAATAGCATCAATGATGACTATAAAACACTACCCTGAATATTTTAAATTACCCAAGTATTAACTGACGTGGTTATTAAATTACACGCCACTGTATATTTTCAGTAGTTAAATCAACAACTTACATAGGCAAGACACAAAGAAAAATCAAAATGTACAGACGTACAGATGTATGAAATATAGTGGCAATAATGTTTTTCTTAACATTTGTTTTTTATTTAGTATATATTAAAGCATTGAGTAATATTCTTCCAACCTGCAAAGAGATGAAAGATGTAAGAATCCAAAAAAAATATTACTAAGATTTTATCTGTACCAAATTCTGCAGAAGTATTGATGCATACACGTACATGCATATATTATGTATATACTGTACAAGTATATATACACATGTGTGTGTGGTTATACACACACATATATGTATATGTATTCTGCAAAGAAGCAGGAGAAAGTGGAGATTTACTACTACAAATCCATACTTTGTAGCAGTAAATGGACTGCAATGAAAGTGTGGCAACCCTATAAGCTCCCTTTTTCAGGTATTTACCTTCTAATTTAGAGTCTGTTATCCAAAATATGTTTCTTCTATCTGTAAGAAAAGAATTTTCCCAATCCACAAGATACTGTTCTTGACCCAATTTTGACTTCATGTAAGCCTTGTGCCTTGATAAAAGTTCTAGTTGAACAACCCCGCATCTATATACGTCAATTCATTGCAGTGAATCACCCTATATGTACATTTAACATGTTAAATTAAGGGAGTGTACTTTTCATTTTTAGGCTATGAAGAGGCGTTTACCTATTGCAATACATTCTGGTGCAGCACATCCCTGAATACCGATCACACGTGTACTGACATGTTTCTTTTCGCCTGCAGGACCTGCTTCAGCCAAGCCAAAATTTGATGGTCCCACATTATAGTCCTACATTTGTAATTTACACTATATATGATGTGAAAAGCAAGATAAAATGGAATATAGGGCTTTATATAATTTAGATTCTAATAAATCTTTTATGATGTTCTACCGAATCAAGAAGAATATTGGAAGTCTTAACATCATGCAGAAATGTAAATAACTTGGATTTCAGACTCATGCAAACATGCAATTCCCCTAGCAGTACCAATTGTTATATCTGATCCTCTTGCCCAAGGAAGAGTTTGAGGAACTCCTAATTAATGTAGAGAACGTAATAAAGCTAAGATGTTTGCATATACAATACGTCTTTTATAATGCTATATTAATGTAGTATTCTTTTGCGGAGAAAAATATAGGCATTCGGTTCTATATGTATTAATTTATTATTGCATGCTTATTTAGATATAAAGTGTTACTTCAATGTTCCATGTCTCATATAGGGGATGTCTTATAATGAGCATTTCAGAAAGACGTGGAAATTCAACTCAACTTGGACACACTTAAATGACGTGCACACAATAATAATTGGAATACTACTAATGCATGATAATTCTCCACTTTGAATTATAACTGCTTTCTTTTTTTCTTTTCTTTGATTATTTAGAATTAAAAATAAAAGAAAAAATATATTTACACATGATCAAATTGTTTATCTATAAACAAATGGTTCTCCAGGCTCCCTTTAGGCATATACTGATAAACAAAAAGCCTTCTATCCCCTTCGGTGCAGAATCTAGTCAGCTTTACTACATTGGGATGTTCAAGTCTACCTAAAAAATCAACATCCATCTGCTATTATCTTTATGTACATTATTGAACATACACATCAGGCACCATTCAATGGTAAATGGTCACAAGCTTATATAAAAGATGAGTCTGTTTACTATAAATGTTAAATCACGGATATGCTTCTTATAATACTAACATATTCGACAATCCAAGCTCACTGAAAAAGCAATATAATTGAAATTCGAATTTTACTAGATATCAAGTAACGTTAACATATTGAAGCTACTTACTAACTATTTACTGAGGCCTTGAAAACGATTGGATTAAAGTTTCTTAATAGCAACAGGCATTCCAAATCCAACTTTGTAGCAGTAAATAAGGGATTGGAGGACGAGGGAGGAAGCAGGAAAGCGGGACAGAGGAGGAGGAGGTAACGATGAAGAGGTGTGAGGTGCTGGTGAACTTGGTGGATTGGCCATGATCAGTGTTAGAGGTGTTGGCTGGTTTCTTGATCTAGAATTGGTGAAGGTTGAGATAAGCGTAGAAGAAGCAGAACTTTAAGGGGAATGGAACATGTTATGATACACTGGAAAGACATATCCACTACTCTATACTTACTCAACCTGTCCACCACTACATATATTACAGTATGTCTTTGGCTTCTTAGCAAACATGTTATGAAATCCATGAATATGTCTTTCCATATTCGATCAGGTATGGGGAGAGGATTTAACAAGCCAGGTAGCAATACATTCTCACTCTTATTCCTTTGACAAACATCACAGGATTTAACAAACCTTTCCACGGTCTTTTTCATGTGCTTCCAATAAAAAACTTGTTTCAGTTTTTTTTATTGTTCCCATGATACCAGTGTGACCTCCCAGTGGGGTAGAATGGTGTTCATTAATGATTAATTGCAGCAGTGACTCCAAATGATGATCAACCAATATTTTCCCTTTGTAGAATATTAGATTATCCACTACTCTATACTTGCTTTCAGCCAGTTCCTTATTACAGACCTTCTCTAATTGCTGCTGATACCAGTCAGAGGCCATTAATGTGTTTTCTAATTCATGCAACTAGAGTGTTTGAAATGTAGAAATGGCTTGCACTTGTAATGGTTCATCTGAATATTCTTCCCTTCTAGATAAAGCATCTGCAACTATATTTTTCTTCCCACTCTTGTACTCAACCTTGAAGTCAATGCCATGCAACTTTGCCAACCATTTGCTTTGAAGTCCAGTGTGCAGTTTTTGAGTTAGAAGGTATTTGAGGCTCTGGTGGTCAGTTCTGATCACAAATTGCCTTCCTAATAAATATTGAGTCCACTTCTTTGTTGCAATGATTATTGCCATTAACTCCTTTTCATAGGTGGAGAGGTTTAGATTCCTTCCTTGAAGTGCCTTGCTGAGAAATGCAATAGGTTTGCCATCTTATTGCAAAACAGCTCCTATGCCATGTCCACTGGCATCACATTCTAGAATGAAAGGTTGTGAAAAATCTGGCATCGCTAATACTGGGGGTTGAGACAAACATTGCTTGAGTTGTTTAAAGGCTTCTGTGGCCTCTACTGTCCATACAAAGGAGTCTTTCTTCAACATGTTAGTTAATGGTTTGGCAATGAGACCATAACTCCTAATAAACTTCCTATAATACCTAGTTAAGCCCAAAATTCCTCTCAGTGCTGTCAATTTTTTTGGAAGTGGCCATTCCATAAATGCCTTAACCTTGTTAGAATCCACTGCTACACTATTTGCTGAGATAATATAGCCAAGATACTCAATAGATTCTTGTGCAAAGCTACATTTGGAGACCTTTATGACTAGCTGGTTTTCTTTGAGTACCTAAAAAGTCAATCTAAGATGCTCTATATGCTCAGACATAGTCTGGCTGAATATCAAATTAATACAAACTTCCTCAAATATGGCCTGAAAATGTTGTTCATAAGCGATTGGAAGGTAGATGGGGCATTTGCAAGACCAAATGGCATGACAGTGAACTCATAGTGCCCATCATGGGTTTTAAAAGCAGTTTTATGTATGTCTGGTTCAAACATCCTAATTTGGTGATAATCTAATTTTAAATCTAACCTAGAAAAGTATTTGGACCCATGCAATTCATCAAAAAGATCATCTATTAATGGAATATGATACTTATCTTTAATGGTGAGAGAATTGAGGCTTCTATAATCTATGCATAGTCTCCATGTTCCATTCCTTTTTCTGACCATCACCACTGGCGAAGAAAAGACACTGGTTCTATGTCTAATGACTCTTGACTCCAGTAATTCCTTAATTATCTTTTCCAGTTCATTCTTTATGTGATGAGAGTGTCTGTAAGGCTTTAAGCATACGGGTTTAGCTCTAGGAATCAAAGGAATTCTATGATCTTGCAGTCTTTGTAGGGGTAGGGAGGCCTTATCAGTAGTGACTTCAGTGAATTGATCGAGTAAGATGGCAATTTCTGAAGGTAGTTGCGGTGGTGCTGCTTGACTTCCTGGAGTTGAAGATTGCTCATGAGTGCATAGCATCATGGTTAGTTGTACTTGTGAACTTCCTTTGTTTATGGTCCTTTTATCTACAACCTTGAGGCCTTCTTGTCTGATGCCCTGCCATATATAGGACCTTTTATCATATGTAAATTTTACTTGAAGTTTGTCAAGATTTAAGGTAACATCTCCCAGCCTCTTCATCCATTGAGCTCCTAAGACCACTTGACATCCTTCAAGAGGGAGAGTTAAAAGATCAACCGGCATGTTGCAGCCTTGACACTTCAACATGACATCACTACATACCCCAGAACCTTGCAATTTTTCTCCATTAGCCACCATAACTTCGTAAGTCTTAGAATCATCTACTCTGAGTTTTAACTTTTTGGCAAGTTGATCATCAACAAAGTTGTGGGTTGAGCCAGAGTCTATTAATACTTGCACTGGTTTGCCCTTGATGAACCCTTGCACTTTAATAGTAGATAAAGCTGGAATACCACACATGGCTTGTAAGGTGATTGCAACAGTTTCCTTTTCTTCTTGGCAGCAGTCTTCATTATCTTCTTCCAATGAAGGGTTTTCACTACCTACCCCTTCGTCAAGATCCATTATTCCTTTAATAACATAAACTCGAGGGCTTTTACACTTGTGATCTTTATGCCATGGCTTCTTACATCCATAACATAAATTTTGTCTTCTCATTTCAATCAACTAGCTGGGTGTCAAACCTTTTTTACTGGTTAAGTCTTCAATGTTAGAGGTATTCCATTCCTTAGGCTTTCTTGTATAAGGAACAATCTGGGTGGAACTGTTCTTGGAGGACGAAAAGGTTTTGATGGTCTTGTTTCCCTTCTTGGTTTGGTTCCTTACACTTTCATACATTTTAGCTAATGTGACCGCCTCCCTAAAATCAGTTGGTCTTGAGGTTAGCACATCATACCTAATTTCTTCCTTGAGTCCTCCAATGAATCTATCAAGCAAGCATCTGGGTGGTAGTGTATCAATAGTAGCTTGCAAGCCTTTGAACCTTGTAAGGTAAGAAGACACAGTGTTTGTTGTTTAAGTTTAGCCAATGTTTCATATGGCCTATCCATTTCTCCTGGGCTAAATCTGATTATTATCTCTTCCTTGAAGACTTGCCATGATTCATTATTAGAAATATTACGTGTATACCAGTTGTACCAGTTTAAAGCATCCTTCTTGAGATAAAAAGAAGCCACTTCAACCCAATATTGCTCTTTGGTTTGATTAAATTTAAAAAACTGTTCTACTTAAGCCACCCATTCAAGAACCATACCGTTTCCCTTGAAAGTAGGGAAATCGAGTTTTATGGAAGGATATGGGGGGTGCCGGTTAGTCTGAGGTAGTTCTAGGTTGTGGTAAATGTTATTAGCAGGTGGGTTAATGGCAGGAGGATTATTCAAGGGGCTGTTGTTGAATATTGGATTGGCAGAAGGATTTCTTGATGCTAAAAGAGGTGGATTAGTAGACTTATTTGCAGTATTTTGAGGGTGGGATGCCAAGATTCCTTGCATGTTGGCTGCTGTAGTTGAGGTAGGGTTGGTAGTTGCAGTTTGCATTTTCAATTGTTGTATGTCTAATGCTAAAGCATTTAGCACGTTATGTACGCCCTCAAATTTTGTCTCCAAATTCCTTAAAGAACAATTAGTTCTCCTATTGATTTCTTCTTGCCTTTGCCACACTTCTTCTTGCTCATGATTTGAAGCTTTGTTGTTTTGATTGCTAGAGGAGGTGATCATATTGAACCGAGGGTCTGAAACAGGCCCAGTTGGTTGCTCTGATACCACTGTGTGACGTGCTGGTGAACTTGGTGGATTGGCCATGATTAGTGTTAGAGTTGTTGGCTGGTTTCTTGATCTAGAATTGGTGAAGGTTGAGATAAGCGTAGAAGAAGCAGAACTTTAAGGGGACTGTAAGTTAGAAGAATAGAAAGTAGGGGTTAAAGATGATCTGAGGGGTTGTTAAGAGGTCGAGCAATATGAGGATCAGGAATTAAGATGATCAGAGATTAAGGGAGAGTGAGGAAGAATAAGAATTGTAATAAAGAAGAGACGGTAAACACAGGTTAGAAATGAAAGTGATTTTTCTTTTTTATTCACGCATATCGTTTCATGTACATGCTTGCACTTATATATTGGTGCTTACAACGGCTATATTAGCCAACTCATTCCAGCTAAGATTAACATAAATTGATTTAAACACTAAATACAAAATTATTTACAAGCAGCAGTTCATATGGCAGGTGTGCACGTGCACACATGCACATTATGATACAGCCTTCTATCCTTCTTTTCGGCCCAACCCTTTACCACCTTCTAATGATGCCTCCTCTTTGACATGATTAGAACCCACCTCAGACGAACTTATGACCAGATTCTGACCATCTTGTCGGCAGCTGGAATTTCCTGCATTTTCATTGTTTATAATCATGGCTATTAAGCTGGGGTTGTTATAAGAGGAGCGGGAAGGGCTTGGAGCTAGGGTTTAGGATGGGAATCACCCTATCACCCACTTAGAAGAAGGCTAATTCTACTGGAACCCAACTTTTTGCTGAGTAGTCCCCGTGAAATCAAGAAAATCCCCCGAAGCCTTCTATTTGTTGAGCAAACCCAATTTTTTTTATACTTCTTCCCTTTATACCCTCATCTCCTTTTCATGCGCATCTGCTTCCAAAACCCTAAAAAGCTCTTGCATCCCTACGCAGTTGCCATCGTTCAAGCGTTGGTCGTCATCATCGAAGCTCGGTCGCCATCTCAAAGCTCGATCAGGAATCTACTGCTCCTACTGTGAAGGTGGGTGGTAATCACCTATTTTATCATGTAACCCTCTCTTTTAATCACTTAGTTTAAGCACTACATTTTTAATGCAACCCTAAACTTTATCACACAACCCGCTATTTTTTTATTGTTATAATGGCAACAATAGTGTTGAAGATTGCTTGATCCTTTTTTGCTTTAGCATGGTAAAAATAATAACCACGCAGCATCACTATTTGGTTGCTATGTTTACCATGTTGAAGCAGTGTGCGGTAAAATAATAAATGTTGACCCAAAAAATGGACCGACACCCTGGTTAGAGTTTGAAAGCACCAGCCCTGTTCTGACAGAGCAATATCACAGATCACAAATATAAGAAAAGAACGGTAAAAGAAAGAAGACAAAGAATTTTTATAGTGGTTTGGCCATTAACGAAACCTACGTCCACTTTATAGTTTTATTATAGACTAATTGTTGTT
Organism: Allium fistulosum; assembly: GCA_030737815.1. NCBI lineage: Eukaryota > Viridiplantae > Streptophyta > Magnoliopsida > Asparagales > Amaryllidaceae > Allium > Allium fistulosum. Next base: position 871,158,035 of record CM060903.1, on the reverse strand, counting down.
ACAATAGTTGTTTGGTTACAAGGTTTTGATTGTTTCCTAGCTAGATTGGATCTCCAGAGTATGAATCCACTGGAGAATCACAATGTATTCCTTTGGAGATCGTTGTGAGGGAGGTCGAGAGTGAAGAATAATTCCAGCAGAGCTTTAGCAACCAGTCCGGAGAAGACCCTCTTTATGTTGCAGGTAGGTTGGTATTTATATGGATTAGAGAGCTTATGGGTCATGCCTGTTTATCAACTGCTCGCAGGTAGGTAGGAAACGATCCAAGGAGAGTTTGGTTTGCAAAACGAGATAGAGCCATAGGTTGCTAGCGACCCATGGCTTATGGGTTGCTAGCAACCCATAGACTAGCGACCCATAGACTTGGCTCATTTGCAAGCCAATGCCTTAGGCTCTTTTCGCAGTGTTCTTCAGCTAACTTGTTTAAGGTTTGAGGAGAGGCATGGGTCGCCAATGATCTAAGCACTTAGGATTTTTTGAAGTTCGGAATTGGAGATGCTTTGATAGCCTTTTATCATAGTTGTTTCGTTTCGATGGCAATTCACTAACTGTTTGTGCTCAGCTGCTGATTGGGCTAAAAGAATGCTGGTTCCTTGGTTTAGTCGGTCCTAGTAGTTACCTTAGTAACATTGCTTGGCTCTCGTTCAATCCTTGCCTTAGCTTTTCTGGTTGAGTTCTAAGCTATCCTGATGTCATGAGATTGCCCTGCTTTTTAGTGGGTCCTGCTAGGTCAAAAACCCGGATAACATTTTCCCCCCAGAGTATGCCTTCATTGAAAATAAGGCATGCTTCGGAAGTAACTTCTTCTGAGTTTTCATTTTGTGAAATCAAGTTGAACATGTCGAGGCTACCATGAAAATTTGGCTTTAACTATTCAGCCATCTGTTGAATTTTCAGTGTGGATCGTCGGAGTCCACCTCAAGATGTTAATCTCAATTGACCGACTTCTGATAGCCATTCATTTTTCTTCTTTTCAATCTGAATTTCAATTCCTGGTATTGGTGATGCAATCCATTCTCCGTAGTTTACACAAGGGTTTAGGTCGGTAAGTGGGTGCATGATGTAGGTTTGGAGTTATCCTATATAGTTTTAATTTGACCAGCGGTGAGGCTACGTTTTGTCTCGAACGATTGTACGCCGTTCTGGAGTGAAGTCTTGCTCTTTGTCTTTAGCTTTTTCTTCTTGAGAATTTGGTTAAGTTCCCATCGATGTTTTTGAATTCCAATGCGACAATTTATTCCAAAATTGGATATAATGGATGATTCGATCATATCGCTCTTCCTATTTCTGTATTCCAGTGATCCTGATAGGGTTGAATGCCACGTTTTGTCATTGAAAATGACTTTTCAGTCATCCAATCTTTAGTCTGGCGGAGGTACTCCCACTCCTCCAGAAGCTGGATCCTTCACAACTTAGGCTTCGCTTATTATCCTTATCATATTGCGATGATTGATTATAGTTAAATTACTGGGCATAGTTGCTCTTGTAGAGTTGTAGTTGGAGTTCGATCAGGCACAACTTCAGTCTTCGGAAACTAGTGGCTTAATTCCTCGGCTTCGAGAATTGCTTTTTATTGACCTATGAGGTAACTTGGTCTAGCCAGTTCTATAGCTAATCCTTACTTATGCTCAATTGAGTTCGTTTCAACAAGGTGTTGGTGTAAATGCCTTAGTCTGTAGGGCTGATTACTTTGACTACCGAACCAACATGTTTTGGGAGACTAGGTCTCATAAGCAATACATACGATTGCCCCAATTTAATTGAAACGATAGCTCCTATCTTCGGGAATTAGGGACCTTGTGCTTGATCCTAAGATTTGAGTTTTGTAATGATGTTAGTATGTATTAGGAAGATGTGTTTCTAGCATCTTTTTCTGAAGTAAATTCTTCTAAGTCCGACGTTGAGATCCTAATCATATGTTGGTTTCTATCTTCGGAAACTCATATATGGATGACTCAACTCTGTGAATTTTTCCTTGATGTTGTGAATCTTCAAATAGCATGAGATGCCAGAAGGTAGGGCTGAAGATTCAATTAAACTCTTGCTTCTGTTTCTGAGAGCCTATGTTTCGATAGTTTCATTTTGGACTTTCTTCCTAGCATCACCAAACTTCGGGTAATGGCATATTCCTGCAAGTTGGAACCAAATGATCTAGTTAGACCATAGGTAGGTCATCGATCCTTCTCGTCATTACCAGACTACGAGCAATGGTTGATTTCCGAACGTTAGATCCTTCATTTCCTTTATTGATGATTTTGTAGCCAGAATGCTCTGTTTAGTGATACAGAACCATTATCTAACCAATCTCGCGGTTATTCGTGTTTGGACTTTTGAAACATTTCTTTTGATCAAGTATCTGTGCTTTTATCCCTTCTTGAGGGACTAGCTATTTCGAATGCCTGTATTTGGGCGATTGTGAGAGATGAAAATCTGTGGGGCAAATTGCTCGATTGCCCCCAATCTGCATCTTAGTCCCATTCTGGAATTGAGGAAGTTCGGGGATTTTACTTTCGACCTTCCATGATTGCTCCCACTTGTTCTTGGCCATGCATGATCTTCTTGGTTGCTGATGTTGTCACGGAAGTTTTGTGCATATGTTAACTCCTGTGTTTGAGAATTGATAACCTAGCTATTTGGTTCCAACCAACATTTCCTCGAGGCTACCTATCTTTCGATTGTGTCTAAATTCTTTCTAAGTTGAATTTAAAAAATTTGGTTGTGCACCAGCTTTCATCCCTAGAAACTGGTAAATGGGTAATTCAATATTGGGATTTCCTTTCGACGCTGCTTTATTCCTGTGCAGTGGCTGATTCCTGTAATGAAAGGTCGACCCATCTTGTTGACCTTTGAAAGGATATGTCTTCCAGTCGCTGCCTGTCATTGGGCAACAATAATTTTCTGAAGATAAGGTAGAAACTCAACTGAGGACCAACTTCTATCTCCGGAAGCTAGTGCATCGATGGTTCACTGCGATGAGTGTTTCTCATCAGCCCTGTAGATTAAAGTTTTCCTGGCATCGTCGGGGCAATACTGGTACTTAGTGAGTAGAATGTTTCCCGAAGTTGCAGGGGCAACACCGGTACTTATGAAATAGAAAGTTTCCTAGCATTGCCAGGGAAACACTGGTACTTAGGAAATAGAAATTTTTCCCGACATTGCCAGAGCAACACCAGTACTTAAAAGATAAAAGAAGGCCTTGGCGTTGGCAAGGCAACACCGACACTCAGGAGGTTGGGTTGATTTTCCCCGTCGATTTGGTGGTGCTCTTAATCCAGTTGGGTACTAGTTTCGGCCTTCGAAAACTAGCACTTCGATGGTTGGATTGTAGAAGTATTTTCTTAGTGCTGCCTATCTTATGGGCAGTGTTAAAGTCATGTTGGTGATGGTCTTTAACGGTCTGCACTTCTCTTGCCGATTTTAGGTTGGAATTACTGGAATAGGGGGCGGTTGAAACCCACTCATTGGTTCATGGTGTTTGCATTCTAGTCCACACTCTGGGAACTTAGAGTCATTCTGTGAGCGGTCGACTCATACTCGATTTGTGTTCATACTTCGGTTCGCGCTCCAGGGACTTAGAGTTCTTTCGTGGGCGGTCGCACTTTCACCGAATTGTTTGCACTCCAGTCCGTAGTCGAGGACTGGGAGATTTCTGTGAATCGTTTATACTCTAGTCCACGCTTCGGGGACTTAGAGATTTTTGTAAATCGTTTATAGTTTAGTCCGTGCTCCGGGGACTTAGAGTACTCTAGTCCACGCTCCGGAGACTTGGATATTTTTGTAAATCGTTTATACTCTAGTCCACGCTCCAGGGGCTTGGCGCCAGTTTGGTGATGGTTGAATCATTCATCTGATCCTGTAGAGTTGAGTAGATTCCCTTTAACCTAATGTGGTAGTTTTCTCAACGTTGTTTAACTTCGGGATGCACCATGTTCTCTAACGATAAGAGTCCCTAGGCGTTTCCTTTGCCTAGCTTTTTTTATAACCGTAAAGTATTACTCTTGGAGATGCAAGGCTGTTGCTTAACAAATTCCATAGGTATTCTTCCTCCAACTGGTCTTTGTTATGATCTAACGACTATCTATGGAACCCTTCATTTCTGGGCGGAACCCTTCACTTCTAGGTGTCAAACTCAAGGTTCTTGTAGAAAATCTGAAATTGTGGAGCAAGTCATTACATTGCCCTTGGTATGACCGCGTTCATTCCTTTATTGATCATGGACCGGTAGAGTTCGGTAGTGTTTGTCTTGAATCCATGGCACTTAACCTTGCTTGTTTCAGGCCATATGCATTATGCTAGGCTGATAGCATTATTGCAAATTTCAACCTTATTTGTTGGTTCCAATCTTCGGGAATCAATGGTTTTACTACTCGATTTTGAGCGTTCTCTCCTTGCCATTGTCTGTCTTCGGATAACAACTGGTTTTTTGCAAGTTAGGGATAGAGACCTCATTCGAGCACCTACTTCTATTCTTTAGAAACTGGTGCGTTGATGATTTGATTCTGGAACAGCCTTCCGTCGTCGTCTATCTTTGGACGATGGTAAGTTCCTCCTTTTATTGCAAGTTGGAGCGATCTTTTATCATGACCAAGTGTTAATGTGTTTTGTTCCCCTCAGTCCACAGGGCTAATTATTCTGAACAATTGATGTGAGACTTGATGTTCTGGGCGGCTCCCTAGATGCCTCCCAGTCAAAAGTTACATTGCAGCTCCTATCTCTGGGAACTCGTGACTTGGGTATCTTTAATTTTGACATTTTTTACATTAACTTTGGTCAAAGATGAGAATCCTTTGCCGATTTCTTGGTTTGCGAGCTTTGTAGCACTACCGAAGCAATGTCGGTTCTTTCGGGTAGTGGGAGTCGATCCCTGTTAATCGAAGTGCACCACTCCTGAGAGTGCGTGGCTTATGGGATCGATATGACCCATCGACCCTGGATGGTTTGGAACTTCTTGACACTGAGGAGTTTGTTGATATTATCGGCAGCGACACCACTCCCGAAACGAGGCAGAAACTGCAAGCAAAAGGAAGAAAGGAGAGCGGTGGAAGGAAGTGCTGAGGAGCTTGTGTGGGGACCGATCTGACTTTTGTTCCTTTTGAGTCATTTTGTTCAAGTGGAGAGTCTGCACTTTGTGTCCTAATTGTAGAGTCTGTATTTTCTCTTTGTTGGCCATTGTTGTGTGGGTACGGCCCCCACATTTTGATCCTATGTATAGAAAATCATAAGTAATACAATTATATTTGACTGTATTTTCATCTATCGATTCATGTATGCTCTATGTATTTGTGCTAGTTACATTAATTTCTAGTTATGTAACGGAACTTGGAAGTTAACAGCACTTAGAGAATTTTTGTTCCGAAATTCACAAAACTTTAATAATTTCTAAAACTTAGAAATTTTTGTTTAGAATTTTTGTTTGGAAATTCATAAAACTTTGAGATAGAACTTGTGAACTTATTGTTGTTTAGAGTGACAGAACCTGTGAACCTATTGTATTTGTGTGATTCTGTCTCAGTACAGGTGTATGCCCCCTAGTTCATAGGGTTGTTTACTTCAAACAATTTTCAAGTATCCGGTAGCTTAGGGTTTAGATAACCTCCATTGAAAATCTACCTAAGTCATGACCTGATTTTCCTTTCTTCGGAAGTTTTGCGACCTTAGCATGTATTCTCAGTTTCCGGCAGCATTCAGGTAAGAATGCAATTTACACATAGGTATATATTGTCGATCATTGAGTGCCTTCCTTCTAGCACCAATTATTTCTGATTGCATGCGTGGGGTTTCTCACGCTTCTCGGCGTTGTCTATCTCTGGGCAACACGAGAAGTTGGTTTTTGATGTTCATCGGCGTTGCCTATCTCCGAGCAATGCAAGAAGTTTATTTTGAGTTTCCTCGGCGTTGCCTATCTCCGGGCAACGCGAGGAGTTTATTTTCAATATTCTTCAGCATTGCCTGTCTCCGAGCAACGCGAGGAGTTAATTTTCGATGGTTCTCGGCCTTGCCTATCTCCGGGCGATGCGAGGAATTTCAGCTTGAGGGCGCAGCTTGTGGGATGTGCGGCTTTGGATGCTCCTTGGCGATGCCTATCTCCGGGCAACGCGAGGAGTTTGCTTTTGAGTGCACGGCTTACGAGATGTGCGGCTTTTGAGGCTCCTTACATTTCCTATCTCCGAGCAATGCGAGGAGTTTAAATTTGAATGCACGGCTTACGAGATACGCGGCTTGTGATGCTCCTTGGCGTTGCCTATCTTCGGGAAACGCGAGGAGTTTAAATTTGGGTGCGTGGCTTACGAGATCCATGGCTTTTGAGGCTCCTTGGTGTTGCCTATCTCCGGGCAATGTGAGGAGTTTGAATTTGGTGCTCCTCTGCATTGCCTATCTCTAGGCAACTAGAGGAGTTTGAATTTGGTTCTCCTCGGCGTTGCCTATCTTCAGGCAATGCGAAGAGTTAGTTTTTGATGCGTGGCTTATGAGATGTGCGGCTTTTAGTGCTCCTTGGCGTTGTCTATCTCCGAGCAACGCGATGAGTTTAAGTTTAAGTGTGTGGCTTACAAGATGCATGGCTTTTGGAGCTCCTTGGCGTTGCCTATCTCCGGGCAATGCGAGGAGTTTAAGTTTGAGTGCACGGCTTATGAGATGTGCAGCTTTTTGAGCTCCTCGGTGTTTCCTATCTCCGGGCAACGCGAGAAGTTAGTTTTTGATGTTCCTTTAATGCTCTTCGGCGTTGCCTATCTACGGACAATGCGAGGAGTTAGTTTCTTGATGCTCCTCGGCATTGTCCCGGAGTAGTTTTTTGATGCTCCTCGACGTTGCCTATCTCCAGGCAACGTGAGGAGTTAGTTTTTGATGCTCCTCGGCGTTTCCTATCTCCGGGCAACGCGATGAGTTACTTTTTTGATGCTCCTCGGCATTGCCTCTCTCCGGGCAACGCGAGGAGTTAGTTTTTTGATGCTTCTCGGCGTTTCCTATCTCCGGGCAACGCAAGGAGTTAGTATTTTGATGTTCCTCGACGTTGCCTATCTCAGGGCAATGCAAGGAGTTAGTTTTTGATGCTCCTCGGCGTTGCCTATCTCCGGGCAACGCGAGGAATTAGTTTTTTAGTACTTCCCGATGTTTGCCGGGGCAACACCTTCTTTTTGAAGGCAAGGTTCGGGTTCCGCCGATCCAACGGTTTGAGTTCAATTTGGCCTCATCGACTCAGCAGGTTGCTTACATGAACACAGTTTTATTGGTTCAAGAAGCTAAACAGTTTTCGGTTCGGGTAACCATGGCTTGGATAATCCTTCCATGTTTCTAGAAGATGTGCACGTCCAAATAGATCAGGTTGCCATGGTGAAGAGATCTATAGCTGACCGCATGAAGATGGATTGGAGAAAGAGCCTATGGGAGTTCAGGGCCTGACTCTTAGCTCTTGGTCCAAATTGCCTTCAGAGAATGAGTCTTTGACTGGCATACATTTTAAGAGGAAGATGAATTGGCCACCAAGAGTGGCAAAATAGCAGTTGGAAAGAAGTAGGCAGGAATTATGCTAGTATTTTGTTTGTTGCACTAGTTAGGTCATTAAATCTGCGATTGTCAGAATGCCAGGATTTTTGATCGGGCATAACAAAACCGTGGTATGATTAGTATCGGCCTTTCTTATGGCTATACAGGTGTGTGCGGTGCCCTCCATGCCACAGGAATGTTGGCACGCTTGAACTATATCTATGGTTTCTGCACAACTCGTTTGATTGCCCCCAGTCTAGTGGGAGCAGTTCTTCTGAGTTCTAAGTCTTGGCTTGATTCAAGTCAGCCTCTGATTAACCACAAGGTCGGTTCAGTTTTGGCTTAGTTCCTTTGAGCGACTTCCAAGCTTTGCGGTTCAGCACTGTTTGTTTCATCAGTCATTTAATTATGCTGAGTGACTGATATGATTGTTGATTTGTGGCCCTAGAGCATGGCTTCGTTGACTCTAAGGGGCTTTGGATTAGATGGCTACTGATCTTCCAGTTCACCTTCATGGATATCAGTCGTACATAAATTTCGCTGATTTTCCAGTTCGCCCTCACGACGCTTTAGTTCGTGAAAGACCTTCACGTTTGCGAAGGGTTTTTAGGATCAGATGACTGCTGATCTACCGGTTTACCTTCACGATGCTTTAGTTTATGAAAGACCTTCACATTCATGAAGGGTTTTTTGGATTAGATGATCGTTGATCTACCGGTTTACCTTCACGAAGCTTTAGCTTGTGAAAGACCTTCACGTTTGCGAAGGGTTTTTTTGGTCAGATGTCCGACGACCAGACGGCCTTGGAATGATAATTTATCGATTTCGAGAGGAGTTTTGGGTTGTGTGTCCGATAGGCCGACGGTCTTAAAGCAATGATTCATCAACTTCAAGAGGATTTTTTTGGATTCAGCTCAAGGGGACACAGTTTTATCGGTTCCTGTAGGCTAAGGTGTTAGATTTGTTTGTTCGACGATCCTTTGGATAAGACTTCTCAACGCCACCAGCAATGTCGATTCTCAGAAGGGGGATTGACATGACTCGTCGAAGGCATAGAAGGATTTCTTTCGCTATGCTGTTTGCAATACCCCTAGTGTCCTGGTATGGCTCATTTGGAAAAGGAGAGTAGACAAGGATGAATGAGAAGGCATCGCTTTAGGTTGTTGTCCCATTCCTTAGTTGCTAGCTAGCTAGAGTGTTATTTGATAAGCATCCTTTCGTCTGATTTCGTCAGTTAGTTGGGGCGCTTTTCTGCCGGGTCATAGTAGTGTTGCTTGGGCAAAAGGTCCCTGAGGTCCTGTAGCTCCTTCACCGTTTGGTATGTTCTTTGACACACTGCCTGGTTTGCCTTCTTCTAATTGCACTACTTCTACTCTTTAGAACCGGTTTGTACTTCTTTTACTGCGTTGAGGCAAAAGTTGTCGAATGAATGGTCGAACCACGTTTGTTCATGGAATGGGATTCTGCCCCCAGCATTTAGGATGAAACTTGGCAATCAGACGGTCAATTCATGTCCACTTGATAGTTGCGGCTCTTCCCATTAAGTCAGGAAGAAAGCAGGCGATGAATGACTTGATCACATCCATACTGGGTCAGATGGTCGAGTCTTGCACAATTTGCTTCGTATTCTTTCTAGCAAGCGGAGATGATGAGTTATTAAGCGAGCAATTAAGTTGCGTCTGTTTCGGGCTGCAATCATGTCCATTTGTTGAAAGCTAGGGTTGATAAGCAGACAGCCAGTCGTGACTACTTCGAGTCTAATATGAAGGTTACTGAGTGGACAGTCGGTCATGTCTACTTTCTATTGGATTCTGAACTTGTCGAGTTCTTTATTCTGTGCCTCGGCATCCCATATCAGGAGTATATGGTAGCTGATGAACGATCGAATCACGTTCGTCTCGATGAAACTCCATAGGTTCGATTATGGTTTGTGGAGATTGGATGGCAGCCAACTCTAAGTACTTGGTCACCTGCATCGTTTTGGAAGTAGTTTAGTTCAACTTGGTCTTAGTTCATAACATAATTGAAATTGAAATAAAATAATTCAAAGAAGATCGGAATAAATCTCATTGATAATTGAAGCAGCATCGTGTGCTCGATATTCCACTTTGCCCCTAGCTCCTTTCAGTAGGATGACGGCCGTCAATGGTCCAATCTATAATCAGAGTTCTTTATTGATAGGCATCGGATGTTCCCTGCTCACCATTCTACAGGGATTGCACATACTGTTGAAGCTTTCCTTTCCGAATCAGTTTTCCGATCACATCTCAGAGGTGTTTGTAATCGCCAGTGTTATGACCGTGTGCATCTTGGAATACACAACATTCCCTGGATTTTCTCTGGGCTTCTTTGGACTCTCTCGAGGCTGGTTTTTCAGTATTGCTCTGAGTCGTGAGTATCCAAGTAGAGGCTATCAATTGAATCGTTCAAAGGAGCATATGAGTCGAATTTTGAGATCATGGGTCGTCTCCTGGAATCCGAGCCCTTAGCCAATAGGCCCGTATTTTTCTTTCTCCTAGTCTTCTCTACCTCCTCCTTACTTAGCTTCTGATTCGCTTTGTAACAGAGATGATCCAAGGTCGTAGGAGGATCTCAAGCTAACTACCTACCAAAATCTGCCTGGGGTTGATTCCCCTCATCGACGCCATCAGTATGATATTCTCACTGGGATTGCTCGCTTTAATGACGACGACATTGAATCTCTATAGGAAGTCTTCGAGTGGCTCACCTAACATCTGGAATAAATTAGATAATGAAAACACATCATTGGTGTGAGTTGCAAGCATTCTAAACTGCTCGACAAACTTCTGATTCAGTTGATTGAATGAGGAGATGGATTTGGGCGATAATCGCATAAATCGCATGATCGATACTCCTTCGAGGAATATAGGAATTCATGAAATGTAGTCTAGGGTTGGTTTTCCCTGAATAAACCGATATGATTGGTACATTGAATCTCCTTGGATATATTGCATACTGAATGGCTTCAACGAATAGGCTTCGACCGGGGAATATGCTTCAATCATCAGCAATCCGGTTCATTTTTAAGTTATAGCTACTTGTTAAGCTTGCGAATGATGTATGCATGCCCGAGATATGAGCAAAGAAAGATGGGCCAGTATTGACGGATCAGTGGTAAGTTACTTGGAGTCGGACCCAAGAAAATCTGCTAGTTGCTTGGAGTCAATTGTTGGTTTGCTTGGAGTCACTAAATTCAAAGGCCTAGTGATCGATGCTTGGAATCACTTTGGCGTTTGTTTAGGGAAAAACATGGTTTACCCGAATCTGGCTTTGGGCCAAAGTTTCCTGGGTTTGCTTCGAGTCAAATGGGTGATTACCCGAGTTCAACTTTGAGTCAGGACTGAAGTGATTTTTTCAACGAACATTTTGATGATTTTTGATGATTTTCGACGATGACCATTTGTGATTCGACGATGGGAGCTCCATGATAGGATCAGAAGCTGGTCAGTCGGGAGTGGTCATAATATACCATGGGAGCTTGGCATTGTAATTGATCTCGATTTATATCATATCTTCTTGGTTCTCCTGCCTCTAGGAGTACCGTTTGAGTAGTTGTTCCTCGTCCTCTTCTTAGCACTGTGCTACGACATGGGTTTTAGAGCTTCTTCTAGTGCTTTGCATGTTGGCATTTTCATCCAATAAGTCTTCCTCAAATTGTTTGTCATCTTCAGAGCGAAAGAGAGTCACCGTTATATCCTTCCGTGGGGTTTTCACCCCTAATTTCGGGTTTATAGCCGGTGCTTTTGCAGTAGGTGGAGTGTTAACGTTTTCTTTTATCCTCATTCTTAGAGCTCCGCCCATTGCTTCCTTTCGATTATATCCCCTTCGAACGACCCAGATGGTGGTCTCGCTGGCCGTTCAGCGAGTCAGGGTCCAGGGGCAAAGCGCCCTTGATGGGGATTCAATGGTGCAATGTGGCCCTCGAGGTTCACGGTATATGCAAAAATCATCATGAACCGAGCTAACTTTATGGATCGCTAGTGATCCATAGCTTCTGGCTCGATAGAGACTTGGAAAAATAGTATGGATCGTTGGCGATCCATACTACATAGATCGCTAGCGATCCATGTACTTAACTGATTTCAGACTTTGTGGCGACCTGGCAAAATAGTATGGATCACTGGCGATCCATAGTACATGGATCGCTAGCGATCCATGTACTTAACTGATTTCAGTACTTGTCTTCTGGAGTTTATGGCAGTCTGGTGAAAAGGCATGGATCGCTAGTGACCCATAGTGCATGGATCGCTAGCGACCCATGTGCTTAAGTGATTTTTGAGCTTTGCCTTTAGGATCGCGTCTACTATCTCGTGTTGATGTTCTCCATCACCTTAGCATGTATTTGCTTGCTTTTTCTCCGATCCTTCTTGGTTGGTTCATCTATTCTCAACAGCAAACCTTCTAATCAGAGATTGAGGATCTAACTTCCGACCCTATCTGATCCAAAGTAGATAGCTAGATCTAAGCCTGAGTTGGGTTCTCAGTGAAAGCACCAAAATGTTGACCCAAAAAATGGACCAACACTTTGGTTAGAGTTTGAAAGCACCAGCCCTATTTTGACAGAGCAATATCATATATCACAGATATAAGAAAAGAACAGTAAAAGAAAGAAGATAGAGAATTTTTATAGTGGTTCGGCCGTTAACGAAGCCTACGTCCACTTTATAGTTTTAATATAGACTGATTGCTGTTACAAGAGTTGTTTGGTTACAAGGCTTTGATTGTTTCCTAGCTTGGTTGGATCTCTAGAGTAGGAATTCACTGGAGAATCATAGTGTATTCCTTTAGAGATCGTTGTGAAGGAGGTCGAGAGTGAAGAATAATTCCAGCAGAGCTTCAACAACCAGTTCGGAGAACACCATATTAATGTTGCAGGTAGGCTAGTATTTATATGGATTGGAGAGCTTATAGGCCAGGCCTTTTTATCAACTGCTCACAGGTAGGTAGGAAATGACCCAAGGAGAGTTTGGCTCGCAAAACGAGATAGAGCCATGGGTCGCTGGCGACCCATGGACTATGGGTCGCTGGAGACCCATAGTCTATGGGTCGCTGGAGACCCATAGTCTATGGGTCGCTAGCGACCCATAGACTTGGCTCGTTTGTGAGCCAATTCCTTGGCCTCTTTTCACGGTGTTCTTCAGCTAACTTATTTGAAGGTTTGAGGAGAGGCATGGGTCGCCGATGATCCAAGCACTTAGGATTTGTTGGAGTTCAGAATTGGAGATGCTTTAATAGTCTTTTATCATAGTTGTTTCGTTTCGATGGCAATTCACTAACTGTTTGTGCTCGGCTGCTGATTGGGCTAAAAGAATGCTGGTTCCTTGGTTTAGTCAATCCCAGTCGTTGCCTTAATAACATTGCTTGGCTCTCGTTCACTCCATGCCTAAGCCTTTCTGGTTGAGTTCTAGGCCATCCTGATGTCACGAGATTGTCCTGCTTTCTAGTGGGTCCTGCTGGGTCAAAAACCCGGATAACAATAAACATGCTCAAATTTAAAAAAATTATTAAACATTTTATTGCTTTGTTATTTTTAAATGGGTCAAACTCGAATGACTACTTTGGAAAGACATAGAAGAGTAGAGGGAAGGGAAAAGGAAGGAACTAGTTTACTTGAAAATGAGGACACAAATAGAGATGCAGATTTTGAAGGCAGTGAAGAGCAGAAGGAGGATGTTGTAAGGCAAGAGGGGAAAGAGTGGAAAGAGGAGGGAGAGGGGGAAGAGGGAGATGACTCAGATTCAGAAGGGGAAGATGATGAGGAAGAAAGAGATCACACGGGTGACGATGTCAAGATAGATGATAAATTCGAACAAGTAACAAACGATTATGTCGGGCCAAAATATAGTGATGTGATCAAAGATTATGAACTTATATTTCTTCAAAAATACAAATGGGGGAGGTATTTTAATATAGTTTTTATAATCGTTTTTCATCAATGCATTAGAGTTATTAGAGTCAAGTAAATTTATTTTGTTGTAGGAACGATCACCCCTTACATGCATCAATCATGCGTAAAAGGTAGCAGAGTGGAAGATTCCAAAAAATGCTACTAGATTCAGAATCATTATTGAATCGTCTGGCTTGTTCCCCATTGTTAACACGTGTTATAAGAGTGTTAACAAAAATCTAATATCAACTTTTGTGGAATGTTGGTATTCAGAAACTAATACCTTCCATATGTCATTTGGTAGATTACCATTACCCTTAATGATGTAGCTTCTTTATTACTCATTCCGGTGGAAGGAAAATCTATATAAATTCTATCATTTGATATGGAACAACCAGTTAAGATTGTTTGTAAATATTTAGGCCTTAGTAAAGTAGAAGTGAGGTTGGAAATGAATAATAGAGTTGGCTATAAATTAATTTTGTCTACGTTATTTGAGAAGTTCAAAGATGTTAACGATGATTGACTGATAGAGCAATTATGCATGTTGCTCGTGCTTACCTCTTGTTCTTGCTTAGCAATACCTTGTTTGTTGATAAAAGCAACTCGCATGTGCATATGTCACTTTTAGATCCATTAAAAGATTTAGGTGTCATCAGTACTTATTCTGGGGTTCAGAAGCACTGGCATTATGTATAGGAAGCTTGGATCAGCAAATCACATTAGTGTTAAGCAGATTGCAGGTTATCTTTGCTCATTGGAGACATGGATATTTGAGCATTTTCCTTGCTTTCATCCTTCCACGAAACTGTACTTTGAGCATTTACCCCATGCAACTCAATGGAATCCATCTTTAGAGAGTAACGTATCAGTCATTGATCTACGTATATTTCTCAATGATATTCAGATTGATTAGGTAATTATCTTCATTTGAATCCAATAGTAGCAAATTAATACAGTTCTACAACATTATTAACCATTTCTTTACAGGTTATTTTCGATCCATACATCTATGCATGTGACTATCATTCATTTTATTATATTGCTTAGTACAGTGGTTGCATTCTTTTTCTCAATATTATGGAACCATATCATCCTAACAGAGTACTGAGGTAGTTTGGTAGAGTACAGAACATTCTTATGGCTCCTATTCTACTAGTTACTACAAATACTCGACGAGGAACAACTTTAACTACATACACTCGTGCGCGTTATCGATTTTTAGAAATTATGCGGGAGCATTGGTAACATCATGTTATTATGGAAGGACATCGATCAATACCACTCAATCAATCTTATTTGAGTTGCTCAGATGATTATATTGAGTGGCATAGAGATCATAGTGTTTTAAGGGTTCAAAATCCAGCTAAGTTATCTAGTAATGTCATGGTTGGAGCATCTCATTTTCAGCCAACCTATGAGCAAATGTATACAATAAGTTGTATTTTATATTTTATTGAAGTTTTAATGATAATTAAGATAATATAAATTTAAAATATTACTTTGTTCTTTGTAGACTTTAAGTGATGTTAATGGCTTTCTGGATGAATCAAACACTTAAGTTAATCCAAATGCAATTGGTAGTGCTAGAGTTGCTAGTGGACGCTACATCCGTCGTAACAACTAGTTTATGTATTTTGTATTAAAAGATGGTATTATGTATCATTTTGTGGTATGCTATGTTGTATTGAAAATTTGTTAAGGCTTTTTTGTATTGGTGTGTTGTATTAGAAGATATTTGTATGTTTGTAAAGTTGTCTGTGAGGTTGAATTATTTTGATATTATGCAATGTGAATTTATTATCAATGTGAAATTGTTTGTGAAGTTATTTGATCTGCAATATGAATTTATTATCAATGTCTAGTTCTATTTTTCTTTGTAATTTTTTCCCCTTTTGCAGCCACCATGCATGAAGGAACGTGGATTACAGACCAACCACGTACAAGAACTACGTTGATAAAATATAAACCACATGTAAACTCTCTGATCAGGAATAGGATTCACATATGGCCACTACGTTGATAAAATATAAATCAGGTTTACACTCTTCGACCTAGAACATGATTCACGTATGACCATTACGTGATAAAATGTAAACCACGTTGGGCCCTTACGTGGTTTTGTAAAAAATTAAAAAAATCAACAAATAGAACAACATCAAACAACTTATCAAATAACAATGCAAATTTAAAGTTAATTCAAAGTACGTCTAACAATATATTGGTTTAAAGTACATGTCAATTCAAGGTACATCTAATAACACATTAGTTAAATTAAAGTACATGTCCAATTCCACTCCCCAAGTTAAGTTTTTTCGTCCTAAGCTTGCATACGATTACCATACATAAATTCCCAATTACCTGCCTCTATATGATGAGCCGTCAACCATTTTGCATATAAATTGGTGGCACCAAATGTTTAGTTTCCAATTTTACCTACGATTTAAGAGAAAAAAAGTGCATTGCAAAAATAATATTTCAACGATAATGAAAAGGAGATCATACGCACTTGTAAAAAATGGTCACCATTAACAAATGCTATTGCTACTTCAGAACATTGTATTGGTAGTGGTACTTTTTCTTTTAGCGGTGGTATCGTCAAAGCGAGCCTTTCACTTATGCTAAATACGATTATGTTATATTTACTTGTAGTAACATAACCCATTTCGGGCATTGTCACCTATTTCTCGCGCAGTGCAAAACCATTGTGTTTGTGTTGTAGTTGCATAAGCAAAGCATTGAATCTACCACATTCTATGAACACTTGCTCAAAAATTTCTTGATTCTCATATAACTCCTCATACAAATCATGATGAATTTGTAGCCAACATGATTATCCCATTCCAAGCAACGCGGTGATACAACGAAATTCACAATTACCATCCGAAAAAACATCATATCGGTCACAAATGGTTTAATCTCCGATGGTATTTGATTTGTGTACATTCTCACATCATGACTGCACTATTACAACTGCAAAAGGTAAACATGCATTAATAAGTAATTAATATAAGAAAACAATTTATGAAGTAGAATAAGAGAAAGTGAACAAGTTCCATATAAACCTATAATGGTTTTTGAATTGTTAGTTTTTCCTTCTTCGGTTTGTTAACACTTAGTTGACTGGATTGGTTTTGTGATGAAAGACTTTCTACTAACTCGAATGAAGAAGACATTTTTTTGAATTATTAGCCATTTTCCTACTTTCTCTTCCTTTAGTTTTCATTTTACATTTAGGTGAGCCAAGAATTGAAGTTTGTGGTTGCACTACTTCCATCATTTTTTTGTAATTTGAAGTTGATATATAGTCTCCATTTTCTTAACATCATTAAATAAAACTTTCATTGTTTCTACTACACCAACTTCCTTTTCTCCACCTCTTTCAACAAGATGTAGTCTAGTCCAATGAATATCAGTTAATTCAAGTGGTATTGATGCTGATGGACTAAGTCAAGCTGACTCGATGCACATGGTAGTCCATGTGTTTTACGATGACGCAACCACATAGAAATTCATCATCCCTGACGGATTTCACTTGAAGTAGCTCCAAATGTAGTAGGCTATGAGCCATAGTAGAAATAACACCATGCAAAATTTTGAACTCCTTAATGTAAAAAACATGTTTCACTCTAGTTAAGCTTTGTTCAAATGAAGCTTTTAATTCGGTAAAAAATAACTCTAGCAATGAATGCATTTTAGCCCAAGCTTGCTCGAATTTGCATTGACACATAGCTAAGTGTTTTTTTGACTTTGAATGAGCTGATTCAGCCCTGTATTCAATAAACAAATTTAAAACATAAAAATATTAACAAACAAGTTAATACCAATTATTTGTATGTTAAAGTAAGAAAAACTAGTGTTACATATTTGATGTATAAATTCCCTACTCATCGGTCCACAATTGAACAAAACAGTCCTTATATAGATCTAACCATTGCTCATGCACATATTTCAATAGCATACTATATTGACTATACTTTTCATGCAACAAATGTAAATTTTCATTATACACAATACTATTTTATGAGCAAACAAGTTCATTCCAATCTCCCAAGAAAGATTTCTTCACCATAACATCCATTTCTTTTATGTTCCTTTTCTTTCCCATAAAAGTAAGTACGTTATTCTTGATATGCCACTTATCTAATATATGAGCAAAATTTGAAAAAACTAACCCAATGGCATTAACCAACGCCATCTCTCTATCACTTATGAACACATTGGGCATTTCCACATCACAGTCGAGCATAATAGACTTCAAACGTTCCAAATCCCAAATATAATTTTCCTCACTCTCCACAACTAAGTAAGCAATGACAGTACAAAATGTGTGATTCATGGAGGTTATACCAACTAACTCCAGTAATGGCATCTTATACCTGTTAGTTTTGTATGTACAATCCAATATGATATCTCAAGGAAATGTTTGTAGAAAATCCAAACTAATGGGATGTGCCCAAAAAATATCTTTGGCTGTCATCTAAAGTCTTTCGATATCATTCAAAGTAGCCAAACTCTTTTATTTTACTAAGCAAATACTGTACCTAAGACCATCCAGCTCGTTCAATTGCTTTTGAGCTTGAATTACATTGTATATGGTTTTGATGGTTGTACAATTTGAAGGGTTGTTTCTTTTTAATATATGCAAAATTTTCTTAGCTTTAACCATATTTATGTGCATTTCAATAACTATTTTGATCTCTTCTTCACTTACCCTTCGTGCATAAGAATGACCTTCATTGTGCTTCAATTTCGAATGATTATGGACACCATTAACAACCAACAAACGCCAATTGTCCAAAGAAGGAAGTTTCACACCTTTAAGTCTAAATGAACAATTACATTTTTTAGTACCCGTGAATCTATAATTACTAGGATCCTTAATTTTATTCGACTTATACACACCACTGCGTTTACATGCAAATATTATTCTCGATTTCTTACTAGATGCACCAGTGTCTGATTTCATTATAATGATTAGAAAACCAAGGTATTTGCCAGTGTTACGACCCAATCAACCAATTGCTGACGGGATAGATAAATTTGTAAAGAAAAATAAATCAGATTACCCAATTGTTTAATAAATACAAACCATATAAAAAACATATATTACTTACATAATATATTGTAAATTCATTAGTATAATCAAAAACAATTTCATTACCATCTTCTTCGCTCGAGCAATCTATAAGTTGTAGCAATCGAAACAAATGGAAATGAAATTGTACTAATAAAGAAGAAACAAGGTTATATCGTAAAATGTAGAAATTGAGCGTGATTTTATACAAAACCACGTAGAAGTTGTGCGTGATGATAATAAACGACACATGCTCACTACATGGTAAAGCATAAAACCATGCATTTGCCTTGCGTGGTCTTATGGAGAATCACACATTGCCTTTGCGTGGCTGTAGCACAAGGCCACGTAGTGCTCCTGCGAAATTATGCTATCAATCTCACACTGTGGCTTCTACGAACTGCAAATTTTAAAAACAATAATTTTGGACAGAAAAATGGAAATTATTATATTTACGCTTCATAATCCCATAGATTTGCAGCATCACTTTCAAGATCCGTTGCTAGAGTTCAAATGTTTGAAATTTAGGTTGTTTTACGAAGTTAGGATTTAATGGAAGGAAGAAGTAGAAAAAAAAGAAATGGGTTATGTAGTTAATAAGGGTATTTCAATCTTATAAAAATTTTAAAATAAGGGAGGGGGCAGCTCAGCAAAATCAGGAGTTCAAATAGAATTAGCCTAAGAAGAAATCAAAAAGGTAGCGGAGAGCTAAAAAAATTGGAGTGTACAACACTTGAATGTTTCTTGGCGTATACTTTCTAAGTTTAGCAACGGTGGTAGACCGTTGTAATATCATAACAGTCCAAAATAGTTGCTAAAGAATTAGCAATGACCCAAAGCCATTGTAATACTGAAACGATCTAAAGCAATTGCAAAATCACCGCAAAGCTGCGTTGCGAAATTGTATTTATGGCATAGTGATAGAACTTTGAACAACAAAACTCTCCACGTATCGTATCGATGAAATATAATATAGCATAGTTAAAGAAAGATAGTATATATGACCACTCCCAAAATAGAGTCCTTGGGGTTACAACATCAACCTCATTAGACTACCTTCAGCTAATGATAGTTATAATAATATGTTCTCATAATGTTGATACATATAACTCTATCAATGCAACGGAAACCCAAAGCCTCTTGCTCGTCACCGATTAGCTCTAGAAATAATCCTAATCCTGCACTTTCAGCTTATCCAAATGAGTACCTGAGAGCTTATGGAAAAAGATAAATTTCGACCCGGACATAAATTCGGTGTGGGAAACTCTAGTAATATGCCCATACATATCACAGTACATTATGATATCATGTCACTAAGGCATGAAATAGGTTTTTCCTCTTATAAGTACCAAACCACTCAACATTAATTAAATAAGTTCAACCAAAGGTGTTTACATTTTGTGTAAGTTCAACCAAAGATGTTTACGTTTTGTGTAAGTTCAACCAAAGGTGTTTACGTTTTTATGTGTGTGTCTATATATATATATATAAGAACGATAACATGTCCATATATATCACAATTCATTTCGGAAAATAAAAGTTGTTAGGTCTTTACACTTCATAATATATGTATATACACACATATGATAAGGGTGAGCTATCCCATAATCGCTGGTCAAAGTATATATCTAGACCAGCTACACTTAAGAGCCAAAAAATTATATATCTCTAGACAAAATATACCGGATACATATCTAGACTATATATATCCGAATGATAGCGGACCACAAAATTAATTTTATCTCTTTTTAGGTCATCTTTAGTCATTTTGCTTTCCCTCCCAATGCATTCATGTATGTCAAAATCCATGAACCCATCATGAGCACTCAACATCTTGAATACGATTCATTCTACGCACTTCCTTGTAGGTCTTAAGGAATCCATCATTCTACTTAATTCATTATTAGTTTTGAAGTGGCAGCGATCAAGTCATACTTCAGTATACTTGCTCGATTCCGATTATTTCGAAACATTCATTTGATGCATTTTTGGTTAACCCAATTCTGATTCTTTTGTAAGGAAGCGAGCAACATATATGGTAGCGCCTCACCAAGAGGTTTCCAAATGCATTGCCCTTAAAGGGAAGATGTTTCATATGAATGGTAGAGTCTTACTGAGAGGTTTCCAAACTATATGAAATCATGTCTCTTTTATAGCATTCCTAAGTTAAAAGTCAAATTCAATAGTCAAAAACCAATTGTTGATAAGTCAAAGTCACACATTGAATTATCATCTTATAACAACTTGGTTTCCTAAGTTAGGAGGGATTGTGTCAAATATAAGAAATGCAACAAAATAAAGAAAATGTTACCACTAAATTTTATCTATTACTACGCATATCAACCCCTAACTTATATGGATTTACTGTACCTTCCATTAACTACGAGATGTTCATTCCCTTTCCAGAACACCATAAACCAACTCTTAATGGTTTACGGGAATTTGTACAGTGTCTTTAAGGTCAAAAAATTTCTTTTAAACAAGTTAAAGAGGCAAAAAACGACAAGTGTTATAGCTCTTTTTTAACTCTATGTTTCTTATCTTTTCAAATCATTTTCATACACAACTCATTTTCCTATGTAACATATTCCATCTTAATCTAAAAGTATGTACATAATATTTCAAGTAAAGTTAACTTCATTTAAACAACTATACTTTGTAAAGAGAAAAATGTCACAAAATGTTATAAAAACATGTTTAACTTGATGTTACTTAACTTCTAAAAATCACTGCACATATAACATGTCTCCTTATGTACTATACTCTATTACACTCTAATAGTTTACATACAAAACATCATGTTAAATATATTTTACTAAATCACATTTAAATCATAAACTTTTGTTAAAAACTTCTCTTTCATGCACATGAACTTGTTAAAAATATCATTTTTAACTTCATTTCTTAACCAAATGTTCATATCACTGTAACAAGCTTAGCAGCAAGAGTATAAGTGAACAACTCAATTTTTAAATGTTATCTTGTTTTAAACAAGAAAAGATGTTATGTAAACATATAAATGCAAATCAGTTCAACTATAGTACAACATAATGTGTAGATAACATAGTGTAAACATATAAAAAGTAGTATGGTGTGGTTAAGCAAGTTAACTCTCTTGTAATCAAAGCTAGCTCCTTAAAGCACCCCTTCTCCTTAAGCCAAATTTCAATCCAAACCACTTCCTTGCTTATTTTCTCACATCCATGCAGTTTGACCTTTTTTTAACCTTATTTTCTTCTTCAAAACCACTCCTTAGTGCTTTGATATGAATTATAAGGACTATATGTGAGTTTAGGTTGATCTAGAGATGTTGAAGCTTGATTTTCTTTTTGGTTTAAGAGAGTTTTTGAAAAGGAAAAAAGAAATGTATGCAGATTTAATTGTGGAATTTGTGTGTGAATGAGAGATGTATGCATGTGTATGCATAGAATGGAAAAATAGTCAAGGTTAAAAGAGTCATTTAACCCCTTGCCCCTTGTTCCCTCCTCTTTATTCCTTACGCTCACCGAAGTTTTCTGCTTATCTCCACAAAAATATTACATCTAAATTCTTGACCACTTTTATATTCATCTTAAACAAATAAACATATTAGTATTACACACTAATCATGTATGTGCATTCATTAATTGTTAATAACTTTTACCACTCTTAAAATTGATTATCAATAATTTATTTTCCAGTCACATTCTTGACCAACCATAATCATGTTTACTTATGTATATAAAAGTATTCATAAATTGAGTTTGTTAATATTATTCTCATTTAATTACATACGCATCAATACCATGAAACTCAGGTCGTTACAATCGTTTTAAGCACATTACGCTTGTTTAAGGCCTTAAAACGCCTTTTTAAGTTTATAAACATGATATGAGAATTTTTCAAACTCGAATAAAGACGATTGTTCAACCTATACATTTTCTTTTATAAAACCATTTAGAAATATGCTTGTCCATTTCAACATTTTAAACTTAGGATGAGAAATGCCTACAACGATATAAGAACAAAATTTTCATCATGATCTGCTCCTTCATATTTTTACCAACATAACTTAGGTGCCATTCGCAGTAATATTTTAGCCCATTTCCATTGGTTACATGTCCGACGATGCCCTAACATTCCATTTCCCTTCCCCTGCTCTGTTTGTCGATCATTGGAAATTGACTCGTTAACGTCTGATGCGTCAGGTGCCAACGTATTACCAATCCAACGTTCCATTCCCTTTCCCCTATAAACCAACCTCCTCCTCCTTCATCTTCTTCACACCATTTTTACTCTCTCTTCTCCTCTCTACTTACATATTTCCTCCTATACCAACAATGTCTAATTCAGAAACATATTCCGACTACGAAGATGCACAAGATTTGGTTGTTATATCAGTGTACCTACGTACAAGAAGGAGCCATATCACCCGAATTCACATGTCAGATTATACCATTAATGTGGGTGGACGATATATTAAATGGGCATCAAGAATGTTGTCAATGAAATTTTCTAATAAATAGGCTTTGTTTTCTCTCGTTACGCGATATAATGCAAAATTATGGTATGACTACAATGGCAGAAATTAGTATCAGAGAAATAGTTGCCAAGTTCATATACACCATAGCTGCAGCGCTCTCAAATCGACAAATGAGTGAAAGATTTCAAAGGTCGGGTAACACAATTTCAGTTTGTTTTCATGCCATTTTAGATGCTGTACAATTACTTCCTATAGATATTATCAAGCTAGTTAATCCTCAATTTTATATTGTTTCAAATCATATAAGAACTTCAAATCGCTACTACCCATATTTTAGAAATTGTGTTGGTGCTATAGACGGTACACACGTAACGACACACTTACCTGTAGATTGAGTTATTCCATATATAGTATGAAAATGTCATGCTACACAAAATATCTTAGCAGCATGCTAATTCGATTTACAGTTTACTTATGTTATGGCTGGTTGGGAAGATACTACGCATGATAGTAGAATTTTTAATTCAGTTATAAATGATAGAAACTCTAACTTCCCCCACCCTCCACTTGGACAGTATTATTTAGTTGATTTAGGATATCCACTTCAACCTAGTTATTTAACATCTTATCATAATATTAGATATCATATTCCTCACTTTTGTGAAACCGCTAATTAACCAAAATCGGCAAATGAAAATTTTAATTTCTATCATTCGAGTTTACGTATGTCAATTGAGATAACCTTTGAAATATGAAATAAAAATTTTGTCATTGTAAAGAATATGCCAGCATACTCATTTGAAACTCAAGTAAAAGTTGTCATATCTACAATGGCTATACACAATTTCATACAAAAATACAATAATGGTGATCAATATTTTATGGCTTATGATAATGATTCCGATCTTATTCCAGATGAATACCAAGAGGAATATTATAGTATGAGAACTGCAGCGAATAGAGTAACTGAACTAGTGCAACAACACGTAGACCTTGAAATGTTAACAATTCGAGATAGCATAAGAGATGAAATTGTTGCAGCATGGCTGCACTGAAACATTGTATGATTTATCTGTACTTATTGCTATTGTATAATTAATTTATGTTTATTTATATTTTTGTACTGTTTTGTCATTCTAATTAACCGCATATTACAGATCAAAATAAATAATTAGTTAACTACAAATTAATTAAATTAAAAATCGCATCTTTTAAGTACTCCGCTTAAATACTCCCAATACTCCATTTGCTGCACACAAAGGCATTTCTCCTTCGCCCCATTTCCCCATCCAAATGAGCTACTCAAATGTCCTCCAACAGGTTTTCGGTTGCTCGGTGTTGAAAGTTAGGGCGGTTCTTTTTACCGTTATGGTTTCTCTCCAAATTTCTTTGGACGAATGATTTACCCCTTTTCACGTTCAATACTTTGTTGTCTATCCAACCCAACATCTTATGCCGAATCCCTCAAATCAGGCATCGATCAAATTCATCGAACCGAAATCCCAAACCAACTTTTATCCCTCTTCACTCCTTGGAGTCGCAGGCCCTTTTGTTTCTGTTGCGGCGCGGTCGACCATTCCTCAGTTGCTTGTCGAGATCCACTTTGCTGTTTTCATTGCGGTAGATTCGATCACAAGCAGTTCGTCTATGCTCTGCGGGAACGCAAAGCTTCGTCTGCTTTTGTTTCAAAGCCAGCTAGCAAATCTATTTCTAGATCCATTTCATTGTCTGTACCAATGTCCAAGTCCAGATATAAAAATGATTATCCTTTCAATTTTTGTGTGAAGTTTGTTGAGTTACAGTCTCAAATTCGTGCTGTAGCAGTTCCTTCTTTAGTTCATCCTCTCCTAGTGTTGCTCGATGCGTTCAGTGATTTTGTTTCGGCTACCTTAGTGTTTACCAACAACAGTCAAGTCGGGTGGCAGCAAATCCACCTAATAAAATACAGGGCTTTGATGAGAGTTTGGTTGTGTAATCGGCTGTAAACTGTGCATTAGAGGGTGTTTTTGATGTTTTGAATTTTCATCCTGATGTTTTGAGCTATCAACAGCCATATGATATTTCGAGACTTAATAAATTCGATGTTGAGCTTTGTTTTAAAGAAGAATTGGTGACTTATTCTGTAGATGTTAATAATAACGCAAGAACAAGCTCAACCTTTGACTTTATGTTCGCTAGTGAATATTTGTCTAGATCGACAGTTCATGAATGTTTTGTAGTTCAAAAACATATAGTATGTTTGACGTATTGTGTGACGACAGTGAAGATTCTGATTGTGCTGATGCTGAATTTGATAATGATAATCGGAATGGGGCTGTTAATGTACGACCTTAATTATAGAAACAGTAATAAACAACGGTAGGCACTGCACGTGGATGTATAGATTTCGTGCACAAAGATGCACAAGCACTATAGAAGAGTGCAGTGATAACAATGTAGTTGAAAGAAGAAGATGCAATACAAGAAAAACTATTTTTAGTTGCATTAATTGACGGCGTTTTAAATTTTGTGCAATTGTTGGTAATTTTACAATATAAAAATAAACAAAGAAACGCGGCTAATTCTTCCGCCAGTAATTCGTGGAATTTTTTGCTAAAGTTTTTTGTGGCCGCTCAAATTTCCTTTACCACTTTTTCTTCTTCTCAAACTACTCCACTTAAAAAAAAATATTCGTCTTTTCCAATTTACTCCACAAGCCCTAATTTTCCTAATTCAAAAGCTGGACCGAACTAAAATAAAGCAAACACGATTTTAAAAGCAGAATTCCAAGTTTCGCGAATCAAAATCCCAATTACCAAAATCAAAATCCCCAACCCAGACTTCGAACTGGATTTAGGTGATTGTGGAATGAATGCGGAGGCGGTGAAGGTGATTTCAAGTGGAGTAGTGGTGGATCAATTCGAGGAGGCGCTGCTGTTAGAGACGAAAGCGAGTTTGAGATTTCGAACAGCTGAAGTTGCGAATTTCAGGTATGTGTCTTCCTTTTTCTTGCTTTTAGTTTATTGTGTCAAATATTTTTTATCAGTACATTGCAAATTAGATACTAATAAAATGAAGGAAAATTTATGTATATATAATTGTAGATCACTTTGCGGGTTCAATAAAAACATGCCTATTTGCAAACTTATTAAAAACATGGGTATATTTCTGCCACATCAGTTGTACAATGGTTTTCCCAATTAGGATGTAGCAAGCACACTAGTTTGGATCAAGCTATGTTGCCCTCTTAAAGTTACTTTAGAGCCAAAAGCACTTTGTGTTGCTAGTCCATGGTAAGGAAGTAGCATTAGAACTCAAAACAGAGAAGTGCAGCTTCCGGGGATGAGGGTCAACATATATTCTTTGTATGTATTGATTGATGGATAATAAATGAATGATTGATATGAAACATTTTCACTTTGAATACATCAGTTCATCAAGATTTTGGGGCTATGTTATATGTCACTTGTTGATTGCTTGAACACACAATATGTAAACTGTCAAGTATGTTATACGCGAGTAGTTTGATTATGTACAATTGCTTCTTGACCACATATGGTTTCTTTGTAGGTCACAATGATGAATGTTAGAAAGGTAATCTAAGAAAAGGCAATTGACATGGGACATTGTTAATAAAATCCGTTCTTTTTCTTTTCTTTTCTCCCTTTAAGGTGATTGAAGCAGCTAAGAAGAGACCTGAGATATTAGTTCAAGTAGGGTTGAAATACAGATACATGCCTCCTGTAGCAAAACTGCTTGATATAGTTCACAGTGGCAAACTTGGGCATGTTAAAATGGTTGCTATACGTGAACATCGATTTCCATTTTTGGTCAAGGTAAAATGTATTTCCTTTTCAGTATGCAGTAGAACTATTCAGTACTTAAATGTAAGAAGTGAACAATGTTGGATTATTTTTAATTTAATTAATTGTTAAAACTGAAAATTATTGCTAAGACACAACAGAAAGCCTACAAAGAGCATAAAGTGCATCCTATACAAATGGTGAGTTCATTTGTTTTGTTTTCTTGTCTAACCTTTTAATTTTGTGGTTGTTCAGAAATGCTTGAGCTGATTCTATATCAAATTATTTTGTAGATGCATGTATGGTCCCTAACAAATTGTCCCCAATTCAACAAGTGTAAAAAATGTGTGTATTGTCAAAATTTAACTAAATACAAGGCATGCAATTTAATATCAATGCTGCATAGGATATAATTCTTAAGTGTCCATGAATGAAAAGTAATCATTTTATTACATCCATTTGTCAATATTTTTGTATTTGTTGTGTATTTAGTTATACATGATCCACGAAAAATGTTACTTTGGGTTATGAAAGGTGTGATAGATATCCTTTTATTTTGTCTGAAGACCCGATACACACACATATCCAGACAAGTCAAATAGAGTTTTCTAAACCACAAAGAGATATATGAAGTTTAGCAATTGAAAACATTTAACCATATAATGTAAACTGTAGATGATCTTTTGCTTGTTAATTTCCTAGATTGGGTAATTTGTATAGGTGAAAACTGGAATCGGTTCAATGTCAATTCAGGAGGAACACTGGTTGAGAAGTGCTGTCACTTTTTTGATTTGATAAGGCTTTTTACAGCAGCAAATCTTGTATGCGTGATGGCTTCTGGAGCAATTGATGTTAATCACAAGGATAAATTTACAATGGAAAGGTTAAAATTACATTTTTCGACTTGTCAAATAGATTATTGAAATCAAACATTTTGCAACATCTCTTCTGGTGGAAACATTGTGCAAAATTAAAAGATTTCATGATATGAAAGCTAAAATTCATTACTCTTGCATTCCAAGCAATTTGCAGTACTTGATTCTCACTGATGGAAAGTATGAATCAAGTGCCTAACATAATCGACAACGCATACGTGATTATTGAGTTTGATAATGGTTCACGAGGAATGCTTGATCTGTGCATGTTTGCGGAAGGCAGTAAAAATGAACAAGAAATTTGTGTAGTTGGCGACACTAGCAAGGTAATATTTGGAAAATATTTGCACATAGCTTGTTTATGACATGTTTTTTAAGAGGACAACATAGCGCATATATCCAAATCTACACCCTGATTGCAAGGTAATATTTGGAAAATATTTATGCAGACTAGACATATGCACAACCACACTTCAATGCACTCACTAACACAGCCTATATCCAAATCTACACCCTTACACACACAGTCCCAAACACATGAGAGTTTATTTTTTTTTGAGGTATATATAGTGGAGAGAGTTGCATTCAAGTACTCCTCCCTTGTTTTCATTTTAATGCACTATTTTGATTTTGGATATCATAGTTCAGCTAGTTTGTTATAACATACTCTGTTAATCCATTGTCTTACTGGGACTTGTATGTAGGTAACATATGCATACATCCATTTATATGTATTTAAGAGTGTGGTCCTATTGCTCTGGTGTGTATACACTTGTTTCTATTGAATAATTGCTGTCACTTTTGTGGTGTTCATGTCTGCAATTGTTTCCCTTCATGTCTATTAAATAAAACAGAGGTAACCCTATAAATCAAATTCACAGTTGTGTATATGTGTTGTGTGTGTGTACACACGTCTGTATGTAAGTATGTATATGTATATATATGTTCATGTGTGTGTGAACTTATTTTTGGAAAAGGTGTCTTTGTCTCATGTTCTGCGGCCTATACTTTCTATTGTTTATGTATAAAGGAAGTAGGAAATAAGAGTAGGCAAATCATGTTGCAGACCAAAATAAATTAAATACTAAAAATAATCACAAGAAACATTAAAACTTATGATCACTTTTTCGTCCCAAAACCATTACATGATAAACTATATTTGGACATGGAGCTTGAATAAATATGGACATGAAAACAATGGTTTGCCTAGAAAGATGTCAAATTATAGGCAATATGTATTATTAATTTTTTCTCATCTTTTAGTCCATGTATACTTTAACCTTTTCTTTATCTTTCTTAATATATATTTTTCTTGTATATTCTGTACATGCAGGGATACGATATTAGCTTCCTCGTAACAAATTCTCATTGTGAAGATATGCATAAGCACACGCTTATATGCTTCATTGTTCAATCTATGGAGGTAATTTTCTTCCACTTGCAAAAACCTGTTATGAACAAACATTTCTATTCTGCATTCTTCATGGTCAGTGTTTTAGTGTCGAATGTTAAAACTATGCTACAATCATAAAAGGACTTTTGTGTTTTTGACTTTAGTTAGGCTAATTATGCTTATGTGTTATCTGACCTTGAAGATCTATGTTTGGACGGTCAAATAAACTATATAGTGAAGGAATTCATATTAGAACTTGAATTTTAGCAACCATGGCTTTTTTTAGTGCTTTTGATATTTATTACTGGTTTTGGTTTCAAGATTTGGCGGTGTTAAACAATTGGTATCAACCAAGGATTTTTTGTAGTTTTTATATATAAATAATTACTAAAAATGAAAAAAAGTAGTATGAATGTGCAGTTTCAAGGTTGGAGATGAAAGTTGAATGTGCAGGAGTAAAAGGAGAAGAATGGTGGAGGAGTAGAAGATGAAGTATGCGTGGGGTTGAGTTGGTGATAAAACTTGTCAGTTGGGTGGTGTAGGAGTTGTTTGTGGTTACCGTGTTTGTGAAGGGGAGGATGAAAGTGCATGGAGGGAATGGTGTGGTCGAATGTATGGATTGAGGAGGAAGTGATGAGGTTGCTTGCTTCACTTGACGGTCAAGAAGCCCTCTGCCAAAATCTAGAAATTACAGGAGCCCTTCACCTGACGGTAGCAGAAGCCCAAAAAGTAGGTCAGCATCTCCAGTTAGAGAGCCCAAGAGATTGTTGAAGCTTCGGAAGGATTTGTCTACCTTGTGAGTTCTTCGCATAACTTTTAGTCTATGACTCTGTATGTATCTACTTCTGTTGACTTCAATACAGCCATGGTCTATGTTAGTATGGACATGGTGGGAACTACCCTTCAAGTGAGGGCAGTAAGAACGATCTTTTAGTGCAGTGGTCTCATGGAGCAGGTGGCATAGCCCTTAAGCTTTGCAAATCCGCTCAGGTATATATGTTATGTTAGTATAAGAATACTGATTTTAGCCCTTATGCTTTGCAAAGCCGCTCAGGTATATATGTTCGCATAACTAAAAGTATTTTGAATTTAGGTGCTTACATTGTCATTTTTTTCTTGCTCAGGTTGTTGGATTCACCATTCTATCAAAGGAGGGTTCGTAAGTGTGCAAAATTGATTCCTACTATTTAAGCTCAAGAAAGGACTTTATTTCATTTTTTTTATAACTTTGATAATTTATATGACATCATTTATAGTAGGATATACTTGTATAATGTTGTAGATGTTTGATCTCATATTTGAAGTCCTACGAGTTAACGTAATTGTTTGACTTTTTGTTGTGCTTTCACTTGTGTAGGCATCAGACTTTTGAAGAGAGCAAATTTGGACTTGATGATGCTAGCTTTCACTTGTGTATGCAACAAAGAATTATGGGTAATCAAACGTTTTGTTAGCACTAGTTAGATATAACATTTATTAGTACCCGATGTGTAAATTTGTATACAAATGGTTATTGTATGTGAGTTAGGTCATTTTGTCGAAAAACTATTGTATTGGAATGGTTATGGATATTTTATTTGATTATATGGTTAATGTGTTTTTTAACTTATTTGAATATGATGATTATGTGAGTGATTGTTGATTGATATAATAGAACCAAAATAGACCATTAACAGGAAATAATAGCATGAAAAAATGGTGTAAAATAATAAACAACTTTTAGTAGCGTTTCAAAAACGCTACCGAAATATAGATAGTGGCGTTGAGTAAATGCAACCGTAAAACAGGGGTAAAGTTGGAAATTCTATTAGTAGCGCCAAAAAATCTTTTGGTGGCGTTTTTTAAACGCTACAAAAAGATTTATGGTGCCGTTTGAAAAACGCTGCCAAAAATGCATTTATAGTGGCGTTAAAATAAATGCAACAAAAAATCATGGATTTTTAGTCGCATGTTTTCTCGCGGCGTTTATCAAAACGCCACCAAAAGTTTTTGTAGCGTTTTTTGAGCTCCACAAAAAATAAAATTTCTTGTAGTGATGAATAAAAAACGAAAGACAAATCAAAATGTAGAAATTTAGAAATAAAACAATCTAACCGATTATAAGGAAATTTCGTCTGAGTCTTGCCGTAATAATTTTTTTAAGATTTTATTTCAAGTCTTCCAGGACACAACATAGATGATCTGCACGAGATTGTGACGGGTATGATTGCTCTGTGATATGAGTTTGTTTTGATTTGAGAACAGAACAAAGAAGAAAAAGTGGAAAAAGATCAAGAATGTGATCAGGATTCTCCTTCTTTTATAGTCTTCTTTGCAACGGTTATATCCAGTGGGAAATGTTGCATCTGTTCGTTACGAACTAACAACCATTTGCATTGTTTATTTCTGTTGGGAAAAGTCGCATTCATTCAAAATTTGCAACAGTAATTTTCGTTGGGAAAATTGCGTCCATTTAAATATTTTCAATGGCCATTTCCATCGAGAAAAACGCGTCGACTGTTTGAATTTAAATAGGCAAAAAACTGTTTATGTTCAGCAAAATAAAAACCAGAGTCCAATCTTATTGGACCAGCATCCGCGCCCGGCCCGGACTGGCCCGGTATGGGACGGTCGAGCGGGGCATGTTAAACTATGGTCATATAAGCCCTCCCCTTCGCACAATCTCCCACATGAATGACGATATAAGACTATATAAACATAAAAACTTTTTTATTTTTGACGATATGAGACTATATCTTCATTCATCTATGCAAGGACTCACAATCCCCCACGATGATATTTGTCTCCCCCACACAAAGGGGAATATCATAGAGAACATAAGGAAAAATTCTATATCGAGGATAATTAGATATCTCACTTTGAACTTTGCCTAGTTAAAACTTATCAGATAGACTTGGCTAATCGGTGAATTATTTCATCTTGAACCGTCAACCATTGGTGTTTAAACAGACAGTAAACTTTATAAAGTATTGTTTCCCTTCACCCAATCTTTTGGTTGTGTTCATTTTGGTCCTGAACAAACTTGGTTCTACGAGTGTATTTTGAGAATTTAAGCTTAATATTCTCATAGAGCCGAACCAGCTCACACTTACATAGGTGATCACATCCATAAAGAGTACCCTACATATACTCCACTTGACATTTTCAAGATATGGACATCATTAAAAGCATAGCTTAACATTTTTAAGTCTTATGTAGGCATGCATTTTATTATGCACCATAGGAACGGAGTTGGACTAAATCCAAGCAAATGCATTACTTCTTGAGTTACATAGAACTGGTTTGCCTATTGATCCTAATCCATGTGATCTCCAGTCACTAGGATAAGTTTCTGTATAAAGTAACTTTTGTTGGTTTAGGCTTTTAAACCCACTTCCCTCGATGCGCGGTCAATTTTCTCTCTTGATAAACCTTTAGTAAATAGATCCATTAGGTTATCATTTGTTTCTACATAATCAATGGAAATAGTTTCATTTGAAAGTAAGCACTTTACTGTGTTATAGCGTCGACGAATGTGTCATGACTTTCCATTATACATAAAGTTTTGCGCTCTATTTAACGCTGCTTGATTGTCACAATGAATACATATGGCCGGTGTAGGTTTGGGCCAAAGTGGAATATCTTTTAAAAATTTATGAAGCCATTCCGCTTTATCTAAAGCGACGAACTCGGATTCCATAATGGATCGATCTATGCATTTTTGTTTAGTAGATTTCCATGACACTGCTGCTCCCATTAAGGTAAAGACATAACCACTTGTTGATTTAGATTCATCTGAATCTGAAATCCAGTTTGCATCACTATATCCTTTTAAGATTGTAGGAATATTTTCCGTAACACAAGGAA
Organism: Allium fistulosum; assembly: GCA_030737815.1. NCBI lineage: Eukaryota > Viridiplantae > Streptophyta > Magnoliopsida > Asparagales > Amaryllidaceae > Allium > Allium fistulosum. The sequence goes on along the minus strand of CM060903.1, from coordinate 871,125,210 downwards.
AAGTTTGTGATATTCTTTAAATATTCCAAACTCTCATTAGTGCCTTCTAGTATTCCTTCTTTGGGTTACTTGTATACCTACTCAGTCGACTTACTACATAAGCTATATCTGGTCTTGTGCAATTAATGAGATACATTAGACATCCTATTACACGAGAATATTCCATTTGCATTACACACTCATTAGTGTTTTTATGCAGGACTTCTGATGGATTAAAGATGTTTTTACACCTTTGACTCCATAATCTTGGAATTTTTCAGTCACTTTGTCTACATGGTGTGATTTGATAATCTAATTCCGTTAGGTGTTTTTATTATTTTGGTTTCCAAAATAACGTCCGCTACTCCTAAGTCTTTCATGTCGAAATTGTTGATTGACATTTCTTTACAGTCTCTATAACCTTAATGTTGGGTCCAAAGATTAGCATATCGTCCACATATAGACAAATCATCACATATGATTGATCAACTTGCTTGTAATAAACACACTTATCACATGTATTTATATGAAAATCATTTTTCATCATGTTACTATCAAATTTTGCATACCATTGTTTTGGAGCTTGTTTAAGTCTGTATAATGATTTACTAATCTACAGACTTTGTTCTCATTTCACTTGGAAATTGTAACACCCATAATTTTAGTTAACATTATTCAAGACATTTGATTGGATAGATTAAATAGAATAATGTGAATAACTAAGGAGAATGAGATATGGGCAATTTAATTAGGTCGTGCCTTATAAACTAAGTAAAGTTGTTTTAAAATTTTGACCTAAAGGGGATGAATGAGAAGGGTAACTTAGGAATATACTAAACCTTACCTTAAACCATCTCCCCTCATTCTATTCTCATTTTCTATCATTCATAAAACAATCAAAAGGTGACATCAAGGCTGAACATTAAATCATTCTAGGGAGGATGAAATTTAGCGATTCAAAGGGAAGAAAGCTTACGAAATCAAAGCTAGACCAAATTACAACTCCATACATCAAGTCTAAGGTTAATAATATCACTTATCATCTCTTTAATCCTTGTTTTGATTTGGTTATGGGTAATACCCAAATCTCATGTGTTTGATTGATCGAGTAATGATCGAGTAATCATTGCTTGGATAAAATAATAGTTAATGAGAATTTTTGGAATTAATTAAAAATATTTAGTTCGGTTTTGGGGTTAAATCCGAAGTTTTTATCCTCCAAATGATTTGAAATTTAGATATGTGATGTAAAATAACATTTTGGAGTTGGTTTTTTAATTCCATAATTTTCCAAGATGTAATAAATATTTTATGAATTTTCTAGTGAGAAAAAGAAGAAATTTCGGATTTTATTTAATTTAAATAATTAAATAATGATTTTCCACTTGAATTTTTATATGATAAATAAATGATGTGTTTGATTTCATGTGAATTTTTGGGGTTTTCTCCACTTATTTTCGAAGAGGTATGGACTTAATATGTTAGCTAAGCATTTAAAAAGGTAATTAGTTAAGATTAATAATTTGTTGGATGAACATGTATTTTTGTCTTTGAAAAATTGAGTGTGGCAACCAATTCTGAAAAAAAGATATGTAAAACTTTATTCAAACCAATCAAGCATTTACAAGGTAATATGATATGGATAGTCCGTATGATTTTAAGTAAAATAAGATGTGGGATAGGTAGCCTACATGAATATAAGATAGGTAGTCAATAAAAACTTAGATGGGTAGTCTAATAAATGAGGGATGCGTTATCTGGTACATATGACATGTTCATACATTATCATATTATTCTGTTATAACCATTGTGGATGCAGGAGCATAGTATATGGTTGAAATTTTTAATTGGTACTGATGAGGGGAAATCCATTCCGTACAACGACGAGATGGTAGACTATTATTCACGCAAGATTTTTTGTCTGACCAAAAGTTTTTATTTTTCCCTTAAACTCTTAGGCACTCATTTGAGTAGGTTGAGAGTAAGGGCTTTTCAGGTTTCCTTAAGACCAATAAGCTTTCGGAGACGTGCAAGAGGCAATCTAGCTAGTAGGAGCTATATATCTATTTTTCGCCGTGTTTTGATTATGTTTTTGTGTTGTAATGGCAAGTCGAATTAAATGCCGGATATTTGATTCTGATCATCGAAGGGGGCATCTTCATATGTCACTCTTGGAATATGTTGTAATAATTATATTTTCTCTGAATGTGGTTTGTGAATTGGGATTATGTAATGAAATTGAAATCTTATTGTGAAATGAGATAAGAAATTTTATCTTAAAAAATTGTGTTGAATTTCCATATTCATGTGTTTCTGGTATTATCAAAATGATTGGCATAGCCACGTTTTGTCATTGGAAATTAATAACTATGGATGACTGCAGCATCCATAACACTTAGTCTCAGGCCTCGAAATGGGGGATGTTACAATTTGGTATCTTAACATAGGTTTATGTAAACTTAAAAGGAAATTAAACCTAAAAGATTTTGAAAACATAAAAAGCATGAATCAAAGAATAAGATTGGGGTTGGGATAACGCAATAACAACGTACTAGTATTTTGCTATATATAGGTATGTATTCCCCTCCTTTTAGACCGTTCTTCTATATCTTACTAAGGCATGTTGGTAGATTTGCGAGAAAGAAAAGTATGGAAGTAGGAAATGAGAGAGTGAATCTAGATGAAGGAAGAATTGCGACTAACAGAAACGCTCGACCCAATACCGGGAGAAACCAGGATCGATAGGAAAATGCTAATAAAAACGCAAATGCCAACGTAGGTTCTGAAACCCCATTAGTAGATATGGGGACGATGTATGTGTTCATCGTTAACTTGATGCAAGCTGGAGCGGCTGTAGGAGTAGTTGTTGGAAATGCTGTGAATGCGGGAGAAGCAAATCCCATGACCCCAGTTGGCAATAACTATGCCAAGCTGAGTCGAGACTATACCAGTTTGGATGCGAAACCTTTTTTGGGGACTGATGATGCTGTAGAAGTGGAAAATTGGCTTTTGCGTTGTGAGAGAATTTTTGTTGATCTTAGTTTGGACGATAAGCAGAAGAGAAGATTGGCTTCGAGACAATTGCACGGTGCAACATTATTCTGGTGGAATGGAGTCACTGTGGGTGTGCCAGAGGAAGAGTTAACTTGGGCAGATTTTCGAAGAAGATTCGAGGAGAGATTTTTTCGAGGTAGCTAAGTCTGCTTTGCTCAGGAAATTTATGGATTTGGAGCATGGGGAGATGTTAGTGGTGGAGTATTCTGCGAAGTTTGATGAGCCGTCCAGGTATGGATATGCCACTGTGGACACTATCATTAAGAGGAATGAGAAGTTTATCCTGGGGTTAAGGCCGAAAATCGCTAGGGCAACCATGCCACATCTTCGAGATCTATCAAATGTAGTAGTGGAGATGGCAATTAGAAATGAATAAATTCATTTTACCTTCGGGAAGGAGAAGTCAACGGAGACGCTAGAATCCTAAAATAAGAAAAGAAAATTCTTTAAGAGTAAGGGTGCTCAGTAAGGAGGAGTAGCCAAGAAAGGGAAGGCAGATATTGTCTGTTATAAGGGCGATAAGAAGGGGCACTATGCTAATGAGTGTCGCTCGGGTAATTGTAACAACCCGTGATTGCAATTACCAAATAATAAATTAAAATTGTGATTTTAATTTAATTGGAGCTATTAATGAATTTTTAATGTGGCTAATTTGTTCAAAATTTAGTTATTTTGAATAAATTAATACTTTTGGGCTTAAGTGTAAAATGGAGCATTTTATGGAAATTAATTAGGGAAATTTGAAATTTATAATATTGCAAAATTTTATATGTGTAAAATAGTGCAATATTTGATTTGGGAATTTAATTTGCAATTTATTTGCAAAATGGTGATTTTTGGCTAATATTAACTATAAACAGTGTTTTGGGGAAATTAGGGGTTAAAATGTAAAATATTGTTGATATAGGATTTTATGAAATGGCTAAAAATAATTGTTGACATCTTTTCATAATTTTCTATGGTTTGAAATGTATTTAGTTATTTATATGTAGATTGTACTTAGAGAAAATTGCCTATCTATATACACATGAATAATACTAAATCCTAATCGGTGTTAGACCCAATAACCCTAACCATTAGCCTATAAATTATCTTTTAATCTCCCATTTCAGCCAACACTTCATTTCATAACCACTAAACCCTAATTAGAAAGCTCCTAAACCTAGCCACAGCCTCCTAAGCAAAACTCCAATCTACACCAAATCAAAGAGAGTTAATCCAAACCATTAAAAGAGGTAATAGCAATCACAAAACCCACCTCTAATTCATTCTTTAATTTCTGAAATAAATTAGTAATCATTGTTTTTGTGCATTTTCATCGACTCAAGCTCATCGATCTTCTTCTTGCTTGGGGATTGCTAATCTTTGTGTTTGATCATTCTCTTGCTTGGTGAAAGGTAATAAATGCTAGCTAGAAACCCATTTGATATTTGCTATGGTTGGAAAGCTGAGATCATGATCTTCAACCCTGCAAAATTTGGTTAAGATCTGGGTGCGTTTGGTACTTCATTTTTATTGCCAAAGTAGCACCCAGAAACTGTTTTGAAAAACAGTGATTAATTTCAGTTCAAACATCCAACTTCGCGACCTCGCTCCAAGAAGGTTCAATGTCGGATTTCATCGATTTCGGTCTCGTTGGAAAGATGAGGTCGAGATCTTCAACTCTGAAAAATTTGGTTAAGATCTGGGTGTGTTTGATACTTAATTTTTATTGCCAAATAGCACCCAGAAACTGTTTTGAAAAACAGTGATTAATTTTAGTTCAAACGTCCAACTTCACGACCTCGCTGCGAGCAGGTCCGATGTCAAATTTCATCGATTTTGGTCTCGTTGGAAAGATGAAGTCAAGATCTTCAACCTTGCAAAATTTGGTTAAGATCTGGATGCGTTTGATACTTCAGTTTTATTGCCAAATTAGCACCCAGAAACTGTTTTGAAAAACAGTGATTAATTTAAGTTCAAACATCCAACTTCGCGACCTCGCTACGAGTAGGTCCGATGTTAGATTTCATCGATTTCATTCTCGTTGGAAAGACGAGGTCGAGATCTTCAACCGTGCAAAATTTGGTTAAGATCTAGGTGCGTTTGATACCTCATTTTTATTGCCAAAGTAGCACCCAGAAACTGTTTTGAAAAAAAAAACTGATTAATTTTAGTTCAAACGTCCAACTTCGCGACCTCGCTGCGAGCAGGTCCAATGTCGGATTTCATCGATTTCGGTCTCGTTGGAAAGATGAGGTCGAGATCTTCAATCTTGCAAAGTTTGGTTTAGATCAGGGTGCGTTAGATACTTCGTTTTATTGTCGAAGTAGCACCCAGAAACTGTTTTACAACAGTGATCATTTTTAGTTATCGTCGGACCAACTTTGAGACATTGCCATTTATTCGTTTCACGTCGGAACCGAACGATTCTTGTTGCATATGAAAGTAGGAGTACTGTACTATGCTCCGGAAAATTTTCATCAATATCTGGGTTCATATGACCCTTCGACCATGTCGTCGAAGTTGGACCTTTGCACTGTTTTGACACAGTAGAGTTTTGTGATTTTTGTCCGGCTTTGAGACAACGGCGTTTCTTCGTTTCAAGTCGGAATTGCCCGATTCTTTTTTCATTTTGGAGCAGGGATGTTGGTCTACATGCCTGACAATTTTCATGCCATTTGGTCTTGGTTTGCAAGTTCAAATCTGCCGTCGAACTAGTGACTTCGACTTGTTTTCAGCGATTTATACTTAGTATAATTTCGACTATTTTTCTGAGTTTTTCCGATTTCTTTGAGATTTGTCTCTAGGTTTCATGCATGGATTTTATAAATCATTTTAAAGTGATTTTCCATCAAATTAGCTTTTGAAACTATTATTTAGTATTATTTTAAATATTAAATTAATTACTCCATAATAGGAGGATTTCAAAGGCTATTTCTAAAGAGGTTTTCAAATGATTAAAAATTTGCTTTCTCCAACTATTTTCTAAGTAAAATATACACTCTTCTGCACTTCGAGCGAAGTGGAAAGGTGATTAAATGGTTAGGTAAAACACGGACCATGAATCCGCGCATTTATCTTTCCGATTAATCCCCGACCTATTCGATTGATCGTTTTGGCCTTTTGGCCTAGTTTACCGATGACATGAGGTGAACTTTTTACTACTTTGAGTGTGGAAGCTTACGATTGGTTAGTAAACTGTTTAGTGCGAACGTTGGGATATGGGACTCACGTTACTACTTTACGGGTTCCTTGCTAAGAGTTCGTGACACAAACCTACCGTTAGTGGTAAACGAGTACTGGGCCTACAAGCCTTTACCACTACGGCGTGTTTCCTGAGTGATACCTCTGGGATAGTGTCTTCGGACTGTCTCCCTTGGGTTTATTTGCCTTTGGGATAGTGTCTTCGGACTTCTCCTTCTGGCTCATCACCTTCTGGATAGTGTCTTCGGACTGTCTCCTTTAGGTGTTGCCCCTTAGCTAAAGTGATGGGTGTGTCACTGGGGTATATTTCCTGTGTGATTGAGTACAGTACTAGCGTGCTAATGTTTTCCCGTGTGATTTATATTCCCTCGTGTAGCGCCATTCGGTGATGGTTTTATGCAACCACACGATATAAGCGCGACTACCTTGTGGAACTTGTTTTATGCCTACACTGGCACTTGTGTTTATGTTATGCCGATGATATGAGGCTTGTTATACATCTCTACTTAGATGTTTGTTTCTTCTCTATGTGAGAGATTTTGGTCTTTATTACCATGATATATGTTTCTCTTTTGGAGATTATTATGTTATATGTTGCCTCATTATCTTATCATGATTATTGTTCAGTTTATCTAACTGATTTGTTTAGCTAGCCTGACCCGAGTATTTTATGTTCGGGTCAGACCGAGTTGTTTCAGGTTAGGTCGCTTTGGACTTAGCTTGCTTCGGTGCTTCCGCTTTGGATATATCCGCTATACTATAGATAGCTTTACTTGTTATCCATCCTTTATGATACTCTGATATTATGACTATCTTGTGTATATTCTTTTGACTCACGGATGTGTGAGTAGTGGCTTTGTACCCACTTTTATATTTGGATCTATACTTGATGTTGTATTGTGCTGAGACTATTTGCTTATTATCTGATGCTGTTCTATGATGATGTTTATTTTGCTATTATGCTTTGTTCTGATAGATCTTTTAGCCATTGTAGTTTTGCTTTAAGTATTTATCGAATATGTCGAACCACATGAGATGAAAAAAAATAGATTCCACTTTTCGACGTGTTCAGTAGATAGTTAAAGTAAGATTACACATGGTCGTTTCCATTGTACTCCATTTTCCGCATTAGAAGACGGTATTATCCATATAATACTCTTTGTTAATGAGGCTCTCGGAGTGGGGCGTTACAGTAATGGAAAGGTGTAGTGGAGAAGTGGAATGTGAAGTGCTCTAAGTGCGACCAAGTGGGGGCATTACAAGGAAAAGTGTCCAGAAGTAGCCAAGGCTGAGAATGGTAAAGTCTATGATTTGGAACCATCATCCTCTAGACTAACGGCAGTTGAGAAGGGAAAATCTGTAATGGAAGGTACGCTTTTGATCCATAGTATACCAGTTAGGATACTATTTGATAATGGTGCATTGGATTCATTTATATCCAAGTTTTTGGTAGATAAGTTATGCTTAGAACCTTCATACCTAGTTACTTCCTTTAGGGTTGCGATCCAATAGGAGGGTATACAACTCTAGGGATGAGATGTGACCGGTTAGAATTTGATTTTTAGGTCATAAGTTTGCATGACATTTGTATGTCTTTGATTTCGTAGGCTTCAGGATCATATTGGGTATGGATTGGTCAGATGGATATAATGCTAGGATATTTCATCAGGATAGAGAAATATCATTGAGATATCCTAGTAGTAGTGACCGAATACTCAGTCGAGAATTCGAGTCCAGGAATTTATGCTTTGTTGAATGCTATGAAAGCAAAAGAAGTGTTGAAGCGGGTTTTAGTACCAAGAGAATTTACATGTGTTTTTGAGCTGGTTATAGGATAACCACCGAAACGAGCTATCGAATTTTGAATAGATCTTGTGCTAGGAGTAGAACCCGTAAGTAGACCACCTAGTAGGATGACACCTACCATGATGGAGTTAGTGGTGCAGCTAGTGGACATAGAAGGAAAGAATTTTATCAAACCAAGCAGTTCGCCTTAGGGAGCGACTGCAGTGTTTGTGAAGAAACCGGACATGTTGTTAAGGTTGTGCATCGACTATAGTAAGTTGAATGAGAAGACGATTAATAATAGGTATCATTTGCCGAGAATCGACAACTTATTCGATTAGTTGAGTGGAGCTAGAGTGTTTTCCCAGTGGATTTGGCTATAGGGTTCCATCAGCTTAGAGTGGCGGAGGGCAATATCCATTGACGGCATTTCGAGAGAGATATGGTTCGTATGAGTGGTTAGTAATGCCATTTGGGCTAACAAATGCGCCAGTTTTCTTCGTAGATTTGATGAAAAGGATTTTCCAAGAGCATTTGGATAGGTTTGTATTGGTGTTCATAAACGATATTTTTATATATTCTAAGGATGAAAAAGTGCATAAGGTTCATCTTAGAATAGTGTTAGAGATACTAAGACAACATTAGATGAAAGCTAAGTTTTCGAAGTGTCATTTCTGGAAGAAAGAAGTAAAGTTTTTTGACCATATAGTCTCAGGAGAAGGGTTACCAGTTGATCCAGCTAAGATTGAAGCGGTTAGTAGTTGAAAGAGATCCGAGATATTGACCGAGATAAGAAGTTTTTTCGGATTTGCTGAATATCACTGGAGATTTATCAGGGATTTTTTGGGCGATAGCAGAACCCTTGACTAAGCAACCAGAAAGGACGTTAAGTTTGTTTGGTCCGATAGATGCGAGGAAGCATTCCTTAAGTTAAGGCATTTATTGACTAATGCACTCGTGTTAGTTGTGCCAAACGATAATCAAGGGTTAGTAGTGTACACAGATGCATATGGGACTGGATTAGAAGCCGTGTTGATGAAAAATGGTAAGGTAATTGCCTATGCTAGTTGCAGCTAAGACCGAATGAAGTAAGATAGCTGACCCATGATTTAGAGTTGGCAATAGTGATCTTCGCGTTGAAGGTGTGTAGAAATTATCTTTTGGGAGAAAGATTTGTGTTATAAATGGATCATAAGTCTTTAAGGTATTTATTCTCTCAGAAGGAGTTTAATATGAGACAATAGAGGTGGCTGGAGTTTTTACCAACTTATGATTTTGGTACAGAGTAGACATCGGGGAAAGGTAATAAAGTAGCAAATGCTCTTAGTAGAAAACATCAAAATATAGTATTAGTTATGTTGGAAGAGTGGAAGGACCTTGAGGCATTGAATACATGTAGCATGCAGTTAAGATCGACTGCTAGTTCTAGTCAGAGTACTACCATGTTATCCTATTTGGAAGTCCGACCATTTTTATCGAAAAATTGATTCTAAGCAGAGGGATGATCCATTGTTGGCCAAGAAGATTAGAAGACTTGAGATTGGAACTGAGATTGATGATTTGAGAGATTATATCCTTAACCAAAAGGGATGGCTAAGAAAGAAGGGACGATTGTATGTTTCGAATGTTGGAAACATAAGGAAAGAAGTTCTTAGGGAATGTCACCGATCGAAGTTTACGATTCATCCTAGAGGAACCAGGATGTGTCAGGATATGAAGAGAAGTTTCTTCTACGAAGGTATGAAGAGGAATGTTGACTTATTGGTAGAGCAATGTTCGAATTGCCAATAAGTAAAAGCTGAAAAACAAAAGCTGAGTGGGTTGCTTCAGCCTCTAGATGTACCAGTTTGGAAATGGGATTCGATATCGATTGGACTTTATTGACGGGTTGCTAAGTCGAATCAAGGAAATGAGAGTATATGGGTCATTGTGGACAGATTGACTAAGAGCACCCATTTCATTCTCATTAAGTCAACTAGGACGGTACCTTTCTTGGCTAAGTTATTTAGAAAGAACATAGTTAGACAACGTGGGATTCCTAGTAGTATAGTCAGTGGCAGAGATACATTGTTTACTAGCGAGTTCTGGAAGAGTCTATAGGAGTAAGGTACCAAGCTTAAGATGGGTACTGCTTATCACCCTCAGACAGATAGGCAAACAGAGAGAGAGTCAATAAGGTACTCGAAGATTTGTTGAGAGCTTGCGTACTAGATTTTGGTGGATCATGGAAAGACCATCTACACTTGGTCGAGTTATCCTATCATAATAGTTGTTAGACTAGTATAAGAATGACGCCTTTTGAAGCTTTGTATGGAACACTGTTGTAACATCCCGTATCTAGAGGCCAAAAGCTAAGCGCTACAGATGCTGCAGTCATCCATAGTATTAACTTCTAGTGACAAAATACGGAAATGCTAATGGAATCCATAATATCAGAAGCACTTGAATATGAACAAAATCACAGATTTCAAATTTTTTTTACTGATTATATCTCAAAACAATAATTCATCCAAGTAACATAATACCAAAACGTATCCCAGGCAATGATCTAATATAATTTTACAATAATACTCCAAGAGCAACATATGACGATGCCCCCTTGGTTGATCAAAGCAATATAGTCATATCTGACTTAATACATAGCGGAAATAAACAAAATAATCTATACTCCTAATTAGCTATCCGTCAGCTACCTACTCGTCTTCGAAAGCTTTATTTGCCAAAATTTCTAAAACCCAAAAGCCCCAACCCTCAGCGTACTCAAATCAATTTTGAGCACCCAAGAGTTTAAGGGGAAACAAAAACTTCGAGTCAGACATAAAGCCTGATGTGACTAATACTGTTCATCTTTGTTATTTTATGTTAAGTGAGACCACGCCGCTTAGCGGAATGGGTTTCTCCGCACTAACATCCATTTTAAAACATATCTTTTGCAAATCTTTTCCTGCAACCAAAACTGGTTAAAATTTGTAAAGCATCATTATGTAAGCATACATATCAGGTAACAAATGGACTATCTATCCGAACAATATAGTTTTGTTTGGATAACTACTAACCTTTGGCTGATTCTGGCCTACCAATAAATTTATCAAAATTTATCTAACATCTGTTAGACACTCCTCTTCTAGATGACTTGTCCTTAAATATCTGTTAAATACTTCTCTTTTGGAGGTCTGTCTTTAACTTATCATCTCCCAGGGTCACCTGATCCTAATGGTTTTGCGGGCACACTAATAACCTATCTGTATACAAACATATATTCCTTTCTGTGTGTATTCATAATTTTAGTCTTACCCGTGACAAAGCCCTACACATTGGAATTTTGGACCAAATTAGCTGGGGCTAATAGCTAATGTATAGGGCGCGGCCCTATACCAGTCCCATCTGTTAATCTATTATCCGAGCCATTTTACTTAGGGGTCTCTTCCTAAAATTTTCCTTGAAAACTTTCAAATTGATTTAAAATCTTTAGATCAAACTCAAACAAGGAAAATATATATTTTATACTTTACTCAAAATCACCTTACCATGTTATATATATACTTTACCCAAATCTAGTTGATGAAAACATTTAAATCTCTGAAAGTCCCCCTTTTGAATCCATTGAAAGTACCCCTTTCGAAACCATTGAAAGTATCTCTTTCTAAACCAAGTAAAACCCTTTCTTTTATCTAGACCGAAAGACCAAACCTTCCTTTCGAAACCATTCTCAAAACCCTTTTGAAACCATTGGAAGTCCTTCCTTTCGAAAGCTTTAAAAACCTTAGACATCTTTCTTTTAAAACCTTTAAATATTGTCTTTCGAAAACATAGAAAAAACCTTTCCTTTCAAACCTTTCGAAATATTTGGAAAACCTTTCCTTTTAATCCATTCGAAACAACCAAAAACCAAACCTTTCGACTCCTTCGAAACCATTGGGGAACCACCCCTTCGAAACCTTCTTTTTAAAACCTTTCGAAAGAATCAAATCAAAACCTTTTGAAAGCATTTGGGTTCAATTTAAAACATATGAAAAAACACGTTTCGAAACCATTTAAACCATCGGTCGAAACCATTTGGATTATGCCTTCGAGTAGAGCAAAAGGATCATAAACCCATTAAAGCCGAAAGCACTTCTTTTCGAAATCATTTAAACCATCTCTTTCGAAACCATTTGGGTTATACTTCAATTGAGCAAAAAAGGTCATTAAAACCATTTAAGTAGAAAGCCTACCTTTCGAAAGCATTCCTAAGTAAAGAAGTAATGGTGTCGAAACCATCCCTCGAAAGCATTGGAGAAGTGGTCAAATTTTAGAAAACAAAACAACCCCTTCGAAACCTTCTAGGTCGAAAGGTAAAAAAGGCGGCAGCAAAAAGGTTTCGACTTAGTCGAAAGTAGTTGTTTAAAAACAAAGGTGCAACCCAATCGAAACCATTTCCTTTAAATCCATTTGACCTAGTCAAAAGCTTACTAAGTCGAAAGCTTCTTAGTCGAAAGCAGGCAGGCACATTTTTATTTAAAAAACAAAGTAAAGCTTCAACCCCTTCGGAACCCCTGGTTTCGACCCACTATCTTTCACCTACATCCAATGCACTACGTACCAGTTCCCTGATACCATGTGCATTGGTTTCGACTGCGTCGGAGGCGAAGGTAAAGAGGCGGAACCTGGTGTTGAAAGCATCGAAACAGTGTTAAACATGTTTATTTGTCCTTTTAAACTATTTCTTTTATACATAACCTGCCTTGTTTGTCTAAATCTGATTGGTTGCCATTGTACTTTTTCAAAAGTTCTACCAATTTCCAGAAATAACAAATATGAATTATTTGCAAAGAGCCCCCTCTCCTTTTATAAATATATAAAACATTTAAGTCTCATACCTTAAATAATTTTATATATCCATAAAACACTTAGGAAAAATCCATAAAAATTCTAGAAAATCTTTTAATATGTTTTCCAACATATAAAAATTTCAGACCCAAATCTTTTATTATTTAAACATAAATAATTTATAACCCAAAATAACATTTTCTTTACTTGAATATTCATATAAAATCCACAAAAATTTTGAAAATTCAAAAATTGAAACCCATCTCCATATTATTATTTCTAGTCTGTATAAAAATTCGCAAGGCATTTAGATGTCATTTAATAGGGTTTTCACCTTAAAACATATCATAAAATCAATATGAACATGCATAAATCATCAACAAGTGTATATAATCTTTCCATCATTCAAAAACATGGCAAAACATTGCAAAACATTTCAGATTTCTCCTTAAAGCTGAAAACAAAACAAATGAGAGATGTTAACATTATTCACCTTAGCTTTGAGGATTAAAGATATGAGATTTTAATGAATTTGATGTTGATTAAGCTTCCCCTTTCTCTTTCTTCCTCTTTCTCTTGTTACTGGTGGTCGACCTTAGCTTTTAAAATTTTAAACAAATGAAAATGAATGTGTAGGAGTATACATGGCTAAGGGATATAGATATAGGAATGTCCTCTTTCCTACTTTACCCCTCCTATATTTCTTTGTAATTCCTCTTTTAATTCATAGTTTAAATGGCACGGCTACCCCTTAATTATAATTCAAACCTCAATATCTTAATCAACACATTATTTTATTTTATTTACCCAATTAAATATCCTAAATAATGTTATAAAAAATATGGGGTGTTACAGCTGTTCAAGTCATCAGCATGTTGGTTGGAAATTGGAGACATGTTAGTCATAGGTCCAGATCTGGTGTGAGAAGCAATAGAGAAAATTAAGTTAATCTAAGGTAGGATGAGAGAAGCTCAGTCCAGACAGAAAAGTTACATGGACAGAAGGCATAAGGATCTAGAGTTCTCGGTTGGATATATGGTTTTCATTAAAGTATCACCGATGAAGGGTGCGGTATGTTTTGGAAAGTCAGGGAAACTTGCACCGAGATATGTTGTACCATTCCCATTTGTAGAGAGGATCGAAAAGCTCGCATATCGAGTAGAGTTACCGAGCAGTTTGGCAGGTGTCCATAACGTTTTTCTTGTTTCTCATCTTCGGGAGTATGTGCATGATCCATAGACTACTATACTCCAATTGCATTGGAAGATTTAGTAGTAGAACTAAATCTGAATTTTGTTAGGCAACGAGTTTGTTATAGCGAAAGATGAGAAGAACTTAAGAACAAGACAATCAAGTTGGTGAAAGTTTAGCGGAGCGACAACGAGAAAGAATGTACTTGGGAGATAGAGAATGTACTCTATATGCGAGTTTCCTGATTCTCTCTACAATAGAAAAAGGTTCAACGAATCTCGGTGTCAACTTCCCTGATTTTCCAAATCTGATCACACCCTTCATCGGTGATACATTAATAAATAACTGATTTCCAACTGAGAATTCTAAATCTTTTCGTCTTTTATCTGCATAACTCTTCTGCCTAGACCGAACCTCCTTCATTCTAGCCCGAATGACCTCAATCTTTTCCGCAGCTTCCCTAACCAAATTTGGACCAAGAACCAACCTATCCCCGGTCTCCAACCAACATACAGGAGATTTGCATGGCCTTCCATACAAAGCTTCAAATGGTGCCATCCCAATACTAGCCTGATAACTGTTGTTATACGAAAATTTGACTAAATACAGATGGTCTTCCCATGATCCCCCAAAATCTAGAACACAAGCTCTTAACAAATCTTCCAAGATTTTGTTAAATCTCTCCATTTTCCCATCTGTCAGTGGATGGTAAGCGGTACTCATCTTGAGCTTGGTTCCCAAAACTTCCTGCAGACTCTTCTAGAACTCGCTAGTGAATAAAGGATCTCTATCACTTACTATGCTACTAGGAATTCCATGCAGTCTAACTACATTCTTCATGAATAACCTCGCTAAAACAGATGCCGTTCTGGTTGATTTAACTAGAATGAAATTGGCACTCTTGGTTAATCTGTCCACTATGACCCATTAACTTTCATTTCCTCTATACCACCTTAGCAACCCGTCAATGAAATCCATAGAAATAGAATCCCACTTCCATACTAGAATATCTAATGGCTGAAGTAACCCACTTGGCTTCTAGTGTTCGGCCTTTGCCTACTGACAAATCATGCACTGCTTTACCCATAAGCATATACCCCGCTTCATACCTTCCCAAAAGAAACTCCTCTTCATATCCTAATACATCTTAGTACCTCTTGGATGAATAGAGAACTTCGAACTCGAATTCTTCCAAGACTTCTTTCCTTATGTTTCCTACACTCGGAACACATAATCTTCCTTTCTTTCTCAACCTCCCATTCTGGTCAAGACTGAAATCTTTCAAGTCATCGCTCTCGGTTCCATCTCTTAACTTCCTGATCCGTTCAGCTAATTCTGGATCGTCTTTCTGTTTAGAAGCAATTTTTTTGATCATCACTGGTCGAACTTCCAAACTAGATAACACTGCGGTTACTTCGCTAGACCCAGCCTCAGATCTCCACTACACTCTGCAATCTGCTAATTCTTCCAAATCTTTCCACTCAGCAATCATTGCCAACACTGCATTCTGATGTTTCCTGCTAAGTGCGTTTGCAACCTTGTTGCCTTTCCCTGGTGTGTACTCAATCCAAAAATCATAAGTAGCGATAAACTCTAACCACTGCTGCTGTCTCATATTCAGCTCCTTCTGAGAGAACAAATACTTTAGTGACTTCTGATCTGTGTATAACTCAAACCTCTCTCCCAAAGGTAATGTCTCCACACCTTCAATGCAAAAATAAGTGCAGCCAATTCCAAATCATACGTCGGATATTTGACCTCATGTGGTCTAAGCTGTCTAGAAGCATAGACAATCACTTTACCTCTCTGCATCAGCACAACTCCTAATCCTGTTCCACACGCATCGGTGTAAACCACTAAATCCTGATTCCCTTTCGGAACAACCGACAAAGATGCATGGGTCAATAAGTGTTTCAAACTCTGGAATGCTTCCTAACACTTATTGGTCCACACAAACTTCACATCCTTTCTCGTTAGCTTGGTCGTCGGTGCCGCTATCCGCGAAAAATCCTTAATGAACCTCCAATAATAACCAATCAACCCAAGGAAACTCTTTATCTCCATCACTGTCTCGGGTCTCTTCCAACTATTCACCACTTCAATCTTAGTCGGATCTACTGACAACCTTTTCTTTGAGACTACATGACCCAGAAACTCCACTTCCTTCTTCCAGAAATGACACTTTGGAAACTTCGCCTTCAACTGATGCTGCCTCAACGTCTCAAGCACCACTCTAAGATGAACTTCATGCTCTCTTTCATCCTTAGAGTATATCAAGATATCATCTATGAAAACCAGTACGAACCTATCCAAGTGCTCTTGGAAAACTCGGTTCATCAAATCCACAAAGAATGTCGGCGCATTAGTCAGTCTGAACGACATAACTAACCATTCGTACGACCCATATCTGGTCCTAAACGCCGTCAAAGGTATACTATCCTTTACTACTCTTAGCTGATGGAAACTTGTCACCAAATCCAAATGCGCGAATACCTTGGCTCCACTCAACTGGTCGAACAAATCGTCAATCCTCGCACTACGCCATAGATGACATTCTGCAACATTTTTGCAAGGTGTTTCCAGCTAAAATGTTGGGATAGATATAAAATTTTGGTCCTACTGCAACGTTGTATTTATGGTGTTACCTTAGCCATAAAAATGTGTTGCTCTAGCTAAACAAGTGTAACACGATGCAACATTTTTATATAGTGTTGCTATAGATGTATTCAAATTAAAAAATTAATAAAATTAGCAATCCGCGTGAATACGATCCAACGGTCTACATTTAATCCGACTGTTAAAATGGATCGCCGCTGCACTTTTTACCAAATTTTCGTTTTCCGCTTATGTTGGTGTAGATCCCCTTTCAGTTTTCAATTAATAATTCTCAAATCAAAAAGCAAATTCACGAAATCCAGCAAATTCATACTTTCAATTCACGATTAGAATCAATTCATAATTCTCAAATCAATTCGCGTGGAGATGGAAGATGATTTCAGGCGATTAGAATAAATAAAGTATCAAGTTCCAATTCGCAATTCATCATTCGGTCTAACATATACAAGTCATTCTCCTCTTCATCGTTTTCCTCCGCCGCAAGAAAGAAAAAACAAATCGATTTTCAGTTTTAATATCCGATTTCGATGTCGAACATTGATATAGAAGGAATCATGAAGTCGCTACCGAGCGATGGCAGAGTTCCCAAAACCAAAATTGTATGCACTCTGGGCCCTGCATCAAGATCCGTACTGATGATCGAAAAGCTTCTCAGAGCTGGGATGAACGTTGCCCGATTCAATTTCTCACATGGATCTCACGAGTATCATCAGTAAACTCTCGATAATCTGAGAATCGCTATGCAGAACACTCAAATCCTTTGCGCTGTCATGCTTGATACTAAGGTTCGGTTTCTGACTTTATTTTGATGCTCGTTTTTTTGTATTTGATTATAGATCTTAACTATTTTTTACTTCATTTTTTGAAACTGGAAACAGGGTGAGCAAATATGATGACCCAGTAACTTATGCCGTTGACTTCACTTTTTTCTTTTAATTAGAAAATGATAATACTTAGAAAAACTCTTTATTGTTATTGCATGATTTACGGAATATAGAAACCTCTTCATTTTGATCGAAGGATATATGCAATCCTATTAAATTGATCTCAGGGAAATGTTGATTAAATACCTAGTACAGTGTCAGGTGAGATTGAACTAACCATATGCTAAGTATGTTTTAGTTGTATTGCATGATTTATTTACAACATTTGATTGTTACTGATTGAAGATACATGCATACCTCTCAATTTTATTTAAAAGGTGTAGGATTAAAGTGATGCTGTGTTTCAAATCTAGAGTGGCGCTGCGCCCGGACCCGCTTCTCGGCTAGCCTTCGGCTCGGCACTCGGCTCGTCAAATATTTGTCAGTGTCAGTGTCGGTGTCTGTATAAATTGAAACTGCATATGTGATGAGTGAACTGAGTGATGTAGTGAGGAATATCTGTATATGTGAATATCAGTGTTATATATCATTGAATTGTAAAATAGTGGAGTCAGGAATTTGTACTGTTTCAAATGTTGAAATAAAATATTTATTTAAATAAATTACTGTTTGAATATCAAATTCTGTGCAATAGCATTTTATTAAATAAATATTTATTTCTATTAAAAAATCAAATATGCTCTACATTGTGGGTCCCACAAATTCAGATTTTAATATCTATAGCAACATTTTGGAATGTTGGTACAAACACCTATGGATGTTGCTATAGACCCAAATATGGTTCTATTGCAACAATATTTCTTATGTTGCCTTAGATAGTCAAAATGTTGCCTTTGAGGTCTGCGGCAACGCGGCAAAATGCATCACCGAGAAAGTGTTGCCTTTACCCTTTTTTAGCCTACAGCAACATTTTTTGGCACTTCCTGCATCACTTCTTTGGTGTTGCAGTATGCAATCTATGGCGTAGTGTCGGTAATGGATATCGATTCTTTATCGTCCTCTCATTCAACTTACGATAATCGATACGTAGCCTTAACGATCCATCCGGCTTCTTAGCAAACACTACGGCTGCTCCCCAAGGCGAACTATTGGATCATAGGTTTTGATTGATGACAAGACACAACAATTCACGAATCAACGACTACAACAACATCCGGACTCAACGACTCAAAGTATGGTTCATATAGTTATATATTTTAACAAGAGTAATCAAATATGTATATAGAGTCTAGTTCAATGCTTTGTTAAAATCTTTCCTCAAGAATCATCATTCACATTCAAATAAACTTGCATCATATTTTAATCAAAATCAAGTTTTCAAAAAATGCATAGAGCGGGGCTCGAACCTGGGTCATTGGTTTAGAAGGCAAGTGCTCTAACCAAATGAGCTATGGTAATTTTTGTTTAACAACAGAATTATGTCGATTGAATACATTCAGTCAGTCGACTGAATCTGTGCACTTTTGAATGCACATGCACGTTATTGAATTCGGTCGACTGAAGCTTCTATACCAGTCGACCGAACTGTATGTAACTGTCATTTTATTGAAAAGACACTTCCTTTTTGAATAGCCTTCTTCCTCGCGAAGAGTTGCAACCATTGCTATTCGTTGAGAACTCTTCACCAACAGTTGCAACTCCTTATCTACTATATATATACTTGTGTTCTAATGATCAAATCACTTCAATTACTTTTTCTCTCTTTCTCTAACTTGAATTATATTCTCCGAATCTATTGCTTTCTTGCTTTCATATATTTATTGCTTATAATCTCAATTTCATATCTTTCAAGCAATTTGAAACTTTCTATTCTTCATATACACACAATCATACACATCATACTTGAGGATAAGATTATAGGAAGGGTGTACTACAAGTAACAAATTCGTGTTATTCAAAACACACAAAGTTAAGTTAAATCCAGTTTTGTAAGAAAGTCATGTTCTGTTGCTTAGGCGGTTCTGTTCTGTTGCTCAGGCGGTAAAGTCTTGTTCTGTTGCTCAGGCGGTCAAAGTCCTATTCGGTTGCTCAGGCGGTGTAATACCCATTCCTCCGGGTTATGTGAGGGTCGCTAGCTATAATTCCAGAAGGAGTCTGGGACTGGATGTAGAATGGGAGTTCGAACCAGTATAAAAATCTCTGGTGTCATTTTCTTTACTGCTTTAATTATTTACTTTACTATTTACTTTATATACTCATATTCCACATCAGCAGATAACTTAGTTTATATCGCTCTACCACTGCATTTACATTGTTTACAACTGTTGGCCATTTCGATCCTATAGCATAGCAGTCACTTTTATTTGGTATCAGAGCCTGGGATTCTAAAGATTGTAACAACATCCTAGAATAAATGGCCATAAAGAGATCTAGTCAAGGCAATAGGAAGAGGAAGAGAAATAAAGAAGAATCAAAGGAGCAAACAAGCAAATGCTTCATGGCTAAACTCAGATCACAATCGATATGCTTAGATTCTTTATATAAAGATTTTTTGTTAGCACATGATGAATTATTAAAAGATTGTAAAACTTTGAATAAAGTTAATGGAATTGCTTTAGCTAAGTTAAAAGATTGTGAGCAAGAAATTTCCAATTTAAAGGAGGAAAATAA
Source organism: Allium fistulosum (assembly GCA_030737815.1). Lineage (NCBI taxonomy): Eukaryota > Viridiplantae > Streptophyta > Magnoliopsida > Asparagales > Amaryllidaceae > Allium > Allium fistulosum. Next base: position 871,105,096 of record CM060903.1, on the reverse strand, counting down.
ATTTTCAATAAAACAAACTAAATGTCTTGAAAATACCGTAGAAGAACTTGTTTTACAAAAAGATTTTATACAAAAAGAAAATGAGCAGTTAGAAGATAAAAACATTAATCTTTTGGAGGAAATCAATGTTTTGAAAAATAAAAATACATTTTTGGAAAAGTCTTTAAACAATTCTAGTTCTTTAATTTTGTCTCTTGAAAAAGAGAATGAAGCTTTAATTAAAAAGAATTTAGAATTATCTAAAGAATGTGAGATTTTAAAAGTTAATAATAATATTTTGCAAAAAGAAGTTTGTGATTCTAAGGCAAATTTCGAAAGATTAAATACAAAAATCATAAATTTTAACAAAGGTAAAGATAACTTATCTTCCTTAGTTACAAATTCTAAAGCTCACAATGATAAAAGCGGTTTAGGCTATAAACAAGTTAGAAGTAAAAATAGTACTAGATACGCATTCTTGTATAATTTTTTTAATGATAGTACTAGTAACAAAGATAGTTCTAAAACCACTTATAATCATAATAATACTTTGTTTAGATATGATAGAAATTATTTTTCAAGTACTAAGCTAATGACTAATAGTATTAAGATATGGATTCCAGCTAATATGATTGATCATGATAAACAACTTTATATTAGCAACTATTATAAGAATGTGATTTGTAATGAAAACTATATCTATAAAGGTTCAAACACACCCTAATGGGTATGGTTTCCTAAAAATTAGGAAATTATAAGAACCTTGGGTATCGCATGCTTTAAATGTTAATTTTTTTCTGATACCTTACATTATAAGTAGTAGTTATTTTGTTTTATATTGTTTGTTAACACTTTGTGGAATATAATTTATATCATCATATAAACTCTCCTTTTTGTCGATGACAAAGGGGGAGAAAGATATTGCTCTAACGCTATTTGCAGGAATAAACGATGCAAACACAGATTAAGGAGGAGAAAAGATTAATTATTTACAGGAATATATAGCATAGATTCAGGGGGAGAAATCTATAGCACAATTACAGGAATATATTCAGTGGGAGAGATAAGTCAACAAAGCTTGTCGAAGATTCTTCTGTAGCAAATGGAGTTGTCATCATCAAAATGAGGGGGAATGTTGGATCATAGGTTTTGATTGATGACAAGACACAACAATTCACGAATCTACGACTACGACAACATCCGGACTCAACGACTCAAAGTATGGTTCATATAATTATATATTTTAACAAGAGTCATCAAATATGCATATAGAGTCTAGTTTACTGCTTTGTTAAAATCTTTCCTCAAGAATCATCATTCACATTCAAATAAACTTGCATGCATATTTTAATCAAAATCAAGTTTTCAAAAAATGCACGGAGCGAGGCTCGCACCCGGGTCACTGGTTCAGAAGGCAAGTGCTCTAACCAAATGAGCTATGGTAGTTTTTGTTTAACAATAGAATTCAGTCGATTGAATACATTCAGCCAGTCGACTGAATCTGTGCACTTTTGAATGCACATGCACGTTTTTGAATTCAGTTGACTGAAGCTTCTATACCGGTCGACTGAACTGTATGTAATTGTCATTTTTTTTGAAAAGACACTTCCTTTTTGAATAGCCTTCTTCCTCGCGAAGAGTTGCAGCCATTGCTATTCGTTGAGAACTCTTCACCAAGAGTTGCAACTCCTTATCTACTATATATATACTTGTGTTCTAATGATCAAATCACTTCAATTACTTTTCTCTCTTGCTTTAACTTGAATTATATTCTCCGAATCTATTGCTTTCTTGCTTTCATATATTTATTGCTTACAATCTCAATTTCATATCTTTCAAGCAATTTGAAACTTCCTATTCTTCATATACACACAATCATACACATCATACTTGAGGATAAGATTATAGGAAGGGTGTACTACAAGTGAAAAATCTGTGTTATTCAGAACACACAAAGTCAAGTTAAATCCAGTTTTGTAAGAAAGTCCTGTTATGTTGCTCAGGCGGTCAAAGTCTTGTTCTATTGCTCAGGCGGTCAAAGTCCTGTTCGGTTGCTCAGGCGGTGTAATACCTGTTCCTCCGGGTTAAGTGAGGGTTGCTAGCTATAATTCCAGAAGGATGACGTAGAACGGGAGTTCGAACCAGTATAAAAATCTCTGGTGTCAATTTCTTTACTGCTTTAATTATTTACTTTACTATTTACTTTATATACTCATATTCTGCATCAGTAGATAATTTATATCGCTCTACCACTGCATTTACATTGTTTACAACTGTTGGCCATTTCGATCCTATAGCATAGCAGTCACTTTCACGAACTACTCGACCTGATAAAATTCTTGCCTCCTAAACCTACCAACTGCACCTTTAATTCCCTCATTTCTGTAGGGGTCATCCTGCTTGGCAGCCTACTCACAAGTTCTGCTCCCGGAACCAAATCTATTTAAAACTCAATGGCTCATTTCAATGGCAATCTAACTATAGGCTTAAAAACATCTGTGAATTCTCTAACCATGAAAACTCGGCTCAACTCATCTTCCAATTCCATAACACCCAACAAAGCATTCAACTCACCATTAGAACCTTATATGGTATAAACAATCTGTTTGCTACAATTAGGGTGTCTAAGCGATATTTTCCTATCCGGGCAAAATATCCTAGCATCGTACTCACTTAACCAATCCATACTAAGAATAGTTCCGAACCCCACAAAATCAAACATATGCAAACTGCAAGCAAAAATATGACCTAAAAGTCAAACTCTAACTGGTCACATCAAACCCTAGAGTTGCATACCCTCCTATTGAATTCACAACCTATAAGGAAGTAACTAAATTTGTGGGTTCTAGATTAAACTTATCTATCAAACATCTAGAAATAAAAGAATGCGATGCACCAGTGTCAAATAGAATGCTAACAGACATACCATGAATCTGAAGTGTACCTCCCAAAACTGCCTTTCCCTTCTCATGTGCTGTCGGCTTCGAAGTAGCAGGCTCCAATGCATATACCTTGCCCTTTCCATCCTTAGCGGGCTTCTTGCATTGATTCTTATAGTGGCCTATCTGATCGCTGTTGAAGCACCTAATGTTATTCTTCCCGACCACTTCCTTAGCCTTCCCAATACGACACTCGTTGGCAAAATGGCCCTTCTTGTCGCACTTAAAACAGACAATCTCAGACTTCCTCTTCTTAGCTGCTTCACTCTTCTAAGCACCCTTCTTGTGAAAAAACTTCCTCTTCTGATTCTGCCCAACCTGGATTTCTTTCACCTTATTCTTCTCCTAACAAGAAAGCATATCTTCATGTCTCAAAGCCATCTCCACAACCACATCACAGGGATCTCTAATATGCGGTAAAGTTGCCCTGGCCAACTCAGGCTTCAATCCCCCTGATAAACTTCTCATTCCTCTTCATCACTGTATCAATAGTGGTATAACCATATCTAGCCAACTCTTCAAACCAGTTGGAATACTCCAAAACAGTCATCTCCCCCTGTTCGAGCTCGGAAAACTTCCGAATCAAAATAGACTGCGCCATCACCGACATGAAACTCTCCTGGAACCTCCTTTTAAACTTTGTCTATGTCATAGTCTCCTCATCCACTACCACAGTCACATTGTTCCCCCAAAACAAAGCTGCTCCCTGAAGCTGTCTAGAAGCAAGCCTCCTCTTCTGCTCATCATTGAGCCCCAAGTCTGCAAAGATTCTCTCATAGTGCAGTAACCAATTCTCCACCTCTATAGCATTCTCGGTTCTGATAAATGGCTTTCCTCCAAACCTAATATAATCTCTACTTAGAACAACATAATTGTTGACTACCGAAGCTTCCTGAACTCCTCCTCCCACTACTCCAGCAGCAACTCCTGCTTGCATCATATTTACGAAAAACTGATACATAGCTTCCATTCCAGCCCGTGAGACTCCATCACCCACATTCTCTGCTTGTGCCAGACCTTGGGTCCTCCTCGCATTAGGTCTAGCATTCCCATGGTACCCTCCCTTCCTGGGTTAACTCTTCCTCTTCTACCATCCATATCTGTATTCAAACCTCATGAGATACAGAAAAATAACATAACAAAGATAGGAGTCTAGAGATAAATCATATAATTATATATCACAAATACAAGTACGTTACTATAGCGTTTCCCATAATCTTAACTCTAATTCCTTAGGATTATGTTTTAAAAACCATTTTTAATTTAAATTTTTTCATAAACCTATGCTCTGATACCAAGTTGTAACATCCTGTATCTAGAGTTCAAAAGCTAAGTGCCATAGATGCTGCAGTCATCCATAGTATTAACTTCTAGTGACAAAATACGGAAATGCTAATGGTATCCATAATATCAGAAGCACTTGAATATGAACAAAATCACAAAGTTCAAAAACAAATTTTTACTGATTATATCTCAAAACAATAATTCATATTCATGTTACATAATCCCAAAATGTACCCCGGGCAATGATCAAATATAATTTTACAATAATACGCCAAGAGCGACATATGACGATGCCCCCTTGGTTGATCAAAGCAATATAGTCGTATCTGACTTAATACACAACAGAAATAAACAAAATAATCTATACTCCTAATTAACTATTCGTCAGCCACCTGCTCGTCTTCGGAAGCTTTATTTGCCAAAATTTCTAAAACCTGAAAACCTCAACCCTCAGCCTACTCAAATCAATTTTGAGCACCCAAGAGTTTAAGGGGAAACAAAAACTACGAGTTAGACATAAAGCCTGGTGTGAATAATACTGTTCATCTATGTTATTTTATGTTAAGTGAGACCACGCCGCTTAGCGGAATGGGTTTCTCCTCACTAACATCCTTTTTAAAACATATCTTTTGCAAATCTTTTCCTGCAACCAAAACTGGTTAAAATCTGTAAAGCATCATTATGTAAGCATAAATATCAGGTAACAAATGGACTATATGTCTGAGAAATATAGTTTTGTTTGGCTAACCACTAACCTTTGGCTGACTCGGGCCTACCAGAAAATTTATCAAAATTTATCAAACATTTGTTAGACACTCCTCTTTTGGACGATTTGTCCTTAACTATCTATTAAATACTTTACTTCTGGACGGTCTGTCCTTAACTTATCATCTCCCAGGGTCACCAGATCCTAATGGTTTTACGGGCTCACCAATCACCTATCTGTATACAAACATATATTCCTTTTTGAGTGTATTCATAATTTTAGTCGTACCCGTGACAAAGCCCTACACACTGGAATTTTGGACAAAATTAGCTGAGGCTAATAGCTAATATATAGGGCGCGACCCTATACCAGTCCCATCTGGTATTCTATAATCTAAGTCATTTTACTTAGGGATCTCTTCCCAAAATTTTCCTTGAAAACCTTTTCAAATTGATTTAAAATATTTAAATCAACTCAAACAAGGAAAATATATATTCTATGCTTTACTCAAAATCACCTTGCCATGTTATATATAGTTTACCCAAATCTAGTTAATGAAAACATTTAAATCTCTAAAAGTCCCTCTTTCGAATCAATTGAAAGTACCTCTTTCGAAACCATTGAAAGTATCTCTTTCTAAACCAAGTAAAACCCTTTCTTTTATCTAGGCCGAAAGGCAAAAACCTTCCTTTCGAAACCATTCTCAAAACTCTTTTGAAACCATTGGAAGTCCTTCCTTTCGAAAGCTTTAAAAACCTTAGACATCTTTCTTTTAAAACCTTTAAATATTGCCTTTCGAAAACACAGAAAAAACCATTCCTTTCAAACCTTTGGAAAACCTTTCCTTTTAATCCATTCGAAACAACCAAAAACCAAACCTTTCGACTCCTTCGAAACCATTGGGGAACCACCCCTTCGAAACCTTCTTTTTAAAACCTTTCGAAAGAATCAAATCAAAACCTTTTGAAAGCATTTGGGTTCAATTTAAAACATATGGAAAAACACGTTTCGAAACCATTTAAACCATCGGTCGAAACCATTTGGATTATGCCTTCAAGTAGAGCAAAAGGATCATAAACCCATTAAAGCCGAAAGCACTTCTTTTCGAAATCATTTAAACCATCTCTTTCGAAACCATTTGGGTTATACTTCAATTGAGCAAAAAAGGTCATTAAAACCATTTAAGTAGAAAGCCTACCTTTCGAAAGCATTCCTAAGTAAAGAAGTAATGGTGTCGAAACCATCCCTCGAAAGCATTGGAGAAGTGGTCAAATTTTAGAAAACAAAACAACCCCTTCGAAACCTTCTAGGTCGAAAGGTAAAAAAGGCGGCAGCAAAAAGGTTTCGACTTAGTCGAAAGTAGTTGTTTAAAAACAAAGGTGCAACCCAATCGAAACCATTTCCTTTAAATCCATTTGACCTAGTCGAAAGCTTACTAAGTCGAAAGCTTCTTAGTCGAAAGCAAGCAGGCACATTTTTATTTAAAAAACAAAGTAAAGCTTCAACCCCTTCGGAACCCCTGGTTTCGACCCACTATCTTTCACCTACATCCAATGCACTACGTACTAGTTCCCTGATACCATGTGCATTGGTTTCGACTGCGTCGGAGGCGAAGGTAAAGAGGCGGAACCTGGTGTTGAAAGCATCGAAACAGTGTTAAACATGTTTATTTGTCCTTTTAAACTATTTCTTTTATACATAACCTGCCTTGTTTGTCTAAATCAAATTGGTTGCTATTGTACTTTTTCAAAAGTGCTACCAATTTCCAGAAATAACAAATATGAATTATTTGCAAAGAGCCCCCTCTCCTTTTATAAATATATAAAACATTTAAGTCTCATACCTTAAATAATTTTATATATCCATAAAACACTTAGGAAAAATCCATAAAAATTCTAGAAAATCTTTTAATATGTTTTCCAACATATAAAAATTTCAGACCCAAATCTTTTATTATTTAAACATAAATAATTTATAACCCAAAATAACATTTTCTTTACTTGAAAATTCATATAAAATCCACAAAAATTTTGAAAATTCAAAAATTGAAACCCATCTCCATATTATTATTTCTAGTCTGTATAAAAATTCGCAAGGCATTTAGATGTCATTTAATAGGGTTTTCACCTTAAAACATATCATAAAATCAATATGAACATGCATAAATCATCAACAAGTGTATATAATCTTTCCATCATTCAAAAACATGGCAAAACATTGCAAAACATTTCAGATTTCTCCTTAAAGCTGAAAACAAAACAAATGAGAGATGTTAACATTATTCACCTTAGCTTTGAGGATTAAAGATATGAGATTTTAATGAATTTGATGTTGATTAAGCTTCCCCTTTCTCTTTCTTCCTCTTTCTCTTGTTACTGGTGGTCGACCTTAGCTTTTAAAATTTTAAACAAATGAAAATGAATGTGTAGGAGTATACATGGCTAAGGGATATAGATATAGGAATGTCCTCTTTCCTACTTTACCCCTCCTATATTTCTTTGTAATTCCTCTTTTAATTCATAGTTTAAATGGCACGGCTACCCCTTAATTATAATTCAAACCTCAATATCTTAATCAACACATTATTTTATTTTATTTACCCAATTAAATATCCTAAATAATGTTATAAAAAATATGGGGTGTTACAGCTGTTCAAGTCATCAGCATGTTGGTTGGAAATTGGAGACATGTTAGTCATAGGTCCAGATCTGGTGTGAGAAGCAATAGAGAAAATTAAGTTAATCTAAGGTAGGATGAGAGAAGCTCAGTCCAGACAGAAAAGTTACATGGACAGAAGGCATAAGGATCTAGAGTTCTCGGTTGGATATATGGTTTTCATTAAAGTATCACCGATGAAGGGTGCGGTATGTTTTGGAAAGTCAGGGAAACTTGCACCGAGATATGTTGTACCATTCCCATTTGTAGAGAGGATCGAAAAGCTCGCATATCGAGTAGAGTTACCGAGCAGTTTGGCAGGTGTCCATAACGTTTTTCTTGTTTCTCATCTTCGGGAGTATGTGCATGATCCATAGACTACTATACTCCAATTGCATTGGAAGATTTAGTAGTAGAACTAAATCTGAATTTTGTTAGGCAACGAGTTTGTTATAGCGAAAGATGAGAAGAACTTAAGAACAAGACAATCAAGTTGGTGAAAGTTTAGCGGAGCGACAACGAGAAAGAATGTACTTGGGAGATAGAGGACATGATTAGGGATACTTTTCCTAAGCTGTTGTGAGGGTATGTTCTATATTTATTGTATATAAATTTTATTGATTGTACTAGCTTTGGTTGCATGTTTGTTATGCTTATTTTGTAGTCCTTACTGAATTTCGAGGATGAAATTCTTTTATGGGGGAGCCTGTAACACCCCTAAATTTTAGTTAATGTTATTCAGGACATTTAGTTGGAGAGATTAAATAGAATAATGTGAATAACTAAGGATAATGAGATATGGGCAATTTACTTAGTTCGTGCCTTAATAGACTAAGTAAAATTGTTTTAAAATTTTGACCTATAGGAGAATGAATGAGAGGGGTAACTTAGGAATATACTAAACCCTTACCTTAAGCTCTCTCCCGTCAATCTATTCTCATTTTCTATCATTCATAAAACAATCAAAAGGAGATATCAAAGCCGACCATCAAATAATTCCAAGGAGGATGAAATTTAGCGATTCAAAGGGAAGCAAGCTTAGGAAATCAAAGCTAGACCAAATCTCAACTCCATACATCATGTTTAATGTAAATAATTTCACTTATCATCTCTTTAATCCTTGTTTTGATTCGGTTATGGGTAATACCCAAATCTCATGTGTTTGATTAATCAAGTTATGATCTAATAATAATTGTTTGGATAGAATAATGGATAATGGGAATTTTTTTTTGAGAAAAATGTGTGATCCTCTTCGAATAGAGGAGAGCACACATGCAAATATATATATAAATCACTAATATAAAGTGCTGCCAACATGCCTGGCAGGTAACAAAAACCAAATACATATATATCAAATCTCAGGTACTCCTAAGATGTGTTCCGGCAGGGCCACCACCCATCACACCTCGATATCGAGCTCCGGCATGGCCACCGCCCGATATTAAGGTGTTAGAAGTACCTAAAAAACTAGAGGAAAAACCAAAAACTACTAGATGACGTCCCAGACTAATGAGGAAGCTCCAACCAACTGAATCAGGAGAGGTGAATAAGCATCTGCTCTGAAGTGGATCTGCTGAAAATGAGAATAGCAGAATCCTAAATCTGAGGAGAAAATGCTAGTAGTCTTGGATGAAAAAACTCTGCTCTCGTGACCTTTCTACCATCTGGTGTCCAGAAATCTAAAGATATGAAAACCTGCAAAGTGAACCTGATATCCTATCTCCCATACCTGTAACTGGAAAATGACTAAAGAAAAAATTAGAATGATACATATATATGTATATTTATATAATAAATATACATATATATGTATTAATAAGGAAGGAAATAAAAACCTAAATAAGACTAACTAGACATAAACAGTATAAATAAAAAACCTAAAAGCCAATACCAAACAGAGACTAGTACCAATATTGAGACGGATCTATCTTATGAACCTTTAATCATAAGTAAGTTATGATTAGAAGTGAAGTCATCATCTAAATTAGAGAAAATATTAATAATACTATTATTAATGTTAAAAAAATTATTGTTGTGTTTAAATAAATTAATATTATGATTAACCTTATTAAGATACCTTTTGAAAAGGATATTTTTAGCTAATTTATATTTGGGGTTAAAGATCCAATTATAAAAAAAATGAAGAAATTGTAAAAATCAATTTGTTATAATGACAATTATTATTATTGAAAATTCTTTGATTTCTTTCAAACCAAATAAACCAACTAATAATAATGAATAAAGTGTCTAGTAAAAATCTAATATTCTTTTTGAACTTGAATCTATAATTATTCCAGTAAAATTCACAATCCGAAATTTTAGTTGTTATATTAAAGTTAAAAATTTTAAGAGTGTTAATTAGAATGTAATTAGAATTCATACAATTATAGTATATATGATTAATGCCCTCAAGATACAGATTACAAAAATAACATTTATTATCATTTTGAATATTTTTTCTCTTTAAAAATTCGATTGTATTAAGTTTTCCATGAAGAATTAACCACATGTGAATTTTGGATTTGGGAGGAGCATTAGATTTCCACATATATTTAAATGAGTTATTTATTGTACCTGAAAAATTAATGAATCTGTAGAAAGAATTAGAAGTATATTTCTTACTTTTATCCCATTCCCAACTAATAAAATCATTATCATTATCAATATTATAAAGATTTAATCTGGCATAAAGTAAAGAAAGTTGTCTAAAAGTTGAATCAACTTAAATTCTGTTAAAACTAAAATTCCAAGGAGGATCATTTTCTGGAGAATAAACTTCATTGATTAAAGCATACTTAAAGTTACAAATTTCATACAGATCCTTAAATTCTATCTTAAGAGGCAAGATCGAAATCCAACGGTCATGCCAAAACGAAGTACGATTACCAGAGTAAAAAATTGTATTTATTCCTAAATTAAATATCTCATTACATTTTAAAATGTTTTTCCAAAAGTTAGATATATTTTGAGTGGCAGGAGAAGTAATTTGAAATAAATTGCTATTTCCATTATAGTAATATTTAGAAATGATCTCTTTCCAAATTGCATTATCATTTATATCATTGAACTTCCAAAGCCATTTACCTAACAGAGACAAATTCATATTACGCAGATTAATAACTCCTAATCCACCTTCCTTTTTGGCCTTATAGACGGTTTCCCAATTTACAAGACATTTAATATTATTATTAGAATTTATCCACTTCATAAGAAATATCTTCTAATCCTATCAATTTTATCAATTACCCAATCCAAGAACAAATGCAAGGACATCCAATAAATCGGAAGTGCTGATAAAACCGAATTAATTAAAACTAGTCTACCTGCTCTAGAAAGAAATCTCCCATTCCAGTTAGAAATCTTATTTTTAATTTTATCAATGATAATAATCCAGTCGTCATGTTTGAGTTTGGTGGGTCTAATCACAAAGCCGAGGTAGTCAAAAGGAAAGTTCATAGTTTTGCAATTAAGAGTATTAGCAACTAAGTTTTCAACTTTATCAAAATCATTTAAAACTAACACGGAACTTTTGTCAAAATTTATTCTTAAACCGGATAAAAGTTCAAAACTGTAAAGGATAAACTTAAGGGTAATGATGTGTCTAGGAGGATGGGAAGAAAAAAGTAAGGTATCATCAGCAAATTAAAGAACCGATAAACCATTACGTGAAATTTCATTGCCTACACGTCCAAGAGATCCATTATCCACTGTTCTTTTAATAATTTTAGCAAAAACATAAGCAGCTAAGTTAAATAATAAAGGCGATAAGGGATCCCCTTGCCTTAAACCTCTCTTAGATTGAATTCTATTACCTAATATACCATTAACCATAATACTAGAGTTTCCAGTTCTAAGCAAAGTCAAAATCCAATAGATCCATCTATGACTAAAACCCGTAGCATGAAAAATATCTACAAGAAAATCCCACTCAACTGAATCAAAAGCTTTAGCAAAATCAAGTTTTAAAACCGCACAAGTTATGTTATTCTTACAACAGTAATTAATATATTCTTGAACCACTGCCACTCCATCAGTGATATTTCTCCCTTTAATAAAAGCCGATTGTGAACAATCGATTAATTCATTCATTTTTTACTAAGTCTATTAGCTAGAACTTTAGAAATGATTTTAACTGAACAATTAATCAAAGAAATAGGTCTAAAACCTTTTAAGTTTTTAGCTCCTACTTTTTTGTGTAACAAAATAACATTTGCGAAGTTAAATTCCCTAATTGCAAATTACCATTGTAAAAATCATTAAACATATTAACTAAGTCAAATTTTAAAACGTCCCAAAAAGTATTATAAAATAAAATAGGAAACCCGTCAGGTCCCGGGGATTTATCACTTGGCATGTCAATAATTGCTTTTCTAATTTGCTCTTCAGTAAAAGGATTATCTAACTCTAATAAATCAACAATAAAATCAGATGGATACAGATCTATCCATCTAACATTGATTCTATGTTTGATTTTAGAACAAAAAATATCCTTATAATAGTCTGTAAAAGCCTTATTAAGATCTCTTTGATCAACTAACTCTATATTATTAACAAATATAGAGTTAATTGTATTACTACATTTTCTACCATTATCTATATTATGAAAAAATTTGTTATTATTATCGCCTTCGTTGATCCATTGAATTCTGGATCTTTGTTTCCACATAACCTCCTCCTTTTCTAAAATAGAATTTAATTCATCTTTTAAATTAGCAATAACATTACGTTCACCTATATTTAGAGATTTAGATTCTTCTATTTTATTAATTTTAAACATTTAATTAAGAATATTATCTTTTTTAATTTTTAGATTGCCAAAAACATTTTTGTTCCAATTTTTAAGAAAGATCCTAAGCTCCCTAAGTTTAGAAACAAAAGCTTTTGCAGAATTTTCCTTATTTCTGATATTATGGAAACTCAAAGAAACCCATTTACCTTTAACTAGATTCACAAAGTTAGATTCCAAAAGACACATCTTTTCAAATTTAAAATTGTTAATAATAACTCTATGGAATTCACAAGTAAGAATAATTGGACAATGATCGGAGTAAGTATAAGGTAAACCAGTGACTCTACATATTGGGAATTTGTCTTCGATTTCATCACTAACAAAAAATCTGTCAAGAAGAGCCATGGATGGAGATTCTCTAGCATTACTCCAAGTAAACTCTCTATTAGAAAGGGGAATTTCAATTAAATTAGAATTGATAATAAATTGATCGAATTCCTCCATCGTAGAGTAATCCCTTTCCCTCGGAAAACGCTCATCTATGAAACGCGTAACATTAAAATCACCCCCCAAAATCCAAGAACCCGGGGCAAAGGATCTAAATTCTAAGCATTCATTCCATAAAATTTTCTGATTTATTTTAGAATAAGGCCCGTAAACATTAGAAATATTTAATAAAGAGTTATCAGAAAGATTAATAAGAATAACATGAATAGAATGTTGCTTAACAATACATTGAAGTAATTTAAAACAACTATCTCGCCATCCTATCATTAGTCCCCCTGAAGAGCCGACGGAAGGTAAAAAACCCATTTTCTAAAGTGATAACCACCTAATCTTCTAAAGAAACGAATATCAGGACAGTTAATTTTAGTTTCTTGAAGTAAAGCAATATCTGTGGAGTAGTCTTTAAAAAATACTCTAACCTTATCACATTTGTTTAAATCATTCAAACCTCTAATGTTCCAACACATGATCCTCATGGATGAACTAAACTAGCCCTCTCTAATTCCTTACATCTAATATACTCCCGATCTAATTCAATATCAGTAAAAATAAAAGATGTGACACGAGCTAGCTGACTAAACTCAGCAGAAGAAAGACTACCTAAAGCATAAGTAGAAAACGTGCTACCCAAATAAGGACTCATACCTGAGCCTGGATACGAAGTACCGCTCGTGGCACTCGATCCAGGTAACTCACCTATAGAAGAAGACAGGCTGTTACGGAGTCTAGCACTTTGACGAACTGAACCACTAGAAACTACTGATCTCCTTCGCTTTCCTCTATTCAATGATGCAGAAATAGGATCTGGAACAAGACTTGAAGCAACTACTATTAACTCATCTGAAGAATCCCCCATAGACTTCTCTTCTGTATCAATATTTAAAACTACTTCCCCAGATTTCACAACACATCCCAAGTCTGATTCAGAAGCAGCTTCATGTGAATTTTCAATGAAAACGGACTTCTCATTAATACCAACATCAGGTAAGGCCTGTGCACCATGCACAGCTGAAACTGCATGCATCTCATCTAGAGAATCAGAGAAAGAATTTGAGGAGACATCAGGAAGTCTAGACTCTAAAACAACAGCTATATCCTCATTCTATTGATCAGAGAGCAAGAACCAATCACGAAGATAATCCAGCTCGAACAATTGTTCATCATTAGAACAAGCCTGATCATCAATAACAAGAGCTTGGCCAAACTCATCCAGTATCACACCATCACAAGTGCCAGATTCTAACACACCATTAAGTTCATTGCATTCAACTAAGTATGAAATATCTGACTCTGATATTTTCGACCAAATATCAGAACATATATATAAGTGATCAACATCAAATTGAGAAATAGGATCACTATTATCATCGGACTTAGGGTTCAGGCAGTCAAGATCATATTCCAACCAAAATTTATTTAAGAAATAACTGACCTTAGATTGATCAAAAACTTCATCACGAACAGTCACATCCTTCATTTTCATTGCATCGAAACTATCAGACGAAAGAGTATCAGCCATATCGCTATCAACTCCATTCTCAAATGAATCAAAATCGGTTATAGTCTCAGAGTTGAGACAATCAAATTTATTTGACGTTTGAATCTCGAAAATTTCCTGTCTTCTAAAGAAAGGTTTACCATTTTTCTTTAATTGAATAAAACCTTTAATTGGGATCAAATCTTCTCCAGAAATCTCAGATACAGATGAACAAGAACCATTATTGCAAAATACAACGTCAGGATCAAAGGTAATATGGTCGAGTCTTAAAGATTTATCCATAATAACAATATCTGAAAACACTCTATCATTCAACAGAATAGAATTCTTCCCTGAGGCATTATGAACTTGATCAAGTTTATCAGAAAAGGACTCTGGATTGCCAAATCTCTCTTTGTATTAGAAATAGTTTAATTCTGATAGTTGTGGAATGGTACTAAACTCGCCGAGGCTAATGAAATCGGTAACCTAAAATCGTCGGCAAGGCCTCTTCGCAATTTTGGATGCCACATGTTTTACTAAGTTAAGGGTCGTCGCACCTAAACAAATTTCCACAGGGTCGGCAAGGCCTTTGCGTATTGTTTTGAAAATTAATGACATCATTGTCATCGAGGTTCATGATGCCGCATGTATCGGTCTTCAAGTTTTTAAATACGTGGATAGCCTATGTATCATGAGGATCGATGACTTCATTGTCATCGAGGCTCATGATACCGCATGTTTTAATCGTCGATGCCTAAATAGGCAGAGAGCCTTATACTTTTACATTGTGTTGGGTATATTTCGACATTGCCACCGAACCAAGCTCCATCCCACGACCACCGAACCATCCCTAGCCGAACCAGAGTATCACCGAACCATCCCTAGCCGAACCAGGGTATCACCGGACCAACTCCATCACCAGGGTATCACCGGACCAACTCCATCACCAGGGTATCACCGGACCAACTCCATCCAGAACCACCGAACCACTCATCACCATTCTACACCGGACCAGAGCCACCGAATCACTCATCACCATTCTACACCGGACAAGAACCACCGAACCACTCTTCACTACACACACCACCGAACCAACTCCTCTTCCATGCCTTGCCGGATCAACCACCAGTCCACCTACCACCGGACCAAGTATTACCGGACCAAAACGTGCCAGGCCAGACCACATCAGCCCAAGCCCACCAACAACTGTACACATCCAAGACCCCTACCCCCAGCCTCACTCTATAAATAGAGGGGCAGGGGTACAACAATGGGGGACAAGTTTGAGAGCTCAAGCACGGAAG
This sequence comes from Allium fistulosum, assembly GCA_030737815.1. Classification (NCBI taxonomy): domain Eukaryota; kingdom Viridiplantae; phylum Streptophyta; class Magnoliopsida; order Asparagales; family Amaryllidaceae; genus Allium; species Allium fistulosum. The sequence continues at coordinate 871,089,513 of CM060903.1, read as the reverse complement.
GAACTTTCAAACAACTTTCTTTTACTTGTACCAAAGCTTTGTACTTGTAATCACAACAAAACAAGAGAAATAACATATAAAGTGGACGTAGGCACATTCTGGCTGAACCACTATAATTCTGCGTGTCTTTTTACAGTTTAGCCCCTATTTTTCATATATTTGCATAAATCTCCAAAATCACTAAGAACAACCTAAGATCTACTAAATCATATAACTTTGAGGTGTTTGTCCATTTTTTGTGCAAACATTTTTGGTGCTTTCACTGAGAGGGTAGAAGCTCGAAGCTTTAGCTTCATCCACATAACAGTTTTCCTAACAGCATCGTTCGCCACTTGGAAAACATGCCTCCCAAACAGAGAAAAGATGTTAACAAAGGAAAAAACATCGCATCCAGTAGTCTTCCAAATCCAGTTGTCACGGATCAAGTAAATCGTCCTCCTCCAGCAACAGTAACAAATGAAGGACAGACTAACCCAACCACTCCTGCCACGGAACAGCCTGCTGCAATTACTAGGGCAGATTTGGACAGAGTTGTGGTTGAAGTAACTAACCGCTTCACGTCCCAACAAGAAGCTTTGGTGGACCATCTCATGTCACGCTTAAGGGATGCTGAAGATTCCAACCGCAACACTGAATCATGGGGCGAGTCCCAGTCTGGAGGATCTCATAGACAACAAAGATATTCCTTCTTCGAAGGAGCTAACGGCAGAAGTAGCCTTGGTAGGAGCCGAGATCGAGCACAGCCCGAAGTTAGGCCTGAGGAAACGTTTGGTACCGAACCCAACGGGGGAGGTATCGGGCGAAGGCCAACTGTAGCTGAGCCTGTCATGCTGCCTAACCACGGAAACGCCAGTGAACGGGGCCGAGCTAGAGTCCAGCCCGAAGTTGGACCCGAGGAAGTGCTTAGATCAGAACCCAACAGGGGAAGATCAAGGCAAGGGCCAACTGTAGCTAACCCTAGCATGCTCCCAGAAGATCAAAGGCAGCCGCCGGAAAATATGAGGAATGATAGACGATACCATCCCTACAGGTCATCTGGACGGAATCAATCCCACAGAACAGAACCAAACTCATTTCTATCTACTCCGAATTCTGATGAAAGGATGGCACGCTTATTCAGAGAGTGTGTCCAACGGGAGCAAAGAGATCGAGGGATAGGCGCTAGGGTAACCAGCCCTTTCGCCCGCAATATCGAAATTGCTATCACCCCCCGAGAATGGAAGATGCCAACAATGGAACCCTACAAAGGAACCTCCGACCCCGTTGTACACTTACAGAGGTACACGCAGCATATGCTCATGAGTGGGGCGACAGAGGGAGTACTATGCAAATGCTTTCCGCTCTTCTTAGCAGATCTTGCTACCTCCTGGTTCTGTCATCTACCCCAGGGATCCATCAGCTCGTGGGAGATGTTGAAAGAAAAATTTATCAGTCAGTTCCGCATTCATGTGGAGCAACCTAAGGACGCTTATTCCTTATCCAGCGTCAAATAGAAACCTGGAGAGAAGCTGCAGCAATACCTAACCAGATTCAACGCCGCAGCAGCTGCAGTCCAAGATGCCGATGAGAAGCTTATCCTAATGGCCCTCTGCAGTGGTGTGCATCCGGACACTAAATTTGCTAGAAGGTTGACAAAAGAAAAACCAGCTACTTTACCCGATTTCTTCCATGAAGCCGGGAAATACATGAGGCTTGAGGATGCTGCCGTTGAGGGGCAGTCAGGACAGCAAAATAAGACAACCCATGGCAACGCCCCTGCTGTGGCAAGGGACGTTCGAAGAAATGATTCCAGAGACAATGCTGGGGGCAAGAAGGGAGAAAAGCGCCTATATCGGCCAGGACCAAGATTCGACACTTACACTCCTTTGAACGAGACCGTCGAAAATATCTTCCTTGCCACCCAAGGCGAAGTTAGATACAAACGCCCACCATATAAGAAGGAATCAGATAACGCACAGAAGTCTGGAAAGTTCTGCCGCTTCCACGAATCTCACGGGCATGATACCAACGAATGCCATCATATCCGAGATCTGATTGAGGAACACATCAGAAGAAAGAAACTGGAACGTTATGTAAAAGGTCAGGACAGGACCCCAGCTCCTGCCAATGAAAACCCAAGGCTACCCTCACCGGGGGCCGACAGAGGAAACCGCAATGCTAGCAGCTCTAGTCAAGAAAAGATAGTGGTCCATACCATCTCAGGAGGGCCGCACATCGCAGACAGAAGCTGGAAAGAGATGGAAAGATACGGAAAGTCGCTTAGAGACAATAAAGACTATGTCAATTCGGTTATAGAAGAACGCCACCCGAAGCGGAAAGAAAGTGATGACATCACATTCGGTAAGCGTGACCTAGAAGGAAGGCAGTACCCTCACATGGATCCCATGGTCATCTCTGCTCGACTTGGTCCCGCCGAAGTTTACCGAATCCTGGTAGACACTGGAAGCTCAGTAAACATCCTGTTCAAACACGCATTCGACAAAATGAAGCTATCAATGAAGGATGTATCTCCCTGCGATAAACCACTACACGGTTTCACTGGGGATGCTAAGATGCCCCTCGGGCAACTGGACCTCTTTGTTGAGATTGGGAGCCATCCCCGCTCCATTGTACGGAAGTAGACATTCGTGCTAATAGAAAACCATTCGGCCTACAACGCCTTCTTAGGAAGACCAGCCTTGTCTGACTTCCAAATTGTCCTAGCCCCATGGTGCCTAAAGATGAAATTTCCAATAGACAATGGAGTAGGGGAAGTGGAAGGAGACCAGGACGTTGCTCGAGACTGCTATGTGACTGAACTTCGCAACAACCACAGGAAGGATAAAGGGAAGGGTGTAGAGATTGCCCTCTGCATGAAAAGTCTAGAAGCATAGCAACTAAAGAAAGCCCCTCCTCTTCGATATACCAGCGACCCTTTCAATGAATTAGACCCTAGGGAAAAAGAGGAGGAGGCCACCGCCGAGCCTGCAGAGGCTATGGAGTTTATATCTGTAGACAAGCACGACTCAAGTAGACTACTAAAAATTGGGTCCCAACTAAAAGCCGGATTGAAGGAACAACTCATCGATTTTCTCCGCCACAACTTGGATGTATTCGCATGGTCACACGCTGACATGACCGGAATCTCCCCCGACATAGCATGCCATGTATTAAACATTAATCCTACCAAGGCGCCCGTAAAACAAAGAAAGAGAAGTATGGGGGCAGAACGATCAGCAGCCCTCGATGAAGAAGTAAAGAATCTACTCGCCAATGACTTCATACGAGAAGCTATCTACCCGGAATGGATCGCCAACCCGGTACTGGTAAAGAAGGCTAATGGGAAGTGGCGAACCTGCATTGACTTTTCCAACCTAAACGACGCCTGCCCAAAGGATTGCTTCCCACTTCCCAGAATCGACCAACTTGTAGACAGCACAGCCGGGCACGAGCTCCTATCTTTTATGGATGCATACTCAGGATATAACCAAATTCCTATGCATGCTCCCGACCAAGACCACACTAATTTCATCACCGACCGGGGTTTATACTGCTATAAGGTAATGCCTTTCGGACTTAAAAATGCAGGAGCCACCTACCAGCGCCTCGTCAACAAGATGTTTGCAGGGCTAATAGGACAGACTATGGAAGTATATGTGGATGACATGCTGGTGAAGTCAAGGAAAGCCAAAGATCACGTAAGCCACCTAGGAAAGATGTTCCAGGTACTTCGACAGTATGGAATGAAGTTGAATCCACTAAAGTGCTCCTTCGGAGTGTCATCAGGAAAATTCTTAGGATTCATCGTCCATGCCAGAGGGATTGAAGCAAACCCTGAACAAGTCCGAGCGCTAAGAGATATCAAGATACCTTCCACTCGGAAGGAAATGCAAAGTTTGAACGGAAAGGTGGCCGCCCTAAGCCGATTCATCTCCAAGGCAACGGACAAGTGCGTCCCCTTTTTCGAAGCTCTAAAGAAAGACAAAGGAAAGTTCGAATGGACCGGCGAATGCCTGACCGCTTTCCTTAACTTAATCGAACACCTCCAGAAACCGCCGGTACTCTCAACTCCAAGCGAAGGAGAAGAATTATACCTATACCTCGCTGTGTCATCTCACGCCCTAAGCGCTGCCTTGGTAAGGGAAGACAACCGCACGCAACGGCCAGTTTACTTCGTCAGCAAAAGGCTTACTGGGGCAGAAGTTAGATATCCTAAACTTGAGAAGTTAGCGTACTGTTTACTAATCACATCACGGAAACTGCGTCACTACTTCTAGTCCCATTCCATCAAAGTTCTGACCGATCAACCACTGAGGCAGGTACTCCATCGTCCCGACACTTCCGGGCGACTACTTAAATGGTGCATTGAACTGAGTCAATATGATATCACCTATCACCCTCACACCGCCATCAAGGGACAAGCCATGGCTGATTTCATTGCAGAATTCACTACCAACGAGGATAAGGAGCAGTTGGAAATAACAGAAGATATCAAGTGGAATCTCTTTGTGGACGGTGCATCTAACGAACAAGGCTCGGGGGAAGGTGTGGTAATAATCACTCCTAGGGGAAACAAACTGCACTATGCTATAAGATTGGAGTTCGCTGCCACCAATAACGATGCAAAATATGAAGCAGTGATAGCCGGACTAGAAATTGCCATCGAAATCGGAGCCAATTCTTTGTGTCTTCATAGCGATTCTCAACTTATTGTTAATCAAATACTAGGAGAGTTCCAAGCTCGAGAAGAATGACTTATAGCGTATCTAAAGAAGACCAAGTTACTTCTCAGCCGATTGGACCACTACCTAGTCAAACACATCCCTCGGGAAGAGAACCAAGAGGCCGACGAATTGGCGAAGCAAGCAAGTGTGAGAGACATCACCATCTTTGGGGCGGTAACCATCTCAAAGCAACTGGCCCCAAGTTTTGAACAAGTGAATCTGGTAGCTGCAACCGAAGAAGCAACTTGGATGACTCCCATCCGAAACTACCTACAGAGTGGCACACTACCCAACGGGCGTAACGTAGTCAAGAAAATCTTGAGGAAAGCATCCCGCTACACAATACAAGAAGACATCCTCTATCGGCGTGGCTTCTCTAACCCGTTATTAAGGTGTGTCGTTGGGAGAGAAGCCAAGGAAATCTTATCCAACATCCATCAGGGAAGCTGCGGAGATCACACCGGAGGGCAAACGTTGGCAAAAAAGATACTCCGATACGGATATTTCTGGCCCACCTTAAGCAAGGACGCCTTAGATTTCGTCAAAAAGTGTGACAGATGTCAAAAATTTGCTAAGATTCCGCGGCTACCAACAACTGAGATTACTCAAATGACCAGCCCTTGGCCCTTTGCAGTGTGTGGAATTGACTTAATCGGCGAACTGCCAATGGGCCGAGGCGGGGCCAAATATGCTATAGTGGCAGTCGACTATTTCACCAAATGGATGGAAGCAGAACCCCTGAATAAAGTATCTTCTACAAAAGTTATTAATTTCTTGATCAAGAATGTTCTGTGCAGGTACGCAGTCCCATTCAAAATCATATCAGACAATGGACTTCAATTTGACAGCGAGGAATTCGCCAACTGGTGCCAAGAGCACAAAATTCACAAAAGCTTCTCATTCGTAGCGTATCCCCAAGCAAACGGACAAGTCGAAGCCGTCAACAAAATTCTGAAAACTCTAATAAAAAAGAAGCTCGAAAAGTCGAAAGGCGCTTGGGTGGATGAACTTCCTACGGCACTATGGGCCTATCGCACATCTTTCAGAACATCGACAGGGCACAATCCTTTCTCTTTGGCATACGGATCGGAGGCTATGCTCCCAGTTGAAACCATTGTGCCTTCCTACCGTAGGATCCACTATAACCCAGAAGAGAACGAAGAACTCCTTCACATGTCTTTGGATCTAATCGAGGAGAGAAGAAACGATGCAGTCCTCAAAACAGCAGCCCACAAGCAAAAAGTAGCAGCACAATACAACTCCAAAGTCAAGCATCGTACCTTACAAGAAGGAGATCTTGTCCTCAAGCGAATCTTCCCTCGCCCCGGAGCACTAGACCCAATCTGGGATGGGCCATATGTAATTCATAAATATCTCCACAACGGAGCCTATATTTTGTCAACAGTGGACGGAGAGGTGTTCCAGAGGGCATGGAACATCCAACACCTCCGTCGATACTTTGCTTAACTTGTATTGCCCATATGAAGTGAATTAATAAAGAGAATCAATGGACGTAGGCCTTTTCGTGCCGAACCACTTTAAAAAAACCTTGTCTCTTTTTTTTAACTTGTTCCCTTGTATCTTGGCTGCTTGTTAACTTTATCCTTTTCTGTTGAACAAAATCCTGAGCATATAGCATTTCTATTCAAAGCACTCCACAACGCAACTTCACCTGGACAAGACCTAACAGGTACTATGCGAATCTATGCCCTCGCCAATGAGTCACTTTTGCTCCAGCATCCCTCTGCTGCGGGTTAACTCATTGCTCGCGACGGCCCTCAAAGCCAACTGTAATGAGCCAATTATAAGCCACCGAGAAGGCCGACTATAGCCGAGGCAGCTCATTACGGCGTTAGGCTCGCCGACAACTGTGAACCGACTATAAGCCCCAACATAAGGTGTGGCCAGCCAGGGGCAGTTCACAGTTGACGATCGGCACCCACGCTAGCCGACCACAGTAAATCGAATAATACCCACGATTACGGGCCATAATGGCCCGGGTAGTCACTGTGCGCGATCTCGGCTCCGATGTGTCTTAAGTGCGGCTGTGGTAAAAAAGAATAAACTCCCCGTGGAGGCGTAAGATGGGTGACAAATGTCTCCAAGACCCACAGCTAGGGAAAGTGACTACAAAACCCGTTTGCCACGAACTTAAGCACATCGAAGGCCTTCCGTGATTGGAAGTTTTACTTTTTCACATATTTCAATTTTACTTGAAAAACTTTTTTCCTATCCCCTGTAACAATTCTTGAAGTACAGGATACAGAGTAAGAGATACTCGCCAATGGGTGTAGGGACTCACGATTGGATGGCAGGGCATTCAACTGCGTTCCATGCTCGGTCACACAAGATATTCAAAATTGCCATCTACGATTAGAACATGAAGGGCGGTATTTTCTTCTACATGACTATAATTTGTTCACACCACACGCTAACATTGCAAGTCATGAAATTATGTTTTAAACAAGAACCTGACATCAAACACAATTCAAGTACAAGAATATACATAGCTATATTTCTCTTACGACATGTCAAAATAAAAAAAAACATTCAAAAGACGACAGAATCAGCTTAAGTTAGAAGATTACACGTCAAGAATAATGTTGATTATTACAAGTAGCAAGAATTACAACTTAAAAGTTACTCTATTGTTTTAAGACTAACGTATACAGCCAGGTCGAGTCTACAAAAAGAATTTTCCAGGTCTAATCAGGAAGCCGGTTGCGTTGGAGTCTTGTCTTTGTCCTGTTGCTCACCTGTCCGGTCATAAAAAGAAATCATTAGTGATGAGCAACATGGTTAACAAAAGAAGAAACTAGTGGGGTAGAGGTTACCAGCAACTTCCCCTTGATCGTCTTGGTCGTCATCCCCTACTTCCACACCGGCCTCCTCAACCACGAACAACCGCATCCCCTCTTTCACTGCTACCCTCTCCTCCTTGGTGAACTGAGCGGTGACCACATCCATCCTAAAAGCCGCTCCACCCTCCTTGTCTGCCTCAGCCTTGGCCTCCTCTAGAGCCCTGCGATAAATCCTAGCCATAACCCGGGGGTAGTCGTCCATCCAAGATAAGCTGCCCTGCTTCCAAGTGCGAAAGTACATGTCCTGCAGCATGTCGTCCATCATCCCCTCATTGTCCTCAAACTCCCTCATACGGACCTCGGAAACCGATAGCCTTGCAATGGCAGCATCCCTTTCCAGTCGGTATCACGAGCAATCAGCCTGAAGGGACCTCCTCATCACCTCCATCTCCTCCTTTAGCCTGACCTGAGTAAGCTCCGCGGCTTCAAGCTTCCCCGACAGCTCCTCTACTTGCTCAAGATCCGCCCTTCGAACCTCATCCACTGTCGAGATAGCCATATTAATCTGCTCCTTGCAAGCGGCCTCCATCTTCCGCAATTCCGCCTTACTAGCCTCCTCCATAGTCTTCCTCAACCGCCCGGCGGCAGCCTCATGCTGGGAAATCTGAATAGCTTGATTAGCAAGCTGTTTGGCCTGGTCCGAAACCATCAATCGTAGTCGGATGTTGGCACTCCCAATTTCCTCTCCAGCCTTAACCAGCCGGGCATGATGCCCCATCAGCTTCCTAGTCTCCTCCGCCACCCGATCAATATTAGCCTTGGCCTCGTCTCCCATGGTAACTATCCGAGTAGTAAGTAGATCGAGATCTAAGGACTTAGCATCATCGAGCACCCGTACAATGGGATTGCGGGGAAGAAGGTGCTCACCGGTATCCTCGTCAAAAGTAATATCATGGGAACTTGGATCCAGGTCAGGATGACCCGCAAATGGATTCCGAGCCAAGTCAGGACGATCAATCTGAGTGACGGTAGGATTTTCAGACGGGTGCGGAGAAAGTACGAACTCAGTATCCTCCTCTGTGATATCATGAAGAGGCTGAACTGGAGGCTGAGGATCAAGTGAAGATTCAGATAAGGGATGGCTCCTCTTTCTCTTTTGAATTCCCTCGTCAATAACCCCGAGAAGAGGACGGTAGCCGACTACATCCCCGGAACGGTGGGCCGAAGGCTTCGGCTTGGCGGAAGCTTTGGAGAGCTTGTACTGTTCAAGCCTGTGCCGAAGATCTGAAGCCTTGGCCGTTTTGCCTACTCCTGATATGAAGAAAAAGTATCACAAGCATGCATTGATCTTTAATTCGAGAAAACACGGTAAATTAAAAGGTAAAAAGAAAGGAAACACATCTGAGGTTGTACAAACCCTGGGGAGGAGTAGGATACTGCAATAAGTCCTGGATTTCATTCCAGGACGGGAGCGGGTCATAAAATATTCCTAAGTCCCTATCATAAATGGAGCCCGCAGGAGTCAAAAGTTCACCTTGAGTCGTCGGAGCCACCTTGGCTGGAATAGTCTGAGGAGGCTCGCTTGCACCAGTCCCAGCCTTGTCAGCTTTCCCAGTTTTCTCTATCAAAGCTGGTTCCCCGTCCAGCCCCTCAAAAGCTTGGTGGAATACATCATTCGTCCACTCCTGAATCTCGCCTGCTTGCCCAGGAAGCAGGGCCCCGATGCCATCACCACCATCGCCACCTTCCCGGTCACCTCCACCCTCACCTCTTTCCTCCTCTACGTCTTCCTCCTCCTGAGTAAGTGGACAATTGCTAGGGGAGGGACCGTCCGACTTCTTAAGTTTCTTACCTCCGACGGCTGGAGGTTTTGTGAAAGGTTTCCTCTTGCTACTCTCTACCGTGACACTTCCCTTAGCCTGAGCAGCCGCCCTCTCCTCCGCCGTTTCCCTCAGCTTGACTACTGACTGCTGTGGAAGAATTAAGTTATACTCCAGAAGGGTCGTGTTTCTGATCAGGTAGGCAGATGACCTATATCTCCCGAGAATAGCTTCTATCTCAACCGCCATCTGAACCAGTCGATCAGTCTCCACAACTGCAAAGCCACCTGTCGCTAGCAAAAATGAAAATGTATGAGGAGAAGCATCGCAGCCAGAATGGAAATTATAAATAAAGCATCAACTTACATCCAGAAGTAAAACGCCGAATAGAAACAGAGTCGTCTCTGACGAAGAACCACTCCTTCTTGAACATGCTGAATTTGGAATACAGATCCAAGACCGGCTTGAAGGTTACAGCTGACTCCAATCTGATGTATGGGGACCCCTTCTTATAGCCCCTCAGATTATATAAGTACCGGATCTCCCGGTTGGAAGGAGCACGACCATACTTCCTCTGGAAAATGACGAAGAGGCTCACCAGTATAGCATAGGAGTTGGGTTGAAGCTGGAATGGGGCCACCTTTAGATATGTGAGGAAGCTGGCTACCCAAGCGTTAAGAGGAGGAATGGCACCACACATACAGTGGTATCTGCTGTAGGCAAAGTACCCTTCAGGAGGGTCGTATGGCATAACTTCTCTCCCTGGCAACAGCAAGTGCGCCCTATCAATTCCGAAAGAACGGAAGATGACATCAAGCTGCTCCTCCTTGAGGGAGCTAGGAAAGCAATCGGGCGGGGAGTTCAGAAGCTCCTGTGGGCCGTACCCGTCCACTAGTGATCTCGGGGCAGATCCGTGACGTTCTGGATTCGGCTGAGCTGGGGGCACGACAGAGGAACCTCCTTCGCCCCCGGATTTCTTTTTGTCTGATCGAGTTTCCGCTTTACGAGACATTATCTGCAACACCGAAAAAACATGTTGTTAGAACAGAGGATGTAAACAAGTATGTGTGTAATATGAAATTCCACTCATAAAATCAAAATGCTCAAACTCCCGTTATCATTCGGTAAACTGAATGTAAAATTTCATTCGACATTCTCATCTGGAAATTTCATTCGGCATTCAAAGTCTCGAACTCATTCGGCATTTAAAGTCTCGAACTCATTCGACATTTAAAGTCTCGATCTCATTCGGCATTTACTAATAGAGTTCATTCGGTACACACAAGTCTCATTCGGCGAAGGGAAGTTAAGTACCTGATTCGGCAGGCGTAGGCAGTTCAGTAGATTGATTCGGCTATGCAACAAATTTGGCTCAAGTGCTTCGTTCGGTAGGAAATAACAAGGGCCCTAGCTCCGTACTTATAGACGAAGGTGGACCTCCGAACCAACCGGTTCGGCGTCTGGAACCGGATGTGACTATTCAAAGGAGAAACAAAGCACGCCATGTGCTGGCACATAACCTGCTTTGGGGGGCAAATGTTGGGTATATTTCGACATTGCCACCGAACCAAGCTCCATCCCACAACCACCGAACCATCCCTAGCCGAACCAGGGTATCACCGGACCAACTCCATCACCAGGGTATCACCGGACCAACTCCATCCAGAACCACCGAACCACTCATCACCATTCTACACCGGACCAGAACCACCGAACCACTCTTCACTACACACACCACCGAACCAACTCCTCTTCCATGCCTTGCTGGATCAACCACCAGTCCACCTACCACCGGACCAAGTATTACCGGACCAAAACGTGCCAGGCCAGACCACATCAGCCCAATCCCACTAGCAACTGTACACATCCAAGACCCCTACCCCCAGCCTCACTCTATAAATAGAGGGGCAGGGGTACAACAATGGGGGACAAGTTTGAGAGCTCAAGCACGGAAGGAACTTTCAAACAACTTTCTTTTACTTGTACCAAAGCTTTGTACTTGTAATCACAACAGAACAAGAGAAATAACATATAAAGTGGACGTAGGCATATTCTGGCTGAACCACTATAATTCTGCGTGTCTTTTTACAGTTTAGCCCCTATTTTTCATATATTTGCATAAATCTCCAAAATCACTAAGAACAACCTAAGATCTACTAAATCATATAACTTTGAGGTGTTTGTCCATTTTTTGTGCAAACACATTGACATGGTATAAATGTCGACGTTAATGCACATCGAGCTTATAAATAGCGGAGAGCCATTTGTTGCATGATTTTAACTTCGAACTTTAGGGACACTAAGGTATATCTTAATGAGTATGACATGAAATTTTTTGGGGGTTACCAATGTATGTCACCATGAAATTTAAATAAGTAAGGGGAAATAACTTAATTGAGGTCACCAATAGAAATAAGTAATACATGTGGATAGCATGCATTAATGTTGAACACGTGGGTAGCATGGAGTAAAGTTAAACACGTGGGTAATATGAGATAAATAGAAATATGTGGATAACATGAATTAAATGGACAAGTGATGGGTTCATAGTCATCCTAGGAAAATTATGGGATGTATGATGGATAGTCTGCATCATACAAAGATCGATAGTCTCTAATTGGTTAATTTAAGGGTTCAGGGTCATCTTAGGAAAACTATAAGATGTGAGATAGATAGTCCGCATCAGTTTAAATGATAAAATATGAGATGGATAGTCCACAATAGTTTAAATAAAATAAAATGTGGGATGAGTAATCCACATGAATATAAGACCGGTAGTCAATAAAAACTTAGATGGTAGTCTAATAAATGGAAATGGGTAATCCGGTACATATGACATGTTTATACACTATCATATTATTATGTTATAACCATTGTGGATGTAGGAACACAATATATGGTTGAGATGTTTAATTGGGTACTAGTGAGGGAAAACCTGTTTCATACAGTGGTGTGGTCTTACTAGATATCTATTGGTTTGAGATGGTAGATTATTATTCACACCAGACTTTTTGTATGACTCAAAGTTTTTGTTTTCCCCTTAAACTCATGGATACTCTTTTGAGTAGGTTGAGAGTAAGTGCTTTTTAGGTTCCCTTCAGACGAATAAGCTTCTGGAGACGTGCAGGAGGCAATCTGGCTAGTAGGTGCTATATATCTATTTTCCGCTTTGTTTTGATTCCGCTTTTTTGTTGTAATGGCAAGTTGTATTAAATGCCAGAATTTGACTCTAATCATCTAAGGGGGCATCTTCATATGTCGCTCTTGGAATATGTTATATATTTTCTCCGAACGTGTTTTGTGAATTGGGATTATGTAATGAAATTGAAATTTTATTGCAAAATGAGATGAGAAAATTTATCTTAAAAAATTGTGTTGAATTTCCATATTCATATGTTTCTGGTATTATCAAAATGATTAACACAACCATATTTTATCATTGAAAATTAATAACAAAGGATGAATGCAACATCCGTAGCACTTACTTTTGGACCTTAAAATGTGGGATGTTATAGTTTGGTACCAGCGCATAGGTTTATGTATACTTAAAAGGAATTTAAACCTAAAAGATTTTGAAAACATAAATCGATGAATCGGAGAATAAGATTGGGTTTGGGATAACGCAATAATAACGAATTTGTATTTTGCTATAAAAGTTATGTTTTTCCTTTCTCTTAGACCGTTCTTCTCTATCTTACTAAGGCTCGTTGGCAGATTTATGAGAAAGAAAAGTATGGAAGCAGGAAATGGAAGAGTGAATCTAGGTGGAGAAAGCACCACAACTAACGAAAATGCTCGACCCAATACCAGGAGAAACCAGGGTCGACAAACAAATGCAATTCAAAACACAAATGCCAACGTAGGTGCTGGAACCCCACCAGTAGATATGGGGACAACGTATCAGTTCCTCGTTAACTTGATGCAAGCTAGAGCGGCTGCAGGGGTAGTTAGAGGAAATGCTGTGAATGCGGGAGGAGCAAATCCCATGGCGCCAGTTGGCAATAACTATGCCAAGCTGAGTCAAGATTATACCAGTTTGGTTGGGAAACCTTTTCTAGGGACTGAAGATGCTGTAGAAGTGGAAAATTGGCTTTTGCATTATGAGAGAATTTTTGCTGATCTTGGTTTGGACGATGAGCAAAAGAGAAGATTGGCTTCGAGACAATTTCAAGGTGCAGCATTGTTCTGGTGGAATGGAGTTACCGTGGGTGTGCCAGAGGAAGAGTTAACTTGGGCAGATTTCCAAAGGATATTCGAGGAGAGATTTTTTTTCGATGTAACTAAGCCTACTTTGCTCTGGAAATTTATTGATTTGGAGCTGAGGGAGATGTCAAAGTTGGAGTATTCTGCGAAGTTTGTTGAGCTGTCTAAGTATGGATATGCCACCATAGACACTATCATTAAGAAGAATGAGAAGTTTATCCAGGGGTTAAGGCAAAAATCGCTAGGGTAACCATGCCAAATCTCCAAGATCCATCAAATGTAGTAGTGGAGATGGTGCCTTTGGGAAGGAGAAGTCAACGGAGACTCAGGAATCCCGAACTAAGAAAAGAAAATTCTTTAAGAAGAAGGGTGCTCAGTAAGGAGAAGCAGCTAAGAAGGGAAAGGTAGATATTGTCTATTATAAGTGTGATAAGAAGGTGTGCTATGGTAATGAGTGTCGCTCGGGTGATGGAAAGGTGGTTGTAGGGAAGCAGAATGTGAAGTGCTTTAACTGCGACCAAGTGGGGCATTACAAGAACAAGTGTCCAGAAGCAGCCAAGGCTAAGAAGGGTAAATTCTATTCTTTGGAACCATCATCCTCTAGACCAACAGCAACTGAAAAGGGAAAATCTATGAAGGAAGGTAAGCTTTTGATCCATAGTATACTGGTTAGAATACTATTTGATACCAGTGCATTGCATTCATTTATATCTCTGTGTTTGATAGATAAGTTATGCTTAGAACCTTTATACCTTGTTACTTCCTTAAGGATTGTGAATCCAATAGGAGAGTATGCAACTCTGGGGATGAGATGTAACTGGTTAGAACTTGAATTTTTTAAGTCATAAGTTTTCATGCCATTTGTATGTATTTGATTTCGTAGGCTTTGGGATCATATTAAGTATGGATTGGTCAGATAAATATAAAGCTAGGACATTATGTCAGGATATGGAAATATCATTAAGACATCCTAGTAGTAGTGACCAAATAGTATACCGAGAATTCGAATCCAGGAATTTGTTCTTTGATGAATGCTATGGAAGCAAAAGAAGAGTTGAATTGGGTTTTGGTAGCAAGAGAATTTGTAGATGTTTTTGAGCCGGTCATAGGTCAACCATCGAAACGAGCTATTAAGTATCGAATAGATCTCGTGTCAAGAGCAGAACCCGTAAGTAGACCACCTAGCAGGATGACACCTATAGTAATGAAGGGGTTAAAGGTGCAGTTAGTGGACTTAGAAGGAAAGAACTTTATCAGACCAAGCAGTTAGCCTTCGGGAGCGACCGCGGTGTCTATGAAGAGACCAAATGGGTTGTTAAGGTTATGTATCGACTATCTTAAGTTGAATGAGAAGATGATTAAGAATATGCATCCTTTCCCGAGAATTGACGACTTATTCGATCAGTTGAGTGGAGGCAGAGTGTTTTCCTAATTAAATTTGGCTACAGGGTTCCATCAGCTAAGAGTGGCAGAGGACGACATTCCGTTGAAGGCATTTCGAATGAGTGGTTAGTAAAGCCATTCAGGCTAACGAATGCGCCAGCTTTCTTCTTAGATTTGATGAACCGGATATTCCAAAAGCACTTGGATAAGTTCGTATTGGTGTTCATAAATGATATTTTGATATATTCTAAGGATGAAAAAGAACATGAGGTTCATCTTAGAATAGTGTTAGAGACACCGAGATAGCTTCAGATGAAAACTAAAATTTTGAAGTCTCATTTCTGGAAGAAAGAAGTAAAGTTTATTGGCTATATAGTCTCAAGAAAAGGGTTATCAGTTGATCCACCTAAGATTGTAGCGGTTAATTGTTGGAAGAGACCCAAGACAGAGTTTTCTTGGATTGGATATATATTACCGGAGATTTATCAGGGATTTTTCACGGATACCAGCTCCTCTGACTAAGCTAACTAAAAAGGACGTTAAGTTTGTTTGGTTCGGTAGATGTGAGGAAGCATTTCTTAAGTTAAAGCATTTATTGACCAATGCACCCATGTTAGTTGTGCTAGAGAGTAATTAAGGGTTAGTAGTGTACACAGACGCATGTGGGACTGAATTAGGAGTTGTGTTGATGCAAAAGGGTAAGGTAATTGCCTACGCTTCTCAACAGCTCAGACCATATGAAATAAGATATCCGACCCATGATTTAGTGTTGGCAGTAGTGATCTTCGCATTAAAGGTGTAGAGAAATTATCTTTTGGGAGAAAGATTTGAGTTGCACACGGATCGTTGGTCTTTATGGTATTTATTCTCTCACAAGGAGTTGAATATGAGACAGCAGAGATGGTAATAGTTTTTAGCAGCTTATGATTTCGGTATAGAGTATACACCGGGGAAAGGTAATAAAGTAGCAGATGCTTTTAGCAAAAAACATCAGAATGTGGTATTAGCTATGTTGGCAGAGTGAAAGGATCTTAAGGCATTGACTACATGTAGCCTGCAGTTAAGGACGACTGCTAGTTCTAGTCAGAGAACTGCCATGTTATCCTATTTTGAAGTTCGGCCATTTTTATTGAAATGATTACTTCTAAGCAGAGAGATGATCTATTGTTGGCCAAGAAGATTAGAAGACTTGAGATTGGAACTTAGATCGATGATTTGAGAGATTTTATCCTTAACCAAAAGGGATGGCTGAGAAAGTAGGACGATTGTGTGTTCCGAATGTTGAAAACCTAAGAAAAGAAGTTCTTAGGGAATTTCACCGATTGAAATTTACGATTCATCTTGAAGGAACCAGGATGTATCAGGATATGAAGGGAAGTTTCTTTTGGGAAGGTATGAAGAGGGATGTTGGCTTACGGGTAAAGCAATGTTCAAATTGCCAGCAAGTTAAAGCTGAACATCAGAAGCCAAGTGGGGTTGCTTTAGCCTTTAGATATACCAGTTTGGAAATGGAATTCGATATCGATGGACTTTATTGACGGGTTGCTAAGGGCGAATCGAGGAAATGAGAGTATATAGGTCATAGTGGATAGATTGAAAAATAACGTCTATTTCATTCCCATTAAGTCAACCAGGACGACACTTGTTTTGGCTAATTTATTTATGAAGAACATAGTTAGACTGCGTGAGATTCCTAGTGGTATAGTCAGTGGCATAGATACATTGTTTACTGGTGAGTTCCGGAAGAGTCTACAGGAAGTGTTAGGCACCAAGCTTAAGATGAGTATCAATTATCACCCTCAGATAGATGGGCAGACAGAGAGAGTCAATAAGGTACTTGAGGATTTGTTGAGAGCTTGCTTACTAGATTTTGGTGGATCATGGGAAGACCACCACGTTTGGTTGAATTTTCCTATAATAATAGCTATCAGACTAGTATAGGAATGACACCTTTCGAAGCTTTGTATGGAAGGCCGTGCAAGTCATCAACATGTTGGTTGGAAACCGGAGACAGGTTAGTCTTAGGTATGGATCTGGTGTGAGAATAAATAGAGAAAATTGAGTTAATCCGAGGTAGGTTGAGAGAGGCTCAGTCTAGAAAGAAAAGTTACGTGGGCAGAAGACGTAAGGATCCAGATTTCCCAGTTATAGAGAGGATCAAAAAGCTCGCATATAGAGTAGAGTTAACGAGCAGCTTGGCAGGTGTTCATAACATTTTTCATGTTTCTCATCTTCGGAAGTATGTGCATGATCCAGAAACTACTATCACTCCGACTACATTGGAAGATTTAGTAGTAGAACTAGGATCAGACTTTTGTTAGGCAACCAGTTCGGTTTGTAGCGAGAGATGAAAAGAAGTTAAGGAACAAGACAATCAACTTGGTGAAAGTTCAGTAGAGCGACAATGAAAAAGACTGTACTTGGGAGATAAAGGACATGATTATGGATACTTATCCTGAGCTGTTGTGAGGGTATGTTCTATATTTGTTGTGTATTGATTTTATGGCTAGTAGGATATACTAACTTTGGTTGCATGTTTGCTATGTTTATTTTGTAGTCCTTACTGAATTTCAAGAACAAAATTCTTTTAGGAGGGAGCTTGTAACACCCCTGATTTTTAGTTAAAATTATTCAGGACATTTAATTGGATAATGTTAATAGAATATGTGAATAATTAAGGAGAATGTGATATGGGAAATTTAATTAGGTCGTGCCTTAATAAACGAAGTAAAGTTGTTTTTAAATTTGACCTAAAGGAGAATGAATGAGTGGGGCAACTTAGGAATATACTAAACCCTTACCATAAACCCTCACCTCTTATTCTATTCTCATTTTCTATCATTCATAAAACAATCAAAAGGAGATACCAAGGCCGACCATTAATCATTTTAAGGAGGATGAAATTTAGGAATTCAAAGGGAAGCAAGCTTAGGAAATCAAAGCTAGACCAAATCTTAACTCCATATATGAAGTTTAAGGTGAATAATATCACTTATCATCTATTTAATCCTTGTTTTGATTTAGTTATGGGTAATACCTGAATCTCACGTGTTTGATTCTTCAATTTATGATCTAATAATCATTGTTTGGATATAATAGTGGTTAATGGAATTTTTGGGAATTAATTAGAAATAGTTCAATTCAGTTTTGGGGTTAAATCCAAAGTTTTTCTCCTCCAAATGATTTGAAATTTAGATATGTGATGTAAAACAAAATTTTGGAGATGGGTTTTTTATTACATAATTTCCCTAGATGGAATAAATATTTTATGAATTTTCTAGTGAGAAAAGAAAGCAATTTCGGGTTTTATTTAATTTAAATAATTAAATAATGATTTTCGACCTAAATTTTTTATATGATAAATAAATAATGATTGATTTTATGTGAATTTTTGGGATTTTTCCCACTTATTTTCGAAGAGATATGGACTTAATATGCTAGTTATACATGTGGATAACATGAATTAATGTTGAACATCTAGGTAGCATGGAGTAAAGTTAAACATGTGGGTAACATAGGATAATTGGAAACATGTGGATAACATGAATTAAATAGCCAAGTGATGGGTTCATAGTCATCCTAGGAAAACTATGGGATATATGATGGATAGTTTGTATCATGTTGGAGATGGATAGTCGCTAATTGGTTAATTTAAGGGTTCATAGTCATCCAAAAAATATATGATATGTGAGATGGATAGTCCGCATCATTTTAAATGATGAAATATGATATGGATAGTCTACATTAGGTTAAGTAAAATAAAATGTGGGATAGGTAGTCCACATGAATATAAGATGGGTAGTCAATAAGAACTTAGATGGGTACTCTAATAAATGAGGGATGAGGAATTTGGTACATATGACATGTTTATACACTATCATATTATTGTGTTATAACAATTGTGGATGCAGGAGCACAGTATATGGTTGAGATGTTTAATTGGGTGCTAGTGAGGGAAAACCCGTTCTGTACAGCGGTGTGGTCTCACTGGATATCTATTGGTTTGAGATGGTAGATTATTATTCAGACCAGTCTTTTTGTCTGACCCGAAGTTTTTGTTTTCCCCTTAAACTCTCGGGTACTCATTGAATAGGTTGAGGGCTTTTTAGGTTCCATTTAAACAAATAAGCTTCCGGAGACGTATAGGAAGCAATCTAGCTAGTAGGAGCTATATATCTATTTTCCACCATGTTTTGATTCTGCTTTTGGGTTGTAATGGAAAGTTGTATTAAGTGCAAGATATTTGACTCTGATCATCCAAGGAG
The DNA here is from genome assembly GCA_030737815.1 of Allium fistulosum. Taxonomy (NCBI): domain Eukaryota; kingdom Viridiplantae; phylum Streptophyta; class Magnoliopsida; order Asparagales; family Amaryllidaceae; genus Allium; species Allium fistulosum. Next base: position 871,070,338 of record CM060903.1, on the reverse strand, counting down.
ACATCTTCATATGTCACTCTTAGAATATGTTGTAATAATTTTATTTTCTCTAAACGTGGTTTGCAAATTGGGATTACATAATGAAATTGAAATCTTATTGTGAAATGAGATGGGAAAATTTATCTTAAAAAATTGTGTTGAATTTCCATATTCATGTGTTTCTGGTATTATCAAAATGATTAACATATTCCCTTTAAGAATGCTGTCTTTACATGTATTTGATGAATTTCTATATTGTAAATGGATTGCAGTTGCTATTAACATTCTTATAGAGGTTATTCGTGTAATCGGTGAATAAGTATCAAAGAAGTCTACACCTTCTTTTTGATGATATCCTTTGGCTACCAATCCGGTTTTATATTTGTCAATAGAGCCATATGGTTTCATCTTCTTCTTAAAGATCCATTTACAACCAATTGGTTTTATACCAGGTGGGATTTCAACTAGTTTCCCAAGTTTTATTACTTAGAATTGATTCAATTTCACTTTTGGTTGCTTCTTTCCAATAGGAAGATTCAGAAGATGACATGCTTCTTTATACGTTTGAGGTTCATTTTCTAACATGTATGTTAGGAATTACGAACCAAATGACTTGACGTTCTTCCCTTACGCTTCTTCTGGGTTCAATGTCATTTTTATCATGACAAGTTTTATCTACATATGGTTCATCCCTTTCTTCTTTTGTCCTTTTAGGGACATAAATTCCATCATTCCTTTTATGCGGGAACGCATCTTCAAAGAATGAGGCATCTCGAATGAAGTAATGGAGAAATAAAAATAAATTGGAGATTTAAAATTGTTTATTTTGAATAAACAATGAATTTGGAAAGAATAAAATGGAGTTAATATGATAATGTTGGTAATAAATGGGGCGTCACAGCTCTCTTGACTCCATGATTGTATTTATACTAATGTCATTTATATCGGAGTTGAAGATTAAAAATCTGTAGTCTCTACTATTTTCAACGGGTCCTAGATAGTAACAGTCTATAGTTTTCGGTCCAAGTTTGATCTTCCTAGGAAGTGGAACATGAACTTTTTCCAAACACCCTACACTTTGAGGTATTTGAAACTTGGTAAATGTCCTTCCCATAATTCATATGCAATTGTCCATGTTTTACTGTGTGGAACCTTATTTAATATGCGATTAGACATATTTAGGGTTTTCCCCGACAAGTTCGTTGGTAGGCCTGAAGTTAAAACCCTAGTGTTAATCATGTCATTTAACGTTCTACTCTTTCTTTCGACAATACCATTTTGTTGTGGTGAATATAGGGCTGTTCTTTGATGAATTAAACCATTTTCTGTACAGGATTGTTCAAATGGTGATTTATATTCTCCACCTCGGTCTGATCTCAATATCTTGATCTTTTTGTTAAGTTAATTTTCTACTTCAGCTTTGTATTTTATAAACAATGTAATTGCTTCATCTTACTATTTAAAAGATATACATAGCAATATTGTGTATAATTGTCAATAAATGTGATAAAATACTTTTTCCTCCTCTTGTAGATAATGACTTGAAATCACATAAGTCGGTATGAACCATCCCTAATGGTTCAGTGCTTCTACCAATAGTATGAAATGTTTTTTGACCATTTTTGCTTCTACGCATGTCTCACATTTGTATTTTTTATCTACTTGAAAATTTGGAATTAATCCTAAGTTTGCAAGTTTTTTCATTTTTCGAAAATTTATATGTCCTAATCTATTATGCCATAAAAGAGTTTCATGCACACATGAAACTTCATTTTTATTCATTGCACAATCAGAATACATAGTGTTATTGCCGACTACGGCTACATTTGCCTTAAAAAGACCATCATATAAATATCCACTTCCTATATAAATTCCAGCCTTAGACAAAACTATCTTATTTGACTCGAAAACCATTTGGAATCCTTTCTTTGAAAACACAGGTCCAGAGATTAGGTTTTTGCATATATCTGGAACATAAAGGACTTCATTCATTGTAATAGTTTTTTTAGAGGAAAATTTAAGAATGACGGTGCGACTGCCTTCGATCATGGAAATAGCAGAATTATCCATGTAGAGTTTTTCTTCGTGATCGAATTTATTATAAGTGGAGAACATGGATTTGTCAGAACAGACATGATGAGTAGCGCCTGTGTCTACCCACCATTGTGTAGGAATCTAAACCAAGCAACATTCTATTACAACTCCCAAGAAATTCGAATCATCAACGTCCATGTGTCCACTATATTTTCTTCTGGATTGTTCTCCTTCTTGTGTCTGCAATTCTTAGCGGTGTGTCCCGTCTTTCCACAAACCCAACACTGACAATTAAACTTTTTGACCTACTTATGTTCTTTGGGTTTATTTTCTGATGCTTTCCTCTTATGTAGAAGATTCTTCCTTTTGTTTTTGAAGTGTCCTTTCTTCTTTGACCCTTCAATAACAAATGCCTCCTTGCTTTTTGGTTGTATCATTCCGCGATTATTTGCCTCAAATTTCAATTTGACAGATCTTCTAAGGAAATCTCCTTCTTCTTGTGTTTTAGATAGTTGTGGTAGTCTTTCCATGGTGGGAGCAACTTTTCTGTTATCACTTTAATAAGAATGACTCTCTAACTTTATGTCTATCTGATTTAAGTTCATGAATGATAAGTTGGAGTTCCTACACTTAAGTAGTCACCGATTTGGCATCTACCATCATGTAGTCCATGAATTTGTCGACTATGAACGTCTTCAGACCGACACTCTAGGTTTTGTACTTATTTGCAAGTGTAATCTAGAGAGATTTTACCGTTTGATGAGGGTGAAACACTTTGCACAACACCTTGTCCAAACCATTTAGAATGTAATTCTTGCACAGGAAGTCTGAATGTTTCCATGCATCAACAGCCAGAAATGCATCTTCATGTGTTTCTCTAGTTTTGCTTGGTTTTGGCATAGCTTCCTCCTCTTTGAGATACCTTTGCAGACCAACGTAGGAAGATAGAATAGCATCTGACTTTGCTTTGTCTGTAAATCATCACCATCTCATTTGAACGGATCAGGTCAGTTGTGAGTAGCAGTTTTTGCTGATAACTCAATCGCCGCCATTTCTGTTTCAGTAAAAACTGGAAAGTCAAGACGTAGGACCTTAATTATAGAAATAGTAGTAAATAGCAATAATCAGTGCACATAGATGCACAGATTTCATGTACAAAGATGCACAAACACCACAGAATAGTGCAGTGTTAACAGTGTAGTAGAAAGGAGAAGATGAATAGAAAAATAGAAGACAACTTAAAATGCAGAAATTCAGAAACAAAACAGTCTAACCGATTATAAGGAAATTTCGTTTGAGGCTTGCCATAACAATTTCCTTAAGACTTTATTTCATGTCTCGCAAGATACAACAGACGATGATCTACACGAGATCGTGATGAGTACGATTGCTTTGTGATATGAGCCTGCTTTGATTTGAGAATAGAACAAAGAAGAAGAAGTGAAAAATGATTAGGTTTCCCCTCCTTTTATAGTCTTCTTTGCAATGGTTATATCCATTAGGAAAGGGTAGTGTCTGTTCGTTTCAAACCAACAGCCATTTGCAATGTTTATTTCTATTGGGAAAGGTAGGGTCCATTTAAACATTTGCAACTGTCATTTCCGTTGGGAAAATTACGTCCATTCAAATACTTTCAACAGCCACTTCCGTTGGGAAAAAGACATCTATTCAAGCAGTCAGACTGTTTGAATTTAAACAGGAAAAAAACTATTTATGTCCAACAAAAATAAAAAATAGTCCAGTCTTATTGGACCCTTACCCACACCCGTACCAGTGCCCGACTCGGCTTGGTACAGGATGGGCGGGCGGTGTGCGCGTATGTGTTAAACCTTGGTCATATAAGTCCTTCCCCTCGTACAAAATTACTTGACTCTAAGGGTCAATATACATTGATAGGAAAGAGTATATAAACATGAAAACTTCTTTGTTTTTGGCGATGTGGGAATATATCTTCATTCACCCATGCGAGGATCTCTAATAGTTAATACCATGGTTCTTGTTAATAATAAGGTTAACCGTTGGGGACTAACGCATGAAAGTGTAACTCATGTGCATGATTTTTATTTCGATGATGATATTATTAACCAAAAACCTTTAGCTATCCTGTGTCTAACCTACGATCGATTCTCTAGTGAGGAGTGTTCAGAGGTAGGTATCAAAATAGATAAGGGACCTGTAACGACCTAGAATTTTTGGTTATTTGAAATTGGAATATTTAATTAATTTTAAATATTAAATGTTAAATTTTAAATTGAATTTCAAATATAACGATTTATTGGATAATTTAATTATTGAATTAATAATTGGAAATTGGTTAAAACATTGAATCTTGAGTTTTAAGCTTGATAAAAATAATTTAAAGGCCTGTAAAATTTCTCTTAATAAGAATGAAGGTGAATAAAATTTTGAATTGAATTTAAAAGCGATTTACTCAATTTTAAAAATAACTTGTTTGAATTTACAAATAAAAGTAGCCTTCCGAGGCACAGTCTTGGATTTCGATGAAACCAGTTACATTGGATCCATAATAGTGTATTATTATTGGATTTCAAATTTCATAGCGTTTGGAGTTATCGTTTAGTCGTAAGAGATAGAAACGCATTGAAATTAATATCGAAAATTCAATATAATAATTGGGTCCAAAAAAGCTATCTTTCTCCATACGATCGAATTAGGACTCGAAACTTTTTCCATTGCGTTCGGAATAGAGGTATAACATTATGAACGCCTGGCGGCATGCCTCGATTGGAGTTTGAGATTTTGAGTTGTGTAAATCGGGATATTTTGGAATTTAAATTAATATATTGTCTAGTCAAATATTCACATTAGCTCTTTTCCCTCTTTTCAAATAACTATAGCTAGCCTCCTACACGCCAACATCACTTCCCTCCTTTATTTTTAAATGCACGCAAACTGTACAGAGAAGCCAAAAGAAAAAAACAAAACTAGAACTTCAAAAATTCCTTTCTCCTCAAATACTTGATTAAAAAAATCCAAAACAGGTTTTAAAAATCAAGTTTCAACATTCTCTTCGATTTGGTATGCTCATTGTATGGTGCGAAGGTGTTTGGATGAGCACGACAGTGAAGTCAAACTGCCATAGTAATTAGTGTTAGAGATTTTTCTTGATTCATTGCTCGATTCCTTTGTTTGAATTCGTATTTGAATTTGCCTTGAAGAACCACATCTAGGCGCGTAAATAGTGGGTTTCGGTCAACATTTGCAAAACGCGACATGTTCGATGTCGACAAGGGGGAGCTCGGTCGCGTTTTCATAGGAGGTGTCGGAGGAGAAGTTTTTGGCACGAGCAGGTTGAGTTCGAGGAGAGGGTAAGATTGGTGTTGTCGGATTGTCGATTTGATGGCCGGAGCTTGGTATCACTAGCCGTGCATGCACTGTGGGATGGGTTATGGTGTCTTCATGTTTTTACAGGAGCATTTGGAGATGATGAAAGGAAGTGGGCTGGGTTTTGATTGTGTGGGTATGGGCTTCTTTGAAAAAAAGAACAGTTTATATAATTGTTAAAGTAAAATCGTTAAAGCTTATAAATCGAATATCTTATTCGTTTTAGATCGAAATCCAACGCGGTTAGTCACGTTGGGTTCGTAATAAGGAGATCTTTGCTATGGAATCAGTTTGGTGACAATTGGAGCTAGCAGGAATTTTGGTAAAAATTAAATGTCCGTTTAATTTTAAATTCAAACGGATCGCTTCAGCATCGACGAAAATCAAAGTGAGTAATTCTCACTCATTTGGATTACTGCAATTAATTTTAAATGATTAAAATTAACTATTGGATGATTTTTTGAATTGATAAATTATTATCAGTTGAATGTGATATTATATATAGTAGTATATATATATTGATAGTTGGATATATTCCCGCATATTTTAGCGGATGAGACCCTATGCGCCCCGCATAATAGTGGATGACCCTATATTACGGCGATATCCCATCTTGAAGCGGGATTGGTATTTTTATATTGTATTAACATCTATGGATGCAGGAAAACAGGTTGGAGGAATCCAACCGAATCCCTAAAAAATGTTGAATTTAATTTCATATATAGTGATATATGATTTGTTTGAATAATATGTGATAAATTATAGTGAGATTTGAATATATTGGATGCTATGGAAATACTGGCCTAGATTTTGGTATTTTAAAAATACCATAAATACATATTTTGAATTTGAAAAGAAATAAAAAAGGGATTTTGGGAGTGAATTATTTGTATAAGATTTTAGATTATTTAAAATAAATTAGTTTGGATAAAATATATGGGTTGACTATAAATTTGTACTTAACTATTTAGGAATATTATAAACAGAGATTTTGGATAATGTATATAAAGGATTTTAAATAATAAAACTTAGGTGATATTTGTTTAAGTGTAAAAGGATTTTAAAAATAAAGATTTTTAATAGATTGAGGAAACCGAAGGGAATTTGGAAAATAAATATAATATTGGTTATACTGAATCTTAAATAAAATTCTAAATTATGAAATAGAAGTAAAAATTTAGATTTGGTTGGTTTTTGAATATAGTTTGAGTTATTTAAGAAATTGATTTATAAATGGAAATTAATTTAGAAATCGATTATAATGGATTTAAGTGATGTGAAATCGTCGTGGGCTGGAAATGAAACTATGGGATTTATAAACAATTTTTATAAATAAAGTGAAACGATTATCATTTGATAAATTGAAGATATAAATTCACGATAAGAATTTATAACGAGATGGGTAAATCAGTTGAAAAAGAAATGATAAATTTTACTTTTGGAAATGTGAAAAAAGGATTTATTGAATTGGGGTAGTAAATCGATTGGTAATAAACCGAGAGAGATTTATAAATATTAGATTGGTTATATTGGAATTGAAAGAAAAATATTTTTATCGAGAAGTTGAGTTGTTTTAAAAAGAGGATTTTAATTATTAAACTAGGTGATTTAGAAATGTTTTAGTATAAAAATATTCCAGATTATTAGTTATTTAAATATTTTTAAATTGTCAAAATGTATTATAAGTTTTATAAACAAGTATTGCAAAATGATTAAAATTTTATTAATAAACCAGAATTAATCAGTATTATTATTTTAAAAGATAAATTATTCAATATTAATATAGTTTTATGTAATAACTTTTATTTAAGAGTATTTGTCTACATTAAACTTGGAAAATTATTATAGAAACTTTATAAGCATTACTTTGAGATAATTTTTAAATAAAGTTTTCAAAAAGTAATGGTATACTTTTATGGCGAAACTGGGAGGCAGAGATCGCCTACAGTTAAGTTTGGATTTCTCTGGGATAGAGACGTAATCATTAAGCTGCGAATCCATGGTTGATACCGCAGTGGTGCTTTCCGTATTTATTTTTAAAGGTTTTCGGACGGTTGTGAATATACTAAATTCGGTAAGATAAGTATATACTTTTGAATAAAGAGATTTAAGTTATTTGAAATTTAAATTAAGTAAGACTTAGTGAATTCAGTAGGAAATGGAATCTTTGATTGGATGATTGTTTATTTGATAGTTAAATAACCGACTATCAAATATGGAATAAATCCTAGCTTTGGAAATATCTAGGAGAAACACAGGGATTATATGGTACAGTTACCGTCGAAAGGTGTTATACTGTATGTATAAACTCGTTTCGTTCTTCTAGGACGATGATAAGGAAATCCGTCCACTAAACGGTTAGGAGATGATCATCAATCTTATTTTTGTCTGTTTATTTCCTAAAGAACCGGGGTTGAGTTTACCGGAAATATCGAACGTTGTTTCGAAGAGACCGGGATCAGATAAGTTATCCGAAAACCACTTCGATCCAAGGAATACATTTTTGAAGTAAAGACAAGAGCATGGAATCAAATATGGATTATTGGAGTGCAAGGGATAATCGCTACTAATCCTGAGGATGATTCCAAAATGGATGTAATAGGAATAGTGCCTTCGGTTTCGTTCAGACCCATAACGGACTTGTATGGATGAATGCTATCAGTACATTGTCATTGGAGGACAATGAGCATTCCAAGTGCAAACTCCTTAAAAAGGTAATCGTAGCCTCAAGCCTCATCAACCAGAATGACTGAAAATCAAGGGAGATGTAGCAAGGCTAAGTGGGTCGCACCCAATTAGGGTATGTATCACCTTTCTATATACCCTCGGATACATTATAAAACATGGATACAGTGATGCATGGAAAAGAGCTCTCGATAAAGGTGGGAACACCTGGGGTGGTAACATATTCGGTATTATCTAGGTTAGGGGTAGAACCCGTATTGTGTTGTAGGGGATCCCGGCGAGGTCCTCGGTACATTTTTCTAGATGTGTACTGTGATAGGTGGTACCCCAATGTCTAGTCATTGTATGGAATCCATTCTCCAATACGTGCCTTTACAGTTTTGGTTGTAGAGCCTAGTATGCTAGAATTTAATTAATGCAACAATTTCGGCTATTTGAATAAGTATTTGTACTTAGACACTATTATAATATTAGATGATTTTTATATAAAAGTGTTTTGGTTATCGTAAGGTAAAAACCCGTTGTGTTTATGTGTGACGTGGTCTTACGAGATATCTTTGTTTTTCAAAGGATTTGATAACTTTAATAAGTTCAAATTGAGTGTGTTTCTCACGCTGGTTTCCAGACTGACTCGGGTGTTATTTTATTATAATGCTCGGGTCAGACCGAGTATTACAGATTCAGGTTAGGATGCGATGAAGCTCAGGAGACGAGCTAGATGACGAAGACGTATTACACGTACTTAATTATATTCAACTGTGTATTGTAGGCTGTATATTCAACACTTGTTAGGACAAGTTATTATAACTGTCCAGTAATGGTTTGTATATTTGTTGTACTCTGATGATGTAATGTATAAGTTACAGTTATATTTCTTTTTGTATAAAGACATGTTATTATCTATTATATATTGTTCCGCTACGATTGTGAGATTCTGTGTTGTTATTTCTCTTTTCTTCTACCACCTTTTTTCTTTCCCCTTAACAATCGGGTTTTTCGGCATTCGATTGTTCGACATGTAATACAATGGACGTATTAGTGTCGATTTTCAAGGGTCGAAAATTTCGGTTGTGACATTTGGTATCAGAGCTGAAGGTTAAGCAAGAACCTTGGCTTTGATGGGGTAACTCATTAGAGATAGGGACATTAGTACTCTAGAATGAGTTTGAGTGTATTAATAGATATGAGTGTGTACTTGTTAGTGATATAAAAATTGTTTTATATTGTGTTGGTTGATCTATTGAGTGGCTTATAGATTCTGGTCAATACGAGTAATTAATGTTATTGACAGGGACCTCTAAACACTTAAATAGAGCAACTCGACATGGTATTGTTTGAAATGGGGTAAATGAAATAATTTTCCCAGATTATTTTTATATATGAAAGAAATATTTTTTCAAAAATTATTATAGTTGTATATGGTGTGCTTGGTTGTTAGGGAATGATAACATTGAGCCATTATCATTGAGTTGTGGAAATTGAATAAGAGTTGATATTATAGTCAACGGTTAAGAAATAATTTCGTATAACGAAATGGAATTATGTAAATGTGATTATAATTTGAAATGAAATGAAATTCCAGAAGTATATTTAAATATGATTTGTAAAAAAGGGTTTGAAGGCTGGGAATTTGGAAATTTAATTCCCGTTGGTTTTGAAATGTTTTTCAAGGTTTTGGAATGTAATAGTGATATTATTTGGAGAATATTTTTGAATTGAAATATTTTTAAAATGTTTTTTAAAGGAAATAAAAGCACTAAACTCACTTCGGTCGTTGGAAAATAATTTCGGTGATGACTACAGCATCATCGACGTTCATTTTTGAGTTTCAAAGGGAGAAATTGCTACCAATTAGGTTTTTTTTGGAAAACTGATTTTGGTTTTGAAATTCAAAGGAATGATTTGATATACCAAGGGATTTTGGGTATATATGATTTCAAAAATGATTTTGAAAATACTTAAGGCAAATTGTTTAAACTCTGGGATTTTTTTTAAAATGTTTTATGGGATATAAGTAAGCTGATAACTTATAAAATTTGCAAATTGCAAGTAAAGGAAATGCTTTAAAGTGTTGAATATGAATGCAAAGGTAGTGAAAATTTGAAATTGAATTGTAGAATAGAAATTTAACTTGAATTAAGATTAAATAAAGTGAATTTTGAAAATTTAGCCTAAGTAGGTTAAATGAAATAATTATTGGAAATGGAATCTATTGAGATGTTGGATAAATGAATAAATGAACTAATTAAATCGATTAGTTATTTGGATATTATTTGGAATGTTGATTGATAAAAATCAAATGTGAAATTGGAAAATTGGAATTGAATTGGAATATAAATGGATATAAACTTAAGTGGTGAAGTGGAAATAAATCTAAGAACATTTGTATAAAATGTTATAATGGACTTAAGAAAATTGATGGTAAAGTTCTTAAGTGAAATTGGTATTAAAGAAATATACTAAGAAAATAGTGAGTGTTGATATTTGGTTAAAATGAAACGAATGTGGAATAATTCTTAAATGATATCAGTTTGGGAAGGATATACTAAGTGCATAATGAATGTGAATAAAGCAATGAAAATAATAATTATCGATGATTGATTATAAGTAAAATGCATGTGAATAAAAAGAATTTGATATAGCTAAGAATCAATGGAAATAAATACGTAAGTTGTATGTACATTGTTTATTCGCATGACGATTTGATCCAGATTCGAGCATAGAATTTCGAGATAATTTTTATCGGTCCGAGTTAGGAAGCTCGATTCTTGACGGTGAATGCTGGATATGGATTTTTGATTGATTCTGGGATTCTCTATCATAGTATATGGCTATGCAAGGAGAATGACGGTTTCTAATCGAGAAACCAGATTTGAGTCCGCACTAGAGTGGTCGTGTGAACGATACTAGTTCGAAAGTGAAATTGTGTGATCGAGTGAGCGATCAGATGTGACATTGCATACGGATGATATATGTACATCATATGAGTTTTGGTGAAGAAAATATTGAAAATTGAAATTTCTGAATAAAATGATCTTGAATCATATGATTGGGTATCATTAGTAAATTAGATGCAGGAATATAAAAGCAAGAACTAAATTGATGTCTTCGATATCAAAAGAAAATTGGATTGCCCGACTAAAAAGTACGTGTTTAAATTGTTGTTGAATTTGATGGTTTTATGATTGAGCCACTTGGATTTTGTTTTCTTTTGATGAATTGGGCCTGTAATGGCGATTTATAGTTGCTCGGATCTAGCCGCGCAAAGGAGACGTTGACGAAATTTTCTGAAAATTTAAGGAGTTAGAAAATTTTGAAGAAAATGTTTAATAACTAAAATTGGATGTGAGTTAGAATATGAAATGATTGAAGTTATAATATTGTTGGAATCTATGGATGAATTTGGAAATTAGTAAAGGTGATAATGTGTTTTCAATAAATTGATTTTGGAATGTTGTTTAAACTGATTGGTTTTGGGGAAAATTAATGGGTTTTGGACCATTCTTCTTACCTAGCAATTTCGGGGACGAAATTTTTTTAAGGGGGGAGGAATATAGCGATTCAGAATTTTTGGTTATTTGAAATTGGAATATTTAATTGATTTTAAATATTAAATGTTAATTTTTTAACTTGAATTTCAAATAAAACGATTTATTGAATAATTTAATTATTGGATTAATAATTGAAAATTGGTTAAAACATTGAATCTTGAGTTTTAAGCTTGATAAAAATAATTTAAAGGCCTATAAAATTTCTATTAATAAGAATGAAGGTGAATAAAATTTTGAATTGAATATAAAAGCGATTTATTCGATTTTAAAAATAACTTGTTTGAATTTACAAATAAAAGTAGCCTTCCGAGGCACAGTCTTGGATTTCGACGAAACTAGTTCCATTGGATCCGTAATAGTGTATTATTATCGGATTTCAAATTTCATAGCGTTTGGAGTTATCTTTTGGTCATACGGGATAGAAACGCGTTGAAATTAATATCGAAAATTCAATATAATAATTAGGTCCAAAAAAACTATCTTCTAAATATGATCGAATTAGGATTCGAAACCCTTTCCATTGCATTTGAAATAGGGGTATAATATTTCAAATGCCTAACGACATGCCTCAATAAGGGTTCGAGATTTTGAGTTGTGTAAATCGGGATATTTTGGAATTTAAATTAATATATTGTCTAGTCAAATATTCACATCAGCTCTTTTCCTTCTTTTCAAATCACTATAGCCAGCCTCCTACACGCCAACATCACTTCCCTCCTCAATTTTTAAATGCACGCAACTGTATAGAGAAGACAAAAGAAAAAATAAAACCAAAACTTCAAAAACTACTTTCTCCTCAAATACTTGACTAAAAAAATCCAAAAGAGGTTTTAAAAATCAAGTTTCAACATTCTCTTCGATTTGGTATGCTCATTGTACGGTGTGGCGGTGTTTGGATGAGCACGACAGTGAAGTCGAATTGCCATAGTAATTAGGGTTAGAGATTTTTCTTGATTCATTGTTGATTCCTTTGTTTGAATTCATTTTGAATTCGCCTTGAAGAACCGGATCTAGGCGCATAAAATAGTGGGTTCCGGTCAACATTTGCAAAACGCGACATGTTCGATGTCGACGAGGGAGAGCTCGGTCGCATTTTCGTAGGAGGTGTCGGAGGGGAAGTTTTTGGCATGAGCAGGTCGAGTTCGAGGAGAGGGTAAAGTTGGTGTCGTCAGATTGTCAATTTGATGGTCGGAGCTTGGTATCACTAGCCGTGCGTGCATTGTGGGATGGGTTGTGGTGTCTTGGTGTTTATACAAGAGCATTTAGAGATGATGAAAGGAAGTGGGCTGGATTTTGATTGTGTGGGTATGGGCTTTCTTTGGAAAAAAAGAATAGTTTATATAATTGTTAAAATAAAATTGTTAAAGCTTATAAATCGAATATTTTATTCGTTTTAGATCGGAATCCAACGCGGTCGGTCGCTCGTAATAAGGAGATCTTTGCTATGGAATCAGTTTGGTGACAATTGGAGCTAGCAAGAATTTTGGTAAAAATTAAACATCCGTTTAATTTAAATTCAAACGGATCGCTTCAGCATGGACGAAAATCAAAGTGAGTAGATATCATTTATTTGAGATACTGTAATTAATTTTAAATGATTAAAATTAACTATTGAATGATTGGTTAAATTGATAAATTATTATCAGTTGAATGTGATATTATATATAGTAGTATATATATATATTGATAGTTGGATATATTTTCGCATATTTTAGCGGATGAGACCCTATGCGCCCTGCATAATAGCGAATGATCCTATATTACTGCGATATCCCGTCTTGAAGCGGGATTGGTATTTTTATGTTGTATTAACATCTGTGGATGCAGGAAAACAGGTTGGAGGAATCCAACTGGATCCCTCAAAAATGTCGAATTTAATTTCATATATAGCGATATATGATTTGTTTGAATAATCTGTGTTAGATTATAGTGAGATTCGAATTTATTGGATGCTATGGAAATACTGGCTTAGATTCTGGTATTTTAAAATATCATAAATACATATTTTGAATTTGAAAAGAAATTAAAAAAGTATTTTGGGAGTGAAGTATTTATATAGGATTTTGGATTAATTAAAAGAAATTGATTTGGATAAAATAAATGGGTTGACTATAAATTTGTACTTAACTATTTCAGAATATTGTAAATAGAAATTTTGGATAATGTATATAAAGGATTTTAAATAATAAAACTTAAGTGATATTTGTTTAAGTGTAAAAGGATTTTAAAAATCAAGATTTTTAATAGATTAAGGAAATAGAAGGTAATTTGGAAAATAAATATAATATTGGTTATACTGAATCTTAAATAAGATTCTAAATTACGAAATAGAAGTAAAAATTTAGATTTGGTTGGTTTTGGAATATAGTTTGAGTTATTTAAGAAATTGATTTATAAATGGAAATTAATTTAGAAACCGATTATAATGGATTTAAGTGATGTGAAATCATCGTGGGCTGGAAATGAAACTATGGGATTTATAAACAACGTTTATAAATAAAGTGAAACGATTATCATTTGATAAATTGAAGATATAAATTCACGGTAAGAATTTATAATAAGATGGGTAAATCGGTTTAAAAAGAAATGATAGATTTTACTTTTGGAAATGTGAAAAAGGGATTTATGAAATTAGGGACGTAAATCGATTGGTCATAAATCGAGAGAGATTTATAAATATTAGATTGGTTATATTGGAATTGAAAAAAAAAAATTTATCGAGAAGTTGAGTTATTTTAAAAAGAGGATTTTAATTATTAAACTAGGTGATTTAAAAATGTTTTAGTATAAAAATATTCTAAGAAATTAGTTATTTAAATATTTTAAAATTGTCAAAATGAATTATAAGTTATATAAACAAGTATTGTAAAACGATTAAAATTTTATTAATAAATCAGAATTAATCAGTATTATTATTTTAAAAGATAAATTATTCAATATTAATATAGTTTTATATAATAACTTTTATTTAAGAGTATTCGCCTAAATTAAACTTGGAAAATTATTATAGAAACTTTACAAGCATTACTTCGAGATAATTTGTAAATAAAGTTTTCAGAAAGTAATGGTATACTTTCATGGCGAAATCGGGAGGCAGAGATCGCCTACATTTAAGTTTGGATTTCTCTCGGATAGAGAAGTAATCATTGAGCTGCGAATCCATTGTTAATACCGCAGTGGTGCTTTCCGTAGTTATTTTAAAAGGTTTTCAAATATTTTTAAAAAGGATGGTTGTGAATATACTAAATTCGGTAAGATAAGTATATACTTTTGAATAAAGAGATTTAAGTTATTTGAAATTTAAATTAAGTAAGACTTAGTGAATTCAGTAGGAAATGGAATCTTTGATTGGATGATTGTTTATTTGATAGTTAAATAACCGAGTATCAAATCTGGACTAAAATCATAACTTTGGAAATATCTAGGAGAAACACGGGGATTGTATGGTACAGTTACCGTCAGAAGGTGCTATACTGTACATATAAACTCGTTTCGTTCTTCTAGGATGATGATAAGGAAATCCGTCCACTAAACGGTTAAGAGATGATCTCCAATCTTATTTTTGTCTTTTTATTTCCTAAAGAACTGGGGTTGAGTTTATCGAAAATTACCATTAAACTAGTAAATTCACTTAGTCAAATTCTAAAGAAGTTCTCTTGATGGCTCTCTTGGATAAACTTTTATCAGCAAAGAATCGAAGATAAATATCTCTTTGCCAAGGTTAGTGGGCATCCGAGTATGTATTAAGGTCATTGCCATATTGTCCTTACTTATGATAATCGTCTGATTATGCATAAAAAATTTAGTTTTGAAAATATTTTTATAGGCTAATAACTAACAAGTAGCTTGCTACGAATTACTATAACTTTAAATATCTTGGAAATGCAACAAAATATTTCATTCATAATTTAAGACATTTACCAATTTGTGACGATTGCCCTATTTCTTCATTACCTAATATACCTATACAATGCAGTGTAGCGGTGTCCGGCCGATATATGATGAATGTCGAGAGGTGAAGCAGCTAGAACCATCACAGAACTTGTCGTATGTTGCAACGACTTATAATATAATCACTTTGAATTTGAATATTCAATATATTTTTAAATATTCAAATAATGAATTTTATAACTCAAATAGACATCTTTTAAGTAATAATTAATGAATGTGAAGTTATTTTAAAATTTGGTTTACAAAAATAATTAGTTCGATGAAAAATCGAAAACATGACCGAAAATCATTTTTTGGATTTCCGACTTTTCATCGACTAAAAGTTGTCGGAACGTGCTATGTACACTAGAGTATATACAAAAACATATTTAAATAACCTATGCTTTAGTTAAGAAATGGTTAGAGTTAAAATAAGGTTAAATATTTACCTTAAGTAAATAAGGGAAAGTTGACTTTTATTCTAAGAATTTAAAAAGAAAAGAAAATGTAAAAAAGTAACATCTTATCATGTGAAGCGGTAAAGTGATGGAATAAGGGTGGTGAGGTGTTACGTATGCAAGAAGGTAAGGAAAGGTGGTAATGTGGCATCAAAATGTGGAGGGTATAGTACTTTGAAAATTATCAAGGTTATTTTAGACATTTCGTATATTCAATTTATATAAAAGTGGTTCTTTATTTTTTTTTCATTTTTCATTTTCAAACACTCATCTTCTTTGTCCAAGCTTTCCTTGTATTTCCATGGCCTTTCCAAAATTACTAAGTTAAAAAATCCTTTCCTTTTCACTTTTTCCTTAAAAAAAATCTCTAAAACCTCTTCCTTTCTTCTCTACGCCTCCTCTGTTCCAAAACAAGACCCAAAGCACCTATTTTTAAGAAAGGCCGAGCCCCATACCTCCTATGGTCGAACTATTGACCCCATATATGTCTTAAAGTTGAGTTTTTGTAGAAGGAAGTGTTATCCCGCCTTTTGGCAAGGCCGTGACACCAAGAGCTTGATTAGAATTCAGCGACAGTTCGTCTTGGAGGTCGATTACACAAAGGCTCGCTATGGATATCATTGAATTTTGTCCAAGTCTGGATCGAGCCATAATTAACAGGACATAACAATTGAAGCCAGGGAAGCCAAGGTTCCAAGTTTCAAGACGATCCGAGTATGTATACTCAAATTATGATCCACGCAATTTAGAAGAGAAGCAATGATTCGAATCCATCTATTCGAATCCATCAGGATCGACTCGATCAACAGGCTGGGCTAGTTCATATGCTTTGTATTCGCATCCGTCGTTAAGACATGGTTCGACTCGATTCAGTCCTTGACCATCACACGTGTTCGAATCCATCAGGTTTCACCTACTTCGAATCCACGGAGTCAATTTGCTTCGAATCCGTCAAAACAAAGTACCTCGAACCCACCAAGAGTAAGCCATAGTTCGAAATCATCCTCATGTGCCTTGGTTCGAATCCATAGAAGCCTTTCTTGCTTCAGGTCCATTAAGGGAACGCACTTCGAATCCATGAAGTGGAAGGAGCTTTGATTCCATCCTATAATTGTCTTCAAACCCATTACCTCAAATCCATTGAGCATTCCCATCTTCGAATCCATGAGAAGTACCTTAGCTTCGACTCCATTGCCTTCGAATCCCCATGATGAGACAACTCTGAATCGATCCACAGTAGCACATATAGATCGATTCGAACAAGAACCAGTTCCCTCGATTCGAAGGAAGCAAACCTTCGAATCCAACATCTCGAGTCCACCAGGTCAACTAGGATCACGGAGTTGACCCAGTCAACATGGAGTGAAAAGCGGATCGATACGAAGAAAGCGCGCCACATCAACAATGCCATCGCGAAGCCATCGATTCGACCCTATCGATTCGAAGGGGATCGATTCGAACCAAGCTGATCAACCGGAAATGCAATCTTGAATCGATCATAACTCGAGATCTACAAGTCCAAATGCTATGAAATTTTCACAGTATCTTAAGCACATGTTGAAGAATGTTCACACCAAATTTCAGCCCGATTGGACAAATTCTTGATCGATTCGAATGGACTTCGAATCGATCCCAAAGTGGGCCCGGATCTCCAGAAAGCGGGCATGTGGGCCCCCTCACGTGCCAGAACTGGTCTCCCTTCAGTTTAGGTGAAATATCAGCCTCCTACACCTATAAATAGAGCCCCTGGTCATTCAGAAAGCGGGTCGGACAATTCTAAGAGTTAAAGAGCGCCCAGACTCTGCCAGATTTACTCAGAATCACCACGGTCGTCTTAGATTCAAACTTAGCTCGTAATACCAGTTGAACTACGTTATAAGAAATTGTAATCTTCAAGTATCGAGCAATAAAATCATCAAACTTCATAGTGGACGTAGGCAAAAACGCCGAACCACTCTAAATCGCTTGTCTTTGCACTTTACATTTCTGCTATTTGGAGTTTTTGTTAGATAATCCGCAGTTTTAATTTTCATTCTTCACGCTTATCTCTTCAAAGACTTCTGAAGAGTGTTGTGCCCATTTTTGGTACAAACACTTTGGTGCTTTCACTGAGAAAACCAGTTTTTCTCCTGCTCTTTGGATCTACCATCGATACCGGATTGCATAAATCCAAGGGGAAGATCCATATCTCTACTCCAGAATCCTTCCACTCTACTCAGATTTGTATAAAATCTTGGGAAGGAACTCACTACTCGAGATGGTTAGCACAAGAACTACTTCTACAGCTGCTAATCAAGAAGGTCGGGATGGACAAAATCCCACACAGCAGTTACAGTCCAATCAAGATAACACTGCTCACTCTGATCCGTCTGGGCCAGTAACCAGACAAGAGTTCCAGGCATTACTCCAGGAACTGACTCAAAGCCGGCAACAGTTGGCCGAACAGTTGCGTGCCAACATTGAATTGACCAACCAACTAAACCGCCAGAGCCACAGAAGGTCCAGGAGGGACGATGTTTCCCGCGCATCTACTAGAAGTTCCGCTTCGTCTGATTATCACCACAGGTCTACCCGTCCCCGGTTAGAAGAGAGCTATGCACAGACTACTGGATATCGACCTGCTTTGACCGTTGGATAATTAAGGACGGGGCCGTCGACCAGCTTCCAAACAGGACCCTCGACACGAGGAGGCACTGCTCCACAAAATACCACGGACAACCGCACTGCAACTGCCGCGGTAGAAATGAGGGCTGATACCCGGAATCTGTCAGAGCCAAACAATCAACAGCGTGGACATACTCCTGAACCATACGTCCCAGAAGATACCGAGCCAAGGAGGCAAAATACGGACCGTCGACAGCGCCCGGTTCAAACTCGCGCTGTGGAACCCGACCACACCTTAGCTCAGCATGCCCAGAATGTACCAGTGTCAGACATCTCGACTATAATACGTCAGATGATACGCGAGAGTCAAGGGCTCACTGATGATGATTGGGGAATCTCCCGTAGTCATACCCCATTTACAGACGAGATACTATACGCTGAACCCCCTCGGCGATTCAGAATGCCAACTCTCCCTATGTACGAAGGAAATTCCGATCCCAATCAACACATTTTGAAATATGAATGGTCAATGAGTGCTGCGAGAGCTGACGATGCAGTGAAGTGTCGAAGTTTCCCCATCTCTCTGGGGGGAATCGCAACAATGTGGTTTACAACGTTGCCACCTAGATCTATATCCTCATTCGATCAACTGGCTAAAAGGTTTGTAGAGCAATTTCGTATGCATGTTGCTAGACCGAAAGACGTTAACACTTTGTCTAGTGTTACCCAAGCGCATGGAGAAACACTCAGACGTTATTTAGAAAGGTTCCACGCAGCATGTGCAGAGATTAGTAATCCCAACGATAACTCAATCTTGATGGCCTTGACCAAGGGAATTGATCCCGATTCTGAGTTTGGGAACTGGCTGGCTGGAAAGCCACCCACATCGTTGGACCGTTTCTACTCCAAAGCCGCTCAGTTCTTACGGCAAGAGGACGCGAAACAGTCTAGGAAGCAGGACGATGCGAGGCCCAGTATTGAGGGAATATAGAGTAATGTAGCGGTTAAACAGTCCGGTGAGAATTCCGGAAAAGTTCAACTGAATATACAGAACAAGCAGACCCAGCCGCGAGGCAACAGTGTTCAGGACAGGAAAAGAGACCAGAATCGAGCCTTACAACGTAGGACTCCAATGTTTGATAATTACACGCCATTGAATACATCGCTGGAAAACGTGTATTTGCAAACTTACAACACTGTGCAATATAATAAATTTGCTCCGAAGCAATCGTCGGAGAGGTAGATTCAAACAGGGAAGTTCTGTAGATTTCACGAGAGTTATGGCCACAATACCAATGAGTGTCGACATTTGCAGGACCTCATCGAAAAGCTGATCAGGGAGAGAAAGTTAGACCTGTTCGTACGGGCGCCGCAGTCTGGTGGAGCGGGCCCTTCAAATCAGAATCGTGCACAAAATCGAGAAGGACAGGAGGAACCCGCTCGTATGGGCGGAAGACTAGTTATCAACACGATAAGTGGTGGTCCCCACCCAGCAGACAGAAGCTGGGGGGAAATGGAGTCGTATGCTAGTTCGATCAGGCATGCGGACTTCGAATGTTGCAGTAATTATGAGGATGGAACTCCGGCTAAACAACAAAAAATAATGTCTGATGATATCGTATTCAGGAGCCGAGACGCTGATAAAGTCGAAGCCCCTACAATCGACCCACTAGTCATATCTTCCTAGGTAGGTCCTGCTTGGATGAAAAGGATCCTGGTTGATAGTGGGAGCTCTGTGAATATCTTGCTTAAACGAGCTTACGATTTAATGAGGATGGAAGCAAAAGATTTAAAGCCCTGCCAATCCCGAATCCACGGTTTCAATGGGAGTGCTACGATACCCATTGGAGTAACAGAACTACAGGTGGAATTGGGAGTAGGGGAACGCCGGAGAGTTCGAATGTTGCAGTTTGTCGTTTTAGATATTGATTCACCTTACAACGCGTTCTTGGGTCGTCCAGCCCTTGCTGAGTTCAGGGCTGTCATTGCCCCATGGTGTCTAACTCTGAAGTTCCCTACTGATCATGGAATCGGAGTCGTTCAAGGAGACCAGGCAGCAGGAAGAGCCTGTTATGTTGCTGAACTACGCGGGGCGCAGAGAAAAGAGAAAGGAAAGGGCGTAGAGGAATCTCTCTGCGTCCGTTTCGCTGATGATTGACAATTAGTGCCTAGGCCCCGACCCGGGCACCACGACCAATTCCTTAAAGATCTTGACCCTAGAGACAACGAAGATAAAAACGAATCTAAAGAGAATCAAGCTTCCCCAGCCGAACTGACTATGGATGTCCCAGTCTGTAAAGATGACAATTCAAAAGTACTAAAGGTTGGATCTCAACTGGGAAAACAGACACAACAGGAATTGGTTGAGTTCCTCTGAGCGAATCTCGACGTTTTCGCCTGGACACACTCTGACATGTGCGGAATTTCACCAGACATCACGAGTCACTCCCTGAATATTGATCCGCGACATGTTCCAGTCAAGCAGAAAAGGCGTGGTATGGATCCGGAGAGATCTGCTGCCCTTAAAGAAGAAGTTGATAAGTTGCAATCGAATGGATTCATCCGAGATGCTTTGTATCCAGAATGGGTGTCAAATCCCGTACTGGTTCGAAAACCAAATGGAAAATGGAGAACTTGCGTCGACTATTCTGACTTAAACAAGGCTTGTCCCAAAGATAGTTTTCCACTTCCTCGAATTGACCAGCTCGTAGATTCGACAGCTGGGCATGAATTACTATCTTTTATGGATGCTTATTCTGGCTACAACCAAATACCCATGCATTTGCCTGACCAAGAGCATACCAGCTTCGTAACCGATCTGGGACTCTACTGTTACAAAGTCATGCCATTTGGTCTAAAGAACGTCGGAGCAACATACCAACGCTTGGTCAACCGGATGTTCACCGATCAGATCGGGAAGACCATGGAGGTTTACATCGATGACATGCTGGTGAAGTCTCGATTCTCCACAGATCACGTCAGAGATTTAAATTCAATGTTCAGCATTCTTCGAAAATATGGAATGAAGCTCAACCCATTAAAGTGTCATTTTGGTGTCGCCTCTGGAAAGTTCCTTGGGTTTATCGTTAATGCTCGAGGGATAGAAGCAAATCCTGAAAAGATCTGGGCAATAAGGAACCTGCAGACCCGAAGAACCATAAAACAAGTCCAGAGCCTCAACGGGAAGGTAGCAGCATTAAGCAGGTTCATCTCGAAGTCAACCGATAAATGCATTCCTTTATTTGATCTAATCCGAAAGGGAAAGCGAAACTTTGAATGGACCGCGGAGTGTGAAGGCGCGTTCCGATCGCTGGTTCAACATCTTTCCACACCACCAATCTTGTCAAAACCAGTTGACCACGAGAAATTGTACCTCTACCTGGCGGTATCAGAGCATGCGATCAGTGCTGCTTTAGTTCGAGAGGAAGACAGAGTGCAGAAACCGGTCTACTATGTTAATAAACGGCTAATAGGAGCTGAAAGAAATTACCCAAGGCTAGAGAAACAGGCTTATTGCTTGGTCATTGCCTCAAGGAAGCTCCGCCCTTATTTCCAAGCTCACCCCCTTACTGTGTATACCGATCAGCCGTTACGACATGTCCTCACGCGGCCCGAGACGTCTGGTAGGTTACTCAAATGGAACATTGAATTAAGCCAATTTGATATCACTTATGCTCCGTAGAGAGCCATTCAAGGACAAGTCCTGGCATATTTCATAGCTGAATTTACCGTTTCAGAGGACTTGCCCGAAACCAGTAAATCCCCCGAATACATCTGGAAGTTGCATACTGACGGTGCATCAAACGACCGGTGTTCGGGCGCTGGTGTTGTACTCGAGACGCCCGAAGGCCGCTCTATATGTTACGCTTTGAAGTTCGATTTTCATGCAACTAATAACGAAGCAGAATATGAAGCCCTCTTAACCGGCCTAAAACTTGCCAGAGACTTGAGGGTTATCGCTGTGGAAATTTATTGTGATTCACAGTTAGTGGTATGTCAAGTACGGGGAGAATATCAAGCGAGAGATCGAAGACTGGCTGCTTACTTGGATCAAGTTCAGAAGGTACTGGATCAGTTTGATTATTATGCCATTTATTATATACCACGAGAACGCAATCAAAAAGCCGATTCATTGGCAAAGTTAGCCAGCACAGGTGAAACACAGCAAGTGGGACTTGTCCCCGTCGAAACTTTATCCTTCCCAAGCATCGACCAAATAGAGACGAGTTTTGTGTTTGAAACCGCTCCCGACAAAGAATCGTGGATGACTCCATATCGAAACTACATCGAGAATGCGGCATTGCTTGAGCACAGAAACGAGAAGAGACAAATTCTACGAAAAGCTTCACGGTTCGTCATTCAAAACGGAGTCATGTATAGAAGGGGTTATTCTGTTCCTCTCCTCCGGTGTATCGCGCACGATGAAATTAATCGAGTGTTACATGACGTGCACGAAGGAGAGTGTGGCGATCACATCGGTGGACAAGCTCTCGCCAAGAAAATACTCCGATAAGGATACTACTGGCCGACAGTAAACCGAGATGCAGCAAATTATGCCAGAAGGTGCGATAGATGCCAGAAACACGCCCGAATTCCGAGAGCCCCACCTACCGAGATAACTCAAATGGTCAGTCCTTGGTCATTCGCGATGTGGGGCATCGATATCATCGGAGCTCTACCTCTGGCAAGAGGTGGTGCAAAGTACGCCATCGTCGCCGTCGACTACTTTACAAAATGGGCTGAAGCCGAAGCTCTCGCAACGATTACGACAAAGAAAGTAATAAATTTCATAGTTCGCAATATCATCTGTCGATTTGGACTCCCGCACACCATCATCACCGATAATGGAGCCCAATTCGAAAGTGCAGAGTTCAAGAATTTCTATCAACGGTTTCATATTCATAAAAAATTCTCGGCAGTTGCACATCCTCAGGCAAACAGACAGGTTGAAGCTGTCAATAA
The DNA here is from genome assembly GCA_030737815.1 of Allium fistulosum. Lineage (NCBI taxonomy): Eukaryota > Viridiplantae > Streptophyta > Magnoliopsida > Asparagales > Amaryllidaceae > Allium > Allium fistulosum. The sequence continues at coordinate 871,046,790 of CM060903.1, read as the reverse complement.
AGTCATAAAATCCATTCTGAAAAAGCAATTGGAAAAGGCTGGGGGCAAATGGGTTGATGAACTCCCTATGGCATTATGGGCTTATCGAATGAATCACAAGACCGCGACCGAACACACCCCGTTTTCCTTATCTTACGGCTCAGAAGCCGTTATTCCAGTCGAGATAGAAGTTTTTTCTCATCGCGTGACTTATTACGATCCGAAAACAAACGCTATATTGCTTGCTGAATCTTTGGATCTACTAGATGAGAAGGGGGAAGAGGCCGATTTGAGAGCGGCCGCACATCGGGGTCGAGTCGCCCGGCTGTACAATGCCAAATTTCGACCTTGAACTTTTGAACTCGGCGATCTCGTTCTCAAGAGAATCTATCCGGTTCCTTCACACATGAAACCAAATTGGGAAGGACCATACGCGATTACGCAACGACTCGGAGATGGCACATTCAAACTATCGACCGTTGACGGTCTTGATTTGCCAAGAGCCTAGAACAGCGAGAGTCTCCATCGCTATTACACTTAATAGGCTCTATTTATTTCATTATATTTTCTATTTAGCAAATTGCTTTCGCATTTCGAAGTTAGAATTTGTAATAAGGCAACTGACTTTGCCATATTTTCTTATTTCAGCAATAAAATGCCATCTCTTCAAGCCAGAGCTGTGATTCATTAAATACAATGTATAACATCACGAAGCACGAAGAGCTAAAATTCCATCACGCAATGGGATTTATTCAAGAAAGGAGTGGCTGTGATACGACCGACCACTCGCTAAGTGAAGCCCGAGCTCGGGGGCAAGCCATCACATAAAAGCTAAAATTGGGTTGATACACGACGGTCCTTCACTAACTCTGTACTCCCAGAGTGCGAGGCAGAGTATAAACATTCCTTAACTCCGTACTCCCAGAGTGCAAGGCGGAGTATAAACATTCCTTAACTCCGTACTCCCAGAGTGCGAGGCGGAGTATAAACATTCCTTAACTCCGTACTCCCAGAGTGCGAGGCGGAGTATAAACATCCCTTAACTCCGTACTCCTAGAGTGCGAGACGGAGTATAAACATCCCTTAACTCCGTACTCCCAGAGTGCGAGGCGGAGTATAAACATTCCTTAACTCCGTACTCCCAGAGTGCGAGGCGGAGTATAAACATTCCTTAACTCCGTACTCCCAGAGTGCGAGACGGAGTATAAACATTCCTTAACTCCGTACTCCCAGAGTGCGAGGCGGAGTATAAACATCCCTCAACTCCGTACTCCCAGAGCGCGAGACGGAGTATAAACATTCCTCAACTCCGTACTCCCAGAGCGCGAGGCGGAGTATAAACATTCCTCAACTCCGTACTCCCAGAGCGCGAGGCGGAGTATAAACATTCCTCAACTCCGTACTCCCAGAGCGCGAGACGGAGTATAAACATTCCTCAACTCCGTACTCCCAGAGCGCGAGACGGAGTATAAACATTCCTCAACTCCGTACTCCCAGAGCGCGAGACGGAGTATAAACATTCCTCAACTCCGTACTCCCAGAGCGCGAGACGGAGTATAAACATTCCTCAACTCCGTACTCCCAGAGCGCGAGACGGAGTATAAACATTCCTCAACTCCGTACTCCCAGAGCGCGAGACGGAGTATAAACATTCCTTAACTCCGTACTCCCAGAGTGCAAGACGGAGTATAAACATACATCAATTCCATACTCATCCCCAAGACTGGGGGCAGGACCAAAGCAAAGCACGCCGGTTGAACGTTTATCTAAGAGAAGATTGCAACAAGATGAATAGAAGACGACCGTCAAGCAATCAACCAAACGGATATATACAACATGAAAGACCGCAGTTTTTTCAAAGCACGTCATGTTTACACAGGACGTACTTTGGGGGGCAAATGTTATCCCGCCTTTTGGCAAGGTCGTGACACCAAGAGCTTGATTAGAATTCAGCGACAGTTCGTCTTGGAGGTCGATTACACAAAGGCTTGCTATGGATATCATTGAATTTTGTCCAAGTCCGGATCGAGCCATAATTAACAGGACATAACAATTGAAGCCAGGGAAGCCAAGGTTCCAAGTTTCAAGACGATCCGAGTACGTATACTCAAATTATGATCCACGCAATTTAGAAGAGAAGCAATGATTCGAATCCATCTATTCGAATCCATCAGGATCGACTCGATCAACAGGCTGGGCTAGTTCATATGCTTTGTATTCGCATCCGTCGTTAAGACATGGTTCGACTCGATTCAGTCCTTGACCATCACACGTGTTCGAATCCATCAGGTTTCACCTACTTCGAATCCACGGAGTCAATTTGCTTTGAATCCGTCAAAACAAAGTACCTCGAACCCACCAAGAGTAAGCCATAGTTCGAAATCATCCTCATGTGCCTTGGTTCGAATCCATAGAAGCCTTTCTTGCTTCAGGTCCATTAAGGGAACGCACTTCGAATCCATGAAGTGGAAGGAGCTTCGATTCCATCCTATAATTGTCTTCAAACCCATTACCTCAAATCCATTGAGCATTCCCATCTTCGAATCCATGAGAAGTACCTTAGCTTCGACTCCATTGCCTTCGAATCCCCATGATGAGACAACTCCGAATCGATCCACAGTAGCACATATAGATCGATTCGAACAAGCACCGGTTCCCTCGATTCGAAGGAAGCAAACCTTCGAATCCAACATCTCGAGTCCACCGGGTCAACTAGGATCACGGAGTTGACCCAGTCAACACGGAGTGAAAAGCGGATCGATACGAAGAAAGCGCGCCACGTCAACAATGCCATCGCGAAGCCATCGATTCGACCCTATCGATTCGAAGGGGATCGATTCGAACCAAGCTGATCAACCGGAAATGCAATCTTGAATCGATCATAACTCGAGATCTACAAGTCCAAATGCTATGAAATTTTCACAGTAGCTTAAGCACATGTTGAAGAATGTTCACACCAAATTTCAGCCCGATTGGACAAATTCTTGATCGATTCGAATGGACATCGAATCGATCCCAAAGTGGGCCCGGATCTCCAGAAAGCGGGCATGTGGGCCCCCTCACGTGCCAGAACTGGTCTCCCTTCAGTTTAGGCGAAATATCAGCCTCCTACACCTATAAATAGAGCCCCTGGTCATTCAAAAAGCGGGTCGGACAATTCTAAGAGTTAAAGAGCGCCCAGACTCTGCCAGATTTACTCAGAATCACCACGGTCGTCTTAGATTCAAACTTAGCTCGTAATACCAGTTGAACTACGTTATAAGAAATTGTAATCTTCAAGTATCGAGCAATAAAATCATCAAACTTCATAGTGGACGTAGGCAAAAACGCCGAACCACTCTAAATCGCTTGTCTTTGCACTTTACATTTCTGCTATTTGGAGTTTTTGTTAGATAATCCACAGTTTTAATTTCATTCTTCACGCTTATCTCTTCAAAGACTTCTGAAGAGTGTTGTGCCCATTTTTGGTACAAACAGGAAGCTCCGTCCGTGTGTCGTTTGCAAGTTTGGTTGAACCTCGTGTTCGTTTCGATGAGTAGAGCTTACCTAAAAAACCCAAGTTTTAAACTTTACTATTGGTTGTAATAATATTAGTTAAATATTTGTGTTGTTAAGTATTTGCAATGATTATTGGTTGTGTTGATTCCCACATGAAAGCGGATAGCACATAACATGTTTGCATGGGACTTGAAATTAAGTCGAAGTGCTTTCGTAGCAAATAGACCATTGCGAAACACTTTGAAAAACATATATATGTTGGTAATTTAAAGGGGACTTTTATAGACCCTAACATGTAACACCCTATATATTTTATACTTTATTTAAGACATTTAATTAGTTAAATTAAATTAAATGAAGTAAAGAGTTAGAGGTAGTAGTGCCATAATGAAGGGGCAACTAAAATGAAATAACACTATGTAATGTGTTAGGAAATGAAAAGGGTATTTTGGAAAATGGCAACACCTTATACCCTAAACCCTTGTGAGAATCACGTTCACTATTCTCATTTCATAAAAACGAAAAATTGCTAAGGCCGGCCAACATTTCCAATCTCAAGAAGAAGAAAGCTAAGATTCAAGAGGAAAGAAGAAATCAACTAATTCAACACTCTAAAATCTCATCAATAATCTCTAAAAGCCAAGGTGAATAATTACTACATCCCTAATATTTCTAGTTTTTGGTTTTTTTAGATCCGAAATGATTTTGCTATAATATTGCCTTGTTCGATGTTTTAAGATATATATATGTTTGTTGTTGATGGAATTATAAATGTTTATTCATGTTTTATGATAATGTTTAGCATGAAAACCCTATTTAATGACATTCGAATACTTTGGAAATTTAAATATAGGTCGGGAATAATATTTTAGAGATTGGGTTTGATTTTCATAATTTTCCGATTTAATATGGATTTTATATGAATTTTTGAGTGAAGAAAATTGTTTATTGGGTTTTAAATTATTTTTGGCTAAAATAATAATTATTTGGTTTGAGATTTTAATATGTTAGGCAATATATTAAAATATATTTTCTGGAATTTTTCTAGAATTTTCCTAAGTCATTTGAGGGATATATAAAATTATTTAAGGTATGGGACTTAAATGTTTTATATATTTACAAAGGAGAAGGGGAATTTTGCAATTAAAATATTTTATAAATCCTGGTAATTGCGGGAGCAAAATTCTGAAAAGTATTTTATTGACCAATGAGAATTTGACAAACAAAGGCAGGTTAGTTGAAAAGTTTCCTTTTTAAGTTTAAAGACACAATTCACACTTTTTCCATGTTTCAATCCATACGGCTAAACACCTTCCGCCCCAAACCTTTCGTCCTAGTCGAAGGGTTAGCTTTCGATAAAGTCGAAGTCCAATGCATACGGTATCAAGAAATTGGTAAGTTATGAATTGAATATAAACCGAAAGGTTTAAGCCGAAAGGTTGATGGCCGAAAGGGTTGGAATATAATTATTTTATAAGTCAAAAGCTTTTGCCTGCATTGCTTTCGAACTCGAACTTTCGGCTTGTTCACATCCGACCAGGTCAAGTTATTTAAAGAAAGACTTTAAAACCTTCTGATGTGTCGAAAGGTTGTAGTTGCTACCGCCATTACTTTGTTTTGAAACCTTCTGGCGTCGCCGAAGGGTTTCCATTGCTTTATAAAGGTTTTACTTTGAACCTTCTGACCCAGTCGAAAGGTTCGGCTGTTTTTAAAGTTAGCCGTTTCTCTAAGGCTTTCAGAGGGAAGCATTCGACTTAGGTGGTTACTCTTGTTTTGTGAAATATAACCAAAGGCTTCCGAAAGGTTGTTTGGATATCCTCGAAAGGTTATATGAATATTTTCGAAAGGTTGCTTTAATAAAGACGAAAGGTTTTAAACGGTTAGTTTCCAGATTGTTTTGAAGTTGAACCCAATCTACCTTAGAAAGGTTATGTTTCAAAGAGTTTAAGCATTCGAAGGGTTTATTCCTGGATCTGTTTTGAAAGGTTTATTAAAGGTTTTCTAAAGGTTTTAGGTTTTCCGAAGGTTTTTCTAAGGAAATGACTTAAAGTGATTTTAAAGAAGGATGTCTAAAGCTTATAACTCCCAAAAGGTTTGTTTTGAATGAATTCGAAAGGTTTAAGAGATGTTTTTCGAAAGGTTTAAACATTGAAATTGAATGAGATAATTTCAAAGTATGGAAAGAGGTTCTTTCAAATGGTAAAGTGTTTTCATCAGCCAAGTTTTAAATAAAGAATATATATCTAACATGGTAATATGATTTGAGTATAAAGACTTTTTTTCCTTATTCGAAGTTTGATTTAAAGGTTTAAATCCTTTTGAAATTGTTTCAAGGAAAATTATGGGAGAGGATCCTTAAGCATGAATGACACGGATATTAGAAAACCAGATGGGACTTGTATGGGGTCGCACCCTGTACATTAGCTTGTAGCCCCAGCTAATTGTTGTCCAAAATTCCAGTGTGTAGGGCTTGGTCACAGGTAGACTAAAATTATGATTACACACCAAAAGGAACATATGCTGTATATAGATAGGTTATTGGTAAGCCCAGAAAACCACTAGGCTCGGGAGAATCTGAGAGATGATTAAGTTAGGGACAAACCGTCCAGAAGGAAGAGATCTGACAGATAGTTTAGGACAGACCGTCCTGATGGGAGATGTTAAATAGATAAATAAGGATAGACAATCCTAAATATAAAAATCTAACAGATGTTAGGTAAATTTTGATTATGATTATGTTACCTGGTAGGCCCGAGTCAGCCAAAGGTTAAACATTATTTGTGTTTGAACCGATAGTTCACTATTACTTGATATTTATGTTTGTTTACATAATGTATGTTTTGTGAGATTAACCATTGTGAATGCAGGTGCATAATATATGGTTATATGAAAAGACTTGCAAAGATATATTTTAAAAGATGTTAGTGAGGGGAAACCCATTCCGTTATGTCGCGTGGTCTCACTTAACATAATTAAACCGGGATGTGTAGTATTATTCACACCAAGCTTTATGTCTGACTCGAAGTTTATGTTTCCCCCCTAAACTCTCGGGTACTTAAAACTAATTTGAGTAGATTGAGAGTGTTTGTACCAAAATTGGGCACAACACTCTTCGGAAGGGTTTGAAGAAATAAAATGAAGAAGTTAAATGGAAAAAGAGGATTATCTAACAAACACTTCAAAAACAAACAAGAAAGTACACAGAAACACAGGGATTTAGAGTGGTTCGGCGTGTTGCCTACGTCCACTATGAAATGATTGACTTTTATTAACTTTTCACTGCTGGTTACAACGGATTACAACAGTAAATCTTGAATACAACAGTGAAATTCGAATACAATGGTGAATTCGGCAGAGTCTGGACGTCAAAGAGCCAAAAGATCCCTTTTCTGTAAGCTCTGGGATGCTATTTATAGGCGTAGGCTGCAAACATCTTGCTCAGATCTTGGGAGACCTCTTCTGGAATGTGATTGGGCCCACACGATTGATCCCACGTGATTTGCACGCGATCTGGGATCGATACGAACGAGATTCGTATAGATCGAAAATTTATCCAATTGGGTCGGAATCGATTGTGAGTGTTGCTGAGGATGTACGCAAGCTTTTCAGAAAATTTCGTAGCATTTGGTCTTGTAGATTGCGAGTTATGATCGATGCAAACTTGTGTTTTTTTCTTTGCTGCGTCGTTCGCATCAATACCTTCGTATCGATTAATTCGTATCGCTCTGTGGGCACGTGCTTGCAAGTTGACATAGTGCTAACTCCTCGGATCGATCCACTTTTTATGCTGAGTTGACTGCTTCCCTCTTCGTATCCATTGAGTGCTATGTCCTTCGAATCGATGCCGGCACGTATCCTTCGTATCGATCGACTGAGGATTTCTTCGTATCGATACTTGCAGGTCATTTCGTATCGATGATGTGTTGCTACTTCGCATCGATTGTTTTGTACCGATTGTTTTTAGTGGCATGCTTCGTATCGATCAATGGACGATCGATACGAACTGAGTTGTTGGAGGGACCGGTATGAATCTCGTATGAACGAGATCGATGCGAAGTGTTGTTTGTTGATGGATACGAAATGGAGCAATTATGATCGATACGAAACGACAACTCTCCATGGACACGAAGTAGTATGGCTTTGATGGATACGAAGTTAGGCGTATGCGATGGATATGAATAGAAGGACACTCGATGGATACGAACAGAAGGATACGAACGAATTGATTCCCTTGGTTTACATCGATCATATCTTGAGCATACAAACTCGGATTGACTTGAAATTTGGAACGTTGTCTTTCGTTGCTTTGCTTGTCTTGCCATACCAATTGTATCTTGAACCGGACTCGGACAAAATTTATTGACATCCATAGTGAGCCTGCGTATAACCGATCTTCGGGACGGACTGTCCTTGGTTTCCAGTTAAGTTCTTGGTGTCACGGCCTTGCCAAAAGGCGGGATAACATTTGCCCCCTAAAGTACGTCTTGTGAGAACATGACGTGCTTTGAAAAGTTGTCATCTTTATTCTGAAAAGTTCTATCTGACTTGTTGAACGATTGTTATCTCTTTTTCGGAAAATATAACCTTTGACTGATCTTCAGGAACATGAATTTTTGACTGCCAATTGTTGTACTGTGCACTGTTGTAACCGAATGTTGTATGATAGTGATTAGTTGATGTAGTTGTCACCAAAAGAGTATTCAATTCGAGGGATACAAATAGAGCAGCTGATTCTCTGAGTATTATTCGTATCGATGGGTACAAGTCATAAGATCTTCGAATGGAGGGATACGAAATTGGCATTTCGTATCGATGGGGTTGAGCAGTTCTAACAATTTCCCGCCTTTCATTTCGTATCGATGTGAATTGCATTTGCTTCGTCTTGGTCGCATGATGGATACGAATGGCGGCTTCGACTTGGTCGTACGATGGATACGAGTTACTCTCCGTATCGATTTCCTTAGTGACTGTCGCGACCGGTAACGATGACTGGGAGACGAACAGTCTTTCTTAGGTATATAAAGGCTTGGTACTTAGCCATTTTCCCACTTTCTCATTTTCTTGCCCCCCCGCTTCGTTCCTATCTTCGTATCGCTTAGTTGCTTGGGAAAAGAGATCTCTTGCCTTCGAATCCAATCAACCCCTTAATTTCGCGAATCATTCGCTCGAACTAGGTAACTAATCGATAAAAATCAAACATAGAATGATGAGACTTGAATTTTCATGCCATTTTATATGCATTTGCGAATGATTATGGTAAGGTTGATGCCGCGGATGGTCGGAGTGAGGTTGAGGATCGAAGAGCCGGTTCCTTCGAAGCTTTTGGAGAAGATGGAGTTTAGGATATGAAGGAATTGTGGGGGAATGGCTTGGCCTTCACTTTGTGTCGATGGAGGAGGAAGGATGGATGGTATCAACCCGGAGTAGGAGTGTTCGAATCGATCGGGGATATGAGATTTCGTAACGAAGTAGTGGAGATCTTCGTACCGATCGATGATAAGGCTTCGCATCGATTCGAGGTGATCGATACGAATGCTTGGACTTACTGATCGATACGAAGGTGTTGTACTTGATCGATACGAATTGCTTGTCAGGAGATTGATACGAACGTTTCTTTGATGGATACGAAAAGCCCACTTGACTGATACGAATTAGAGCCTTGGCAATCAATACAAGTTGACTCGAAGCCCCTTGTACATTTGAACACATGACTCCAATGAGCTTCCGCCTTGCATAATTTGACTTAACCATTCCACTGCATATTTGACTGCCTTTCGAAGCTCGTCGATGGAAACGTAACTTAACAAAATTTTAACGAACTTTAACTCGTATCGGTCTTTACAGCCCGAATGGCACGGCTGTGACGGTCAGCGATGACGGTCACTCTGGTTGAAATTCGAAGTCTTGTCATTTTAACATCTTTTAATTCTGTAGAATCTCTCAAGTATTATGTAGCACTGCACTACACAACACATTCACACATTTCACACCGAGGAACACACAGGCTTATTATCATCTAATGATGGTTTTTAATAAGTTGATTAGCTATGGAATCCACAAGTTCACAACAGCAGGAGCTTCAGAGTCCGTCTCCTTTTGTCCTAGAGATACCGGCCATCGCGGCCGAAGTTATAGACCCAGCTCCGGATGAGCTTCCAAGAGCAACTTTTATTGCAAACCCACAAGATTTTGTACCGTCCAACATCTCCGAAGACATGTTGGGACGTATATGCCTAAGGCACGGTTTGTCATTGGACGATGTTCTATTACCAGGACCGAACGATAGACCGCACGCTCCCCCGGAAGGGTTTACTGCCTTCAATCGCCATGCCTGTATAGCAGGAACACTTCCTCCATTTAATCAGTACATTAGAGAAGTGCTGTCTTTTCTTGGAATCGCCCTCATCACAGTTACATCCGAATGGATACGCTCTGCTCAACAGTTTGTTCATTGTATTTATGGAGCATCTTTTCCGACCACTAATCCCGATCGAGATTAGATATTTATTTAATGTCAAGAGCCGGGGAGATAGTCCCTCGTTCACTTTTCTAGAGGCAGTCAAAAATTGTCAAGTTGTGACCGGCTCTTGGACCAAACTGAGTTATTTTAAAACTGAATGGTTCTATGTCCGATACCCTCCAGGATATGCTAGCCAATGGTTAGCCAGACGTAAGCGCTTCGTCTTTTTTGTTAGTCGACAAAATAATTGCAACTAGTATTGGGCCTAATACTCTCTTTCTTTTGCAGCCACAATTCCACGACCTGAGGGTGTGCATTTTAAAGAAATTGTGCAGGTCCTTCAAGAAGTGCCAAGAGAAATGAGAGACATAGACTCGGTGCTAACAGACCGAAACTTGAGAACCGTTGGCTTATTGAGCGAAACCAGAGCATAAGGCTCGAAGGAACGCTAAGAGTGGCCACGACGAAGCGGGTAAAACACAAAGCGCCCGGGGTCATAATTGCTGAGGGAGATGATGAAGAGAGAACGCCCCCGGATGATGAACTTGTTGCTGGGTCTTCTGCCGGATTTCAAGCGACAGAAGGAAGGAGAAAAGGCAAGGCTGCTGCTCAGAAACGCCCTAAGTCTTCGAGGTGGAAATCAGTTGTGGTTTCTTTGCCGGCCTCCGATATTAGAATCTTAGAGGCTCCTCCCTCACCAACAGAGAGTCCTTTTGAAGGGCTTGCCGATATTCTGATTTCGGACTTTGTGTCACTTCCACATGATACTGGATTGGAGGAGCTTCAAAATGCTCTAGATTTAAGTGAGTCTCTACCCATCAGTGCGACCGACATTACCGATTGGTCGAGGGGTTGCACACACATAAACACTTCACAACACCACATAGTTTCCAGCCTTACATTGCCTGTTTCAAAAACTCACTAACTCCATTTTTCTTTTACTTTACAGATACGATGAACAGGCGAGATTCTATGCTCAGCAGTCTTCGTTCAGCACGCCAATATTCAGGCTCGTATTATGAGTCCCGTCGGTGGGAGGATGACAGAAACCGCGATCGCGATTATTTTAGTCAAGAACGCTACGAGAGGGATAGAGAACAGAAATATCGATCCCGATCGCATTCTCCACCCCCTCGACTCCCCACACAACTTTCAGGCTAGGGAAAACAGCCGGTAGAGCCCCCTCGTCACAAACCATCTTCGCAAACTTCTCGGCCTGAGTGGCAACGCCATAGAACTGAGGTTGAGACTCCAGTCGTCACTGAACAAGCTACCCCTGAGCCCACTGGGGAAGGGGCCATTAGAATTGCTCAGCTAAAGAAAGATTTTCCAAATATATGCTTTGACGGCTACATTTTCCCTCCTCACTTAAAGAGAATTCCCTCAGAGGCGGAGAACACAATGCATGATTACATTCACGACATCTATTCCCAGTACAAAGAGTGGGCGAAGGCTGCAGAGAAAGCATCGAAGGTGGCCTTCGAGTGGGCTAAAATAATCGAAAAGTTAGAATCTGATCTCGCCCAGAAGGACCGTATCGTCCAAGTGCTTAATGATGAAGTCGAGTCCTCTCGGAAATCAAAGATAGAGGCCACCAAAAAGGCCGATGAGGCGAACTTGGCCATGGAGAGGATGAGGCAGACACACTTTGCCTTGGTGGAGCAGATGGGCCACCGAAACACCACTGTCACAGCTGAACGGGACGCTGCTCTGAAAGAACTTGCTGAGCTTAAAGCTAAATTTTCCGAAATCATCAAAAAAAGGATGATGCAAACAAAGCCTCCCAAGAAGCATGTGAACATGCCGTTGTGTTTCGGGGCGAATGGGATGCGACAACGGCTATGGTCCAAGTGGTGGAGACTGAGGTCGAGGAGAAAGTTCGAACGGCGGAGTCTAGGCTAGAAGCTGGTATTGAAGATCTCCTTATTGTTTATAACGCTAACGTCTTGAAGCATAGAAATCTAGCCTGGCTTGATAATTATCTGATGCATCTACACAACGCCTGGGGCCTATTAGTAGAGGATGAAAAGGCCACCCACCAAACCAAATTGATTGATGAGTTTGAGCTCGAAAACCAAGTGTTGAGCGAAGATGAGCGGAAAGTTCTCCATGATGCCATGATTTCATATGAGAAGGAGAAGCTTGGCGCTCAACATTCGGAAGTTGGAGAAGGTTCTGGCATCGAGCATCACGACATAAGTTCTGAAACTCTTGTGCCGACTCAATCCAAATCTACACCTGCGGTTGACCCTCAGCCCGTTCCTGCTTATAATCTGAATCAACTGCAGGTGTCTCCAGCTCGCGAGCAAGTTTCTAAAGCCGTTCAGCCATCCACGAGCCAAATTGAGGAAGGTACTCTGAACACTTCGCACACTTGCTCAAAATCAAGAGCTTGATTTGAAGCGTTTACTAATAGTCTTCCTTTTTCTCTATCCAGTGACTGGAGTTACACCGATCGCGCCTCCTGCTACTCAAGAATTACATCAAGCGCAGGAGGCCATCATCACTGAAGCGACCACCACAACTACAACTGTGCCGATTGATGGAACGCAATGGTGCACACTCTCTTTCGATGAACATATGATGGAGGAACTCCTTAGTCATCACAGTGACCCCTTTGCGGACCTACCATTTGTTATGGGTGGAAGCGCACCTGCTATTGGCTCTTCAATGCCAACCACTGATGCTCCCAGTAAGGCCCAAGCAATTCATGAAGAAGAAATATTGGCCGAAATCGACGCTGAAATGGAGGCAGTAGCTCGTGGTGGTAGTTTTGGAGGTGGGATGGCCGCACCTGGTCCAGCTCCATTAAGGATGATATCACCTGGTGGTACAGTTATTGATACCAGTGTGCCTATCCCGCCTCCTATAGTCTATCCAATTCCTCCGACTCCACCTTCAGGGAGCATTCCCATACACTTGAGATCGGATGAGGAAGTTGATATCATGCCCCCTATTGGAGATCAGCCGCCGAAAGGCAAAGGCTCGAAAAGAAAAACAAGTGGCAGCTCCAGTGGGTCCACACTGAAGAGGAAGCCAAAAAAGAAGAGAGAGTAGACGTGCTTCTTCGGTTTATTTTTGGTAGATAGATAGGAATCTACTTTCGTTTTTCTTTTGTAGGCCGTGTATAGATGCGGGTTCGGCCCCCGCTATTAGGAATTTTGGAATCAACTTGTACATAATTTCTTTCGCAAATAATTGAAATGAAACTTTATTTTGTTTTTTACTTAATGCGTGTTTATTTGCTTAAGTGTTCCAGCATTTGAATTCTTTGTTCAGTACACTTATGAAGTTTCAACTTTTGACTCTTGTTTGAGTTTACCCATCAAGTCCTGAAATCATGACCACAAGTCATGACTGGATATTAAGTTGAACTCCAATGTTGTACTGCTTCAGTCAGCGATTGATACTCAAGTTATGTCCCCAGTTTCAGGGATGAACTGAAAAGATCGGCTAGCGGTGGTATTTTGCCTTCAACACATCATGCTTAACATCGCTGAATTGATGCTGAGACAAGGAGAATTCGAGTGGTCGAATCACACTCGCTCTTTTATCGATGATTGTATCCACACTCCGGGGATTGCACTTGCGCATCGGTGGTCAGTTGCATCTCCTCAAGTTTCAAGTGCAAGTTCATACTCCGGGGACTCAAGTTATTTTCGTGGGCGATCAACCACGTTTGCTTGACACTTAGCATTTCGTCCGCACTTTGGGGACTTAAATTCGTGGGCGCTTAGTCACACCCGACCTGAGTTTATACTCCGGTCCGCGCTCTGGGGAGTTAGAGTCGATTAGCATTTTATAATCCAGTCCACGCTCCGGGGACTTGGAGTTGGTTGACGTTTACTCTCCAGTTCGCACTCTGGTAATCCAGATCATTTTGATGTCTATACTCCAGTTCGCACTCTAGGAATCCGGAGTTAGGTGATGTTTATACTCCAGTTCACACTCTAGGAACTTAGAGTTAGTTGGTGTTTATACTCCGGTTCGCACTCTGGGAATCCGGAGTTGGTAAAAAGACGTTCAATCACATTTGTTGTGAGTTTTTGAATTTTGTTCGCACTCCGGGAATGAAAGGTGTATCAGGATCGTGGATGATCGGATCACATCCACCCTGAGTTAACAAGTGAGGTCGTTAGATGGACGGGTCCATCCTCCTCAAACTTGGTTTGAATACGGGCGAAGTTGTTAGGTGGACGGATCCATCCTCTTCGAAATCGTATTTGTAAGTTTATACTCCAGTTCACACTCTGAGAATCCAGAGTTAGTTAAAGGATTGTCGTGTATCAATCCTTTTTTGACTTCAGTGTGATGGCTTGTCCCCGAGCTCGGGTTTCACTTAGTGAGTGACTAATTATATCACAGTCACCCCCTATTTGAATAAATTCCACCGTATGATGGAACTTAGCTCTCCGTGCATAGTGATGGTCATATGAAGTATTTCAAGTAAATCATAGCTCTGGCTCGAAGAGATTGCACTTTATTGCTGAAATAAGAAAATACAGAAAAATCAGTTGCCTTACTACAAATTCAAATTTCGAAGTGCATAAACAAATTGCAAATGAAAAAATAGATTGAATAAATAAACAGAGCCCGTTATGTGTAGTATTGACGAAGACTCTCGCTGTTCCAGGCTCTCGGAAGAGTGAGACCGTCAACGGTCGATAATTTGAATGTGCCATCTCCGAGCTTTCGTGCAATAACATATGGCCCTTCCCAATTGGCTTCATATGAGAAGGGACCAGGTAAATTCTCTAGAGTACGAGATCACCAAGTTCAAAGGTTCGGGGTCGGACCTTGGCATTGTATAATCGGGCGACTCGACTTTGATATGCGGCTGCCCTCAAATCAGCCTCTTCACGCTTCTCATCCAATAAATCGAGAGATTGAGCAAGTAATATAGCATTTGTCTTTGGATCATAGTATGTCACACAATGAGAAGGTACTTCTAATTCGACTGGAATAACAGCTTCTGAACCATAAGAGAGAGAGAATGGAGTGTGACTGGTCGCGGACTTGTGGGTTGTACGGTAGGCCTATAAGGCCTTAGGAAGTTCATCGACCCATTTCTCCCAGCTTTTTCCAGTCGTTTCTTCAGAATAGACTGTATAACTTTATTAACAGCTTCAACCTGTCCATTCACTTGAGGGTGTGCAACTACGGAGAATTTCTTCTGAATGTGGAATCGTTGACAGAAATCCTTAAATTCGGCACTGTCGAATTGGGTCCCATTGTCAGTGATGATAGTACGTGGAAGACCAAATCGGCAGATGATGTTGCACACTACAAAGTTGATCACCTTCTTCATTGTGATTGTAGCAAGGGGTTCAGCTTCCACCCACTTGGTAAAGTAATCAACTACTACGATGGCGTACTTCGCACCACCTTTGGCTAGAGGTAAAAAGCCAATAATATCGATGCCCCATACCCTGAATGGCCATGGGCTGACCATCTGTGTTATCTTGGTAGGTGGGGGTCTAGGAATTCGAGCATGCTTCTGACACTTATCACATTTCTTGGCATAATCTGATGCATCACGATTTACAGTCAGCCAATAATATTCATATCGAAGTACTTTCTTGGCAAGAGCTTGCCCCCTAGTGTGATCGCCACATTCTCCTTCATGTACATCATGCAATACTCATTTGATTTCATCGTGAGCAATACACCGGAGTAAAGGAACAAAGTATCCTCTTCTATACATGACTCCATTCTGAATAGTGAACCGTAAAGCTTTTTGAAGAATTTGTCTCTTTTCACTCCTACGCTCTGGTAGGGTTCTGTGCTCGAGATAATTTCTGAATGGAGTCATCCATGACTTCCTCTCGGAAATGAAATCAAATATCCAATTGGTTTCCATCTGATCGATGCTAGGCGAAGATAATGTCTCTATAGGAACGAGCCCCATTTGCTGTACTTCACCTATACTGGCTAACTTTGCTAACGAGTCGGCTTTCTGGTTGTGTTCTCGTGGTATGTAATAGATGGAATAATAGTCAAACTGATTCAATGTCTCCTGAACCTGAGCAAGTAAGCAGCCAGTCTTCGATCTTTGGCTTGGTACTCCCCTCGAACTTGACACACGACCAACTGCGAATCACAATAAATTTCCACCGTAATGATTCTTAAATCTCTGGCAAGTTTCAATCCAGCCAGTAGGGCTTCATACTCAGCTTCGTTATTAGTTGCACGGAAGTTGAACTTTAGAGCATAACATATAGATCGACCTTCAGGAGTTTCAAGTACAACCCCTGCACCTGAGCAATGGTCATTTGATGCACCATCTATATGTAGCTTCCAGATATACTTAGGAGATTCACTTGTTTTGGGCAAGTCCTCTGGATGGTAAATTCAACTATGAAATCTGCTAGGACTTGTCCTTGGATGGCTTGCCTTGGAGTGTAAGTAAGGTCAAACTGACCTAACTCAATATTCCATTTGAGTAACCTACCAGACGTCTCAGGCCACGTAAGGACCTGTCATAACGGCTGGTCGGTGTAAACGGTGATTGGATGAGCCTGGAAATACGGACGGAGCTTCCTCGAGGCAATAACAAGACAATAAGCCAACTTCTTTAGCTTCGTATAATTTCTCTCAGCTCCGGTTAGCCGCTTGCTTATGTAGTAGACCGGCTTTTGTATTCGATCTTCCTCCCGAATTAGGGCAGCACTGATTGAGTTTTCTGATACCGCCAAATAAATGTACAATTTCTCGTGATAGATAGGCTTTGACAAAATTGGTGGTGTGGAGAGATGTTGAATTAGTGCTCGGAATGCGTCCTCACATTCCGTATTCAAAGTTTCGTTTTCCTTTTCGGATCAGATCGAAGAAGGGAATGCATTTGTCAGTGGATTTTGAAATGAACCTACTCAATGCTGCTACTTTTCCATTGAGACTCTGGACTTGCTTTATAGTTTTTGGAGTTTCAAGATTTTTGATTGCCCAGATACTTTTGGGATTGGCTTTGATTCCTCGAGCGTTGACGATAAACCCAAGGAATTTTCCAAATGCGACCCCGAAGTGACATTTTAGCGGGTTGAGCTTCATTCTGTATTCTCGGAGCATATTAAACATTGACTCCAGGTCTCTGATGTGATCAGTGGAAAATCGCGACTTGACTAGCCTGTTGTCCACATACACCTCCATGGTTTTTCAAATCTGGTTTGCGAACATTCGATTAACTAACCGTTGATAAGTTCCCCCAGCATTCTTGAGTCCAAAAGGCATAGCTTTATAGCAATAGAGTCCCATATTGGTTACGAAGCTGGTATGCTCCTGGTCGGGCAAGTGCATGGATATTTGATTATAGCCAGAGTATGCATCCATGAAGGATAAAAGTTCATGTCCATCCATTGAATCTACAAGTTGATCGATTCGAGGAAGTGGAAAACTGTCTTTGGGACAAACTTTATTCAAGTCTGAGTAGTCAACACATGTTCTCCATTTCCCATTTGGCTTTCGGACAAGTGCAGGATTGGATACCCATTTCGGGTATAATGCATCTCGAATGAATCCTTTCGTTTTAAGCTTATCTACCTCTTCTTTAAGGGCGGCAGATCTCTCTGGATCCATACCATGCCTTTTTTGCTTGACTGGGATGTGCCGCGAGTCAATATTCAGTGTGTGGCTCGCGATGTCCAGCGAGATCCCACACATATCAGAGTGTGTCCAAGCAAACACATCAAGGTTTACCCGGAGAAATTCAACCAATTCCTCTTTTATTTGTTGGCTTAGCTGAGATCCAATCTTTATCATTCTTGAATCATCATTATCGTCGATTGGAACATCGATTGTCAGTTCGGCCGGAGAAGCTTGACTGTCTTTACTTTCGTCTTAACTTTCAGTATCTCTCGGGTCAAGATCTCTTTGAAATTAGTTGGGGTGCCCGGGCCCGGGCCCAGGCGTTAATTGTCAATTATCAGCAAAGTGGACGCAGAGAGATTCCTCTACGTCCTTCCCTTTCTCTTTTCGTTGCGCCTCGTGCAGCTCAGCAACATAACAGGCTCGTCCTGCGGCCTGATCCCCTTGAACAACTCCGACACCATTGTCGGTAGGGAATTTCAAAGTCAGACACCATGGGGCGATGGCAGCCTTGAACTCAGCTAGGGCTGGTCGGCCCAAGAAAGCATTATATGGGGAGTTTATATCCAAAACAACAAACTGCAGTATCCGGACTCTCCGGCGTTCACCAATTCCTAACTCCACTAGCAATTCCACCACTCCGGTGGGTATAATCGCACTCCTGTTGAAGCCATGAATACGAGACTGACATGGCTTCAAGTCTTTAGTCACCATTCTCATCTGGTCATAGGCTCGTTTAAACAAGATGTTCACAGAACTTCCGCTATCTACCAAGATCCTCTTCATCCAAGCAAGACCTACTTGAACTGATATAACAAGCAGATCAATAGTGGGGGCTTCGATCCTGTCGGCATCCCAACCTCGAAATATGATGTCATCTGCTATCATTTTTTGTTGCTTGGCCGGAGCCTCATCTTCGAAATTACTACAACATTCAAAGTCTGCATGCCTAATAGAGCTGGCATACGACTCCATTTCCTTCCATCTTCGGTCTGCTGGATGAGGACCACCACTAACAGTGTTTATCACCAACCTCCCACCAGTACGAGCGGGTTCTTCCTGTCTAGCCGGATTCGGTACATGATTTTGATTCGATGGGCCCACACCTCCAAACTGCAGCACCCACACAAACTGTTCTAACTTTCTCTCTCTTATCAATTTTTCAATGAGATCCTGCAAGTGATAGCATTCATTCGTGTTATGGCCATAGCTTTCGTGGAATCTGCAAAACTTCCCCATCTGAATTTGCTTCTCCAATGACTGTTTCGGAGCAGGCTTCTTGTGCCGAATGGTATTGCAGGTTTGTAGATATACGTTCTCCAGCGACGTATTCAGAGGAGTATAATTATCAAACATAGGAGCTCTACGTCGTGGACCACGGTTCTGATCCCGTTTTCAACTTTGGTTACCATTTCCTTTTTGCTGATCTTGTTTATTCTGAATGTTCAATTGCACTTTTCCGAAGCTCTCCCCGGATTATTTAACAGTAATATTACTCTGAATTCCTTCCACACTAGGCCCCGCATCATCCTTCTTCCTAGATTGTTTCGCATCCTCCCTTCTCAAGAATTGGCCTTCCTTGGAATAGAAACGGTCCAATGATATAGGGGGTTTTCCAGCCAACCAGTTGCCGAACTCAGAATCGGGCTCAATCCCCTTAGTTAGTGCCATAAGGATAGAGTTATCATTTGGGTTGCTGATCTCAGCACATGCAACATGAAATCTCTCTAAATAATGCCTGAGTGTCTCTCTAGGAGCTTGAGTGACACTAGATAAAGTATTAATATCCTTCGGTCTTGCGACATGCATACAGAATTGTTCAATAAACTTTGTTGCCAGCTGATCAAAACATGAGATAGATCGAGGTGGCAGTCGGGTAAACCATATAGTCGCTATGCCCCCTAAAGAGATCGGGAAGCTTCGGTACTTAACTGCATCATCAGCTCGCGCAGCGTTCATCAACCACTCATATTTCAAGATATGTTGATTAGGATCTGAGCTCCCTTCGTAAACGGGTAAAGTCGGCATCCTGAATCGCCGAGGTGGTTCAGCATAGAGTATCTCATCAGTAAAAGGGGTATGAATCCGGGAGATTCCCCGGTCGTCATTACTAAGACCCTGACTTTCCTGGATCATTTGACGAATCATTGTCGGTAGATCGGGCATCTGGACATTTTGAGCAGGTTAGGCCAAGGTGTGGTCGGGTTCTAGAATGCAAGGAGGGGTCGGTCGCTGTCGATGGTCCATGTCTCGCCTCCTTGGTTCTATGTTTTCGGGGATGTAAGGCTCAGGATGGTATTCACGCTGGTGATGGTTTGGGTCTGTCCGATTTTGGGTCTCAACGCCCAAATCAGTAGCTGTTGCAGTTCGGTTAATAGTAATATGGCGTGGGGTAGCGCCTCCTTGGAAGGAGGGTCCAGTCTGATGGCTGGTTGACGGGCCAACTCTCAATTGCCCAACATTCAATGTATGTTGATGCCCAGTGGCCTGTGTGTAACTTCCGTCCAGTCGCGGGCGCGTGGATCTATGATGATAATCAAAAGAGGCTGAACTTTCAGTGGATGAATAGGAAGCCTGATCCCTTCTGGATCTCCTTTGTCTCTGACGGTTTAGCTGGTTGGTCAGTTCCACATTGGCACAGAGCTGTTGAGTGAGATGTTGGCGGCTCTGAGTCAACTCTTGCATTAGCATCTGAAATTCTTCCCAGGTGACAGGGCCTTGCGAATCTGATGGTCCAGTAGCATTCTGGTTGACTGGAAGTGGCTGTACGGGATTCTGCCTCTCCCGTCCTTTTGGATCTACAGCTGTAGAAGTTGTCCTTATGTTAACCATGATGGATAACAAAGCACTTTCCTAGACTTGATGAAAATCTGAATAGGATGGAAGAACTCTAGTCTTTGAGATCTGGATCTTCTTCTTAGATTTGTGCAATCCGATATTGATAGTAGATCCAACAAGCAGGAGAAAAACTATGTTTTCTCAGTGAAAGCACCAAAGTGTTTGTACCAAAATTGGGCACAACACTCTTTGGAAGGGTTTGAAGAAATAAAATGAAGAAGTTAAATGGAAAAGGAGGATTATCTAACAAACACTTCAAAAACAAACAAGAAAGTACACAGAAACACAGGGATTTAGAGTGGTTCGGCATGTTGCCTATGTCCACTATGAAATGATTGACTTTTATTAACTTTTCTCTACTGGTTACAACAGATTACAATAGTAAATTGTGAATACAACAGTGAAATTCGAATACAATGGTGAATTCGGCAGAGTCTGGACGTCAAAGAGCCAAAAGATCCCTTTTCTGTAGGCTCTAGGATGCTATTTATAGGCATATGCTGCAAATATCTTGCTCAGATCTCGGGAGACCTCTTCTGGCACGTGAGTGGGCCCACGCGATCGATCCCATGTGATTTGCACGTGATCTGGGATCGATACGAATGAGATTCGTATCGATTGAAAATTCATCCAATTGGGTCGGAATCGATTGTGAGTGTTGCTGAGGATGTACGCAAGCTTCTGTGAAAATTTCATAGCATTTAGACTTGTAGATTACGAGTTATGATCGATGCAAACTTGTGTTTTTTCTTGGCTGCGTCGTTCGCATCGATACCTTCGTATCTGTTATCCCACCTTTTGGCAAGGCCGTAACACCAAGGAATTGACTAATAACCAGTGACAGTCCGTCCTAGAGATCAGTCATACAGGGGCTCACTACGGATGTCGATGAATTTTGTCCGAGTCTGGATCTAGACAAAATTGGTAGGACATGGCAAGCTGAGCCATGGGAACCAACGTTCAAAATCTCAAGTCAATCCGAGTTTGTATGCTCAAGTTATGAGGGATGCAAAATTGGACGAAAATCAGACAGAGTCGACTCGCTCCTTCGACTCCCTCCTTCGACTCTCTCCGGTTCCCTCAGATGTCAACTTCGACTCGTTCCTGTTTGACTCATTGCCATCTGGAATACCTACTTCAACTCGCTTCGTCCAGTTACCCACTTCGACTTGCTCCCCTAGTGTTAACTTTGACTCGCTCGACCAAAGCCTACTTCGACTCGCTCGACCAAAGCTTGCTTCGACTCGCTCAAACCGAGTGCTTACTTCGACTCGATCAAGACAGCATCCATCAAAGAGTCCTCTTCGACTCGCTCCACAGCCTTCACAGAACCACTGTTCGACTCTGTCTGATTCGACTCCAGTAGAGCGCCGCGTCATCGAGTCGAAGCATAAGCGAGTCGAAACAGGGAAGCGAGTCGAAGGAAACAGCCTGTTGAGAACTCCATTTCGTATCGATCGTATCTCCCAATCTACAAGTCCAAATGCTATGAAATTTTCACATAAGACTACGTGCATGCTAGAGAATGGCCACACCAAATTTCGACTCCATTGGATGAAATATTGAGCGAGTCGAAATCTGCTCGTGTCGATCACGGATCGAACCGAAACTTCACGGGCCTGGGCGTATGGGCCTGGTCACATACCGGAGAGGGTCTCCCAAGATCTGGGCGAAATATCAGCCTCCTACACCTATAAATAGACCCCCAAAGCCAACAAAAAAAGGTTTCTTCTTCCTCCTTGAGATCTCCAACGCCCGAACTCCGCCAGATCCAGATCTGAACTCTGTCGCTACTGCTATCAACAAGATTCACTGCTGCAAATAATAGATAACTCTTGTAATTCATTGCATTCACTTGTAAACATCAAAGGAAGATCAATAAAGCAAACTACTTCATAGTGGACGTAGGCTATACGCCGAACCACTCTAAATCCTTGTGTCTCCTTGCACTTTAATTAAGCTTATTCCTGAAATTTGGAGTTTTTGTTAGATAAATCCTCTTTTTACATTTAATTTCTTCACTTTATCTCTTCAAAGACTTCCGAAGAGTGTTGTGCCCAATTTTGGTACAAACACTTTGGTGCTTTCATTGAGAGAAACCCAATTTTTCTCCCACTCTTTGGATCTCCTATCTATATTGGATTGCATAAATCTAAGAAGAGGATCCAGATCTAGACTTTCGAAGCCCTTCCAATCTACTCAGATTTTCAATCAGATCTAGGAAAGGACTTCATCAATTCACCATGGTGAGCACACGCACCACCTCTGCAGCCGCTGATCAAGGAGCGCGGGACCGACAAAACCCCGTGCAATCACCTCCATCCAACCAAAATGTTGCAGGACCTTCAGATCCATCAGGTCCAATCACTAGACAAGAATTCCAGACATTGCTTCAGGAGTTGACCCAAAGTCGACAGCAGCTAGCGGAGCAACTACGCACCAACGCGGAGTTGGCTAACCAGCTAAATCGCCAAAGGTGAAGGAGATCTAGGAGAGACCAGGGCTCTCACTCCTCTACAGAAAGCTCAGCCTCCTCCGATAGCCAAACTAGATCCACACGTCCACGGTTGGGTGGAAGCTACACCCAGGCCACAGGACACCAACCTGCTTCGAACCTTGGGCAACCGAGAGGTGAACCATCCGTTAGCCTCCGCACAGAACCTTCAACTCGGGGAGGAGCTTCTCCTTATCATGTTACCGGCAACATTTCTACTACCACCACTGCAGGGCGAGGAGGTGACGCTAGGAACCAAGCTGATCCTCAACATAACCAACGGGAACAGACTCCTGAACCTTATGTCCCAGAGGATGTTGAACCAAGGAGGCGAGGCACGGACCATCGACCGCGTCCGGTCCAGACTCGCGCTGTGGAACCCGACCACACCTTGGCACAACATGCTCCGAGTGTCCAAACGACAGATATACCAGCGATGATTCGCCAAATGATCCGTGAAAGTCAGGGTCTATCTAATGACGACTGGGGAATCTCCCAAAGTCATACCCCTTTCACCGATGATGTTTTATATGCTGAACCACCTTGGTACTTCAGGATGCCAGCTTTTCCAGTTTATGAAGGGAGTTCTGACCCCAATCAACACGTCCTGAAATATGAATGGCTGATGAATGCTGCTAGAGCTGATGACGCAGTAAAGTGCCGTAGTTTCCCCATTCCCTTGGGGCATCGCTACCATGTAGTTCACTAGTTTGCCACCACGATCCATCTCTAACTTTGACCAGATGGCCACTAAGTTTGTCGAACAATTTCGTATGCACGTGGCGAGGCCAAAGGACGTTAACACTCTGTCTAGTGTTATGCAAGCTCCCGGAGAAACGCTTAGGCGTTACTTGGAGTGCGCGGAAATAAGCAATCCCAACAATAAATCTATCCTGATGGCTCTTACTAAGGGGATTGATGCTGATTCCGTGTTCGGAAGTTGGTTAGCTGGGAAACCACCTGCGTCATTGGACCGTTTCTATTCCAAGGCAGCCCAATTCCTGAGAAGGGAGGATGCGAGACAGTCTAGGAAGCAGGATGACGCAGGACCTAATATCGAAGGCATCCAGAGTAACGTCGCTGTTAAACAAACCAGAGACAGTTCTAGAAAAGTTCAGTTGAACGTCCAAAATAAGCAGAATCAGTAGAGGGACAATAGAAATCAGAACAAAAAACGCGATCAGGATCGTGGACCACGGCGTAGAGCTTACATGTACGAAAACTACACTCCATTGAACACGTCGTTGGAAAATGTGTACTTGCAGACCTGCAATACCATGCAGTATAAGAAGCCTGCCCCGAAACCACCAACAAAAAGACAAATCCAAACAGGAAAGTTCTGTAGATTCCATGACAGTTATGGCCATAATACCAATGAGTGTCGTCACCTACAAGACCTCATTGAAAAGCTGATACGTGAGCGGAAGATGGATCAGTATGTACGGGCACCGCAATCCGATGGTGTGGGCCCATCAAATCAGAACCGTGAGCCAAATCAGGAAAGACAGGAAGAACCCGCTCGTGCAGACGGGAGGTTGGTCATTAACACAATAAGCGACGGTCCTCACCCGGCAGATCGAAGCTGGAAGGAAATGGAGTCGTATGCCAGTTCTATCAGGCATGCGGACTTCGAGTGTTGCAGTAGTTTTGATGAGGGGGCTCCGGCCAAGCAACAAAAAACGATAATGGATGACATCGTGTTCAGAAGCAGGGACACAGATAAAATCGAGGCTCCCACTATCGACCCACTGGTCATCTCTGCACAAGTAGGTCCCGCTTCGATAAAAAGGATCTTAGTTGACAGTGGAAGCTCTGTGAATATTTTGTTCAAGCGAGCTTATGATCAAATGAAAATGGAAGCCGCAGACTTGAAGCCTTGTCAGTCTCGAGTCCATGGTTTCAACGGAAGTGCCACAATTCCCACTGGGATGGTGGAACTGCCAGTGGAGTTGGGAGTAGGAGAACGTCGGAGAGTACGAATGTTGCAATTCATCGTTCTGGACATAGACTCCCCTTACAATGCTTTCTTGGGCCGACCAGCCCTCGCTGAATTCAGAGTAGCCATTGCCCCATGGTGTTTGACCCTGAAATTTCCCACTGATCATGGAATAGGAATCGTTCACGGAGATCAGGCCACTACTAGAGCCTGCTATGTTGCTGAGCTACGGGAAGCACAGCGGAAGGAGAAAGGAAAGGACGTAGAGGAGTCTCTCTGCGTCCGTTTCGCTGACAATTAACAATTGACAATTAATGCCCGGGCCCAGGCCCGGGCACCCCAGCCAATTCCTCAGGGACCTTGACCCGAGAGAAACTGAAGATGAAGGAGAATCTAAAGAAAGTCAAGCATCCCTAGCTGAACTGACAATTGATGTCCCAATTGACAATAACGATGATTCAAAAATAATAAAGATTGGATCTTAGCTAAGCCAGCAAACTCAAGAGGAATTGGTTGAATTTCTTCGGGCAAATCTTGACGTATTTGCCTTGACACATTCTGATATGTGTGGGATCTCGCCGGACATCGCAAGCCACACTCTGAACATTGACCCGCGGCATGTCCCGGTCAAACAAAAAAGGCGCGGTATGGATCCAGAGAGATCTGCCGCCCTTAAAGAGGAAGTAGAAAAGCTTGAAGCAAACAGTTTCATTCGAGATGCGTTATATCCCAAATGGGTATCAAATCCCGTACTCGTCCGAAAGCCAAATGGGAAGTGGAGAACATGTGTCGACTATTCCGATCTGAATAAAGCATGCCCCAAAGACAGTTTCCCGCTTCCTAGGATTGATCAGCTAGTGGATTCGACGGCTGGACATGAACTCTTATCCTTCATGGACGCGTATTCAGGCTACAATCAGATACCAATGCATTTACCCGACCAAGAACACACCAGCTTCGTGACCAATCTGGGACTTTACTGTTACAAGATTATGTCGTTCGGACTCAAGAACGCCGGAGCTACTTACCAACGGTTGGTCAATCGGATGTTCGCTAATCAAATTGGGAAGACAATGGAAGTATATGTAGACGACATGCTTGTTAAGTCACGACTCTCCACCGACCATGTAAAAGACCTAGAGACTTTGTTCAACATACTTCGGGAATACAAGATGAAGCTCAACCCACTGAAATGTCACTTTGGAGTTGCATCCGGAAAGTTCCTTGGGTTCATCGTTAACGCCCGGGGAATCGAAGCCAATCCCAAGAAGATTTGGGCAATCAGAAACCTTGAAACTCCCAAAACTATAAAGCAAGTCCAGAGTCTCAATGGGAAAGTAGCGGCATTGAGCAGGTTCATTTCAAAGTCCATTGACAAATGCATTCCCTTCTTCGATCTGATTCGAAAAGGGAAACGAAACTTTGAATGGACCACAGAATGCGAGGGCGCTTTCCAAGCACTAGTCCAACATCTGTCTACACCATCGATACTATCAAAGCCTATTGATCATGAGAAGTTGTTCATATATCTGGCGATATCAGAAAACGCTATCAGCGCTGCATTAATCCGAGAAGAGGATAAGATATAGAGGCCCGTATACTATGTCAGCAAACGATTGACTGGGGCTGAGAGAAATTATCCGAAGCTGGAAAAGTTGGCTTACTGCCTTGTCATTGCATCAAGAAAACTCCGACCATACTTCCAGGCACATCCCATTATTGTTTACACCAACCAGCCATTACGACAGGTCCTCTCGCGGCCTGAGACGTCTGGAAGGTTACTCAAGTGGAACATCGAACTGAGCTAGTTTGACCTTACTTACGCTCCGAGACGGACCATACAAGGACAAGTCCTAGCCGATTTCATAGCTGAGTTTACCATCCCAGAGGACTTGCCCGAAGCCAGTGAGTCCCCCGAGTACGTCTGGAAACTTTATACTGACGGAGCATCAAACGACTGGTGTTCAGGCGTCGGTATTGTGCTTGAAACTACCGAGGGTCGATCCATATGTTATGCCTTAAAGTTCGATTTCCATGCGACTAATAATGAAGCTGAATATGAAGCCCTCCTAGCCGGCTTGATACTTGCTAGAGATTTGAGGATTATCGCAGTGGAAATTTATTGTGATTCACAATTGGTTGTGTGCCAAGTACGAGGAGAGTATCAAGCAAGAGATCGAAGATTGGCTGCTTATTTAGCGCGAGTTAAGGAAGTACTAGACCATTTCGATTACTATGCCATATTCAGTATACCTCGAGAACGCAACCAAAAGGCCGATTCGTTGGCGAAGTTAGCCAGCACAGGCGAAGCTCAACAAATGGGACTCGTACCCGTAGAAACGCTATCTTCCCCAAGTATCGACCGAGCAGAAATAAACCGGGTATGCGAATCCATCCCCGAAAGGGATTCATGGATGACTCCACTCAGAAATTACATTGAGCACGGAACCCTGCCGGAGCGCAGGAGTGAAAAAAGGCAAGTCCTTCGAAAGGCGTCAAGGTTTACCATCCAGAATGGACTCATGTATAGAAAGGGGTACTCAGTCCCCCTACTCCGATGTATCGCTCACGATGAAATCAAACAAGTGCTACGCGATGTGCATGAAGGAGAATGTGGCAATCACACCAGGGGGCAGACACTTGCCAAGAAAATACTTCGCTACGGATATTACTGGCCTACCGTGAATCGTGATGCGTTGGAATATGCGAAGAAATGTGACAGGTGCCAGAAATATGCCCGAATTCCTAGAGCTCCTCCTATCGAGATAACACAAATGGTCAGCCCATGGCCATTCGCAATGTGGGGCATCGACATTATCGGTGCTCTACCTCTGGCAAAAGGTGGAGCGAAGTACGCCATTGTCGTGGTTGATTACTTTACAAAGTGGGCTGAAGCCGAAGCTCTCTCTACCATTACAACGAAGAAAGTAATCAACTTTGTGGTTCGTAACATCATCTGTCGATTCGGTCTCCCACACACCATAATTACAAACAACGGAACCCAATTCGACAGCACTGAATTCAAAGATTTCTGCAAACGATTTCACATCCAAAAGAAATTCTCCGCAGTTGCACACCCTCAAGCAAACAGACAGGTCGAAGCAGTTAATAAGGTTATAAAATCAATCCTGAAGAAATGACTGGAAAAGGTCGGGGGCAAATTGGTCGATGAACTTCCTATGGCTCTATGGGCTTACCGAACAACCCACAAGACCGCGACCGGCCACACTCCGTTCTCTCTTTCCTACGGTTCAGAGGCCGTTATTCCAGTCGAGCTAGAAGTACCTTCCCATCGTGCGACATACTATGATCCAAAGACGAATGCTATATTACTTGTTGAATCTCTCGACCTACTAGATGAGAAGCGTGAGGAAGCTGACCTGAGGGCAGCTGCGCATCGAAGTCGAGTCACCCGATTGTACAACGCCAAGGTCCGTCCACGAACCTTCGAGTTAGGCGATCTCGTCTTAAAGAGAGTCTATCCGGTTCCTTCACATATGAAGCCAACATGGGAAGGACCGTATGTTATTGAACGAAGGCTCGGAGATGGCACATTCAAGTTATCGACCATCGACGGTCTTACCCTACCAAGAGCTTGGAACAACGAGAGTCTTCGCCGCTATTACACCTGACAGGCTATCTTTATCCATTTAGTTTACTTTCCTTTTCTGCAATTTGTTTATGCATTTCGAAGTTAGAACTTGTAATAAGGCAACTAACTTTGCCACACTTTCTTATTTCAGTAATAAAATGCAACCTCTTCGAGCCAGAGCTGTGATTTACTTGAAATACTTCATATGACCATCACTATGCACGGAGAGCTATGTCTCATCATACGGTGGGATTTATTCAAATAGAGAGTGGCTGCGGTGCAACCAATCACTCCCTAAGTGAAACCCGAGCTCGGGGGCAAGCCATCACATAAAAGTCAAAAAGGGGGTTGGTACACGACAATCCTTCCTGCAACTCTGAATTCCCAAAGCGCGAACCGGAGTATAAACATTCAACTCCATATTCCTGGAGTGTGAAGTGGAGTATAAACATCCAACTCCGAATTCCCAAAGCGCGAACCGGAGTTAAACATTCAACTCCATATTCCCGAAGTGCGAAGTGGAGTATAAACATCCAACTCCGAATTCCCAAAGCGCGAACCGGAGTATAAACATTCAACTCCATATTCCCGGAGTGCGAAATGGAGTATAAACATCCAACTCCGAATTCCCAAAGCGCGAACCGGAGTATAAACATTCAACTCCATATTCCTGGAGTGCGAAGTGGAGTATAAACATCCAACTCCGAATTCCCAAAGCGCGAACCGGAGTATAAACATTCAACTCCATATTCCCGGAGTGCGAAGTAGAGTATAAACATCCAACTCCGAATTCCCAAAGCGCGAACCGGAGTATAAATTCAACTCCATATTCCCGGAGTGCGAAGTGGAGTATAAACGTCCAACTCTGAGCTCCCAAAGCGCGAACCGAAGTATAAACATTCAACTCCATATTCCCGGAGTGCGAAGTGGAGTATAAACATCCAACTCCGAACTCCCGGAGCACGAGTCGGAGTATAAACATCAGTCCCGAATTTCCCGAGAACAAGTCGAAGCATATATGTCAACTCCGGATTCCCAGAATACAGAACGGAGCCTGAACACCAACTTCAAAGTTCCCACAGCATGGATCGAAGTATAAGTGTCCACTCCAAACTCCCGAAGCGCGAGTTGGAGTACAAAGACCAATCCCAAGTCCCCAGACGACGAGCATGTGATCGAAACTCAAGTCGGCATAACCATTCGCCAGTAGACAAATGAGGATCCCCGGAATGCGAAAATGATTATCGGCAATCAAACGAGAATGGATGCATTACTCAATCTCCACTTGACTCAGACGTCCATTCGGTGGCACAAGGCTAGGCATGGTATAAATTAGAAGCGATCGTCGACTGACAGTCTACTGCTCATCCCCAAGACTGGGGGGCAGAACTCAAGCATCAACCATTGATTGAAGCGATGCGACATCAGAATTAAACTCGCTTCTCAGTCACAAGCCATGACCATAATACCCGAACTTGGCAAGCAGGAACGAACTTCATGTGGGAACTGAAACTTCACAAGTGCAGTCCAGACACTAAAACACTTAGTCAAATACACATTGACAAAAAAGGAAGTCAAAAAGAAAAAACTCTCATTTCTATTGATTATAGAAGACGTTCGTGTACAAGTTTCCAAAAAATTCATACTAGCAGGGGCCGAACCCGCATCTATACATGGCTAACAAAATGCAAAAAGAAATCAAAATGCGTCAGACAATTGTGCTTAGTCTCTCTTCTTCCTTGGCTTCCTCTTCAGTGTGGACTCGCTTGAGCCGTCGCCAATCTTCCTCTTCAAGCCTGCGCCTTTCCGCGGTTGGTCTTCCGGCAATGGCATTATGTCGACGTCTTCCTCCGAACTCGTGTGAATGAGAATGCTTCCTACGGGCGGAGTCGGAGGGACGGGATCAATTACAGACGGTGGAATGGGCAGGCTGGTGAGGAAGACAGAACCACCAGGAGACATCATTCCAAGCGGGGCAGGTCCCGATGCTGCCATCATACTTCCAAAGCTGCCATCATAACCAGCTGCTGCCAGTTCAGCGTCGATCTGGGAAAACATCTCCTCTTCGGTAACAGCTCGAGCCCCACTGGGGGCATCAGCAGTCGGCATTGAAGAGCTTGTGGCAGGATCGGTTCCACTCACGCCAGATGGAAAATCAGCGCGGGGATCGCCATGACAACGAAAGAGTTCATCCATCAAGTGCTCGTCAAACGCCATTGTATTCTCCTGCATATCACCAATCGGGGCAGCTGTGCTCACAGCGGTTGCTTCGGTCACGATAGCCTCCTGCGTCTGATATAATCCTTGAGTAGCAGGAGGCATGTGCGGTGCAACGTCAATCACTGGACAAGGAATGAAAAAATTGTTAGAACTTGAACTCGATCGAAGACTTCGACTCATGAAAGACATATAGAATGTTCGGAGTACCTTCCTCAGTTTGGCTTGTAAGCAACGGGGCGGCTTCAGTCGCTGGCGCTGCAGTCGGAGACATCCGCGGCTGATCCGGATCATAGGCAGGAACAGCTTGAGGGTCAGCCACAGGCAAAGGTTCAGGCTGGGTTGACACCGGAATGTCAAGACTTGCATCATGATGTCCAATCTCGGAGCCTTCTCCTACTTCCAGGTGCTGAGTGCCGAGCCTCTCCTTCTCATAAGAGATCATTGAATCGTGGAGAATCTTCTTCTCATCATCAGTTAACAGGCGATTCTCAAGCTCGAATTCATCCACAGATTCACCCGGGTGCGCCTCTTTCTCCTCCTCGACCAATCGGCCCCAAGCACTGGGGAGATGCACCGAATAGTCATCGAGCCAGGCTAAGCCCCTGTGCCTTAGCACATTAGCATTGTAGAAAACAAGGAGGTCCTCGATGTCGGCCTCTAGCCTGGACTCGGCCAATTTCACCCTTTCCCCGACCACAGTCTCCGCTTTCTGGACTTTGGCCACCGCCGCATCCCATTCTCCCCTGAGCAGAACAGCCTGATCGCATGCCTCCTGGGCTATGTTGTTCGCATCGTCTTTTTCTTTAACCAAGCTGGCAAATTTGGCTTTTAGTTCATTGAGCTCCTTGACCGCCGCATCCCGCTCGGCGATAACTTTGGTATTCCGGTGTCCCATCTCCTCCACCAGGGCAACATGTGTCTGCCCCAACCTCTCCATCTCCGCTTTCGCTTCATCAGCCTTCTTAATGGCCTCAATCTCAGATTTCCAAGAAGACTCGGGCTCGGCAGAGAGGACCTGAATAATACGATCCCTTTTTGCAAGCTCGGCCTCCATCTTCTCGATCTCTTTAGCCCGCTCGAAGGCCACTTTGGAAGCTTTTTCAGCAGCCTTCGCCCACTCTCGGTATTGGGTATAGATGTCATGGACAAAGTCATGCATCGTGCCTTCTACCGAAGATGGAATTCTCTTCAAGTGGGCAGGGAAAACATAACCGTCCAAGCAAATATTCAGGAAATCCTTCTTTATTTGAGCCAACTTAAGGCCCCCTTCTCCAGTAGGGTCAGCAGGGACTTGCTCTGTAACCACAGAAGATGTAGTCTCGACTCTCTGAAGATGAGTCTCAGATCTTGAAGTATGAGAGGAAGGCCTGTGACGAGGGGGCTCGGGCGGCTGTGGAACATGAGCAGGAGGTGGAGACGGAAGCCTGTGAGGAGGAGAGCGTGATCTAGACCGGTGCTTGTATTCTCTATCCCTATCACGCCCGTACCTATCCTGACCAGAATACTCGCGATCGCGATCTCTATCAGAATCCCTCCTGCGATAATCATGGTAACCAAAAGCCTTTCGGGCTGAGCGAAGACTGTTCAGCATTGATCCTCTTCCGGACATAGTGCCTGAATGAGAAGCAAAGAAAGAGTTAGTAACTTCCCAAGTCGGACGAAGTACAGTTGTGAATCATGTAGTGTAGTGAAGTGTATGCATGTGCGATCCCCCGACCAACCGGAAATGTCGGCCGCACCCATAGCAAGCGACCCGCTCAGTTCAAAAGCACTATCAAGCCCTTCCATCCCAGCATCGTGAGGAGACGACACAAAATCCAGGATCGGAATATCGTCAAGCCCGGCAAAAGGACTCTCCACTTGCGGGGGAGGAGCCTCTGAAATTCTAATCCCTTGGGAAGGCAAAGACACAACCACAGATTTAAATCTCTTGGATTTGGGGTGTTTGTGAGCAGCGGCCTTGCCTTTTCTTTTTCCTCCGGAATCCTGAACATCAGAAGGAGGCACGGCCTGGAGCTCGGTATCGGTGGGAGTTCTTTCTGGATCAACTTCTTCGGTGATCACAACGGTGGGCGCTTTGCGTATCACGCGTTTCTTCGGGGCCACCCTATGTGTCACATCCAGGTGTATGCTCTGTCTTCGTTCTGTTAGCCCGACGGCCCTCAAATTCCTGTCGGTCAGGACTATGTCTATATGCCTCTCTTCGCCCGGAAACACTTGAAGAATTCGAACAAGCTCCCTGAAGTATGCGCCATCGGGGCGAGAGATCGCGGCTATAAGAAAAGAAAAGTATGTCAGTTTTTGGAAATTGATCACTAACATCACGGTAGTTCAAGAGGGGATGGCGACACTTACGTCTATCTAACCAACGCCTAGCAAGCCCAGGAGGAGACCGAACGTAGAACCATTCGGACTTGTAATAACTTAGCCTCCCCTAGGAACCCAGCACAATATGGTAGCTTCTGACTGCCTCCAGGAAGGTGAAGGAGGGGCTATCTCCGTGGCTCTTAACATTGAATAAATATCTAATCTCGATCGGCTTTGGCGGTCGAAAGAGGATCTCCATAAACATGATGAAGGTGCTGTTTAGTAAGGCATACCCGTTAGGGTGTAGCTGAGACGGGGCTATACCGAGAAACGATAATGTCTCCCTTATATAGTCGTTAAAGGGAGGGAGTGTCCCCACCGTGCATGCATGATGGTTAAAAGCAGTAAACACCTCCAGGGGATTGTGTGGCCTGTCGGTTGGTTCG
Source organism: Allium fistulosum (assembly GCA_030737815.1). Lineage (NCBI taxonomy): Eukaryota > Viridiplantae > Streptophyta > Magnoliopsida > Asparagales > Amaryllidaceae > Allium > Allium fistulosum. Next base: position 871,013,439 of record CM060903.1, on the reverse strand, counting down.
GGAAGTATCACGTCGTCAAGAGACAAACAGTGCCTTAAGCAGATCCGGCCTAGCATGTCTTCATAAATACCCGACGGCACAGAGTCTAATGGATTAAGGATGAACCGAGCCCCTTGACGTTCATCCGACGCTATTTCAATAACTTCGGCTTCTATAACCGGTATCTCTATGGTTGGAGGAATAGAACTTTGATTTTCCGGCTGCTGGGAACTTGAAGGGTCCATAACCAGCTAGCTTATAAAAACTCACTGTTAAACTGACAAATAACACTCGTACATCCCCCAATGTAAATTGTGTGAGCGTGCTGTGCAGTACGGTACTGTATATTATTTGGAAAGGCCAACCGGATTAAGGGAAACGTGTAAATGACGAGACTTCGGAATTCAATCGAAAGGACCGTCATCGCTGACCGTCACGACCATACCATCCAGTTGATTAATCATCATTTCAAGTTAAAGTTTGGTGTCAATGTGATATCCCAGTTCCGTCCACGAGCTTCGATAGGCAATCAGATATGCGGTGAAGCGGTTAAGTCCAGTAATACAATTTTGAAGCTCGTCGGAGTCAACTGTTCTAATGAGTAGGGAGTTTTAAATTTTTGTGATGTTCAAATCGTGTCACTTACGGAAGCCATGTTCACATCAATAAACTAAGGGCGTGTGCATATGAGCCAGACTCGTTCGACTTGCTCCTGAGACCATCGAGTTCGAATCGGTGCCAAGACACACAGTTCGACTCGCTCCTGAGATCATCGAGTTTGAATCGGTGCCAAGACACGCATTTTGACTCGCTCCCAAGACTGCACAGTCCGATTCGCTCCCTTCGACTCAGTCCCAAGATCACGAGTTTGACTCGCTCCCAGGCTCTTCACTACAACTCGATCCAAAAGCCATCCACTTCGACTCGCTCCGAAGCTACCACTTTGGTTCGGTCGAAGGCCATCGATTCAATTTGATCAAGCACAGCCCTTTCGCATTGATCCATAGATCCGGGGCATTCGACTCGAGGCGAAGCCCCACCATCGATCAACGCAAAAACCTCTACCTCATCCTCTCGAAACTTCCCACTCCAGATCGATTCGAAGCCAAGGTCTTGAAACTTTCGATCAATCACAACTCAGGCTGATTTAGTGTTTGAAAACCAAGTCTCATCGTTCACGCGCTGGATTCGTTTAATGGATTACCTAGATCTTTCAGATTAGTTCGATTAAGTGATGGTGGGAGTTGATTTGAAGTCAAGGATTTTCGTTCTTCTCTCTCGTGCAATGCTCTGGAACGATACGAAGGCAAGGAAGATAAAGGTGAAAGGTAAAAAGTGAAAAAACGGCTAAGTTCCAGATATTTATTTGGAGTGAAAAGCAAGGGGAATAAACGATTCAGGTTCCAGTGGAGTCGAACACGTGCTTCGACTCCCTCTTCAGTGCATAGATACGGAGCTCCCATTCGTATTGCTCCCCTTCGACTCCATCTCCGATGCAACATTACACACCATCACTTCGACTCGCTCCTTCGACTCGCTCCCCTTCGACACCGTCTCCTGTGCATTTTGACTCCAGCTCCTATGAAGTTCGAATCCAAGACCAAATCGAATGAAGCAGTTCGATCCAAGACCGAGTCGAACATCCTGTTCGAATCCATAGAATCGTGACTTCCAGAGATCAACTCCATCAACTCGACGTGCTTACTTCGCATCCACAAATCCAATGAAAATTGTCTTCAACGTTTCAATCCTTCACAACGACTCGAGAACGTACGAACGTCAGCAGGAGTCAGGTTAACGTACATGCATGAATGACGGACTAATATTCAGCATTCAAAATTTTTAAGAATCAGAAATTCATCCGGTAACGACTACAACAGAAAACAGATAACCGTTGGCATACAACAATCAGTTGCAACGATACAGGGCACAACAGTCGACAGTCAACAGTTTACATTATCAAGGAGAACGGCCAAAGATTACAACTTTCATCGGGAAGATGATAACTATTCAGAATAAAGATTGAAGCACTTCAAAGCACATCATGTTTTCACAAGACGTACTTTGGGGGGAAAATGTTATCCCACCTTTTGGTAAGGCCGTAACACCAAGGAATTGACTAATAACCAGTGACGGTCCGTCCTAGAGATCAGTCATACAGGGGCTCACTACGGATGTCGATGAATTTTGTCCGAGTCCGGATCTAGCCAAAATTGGTAGGACATGGCAAGCTGAGCCATGGGAACCAACGTTCAAAATCTCAAGTCAATCCGAGTTCGTATGCTCAAGTTATGAGGGATGCAAAATTGGACGAAAATCAGACAGAGTCGACTCGCTCTTTCGACTCCCTCCTTCGACTCGCTCCGGTTCCCTCAGATGTCAACTTCGACTCGTTCCTGTTTGACTCGTTGCCATTTGGAATACCTACTTCGACTCGCTTCGTCCAGTTACCCACTTCGACTCGCTCCCCCGGTGTTAACTTCGACTCGCTCGACCAAAGCCTACTTCGACTCACTCGACCAAAGCTTGCTTCGACTCGCTCAAACCGAGTGCTTACTTCGACTCAATCAAGACAGCATCCATCAAAGAGTCCTCTTCGACTCGCTCCATAGCCTTCACAGAACCACTGTTCGACTCTGTCTGATTCGACTCCAGCAGAGCGCCGCGTCATCGAGTCGAAGCATAAGCGAGTCGAAACAGGGAAGCGAGTCGAAGGAAACAGCCTGTTGAGAACTCCATTTCGTATCGATCGTATCTCCCAATCTACAAGTCCAAATGCTATGAAATTTTCACAGAAGACTACGTGCATGCTAGAGAATGGCCATACCAAATTTCGACTCCATTGGATGAAATCTTGAGCGAGTCGAAATCTGCTCGTGTCGATCACGGATCGGACCGAAACTTCACGGGCCTGGGTGTACGGGCCTGGTCACATGCCAGAGAGGGTCTCCCGAGATCTGGGTGAAATATCAGCCTCCTACACCTATAAATAGACCCCCAAAGCCAACAAAAAAGGGGTTCTTCTTCCTCCTTGAGATCTCCAACGCCCGGACTCCGCCAGATCCAGATCTAAACTCTATCGCTGCTGCTATCAACAAGATTCACTGCTGCAAATAATAGCTAACTCTTGTAATTCATTGCATTCACTTGTAAACATCAAAGGAAGATCAATAAAGCAAACTACTTCATAGTGGACGTAGGCTATACGCCGAACCACTCTAAATCCTTGTGTCTCCTTGCACTTTAATTATGCTTATTCTTGAAATTTGGAGTTTTTGTTAGATAAATCCTCTTTTTACATTTAATTTCTTGACTTTATCTCTTCAAAGACTTTCGAAGAGTGTTGTTCCCAATTTTGGTACAAATAGTATCGATTAATTCGTATCGCTCTGTGGGCACATGCTTGCAAGTTGACGTGGTGCTAACTCCTCGGATCGATCCACTTTTCATGCCGAGTTGACTGCTTCCCTCTTCGTTTTCATTGAGCGCTATGTCCTTCGTATCGATCGACTGAGGATTTCTTCATATTGATACTCGCAGGTCATTTCGTATCGATGATGTGTTGCTACTTCGCATTGATTGTTTTGTACCGATTGATTTTAGTGGCGTTCTTCGTATCGATCAATGCCGATCGATACGAACTGAGTTGTTGGAGGGACCGGTACGAATCTCGTATGAACGAGATCGATGTGAAGTGTTGTTTGTTGATGGATACGAAATGGAGCAATTATGATCGATATGAAATGACAACTCTCCATGGACATGAAGTAGTGTGGCTTTGATGGATACGATGTTAGGCGTATGCGATGGGTACGAACAGAAGGACACTCGATGGATACGAACAGAAGGATACAAACAAATTGATTCCCTTGGTTTGCATCGATCATATCTTGAGCATACGAACTCGGATTGACTTGAAATTTGGAACGTTGTCTTTCGTTGCTTTGCTTGTCTTGCCATACCAATTGTAGCTTGATCCGGACTCGAACAAAATTTATTGACATCCATACTGAGCCTGCGTATAACCTATCTTCAGGACGGACTGTCCTTGGTTTCCAGTTAAGTTCTTGGTGTCATGGCCTTGCCAAAAGGCGGAATAATAGAGAGTTAAGGATCTTTTCAGATTTTTAGGTTGTTTGGCAAATAAGCTATCGGAGGATGCAGGAGGCAACAGATAGCTATTTAGGAATTGCTGCTTTTTACTTTTGTTTGATGAATATCCACTGTGTTATGATGTATTAGGTCTTATATGACCATTTGACTCTGATCAATCCAGGGGGTATCTTCATATACCGCTCTCGACGTAATTTGTAATAACTATAATTATTCAGTGCCTGGGAAAACGTTTGGGTTATGTGAAGAGAATGTGGAACAAGTTTTATTTGGAAATGTAATGAAGAAATCTGTGTTTTTGAAATCTGTGTTTTGTTTCATATTCAAGTGCTTCCGATATTATTGATACCATTAACATAGCCGTATTTAGTCGCCAGAAGCTAAGACTATAGATGACTGCAGCATATGTAGCGCTTAGTTTTGGGCCTCTAGATATGGGATGTTACAGCTTGGTATCAGAGCATGGTTTATGAAATACTTTAACTAAAAATGGGTTTTGAAAACATAATCCATAGGAATTAGAGTTAAGATCGGGTATGGGATAATGTTATAATAACGTATTTGTATGTATGTGTATATATATATATATAAGTATACGCTCTATCTTTAGTCTCCTATCTTAGTTAGGTTATTCATCTGTATCTCACGAGGTTTGAATACAGATATGGAGGGAAGGAGAAGCCGAGTGAATGTTGGAGGAGACAGCACCACTACCAACGAAACGCCCGACCAAATGCAAAGAGAGGTCCTAGTCAGGCATAAGCGGAGAATGTTGGTGTAGGAGTTCCTCAGGTGGATATGGGGGCGATGTATCAGTTCTTTGTGAATATGGTGCAAGCTGGAGTGGCAGCAGGTGTAGCTGGAGGAAACGCTGCGGGAGGAGGAGCTCAAGAGGTTCCTACGGTTAATCAGTTTGCTAATCTGAGTAGAGATTACATTAGGCTCGGAGGAAAGTCATTCATTGGTACCAAGGATGTTGATTGAAGTAGAGAATTGGCTGCTGCACTGTGAAAGGATTTTCGCTGATTTAGGGATGAACGATGCGCATAAAAGGAGGTTGGCCTCAAGGCAGCTGCAAGGAGCTGTGTTATTTTGGTGGAACACTGTCACTACCGGTGTGGATGAAGAGACCATTACTAGGGAGGAATTCAGAAAAAGGTTTTTGGAGAGGTTTATATCCGTTATGGCGCAAGCTGCATTGGTAAGGAGGTTTGTAGAATTGGAGCAAGGAGATATGAGTGTGTTGGAGTATACCAGGAAGTTCGAGGAACTAGCCCGATATGGGTATGCATTGGTTGATACTGTTATCAGTAGAAATGAGAAGTACATCAGTGGGTTAAGGCCAGAACTGATAAGTGGAACTTTGCCGCACTTAAGGGACCCTAGCGATGTTGTTGTTGAGATGGCATTGAGGCAAGAAGAAGCATTGGCTTGCCTAAGAAAGAAAGTGAAAGAGGCTCTGGCTGGACAGGCTCAGTAAAGGAAATTTTTCCAGAATAAGATTGCTCATAAAGAAGGAGCACGTAAGAAGAGTAAATCTGAGGTGGTTTGTTACAACTGCAATAAGAAAGGACACTATACCAACGAGTGTCGAGCCAGCAAAGGGGAAGGAAAAGGAGCCGGTGAGAAGAAGAATGTCAAATGCTTCAATTGTGATCAAGTGGGTAACTTCAAGAACAAGTGCCCAGAGCCACCAAAGGAAGGGAAAGGGCGAGTTTATGCTTTGGAGCCCACAACCAGAAATCAGTTGCTTAAGATAAGGGAAAAGTTGTTTTAGGAGGCTCAGTGCAGATCCATGGTATGTTTGTTAGCGTTCTATTTGATACTGGGGCATCCCATTCTTTTATTTCTAGATGTCTAGTAGATGGACTTAACCTAGAACCCTCTTACTTAGTTACTTCCTTAAGGGTTGCTAATCCAATAGGAGGTTATGCAACACTTGGGATAAGGTGTGACCATCTAGAATTTGATTTGCTAGGCCATATTTTTATTGTTGTTTGCATGTATTTGATTTTGTGGGATTTGGGATTATCCTAAGGATGGATTGGTTAAGTAGATATGATGCTAGGATATTTTGCCAAGATAGGAAAATATGTAGTGATTGGATAATTTATGCCGTAGAGAACCCTAGTTGTGAGGTGAATGCTTTACTGGGTGTTATGGAGTTGGAAGATGAGTTGCATCGGGTTTTTGTAGTTAGAGAATTTGTCGATGTGTTTGAACCAGTCGTTGGACTGCCACTGAAATAAGCTATTGAGTTTCAGATTGATTTAGTGCCTGGAGCTAAACCGGTGAGTAGACCACCGAGTAGGATGACACCTACAGAGATGAAAAGGTTGAAGGTGTAGTTAGTAGATCTGGAAGGCAAAAGTTTTATTAGGCCGAGTAGTTCGCCATGGGGAGCCGCTGCTGTGTTTGCTAAGAAGCCGGATGGATCGTTAAGGCTATGTATCGATTATCATAAGTTGAATGAGAGGACGATAAAGAACCGATATCCATTGCCGAGAATTGATGATTTGTTCGATCAGTTGAGTGAGGTATTCTCTCAGTTAGATTTGGCAACGGGATTTCATTTTCTTAGAGTAGCAAAGGATACATTCCTTTGACGGCATTTAGAACAAGATATGGATCGTACGAATGGTTAGTTATGCCGTTCGGACTAATTAATGCGTCGACTTTCTTTGTAGATATGATGAATAGGATATTTTGAGAGCATTTGGATAGGTTTGTATTGGTTTTCATTGATGACATTTTGATATACTCTAAGTATGAGAAGGAACATGAAGTTCATCTTAGAGTCGTGCTTGAGACATTGAGGAAGCATCAGTTGAAGGCTAAGTTTACAAAGTGTCAGTTTTGGAAGAAGGAAGTGAAGTTCCTTGGTCATGTCGTCTTTGAGAAAGGGTTGTCTGTAGACCCGACTAAGATTAAAGCGGTGGATAATTGGAAGAGGCCTGAGACGGTGACCGAGATAAAGAGTTTCCTTGGATTGGCAGGGTATTATCAGAGGTTTATAAAAGAATTTTCGCGAATAGCAGCACCGATGACTAAGCTTACGCGAAAGGATGTGAAGTTCGTGTGGACTGATAAGTGTGAAGAATCATTCCAGAGCTTGAAACACTTATTGACCAAAGCACCGGTGTTAGTGGTTACGGAGGGGAATCAAGATTTAGTTGTTTATACAGATGCGTGTGGAACTGGATTTGGAGCCATGTTGATGCAAAGGGGAAAAGTAATTGCTTACGCTTCTAGACAACTCAGACCACATGAGGTTAGGTATCCAATGCATGACTTGGAGTTAGCTGTCGTTATATTTTCTTTAAAGGTGTGGACGCATTATCTTTTGGGAGAACGATTTGAGCTATATACTTATCATAATTCATTGAAGTATTTGTTCTCTCAGAAGGAGCTGAACATGAGACAGCAAAGATGGTTGGAGTTTATTGCTGCCTATGATTTTGGAATTGAGTATACACCCAAAAAAGGAAACAAGGTAGCGGATGCACTCAATCAGAAACATCAGAATGCTGTATTGGCTATGATTACTGAGTGGAAAGATTTGGAGGTATTATTGGATTATAGTGTGCGGTTTAGGTCCGAGGTAGGATTGAGTGCAGGAAATACTATATCGTCTTGTTTAGAAGTCTGACCGGTAATGGTTGAGAAGATAGCTTCTAAGCAAGAAGAGAATCCAGTATTGGCTGAAAGGATAATAAGGTTGAAGGTAGGAACGGAGGGCGATGACCTAAAAGATTTTAATCTTGAACAAAATGGGTGGTTGAGAAAGAAAGGAAAATTGTGTGTTCCGAATGTAGAAAACATGAGGAAAGAGGTTTTGGATGAGTGTCATCGTTCGAAGTTCACTATCCACCCCAGAGGAACAAAAATGTATCAGGACATGAAGAGAAATTTCTTCTGGGAAGGTATAAAGCGGGATATAGGATTGTGTGTTAAGCAGTACTTGAATTTCCAACAGGCAAAGGTTGAACACCAGAAGCCAAGTGGATTACTTCAACCATTAGAGATTCCATTATGGAAGTGGGATTCAATCTCCATGGATTTTATTGATGGGTTGTCGTAATCTAGAAGAGGAAACGAAAGCATATGGGTTATAGTGGATAGACTGACTGAGAGTGCCCATTTTATTCCGGTAAAGTCAACTAGAATGACACCTAATTTTGCGAAGTTATTCATGAAGAATGTAGTTAGACTGCACCGGATTCCTAGTAGTATTGTCAGTGATAGAGATTCTTTATTTACCAGTGAGTTATGGAAAAGTCTACAGGAAGCATTAGGAACCAAACTCAACATGAGTACTGCTTACCATCCATAAACCAATGGGCAAACGGAAAGAGTTAACAAAATCTTGGAAGATTTATTAAGAGCTTGTATATTTGATTTTAGGGGATCATGGGAGGACCATCTTCATCTAGTTGAGTTCTCATATAACAATAGTTATCAGACTAGTATTGGGATGGCACCGTTTGAACCATTGTATGGTAGACCTTGCAAATCTCCCGTATGTTGGTTGGAGACCGAAGATAGATTAGTTCTTGGTCCGAGTTTAGTGAAGGAAGCTGGGGAGAAGATTGAGTTGATTCGAGCTAAGATGAAGGAGGCTCAATCTAGGCAGAAAAGTTATGCAGATAAAAGAAGAAAGGATTTGGAATTTTCCGTTGGGGATTATGTGTTTGTTAAGGTTTCACCGATGAAAGGTGTAATCGGATTTGGGAAGTCAGGAAAGTTAGCACCTAGGTTCATTGGCCCATTTTGTATTATTAAGAGGATCGGGAAACTCGCTTATAAAATAGAGTTACCGAGCAGTTTGGCTGGAGTCCATAATTTTTTCCATATTTCTCATCTTAGAAAATGTGTTAGAGACCTGGAGACTACTATAGCACCTACAATATTAGAGGATTTAATAGTAAAACCGGATTAGACTATAGTTAGGAAGCTGATTCAGATTGTGGCTAGAGATGAGAAGAAATTGAGGAACAAGATAGTCAAGTTAGTAAAGGTTTAATGGAGCAATGATATTAGAGACTGTACTTGGGAAGTGGAGAGCAGGATTAGAGACTCTTACCCAGATTTGTTTGATGGTATGTTTTACCTTTGATTGTTTGGTTGTGTACCATATCGTAATTTCGAGGACGAAATTCTGTAAGGTGGGGAGTCTGTAACACCTCATATATTTTATAACTTTATTTAAGACATTTAATTAGATAAATTAAATCAAATGATGTAAAGAGTAATAGACGAAGATTTAATTAGTTAGAGGTAGCCGTGCCATAATGAAGGGGTAATTAAAATGAAATAACACTAGGTAATGTGTTAGGAAATGAGAAGGGTATTTTGGGAAATGGCAACACCATATACCCTAAACCCTTGTGAGATTCATGTTCACTATTCTCATTTCATAAAAACGAAAACTTGCTAAGGCTGGCCACCATTTTCAATCTCAAGAAGAAGAAAGCTAAGATTCAAGAGGAAAGAAGAAATCAACTAATTCAACACTCTAAAATCTCATCTATAATCTCTAAAAGCCAAGGTGAATAATTACTATATCCCTAATATTTCTAGCTTTTGGTTTTTGTTTAGATCCGAATTGATTTTGCTATAATATTGCCATGTTCGATGTTTTAAGATATATATATGTTTGTTGTTGATGGAATTATAAATGTTTATTCATGTTTTATGATAATGTTTAGCATGAAAACCCTATTTAATGACATCCGAATACTTTGGAAATTTAAATATAGGTCGGTAATAATATTTTAGAGATTGGGTTTGATTTCGATAATTTTTTGATTTAATATGGATTTTATATGAATTTTTGAATGAAGGAAATTGTTTATTGGGTTTTAAATTATTTTTGGCTAAAATATTAATTATTTGGGTTTGAGATTTTAATATGTTAGGCAGTATATTAAAATATATTTTCTGGAATTTTTCTAAGTCATTTGAGGGATATATAAAATTATTTAAGGTATGAGACTTAAATGTTTTATATATTTATAAAGGAGAAGGGGCATTTTGCAATTAAAATGTTTTATAAATCCTGGTAATTGCGGGAGCAAAATTCTAAAAAGTATTTTATTGACCAATGAGAATTTGACAAACAAAGGCAGATTAGTTGAAAAGTTTCCTTTTTAAGTTTAAAGACACAATTCACACTTTTTCCATGTTTTAATCCATACGGCTAAACACCTTCCGCCCCAAACCTTTCGTCCCAGTCAAAGGGTTAGCGTTCGATAAAGTCAAAGTTCAATGCATAAGGTATAAATAAATTGGTAAGTTATGAATTGAATATAAACCGAAAGGTTGATGGCCGAAAGGGTTGGAATATAATTATTTTATAAGTCAAAAGCTTTCGCCTGTTTTGCTTTCGAACTTGAGCTTTAGGCTTGGTCACATCCGACCAGGTCAAGTTATTTAAAGAAAGACTTTAAAACCTTCCAATGTGTCCAAAGGTTGTAGCTGCTACCGCCATTACTTTGTTTTGAAACCTTCCGGCGTCGCCGAAGGGTTTCCACTGTTTTATAAAGGTTTTACTTTGAACCTTTTGACCCAGTTGAAAGGTTCGCCTGTTTTTAAAGTTAGCCTTTTCTCCAAGGCTTTCAGAGGGAAGCTTTCGACTTAGGTGGTTACCCTTGTTTTATGAAATATAACCAAAGGCTTCCGAAAGGTTGTTTGGATATCCTCGAAAGGTTATATGAATATTTTTGAAAGGTTGGTTTTGTAAAAATGAAAGGTTTTAAAAGATAAGTTTCCAGATTGTTTTAAAGCTGAACCTAATCTACCTTCGAAAGGTTATGTTTTAAAGAGTTTAAGCATTCGAAGGGTTTATTCCTGGATCTGTTTCGAAAGGTTTATTAAAGGTTTTCGAAAGGTTTTGAAGGAAAGGTTTTCCGAAGGTTTTTCTAAGGAAATGACTTAAAGTAATTTTAAAGAAGGATGTCTAAAGCTTATAACTCCCGAAAGGTTTGTTTTGAATGAATTCAAAAGGTTTTAGAGATGATTTTCGAAAGGTTTAAACATTGAAATTGAATGAGATAATTTCAAAGTATGGAAAGAGGTTCTTTCAAATGGTAAAGTGTTTTCATCCAAGTTTTAAATAAAGAATATATATCTAACATGGTAATGTAATTTGAGTAGAGTATAAAGACTTATTTCTTTTCCTTATTCGAAGTTTGATTTAAAGGTTTAAATCATTTTGAAATTGTTTCAAGGAAAATTATGGGAAGGATCCTTAAGCACGAATGACTTAGATATTACAAAACCAGATGGGACTAGTATGGGTTCGCACCCAGTACATTAGCTTGTAGCCCCAGCTAATTATTGTCCAAAATTCCAGTGTGTAGGGCTTGATCATAGGTAAACTAAAATTATGATTACACACCGAAAGGAACATATATTGTATACAGATAGGTTATTGGTAAGCACGGAAAACCACTAGGCTCGGGAGAACCTGAGAGATGATTAAGTTAGGGACAGACCGTCCAGAAGGAAGAGATTTAACAGATAGTTTAGGACAGACCGTCCTGATGGGAGATGTTAAATAGATAAATAAGGATAGATAATCCTAAATATAAAAATCTAATAGATGTTAGGTAATTTTGATTATGATTATGATTATGTTATCTGGTAGGCCCGAGTTAGCCAAAGGTTAAACGTTATTTGTGTTTGAACAGATAGTTCACCATTACCTAATATTTATGTTTGTTTACATAATGTATGTTTTGTGAGATTAACCATTGTGAATGCAGGTGCATAGTATATGGTTATATGAAAAGACTTGCAAAGATATATTTTAAAAGATGTTAGTGAGGGGAAACCCGTTTCGCTATGCGGCGTGGTCTCACTTAACATAATTAAACCGGGATGTGTAGTATTATTCATACCAAGCTTTATGTCTGACTCGAAGTTTATGTTTTCCCCTTAAACTCTTGGGTACTCAAACTAATTTGAGTATATTGAGAGTTAAGGATCTTTTTAGGTTTTTAAGTTGTTTGGTGAATAAGCTACCAGAGGATGTAGGAGGCAACGGATAGCTATTCAGGAATTGCTGCTTTTTACTTTTGTTTGATGAATTTCCGCTATGTTATGATGTATTAGGTCCAAGGTTTTAAATCTCCTATATCTCGCCCGAGATCTCGCCCGAGATCCCATTTTCACACTTAAACGAGACGAGACATCAAATCTCCTCCATATCTCCCTCGACACTCATCTCGTCCGAGATATTCAAATCTCACCCGATATATGGATCAAAATCTCAATCCGAGATCTCACCCGAAGTTATACATTTTTCTTATTTTCCATAATAATTTTTATTTTCATATTGATTCAAAAGAAACTACTCAATCCAATTATAATTTACCAACTTCTTGAACATATTCTTTACTTTTTATCTTAATGAGTCATAGCGAAAGGTTTCACTTCTTTATTACGTTCAAATAAAAAGATATTATTCAATCATTAGATTCATTACCAAATCAATTAAGCCAATCAAGCTACTACTCTTCTAAAAATATTTCTTTATTCATGTAAATCAAGTATGTTACCATTTTTATTTTTAATAAGAAAGTTATAATCGTTAAATAAATTTTTGACACATCAATTTTAAACACATAAGTACATCCGAGATATTCCCGAGATGCATTATAAGATCCGAGATGTCAATCCGAGATGTACACCCGATACGTACTCATCTCGTCCGAGATCTCTCCCGATACGAGATAACTTGTGTAAAAATCTCGAGACGAAACGTGACCGAAATCCGATATTTAAAACCTTGATTAGGTCTTATATGACCATTTGACTCTGATCAATCCAGGGGATATCTTCATATACCGCTCTCGACGTAATTTGTAATAACTATATTTATTCATTGCTTGGGAAAACGTTTGAGTTATGTGACAAGAATATGAAACAAGTTTTATTTGGAAATGTAATAAAGAAATCTGTGTTTTTGAAATCTGCGTTTTATTTCATATTCAAGTGCTTCTGATATTATTAATACCATTAACATAGCCGTATTTAGTCGCCAAAAGCTAATATTATAGATGATTGCAGCATCTGTAGCGCTTAGTTTTGGGCCTCTAGATAAGGGATGTTACATAACAGGTTTCTCGCCAATGTAAATTCATTTTTATGTTTATGTTGATTTTGAGATGTTTGGATGCATATATGACATATAAATGTTTTATGGAAGTGTCCGTATAGCGACTATCGCTACGTCGACACTTTGAAATTATCATCCTCTTTTGAAAATCTTTTTGTAGATCTCGTGTATGAGTTTTTACAAAATAAATATTTTGTTGTGTTTTGACACTTTTAAAAATGTTGTTTGAACCATGGTTTAAAACAATTTTGATTTACAAAACGAGTTTAGAAGTTATGATACACATAGCGATTGTTGTTATGGATGTAGTTCGGAGATAGTAATAGTAAATTGTATTAATTAATCATTTTAATAATGATGTTTAAAAATTAATTAAACCTTTTGATAATGATGTTTAAAATTAATTAACCATTTTAATAACGATGTTTTAAAATTAATTAATCATTTTAATAATGATGTTTAGAATTAATTAATCATTTGTAATAATGATGTTTAAGGTTAATTAACCATTTTGCTAATGATATTTTAAAACTTAATTAACTGTTTCAATAACGATGATTAAATTTAATTAATCATTTTAAATTATGATGTCTAAAGTAGTTAATCATGTTTAAAGTTAATTAATTATTTTAAATAAAGATGTTTAAAATAATTAATCATGTTAAAAGTTAATTAATTATTTTAAATAGAGAGGTTTAAAAAATTAATCATATTTAAAGTTAATTAATATTTTTTAAAATAATGCTATTTAAAGTTAATATCCGTGATGTGAAATCTAAGCACAAGTTCAGTTTTAAAAGTTTGATTCGATTATGGAAAAGGTAAGAAATTTAATTTCCATAATGATATCGCTTATATAGAATGGTTTAGTCATATTCTTAGCACTAAATATCAAGGTATGGAAGCTCGTCTCTATCACGAAGGTTAAAAATGTTGTCAAGGCAAGCCTTAGAGGTAACACTATCTTTACCTGTCCGACTTCATTTTCAACTGAGGGATATTACAAGTTTGAAATCGACGAGTAGTGGTAAGTGCATGAGATTCAATTTCCATATACGATCATTTTAATTATTCCCGATAGTTGATTTATCGACTATCGATTCTCCTATCTTCTTTGTGTATCATCAATCTAAGGCGATTTGTTACTCATTTGAGCGTTGGTATCCTTTGTCGAAAATGACTAAAACCTGAAAGCGAGTGGACATCAAGCTATGTGGGGTTGCTCCTATTAGGGTATCTTCACATCTACTCTAGATTGGTTTCAGATGTATGCGCATGGATATGTGAAATACTCGGATTCTCGGTAAGGTTGGTGGGGTCCAACTTGTATATTTCTGAGAGAGTCATAGTGAAAATGACCCTCTCGAGTATATTATCTAGAGGTATACTTTCGGTAAGGGGGCCTACCCATCTGGTCATTGTTCGAAAATTTCCCTTTCTTTTTTTTGATTCAAACCCTTGAATTTACTTCTTTCTTAATTGTATCGGGAAGTGTCTTATGCACTTCACGATATTTAATTATTTATACCCATTACTTGCGGTTGGATGTGTTCTTGTGAGGGGAAACCCGTTCCGCATTTGGCGGCATGGTTTCATATATTGTTGTTTATTTCCACGACTTTGTTTAGAGTTTACTCATACCAAACTTATTGTTTGACCCGAGTTATTTGTTTACCCTAAACTTTTGGGTACTCATTTATATTTGAGTAGTTTGAAAGTAGGAGATTTCTTTGGGCTCTTTGGAGGTGATGGACGAGTAGGAAGCTCCTTATCTATGTAGTTATCTACTTCCACTGTTATGTTTATTTATGTATGTGTATTTTGTATCAACAAGTGCAAAGGCAGGTTGTTATAACTGCCTAGGCAGATGGTAGTATTTTTGTTGTAACTCTGATAACTCTATGTTAAGAAATTACCTTATGTACTATCGTATTGTTATATTATAATTAACCGTTCCGTTGTGAGATTTTCTATTTTATTCTTTTATTTTACCCCATGACAACTCATCTTTTGGATGCTTGGGCAATGGTACACGGATACCGTAGGTGTATTAAGTGTTATTCCCAGGAGTTCGAAAGATGGGTTGTCACATATATCCCACAATGCAAGGATAATATATAAAATCACCAACATATATAAAGCAGGTGACGTAGAAATATAACTAAATGAACCATCACAAATTAGAGCATAGGTTCAACAAAGTTATACAAACATGTAGTATAGTTTATATACCGATAAATAAACCTAAAATACACGTCTCTAAATAAAATAAGAAACTTCCAAAGCTTCACGGTGTCACATGACAGAAGTAAAAAAAAGCTCCAAAAATATAGTATACATGAAAATGCATCATACCACTAGTCCATGTGTACCATGCTGCGTGTTATGCCACACCTGCTATCTAGTCTAATCATTTAAGAGTATCCAAGATAATAGGAAGCAAATCATAAAACCTCGAGTCAGATAATGGTCTAGTATAAGCGATAAACAATCTCAAAGTACTATGAAAATCAATATAGTATAGGACATATGGCATGGAGAATCATACCTAACATGTCCATGCATCCAAAATGTTAGCGCACAAAAATATATGCTAATCTACAATCATCACTATCACGTAAGTGAACTACGGGTGTAAGTAAATGTCAATTGCCTAAGTATCCAAGTCCATACTACCTCCATAACCTAAGATTTCAAATATCAGAATTTAGAGAAAATCTCAGGCTGATATCTTGCTATAATAAAGGAGGCTTAAAACTTTGATAGCTATCCAAGCTATCAAATTTCGGATTTTGGAGAAAATCTCAAGGTGATATCTTGGATCATTTAAAGGAGATTTAAACCTTCCCTTCATCTCTTGACATCCCTAGAGCGAAAAACAAACATAAAAACATGACATCCATCAAATAAATCTCACAATCACTCATGTGCATTGGATATAAGATAACTCGAATGGCAAATACTCTACTAGAGACTAATGGAAAAAGCTCGGCTTCTCGATGCTCGAATCCATGTCACTCCGAAGGCTAGGAAATTAGACCCACATATCCTCAAGGCCAAGGGTACATAGATACACATCCATGATCCGGGACAAAATTTGCAACAACTTGCATTTTTTTAACGACTCGACACTTAAACAATTAATTTAAATATTGAATCGTTCGTTAACTGAAGGTCCAAAATCTAATTTTTGGCATATAGACGAATTAGGACTCTAAACCACTCTATTGTGTCAGGATCGACATTGCAAATTAAAATGAACATAAATATCGCTATATTTGGAGTTACGACGTTTTTACATTTACATATTATTTTTCTTTTTTTGTAAAAACACATGCATAGCCGAGTCCAATGGGATCTCAACAAACGACTTATTTTTCTAGGTTGATGGCTTTATTATGAGATGTACGGTTTAAGAATTTTTGAAATTGGGCGATCCGATGACCAAAACGACCTCAAAATGCATGAAATTATCATCCTACAATGCCATCTCGGATGGTAGGGAAATTTATACCATCCGGACCAGGGAAATAAGGTAATATGCGGTGATGAGTTTCGCGACGATCTGATGTACCATGTGATCATTTGAGCTCGAAACGTATGGTGACTTAATTGAGAAATTAAATATATAAATTTTATTATATGTAAACACATCATTAGGCCACTTCCTTCTTACTATTCTTTCGCCCCTTTTCATTTTAATGAGTCTAAAAAATAGCCGCCACCTTCTTCAAATTAAACTTGGAGCTTCGAGTATCGATAGAGGCCGAGATTGGATACGTTGGACTCATGATTAGGAGAGCTTTAAATCTTTGTAGGCATTGAGGGGTGCGGTGGTGATTGGCCGAGGAAGACTTTGATAGCTGTCAACTAGGGTTACATGCCAGAGGAGCTAGAGGCGGCATTGACCAAAAGGAGCGCACCATCATCTTTCTTTTAGCGACACGTACTTGCCAATACCCGCCTCCTGAGGTCTGAACCTCCTTTGATAGTTGCGACAATTTTTAGCATCTAAGGGCTGCCAAGATTGCAATTTATATGGGAAGACCGGAGTGGACGTCTTGGGGTGCGTTGTGGAGAACATGTGTAGAGGACTGTGTTGGAATGAACGGTGGGTCATTTAGTCAAGAGTTAAGGGAGAAATCAAGGTGGGAGCATACATGTTTATGAGTTTAGATGTATATGGGTGTATATAGGGAGTAGGGGGGTGTTGGGAGTGTTTCCACCTACTACCGGACCAACTTCCTTCCTATGCATAGCCGAACCAAACTTCCTTCCTATGCATAGCCGAACCAAACCTCTTCCTATGCATAGCCGAACCAACCTACTCCTCTGCCTACCGAACCAACCTCTGCTCCACACTACCGAACCAACCTACTCCACCTACCACCGGACCAGAGCTCAGCCCACTCACCACCGGACCAGAACCACCGGACCAGAGCTCAGCCCACTCATCACCGGACCGAGACCACCGGACCAATTCTCAACTCAACTCACAACCGGACCAAGGTGTACCAGATCAACACTGCCAGGCCAGATCGCATCGGCCCAGGCCCGCCAACTGCCATATACATCCAAGGCTCCTACCCCCAGCCTCACTCTATAAATAGAGGGGTAGGGGTACAACAATGGGGGACAAGTTTGAGAGCTCAAGCACGGATAGAACTTTCAAACAACTTTCATATACTTGTATCAAAGCTTTGTACTTGTAATTTGAATAGAAAAGGAGAATAACATATAAAGTGGACGTAGGCACATTCTGGCCGAACCACTATAAATCTACGTGTCTTTTACAGTTTAGTCCCTGCTTTTCATATATTTGCATAAATCACCCAAATCACTAAGAACAACATAAAATCAATTAAACCATACGTCTTGGAGGTGTTTGTCCATTTTTTATGCAAACATTTTTGGTGCTTTCACTGAGAGAGCTGAAAGCTCGAAGCTTCAGCTTCTTCCACTTAACCTTCTTCCTAACAGCATCGTTCATTGCTTGGAAAACATGCCTCCCAAGCAGAAGAAAGATGTTAACAAAGGAAAAAACATCGCAACCAGCAGTCTTCCAGATCCAATGGCCACAGACCAAGTAAATCGTCCCCTTCCAACAGCAGTACCAGATGAAGGTCAAGCAAATCCAACAACCCCTGCCTCAGAACAGCCGGCAGCAATTACAAGGGCAGATCTAGACAGGGTTGTGGCTGAAGTGACTAACCGCTTCACATCCTAGCAGGAAGCCTTGGTGGACCATCTCATGTCACGTTTAAGGGATGCTGAAGAGTCCAACCACAACACTGAATCATGGGGTGAGTCCCAGTCCGGAGGATCTCGGAGACAGCAAAGATCTTCCTTCTTCGAAGGAGCTAACGATAGAAGCGGCCATGGTAGGAGCCGAGACCGAGCACAACCCGAAGTTAGGCCTGAGGAAACGCTTGGAACCGAACCCACCGGGGGAGGTACCGGGCGGAGGTCAACTGTAGCTGAGCCTGTCGTACTGCCTAACCATGGAAACACCAATGAACGGGGCCGAGCTAGAGTCCAGCCTGAAGTTGGACCCGAGGAAATGCTTAGATCAGAACCCAGCAGGGGAAGATCAAGGCAAGGGCCAACTGTAGCTGACCCTAACATGCTCCCAGAAGACCAAAGGCAGCCACTGGAAAATATTAGGAATGATAGACGATACCATCCCTACAGGTCATCTGGACGGAATCAATCCCACAGAACAGAACCGAACTCATTTCTATCTGCTCCAAATTCTGATGAAAGGATGGCACGCTTGTTTAGAGAATGCGTCCAACGGGATCAAAGAGATCGAGGGATAGGCACTATGGTAACCAGCCCTTTCGCCCGTAATATCGAAATTGCTATCACCCCCCGAGAATGGAAAATGCCAACAATGGAACCTTACAAAGGAACCTCTGACCCAGTTGTACACTTGCAGAGATACACACAGCATATGCTCATGAGCAGGGCAACAGAAGGAGTACTGTGCAAATGCTTTCCACTATTCTTAGCAGATCTAGCTACCTCCTGGTTCTGCCATCTACCCCAAGTATCCATCAGCTCATGGGAGATGTTGAAAGAAAAGTTTATCAGCCAGTTTCGCATTCATGTGGAACAACCCAAGGACGCTTATTCCTTATCCAGTATCAAACAGAAACCTGGAGAGAAGCTGCAACAATATTTAACCCGATTCAATGCCGCAGCGGCCGCAGTGCAAGATGCCGATGAAAAGCTTGTCTTAATGGCCCTCTGTAGTGGTGTGCATCCGGATACTAAATTTGCTAGAAGATTGACAAAAGAAAAACCAGCTACTTTACCCGATTTCTTCCATGAAGCCGGGAAATATATGAGGCTTGAAGATGCTGCCACTGAGGGGCAATCAGGGCAACAAAATAAGGCAGCTCACGGCAACACGCCCGCTGTAGCGAAGGACGTTCGAAGAAATGATTCTAATGCTGGGGGCAAGAAGGGAGAAAAGCGCCTATATCGGCCAGGACCGAGATTCGACACTTACACTCCTTTGAATGAAACCATCGAAAACATCTTCCTTGCCACCCAAGACGAAGTTAGATACAAACGCCCACCATACAAGAAGGAATCAGATAACGTACAAAAATCTGGAAAGTTCTGCCGCTTCCACGAATCTCATGGGCATGATACCAATGAATGCCATCATCTCCGGGACTTGATTGAAGAACACATCAGAAGGAAGAGACTGGAACGCTATGTAAAAAGTCAGAACAGGACTCCAGCTCTTGCCAATGAGAACCCAAGGATACCCTCCCTAGAGATAGGCAGAGGAAATCGCAACACTAGCGGCTCCAGTCAAGAGAAGATAGTGGTCCATACCATCTCGGGGGACCACACATCGCCGACAGAAGCTGGGCAGAGATGGAAAGATATGGAAAGTCGCTTAGAAACAATGAAGACTGTGTTAATTCTGTTATAGAAGAACGCCACCCGAAGCGGAAAGAGGGTGATGACATCACATTCAGTAGGCGTGACCTAGAGGGAAGGCAGTACCCTCACATGGATCCCATGGTTATCTCTGCCCGGCTCGGTCCAGCCGAAGTTTTCTGAATTCTAGTAGACACTGGAAGCTCGGTAAATATCCTATTCAAGCATGCATTCGACAAAATGAAACTATTAATAAAGGATGTTTCTCCCTGCAATAAACCACTACACGGTTTCAGTGGACATGCGAAGATGCCCCTCGGGCAACTGGACCTCTTTGTTGAAATTGGAAGTCATCCCCGCTCCGTTGTGCGGAAATAAACATTTGTGCTAATAGAAAACCACTCGGCCTACAACGCCTTCTTAAGAAGGCCAGCCTTGTCTGACTTCCAAATTGTCCTGGCCCCATGGTGCCTAAAGTTGAAATTTCCAACGGACAATGGAGTAGGGGAAGTAGAGGGAGACCAGGACGTTGCTCGAGACTGCTATGTAACTGAACTTCGCAACAACCACAGGAAGGATAAAGGGAAAAGTGTAGAGATTGCCCTCTGCACAAAAAGTTTGGAAGCATAGCAACTAAAGAAAACCCCTCCTCTTCGATATACCAGCGACCCTTTCAATGAATTAGACCCCAGGGACAAAGAGGAGGAGGCCACCGCCGAGCCTGCAGAGGCTATGGAATTTGTATCTATAGACAGACATGACTCGAGTAGACTATTGAAAGTCGGGTCCCAACTAAAAGCAGAATTGAAGGATCAACTCATTGACTTTCTCCGCCACAACTTAGATGTATTTGCATGGTCACACGCTGACATGACCGGAATCTCCCCTGACATAGCATGCCATGTACTGAACATTGATCCTGCCAAGGCACCAGTAAAACAGGGAAAGAGAAGTATGAGGGCAGAACGATCAGCAGCCCTCGATGAAGAAGTAAAGAACCTACTTGCCAATGACTTCATACGAGAAGCCATCTACCCAGAGTGGATCGCCAACCCGGTGCTGGTAAAGAAGGCTAATGGGAAGTGGCGAACATGCATTGACTTCTCAAACTTAAATGACGCATGCCCGAAGGATTGCTTCCCACTTCCCCGAATCGATCAGCTTGTAGACAGCACAGCCGGGCACGAACTCTTATCTTTTATGGACGCATACTCAGGATATAACCAAATTCCTATGCATGCTCCCGATCAAGACCACACTAGTTTCATCACTGACCGGGGATTGTACTGCTACAAGGTAATGCCTTTCGGACTTAAAAACGTAGGAGCCACCTATCAGCGCCTCGTCAACAAGATGTTTGCAGGGCTAATAGGACAAAATATGGAAGTTTATGTGCATGACATGCTGGTAAAGTCAAGGGAAGCCGACAATCACGTAAGCCACCTAGGTGAAATGTTTCAAGTACTTCGCCAGTATGGAATGAAGCTGAATCCTCTAAAGTGCTCCTTCGGAGTATCATCAGGAAAGTTCCTAGGATTCATCGTCCATGCCAGAGGAATTGAAGCAAACCCTGAACAAGTCCAAGCTCTGAGAGATATCAAGATACCTACCACTCGAAAGGAAATGCAAAGTCTGAACGCGAAAGTGGCCACCCTAATCCGATTCATCTCCAAAGCACGGACAAGTACGTCCCCTTCTTCGAAGCTCTAAAGAAAGACAAAGGAAAGTTCGAATGGACTGACGAATGCTTAGCAGCTTTCCTTAACTTAATTGAACACCTCCAGAAACCGCCGATACTCTCGACTCCAAACGAAGGCGAAGAGTTATACCAATACCTTGCTGTATCATCTCACGCTCTAAGCACTGCTTTGGTAAGAGAAGACAACCGCATGCAACGGCCAGTATACTTTGTAAGTAAGAGGTTTACGGGGGCAGAAGTCAGATATCCTAAACTTGAGAAGCTAACGTACTGTTTGCTAATCACATCACGGAAACTGCGTCACTACTTCCAGTCCCATTCCATCAAAGTTCTGACCGATCAAACACTGAGGCAGGTACTCCATCGTCCCGACACTTCTGGGCGACTACTTAAATGGTGCATTGAACTAAGTCAATATGATATCACCTACCACCCTCGCACCGCCATCAAGGGACAAGCCATGGCCGATTTCATTGCAGAATTCACTACCAACGAAGGTAATGAGCAATTGGAAATAGCAGAAGACATGAAGTGGAATCTCTTTGTGGATGGTGCGTCAAACGAACAAGGCTCGGGGGCAGGTGTGGTAATAATCACTCCCAAGGGAAATAAGCTGCACTATGCTATAAGGTTGGAGTTCGCTGCCACCAACAGCGATGCAGAGTATGAAGCAGTGATAGCTGGATTAAAACTTGCCTTAGAAATAGGAGCCAATTCTTTGTGTCTTCATAGCGATTCTCAACTTATTGTAAATCAAATACTAGGAGAATTCCAGGCTCGAGAAGAACGACTCATGGCATATTTAAAGAAGACCAAGTTGCTTCTCAATCGATTGGATCACTATTTAGTCAAACACATCCCTCGGGAAGAGAACCAAGAGGCCGACGGATTGGCGAAGCAAGCTAGCATGAGAGACGGCGTTATTTCCGGAGCAGTAGCCATCTTAAAGCAACTGACCCCAAGTTTTGAGCAAGTAAATCTGATAGCTGCCACCGAAGAAGCAACTTGGATGACTCCCATCCGAAACTACTTACAAAGTGGCACACTGCCCAATGGGCGTAACGAAGTCAAGAAAATCTTGAGGAAAGCTTCCCGCTACACAATACAAGAGGACACCCTCTATCGGCGCGACTTCTCTAACCCCTTATTAAGGTGTGTCGCTGTAAGGGAAGCCAAGGAAATCTTATACAACATTCATCAAGGAAGCTGCGGAGATCACACTGGAGGGTAGACTTTGGCAAAAAAGATACTCCGATATGGATATTTCTGGCCCACCTTAAGCAAGGACGCCTTAGATTTCATCAGAAAATGTGACAAATGGCAGAAGTTTGCTAAGATTCCACGGCTACCAACAACTGAGATTACTCAAATGACCAACCCTTGGCCCTTTGCAGTATGGGGAATTGACTTGATTGGCGAACTGCCAATGGGCCGAGGCGGGGCCAAATATGCTATCGTGGCAGTCGACTATTTCACCAAATGGGTGGAAGCAGAACCCCTGAATAAAGTATCTTCAGCGAAAGTTATTAACTTCTTGATCAAAAATGTTCTATGCAGGTACGGAGTCCCATTCAAAATTATATCGGACAATGGACTTCAGTTTGACAGCGAGGAGTTCGCCAACTGGTGCCAAGAGCACGGAATTCACAAAAGCTTCTCGTCCGTAGCTTATCCCCAGGCAAACGACAAGTCGAGGCCGTCAACAAAATTCTGAAAACTCTAATAAAAAAGAAACTCAAAAAGTCAAAGGGCACTTGGGTGGATGAACTCCCTACGGCACTGTGGGCCTATCGCACATCTTTCAGAACATCAACGGGGCATACTCCTTTCTCTTTAGCATACGGATCGGAGGCTATGCTCCTAGTTGAAACCATCGTGCCTTCCCACCGTAAGATCCACTATAACCCAGAAGAGAACGAAGAACTCCTTCACATGTCTTTGGATCTAATTGAGGAGAGAAGAAATGATGCAGCCCTCAAAGCAGCAGCCCACAAGCAAAAAGTGGCAGTACAATACAATTCCAAAGTCAAGCGTCGTACCTTACAAGAAGGAGATCTTGTCCTCAAGCGAATATTCCCTCGCCCCGGAGCACTAGATCCAATCTGGGATGGACCATATGTAATTCATAAAGATCTCCACAATGGAGCTTATATTTTGTCAACAGTGGATGGAGAGGTGTTCCAGAGGGCATGGAACATCCAACACCTCCGTCGATACTTTTCTTAACTTGTACTGCCCATATGAAGTGAATTAACAAAGAGAATCAGTGGACGTAGGCATTTTCGTGCCGAACCACTTTATAAACCTTGTCTCTTTTTTAACTTGTTCCTTTATATCTTGGCTGCTTGTTAGCTTTATCCTTTTCTGTTGAACAAAATCCTATGCATATAGCATTTCCTTTCAAGGCGCTCCATAGCGCGACTTCACCTGGACAAGACCTAACAGGTACTATGCGAATCTATGCCCTCGTCAATGAGACACTTTTGCTCCGGCATCCCACTGTTGCGGGTTAACTCATTGCTCGTGACGGCCCTTAAAGCCAACTGTAATGAGCCGATTATAAGCCACCAAGAAGGCCGACTATAGCCAAGGTAGCTCATTACGGCGTTCGACTTGCCGGCAACTGTGAACCTACTTTAAGCCCCAACATAAGGTGTGGCCAGCCAGGGGTAGTTCACGGTTGACGATCGACACCCACGCTAGCTGGCCACAGTAAATCGAATAATACCCACGATTACGGGCCATAATGGCCCGGGTAGTTACTGTGCGCGATCTCGGCTCCAATGTGTCCTAAGTACGGCTGTGGTAAAAAAGATTAACTCCCCACGGAGGCGTAAGATGGGTGACAAATGTCTCCAAGACCCACAGCTAGGGAAAGTGACTACAAAGCCCGTTTGCCACGAACTTAAGCACATCGAAGGCCTTCCGTGATTGGAAGTTTTACTATTTCTCATATTTCAATTTTATTTAAAAAACTTTTCTCCTATCCTCTGTAACAATCCCTAAAGTACATGACACAGAATAGGAGACATTCGCTAATGGAAGCAGGTACTCACAACAAGACACTGGACCGCATTCCATACTCGGTCACACAGGACATTCAAAGCTGCCATCTATAAGTAGAATATAAAGGGAGGTATTTTCTTCTTTCATGAATAAACACGTGGCTATAATTTATTCACACATCACACTAACACTGCAAGACATGAAATTATGTTTTAAGCAAGAACTTGACATCAAACACAATTGAATTACAAGCACACGCATAGTTATATTTCTCATACAACATGTCAAAATAGCAAAAAACATTCAAAAACGACAGAATCAGCTTAAGTTAAAAAATTACACGTCAAGAATAATGTTGTTTATTACAAGTAGCATAATTACAACCTAAAAGTTACGTTACTGTTTTGAGACTAACATATACAACAATGTCAAGTCCACAAAAAGGTATCCAGGTCAAATCAAGGAGCCGGCTGCGTCGGAGTTTTATCCTTGTCCTGTTGCCCACCTGTTCGGTCAAAGAAAGAATTCATTAGTGATAAGCAACCAAGTTAACAAAAAGACTAGAAAGGAAGACTTACCAGCGCCTGCTTCCTGACCATCCTGATCATCATCCTCTACTTGCACACCTGCCTCCTCAGCGGCAAGCAGCCGCATACCCTCCTTCACCGCCACCTTCTCCTCCTCGGTAAACTGGGCAGTGACCACATCCATTCTGAAGACCGCGCCACCCACTTTATCCGCATCAGCCCTAGCCTCCTCCAGAACCCGGAGATAAATCTTGGCCATAACTCGGGGGTAATCATCCATCCAGGATAAGTTACCTTGTTTCCAAGTACGGAAATACATATCCTGGAGCATCTCATCCATCATCCCCTCGTTTTCATCAAGCTCCCTCATTCGGGCCTCAGAAGCATGCAGCTTAGCAACGGCAGCATCCCTCTCCGATCGGTATCATGAGCGGTCCGCCTGAAGGGATATCCTCATCGCCTCCATCTCCTCCTTCAACCTGGACTGAGTAAGCTCTGCGGCCTCGAGTCTACCTGACAATTCCTGTGCCCGCTCGAGGTCCGCTTGTCGAACCTCATCCACCGTCACAATGGCCATGTCAATCCGCTCCTTGCAGGCGGCCTCCATTTTTCGAAACTCTGCCCTGCTGGCCTCTTCCATAGTCTTCTTCAGTTGCCTGGATGCGGCCTCGTACTGAGAAATTTGAATGGCTTGATCGGCATGCTGCTTAGCCTGGTCGGAGACCATTAACCGTAGCCGAATTTTGGCACTCCCAATTTCCTCCCCGGCCTTGACTAGTCGGGCATGATGCCCCATCAATTTCCTGGTCTCCTCGGCAACCCGGTCAATATTCGCCTTAGCTTCATCCCCCAGAGTTACAACCCGGGTAGTAAGCAAATCAAGGTCCAGGGACTTAGCTTCGTCAAGCACCCGTACCATAGGATTGCGAGGGAGAAGGTGCTCACCAGTAACCTTATCAAAAGAGATGTCATGAGAGGCCGGGTCCAGGTCTGGATGACCCGCAAACGGATTGCGAACTAAGCCAGGGTGATCTATCGAGGTGACGGTAGGATTCTCATACAGATGTGGAGAAGGTATAAACTCGGTGTCCTCCTCCGTAATATCGTGAATAGGCTGGAATGGGGCCGGAGGGCCAGGAAGAGATTTAAACGTAGATTGACTCCTCTTCCTCTTTTGTATATCTTCTTCAATAACTCCAAGAAGAGGACGATAGCCGACTACGTCTCCAAGACGGTTAGTATGAGGCTTCGGCTTGGTGGAAGCTTTGAGGAGTTTGTATTGTTCAAGCCTGTGCCGAAGATCTGAGGTCTTGGCCGTTTTGCCCGCTCCTGGAATGAAAACCAAGTGTCACCAGCATGCATTGAGCCATCATTCAAGAATTAAAAAGAATAAAGAGAAATTCACCTTGGATCGCAGAAGTTGCCTCAGTAGAAGCACTCCCGGAAGATAAATCGGCGCCGGTCCCGACCTTATCAGCTTTCTTGGACTTCTCCGTTTCCACCAACTCTTCGAAGGCTTGGCGGAGAGCGTCATCTGTCCACTCTTGAATCACGCCTGCCTGTCCGGGAGGCAAAGCCCTGGTGCCATCACCGCCCTGTCCTTCGCCACCATCATCACTGTGACGATCACCATCACCTTCTCTACCACTTCCGCTCTTTGCCTCACCTCCTTCGTCCTCACCTTTTTCCCCCTCCACTTTTTCCTCCTCCTAAACATCCGGATGTGTGCTGGGAGAGGGTCCATCGGACTTCTTGAGTTTCTTCCTCCCGACGACTGGATGCATCGAGAAGGGTCTCCTTTTGCTGCTTTTCGCCGTGACCCCTCCTGTAACTTTGGCAGCTCTCTCCTCCGCCGTGTCTCTCTGCTTAACCACGGACTGATGTGGAAGGATCAGGTTGTGCCCCAGAAGTGTAGCATTCCTGATCAAGTAAGAAGCCGACTTGTCCCTTCCCGTAATGGCTTCTATTTCCACAGCCATCTGAACCGGGCGATCATTCTCCACGACCACAAAGCCACCTGTCGCTAGCAAGAAATAAAAACACATGAGAAGGAGCATTGCAGTCAGAACGGAAATTATAAATAAGCTTCAAACTTACAGCCAGAGGTGAAGCGACGAATGGAAACAGAGTCATCCTTGATAAAAAACCATTCTTTCTTAAACATACTGAACTTCGAATATAAGTCCAGGACAGGCTTGAAAGATACGGCTGATTCCAAGCTGATGTATGGAGACCCCTTCTTATAGCCTCTCAAATTATACAAATATCGGATCTCCCGGTTGGAGGGAGGACGCCCGTATCTCCTCTGGAAAATGACAAACAGGCTCACCAGGATGGCGTAGGAATTAGGCTGAAGCTGAAATGGAGCCACCTTCAAGTAGGTGATGAAGCTGATTATCCAAGCATTGATCGGGGGAATGGCCCCACACATACAATGGTACCGACTATAGGCGAAATATCCTTCGGAGGATTATATGGCATCACTCCCTCCCCCGGCAATAGCATGCGCGCTCTGTCAATCCCAAAGGAGCGAGAAATAACATCAAGCTGCTCGCCTTTGAGAGAGCTAGGGAAACAGTCAGGAGGTGAGTTCAAAAGCTCCTGAGGGCCGTACCCATCTACTAGTGACCTCGGGATGGGCCCATGACGTCCCGGTTCTGACTGAGCTGGGGGCACTGTGGAAGTATCGTCCCTGTCCTAGGATTTCTTCTTTTCTGATCGGGTTTCAACTTTATGAGACATTTATCTGCAAACACAAAGAAGTGCGTCGTTAGAATGAAGGAAGTAAACAAGCAACTGTATGAAGACTAGAATTTCATTTATAAGTCAAACTTCCAATCTCATTCGATATTCAAACTCCCAATCTCATTCAGCATTCAAACTCCCAATCTCATTCGGCAATCATACTCCCCATGGTCATTCGGTATTTCAAGCACGAAGTTCATTCGGCAAAAGAATGTCTCACCTGGTTCGGCGATCAAAACCGGTTCGGCACTATAATCGATTCGGTAGTCAAGAATTCGGTCCGGCTATTTCAAAAGGTAAGGAATAACGAAAGCCTCAAGCCCATACTTATAGACAAGCACAAAATAGCAGGACCAGACAATTCAGCATTTAGAACCGGATGAGGGCGTCCGGATAAACAAAGCGCGCCATACGCAAGCATATGCCCCACTTTGGGGGGCAAATGTTGGGAGTGTTTCCACCTACTACCGGACCAACTTCCTTCCTATGCATAGCTGAACCAAACTTCCTTCCTATGCATAGCCGAACCAAACCTCTTCCTATGCATAGCCGAACCAACCTACTCCACTGCCTACCGAACCAACCTACTCCACTGCCTACCGAACCAACCTCTGCTCCACACTACCGAACCAACCTACTCCACCTACCACCGGACCAGAGCTCAGCCCACTCACCACCGGACCAGAGCTCAGCCCACTCATCACCGGACCGAGACCACCGGACCAATTCTCAACTCAACTCACAACCGGACCAAGGCGTACCGGATCAACACTGCCAGGCCAGATCGCATCGGCCCAGGCCCGCCAACTGCCATATACATCCAAGGCTCCTACCCCCAGCCTCACTCTATAAATAGAGGGGTAGGGGTACAACAATGGAGGACAAGTTTGAGAGCTCAAGCATGGATAGAACTTTCAAACAACTTTCATATAATTGTATCAAAGCTTTGTACTTGTAATTTGAATAGAAAAGGAGAATAACATATAAAGTGGACGTAGGCACATTCTGGCCGAACCACTATAAATCTACGTGTCTTTTACAGTTTAGTCCCTGCTTTTCATATATTTGCATAAATCACCCAAATCACTAAGAACAACATAAAATCAATTAAACCATACGTCTTGGATGTGTTTGTCCATTTTTTGTGCAAACAGGAGGTGAAGTAACTGGACCAGTCGGAAGTGAGTGAAATAGGTAGATTTAAAAAAAACTATTTTAAATCTATTGGGTTAATGAAGTCTGAAGGGAATTTTAGATTCAATCTAAAATATTTTTAAATGAGATCCTTTTTAAAGATTTACATGAATTTAATATTCACATAAATTAGAGTGTGTATATATATATATTTGTGTGTATATCAAATATACTCTTATATATCAAATAATAAAGTAACAAGGGGATGCATGGTTTTAATTAGAGAGAAAAAACTTTTCATTTCTTCTCCTTTGATTAAATTGAATAATTTATTAAATGACATTAATGACCAAAATTATACTTGGCATATGTTTTGAGTATATCTAAATATACTATAGTGTAAATTATGTAAGTGCAACATATCATATTGTGTATATGGTTAATGTGTACATATTTGGACGTGGGGATTTACACCACAATGGACACATTTTCCATTTATATATGCATTGGCTGTCCAAAACATCGTTTAATATTATATGTATGTGTGTGTATATGTATGTTTAAATATATTTCAAATATATATATATATATATTGTTGATGAATCCTTTAAACAATCTAAATTAATTCAACCAAGTCAACTATTGTGAATTCAAGATTTATTACCAAACATGAAATGATTTGGTAAAATAATTTGAAAACATATCTTAATCTATAAATCCAAATGTAACCTATATGTATATGTTAATAATTTAAAGTAAGATAAAATATAGATGTTTTATAAGTAATAATGATTTTCCAAAAGTATAGTTTATTTAATAATAATAATTTGTTCATTTATGTTCATTTATACTTCAATACAATTCTCCATTATTATTTGTATGTATATATATAAAATATGTGATTTTAATATTTTTTAGGAAACCTTTTATTGTAAAATATTTTAAATTTTTTTAACATACATATACATACACACATATGTATATTTATATATATGTATGTATCTTAGAATCGAAAACTATTATTGAATCAATAGAAATTATCATTAATAATCGAACAAATAAAAACACAAAACAACAAATTAATTACCAGATCTATATTTAGATCAAAATCAATAAAAATTATCAACATCATATCAAAACCAATTTAAATGATAACATGTTGTAATACTTTAAGATCTACACTTGTATATTTACAAAAGACAACAAATGAATATATAAATCCATCAAAATGAACCAACCACTAGATCTACAATATCATGGGATATATAGATAAAAACTAATTGAATTTACCTTGTGGGTGTTGCCTTTTGATTTGCACCTTGAATAAAGAAAGCTCCTAGGTCCGATTGAATCACCTCCAGAAATTGCAACAATCTAAAGCACCACGTTTGTATTTATTTAATTTGGTTTGATTTGATTTAGTTTTGGGAATTTTTTGTGGCTTGAAGGCCATGAATTTCAGCCATGAATTTGAAAAATTGAAGATGAAGGCTAGGGTTTTAGAAGAAGAGTAATTAAAGAGGCAAGTGAATGAAAGGAGAGTTCGATAGTGGATATGCAAGTCCTATTGTTCGTTATCGTCATATATTCAAGTCCATTAAGATAGGATTGGTTCTAATTATTCATACAAGTGAATATGGATTGGTTTTCAAGCTCAATACAAAGCCTAGAATGGGCCAAGTACCCATAGCTGATCCCTGTATATAAAAAAGAAAAAAGAAAATAGCCAATCATTATTGCAAAGCCTACAACCGATCCGTCGCATGAAGCAAAACCACCCATCCCTCCACTTAGCCGCATTCACACCCCTTCTATAGTAAAAAGCCAATCCCTCTTTGCTTCATGAATGACCGACCCCTCTACTTAGCAATGCAACCAATTCCTATGCCTAACCCAACTTAATTGATCCTTCTTCGAACTTCAATATCGATCCCTCTACCTCAATGTTTTCATACTCCCCTCCAACATTCACTCTGATCCCTCTCCTTCACCTACATTCCAACCGATCCCTCCATGCTTCACATACAAAGGACGACCGATCCCTTCGCTCCTTCATGCTTCGTTCTTTTCCTTCTCATCCTTTATTAGCTCGCCGAACCCTGCATCACCATCATCCATCTCTTCTCCTCCAAACTTAACCCATGACTATCGCAAATAGAACCTATCATCTCGTCACAAGTTAAACCTACCTAAGTTTAAAGAATGCGAGTTGCTCAAGGGAAAATTTTCAACTTCAGTTTAGGTTGAAGATGGAGTGATGATCTAAAGCAAGAGAAGATGTCGAATCAAGGGAGGGAGGCAATGTTTGATTTGAAGGAATGAGGTTGGGCTGACGAAAGGATGAAGGGTTCAGCTCTAAAGAATAGGAAGGAGGGTTCGATCTTGAAGAAAATAAAGATGAATGAATACGAAATAGAATGAAGTAAGGGATGGAAAGGAGAGTGTTAGCTTATATATGAAGGTTAAGGGTTTTACTTTCCTTTAAATCCTCCACGAAGCCAAATGAGTTGAGTTCCCAACATGATGAGGAGGAATCGGGTATGATCTCTTGACTTAGGATCCATTCGATCCCTATCCACACTATAAGAAAAAGGGAAGAAAGAAAGAGGAAATAAGGGTCGGTTATAAAGATTCCGATCCCTATTAAAAAAGAGGAAAGAGAAAGAAGGAGGAGGATTGGCTAAAAGAATGCCGATCCCTATATACATAAATAAATAAATAAAGAGAAGAAAAGGAACGGTTACGAAACCTATGTGCTTGCAAGCATATGCATAAATATTATATAAGTAAACATAAAATGCAATGGAATTGCATATAATTCAATCAAAATTGGCAACAACCCATGAGCATACAAATGCATCCGGGAGCCAACGATGAGAACGTGTGCCTAAACATGCACATGTATAGTCTAAAAGTTCAAATTTTGAAATAGATAGAAGTTGAATTCAAACTTGAAGCTTTCAAGGTCGATACTGGATCAAATAGCTAAAGCTTATTAGTCTCGTAGAATCGGACATAAATATCAACTGATGGAATATAATCCTGAATTTATATTATTGGAGATCGACCAAGCGTCATGACAATTAAAGAGAGATATAATGATTTGGGAAAATAATTAGACGGATGGATATCGACTATTCGGGAAACTGGATGGATTCCTTTCCAACGACTCTAACTTGCTTCGATTCAAAGCACGTTATGTTTAGCAGAAGATGTACTTTAGAGGGCAAGTGTTATCCGACATTTTGACCTAGCTATATTCAAACTGATTGAAAAAGTTAGATTCGACTGTCATCAAGGCCAGTAAGTCTAGAGCGATGATTCTGGGGTCCAGAAGTCGAGTACATATGGTAATATGAAGCCGTGGTTGAACGGAATTGAGAGATATGCAATGCAGAATGTTCGAAGTATGGAATATAATTCAACATAGAGGAGGGATCAGCTATAATCATTCTCCAACATAGAGATCGACATATTTTAAGAAAATAAATGCAAGTCAATCGAAAACAGTCAATATCTCAAGATCCATAAGTCCAATACATAAGAAATTTTATAAGCAAGTGGGGACTGTAGGAAGCCTACCCTAGGGATCACACCTCAATATGATGTGACAAGAGGGATCAGTCCTCTTCCCTCAATAAGGATCTTCTAGAATCAGGGAACAACTCATGTTGCAGCAAAGATCGAGCAATAACTCAAATTCAACTAATCTTATTGGCATGAAACTTGGAGGCTAAGCATATTACAACATGGGAAAGCTCCCATAGGGATCACACCCTCAAATTCCTCAAAAATAGGGATCATCACTAATCCCTATTCCTTGGGATTTAGGATATGCAATCCCTCTGATGGGTCCACATGGTCTTGGAGATCCTTCTGTCGAATTTTCAGGGAGAAATTTCGTCGTCTTCCTCTATAAGTACAGGCTTGATTATTCATTTTGAGGATTTTTACGCTGCTATTTGCTTTGTACTCTATTGTAACTAAGGATTTTCATCTGATCCCTATTGTACTCAGTTTACAAAGTGATCAATAAAGCAACCTATTCAAAGTGGACGTAGGCAAACAACGTCGAACCACTATAAATTGCAATGTCTCTATTACTTGCTTGTTTCTTATTGTTTTAGTTGCTTGTTTTCTCTTTTTTCATTTTAGATTCTTCATATATTTCTCTACAAACTCTCTACTGGGTTTTTGTGCCAAATTTTGGTGTAAACATTTTGGTGCTTTCACTGTGAAAGAGATTCTCAACCCTGTTTGGATCCCTTTATTGCTACTGGATTGCATAAATCCCCCGAAGAGATCTAGAATTATCATCAAGAAGCTTATTCGTCCTATTTAGATTTGCAAAAGTCTAAGGAAAATTATCAATAATGGTTAGAAACACCAGATCTACCTCTCAAAACGCTGAAGGAAATGAGAACGCTAGCATCCAACAAGGAGGCCCGATCAATCTACTAGTGGATATGAATGTTGCCAATCCAGTTGATGTCCAATATCCAGTCGATTCCATCATAAGAGCCAATTTTGAGAATCTGATAAAAGAGCTAGTGGATAGCTGCCGACAGTTGAAATAGCAGATTCAAGCCAATATCGACCTAATGAATCAACTCAGAGATCAACAACGTGGAAAAGCTAGGAGGGAGCCAACCCCTTATTCAACATAAGAGATTTCTAGTTTATTAGATGATTATCACAGACGATGACATCACAGAATTGACAGAAATCACGCAGAAGCTTCCGGACATCAACAGGTAAGCCAACCTAGCTTGCTGAAACTGATCGATACCGATCCCACCTCCAGAGGAGGTAGCCTAACTTTCCATGCTGGAGCCCAAGCTGGAGCCTCTGCGATTGATTTGGATGTTGGAGTTCAGGTGAATGCAGACCAGATACCTCCCTGGAATGACGATTAAGTAGACGTACGTGATATACATCGAGAGGATGTTGAACCAAGAAGGCATGGAACGACCCGTAGACATCGATCATACCATTCACGTAAGGTGGAGCACGACCACCACTTAGCTCTAATTATCCAAACGCCGGACTTGTCGGCTATGGTTAGACAGCTAATGAGGGAGAGCTCAGGCTTGACCAATGATGATTAAGGGATCTAGAGAAGCCATACCATGTTTATTGACAATGTCTTACATGTAGAGTATCCAAGGAGGTTCAGTATGCCGTCGATGCCTACCTACAAGGGAAAAACCAACCCCATGCAGCACATCATGAGATATGAATAGCTGATGGATTCCACATGAGCTAAAGATGTAACCAAGTGTAGATGTTTCCTACCACTCTTCAGAATAGCAATGATGTGGTTTACGAGATTACCCCCACGGTCAATTTTTAGATTTGACGATTTAGCGATGAAGTTTATGGAGTAGTTCTGTATGTACGCAACTCGCCCTAAAGATGTAATGTCCCTATCCAGCGTGATCCAGGCTTCGAGAAAATCATTCAAAGATTTTTGGAGAGATTTCATACAACTGTCACAGAAGAAAGTAATCTGAATGACCATTCAATATTGATGACGGTAACGAGAGGGATTGATCCGAAATTTGACTTTGGCGATTGGTTAGTTGGCAAACCACCCGCAACATTGGAACGTCTCTATGCAAAAGCAGCTCCATACTTAAGGAAAGAGGAAGGTAGACGCTCTAGGAAGAAGAATGTTGTGGGACCAAGTCTAGAGGGAGTGCAAAGTAACATTACAGTGACGTAGTTTGGTGACAGTTCTAAAAAAGTTCAAGTGAATGTCCAAAATAAATCGAATCAGCAAAAGAAACGCGGTTATTGGAACCATGAACAAAAAAGAGATTCTAGAAGAGGAAAGCCTAGGATTCCAATGTATGATACCTACACACTACTAAATACATCTCTAGAGAATGCCTATTTGTCTACATGCAATGCCATGCAGTATAGGAAGCCACCTCCGAAAGAAGACGGAGAAGCAGATTGGAAAGTATCGCCGGTTCCACTAATGCTATGGTCATTACATGAATGAATGTAGGCATCTCCAGGATGTTATTGAGAAACTGATTTGGGAAAGGAAATTATAGTAGTTTGTTAAAGCCTTGCAGGATGGTGGGTATGGGACATCCGACCCAAACCGAGGACAAGCTCCGTACAGGGCCGAGGAGCTTGCACGGACTGGTGGAAGATTAGCTATCAATAAAATGGTCGGAGGACCGCATCCAGTTGATAAGAGTTGGCATGAGATGGAGCGCTATGCTAGTGTGATCAAGCATATGAATTTTGAATGTTGTTCGAGTACAGAAGATGGAGCTTCGGCAAAACAACAATGTATAATGGCAGATGACATTGTGTTCATAAACAGAGATGCAGACAAGGTGAAGGCACTGACGATCGACCCAATGGTCATTTCAACCATGATGGGTCCTCCTTAATAAGGAGGACTTTAGTTGATTGTGGAAGTTCCGTAAATATAATTTTCAAAAAGGTTTACGATCAGATGAGGATGGAAGCCAAGAACATGAAACCATCTAAAGCCGACATTCATGGCTATAACAGTGCTACGAGCAAAGCTGTCGGATATGTTGAATTGCCCATGGAGTTGGGAGAAGGTGACTACAGGAGAGTGCATATGTTTCCATTTGTTGTTTTGGATGCTGACTCTCCATATAATGCTTTTTTGAGCCGACCACCCCTAGCTGAATTCGGGTAGCTCTTTCCCCATGATGTTTGACTTTGAAGTTCCCAACTTATAACAGTGTTGGAGTTGTGCATGGTGATCAGGCGATCGGACGTGCCTGCTATGTACTCGAATTGAGAGACGCTAAACGAAAGGAGAAAAGAAAGGGTGTAGATAAGTCTCTTCGCATCCAAACTACCGAAGATTGACAACCAGCGCCTAGGCCTTGGCTCGGGCCCCACAGTCGGTTCTATAAAGACATAAATTTGAGGGATGATGAACATGAGCCCAAAGAGACCAAGGCTGCACCGGCTTAGCTGACGATTGACATCATGATCAGCCACGATGACCCATCGTGGGTCCTAAAGATTGGATCATAGCTCAACCCCCTGATGATGAAAGAACTTGCCGGTTTTCTCCGAGTGAATCTTGATGTGTTTGCTTGGACTCATTCTGACATGTATGGAGTCTTGCCTACCATTATGAGCCACGCATTGAATATTGACCCGAGGCATGTCCTGGTGAAACAGAAAAGGCGTGGCATGGATCTGGAGGGATCTATTACACTTAAAGAGGAGGTAGATAGACTCAAAGGCAATGGGTTTATTCACGACGCCATCTACCTTAAGTGGGTATCTAATCATGCACTTGTGAGAAAGGTGAATGGAAAATGGTGGACGTGTTGATTACTTGGACTTGAACTAGGCGTGCCTGAAAGACATTTTCCCCTCCTAAGGATCGACCAGCTGATAGACTCAACTATAGGAGACGAATTGCTATCTTTCATGGATGCGTACTCTAGATATAACCAAATCTCAATGGACATTCCCGATGATGAGTAGACCAACTTCATTACCGATGTTGGATTGTATTGCTATGTGGTAATGCCATTTGGATTGAAGAATGCTAGAGGACCTATCAACACCTAGTCAACCGAATGTTTAAGGATCAGATTGGAAAAACGATGGAGGTATACGTGGATGATATGCTCGTGAAGTCACGACGTTCAAGCGACTACATTAGAGACTTAGCAGAAATGTTCGATATCCTTCAATATTATAAAACAAAAATCAATCCTCTAAAGTGTTCTTTTGGTGTTGCATCAGGAAAGTTCTTGGGTTTCATCATCAATGCTTGTGGAATTGAAGCTAATCCTAAGAAGATTCAAGAAACTCGTAACATCCAAGTGCCAAAGACCATCAAGCATGTACAAAGTCTAAATGGGAAGGCTGCTGCCCTAAGGCGATTTATTTCCAGAGCCACCGATAAATACATTCCTTTCTTTAATTTGATTAGAAGAGGGAAAAGGAACTTTGAATGGATGCAGGATTATGAAGGTGCATTTCAAGCTTTGGTGAATCACTTAGAGAAGCCTCCTATCTTGTCAAAGTCATTGGATAATGAAGACTTGTATATCTACTTGGCCATATCGGTACACGCTATAAGTGTCGCACTGCTTCATGAGGAGAATCTGATCCAGAGACTGGTCTATTACGTTAGCAAGTGGTTAATAAGAGCTGAAAAGAATTATCCAAAGATAGAGAATTGGCGTACTACTTGTTTATTGCTTTGTGAAAGCTCCGCCCATATTTTCAGGCTCATCCCATCAATGCTTACACTGATTAGTTGTTACGACAGGTCCTACAGCTACCTAAAACGTCCAGAAGGTTACTCAAGTGGAACATCAAACTGAGCCAATTAGACATTACTTATCTTCCTCGAAATGCAATCCAGGGATAGGCACTGGTGGAATTTATAGCGGAATTCACTACATAGGATGATCTCTCAGAGAGCAATAGAGCCCCTACCATTTGATGGAAAATGTATATGGATGGAGCATCTAATGATCGTTGTTTTAGAGACGGAATCGTTTTAGTAACTCCGGAAGATCGTTCAATTTGCTATGCTTTGAAGCTTGACTTCCCTACAACGAACAATGAAGCCTTGTATGAAGCTCTAATTGTTGGACTCAAGCTTGCCAGAAAATTGGGAATAAAATCTCTTGAAATCTTTTGCAATTCCAAGTTGGTAGTATACCAGGCTAAAGGGCAACAACGTGCTTCGTACCTTATCCAATTCCAGAAGCTATTGACTGACTTTGAGTATTAGGACATCACGCACATTCCCCGGGATCAAAACAAAGAGGCCGACTCATTGGCAAAGTTTGCTAGCACTAGGGATGCATAACAAATGGGCTTGGTTCCAGTCAAAGCACTAGACACTCCGAGCATAAACCAGATGGATATCGACTGGGTACTAGAGATGGAGCATGAGACTCCAATCAAAGACTATTTGCTACAAGGAGTCCTTCCTTAACGGAGGAATGAAAGGCGTCAAGTCCTTTGCAAAGATTTGCGGTATATCATTCAGGAAGGAGTCATATATAGAAAGGGTTTCTCTGTTCCCCTGCTCCAATGCATCACTCATGATGAAATAAAACGAGTCTTAAAGGAAGTTCATGAAGGGGAATGTGGCGATCACACTGGAGGGCAAACCCTAGCAAAAAATACTTTGTTATGAGTATTATTGGCCAGCTGTTAACCGAGATGCTGCCGATTACGCTAGGCGATGTGACAAGTGCCAGATGTATGCAAAAGTTCCAAGAGTTCCACCGACGGAAATCACACAAATGGTCAGTCCATGACCATTTTCTATATGAGGGATAGATATTATTGGTTCCTTGCCGATCTCTAAAGTTGGTGCGAAGTACACCATCGTTGTAGTTGATTACTTCACAAAATGGGCCAAAGCAAAACCTTTAGCCACGATCACTACAAAGAAAGTAATCAACTTCATTGTCTAGAACATCATGTGTCATTTTGGGCTTCCACAAACCATTGTAATTGATAATGGGACTCAATTCGACGGCACTGTATTCAAAAACTTCTACCGTCGACATCATATATTGAAAAGAGATTTGCGGTAGTTGCACATCCTCAAGCAAATGGACAAGTTGAAGCTATGGAAAAAAATCATAAAGTCCATTCTGAAGAACTGTTTGGAAAAGGTTAGAGGCAAGTGGGTGGATGAACTCCCAAAAACATTATGGGATTACAGAACCACCCACAAGTCCACGACTAGCCATACTCCATTTGCCCTTTCTTATGGCTCCGAAGCAGTCATTTCTGTCGAACTCGAAGTCCCTTCTCATCGAGTGACCTACTACGATCCCGAAATGAATAGAGATCTCCTTTTTGAATCCCTAGACTTTATAGATGAGAAGCACGAAGCAGCTGATTTGAGGGTAGTTGTAACAACCCGCATATTTTATGATTGTATATTTAAATATTTTATTTAAATATAGCATCGTTAGTCGGATTAAAGCCCGAAAAGCTACTTTTTGTAAATAGTCAAATTGGGACTCGAGACCACTTCCATTGAGTCCAAAATGGCGTTTACAACTTTTTTGAGTATAAACATCGATATGTTTGGAGTTGAGTGAATTTTGCTATTTTCTATTTTGGGCTTTGGGATTGGGTTTCATCCCATTAACCCAACTGAGTACCCTAACTCCACTCAACTTCCTTCATTCACTTTCATTTCCTAAACACTCTCTAGCTAAAACAGAAATGGTGGAAGAGAAAGGAAATTAAAATTCCTAAACCTAGTTTACTAGGAAATTCAAATTCAAGCTCTAGAAAACAAAGTGAAGCTAAGGTAAGCATCATCTTTTTCTTCTCCATCTCAATCTCTCTTCAATTCTCAGAAATTCCTATCCCTAATTTAGGAAAAACTTCACCTTCGATAATAGATTGAAGATTCTAGAGGTGTGTTGAAGAGGAATTGTTCTTGCCTTGTTTTAAAAGCTCCTCATTCATTGTTTTTGGGTTGAAAAGGTGAGTTCTTTAACTCACATCTACGTCTATAGCTATCTTTGTTGTTAGGTTTGAATTCCTAACACGTGTGCATATTCATTTGCTTTTGATTTGAATTGATTTGGTGAATTTTCCAAATTTTGGTGTTTTGGTCCAATTTTATGAAAATCCTTCTATGGATATTTGGACATTGACATTCGAGGTGTATCGAAGAGCCTTTAAGGCTGGGTTGTCACTTGGTGTAAATCCTTAGTCATCATGTTCGACCGATCACTTCCGATACGTTTTGGCCACTTTGGCCTAGGCAAAATGTTGCCCAGACCAGGTGACCAGACGTTTGGTGACCAAGTCCAGACGTCTGGTTTGGACCTGGAGCAAAATTTGTATGCACGCAAAATATATTAAAAAAAAGTCAGAGACTATTCCCAAACGTCTGAAATTCAAAATCAGACGTCTGGATGAGTCTCAGACGTCTGACTTGAAGTTTCAGACGTCTGGGTGTTCTATGGATAATTTCCAGTGAACGAAACCAGACGTCTGGATTCAAAACCAGACGTCTGGACATGGCTCAGACGTCCATTTTGATAATTCCAGACATCTGGGTGGCTTTCTGAACTATTTTTCAGAAAACAAATCCAGACGTCTGATTCCAAACCAGACGTTTGAAAATGTTCATTTTTGCCTATTAAGGCTGTTTTGTGTGGATTTCCTATTTTAATCGATTTTTGTTAATCCGGATAGTTGTTATCACTTATTATCGACTTTGTTGAATTCTTTGCTTGGACTTTTTGGGAATATCCATTTGATGGATTTGATATCGATTTCTATGGTTTTGATTCACGTCTTTGAATGTGAATCTTTGGTGATTGATTGTTTTTACAATCATTTTTGTGATTTGTCACTTTCAAATACAAAGGTTTCTATACTAGTAGTAACTATTCAAACTCTTTCACAAAGATGATTTCAACTCTATTTTTAGTACAAAGCTCGTTATAAAACCGTTTCCCAACC
Organism: Allium fistulosum; assembly: GCA_030737815.1. Lineage (NCBI taxonomy): Eukaryota > Viridiplantae > Streptophyta > Magnoliopsida > Asparagales > Amaryllidaceae > Allium > Allium fistulosum. The sequence continues at coordinate 870,972,737 of CM060903.1, read as the reverse complement.
TATTAGTATATACAAACCTTTACCTCATTCGTATGAGAAATCTAATTAAACGGCTTAGTAAAACAAGTGGTATGAAACGCTTGCGTTTACTTCGTCGGTTAATTCTTGGACTTGTTCGATTGAACTCTTGTGACAATTTTCGAGTGGAAATCTACAATCTGCTTGTAAATATTTAAGTTAAGCTAGTGGTTATGGGACATGAAGCTAAACTCATTTATTTACTAGCTTAGTGTAATTCACACTTTTTATTGATCAATGCCGATCATTTTGTGATTTAGACTAGCAATGTGCGATGTCTATTTGTTTTTGTGGGGACTAAAAACCCCGTTTGTGGAACTTCGGTTCAAATTTGGCAGGGTAGCGACCCGTGGTCTTCGGGTCGTTTGTGGAGCTTCGGCTCAAAATTGATGGTTAGCGACCATGGAATAGCGTTCCGTTTGTGATACACGTGTTGGTGAGTTTTCATGCTCCCATTTGTGATAGGCCTCCCCCTTTGTGATTTCTGGATTTCTAATTGATGATTTCTAGAATTTGTGTTTCACCTCTTTTTGTGATTGGCAATGATATGTTTGTCAATATTTGTAGTTTGGTGAATAAAATTAAGATTATGATATTCTTTTTGGTACTTTGAGAATTCTTGAGATATTGTATGATTTTGTTGTTGTTTAAATCATATTTGTCCTGGTATGACATTATTGTTATCATACGTTCTTATTATATCTCTGCTTATATCTCATTTTATATCTGAAATTTGTAGCTAGACTGATCCGTTTATTATTTTCTTATTAAATAATACTCGAGTCAGATCGAGATGTTACAGGTGCTTCTGCTTGACTCCTTATCTGGGATTATCTTCTGACTTTTGTCTAACTACATTACATTTGTAGTTTTTGTTGTTATACATTTGAGATATAGACTCCATGATGTATACTTATTCTTTTGTCTAACACTTGTATCTATTCTTTTGTGATATTGTGGATCTTGATTGACCACTACTCTGATGTACACTTTTATGTGTTATATTCATATATGTTTCCGCCTTTGTGATATGAATGTCTATGACTGATTTGTGTTATGTTTATTTCTATATTTGTTTCCGAAGGCCTCAAAGCCACTGTGTGGTAGCTTCGAGTTGGTATTTGATATGTTGGATTTCCTCTTGAAATGAAATGTAAGTTATTTTATCTGACATATCGGTACTCGCCCAAAACAATTACACAGATGGTCGCTCCTCAACAGCCTTATTCTTTGTGCTAGTCGACAGCATTACCCAGTAGTGTTCTTGGCTAGCGTGAGCATAGAGGTGGGGCGTCACAACTTGGTATCAGAGCCAAACTTCGGAACCATATAGAATAATCTAGCAAGGATCATTGTCCTAAGTCTTTCTTAGGAATCGTGCCATAGGATTTAATTCGAGTCTTCGTACCGTTTTATCCTATTTCTTTTATGATGCCTTGTTTTATCAATCAAGTTTGTTTGATATTCATTTTGTGAATAACATTTTTCCTCTTTTCTTTCTTTCTTAAAGAAGAGAAATGGTTAGACCAGACCGTCCCAGCGCCGGTCAATCTAGTGCTACTCCCCAGGATGAAGTATTTATGTCTTCTCAGCAACTTCTAGATCTTGTGAGAAATGATCAAGCTGTCGGACCCACTCCAGAGCCCACCCATCCTAAATATGGGTTTGCACGCTTGTGCAGTGATTACACTAGTTTGGGTGGAAAGCCATTCAAGGGTTTCGAGAGCGTTATAGAAGTCCAGGCTTGGCTTCGAACATGCGACCGCATCTTTTCTCGCATGAATCTTATTGGTCTCCATTGAGTCCAAGTGGCTTCTAGCATGCTCCAAGAAAGAGCATTAGACTGGTACGAGCTTTTGATCTCTGAAATTAGTGAAGCGGATCTTACTTGGGAGCAATTCCGGGAAAGATTCGAATTAAAATTTGTGCCAGAAGCTGAAAAAGTATCTGTAGCTCGACGCTTCATTGACCTTGTTCAAGGTGAATCTTCTGTGACCGACTACGTCGCATCTTTTGAATCTCTCTCTAAATATGGGGTCGAATATATTAATACCCCATTGAAGAAAAACCAGAGATTTTTCTATTGCTTAATAAGAACCTCAAAAATCCATTACTTCTGAAATTAGAAGTTTCTTTCAATCAGCTTGTTGATACCGCTCTTCGACTCGAGGAGGCCGATAAAGAAAGTGATGTTGAAGTCAAATAAAACATCAACAAGAAGAGGCCTTTTAAATTCAAGCCTAATCCCAACAAGAAAGGGAAGCAAGCAACTTCGGTAACAGATACTCCTACCTCTCGTCGTGGAGAATGTTACAATTGTGGTTCTAAGGAACATTATGCAAAAAAGTGTCCGAAGTCCATTACTTGCCGCTATTGCAAGAGTACGGGTCATGCAATATCTTCATGTCCCAAACTTCAAAGCAAAAACGAAGGCAAGCTAAACATTGTGCAAGCCCCTACTAACACTTCTCGTGGTCAAGGTATTTCTCATTCTATCCTTAATGGCATTATTATATTTCGTGATTTTCCTATTCGAGTTCTTTTTGATACGGGTGCATCTCACTCTTTTATATCAAAAGAACTAGTTGATGCTTTGTCTTTAAATGTTATTGGCTTAATGACTTCATTGAGAATTGCGAATCCGGTCGGTGGGTCCGCAACACTCAGTTTACTTTTTAAAGATGTCGAGATTATTTTGTGTGATTATTCTTTCCGAGCCGATTTGCATGTTATGCGCTACTTTGGTTTCAGAATGATTTTGGGAATGGATTGGCTTAACCGTTATGAAGCCCATATCCTTTGTCCTACGCGGACTATATATCTTCGACATCCTCAATCTGTTAAGCAGATTTCTCTTGTTCTTAAAGATTCAGATTCCAATTCGAAAGCATCCTTGTATTCTTTAAATCCTCATGATGACGATAATGATGATGAGGAAGATGTTATTTCTCTCATTCACATTGTTCGTGAATTTCCCGATATATTTGAGCCCGTTTTAGGATTACCACCTAAGCGAGCAATTGAGTTTAGAATTATTCTAATCCCTGGAGCTCTACCTATTACTCGTCCTCCTTATCGTATGTCCAATTGGGAAAATGAGGAGATGCGTAAACAATTATCTAAATTGGAAGCCAAAGAGTTTATTCGTTCTAGTTCCTCTCCATGGGGAGCTTCGGCTATTTTTGTGAAGAAATCTGATGGTACACTTAGGCTTTGCGCTGACTACCGCAAGCTTAATGATCTCACCATCAAGAATAAATATCTCTTACCGCGGATTGATGATTTATTCGACCAACTTAGTGGTGCTAAAGTCGTTTCACAGTTAGACTTAGCAACCGGTTTTCATCAGCTCTGTATTGCAGAGGATAGAATTCCTTTGACATCATTCTGTACCTATGGATCTTATGAATGGCTTGTTATGCCATTTGGTTTGACGAATGCTCCAGCTTATTTCGTTGACTTTATGAATCGAGTTTTCAAAGACTTCCTCGATCGATTTGTTCTCATCTTTATCGATGATATTCTTGTTTATTCTAAAATCGAGGAAGAGCATGAAAATCATCTTCGGATTGTGTTGGAAACTCTTAGGAGCAACCAATCGAAAGCAAAATTTTCTAAATGCCACTTTTGGCAATCTCGTGTGAAATTTTTAGGGCATATTATTTCTGAATCCGAAATTTCCGTGGATCCTTCAAAGATTGAAGCGATTCAAAATTGGAAGAGACCGGAGAGTGTGATGGAAATTCGTAGCTTTCTCGGATTGGCGGGCTATTACCGTCGGTTCATAAAAGACTTTTCTAAGATTTCCGTACCTCTTACTAATTTGATAAAGAAGAGAGTTAAATACATTTGGTCAGACAAATGTGAAGCTTCATTTCAAAAATTAAAAGAACTCCTTTCCGATGCTCCTATTCTTGTGATTCCCGAGGGGAACCAAGACTTTGTTGTTTACACCGATGCTAGTCGTGTTGGTTTGGGTGCCGTTCTCATGCAGTGGGAACGTGTTATTGCTTATGCTTCTAGGCAATTAAAGCCTGCTGAGACTAGATATGCCACTCATGATTTAGAGCTCGCAGCTATTGTTTTCGCCCTTAGAATTTGGCGTCATTATCTTTTGGGAGAGAAATTTGTTCTCTACACCGATCATAAATATTTAAAGTATTTATTTTCTCAAAAGGAACTTAATTTGCGTCAACAACGTTGGCTCGAGTTCCTTGCATCTTATGATCTTGATATTCTCTATACCCCCGGAAAGGGAAATCTTGTTGCCGATGCCCTTAGTTGTAAGCAATAAGCGGTTGTTTCTACGATGATATCCGAGTGGAATGATCTCGCGACTTATCCACTTGTGAGATTCGAGATCGTGAATCCAACTCATGTTCATCTTTTGTTTTGTGTAGCCTTGAGGCTCATCCTTCTCTTTTAGACCGCATTCTTGAAGCTCAAAAACATGATCCCGAATTGGTTTTTCTTAGCCAAAGTTGTAGGGATAAAATTGATATTGAAGGTTTGAAAGACTTTGATATTGATGCTCGCGGCGGTATTCGAAAATTTGGAAGACTTATTGTGCCAAATATTATTGGTCTTCGTAAAGACATTTTAGAAGGTTCTCATCGTTCTAAATTTACCATTCATCCCGGTAGTAGTAAAATGTACGCGGATATGAAGCGACTTTATTATTGGGATGGAATGAAATCTGATATTGCTAACTTCGTTAAGCGTTGCATGACTTGCCAACTCGTTAAGGCCGAGCATCAAAGGCCCGGTGGGTTGTTGCAACCTTTGGACATTCCAATATGGAAGTGGGATCAAATTTCCATGGACTTTATTGACGGTCTTCCCCGTTCTCGTTCAGGTCATGATAGCCTATGGGTGATAGTAGATAGACTTACAAAATCCGCCCATTTTATTCCCGTTCGGTCCAATCGGACCGTACCTATTTTGGCTAAACTCTTTGTCAAGTAAATTGTTAAATTGCATGGAGTTCCTACTTCTACTGTTAGCGATCGTGATCCATTGTTTACTAGTGGATTTTGGAAAGGTCTTCAAAAAGCTTTGGGAACGAAGCTTAATTTTAGCACCGCTTATCATCCTCAGTCCGATGGACAAACCGAGCGTGTGAATCAAAATCTTGAAGATCTTCTTCGTGCATGTGTTCTTGATTTTGGTGGAAGTTGGGAAGATCATATTTCTCTTGTTGAGTTTTCCTATAATAATAGCTTCCAATCTAGTATTGGTATGGCCCCTTTCGAGGCACTCTATGGAAGGCCATGTCGATCTCCTTCGTGTTGGCTTGAAGCCGGTGAGAAGCTGGTTTTAGGTCCAGATTTTATTCGTGATTCCATAGAAAAGATTGACCTTATTCGTCATAGGATTAAAGAAGCTCAAAGTAGACAAAAATCCTATGTCGATAACCGAAGAAGGAAATTAGAATTTTCTGTGGGAGATTTTGTGTTTATTCATGTTTCACCTATGAAGGGTGTTGTGCATTTCAGTCGATCGGGAAAATTAGCACCTCGATATATTGGTCCCTTTCCCATCACCGAACGCATTGGTTCTGTGGCTTATCGCCTTTTATTACCGGCTCAGTTTTCTGCCATTCATGACGTATTCCACGTCTCTCAACTACGGAAATGCATTAGAGATTCTGATTCTATTCTTAAGCCCGGTGTTATTGAAGAAATTGAAGTTTCACCTAATTTTACTTATGAGCAACATTCTATTCGTATCATTGCTTCAGAGTTAAACGACTTCAAAATAAAGAGGTTCCCCTTGTGAAAGTTCAATGGTCCTCAAATCCTAAGGATTGCTCTTGGGAATCCATAGAATTCATCGAGCGAACACATCTGGACTTACTCTCTTGTGCTCCTTAAGGTAAACTTCTCATTTCGAAAAAAAATTCTTCTTTTGTGTTGATATGCTTTTATGGTTATTACTTTTTATTTCTTCCCCTTAATTATTGCGAGGACGCAATTTCTTAAAGGAGGGGAGTCTGTAACAACCCGCATATTTTACGATTGTATATTTAAATATTTTATTTAAATATAGCATCGTTAGTCGGATTAAAGCCCGAAAAGCTACTTTTTGTAAACATTCGAATTGGGACTCGAGACCACTTCCATTGAGTCCAAAATGGCGTTTACAACTTTTTTGAGTATAAACATCGATATGTTTGGAGTTGAGTGAATTTTGCTATTTTCTATTTTGGGCTTTGGGATTGGGTTTCAGCCCATTAACCCAACTGAATACCCTAACTCCACTCAACTTCCTTCATTCACTTTCATTTCCTAAACACTCTCTAGCTAAAACAAAAATGGTGGAAGAGAAAGGAAATTAAAATTCCTAAACCTTGTTTACTAGAAAATTCAAATTCAAGCTCTAGAAAACAAAGTGAAGCTAAGGTAAGCATCATCTTCTTCTCCATCTCAATCTCTCATCAATTCTCAGAAATTCCTAACCCTAATTTAGGAAAAACTTCACCTTAGATAATAGATTGAAGATTCTAGAGGTGTGTTGAAGAGGAATTGTTCTTGCCTTGTTTTAAAAGCTCCTCATTCATTGTTTTTGGGTTGAAAAGGTGAGTTCTTTAACTCACATCTACGTTTATAGCTATCTTTGTTGTTAGGTATGAATTCCTAACATTTGTGCATATTCATTTGCTTTTGATTTGAATTGATTTGGTGAATTTTCCAAATTTTGGTGTTTTGGTCCAATTTTATGAAAATCCTTCTATGGATATTTGGACATTGACATTCGGGGTGTATCGAAGAGCCTTTAAGGCTGGGTTGTCGCTTGGCGTAAATCCTTAGTCGTTGTGCTCAATCGATCGCTTCCGATACGTTTTGGCCACTTTGGCCTAGGCAAAATGTTGCCCAGACCAAGTGACCAGATGTCTGGTGACCAAGTCCAGACGTCTGGTTTGGACCTGGAGCAAAATTTGTATGCACGCAAAATATAAAAAAAAGTCAGAGACTATTTCCAAACGTCTAAAATTCAAAATCAGACGTGTGGATGAGTCTCAGACGTCGGACTTGAAGTTTCAGACGTTTGGGTGTTCTCTGGATAATTTCTAGTGAACGAAACCAGACGTCTAGATTCAAAACCAGACGTTTGGACATGGCTCAGACGTCTGTTTTGATAATTCCAGACGTCTGGGTGGCTTTCTGAACTAATTTTTAGAAAACAAATCCAGACGTCTGGATTCCAAACTAGACGTCTGGAAATGTTTATTTTGCCTATTAAGGCTGTTTTGTGTGGATTTCCTTTTTTAATCGATTTTTGTTAATCTGGATAGTTGTTATCACTTATTATCGACTTTGTTGACTTCTTTCCTTGGACTTTTGGGAATATCCATTTGATGGATTTGATATCGATTTCTATGGTTTTGATTCACGTCTTTGAATGTGAATCTTTGGTGATTGATTGTTTTTACAATAATTTTTGTGATTTGTCACTTTCAAATACAAAGGTTTCTATACTAGTAGTAACTATTCAAACTCTTTCACAAAGATGATTTCAACTCTATTTTTAATACAAAGCTCATTTATAAAACCGTTTTCCAACCTATTAGTATATACAAACCTTTACCTCATTCGTATGAGAAATCTAATTAAACGGCTTAGTAAAACAAGTGGTATGAAACGCTTGCGTTTACTTCGTCGGTTAATTCTTGGACTTGTTCGATTGAACTCTTGTGACAATTTTCGAGTGGAAATGTACAATCTGTTCGTAAATATTTAAGTTAAGCTAGTGGTTATGGGACATGAAGCTAAACTCATTTATTTACTAGCTTAGTGTAATTCACACTTTTATTGATCAATGCCGATCATTTTGTGATTTAGACTAGCGATGTGCGATGTCTATTTGTTTTTGTGGGGACTAAAAACCCCGTTTGTGGAACTTCGGTTCAAATTTGGCGGGGTAGCGACCCGTGGTCTTCGGGCCGTTTGTGGAGCTTCGGCTCAAAATCGATGGTTAGCGACCATGGAATAGCGTTCTGTTTGTGATACACGTGTTGGTGAGTTTTCATGCTCCCATTTGTGATAGGCCTCCCCCTTTGTGATTTCTGGATTTCTAATTGATGATTTCTAGAATTTGTGTTTCACCTCTTTTTGTGATTGGCAATGATATGTTTGTCAATATTTGTAGTTTGGTGAATAAAATTAAGATTATGATATTCTTTTTGGTGCTTTGAGAATCTTGATATATTGTATGATTTTGTTGTTGTTTAAATCATATTTGTCCTGGTATGACATTATTGTTATCATACGTTCTTATTATATCTCTGCTTATATCTCATTTTATATCTGAAATTTATAGCTAGACTGACCCGTTTATTATTTTCCTATTAAATAATACTCGGGTCAGACCGAGATGTTACAGGTGCTTTTGCTTGACTCCTTATCTGGGATCATCTTCTGACTTTTGTCTAACTACATTACATTTGTAGTTTTTGTTGTTATACATTTGAGATATAGACTCCATGATGTATACTTATTCTTTTGTCTAGCACTTGTATCTATTCTTTTGTGATATTGTGGATCTTGATTGACCACTACTCTGATGTACACTTTTATGTGTTATATTCATATCTGTTTCCGCCTTTGTGATATGAATGTCTATGACTGATTTGTGTTATGTGTATTTCTATATTTGTTTCCGAAGGCCTCAAAGCCACTGTGTGGTAGCTTCGAGTTGGTATTTGATATGTCGGATTTCCTCTTGAAATGAAATGTAAGTTATTTTATCTGACATATCTGTACTCGCCCAAAACAATTACACAGATGGTCGCTCCTCAACAGCCTTATTCTTCGTGCTAGTCGACAGCATTACCCAGTAGTGTTCTTGGCTAGTGTGAGCATAGAGGTGGGGCGTCACAGTAGTTGCACATCGACACTGAGTCGCCCGATACTACAACACTAAAGTCTGACCTAGAACCTTTGAAATTTGTGATCTCGTCATGAAACGGGTTTTTCCTACCACGTCGCACATGAATCCTACTTGGGAAGGACCATACATCATTGAACAAAGGCTTGGAGAGGGAACTTTCAAGCTAGCGATTGTTGATGGCTTCACACTCCAAAGAGCATGGAGTAGCAAGCATTACAATGCTATTTCACTTAATTTATGCTTTTTTATTTAGTTGTATTCAATTTTCGAATTTGCTTTAGCATTTGATTTTCTAGATATGTAATAAGACAAATTATGCCATTCCTTTCCATTTGGAAAATATAGTTTGAAATTTCCTTCATATCTCTGATTGCTGTAGCATTACATATTAGTTATAATACCCGGTATGTCTGAGCAGGTTCCCAGACTTTGGTGCCAGCCAATTACATAAGTTTACGATTGAACTGAACAAAATGAGCATGGTCCGACTGTTCATTTGATAATTCTCGCTTGGAACCCAATAGCTGGAATACCTAACGAGGATTGGATGTGACTCGACCATTCGATAAACAAGTTAATCTCGCCGAGTGATGGGATAGACATGAATCAAAAGCGATCGTGATATGACCGATCGCTCGTTAAGTTAAATCCGGATTAAGGGGAAACTAATCAATTAAGGAAAGTACGGTCCAACTATTTTTTGAAATAACTCTAAGTTCCCAAAGCACGGACTAGAGTATAAACACGAATTGGGTGTGATCCGACTACCCACCAACTAACTCTTATCCCCAGAGTTTGTATATGAGTATAAAAAAATATATAAATGCGGTTCGACCACTCACTACTTCATAAACTCCGACCTAAAACCGACAGAAAGAGTATAAACTCGTTAAGGATGGAGTTCGACCATCCAATATCTAACTTTACTAACCCGAGACTGGGAGCAGGAATATAGTCACTCAAACCGCTGAATCCGACAGCATAACACTTTGGCTCAAGTCTAGTGTTTGGTATGACTCAAGGCCACGACCGTATGGAGGCCTTGGGATAGAATTAATGGATTATCATCCAAATCAATGAGCAATGAATTACAAGTACATTGAATAGAAAAGTAATAGCTCGATTACTTAAATGAAAATTCACATAAGAGTTTAACAGAAAATAAAGAACTTTTATTTACACATTAAACCTAGAAATCGTAGTACCAGTTTATTCAAAAACAGGGGCCGTACCCGCACAATTATGACCAACAAAAAGAAAAATGGCTATACAAGCTATGTACAAACTAAGTTGAAGTGACGGTTATTTCTTTTGCCCTTTTTCTCTTTTGTATTTTTTAGGAGTGGCACTACCCGAGCTTCCACCTGTTTTTCTTTTTGATCCTGTGCCACCCTTGGCAGGAGAGCTTTCTGAGGTTAGAGGGAGTTCTTTGAGAACCGACCAACAGGGTGGAATGACTTGCAGTGGGACAAGGCTTAGATCATCAATGTCCACATCAATGGGTTCAGCCTTACCCTTTTTCTTCAATAACTCCTCTCTTTCAATGCGCTCCTTTAGGCTGGCTCATCAGTATGTTCGGAAGCACCAGTGATCATGACGTCATATGATTTATCTGGCAACGGCTGATCATCAGATTTTTCATCATCAAGTGCTCCAATGACTTGAGCATAGGACCCTGTAATGGCAGTAGCCGCCGTAATTTCAATAGATGTCGATTCTTACTCCACAGCGGCACCACTTCCTGGAGTTTGGCTACGACCCGAAAGACCTGTAGATTCGCAAAAACAAGAAAATTAGCCCATGACTATTGGGCATAAGGAATGAAATCTCTAAAATAATGAAGAATAGAGCGAGATAACTATGTTCAGCTGACTTTTAGTTGTCGCCAGAGTGCTCCCCTTTAAAACAGGAGTCAACACCTTTTATTGATAGCCGGGTCTGCTTGGATCATAGCTCAGATTCTATCCTAGGCCAAGAGAAATTGGCGCTCCGGCTGTTTGAAGTGAAGGGGGACCTTTAGGATCAGACTTCGAAGACTCGGTAATGTTTTTCCCTTTACCGGAGGGTGCTAGATTATCACAGTATCGGAGTCTCGTAGCAACAACGTCTAAAGGTTCATCCCAGCGAAGAGTCTCCCATACCAGCCTCTCTTCATCTAAATTTGCTTCACCTAGGGCTTTCTTCTTCATTTCAATAATGTATTCCCAAGCCTCAACGAGCGATTCAAGATAGCCCTCTCCAACAAAACTTGAATCACGATGGATTAGGACTTTAACATTATATTCAACTATCGGAGGATCGAACATGTCCTTAATCTTATTTCGACCAGCTTCTTTGGCATCTTCTAATTGGGCCTCGATCTGCTTTCTAGCCTCATTGTGGCCCGCTTCTCTTACCTCTTCCTTGAGGACTTCAATTTGAGAGAGTTGCTCGTCGAGCTTAATTTTTAGTCCCCAGGCTTCGATGGCCTCTTCGCAATATCTTTGCGACTCCTCTTAAGCTTTGAGTTTTTCTTCCCTCTCTTTTTTAAAGAGTTCTTCGAGTTCCTTAATGTGGCGGGCCAGAATGTTTTTCTCTTTTTGCAGTGTGTCTTTTTCCAAAGCAAGCACACCGCTGCGGTTGAGGACAACATCCAACTCCTTTTTGTGAGCCGCTTCTAGATGACTAAGCGCCTCAGATGTTTCTTTTGCGCTTTTTATGCCACAGTTAGCTTTGCTGTGAACTCCGAGATCTCATTGTCTTGATGTTTAATTATGTATTTGTCATGGATTTCCTCTAGATTGAGACGATCAACTTCAAGTTGTCTCTCGATAGATACCTCGGTGATTTTTTTGCCTAAATGCTGGAATGTTTTGTGTTGCACAAAAACATCATTGACGCATGCAAGGGAACTCACTTTAGCACTCCCTGGAATTATATGAATAGAAGGAAGGAACTTAAGCCTATCAAAGCAAATTTTTGGAAATTGACCTTACGTTCGGCCAATTTTTCTACCATGGAAGCCTCAGGAGCTACAGCAGGCAAAGCTAGATCGAAAGTAACAAGTGGGCGTTTGCTCTACCTATATTCGTGGGACTGTCTGGAACCAGATGAACCAGAGTACTACTCAGGTAGCATAGAAATTTGAGGAGAATGGAAAGAAGTCTGATTGCCACTGTGCACAAGAAGATTGGGCTGAACTTCCTGATGAGATGATTGAGATTGGGACTTACGTTTGGAAGATGAAGACTCCCTCGAACGACGACTTCTTTCCCGGTTGTCATCTCTCTCTCGACCCCTACCCTATTCTTGACTGCAACTGGATCCGTCCTATGTCGAGGAGCCACTCAAGTGATCGAAGGCACATGATTGAGACATAGCACCTACAAACCAAACAAAAATGTATAAGTGGCCATCGAACAAAAGATAAACGAAAATCGTGCAGTGAAGTGCACGTGATTGTGAGTGTCCTAGTGTCCCCCCGATGGACCAGTTGCTGCAGCCTTGCTCATAAGAGTTTTCTCCCCTTTGCTAGTAGGAGGAATGTCATTACCACTCCTAGTGGGAGAATTGAGCCCCCCAATACCGATGTTAGGGAAGTCATAAGTCATGATATCATCAGGGATCGAGGGATTCGAGAAGCCTTGCAATATGCTTTCTAAATGTTGAGAAGAAGACTCTTCATCAACTGTGGTGATGATGGACTTTGGATCTTTAGCATTTTTTCTCCTATGGAATTAATGTGCGAGCTTTTCCCTCTCCTTGTTGGCATGTGAGATTATGCACCTTATGATGGTTCGAACACAGGCGCATTGCCCGGACCTACATCAGCATCGCCAGGCATGTTGGTTTTGACACCTCTAACTTCACCCTCTTCGGCGTCGTCCTAAGCCCTCTTGACTGGGGCCATGACAGGGCTATTAGTGTCGCCTTCTTGTTCTGCAATATTTATGGTGGTGTAGCACTTCCTAGAAGACCGATCCTGTGGCCTTCATCTAACAGCCCAAAGAAGGACAACCATTTATCGGTTACAAGGGATCTAATGTCCCTATCCTCAACTGGGGTGGCCCAGATTACAGAAATTTCCCTTGAGAAATTACCGCCTTTTGAACGTAGATGGACGCCTGTAAATTTTCAAAGTATTAGTTAGTTCAGGATACGACTTGGACTAAAGAATTTGAGAATAAAGTGAAGACAACACTTCCGTTCTTCCCACCATCGCCTTGCAAAGCCAAGCGAATAATGAACGTAAATCCATTCATGTTTAAAGATGCTTAGCTTGTTTCAAGTGCGAGTTAGAACTTGATAGTTGGGTGAAGACTCGAGGAAAGTATAAGAAAGGCTCTATGTCCGTCGTTTGAAATTGTAAATAAACCTGATGTCCTCAGGAGATGGCGGGCGGAATAGAACATTCATAAATAGCAAGAGAGTGCTATGAAGAAAAGCATAACAATTCCGATCTAGTTGAGCGGGAGCTATTCCTAAATAATTTAGCATTTCCCTGATGAAAGAATTGAAATGAGGCACACATCCGACCCAGCACATGAATTTATTGCATGTTGTATATCCTTTTGGGGGCAAATGAGCCTTATCATTCACCATAGGGACTGTGGCATCTCCAAACGGAATCCCATGTTTAGAGTATAGTCTACGAAGAGCGGCCTCACCAATTCTGAAGGCTTTGGAATCCATCAAGGTATTTATATCTTCCGCCGGAAGGATGGGAACATCAGAGAAAAGGTCGATCACCGGGCCAAAAAACTCTTGTTGCTCAATTTGACGATCAGGGGAAAGTTTGCCAGAAACAGTTGTAGAACTTGACTCGGCTCTGGGACTGCTAAGTTGTGAAGATTGTCCAGAAGGCATTGCAACTAACCGCTCTAAATGTCTGGAGCCCATATTAACTAAACTCAGTAGATAATTGAGATTAGATAAATTTACCTGTCCCCCCGTGCTAAGTGTAAACTAGTGTGGTGCAGTGTTGTGCAGTGCAGAGATAAACAGTTCAAAGTTAAAAGCAAAATTAAGTGATAGGACTTTGGATCTCGACCAGAGTGACCGCCATTGCTGACTGTCTCAACTGGCGTTTAGATTGATTGGTTGTACAAGCTTTAGGATTGATCATCGGCATGTCAAAGTGTGAAGTCCATTATTAAAGTCCATATGTTAAGTTTTAGTTCATATTCTAAGCCCATGGAGTTCTGTCGTTCGATTTTGAGTTCGATATTGGATATGCAAGTCCTGTTGTTCGTTATCGTCATATATTCAAGTCCATTGAGATAGGATTGGTTTTAATTATTCGTACAAGTGAATATGGATTGGTTTTCAAGTTCAATTCAAAGCTTAGAATCGGCCAAGTACCCATAGCCTATCCCACTATATCAAAAAGAAAAAAGAAAATAACTGATCCCTATTACAGAGCCTACAACCGATCCCTCTCTCGAAGTAAAACCACCATCCCTCCACTTAGCCGCATTCACACTCCTCCTATAATAAAAAGTCGACCCCTCTTTGCTTCACAAATGACCGACCCCTCTACTTAGCAATTCAACCAACTCCTATGCCTAACCCAACTTAACCGATCCCTCTTCGAACTTCAATATCGATCCTTCTACCTCACCGTTTTCATACTTCCCTCTAACATTCACTCTGATCCCTCTCCTTCACCTACATTCCAACCGGTCCCTCCATGCTTCACCTACAAAGCACAACCGTTCCCTTCGCTCCTTCATGCTTTGTTATTTTCCTTCTTCTCTTTATTAGCTCGCCGAACCCTGCATCACCATCATCAATCTCATCTCCTTCAAACTTAACCGACGACTATCACAAACAGAACCCATCATCTCGTTGCAAGTTAAAGGCTAAAGGCAAGAAAACCTACCTAATTTTAAAGAATGCGAGTTGCTCAATGGAAGATTTTCGACTTCGGTTCAGGTTGAAAATGGAGTGATGGTCTAGAGCAAGAGAAGAGGAGAATCGAGGGAGGGAGGCAATGTTTGATTCAGAGGAATAGGGTCGGGTAGATGAAAGGATGAAGGATTCGGCTCTAAAGAAATGGGAAGGGGGGGTTCAGTCATAAAGAAAATAACGACGAATGAAAATAAAATGAAATGAAGTAAGGGATGGAAAGGAGAGTGGTTGCTTATATATAAAGGTTGAGGGTTCGACTTGCCTTTTAATCCTTCATGAAGCCAAATGAGTTGAGTTCCCAACATGATAAGGAGGGATCGGGTACGATCCCTTGACTTTGGGATTCGTTCGATCCTTATTCACACTATAAGAAAAAGGGAAGAAAGGAAGAGGAAATAAGGGTCGGTTATGAAGATTCCGATCCCTATTAAAAAAGGAGAGGGAGAAAGAAGGAGGGGGATCGGCTAAAAGAATGCTAATCCATATATCCATAAATAAATAAATAAATAAATAAAGAGAAGAAAAGGGATCGGTTAAGAACCTTACGTGCTTGCAAGCATATGCACAAAAATTATATAAGTAAATATAAATGGTAATGGAATTGCATATTTGGCAACAACCCGTGAGCATACAAAGGCGTGTGAGAGCAAATGACGAGAACGTGCACGTGTATAGTCTAAAAGTTCAATTTTTGAAATCGACAAAATTTGAATTCAAACCTGAAGCTTTTAAGGTTAAGACTGGATCAGATAGCTAAAGCTTATTAGTCTCGTAGAATCGGACATAAATATCAATTGACGGAATATAATCCTAAATTTATATTATTGGAGATCGACCAAGCATCATGATGATCAAAGAGAGATATAATGATTTGGGAAAATAATTTGACGGAAGGATAGTGACTATTCAAGAAACTGGATGGATTCCTTTCCGACGACTCTAACTTGCTTCGATTCAAAGCACGTTATGTTCAGCAGAAGACTTACTTTAAGGGGCTAGTGTTATCTGGCATTTTGACCCAACTATATACGAACTGGCTGGAAAAGTTAGATTCGACTTTCATCAAGGCTAATAAGTCCAGAGCGGTGATTGTAGGGTCCAGAAGTCAAGTACATATGGTAATATGAAACCGTGGTTGAATGGAATTGAGAGATATGCAATGTAGAATGTTAGAAGTATGGAATATAGTTCAACATAAAGGAGGGATCTGCTATAACCATTCTCCAACATAGGGATCGGCATATTTCAGGAAAACAAATGCAAGTCAATGGGAAACAGTCAATATCTCAAGATCCATAAGTCCAATCCATAAGTCCAAATATCAACAATTAAACATCCATCACAATTATCATTCAAATACACCAATAAATCACCACAAATAAACCGGTTATCATTATCATGCATTTAATTAACAATTTAAATTCAATATTAAATTATATGGCAATTAATTCAATATAAATTCAAATTTAACTGGAATGACAATTTAAATATACCAAACAGCAATCAATAAATTTCTAATCACATCATAAATTTAATTTAACCAACATAAGATGATTTAGTAGTTGTGAGTGGGTTAAAACACTCACCTTTGATTTTTAGTCGATTAAAATTCCAAATAAAGCCCAAAAATGTAATGGTCTCAAAATCTAGCCAAACCAGTTCCATAATGTTCAAAATTTCGATACGATCGCAATGGAAAAAACCGCATCCAAATCTGAGCTCGTATGAATAAGTTATGTACGTTAGAAAATTTGAAAATTAAAATAAAATTAATGAAGAGCAAACACTTAGTTTCCAATACCTCTCACGAACCCTAGAACGTACACGAAGCTCGAACCCTGACGTAGCCACCGACCTTTGGACGTTCACCGCTGCCGCCACGACCACTTCCACCTCGATCAAGCACTACCGCCGCCTCCACCAAGCCCAACCGCTCCTCCCTTGGCCAACGCGACCCCCACCATTGCCTGAAAATGTACCGCCGCTGTTGATGATGAATGATGATTTGCTAGCGATCTGGTGATCATTAAGACGAGCGATGGCCATGGATGAGCACTGCTTATCATCATCTACGCGCCAGTACCTCCTGATCGTCGATTAGTCGACGATCCACCGTCGATCGCGAAACCCTAGAAATGGATGGCTGAGAAAGATCACCAATTTCTAGCCAAACCGTAAGTCGCATCAGAAAAAGAAAATGCAGCAATAGATTGCGCTCGTCGAGAGCTTTCCAACGATATATAATTGCTATGGTTTGAGGAGTTTGAATTTTCGAAATTTAATTTTGAAATTGAAATTAGGGTTTGGAATTTGGTAATTAGGTTTATGCCATTGAGGAGGAAGGAATGGAGCAGATAATAATATGTACAGAAATAAGAAAGGCTGCTAGGGCTTCAGAAAAGAAATCTATTTATATGGACAAAGATAGATGAGAATGAATGGACAAAATGAATTGGATCGAAACGATAACGACGACCCGAAAAGTTCGTTCCGTTTCTGAATCGAAAGTGGGTCATCCCATATATCAAAATATATGTTTCCGATATTTTTAAACTCAATGGAACTAGTTCCAAACCCAAATTCCATTGTATACAGAAGTTAGCTTTCAAAATCAAATTATATTTATTTAAATTCTTTTAATTGTTTTCTACGCGTTTCGAGCTCGCACGATCAAACGATAAGTCTGATTGCTACGAAACTTGAAATCCTGCAACAGTTCACTATTACGAATTCAGTGAAACTAGTTTCATCGAAATCCGAGATAGTGGCCAAAATGGCTTATTTCCACGTTAATTAAATAAATTATTATTAAATTGGTTTAATCACTTTTCAAATTCAAATTTAAAAGTTATCAATTTTGTCATTTTTTTGATTACATAGAAATTATTAATCTATCAAAATAAATTTCCCATGTTAAATTCACTATTTAAATATTGCACTAATTATCAGCGTTCAATTGCAATTGTAATAAAATTCCAATTAATTATATTTTTAATTCAATCAAATTCTTTTATTTCAATTTACACCCTTATTATTTAATCAACTATCCCTTATGAATATAATTAACATTAGTTTACAGTTTATTACATTCATATTCTACCATTATCATCCTTTACCATATTAATTATAATATTTAAATTTCATTAATTCATTTGATTACCAATTTAATTCCTTATTTGCAATTTATAACCAAATTAACTTTACACTTATTTCAATTGATTGAAATTAAAATAAAATAGTTTTCACTAACATTAAAACAACCTTATCAAATCATATTATAATTATTTTCCTCATTAATAAATCAAAATTTTAATTTCTTATAATATTAAATTTCAAAACCTTATTTAATTTAATAGTTTTAATTATTGAAAATTACGGGTCGTTACACTCTCCTCCACTCAAAACTTTTCGTCCCCGAAAAGGAACAAGAAGGAATTAAGAAACTAATATATTTTATTTCAAAATATTCAATTTATAAACACTTTAAATTTACATAATTAACTATGTTAAATAAAATACATCAATTTATAACCAATTAAATCTTCATATTCAAGCTTAATACAAGTTTGAAAATATTTCACTTTCACAAAAAAATTCAAACTCTTAAATTCACGAAAAATTTCGGTAGAGTCTCCTTTGTACGGATAGGTCCCGAAAAATAATAATATCAATAATTTCAATATATATATCATATGTCAATAATAAAATATCCCAAACCACGGGAATAACAATGAAATATCGCTATAAACCGTAATCCAGAAACGTAACTATTTGTCGGGCAAACAACTTTGTTTATGAAACCAAAAGTAGTAGCTATTGCTTCCATAAACCTGTATTTCACTTATATAATCCACAATAGTGAGAATTACGTACAAGAAAAATATTTTAGTTGTTTCAAATTAATAGCACAAGCAATACAACATAACAACAGTCATTTGCAAACAAAACTGTACAACCATTATATGCAATCAAAGAAAACTATCAAGCATCCATAGCAACCAAACTCATGGTTTGTTCAGGTTCAGATGCATTTCATCGTACAAGGGTGATGAATAAACTACCAAGTGTACCTTACACTCAACAGCCTTAGATAATTACTTAATAGATTATTCATACAACCTTAAACAATTAGAAGTATCCTTTCCCAACATCCCTTAAGCCAAAACAACCAAGAATTTCAAATATTATTTAAGTTTATTCTTATTAATTTCCTTTCACATCATTTACTATTCATTTATTTTCATTCATTCATTCAATGTCATTTTTCTTCTTTCATTCATTTACTTACATAAAAAATTTCATGCACTATTTAAAACCATCAATGAATTCATTATTGAAGCATTACATACATTCCATTGTAGCTTATTTAACATTTATTGTTTATATAGCTTGATTTCAACTTAATATTAATATTCATTCATGGATCATTTCAACTTAAGCTTCTTAACTTTTAAAATTACATTCATTTCTTCACAGACAATATCAGTTAATATGTCATCTATTTATGAATAAATAAATATTAAATCTATTAATGAATTATCTCACATCTTCTTAAGTTTAAAAATTATCTACTAAATAGTATTCACATTTATCTATTCCATTTAATCTGTTAAGCATTTCAAAACATTTACTCATGTTTATAACCTTTCTTGTACATCAAAATTCTTATTTATAGAAATAATTCCATTTGAACACTTTCATTACTTAAGTTTAACTTGTATAATATTTTATTACATATTCCTATTTAACATTACAACTTTTAAACATTTCTGGTAAGTTATATATATGTTTTAAGAATGTAATTGAATGTTACACAAGTTTATCTTATTCATTTTAGTTAACAAAATGTTCAATAATTACATCTTCTAAATTTTCATATCTTTTGATTTACAAGTTACAAATTTCCAATTTCTTATATATTTCATTAATCACTTAGCTTCTAATTTCTTATTTTTCATTTCAGAAGTTTCCAATTATTAAAATAGTTATGATTTCATTTATTATAATAATTAACATTCCTAATTTATGGAAAACTTAAGAACTAAAATTCGAATTTCATTTCAAATCATTTTGAAATAATATATTTATATCCTTTATATATCAAATCATACTTAAGAAGATATAATTAAAATTTGTCTATCAAAACAAATATGTAGTAAAGTTACTACAGTGGTTTTCCCATTTTGAAACTCGAAAAAGAATGTCGATGATGCATGCACTCATCACCGAAATTATTTTCCAACGACAAAAGAGGGGAGTACAGAACTTATTTTCCTTTTAAAATTCATTTAGAACACTTCTTTCAAATCACTTTGAAAATATTTATATCCAAAAATACTTCCAAATAATATTAATATTATATTCCAAATCCTTTGAAAACAAATTTCAAACCCCGAAACTTAAGTTCTCAAATTTCCAATTCTTATTTACTTTATTTGTAAATTTTATTTTACAACCAATATTTATAAAATTTCACTTCCTAACAAACAAATATATCGCATATATATCCATCTTTAAAAATTATTCTGTTATATACAAAATATAATACTAGGTAAAATTATTTCATTTACCTATATTTCAAAAATAATATTGTGTCGGTCTGCTCTATTAAGTGTTTAGAAATCCCCATCGATGCCATAGCGCCCTATGTACCGATCAGAATTTATAAATACTCAACAAAATAAATTAACAAAATATAAAAACAATTTATAACACTAACATGTAGCTCTCTCATATATATACACACTCAAACAGACTCATTCTAGGGTATTACTGCCCTATCTCCAATGAGTCAGACCTCACAAAGCTAAGGTCATCGCTAAACCTGGCTCTGATACCAAATATAACGACCCACCTTTTTGGATGGTTTAAATCGATAATAAATCACACATGTCAACTCAAACCATTCAAAAGGGAGGATCGTTAATGGGGTAAATAAGAAAATAAGAGAAAAGAAGGAAAAACAAAACACAGAATCTCACAGCGGAATGATAAAATATAATAATCAAATAAATAGTTCATGAAGATATTTTACAAATAAAATTTGATCACACTTTTACAATACAAATCAGAGTTACACATACAACAAGAATAAATAAATAATGCAGCGGAACAACATGATGCAGTGGGATAAATATAATAAACAGAATAATATACTAAATCTTCGTCTTCGTCCTCCAGAAAAATAGTCTTCAATACACTGAAAAGCTTAGACTGACTCGGGCGTAATGAAAAGACAAAACATTCGAGTCAGAACTAAACGATCTTATGTAAGTTAAATCACAGTAAATAAATATGAGTGTAATGGCATCAGAGATGTTTACGGGGTTTGACATCTCCTATTTAGTGTCTAACGTGCGTGCAATAACTTAAGAGGCGTTCGGGATTCCATCTCCTAAGGATCTGTTAAACTATCTACATACATAGTACAATACGCTATTATAATATGTCTATAGTAAAGTATTAAAATAGCGTTAAGGCGTTACCCATATCCCCCTTAACACATTTTTATATAAATACCGTAGTCTATATAGATATTGTAAGCTCCACTAAACCGGTGGTTTACTCTATGAGTACTCCATAGGTATGATACAAACCAAATTCGTAGTGGGCGCGATCAGGATAAATATGACAAGGCACGCGAGGTAATGCCTAGGGTAGGATACTACCATTTTGTGGATCCGGACTGATGGAAACGCATAACAGCTACTACCGTCCACCTCGGAACACACTCCTATAATCAAATATAGGGTAGCCACCAAATCAATCACAAAGTAATAAATATGGTATCCAAGAAATGTGTCCGATAGGGGGAGCGACCCCACTTGGCTCGGCATGGCTCCTATTTTAGTCATTTTAATTATGACCCGAAAGTCAAGGCTATCCATCATCATTCTCTTACTTCATTCCAGTAGCGTTCGCAAAACCATCTTACTTCATTCTAGATTCTCCACCACATGCACTGTTGTTGAAGTGGTTTTCGGTATTGGCAGAGAGTATGACAATATCTGATCCTGGCCTTTTTAACAACCAAACACTTATTTCACATGGGTTGGTTCTTTTACATTTCCAAAACCGATTCATAATTGATATCAAAATATCATATTCACTTCAAAATCATATCACTTTCGAAATCATATTCACTTCAAAATCATATCACTTTCGAAATCATATTCACTTCAAAATCATATCATTTTCGAAATCATATTTACTTCAAAATCATATTACTTTCGAAATCATATTCACTTCAAAATCATAACCACAAAATAAGTTAAACCCTCATATCAAAATATTCGCATTTAAATCAATTAAATCTAAATCATAACAGTTCCAACCTTAAACGGTTTGAATATTAAAAGTAGTTTATATATTGGAATAGTTATACATTAAAAATAGTATATATATTAAAGGTTGTTTATAAATTTAAAATAATATATATATATATATATTAAAATAGTTTATATCTAAAAAAAGTCACGTTAAAGATTAAAATAGTTTATATATTAGAAATAGTTTATATATATAAAAATAGTTTATATATTAAAATAATTTACGGATTAAAAATAGTTTATATATTAAAATAATTTATGGATTAAAAATAGTTTATATATTAAAATAGGTTATATATTAAAATTAGTTAATGTATTAGAAATTATTAATATAATAAAATGGTTTATATGAGAAAATAGTTTATATGTTAAAAGAGTTTGTATATTAAAAAAGTGTATATTGCAAATAGTTTCAAATTAGAATTGTTTCATCCAATTTCACAAATCAACTCTAGTCAACTTTAGTTCCAAAAATTCAATTTAAATCAATCTCAGTTCAATGATTTCAATTCAAAAGCTACAGGTTTCAATTCAAATTCTCATTAAAACCATTTCAATTTATATCGATTTCGAATCCATGTTTGAACAACAAATCTAAACCACTTCAAATTCAATAGGTTTCAAAGTTTAAATATTCAAACGTTTACAATAACTCAATTTTGATAAATTTCATTTATATTTCAAATTTTAACTTTAAGATTTCAATTTAAATTCTTTAAACAATTCATTTAAACCAATTTCAACATTTAAAGCTTGGATTTTGAAAATAATTCAGTTTATATAAATCTAATTTTATTTCATAATATCATTTAACTGGATTCAAAAATTAAGGATTTAAAATCATTTAATTTAACCAATTCGGTGTTTGTATATAATTTTTAACCCTATAGTCAAGTGATATAGATATTTCATTTCAACCTGCAATAATTTAAATTTGCGGGTATATATCATTTCAACCCACAATCCCGAGTAAAATTCAAAATCCATAAAATCGCTTGAGTTTATCATTTCAACCCATAACGATTTTTCCCTAATCTATAAGACCATTTGGGTATATAACATTTCGACCATAGTGATTTTCCTAACAGCAAACTAAGGGAACTTGCAGTGTGATAACAACATATAAAATAAATATAATATCCAATCATCCAAATATCAATAATTAAACACCCATCACAATTATCATTCAAAACAACCAATAAATCACAACAAATAAACTGGTTATCATTATCATGCATTTAATTAACAATTTAAATTCAATATTAAAGTAAATGGCAATTAAATTCAATATAAATTTAAATTTATTTGGAATGATAATTTAAATATACCAAACAACAATCAATAAATTTCTAATAACATCATAAATTTAATTTAACCAACATAAGATGATTTAGTAGTTGTGAGTGGGTTAAAACACCCACCTTTGATTTTAGTCGATTAAAATTCCAAATAAAACCAAAAAATCTAACGGTCTCAGAATCCCTCCAAACCAGTTCCATAATGTTTGAAATTTTGATACAATCGCAACGGAGAAAACCGCGTTCAAATCCGAGCTCGTACGAAAAAGTTATGTACGTTAGAAGATTTGAAAATTAAAAATAAAAATAATAAAGGGGAAACACGTAATTTCCAATACCTCTCACGAACCGTAGCACGTACGCGAAGCTCGAACCTGACATAGCCACCGACCTTTGAACATTTATTGTTGCCACCATGATCACTTTCACTTCGATCAAGCACTGTCGCTGCCTCCACCAAGCCCAGCCGCTCCTCCTTAGGCCAGCGCGACCCCCACTATTACCTGAAAATGCTCCGCTGCCGTTGATGATAAATGACGATTTGCTAGCAATTTGGCGATTACTAAGAGGAGCGATGGCCAAGCGCTGCTCATCATCCTCTACGCTCCAGTACCTCCTGATCGTCGATTGGTTGACGATCCACCGTCGATCGCAAAACCCTAGAAATGGACGGCTTAGAAAGATCGCCTATTTCTGGCCAAACCGTAAGTCGCATCAAAAAACGAACTGTAGTAGTAGATTGCACTCGTCGAGAGCTTTCCAACGATATATAATTTGTTATGGTTTGAGGAGTTTGAATTTTTGAAATTTAATTTTGAAATTGAAATTATGGTTTGGAATTTGGGAATTAGGTTTCTGCCATTGAGGAAGGAATGGAGCAGATAATAATACATACAGAAATAAGAAAGGCTGCTAGGGTTTTAGAAAAGAAATCTATTTATATGGACAAAGATAGACGAGAACGAATGGACAAAACAAATTGGATTGAAACGATAACGATAACCCGAAAACCCGTTACATTTCTAAAACGAAAGTGGGTCATCCCATATATTGAAATATATGTTTTTGGTATTTTAAAACTCAATGGAACTAGTTTCAAACCCAAATTCCATTGTATATAGAAGTTAGCTTTCAAAATCAAATTATATTTATTTAAATTCTTTTAATTGATTTCTACACGTATCGAGCTCCAACGATCAAAAGATAAGTCCGATCGCTATGAAACTTTAAATCCTAAAATAGTTCACCATTATGTATCCGATGAAACTGTTTTCGTCGAAATCTGTGACAGTAGCCAAAATGGCTAATTTCCACGTTAATTAAATAAATTATTACTTAACTGGTTTAATCACTTTTCAAATTCAAATTTAAAAGTTATCAATTTTGTCATTTTTTTATTACATAGAAATTATTAATCTATCAAAATAAATTTCCCATGTTAAATTCACTATTTAAATATTGCACTAATTATCAACGTTCAATTGCAATTTTAAAAATATTTTAGTTAATTATATTTTAAATTCAATCAAATTCTTGTATTTCAATTTACACCCTTATTATTTAATCGACTATCCCTTATGAATATAATTAACATTAGTTTACAGTTTATTACATTCATATTCTACCATTATCATCCTTTACCATATTAATTTTAATATTTAAATTTCAAAACCTTATTTAATTTAATAGTTTTAATTATCGAAAATTACGGGTCGTTACAGAAGTTCTTCTTTTCAACTTGCAACTGGAGGGTAGCAGTAAGTGTCTCCATGATTAATATAAATAGATAGGCAGATATAGGATCACCTTTCCTTAAGCCATTGTTTCCTTTGAAGTATCATATAGTATGAGCATTGAATACAGGAGAGTATATAACTGTTAAGATGCATTGATAGATCCAATTTGAAAATTTTGGGGGGAAATTCATTTTATTCATTATGGACATAAGAGAAGACCATTGTATAGAGTCAAAAGCTTTTTTATATTAATCTTAAGCATTTCTCTGGGAGATATGGTTGGAGATGAGTAGCCATTTAGAAGATCAAGAGTGAGCAGTACATTGTCAAGTATGCTTATATTGGGCGAGTAGGCTGCTTGGTTTGGTGATATAATGTTTTGAAGAGCAACCTTCAATCTGGAAGCTAAGATTCTCAAAATGCTTTTGTACATTATGTTACAACATGCTATGGGATGAAATTTAGTTACATTTTCTTGGTTCTTAAGCTTTGGAATGAGATCTAGGTTTGTGGAATTTACGGAACTGAGCCTTTTGCTTTTGTTGAAAAAGTTGTGAATAGCTTTAAGAACATCAGAGGAAATAATGGACCAACAAGATATACAGAATGTTGCATTGAACCCATCCGGTCCACCAGTAACAGTTTTTCTCATAGTAATTTTTTTGACCTTTTCATGAGGTAGGCTTGAAACTCAGCAGAGAGGGTAGGGAGGTTTAAATTGTTCAGGAAGGCAGTGTCACTCATTGGAGCATCAATTCCACCAAGAAGAGAAGTGAAATAATCAAGGAATGCATTATCAACATCAGGAGCTGTAGAATGAGTAACTCCAAGAAAATAAGTGATTTGGTGGATGAAAGATTTAGATTGTTTAATTTTCAAGGAGGCATGGTAAAATTTTATATTTCTATCACCAGACAAGGACCAATCTTCTCTGTATTTTTGTCTTGTCATGTTAGCTTTAGTTGAAAGAGCTGCTTCCAGCTGGGATATCAGTTCAGATTCAAGTTGAGGGAGGTTAGGGTCACTATTTAAGGTCACTAAGAGCTACTGTACCTATATAAGTTTTGTTGTGTGTCATTGGAAAGTTTAGTACCTTGACCATAAATGCTTTTGGATCATGGTTTTAAAGCTGCTTTGGTATTCTTCAATTTACATTGTAGTTTGAGCATAGGATTTCCATGTTTTTTTTCGACCAAGCATCTTTGACCACCTGCATGAAATTAGTGTTGTGTATCCAGTTATCAAAAAATTTAAATTTTACTTTTTATTTATGGAAACTACACCAAAAGGAAGGATTTATGGGCAATGGTTAGATAAAAGAGGCATTGGGATGTGAATCTGAATAGAAGGCCATTAGGTTAGAGATTTGAGATTAATAAAACCATGATCAATTTTGGTTAGGGTTCTAGGTTCATGATGACTTTTGTTGTTCCATGTGAAAGGGGAACCATTGGAGGGAAGTTCAATTAGGGAAGCATTATTAATAGTGATATTGAGAGGAGATAGGTCTCTAAAGGATAGTAGAGAGCCACCTGATTTGTGAGAAGAGAGAAAGCTACAATTGAAGTCACCAATTAATATCTATGGATGTGAATTTTGTCTTAGATGATGAAGTTAGTCGTGGAGTTTTTGTCATTGGCAGATGGAATTGTTAGCGTATATGAAAGTGATGTACATAGAAGAGGAAGATGGAAGATGTATAACATGTGAGTGGATGAACTGTCTATCATTTATAATAGGGTTCAAGGAAAATATAGAAGGATCATATAACCCAAGGAGCCATCCATATTTTGCATGTGAATGATTAGTGGTATAATTCCAAGAAGGATTGATATACTTGGCAGCTCTAGATGAAAGGGTATGGTTAAGGTTTGTTTCAGAGAGAGATATTAATGAGCGTTTATGTTCATGGATTAGAGACTTAACATGTTGAAGTTTAGTGCCTTTGTGGGCTCCCTTTACATTCCATGCAGCTACGTTGTGCAATATATTTAAATCTTTTGAAATTTTTTCCTGAAGATTCTAGTACTTCCTTTAGAAGTGGTTGGAGGAATTTCTGGATATAAGGCAGATGTGTTGTCAGAATCCTCATCATAATCAGTGTCAAAGGGGGATTGGCATGGTGGATTGTCTTTGTTTTCCCTTGCTGATGAGGTGAGGATTTTATTCTTGGAAGCACTTTTTGAAAGAGAATGTTTCTTTTTTTTGAGCCATGTTTATATTTATGGGAATTGGTAGGGGTCTGAAATTTTTGATGTTTTTCTTGAAATAAGGAGATTTGGATTATGGTGATAGTTCATCTTTTTCATGATCATGAGGTTTCGAAGGGGATGCTGGTGAGGAGGGAGTAAGGGCCAATATGAAACATGTTTGGATGGTTGTTTGATGGGGGTGAAGGTGGAGAAGTTTGGAGAGGTTAATAGGCATTGATATCAGTAAGGGAGATGTGGTTGGATGAAGTTTCTTAGATATGAGTCATTGTTTATGGAGATGAGTTCATGGTTAAGGGGTCTTTTTTTGTTGATGCGTGATATCATTTGTTTGTGAGGTAGGAATAGAAAATTTGGATGGAGTTTGATCATTTGTAGCGTAGGATTTGGTAGGTTGATTCAGGTTTGTAGTGGTTGAGCCTTGGTTAGGGAGGATAGGTTCAGTAGCTTGGTTTATGGGTTTATCAAATATATTGATGTTTGGGTGCACTGTTGTGTGCATGTCTGCATGTATATTTTCATGCACATCAAAACCAGGATTATTTTCAAGTGAGTCAGCAGTTGCTTTATTAAGTTCCACTTTGTTAACACATTCATCATCAATCATTATATAATCATCAACCACTAGATTCACATTTTCTTCAATAGTGCTTAACACTGCAAATCTGTTTTTACTAACATTAGCTCCATTTTTTCCATCCAAAATTTCTTTATCCACTGAACTTTCCACATTAGCAACTATATTTTCATTAACAACTTCATTTGCATTAACATATGAGATGTGTTGTGCTTTGTCAGCTACCTGTTTCTTAGTGTAACACCCCTAATTTTTGATAACATTATTCAGAAGATTTAATTAGAAAAATTAAATAGGATAATGTGAATGTTAAGTGATAAGGGGATTGAGATATGAATATAATTAAGGCCGTGCTCAATTTAATTAATCATATGGGCTTAAAGTTAATTAGTTTGCATAAGGGTATATTGGGAATGTGCTGCACATAACCATTACCCTTATATATATATTCTTGTTTCTCATTTTCATTTCCCATTCATGTCATTTTGAAAAAACCGCGAACGTTAAGGGGGAGCCAGCCATTAACAAGGAAAAGAGTAGAGAAATCAAAGTAAAGCTAAGGATTAAAGCTAGGGAATAAATCTCAATCTCAATCCAATCTCCTTATCTTAATCAAGGTGAATAATAATTCATTCCATCTCTATTTTGTTTTATAATCATATATTTTTGACTTTAAGGGTAAATTCGTTTTTATGATGATTTGAATGATGATATGCTCAGATAAAAAATATATTAGATTTAAACAAGATTGTTTAAATATGATTTCTTATGGTTTTAGGGCAAAACCGATTGATATTTTTGTTTAAATGCCATGGAAAAATTGTACGTTCTGTAAAATATGATTTTGGAGTTGGGTTTTAATTTTGATAATTTTCCAAGCTATGGAAAGATTATTATGAATTTTTAAAGGAAAATATGGTTAATTGGGTTTATAAATTTATTTCAGAAATTATATTGAGAATTTGGGCCTGAAATTTTAATATGTTAGATAATATGGTTAAAGTGAATTTTTGGGGATTTTTCTTAAGTGATTTGCTATGCAAATCAAAGTATTTTAGAAGAAGAACTTATTTGCAATATTGGTTTTGCTTAATGGAAAGGCTTATTTGCTAACTTAACCATGGTTTAGATTTGAAATTTGCAGCAGTTATTTTAGTAAAGAATTTGAAAAGTTAAGGCAACCAATCTTATGTTTACACATGGCAGGTTAGTTAGAAAGTATTTGCCTTAATTGGCATTAATCAGTTTTTACCCAAAAAAGTTGGTTCCATCTTCTTTAAAAGTACCTTTCGACTCAGAGCTTCCGCCTTCGATCAAGTCAAAACCCCACTAAGCCAAAACCAATACACAAGGTATCACTTAGATGGTACGTAGTGGATTGGAGAAAGGCGGAAGGCATGGTGTCGAAACCATTGCTTCTGATGGGGTCGATACCTTTGTTTGTTTTAAAAAGTTAAGCACCTGCCTTTGTTTTATTAACGCCTTCGAAAGAGTCGAAGCATATGTTTTCGAAAGTGGTTTTCTAAATGGTTTCGAAGGGGTTGCCATCAACTTATGTTTTTAAGAATAAGCTTTCGAATGGGTTTCTTTATTTATGAAAATAAGGCTTTCGAAAGAATGGGTACCGACCTGGTCGAAGCCCTACTGCCATTCTTTTGCCTTTCGTGTTATTGAATTCATCAATGCTTTCGAAAGGTAGTGTTTGTTTTAAAGATGTTTTAAGCCACTTCCTAAATTCTTTCGGAAGGGATATCTCTGATGGTTTC
Organism: Allium fistulosum; assembly: GCA_030737815.1. Taxonomy (NCBI): domain Eukaryota; kingdom Viridiplantae; phylum Streptophyta; class Magnoliopsida; order Asparagales; family Amaryllidaceae; genus Allium; species Allium fistulosum. The sequence continues at coordinate 870,943,026 of CM060903.1, read as the reverse complement.
AAAAGGGAGACTTTCAATGGTTTCGGAAGGGATACTTCCAAAGGTTTCGAAAGGGGTCCTTTCAATGGTTTAGAAGCTATTCTTCTAATAGATAATACATTTGAAAGGTTTCGAAAGAGAAGTTTTAAAGTGTTTTGAAAGGTATGGGCCTAATCTTTTGGAAAGAGATTTATATGCTTTCAAAGAAAGTTATCCAGTGAGGTCGAAAGCAAGGTTTTGAAGGTTTCGACACCCTTAGTTTTTAAAAGAAGTAACCCAATCTCATTTTTAAGGAAAACCATGGCATAAATAAATAATTTTGAAAAGGAGTATTTGAAGAAGTTTTCTTTGATTAAAGGGTTAAAGGGATTAACCAAGTTATTGTGTTTGCTTCTTCATATATGTATATATTCACATTGTAATGGACCCTGATGTGCACGTAAATGTGCATAATTTTACTTCCATATTTAATCTAATTTAATTAAATAAATGAGCATATAGGGTGTTTTAACATGTTTAAACCAAAATTCAAATTATTTTCAAATCATCATTTATTCATCTTCATATAGGGGCAAAATGGTCATTTTGTGCATATATTAATTTTAGAAAATTTACCTGGGCATTTTCATGTTGTGTTTTAGGATTTTGAATTCAAATGGAAGAGGTATACATGAAAATATGCAAGTATAGCAGTTATAAGGCAAATGAAGATGGAAATAAATCATTTCATGAAATCATGGAGGACCCCACCTACCCACTTACCATGATGTACAATTAGAAGCTAATGAACATGCTAATGAAGATTAAAGTTATATGCACATGTAATGGTGGACTATGCTCATGCTAATGACAACTTGGAGGCCACACTTCCTCAAGGGTATTTTGGGTAGTCCCCAAAAATATGGATTAGGGTTTTAGGTTTGTATAAATAGCCCATATGTTCATGTAATTAAGCTCTTAGCCTCCTCTTTAATTAGTTTAGTTTTAGGCTCGAAAATAAATAAAAACTCTCTTTCTCTCTTTCATGGCTTCTTAGTCATTTTCTTCTTTTATGTAATTTATTTTTATGCAATGTTAATTCATGCTCTTTTCTATTTACATGCTCTCTTTCTTTTCATGTTAGTAGTGTAGATCTTTTTATTTATGCAAGTAGATTAGTTTTTATTTTATTTTAATTAGCTTTCTTCTTACTTAGCTTGTGTTTTCCTCTTGTTTGTGTGTCATGTTACAATCTACATTTGTTGAAATGATAACAAATATGAGAGGTTAAACCCCTTCAATTTAGGGGTAATGAAGCTCTCTTAATCATGTAGATTCAACATTTTTCTAACTTTTGATCTCATTTTGCGCTTAATGGAAATGTTTGAAATGGTTAAACTTTGTTGTTTTAGCTTTGAATTTGATAGCCTATATTGTTGACACCGAATAGGCTATGCTTAAACAAACATAAACACAAAATTACCTCTTCATCTACATATGATTATGGTAATGAAGTGGATTTTAAAATCAAAATTTGATGGTCTATATTACTAATCAATAGTGAATAGATCATGCTTAGAATAGATTTTATTTTCAAGTTCATTAACATTTTCATGAGAGTTAACAAGTGGTTTAGTAGGTATGTTAAAGTTTGATGGTTTATGTTGGTCTAATTAATAGCACAAATATACCATACTTATGATAACATATCAACAAAATTCACTAATGACCAAAAGAGAGATCATATTTTCATTCTGCTGATTTATGTGATCATAAGAAGGAAATTACCTCTAAATTGCTTTCTACTCTCATATTTTTATCCACTTTTATTTTTTGTTAGTTTCTAGAAATTTTTAGCTAATCACAACTTCAATTCTTGATTTAATTTGATTTAATAGAAATTTTAAAATTAACACAATTCCCTATGGATTGACATATACTCGCCACGTACTAGAATTGCACGCCATGCGCTTGTAGTTATTTTTAATTTAAATTTTAACGACAGTTTTCTAATTCGGTACGAAATTTGCCATTAAACAGACCTATAACTATATTTTGGGGAAGGGTAGAATAACCAGCTATGTTGACACAGTAGTGAATATAAATTAAGTTAACTCCTGAATGAATAGAATTACATCCAGGAGGTCAGGAAGACCAGATTATAAGATGCTAAAATCTTAAAGGAAGATATTGGCAGGGGCTACTAGGTTCATGGTAAGCCCATGAAAACTATGTATAAATGAAGATGTCAGAAAGACAGGTTCATAGTTAGCCCGTGAAAACTATGATTTGATATTGGCAGGGGCCAATAGGTTTATAGTAAATCTATGAAAAAAACTATATCCAGATTAAGATATTGACGGATGTCAATAGGTTCCTAGTTAGCCCATGGAAACTAAGAGAAGAAGAGAAGATATTGAAGTTACCAATAGGTTCCTAGTCAACCCATGAACACTAGGGTAAGAGTAAATGTATTGGAGTTACCAATAGGTTCATAGTGATTCCATGAAAACTATATAATTGGACAGGGAGTTCTTAAACATTTTACCGGTTATTAGTCAACCCATGAAAACTATTAGGTTAATAGTAATCCTAGAAACTATAATTAAGACAGATAGTCAAAATGAATGGGGATGGGTAATCCATAATTGATTCGTGTAGGTTGCATATCATCATATCATATTGTTTTGAATTGATTTAACCATTGTGGATGCAAGAGCACAGTATATGGTTTTATAAAGGTTTTAAGATACTAGTGAGGGGAAAACCCATTCCGCTAAGCGGCGTGGTCTCACTAAATATCTAAATGGTTTGAGATGGTAGATTATTATTCATACCAGGCTTTATGTCTGACTCGAAGTTTATGTTTTCCCCTTAAACTCTAGGATACTCAATTGATTTTGAGTAGTATGAGAGTTGAGGTTTTCAGTTACCTCATTTGACGAATAAGCTTCCGAAGACGTGCAGGAGGCATGATAGCTATCTAGAGTTCTCTTTTATTTTGATTCCGCTGTGTTGTTTGTAATGGCAAAGTTGTTAAATTGCCTATATACACTCTGATCATCCAAGAGGGCATCTTTATATGTCGCTCTTGGCGTATGTTGTAATAAATATATTTTCTCTGAACGTGGCAAACGATTGTGGGATTATGTAATGAATTGGAAAGGTTTTGAAATGGAATGCGATCTTGTTTGGTGTTTTAAATTTTTTCCATATTCATGTGTTTCTGTGTATCAATGAATCAAACATTGCCGTATTTGGTCGCCGAGGATTAATAACTATGGATGACTGCAACATCCATAGCCATTAGTTTTGGGCCTCCAAGTAGGGGGATGTTACAAGTTGGTATCAGAGCATAGGTTTATGAAAATTTAAAAGTAAATTAAACCTAAAAGCTTTTTTTTGAAACATAATCCAATGAATCAGAAATATGATCGGGGTTTGGGATAACGCAATAGTAACGTACTTGTATCTGATATATGTATATATATAAGTACGTATTTCCCTCTCTCTTAAACCATTCTTTTATATCTTACTAAGGCTCGTATGCAGATTTATGAGAAAGAAGATATGGAAGCAGGAAACAGAAGAGGAAATCTTGGTGGAGGAAGTACCACAACCAATGGAAATGCTCGACCTAATACCCGGAGGAACCAAGGTCGACATGCTAACCAAAATGCTAATGCCAACTTGGGTGCTAGAAATCCACCAGTAGATATGGGGCGATGTATCAGTTCTTCGTCAATGTGATGCAAGCAAGAGGTGCTGCTGGAGTTGTTGGGAATGTTTGCTGATCTGGGTTTGGATGATGAGCAGAAGAGAAGGTTGGCCTCGACAGTTACAGGGGTCAACACTTCATTGGTGGAATAGTGTTACTACTGGAGTTTCGGAGGAGGAGTTGACATGGGCCGAGTTCAGAAGGAGATTTGAACATAGGTTTTTATTTGAGGTTGCTAAGTCGGCATTGATGAGGAAGTTTATGGATCTAGTTCAGGGAGAAATGTCGATTATCGAGTATGCCACTAGGTTTGATGAGCTGGCTCGATATAGATATGCTATTGTTGACACTGATATCAGAAGGAATGAGAGGTTTATTCAAGGTTTGAGACCTGAGCTTGCTAGGGCGACCATGATACATATCCGTGACCCTTGTAATGTGGTTGTGGAGATGGCAATTTTCCATGAAGAAATGGTTGCTATTTATGCTAGAGAGAAGCCAGTTGAAACCCAAGGTTCTCAAGGAAAGAAAAAAAGTTCTTTAAGAAGAAGGGAGCCCAGAAGGGAGATGCTACCAAGAAAGCAAATGCTGATTTAGTTTGCTACAAATGTGACAAGAAGGGTCATTATGCAAATGAGTGCTGGTCAGGAAAGGGAAAGAAGGCTGTAGACAAGAAGAATGTGAAGTGCTTCAACTATGACCAAGTTGGGCAATATAAGAATCAGTGTCCAGAGCTAGTCAGGGCGGACAAGGGGAAGGTTTTTGCTGTTGGACCATAATCTGCTAAGCCAGATGCAGCTGAAAATGGGAAAACGGTGATGGAAGGTATGTTTTTGATTCAGAGTATACCAGTTAGGATACTATTTGATACCGGTGCATCGCATTCATTTATATCCCAGTGTTTGGTTGATAGGTTATGCTTATAATCCACATATACCTTGTTACTTCCTTAAGGGTTGTGAATCCAATAGGAGGGTATGCAACTCTAAGGATGAGATGTGACCAGTTAGAACTTGATTTTTTAGGTCATAAGTTTGCATGCAGTCTATATGTTTTCGATTTTGTAGATTTCGAAATCATTTTGGGTATGGATTGGTTGAGGAGGTATAAGGCTAGGATATTTTTCCAGGATGGGGAGATATCACTCAGACACTGAGATAGTTATAACCGAGTTATATTCTTAGTGGAGAATTCCGACCGGAGTAGTCGTGCTTTGTTAAGTGCAATGGAAGTGGGAGAAGAACTAAGTTAGGTTCGAGTTGCAAGAGAGTTTGAAGATGTTTTTGAGCCGGTCATAGGACTACCATTGAAACGAGCTGTTGAGTTTTTGATAGATCTTGTGCCTGGAGCTGAACTTGTAAGTAGACCACCAAGCAGGATGACACCTACCGAGATGAAGGAATTGAAGATGCAGCTAGGGGATCTAGAAGGAAGGAATTTTATTAGAGCAAGCAGTTCGCTTTAGGGAGCGGTCATGGTGTTCGTGAAGAAACTGGATGGGTCGTTGAGGATGTGTATCGACTATCGTAAGCTGAACGAGAGGATGATAAAGAATAAGTATCCTTTGCCGGGAATTGATGATCTATTTGATCAGTTATGTGGAGCCAGAGTGTTTTCCCAGTTGGATTTGGCGACAGGCTTTCATCAGTTAAGAGTGGCAGAGGACAGCATTCCTTTAACAAAATTTTGGACTAAGTATGGTTCATACGAGTGGTTAGGATTTCCATTCGGGTTAACGAATGCACCTGCTTTCTTTGTGGATTTGATGAACCGAGTCTTCCGAGCGTATTTGGATAGATTCGTGTTGGTGTTTATAGATGACATTTTGGTATACTCTAAGGATGAAAGAGAGCATGAAAATCATCTTAGAGTTGTGCTTGAGATGCTGAGGCAGCATCAACTAAAGGAGAAGTTTTCCAAGTGTCATTTTTGGAAGAAAGAGGTTAATTTCTTGGTCACGTGGTTTTAGAGAATGGGTTGTCAATCGATCCAGATAAGATCGAAGCTGTTAATAATTGGAAGAGACCAGAGACTGTGACTGATATTAGAAGTTTTCTTGGACTTGCTGGCTATTATCAGAGATTTATTAAGGATTTCTCATGGATAACAGTGCCTTTGACTAAGCTAACCAGGAAGAAGGTGAAGTTTGTTTGGTCCGACAAATGTTAGGAAGTATTCCTTAAGTTAAAGCATTTATTGACCAATGCTCCTGTGTTAGTAGTTCCAAATGGAAACCAAGGGTTGGTGGTGTATACTGATGCATGTGGAACTGGATTGTGAGCTATGTTGATGCAGAAGGTTAAAGTGATTGCCAACGCTTCACGACAGCTTAGACCGCATGAAGTGAGATATCCTACTCATGATTTGGAGTTGGCTGTGGTGATCTTCGCATTGAAGATTTGGAGGCATTATCTCTTAGGGGAGAGATTTGAGCTATACACAGATCATAAGTCTTTAAGATACTTACTCTCTCAGAAGGAGTTGAATATGAAACAGCAGAGGTGGTTGGAGTTTTTGGGTGCTTATGATTTTGGTATAGAGTATACACCAGGGAAAGGTAATAAAGTAGCGGATGCTCTTAGCAGAAAACACCATACTGTGGTGTTGGCTATGTTGGCAAAATGGATGGATCTAGAAGCTTTGGCCAGTTGTAGTGTGCAGTGAAGATCGACTGCTAGTTCTAGTTAGAGTACTACCATGTTATCCTGTTTAGAAGTTCGACCAGTGTTGATCGAGATAATTACTTCTAAGAAGAAGGAGGATCCATTATTAGCCGAGAAGATCAGAAGGCTTGAGGTTGGAACTGAGATTGATGATTTGAAAGATTTTTGTCTTGACCAGAGAGGATAGTTGAGAAAGAAGGGACGATTATGTGTTCCAGATGTTGAGAACTTGAGGAAAGAAGTTCTTAGGGAATGTCATTGGTCAAAGTTTTCGGTTCATCCTGGAGGGACCAAGATGTATCAAGATATGAAGAGGAGCTTCTATTGGGAAGGTATGAAGAGGGATGTTGGCTTGTGGGTTAGGCAGTGTGCAAAATGTCAACAAGTGAAAGCCGAACATCAGAAGCCGAGTGGGTTGCTTCAGCCTCTAGAGATTCCAGTTTGGAAATGGGATTCGATATCCATGCATTATATAGACAGGCTGCCAAGGTCAAATAGAAGAAATGAAAGTATATGGGTTATAGTGGAAAGGTTGACCAAGAGTGCCCATTTCATTCCAGTTAAGTCAACCAGGACGACACCTGTTTTAGCTAAGTTGTTCATGAAGAACATAGTTAGACTACATGGAGTTCCTAGTAGCATAGTCAGTGACAGAGATGCTTTGTTCACTAGCGAATTCTGGAAGAGTCTACAAGATGTGTTAGGCACTAAGCTCAAGATGAGTACGTCATATCACCCTCAGACGGATGGGCAGACAGAGAGGGTCAATAAGGTACTCGAGGATTTGTTGAGAGCTTGTGTATTGGACTTTGGTGGATCTTGTGGGGATCACCTACATTTGGTTGAGTTTCCCTATAATAATAGTTATCAGACTAGTATAGGAATGACGCCTTTTGAAGCTTTGTGTAGAAGTCCATGCAAATCACCAGCATGTTGGTTGGAGACTGGAGACAGATTGGTCTAGGTCCAGATTTGGTTAGGGAGGCGTCGGTGAAGATTGAATTGATCCGAGAAAGGATGAAGAAAGCTTAATCTAGACAGAAAAGTTACATAGAAAAGAGGCGTAAAGACCTAGAGTTCTCATTCGGAGACAGAGTTTTCATTAAGGTACCACCGATGAAGGGTGTGGCACGGTTCGGGAAGTCAGGGAAACTGGCACCGAAATATGTTGGTCCATTCTAGATTATAGAGAGGATTGGAAAGCTCACATATAGAGTAGATTTGCCGAGCAGTCTGGCAAGTGTCCATAATGTATTTCTTGTGTCTCATCTTCGCAAGTATATGCATGATCCAGAGACTACTATTCCTCCGACAGGGTTGGTAGATTTAATAGTAGAGCCTAATATGACTTTTTTTAGACAACCAGTTTGGGTTGTAGCGAGAGATGAGAAAATATTAAGGAACAAGACAGTCAAGTTGGTGAAAGTTCAGTGGAGCGACAACGAGAAGGACTGTACTTGGGAGACAGAGGACAGATTTAAGATACTTATCTGAATCTGCGTTGAGGGTATGTCAATATTAGATTTATATAGATAATTCCTAGTCATGTAGACTAATATGGTTGTTAGGAGTCGTTACAGATGATTGCTATGTTTAGTATTTAGTCCTTACTGAATTTCGAGGATGAAATTCTTTAAGAAGGGGAGCCTATAACACCCCTAATTTTTGATAACATTATTCAGGAAATTTAATTAGAAAAATTAAATAGAATGATGTAAATGTTAAGTGATAAGGGGATTGGGATATGAATATAATTAAGGCCGTGCTCAATTTAAATAATCAAATGGGCTTAAAGTTAATTAGTTTGCATAAGGGTATATTGGGAATTTGCCGCACATAACCCTTACCCATATATATATATTCTCGTTCTTCATTTTCATTTCCCATTCACGTCATTTTGAAAACAAAAAGCGAACGTTAAGGGGGAGCCAGCCATCAACAAGGAAAAGAGAAGAGAATTCAAAGTAAAGCTAAGAGTTAAAGGTGGGAGGATAAATCTCAATCTCAATCCAATCTCCTTATCTTAATCAAGGTGAATAATAATTCATTCCATCTCTATTTTGTTTTATAAAAATATGTTTTCGGATTTAAGGGTAAATTCGTTTTTATGATGATTTGACTGATGATATGCTCGGATAAAAAATATAATAGATTTAAACAATATTGTTTAAATATGACTTATCATGATTTTAGGGCAAAATCGATTGATATTGTTGTTTAAATGCCATGGAAAAATTTTATGTTATGTAAAACATGATTTTGGAGTTGGGTTTTAATTTTGATAATTTTCCAAGCTATGGAAAGATTACTATGAATTTTCAAAGGAAAATATGGTTAATTGGGTTTATAAATTTATTTTAGAAATTTATTGAGAATTTGGGTCTGAAATTTTGATATGTTAGATAACATGATTAAAGTGAATTTCTGAAATTTTTGGGGATTTTTCCTAAGTGATTTGTTATGCAAATTAAATTATTTTAGAAGAAGGACTTATTTGCAATATTGGTTTTTCTTAATGGAAGGCTTATTTGCTAACTTAACCATGGTTTAGATATGAAATTAGCGGCAGTTATTTTAGTAAAGAATTTAAAAGGTTAAGGCAACTAATCTTATGTTTACACGTGGCAGGTTAGTTAGAAAGTATTTGCCTAAATTGGCATTAATCAGTTTTTACCTAGAAAAGTTGGTTCCGCCTTCTTTAGAAGTACCTTTCAACTCAGAGCTTCTGCCTTCAACCAAGTCAAAACCCCACTAAGCAAAAAACAATACACAAGGTATCACTTAGATGGTACATAGTGGATTGGAGAAAGGCAAAAAGCATGGTGTCGAAAGCATTGCTTCCGATGGGGTCGATACCTATGTTTGTTTTAAAAAGTGAAGCACCTGCCTTTGTTTATTAACGCCTTTGAAGGAGTCGAAGCATACGTTTTCGAAAGAGGTTTTATAAATGCTTTCGAAAGGGCTGCCATCAACTTATGTCTTGAAGAATAAGCTTTTGAATGAGTTTCTTTATTTATGAAAATAATGCTTTCGAAAGAAGGGGTACCGACTTAGTCGAAGCTCTGTTGTCGTTTTTTTGCCTTTCGAGTGTATTGAATTCGTCAATGCTTTTGAAAGGTAGTGCTTGTTTTAAAGATATTTTAAGCCACTTCCTAAATGCTTTCGGAAGGGATACTTCTAACGGTTTCGAAAGGGGGACTTTCAATGGTTTCGGAAGGGATACTTCTAATGGTTTCGAAAGGGGGACTTTCAGTGGTTTCGGAAAGGATACTTCCAAAGGTTCCTAAAGGGGTACTTTCAATGGTTTCGAAGCTATGTTTCTAAAAGATAATAAATAATACTTTATTACATTTGAAAGGTTTCGAAAGAGAAGTTTTAAAGTGTTTCGAAAGGCAGGGGCCTAATGTTTTGAAAATATATTTATACGCTTTCGAAGGAAGTTATCCAGTGAGGTCGAAAGCAAGTTTTTCAAGGTTTCGACAACCTTAGTTTTTAAAACAAGTAACCCAATCTCATTTTTAAGGAAAAACATGGCATAAATAAATAAAGTGTTTTGAAAAGGAGTTTTTTAAGAAGTTTTCTTTGATTAAAGGGTTAAAGGGATTAACCAAGTTTTTGTGTTTGCTTCTTCATATATGTATATATTCACATTGTAATGGACCCCTAACTGTATTTTGGGGAAGGGCATAATAACCAGCTAGGTTGACCCAGTAGTGAATATAAATTAAGTTAACTCATGAATGAATAGAATTGCATACAGGAGGTTAGGAAGACCAGAATATAGGATGCTAAACTGTTAAAGAAAGATATTGGCAAGGGCCAATAGGTTCATAGTAAGCCCATGAAAACTATGTATAAATGAAGATGTCAGAAAGACAGGTTCATAGTTAGCCCATGAAAACTATGATTTAATATTGGTAGAGGCCAATAGGTTTATAGTGAACCCATGAAAACTATATCCGGATTAAGATATTGATGGATGTCAATAGGTTTCTAGTCAGCCCATGAAAACTAGGAGAAGAAGAGAAGATATTGGAGTTACCAATAGGTTCCTAGTCAACCCATGAAAACTAGGATAAGAGTTAAGGTATTGGAGTTAGCAATAGGTTCATAGTGATCCCATGAAAACTATGTAATTGGACAGGGAGTCCTTAAACATTTTATCGGTTATTAGTCAGCCCATGAAAACTATTAGGTTGATAGTAATCCTAGAAACTATAATTGAGTCAGATAGTCAAAATGAATGGGGATGGGTAATCCAGAATTGATTCATGTATGTTGCATATCATCATATCATATTGTTTTGAATTATTCTAACCATTATGGATGAAGGAGCACAGTATATAGTTTTATAAAGGTTTTAAGATACTAGTGAGGGGAAAAGCCGTTCCGCTAAGCGGCGTGGTCTCGCTAGATATCTAAATGGTTTGAGATGGTATATAATTATTCATACCAGGCTTTATGTGTGACTCGAAGTTTATGTTTTTCCCTTAGACTCTTGGGTACTCAATTGATTTTGAGTAGTTTGTGAGTTGAGGTTTTCTAGTACCTCATTTGACGAATAAGCTTCCGAAGACGTGCATGAGGTATGATAGCTATCTAGAGTTCTCTTTTATTTTGATTCCGCTGTGTTGTTTGTAATGGTAAAGTTGTTAAATTGCATGTATACACTTTGATCATCTAAGAGGGCATCTTCATATGTCGCTCTTGGCGTATGTTGTAATAAATATATTTTTTTTTGAACGTGACAAACGATTGTGGGATTATGTAATGAATTGGAAAGGCTTTGAAATGGAATGTGATCGTATTTGGTGTTTTAAAATTTTTCTATATTCATGTGTTTCTATGTATCAATGAATCTAACATTGTCGTATTTGGTCGCCGATGATTAATAACTATGGATGACTACAGCATCCGTAGCCGTTAGTTTTGGGCCTCCAAGTAGGGGGATGTTACACTTTGTGCATATCACTTTTTTCCACACTTTTTAGTTTTCAAATCCATTATGAGTTCTAGCTATTGTTCCAACCTTGTCAGCTCGATTTTTTTTCTGTTACCCTCACCTTTTCATCTTTCCTTGTATCATGTTCACCATTATTCAAACTTTCATTCTGGCATTCCTCAGTTGAGTGTCCAAACACTTTACATTTAACACATATGTCTGGTTACCAAAGGTAAGATACATAGATTTTTTGAGGAGTTCCATCAGGTGACTGCACTGTAAATGAATCAACCAATTCATGATTAGGGGGTATTTCTATCAAGCAGTCAGTGTATTGAATTCTTTCTTGCTTCTCAGTTGCTTCATCTAAACAAATTAATTTTCCCAATTGATTAGCTAGCCAGTTAATGCCAAGGGGAGACCAACAAAATATCAGGATATTGTGAAGCTGAACCCAAATTGGAACTGCCTTGATCAAACCACAAACATTACCAATAGAAGGATCCAATTGTTTTTATAAATAACTTATTTTTCATTACTATAGGATCGCCCCTAATTATTTTATTTCTATCACCTTGGTTAGAGAGAAGAAACAAGATAACATTACCATCTGATTTCACTCTAATATTGCCACGCAATTTCCAAACCTTTTTTAGATGTTCAATCACCGCAGTGTAGGATAGAGGTTTGTAAAGGAAAAAGCAACCTATGTATTCACTCCACACTTCAGATCCAGCTGAAATAACCGATGGAGGGGGAACCATGATGTCATCATTGAAGGATAAGTCCATTTGAACAAGCATGTACTTCCCTGCATTGCACGGTAGATTCTTCAAAAGTGAAGTCCATGCATGTTCAAGCAGAGGTTGAGAGACGGTAGGGTTGGAAGAAGAAGGAGGAGGTTGAATGGGAACAGAGGGAATTTAAATGGGATGAAGCGGGATTGCTGGTTATTGGACAGGGAGAGAGAAGATGGAGGAGGGGGTGTCAGGAGGTACGGGAGAGGGGAGAGGTACAGGAGGAGTGGAGGTTGATAGATGGTTAGGTATGGAAGAGAGAGGGGGAGATAGGGCAAGGCGGGAAGGGATGGTGTAGAAACCATTGAACAATCAAAGGCAGTATGGTCTAAAGGGGATTTTAGATCCAATCTAAAATATATTTAAATAAAATCCTTTTTTTACGATTTACATGAATTTAATGTTCACATAAATTAGAGTATATCAAATATACTCTTATATATGTATTAATGTGCAACTGTTACTTTTTGAATTTAATTTAGAGAAGGAAACCTTTATTTTTATTCTCTTAACTTATGATTTTAATTAGAGAGAAAACTTTTCATTTCTTTTCCTTTAATTAAATCGAATAATTTATTAAATGATATTAATGACTAAAATTATACTTGGCATATGTTGTGAGTATATTAAATATACTCTAGTGTAAATTGTGTAAGTGCAGCATATCATATTGTGTACATAGTTAATGCGTACATATTTGGGTGCTGGGATTTGTATCGCAATAGATACATTTGCCTTTTATATATGCATTAGCTATCCAAAACGTCATTTAAAATTGTATGTGTGTGTGTATGTTTAAATATATTTCAAATACACACATACACATATATGTATGTATGTATTGTTAATTAATCCTTTAAACAATCTAAATTAATTCAACCAAGTCAACTATTATGAATTCAAAATTTATTACCAAACATGCAATGATTTGATTTAGTAAAACAATTTGAAAATAGATCTTAATCTCTAATTCCAAATATAACATATATATACACGCACATGTTCATAATGTAAAGTAAGATAAAATATGAATATTTTATAAGAATGATGATTAGCCAAGTTGTTTAGTGAGAATGTCAATGTAATTGGAACTGATTCGTTTGAGGACGACACTAATTCCTCCTTTGCGAGGGGGGGTTAGTATTTTCGTAGTTTTATAGTTCCAACATTAGTGTCCTCATAGTTGCTGAGGCGTCTCCGCCTCATACCTGTATATACTTTCTTACTTGGAGTTGCTGAGGTGATTTTGCCTCACGTCTGTCTTGGTTGTTGTAAGTGATACAACCACTATAATTCAACTTGCTCTTGCAAAATAATAATATTTTGTTTTTACTATAATTTTTTTAATGATTTACCAAAAGTAGATTTTATTTAATAATAATATTATGTTGATTTATGTTCATTTATACATTAATAAAATTCTCTTATATTATTAGTATATATATATATACAATATGTAATTTTTCATTTTAATATTTTTTGTGAAAAAATTTATTATAAAATATTTTAAAATTATTTTAACATACATATACATACACACACAAGCACATATGTATGTATGTTTATGTGTGTGTGTATATGTATGTATGTATCTTAGGTTAGAACACCAATTTTGAATCACTAGAAACTATCATTAACAATTAAACAAATAAAAATACAAAACAACAAACTAATTACCAGATCCATCTTTAGATCAAAATCAAGAGAAATGATCAATACCAAATAAAAACCAGTTTAAATGATAACATGTTGTAATACTTTACAATCTACACTTGTGTTTATATGTAAGGGACAACAAATGCATATATAAATCCATCAAAATGAATCAACTACTAGATCTACAATATCATGGAATATATAGATAAAAACTAATTGAATTTATCTTGTTGGTGTTGTCTTTTGATTTGCACCTTGAGTGAAGAAGCTCCTAGATCCGATTGAATCACCAGAAATTACAACAATCTGAAGCACCATTTTTGTCTTTATTTAATTTGATTTGATTTTGTTTTAAAAAAAAATTATGACTTGGAGGCCATGAGTTTTCAGCCAAGAAGGTGAAAAATTGAAGATGGAGGTTTAAGAAGGAGAGTGGTTAAGAGAGGCAAGTGAATTAAAGGTAAGGTATTTATAGAGGGAACCTTCCTTAACCTCCTCCCTTAATTTTGTAGATCCAACCATTGGATTTCAAGCCTCATTTTTTTCTTATGGCCATCTATGAATAAGGCTAGATGGGTATCAAAATATTCCTAAACCCATTTAGTAATTAATCTATTTATATCAAATTTAAATTTTTGTTAATACCATGTATCGATTGGTACATATATAATTTTTATATGCGCACTTTATCAAATGCTAATCACATTCAAACAAATAAAAATAAAAAATTAATATTTAATACTTTGTAAATATTAATTAATTTAATTAATTTACAATGATTATACACACACACAAATATGTATATTTATATATATGTATTCATCTAAGAATAGAAAACTAATTTTGAATCAATAAAAACTATCATTAACAGTCAAACAAATAAAAATACAAAACAACAAATTAATTACCAGATCCATATTTAGATCAATAATCAATAAAAATCATTAATTGAAATTACCAACATCAAATCAAAACCAATTTAAATGATAACATGTTGTAATACTTTACGATCTATACTTGTATATTTATAAGGGGTAACAAATGCATATATTAATCCTTCAAAATGAGTCAACCAACTAGATCTACATTATAATGGAACATATAGGTAAAAACTAATTGAAATTACCTTGTTGATGTTGCCTCTTGATTTTCACCTTGAATGAAGAAAGCTCGTAGATCCGATTGAACCACCTTAAGAAATTACAACAATCTAAAGCACCATTTTTGCATTTATTTAATTTGATTTGTTTTAGGAATTTTTTATGGCAGGGAGGAAATGAATTTTATGTTAAGAATTGAAAATTTGAAGATGGAGGCTAGGGTTTAGAAAGAGAGTGATTAAGAGAGGCAAGTGAGTGAAATGTATGGTATTTATAGAGGAAACCTTCCTTAACCTCCTCCCTTCATTTTCTAGATCCAACTATTGGATTTCAAGCCCCATTTTTTTCTTATGGCCACCTATGAATGAGGCTTATTGGCCTCAAGGTATTTTCAAACTCATTTAGTAATTAATCTATTTAAATCCAATTTAAATATTTTATCAATATCATATTTCGATAGGTACATATATAACTTTTATATATGCACTTTAACAAATACTAATGGCATTCAAACAAACCAAAATTAAAAATTAATAATTAATATTTCATTATATATATTAATTTAGTTAATTTATAACAATTATAAATTAATTAAATCATGTGGTCTTACGAACATTCATCATTACGGTTGTGTGACTCAAATGTGTAAATTCAGCCAAATAACGAACAATTCGAATATTAATGTTCACACGTTACTTAGCCAATGGTTTGACATTTTGCTGAATTTATCACTTACACATCTTCTCGGTAAAATCTGATTTTACCATTATAAGCGGTTCCAGTAGTAATAATTATTTACACCAATTCTCTTCTTTAAAACTGTATCACTTTGGGCTTATAGTTTTTGGTAATGGTCAAAATTCTAGTATCTTCCATATTCAACTTTATAGTCAAAAAAAGTCCTTGATTGTAACAACCCTGAGATTGCAATTACCGAATAATAAATTAAAATTATGATTTTAAGTTGAAAAGGAAGCTCAACAAAAATTTTGGGAATTTAAATTTGCAATTGGTTTGCAAATTAAAGTATTTTGGGTTTAAAATGGGAAAATTAATATTTTTGGAATTTAATATTTAAAAAGGGAATTTTTATTGTGATAATGGGTTTAATTGGCCAAATGAGACAATTACATGATTTTAATTAAAAACTAGGATGCTTGTTAGGATTTTTGTTTACATGATAACATTAGAAAATAAACTAAGTCCTAATGGGTTTTAAAACCCCTTATCATGACCCATTAGCCTAACCCCCTCCTATATAATATCTTAAACCCATAACCCTAACCCTCCTCCTCTTCATAAATTCCTAAAACCTAGATCTAAACAAAATAATGGCCTCCATTTAGAAGCTCCTTCTCCTTCTCTTCATAATTTGATTAGATTAATTTTAAAGAAAAAAAAGGGTAAGGCAATCTCTCTCTTATTATCTAATCCTCCTTAATCCTCTTTTTTTATCTCTTCCATCTTGTTGTAATTATTGTTTTTTGTTGATTTTGGGTCCTTGAAGTGGCTTGATCTTTTGCTTTGGAAGAGTTTGGCTTACTTTGATTGTTGCACTCTAACTATTTGATCATTTGCTTCATTAAGGTAATTACTATTGATTAGTAATTAATGCTAGTTGTAATATTGGTAATTACTATTGATTAGTGATTATTGCTAGTAGTGATTATTGCTAGTTAATTTTGGTGAAAATTTTGATGCCAAAATCTAAAAAAAACACCCTTAAATGCCAAAAAACTCAAAAAACATGTTGGCTGGAATTTGCAGCCTGAAAATAAACTGAAAACCCATTCTGGGTGCACCAGGGCAGGCCTGGGCTGCACCCTGGTTGCTGCCCTGGTGCAGTAGGCTAGCCCAGCTGGGCTAGCCAGAGGCAGGCCAGCCCTGGATGGGCTGGCCGCACCCCACACCCCCCAGCCTGCCTGGGCTGGGGGTTTACACAGCCTCCCCAGCCCAGGCGGGCTAGGGAAGCGGGGACGCGGGCCGAAGCCCGCGTTCCACCCCAGCCCAGGGGGGCTGGGGATTTAAATCCCCCCCAGCCCGCCTGGGCTGGGGGATAGAAGACGCAGGCTTCGGCCCGCGTCTCAACCCCAGCCCAGGCGGGCTGGGGATTATACTTCCCAACCCGCCTGGGCTGGGGAGCAGTGGACGCGGGCCGAAGCCCGCGTCCCAACCCGGCTCAGGCGGGCTGGGCCCGCGTTAAAAAAAAACGAAAATCAAAAAATCACCTCTGTTCCAGTTTTTATCTCCGCTTCGCGATGCCGCCACGATCGCATCAGAAGTCGAAATTCGACGTTTTTGGTCTCGTTGGAAAGGTGGAGTTCCGAACTTCATCTCTACAAAATTTGGGCAACATTGGAGTTCGTTTGATACTTCGAATTTCATGTCGAAGTTGAACTCTGGTCGCTGTTGGTAAACAGTGTGAATCTTTTTCTGGGTTCAACTTTGAGATGTCGCTGCCACCTCGTCTCAACTCGGATTCCAGAAATTCTTTTTGCATCTTATAGTAGGGATGTTGGACTATATGCCTACCAGTTTTCATGTCATTTGGATTCAGTTTGCTGGTCCAAATAAATTGCCGAACTTGGGTTCGCAGCAGTTTTTGAATGGTCAAACACTTAGAATGAAAATCAAATATCCCTTCTGTTTCCAGCTTTTGAGCGCCACTCCGCGATGCCGCCACGTTCGCATCGGAAGTCTGAATTCGACGTTTTTGGTCTCATTATAAAGGTGGAGTTCCAAACTCCATCTCAGGAAAATTTGGACAACATTGGAGTTCGTTTGGTACTTCGAATTTCGTGTCGAAGTTGAACTCTAGTCGCTGTTTGTAAACAGTGTAAATCTTGTTCTGGGTCCAACTTTGAGACGTCGCTGCCACTTCGTCTCAACTCGGAATCCAGAAATTCTTTTTGCATCTTAAAGTAGGGATGTTGGACTACATGCCTGCAAATTTTCATGACATTTGGACATAGTTTGCTGGTACAAATAAATTATCGAACTTGAGTTCACAGCTGTTGTTGAATGGTTACAAACACTTAGAATAGTTTTGATGATTTTCTGGTTTTCGTCGATTTCTTTGAGATTTGTCTCTGGATTTCGTACATGGGCTTTATAAAAAGGTTTTAAATGGATTTTTCACTCCAAAATGGATTTTGAAAATTATTATATAATATTATTTTAATTATTAATTTAACTACTCCATAATAGGAGACCTTTCAAAAGACCGTTTTAAAAGTGATTTCGAAAATCAATTATAAATCCGTTTTACACCATTATTTTCTATAATAAAAATCTCACACTCACTTTTAGCACGTCGAGCGAAGTGGAAAGGTGCTTAAACGGTTAGGAAATCTCCGGCCTATGGAAACCGTGTGTATTTTCTTTCCGGTTAATCCCCGACCTATTCGATTGATCGTTTTGACCTTTGGGTCTAGTTTACCGATGATATGAGGTAGACTTTTTATTGTTTGGAGTGTGAGCTTGCTATTGGTTAGGAAACCGTTTAGTGCGAACGTGGGGTATGGGACTCATTGTTAACACTTTACGGGTTCCTCTCCAAGAAGTTAGTGACACATTTGCCTCTGGGCGGCCAGTACTGGACCTCTGGGTCACCATGCTTCTGGGCAACCGTCTCTGGACACCTGCTCTATGGAGCAGTTTACTTTTCGGCGTGTGCCTCTGGGCCTTTATCCTTCTGGGAAGGATTTCGCCGTTTCGCGCGTTCCGCATCTGTGCGAGTGATCGATCACAACTTTACAGTACTTGGCAACAACGACTCTGGTCGGTGCACGTGAAAAACTTGTATTATCTGATGATTTTTATATCCATTCGAGTACCGCCATTCGGCGTTGGTTCTATGGAACCATACGATGTAAGTGCGATTACCTTGTGGATTCACAGTGTCTCTGGACACTGCTTTTCAGTGTTTGATTTCATTGATTTTTCAGTATATCCCCATTGCTCTTTGGAGCATCGATCTTTGCTTGGGCATTGATTACAGACTCTGGTCACTATTGGGATTATTGCCTATGGGCATCTTTTTATAGCTTTGGCTACGCCGATGATATGAGGCGATTTTATTTATTCTACACTTTGGTGTTGATTTCTCTTTGGAGATTTTTATTGTTTATTGATGATTAGGGATCGTCATTATATTCATGTGGTTCATAATATACTTCTCTTTGGATAAGTACTGTTTTACTTATGTACCGCATTATTATATATCTCAGTTATTACTGATTGTTTAGCTAGCCTGACCCGAGTGTTTTCGCTCGGGTCAGACCGAGTTGTTTCAGGTTAGGTCTCTGGACTTAGCTTCTGTGCTTCCGCTTGGACATTATCTGCTATGCTGATAGATAGCGCTTTTATTTGTCCACTATTCCGCTACTCTCTTATTATTCAGACTTTGATATGTACATATTTTTGACTCACATGAGTGAGCAGTGGCTTTGTACCCACTTATGATATTTGGATCTGTATTGATGATGTATTGTTCTAGGATTTTATATCTGTTATGTGATTCTGTTCTGTGATGTTTTTATCATTTATTATTATGCTTTGTCCTGATAGATCTTTAGCCATTTGTAATTTCGTTATAAGTATTTACCGAATATGTCGAACCACCTGATTGAGAAAAATTTAAATAGATTCCACCTTTCGACGTATTCGGTAGATAGTTATAGCTTGATTATAGATGGTCGCTTCCACTATAATCTATTCTCCGCTTTAACAGACAGTATTACTCCCGTAATACTGTTTGTTACAGTGGGTCTCAGAGTGGGGCGTTACAGCTTGGTATCGGAGCTGGTTTCAGGAATAAGCATAATAAACACAGAACAGATACACTTAGTGCAATACATCTTAATTAGATCCGAATTAAATCAAATCCCTTCCTTATGTTATTGATAGATAAGTTAGGAATATGTATAGGAATCCGTTATATTCCGTAGTATTCCTTAATTAATTATCTATACGTAGCATGGATTGGCTCGCTCAGTACAACACCAAAATCATTTGTTCGGAGCGGATATTATTTCTTCGTCGCCCTGACTCGTCCGCTCCGTTAGCAATTGCTCTTCAGGGTGTTGGGATTTCTGATATTACTTTATTTGCTCTTGATTCACGAGATGAGGATGTGGACATATCTCGTATTTCTGTTGTTCGGGATTTTCCCGATATATTCGCAGCTTCCTTGGACTGGCGGGTTATTACCGTCGGTTTATCAAGGATTTCTCTCGAGTTGCACTTCCCCTTACGACGTTGACTCGTAAGGGTGTTCGCTTTATTTGGTCTGATAAGTGTGAAGCTTCCTTTCAGCGACTGAAGGAACTTCTCACCCATGCTCCTATTCTAGTGGTTCCTGAGGGTAACCAGGATCTTGTTGTTTACACCGACGCTTGCGGTAGCGGCCTCGGTGCTGTGCTTATGCAGAAGGATCGGGTAGTTGCTTACGCTTCTAGGCAGCTACATCCGAATGAGGTTCGCTATCCTACTCATGATCTTGAGTTAGCTGCTATCGTCTTTGCCCTGAAGACGTGGCGTCACTTTCTATTAGGCGAACGTTTCATTCTCTACACCGATCACAAGTCGCTGAAATATCTTTTCAGCCAGAGGATCTCATTGAGGAAGCAGCGATGGCTTGAGTTTCTCGCCTCATATGACTTAGATATTCAGTTTACCCCTGGCATGGAGAATCGTGTTGTAGATGCGCTCAGTCGCAAACACTCGGCAGTTGTTTCTATGATGATTACCGAGTGGGATATTCTTGAGACTCTTTCTATGTGTGATATTCGAAATCGAGCTCCATCTTCTGATTCTCCGGCCTTATTATTCAGCCTAGAAGCTCGTCCTATCTTATTGGATCGCATTGCCCATGCTCAGCGGCAGGATCCAGAATTATTGCATTATATTCATCTCCTTGAGTCGGGATCCACTGATGAGACATTGTTGGATTATTCTATTGATTCTCATCGGTGTCTTCGCAGAAAGAACCGTATTTTGGTACCATCTGATTTATCACTTAGGCGTGACATTCTAGACGAGTGTCATCGCACTAAGTACACTATACATCCTGGGTCGAGTAAGATGTATGCCGACATGTGCCGGCTATATTATTTGGAGGGCATGAAGAGTGATGTTGCAAGTTATGTAAACCGTTGCATGACTTGTCAACAGATCAAAGCTGAGCATCAGCGTCCATCCGGTCTTCTTCGGCCGCTAGAGATTCCATTATGGAAATGGGATCAGATATCCATGGATTTTATTGACGGTCTGCCTCGATCGAGGTCAGGCCATACTTCTATTTGGGTCATAGTCGATCGCTTGACCAAATCAGCTCATTTCATTCCTATTAAGTCCACTCGGACTGCTCCTCAGCTTGCCAAGCTATATGTGAAGGAAGTCGTTCGACTTCATGGCATTCCTAGCTCTATCGTATGTGATCGAGACACTATCTTTACTAGTCACTTCTGGAAGTGCCTACAGTCAGCTTTGGGCTCAAAGCTGAATCTCTCGACTGCTTATCATCCTCAGACTGATGGTCAGACGGAGAGGGTGAATCTTGTTTTAGAGGATCTTTTGCGCTGTTGTATTCTGGATTTCGGAGGTAGTTGGGAGGATCACTTACCACTTGTAGAGTTCTCCTACAACAACAGCTTTCAGTCTAGTATCGGCATGGCACCTTTCGAGGCTCTTTACGGAAGGCCATGTCGCTCTCCTGCTTGTTGGTTAGAATCTGGTGAGAAGCACCTTCTTGATCCAGATTCAGTTCAGGAATCTTCTGAGAAGATTATTCTTATTCGTCAGAGAATGAAAGAGGCGCAGAACCGTCAGAAATCCTACGCGGACAACCGTAGGAAGCCTCTTGAGTTCTCCATGGGTGATCATGTCTTTATTCGGATATCTCCCATGAAGGGGGTTTTGCGTTTCAGCTCTACAGGGAAGTTGGCTCCTTGTTATGTCGGACTATTTCCTATTACGGAACACATCGGCCCCGTTGCTTATCGTGTGGCTCCACCTGCTCATTTCTCTAGAATACATGATGTGTTCCATGTTTCTCAGCTTCGCAAGTGTGTCCGCGATCC
Organism: Allium fistulosum; assembly: GCA_030737815.1. NCBI lineage: Eukaryota > Viridiplantae > Streptophyta > Magnoliopsida > Asparagales > Amaryllidaceae > Allium > Allium fistulosum. The sequence continues at coordinate 870,921,110 of CM060903.1, read as the reverse complement.
TGATTCTATCATCGAGCCTCATATCGTCCCCGATTTGGAGATCTCACCCGATCTATCTATAGAGCAGCAACCTCTTCGTGTGCTTGATTCGAAGATCAGACGTCTTCGAAACAAAGAGGTTCCACTTGTGAAGATTCAATGGTCGTCTAATCCTAAGGACTGCACTTGGGAGACCAGAGAATTTATCGAGCGTACTTATCCTGGTTTTCTTTCATCTTCCGGCACGGGTGAGCATCTATATTTTATCTTCTGTATTCCTTTTGTGGATTAGATGTTATAGACGACTTCTATATTTAAGGAATTGCGGGGACGCAATTTTCTTAAGGCGGGGAGTCTGTAACAACCCTGAGATTGCAATTACCGAATAATAAATTAAAATTATGATTTTAAGTTGAAAAGGAAGCTCAACAAAAATTTTGGGAATTTAAATTTGCAATTGGTTTGCAAATTAAAGTATTTTGGGTTTAAAATGGGAAAATTAATATTTTTGGAATTTAATATTTAAAAAGGGAATTTTTATTGTGATAATGGGTTTAATTGGCCAAATGAGACAATTACATGATTTTAATTAAAAAACTAGGATGCTTGTTAGGATTTTTGTTTACATGATAACATTAGAAAATAAACTAAGTCCTAATGGGTTTTAAAACCCCTTATCATGACCCATTAGCCTAACCCCCTCCTATATAATATCTTAAACCCATAACCCTAACCCTCCTCCTCTTCATAAATTCCTAAAACCTAGATCTAAACAAAATAATGGCCTCCATTTAGAAGCTCCTTCTCCTTCTCTTCATAATTTGATTAGCTTAATTTTAAAGAAAAAAAAAGGGTAAGGCAATCTCTCTCTTATTATCTAATCCTCCTTAATCCTCTTTTTTTATCTCTTCCATCTTGTTGTAATTATTGTTTTTTGTTGATTTTGGGTCCTTGAAGTGGCTTGATCTTTTGCTTTGGAAGAGTTTGGCTTACTTTGATTGTTGCACTCTAACTATTTGATCATTTGCTTCATTAAGGTAATTACTATTGATTAGTAATTAATGCTAGTTGTAATATTGGTAATTACTATTGATTAGTGATTATTGCTAGTTAATTTTGGTGAAAATTTTGATGCCAAAAACTGAAAAAAACACCCTTAAATGCCAAAAAACTCAAAAAACATGTTGGCTGGAATTTGCAGTCTGAAAATAGACTGAAAACCCATTCTGGGTGCACCAGGGCAGGCCTGGGCTGCACCCTGGTTGCTGCCCTGGTGTAGTAGGCTAGCCCAGCTGGGCTAGCCAGAGGCAGGCCAGCCCTGGATGGGCTGGCCGCACCCCACATCCCCCAGCCCGCCTGGGCTGGGGGTTTACACAGCCTCCCCAGCCCAGGCGGGCTAGGGAAGAGGGGACGCGGGCCGAAGCCTACGTCCCACCCCAGCCCAGGTGGGCTGGGGATTTAAATCCCCCCCCCAGCCCGCTTGGGCTGGGGGATAGAAGACGCGGGCTTCGGCCCACGTCTCAACCCCAGCCCAGGCGGGCTGGGGATTATACTTCCCATCCCGCCTGGGCTGGGGAGCAGTGGACGCAGGCCGAAGCCCGCGTCCAAACCCGGCTCAGGCGGGCTGGGGCGGACTGACGCGGGCTGGGCCCGCGTTAAAAAAAAACGAAAATCAAAAAATCACCTCTGTTCCAATTTTTATCTCCACTTCGCGATGCCGCCACTTTCGCATCAGAAGTCGGAATTCGACGTTTTTGGTCTCGTTGGAAAGGTGGAGTTCCGAACTTCATCTCTAAAAAATTTGGGCAACATTGGAGTTCGTTTGGTACTTCGAATTTCATGTCGAAGTTGAACTCTGGTCGCTGTTGGTAAACAGTGTGAATCTTTTTCTGGGTTCAACTTTGAGATGTCGCTGCCACCTCGTCTCAACTCGGATTCCAGAAATTCTTTTTGCATCTTATAGTAGGGATGTTGGACTATATGCCTACCAGTTTTCATGTCATTTGGATTCAGTTTTCTGGTCCAAATAAATTGCCGAACTTGGGTTCGCAGCAGTTTTTGAATGGTCAAACACTTAGAATGAAAATCAAATATCCCTTCTGTTTCCAGCTTTTGAGCGCCACTCCGCGATGCCGCCACGTTCGCATCGGAAGTCGGAATTCGACGTTTTTGGTCTCGTTAGAAAGGTGGAGTTCCGAACTCCATCTCAGGAAAATTTGGACAACATTGGAGTTCGTTTGGTACTTCGAATTTCGTGTCGAACTTGAACTCTAGTCGCTGTTTGTAAACAGTGTAAATCTTGTTCTGGGTCCAACTTTGAGACGTCGCTGCCACTTCGTCTCAACTCGGAATCCAGAAATTCATTTTGCATCTTAAAGTAGGGATGTTGGACTACATGCCTGCAAATTTTCATGACATTTGGACACAGTTTGCTGGTCCAAATAAATTATCGAACTTGAGTTCACAGCTGTTTTTGAATGGCTACAAACACTTGGAATAGTTTTGATGATTTTCTGGTTTTCGTCGATTTCTTTGAGATTTGTCTCTGGATTTCGTACACGGGCTTTATAAAAAGGTTTTAAAAGGATTTTTCACTCCAAAATGGCTTTTGAAAATTATTATATAATATTATTTTAATTATTAAATTAACTACTCCATAATAGGAGACCTTTCAAAAGACCGTTTTAAAAGTGATTTCGAAAATCAATTATAAATCCGTTTTACACCATTATTTTCTATAATAAAAATCTCACACTCACTTTTAGCACGTCGAGCGAAGTGGAAAGGTGCTTAAACTGTTAGGAAATCTCCGGCCTATGGAAACCGTGTGTATTTTCTTTCCGGTTAATCCCCGACCTATTTGATTGATCGTTTTGACCTTTGGGTCTAGTTTACCGATGATATGAGGTAGACTTTTTATTGTTTGGAGTGTGAGCTTGCTATTGGTTAGGAAACCGTTTAGTGCGAACGTGGGGTATGGGACTCATTGTTAACACTTTACGGGTTCCTCTCCAAGAAGTTAGTGACACATTTGCCTCTAGGCGGCCAGTACTGGACCTCTGGGTCACCATGCCTCTGGGCAACCGTCTCTGGACACCTGCTCTATGGAGCAGTTTACTTTTCGGCGTGTGCCTCTGGGCCTTTATCCTTCTGGGAAGGATTTCGCCGTTTCGCGCGTTGCGCATCTGTGCGAGTGATCGATCACAACTTTACAGTACTTGGCAACAACGACTCTGGTCGGTGCACGTGCAAAACTTGTATTATCTGATGATTTTTATATCCATTCGAGTACCGCCATTCGGCGTTGGTTCTATGGAACCATACGATGTAAGTGCGATTACCTTGTGGATTCACAATGTCTCTGGACACTGCTTTTCAGTGTTTGATTTCATTGATTTTTCAGTATATCCCCATTGCTCTTTGGAGCATCGATCTTTGCTTGGGCATTGATTACAGACTCTGGTCACTCTTGGGATTATTGCCTATGGGCATCTTTTTATAGCTTTGGCTACGCCGATGATATGAGGCGATTTTATTTATTCTACACTTTGGTGTTGATTTCTCTTTGGAGATTTTTATTGTTTATTGATGATTAGGGATCGTCATTATATTCACGTGGTTCATAATATACTTCTCTTTGGATAAGTACTGTTTTACTTATGTACCGCATTATTATATATCTCAGTTATTACTGATTGTTTAGCTAGCCTGACCCGAGTGTTTTCGCTCGGGTCAGACCGAGTTGTTTCAGGTTAGGTCTCTGGACTTAGCTTCTGTGCTTCCGCTTGGACATTATCTGCTATGCTGATAGATAGCGCTTTTATTTTTCCACTATTCCGCTACTCTCTTATTATTCAGACTTTGATATGTACATATTTTTGACTCACATGTGTGAGCAGTGGCTTTGTACCCACTTATGATATTTGGATCTGTATTGATGATGTATTGTTCTGGGATTTTATATCTGTTATGTGATTCTGTTCTGTGATGTTTTTATCATTTATTATTATGCTTTGTCCTGATAGATCTTTAGCCATTTGTAATTTCGTTATAAGTATTTACCGAATATGTCGAACCACCTGATTGAGAAAAATTTAAATAGATTCCACCTTTCGACGTATTCGATAGATAGTTATAGCTTGATTATAGATGGTCGCTTCCACTATACTCTATTCTCCGCTTTAACAGACAGTATTACTCCCGTAATACTCTTTGTTACAGTGGGTCTCAGAGTGGGGCGTTACATTGATTCAATAGTAACAATCATTACAAACCGAACTACTCTGGCCGGAGATTTTGACTTTTAGTTGATTTTAGTTAAAGGTGATACTAACCACATATTACTAAGGAGATGAATCCTCTCTTGAATAATGTTTCACTTCCAATACTTCCACTTTACCCAACTATAGTCATTCGATGGGGCTGTGCCATGATTTAACTATAATCAAAGTGGAGCTTTCATTTTGAAGATCAGTAGTATTTTCAAGTCAAGAGAGCTGTTCAAATTAGTCACTTCGATATGTTCTGTTTGATCATAGTTATATTAACCAACAAAAAACTATTGAGTGAGTCATTTCATAAATATCCAATAATTATCATTACGTAACTTCTTAGTGCCGCAGCAACCATGAGTAAACACTAACCAACTGTAACACCCCATATTTTTAGCAACATTATTTAGAATATTTAATTAGTTAAATTAAATAAACTAATGTAAGATGATTAATAGATTGAGATTTGATTTAACTAAGGGTAGCCGTGCCATGTTAAATGTAAATCAAAACGAGATAGCATGAATAGAAGTGTTTGGAAATAAGGGAGGGTAAAATGGGAAATATGATGAACTTATACCCTAAACCCTTAGGAAATCAAACACACGTTCATTTCATTTTTCTCATGCAAAAATACTCTAAGGCCGGCCACCATTTTCAATCTCAAGAGAGGATAAAGCTAGGATTTTCAAAAGGAAGAAGTAAATCAACATAATCAAGATCAAATCTCACATCTTTAATCACAAAGCTAAGGTGAATGATTACTACATCCCATTTTTCTTATAGTTTTCGGATTTAAGGATAATCCGAAATTATTTTGCATGATAATGCCATGTTTTGGATGATTGAAAGTTTAAATATGTGTGCTGATGATTTATACATATTCATATTAGTTTTTATGATATGTTTGACATGAAAACCCTATTAAATGACATCCAAGTGCCTTGAAAATTCAAATGTAGATCATAAATAATATTTTAGAGATGGGTTTCAATTTTCATAATTTTTTGAGTTAATGTGGATTTTATATTAACACTACAACAAACAGGCCTTTTATAGCATTTAAAAACCGCTATTAAAACTTTCTGTAGCGTTTCTATAAACGCCATATATCAACATGTTGTAATAAGTGAGAAATACAATAGCATTTCAAAATTGCCATGGAAAATGGACTTTTAATAGCGTTTTTGTTACCATCTTAGACATGTCGTATTGGTAAAATTACTTTTCTATAGCGTTTGAAGCTTGCTGTAGAAAATCTTTGATGACGCATTTGGTTTTGCTATAAAAAATTATAAATTTTTTCTTTTCATAGCCTAGTTAAAACGCTATAAAAAGTATAAAAGCTTTAAAAAAATTTCTTTTCATAGCCCAGTTAAAACGCTATAAAAAGTTTTCATAGCCTACTTAAAATGCCATAAAAAGTTTAAAAGCGTTAAAAAAAATTCTTTTCATAGCTTAAATAAAATGCTAAAAAAGTTAAAAGCTATAACGAATTTTCTTTTCATAGTTAAAATGCTATAAAAAAATTTCCATGGAATTTTTTTATTGTCATATAAATTCAAGCTTACAATTTTCAGTTACCAAGCTTATTTCAACTAATATATTATAATAATTCAAAAAACCTCACTTATGACATTGTAATGTACGTAATCAAATGGAGTCATAAGCCAAACCACAAAATATATATATCCATAATATTTCATACATGGAGTATTAAAGATATAAATATTTATGACAAAAAGTAACAATACATACAACTGTAGCTAATCAAAATGATACATATTAAAAACAAGAGTGCTACATCATGTAGCTAACCAAAATGATACATACACAAAATGACCGACTTGAAGGAGAAAGAGTGCGACATCATGTGGCAACCTCAAAAGCATCATACAACACCTGTCAAAAAGAAGCACATATGTGTGTTTGTTAGTCACAAATGATAAGAAACATTATGAATCAATGTTAAGGGGTAGCTGGCTGTTTCTCTGTAATGCAGTGCACGGGAAAAAATAAAACCCAACTGCACTCGTTTTGATTTGCTTGCTTAATTTTTTTCTTCATAGATTAAGTTCAACTAGAACCGTACTTGATAGACCCTAGCCCATGCAATACTCCATTACTGTTTTGTGTTTTCATATGGTTTGTTAGTACTATTGTCATGTAATGCTGTCAAAGGTAGGTAATCCTTGACTTTCATATTGCACATGTAGATACATATGTAGATACTTTACTGGGAATGTTGATCTCATAATTTTTTGTCTGAATGTTTCTTCTCTTAATTTACATGTTTCTAGGTTGGACACAGTCCTGTTGCATATTTGTTTAGATATTTGTAGGTTGCAACTATTTTATTTCCCTTAAACAAAAGGACAATAACTTACATCCTAATAAACTCCTCGGAAAATGCCTTGAACTCTAGTAGACATAAACTTCTTGTACTTACCATTGAGATTTCTAACTATCTTATTGGATATTTTTTGTCTAAATTTTTGAAGTCCATACATATACAAATATACGAATTAGGTTTCAGTTTTTCATGATTCCGTGTGCAAAGCATAACCCATAAATTTTCGATCCTTCCCAAACATAGCATGCATTCAAGACATGCAATATTGTGTTTATTTTTCTCTTTACTCTAGTTGTTCTAAAGGAATCTGCTGTATACTATTATATCCATACGGATTCAATAATTATCGAGATATTCTTACCTAATTTACGTTGATTAATAATATTGTAGATGTAAGAGATCTACTGATTAGACATCTATTTACTAAAAAAAGGCTATGTCTTTTGACTAATTCAGAGACCGTGAATGCTAAAATAATTAGAGTATTATGTTTGGAAAAGTTCTAAATAAGTAGTGGCAGACTGTTGCTTAGTTGACATTGGTTTCTAAAGCTGGAGCTAATGACATTTTCAAATGAAACATGACTCTTAGCAATGAGTACATTGCCCCGTAATAACTTCAGTTAGAGGCAACAGACCATGTGATTTCACGTGACAGTTGTCCAAATCGGACCTAATTTTGCTCAAAATAACGCATGTGTAGGATCGATTTCACCCTAGAGGGGGGGTGAATAGGGTGACAGTGATAATTATAAGAATTATTGCGGAAGTTTTAAAATAATTTTCAACACAGATTTTAGCACAGATAATAACAGCACAGATAATAGCAGAACAGAACAACATAGAATTTACCCAGCTTCGGCAAAACCCTGCCTACGTGTTGCCCCCAAGGTTTATACTAGAAATTAGATAGTCAGACGCTTACACACGTAAACTCGCTATACCCGCTATTGACTAATCTAACTCTACGCTCAAAACCCTGCCACAACTCAGCCACTGAGTTGCGAATTTCCAAACTACGCTACGTAGTTTGTCCCCTAGTCACACGACTAGAAATTACACAGATTTTTAAAAGAAAATACAAATTTAAAAACAATTTAAAATTAAAACCCTAATTTAATAAACTAAAGCCCAAATAATTTTAAAAAGAAGACCGGCCCAATTAAAAGTTAAAAGCGAATTCCCTTTTCCTCTTTATTAAATCGGCCGACACTTTTGTCTCTGATAATTTCGTGGCTCGTCTTCGTTCCTCTTCAATAAATTAGGGCTTGTAAAATTTCGCTGAAGCTGCCGCTTTCAGTAGTTTGATCGAATGCAATTTGCTGTTCTTCTATTATGCTTCGGCAATCGATCCTTTTCTCGGCTTGTGCTCGACTGCTTCAAGTTGATTGAATTCGACGTTTCTCTGGTATGTTATTTTTTCCTTTCCTTTTGCTTTGCTGGTTTTGGTTTGCTTGAACTCGATAATAAAATTGCCGATGATGTTAAAGTTTATATAGGGTTTGAAACCTTTATTTTCATTCGTCTTGATTAATTTGAATTCGTCAACTAAATTGTTTTGGCCACTTGATAATTGTTGAACGATGGTGATTTCGCTGACTTCTTCAATTCTGTATATTCTCGTATATTTCTTTCTTGCTCTTCACGGTGTTGAATTTGAATCGTTCGATTCTGTTCATCTTTGCCTTGGTCATCAAGGCGTTGATTTGTTGATGACTTCTTCATTTTGACTATGGCTTCGGTTCTTGATTTATTCGAACTTCTACATTGCATTTCTCAATTTGAAACTTTGACTTTGAATCAGTTTCTTATGACTTGGTTCCAATTTGTATATTTTGCTGTTGACTCGACATTGCTTTGAACTGCAGTTTGAAATCTTTGTTCGAACTAGCTATGTCACTTGCTTATGCTGCCACTGTTTCATTTGCTATAGATATGTATGTGTATTTAGTTGAGTAAATTGACTGTCTTGAGTCATGCTGCCTTCATGTCTGTATTATATTCACTGATTCATGTTTGAACTTCATGTAGTCTGATATGTGCATATTGAAGTCTGTTTCCATTGTGAGTTTGAGTTGTTTTGTTAAGCTCTTGTCCACTGTTCATTTGTGTTCATATGCATTGATGTTGGTTTTTAATGTTTAGTTCTTCATTTGTTTGGTTCATGTAGTCTTGGTTGAGTCTGAGTTCATTATGCACTTGCATTGTCACTATATGTTGATGGCCATCTCCATTTTATGCTGCTGGTCTGCATTGCATTACTGGGCTGTTTTGAGCTCATATACATATATGGCATTTGGTTTGATGTTATTGCTGAATTTCTGGTCTTTGTTTGGTTCTGGTCTTGTGAGCTGCTTCAAGTTGTCTGTGTTCCTTTTGTTGTTCACTTGTTCCACATGAGTCCATTTGCATTGCACATTGCTGTGTGCTTCAATATGCATTGTTCACTAATCATTTGTTCATGTTGCAATGACTTGATGATCTTTGTTATCTTCACTTGCATAGTGTTCATCATGTAGTCTTGATGCGTGCATGTTGTATCTGGTTGTTTACTGGTCTTCGGGACATGATTGCATTTGTGGTTGCACTTCAGTTTCTTGTATATGTATACAAGTGTTCACTTGATTCATTGAGCTTGCATTTGAGTTGTAGCTGTTTTTCTTGACTTCGGGTTGCACTGCCACATGATGCTTGTATTCATTTGGACTTGTTTGATTCTAACCCATGCTTTGTGTGCTTTGGTATTTGCAGTTATACTTCATTTGATCACTGTTCTTGTTGACTTTGGCTTGATAATGTTTGACTGGATTTGCTTTGAGCTTGAGTTGTTGGTTGATTTTTGAAATTGTACTTGAGTTGAATCCAGTTTCAAAACTCGGGTTTGACCTTGTACTTTAATCGTCGAGACTTTATTTATACTGCACCTGAGTTGAACCCGTCTTTTATTTGGGTTTGACCTTGTGCTCACCTGTCCCTGTAGCATTATCAAGTGTATATCGGTGTGCACGGCCTTGTGGCATGTACAGTGATGCACTGTGCATGTCACATTGTTCGTGTGTGATGAATTCAAATATAAATGATGACGAACAACCCAAATAACTGAGGCAAATATTATTTTCAAAATCAAATTTTATTTTATATTGCAAAAATATTTTATTTTTAATTTTACTGCGTCAGTATGTATTTTTTCAGATTGCTCAGATGCTGGATTCAAACTGGAACAAAGTTGAAGATAAATACGAGTGTGAGTGATATGTAGTGAGGTCCTGATGTAAATATGAATTGTATTGTAACTGAAATTGTATATATATAGTGAGATCCTGAATTTGTACTATTCAAAATTGTAATAAATATTTGTTTGAATATAATTTCTGTTCGAATTCAAATTCTGTTATTTATTTTATTCAGCAAATATCTATTTAATCTGTGAAAATTGTACAATAGCAAATACATTTAAATGAATATATATATATATATATATATATATGTTTATTATCATCAAACAAAAATCATGTAGACGCATATTCAACAGCATGGAGTCCATAGTCATTTATTGGGTACTACGTTTCCATTTTTGGTTAAAAATGTATGTTGCGACCATAACATTACGAATATGGTATCAATTTGTATCGAAATTTGGGATAGAGTTGAACAACTTGGCGATTGTATCTGTCCAAATTTACCAAAGATATGAGGCTATGAGTTTCACAATTAGTAAAGATATATAATTATTAGGTAAATGATGGTTTTAGGAAAACAGGGAGAGAGAAAAATCCAGTCACGTTTTCAAATAAAAAACACAATTTTCAAAATTTAGTCTTAAAAAATGGTAAATACTAAAACAAATGTTATATCAACTATGGACATGAATGTCAAATGAACTCTAGTAGACACAAATTCAACTCTGCTGCATAGGTTAACATCAAGTGTACCTTTAAATTCAGAGACGTGTGTTTTCCTCAATGGTAAGATATGCCACTGATGCTGAATTCACAATTCTAGCATCTCTTTGCCTACGTTAATGAACTAATCAGTATTAACATCTGTGTAAGCATTTTATGTTGAAGTATTTTACAATTTTTATAACATTTCATACCAAATATGTGCCTCCCACCATCATTTACACTGACTATCAACTTCCTTTACCTAAAGAAAAATCAGACATATATATTACTTTAAACATAAAACAGTTTATTCAAAGAAAACTGAAATAACAAGTTATATATACATTATAGTAGAAAACCAGTGCAAGTGAATATATACTGAACTAACAGTTTGTTATTATACAATTTCATGTGCCATGTTTATTCTCTTTAATTGTTATCATTTACTGTAACATGCAGCGAATTATAGTTTAAACGGAATTACTGTAAGAAAAGAATTGTTGTCTGAAGCTAAAGCTCAAATTTATAGTTTAAAAGAAGCTAAAACTTCATGCTGTAATTTGTAATTCTTTTCTTTTATTTCTTGAATTGTTATCATTTACTGTAACTATTTGAGGGCTTCTTTTTTAAAGTTAAGAAACATTAAACTGAATTAGTTTAACAATCATCCAAGAGGCTGATGCTTTGATTCAAATGGTTACCTTGCTAACGTTTTTCCAAAACCATTTAGTTATCAAGAAGGTTTTATCCAAATCGGATAGTGCTAAATTTAATTAAGAAAAAACGTTTAGTTATGTATTTATTAAGAAAACATGTATCCTTCTCTAAGAAACTGAAGTGTGTTTATTAAGGAAAACAAAATATGTTTTATCTTTTTATGAAAATATTAAAAACGAAGATTTTTCAATATTTTTCTTTGTAATATACGTTATCAACTGTAATACGATAGAGCGACTTTGTCTGCAATTTTTTAATTTTGTGATATTTCCATTTCAGTTCTGAAACTAATTTAACTACGGTGATGAATATATATGAAATTAAGACAGTATTCAACTAAATAGAAAAAGTCTCATATCTAAACAAAGTTTGAATTATACTCACTAGAAGTTGATTCCATTATAACGTTCGCAGCAGGCCGAGCTATCGTAGTACCAAGAGCATATTCAATGACTTCTAAATTAGACGTTGTTCTCCATAGATGTGCTTTGGGAATTTTTACAATATCTACCCAAACCTTGATTGCATTTTTCTCCAAAGGAACACAATGAACCATTGAAGTTGGATCGGTTGAAGACACGTGGCCTAACGCAACTATTTCTCTATTTCCCGACCAATCGATCAGCTTGCATTTACTATTTTCCATAGAATTTGTACTCTATTAATTAAATAAAGAGTTTATTTTATTATGTGCTTCAATAATTTATACGATAAAAAAATGATTGAATCAAATATAAATAAGTTTGATACCTACCTTCTCGACAACTCCGACATTACTCGTATGATTATTTGATGATGCAGTGTTAATTGTTTCGATAACTACTTTAGAGTCTGACCATGCAACTTTGATACCAATGGCTTCTCCAACTCATGTCAATCCTTTAGTGGGCCTCCATAGAAAAGCATCTTCAAATTTTGGATTATCTATCCAAACTGCAACGGAAGTTGGACCAAGAGGGACATCATTCACAAGTTCTTTTGGATCACTCGAATGTAGTCGTCCTTCGGCGACTAATTCTTCACTCCCACTCCAATCGATTAATTTGCATTTATGATCTACGCTGTTACTTTTACTCTAATAAAAAAGTTCCTTTATTATATTTGTATATTGAAATTAAAAAATTAGTTAGTATAAATATGAAAGATTACCCCATTATCTTCTTTATCAAAGTTATTGAAATTGCGCAACACAACTCTAGTAGCTGGCCACGCTACTATTTCACCTTCAACACCTCCAATGCGTGTTGAATAAAGTGAAGATCTCCACAAGAAAGCATCCGGTTTCCTCACAGTGTCTATTATGATTTTCCTAGCATCAAACCCTAAAGGGACTTGTTGGACAAGCTCCTTTGGATCACTTGGCACAACTCTTCCTTCCGCAACAATTTCGTCTGTCTCACTCCAATCCAAAAATCACATTTGTCATATTGTTTACCATCTTTGTTCTATAATTAATCAAAAGAAAATTACATTAACAATGAAATTAAATGTTTAATATAATGATATCACACTAGTACTATAAATAAATTTTACCACTTGATGCACATTAGCTTCATCCCAGCTTTCTTTTCTCTGTCAAACAAAAAATCAAAAACAACTTTAGTGACGAATTGCAAATCATTGTAGTTTCACAACCCCTGGCAATTTCTTGAAGAAAATAGTGTCTGAACTTATATTTCATGCAAAAAAAGGGGACCAACTACTATTTATATTGATAATAGTAATCCCCTACATTAAATTTAATTTAATTGAATACCATATATATATTCTACAGAATTTATGATAAGATGCGGACACATTTATGGTCAACTATGGAGAATATTCAAACTCAACTACTGCAAATATAAACTCAGCCATGATAAATATATAACTTGCTAAATCTTCTCATGAAATCTTGGATGTCGTAATGCCATTCATCTTATCTTAGAAAAACACATATCAACCCTTACACTTGTCATCAACGTAGAAAAAATATCATAATTCTTTTCAATAGCGAATTTACCCTAAACGGAAATAAATTATCTCACATATAAGTTGCATTTTCACTGTAGTGATCTGATATGATAAAATTCACTCACTTATTGCTGCAGTAGGTATGAAAATAAAATGGTACTTCAGAAAAAGTATCATTATTGATGATCAACATGATCTACCAATTCCAGTGACCCAGTTATCTTAGGGATGAGAAATTTTACAATTACAACTCTAATAGAATTTTTTGCATACAACTCCTACTTCTTAAAACCCAAATATACCATGTACATAATTTTCATCATTTCCTTGACAAAGCATTAAATCTATAATTATGTACAAATATATATAAAGGAGTCTTGATAAAGGAAATTAAGTTAATTTTGTTCGGACATACAAAATGTATCCATAATGTAAAGGAAAAAGGCAATTATTTGTTGTCATCTTGTTTTTGTTTTGAAATTAGTTACATTTGGCAGCACAATATGATATCAGCCATATTAGGTTCACAATATTTTTAACCATTAGCTAGATTATTAGAGCATGGACATATTCTCTTTTTTCTACATAAGTTACAATGTGAATGTAAACAAATGAACTAATGAATATTTTAGAAAATAGTAATTTGAAGAGCAACTCATTATAGTCACTGAATAATGTATACCTATAATAATGAAAAATATGAATATATGTATTACTCATTTATGTCTTCATTTATGTACTATGGTTATGGTCCAAATAAATTGAGAACACCCAACATCTATCCATGTACTATAACATGAAAGTGTCTGTGCTATACGATCGTGTAATATGGATAAACTACTTGTGCAGAATAAGTAAGTAAATAGTAAAAGCAGTAAAGTAAATGACACCAGAGATTTTTATACTGGTTCGAACTCCCGTTCTACGTCCAGTCCCAAACTCCTTCTGGATTTAAACTAGAAACCCTCACTTAACCCAAAGGAATAGGTTTACACCGCCTAAGAAACCGAATAGGACTTCTACTGCCTAAGCAACTGAATAGGACTTCTACCCCTTAAGAAACCGAACATGACTTCTTTACAAATAACAAAAGTATCTAGCTATAGTGTGCTCTTTGAATAGTACCGATAAGTCAATTAAGTACAATCTTCCTATAATCTTCTCCTTTATGATATGTAGTGTAATGTGCTTGAGAATTGTGGAAGATAGAGTGATCAACGATCAGAGAACGTAAGCAGTTTGAGTGCAGTTTGAAAATAGATTGAGAGATAAGAATTCAAGAATATTAAAATCAATTCGGTGAGTTGTTTGTTGAATTCTGTAATCTATTTATAGTGTTTAAAAGGTTGCAACCATAGATGAAAAGTCTAATTAAAAGAAAACAGGCGCAACCATTGATTTTAAAGACGTTACTCTTCGATGAAGAGAAGTGTCTATTCATGAAAATAGCCGTTGAAAATATTCAACCGGCTGAATAAAATAATTCAGCCTTCCGAATCAAATTAAAACGCAAATAGCAAGGAATTAGGCTATTTTTGGCCTTATTCAGCCAGCTGAATAAATTCATTCAGCCGGCTGAATATTGTGAAACAGAAATTTTGTTTCAGCATTCAGCCGGCTGAATTAATGCATTCAACTGGCTGTTTTCAGTCTGTTGTGCATAGTTGTGCATGTGTGTATATGATTTATATATATATATCAATTCAGGAGAGATTTTAACAAATTACTAAACGATATATAGACTCTAGACTAGGAACTAACAGCTTCAAAACACTCTGAATATGAATCTGCAACAGATCACCTGCTTAAATGATTAGTACACACAAAATATTTTATATAGCTTGTCATTAATCAAAACAATGTTAAATTGAGATTCCAACATTCTCCCCTTTTTTTATGATGATAACTATAAAAGTAGAAATAATATATTTATAGAAGTACTTACCTTAACATTGTTACTCCCCCTGTCAATATGCACAAATATTTAACTAACTTTCTCCCCCTTTGTCATCGACAAAAAGAAAGAGATGTATAGAATCAAATAAAGAGTACATTATATAAATAACTCATACTCGAGATGGCATTACTGAAAATAACAATATTCAAACAATCATTACATAAATAACTATATAGAGCATCATAGAAATTTGATTAAAAATAGTAGAAATAATAATTAAAATTGAGTAGAGAGAGAAAGCTGATCATCATTAGAATCCGAACTTGAAGATGACCATTGAAAAGGAGATGGATTATGAACTTCGGTGGATGTAGATCCGGACACTACGCCATAGATGACCTTCTGCAACATTTTTGCAAGGTGTTGCTAGCTAAAATGTTGCGACAGCTATAAAATTTTGGTCCTACTGCAACGTTGTATTTTTGGTGTTAGCTTAGCCATAAAAATGTGTTGCTCTAGCTAAACAAATGTAACACGATGCAACATTTTTATATAATGTTGCCATAGATATATTCTAATTAAAAAAATTAAAAAAAAATTTACACCTCAGCGATCCACACCACCATTTAAAACAAAATCTCAACCGTCGATTCACACCATCGATCCACACCTTACCAATTTCCATTTCCCGCTTTACTTTTCTTTCTCGTTCCTCTCTGTGTGAAAATTAGGGCACGCGATTTTTCTTTCTCGTTCCTCTCTGTGAAAACTAGGGCATGCAATTCCAGTTGCTTTGATGCTCTGATTGATCGAATCTAGTGTGAGAAACGTTCCTGGTAGCTTGCTCCTTCGTTTTCCTTGATTGATTGCTCGAATTGCTTTGACTTCGTCGTCGGGTGCGATGTGATATTATTTGGTATGTTTTCTGCCTTCTGGTTTACTTGATTATTCTCGATTTTGGTTACACTCACACGCTTTTGTCGATGATGAATTGGGATTTATTTATAGGCTTTATTTCCTATAATCTCGAGTTTAATCTTTCTGTTGGACTTTGAGAAATCTGGTATGTTGGATTGCGATGATATATTGGTATGTTGGATTTTGGTTCACTGGCTTGATTTTGCTTTGCCGATGATGAATTTCGATGTGATATTATTTGGTATGTTGGATTTTGGTTCACTGGCTTGTTTTTGATTTCTGATCTGAGCTTGTTAGCTCCTTTCTGCTGCATTTGTTAAACCAGAACTTGAACCTTTGTTAAACTTGTTCACATACCTTTGTACCTTGCTGCATTTGTTAAACCAGAACTTGAAGTATTTGTGTTCTGCTGTCCTCTTGAAAACTGCTTCACTTGAAAACTTCTGCATTTTTGAAAATCAGAACTTTGAAAGTGATCTTTGGTTTTCTAAAACTGTTGACTAATCTGAACATTGAGTTTTGATTTCCACGATATATACAAACATATATGTGTTGAGCTTTGTTGGTTTTGCTTGGTCTGGACTGAACTGGTACCATGCTAACCTTGTTCTTTAACATGAACTGATGCTCCAAGTCCTCTGTATATCATATTACTGCCTATATTTCTCTTGTACAGCCTGATGCATTCACTGTTTTTGCTTGATGGGCTGCCTATGTGTTGATGATGTAATTTGATGAGGCAGTGAGTGGGTGTTTTGTGAAAGAGGTTGGGAGTGTGGTCAGTGTTTGGTAGATGGTCAGTGTTTCAGGTAAGTGGTAGATGGGCAGTAGTTCCGATGGGTGATGAAGTTGCTGAGGATGGGGTTTGCGAGTTTGCTAAGTTCAGTCTTCATTTGTGCATCATTTTACATCGTTTCAAAGAAGGCTCGATCTTCCGAAATCGGATGAATCGGGCGGTGCCCACTACGGGGCCCACTGCCGGGACTGCGGGGCCTCGGACCCCCGCCGGCGTTGCGCCCGGACCAGCTACTCGGCTCGCCTTCGGCTCGGCACTCGGCTCGTCATATATTTGTCAATGTTGGTGTCTGTATAAATTGAAACTGCATATGTAATGAGTGAACTGAGTGTTGTAGTGAGGAATATCTGTATATGTGAATATCAGTGTTATATATCATTGAATTGTAAAATAGTGGAGTCAGGAATTTGTACTATTTCAAATGTTGAAATAAAATATTTATTTAAATAAATTACTGTTTGAATATCAAATTCTATGCAATAGCATTTTATTAAATAAATATTTATTTCTATTAAAAAATCAAATATGCTCTACATTGTGGGCCCCACAAATTCAGAAAGTTAATATCTATAGCAACATTTTGGAATGTTGCTACAGACACCTATGGATGTTGCTATAGACCCAAATAGGGTTCTATTGCAACAATATTACTTATGTTGCCTTAGATAGTCAAAATGTTGCCTTTGAGGTCTAAGGCAATGGCAAAAATTGCATCACCCGAAAAGTGTTGCCATAGACCTATGGCAACATTTTTTGGGCCTAACCCAACATTTTTTTTGTGTTGCAGAAGGTCATTTATGGTGTAGTGGGAACAAGAAATTATATCCCATATTTTATTAATAAAACCTTTTATGGAGTTGAATTTCTTTTCTGTTTTCTTTTCAAGAGCCTTAATATCACGATGAAGTTTAGATTGATTTTGGGAGAGAGTGATGATAGCTTGTCTAGAGGAAGTTTCTGGGCTAACAACTTGAATGGAGTCATCATCCTCTTCTTCTTCATGTTGAGTATGCGAAGAAGAGGCAATAGTAGTGTCACGAGGTTGAGGAATGCCTTGTTGAACATTGTGAGACCATTGTTGAAAAGAAATGATTTGTTGTGAAGGAGGCCGTTGTGGAAGACCCATCAATCCTAAATTTTTTGCATCTAACTGACTAATGCTTGAAAACTCGGAGTCGGGCATTGGAATGCAAAAGTTGAGAAGGATACGCATAATATAAGCACCATAATGAATGGTCTTATATTTTCTTTGGATTGTGATGTCTTGAAATTCATCTAAAATGATTTTGCCCCAATTTACTTGTTGGTTGGAGTAGATTGAGTAAAGGGCTTGAAAATCTCTTTTATTGACTTTTTCTTAACTTCCCGTTCGAGGTTGTAAAGAGCGAATGAAGGCACGGTGAATAAGACGTGCTTGTGGTCGTAAGGTGCTAGACTTTAATGCACTTAAATTGGTAAGATGATCGGACAAGAAACGATGCGAAACTTCGTCCATATCAACTTCAATATCATCTATATCAACACCTTGAAATGGACAATTTAAAATATTGCCTAATCTTTGTAAAGGCAATAAAATTGTAGTGCCACAAACTATAGACCAAACACAATCTTATCGATTTTGAGGATTATGGTGGTCTAAATTCAGATTAGCTAGAAAGAGTTTGATCAAAAGATGATTAATTTTGACATTATTTGGAGCATACCCTATTAGATTATCAAAGTGGAATTGCTCCGCCAATTCTCTAATTTGGTAAGCTGCAAAATCTGGAAATTTCATGAAAGCCCCTTCAAAGATATTGGAATTTTTCATGGAATTGAATCATGAAATTGCAACATCATTTCATAGCCATTGTCGAATCTGATCTTCGGATGGACCGAAGGTGGATTCTCTTGGGCGTTTGGATCTTGGAGCCATTAGAGAGTAAAGAGAAGTAAGAAGTTTGAAAGTTTGAGGTAAAAAAAATGGCTAGGGTTCTAAAGTGAATTGGTAAGAAATGAAAAGATGAATATATAGTAGGTAAAAAGCAAGGGCAAATGTGGAAGAATAGAATGTAGGGACAAGTTAAAAAAATGCCTCAGATGGAATTCAGTCGGCTGAATCAATTGAATCAGCCGTCTAAATTGCTCTGAGTTTCAACCCGCGGAGAAATAGTTCATTTTCGAACTAATTCAGATGGCTGTTTGAATTGATTCAGCCGTCTAAATCTAGAAGACAAAATTATATTATCATAATATTCAGCCGTCTGTTTTGTTATAAACAGCCGGTTGAATTTGTGCAGAAATTCATATCAGCCCATATGAATAACAAATACACTATATATAAACAATGTAGATAATTTTTTTTTGAACAATCTGAAAATAAATAAAAAACATGTTAACAATAGCATAAAAAATTTAAATAGATTTGGAAGAAGAGCTTGGAGTGTGATATTCATCTGGTACTATTTTTGTTTTCTCTTGATATGGCCTTAGTGGTGACCATCTATTGCCGCGTTCCCATGAATTCGGAGATATTGGTGGACGCTGTGGCGATAGTTCCCAATCATTACGTCGGGACGGAGAACAAACAGGAGATGGTTGGTGAACTGTGCTTTTGTATGAAGATCCACAGAATTTCAATGCGACTTGTTCTAAAAAGCTTAACCGCTTGGCGTTAACCTTTTGTTCATAATACAGTTCGCGTTGTAATTCCAGAGATTCCTTTTGGTAACGATGAATGTCATCTATTTTTTCTTTGGTAGATGGTGAACCAAAAAATAGAGATCTTCTTGTTCTTTTACCAGACGGAGTATAACCAGTGTGAGTAGATGGAGACACAATTGGTACAGGTTCATAAATCGGTATTGGAGTTGGTAAATTCAACGATCCCGAACTAGGAGAAGAATAAGATAGAGCAAAGGATTCAGAATTATGCTGGGACGACATTTTGAGAAATGTATTTGAAACTTAAAAAAATTAATTAAAACTAATGTCAAAAGAAGGAAGATTAGTAGAGGTATATATGTGTAAAGACACATATAAATAGAAAATAGATTTGTGGTTAGGTTTATAAGAACCAGAGAAAAATTTGGTTGGAGGAAAACAAATGTAAGGTAAATAGAAAAAAAAATGCAAACCATCTAAAGCTAAAAAGAAAGGAGTAGTGAAGTGGTAGAACACTAGACTTCCAAGTAAGAGATCCCGAGTTCGAGTATTGGAAAAAAAATTATTAAAAAATTCTAAATCCTTTATCGATACAATTCCTAATTCTCTTCTTAATCTTATAAATATATTTTCATTTAAAGGTTTTGTAAATATATCTGCCAATTTATTTTCAAAGGATACAAATTCTAGTCTGATTAAATCCTTTTCAATATTATCACGAAGAAAATAATGACGTATGTTAATATGTTTAGTTCGTAAGTGATTTACAGGATTTTTGGATAAGTTTATAGCACTAGTTATCACAAAAAATTGTTGATTTAGATAAATTAACACCAAAATCTTGAAGAGTTTGCTGCATATAAATGACTTGAGCACAAGCTAAAACAGTAGAAATATATTCTGCCACACAAGTTGAAAGTGAAACACAATTCTGTTTCTTGCTAAACCAAGAGACTAAGGACTGTCCAATGAAATGACAAGTCCCACTAGTACTTTTTTAATCTGTCTGACATCCTCCAAAATCAGCATCACT
This sequence comes from Allium fistulosum, assembly GCA_030737815.1. Lineage (NCBI taxonomy): Eukaryota > Viridiplantae > Streptophyta > Magnoliopsida > Asparagales > Amaryllidaceae > Allium > Allium fistulosum. Next base: position 870,900,667 of record CM060903.1, on the reverse strand, counting down.
ATATGAAACTAACTCAAAAGGACATTCTTTCGGATATAAAAGTCCAAAATCTTTGGTTTTTGCTTAGATAACGTAATATGCGTTTTACTGCTCGCATATGTGATTCTTTAGGATTTGCTTGAAATCGAGCACATAAACAAACACTCATCAGTATGTCAGGTCTACTAGCAGTTAGATAAAGTAATGATCCAATTATACTTCGATATAATTTTTGGTCAACACTTTTTCCATCTTCATCTCTATCGAGATGAACTGTTGTGCTCATCGGAGTTGGTTTAGCAGAAGTGTTTTCCATATTAAATCATTTAATTAGATTATGACAATATTTTTCTTGATTAATAAAAATTCCATTTTCTATTTATTTAACTTGTAATCTAAGAAAATAAGATGATTCTCCCATATGTGACATTTCAAATTCTTTGGTCATAATTTTTGAAAATTCCTGACATTATTTTTCATTTGTAGAGCCAAAAATAATATCATCTACATAAATTTGAATAATTAAAATATCCTTTTTAGTTCTTTTTATAAAAAGAGTTTGATCAACTTTTCCTATTTCAAAACCAGATTCTATTAGATAGCTCTTAAGACGTTCATACCAAGCACAAAGGTGCTTGTTTTAGACCATATAGGGCTTTTTTAAGTTTATAGACATTGTCTGGAAATTTTTCATGTGTGAATAACGGAGGTTGTTCAACAAAAACATTTTCTTTTATATACCCATTTAAGAAAGCACTTTTAACATCCATTTGATAAAGTTTGAAATTATGAAAACATGCAAAGGCCAGTAAGATACGTATTGCTTCAAGTCGTGCAACTGGAGCAAACGTTTCTTCGTAGTCGATTCCTTCTTCTTGATTATATCCTTGTGCAACTAATCTACCTTTATTCCTAGTTATATTACCTTGTTCATCTGCTTTATTTTTGAAAACCCATTTAGTACCAATGACTGTTTGATCACTTGGTCTAGGAACTAGTTCCCAAACTTCGTTTCATTCGAACTGGTTTAGTTCTTCTTGCATAGCTATAATCCAATAGTCATCAGTAGATGCTTCTTTTGCATTTTCAGGTTCGATTTTAGAAAGAAAAGCTACAAGGCCCATTTGATTAAGTTGATTTCTAGTTCTAACATGTGAATCAATTTCTCCTATGACATTTTCTACTGGGTGATCTCATAAAATCCTAGGAGGAGATCTTAATTCATTTTCATTATGAACAATGTTTTCATTTTCTTCAAAGTTATAAATAATGTTTTCATCTTCTTCAAAATTATTTTGAGTAATCGTATCTGTGACCGTCTTAGGCATATCTTCATTATCTATAAAATTATTATTAAATTTGAAATTTTCGTTGAATGGAACATGAAGTGTTTTTTCGATTGTTTTTGTTCTTTTATTAAAAATTCGATAAGCTTTGCTTCTTTTTGAATATCCTACGAAGATTCCTTCATCAGATTTTGGGTCGAATTTTCCAAGCTGATCTTTTGTGTTTAAGATAAAACACTTTGAACCAAAAGTTTTAAAATATGAAATGTTTGGTTTTCTTTGATGAAAAAGTTCATATGGAGTGTGTTTTGTTAAAGGTCAGATGGAAATACGATTTAGAACATAGCAAGCAGTTGCTACAGCTTCTGCCCAGAAATGTTTTGGTAATGTGTTTCCATTTAATAAAGTTCTTGCACATTTTGTAACGTTCTATTTTTCCTTTCTACAACTCCATTTTGTTGTGGTGTTCTAGGAAAAGAAAAGTTATGGTAAATTCCCTTTTTATTACAAAAATGTTCAAATGCTTCATTTTCAAATTCACCTCCATGATCACTTCTAATATTCTTAATTTTTAAATTTTTGAAATTTTGAATTCTCTTTGTAAAATTCTTGAAATTTTCAAAAGTATCACTTTTATTTTTTAAGAAAATAGTCCAAGTATATCTTGAGAAATCATCTACTATAACAAACACATATTTAGTATGATTTATAGATTGAATTTGTGTTGGACCAAAGAGATCTAAATGTAATAGTTCTAGTGGTTGTAAAGTAGAAATATTTTTCTTTGATTTAAAGGATGATTTTGATAGTTTTCCTAATTGACAAGCATCACAAACATTGTTTACTTTAAAGTTCATTTTTGGTAAACCTTTTACTAAATTATTTTTAGATAATTTATTTATAGTTTTGAAGTTAATATGACAAAATCTTTTATGCCATAACCAAGGATCATTTTCTTTGGCTATTAAACACATATTTGTATTATAATTTATATTCATATTTAAAACATAAATATTTTTATCTCTAAAGCCCTCAAAAATAAGATTCTTATTTTGATCACTTATTTTCAGGAAAAGAAATATTGAATCCTTTGTCACACAATTGGCTAATGCTAAGTAGGTTGTGTTTCAAATTTTTAACTAATAAAACATCTGTAATAAGAGGTAAATTAGATATACCGTTATTGCTCACATCGCCTTTACCGATGACATATCCTTTGGAATTATCTTCAAATGTAACAGAACCTCCATCTGAGTAGTTAATGTTTGTTAGCATCTCTTTGTTTCCTGTCATGTGTTTTGAGCAACCACTGTCTAGTATCCATTTTCCTCTCTTTTTGGATGGTACCTGCAAAATATAGAATTAACATTGGTACCCACCATTTTATTTTGGGTCCTAAGAGTTAGGTCTTAGGAAGCCAAACCTAAGTGGGTTCAGAATTCCTTTTGAAAACAAAATCTTTGTTTTTATGAACAGTTTTTATGAATAGTTTTATATACTTATTTCTTATTGAAGGATTATTTGTTTTAGGAACCCAAATTTTAATTGAAGTAGTAAAATTGGAAAATTTAGAACTAGGTTTTTCAACTTTATTTTTATATGAAGAATTTTTTTTCTTTGGAATAATTTTAGAGGATTGTTTATATCCTAGTCCTCTTTTATTTGAAACAGTTTGAGAATTTTCTATAATTTTGGAAGATTTTCTCTACCTTTATTAAAATTAGAAACATATTTAGTAATATCTACTAACTTTGTTTTAAAGCTAGAGTTATCTAACTCTAAAATCTTGATATTTGATTTAAGGTCATGATTTTCAATTAATAAGGCACCCTTCTTTTCTTTCTGAGTTTCTATCTCTTGACTTAGCAGAGAAAGTTGAGATGTCATATTAGAACAAGATTCTTGAGTAACTTGGAGTTCTTCTTCTAAAATTTTCTTTTCATCTCTTAGCATTTCTACTTCGATTTCAGTTCTATTCAATTTTTCAAGAGCTTCTTTGTACTTTCTATTTTTGCATTTTAATTTGTCATGTAATTCTAAATTGATTTCCAAAAGGTCATTAAAAGTTAGATCACTTACCTCGTCTTTTGTAGCCATAAAGCAAATGTTGGCTTGTTCCGAATCACTGTCTGAGTCACTTTCTGATGATGAAGATGATTCTGTATCGTCCTATGTGACAGGGAAAGCTTTCTTCTTAAATTTGTCCTTTTTGTGCTTATATTTGTCTTTCCTTTTCTCAGGACAGTCCCTTTTGATGTGACCTTTCTTGTGACATTCATAACACTCTAGAGCAGATGATGATGGTTTGTTGGTGTTGTTATTGTTGTTGGAGTTGTTCTTGTTGTTTCTAAATTTGTTATTCTTTCTAAATTTCAAGAACTTTTTGAAATTTTTAGCAATGAACGCCATATCTTCTTCATCTGAATCTGATTCATCTTTTTCTGCTTGGAATGCTATATTTTTCTTATCTTGAGCCTGTATTCGTTTTGCCTGCAGATTAACTTTATAAGACATTAGAGTTCCAAATAACTTTTCTGGTTTTATGGTTGAAATATTGTTAGCTTCTTCGATTGCTAAGACTTTTCGTACCCATTCATCCATTAGTGAGTTGTGGATTTTTGAAACAATATCAAAATCTGTGTACGTTTCTCCTAATGCTATCAAAGAATGATATATATCTTGAAACCTAGAGTACATTTCATTGATAGTTTCATCTTGCTTCATTTTGAAATTCTGGAACTAATTTTTTAGCATAGAAATTTTACTTTGTTTGACTTTGTTAGTTCCTTCATGTGTAACTTTAAGTGTACGCCAAATTTCATGAGCAGTTTTACACATGCTTATTCTATTAAACTCATTTTTATATAATGCAGAATATAACATGTTCATAGCTTTAGCATTAGCAGTAGCATCTAATTTTTGTGTGTTAGACCATGCTGAATATTCAGTAGTAGGAATAGTATATTCAGTTTGCATAATGTTACAGTTATATGAAGGCCTTGCTCTGATACCAAATGAAAGTGTATGTGCTATAGGATCGTGTAATATGGATAAACTACTTGTGCGGAATAAGTAAGTAAATAGTAAAAGCAGTAAAGTAAATGACACCAGAGATTTTTATACTGATTCAAACTCTCGTTCTACGTCCAGTCCCAGACTCCTTCTGGATTTAAACTAGCAACCCTCACTTAACCCGGAGGAATAGGTTTACACCACCCGAGAAACCGAACAGGACTTCTACCGCCTAAGCAACCGAACAGGACTTCTACCGCCCGAGCAACCGAACAGGACTTCTTTACAAATAACAAAAGTATCTGGCTGTAGTGTGCTCTTTGAATAGTACTGATAAGTCAATTAAGTACAATCTTCCTATAATCTTCTCCTTTATGATATGTAGTGTAATGTGCTTGAGAATTGTGAAAGATAGAGTGATCAACGATCAGAGAATGTAAGCAGTTTGAGTGCAGTTTGAAAATAGATTGAGAGATAAGAATTCCAGAATATTAAAATCAATTCGGTGAGTTGTTTGTTGAATTCTGTAATCTATTTATAGTGTTTAAAAGGTTGCAACCATAGATGAAAAGTCTAATTGAAAGAAAATAGGCGCAACCGTTGATTTTGAAGACGTTACTCTTCGATGAAGAAAAGTGTCTATTCATGAAAATAGCTGTTGAAAATATTCAGGCGGATGAACTAATTCAGCCTTCTGAATCAAATTAAAACGCAAACAGTAAGGAATTAGTCAATTTCTGGCCTTATACAGCCGGCTGGATATTGTGGAACAAAAATTTTGTTTCAGCATTCAGCCGGTTGAATTAATGCATTCAGCCGGCTGTTTTCAGCCTGCTGTGCATAGTTGTGCATGTGTGTATACGATTTTTATATATATCAATTTAGGATAGATTTTAACAAATTACTAAATGATATACAGACTCTAGACTAGGAACTAACAGCTTCAAAACACTCTGAATATGAATCTGCAACAGATCTCCTGCATAAATGATTAGTACACACAAAATATTTTATATGGCTTGTCATTAATCAAAACAATGTTAAATTGAGATTCCAACAGCAAAATAGTAAATGATAAAAATGGATATTTAGAAAAGCCAATGCTTATCAATTAGGGGATTACTGTTATGTTCCAAAGCTTAAATTTAATCGTAAGAGATGCAACTATATTCAGAAACTCTAAAATGTGCTTAGTCAAACTGGTGTGTACATTAATGACTCAGTTTCTAGAAATAAAATAATTTAAACATCCATATTATTTCTGTTTGGAAACTACCGCTTAGTTAGGAGGACCTGCGTATTATCTTTATTTCTGAAGTGGTTATAAACTTATATGTGATATTGTGTAGTTGTTTGAGTTAAGTGTAGGTACTGAAGATACTTCTTTGGTTACAAACAGCAGTGGTTAGTTCATACCTGATTTTACACCAGTTCATACCTGATTTTTCACCAGCATGTGAACCATCGCGTCTAATTCTGAAATTTTATTTTGCATGTCGACCGTTTGTTTATCCCTTATGTGTGACCATATTACCTTGGTGTAGGTCATACCCCTTCCCATTGCTCTCAATCATCCCGGTCTATCCTGTCCTAATACTTTTGCAAGCGCATCATCTTTGTAATTAGTTGTTGAGCTAGAATTTGATTCATTCTGTATTTGTTTAATTTTTTCCTACACATGTGATCATACATGCAAATTATACACAATCGAACATCACAATAGCAAACAAATTGTTATGTATTAAAATTTTAAAGTACTTACAATAGCATCTACGGCAGTCGAATTTATCGGTTCACCATTTTTTCGTGTGTGGGATTTGATCCAAACTTGAGCTCGATAGGTAGAAGATGGTTGATGACTTGTCTTTTTCTATTTTTAAAGAATATCTTTTACAACATGTCAGAATGACTAACTAGTTGATAAATATTATGGTATATAAATTAGTAATTCTTACCAAGTCATCGGCCACCCGAGCCATTCCTTTACGACTACATATGTGTGGTATCTGATTGTCTCTAATAGCTTGATATTTCTGACTCAATTCCTAAGAATAAAATAAAATTGTGCATTAAAAAATTAAGCTTAGTTGTCACATCTTATCCACATTAAATGTGTAACTATTACCTTAAACTCTGTAGTCGTTTTGGACTTGACAAACTTCTTCCACTCATTCATACTCAGGTTGTCGGGTTTCAACTGATTTCTTTCTTCTTCGTTCCTTGCATTTGCTATTTTACGAACTAATCGAGATTTTGAACTTCTAAAAATGCACCCCATTTGCTGAAATATGCATGCGTTTTGCCATTCCTCATCCAATTTAAATCTAACCTACAATATTTAAACATTTTGATTTATACAACATGTTTTGTGGTTTAGAAAAGAGTTGCTGCCTATCATTGAAATATACTAGACTTGCAAGAAACAACATTTATGAGTGCAATGACAAGAAATGCAATACATATAGATAACAGGTTTAGGGTTAAACTGAAAGACTATAGAGATTTTGCGGATTACTGAATGATAAGAAATACAATATGTCTCTACATTTGAGTGCTATGTACCTATCTTTATAGAAGGAATTTAACAAATCATCAGTACAGGGTTAAATTGAAAGACTACAGAGATGAAATAACATCTAGTTGTTTTTCTCATGTGCGTAAATCAATGCACATAGATAACAGGATACACAATAAACAAATACAACTTGCTATGTTTATAAAATTATACCATACAAAAATATCAGTAAAATATATTATATAAGTTAGATTGATTTGTAACTATCCATTTACCCACAAGGAGTGGGTTTCTAGTTAACTGCACCACTTGAATTTTCAATACTACTTCATTACTGAGTAAGCTTCGATGACATCACTTTTATCACTAAAAATTAAGATACTTATGAAATACAAACATGCACAAGTTCATTGCATCATTCAAACTTGAGGTCAGAGTTAGGCAAGTATACTACAAAATCACAACCTGCAAGATGCATGTCTTTTTTTATTATCATTTCGAGTTTATAAAATAATAAAAATTACTATTAGGATGAATTAAAGATACACTCCGTGCATTTGAATGAGTATAATGTGCACTTAGTTTATGCCTTGAGTTTATAAAGTAGTAAAACTTGCTATAAGGATGAATTAAAGATACACTTTTCTTTGTGGATCTTTTTATGGGTTTGCGGGTCAATTGTGAGTGGACCCTCAGCACCCATATTAATAAGAGGTTGAATAAAAGTTTATCAATTAACAAACTCAATCATGAGGCTCCCAAATTAGTATAGTTCAAATGGCATATTTAAGCAATGTTGAATCAAAAAATAACAGCAATACTTAATAGAAGAAGGCAGAATCTTAGCCTGACTGTATAATAGCCCATATGTGTAATATACTCACTGAAATTTTTATAATTTTAAACTACACACACAATTAAAATACTGTAATCAAGAGTAGTGCCTATTTATTAAATTTCATGTGTCGGTTTTATTTATTTTCTTTCAGCACATGTCTTCATTATGTATATGTTCAGAGGGAATCAAAGTCTTTAAAGTTTAAGGGAGTTTCGGGTACTTGTAAGTTGTACTGCTGTTATTTTCTCACAAATGCCTAGAGTCAAAAATGCCTAGAGTCAGAAATGATATATGGTATAAAAATACAGTATATACCTGAATGCATTCCCACAAAGCAACTTGTATTTCGTCACTTAGATTCTTCCACTTATCAAGTGTAACCGGAACATGATCCCTTACTAGCGAACCTAGATATAAAGATAGCATGACAGACCCATCTCATATTGGTTTGCCATCCGCATCGAATTCAACTTCAATATGACTAAATGGATTCGATGGAAGTCTTTTCACTTTGGTTGGACCTCTGCCTTTGCGCTTCAAAACTAGATTTTCAGTGGCAGCTCGAGTAGTTCCCTCATTCACATCAACTTCAAAATTTTCTGAAAGTTGTATTGTACCTTTGTCAACTACTTCAGCATTGTCTTGAATTCGAGCATCGTTATTCTCAACATGTACTTCAAATTGGTTGACTTGGTTTCCCATTACTTGCAAGTTTTCTTCAATACGAATGTTGCTATCCACCATGTTGTCCATATCTTTTGCATTATCATTAGATGTGGTGGATTCTTCGATTGCTTTTAACCATTTTTGAGCAGCCCACTTTGTTTTACTCATTTTATGTAGATAAAAAAAGATTTGAACTATATGAGACTGCATAACAATGTGTATCAGGTAGGAAATACTATCAAAAGCATAACAATGTAATAGTATATGACGATATCGGGTAGTATCACTGACTTCTAAATTTACACAGCCTATATAAAATCAACCTTTTCCCACTAAGGTCAATGCTGCTTTATAAATGATGATGTTAATGAGAAAATAAATCTAATACAAACTCCATTAATATTCTTACAGTTGATAGCTTATCACGAATATTTATTCACATTTTTTATCTTGACTCATCTTCCATATTGGATTAGTTTTTCTATTCCATCTTGACTCATTCTAATCTAGCAGCCTACTCATATGTGCATCAGAATTAAATATGCTATATTTAGTGCAGCTTCATGGATTGATCAGGATGCTAATTTAGCATTCAGTACATTTTCTTTATATCTTTATATGTCATTGAAAGAAGTTCAGTTTAAAGTTGGTTTTTTAATGCCCACATAAGCTATATTGAAGTTAAAACATAGTTAGACAATGTTTGAATTTATTAGTTTGATACATGTTAAACACATCTTTCAAATCATTGACAATACAAACATATATGACCTTCTTTGAGACGAATGTATTTTACATCCTTATAGACAATCAAAACGTTTGAAATAGACATCCTAATCTTGGACACGTTGATAAAATTATATAAAGAAAACATCATCAACTAAATCTTTATAATTCAACTCAAAAGGTGTATTTCAACATTTGTTTAATATGAGACGGTTTATAATTCAACTTCCAAGAAAGGAGGCTTGCAACATCATCAACTAAATCCAAAAGGTAACCAATTTTTTTAAACTATACACGCCATACGGTTCAACATATCTGAGACAAAAGCAATAATGATCAATTTTTACTATTCTATTATTTGATGTTACAAAAATATTATATACAGTTACTTAAATGACCTTCATGAGCTTAGTGATTCTCTTTCTGTGACCATTTTGTTGATTCAAGAAAAAATGGTTTTCTTTGGTTAAAATTTAAATCATCAAAGTTAAATTATTAACAGTAGAAATGATAGGTATCAAAGTTCTCTCTTACTAAAATTAATAAATTAATTAAAAAAATTATGCAAAATATTCAAGTCATAGCATTGCAAATGCTTCTTTGAATTAGTATCATATTAATACTAATATTTCCAGTATGGTCCTAACTAATTAGTTATTAGTCTATGTTAGGTTGTATCAAAATTAACACGTAAGCATATGGTACATTGTTTATTTTCTCTTAGGTTCATAAAGAGTCTAGGGAGCTAAAGAAGGGTAGACTTACCTTTGTCTTCTAATTTACCTTTATCTTCTTCTTGTACCTTATTGAAAGCATGGTACTGAAAGCATATATGACACTAATGAAAGCTCTTTATTTAGGAAACATCAAGAATTTTTATCTACTCCCATCTTTATCCAAGAATTTCTTCATAATTCATTGATCAAATGTTAGAAAGAGTAGAGGTAGCTGCAGTCTTTCTTAGTAGATCAATTGATTACTAGGCTTAATTGCATTACAGAAGAACACTGACTATGTCTGAAAGAGCTTGCTATGTTTATGAAGAGAGAGAACTGGGGAAAAAGGTTTAATAATGATACCAGAGGTGATATTATATTCTTAGCCTGACTAAGAGGAAAAAATAATATACTACAAAATTGAAATTCTAAAGATTTCTACAGATATTTTAACTGCTGGTCGAATACAAAGCAAACGTACATTTACCTCACAGCCAATTTTTAACAATAGCTTAGTTTAACATGCTCATCATATATGCTTTGATTTTGGTTCGATGTTCCATATTTTGGCACTCAACGTTAGAGATAGTTATGGCCCTAATGTCTAATCATTGACATTTAGATAGACATTATGATCTTTTACCAATAGAAGTTAAAAATTAAGCTTCAACATATACCTAAAGCAGCAAGCCTTTGCTTCTTCTTTCCGAATCTTTCCTCTTTGCTTAATTGCTTTTTCAACCCAAGTTATGCAGTCTCCTTTTCTCTCTCTTTTCTTTGTGCAGCAAGATGTTCTTTAAAGTAGTAATTTAATCACCATATGGATTCAGCTGTAGATAATGTAATAGATAACCTTAATATGTGAAACTATTTTCAATATTATAAACTGCTAGCTCCTTAATGCAAGTTAGTAATTCATAACAACTCCTTTTACATGATGTTTTTAGAATATATGGTGGCTGCAAATCTTAGCTGTAAAAAACCATACACTTTGTATTTCAGTTCAGCAAATAATTGGAGCATTTTACATCACTGCTGCTCAATGTTGCAATTTTGTGGCAACAGAGAATCTTTCCCACGAATAGTCTTTCCCATTATATATGTTATCTCACACATTATTGATGAATTGGGTAGTTGATCCACATGTTAATGATATTATTTGCAACATCTGAAATGTGAGCAGTATGTTGTGTCAACCTTTTCTAGTAAAAATGTAAATAATTTCATGTTTTATTATGATATTGTATGAAAGAAAGTGATGATAAATATAGAGTGTAAACTACAGGAACATGCGTTTAAGTGATATAACTTATTACTCCTATGACGTCAGTATCTGGGTTCTTAATTTAATTTATGTTGGGCTTGTTAAGTTAAGTTAAAAGATAACATTTCAGATTTCAGATGTTTTTAAATATCACTAGAATAGCCTTTTCTAGTAAAAATGTATTTTCGTGAAAAACATTGGTCAATGTAGTGAAGGGAAAGGGTTTCCATAGCGAATAACTAGTGTTGAGTCTTGATTGTTATGCTTATACACATTATTAGCCAAAAATTAGTTTGTCTGCATTTGAATTTAGAATTTTGGGCTTGAGAAAATTTCCGATAACTACATTTGCTTTAGCATTTAGCCTGAAAGTAGGAATATTATAGATACTGAGCTAACTATTTGACTTGACTTTCCACCATATTACTGCTGATATGGATTGTTAGCCATTTCTGATATGAAGTATATTTTTACGACTTCGTAAGAGAAACATGTAAAACAATCTGAAATTATAAATGATCAACTTGTAAAACAGATAAGTATGAGCAAAGTAGGACAGTACAGTAAATCTAAAATTCAAGTAAGAGCAAAGTAAGCTGCCTTAATTTTTGTTACTACCAAGTACTTTGCTAACATAAGTAAGAGCAAAGTAGGGTCTGCCTTTTCTTTCAGCTAACATATAAGAACTACCAAGTACGTTGCATGTGCTTTTAACCAAAACTTACATGATAGGGTCTGCTTTTTCTTCTCATGTATTTTCAAGCATAATCAATGATGGTTTTTAAAACTTTTCTCAAGTATGCCTTCACAATCCTCCCTAACATAGGTAGCATCGTCCAACGTCCATCTCGTTTTCTTCACAATCTTGAACAACACCGTTTTTGCTTTCAATAGAATCGGTTGTCTCTAATTCATGATAACCTCTTGGTGGTGCCTTCATTACAACATACCAATTAGAAGAGTCATTCTCTCTTGAATAAAAAATTTGTTTCGCTTGAGATGCAAGGATATACGGATCCCTCGAAAATGAAGCTTGATTTTGATGTAAATTAACAGTAGTAAATCCATCTTCAACCTTCACTCCATTTCCAATGTTTTCCCAGTGACACTTAAAAATTGGAATATAAAATTTATGATAGTCTAACATTATTATGTCAGGAAAAATCCCATAATAGGTGACCACATCTACTACTTGAGAGACATCTTTCGCACTTGCTCTACACATTGTAGGAGCATCATAAGTCACTCGAGAATTTTGGGTTTCTCTCTCAACATCTTTGTGTGAAAACGTAACCCATTAATTATATATCATTTGCAGGACAAAGCAGTGCTACTTGGACCATAGGCAATCCATTTTAATAATTCATCATGTTCATTTGAGTTAATAGATATTTGAAAAAACTCAATTCGTTCAATGTATTCAAAAATAATATTTTCAAACCAAAAAATGGAATTTAAAACATATAATTAACCTTCTTTTTAATCCAATCGGCAAAGTTTTTTGTGTGGATTTTCCATAGCAATGTAGCAGTTCTTTCCATTCACTAGTCCGACCTTTGTAGCTCTTCCAAGTGCATACTAGCATAATATAAAAGATGCTAAGTTACATTTATAATTACGCATATGTTAAGACAATAAAAACAAAATAAATATGTCCTTACTCTAAATGTGGCTCCATTATAGCCATATTCTTTAGCACGGCCAAATGAGCAACTTCCTTCTCGTTAGTCGTTAATGTAATTGTCTTGCATGTTGATATTGGACGTCCTTCGAGTATTGCATCATCATTCTCATAATCTTCCTTTCTGCCTTCTTTCTCCCCTAATTATGATTATTTCTGTTGAAAATCACTAAAGAATCTCATAGATTCCTTTGCGAGATAGTTTTCTGCAATGCATCCTTCGGGTCATGCATAGTTGCTTACATAGTCTTTAAGTGTTTTCATATACCTTTCGAAGGGGTACATCCAGCGAAAATGAACTGGTCCACATAATCGATCTTCTTTACTAAGATGAATTATTAGATGTATCATTATGTCGAAAAATGAAGGTGGAAAATATCTTTCAAGATCGTATAAAATTATAACAATCTCATCATCTATTTGTTGCAACTTCTCTCTATCAAGAACACGCTGACATATTTTATTAAAAAATATACACAAACAAGTTATTGCTTTCCTTGGTTTTTTTGGGAGCAATCCTCTCATTGCAACTGATAGCATTTGTTGCATTAGAACATGATAATCATGTGACTTCAATCCACTAACTTTGCAATCCTCCAACGACACACATCTTTTGAAATTTGAACAGTAACCATCAGGTCCCATAAAGTCATACAATCTTTTGCAAAAAAAATTCTTTAGAACTAAACAAAGTATATGGAGCTGGTGGAAGATATGTTTTCTTCCCATGAGTTTGTGCATATAAAGCATGTTGAATTCCCAAATCTTCTAAATCCTTTCTAGAATCAATACCATCTTTTGATTTGCTATCATGCAACATTGTGCTGAGTAAACTTTCACCAATGTTTTTCTTAACATGCATCACATCTAAATTGTGGCAGAGCGGAAGTTCCTATAAACATCATTAATACAACAGTTTGACATATATAATTTTATAGTTAGATAATTATAAATAAAATAAATTTTGAACACTAACCTCCAATATGGTAATTCAAAAAAATTTGATCTTTTTTTCCACATTGATAGTTCTATTTTGGTAGGATCGTTTTTATCATCTTTGTAGGCAGTACACTTTCTTTTCTTTGTCTTCTTGTCCTTTTCTATTTCTTCATTTCCAATTTTTCCAAAATCATTTGGAAAAAATCTTTCAAAATAACAAAAATATCTCTCCCTGTAAGAATTCTGGGTTTGCTACCTTTCTCCATGGTGTTATCAAACCAAGCCTTTTGGTTTCTTAATTGATCTGATAGAGGTAAGAATCTTCTGTGTCCCATATAGACATTTTTCCGACTATAATTTAGCCACCAATGATGAGTATTAACACCGCATAATGGACAACCTTTTTGCCTTTTACACAACATCCAGTCAGATTTCCGTAGGCTGGAAAGTCGTTTATAGTCCATAATAAAATTGCTTTTAAGTTAAAAAGTGTCTTGCTAAATGCATCATAAATCTCCACCCCGTTACTCCATAAATGCTGCAAATCTTCTACCAAAGGAGCTAAATATATATCAATATCACTCCCAGGTTGCTTTGGACCAGGGATCAATAATGTTAACATAATATTCTCCTTTTTCATACACAATATAGGCGAGAGATTTTATGTCACAAGCATCACTGGCCAGCAACTATACTTGGAACTCTTAATGTTAAATGGGTTGAAACCATTGGTAGCAAGATCAAGTCGAAGGTTACGCGGATCACTTGAAAATGATTTCCATTTATCATCCACCATGCTCCATGTCAAAGAATCCATAGGATAATGCATTTTATCATCATTGCTTTTATTACTAAAATTCCACCTTAGATCTTCTGCCATCCCTTGGGATCTAAACATTCTTCTGAATCTTGGAATAATTGGAAAATATCTCAAAACTTTGGCCAGAATACCATCCATTATCTCTTTCGTCTGCTCGTTTATCTTCCATCTCGAAGAACCACATTTCGAACATCTATTGAAATCCTTGTACTCTTTCTTGAAAAGACAACAATTATTCTTGCAGGCATGAATTTTCTCAAATCCCATGTCAAATACTTTGAGAAACTTTTTCAGTTCATATAATGTCTTTGGAAGGACATTATTTTTGGGTAATAACATTTGTTGCACACTTAGAAGCTTATCAAAACCATTATCAGATAATCCAGTTTCACATTTAAGATTATACAATGCAGATATAGCAGATAATTTTGTTTGATCTACGTAGTCAGGGTACGATGGAGTTTCTGCATCTTCCAAATTTTATGGAAATCCTCCGTTCGCTTTTGTGCATCATCGCTATTTTTATCATCGGAGAAAAAAGTATGGTTGACAAACTCTTCGTCTTCAAAGTGAATTGCTTGAAGTAATTCGTACGTTTCATCCAACTTCACTTTCTTAGCTACATTTACTTGCTCACCATGACTATACCACTTACTACACTTGTATAAAGGATCCATTCCTCTTATAATCACATGCTCAACAATAATGTCATCATAGTGGCGAGTAAGATTTCGACAATCTAAGCAAGGGCACAATTTTTTTTCCACATTTCCTGAATTTTCCTTTGCTGCATGCACAAAATTCCTTGCTCCTTGCTCGTACTCCCTACTGGTTCTCTGGTATAAAAATAAACAACAAAAAAATCATTATTTTAATTTCCAAGTTAAATTTTAAGCTAAAATTGTACTCTTACCTGTGTAAATGCAACCAATCTTTTTCCATCGCCATATATACAATATTGCGACAAGAAAATTTCTAAAAAAAACATGATAATTTAATACTCATCGGAAATAACAATGGAAATAAAATCACAAAACAAGATGAAAATATTTCATTCATTCCCTACTGATATTACACATCTCAAACAAAATGAACAAAAGAGTATTGATTATTGTTGTATTCCAATATTTGTTTATAACTAAATTGCAGATTCTTATTAGAGCAGAATGCTTAAAGTAATAGATACATATTCTGTATAGAATACAACTAATTACAAATATGATTTTGTTATGGATGATATTGAGCTTTTAAAATTCCTAATGATCACCATCGGGTTCAAATGAAGTGATATGAAGGAGTAAATGAAAGTAGACTATCAAGTTCAAATTCGTAATAATTACCATCGAAAATAGTTGCAACGTTCATTGATCTAAATACATCAGTCATCTTTAAATTTTAGGAAGGTGAGGGTGTAGGGCTCGCTCACGACGAGACAAAAATAATAAGCGGGGACCTAGATTTGATTGAAAAGGTATGGTTTAAAATGAAATCAAGGTTTTTTCATCTTTGTAACTTTAATCCAATACTTTGAAATGTGCATCAATACAACAACACCAATATCTGCTTCACGAAATCATAGAATTGTAGTGCAGCAAGACTTGTATAAGCTGTTATATCTTGGTTACTCATGTAGCCACATTTGACATTCTTATATTTGATAGAAGCAATGCCTGAACATTATGCATATTAATTTCATATTCATATATAAAGTGTCTATGAAGTGGGTGTCTTATAGATATTAGCTTATTAGGATGGGAAGAGTTCATGTATAAATATATTTACTAAGAGGAATTGATGTTGTTGTTGGGAAGAGTAATCCAGGCAGTATTCAAAGACTGCATTTTACTCATCATAATATTTTAGTGTTTATACTTTATACCAATCTTCTCACCAACCATTAACCACATGTATAAATAATTTTCCTTATATGGCCATCCGGAATATGCATTTGTTCATAAATATTGGGGTTTGATAAAATAAATGATAATAAAATGTACAAAAACTAAGAGGATTTTTGATTGACTATTCAAAATAGAGATTCAGGTAATAACCTGAAAGTGTTCCAAGTGCACTTTGCTGATCTTTGAAATCCACCACTGAATTTTCTTGTGGTGCCTGTTATAATAGAATATAGGCTGAAGCAAATTTACAGAGGGACATCAATTAAAACAATACCGATCACTCTAAACTCATGCAGCGAAATAATGCAAATATATAAAATTGCCATCAAAACAATTGTGATACTAATAAGCTTTTTTCTTAGGCATGTACATAAAATTGTTATTCAAGTTATAGTGGATATTCAACCCGCTTATAAAATAACAAGATAGTTATTTTGACTCGGGTTAATGACCATACACCCAGATTTTTAAGGATTCTATTACAAATAATGCTAGTTTACTTTTGGTTTTACTACAATTGCATACAGCCCCATCATTCAAAATAGCAAAAAGATGAAAGCTTTAGAATGCAGGTGTATAAAGCAAAATAATCGTTATATAATAAAAAGCATAGCACTATACATTAATAATCTCTATCAATAATACATATGAATTACAGTTCATATGAATGTGCAACTATCTACATCTATCTAGATCTTTTAGAGAAAGAAACCTTCTTATCATATGAATTAGTTTGGGCTCTTGAAGTGTGCTAAAGGATTTGTATCGTATAACCTTACATGTGCCATGCTTGATTTTTAAAAATGGCAATCCCTTTTTGTGTTTGTCAGAGCCAGATTTACAACAATCATAATTATTATATTTTAGTATATACTATATATTTTTATAGCCTCTTCCTATATTCATTGTAATGCATTGATACTAAAAATTAGTTGATAAGTCAATATATGCAACCAACCTTTAACAAGGGAAGTTTTTGTCTTTGATTTTAAATAAAAAATGAGGGCATATTATCATGTTATCATTATATATTACATTTTTCTCATTCAATGTGACCAAGCCATGGTTAAATATGAGCATGGCTGAAAAAACATAATTTCATTTTTTGAGACTAGTCGCCACTTGATTATGTGTAAAACTTTTTTTTCCAAAAACCAGAATAGCTTATGTGGCTACTTCTTTCCTGGTGCTGTTATAGCTATAAGCTCAACAGTAAAAGGTTTAAATTAGGTCTATATGAAATAAAATGAAGTTTTAGAGCTTTATTTTCTCAAGTTTTCAGCCTAACAATAACCATTGGATAGTTAAAAAATACATAAAAGAGAATTTACTTACTACAAATTCAATTTCAGCAAAGTTCCTAATAATTTTTAAGTTTAATAAATGTATATCCGATTACAGGGCTGCATATTTTTAGTTTTATTTATGTTCCACACTTAAGTGGAGAAAAAGCAAGTAGCCAAGATTTAACCTCTTTTGCAAGGTGACCACTAGTTCTACACTCAAATTCATCGTATGCAGACTTAAATCCATGAAAATGGAATATATAAATCTCAATATTACTTAAGATATTTGCTCTTGTTTATTTCCATACTACCATATTAATCAATTATATATGTAAAATTATGCAAGTAGGATAACATTTCATATTGTACTCGAACTTCTATTGGAGCAAAAGAAGAAGAAGCCTTTGCTTAAGAAATTTGGAAACCTATTAAAGAAAAGAAGTTCGCAAAATTAACTGTGAAAATATCCAGGTATTTGTTATCGTTATTTTCCTTATACTCTACCAATTTGAATTCTGTTTACAAACAAAAATGCTCTAAAGAGAAATAGTGGAACACCTATAAATCCTTCTATTCTCTTGTCTTTGGCATGACCTTTCTAAATTTTTTATATTCATTGATTTCTTCTTTTGCGTTGCACACTTTATGATGCTTGTTCTCAGATAAATTTCGAAGTTCATCCTGGGAACAATTGTTTACGTTTCCTTTTAATTGTTATGTAACTAATAGTTGTAATCTATTTTGTGATGTTTGAGTTCAATCTTAGTTGATTATTTTTTTAAGTTAAGATACAATGGGAAACTCTCATACTTGATCATCTTCTATGTAATTCTACGTAACATATAATACTGAGTTTATAATTTGAAACACTGTATTTCAGGTACTTATAATACAGAACTTTTTACAAGTTTACAAAATCATAATCGAGGTTTGTAGTCTATTGTTTTACCCATATCACCTAATTTTGTTTCATGCTTGGGTTGCTAGTTTCATTTAACTGACATAACATTATAGAGGCAGCACATAAGAGACCAGATATATCGAACAGTGCTTTCAAACTGAATACTCTGGCTACAAAATTAAAAACAGTAACAGATAAGTCCAATGAACTTCAGATATATAGAAACAAAACCAACAAAACTACATAGAGCGGCACAATAAACATTCATACAGTCAAACACATTGATAAGCAGTACTCGAACTTCTATTGACAGTCGATATCAAACTATCCATGCTCAGAACTCTTGAACAAACAATTATATACTTATGCAACACCGATAATTTGATAGCATAAAACCATAATTTGCATAAATAGTTGTTAAATAAGCACATACAGTCAGTACTCGAACATAATTTGTCAACGAAAATAGCTGCTTTTGATATATTTGACTATATTAAAGATAGACATGATAAATAACTCACCTTTTTCCTTCGTCTATAATTTGAATGCTTTGTTTGTTAATTTAGGTTTTTTTGGAGATAACAGGATATGAGGAAGAAGAAACAGGCTGCTGTGTTATGGGAGAGAGTAAAGGGGGAAGAAATGAAATTAAGAAACAAAAGCGGGAGCATGAAAATTAACCGCCAAACTTTTGATGGTTAAAATGCAATCGCCGTAGGAAGCGATAGTAGTACGGGGCTGAATAAAATTACAGCAAGTACTAGTACGCGGCTGTCTTTTGCTGCAATTAATAATAGATTTTGTTGTAGTGTAATTTTCTAGTAAAGAAAATAATTTATTGGGTTATAAATAATTTACTGGTAAATTATAATTAATTTGAGTTTGAAATTTTTATATGTTAGAATACATATTAAAAAGGATTTTTTGGAATTTTTTTAGAATTTTCCAAAGTGTTTTGATGAATATATAAAATTATTTAAGGTATGGGACTAAAATGTTTTATATATTTAATTAAGAAGAAGGGGTATTTTGCAAATGATTTAAATTAATTAATTCTGAAATTATGGCAGTACTTTTAGAAAAGAAAAATTAGCAACCAATAAGAGTTTGACAAACAAGGCAGGTTAGTTAAAAAGTTTACATAAAAAGGTTTAAAATTAGAAATTCATGTTAAAAGCACGTTTCGCCTCTTTTGGTTTGGCCCAGGAAGCTTTCGACTAAGACCCTCCGCCTCCTTCCTCAAAACAATGCACATAGTATCAATTTCGGTACACAGTGAATTGGACAAAGGCGGAAGGTAAGAGTCAAAACCAAGGGGTTCCAAAAGGGTCGAAGTGCCTTTATGTTTTAAATGAGAAAAGCACTTGCTTGCTTTCGACTAAGATGCTTTCAACTTAGTTGGCTTCCGACTAGGTCAATTGATTTAAAGAAAGGTTTTAAGGTTGTGCCTTTGTTCTAAGAAATTGCTTTTGACTAAGTCTGCTTTCGATTAAGTCAATAGTTTTAAAGGTAGGTTTTGAAATAGTTGCACCTTAGTTTTTAAATAATAGCTTTCGACTATGTTTAATGTTAGTCCATGAGATGATGGTTTTGATGACAACAACCTTAGAATAGATTATAAAATATAAATACTAACATTACAAGTTTAGATATATATGTATATGCAGGATCTAACCATGCAGGTATCAAGAATGAAGACTGTACAATATAGAGATTCAAGATATAGAGATAGAAGACTCGTGAGTATCAAGATTATCAAGAGTTCAAGATTTCAAGATTAAGTTTGTTTTATTAGGAATATTTGTTAAAACTCGTAGAAAAGCACTGGCATCTTAATATCCAATTTATTCGTGGAATGGAATCCACTTCGAGCCCGTTAAAGGGATGGAACTCTAAGTAGGATGGAACCTACGAAAATCTAGTGGGACATTGTTTTGTATCCACTAAGCTTAATTCAAATGATTTTTCAAAATTATCCTGTTTTCGAAATGATTTCAAAACTTTCCTTTTAAAAAGATTCCAAACCCTCGATTCAGTTTTTTAAATAATTTTAGCCTCAAAACATCTTTATTTTCAGAGTCAAAATTTCTCTTGATTTTAAACTATCTTTTCAAATAATATATTTAACTTTTAAATTATAGTTAAATAATATATATATATATTGTTCTTTATATTTACTTATGAATTTCAACTATATTCAAGTTTATTTATAAAGTTTTAATATAAGCTAAATATTATTTTTATAGAAATTCAAAACATCAAAGTTGGCTGAGGGATGTCGACATGCCCTTAGGCACCATGTCGACATGGTGACAGTTTAATTCAAAATTCAAATTTCAAAAGAAGTGTCTATTCGCCATAACTTTTCATGAATGGTCATGGCTGTTGTTCTTCTATAAATAGGGGTCAGTTTCAATGAATTTTATAATATTTTTCTCTGATTTAACTTCTCTTCTTCTTCTCCACTTTCTTATTTACAAATTACACCATTACTCTGCCGAAATCAATATCGAATCTAACTAGATAATTTCTGGTTTTGATTCTCTCCACTATCTCTACAAGATCCAAGTGCTAATCTGAGTTATAGACTTTTTGTAATCAATTGAGCGAGAGAAGGTGTGATTGTAGCCCTGGAAATCAATTGGGTGAACTTGTTGCCCCGGAAATCAAGTATCTCTACCCAGAAGATTGTGATTCTGGAGGGTGTACCTCGTAGCCTTGAAACCGAGGGTTGTAATTGTTGAATTGATTTTGAAAGGAAATCCGTACTTAGTTGTGCGGGACTGGGTGTAGGGTAACTCCGAACAAGTATAAAATCCGGTGTGTTCTTTCCTTTACTGCTTTTACTTTATATTTGCATCTGTGTTTGATTCTGTGTTCATATCTGTGTCTGATTAGTGTATACATTGTTAACAAAGTAAGATAAACTCAAAAAGATTAACAAATTTCTTAAAACACTATTCACCCCTCCCCCTCCCCCCGCATTTCTCACATTTGGTATCAGAGCCTTGTTTTCAAAAGTTTCATTATCTGAATTTTGAAAAATTTCAAAATGGCTACCAACACTAGTTCATTTGTAGAAGGTCAGTCTACTGCCAGACCACCACTTTTTAATGGCAGTAACTATGCATATTGGGCATGTAGGATGAAAATATATTTACAATCTGTAGGATTAGATACTTGGAATATCACACAAACTGAATATTCTGAACCCACAACTAATTTTGCACAGTGGACCACTGAGCAAAAGACTGTTGCACAAAATAATTCTAAAGCAATGAATATTCTGTTTTATTCACTTGAAAGAAATGTATTTAATTGAGTGTCAGTTTGTAAGTCTGCATATGAAATCTGGAAAACTTTGCAAGTAACTCATGAAGGAACAAGCAAAGTTAAACAGACCAAAATTTCCATGCTCACAAATCAGTTTCAGTTATTTAAAATGAATACTAATGAGTCTATTTCAGATATGTATAGTCGATTTCAAGATATTGTGCATTCTTTAATATCTTTGGGAAAGGAATTTTCGGAAGAAGATCAAGTCAGAAAATTTTTAAATTCTCTCACTCCAGAATGGGATCAAAAGACACTTGCAATTGAAGAGGCAAATGACATCAGTACTTTAAAGACAGAAGAATTGATTGGAAATCTAATGTCGTTTGAAGTTCAAATGATCGGGAGAAGAGAAAGCAAAGCATCTGAAAAGAAATCAATGGAATTCAATGCATTAATCGACGGATCAGACTCAAACAGTGATAATGATGAAGAGATAGCATTTATGACCAGGAATTTTCGGAAATTCCTGAAGTACGGAAAATTGGATAGTTCCAAGAGAAACAACTTTAAGAATTCCGGTAATCAGACTACAGTACCAAACTTTATCAAATGTTTTAATTGTGACGAACCAGGTCATATCAAAAGAGACTGTCCGCATCCAGATAAGCAAAACCCTCCTACAAACAATGATTCTGTAAAGAAATGGAAACGTGCATTCACTGCTACTCTAGATGACTCTGACTCATCCTCCAACGACGATGAACAGAAGAAAGATAATTCAAATCTGTGTTTCACAGCAATTCTCGATTTAGTCAATACCAAAGACACGGAATCTGAAAAAGGTACACATTTATAATACATTGGCTGAAATTGCATGCTTGAATTGATAGATTGATTGGTTGTTTTTGAATTGATTGATTTTGAATTGATATGTTGTTTGAATTTTAAAATTTATTTTCTATTTTTTACTATTATTTTATTATTATTTTTATTATTTTTGACACATTCTGAAATATATTATAAGTACAATAATATTTCAGAAATATAGACATTAATAATAATATTTATATATATGTATATTAGATAACTTAGGAAAAATCATGTCATGAAAATTCAAAGCCATATGTCGACATGGCCCCTACCATGATGTCATGCCTACCTGAATTTGAATTTCAAATTTTGAATTCAAATGTTTGAATTTCCCTCCACCTTTTCACTTCATTTATTTCTCTGAAAAGATACCTTTTAACCAGAGAATATGTCCTTTGAAAGTCTATTTATTCACTATCTTTTATCATATCTTTTCACATTCATTTTCAAATTCAAACTCTCTCTTCATATCTTCAAGCTCTCTACTCTCTACTCTAATGGCTTCTTCAAGCAACCCCTCAACCATGAGAATTTCCAGAAAAATCAAAGAGCAATTATTCAATGATCCGGAGGCAATTAAAGCATACATCAATTATGCTAATTATGCCAAAGTCCATTCCAGAAAATTTGCTATTTTTCAAGATTTTTCTTCTTATGAAATTGATTCTCTTTTTGCAAACAATGGTGTTTTAAGTCTTATTGACTCTTCTCAAAATGATTTTGTTTGCTATCCTAATCTTGTCAAAATCTTCTATGCTAATTTAAACCGTGGTTTTTATATTTGAAATGAGAATGAAATTTGGAGTAGTGTCAAAGGCACTCAAATTGTTTTGAATTGTGGTCTTTTGGGTACCATTCTCAATTGCAAAAGCACGGGAATGGATCTTTCTAGTTTCACTACACCAAACAGGCCATTTTGTCACACTTTTTTCGTTTCATTTTGTCACGGTTATTATTGTTGGGAATTTGTAACGGTTATTATTGTTACATTGTATTTATCACGGTTATTTCCGTGACAAAATTTGGGCTTTTCGTAAATAATTAGAAGACATTGGGCAGAGTTGTCATTTATGTTACAATCCTTGCTTCATACGTTTGTCACACTTGTGGCTTCTATCTTTCTTCCTTAAATCTAATTAGGTTAAAGCCGTCGTAGGAGTCGCCCGCCTATCGCCGTGTATATTTTGGTTTTTAATTAGCTTATATCTTTCATTGCGAGTCGCCCGCCGATCGTCAGGTAATAATTTTCGTTTTTAATTTGGTTTTGTATGTTTTAAGATTGTTTATTTAGGGTTTTGTATGTTTTAAGGGTTTTGTCTTGTTAAAGCTTTTGCATACATTTGGTTTCGTATGACGGACAGTGAGGAAGAAATACAACGATCAATATTGTATTTCAGTGGGTTTTGTCATTTGTTCCAAAGGTCTTTGAATCAAAGTAGTGAAGCTGAAACATCACGAATTGCAATGAGAAACTCAAGATAGTATTAGATGTCTGCTTAATACTTTCATCCTGTATTGCATTTGGTCATTTTGTCATTTGGTACATTAGTTTGGCTGTCTGCTTAATACTTTCATCCTGTATTGCATTTTGTCATTTTGTCATTTGGTACATTAGTTTGGCTGTCTGCTTAATACTTTCATCCTGTATTGCATCATTTCAAGTAATATCCAAATACAGTTTTAAACAGTTGCGTTTAATTTAAACTGTAATTCAAGATAGTATTAGATGTTACCTCAGGGTTTGTTGCTACTCTGTCATGGAGTTCTTTAATAATAGGATGCTTAGGATTAATTTCGAGGACTCTCTTGCCCCGCATATATGACTGTTTGCTAGCATCAGAGAGAGTCTGTGCTTGCATGATTTTCTCCATATTTGCACTCCATCCATACTTTGATGTTACCACAACACATGGAGTGTCACTCAGTCGGTTGCTTATCTTGACAGAGTCCACATTTTCAGAAGCTAGAGTATCTTTCCACCATTTGGTTAGTTCTTTAAAAGTCTCCTTGATCTCCTTAATTTTTGAATCCTTACCAAGGTTGAGACCTTCCTTTGATACGTTTTGGAATTTTTTATCTTCGTAATCCATTAGGTATTGCATCAGGTACTCATCAACTGGGTCGGTGAAAAAAATGACCTAATGAGAAAACAGTGTAACTATTAGAATGTTTCCCTAAGTCACATGTGTGTACAAGAGCACCTGATGTTTCTGGTAAACAGTCAAATTATCATCCATATACCAACATTGAGATTTCTTTTTTTAATGCAAAATGTACCTCATAGTTCTTCTTTTTAAGCTTCTCAAGGAATGGAGATTTCTCTAATTGTTTTTTGCTGGTTCCGGTTATGTAAAAAATGTCCTTTTGCCCAGATTTCATTCTCGATATGTATTGGTCGAGGGAGGTCAGTTTACCTTCAGATTTTTTACTGCAAAAAAAAAAGTATGCAAATAACAATTTTCCAATTCGGAGATTCATAAGGTCAAATATCAATGTACACTTACGTTTCAAATCTAAGAAGCTTAGCTAAACGATTTCTATTTTGTGCATCTTCAATAATTCCAAGCTTAATAGATTTTCCAAATTCATTCCAAAACTTGGCATATTTACCCTTCTTCTCATCTGTTTCACTTGCTTCTATATCTATTTTCCATTAGGATCAAAAAGCATCCTCAGAATCAGTTGGAATACTAACAAATGTGGGGGGAAAACAAACAAAGAAGCAACAAAAAGTACATACCTATCAATTCTTTGTTGTCCGACTCATCAGGATCCTCATCAGCAATTTTTCTAATCAAAGTAGTGACTTTTGGGGTATAAATTTAAAATGAAAGCACGATGGTTTAAGAACCAAAAATCATGGAGCTTCTAATATATATACAGTTTTAAATAAAGTATACAGAAATTTCAAGTCCGTTAAACTGACATTGTTGGGTTGTTGGTTCCGTGTAGGCTCCACAATACCATATCTTATACTCTTAGATCTCTTTTTTGCTTCTTTTTATATGTTGTTCATAGTATAATTAATGTAAACTTATCATATGGTATTTTATATGCACTAGGATTTAAGTTTTTACTAATTTTTGCTATCCATGTGTAGCGCGTTTGCATTGATTCTTTTGTTGTACCTTGAACTGATTCCAAGTTTTGAAAAGTCAAGTTATCACCTTGTTTATCAGTCTAGAAATAATTTTTACTTTGTTGTAGTCTTAGTTTTGAGACGTGCATTATTACAGCTATCTTTGTTATTTTCTTTTACTGCTATCCTATATTGCTGGGTTCAAGTTATTTCATTGTTTCATTTTTAATGTGTACATACCCTCTCCCGTGTATTTAATACACATGAGTACAGGCACAGATGCAATCTCACTCAATATAATACATGTAAAATTAGTTTAGCTAAGTAAAGCTTGTTTATCTGGGAATAGGAAATAAAAGTTTCAGATTCTAGACACATATTTCTCCTTATATCTCAGCTTTATTTTCTTATCGGCAATTGCATTACAACTATGATTAGCGCCAATCATAAGGAGTACATAATAGTTTGCAAGTTTTTCAGACAATTGATATTCATTTCATAGGTGGGTAAGATATATAAAATTTGAATAGCCTCTTTATTCAATATCTTATAAAATCTGCTTATATGCATTTTCGTAAGTTTGCAAAGTCTATCTAGATACAACTGTTTACGTGAATAGTAATTATGAAAATCATTATATTCTATTGAGATATAATTCTTTGGAATAGTAATTATGAATTCTTTGGAATATTCCTACCAGGAATAAAAGCATTTTGATTATGAGAATACATCCATAATACCTTTCATCCTATTGCAATGCCAGGATTTTATAAATGGCATTGCAACATGATATAGGTCTAAAATCACTTATATTAGTCACAGTACAGGATTTAGGCACTAAAGTAGTAAATGTGTGATTTATTCTATAAAATTACCTATTGTGAAGATAGAAGACAAAGCTTGATAAATCTGTTCTTTTATTTGTTCCCAATGAATTTTATAGAACTTTGCAGTAAAGCCATCTACCCTTGGGCTATTGTCATCATCTATCTGAAATACTGCACTTCTTGCCTCCCATGTTGCAATGGTTTAGTTAGCTTTCTTCTAATATTTTCAGTCACTAAACTTTTTTTTTACATATTACACTTTGACTTTGACTATTTAACTCGGTTGAATTATAAAGAGAGTTAAATTATTTTTTTGGTTCATCTGCAAGTTTGATCGGATCAGCTATTAACTGCCCATGCTCATCAATTGGATTACGTCTATGTGATTTAATTCTTTTAACTGTCATCGTGGCATGAAAAAATTTAGTAGGCAGATCCGGTTGAGTTAACCACTTCACCTTGCTTTCTGGTATCTTATACAAACCGTAAGTTGTTCATCGACATTGAGTATGCTGATAAGAAGAAAAAACAATGCAAGACGAATGCTGATAATAAAAGAAAGAACACCATAAATCATATATTGGGAAGAAAATCTTATAGTAGACTATATGAAGAATTGGTATGTAGTAAGTCTTTCACAACTAATCGCGATAATATTGTATAATTGTTTAATATATTTACATTTATTTATGTAGGAAACTGATAATCCCGAATGTAAAATTACACGAGCAAAGGCATGGAAAGTGGCACACACAAGTAAAAAAACCGGAGAGGTGCTTCCTTGCGCCGCTGAAAAATATGTAAGTCTTTTACAATTTTTCATTTACAATGTTTATTGTTAAGATTAATGTTAGCTATTGCTTAATAATACAATCAGCACACAACTCATCACTTTATAAGCTATTCTTTGAAATTCCAGTGGCAACTAGTATTGCTTTGGAAACTTCAGTATATTGACAGAAAGGACTTCAATAACATTTTCTTTCTTTTTTAGAATGTTGAGGAAGAAAAGAATCATATTGACTATTCTATTGTCTCTTCTATATGCATATTAAATTCGAGAAAGTCAGATAATCTCAAATTAAATAGCAAGAAAAGATACTGCACTCTTTATGTCAGACAAAAAAATTTCTGAACAGAAATCGTGACCTTGATATATGTATTTGTTTGCCTGGGTAGCATTACATCTGCATATTAGTCTCCATCCATCAAAATAAATTTTGGCATTGTTAATTAGCTACGAACAAGAAGGATACATATGTGCAAACTGTTCTGCTGCTGCATGCTGTCTTCTTCTTTATGTCTAATTTCAAGGTTGCTTTCCTCTTCCCTTTTAGCTTTTGTTGACAGTTTATGAAATTATACGTGTTATACGTTCAATGTATATCGTGAGATGGATATATATATCCTGGATGGACCAGCTAAATATTAGGATTACCTAAAGTAGATGGTTATTATGTTCTTTTAAGTATTAGCTATAAACCTAACCGTTCCAAATTGAATAGTAGAGCTATGTGGTTATGGAAAATAAATCAAATTGGGTAGAGGAGTACGTAATGTTGACTAAAGTATGGTTGTTTGTCAACCATGAAAATGAATGCTGAGATTGAAGATTGTGGGTCTGGTCACTTAAATGTTAATGCTTCTAAGTGAATTTGATGACAGCCAATTAATCATTGTCAGGAACGAATTTAATATTGATTGTTCCCAGAGTTGGTTTGTTTACGATTAATCAACCAAGATAATCAAAGTGAATTAGATTAGTGTGGCATCCCACTGCAGTAAATATGTTGCGTGTGTGTGAAAGTCTGGAAGTATTGATTTTTTTTTTTACATTCATCCTTCTATTATTGATATTGCATACTGCAAGTTATATTACAACTATTATGAACAATCGGCACCCCTGTAATTTATAGTCTGCTTATCACATGCAAGCAATTGTATACAATCAAATGTACATGTAATTTATGAATATGATTACAAATGACAATTGACATCTGCTAATTTCAGTTTCAGTTTCAATTATATATTTAACCTCTTTTATGTAATTTTACATCTTTACAAAATTATGAATTGTGTAGGCATTGATAGAAGCAGCCGAAGAAAGACAAAAATCGGAAGCTAGTGTTAATGGAGAAGATGGAATAAGAAGTTTAGAAGATTTTGAAAAAGATCCTGTTGCCGAAGCTTTTCGGGATGATAAAAAGCGAAGCTATTGCCGAGCTATTAGCTCTACGTCTAATGTAAAGCAAGTAAGACTCTCTCAAGCTTCAAAAGCCATTACCAATTACAAAGAGAATGCAAATCAACAATGGAAAACAGAAATGCGTGAAGAGATGAAAACAATGAGTTTAGCTATAAATGAAACCGTGTTTTAAAGTTTGTTATATATATTATGCTTGTATGCTATAATTTGTGGTGTTGGTATGAAGTATCCTTTGTGGTGTTTGAATGAAACATAAATGTTTGGTGTTGTTCTAATTATTGATCATATGTTTTCTTAATGTTAATACTATATATTTTTTGTATAGATTGTTTGTAGTTGTAATAAAATATTGGTGCTATATAGTTTGTTTGATACTGTTTTAGTTATCACGGTTATAAGTGTTAGAAAATAACCTTTCGTAATGGTTATAACTGTGATATAATTAGCATTTGTCACAGTTATAACTGTGAGAAATTACTATTTTTTCACAGTTATAACCGTGAATAAATACTATTCTGTCACGGTTATAAGTGTGAGAAATTACTATTTTGTCACGGTTATACCGTGAGCAAATACTAAACTATCACGGTTATAAGCGTGAGAAATTACTATTTTATCACGGTTATAACCGTGAGCAAAAGTGTGACTGAATTTTCCCACGGTACCTATTTTCACGATTATAACCGTGACAAAATAGTTTTGTCACGCTTATAACCGTGAGGAAATTGCCTTTCTGGTGTTGTGTTTTCAAATCAATGAACATGATCGTGAGACATTTCATCATATTTTTGAAGGAGATGAAAACTTTGAATTTAAAAACTGAAGCTTTCGTCCTAAAGCAAGAATTGTCAATCTTCTCTTACAACATACTTTGACCCCATGATCGGAAAGTTTTAACAATCCTACTTCAAAAGTGTGCAAAGCACTTTTTGCTATTTTCGGAAATTATGGTATCAATTGGGCGCAAGTTATTTTGGATGAACTTCGTCCTAAAAATTTTGAAATGGGAGAAAACACTTTATATCATGGAATTTACCTTACTCGGATTTTCAACTATTTTGGAGTAAATTTCAAAGGAGAAGAATTTATTTCAAGAAAAGTTTTTAATATCTCAAACATTTCTCTCATGAAAATCCCATATGTTTTTCAACCTTATGAGACTCTTGCCGAAAAGGAAGAGCGTTTGGCTCATGAAGAAATGGAAGAGGAAGAAGAAGAAGAAAGGGATGAAATGGAAATTGAAGAAGAAGAAGGTGAAACCTCTTTGGAAAGCATCGAATATCCTTCTAGTCCATCCAACAAAACCCTTCTCAAAAACCAAAAGATAATTGTGGAGAATCAACAGATTTTAAAACGATCCGTTAGTAAGAAGTTGGATAACATTTCTTCGAAGATGAACAAGTTCTTTTCAAAAGTCAGCAAGAAACTTGGACTATCTTCATCATCTTCATCTTCTAACTAGTTTTATCTTTTAGTATCTTATTGTATTTGTCTTAGGTTTTTTTTTTGAATGTTCATGTAGTTCATTATGCTTAATCTTTGTATTATCGTAATGAAATGAATTTCCTTTCTGTTATCTATCTTATCTTATCTCTAGAATAAATGTTAGTATATTATATAAATATATACATATACACAATTATTCACAAAATCAAAGTTGTCATAAATTTTCATTAACCCATGTCGACATCCCCTAGAAGACCATGTCGACATGTACTGGTCAGAAGTGATTATTGATTTTGAATTTGAAATTTGAATAACTACCAAATGTCTATTCATTTCAAATGAATTTCTACACCTATATATACCTTTTTCTTCCAGAAATCTTCACTGAAATTTATTTCTCATTATCTATATCCTTCATTTCTTTCTCTAATTCAATTATGGCCAATCCTATTCACAATCTATCTGAAAATCTTGAAGGAACACTAAATTCATTCAAGAATATTCTCTCTTTTATTCTACGAAACCAGCGTCACTTAGAATTGAGTCAAATACAGATGATCAAGGAACAAGAGAGACACTTCGATGCAATACGATGGATGATCTCCTCTCTACACAAGGATGATAATGAAGCACATCCTCCTGTCTCTCTCATCAATTCATCAATGACAATGAGAATTGGTATGCAATTAAAGCAGACCCTATATTTGGAGAAGATGGATGGGTAGATGTTCCTCGTAACGTTTAATTTTCTTTGTTTGATTTGTTTGAATTAATTTGTTTGATTTAATTTGGTTTGAATTGATACTTTATGTGGATTGATTTTATTTGGTTTGAAGTTTGGTGTGTGAAACATATATATATATATACACTGAAATGAATATAGACTTTAATTAAGTTATTATGCTCATAAGTATCATTATTTCTTAATCCATATATTATATATTCCGTTGTATAGTTTATCAATGCAGGTACTGAAGTTCAAGAATAAGGGGGAGTAAGTTTATTGGTGATGACAAAGGGGGAGAAATATAAAATAAGGTAGTTAGGCATAGATTAAGGGGGAGTTGTTAGTTTTAGGGGGAGTTATTAGGATAGAAGGAATATTTTATAAACAAAGGTTGTCATCATCAAAAAGGGGGAGATTGTTAGTCCATGAGATGATGGTTTTGATGACAACAACCTTAGAATAGATTATAAAATATAAATACTAACATTACAAGTTTAGATATATATATATATATATATGTATATGCAGGATCTAACCATGCAGGTATCAAGAATGAAGACTCTACAATATAGAGATTCAAGATATAGAGATAGAAGACTCATGAATATCAAGATTATCAAGAGTTCAAGATTACAAGGTTAAGTTTGTTTTATTAGGAATATTTGTTAAAACTCGTAGAAAAGCATTGGCATCTTAATATCCAATTTATTCATGGAATGGAATCCACTTCGATCCCGTTAAAGGGATGGAACCCTAAGTAGGATGGAACCTACGAAAATCTAGTGGGACATTGTTTTGTATCCACTAAGCTTAATTCAAATGATTTTTCAAAATTATCCTATTTTCGAAATGATTTCAAAACTTTCCTTTTAAAAAGATTCAAAACCCTCGATTCCGTTTTTAAAATAATTTTAGCCTCAAAACATCTTTATTTTCAGAGTCAAAATTTCTCCTGATTTTAAACTATCTTTTCAAATAATATATTTAACTTTTAAATTATAGTTAAATAATATATATATATATATATTGTTCTTTATATTTACTTATGAATTTCAACTATATTCAAGTATATTTATGTAACGACCCAAAATTTTCGATCCCGAAAATTTCAGATAGTCATGAAAAGAAGAAAGAGATAGAAGAAGAAACAGAAAATAAAACACAGAATCTCACATTCGCAGCGGATAAAATATAATATCAAATAATATTCATTATACAAAGAATACTGTATTTGTCAATTTACATTTATAATACATCAGAGTTACAACATATATTCACAGATACTGGACATATACAAAACAACATGTCTCAGATAACTACAATATATCACAGTGGAATACACTCCATACGTTCCTGCCATCCAGCTCGTCTCCTGAGCTCCAGAACGTCCTTACCTGAAAATCTGTAATACTCGGTCTGACCCGAGCATTACATCAAAGTAACACCCGGGTCAGGCTGGAAACCAGCATGAGTAAACCCATCTAACATGGAGTACAAAAGCATACAACTTATATAAACCTGGGGTAACTTATATCAATCTGACAACTTCACAAGTTGTTATAGACATCAACCATTTCACACGACAATTTCTAAGTGCCAAAACTTAGATTTAAATGGTCCGATTTACTTAAGTCATTTCACTTTAGCCTATTAGTTTCACATATCAAATTATAAGAATCGAAGTGGTTTCGGGTATTAAATAATACCCGACTCCGGTCTCTTCGAATTCAGTTCATCTTAACCCAAGTTATTCAAAGGAATACATCCTATCTTTAATACTGGATATCATTTACACATCATTTTATCATAGATAACCATATTATTACAGTCCACACGAACATATTATATCGCAACATTTCATATCAAAGATATCAATCAATTCAAGGCATTTAACATCATTCAAACACTCATAAACAAAATTGATCACTTTCAAAAATTATTTAATTTGTCTCTAATTAAATTAAATTTAAATCTTTAATCACTTGAATTATCTTTACTCAACATTAATTAATTACAACCCAATTATTTAACCACCTTTAATTATCTATCTTAACTAATCACCCTTGATTATCTTTAATTACATACAGCAATTATCCTTTAATTAATTACACCAAATAATTAATTCTTAATTACTTATCCTAAATAATTAACCTTTAATTATTTCCCATTTCGTAATTTCCTTTATATTAATTACATCCAGGGATTTATCCATCAATTACTTCACTAGGTAATTACAGTTATCAATCTCATAAGGTAATTATACTTAATCAGTTACCAAGCGACTATCTTTAATTAATTAACGGATTAATCAACTTAACTTAATCACATTCACCTCATAAATCATAATCGAGTAATTCATCCCTTAATTACTCTTTAACCAAATTAATTCTTTAATTACAGATTAATTATCCTTAATTACATGAAAAATTCCTTTAAATTTAGAATATTTAAACTTATTTAAAATGCTTAAATTTAAAATCTTCCTTTCAATCTTTTCTTCAAACTTCCATTTGACTTCAACCCCTTTTTCTTCTTACTTAACTACTAATGCCTTTAAACAAATTTGAGTTAAAAACAAACTTTATTTTATAAAAATCCAATTGTACAATCTAACTTGAATTTATGTACTTAAACTTTTATTTAGACTCAGTTTAAACTTGATTTAATTTAAAAACTAAAATTTTAAAAACTGTTAACTGGTATTGGTTTAAAACCCTGAACAAACTTCTACCCAAGCCTCCCTTATTTACTTCGAGTACACCACTACACCACTTCGGGTCAGATACTTAAATTACCCGGGCTAAACTCGAGCAACACACGAGAAGACTTCATCTTCCCCAAGCCCAATCCAACCCAGATACGAACGAAACACGTGCACGTGCACGCACAATCGCCAGAGCTCCGACCATCGATCCCGACTCCAGAACATCGCCAATGACTTCGAAAAGCTATACGATCGTCCAGATCCACAGGAACGTCACCCAAACAAAATCGAGCCTCTTGTATAAAAAAACTGGAACAAACATCGATCAGAAACTACCCATCCCCGTCGCCTTCGACCTTGGAATCACCCACCGTCCTTTCCGAAGCTACCTTAAGCTCTGATGAACCCATCACCATCCTCGCGATCAACCCCGATACCTCCTAGTCGTCGAGGTTACCTCGGAAACCAACATCACAAAAACAACAGTCAAAACCCTATTTTCCGACCTCAGACCACCAAGACCTCTGATAAATCACCACACCAATTTCCTCGAGTCCGTTAACATCCCGACCGTCTCTAGTCCAAATTTCACCGTTCAACTCGTCGCCGATCGAGGGTAATCGTCGAAATTCCCAAAATGAAACAATCCCAGATTTCGCTGCAAGTACAATTTTAAAAATCACGAAATCTATATTAAAATTCATGATTTATAATTACAAACCCGATTGTGGATTCCAAACATGAAGTCAAGATGTTTGATTTTGCTCTAAATTTCAAAGTTTTACTGTAACCTTTGCTTTAGAGATAAATGATCAATCATTTAAATTCGAAATCATTTTATAAGTGATATTACCTTATTTTAAACATTTACCCCTCAGAAATCAAAATTTAAATTGATTTCTAATGGAAGATAGGAAATTTGTTTGAAGTTTTGAGGCTTTGATTATAACAGAGACAAGATATAAACACAGTCATATACATCCTTATATATATGTATATATATACAGGAAGATTCAATCACACTTTCAAAAAGGATTATTCATACATACATACTTCATCATATCCATATAAATTTGTCACATGCACCAGATTCAAACTTAAAAGCATCCATGCTTATCATATGTTCACCTACTCTACACAGGTCCAACACATACATCAATTAGATAAGAACTCTTAGCTTTTAAAGTTTCTGTTTACTCACCTTGTAATGTTTGAACAGAGGAACTGGAATTGGTTTTTAAAAACTCTGATCTTTGAACAGGGAAATGTTTTGATTTATATACTTGAAACCAGAGATCACGATAATTAAATTTCCAACGTGTTTTAAGTTTGCCTGTAATTTCAATTTTCCAGAGCATGCTTTAATTTGATTTACTTAAGTATATTTTTAAAATTAAATAATGTTTTAAACAAACAACCTTGGTTTGAATTCTAAAGTCTAACAATGATCAGGGAAAGAAAAATCAAATTGTTGAACAGGTTTTTTGAATTCATGTAACTGACATGCACAAACAATTTATTCACATATACACATCTCTGTATACATGCAGACACATTTTCAATCTTACCTAAGCATGGTTTCAGACAACAATCGCATTCCAGAGTCTCAAAAAGTTTACTCACGGTTCTACAAAAGCAGAGAAAGCTTGAAACTTGTATTTGTTTCCAGACATGCATATATCCTTCTTAAGTATGTATATTCATGCAACAAAATTTTCATCCACATAACACTTTACTATCACAAAATCAACATTGATCACGGGCAAACCAAGATAGATGTACAGAATAAAGAGTTTACTCACCTTATAAATTGAATGGAGATGGTTTTTGGAACACTGCTACTTGCTTTGATCTGGTTTTGATCTGGATTGTTGGTAATTGTTTTCGGTTGTAGCTTATTTTTTTATATATATAATACACAGTTTGTTAATAAACGAGATAAGAAGATGGTGTATATAAGAAGATAATGTACAGGCTGAGTATGATACAGGTACAAGAGATTTTTAGTTGTACTTGAAATATTTTGTTTATTTATTTGACCAGAGATTTTTTTTTCTTCTGAAAAGTAAAGATTTGAAATGTTTTCAGTTGACAAAATGTTGGCTTGAGAAGGTGGCATTAAATGCCTTGTTTCTTAATTAGTTTACATATTATAATTATGTTTTCTGTGTATATAGACATTTATACAAAGATATATACTTTTGCAGGTTGGCTTGGCTTATGAATGAAGATATTGGGTAAAGATGTTTGTTTTGTTATTAACTTCCAGTTTGAATAGTTCACACATATATGGTTGTGTTATTTTATTTTATTTTATGCTTTCAAATTTACAGTTTAAGTTGTATGCTTTCTTATTCATTTTAATTCCATTTGTATGTTACTATCAATGTTTAAATTAGATCCATAAGTTTGCCTTACTTCTATTTATATTTATATTGATAGAATTTGGTTTCATTTCAACATTATGATCTATATAAAATATTTACCAAATGTAAACAAAGTAAATTATTTTAATTCAATTATATAAGATAAGTTTATTGTAAATATTATTGAGATATTTTATTCTAAATTTTCAAAAATCAAATTTCCTTTTTTAAAAAAAATACAAATCCATACAAATAAATGGCAATTATTCCAAAAGTCATATTCATTTTAAAATGATAAGTTCACTCTTTATTTAAAATAGATTAAATATTTATTAAAATAATAGAGCCAAAATCCAGGATCGTCACATTCCTCCCCCCTTTGAAACTTTTCGTCCTCGAAAAGGAACGAAGCCAGAATTTATGAAAATATTTACTAGATAAATATTCTTTAATCATTTTTAAAACATTTTTTTTATATCTATATAATATTATTCCAAAATAGTTTTTATAAAAATACTTTTATAACTCGATGTTTCAACAAGTCCATCCTTGTTCTTATAGAAATTCGGTCATACGTTGATCAGGCGTAGGATTGAAAATCTATAAGTACTTGGTAAACTCGTTTCCAACACCTAGTGAAAATACTTTGGAAAATAATTTTATTGAAAATATAGAAAACAGTTTCGAAAATAGAGGAAATATCTTTGGTAAAAATGCTTTGGAAACCATCACTCCCATCCATGGTCGCAGTTAACCCGATGGTTACGTTGCCGTCCCGGCAAAATCCACAGATAACTGTAGGTCTCCGCGCTCCTCGATTACGCCATGGAACCCGCTACAGATCGCAGTTATACCCGGGCTTTACGTTGCTATCACAACACAAACCCATATAACTGTAGGCATCAGTGCCACCGAATTTCGCTGCCAAAAGAATGAAACTCCTCCACTTGACCATAGACCGCAGTCTACCGATGTTGCGTTGCCATCCCGGCAAAATCAAGTGTAGACTGTTGGCGCTCATCCTCCACACGATTTTCGCTATGGTCCCCACAATAGATCGCGGCGACTTCGAGCTACACTATCGTCACAGCATAACCCAAATGCCCCTGTAGGCAAAAGTGCCATCGACTTTCGCTACCAAATAATCCTTAGGAACTAGTTTGTCCGGACTCCTCACAGGATCAACTTTAGAACCTCCCTCTTAGAGGCTCAAGGCAGTGCCACCCTATGGCACTCCTGAGAAGTTCATTCCAAGGAAGCGCCTTTTTCCCCAGAGCTAATCTCAAAACACTTTATACTATACACATATAGTATTTTCCAAATCATACACCAAGTATGAATCTCATATAAAGCCCCTTTTTAAAATTGATTCCCAAAATCGATAATTCACAAACTAGGCTTTCCAAATTCCAAATTTGATTTTCCTCAAAAATCAAAAGCCTTTCTAAATGCCATAGGTTCTCAAAACCTTTCCTCAAAATCATTTTCTCAAATCCTTTATATATATATATAAAAGTTTTGAAAAATCTTAGAATCAATTTGTACTTGTATAAATTCACTTTTATACTTCAAATACTTTTAATAATCATTTTCTTCTGGCAATAGATTCAACAAGGGGAGTTTTCCATATATAACAAAGATATATAACTTTGTTTAGCTCAAATCAATATTCACATTTTGATTACTCTTTTGTAAAGTCATTCTCCATATTGCTTGCTTCCATAAAGTAAATTTTAATTATAGAAATATTCAATTCCCACTTTCTTCATCATATATTTCACAAAATATACTTTCAATTTCAAAAATCATTTACAGTTCTTATCCACAAATTTCAATATCACTTTTATTCAAACCCGTACGATGTCCACATATCATTCGTACGCAATATCAATCTGATCGCTCACTCGATTACACAATTTCACTTCTGAACTAGTATTGTCCACCCGACTTCCTAGTGCGGACTCAGATTTGGTTTCTTGATCAGAAACCGTCATTCTCCTTGCATAGTCACAACTAGGATAGAGAATATCCAGAACCAATCAACAATCCATATCCAGGTTCGCCGTCGAAAATCGAGTGAAAATCCCAATCGGATCGATAATATTATCTCGAAATTCTGTGCTCGAATCTGGATCAAATTACTATGCGAATAGAATAATATACGTACATCCTACGTATTTATCTTCATTGATTATCAGTTAAATCAATTTCCTTTCTATTCACATTCACCTTAATTTTCATTCACTTATTCACAATTGCCTTAATTCCCATTTGGATTTATCACTTCAATTCTTATCTCGGTTGGGTATTTAATCAATAACAGTTTGAACTCCGACCAGTTTATATTTAGAAAATAGCTTGAAAAATTTTAAAAATAGATAAGTAGTTGAAAAATAATTATTAGTTTGTAAAATAGCTGTATAAAGTTAAGTAATTGTAAAATAGTTGTAAAACAGTAATCAGTTATAAAATAGTAGAAAAATAGTAATTAGTTTATAAAACAATTGTACAATAGTTAAATAGTTCCAAAAGTAATTGTAAAATAAGTTTAAGATAGTTTAGGTTTAAAAAGAAAAGTTGTGTAGTAAATAGTTTGGAAAAAAAAATTTATATTAAAACAATTTATTTTGAAACTAGTCCAGAGTCAAACTGTACAACTTCCCAATCTCCATTTCCAATCAAGTTCCCATTAAATTGATCCAGTCCCAATTCCAGTTGAATTATCCACAATTCAAATCAAATTCCATTTGACTTTAAACATATTCACTTTAATTACAATTTCAAATTATTCAAATTAATTTAGACTAATTTCAAATTGAATCCACTTCAATCTCCAATCATTACAATTTCTATATGAATTAATCCCAATTCCAGTTTGAATTTGAACTCATTCAATCTTCAATTTTATTTCAAATTAACCCAATTTAAATTTCCCATTTGAAATTTAAACCTATACACCTTAAATCACAATTCCCATTAATTCAAATCAAATTCGGTTTGAACTAATTCAATTTAAATCAAAATTTTAAACCATCTCGAATTATATAAATTCGAGTTAAATTTTCAAATGTTGATTTAACCCCTTAAATCAAATTAACCTTTATTTTTAAATTAATAATCCAAATCTTTAAACAATTTAATTCTGAGTCCAATTCTCAAAATTCCATTTTAAATTATCTTTACTTAACATATTTCAAGTTCAAATAAGAATTCAAAACAATTTTAATTTACAAATTCAATTATTCAAATAGTTCCGTGTAATTCCATATCCGTAATTTCAAATTAAAGTTTAATTTCCCTTTTATCACAATAATGGATATATTATCACACTTCATTTCTCATTCATTTGGACAAATCCAATTCACAATTTAAAGATTATTAATAACAACAGGATGACATCATCCAATTTAATCCATCCATTTCCAATTCCCAAATCTCAAACCCATTTTGCGATCACACAAACTCCCAATTCAAATTAACCATTTAACCTTCTAGTTAAATCCCAATTTTATTTTGAAATTTCCAATTCAGGTTTCTTGTTAACTTATTTAACTTTCCCAAAGTTAAATTCAATTTACTTAATCCATCCAACCTTACCCAATTTGAATTCCTGCTTCAAATTTTTAAACTTCACATTAATAACCTTATAAGTTCAAAAACTTATCACCTTGGGTTTCACATCCCATTCCCAATTTAAAACTCAACATTTAGAGTTTATTTCAAATCATCTTTGATATTATGTATATCCTCATTTATACATATTTATTTCCTTTACACACCAAGTTATACCTTAAAATTTAAACCACCTTGGGTTTTTAATTCAAACAAATTCCTTTAAATTTTCAAACAACTCCTGTTTGAATTAAGCCCTTTCATTCAAATATTATTTATTATTTCTTTATCATTTTGAAACAATTTTCAAATTCTGGGCTCAAATTTAAAACTTCCCAATTTATATCATCTTCAGTTCCAATTTATAAGTCATATTTGCCTAAATGTTTTACTTCCCTAAAACATTTCATCTTGCCTACTCATTAACAACATTTCATTATTAAACACAACAACCATTTATGATAATAACCAAGATTATCATATCTGGAAACCAATTTATTATTATCTTTATTCTGAAAACATTTCTACAAACTCAGGATTTTAATTTAAGTTTGGATCCATTTCAAATTTATCTTCATTCAATTTCAATTTGGTTGTATTATTATTACCACTTAATTCTCATTATTTTATTTAATTCCAATAATTTTTAACAACCAATAACTTTAACATTTATTAGTAAGAAATATTGCTTTATATATATATCAAAATATATCCTTACTTAAAATCATTTAAAATCTTTATATAAGAAAATAACAAGTACGCTCTCTCATATATATATATACTCAACTCATTCTAGGGTACTATTGACCCTATCTTTAGATGAGTACACCCACCAGAGCCAAGGTTCTCGCTTAACCTTACAGCTCTGATACCAACTGTAACGACCCGAAATTTTCGATCCCGAAAATTCCAGATAGTCATGAAAAGAAGAAAGAGATAGAAGAAGAAACAGAAAATAAAACACAGAATCTCACATTCGCAGCGGATAAAATATAATATCAAATAATATTCTTTATACAAAGAATACTATATCTGTCAATTTACATTTATAATACATCAGAGTTACAACGTATATTCACAGATACTGGACATATACAAAACAACATGTCTCAGATAACTACAATATATCACAGTGGAATACACTCCATACGTTCCTGCCATCCAGCTCGTCTCCTGAGCTCCAGAACGTCCTTACCTGAAAATCTGTAATACTCGGTCTGACCCGAGCATTACATCAAAGTAACACCCGGGTCAGGCTGGAAACCAGCGTGAGTAAACCCATCTAACATGGAGTACAAAAGCATACAACTTATATAAACCCGGGGTAACTTATATCAATCTGACAACTTCACAAGTTGTTATAGACATCAACCATTTCACACGACAATTTCTAAGTGCCAAAACTTAGATTTAAATGGTCCAATTTACTTAAGTCATTTCACTTCAGCCTATTAGTTTCACATATCAAATTATAAGAATCGAAGTGGTTTCGGGTATTAACTAATACCCGACTCCGGTCTCTTCGAATTCAGTTCATTTTAACCCAAGTTATTCAAAGGAATACATCCTATCTTTAATACTGGATATCATTTACACATCATTTTATCATAGATAACCATATTATTACAGTCCACACGAACATATTATATCGCAACATTTCATATCATAGATATCAATCAATTCAAGGCATTTAACATCATTCAAACACTCATAAACAAAATTGATCGCTTTCAAAAATTATTTAATTTGTCTCTAATTAAATTAAATTTAAATCTTTAATCACTTGAATTATCTTTACTCAACATTAATTAATTACAACCCAATTATTTAACCACCTTTAATTATCTATCTTAATTAATCACCCTTGATTATCTTTAATTACATACAGCAATTATCCTTTAATTAATTACACTAAATAATTAATTCTTAATTACTTATCCTAAATAATTAACCTTTAATTATTTCCCATTTCGTAATTTCCTTTATATTAATTACATCCAGGGATTTATCCATCAATTACTTCACTAGGTAATTACACTTATCAATCTCATAAGGTAATTATACTTAATCAGTTACCAAGCGACTATCTTTAATTAATTAACGGATTAATCAACTTAACTTAATCACATTCACCTCATAAATCATAATCGAGTAATCCATCCCTTAATTACTCTTTAACCAAATTAATTCTTTAATTACAGATTAATTATCCTTAATTACATGAAAAATTCCTTTAAATTTAGAATATTTAAACTTATTTAAAATGCTTAAATTTAAAATCTTCCTTTCAATCTTTTCTTCAAACTTCCATTTGACTTCAACCCCTTTTTCTTCTTACTTAACTACTAATGCCTTTAAACAAATTTGAGTTAAAAACAAACTTTATTTTATAAAAATCCAATTGTACAATCTAACTTGAATTTATGTACTTAAACTTTTATTTAGACTCAGTTTAAACTTGATTTGATTTAAAAACTAAAATTTTAAAAACTGTTAACTGGTATTGGTTTAAAACCCTGAACAAACTTCTACCCGAGCCTCCCTTATTTACTTCGAGTACACCACTACACCACTTCGGGTCAGATACTTAAATTACCCGGGCTAAACTCGAGCAACACACGAGAAGACTTCATCTTCCCCAAGCCCAATCCAACCCAGATACGAACGAAACACGTGCACGTGCACGCACCATCGCCAGAGCTCCGACCATCGATCCCGACTCCAGAACATCGCCAATGACTTCGAGAAGCTATACGATCGTCCAGATCCACAGGAACGTCACCCAAACAAAATCGAGCCTCTTGTATAAAAAAACTGGAACAAACATCGATCAGAAACTACCCATCCCCGTCGCCTTCGACCTTGGAATCA
Source organism: Allium fistulosum (assembly GCA_030737815.1). Classification (NCBI taxonomy): domain Eukaryota; kingdom Viridiplantae; phylum Streptophyta; class Magnoliopsida; order Asparagales; family Amaryllidaceae; genus Allium; species Allium fistulosum. The sequence continues at coordinate 870,858,153 of CM060903.1, read as the reverse complement.
CCCACCGTCCTTTCTGAAGCTACCTTAAGCTCTGATGAACCCATCACCATCCTCGCGATCAACCCCGATACCTCCTAGTCGTCGAGGTTACCTCGGAAACCAACATCACAAAAACAACAGTCAAAACCCTATTTGCCGACCTCAGACCACCAAGACCTCTGATAAATCACCACACCAATTTCCTCGAGTCCGTTAACATCCCGACCGTCTCCAGTCCAAATTTCACCGTTCAACTCGTCGCCGATCGAGGGTAATCGTCGAAATTCCCAAAATGAAACAATCCCAGATTTCGCCGCAAGTACAATTTTAAAAATCACGAAATCTATATTAAAATTCATGATTTATAATTACAAACCCGATTGTGGATTCCAAACATGAAATCAAGATGTTTGATTTTGCTCTAAATTTCAAAGTTTTACTGTAACCTTTGCTTTAGAGATAAATGATCAATCATTTAAATTCGAAATCATTTTATAAGTGATGTTACCTTATTTTAAACATTTACCCCTCAGAAATCAAAATTTAAATTGATTTCTAATGGAAGATAGGAAATTTGTTTGAAGTTTTGAGGCTCTGATTATAACAGAGACAAGATATAAACACAGTCATATACATCCTTATATATATGTATATATATACAGGCAGATTCAATCAAACTTTCAGAAAGGATTATTCATAAATACATACTTCATCATATCCATATAAATTTGTCACATGCACCAGATTCAAACTTAAAAGCATCCATGCTTATCATATGTTCACCTACTCTACACAGGTCCAACACATACATCAATTAGATAAGAACTCTTAGCTTTTAAAGTTTCTGTTTACTCACCTTGTAATGTTTGAACAGAGGCACTGGAATTGGTTTTTAAAAACTCTGATCTTTGAACAGGGAAATGTTTTGATTTATATACTTGAAACCAGAGATCACAATAATTAAATTTCCAACGTGTTTTAAGTTTGCCTGTAATTTCAATTTTCCAGAGCATGCTTTAATTTGATTTACTTAAGTCTATTTTTAGAACTTAAATCATGTTTTAAACAAACAACCTTGGTTTGAATTCTAAAGTCTAACAATGATCAGGGAAAGAAAAATCAAATTGTTGAACAGGTTTTTTGAATTCCTGTAACTGACATGCACAAACAATTTATTCACATATACACATCTCTGTATACATGCAGACACATTTTCAATCTTACCTAAGCATGGTTTCAGACAACAATCACATTCCAGAGTCTCAAAAAGTTTACTCACGGTTCTACAAAAGCAGAGAAAGCTTGAAACTTGTATTTGTTTCCGGACATGCATATATCCTTCTTAAGTATGTATATTCATGCAGCAAAATTTTCATCCACATAACACTTTACTATCACAAAATCAACATTGATCACGGGCAAACCAAGATAGATGTACAGAATCAAGAGTTTACTCACCTTATAAATTGAATAGAGATGGTTTTTGGAACACTGCTACTTGCTTTGATCTGGTTTTGATCTGGATTGTTGGTAATTGTTTCCGGTTGTAGCTTATTTATTTTTTTTATATATAATACACAGTTTGTTAATAAACGAGATAAGAAGATGGTGTATATAAGAAGATAATGTACAGGCTGAGTATGATACAGGTACAAGAGATTTTTAGTTGTACTTGAAATATTTTGTTTATTTATTTGACCAGAGATTTTTTCTTCTTCTGAAAAGTAAAGATTTGAAATGTTTTCAGTTGACAAAATGTTGGCTTGAGAAGGTGGCATTAAATGCCTTGTTTCTTAATTAGTTTACATATTATAATTATGTTTTCTGTGTATATAGACATTTATACAAAGATATATACTTTTGCAGGTTGGCTTGGCTTATGAATGAAGATATTGGGTAAAGATGTTTGTTTTGTTATTAACTTCCAGTTTGAATAGTTCACACATATATGGTTGTGTTATTTTATTTTATTTTATGCTTTCAAATTTACAGTTTAAGTTGTATGCTTTCTTATTCATTTTAATTCCATTTGTATGTTACTATCAATGTTTAAATTAGATCCATAAGTTTGCCTTACTTATATTTATATTTATATTGATAGAATTTGGTTTCATTTCAACATTATGATCTATATAAAATATTTACCAAATGTAAACAAAGTAAATTATTTTAATTCAATTATATAAGATAAGTTTATTGTAAATATTATTGAGATATTTTATTCTAAATTTTCAAAAATCAAATTTCCTTTTTAAAAAAAATACAAATCCATACAAATAAATGGCAATTATTCCAAAAGTCATATTCATTTTAAAATGATAAGTTCACTCTTTATTTAAAATAGATTAAATATTTATTAAAATAATAGAGCCAAAATCCAGGATCGTCACAATTTATAAAGTTTTAATATAAGATAAATATTATTTTTATAGAAATTCAAAACATCAAATTTGGCTGAGGAATGTCGACATGCCCATAGGCACCATGTCGACATGGTGACTGTTTAATTCAAAATTCAAATTTCAAAAGAAGTGTGTATTCGCCATAACTTTTCATGAATGGTCATGGTTGTTGTTCTTCTATAAATAGGGGTCAGTTTCAATGAATTTTATAATATTTTTCTCTGATTTAACTTCTCTTCTTCTTCTCCACTTTCTTATTTACAAATTACACCATTACTCTGCCGAAATCAATATCGAATCTAATTAGATAATTTCTAGTTTTGATTCTCTCCACTATCTCTACAAGATCCAAGTGCTAATCTGAGTTATAGACTTTTTGTAATCAATTGAGCGAGAGAAGGTGTGATTGTAGCCCTGGAAATCAATTGGGTGAACTTGTTGCCCCGGAAATCAAGTATCTCTACCAAGAGGATTGTGATTCTGGAGGGTGTACCTCATAGCCTTGAAACCGAGGGTTGTAATTGTTGAATTGATTTTGAAAGGAAATCCGTACTTAGTTGTGCGGGACTGGATGTAGGGTAACTCCGAACTAGTATAAAATCCGGTGTGTTCTTTCCTTTACTGCTTTTACTTTATATTTGCATCTGTGTTTGATTCTGTGTTCATATCTGTGTCTGATTAGTGTATACATTGTTAACAAAGTAAGATAAACTCAAAAAGATTAACAAATTTCTTAAAATACTATTCACCCCCCTCTAGTGTTAATTCTAGCCTTAAGATCCTTAATCTGCATTTCTCACATTGAAGTCTTTACTGTCGCCGTCTACCTTTTGAAACAGAGCTTTCGAAGGGGGTTGTTTTGTTTTTTAAAAATCCTGTCGCTTCTCCAATGCTTTTAGAAGGGGTGGTTTCGACACCATCACTTCGCTACTCAGTTATAGCTTTCAAAAGAGTAAGCTTTCGACTTTGTTACTTGTGACCCTTAGTGATTTTAAAAAAAAGAATAACCCAAAGGTTTCGACTAGATAGTGTTAATGATTTCGAAAGGTGTTTTCCACATGTTTTAAATTGAACCCAAATGCTTTCGAAGGGTTGAGGTTTTTAATACTTTCGAAAGGTTTTAAAGAAGGTTTCGAAGGGGTAGTTCCCCAATGGTTTCGAAAGGTCTAAAGGAAAGGTCTTCCCATGGTTTTGAATAAGTTTAAAGGAAAGGTTTTTCCTAAGGTTTCAAAAGTCAACGTTTATTAGTTTTAAAGAGGGATGTCTAAGGTTTATAGCTTTCAAAGGAAATGGAATTTCAATTGTTTCAAAAGGTTTATATAGATGGTTCAAAAAAAGGATTTGGCCTTTTGACCTAGATAAAAGAAAGGGTTTTGCATGGTTTCTACTGGGGTACTTTCAATAGGATCGAAAGGGGTACTTTCAAATGTTTTAAGGTTTTCATCTATAATGATTTGAGTAAAGTATATATAGCATGGCAAGGTGATTTTGTGTAAAACATAGGGTATAAATGTTTTCCTTGTTTAAGTTGTTTTAAAAGGTTTTAAATCAATTTCAAATGAAAAGGTTTTCAAGGAAAATTATGGGAAGTTATCCCTATGTAAAATGACTTGGATGTTAGAATACCAGATGTGACTGGTATAGGTTCGCGCCCTATATATTTGTTATTGGCCCTAGCTAATTTAGTCGAAAATTCCAGTGTGTAGGACTTTGTCACATGTAAGACTAAAATTATGATTACACACAGAAGGGAATATATATTTGTACACAGATAGGTTATTGGTGAGCCTACAAAACCATTAGGATTAGGTGACCCTGGAAGATGTTAAGTTAGGGACAGACCATCCAGAAGAGAAGTATTTAACAGATAGTTAAGGACAGACCGTCCATAAGAGGTGTGTCTAACAGGTGTTAGATTATTTTGTTATTTTGTCTAGTAGGCCCGAGTCATCCAAAGGTTAATAGTTAGCCAAACAAAACTAAAGTGTTTGAACAGATAGTTCTTTTATTACCTGATATGTATGTTTACATAATGATATTTTATAGGATTTAACCAGTTTTGGTTGTAGGAAAATATTTGCAAAAGATATTTTTTAAAAGAATGTTAGTAAGGGGAAACTCGTACTGCTAAGCGGCGTGGTCTCACTTAACATTAATAACCGGGATGTATAGTATTATTCACACCAAATGTCTGACTCAAATTTATGTTTTCCCCTTAAACTCTTGGTTGCTCAAAATTGATTTGAGTAGGCTGAGGGTTGAGGTTCTTTCAGGTTTTTAGTAAGATGATGAATAAGGCTACCGGAGGCAAGCAGGAGGCTAACAGATAGCTATTTAGGAGTTGCAGTTCTTTGTTTTGTGTTTATTTCCACTGTGTATGTATTAAGTCATTTATGACTATATGACTCTGATCATCCAAGAGGGCATTTTCATATGTCGCTCTTGGCATATTTTGTATTAAGTATATTTTGTCATTGCCTAGGAAACGTTTTGGGATTATGTAATATGAATATGGAACATATGTTTTGAAATGTAATGGAAAATTCTATTTTTAAATATGTGATTTGTTTTATATTAAAGTGCTTCTGATATTATAGATACCATTATCATAGCCGTATTTTGTCGTCGGAAGTTAATACTATAGATGTCTGCAGCATCTGTAGCGCTTAGCTTTGGGCCTCTAGATAGGGATATTACAACTTGGTATCAAAGCATAGATTTATGAAATATTTTAACTAAAAATGATCTTTGAAAACATAATCCTTAGGAACTAGAGTTAGGATCGGGGTATGGGATAACGCTATAGTAACCTACTTGTATTTGCTATATATAAGTGTACGCTTTATCTCTAGACTCCTATCTTTGTTAGGCTATTCTTCTGTATCTCATGAGGCTTGAATACAGATATGGACGGAAGAAGAGGAAGAGTTAATCTAGGAGGAGACAGCACCACCATAAATGGAAATGCCCGACCGAATGTTAGAAAAACTCAAGGTCAGGCTCAGGCTGAAAATGTTGGTGCTGGGGTTCCCCAAGTGGATATGGGAGCCATGTATCTGTTTTTTTGTAAACATGATGCAAGCTGGGATCGCTGCTGGGGTCATTGAAGGAAATGCTATGAGAGGAGTTCAAGAAGCTCCAGTAGTCAACCATTAAGCTAATTTGAGCAGAGACTATGCTAGGCTTGGAGGAAAGTCGTTTAGTGGGACTGAGAATGCAATCGAGGTGGAAAATTAGCTGTTACACGATGAGAGGATTTCTACTGACCTAGGGCTCAATGACGAGCAGAAAAGGAGACTTGCTTTAAGACAGCTTCAGGGAGCTGCTTTGTTTTGGTAGAATACTGTAACTGCTGGTGTGGATGAAGAGACTATGATGTAGGCAAAGTTTAAGAGGAGGTTCCAGGAAAGGTTCATGTCAGTAATGGCGTAACCTGTGTTGGTTAGGAAGTTTGCTGAGCTTGAGCAATGGGAGATGTCAGTTCTAGAGTATGCTGGTAGATTCAGAGAGTTAGCCCGATATGGGTATGCTACTGTTGACACAGTGTTGAAAAGGAATGAAAAGTTCATTAGAGGTTTGAAGCCGAAGTTGGCTAGGGCTACTTTACCACACATCAGAGATCCATGTGATGTGTTAGTGAAAATGGCGTTAAGACATGAGGAGATGTTAGCTTGTTTAGAGAAGAAGAAGGAGAAGGAAAAGTTTTTCCATAAGAAGAATGCGCACAAGGGAGGAGCAGCGAAGAAGGGAAAGTTTGAAGTAGTCTGTTACAAATGCGAAAAGAAAGGACACTATGCCCATGAATGTCGTACTAGAAAAGGAAAAGGAAAGGAGGTGATTGGAAAGAAGAACATCAGGTGCTTTAATTGTGATCAGTTCTGCCACTACAAGAATCAATGCAAGGAGCCTGCAAAGGAAGGAAAGGGCCAAGTGTATGCATTGGAGCCCGCTGCTTCAAGGCCAGTAGTGCAGGAGAAGGGAAAGGCTGTGTTAGGAGGTACGCTTCAAATTCACGGTATGTCTGTTAGTGTTTTGTTTGGTACTGGTGCATCTCATTCTTTCATATCTCGATGCTTGGTAGACAAAATTAACCTAAAATCCACATATTTTGTTACTTCCTTAAGAGTTGCAATTCCGATGGGAGGGTATGCGATGCTTGGGATGAAGTGTGACCACTTAGAGTTTGACTTGCTAGGTTACACCTTTGTTTGCAGTTTGAATGTATTTGACTTTGTAGGGTTCGAAATTATATTGGGCATGGATTGGTTAAGTAAATATGATGCTATGATATTTTGCCAGGATAGAAAAATATCACTTAGACACCCGAATTGTGGTGATCGGATAGTTTATACCGTAGAAAACCCTAGTTGTGAGATGAATGCTTTGTTGGGTGTTATGGAGTTAGAAGATTAGTTGAATCGTACCTTCGTGGTTAGAGAATTCACAGATGTGTTTGAACCTGTAGTCGGATTACCATCAAAATGAGCCATAGAGTTTCGGATAGATTTGGTGCCAGGGGCAGAACCGGTAAGTAGGCCGCCAAGCAGGATGACACCTACAGAGATGAAGGAGTACTTAAAGGATCAGTTGGTAGACTTGGAAGGTAAGAGTTTTATTAGACAAAGTAGTTCGCCTTAGGGGGTAGCCACTGTATTTGCTAAGAAGCCAGACGGATCGTTAAGGCTCTGTATCGATTATCGTAAGCTGAATAAGAAGACGAAAAAGAATCAATATTCACTGCCGAGGATTGACGATTTGTTTGACCAGTTGAGTGGGGCAAAGATATTCTCTCAGTTGGATCCGGCGATAAGATTTCATCATCTCAAAGTGGCAGAAGATAGTATACCTTTGACGGTGTTTAGAACAAGGTATGGGTCATATGAATGGTTAGTTATGCCGTTCAGACTCACTAATGCGTCGGCTTTCTTTGTGGATTTGATGAATCGGATTTTCCAAGAACACTTAGATAGGTTCGTATTCATCTTCATAGATGATATTTTGATATACTCTAAGGGTGAGAAGGAGCATGAAGTTCATCTTAGAGTTGTTCGATCCAGAAAAGATCGAAGCCGTTAATAATTGGAAGAGACCAGAAATGGTAATGGAGAAAAGAAGTTTCCTTGGGTTGGCTGGATATTATCAGAGGTTTATAAAGGATTTCTTATGGATAGCAGCTCCAATGACTAAGCTAACGTGAAAGGATGTGAAGTTTGTGTGGAGTGATGAATGTGAGGAAGCATTCTAGAGCTTGAAACACTTATTGACCCATGCATCGGTGTTGGTGGTTCCAAAGGGGAATCAAGATTTAGTTGTTTATACTGATGCGTGTGGAACAGGATTGGGAGCTATGCTAATGCAGAGGGGTAAAGTGAATGCCTATGCATCTTGATAGCTTAGGCCGCATGAGATTAGGTATCTGACGCATGATTTGGAGTTAGCTGTCATAATATTTGCCTTAAAGGTGTGGAGGCATTATCTTATGGGAGAGAGGTTCGAGCTATATACAGATAATAAGTCGTTGAAATATTTATTCTCTCAGAAGGAGCTGAACATGAGACAGCAAAGATGGTTGGAGCTTATTGCTGCTTATGATTTTGGAAGAGAGTACACACTAGGGAAAGGAAATAAGGTGGCAGATGCACTTAGCAGGAAATATCAGAATGCAGTTTTAGCTATGATTGCTGAGTGAAAGGATTTAGAAGCATTGTTAGCTTGCAGAGTGCAGTGGAGATCCGAGGTTAGGTCAAGTGAGGGATCTGCTTTGTTGTCTTGTTTGGAAGTCCAACCGGTACTGATTGAGAAGATTGCTTCTAAACAGGGCGAGGATCCGGTGTTAGCTGAAAGGATCAGGAAGTTAAGGGACGGAACGGAGAGCGATGACTTGAAGGATTTTAGTCTTGACTAAAGTGGATGGTTAAGAAAGAAGGGCAGATTATGTGTTCCAAATGTGGGAGACATAAGGAAGGAAGTCTTGGAGTAATGCCATCGTTCGAAGTTCACTATTCATCCAGGAGGAACGAAGATGTATCAGGATATGAAGAGAAGTTTAGTTTAGGAAGGCTGAAGAGGGATGTTGGCTTATGCGTGAAATAGTGTTTGAACTATTAGCAAGTGAAAGCCGAGCATTAGAAGCTAAGTGGATTGTTTCAGCCATTGGATATTCCAGTATGGAAGTGGGTTCTGTTTCTATGGATTTCATAGGCGGGTTGCCAAGATCTGATAGAGGGAATGAAAGTATATGGGTCATTGTGGATAGATTGATCAAGAGTGTCCATTTCATTCCAATTAAGTCAACGAGGACGGCACCTATTTTGGCGAAGTTGTTTATGAAGAATGTAGTTAGACTTCACGGAATTCCTAGTAGTATAGTAAGCGATAGAGATTCCTTATTCACCAGTGAGTTCTAGAAGAGTCTACAGGAGAGTTTAGGAACCAAGCTCCAGATGAGTACCGCTTACCATCCATACACTGATGGGCAAATGGAAAGAGTTAACAAGATCTTGGAGGACTTGTTGTGAGCTTGTATATTGGACTTTGGGGGATCATAGGAAGACTACCTACACCTAATCGAGTTTTCGTAAAACAATAGTTATCAGACTAGTATAGGGATGACATTGTTTGAGGTTTTGTATGGAAGACCATGCAAATCCTCTACATGTTAGTTAGAGACCGGATATAGATTTGTCCTTGGTCCTGATTTGGTAAAAGAAGCAGTAGAAAAGATTGAGCTAATAAGGGCGAGAATGAAGGAAGCTTAGTCTAGAAAGACAAGCATGCAGATAGAAGACGAAAAGATTTAGAATTCTCTATTGGAGATCATGTTTTCATCAAAATATCACCGATGAAAGGTGTTATTAGGTTCGGAAAGACGGGGAAGTTAGCACCAAGGTTTGTAGGACCATTTCCTATTTTAGAAAGGATCGAGAAACTCATATATAGAGTAGGATTACCGAGTAGTTTGGCGGGAGTCCATGATGTTTTCCATGTATCTCATCTGAGGAAATGTGTTAGGGATCTAGACACTACTATAGCACCTACTATGTTAGAAGATTTAGTAGTGGAACCAGATATGACTATAATTAGGAAGCCTATTCGGATAGTCGAGAGAGATGAGAAGAAGTTGAGGAACAAGACAGTCGGATTAGTAAAGGTCCAGTGGAGTGACGATGCTAGAGACTGAGAGTAGGATTAGAGACGCTTATCCTGATTTGTTTTGATGGTATGTTTTACCTCTTTAATTGATTTGTTGTGTGCCTTAGCGTAATCTCGAGGATGAAATTCTTTAAGGAGGGGAGATTGTAACACCCCATATTTTCAGTAACATTATTTAGAATATTTAATTAGCTAAATAAAATAAAATAATGCAAGATGATTAATAGTTTGAGATTTGATTTAACTAAGGGTAGCCGTGCTATGTTAAATGTAAATCAAAATGAGATAGCATGAATAAAAGTGTTAAGAAATAAGGGAGAGCAAAATGGGAAATAGGATGAACTTATACCCTAAACCTTTAGGAAATAAAACACACGTTCATTTCATTTTTCTCAAGAAAAAATACTCTAAGGCCGCCACCATTTTCAATCTCAAGAGAGGATAAAGCTAGGATTTTCAAGAGGAAGAAGTAAATCGACATAATCAAGATCAAATCTCACATCTTTAATCACAAAGCTAAGGTGAATAATTACTACATCCCATTTTACTTATAGTTTTCAGATTTAAGGATAACCCGAAATGATTTTGCATGATAATGCCATGTTTTGGATGATTGAAAGTTTAAATATGCTTGTTGATGATTTATACATGTTCATATTAGTTTTTATGATTGTTTGACATGAAAACCCTATTAAATGACATCCAAGTGCCATGAAAATTTAAATGTAGATCAGAAATGATATTTCAGAGATGGGTTTCAATTTTCATAATTTTCTGAGTTAATGTGGATATTATTTTAATTTTCTAGTAAAGAAAATGATTTATTGGGTTATAAATAATTTACGGGTAAATTATAATTAATTTGGGTCTGAAATTTTTATATGTTAGAAAACATATTAAAAAGGATATTCTAGAATTTTTGTAGAATTTTCCAAAGTGTTTTGATGAATATATAAAATTATTTAAGGTCTGGGACTTAAATGTTTTATATATTTAATTAAGGAGAAGGGGTATTTTGCAAATTATTTAAATTAATTAATTCTGAAATTATGGCAGTACTTTTAGAAAAGAAAAATTTGCAACCAATAAAAGTTTGACAGACAAGGCAGGTTAGTTAAAAAGTTACTTAAAAGGGTTTAAAATCAGAAATTCATGTTAAAAGCATGTTTCGCCTCTTTTGGTTTCGCCCAGGAAGCTTTCGACTAAGACCCTCCGCCTCCTTCCTTAAACCAATGCACATAGTATCAATTTCGGTACATAGTGAATTGGACAAAGGCGGAAGGTAAGAGTCGAAACCAAGGGGTTCCGAAAGGGTCGAAGCGCCTTTATGTTTTAAATGAGAAAAGCGCCTGCTTGCTTTCGACTAAGATGCTTTCGACTTAGTTGGCTTCCGACTAGGTCAATTGATTTAAAGAAAGGTTTTAAGGTTGCGCCTTTGTTCTAAGAAATAGCTTTCGACTAAGTCTGCTTTCGGCTAATTCAATGGTTTTAAAGGTTGGTTTCGAAACAATTGCACCTTTATTTTTAAATAATAGCTTTCGACTATGTCGAAGCCTTTACTGCCACCTTCTACATTTCGAAACAGAGCTTTCAAAAGGGGTTGTTTTGTTTTATAAAAACTCTGCCGCTTCTCCAATGCTTTCGGAAGGGGTGGTTTCGACACCATCACTTTGCTACTTAGTTATAGCTTTCGAAAGAGTAAGCTTTTGACTCTGTTGCTTGTGACCCTTGGTGATTTTTTTAAAAATGAATAACCCAAAGGTTTCGACTAGATATTGTTGAATGATTTCGAAAGGTGTTTTCCACATGTTTTAAATTGAACCCAAATGCTTTTGAAGGGTTTGAAGTTTTTAATACTTTCGAGAGTTTTTAAATAAGGTTTCGAAGAGGTAGTTCCCCAATGGTTTCGAAAGGTCTAAAGGAAAGGTTTTTCCAATGGTTTTGAATAAGTTTAAAGGAAAGGGTTTTCTTATGGTTTCAAAAGGCAATGTTTATTGGTTTTAAAGAGTGATGTCTAAGGTTTTTATCTTTGGAAGGAAAAGGAATTTCAATGGTTTCGAAAGGTTTATATGAATGGTTTTGAAAGAAGGATTTGGCCTTTCGACCTAGATAAAAGAAAGGGTTTTGCATGGTTTCGAAAGGGGTACTTTCAATAGGATCGAAAGGGGTACTTTCAAATGTTTAAATCAACAAAGATTTGAGTAAAGTATATACAGCATGGCAAGGTGATTTTGAGTAAAGCATAGAGTATAAAAGTTTTCCTTGTTTAAGTTGGTTTAAAAGGTTTTAAATCAATTTCAGATGAAAAGGTTTTCAAGAAAAATTATGGGAAGGTATCCCTAAGTAAAATGAGTTAGATATTAGAATACCAGATAGGACTGGTATAGGGTGGCGCCCTATATATTAGCTATTGGCCCCAACTAATTTAGTCCAAAATTCCAGTGTGTAGGGCTTTGTCATAGGTAAGACTAAAATTATGATTACACACGGAAAGGAATATATATTTGTATACAGATAGGTTATTAGTGAGCCAGCAAAACCATTAGAATCGGATGACCTTGGAAGATGTTAAGTTAGGGACATACCGTCCAGAAGAGTAGTATTTAACATATAGTTAAGGACAGACCGTCCAGAAGAGGTGTGTCTAACAGATGTTAGATTATTTTGTTATTTTGTCTAATAGGCCGGAGTCAGCCAAAGGTTAATAGTTAGCCAAACAAAACTAAAGTGTTGGAACATATAGTTCTTTTATTACCTGACATGTATGTTTACACAATGATGCTTTGTGGTATTTAACCAGTTTTGGTTGCAGCAAAAGATTCGCAAAAGATATGTTTTAAAAGAATGTTAGTGAGGGGAAATCTGTTCCGCTAAGCGGCATGGTCTCACTTAACATTAATAACTGGGATGTATAGTATTATTCACACTAGGCTTTATGTCTGACTCGAAGTTTATGTTTTCCCCTTAAACTCTCGGGTGCTCAAAATTGATTTGAGTAGGCTGAGGGTTGGGGTTCTTTCAGGTTTTTAGTGAGATGACAAATAGGGCTACCGGAGGCGAGTAGGAGGCTAATAGATAGCTATTTAGGAGTTGCAGTTCTTTGTTTTGTGTTTATTTCCGCTGTGTATGTATTAAGTCAATTATGACTATATGACTCTGATCATCCAAGGGGGCATCTTCATATGTCGCTCTTAGTGTATTTTGTATTAAGTATATTTTATCATTGCCTGGGAAACGTTCTGGGATTATGTAATATGAATATGGAACATGTGTTTTGAAATGTAATGGAAAATTCTATTTTGAAATCTGTGATTTGTTTCATATTCAAGTGCTTCTGATATTATAGATACCATTAACATAGCCGTATTTAGTCGTGAAAGTTAATACTATAGATGACTGCAGCATCTGTAGCGCTTAGCTTTGGGCCTCTAGATAGGGGATGTTACACCAACATTTAGAGAGTGTTACGCACTCTAGTCTAAACGAATGCATCAATGTCCAGTCTTGATACACCTTGACTAGGAATATTGAAATAATGTGCTTATCATATTGGGATATAATGCTCATGGTTACAATTATTTGTAACTGCTATCACAAACACATCATTCATGGACTTTCTGACATATATACTTAAATTAACTAATTAATTATTTACAACATTTTATAACAAGTGTATAATAAAAATGAAATAACTTTATTTTGAAAAGATTGGTTATCGAGTTAGATTTATGTAACAAATTACATAATTCCCCTAGGGCATACCCTTAACTCTATTAAGAGGAAGAAAATGAATTAAGATATGTGAGGTAATTAGTTTATTATATAAAGTTAGTTAATAAATTAATAATTTAATTCGTATTTAATTCATATCTGTTGCATACGAGATTCAACCGAGATGCAGTTTTTGCCATTGACCTCGTGAGGGAATTATCTGTGACATAGTATAAGCTTGGACTAGATTCGGGCGTTAGGAATTTTCAGTTCAGGTGAGCAGAATTATAACTCTGAATTATATTTCAGTATAAATTTTCTTAATTATATATGTTAAAAAATATTACCTTGGAGATGTAGAATTATATATATATATATATATATATATATATATATGATTATTTCCTAATTTGATTGGATTGGTTTGAGTAGGTATTCAGGATAATTGATCAAGATCTTGTATATATAGTTATTGTGTCATATTCCTATTGAATAGTGTAAAATGGATTAGATTTTAACTTATAATGTGGTTATAAATTAATTAAACACTAATTTGTAGTTATGTTAGTGATATAAATATTATTATATATTTTATTATAGACATGCAGAATAATTGATTAAAATCCTGTATATATAGATATTGTGCTTTATTCATATTTAATAGAGTCAGACGAAGTTGATATTAATTTATAACTTGGTTATAAATTAATTGAACTCAAATTTATTGTTATACTAGCAGTAGAAATATTGCTACATATTTTACTGGTAATTAGAAGTCAAAATTATAACCTTTAAAATAAGCGATAAGGCTAAAATAATTATTTTGGCAGGTTAAACTTGTTGGAACTGGGCTAGCCCGCAGTAGAAGAAATATGTGTGTAAGTGCATATGCAACATAATAAAGTGTGAATGGTTTGACATGCCTATGTATAGGTGTTGGGTTTATATTGCAGCGGACATGTTAGCCCCTCTAGTATTCTATGTGATGCCTGTATATATATACACATAAAATTATACATTTGTAAAATACAATAATATATTTATATATAAATATATGGAAATAATAACTGTAATAATTTATACAAAATACTTAAGATGTATTTCTACTAATGTTCATTTATATTAAATAACAAAATCATTTAATAATTAATATAAAATAATTTTTAGAATTTTTAATTGCTACTGCAAACCCGAGAATAAAATTATTATTTTTATTTTTATTAACAAATAATTATAAAATATATAAACATATGTACATATGTATATGTATATGTATATGTGTATGTGTATGTATGTATTATATAAAATTGATGCTAGTTGATTTGGAGCTCACAACATAAAAAATTTGGATTTATAAAATAATTTTTTTTGTAGTTTAAGCTGGGTTTTTAAGGAGGACTTGTAGCTCATTTATTCAAAATAAAAAGCCCAAAACAACAACATACAAGCAGCATACAACATAACCTAACATCACGCAAAGAAGGCACACGATAAAGCGAACCTAGACTAAAGAAGAACAGACAACCACAAAACAGACAACACAAAAAAAACAAAGCAGCAACCTGAAGCTACTCAAGAGCATGTTAGAGTGCACCCCAGAAGCTCCAAGCATCGCGTGCGTATGCCAATGGTAACCCTAGAGGTCGCATCACTCGATGCAGTAATTCCACTTGAGAATGCCTTACGCCATCAAAAACTCTTGAGTTCCGCTCCCTCCATATAATCTTAACAAGCTTTCGAATCAGAGTATGATAAACGTGACTTCTAAAGTCATTTATCCTAGTATTCAAGTACACCCTGTGCCATTCAAGCTCACTGACTAAAAAGTTGGGAGAAAGACCAGAGGTTCTCAAAGTGTCATCCCATATGTCGCAAACTAAAGGACACTTAAAGAATATATGGGAGTTAGTCTCTTCATTAGAATCGCATATGGTGCACAGCACATCAGTGAGGAATCCCATGTGACATAAATGGTTCTTGGTTTGTATAGCATTTCTTATTACTCTCCAAAGAAGGAGATTATCATTATGACTCTAATGCTTGATCCAAATCCTCGAATACCAAGGACAAAGGGATCCAATCCCAACCAGCTCTTTGTAAACTAGCTTAATGTTGTGCTAAGTACGTCTGCTGCCCTATAGGAGCCCGCCCATATCATGCGTCAAGTAGCCAGTACAGCTAACTCTAGACCAAAGATTATTAATTATGGGGTTGTTGTTGTGTGGAAGATTGACATGGCTGTCATAGAGATACACACCAAGCTTGGCTTGGCTAGTGCATGAGAATGCTACCGAGAATAATACTAGGAGTAGACCATTGATCATTCTAGAAGCTCAATGAGGAGATGGAGCATATTTTCATTGAAACAAGATGAACACATTTGGTTCTGCAGGTCTGAATTGAATTCCAGAACCAGCTATAATGTGCAGGTTTCGGCATGCTCCAGAAGTCCCTTCCTCCTATCAAATGCTGCTTCATCCACAAGCTCCACAAACTACACTTTTCAGAGAACAAAGAGCACAAATTCTTAGAAATTGCAGCAAGGTTCTAAGTAATAAAACACTTAATAACCAAATCACCCTCTTCAAGAAGCTTCTACAGTTCCTGTAGGCAATAGGTGTAGGTTTTCTAGAAAAAGGAGAGTCGTGCCATAAAAAACGAGAGTGTGCTTTCTCTATCAAGTGAAGAAGGATCTTGGGCAACACAAATATCCTAGAGTAATAAACTTGCATTGAGAAGATGACTAAGTTGACAATGGTCAGTTTGCCAGCATGGGTGAGGAACTTATTGTGCCAAGAGCCAAGTTTAAGCGTGATTTTTTCAAAGACTTCTGGCAGTGAGATTTCTTAATTCTCATGGAGGTGAGAGGTATGCCAAGATAGTGCAATCCCTGCTGCATTTGCTGGAGATCGAAAGTAGAAGCAATATTTGTTCTAGAGTCCTCAGGCGGTCCAACAAACAAAATAGCAGACTTGTTGTAGTTCTCCTTAAGACGTGTAGCATTGTAGAAGGTACTAACAGCATCAGGCAGGTTACCTAATGAGGAGTAGGTAGGCTTGGTAAAAACAAGCAGATCATCAACAAAGCATAGTTTTACAATGAGGGATCTTTGCATCTAGGGTGTAACTCTATAAGCTGGTTGTTGCATTTGTCATGGAGGAGAAGGGTTGGGGCTTCCATTACAATGATAAACAAGTATGAACAGATAGGATCCCCTTGCCTTAGCATCTGCTTGCCCTTACAGTAGCCATGTGAGTTACCATTTACGTTTACAGAGAAAGACATGGAGGATATACAGGAGTGTATGAGCTTGATGAATGCAAAAAAGGAAGTTCATGAGATGTTGGATACAGGCTATCAGCTCCCACCTTGTTGTGTCAAAGGCTTTTCGAATATCATACTTAATGCAGCACCTAGGACCGATGTTTTTCCTACCATATCAAGCTATAAGCTCATAGGATAGGTGAATGTTATCAACAATGCTCCAGCCAAAGACATAGGCAGATTGGTTTTGAGATATTAAACTGGGCAGAACTACTTGAAGCCCATTGCCTAAAAATTTGGAAATACACTTGTATATCATGTTGCAGCAACTGATCGACCTGTAGTCAAAGACTTTGGACGGATCAATGACTTTTGGAATAAGGCAAATAGTGGTAGAGTTGATGCTAGAAATTGTTCTATTTAACTTGAAATATTCAATGGCCTTGAGAAAGTCAACCTCAATGATGCTCCACGTAGAGATAAAGAAATGTGAATTAAAATCATCAGGACCTCCTGCAGAGTTAGGATTAATAGAGAATAAATATCGCTTAATTTCATCATGAGTAACCTGAGAGTTAACAATGTTAAGTTGTTCAGCAGTAAGCTTATTGAATGGGATGGAATGGAGAGCAGCAGTATCAATGATGCTAGCAGGGCATTGACCAAAGATGCCTATGAAGTGATTGACAAAAGCATTCCCAATGAAAGCTTGGTCATTGAAGCTGTCACCTGCATCATCTAGGATAGAGTGGATAGTGTGTTGGACCTCATGATTTTGATTCATGACAAGGAGCTCAAGACAGAAAGTGGATTATCAAATATTCGACAAGTATGGTTTATTAGAGTTTAAGTTTGGTTTAGTTTAGTATCTATTGTTAAAATCTTTCCTCAAGTAAAACCTATGCATATAAATTTTTTATATATACTGTGCACAACTTAGTTGACTAAACATTACAACTTAGTCGATTAAACTGAACTTAGTTAAATAAACACCACAACTTAGTCGACTAAACTGAACTTAGTCGACTAAACACTACAACTTAGTCGACTAAACTGACTTAGTCGACTAAAACTCATGGTTAGTCGGCTAAACACTGCCATTTTCGAACTACAATTTTTCTGTCTCGACTTAGTCGACTAAATGATTATATTCAGTCGACTAAACATGTTCAAACTGCCATATTTTCAAATTTTCTAAAGAGACACTTCTTCTTCCTAAAGAGGAATCTCTTCCAGGAAGAGTTGCAACCTCTTCCGATCATTAGAACTCTTTGTCAATTGTTGTAACTCTTCATCCATTATAAATATACGTTTCATTCAAGATCAAAGAACAAAGCTTTCTACTCTCTACTCTCTTGAATATTTAGTTGTCTATAAATTGTGAAATCAAGTTTATAATTCTTCATTTTTAAGGCAATCTATACTTTCTTTATCTTCATGGGCACACAAATATATATATATATATATATATATATCATACTTGAGGAAAAGATTATACGAAGGGTGTACTTCATTTGACAAATCTGTGTTGTAACAAGAACACGCAAAGTCAAGAAATCATTTCATTTGTATCAAAGTCCTGTTCGGTTGCTTAGGCGGGAAAGTCCTGTTCGGTTACTTAGGTGGTCAAAAGTCCTGTTCGGTTGCTTAGGCAATGTAAACCTATTCCTCCGGGTTAAGTGGGGGTTGCTAGTTTAAATCTAGAAGGAGTCTAGGACTGGACGTAGAACGGGAGTTCGAACCAGTATAAAAATCTCTGGTGTCATTTTATTTTACTACTATATTTACTTACTTTATATTTCGCACAAGTAATTTAAATAATATTCATATTACATGATGCTATAGTAACTTTCATTTAGTATCAGAGCAGGGTCATCTTATAACCATAGCACAGTTATCTGATATTTTAGTAATATGGAACACAACACTAGCACAAGCTTTTTTGAAGGTCAATCTACTGCACGACCACCACTATTTAACGGGTTGAACTATAACTATTGGTCTACTAGAATGAGAATTTTTATGCAAGCCAATGGTTATGAAACTTGGAATATTACTCAAGCAGAATATCACATACCTACTACTGAATATTCACAATCGTCTAACATAGAAAAACTAGATGCTACTACAAATGCCAAAGCTATAAATATGTTATTTTGTGCATTAGACAAAAATGAGTTTAATAGAGCATGTGTACTAATACTTATGAAATTTGGCGTACACTGAAAGTTACACATGAAGGTACTAACAAAGTAAAGCAGAGTAAGATTTCTATGCTCAAGAATCGGTTCCAGAATTTCAAAATGAAGCAAGATGAAATAATAAATGAAATGTACTCTAAATGTCAAGACATATATCATTCCCTCTTAACATTAGGAGAAAAATATTCAGATTTTGATATTGTTTCAAAAATCCTCAACTCTTTAACGGATGAATGGGAACGAAAAGACTTAGCAATTGAAGAAGCTAACGACATTTCAACCATTAAACCGAAAGGGTTGATAGGAAATCTAATGTCTTATGAAGTTAATCTCCAAGCAAAACGAGTACATGCTCAAGATAAGAAGAATATAGCATTCCAAGCAGAAAAGGATGAATCGGATTCAGATGAGGAAGATATGGCGTTTATTGCTAAAAATTTCAAAAGTTTTTGAAATTCAGAAAGAGCAACAAATTCAGAAACAACAAGAATAGCTTTAGTAGTAATAATAACAACAACAAGCCATTGTCTTTTGGTCTTGAATGTTATGAATGTCACAAGAAAAGGCACATTAAGAAAGACTATCCTGATCGAAAGAGAGACAAATTTAAGAATAAGAAAGACATATTCAAAAAGAAAGCCTTCTCTATTACATGGGATGATTCAGAATCATCTTCATTATCAGACAGTGACACATACAGCGATTCTGAACAAGCCAACATTTGTTTTATGGCCACAAATAACGAGGTGGGTGATTTAACTTTGGTGAGTTAGTGGATATAAATTAAGAATTACTTGATAAGCTAAGAGACATCAGAAGAAAATATAAAGACGCTCTTGAAAAATTAAATATGACTGAAACTGAGGTAGATATGTTAAGAAATGAGAAAGAAATTTTAGAAGAAGAACTTGAAACCTCTCAAGAATCTTGTTCTAATACAACTTCTTAACTATCTATGTTAAGTAAAGAAATTGAAACTCAAAAAGAAAAGAATGATGCTCTTTTAGTTGAAAATCATGATTTGAAAGCTAATCTTAAATAATTGGAATTAGATATTTCTAGTCTTAAAACAAAATTAGATAATATTACTAAAAATGTCTTTAATTTTAACAAAGGAAGAGAGAATCTTTCTAAAATTATAGAAACTACTTAGACAGTTTCAAATAAAAAGGGACTAGGATATAAGCAAGTATCAAAAAATATTCCTAAGAAAAAGAACTCTTTATATAATAATTTTAAAAGGAATAATGATATTATAGCAAAATCAGTTTCAAAAGTTCCAAATCATTCTAAAACAATTAAGATTTGGGTTCCTAAACCAACAATTCTTTGATTAGAAACAAATACATAAAATCTTTTATAGAAACTGTTCACAAAAATAAAGATTTTATTTTCAAAAGGAATTCTGAACCCTCTTGGGTTTGGTTTCCAAAGACCTAACTCTAAGGACACTAACTTTGTTCGTACAATTGTTTTGTGTTTGTTGTTGTTTGTATTGTGTGTTTGTTATCTTTATTACTGTATGTTTTGTGTGGTTTATCATTGTTGATGTTATAAGTTATTATATGTTGTGTAAATATAATCCCATATATATCTCTCTCCTTTTTGTCGATGACAAAAGGGGAGAAGAAGTATCGGATTGCACTAATAAAATTTGCAGGATTACAAGATACCGGCACAAATTCAGTGGGAGTTATAGATTATAGTTTTTTTTGTCGAAATTTATCTCATATGAAGTTGTCATCAATCAAAAAGGAGGAGAATGTTGGACTTCATGAGTTTGATTCATGACAAGGAGCTCAAGACAGAAAGTGGATTATCAAATATTCGACAAGTATGGTTTATTAGAGTTTAAGTTTGGTTTAGTTTAGTATCTATTGTTAAAATCTTTCCTCAAGTAAAACCTATGCATATAAATTTTTTATATATACTGTGCACAACTTAGTTGACTAAACACTACAACTTAGTCGACTAAACTGAACTTAGTTGACTAAACAATCCAACTTAGTCGACTAAACTGAAATTAGTCGACTAAACACTACAACTTAGTCGACTAAACCGACTTAGTCCACAAAAACTCATGGTTAGTCGACTAAACACTGCCATTTTCCAACTACAATTTTTCTGTCTCAACTTAGTCGACTAAATGATTATATTCAGTCGACTAAACATGTTCAAACTGCCATATTTTCAAATTTTCTAAAGAGACACTTCTTCTTGCTGAAGAGGAATCTCTTCTAGGAAGAGTTGCAACCTTTTCCGATCATTAGAACTCTTTTGTAACTCTTCATCCATTATAAATATACGTTTCATTCAAGATCAAAGAACAAAAACTTTCTACTCTCTACTCTCTTGAATATTCAGTTGTTTAGAAATTGTGAAATCAAGTTTATAATTCTTCATTTCTAAGGCAATCTACACTTCCTTTATCTTCACGGGTACACAAATATATATATCATACTTGAGGAAAAGATTAGAGGAAGGGTGTACTTCATTTGACAAATCTGTGTTGTAACAAGAACACGCAAAGTCAAGAAATCATTTCATTTGTATCAAAGTCCTGTTCGATTGAGGCAGGAAAATCCTGTTCAGTTGCTTAGGTGGTCAAAAGTCTTGTTCGGTTGCTCAAGCATTGTAAACCTGTAACAACCCGAAATTTAAGCTATAATAATTAATTAACAAATTAATTAAATAATAAAATAACTTTGTGATTATCAGAATTGAGCCACGAGAGTTGCACCATTGTGTCCGTGGTAATTTTATGAACAATTTTCACATATAGACTGTCGAAATCGGAGCTAAAACGAAAAAGTTACGAATTAAACAAGAAACAAAGAAGAAAAAGGAAAAAAAATAAGTAGGTCAGGTCGACCCTAGGGTCGACCTTCCCTATGGCTGGGTCGACCTATTGGTCAACCCTAGCATATGGCAGTCGATAGTAAGTCGACCCGCCTTAGTGTTTTGGGACGTTAAATCGTCCAGATCAAATCGTGACGTGTTTTGTTGTTTTTATTCCATCTCGTGCGTCCGTGCTTCCATCCGACGGTTCTCATCATGCCTATGACGTGGTTGCACCAGATTTAATCCTCAAATCCAACGGTTTGAGATCCACAAGTGACACTATAAATAAGACCCTAGACCTAGCTATTTTTCTCATTCGGATTTTCTCCATTTGGGATCATTGCCTAAGGCTGGACCCTAAAAGGAATATTTTTTCAAGGAGAAGATCTTTTTAACTAAAATATTTTATACCCTAGAAGTGGATCCGAGAAGGCCAAGGAAAAGAACTAAGGACCACAGGTGAGTGTTTAAGTAATTATTTTATATTTTTAAGTAATTTAAAATAATAGGGTTCTCAATAGTTGTAGTTTTTCTGCAATTTTGAGACCGCTTTTATATAAGTTGTTTATAGTTATTTTTTAAAGTTCTTTTCAGTCTATTTTATTCAGCTATTTTTATTTAGCTATTTTATTCATTTATTTACAGTTATTTACTATTATTTACAGTTATTTGTATTTTATTTACATCCGTTTTACATTAGAATTCAGCCTGTAAATTTTAGTTCTTTTTATTCCTTTGTACGCGAATAAAAATAATAAAAAGAGGATAATTCGCTAATATGGAATAAATTATAAGAACACTAAATTTACAGAAAATTTGATGTAAATAAAAAGAACTGTAATAGAAAGAATATAGACTAAAATAGGAAATTTGACATTTGCAAGCATATTTATAACTAGAAGTTATAATTAAAAAGACAAGATAAAAGAGAAATTATAACATAGGTTATAATTAAATAGAAAGAACAGAAAGGACTTATTTTAATACTTAGAGTTAATTTAATTAGCAAATAAAGTGGAGATAACAGAAGAGCTTATTTTAAAGACTTAGAATAAGTTAATAAGCAAATAGTGCAGAATTAACAGAAGAGGCTTATTTAAAAGACTTATACTAAGTTAATAAGCAAGGATAGAAGTAGGACCCATACCGACAGCATTCCCTTTCAGTCAGGAACTGATGGTCTCACAATAAATTAGGTGAGGCTGGGACACGCTTATACTGAAGTAATGGTAAATAAGTGGTCAATAGATAGAAGCTCAAATAGGGGGAGTTGGGGAAGGGACGCAACTAGATTTTGTTTGTTAGGACCCGTATCCAGCAGCATATCCTTATCAGACTAGGACTTGGTCTCACAATAGATCAGGTGAGGCTAGACACGCTTATGCGGAAGTAATGGTAAATAGAAGTCCAAAAGATGGAGCAACATATAGTGCAAGCGTGCGGCCTTGGTGCAGGGATATAAGTCGCTATTGAGTTCCAAAGCGCTAAACATGTGTCCTTTTGTTGTGGGACCCATAGGATGGGACTAGCTCACAGTGGCACAACAAAGATAGAAGGCCAATCAAAGGGTAGAATTAGGACTTCAGCCTAATTACAGTAGGATTAGGATTTCAGCCTAACCAAAGCAGCAATCTAAGACAAGTGCAAAAAATCAAAATAACTAAAGCAAATAGTTAAATAGTATATTATTTCAGCTTTATCTTTTCCTTTATTTCCTTTTATACCAGAACTATTGCTAAGTCTATTATCTTTATCTTGCTTAAAAATACTAGTAATTACTTCCACTCACCAGACTTTTAGTCTGACCCACTCCTCTATTTTTCCCTTCCCCCCATAGGCTAGCAAAGGTAGGGACAGTAGATTTCGGATTTTCTTGGAGATTCAGCTATAGAGTTTTTTTTCATGTATTCTTCTCTCTTTCAGTTTTTATTTCATTTGGACTTGATGTACTGGTACTCTTGAGAGGGATGGTTTTATTTATGTACTCTGATATTATGACTGAGATGGTATTTTTCAAGAGACATATGTATTTGGTATTTTGAGACATATTTTGGTTATGAAGTTTTTAATTTTTAATGAGTTATCGTTTCCACTGTTTTATTTATTTTTCTTATGAATCTTAGTCTCTGTAAAGTTCTTGGCTATACCTATAATGCACCATATCCTTTAGTATGCCCTTTTGTGTATACTAAGAGGTGTGGGGTGTTTCACTTGGTATCGGAGCCTAAGGTTATAGGATTCCTAAAAACTGGTTTTAAAAATAAAGTATTTTTCCAAAAGTAACCTATTTTTAAAAGTAGCATATCTTCAAACTAGAAGTATTTTCAGAAAGAAACTCTTATTATAGAAATAACTTTTCAAGTATAAAAGAGTTTTTAAAAAAATCTCCTCAAAGTCCAGCTCAACCTTCTTTCGATTTTTTCGAGCCTAAATTTTCTTTCCTTTAGTATGGCTGACTAATTCCATAGAGCTATGATACCAAAGGTGCAAGGGCAAGCGCCCAATACAGCACCAGCAGGTGGAGATCCCATTAATCCGCCTGCAGCAGCCAATTTTTCTAAGCTATGCAAGGACTTCGCTAGTCTAGGAGGCAAGATGTTTTTTGGCATAGAGGATTTCGAGTAAGCACGAGCTAGTTTGAAGGATACGGAGTGAATGTTTAGACTGTTAGGACTAGAGGACCAACAGAAAGTTTAGCCTGCATCTTGGCAGTTGAAGGGAGAGCTTAAAGAGGTTCCTAAGTCAGAAAGCTCTAAGAAGGCGTGATGGAAGAACAAGAAGGAGAAAGACAAGAGGAAAGAAGGAGGACCTCAGAAGCGGATCAAGAAAAGCGGGAAATGTCGTAGCTGTGGATTGGTTGGTCATTACGCAAGAGACTGCAAGAAGGAGAAAATGAAGGGAAAGTGTTATAATTGTGGACAGCCCGGTCACCTTAGTAGATTATGTCCCCAAAAGATGGGGCAGGGAGCGGGCGCACCTACAGTGTAGATTCAGGCCTTGGATGCAACACCTTCTAGCAGTGGACCAGATAGAGATAGGAAAGTCACCGTGGAAGGTTTGATCTCTATTTCTGATTTTCCTATTCGGTCTCTTTTTGATTCTGGAGCATCACACTTCTTTATTTTCAGTTCCTTGGTTGATTGTTTGCACTTAGATATCTCTTTAGTAGTAGACCCCATTGTTGTTTCAAACCCCATAGAAGGATCGGCACATTTATCCATGATTTGTAGGGGTTTGAAAATTTTTATCCTAGGCGTAGAGTTTGACTGTGACGCCTCTGTATTGGGATTTTCGGCGTATGGGATGATTTTGGGGATGGATTAACTATCCACTTATAGAGCGAAATTGGACCGCGAAAGGAGAGTCATTAGACTAGGGACATGTAGTGGTAGGACTCTTGAGGTTTCTTGCGACCCATAGGGGTCAGTCATGTTGAGCTTCCTTTATTCCCTCGATTCATCACTGGTAGAGTTAGATTCAGTTCCAGACGTCATAGATTTTCCAGACGTCTTTGAAGAGATTAGGGGACTACCCCCTAAGAGAGAGATCGACTTTAGGATCTATCTTAATGACAATGCTAAGATAGTGGCATTGCCCGTGAGACACATGGCTCCTAGGGAGAGGAAGGAGTTAAGTAAGCAGATTAGTGAGCTATTGGAAAAAGACTTCATCAGAAGGAACATATCCGAGTGGGGAGCGCCAATCGTCTTCGCTACAAAGGCGGATGGTTCCCTTCGAATTTACGTAGACTATAAACAGTTGAATAAGCACACGAAAAAGAACCGTTACCCATTTCCAAGGATAGACGATCTTTTCGATCAGTTGGTTGGCTCTTCAGTATTTTCTTAGCTTGATTTGGCTAACAAATTTCATCAGCTTAGAGTCGCTGACGATAGCATTGATAAGAAAGCATTTAGGACACCAGATGGATTTTTTGAGTGGTTGGTTATGCCATTTGGGCTAACCAATGTCCCGGCCTATTTCATAGATTTGATGAGCCGTGTTTTTAGAGATGTCCTAAATAAGTTCGTGGTAGTATTCGTGGATGACATTTTGGTGTTTTCCAAGAGTATGAAAGGGCACGATGTTCATCTAGAGGAGGTTCTTCGTACACTTCGCATTCATTAGCTGAAGGCAAAGTTCTCGAAGTGTCACTTTTGGCGAAAGGAAGTGCGTTTCTTAGGGAATGTAGTCTCAAAGGATGGTTTGGTTGTGGATCCTGCTAAGGTCGTAGCAGTGCAAGATTGGAAGGCCACCAAGAATGCTACTAAAGTTAGAAGCTTCCTAGGTTTGGCTGGCTACTATAGGAAGTTTATCATAGATTTCGCTAAGATTTCAGCACCGCTTACTCGCCTAACTAAGAAGAATATGGCATTCGTATGGGACGTAGATTGTGAGGATTCCTTCACGAGGCTAAAGAAGGCCCTTACTAGTGCACTAGTGTTAGTTTTACCCGACGGAGCTAAGCCTTTTACAGTATGCACGGATGCATGTAAGACGGGTCTTGGAGCAGTATTGATGCAAG
This sequence comes from Allium fistulosum, assembly GCA_030737815.1. Taxonomy (NCBI): domain Eukaryota; kingdom Viridiplantae; phylum Streptophyta; class Magnoliopsida; order Asparagales; family Amaryllidaceae; genus Allium; species Allium fistulosum. The sequence continues at coordinate 870,832,078 of CM060903.1, read as the reverse complement.
AAGGGAGGGTAGTATGTTATGGGAGTAGGCAGTTGAGGATTCATGAGAGGAACTACCACACCCATGATTTGGAGTTAGTTGCTATTGTTTTTGCAATCAAGTCTTGGAAGCATTACTCACTAGGAGAGAGGTTCGAGCTCTTCACTGACCATAAATCATTGAAGTACCTATTCTCACAGAAGGATTTGAACTTGAGGCAGTAGCGATGGATGGAGTTTCTAGCATCATATGACTTTGAGATAGCTTATACCCCTAGGAAACGTGGCGGCTGATGCATTGAGTAGGAAGAGAGAAACCCTTAATCCAATGTTCGTAGAATGGAAAAGCCTAGAGTTTATTTCCACTTTTGATTTTAAGCCCTCTATGGACATTACCCCTGGGTTGTTAGCAGCACTTGAGGTGAAGCCTACCCTCATAGATCAGATTGGTTCGAGGCAGCATGAGGATGCAGAACTTATGGATATTATAGAGAGGATTAGTAGAGGAGAGGTCTCTAGACATCTCCAACGCTATTCCATAAATGGTAAAGGGTGGCTAAGGAGAGATGGAAGACTTTATGTCCCACGCACTAGTGATTTGGTGAGTGTAGTTCTAGCAGAGGCGCACTATTCTAGGATGACTATTCATCCAGGTGGTGATAAGATGTATAGGGATAAGAAGAGGGTATTTTATTGGAGTAGCATGAAGAAGAATGTGGCAAAGTTTGTAGCTAGGTGTCTTGTGTGCCAAAGGGTTAAGGTGGAGCAGCAGAAACTCGGAGGATTACTTCAGCCATTGGATCTACCCGAATGGAAGTGGGATAGTGTTTCGATGGACTTAATAGATGGTTTACCCCGATCTAGGAAGGGGAATACAATTATTTGGGTGATTGTAGATCGCTTGACTAAGAGATCCTACTTCATTCCAGTCAAGAGTAAGAGGACGACACCTTATTTGGCATCTTTATACGTTCGTGAGATAGTTCGACTTCATGGAGTTCCCTCAAGCATAGTGAGTGATAGAGACCCTATTTTTACTAGCTCGTTTTGGAGAAGCTTGCAAGAGACTTTAGGGATGCAGCTTAGATTGAGTACGGCGTATCATCCTCAGACGGATGGCCAAACGGAGAGAGTTAATAGAGTTTTGGAGGATTTGTTGAGGATGTGCATTCTTGATTGTGGAGGAACTTGGGAGGAGCATCTTCCTTTGGTGTAATTCGCTTATAATAATAGTTTCCAGACTAGCATCGGGATGGCACCTTTTGAAGCTCTTTATGGAAGACCGTGCAAGTCACCTTCATGTTGGTTGGATTCTATGAAGATATTGCTACTTGGTCCTAACATGGTTAGGGAGACTTCGGAGAAGATAGATTTGATTAGAAGGAGGATGAAGACGGCCCAAGATAGACAGAAATCTTATGTGGCCAAGCGGAGGAGGGATATTGTGTTTGAGGTAGGAGACTTGGTTTTCATTAAGGTATCTTCGCTGAGTAAGGTGGTGAGGTTTGGATCGAATGGGAAATTAGCCCCTAGATTCATAGGACCGTTCCCCATTGTAGAGAGAGTAGGGAAGATGGCGTATCGAGTGAAGCTACCAGAGAGGCTCGTAGGAGTGCATGATGTTTTTCATGTCTCGCACTTGAGAAAGTGCTTACTCGACTGAGCAGAGGTTGTGGAGCCTAGTCAACTCGAGGAGGTTGAAGTGGAGAGAGAAGCAGCGATTCGTCATATTCCTACCAAGATCATTGGACGCGATATCAAGAAGCTCAGGAATAAAGAAGTCCCATTAGTAAAGGTGCAATGGGGAGATGATGTTGAAGACGCTACGTGGGAGGCTAAAGAGAAGATTTGTATCTCTTATTCACATTTCTTTGATAGTAAGTTTTTGAATTTCCTATTTCCATCTTTAGTTTTGAATAGGTTCTTTCCTTTATTATCCTTTGGGAGGGTAGATCTTAGGACTTAACCTATGGATGGTAGGGTTTGATATAAACATGTTATTAGAACATGTTATGTATGATGGATGCTAGTGGTTGCAAGTGTTTGCTAGTGGATGATAATGGACGCATATACTTACACTAGGCACTATTATCTCTTAGGGATCGGCCTAACTAGGACACTAGAGCATATTTATATGAATGTGTGCGGATTTGCATATTTTATTTTTATCTTAATCCATGTTTGCTATAAATGGATGATTATCACATGATTGTTGCATTTGGATGATGATTGTTGCACACATATAGAACTATCAGTTATCATTAGGAATTTGCACTCATTTGGATACATGGTACGGACATGATTGCATAAAAAGGAGGTCAACTGAATCAGTAGACCGTCTACTCTGTTGCATTAGTTAGGGACATTAACACTACACTTTTGCATATATATCATAAATTGCATTAGAAAAGTTTGAGGACAATGGATGTAATGGATGATGGTTGAGTAGTTGGTTGTAGAATTTGGATGAAAATATTTATTTCATTCCTTTGTCCTTAGAGATTTCGGAGACGAAATCCTTTAAGGAGGGGAGAATGTAACAACCCAAAATTTAAGCTATAATAATTAATTAACGAATTAATTAAATAATAAAATAACTTTGTGAAATTACAAGAATTGAGTCATGGGAGTTGCACCATTATGTCTGTGGTAATTTTCTGGTCAATTTTCATATATAGATTGTCGAAATCGGAGCTAAAATGACGAAGTTACAAATTAAACAAGAAACGAAGAAGAAAAAGAAAAAAAATAGGTCAGGTCGACCCTAGGGTCGACCTTCCCCATGGCTGGGTCGACCTATAGGTCGACCCTAGCGTATGGCGGTCGATAGTAAGGTCGACCCACCTTAGTGTTTTGGGATGTTAATTCATCCAGATCAAATCGTGACGTGTTTTGTTGTTTTTATTCCATCTCGTGCATCTGTGCATCCAACCGACGGTTCCCATTGAGCCTATGACGTGGTTGCACCAGATTTAATCCTCAAATCCAACAGTTTGAGATCCACAAGTGACACTATAAATAAGACCTAGACCTAGCTATTTTTCTCATTCAGATTTTCTCCATCTCGGTTTATTGCCTGAGGCTGGACCCTAAAAGGAATATTTTTCCAAGGAGAAGATCTTTTTAATTAAAGTATTTTATACCCTAGAAGTGGATTCGGGAAGGCCAAGGAAAAGAGCTAAGGACCATAGGTGAGTGTTTAAGTAATTGTTTTAGATTTTTAAGTAATTTAAAATAACAGGGTTCTCAATAGTTGTAGTTTTTCTGCAATTTTGAAATCGCTTTTATATAAATTGTTTATGGTTAATTTTTAAAGTTCTTTTCAGTCTATTTTATTCAGTTATTTTTATTTAGCTATTTTATTCATTTATTTACAGTTATTTACTGTTATTTACAGTTATTTGTATTTTATTTACATCTGTTTTACCTTAGAATTCAGCCTGTAAATTTTAGTTCTTTTTATTCCTTTGTACGCGAGTAAAAATAATAAAAAGAGGATAATTCGCTAATATGGACTAAATTATAGGAACAGTAAATTTACAAAAAAAATTGATGTAAATAAGAAGAACTATAATAGAAAGAATATAGACTTAAATAGGCAAATTTGACATTTGCAAGCATATTTATAACTAGAAGTTATAATTAAAAAGACAAGATAAATGAAAAATTATAACGTAGGTTATAATAAATAGAAAGAACAGAAAAGGCTTATTTTAAGACTTAGAGTTAAGTTAATAAGCAAATATACCAGAGATAACTGAAGAGGGTTATTTTAAAGACTTCGAACAAGTTAATAATCAAATTGTGCAGAATTAACAGAAGAGGCTTATTTAAAAGACTTAGTAAAGTTAATAAGCAAAGACAGAAGTAGGACCCATATCGGCAGCATTCCCCTTCAGTCAAGAACTGATGGTCTCACAATAGATTAGGTGAGGCTGGGACACGCTTATGTTGAAGTAATGGTAAACAAGTGGTCAACGGATAGAATCTCAAATCGAGGAATTTAGGCAAGGGGCGCAACTAGATTTTGTTTGTTAGACCCCTTATCCGGCAGCATTTCCTTGTCAGACTAGGACTGATGGTCTCACAAGAGATCAGGTGAGGTTGGACACGCTTATGTTGAAGTAATGATAAATAAGAGGTCAAAAGATGGAGCAACAAATAGTGTGAGCAATCGGTGGCCGAGCGTGCAGCCTCGATCCAGGGATATAAGTCGATATTCAGTTCCAAAGCGCTGAAGAGGTGTCTTTTTGCTATGGGACCCACAGGATGGGACTAGCTCATAGTGGCACAACAGAGATAGAAGGCCGATCAAACGGTAGAATTAGGACTTCAGCCTAATTACAGTAGGATTTTAGCCTAATCAAAGCAGCAATCTAAGACAAGTGCAAGCAATTGAAATAACCAAAGAAAACAGTTAAATAGTATTTTATTTCAACTTTATCTTTTCCTTTATTTCCTTTTATACTAGAACTATTGCTAAGTCTATTATCTTTATTTTGCTTAAAAATACTAGTAATTACTTCCACTCACTAGACTTTTAGTCTGACCCACTCCTCTATTTTCCCCTTCCCCCCATAAGCCAGTAAAGGCAGGGACAATAGATTTCGGATTTTCTTAGGGATTCAGCTGCGGAGTTTTTCTTCATGTATTCTTCTCCCTTTCAGATTTTATTTCATTTGGACTTGATGTACTGGTACACTTGAGAGGGATGGCTTTATTTATGTACTTTGATATTATGACTGAGATGATATTTTTCATGAGACATATGTATTTGGTATTTTGAGACATATTTTAGTTATGAAGTTTTAATTTTTAATGAGTTACTATTTCCGCTGTTTTATTTATCTGTTTGTGAATCATAGTGTCTGTAAAGTTCTTAGCTATACCTATACCGCACCATATCCTTTAGTGTGTCCTTTTGTGTATACTAAGGGGTGTGGGGTGTTTCAAAACATATTCCTCCGGGTTAAGTGAGGGTTGCTAGTTTAAATCCAAAAAGAGTCTGGGACTGGACATAGAACGGGAGTTGGAACCAGTATAAAAATATCCGGTGTCATTTTATTTTACTTCTATATTTACATACTTTATATTCTGTTCAAATAGTTTAGATAATATTCATATTACACGATCCTACAGTCACTTTCATAGTGGACCTACAATACTTAGACTTGAGATAATGGTGGTAGTAGGCAGTGTTCCTGTCTCCAAGAATGTCAAATTTGTCTCTAGCCTTCTGTCTCTTCATCAGGGCTTCTTCATTATATGCCGACTTAAGAGCATCAATAGTGAGGTGTTCCTACAAAGATATAGCAACATCTAAAGGGTCATTGAAAAGATCAGCTTGAATTTAATTTAATTTAATTTTAAGTAAATCAGATTTTTTTGTATCCCTTTCCATTGACATCTGACTCCACACTTTAAAGGCGGATTTAGTATGTTTGAGTTTTTATTGAAGAACATATATGGGGTTACCATGTACATGCGAAGCCCAAAGGTGGAAACAATGGTTAGGAAATAAGGATGCTCAACCCAGATATTAAAATATTTGAAGTGTTTAAACCAAAAATGCCATAAACACCCAAAATATTGTGTAGAGAATAAAAAGTAAAGAAAATAAATGAAAAATGAGCAAAAAAAAGAACACACAATGTTTATAATGGTTCGGCTAATATTGGCATGCGTCCACTTGGTGATTTTATTGCTTAGATCACTGGATTACAGGTAGTTATTCTTACGGACTGGTATAAATCCATGAGTGATTACACGAAATTAGAGTAGAGAGAGCAGGAGCTAAAAGATCCAAAAAAATGAGCCTTTCACCTCTATTTATAGACGTGGGGAGCCTAAAATCTCACCTCCATGATCTCATCTTGTTTTCCACGCCAAGACCAAGTCCTCTGGAGAAAATGGTGGCCACATCACCAATTTTCCAAGATAAGTACCGATCCAAGGGTCTAGATTGGTACCAATCCATAAGTTTAATGTATGGGTCGTCGCAAGTTCCTTTTTCTAGCTCGATTGATGGTTGGCTTCATGATTCCATACTTTTTTGTATCATTATTTGCTTGTTTCTGAATCCAAATGATGGATCTATAGAAGAATGGAGTTGCTGATTTTGAGTGCTCGTGAAGACCGATGGAGAATTGCATGGGACCAATAAAATAACACTTGAAATAGGCTTTTGGGATCATCATTAGCATGTAGGAGGAGTGTGGGCAACTTTGGGCTAAAGTTCGTGGATCTGTACCGATCCATGGGTTGGATTGGTACCAATCAAACTTCTTGTTGGATTTTCCCTCCTCGATTCTTTGGATGGTTTGGTATTTGCCTCTTGGCACTGTTTGTATTTGATTTCTGGACTTTTGGGTTATCTCTTTGGGTTTCCTGCCTTGATAATTTTCAAGTTTGATTCATCTAGTCAATCTGAATATTGCCTAGCCAAAAGGCTGAATAACACTTGCCCCTAAAGTACATCTCGTTTCAAACATGATGTGCTTTGAATTGAGACAATTTGGGATTACTATGTAGGACTCCACTCTATGCCTTGAATGGTTGTTTTCCTTCCTACGGATCGTTTCCATGAAGAGTTATATCCATAGCTATTCGTCGCGACGCTTTACTAGCACTGGTACTATAAATTTGAAGTATGCCTTCATGACCTATCATTCCGAACTCTGTAATTTTGAACTGGTTCATTTCTTGGACTTTCCATGTTTAAATCCAATTTTCTTTGACTCTAATTGTCAGAGTCGAATATGTACATGCACATGTATACACATGCACGCCCTTGAGTAATTCCATTATCATATGCACGTACCCATATAGGCATATATATAGAGACCAATTCCATCATCCATTTTTTTAGGACTCGGTACCGATCCAAGTCATTGGATTGGTATCGATCTAGGACTTTCAAAAGTCCTTCTCCTTTGCCTTGAGATTCAGGTATACTGAGTTTATAAGCCCATGCCCCTTATCTTCCTCTTCATTTTTACTTTTTCAATCTGAATCTTTTGCTCCTTCCATTAAAACCTTCTCAATCAACTCGAAGTCCACTAACTTTCCTTACTAGCGGCCATTTTCGATCGACAGCAACCACCATCCCTAACTCCCAAACACCAGCGTCATTGCCTCATCCTTTCCATTATCGATCCACACTCCCGGTCCGAACTTGATTCTTGGACTTGTGCCCTAAAAACATGACCAGGCCTCTTAAATCTAAGAATGAGCACGCGCAGATGGGTGATGACGGCGAAGGAGCGATTGAGGAGGCACGATGTTGAAGTTTGCACTGAGACTAGAGAGGAAGCCTCGAGATGAGGGATGAAAGCTTACGAGAAATCCCACTAAGAGGATGGATCGATACCGATCCATCCCTAAGTGAATTTTTTAAGTTTTTCACTCCATAAACCATACATAAGCTTAACTTTGTTGAGTCTGATATCCCAAGATTTGAGATGTTCCTAGCACATGCTTGATGATGCATAACCCATTGAGACGGTCAACGATGACGACTGCTTCGAATACCCTCTGAATTTCCAAATGAACTGTCGTATAGTACTAGATATAATAACTACACGACACCACATTAGGCTTCATTTTAGCCACTCAAGCTACAGGTCCATCTACTTCCAAATATGTCGAATCTGATATCGATTTGAGCTCGAGTACAGTTCCACTTACATAACAAACTCCAATGCAGCCGGTACCTCAGCCATAAAATCCACAAGCAGAGCAATAGATTCTAAAAACTCCAATTAAGCCTGCTGAAGAGCTAGAAGTAGAACTAACTCTAGATGCTCTTGAGGATGCCATTATTTTAGACGATCCCATCGATTCCATTTCTTCAAAGATAGAAGAGAGATCAGTCCACAGAATTTGCGACAAGCACGGAATTCCATTCGAAGATGTACTAGTCTCTTCTCGCCACCAGAAAGCTCACAATCTCCCAGAGGGTTATATGACTTGTAACAGATATATGTGCCTGGTAGGATGTGTTCCACCATTCAACTAATTCATTTATCGAGTCCTGAACTTCATGAGTTTAGCTCCAACGCAATTACATCCGAATAGCTATGCCTTCCTCCACGACACGTATATTGTCTTTGATCAACATTTGCATCAAGTTTCCAGTGATGAGGAGATTTGGTGTATATATATAGCTTTAAGAGTCAGAAAAGAAGCCCTTCTATGACTTATCTGGAGCCGACAAAGAGCTGTAGGGTCATTACCGCCACTTGGAACAAACTCAGCTATTTCAAGAGCAAATGGTTTTATGTCCAATGTCCACCCGAGTTTGCACAAAGATGGATATCCGGTCGTAAGTTATGCCTCATTTGTTTGTTGTGAACTTGCCTTGTGGATTTGTAGCTTAACTCATATTCTTTCTCTCATTCAGATGTTCCAATGAGACGCAGTGACGTGGCTCTTGCAGGTTCCATCTGATTTCCTATGGCACTTCCAGAGAAGGATAGAGATATTGGAGTTCTTCTCTCCAATGAGAATCTCTTAAATCATAATTTTCTAGAAGCAGGCCATAGCACTGGTCTAGTCCAAGTGACTTCTAACGATGATGGTGATGACGATGGTGATAATAACTCGCCTGTAGGTGGCGATGTAAACCATGATTTGCCCCTCCCAAGTCCAAGGGCTGAGGTTGAAAGAGAGTAAGAACACGCCGAAGAAGGAGAAATCATAGGTAAAGGTGGCGAAGCTAGCCATGATGATGTTAATGTAGGCCATGAGCCTTTGTTGAGCAGTCCAAGACGACCAATAGTTCATTCTGAAGAAGTGGCTAGTTGTGAAGATTACTAAAGTACAGACTTCTATACAGCCTCCACAGGTCACAACCGCGGAGAAAACTTCTTTCCTTCTTTCAACAGATACATTTGCTAACTTAGGGCCAATTCCTACTGAGTTTAGCTCCTTTGGTATTGAGAAGAGGAGCTTAGAAGGTCTCGATTCTCCCCTTCACTTTGATGATGACATTATTCCTACCAATGTATGAGAAATCACTCTCATGAGAAAAGCTCTAGAACATGGTCCATCGGGGGACATTAGGACACTCACGTACACATGCACTTCACAGCACTACATTGCACTTGACTTGTGTCCTTACTCATTGAATCTAAATTTTTTATGTTTCTTTTACAGGATCCATGGAGAGGAAATCATAGTTGAAGCACATATTTCAATCTCTTGAGCAAAACGTATCCCGACCACATAGGCATCGTCTAAGCACATACAATCAAGGTAGTGGTCAAGATTCTGTATCCAGTTACCGGTCTAGCCGTGATAGAGGTAGTTGCGGTAGAGACTATCCATGACCCTACCTTCAAATATTGTTCTAGGTCTAGATCACCTCCACCCAGTGGTTCGGATAGACACTCAGATCGCGCGATAACTTTCCATCGGGCGATGTTTCTTATGCACCTCCTCCAGCTTTCATTGCTACACTGCATTTGGCACTATCCCATTCCAGTCGATCTTCTGACCGTAAGCATCATAAGAGCTGTTCGGTGACTTTCCATCACAAGGCTGGAAAAAAGCTGGTTGAAGCTCTGGTCATCACGATGGAGCAACAACTACCCACTAATGCTTGAATGGCTGAACTAAGGGAACAATTTCCGAATGTATTCTTTGACGAACTTATATTTGTACCTAATTTGAAGGACATTCCGTCAGGTGTAAAGGAAACGATGGTCGCTTTTGTATTGGTTGCTTATTATCATATAATAAATGGAAGCAGATAGCCGTGAAGATCTCTGCAGTCTCGGGGGAAAGAAAAATTGAGACCGAAAATCTAAAACTTTTAGAGGCATAAGATAAAAGGATCATTGCTAATATGGATGTCGAAGTTGAAAACTTGAGAAAATCATAAGCTGAAGCCGAGAAAAAGGCTGAGGATGCTACTAAGGCGTTAGAAAATGAGAAGACCAAGCATCATGATGAAATGGAGACTGCACACCATCGGAATCTTGACTTTATGCAAGAAAGAGATGCCTTAAACAAGAAGGTGATCGAGTTGTCAACCAAGCTCTAGAGCGAAACAAAATAGAAGAATGAAGCCTCTACTAAGCTCAAGATTACTGTAAAGAGCTGCTCGCTGCTTGTGATGAAAGGGACAAGGCAGTCTCATGTGCTCATGACATGGACGCGCTCGTCAAAAAGGAAGTTGAAGCGACTGAAAAGAAAATGATAGAGAAGTTCGAACAAATACTCAACAAGTACAATCCCAGCGTACTCAAGTTCCACAACTTAGAGTGGTTCGACAGTGATTACTCCATGTTCTTGCCCTTGCTTGGGAACAAGTCATTGAGGAAGAGAAGAATTCTTGAAAAGTGGTGAGGTGGATCTAGCATAGCTTGAGAAGGAGATCTTAATAGGATATGAACCTAAAGTGCCAAAAGAGGGTCAGCTTATTCTCCATCCAAAGCTAGCTGATAAAATGCAGAAAGACTTAGGCGAAGACTCTGGATCATCTCCTTAAGATGCCACTACTAGAGGCACCTCCAGACCTAAAATTGCTCATTATTCATCTTCTGACTTGGGATACAATCCAGATCAATCCAAAATGCTAAATTCCACCATCCTTTCTCCCATCTTGGAAGGGAATTCTAGCGGCACTCCGGCCCACACTGAATCCCAAACTAAAGGAGGTATCTTGTTGACCTCACCTGTATTTCAGAGAGTCCATATGTCATCGATTTACATCGGTAATATCTCTTTTTATATCTCTCAAGTTTCAGCTCAGCCCCAGGTCGTCCCGCTTTCTAACAAAGGACAACAAGCGTCTACAATAGAATCGATGACCATGATACTTCAATGATGGTGCCGTGTATCTCGACTGGTGGACTCCTAGGCCTAGCGCATGAATGATAGATGCTTTGCAGGATGAAGGGAATGGTGAGCTTCTAGGAGTTAGGCTGACAATGAAGTTGTTATTACTAAGTCCTCTGAGTCCCTATGGGGTCCCACCATGAGTACGCTTGAGAAGGAACTAGTCCTAGCTAAAGAAGTCAAGCTAGAGAAAATAGAGACCTTTCCTCCTCTTTTATCCATACCTCTGCCCAGCTAGTCTGTCTTTGTTCCTATCACTTTCCCTTTGCCCAGGAGCGCCCATAGCGTGCATGTTGGATCATTGCAAAGCACTCCATTTAAGGGTTCAGGAATAGTCAGGAGGAAACCTGATCGAGTTACACCTCTTTTTGGGGAGGAGAAGAAAAAAATCCAAGAAGCAGAAGCATAAAAAGTGATCGTTGGTTTTTTGTTTTGGTTGTACAGTGATGCACTTTCTAGCTTTTTGTTTTGTTTTTTCGACCTGTGTTGTGCGGATTCAGCCTCCACTATAGCTCTTCAGTTTAGATGTAAATAAAAATTATACTTCTTCTTCTGAGTTTTATTTCAACTATGCATAATAAAGACTTCTGTTTTGCCAAAATTTGTGTAAAATTTTCTATGTACTTAAGATTGCACTTTCCATTCAATGTACTTGCGATCCATTCCTTTTCATGGTCATTGTTGGACTAAGTCATTAGTTCATTCCATGATTTTATGGCCTTTTATCATTCTAGTGAATGCAAAGCAATCGTTGAAGTGCCAAGCTCTGGGCATCAATTGGGGGTAAACCATTTAGTATAATAGTTCAGGTATCATTTTCCAGGATAATGACATCCGATCGCACAAAGCTCTGAGCGTTGGGTTGAGATAACTATGTAAGATCGTAGTTTGAACATCCTCATCCAAGACGTTTACTTTCAATCACACCTAACTTTGGGCATTGACCAAAGTTTATAGGTAAAATCCCACCTTACACTGGGCATGTATCTTGCGTCTTGCCTACTCCAAACAAGCTGTTGTGATTGGTTAAACGTGTCACATCCATTTTGAATTATACTTCCGCCCTTACATCAAGAGCAAGAGTTAGCTGATGGATGGTCAAATCACGTCCTATTCGGTTTATACTCCTGCTCCCACATCAAGGACAGGAGTTAGTAGGCAGATGGTCAAATCATGTCTAGGTTATACTCCTGCCCCACATCAAGGACAACCATTAGCTGACATCTATCTCTGGGCGCCAAGAATGGTTGAACTCCAAGGGTCTGATTATGGACCATAGAAGTTTGGTTGGCTCGTGACTCCGAGTACCTCCATATATGTATTATACACATGTAGATTCATTCGAGTCGGTCGTATTTCACCACTCTTAAGCTGTGTAAAGACATAAACACAAATACGGAAAGCCATTTCATTTATTAACGATGGGAAATGACAGGTTCTATCTTATTACATGGTTTTATTCAATTATGTGTGAATGTATTTCAAGTGAAATAGCATCGTAAGTGCTCGCTATTCCACGCCCTCGGGAGTGAGATCCTGTCAACCGTAGCTAGCCAGAGAGTATCATTTCCAAGTTTTTGCTCTATTACATACGGACCTTCCAATGGCAGGCCCAAGTTCCCAAAGCTTGGGAAGATTCGTTGGAGAACTAGATCGCCAATCTCAAAGGTCTGATTCCTGACCTTGGCATTGTAACATCGGGTGACTCGGTTTCGGTGCATGGCTACTCTCAAGTCAGCTTCATCTCGCTTCTCATCAATCAGGTCAAGAGATTCTAGAAGGAGCTGTTCATTTATCTGTGGATTATAGTGAATCACTCGATGAGAAGTTACTCCCAGTTCAACTAGAATCATAGTCTCTAATCCGTAGGCTAAGGCGAATGAAGAATGGCCGGTCACTGACTTATGTGTTGTCGAATAAGCCTAAAGTATTAAAGGAAGTTCATCAACCCACTTTCCCTTAGCCTTTTCCAGTCGCTTCTTGAAAATGGACTTGATAATCTTGTTTATAGCTTTAACTTGTCCATTCACCTGGGGGTATGCCACTGTAGCAAATCTCTTCTCTATGCGATATCGGTGGTAGAAATCCTTAAACTTGGTGCTATCGAATTGGGTTCCGTTGTTAATAATGATTGTTAGTGCAACTCCAAAACGATAGATGTTTCGGACCACAAAGTTGATTATTTTCTTCGTTGTAATTGTGACTAATGGCTCCACCTCAGCCCATTTTGGTGAAGTAATCAACTGTAATGATGGCGCACTTCGCACCACCTTTAGATATCGGCAATACACCAATAATATCAATTCCCTAGACTATAAATGGCCAGGGACTAACCATTTGAGTAATCTCCATCGGTGGAACTCTTAGAATCTTAGCAAACCTCTGGCACTCGTCACACTTTTTCTAGTGTAATCAGCTGCGTCTCGGTTGACAGTTGGCTAGAAGTACCCATAGAGGAGAATCTTCTTCGACAGGGTTTGCCCTCAGTGTAGTCGCCACAAGCCCCTTCATGCACTTCTCTCAGGACTTGTTAGGCCTTGTTATTGGTGACACATCGTAGCAGTGGGACTGAGAATCCTTTCCTGTAAAGTGCTCCCTGCTGAAAGATGTATCTCAAAACTTAGCGAAGGAGCTTCCGTCATTCACTCTTTCTGTTCGGAAGGATTCCCCCTGCAAATAATTCTTTATGGGAGTCATCCATGATTCCTTCTCATGCTCAATCTCCAAGATCCAATTGACATCCATATGGTCAATGCTCAGAGTCGACAACACTTCTACCGGAACCAGACCCATGAGCTGCACATCTCCTGAACTGGCCAGCTTGGCCAGTGAGTTGACCTTTGCATTTTCCTCTATGGGAATGTATTATTATGTAATATACAATGTTACTAAGTAGCTTAAGGGTTTGGTCTAGCCTCGCTCCTCTCTCTTGAAACTCCTTCCTGACTTAACACGTCACTAGCTGGGAATCGTAGAAGATGTGTAATATTTTAGATCTCGGTTCCCTGGCAATTTTGAGTCTCGCAATCAATGCTTCATATTCCACTCTGTTGTTTGTTGCAGGAAAGTCGAACCTCAGAGCATAATAAATTGAATGTTCTTTAGGAGTGAAAAGTACAACTCCAGCATCGGAACAATATTCATTTGATGGACCATCTGTGTACTTCATCCACTTAGAATTTTGTTCACCTCTGCTCTCTAGAGTATCGTCTCGCTAAGTGAATTCAGCTATGAAATCCGCCAAAGCTTAACCCTTGATAGCTCTCCGAGGGTGATAGGTTATCTCGTATTGGCTCAGTTCAATGTTCCAATTCAATAGCCTTCTAGAAATATCAAGTCATTGCAAGACTTGTCGCAAAGGCTGCTCGGTAAGAACTTTGATCGGATGAGCCTGAAAGTAGGGGCGGAGTTTCTTTGAATCGATAAATAAGCAGTATGCAAGCTTTTTTAGCTTCGAGTAATTTCTTTCTACTGCTATCAACTATTTACTGATGCAATAGACCGATCTTGGATGTAGGATTCCTCTCAAATGAGTGTAGTGCTCAATGCATGCACCGAGACTGCAAGATATATAAACAAGTCCTCGTCATCCACCGACTTTGAGAGAATGAAGGTCTCTCCAAGTGATCCACAAGAACTTGGAATGCAATTTACACTCCTGTGTCCAAGTGAAATTCCTTTTTTCCTTTGGACTTTTCTATTCTTAATTACGTCAAAGAAGGGGATGCATTTGTCAGTGACTCTAGAGATGAATCGACTTAGGACGGCGACCTTTCCATTCAAGCTCCGGACCTTCTTAAATGTCTAAGGGGCCTCAACATTTCTCAAGGCCTGGATCCTTACTGGATTAGCTTCGATCCCATGGGAGTTCATAATAAATCCCAAGAATTCCCTGATGCAATGCCAAAAGAGTATTTCAAGGGATTGAGCTTCATTCCGTATTTTCGAAGAACACTGAACATCTTTGCCAAATCATCAACCTGGTTTCCGGCACGTCGTGACTTCACAAGCATATCATCTACATAGACCTCCATCGAGCATTCGATCTGGTTTTTGAACATCCTATTTACCAGCCATTGGTAAGTTGCTTTGGCATAGTCCAAAAAGCATGACTAGATAACAGTACAGACCTTGATCGGTTATGAAGCTAGTGTGTTTCTGGTCTGGTACATGCATCGACATCTAATTATATCCAAAGTATGTATCCATGAACGAAAGAAATTCATGTCCGGCTGTTGAGTCCACCAAGCGATCAATCCTTGGAAGCGGGAAGTTGTCTATCGAGCATGCCTTGTTCAGATGAGCATAGTCAACACATGTCCTCCACTTCCCTTTTGACTTTTTCACCAAGACCGAATTTAATACCCATTCCGAGTATAAAGTACCACGGATTAATCCATTGTCCTTCAGCTTCTCTAATTATTCTTTAAGTGCAGCAGAGCTCTCTAGACCCAGGTGTTCGGACGGCTAAGTGTCTATGAACTAGAAAATAGCCGAACGAATTTATAATAAAATTAACCGCAAGCGCACGGTGTACGAATGTAGCACGTGGCGAATACGGGTCGATCCGCAGGGAATTGATGATTTTAAAATTCTATTCAATCAAATTAAACCAAGGTCGAGTGATTGTTAACTAACTAAAAGAAAGTAAAAACAAACTAAAACTAAAAAGAATAAAAAGATGAGATTAAAGAGCAATTTAGAGGCAAATCCCCTCTAATGATCACATAAATCAACATAATGAAATTATGATCTCTTTTTGGTCATTTGTGACATTAGTTGATGCATTTATCATAAGCATGGCCTAATTGTGTTATTAATTAACACACTTAAACCATCAAACTTTAATGCACCCTCTAACCCACTTACTAACTTCAATGAAAATGATATGAAATTAAAAGTAGAATCTATTTTAAGTATGGTTTATTAACTATTGAATTAGAAACATAAACCATCAAATTTTGATTCTAAATCCACTTCCATTACCATGATCATATGTAGATGAAGAGGTAATTAGTGATTCATATGACTAAGCATAGCCTATTTGTTTTGAACAACATAAGCTATCAAACTCAATATTAAACACAAAATCACACACACATCCAATTTTCCATTAAGCACAAAAGAGACATAAATGAGAAATTATGTTGCATTTACATGATTCAAGAGAGCATCATTACCCCTAAATTGTAGGGATTAGCCTCTCATTTGTGTTATTATGTCAACACTAGTAGAAAGCAACATGAAATAAACAAAAATAAAAAGAAGAGGAAAATGAAAGCTAAAGGAAAAGAGAACTAATCTAATTGCATAAAATAAAAGAGATCTACACTACAACATGAAAGGAAATAAACAAGAAAATGAAAAGAACATGTATTAAATTGCATAAAAAAAAGAATTACATAAAAGAAGAAATGGCTAAGTAGCCATGAAAAGAAAGAGAGCTTTCATTTTATTTTCCTAAGAGAAGAGAGCCTAAAAGAGAGACTAAGAGAGAGGAGGTAACATGAACATAATGGGTTATTTATACAAGCATGAAACCCTAATCCATAATTTGGGGAATGCCCAAACTACCCCTTAGGAAGTGTGGTGGCCAAGTAACCATTAGCATCCATTAATCATCATTTAAGTGTACGTGAAGCCATTAATTTCATAAGCATGTGCATTAGCCTTTAATGTGTACATTAAGGTAGATGGGTAGGTGGGGTCCTTCATGTTCTCCACTTTGAATTATTTCCATCTTCATTCTTTTATATCTTCTTTGTGCATGCATATTCCTTCATGAAACCACTTGTAATTGAGTTTAAATTCCTACAAAATAATATAGAAATTTCCAATTAAATTTTCTCAAGTTAATTTATGCACAAAAATGACTATTTTGCCCTTGGATGAAGATGAATATGTGACAATTTGGAATTAATATGGATTTTGGTTAAAACAAGTTAAAATACCCAATATGATCATTTATTTAAATTAATTAGAATAAATATGGTGGTAAAAATATGCACATTTACGTGCACATCAAATACCCCCACACTTATCTTTTTATTCATCCTCGAATAAAGAAAAACTAAGATAAATCTGTTTTCGTAGGGAGCACGATTGCATTGAGCGTATGCAACAAGCCGTTAAACCTCTGGGTGTCCCCAGTAGGACGAGTGTTGTCTCGTGAGGGTTTTCAGCGGATACTACCCACAAAATCCAAATGCAGGATGAAAATATTTACAAAATGCAAGATTTATTTACAAAGATGTGAATGCAAGTTTTTGAAAATATTTACGAATGAAGGATTTACTTTTAAATTAACACAAATAAGTTAAATATAGGTTTGGTCATTATCTTGAAATTTAAGTCATTTACTCGTCAAAATTTCCAACAAAAATTAAGTTATCATAACAAATAGACTATAGTTTTAACTCGTTGTTTCGGTTGATAACAAAGTTAACTATGAAATAGATCCTTAGTTGATTATCAAAGTTTATCAAAGTGGTATTTTCATTTCTTTTCAATAACAAATCAAATCAAATAAGTAAAAATAATGCTATCATTTCAATTGCTTGCTCTCTCATTATTTGCAAGAAAAACTACACACCTAGCTCAGGTAAACTGAGGCCAGATATACCACCCATGCACTGCCTTTCGGGCTTATGTGAGGGGAGTACAGAGCATGGCGAGTGCACACACTTTCGTGCATACACCTATCGACCGTAGGTGGTTTTTATAAAGTCTGTTCTTTTTTTTACATGTGTTCCATACATGCATAACCGTGAGGACTTTTAAATGAGTATGAAAGCACATAATTAAAGATTCCAAGTAATTCACCCATGCATAACCGTGAGGACTTTTAAATGAGAGTGAATACTTTGGATGTTGTTATTTTTTTTTTCTTAAGAGAGAGAGAGTTTTGCAAAATCATCTTAGCACCATTTAACTTAGAAGACAAAAAATATGTTATATCCTTTACTTTAAATCAACCACTTTTTAAAACAAAGATTTTCAATTAGGACGTATTTCATAATTAACACGTATGAATCTTCCTATGTACTAGTTAAACCATTATTATTTGTAGTCAAACTTCATTTATATATTTGTTAAGACGAATAAATTTTCAAAAATTTCAATTTAATAAACCAAAACCATATATTTATTCTATAGCGTTTCTTTAAAAATGAATCAAAATGGTTTAAAAAAATTCTTTTTTTTTGTTTTTTTTTAGATTTTTTTTTATTTTGGAAAGAAAAATTGGAAAATGATGATGAGTCTCCCCCCCACACTTAATTTTGACTGTGTCCCCACAGTCAACCCAAGTGAAAGGAGAAAAGTAAAAATAAAAATGGCCTTTATTTATATGAAAATGAACGGTATTTACAGGGGATCAGAAAGTATATCGTCAAAGCGTAAATGAAACGGTCTTCCAAAAACCGATTCATTTGTCTCATCAAGTATACGAGACACAGTTTAAGCTCGAAAAACCAAATCGTAAAAGATTTCAAAGTTGAATTTGGATTTGGAAAAACGAATGCCATTTTATTAAAAATTGTATGAGTCGTTTTATTTTCAATGATTTTTGGAGTTGATAAAACGATTGATTGAAGTTCAAGTTTATTTTCACCAAATTGAAATTCAAGCGGTTCATTGAAAAATTCTTCAGAATCATTGATTTCAAAATCAAATTGGTGATTTAAATCTTCCCCGTCAGAGTTTAACGACTCGTTTTCAAAAGGTCCATAAAACTCGTGTTCGTTAAATTCGACCTTTGTTGGATTATCAACAACTTCATTGCGTATCTCAAGTTCAAAATCCAAAATTGTTGTATTCAAATTTTCAGAAAAAGGAAGATCGAAATTTAAATCGAGTTTCTCACCCTCAAAAGAATTGAAATCCAAGTCAATCACCAAATTTTCAACAACTTCGTTAAGATCGTTATTTTCAATTTCAAAAGTTGTTATTTGAAAATCGTCGATTTGGGTAAAAGATGGATTATTGTTTGACTCGTCACACGCTGGAATTTGATTTTGTTGTTCACGTTGTTTCATATAAGTTTCAAACAACGAATCCATGTGATCATCGTAAATTTCGTTCATTTGCTCAACAAAATCCAATTTATAATTATTAACATGAGGATTTTCACTTTGAAATTGTTGAGAACAAAGATTTTCAATCGTAACGTGGTTAAGATTATTCCCATTGCCAAATTCATTTGAAAAGTTGTTTCCATTTTCATTTTGAGTTTGAAATTCATTTTGGAGTTCGAAATTGAATTGGCATGGGTTATAATCGAAATCGTTTGAATTTTGAATTGACTTCAAATTTTGAAATCCTTGACTCGAGTTGTTACACAAATATGAATTACACAAATCATTTGTCATTTGATTTTGTTGTGTAGAGATTTCAAGTAGAGATGAAATGCTATTTTCGAGATTCGAGGGTTGGTCGTCATTTTGAAAATTTTGTGGTTCAAAATTTGAATCATTTAAACCATAGTTGTTGTTAAAATATCCATACGAATTTGGAGTGAAACCATATGGATTATATTGATTTTCACAACTATTGTAAAATTCAAATAAGTGGGGAAACTCGGACATTTTCAAGAATGTTTTTGTTTTTTTTTAATCAAGGAAAAATATTTACAAAAAGAATTTATTTTTCAAAAGGGAAAATTGATTTTTGTTTTGTTTTTTTTTTGTTTTTCAAATTTTTTCTTTGTTTTTGAAAAGGTTTTAAAAAAAATTCTATATTTTTTTTGGATTTTTGAAATTTCAAAGGAAAAGGATTTAGATTTTTCAAAGAAAAAGAAGAGGAATATTTACAAATTTTTTTTAGTTTTGGATTTTGAATTTTTTTTTAATATGCATGAACTAATGCAACTAAATGAATGCAAGAGCTAATTACAAATGATTTATCCTAAGTTAACCAAAAATTGTATAATTACAAATTGTCTTAAATCAACAAGATAGTTCTCAGCCAGGTAACGGGCAGGAGTTATCAGTGCACCACGAATCACTGTAGCAATGCAGCCGAAGGTTTAAGTACCTTCAGAGGAACAACCACTATAATATTTACGAATCACCGTAATATTTATAAATGGTTATTACTCTGCCGTAGCCTAGACACCGAGAAATTAAATTGTTCAAAGAAGACAACTTGTCAATACACAATTAAAAGTTATCGATGTCTAACCGTTATTATTAATCAAAAATGAGATGCAAAACTGAAATTAAACATGTATTAACAATGCAACTACGAATGATTTTTTTTGTTTTTGAATTTTCTTTATGCAGATGCAAGCAAACAACAATGCAAGATAAATAAAAACAATAAATATAGCAAGCAAGCGATTTATTTTCTTCTCCTTTTTTTTGGCAAGCGGGCTGTCTCCTTCTGCTTCGGCAACCTAAAATAAAAACAAGATATATACACAAGTTTTTTTTTAATTTTTTTTTTGAAAAGAAAATTTAAAAGTAGTGTTTTACTTAAAAAAAATTAAAAAAAAATTTTTAACAGAAGGATGGAATAGTTCGAAACAATACTATGAAGACTAAACTAATTAAAATAAATTAACCAGGCCTTCTAAACTACTCCATCATCTAAAAAAAGTTAAAAAATATTCACAACACACAGATCATCTTAGTTCACTAAACCAAATAACACTTAAACAAGAATGAAAGTTCTCGTGAATTCAATTCAACAAAAACAGTACTCAATCATTTCGAAATCCCCAAAATTTCGAATTCCCATTCAAAATTCTTGATGTTCAAAAACAAACTTTCCAGTTCTCTCTTCCCTTGTTGATTCCAATTTCGCACTATAATCCTTAACCCAAACAAAAATCATTCGTAAATTCCAGTTAGATTGTCGAAACCAAAAACTTTTTTCCTGTTCGAAGCTTGGGTTGGCGAATGGACTGAGGTGAGGCGATTGTTGCAGAAAGGTAGCAGTGTGGCAAGTTGTTTTCTAGAGGTTGTTGAAGTAGCGGTTGAAGGCAGTTCACTGGGGTGTTGTTGTAGTGGAGCGAGGGTTGGTTTGTCTTTCGGTTTCAAGGTGATGGTTGAGGTGAAATTCGTGAATGGCAGAGGTGTCAGAGGTTTGTTCGAAGTTGGAGAGGCTGGAGGTAGATTATTGTGATGAAATGCTGGAGGGAAGGAGGTATGTTTTTGTGTATCTGTTGCTGCTGGTGGAGACAGTGGCAATAAATGGCAGTAGTGAGGTGGTTTAGGAAGACGTTGCTGTGCAGGGGAAAATGGAGGTGATGTAATTTTCAGGGGAAGTTGTGCTTGGCAGGGGTTGTCGATAATATGGACAGTGGACTGTGTGCTCAAAGTGTGGTTGTCGGTAATGAGCAGGTCGATGAGGCAAGAGGTATGGGTGTAGCAGCCAATTAGTGGAGGTTGTTGAGGCAGAAGCAAGCTTGTGAAGATTGTGGTAATTGGGAATGCAATAGTATGTAATGATGATGTTATGGCAGAGTTGATAGAAAGACGGGGGACAGGTGGTATATATGTATGAAGGCAAGTGATGATGTCAGGGGTGTAACAGGAGGTGATGGGTGTTGTATGGTGTTGGATGATGGTGGTCCTATGTGGTCTGTAGTGGTAGGGAATATGCTTGTATGGCAAACAGAGAAGTTTTGTTGTTTGTGAAGTAGATGATGAGAATGTTTGTGATGAAGTGAGTTGAATAGGATAGCAGAAATGGTTAAGAGTGAAGATAGTGACTGTGGGAAGTTAACAGCAGTTTGTTAAGAATGTTTGATGGCTTTTGTGGTACAGTGCAGTGTTATAGTTGAATGGTTGTGGTATGAAGGTGATACTGGTGAATGTGATAAAGGTGGGAAGTAGACAGTGGTGAGTGACAGTTTCAAGTGGTAATGAGCGAGGAGGTGGTAGTATGTGTAGCAGTATAGTTTGAAGCAGTAAATAGGTTGGAAGTACTGGTGTAGTGATATGTTGGACAGAAAGGGCTAATGGTGGAAAAATTGCTGTGGATGAGTGTGGTTCTGCTAACAATGAATTGGCAACAAAAGGTTTGGTGAAGTGGGGGAATATGAAGTATGAAAGGTTGAGGAGCAAGTATGAAAACTTGCAGAAGATGTAAAAGCAATGAATGATGTAAAAACAGTGAGTGAAAACAGTGAGGCACAGTGAGTGAATGATGTACAAGCAATGTAAGGAAAAAAGAAAAATGTGTATTTTTTAAAAACAGTGAGTGGAATGAATGATTTTTTTTCTTTTTGAATGAAATTGTGATTTTTTTTTTGAAATGCAATGCAAAATGAAAATAAACAACAACAAGCACACACACAAGATTGAAAACACAAACACACAAAATAAACACACAAATAAAATCACACAAAAATAATCCGAAGAATAAAAAATTAAAATCAAAACAATTACCCGGCAACGGTGCCAAAAACTTGTTCGGACGGCTAAGTGTCTATGAACTAGAAAATAGCCGAACGAATTTATAATAAAATTAACCGCAAGCGCACGGTGTACGAATGTAGCACGTGGCGAATACGGGTCGATCCGCAGGGAATTGATGATTTTAAAATTCTATTCAATCAAATTAAACCAAGGTCGAGTGATTGTTAACTAACTAAAAGAAAGTAAAAACAAACTAAAACTAAGAAGAATAAAAAGATGAGATTAAAGAGCAATTTAGAGGCAAATCCCCTCTAATGATCACATAAATCAACATAATGAAATTATGATCTCTTTTTGGTCATTTGTGACATTAGTTGATGCATTTATCATAAGCATGGCCTAATTGTGTTATTAATTAACACACTTAAACCATCAAACTTTAATGCACCCTCTAACCCACTTACTAACTTCAATGAAAATGATATGAAATTAAAAGTAGAATCTATTTTAAGTATGGTTTATTAACTATTGAATTAGAAACATAAACCATCAAATTTTGATTCTAAATCCACTTCCATTACCATGATCATATGTAGATGAAGAGGTAATTAGTGATTCATATGACTAAGCATAGCCTATTTGTTTTGAACAACATAAGCCATCAAACTCAATATTAAACACAAAATCACACACACATCCAATTTTCCATTAAGCACAAAAGAGACATAAATGAGAAATTATGTTGCATTTACATGATTCAAGAGAGCATCATTACCCCTAAATTGTAGGGATTAGCCTCTCATTTGTGTTATTATGTCAACACTAGTAGAAAGCAACATGAAATAAACAAAAATAAAAAGAAGAGGAAAATGAAAGCTAAAGGAAAAGAGAACTAATCTAATTGCATAAAATAAAAGAGATCTACACTACAACATGAAAGGAAATAAACAAGAAAATGAAAAGAACATGTATTAAATTGCATAAAAAAAAGAATTACATAAAAGAAAAAATGGCTAAGTAGCCATGAAAAGAAAGAGAGCTTTCATTTTATTTTCCTAAGAGAAGAGAGCCTAAAAGAGAGACTAAGAGAGAGGAGGTTACATGAACATAATGGGTTATTTATACAAGCATGAAACCCTAATCCATAATTTGGGGAATGCCCAAACTACCCCTTAGGAAGTGTGGTGGCCAAGTAACCATTAGCATCCATTAATCATCATTTAAGTGTACATGAAGCCATTAATTCCATAAGCATGTGCATTAGCCTTTAATGTGTACATTAAGGTAGATGGGTAGGTGGGGTCCTCCATGTTCTCCACTTTGAATTATTTCCATCTTCATTCTTTTATATCTTCTTTGTGCATGCATATTCCTTCATGAAACCACTTGTAATTGAGTTTAAATTCCTACAAAATAATATAGAAATTTCCAATTAAATTTTCTCAAGTTAATTTATGCACAAAAATGACTATTTTGCCCTTGGATGAAGATGAATATGTGACAGTTTGGAATTAATATGGATTTTGGTTAAAACAAGTTAAAATACCCAATATGATCATTTATTTAAATTAATTAGAATAAATATGGTGGTAAAAATATGCACATTTACGTGCACATCACCAGGCTACGGCGCTTCTATTTCACGGGAACACATTTGGGATTCATGTTCAATGCATGGCTCGCTATCTTCGGCGAGATCCCACACATATTAGAGTGTGTCCAGGCAAACACATCCAAGTTCACCAGGAGAAAACCAACCAACTCCTTCATCATCTTAACACCAAGCTATGATCCAACTTTCAAGATCTGTGTTGGGTCATCCCGACTGACCGAAACATTAATCGCTAACTCAGCAGGAGCTGCTTTTCCACCTTTCGGATCTTTTCATGAATACATATCCTTATGGAACCGACTATGCCGCCCAAGCCAGGGCTCAGGCATTGGTTGCTATGCATATAATATGAAGAGAGTCCCCTCTACACCTTTCCCTTTCTCTCTTCACCTCACCTCTTTTAGCTCGATGACATTACATTTGTGGCCCAGACCTTGATCTCCCTGGACTATTCCCACATCATTTTCTATAGGAAGCTTCATTGTCAAGCACCAAGGAGCTATAGCCGCTCTAAACTTAGCAAGGACCAGTCTGCCCAAAAATGCATTGTAAGCGGAGTAAATATCCAACACCACAAAAGGCACGACCCGCACTCGCCTACGGTCGCCCTCTCCAAGCACCACCGGTAGTTCCACATATCGACTGGCTCCATAGCTGTCCCGTTAAAAGCCGAAATTAGAGATTTATATGATTTCAAGTCCTTTCCTTACAAAAGCATCTGGTCGTAAGCTTTTTTGAATAGAATGTTGATCGAACTTCCATGGTCAACCGGCACCTTTCGTATAATAGCAGAGCCAATCGTGGTCGTTATAACCAATGGGTCAATCATCGGGGTTCCACTCTATCAGCATATATGTTCCAGAAAATGATATTATCAGTCATGGTTCTAAACTGTTTTGCTCGAGCTCCATCTTTTCTGGTGGAGCAGCTTTCATTCTCTATAAGTTTCAATGTGCCAACATAACTATCGTATCATTCAAACTCTTATCGGTCGGATGTGGTCCACCGATGATTGTATTTATCACCAAATGTTTTTCAAGCCACCTAGGCTCCTCACCACTAGGACCAGCTAGCCCCCGCTGGGATGTCATCCTAGTGGGTTAGAGTTTCCTTGCTCACCATCCCACAGAGCTTTCACAAATTGTTGCAATTTCTTCTTTCGAATCAGCTCCTTAATCATATCGTGCAAGCTCCTGCATTTATTGGTATTATGACCATGTGTTTCACGAATATGTAGGACTTGCAAAATCTCTTCTCCTTCTCGGTCGACTCCCTCGGAGCTGGCTTTCTGTACTGCTCGATACCTTGAGTTTCCAAATAGATATTCTCGATTAAGTTATTCAACTCAGTATAATTATCGTACTTTGGAATCTTAGGATGATTCCTATTATCAAGCTTTTTCTTTCTGGCCCTACTGTGACTCTATTTCTGACCACCATTCTTGTTGCCAACGTTCACGTCCACATTCACGAAACTTCTTTCGGACCGTTTCACATCAATGTTGCTTTGTATCACTTCAGCTGAACTTTTAGCCTCACCCCTTTCGGGGACGATTGTATGTCTCCTCCAAATGCAAGAACTAATTAGCCTACCTGTAGAAAATATCCATCATCGACGGGGGCTTCATTTTCAACCATCTCCCAAAGTCGGTCTTAGGATGAATCCCCCTGATCAATGCCATCAATACTATGTCATCATTGGGTTTTGTTATTTCCATTGCAGCTGTATGAAACTAGTTTAAGAAATCCTTTAACGACTCTTTTCTCCCTGGACGAGGTTTGATAATGACATCACATCTTTGGGACGTGCGGTGTGTAAATAGAACTGCTCCAAAAAAATTCACTATAACTTAGCGAAAGATGATATGGGTCTTGGTGGGAACCGCATGAACCACATCATCACTACTCCTTTTAGGAAAATTTGAAAGCAACGACATCTCATGGCTTCAGACGCTCGAGCTGATTCTACATGCCATTCATACTTCATCAAGTGCTTCCTAGGATCGTCTTTCCACCTTTCAACAACATTGTTAGCATTACAAACCTTCTTGGATACTTCACACGTAGAATGTTCTCAATAAACGGATTTTGACAAGGAGAAGTACCCCATTCATCATTGCTTCTAAATCGGTTTTCATTTACAAGTATCTTTACCATATCTTCCAAGTTCTCCAGGTTTACAGGTTCAATTGAACAGTGGTAATCTGGGCCTGTCCCGAGTGTTAAGCTAGGAGAATGCTCTCGGGTAGGCTCTCCAGACTCTACGAGATCCATTCGTCAAGCAATCCTCCTTATTCGATTCCCGGGTGGAAAATCATCAACAGCAGCTCAATATTCCATATCCTGATCACATGTAGTATGACCAGAGGTCAAGTCTATGCCACCCTCTAGAGTCTGACCCTCGGAGTCAACATTAGCTTGATTAGTACTGATCCTTCCTCTTAGATCAGTATCGATCAACAAACTCGTGCCATCGGTTTGTCTCGTTCCCTGATGTAAGGCTCCAACTGTGTTTTGAGTCTTCTTCTGCTTCCTATCCCTTCGTCTTTCCTCAAATGAAAAGGAACTTTCAGATTCTGAACTTGAATGGTCTAAATCCCTTCTACTCCTCCTACGGTTATTCTAAGTTAGTTCATTCAGCAGCCTCAAGCTTTGTTGCATCCGATGGTTCATCTTATTGCGAATCTCCTAGAATCTATCCTCCATCTTCTTCCATCATACGATCCATCTCTATTTTAGTCACGAGTTCAGTTGGATTCTGGTTCTCAACTTGTTTTGGTTGGGGAACTTCATTGATATAGTGAGTGCCTTGGTTCTTAGCATCATTAGTAGCTCTGGAAGTTGTAGCATGTTCTCTTCTTAATGGGGACATGACGAACAACTTCTCTTAGATTATTGAAAATATGAATAGTAGAACTACAAGGTTGAAAGATTAGATATATCTCCTGGATCAAAGAAATATAATAGTAGATGATGGATCCAAGTAGCCTGAGAATATCCTTCTCAATGGAAGCACCAAAATGTTTGAAACAAAAATGGCACAAACACCCAAAAAATTATGTAGAGAATAAAAGTGAAGAAAATAAATGTAAAATAAGAAAGAAAAGAACACACAACGTTTATAGTGGTTTGGCTAATCTTGGCCTATGTTCACTTAGAGATTTTATTGTTTAGATCACTAGATTACAGAAAATTATTCTTAAGATCGGTATAAATCCATGTGTGAATACAAGAAATTAGAGTAGAGAGAGCAGGAGTTAAAATATCCATAAAAATAAGCCTTGCCCCTCTTTTATAGACGTGGGGTGGCTAAAATCTCGCCTCTACGGTCTTACCTCATTTTCCACACCAAGACCAAGTCCCCTAGAGAAAATGGTGGCTACATCATTGAGTGTCCCTGGATTGGTACCGATCCAAGGGCTTAAATCGATATCGATCTATAAGTTTAGTGTATGGATCATTGCGTGCTCCTTTTTCTGACTCGATTGCTGGTTAGCTTTGTGATTCTATACTTGTTTGTATCCTTATTTGCTTGTTTCTGAGTCCAAATGATGGACCTACGGAAGAATGGAATAGCTGATTTTGAGTGCTCATGAAGATCGATAGACAATTGCATGGGACCAACAAAATAACACTTAAAATAGGATTCTAGTATCATTGTTAGCATGTAGGAGGAGTGAGGGCAACTTTGGACTATAGTTCATGGATATATACTGATCCATGGGTTGGACCGGTACCGATCAAACTTCTTGTTGGATTTTCCCTGATCGATTCTTTGGATGGTTTGGTATTTGTCTCTTATCTCTTTTTATATTTGATTTTTGGACTTTCGGGCTATTTCTCTCGGCTTCCTGCCTTGATAATTTCTAAGTTCGATTTGTCTGGTTTATCCAAATATTGCCTGGCCAAAAGGCTGGATAACTTGATGCTAGAGGAAAAGGACAATAAAGGAGGACCAAAAGTGATGATGAGGGCAGAATAATCTGAAATACTAGGCAAGAGAGAGTTAACAAAGAGGTTGGGCCACTTAAAGGCATCGAAGGCATTGAAGAAAGCTCTGTCAATTATGCTATATGTTCGAACACCACTTCTCGACTTGTTATTCCATGTGTAGAATAGGCCAAAGGTAGGAATTTCATTGATTTCATCTAGCACTTCAGCCAGTTGGAGCGAGATAGGGTCATTATTCACCAACGGCATGCCACCTAGTCAGTCGGATGTGGAGTACATGCAATTCCAGTCTCCTAGGATGATCCAAGGATTTGAAGATTTGAGAAGGTGAAGGCCAGCAAGAATGCATTCCTCGGGTTAGTAGAATCATGGTCATAAACAAAGGAATAGTTAAAACTGTATTATTAGGGAGGCGGGTAATAGTGGCATATTTAGTATAAGGAATGGAGTTCTAGATGCAAAAGGTCGAAGGATTAAAGAGAATCAGAATGCTACCAAAAGAGGCATGTTAGAGGTTGTGCATAAATTTACAACCTGGTTTAATTAAAGAGCAAGTGTGATCAATGGTGCCAACATTGAACTTGTTCTCTAAAATGGCAATGAGATGCAAATTGTTACTATCAATCTAGTTACATATTTTGATATGCTTAGAAATGTCATTGGCACCCCTTATATTCCAGCATCCTATTTTATCAATCATTTGGATGGAAAGGAGATGTTGACCGGGATAACGAAGTTTGATTGGTGGACGAATAATTACCAGGTGCATTTGATCCAAGAAAGGGAGGCTTAGATATAGGTTGAATCTCAGATATAGAGCATCAACCATGGCTTTTTCTAGTAGCTTTGTCTTGCTCCTCATTAAAGGAATGGATGCATGAGTAGAGAATGAGGAAGAAGCAGGAGTAGACAAAAGAGTGGTGGTGATAGAAGTAGAGTGAGAAAGTGGAGAGGAGATGAAGTCAGTAGTCTAAAGACCTGCCAAAAGGATTGAATATCGAAATAGAGGGTTGAACAAGAGGGACAATAATTGAGGTAGGAGATGTGGAGGAGGTACCATTAATATGCACAGAAGGAGGATCAATGAGCTCATATTCGGCCATAGAAGCTATGAAGGGATAGATTAGTGAAGTGGAGGGGTCGGGTACGGTGGCAATTGATATCTTGACATTGCTGTTAGGCAGGGTGTTAACTAAGGTGTCAGCTAATATGTCAAAGTGGAAATTGAGGTGGGATGGGAGAAATAGCAGTGGAGCTATCAGCATTTGCATTAGTGTTACAAACTGAGTTTGCATAAGAGCTGGTGCACAACTAACACGCAGTGTCCTTACATGTTTTATGCACACTAGAAGTGCTTGTGGTAGCTTGTAGGGCATTTGAAGCGAAGTAGGTACCAACAATTTTGTGAATGATTTCATTGATAAAATAATTTTTAAATAAACAATTGTAAAATAATTTAAAAACCGATCGAAATTAATTATTAAAATTATGAAAAATATATTTTCAAAATCTTAAAATTATGTAATATTATTAAATAAAATTTATAATTAATTTAAAAATAAATTAATATATATAATTAATTTATAGTCAAATAAATAGTTATGTTAATATTTAAATATATAATAAATAAAAATATATATTAAAATAAAGTAAAAATTG
Source organism: Allium fistulosum (assembly GCA_030737815.1). Classification (NCBI taxonomy): domain Eukaryota; kingdom Viridiplantae; phylum Streptophyta; class Magnoliopsida; order Asparagales; family Amaryllidaceae; genus Allium; species Allium fistulosum. Next base: position 870,802,674 of record CM060903.1, on the reverse strand, counting down.
CTATCGAATTATTATCACGCAAAACCAAAATTTTAGAGATTTTGAAATAATTATTATTTGATTTTAATCTTTAGGATATAATTTATTAATTAATGAAATCAAAATACCCAGATCAAAAAATAATTGTACAAATGGTGAACAGTTTTGAAATAAAAAATTGGCGATGTCAAATCTGACTTTCACGTGCTCTCTCTCCTGTCCTAGTTCTACTCAAGACTTCCATCCGCCCAATCCCTTCTCGTCCTCCTTTCTCCTTCTTCGAGTGCTTCTCTCTCCTCACCTCGATCTACTCGTTCACCTTATCTTTCTCATGACTTTCAAGCTCCCTCCCTACTTTAAGTTTGTCATCTTGAAGTGTTTCGATGGCAGATCTTCCTAAGCTGGACGCGCTTGATGAGTTTCCTCCCTTGCCTTTGAGTTCTAAGGCTACTGTAAGTCGTGATGGGGAGTATGTATCAACGCTACATTATTGTGACGAGGGAATATCTAGAGTGTATGTTGATGCTTCTATAATTTTAAGTTGCTTCCGGTCCCGCTGCTCTTGAAGGTAAACCCTTGCTCCCAATCTTTACCTGCTAGCAATGCTTCGTGTTGATAAAATTCCCAGCTCTAGTGATGCTATTTAAAATCCCAAATATGTTAATGGATGGTCTTCTTTATTTAAAAAGACCCCTGGAAATGCTAATTGTTTTTCTCCTAAGCAGTATGTTGTTAACTTTTTTTAATAAACCTGTCCTGCCTCTAAAAGAAATCATTGATGCAAGTATTGCATTCTAGAAAGATTATTTGGTTGGTTTCTTTTTGGATGATGCTCCCTACTTCTCAACGGTGAAAAAACATATTCTTGGTTTATGGTGTTTCTATGGGTCAGTCAATGTGAGGTGTGATAACTCGATGTACTTTTTGAAATTTTGCTACCTTTATTAGAGATCCCATATTTTGGAATCAAATCATATCATTATCGATGGCAAAGTTTTTATCATTATCCACTAGAGCTCTTTTGTTGACCTAGCTCGCGAACAAGTTTTATCTATTTTGATCTGGGCGCTTATCTCAAATATCCCATCAGTTTTCCAATCTATGAGAGTGTGAATTGGATTGCCAACCATATTGGTCAGTTGATATGTTTTGACATTTCCACTGAACGTAGACAGCTCCTCCGCTTTTCTAAGGCCATGATTGAGATTATCCCATCTAAGCAGTTGTCGACTCATATTCCCATCTCCATTGTCGAGGATATGGTAGCCTTCATAAATGTCTAGTACTAGAAGAAGCCATCAATTTGCGAGTATTGCCACTCCTTTGGCCATATAATCTCGTATTGTCATCATTCCAGTGTTGAGCCAGCTAACCTCCTCCTTAAGAATCTCCTCCCAAAACCTCTATCTAAGCATTAGCAGACAAAAGCCCCCAACATCCCATGCCCTAATCCTATCGATCTTATCAGTCCTATTCCTCCACCATTTGGCCCCCAACCTAACTCTACTTCGCTTGTAACGTCCTCAACCATTTCTTCCTCTGCCATGCCTGCTCCCCTACTAAACCCGGTTCCTCTCCCACCAAACCCGGTTCCTCTCCCAGATAGCCCCTCATGCCCTGCCCTTCCCTCATCCCCTATTTCAAGCCTTAAGAAGAAATTAGTCATTTCTCTTTACTCCGACCCTTCTAGTGCTACACTCACCACCCATGAGCTCTTTAAGAAGTTAGTCGAGGGTATGTAGCTATCCTAGTTAGGTAAGGTTGGAATTTGGTCCCATAAGGAAAGCGTTTTGTGCTACAACTCAAAATGGATGATATTCTCAAAGTAGGTCTCTACCCATGTAAAAGGTTAATGAGAGCTCTACTATAGGCTCATAGATGATGTGCTGGTCCTCTGTAATAATGGTGAATACGGTGCCAACAATGAAGAGATTTTGGCTGCCATGGATTAGGATCGAAAATATATCTTCTCTTCATGCATCCTTGGTTACTTTCCTGAGCTTGTTGGTTGATTTTGTAGATGCATAGGTCTATAGCTTGGATTTCTTTACGGTATGGCTTAGTTTGCTTGTTGTGATTGTTTAAGTCATAGTTTCTTTGTTCGTGTTGCTAGGCCTAACGGGTCTGTCTTGGGTTTATTTGACTCTGTTTTTACTACTGTCCAGGCACTTTGGTAGTTTACTATGATGTGGGATGAGAGCTTGGGACTATTGTATCTTTTTCCATTATATATATATATATATCTACTACGGCTGTATGATGTTTTGATCATACATCCATTCTATCAAAAAAATGATAAAATCATATACGATATTATTTAATTTAAAAAATGGCTTTTTATTTTTAGGCCATGAGTTTAATACTAGCAAATATAAAAAATATTTTTTAAAATTTATAGATGCACCAACATATTCAACCATCCAATATGTGATAGAACATCAATATACTAGATTCGTAATATAGTCTAATAACCTACAATATATTACAATAATAGATAATAATATTAAATGAATTAGTAAACATGACCTTACACCAAAGCCTAAAGATCTCATGTTGAAATAATGAAATAACTCATTGAATCAAATTCCAAGTTTTAGAGTTGCTGGCTCCTGTATTACTTTACCATCCTCTCGATTGCACCAACCCCGCAGGGACATGTAGGAGTAAGAGTCATCCGCTCGCTACCAAACCAAATGCGAGAACCCCCTATCATGCTGCACCCGCCAAGTGCATAGGCAGACACACATGTCGGACTTGAATTTCTCAAAATATCAGATTGTTAATTTATATTTGGTAAAACTCAGCATATACAGTAAATAAATAATCATAGAATCACAAACACGGAGTAATATAACGATAAGCAGCGGAAATAAAAGAATAGTAGTTCATGAAGCTACTATATATATATAACAGAGTTCAAACAAGATACAACAGAAGTCTCGATACAATAGTCAAATACAAGATCAGAATACATCACTGGAATCAACTGAATAGTTGCAAGCTGAATAGGTAGATGGAACTCCAAGCGAAGCTCCAACTCCAAAGGTGAGTCTCTAATGCTGTGACACTCAGTCTGACCCGAGCGTAAAGCAAAACACAAAACACTCAAGTCAGGATTAATATTCTTATATCAATAAATCCAACTCAAGTGAAATATCAATTGAAATACAAGTAACTCAAAGGATGTTTGGGATAACCATCCTCTAAGGATCCGTTAAACTATCTACTATGTAGTAATATACGCTATTATAATAATGTCTATAGTAAAGTAAACTATTAAATAGCATTAAGGCGTTACCCATATCCCCCTTAGCACATTTTATATATTCCCATAGTCTATACAGTACTGTAATCTCCCCCGTACTGGGCATCGTCAGAGGGCACTCCATAGGTATGGTACAAAACAAACTCGTAGTGGTCTCGATAGGGTAGGCGACACGGCACAACTAGGCAATGCCAGGGTAGATATACCAATTACACTTCCGGGCTGGTGGTAACGCATAGCAGCCGCTACCGCCCACCTCGATCCACACTCCCAAAAATCCGAGGGGTGCACCCAATCAATCACAAAGTAAAAGAATGGTATCGAAGGAGTGTGTCCGATCAGAGGAGCTACCTCATTGGCCCGTCAATTGCTCCTGTTTTAGCCACCTTATGCCAACTCACGGGAGTCCTATCAAAAGTCGACATTCGGTACCGAAAATGCTGCTATTTTGCCGAAAATAAGAAAAACGAAGAAATAGCAGTCAAAATTTGGAGAAACAAAATATGACCTCTCACTCAGAAGATGATTTACAAATTTATTTTATAAAAATATTCAGGTTTGGAAAACATTTTATTATCATCAAATTTAACTAATTTAAAATTAAATAAAAATTACACAAGAAAATAAACTTCCATATTATCTGATGAAAATTTACCAATTGCTATGTTTAAATATACGTATTCCAAATATCAAATTTTTATTTCAAAATTTAATCTTTTAAAATTTCACAAAATTCAGTTATTTACGTTAAATAAAACCATTATAATTACGGGTTGTTACATTCTCCCCCACTCAAAACTTTTCGTCCTCGAAAAGGAAGGAGGTAGGAGAATAGAAACAACCAGAAGAAAATTAGGTTGAAAAACAAAGTAAAACAATTAATTCAAACCATATAAATTTCAATTTAAATTAATATTCAACAATTGATTTTAAATTCAAGGTATTTCATTAAGTTGATATAATTTCAATTTATAAATTCCTCAAAACAAACTTTGTTTTATTTATCTCATTTATTATTCAATTAACTTATTTTATTCAATTAACTTTTTATTCTATTTATCTCTATTAACATTTTTATAATCAAAAATTAAGTCTATAACATTTATTATAAACACTCAAATTTTATTAATAAAACATTTTAAATTGTATATTATCCAATTACATATTCAACTTCTGAATAATTTAGATAAGTTGTATTAGAATGAAATTGGGTATTATACAAGTAAATTTTCTTAATTCAATTATTTCAAGTTTAAATATTGATTCAAAATTTTGGCTTCATTTATAATTGAAATCATCCTTTAAGAGAATTTAAGAATTAAATTTTCGATTGATTTCAAACCATTTAGTGATACATACATATATATATATATATATATATATATATATATATATTAATCAAGTCATACTTTAGAAATTCTAATCAATTAAATTTCCAAAATAAAAGTGTAGAAAAGCTACAGAATCTTTTCTTCAACTTTGAAACTCGAAAATGAATGTTAATGATGCGGCCGCCATCACCGAAATTATTTTCCAGCGACAAAAGAGGAGGGCACTGATTTGAACATCTAAAATTCTTTGAAATGATTTCTATTTGAAAATACTTTAAATAATATACACTTTAAAACTTTAAAACTTTAAAACCAAAGTTTGAAATCACCGGAAATTAAATTCTCAAATTCCTGATTTAGATTCATTTCAATTCCAAATTAATTTATAAACAATGTTTATAAATTCATTTATAGAACAATAAATGATAATCAATATTATCATTTCAAACAACCAATTTAATTAACTTATTAAATTCCAGAAAATTTTACTTATATATTTACAATATAATCATACAAATTTATTTCATTTACCAAATTTGAAAATAATATTGTGTTAGTTTGCTCTGTTCAAGTGTTTTAGAATTCCTATCGATAGGGTTGATCAGACGAATCGATCGAAAACCCAAATCAACATCAACAACTCAAACGACATACTATAAAACATTTTAATATTAATACAAATACACTCCCTCACTCGATGATTCTAGGATGTAATTCAAAACAAGGATAGTGATCCAATTATAGAGGGATCCTAACCAAAAGAATTCAACTAGAAGGTAGGCTCGATAGGGAGATAAATAGATTTCAAAGAGAGAAAAGAATGGATAGACTTATATAAATCACGGGCAACCTTAACCGTGTCAACCGTGACTTCAAAATAAGATCGAGGTAGAATTCTAGAGCAAATCGACATTCGATCACCAGAGATAGAATTCTTCGATCGCCAGAGATAGAATTCTTCGATCGCCAGAGATAGAATTCGGGTATAGCTAAAGATAGCAGCATCGTAAACCGAGGATACAAAAATCTCCGGTGAATCAATACCGATTGTAAAGGAGTTTCACTCATGTACAAATCATACAGTGGAGCTATGGGATGCTCCAGGATAAAAAAAAACACAAATAGGGAGAGAAAAACGGATTTTGGAACCGGGGGGGGGGGGACATTCCAAAATTCAAAGGAAACCGAGTCAAAAGGAAGAAATTCAAGCCCGAACGAAAGTGATTCTGTAATCAAATTTACTACGTATGCTAAGTTTTGCCTAAAACATAGCTCTGATACCACATGTAACATCCTGCCATGGAAGTGGGGTAACGCCCACCGTAGCATACATTGGTACCTGTGTTCTGCCTTTACGGCCAGCCTCTCGATTGCACCAACACCGTAGGGACATGTAGGAGTAAGAGTCATCTGCTCGCTACCAAACCAAATGCGAGAACCCCCTATCATGATGCACCCGCCAAGTGCATAGGCAGACACACATGTCGAACTTGAATTGCTCAAAATATCATATTGTTAATTTATATTTGGCAAAACTCAACATATACAGTAAATAAATAATCACAGAATCACAAATACAGAGTAATATAACGATAAGCAGCGGAAATAAAAGAATAGTAATTCATGAAGCTACTATATATATATATAACAGAGTTAAAACAAGATACAACAGAAGTCTCGATACAATAGTCAAATACAAGATCAGAATACATCACTGGAATCAACTGAATAACTGCAAGCTGAATAGATAGATGGAACTCCAAGCGAAGCTCCAACTCCAAAGGTGAGTCTCTAATGCTGTGATACTCAGTCTGACCCGAGCGTAAAGCAAAACACAAAACACTCGAGTCAGGATTAGCATTCTTATATCAATAAATCCAACTCAAGTGAAATATCAACTGAAATACAAGTAACTCAAAGGATGTTTGGGATAACCATCCTCTAAGGATCCGTTAAACTATATACTATGTAGTAATATATGCTATTATAATAATGTCTATAGTAAAGTAAACTATTAAAATAGCATTAAGGCGTTACTCATATCCCCCTTAGCACATTTTATATATTCACATAGTCTATACAGTACCGTAATCTCCCCCGTATTGGGCATCGTCAGAGGGCACTCCATAGGTATGGTACAAAACAAACTCGTAGTGGTCTCGATAGGGTAGGTGACACGATACAACTAGGCAATGCCAGTGTAGATATACCAATTACACTTTCGGGCTGGTGGTAATGCATAGCAGCCGCTACCGCCCACCTCGATCCACACTCCTAAAAATCCGAGGGGTGCACCCAATCAATCACAAAGTAATAGAATGGTATCGAAGGAGTGTGTCCGATCAGAGGAGCTACCTCATTGGCCCGTCAATTGCTCCTGTTTTAGCCACCTTATGCCAACTCACGGGAGTCGGGTCCACGTACATACCTCAAGAACGTCGCCACCATCCTACTTCATTCTTGAATCTCCACCGCGTACATAGTTGTTAAAGTGGTTTTCGGAGTTGGCAGAGAGTATGACAACATCTGATCCCGGTCTCTTTAACAACCAATCGTTATTACAACACCGCGGTCATTTCAATATAGTTTATACTTCAAAACCAAAATATCATTGCCATTTTCAAAAAAATCAAATCAATACGATATCATTTCCATTTCAAATATATTCGCTTCCAAAATCATAGTACTTTCAAAGTTATAACACTTGCGAAACCAAACATTTGAAATTATAACACTTTGGAAATCACAACATTTTGAAATCATAGCACTTTGGAAATCATAACACTTTGAGATCATAGCATTTTCCTTTAAACAGTTTAGATATTAATAATAGTATTTATAATAATATAGTTTATAAAAATAAAATAGTTTATTTAAAATAGTTTAAATTAAAATAATTAGTATATTAAAATAGTTTATATTAAAATAGCTTATATTAAAAATAATTTATAAAGTAAAATATATAAATAGGTTTAAATATAATTTAGAAATACTTATATAATAAAATAGGCTTCTCAAATTTCACAAATCGATTCCAAATCAACTTGAATTCAAAAATTCAAATTTTATTCCAACTCAATTCATCAGATTCAACTCAATTCAGTTTCTCAATAAACCATTTCAAATTATCGATTTCAAATACATATTTGAACCATAAAATAAGCCATTTATATTTCAATATATTTCAAAGCTTTAAATATTCAACATTTTCAAAACTAAATTCGATAATTTCATATATATATAAAATTCACTTTACTATTATTTAGTTTTGAAATATTTACTTAATCATTTCAATAACATCTTAATACAACTTCAATTTACAAATTATAATAAACAAACTATCCCGTTTAAATTTATATAAATTTGAAATATTCATTTAAGTCACTTTGAAATCAAATCCAAGTTATAAAATCGTATCTTTAAAATTTCAATTTTAATAAATTTCAAATCAAACTTATTTAAGTATAATTCTTAAATAAATATAATTTCTAACCTAAATTTATTAAAATCATTATAAACTCTATATTTGAAAATATAAATTTTAGATAAGTACTTAAACAATATTAAATATTAATATATATATATATATATATATATTTTTAAAAAATAGAAAAATTATAAATAAATTCTTAAAATTTATAATTACAAAATTAACTTATAACTATACAATTTTCAAAACATATAATTTAGGAAAATCTAAATTTTAAACTTTAAAAATTACATTTATATATAATATCTTAAAATCAATATTTAATAAACCATATACTTCTTTCCAAAAACCATAGATATCATTTTCAAAATATTTATATATAGACAACGGTGTTTGTATAAAATTTTCTATCCTATGGTCAAGTGATACGGATATTTATCATTTCAATCCGCAATTCAAATATATACGAGTATATATCTTTTCAACCTGCAATCCCAAATTCAATGTCAAAGAAAATCGCTTGGGTTTATCATTTCAACCCATAACGATTTTCTCCTATTCTACAGATCGTTCGGGTATGTATCATTTCAACCCATAGGGAATTCTATACTAACAGGGAACTTGCAGAGTGATAACAGATATGAATATAACAGGCATATATCATCAATATAAATAACAGATAATGGTGTTAGATGTCACAGGTGAACAGATACAGATAACAACATATATATAGCAATGTAAATAACTAACAGTAGCATATTTAATTATCGTTTCAATTGAAATCAAATTTAGTAAATATAAGAACGTTAATCGTGAGTGATTACTCACCTTTCGAGGCTAGAGATGGACGAGAAATGGGATGAGTTATGAATCCAAGCACGAATTTCAAAGTAATGCAAGATTTGCATGAATTTGATGACACGGCTGATAAATAAGAATTGATGTAAACGAATCAGAACCATCTTGATATACTGAAACAAAATATACGTTAAAAATTTTCTTTAAAACCAATCTTTAAAACATACACTTAGAATCAGATATATATATATATATATATTTCCAAACGGATCATAGATACACTTGTATAAATCCATATATATATATATATAACAAACAGATCTATAGTTTATGTTTATATATATACAACAAACAACTTACTTTAAAATAAATTATAAAATTCCAAAGATCAAATATAAATTTATATAAACATATATATACTTACACATACATATCATTAAACAATACTTACATATATACTTATTTAAAAACAACATACTCAAAATATATATACATATACTCCTTGAAATCAGTATTATTATCAACACTCATATAAACAAATTTACGAATAAGTTTTTGAAACATATATCAAACACGTAATACACATATTACCTAAATCAAAACATTCCAGCTTTAATGCATATATATATATATATATATATAAATAACAGGTTCCAAAATCTAACATGACCAGAATGATATATTAGCTTTCAAACATACATACATGCAGAAGCCGTACGTAATATATATCAATATATCCATATGTATATAAAATCATGATATACATATCTTTTTTTTCGAAATCATATAACTTGTATTATAAATTATTTATGTATACACTGTGCAAAAATATAATACCGAAATCATAATATATATATAACTTGTTTACAAATCTATACATATACAAAGTAAAGTGAGGCAGCAGCAAGTGAGTGCACGCATATATATATATATATATATATATATATATATATATATATATATATATGAAGACATATATTTGCATAAACTGTCATATTATTTATAATATCATATTTCAAGATCTACATAAACTAACAAATTGTATTTCTTATATGAATATATATACAGGTTAGAATCAAACATAACATATAGCTTGTAAACAGCTTTATATAAATTGATATATACACACGTTTTAAAATACTACCCTGAACATATTTAATTTCAAGTATCAAGATAAATAAATACATGTGATGAATTTATATGTACACAAAAGAAGCTACTCACCCTCGACTGAAACGAAGGTGACGAGCTCAGGCTGCAAGGAGATGGTGACCGAGATGCACGGCCAAGGTGGGGTAGGCTTGTGCTTGGCAGATCTGGGTTTCAAGAGTGGAGCACGTGGAGGTGTTTGGAAATGGGTACGGCACTTGCAGGGGCGGCACGCTGGATGTTTGACTTTGGGTGCCGGAGTTGATTTTGGCGATGCCGCCTGGGTCGGAGATGGAAGGACAAGTGGTGGAGAAAGGGCAGTAGGCGGATCTGGTCTCAGCCAGAGGGTGGAGGAGAAATAGGCTCGGCTTCGCTATACATATATTATCATTTTCAAATGGCCGATCAAATAAGAATGGAAAAGAGAAAGTAGGAAATAGGAACGGACTGGAAAAGCAACGAACAATTATACAGAAATGTAGGGAATAGCAAAAGTTAGGTGAGTTTCTGGGAATAAAAAAAAGTAGTGGTTTTTGGATTAATACACAGTGGACAAACGAAAGGTCACGGGGAGACAAAAGCCAAATTGCAAAACCGATACGGGAATCGTTCCGTAGATTTCGCCGTCTCTAATATACTGCGGAGATCAGCATGACGAGATGATCAAAATGGTATACAGATATCAATGGTACGATCATCCTATCAAAAGTCGACATTCGGTACCGAAAATGCTGCTATTTTGCCGAAAATAAGAAAAACGAAGAAATAGCAGTCAAAATTTGGAGAAACAAAATATGACGTCTCACTCAGAAGATGATTTACAAATTTATTTTATAAAAATATTCAGGTTTGGAAAACATTTTATTATCATCAAATTTAACTAATTTAAAATTAAATAAAAATTACACAAGAAAATAAACTTCCATATTATCTGATGAAAATTTACCAATTGCTATGTTTAAATATACGTATTCCAAATATCAAATTTTTATTTCAAAATTTAATCACTTAAAATTTCACAAAATTCAGTTATTTACGTTAAATAAAACCATTAAAAATTACGGGTTGTTACAAAAAGGATATTCATCATTTCTGTTCTGCGATTCTTAGATGTAAATTTAACCACCGATTCAAATAGAAAATTTTGAATATTAATGTTCACATGTTAATTAGCAGGTGATGCGACATTTTGGCCAAATTTATTACTTATTTGGTTTCGGTAAAATCCAATTTTATTTTGTTAAGCATTACTGTAACAACCCGCACTTTAGTGGGTGCAGATTTCGCTAAAACGAAAACTCAAGTCCATTAAAATACGGATCGTTGGTTTGGTATCCTACAAAGAGGAAATATATTAAAGCACTAATAGTAATAACTCACAGCAGAAATAAGAATATAAAATAGATCAATATAATTACTAACCAAAAATTGACACCTTAGATGTCAAGAGCCTCACCCAAACAATTGCTCCAAATCAACACCAGTAACTGCCCTTTTAAATCCTGTGGGTTGTAATGAGGAGGAGGTCAGAACAACGTTCAGGTTACTATTAAATTATACATCTTATACATATTACAAGCTTATGTCGATTTTTCACCATTTCATGTTATGTTAGATTTTATAATTAGTCGCTACGACCCAATTGCAACGTATGAACCGTACCCATCCAACCCATGTAAATTTATGTCTACATAGGTAAATACACACACACCCCAAATCCACTACTGGACCTAGATACCATCCCCTCTAGTATCAACCGATCAGCGCCTAGTAAAGATCCATCATCATCGTATCATCGAGGACATCCGGTCATGAACACCGACGACCTCCAGTCCACGAGATCTAACATTTCAGGGATTTTTCACATATGCTAATCTTTTGCGTAATATTATGGATTTTAGGCTCTAATGCACCACATTGTAGAATTTAGGCTCTACGAACCACATTATGGAATATAGACCCCATGAACCACCTTATGTAATTTAGGCTCCATGAACCACCACCCCATCTAACTTTTGAAGAAATCTTTGTATGGGTTAAATGGCTTTGGCCTATCAAACAAACTAACAAACAAGTGTGGCGTCGTATAACCCTATCCTTCCCGTTGTTCGCAAGGGACTGATGCCTAACTCGAAAATATACAACTCCTACACTAGTTTATAGTACACAAGTACGCCAGTATACGTGCACTTTTTGCAACTCATTTCGGTACCTAGGCACCCAGACTTTATGTGTCCCGTTGCATAAATCCGATCTCACTCACCATCCATTTAGATTGCCTAGTGCAATCAAGGTAAAACCCCCACTCTAAAACTTGAAGCAGACCTAACTTAACTATGCATGTTTTGCCTTGACATAATTATAACCGATATTTGTAATTATGATAGACAATTTATATTCAAGGAAATAAGCACGGTACCGACCTTGGGGTGTCCCTCTAGTACGAAATCGTACTCTCACCATGGGTCCTATTGGTTGGATGTGTTTTAAGCATCTCAACCCAATCTAACAACTTTCGGACATTGGTCCACTATAATTATAACAAGTAACTTGTAATTATTCACGCCCATCATAAACGCATATTTGAGACTACTTATATACATATTTTAGACTTATGTATAATTGTTCTTCTTTTATTTCCTTTACTGCCTCAACATTTTTATGTTTGACTTTAAGTCTTCAATCTAACTATGCGTTTATCTTTTATTTCAATAATTTCATTTACCACCTCTTATTTCGATCATTAATATCGTTGCTACAACATTCATTAGTTCATCTTTGATTTCTTTCCTTTTCATTCAACTATACAACTTAATCCATTTCATTAATTCATCTTATTTCTCTTGCCTTTCTTTTTCATTAGTTTCTGTTTTATTAACATTTCTATTTCATTCTTATCTAAATATTCCACCTTTAGGATTTACTACATTCTAATAAATTGGAATTAGGCTTTATCAACTAATTGTTACATAGTAAATTTTCATATCTTATCCAAAAGAGGTGGTTTTTGCTGTATAGGTATCTACAAGGAATTCTCTTTTTATTTATTAAAACAGATAGTACAAAATACGGTAATCATCCCTATTTTAAACATCTCTTTCTTTTATAGACATATATTTATTCCTTGTCATTTCAAGCATCGCACTTTTATAAATTTAGACTTGATAATATATGGAAATCAACTTGCAACAATACAAATTCAGATAAACTAAAATATCACCAAAATCCTGAAAGTCAAAATAACATTATTAATTAACATGGAATAAAATGAAGTTCCAATTCATTACTTTAAGGTTAATTAAAATCTAATGTAAAAAATATAAATTATGAGTTGTAAATCACGTAAATTATTAGTCCTAGAACCTGTAATTTATCAGTTGTAAAACACAAATTATCACTCGTAAAACATGTAAATTATCAGACGTAGAAACTAACAACTCTAATCATTACGTAATTACAGAAATAAAACTAATTGTTACATTTACATAAGCAAGCTTACCATCTTCAACATCTCGCATTTATGAATTCATTGCAATTTAAATTTAGTTCTCAGGCATATAGGAATAGTTGTGCAACGATATAATCTAGTATTATATAAAAATACATAATATTCCCACTCACCTTTAATTAGGGCTTCCAAATCTCTAGATTTAATCCAGATCTGACTCTATAATCCGTATTCTCCATTGACTCCCTATTCGGATCCAAAAATAATATTTATATAGATCTCATCAGAAATGAAATTAGAGAGAAGAGATTTGGATTTAGATTTATTAATTAGAACCAGATCTAAAAGTTTACCTTTGACGTAGCAACCTGATTTGAACCTATCTTCCATCCTTTATCCTTTTTTTGTTTTTCTCCAAAGTGTATACGTACAATCTATTCTATTTTTGTGTATTTTTAATTTTTGGAGGAGAAGAGAAAGTGACAGAGCTTTCGCGTTCCTTAGAAAAATAATAAGTTAGAAGTGAAGCCCTAGGTCCTAATTTATAGAGATTCAAATCAACGTTAACCATCGGATGAAACTATATTAGATCTAGGCCACACAGCCTTTAATACTATTGTCGCCTTCAAACATGTGCGGGTCGACTGCCTTAACCCAAGGTTGACAGCTCATAGTCGACCTAGGTTGCTCACGGTTGACCTAGCACATGCATTTTCATTCGTTTCGATTTTCATTTGATTCCTCTGTTGACTTATTTTCTTTGTTTGTTGATTGCATTAATTAGTTTCCCTCTTAATTGATTCATATCAATTCTCACCCATCTTACAAATCTTTTGAGATATTAACTTGAATGTTAACGATTATTGAAACACCACACACCCCTTAGTATTCCCAAAAAGGGCACACCAAAGGATGTGGTGCGTTATAGGTATAGCTAAAGCATCACAAAGACAAAGATTCACAAGACAAATAAGTAAAAGCAGCGGAAAACACATAACTTATCATCCAGAATTAAACTTCATCTCAAAATAAGTCATAAAAACATAACATGTCTTAAAAACTCAAAATCTCTCATGTCTCATGAAAATACATCTCAGTCTCACATAATCAGAGTACAAAAATTACAATAATAATTCCTCTCGCAAGTGCCAATCCATCATAAGCCAAATGAAAAAGATGAAAAGCAGAAGAATACATCTGAAATGAGAAAACTACGAAATTGAATCTCCAAGCAACCCGAATCAACTATCCTCAACTCTGCTGGCCTATTGGGAAAAAAGGAAAGATAGAGGGGTGGGTCAGACAATAAGTCTGGTAAGTTAAAGTAATTACTAGCATTTCTAAGCAAGATAAAGATAATAGACTAAGCAATAGTTATAGCATGAAAGGAAGATACAGAAAAGATAAAACTTGCATAAAATATTGTTTCTGATTCTGTTTGACTGTTTGCTTTGATTGTTTGCACTTGTCTTAAACTGTTGTGATTAGGCTGAAACCCTAATCCTATCTCAACTGCTAACTTGATTAGGCTGAAATCCTAATCCTACCCATTGATCGGCCTTTCGTATCCCTATTGTGCCACTGTGAACCAATCCTATTGGTCCCACTGCAAGAGACACCTCTTAGCGCTTAGAACGTAGTAGCGAATTATTTACCCTAATCGATGTCGTACGCTCGGTCATCGCCGGTACACACTAACTATCGCCCCCTACTTGACCCTTTATTTACCCTAATCAGCATAAGCGTGCCCAGCCACACCCATATGTGAGACCATCAGTCCTCGACCTAAAATAGAACGCTGCCGGTACAGGCTGCTACTACTATATTTGCTTATTAACTTAATCCAAATCTTAGTTTTAAAATAAGCCCCTTCTGTTATTTTTTTATTTCTAATTATATCCTATGTGTTATAATTGTTCTTGCAACTGTTACTCTTCTATTTTCTCTTTTAGTTATAACCACTTGTTATAATCATGCTTGCAAATATCACAAATTTTCCTATTTCAATCCATCTTCATTTTATTTCAGTTTTTCTCATTGTTGGGTATGTTTCGACCTTGCCACCGGACCAAGCTCCATCCCACGACCACCGAACCGTCCCTAGCCGAACCTGGGTATCACCGGACCAACTCCGTCTCCAAGCCCAACCTCCTTCCACCGAACCAAGTGCCACCGGACCAACCTTCTTCCATCCCACCGGACCAGCTTACTGTCACCGAACCAACCTTCTCCACACCGAACCATCTCCACACCGGACCAACCTCACCAGCCCATGCCGAACCATCTCCACACCGGACCAACCTCACCATCCCACCACCGGTCCAAGCAACTGCCGGTCCACTCTACACTCCAACCATCTCCGAACCAAACGATACCGAACCAAGACGTACCAGGCCAGATCACATCAGCCCAGGCCCGTCAGCAACTATACAAATCCTAGACCCCTACCCCTAGCCTCACTCTATAAATAGAGGGGCAGGGGTACAACAATGGGGACAAGTTTTGAGAGCTCAAGCACGGAAGGAACTTTCAAACAACTTTCTTTTACTTGTACCAAAGCTTTGTACTTGTAATCAAAAGAAGAGAAAAGAAATAACATATAAAGTGGACGTAGGCACATTCTGGCTGAACCACTATAAATTTGCGTGTCTTTTTACAATTTAGCCCCTGCTTTTCATATATTTGCATAAATCACTCAAATCGCTAAGAACAACATAAGATCTACTAAATCATACAACTTTGAGGTGTTTGTCCATTTTTTGTGCAAACATTTTTGGTGCTTTCGTTGAGAGCGGAGAAGCTCGAAGCTTCAGCTTCATCCACTTAACAGCTTTCCTAACAGCATCGTTCGCTACTTGGAAAACATGCCTCCCAAACAGAGAAAGGATGTTAACAAAGGAAAAAACATCGCATCCAGCAGTCTTCCAGATCCAGCTGTCACGAATCAAGCAAATCGTCCTCCTCCAGCAACAGTAACAAATGAAGAACAGGCTAACCCCACCACTCCTGCCACAGAACAGCCTACAGCAATTACTAGGGCAGATCTGGACAGAGTTATGGTTGAAGTAACTAACCGCTTCACGTCCCAGCAGGAAGCCTTGGTGGACCATCTCATGTCACGCTTAAGGGACGCTGAAGAATCCAACCGCAACACTGAATCATGGGGCGAGTCCCAGTCTGGAGGATCTCAGAGACATCAAAGATCTTCCTTCTTCGAAGGAGCTAACGGCAGAAGTAGCCATGGTAGGAGCCGAGACCGAGCACAGCCCGAAGTTAGGCCTGAGGAAACGTTTGGTACCGAACCCAACGGGGGAGGTACCGAGCGAAGGTCAACTGTAGCTGAGCCTGTCATGCTGCCTAACCACAGAAACGCCAGTAAACGGGGCCAAGCTAGAGTCCAGCCCGAAGTTGGACCCGAGGAAGTGCTTAGATCAGAACCCAGCAGGGGGAGATCAAGGCAAGGGCCAACTGTAGCTGACCCGAGCATGCTCCCAGAAGATCAAAGGCAGCCATTGGAAAATATGAGGAATGATAGACGATACCATCCCTACAGATCATCTGGACGGAATCAATCCCACAGAACAGAACCAGACTTATTTCTATCTGCTCCAAATTCTGATGAAAGGATGGCACGCTTATTCAGAGAGTGTGTCCAACGGGAACAAAGGGATCGAGGTATAGGCGCTAGGGTGACCAGCCCTTTTGCCCGCAACATCGAAATTGCTATCACCCCTCGAGAATGGAAGATGCCAACAATGGAACCCTACAAAGGAACCTCCGATCCCGTTGTACACTTACAGAGGTACACGCAGCATATGCTCATGAATGGGGCGACGGTGGGAGTGTTGTGCAAATGCTTTCCCCTCTTCTTAGCAGATCTTGCTACCTCCTGGTTCTGTCATCTACCCCAGGGATCCATCAGCTCGTGGGAGATGTTGAAAGAAAAATTTATCAGTCAGTTCCGCATTCATGTGGAGCAACCTAAGGACGCTTATTCCTTATCCAGCGTCAAACAGAAACCTGGAGAGAAGCTGCAGCAATACCTAACCAGATTCAACGCCGCAGCAGCCGCAGTCCAAGATGCCGATGAGAAGCTTATCCTAATGGCCCTCTGCAGTGGTGTGCATCCGGACACTAAATTTGCTAGAAGGTTGACAAAAGAAAAGCCAGCTACTTTACCCGATTTCTTCCATGAAGCCGGGAAATACATGAGGCTTGAGGATGCTGCCGTTGAAGGGCAGTCAGGACAGCAAAATAAGACAACCCATGGCAACACCACTGCTATGGCAAGGGACGTTCGAAGAAATGATTCCAGAGACAATGCTGGGGGCAAGAAGGGAGAAAAGCGCCTATATCGGCCAGGACCAAGATTCGACACTTACACTCCTTTGAACGAGACCGTCGAAAATATCTTCCTTGCCACCCAAGGCGAAGTTAGATACAAACGCCCACCATACAAGAAGGAATCAGATAATGCACAGAAGTCTGGAAAGTTCTGCCGCTTTCACGAATCTCACGGGCATGATACCAACGAATGCCATCATCTCCAAGATCTGATTGAGGAACACATCAGAAGAAAGAAACTGGAATGTTACGTAAAAGGTCAGGACAGGACCCCAGCTCCTGCCAATGAAAACCCAAGGCTACCCTCACCAAGGGCCGACAGAGGAAACCGCAACGCTAGCAGCTCTAGTCAAGAAAAGATAGTGGTCCATACCATCTCAGGAGGGCCACACATCGCAGACAGAAGCTGGAAAGAGATGGAAAGGTACAGAAAGTCGCTTAGAGACAATAAAGACTATGTCAATTCGGTTATAGAAGAACGCCACCCGAAGCGGAAAGAAAGTGATGACATCACATTCGGTAAGCGTGACCTAGAAGGAAGGCAGTACCCTCACATGGATCCCATGGTCATCTCTGCCCGACTTGGTCCCGCCGAAGTTTACCGAATCCTGGTAGACACTGGAAGCTCAGTAAACATCCTGTTCAAACACGCATTCGACGAAATGAAGCTATCAATGAAGGACGTATCTCCCTGCGGTAAACCACTACACGGCTTCACTGGAGATGCGAAAATGCCCCTCGGGCAACTGGACCTCTTTGTTGAGATTGGAAGCCATCCCCGCTCCGTTGTACGGAAACAGACGTTTGTGCTAATAGAAAACCAGTCGGCCTACAACGCCTTCTTAGGAAGGCCATCCTTGTCTGACTTCCAAATTGTCTTAGCCCCATGGTGCCTAAAGATGAAATTTCCAACAGACAATGGAGTAGGGGAAGTGGAAGGAGACCAGGACGTTGCTCGAGACTGCTATGTGACTGAACTTCGCAACAACCACAGGAAGGATAAAGGGAAGGGTGTAGAGATTGCCCTCTGCACAAAAAGTCCAGAAGCATAGCAACTAAAGAAAGCCCCTCCTCTTCGGTATACCAGCAACCCTTTCAATAAATTGGACCCTAGGGACAAAGAGGAGGAGGCCACCGCCGAGCCTGCAGAGGCTATGGAGTTTATATCTGTAGACAAGCACGACTCAAGTAGACTATTGAAAATTGGGTCCCAACTAAAAGCCGAATTGAAGGAACAACTCATCGATTTTCTCCGCCACAACTTGGATGTATTCGCTTGGTCGCACGCTGACATGACCGGAATCTCCCCCGACATAGCATGCCACGTATTAAACATTGATCCTACCAAGGCACCTATAAAACAAAGAAAGAGAAGCATGGGGGCAGAGCGATCAGCAGCCCTCGATGAACAAGTAAAAAATCTACTCGCCAATGACTTCATACGAGAAGCTATCTACCCGGAATGGATCGCCAACCCGGTGCTGGTGAAAAAGGCTAATGGGAAGTGGCGAACCTGCATTGACTTTTCCAACCTAAACGACGCCTGCCCAAAGGATTGCTTCCCACTTCCCAGAATCGACCAACTTGTAGACAGCACAGCCGGGCACGAACTCCTATCTTTTATGGATGCATACTCAGGGTATAACCAAATTCCTATGCATGCTCCCGACCAAGACCACACTAGTTTCATCACCGACCGAGGTTTATACTGCTATAAGGTAATGCCTTTCGGACTTAAAAATGCAGGAGCCACCTACCAGCGCCTCGTCAACAAGATGTTTGCAGGGCTAATAGGACAAACTATGGAAGTATATGTGGATGACATGCTGGTAAAGTCAAGGAAAGCCAAAGATCACGTAAGCCACCTAGGCAAGATGTTTCAAGTACTTCGACAATATGGAATGAAGTTGAATCCACTAAAATGCTCCTTCGGAGTGTCATCAGGAAAGTTCTTAGGATTCATCGTTCATTCCAGGGGGATAGAAGCAAACCCTGAACAAGTCCGAGCGCTAAGGGATATCAAGATACCTTCCACCTGAAAGGAAATGCAAAGCCTAAATGGAAAAGTGGCTGCCCTAAGCCGATTCGTCTCCAAGGCAACGGACAAGTGCGTCCCCTTTTTCGAAGCTCTAAAGAAAGACAAAGGAAAGTTCGAATGGATTGACAAATGCTTAACCGCTTTCCTTAACCTAATCGAACACCTCCAGAAACCACCGGTACTCTCGACTCCAAGCGAAGGCGAAGAATTATACATATACCTTGTTGTGTCATCTCACGCCCTAAGCGCTGCCTTGGTAAGGGAAGACAACCGCACGCAGCGGCCAGTTTACTTCGTCAGCAAAAGGTTTACTGGAGCAAAAGTCAGATATCCTAAACTTGAGAAGCTATCATACTGTTTACTAATCACATCACGAAAGCTGCGTCACTACTTCCAGTCCCATTCCATCAAAGTTCTGACTGATCAACCACTGAGGCAGGTACTCCATCGTCCCGACACTTCTGGGCGACTACTTAAATGGTGCATTGAACTAAGTCAGTATGATATCACCTATCACCCTCGCACCGCCATCAAGGGACAAGCCATGGCTGATTTCATTGCAGAATTCACTACCAACGAAGATAAGGAGAAATTGGAAATAGCAGAAGATATCAAGTGGAATCTCTTTGTGGATGGTGCATCAAACGAACAAGGCTCGGGGGCAGGTGTGGTAATAATCACTCCCAGGGGAAACAAACTGCACTACGCTATAAGATTGGAGTTCGCCGCCACCAATAACGACGCAGAATATGAAGCAGTGATAGCCGGACTAGAAATTGCCATAGAAATCGGAGCCAATTCTTTGTGTCTTCATAGCGATTCTCAACTTATTGTTAATCAAATACTAGGAGAATTCCAAGCTCGAGAGGAACGACTCATAGCATATCTAAAGAAGACCAAGTTGCTTCTCAGCCGATTGGACCACTACTTAGTCAAACACATCCCTCGGGAAAAGAACCAAGAGGCCGACGAATTGGCAAAGCAAGCAAGTATGAGAGACATCACCATCTTCGGGGCAGTAACCATCTCAAAGCAACTGGCCCCAAGTTTTGAACAAGTGAATCTGATAGCTGCAACCGAAGAAGCAACTTGGATGACTCCCATCCGAGACTACCTACAAAGTGGCACTCTACCCAACGGGCGTAACGAAGTCAAGAAAATCTTGAGGAAAGCATCCCGCTACACAATACAAGAAGACATCCTCTATCGGCGCGGATTCTCTAACCCGTTATCAAGGTGTGTCGCTGGGAGAGAAGCCAAGGAAATCTTATCCAACATCCATAAGGGGAGCTGCGGAGACCACACCGGAGGGCAAACATTAGCAAAAAAGATACTCCGATACGGATATTTCTGGCCTACCTTAAGCAGGGACGCCTTAGATTTCGTCAAGAAGTGTGACAGATGCCAAAAATTTGCTAAGATTCCTCGGCTACCAACAACCGAGATTACTCAGATGACCAGCCCTTGGCCCTTTGCAATACGGGGAATTGACTTAATCGGCGAGCTACCAATGGGCCGAGGCGGGGCCAAATATGCTATAGTGGCAGTTGATTATTTCACCAAATGGGTGGAAGCGGAACCTCTGAATAAAGTATCTTCAGCAAAAGTTATTAACTTCTTAATCAAAAATGTTCTATGTAGGTACGGAGTCCCACTCAAAATCATATCAGACAATGGACTTCAGTTTGACAGCGAGGAATTCGCCAACTGGTGCCAAGAACACGGAATTCATAAAAGCTTCTCATCCGTAGCATATCGCCAGGCAAACGGACAAGTCGAAGTAGTCAACAAAATTCTGAAAACTCTGATCAAAAAGAAGCTCGAAAAGTCAAAGGGCGCTTGGGTGGATGAACTCCCCACGGCACTATGGGCCTACCGCACATCTTTCAGAACATCAACAGGGCACACTCCTTTCTCTTTGGCATATGGATCGGAGGCTATGCTCCCAGTTGAAACCATTGTGCCTTCCCACCGTAGGATCCACTATAACCTAGAAGAGAATGAAGAACTCCTCCACATGTCTTTGGATCTAGTTGAGGAGAGAAGGAATGATGCAGCCCTTAAAGCAGCAGCCCACAAGTAGAAAGTGGCAGCACAATACAACTCCAAAGTCAAGCATCGTACCTTACAAGAAGGGGATCTTGTCCTCAAGCGAATCTTCCCTCGCCCCGGAGCACTAGACCCAATCTGGGATGGACCATATGTAATTCATAGAGATCTCCACAATGGAGCCTATATTTTGTCAACAGTGGACGGAGAGGTGTTCCAGAGGGCATGGAACATCCAACACCTCCGTCGATACTTTTCTTAACTTGTATTGCCCATATGAAGTGAATTAACAAAGAGAATCAGTGGACGTAGGCCTTTTCATGCCGAACCACTTTAAAAAACATTGTCTCTTTTTTAACTTGTTCCTTTATATCTTGGCTACTTGTTAACTTTATCCTTTTCTGTTGAACAAAATCCTATGCGTATAGCATTTCCACTCAAAGCACTCCACGGCGCAACTTCGCCTGGGAAAAACCTAACAGGTACTATGCGAATCTATGCCCTCGCCAATGAGACACTTTTGCTCCAGCATCCCTCTGCTGTGGGTTAACTCATTGCTCGCGACGGCCCTTAAAGCCAACTGTAATGAGCCGATTATAAGCCACCGAGAAGGCCGACTATAGCCGAGGCAGCTCATTACGGCGTTAGGCTCGCCGGCAACTGTGAACCGACTATAAGCCCCAACATAAGGTGTGGCCAGCCAGGGGCAGTTCACAGTTGACGATCGGCACCCACGCTAGCCGGCCACAGTAAATCGAATAATACCCACGATTACGGGCCATAATGGCCCGAGTAGTTACTATGCGCGATCTCGGCTCCGATGTGTCTTAGGTGCGGCTGTGGTAAAAAAGAATTAACTCCCCGCAGAGGCGTAAGATGGGTGACAAATGTCTCCAAGACCCACAGCTAGGGAAAGTGACTACAAAACCCGTTTGCCACGAACTTAAGCACATCGAAGGCCTTCCGTGATTGGAAGTTTTACTATTTCACATATTTCAATTTTACTTAAAAATCTTTCCTCCTATCCTCTATAACAATCCATAAAGTACATGATACAGAGTAAGAGATATTCGCCAGTGGATGCAGGGATTCACAATCGGATGGCAGGGCATTCAACTGCTTTCCATGCTCGGTCATACAAGATATTCAAAACTGCCATCTACAAACAGAACATGAAGGGCGGTATTTTCTTCCTTTATGTACAAATACATGACTATAATTTATTCACACCACACACTAACATTGCAAGTCATGAAATTATGTCTTAAACCAGAACCCGACATCAAACACAATTTAATTACAAGAATATACATAGCTATATTTCTCATACGACATGCCAAAATAACAGCAAACATTCAAAAGACGACAAAATCAGCTTAAGTTAAAGAATTACACGTCAAAAATAAGACTATTTATTACAAGTGGCAGAATATTACAACCTAAAGGCTACTTTACCATTTTTCGACTAACATATACAACCCTGTCAAATCCACAAAAAGAGTTTTTCCAGGTATAATCAAGGGGCCGGCTGCAATGGAGCTTTATCCTTGTCCTGTTGACCCCCTGTCCAGTCAGAGAAAGGATTCATTAGCAATAAGCAACCAAGTTGATGGAGAAACTAAAAAGGGAGACTTACCAGCGCCTGCTTCCTGACTATCCTGATCGTCATCCTCTACCTGCACGCCTACCTCCTCAGCGGCAAGCAACCGCATACCTTCCTTCACCGCCACCTTCTCCTCCTTGGCAAACTGAGCAGTGACCGCATCCATGCTGAAGGCCACGCCACCATCTTTATCCGCATCGGCCTTAGCCTCCTCCAAAGCCCGAAGATAGATCTTAGCCATGACCCTAGGATAATCATCCATCCAGGATAGGTTGCCCTGCTTCCAAGTTCGGAAGTACATGTCCTGAAGCATTTCATCCATCATCCCCTCATTCTTCTCAAACTCCCTCATCCGGGCCTCGGAAGCCAACAACCTTCCAACAGCAGCTTCTCTCTCTAAACGGTATCTCGAGCAGTCAGCCTGAAGGGATTTCCGCATCGCCTCCATCTCCTCCTTCAGCCTAACCTGAGCAAGCTCTGCGGCTTCAAGCTTCCCCGACAGCTCCTCTACCCGCTCAAGATCCGCCCTCCGAACCTCATCCACTGTCGAGATGGCCATATTTATCTGCTCCTTGCAGGCAGCCTCCATCTTCCGTAGTTCCGCCTTACTAGCCTCCTCCATAGCCTTCCTCAACCGCCCGGAGGCAGCCTCATGCTGAGAAATCTGAATGGCCTGATCAGCGAGCTGTTTGGCCTGGTCCGAAACCATCAATCTTAGTCGGATGTTGGCACTCCCAATCTCCTCTCCAGCCTTAACCAGCCGGGCATGATGCCCCATCAGCTTCCTAGTCTCCTCCGCCACCCGATCAATATTAGCCTTGGCCTCGTCTCCCATGGTAACTATCCGAGTGGTAAGTATATCAAGATCTAAGGACTTAGCTTCATCAAGCACCCGTACCATGGGATTGCGGGGAAGAAGGTGCTCACCAGTAACCTCGTCAAAGGTAATGTCGTGGGAACTTGGATCCAGATCAGGATGACCCGCAAATGGATTACGAGCCAAGTCAGGACGGTCGATAGGAGTAACGGAAGGGTTTCCGGATGGGTGCGGAGAAGGTGCAAACTCGCTGTCCTCCTCCGTGATATCATGAAGAGACTGAGCCGGGAGCTGAGGACCGGGCGAAGGTTCGGATAAAGGATGACTCCTCTTTCTCTGCTGAATACCCTCTTCGATAACCCCGAGAAGAGGACGGTAGCCGACTACATCCCCGGAGCGGTGGGTCGAAGGCTTCGGCTTGACAGAAGTTTTGGAAAGCTTATATTGCTCAAGCCTGTGCCGAAGGTCTGAGGCCTTGGATGTCTTGCATGCTCCTGATATGAAGAACAAGTGTCACAAGCTTACATCACTATATGATTCGAGAAACGCGGTAAATTACAAGTTAAAAGAAGAAAGAAAGCACGTCTGTTATACAAACCCTGGGGAGAAGTAGGATACTGCAATAAGTCCTGGATTTCATTCCAGGACGGGAGCGGATCATAAAATATTCCTAAGTCCCTATCATTAATGAAGCATGCAGGAGTCAAGAGTTCACCTTGAGTCGTCGGTGCCACCTTGGCTGGAATGGTCTGAGAAGACTCGCTTGCATCGGTCCCGGCCTTGTCCGCTTTCCCGGTTTTCTCTACCAAAGCCGGATCTTCGTCCAGCCCCTCAAAAGCCTGGTGGAACGCATCATCCGTCCACTCCTGAATCTCGCCCGCCTGCCCAGGAAGCAAGGCCCCGATGCCATCACCACCTTTATCACCTTCCCGACCATCTCCACCCTCACCTCTTTCCTCCTCTATGTCTTCCTCCTCCTGGGTAAGTGGACAATTGCTGGGGGAGGGACCGTCCGACTTCTTGAGTTTCTTACCTCCGACGGCTGGAGGTTTTGTGAAAGGTTTCCTCTTGCTACTCTCTACCGTAACACCTCCCTTAGTCTGAGCAGCCGCCCTCTCCTCCGCCGTTTCCCTCAGCTTGACTACTGACTGCTGTGGAAGGATTAAGTTATACTCCAGAAGGGTCGCATTTCTGATCAGGAAGGCAGATGACCTATATTTCTCGAGAATAGCTTCTATCTCAGCCGCCGTCTGAACCAGGCGGTCAGTCTCCACAATCACAAAGCCACCTGTCGCTAGCAAAAATGAAAAAATATGAGAAGAAGCATCGCAATCGGAATGGAAATTATAAGTAAAAGCATCAACTTACATCCAGAAGTAAAGCGCCGAATTGAAACGGAGTAGTCCCTGACAAAGAACCATTCCTTCTTGAACATGCTGAATTTGGAATACAGATCCAAGACCGGCTTGAAGGTCACAGCTGACTCCAAGCTAATGTATGGGGACCCCTTCTTATAGCCCCTCAGATTATATAGATACCGGATCTCTCGGTTGGAAGGAGCATGACCATACTTCCTTTGAAAAATGACGAAGAGGCTCACTAGTATAGCATAGGAGTTGGGTTGAAGCTGGAATGGGGCCACCTTTAGATATGTGAGGAAGCTGGCTATCCAAGCGTTAAGAGGAGGAATGGCACCACACATGCAGTTGTATCTGCTGTAGTCGAAGTACCCTTCAGGAGGATCGTACGGCATAACGTCTCTCCCTGGCAATAGCAAGTGCGCCCTATCGATTCCAAAAGATCGGGAAATGCCATCAAGCTGCTCCTCCTTGAGGGAGCTAGGAAAGCAATCGGGCGGGGAGTTCAGAAGTTCCTGAGGGCCGTACCCGTCCACTAGTGATCTCGGGGTTGGTCCGTGACGTTCTGGATTCGGCTGAGCTGGGGGCACGGCAGAGGAACCTCCTTCGCCCTCGGATTTCTTTTTGTCTGATCGAGTTTCCGCTTTACGAGACATTATCTGCAACACCGGAAAAACACATTGTTAGAATAGAGGAAGTAAAGGAACAAGTGAGTGCAGTCCGAAATTTCGCTCGCAATATGAAAGGTGAAGTGTAACAAGTCCATTCGGTATTCTCATTCACAAACGGTTCATTCGGCTTTCTCACTCTCAATGGTTCATTCGGTATTCTCACTCTCAATGGTTCATTCGGTATTCTCACTCTCAATAGTTCATTCGGTATTCTCACTCTCAATGGTCCATCCGGCATTCTCACTCTCAAAGGTCCATTCGGCATTTACTAATAGAGATCATTCGGTACACACAAGTCTCATTCGGCGAAGGGAAGTTAGGTACCTGATTCGGCAGGCGTAGGCAATTCAGTAGATTGATTCGGCTATGCAACAAATTTGGCTCAAGTGCTTCGTTCGGTAGGAAATAACAAGGGCCCTAGCTCTGTACTTATAGACGAAGGTGGACCTCCGAACCAACCGGTTCGGCGTCTGGAACCGGATGTGACTATTCAAAGGAAAAACAAAGCACGCCATGTGCTGGAACATAACCTGCTTTGGGGGGCAAATGTTGGGTATGTTTCGACCTTGCCACCGGACCAAGCTCCATCCCACGACCACCGAACCGTCCCTAGCCGAACCTGGGTATCACCGGACCAACTCCGTCTCCAAGCCCAACCTCCTTCCACCGAACCAAGTGCCACCGGACCAACCTTCTTCCATCCCACCGGACCAGCTTACTGTCACCGAACCAACCTTCTCCACACCGAACCATCTCCACACCGGACCAACCTCACCAGCCCATGCCGAACCATCTCCACACCGGACCAACCTCACCATCCCACCACCGGTCCAAGCAACTGCCGGTCCACTCTACACTCCAACCATCTCCGAACCAAACGATACCGAACCAAGACGTACCAGGCCAGATCACATCAGCCCAGGCCCGTCAGCAACTATACAAATCCTAGACCCCTACCCCTAGCCTCACTCTATAAATAGAGGGGCAGGGGTACAACAATGGGGACAAGTTTTGAGAGCTCAAGCACGGAAGGAACTTTCAAACAACTTTCTTTTACTTGTACCAAAGCTTTGTACTTGTAATCAAAAGAAGAGAAAAGAAATAACATATAAAGTGGACGTAGGCACATTCTGGCTGAACCACTATAAATTTGCGTGTCTTTTTACAATTTAGCCCCTGCTTTTCATATATTTGCATAAATCACTCAAATCGCTAAGAACAACATAAGATCTACTAAATCATACAACTTTGAGGTGTTTGTCCATTTTTTGTGCAAACACTCATTTTACATCTGATTTCTGTAAATTTAAATTTTTTTCTATTTTAATCCATATTTGCAAATTCTTCTCTTTTTAATATTTTATTCGCGTCAAAAAGGATTAAATCTCTAAAAAGAAACTAACATTTACAGGCTAAATTCCAACTTAAAGTAGATGTAAATAACTATAAATAACTGCAAATAACTGAATAAAATAGCTGAATAAAAATAGACTGAAAAGAACTTCTGAAATTTACTTAAAAACTGACTGTAAATAAAGTTACATAAAAACTGTCTCAAAATTGTAAAAAAACTACAACTATTGAGAACCCTATTATTTTAAATTGCTTACAAACTAAAATAATTACAAAACACTCACCTGTGGTCCTTAGCTCTAATCCTAGGCCTTTCTGGATCCACTTTTAGGGTGTAAAATATTTTTATTAAAAAGATTTCCTCCCCAGAAAAATTTTCTATTTAAGGTTCAGTCTCAGGCAATGAACCCAATTGGGAGAAAATCTGAATGAGAAAAATAGCTAGGCCAAGGGTTCTATTTATAGTGTGGCTTAGGGATCTTAGGTCGTCGGATTTGAAGATTTAATCTGGTGCAACCACGTCATAGGCTCCCTAGGAACCATCAGATGCAGCTACGAACGCATAGGATTTCACCAAAAATCAGATTTACAGTCTTCGGCTTGCACCTAGACGAAAAATCGTCCAAGGAAGAATGTGGGTCGACCTATAGGTCGACCCGACTCAGGCGCGGGTCGACTCGTAATGGGTCTGCCTTTTTTTTCGTTTTTTTTAATTATATATAATTCTGATTTCTTTGTTTCTCTCGTAACTTCTCCATACTGACTCGGATTTCAACAAGTTATATATGAAAATTGGTCGGAAAATTACCACGGACCCAATGGTGCAACTCCCGTGGCTCAATTCTGACAATTTCCCAACCCTATTTTATTATTCAATTAATTTATTAATTAATTACTATTACTATAATTTTTCGGTTTGTGACATTCCCCCCTCCTTAAAGGATTTCGACCCTGAAATCTCCAAGGACAAAAGAATGAAATAAATATTTTCATCCAAATTCCACAACCACATATTCAACCATCATCCATTACATCCATTGTCCTTAAGCTTTTTAATGCAATTTATGATATATGCAATAGTGTAGTGTCCATGTCCCTAACTAATGCAAAAGATTAGACGGTCTACTGATTCAGTCGACCTCCTTTTTATGCGCTCATGTCTGTGCCATGTATCCAAATGAATGCAAATTTTCTAATGACAACTGGTAGTTCTATATGCGTGCTACAATCATCATCCAAATGCAACAATCATATGATGATCACCCATTCATGGCAACCATAAAATAAAAATGCAAGTGCACACACATCCATATGCATATGCTTTAGTGACCTAGTTAGGCCGATTTCTAAGAGATAATAGTGTCTAGTGTGTGTATATGCGTCCATTAGTGTCCACTAGCAAACACTTGCACCCACTTGCGTCCAACATACATAACATGTTCTAGTAACATGTTTACATTCAGTCCTACCATCCATAGGTTAAATCCTAAGATCTACCGTCCTAAAGGATACTAAAGGAAAGAACCTATTCAAAACTAAAGATGGAAGTAGAGAATTCAAGACGTGCCATCGAAGAGATGCGGATAAGAGATACGTATTTTCTCCTCAGCCACCCACGTAGCATCCTCAATACTATCTCCCCACTGCACCTTAACCAAAAAGACTTCCTTATTCCTAAGCTTTTTGATATCATGTCCAACGATCTTGGTAGGAATGCGATGAACCGATGCTTCTCTCTCCACTTCAACTTCCTCAAGTTGGCAAGATTCCACTACCTCTGCTGAATCATGTAAGCACTTTCTCCAGTGCGAAACATGAAAAACATCATGAACTCCCTCGAGCCTCTCTGGTAGCTTTATCTGATACGCCATCTTCCCTACCCTTTCCACAATGGGGGAACGGTCCTACGAATCTAGAAGCAAGTTTCCTACTTGATCCAAACCTCACTACCTTTCTTAGTGGAGACACCTTAATGAAAACCAAATCTCCTACCTCGAACTCAATATCCCTTCTATGCTTATCTACATAGGATTTCTGTCTATCTTGGGTCGTCTTCATTCTTCTTCTAACCAAATCAATCTTTTCCGAAGTCTCTCTAACCATGTCGGGACCAAGTAGCAATCTTTTTGTAGACTCCAACCAACATGAAGGCGACTTGCAAGTCTTCCATAAAGGGCTTCAAAAGGAGCCATCCCAATGCTAGCCTGAAAACTATTGTTATAAGCGAATTCCACTAAAGGAAGGTGATCCTCCCAAGTCCCTCCAAAATCAATAATGCACATCCTCAACAAATCGTCAAGAACTCTATTAACTCTCTCCATTTGGCCATCCATTTAAGGGTGATATGCTGTACTCAATCTAAGTTGTGTCCCTAAAGCCTCTTGCAAGCTCCTCCAAAAATCGCTAGTAAAGATAGGGTCTCTGTCGCTCACTATACTAAGGGGAACTCCATGAAGTCGGACTATCTCACGAACGTATATGGATGTCAAATAAGGTGTTGTCCTCTTACTCTTGACCGGAATGAAGTGGGCGCTCTTAGTCAAACGATCTACAATCACCCAAATACTGATATTCCCCTTCCTAGATCGGGGTAAACCATTTATGAAGTCCATTGAAACACTATCCCACTTCCATTTGGGTACATCCAATGGTTGAAGAAATCCGCTAGGCCTCTGCTGCTCCGCCTTAACCTTTTGGCACACAAGACACTTAGCTACAAACTCTGCGACATCCTTCTTCATGCCACTCCAATAAAATACTCTCTTCATGTCCCTATACATCTTATCACCACCCGGATGAATAGTCATCCAAGAATGGTGTGCTTCTGCTAGAATTGCACTAATCAAATCACCGGTGCAAGGGACACAAAGTCTTCCATCTCTCCTTTGCCACCCTTTACTATCGATGGAATAGCTTTGGAGATGTCTAGAGACCTCTCCTCTGCTAATCCTATCCAGAATATCCACAAGCTCTGAATCCTCTTGCTACCTTGAGCCAATCTGATTTATGAGGGTAGGCTTAACCTCAAGTGCTGCCAATAATCAAGGAGTAATGTCCGTAGAGGGCTTAAAATCAAAGGTGGAAATAAACTCTAGGCTTTTCCACTCCACGCACATTGGGCTAAGGGTTGTTCTCTTCCTAATTAACGCATCCGCAACCACATTTCCCTTGCCAGGGGTGTAAGCTATCTCAAAGTCATACGATGCCAGAAACTCCATCTAACGCTGCTGCTTTAAGTTTAAATCCTTTTGTGAGAACAGGTACTTCAATGATTTATGGTCAATGAAAAGCTCGAACCTCTCTCCTAGCAAGTAATGTCTCCAAGACTTGAGCGTGAAAATAATAGCAGCCAGCTCCAAATCATGGGTGGGGTAGTTCTTCTCATGAGTTCTCAACTGTCTACTCCCATAGCATACTACCCTCCCCTCCTGCATCAACACTGCCCCAAGGCCAGTCCCACATGCATCAGTGTATACGGTAAAAGGCTTAGCTCCATCGGGTAAAACTAACACTAGTGCACTAGAAAGGGCCCTCTTTAGCATCATGAAGGAATTCTCACAATCCACGTCCCACATGAATGTCGCATTCTTCTTAGTGAGGTGAGTAAGAGGTGCTGAAATCTTAGCAAAATCTTTGATAAACTTCCTATAATAACCAGCCAAACCTAGGAAGCTTCTAACTTCGGTAGCGTTCTTGGGGGCCTTCCAATCCTATACCGCTACTACCTTAGCGGGATTCATAGCTAGACCCTCTCTTGAGACTACATGCCCCAAGAAACGTACCTCCTCACGCCAAAAGTGACACTTCGAGAATTTTGCTTTCAACTGATGAACACGAAGTGTATGAAGAACCTCCTCAAGAAGAATAGCATGCTCTTCCAT
The DNA here is from genome assembly GCA_030737815.1 of Allium fistulosum. Classification (NCBI taxonomy): domain Eukaryota; kingdom Viridiplantae; phylum Streptophyta; class Magnoliopsida; order Asparagales; family Amaryllidaceae; genus Allium; species Allium fistulosum. Next base: position 870,771,160 of record CM060903.1, on the reverse strand, counting down.
ACTCTTGGAAAACACCATAATGTCGTCCATAAACACTACAACGAACTTATTTTGGACATCTCAAAAAATACGGCTCATCAGATCTACAAAATGGGCTGAAGCATTGGTCAGCCCAAACGGCATAACCAACCACTCAAAGAATCCATCGGGTGTCCTAAATGTTGTCTTATCGATGCTACCGTCAGCGACCCTAAGCTGATGAAATCCAGTGGCTAAGTCAAGCTGAGAAAATACTGACAAGCCAACCAACTTATCGAAAAGATCGTCTATCCTAGGAAGCGGGTAATGGTTATTCTTCGTGGGCTTATTCAACTCTCTATAGTCTACACAAAGTCGAAGGGAACAATCCACCTTTGTAGCGAAGACGACTGACGCCCCGCACTCAGATATGCTCCGTCTGATGAAGCCTTTCTCTAATTGCTAACCCATCTGCTTACTTAACTCCTTCCTCTCCCTAGGAGCCATATGTCTCATGGGCAATGCCACTGGCTTAGCATTGTCATTCAGATTGATTCTAAAGTCGATCTCTTTCTTAAGTGGTAGCCCCCTAACCTCCTCAAAAACATTTGGGAAATCTCTAACATCTAGAACTGAATCTAACTCTCCTAGCGATGAATCAAGGGAATAAAGGAAGCTCAACATGACTGACCCCTGCGGGTCGTAAGAAACCTCGAGAGTCCGTCCGCTACATGTCCCTAGCCTAACGACTCTCCTCTCGCAGTCCAATATCGCACTATAAGTGGATAATCAGTCCCTCTCCAAAATCATCCCATATCCCGAAAATCCTAGTATATAGGTGTCACAATCAAACTCTATGCCTAGTATAAAAAATTTTCAAACCCCTACAAATGATGGATAAATGTGCCGATCCTCCTATAGGGTTTGAAACAACTATATGGTCTACAACTAGAGAAATATCTAAGTGCAAACAATCAACCAAGGAACTAGAAATGAAAGAATGCGATGCTCCGGAGTCAAAATGAGTCCAAATAGGAAAATCCAAAATAGAGATCAAACCTTCTATAGAGACTTTCCTACCACGGTTCAGTCCACTACTAGAAGGTGCTGCATCCAAAGCCTGTACTTGCGCCGTAGGTGCGCTTGCTCTCTGCCATGTCCTTTGAGGACAAGCTCTACTAAGGTGTCCAAGCTGCCCACAGCTGTAACACCTCCACTTCATCATGTCCTTCTTACAGTCCTTTAAGTAATGCCCAACTAATCCACAATTACGACATTTCTCGCCCTTCTTGATTTGTCCCTTCCACGATCCTCCTCTTTTCTTCTTGTCCTTATCCTTCTTATTCTTCAACCACTACTTCTTAGAGTTTTCTGATTTAGGAACCCCCTTAACCTCTTCTTCCTTAGCAGCATCTGATATGAGAGCCATTTCCACAAGTGACTCATACATCACTTCTATAGGTACATGTGTTAATGCCAACCCTTGGAGGGGCTGGTTCAAACCCTTTGCAAACTTGGTGGCCTTCTTATGCAGTGTATTAACAAGCTCCATCCTGAACCTCAATAACTCATTAAACTGATTTATATACTCTTTCACTGAAAGATTCCCCTGCTTCAGACTAATGAACTTCTCCAACTGCATGCTTTCCTCGGCTTGCGACAAGAACTTTCTCTCAAACCTTTCTCGAAATCCAACCCAACCAATGCCTCTACCCTCCATCTCTACAATCTCCCACCAGTAATAAGCCTCTCCCTTCAGCTGCCAAGATGCAACCTAAACTCTCCGTCGGTCCTCCAATCCTAACAGGCCAAATATTCGCTCTGTATTCCTCAACCAAGTTTGTGCCTCTACGAAATCCTCCATGCCAAAAAACGTCTTGCCTCTTAGATTAGCAAAATCCTTGCATAGCTTAGAAAATTTGGCTGCTGCAGATGGATTAACGGGACCTCCACCCGCCGGTGCTGCATTAGGCGCTTGCCTTTGCACCTCTGGTGCCGTAGCTTGGAGGTATCTACGGAACCAGCCAGGGACTTGGACACCTTCTAGAAGATTTGGGGCATCCGCCTTTCTATGAAAAGAAAAGAAAATTTATGCTTGAAAGAATCAGAAGAAGGTTGAACTGCACTTTGAGGGGATTTTTATAAAAACTCTCTTATACTTGAAAACTATTTCTATAATAAGAGTTTCTTTCTGAAAAATACTTTTAGTTTGAAGATATGTTACCTTTGAAAAATACTTTACTTTTAAAACAAGTTTTTAGGAATCCTGTAACCTTAGGCTCAGATACCAAATGAAACACCCCACAACCATTAGTATTCCCAAAAAGGACACATCAAAGGATGTGGTGCATTATAGGTATAGCTAAAGCATCACAGAGACAAAGATTCACAAGACAAATAAGTAAAAGCAGTGGAAAACACATAACTTATCATCCAGAATTAAACTTCATCTCAAAATAAGTCATAAAAACATAACATGTCTCAAAAACTCAAAATCTCTCATGTCTCATGAAAATACATCTCAGTCTCACATAATCAGAGTACAAAAATAACAATAATAAGCCCTCTCACAAGTGCCAATCCATCATATGCCAAATGAAAACGATGAAAGGCAGAAGAATACATCTGAAATGAGAAAACTCCAGAAATGAATCTCCAAGCAACCTGAATCAACTATACTCAACTCTGCAGGCCTATTGGGAGCGGGTCAGACAATAAGTCTGGTGAGTGAAAGTAATTACTAGCATTTCTTAGCAAAATAAAGATAATAGACTAAGCAATAGTTCTAGCATGATAGGAAGATGCAGAAAAGATAAAACTTGCATAAAATACTATTTCTGATTCTGTTTGACTGTTTGCTTTGATTATTTGCACTTGTCTTAAACTGCTGTGATTAGGCTGAAACCCTAATCCTATCTCAACTGCTAACTTGATTAGGCTGAAATTCTAATCCTACCCATTGATCGGCCTTTCCTATCTTAGTTGTGCCACTATGATCCAATCCTGTTGGTCCCACAGCAAAAGATACCTCTTGGCGCTAGGACGTAGTAGCGAATTATTTACCCTAATCGATGTTGCATGCTCGGTCATTGCCGATACACGCTGACTGTCGCCCCCTACTTGACCCTTTATTTTCCCTAATCAGCATAAGCGTGCCCAACCTCACCCACGTGTGAGACCATCAATCCTAGACCTGAAAGGGAATGCTGCCGGTACTGGTCCTAACAAACCAATCTTCTAACTTTGACCCCCTTACCCAAATCCCCAGATTTGAGCCTTTACCTATTGACCACTTATTTATCCTAATCAGCATAAGCGTGCGCAACCTCACCCACGTGTGAGACCATTAGTTCTCGACTTGAAATGGAACGCTGTCGGTACGGGCCGCTACTGCTATATTTGCTTATTAACTTAATCCAAGATCTAAATTTTAAAATAAGCCCCTTCTATTATTTCTTTATTTCTAATTATAACCTACGTGTTATAATTGTTTTTGCAACTGTTACTCTTCTATTTTCTCTTTTTAGTTATAACCACTTGTTACATTCATGCTTGCAAATATCTCAAATTTGCCTATTTCGATCCATCTCCGTTTTATTTCAGTTTTTCTCATTTTACATCTGATTTCTGTAAATTTAGTGTTTTTCTTTTTTAATCCATATTTGCGAATTCTTCTCTTTTTAATATTTTATTCGAGTCAAAAAGGATTAAATCTCCAAAAAGAAACTACATTTACAGGCTAAATTCCAACTTAAAACAGATGTAAATAACTGTAAATAACTGCAAATAACTGAATAAAATAGCTGAATAAAAATAGACTGAAAAGAACTTCTGAAATTTACTTAAAAACTGACTGTAAATAAACTTACATAAAAACTGTCTCAAAATTGTAGAAAAACTACAACTATTAAGAACCTTATTATTTTAAATTGCTTACAAATCTAAAATAATTACAAAACACTCACCCGTGGTCCTTAGCTCTAATCCTAGGCCTTCCTGAATCCACTTCTAGGGTGTAAAATATTTTTATTAAAAAGATTTCCTCCTCAGAAAAATTTTCTATTTAGGGTTCAACCTTAGGCAATGAACCCAATTGGGAGACAATCTGAATGAGAAAAATAGTTAGGCCCAGGGTTCTATTTATAGTGTTTCTTAGGGATCTCAGGCCGTTGGATTTGAAGATTTAATCTGGTGCAACCACGTCATATGCTCACTAGGAACCATCGGATGCAGCTACGAACACACAAGATTTCACCAAAAATCAGATTTACAGTCTTCGGCTCACACCTAGACGAAAAATCATCCAGGGAAGAATGCGGGTCGACCTGGCCGATAGGCGGGTCAACCTATGGGTCGACCCGACTCAAGCGCGGGTCGACCCGTAACGGGTCTGCCTTTTTTTCATTTTTGTTTAATTATATATATAATTCTGATTTTCTATGTTTCTCTCGTAACTTCTCCATACTGACTCGGATTTCAACAAGTTATATATGAAAATTGCTCAAAAAATTACCCCGGACCCAATAGTGCAACTCCCGTGGCTCAATTCTGACAATTTCCCAACCCTATTTTATTATTCAATTAGTTTGTTAATTAATTATTATTACTCTAATTTTTTGGATTGTTACAATTATTAACATCTAATTAGTCTTGATTGATTTTATTACCACATTTACGTATGCAATTATTGCAAACGTTAAAATTTCAAACGTTGATAACCTTTTCATTTGGACACCGATCAGAAAAGTTTATATATGAAAATTGATCAGAAAATCATCACGAATCCAATGGTATAAGTTTCATGGCCAAATTTCCATATTTATAGAAATTTCATTTTTCACTGTTTGTTATTAATTAATTAATTTTATAATTAATTACCATAAAAACATAGGATGTTACATTCTCCCCTCTTAAAAGGATTTCGCCCCCGAAATTCCGTAAGGGTTCAATCATGTAAATCATCACACATCCATTTACATAAACAATCAACTAGTGTATAATCAATTTTTGCAATAATCCATGTACATGTGCACAGTGCATCATGATACATATGATATGCATGATCAATAAATTTCTAGTTGGCGCTTCTTATATGAGTGATTTCTTTTAAATAAATTTTCGAAAATATGATGCAAACGTCCTAAATATACTGGCAGTTCTACATGAATGCAGCACTTGAAAAAATAAAAAATCGTTTTTCATCCAAATTTTCCCACGCTTTTATAAATAGAAGCGTAGTACAACCAATTTTTCATCCATTTCTTACCATCCAAATTCCTACACACCATTGCTAGCATCCAAATTTTAAAAAAAAATCAGTTTTCTAAACCTATCTTCTTATGCTTGGAAAGGGTCTAGATGGAAAATTCCATATTTCCACCATCCTCTTATATAACACTTTCCACTGTACCTTGAGATCTACTCCCTTGCCCCCAATCTTTTTCCTACTTTCCCAAGCACTGCTTGCATAAGCAACTTTTGTGTTTAAGTTCAAAAACATTGATGTTTCAAAAATCATGTTTTTTATTTTCACTCGCCGACATGGTATCTTAGAAAACATTTCATAGGTAAAACAACTTCCATGTCGCTCACCGTATCCATTTGACTACAAATACAGGTGTTAGCGTCAAAATTGGTCACTAACCCCCAAATCCAGATGAAAGCACCAAATACCAATCACAGCTCAGAGATAGAATGTATGTAGAGAGTAATAATGTGAAGAACAGTTAAAACTGAAATGAAAGCAGTAAAGAACAACAGATTTTATAGTGGTTCGGCTAACTCCAGCCTACGTCCACTCCAGAAGTTTGCTTTTTATTGCTGTAATAATCGATTACAGTTACAAAATGGCAGAGTTGCCTTAGCCTTAGAAAAGAGAAAGTAAGAGAGCAGAAAGAAGATCCCCTTTTACTGTGCCCCTGCCTCTCTATTTATAGACAAAGATGGGTTGGACTTCCCTGATGGGCCTGGTAGCCGAGTACCTCAGCCCAAATGGTGTGGTCTCCATATGCGGAACCATAGATGCCGAACAAGGTGTGAATGCCGAACGATCTCCTCATGTCGACGTTGGGAGGTGCGAGGTACCAAGATATGGAGGTGCGAGGTATGGAGGTGCAAGGTATGGAGGTGCGGAGTATGGAGGTGCGAGATATGGAGGTGCGAGGTGCAATGTCGAGCGAGGTGAGGTATGCCGAACGACCCATCCAATGCCGAACGCTCCTTGATGCCAAACGATCCATCCAATGCCGAACGCTCCTTGATGCCGAACGATCCATCCAATGCCGAACGTCTCCAGATGCCGAACGTTGGTTAATGCCGAGCGCTCCACCCAACGTCGAATGTCTCCAAATGCCGAACGTTGGTTAATGCCGAGCGCTCCATCTAATGCCGAACGACGAACTCTCTATGCCGAATGCTCGCCCAGTGCTGAACAAGGTTTATGCCGAACACTCCTTCTAATGCCGAACGACGAACTCTCTATGCCGAACGCTCGCCCAGTGCCGAACAAGATTTATGCCGAACACTCCTTCTAATGCCGAGCACTTGTTCAGTGCCGAAAGATCCCTCTATGTCGAACGACGATCTCTCTATGCCGAACAACCTTCAACGCCGAACCATCCCAATGCCGAACGTCATCTGCCAAACTGCCTATCATCATTTTAAACCGAACCCATCATACTTTAGTCTCGATAGTTGTGAAGTTGTTTAATTTAAATCCGTCTGTCCGCGGCCTTGCCAAAAGGCGGGTTAACAACAGGCATGTAGTAAATTCTACACTAGTTAACTTACCAACTTCTCCCAATGTCATCATGCGGTTTTTTAAAATTTCTAAAACTCAAAATCTTTAACTTTTAAAAAAAATTCAAAGATATGTGTATCTTTTTCCAAAGTCATATTATTTATGATGAAAACTTTTCATAAATAAATTTATAATAAATCTCTTTTTTCAAAATATATGTATAATTATATTTTATAAATAATTTTCTGCATTTATGACATCCGGATTTAGCCAACCATTCATCGTCCACAACTGACTCCACTTAATTACGCGATAAACTTTTAAGTTCTCAAAAAACCCATCTTAATTAATATTAACCGGCAAACACATTAAATTTTAAATTTTAGTTTTCGAGGAACATGAACCTTGATTCATGGCTCACCTTCGTAATCCTGTCCTCTGTCTTCTGAAATCTATCATTCGAAAAATTCCTATTTTCGAAACTTACATTTTCATTTTACTTTTATTTAGTTGTTAGTTAAATAAATTTTTGTTAATTTATTACTTAACTTCCAGTTCCAACTATTTTCTTTTCCCTTGCATTAGTTAAGTGGCTTCACGAAATTTCCTTTTTACTGTTTTCTCAAATCATTGTGGTCTACATAGAAAACATATAAAAAGGGAACTTTTACCTAAAAGTACGGAGCTCATAGCAACAATTAATGTTTACAACCCACGAATTACTACCACAATTAGAATATACCTTCCTAACAGGTCATCCCTCAGCAAAGATCTTCAAATCTTATCCTTCCTTTATTATTTATAATGAATAAAGTATATTCATCTCTTCCATTCCATACCCTATTATAGAGTAACCATGCCTCGTCTCACTCTGTGCAGTTAATGCCCCGCTATTACCCCGCTATAACTCTGCTATATCTCGTAACGGATTTCTACCGCTACGATTTTTCCATATAGCCCTAAATATAGCCTTTTCGCTTTAAGCCCCGCTATTTCCGCAATATCCCGTTATTCCCGCTATTTCCGCTATATCTTTTTTAAAAGAAATGAATTGAAAAATGATATTTATACATTATAAGAATTATGAAAATTAATTTATTTAATTGATTTTTTAACTTATTTTCAGAAATGAAAATATTTTAATATTTTACTAAATTCAATTATTTAATATAACAGTTTTATGTTTATTTATAGAATATTCGTACATGTTTTTATTTAAAATTATTTATGTATTAATTATAATTCAATTGAATGTTAATTTTTTAATTAATTACCATTTATATATTTGTAAAAAGGTTTAGGTATGAGTTTTATATGGTATTTTAAAGTCATCCGCTATATCCCGCTAAATCCACGTTGTATCCCCGCTATGACTTTTTGCACCTCCATCGCATTGAATCTACCGAACGCATTAACTGCACGGCTCTCACTGCAGTGGATAAGAAATACAATATATGCAGTTTTCATACTAAATGACAACTAATATTGGCGAAATAACCTTTCCCATTTCCTCTTTTGCTTCCCTAACTTAAGTCTACCAATATCTTCCATGCGTGTTTACCATCTCACTACCAACTATTATTATCTTCTCTTAATCCCATTCTTTTGATAGTATTCTCAATCCTTGGTATTTCTTTTATTCATAAGCCTTCTACAAGTATATTCCAAAACTTGTAGAACTGCACTTTAATATCATCTCTATGGTGTACACACATATCAACATAATATTCCTAGGTTTTTCTAGTTTCCTCACACTCTACGGGGATTCCTTGTTACTTTTTTCGAAAACTAGTCATCGCTATCTCCTTCATAGCCTTATTCTTTTCCCTGTCTCACATAGGCAGTAATTCCTATCTACTTCGTATTTAAAATCCTAGTTTGGTCTTTATCATTTTTCTTCAAAAATGAAAACTTCAAATTTTTTGAAATATCTAATCCCAAAACTCTTGTCTTTAAAAGTTCTACTTACAACTTTTATTAAATTAAAAAATACTTAGTGTTTTTAACTCTTTTCAAAACTTACATTTTTAAGATTTTTGAATTTAACTTATTTACTAACAAGGTTTTAAATCTCGCTCATCTCGACCGAGATCTCATTTTCAAGCCCGGGCGATTCGAAACAGGCTATTTCGTTCGAATCTCATTTGACCCAAATCTCGGACGATATTTCAGTATCTCGTCCGATATCTCGGATGAGATTTAACAGCGAGATATCGGCCGAGTTGTTGAATTTTGGAAAAAATCAACTCTTTTCCGTATTGGGCTGGCTCGTCCTTTATCTTAATTTAAGCCTTCTTAATTTTACTTTTTTAACCCTTATTTCTTATATAAATCTCATTTAATCTTCATCTCTTATTTTACGGCAGTGACGAGTGTAAGAAGTTGATAAAATCTACATCGATTATGGTAAGTATTTCACTTTATGATTTTCATTTAGCTTTCTGATCCAAATTAATTTACATCCGATTTCATTTTTCTTTTTTCGACACTTTCTTGAGTTTTTTTCCTAACCCTATTTTTTCCAGCTATAAATTTTGGGCTTCACTTATTTAACTTTATGTTCCAAATGGATTCCCAATTTGATTTCATTCAGTCTTTGCTGCTATAATTTTTTTCCTCAAGGCTTATTTTTAAAGCAATAAAGGAATTCTCTTTCATTTATTAATTTCATTTGATGATTACATGTTCATTCGTACATCATTTTTTTTCTTTTCTTATAATATTACTAAATGTTTGAAAATTGTTTGTACTATGTATGATATTTTCTACGTTTATTTGAAATATCTATGTCATTGTTGCTTAATGAGATTTTGTTTGCTAATAATTAAATACTATAATCAGACATAGAATATCTTAATTCTACTTGTAGACTTTTGTATTTGAAGTTATAAAATTAAGATTTCCCTTGCAGCACTATAAATCATAAAAGGTAGAAATAAGACATTATATTGTGTAGGAAAGTTAAGTGAATGATCAAACAAAGTAAATGTGCATATGTTATGGTTTGTTTCTTGTCTACTTTATCTCATATGATATTATATTGAAAATTATTCATGAAATCTAGTTATTTGTTTATTTTACATGATACAAGTGATATTTTTCCATACTAAATTACTAATGATAAGCGTGATATATTCAAGGTAAGTGCATAGTGTTTTCCTTAAGGTAGTGACTAGTATTATAAATTTAGGTGTATGAAAACTAATTTTTGACATGACATATACTCCGAGATAACTCCGAAATGAATTTTAGAAACCGAGATGTAAATCCGAGATGGTCGACCGAAATGCACTCATCTCGTTCGAGATCTCACCCGATACGAGATAAGCTCTCTAAATTCTTCGAGACGAGATGTGACCGAAATCCGAGATTTAAAACCTTGTTTACTAAACTTAAAAGAGAATGTTAACAATTCTAAGTTTAAAATCAAATCAGCTTTTTCATTTTAAATACCATTTCAACTTTTATTAAAAATTTAGGATTTTCAATTCAGTCATTTATTATGTTTTTCTTTCAAAAACTTATTTCTTTTCATCAAACCATTCCTTTCAAAAATATACTTTACATGTTTTCAAAATATGTTTCATAACTTTTAAATTATAAAAACTGGAGTAGATAAGGACAACTATCATCTTATTATTTCCTTACATCCCATACTCTTCCTACATCCAATATTTGGAAAAGTTTCAACTATCTGAAAAGAGGGACTTTTAAAAGATACATAAATTAAATGCGCATAACAATGGAAAATGTGTAATTTTCTCTGTTTAGTTTCCTTAATTAGAGTACTAGCATTGTTTTAATATAATTTACCAACACTACTTCTAATTATTACGCTTAAGGATCTTATATTTTAATGCATTAGAATTACTTCTTCCTCAAGCGGAATTGTTAACACTATAATTCTATATGAATCACTTAAAAGAGGATTCATGTTTTGTTTGAAATTACAAGGAATTATATTTCATTTTCTTTATTGGAAGAAACAGTACAAAATACGGGGTCCCATGTTTTGTACATCTCTTCCTTTGCATTTATGTTCTTTATTATTTCAAACAAAACACCTTTATCTGTAACTTGATTGATTCATAGAAACTTACTTTGTTATCCCTTTTCATTCCAATGAATTAAAATATGTCAAATCTCAATTTAATTAAAATAAATTAAACCTCTCTTTTATTTATATTTCAAAATTCTCTATTATTCAACTCTTCAACCTAAAGTGCACTAATTTCAACTATTTATCTCTTAAATTTACAATCCTTTTACTTAGATTATTATAGTGCAGCCACTTACAGCTCAATTTAACTTCTTTTGTAAACCATTTACTCTATTTCAAATCCGTACCACTTATATTGTTCACCCATATAAATATTTTTATACCTTAAAATAATTTCATTACATAGAAAGATTCATGAGCTATATTGCTTCATCATTTCTTTTTAAAAGAAAACAGCCTCTAACAAAAATTTCCATTACCAAAATCTAAATATATATATTTTTCTTACAAAACCTTTAATATATATATATATATATATATTTCTCAAATTTCAATACTTACTTTTTTTATTAAAAATCCTTTTAAAGTATATAATTCATATTTTTCTAAATTTCCAAAAATTTCTTATTATTGGTTGGACTCAAACTGGACTTCTGACTATTCTCTACTGGACTTCTGACTATTCTCTGAAGAACATCCTTCGTTCCATTTCCAAAGATCTAAAAATACAATCATAAATTAGGAGTGACCATTTCACACCTTCTTCAGGAACTTCTTCACTTTCTACTTTCTATAACATATGGACTCTTATTTTCCCCTTTATTTGGACTTATTGTACATCATCAATCGGTAATTAAAAATGGGGGTCAACAATCATTAGGCTTTCTATGATGACCCACCTTTTTGGATGGTTTAAATCGACAATAAACCACACATGTCTAACTCAAAAAATTCAAAAGGGAGGTTTTTCAATGGGATTTAATAAGAAAATAAGAGAAAAGAAGGAAAATAAAATACAGAATCTCGCAGCGGAATGATAAAATATAATAATCAAATAAAAAGTTCATGAAGCTGTTTTACAATATACATTTGATTGCACAATTTTCACAACCTAATTAGAGTACAATCAACAAACATACCAAAATAATGCAGTAGAATAATAATAGTAAATACAATCTAGCAAACTCCATCTTCATCTTCAAGGAATAGTGTCTTCAAATACAGTAATACTTAGGCTGGCCCGAGCGTAAGAAAAGACAAAACACTCGAGTTAGAACTAAAAGTTCTTCTGTAAGTTAAATCAATATCACATATAACAGAAGTGTAATAGCGTCAGAGATGTTTACAGGGTTTTACATCTCCTGTCTAGTGTATAACGTGCATGCAATAACTTAAGAGATGTTACAGGATTTTCCATCTCCTAGGGATCCGTTAAACTATCTATATATTATGTAGTAAGATACACTATATATGTAGTGTCTAATCAATAAAATAAATATTTTTCTTAGCGTTAAGGCTTTACATTAATCTCCCTTAACACATTTTTAAGCATGGTCCTATAGTTTGCCTTGTGATACTACCAGTAACGTCGGTAGTCAGGGAGGTGCTGTGATAAGACAACACTAAAACAAAATCGTAGTGGGCGCGTATAAGGATAAAAGTATGACAAGGCACATGAGGCAATGCCCAAGGTAGGATTTTCTAGTTTACCCTTTCTGGTTGGTGGTAACGCATCATAGCTACGACCGCCCACCGGGTCCACCACCCCCAAATCAAATCAATGTGCACCGATCAAGTCCAAAATCAATATAATAATATGACAGGGTGATGGCCCAAAAAGGTTGCGAATCCCTTGGCCAAACATAGGCTCCTATTTTAGTCATTCCCAGTTGACACAAGTGTCATGGTCATCTAGCATCATTTTCTTTCTTCAAATCCAGCAAACGCCTACAATTCAACCACTTCATTCTGGATAACATCCACCACGTACATAATTGTTAAAGTGGTTCCAATATTGACAGAGAGTATGCCAATAAGAGGCCCCGGTCTCTTTAACAGCCAAACGTCATTTTTCACACCGGTTGGTTCTTTTACATTTCGAAACCGATTCATATTTGATATCAAAATATCATATTCACTTCAAAAATATCACTTCATTTCAAAATACCATATTTACTCCAAAATATGTCATTTTCACTTGAAAATATCATTTCAAATTCCAACTTAGGTTATAACCTCATTTAACCACATTCGCATTTGAATCAACAATTTAAATATAAACATTTCCAACTCTGCACAGTTTGAATTTTTAGAAAATAGTTTGAACAGTTTAAATAGTTTTTTTAGCAAAGCTAGCTGGCTTTATAGTGGGCCGTGCCACTGTATATAAATAAAAAAACAGGTGTTTTTCACATACACAGAACAACTATCATGGTTTTATAGTGGCCATTCCACTGAACAAACAAAAACTAGACAGCCTCCAAAGAGGGGGGACCACTGTCAACAATAATGGGATTAGGCGCCATAACACGGAGAAAACCTAAGAAATGAGCCGCAATATCTAGATCAAAACCCACAGAATTAGAGTAAATATAATTTCGATCCAAAGTGTCATCCTCGAAAATAAGCTTATTGTCATCACCATCCTCACCATTACATGAAAGAACAAGTCCATTACCAACAACATGATTAAATAACCTCCTCATCTCTCCATTTCCACCTACAAACATATAATAACAATCAAACTCCGGACTATATCGCATCTTGGAACTCAAATGAACCTAAGTCATCTCTCTAGAGTTCCTCTCAATCACGGAAGACGGAATGATAGCAGCATCAGAAGGAACACCAGGAACAGGGGGAAAGGACTATGGCAGAGAAGACTCACCAATGACAGGAGAAGGAGCAGCATCGATGTTACAACCTGGGTCTTTACGGCTCTCGACAGGGACATCAGGAGGGGGACCAGGGTCCTCTAGAAAAGTTGGGTGCGACTTAGGAACCCACATACTAGTCGAAGGCCTAGGAAGGGGGATCTTATCAGGGTAGGAAGAGGAGGGTCACTAGAAGTATCGGGAGGAGGGAGGTGCTTGCATGAGAGCACCACATGACCAAAGGAGTGACAAATATCATAGATATTAGGTTTCCATCCTTAGTGAACATCAATTTCTGCTATCTAACAATCAGATGGACATACTCTGAGTTTAGAAGGAAGAGGCCTGGAAGGGGTAATTTCAATCAGAGCTTTTGCATAAACGATCCTACCTCTAGCCACTGTGTTCGAGTCAAAACACTTAAGATCTCCAATTAAACTAGCAATCCAATTCAATTAACGCAGCGATTGAAGAACAAAGGCAATATGGGAGAAGTGCGCCCAAATAGGTATAGATAAAAAATGATGCCTTGCACTATCAATGGACCTACTCCAAGAAGTAATAATTAGCAGTTTACCTTCAATGAATGCTGGCTCGGCCTCAAGCACACGTTGTCTTTCCTCCTTTTTAGCAAACTTAAAGAAAAACATAGAGTTATTAAACTGAACCTAGAGACCACCCGAAAGTTTCCAACGGTTCTTATAATGAGCCCGAATAATATGGTATGGTGGATTCGAGTCAAGGAAGAACCCCACAAGATAGTCTGCCCAATAGTCTTCGCCAGCTTGAATGACCTCAGGAGGAGGAAACAATATCCCGTTAACCTCCTCAGTAACAAAAGAACAAGGAACATACTCTCCAGCGTTTCACAGCAACGATTTAAAAAGCGAAGACCATTTTGGAAAAGTAGGGGACTTAACAGAGGAACAAGGAGGGGGAGAAACTATATCAATGTGTGCAATAGGAATGGGCACGGGAAGAGCATGATCAGGTCTAGCAGGCGAACAGACATTCAAGTCAACATTATCAAGAACAAGTTGCATACATAACAAAGATGGGACACGACCAATAGCAGGCTCAACCTGAATTCAACCGACAACATCATCGTCCATTCCATCATTCACACCACTATTATTTTCGATATCACAAGGAAGTCCAACAACTATTTCAAACCAACTTGGTTCGTTTGCAGCAGAAGCAAGAAAAGAAGATAAGAGGTTCTCACCGGGGTCGGAGCTACCCAAACCAACCGATCGAGCTCCGACTTCAATGTCATTTAGCAAAGAGGAAAAGGGATTTGCTAACGGTAACAAAGAAGACTCACGCATTTGACCAAATGTGGCAGCAGAAGATGTAACCGGCTCAACTAGGGAAGAAACTCAAACACAGGAATTGGCGAAGGGTCTGCCAGTGCGAGTCAGAGAAGCTTGCCGTTCCAGATCTGATGTAGATAGACTCGACTTCTGAGGCAATGACAACTTCATCTTCGGCATGAGAAGACTCTGAGGGTCATGGCGACACGAGGTGGATGGAAGAAGGGAGGCGGAGGAGATACGGAGAGGGGTCAGATTGAAAGCGAACGAAAAGGAAGGGGAGGAGGAGCGGCCATTTTTCCATTAATCAAAGGTTTCAATGATCTAAAATAGTGATAGTTTAAATAGTTTAAAATAGTTAAAATAGTTTAAAGATTTAAAACAGTTTGACATAAAATGGTTTGAGTATTGAAAATGGTTTACACAGTAAAATAGTTTGGAAAAATCTAAATAATTTGAATATTAAAAGATAGTTTTAACAATTTAAATCAAAATAATTTATTTTGAAAATAGTATCAAATCAAACTGTTTCTTTCCATTTCAACAAATCTGGGCCCATTGTCCAAATTTCAAATCAACAAAACTCAATTCCAACCTTTCAATTCAATTGACTCAATTTCGATTTAGTTTCAAATCAACTTGATTTCAATTTCAATTCGAATTAACTTCAATTTTCGAAACGGTCATTATCAACTTCAAATTCGATTCAACAATTCAATTCAATGATTTAAATTTCAATCCAATTCTTAATTTAAACCATTTCAATTCATATCAATTTCAGTCCAATTTCAATTTACTGATTTAAACCACTTAAATCAAATTAACTTCATTGTTAAAATTTAAAGCTCGAATTTTTAAAATAATCCAATTTCCAAAATTAAAGTCATATATCGATTATACTTAACATTTCAATTTTAATCCTTTAAAACAATTTCCTTTGAACCAATTTTAGTTTCAACATTTCAAAGTTCAATTCATATAAACCCATAATTTAGTTCCTTTAAAACAATATTATTAACCAAAAATCCAAATTCCAGATTTTAAAACCATTTAATTTAACCAATTCGGTGTCCGTGTATAATTTTCTACCTTATGGCTAAATGATCATTTATATCAATTTAATTACATGAATGGATATATAACATTTCAATCCAAATCAAGGTGTCATAGGTATATATCATTTCAATCTATTCCTTAATTTATTCGAAATAATTCAAATAACAGTTTATATACTGTCACTTAATATACAGAGTAATCACAGGGATATATAAAAATAAACAAACATCTAATCATCCAATATGTCAACAAATAGACATCCATCACAGTCAACGTCCAAATCAGCCAATAAATCACAACAATTAACTAGTTATTAATATCAGGTATTTAACTAGCAATTCAATTTCAATTTCAAATTTAACTGTCAATTTAAATTCTTGTCGGTTCAAACCATATGTCAATTTTAATATCAGTTAAATTAGCAAACAACAGTCAATAAAAATAAATAACCTCACTATAATTTAACTAACATCAGAATCGTATTAGTATTTGTGAGCGAGTTTGATCACTCACCTTTGATTTACAACCCACTAAAATCCAATAAAAGCCCAAATTCCAACAGTCTCCAAATTCAACCAAACCAGTTTCACGTTGTCCGGAATTTCGATACAAATCCAACGAAAGAAACCGTGCATCAATTGGAATTCATATGCGAAAGATATTCAAGTTATAAGAATATTACGAAAATGAAATATAAAAACATGTACACGCATTCTAAGAATAAAATAAAACAAATTAGTCACTCACTTTAAGAATTTTGAACCTGCTTATGTTTCTAAAGCTTGGAAAATCAATGGAAAAAAATGACATGATGGCTCATGCATGTAGGAAGGAGGCTTTAGGAAATGGATTTGCAAACAAATGGAAAAGATTGGCTTCATGAAAATAAGTTGCTCACATTTATTTGTTTTTTTAGAAGAGAAGAGAAACTTCAGGCAAAATAAATAATGACAGCATATTTTGGAAATGGAAAGTTAGAGGAAGAGATTTATGAAATAAGAAATGAATAAGAGTAAAGCACGTTTGGAAATTGGAATATGAAATGGAAGGATATAAGAAGATGTAAATTTGCAAAATGAAAAGAGACTAACATGCAGGTAATTAACAAAGGATGAAAGACACACGTTGGGATTTGAGAAGACATGTTTACATGACAAGCAAATCTTTTGGTATAAAATTTCTAAACGTGCGCTACCTCAATTAATTTCATTAACATACAGGAAACGGTTCAAGGCAAGGCTCACGGGTAAATAAATAAAACTTAATGGAAAACCAAAAGAGGCATGTATTTAATAAAAAAGCAATAAAATAAAATAAATAAGAGCAATGATTTAAATTTGAAAAGGTATATTGTACATGGAAAGAAAAACTCTAATATACTCAAATTTAAAAACGTTCATTTTAACCTATTTTATCATTCCTGATACACTCAAATTTACACCTTTATATATCTTTATTTAGTACACAGTAAATAAAATAAAACACTACAATTAACGTAATGGGGACCGCCGCTACTCATTAAGGTTAGCATTAAAACTACTTTCTCCTACTGCTATTTAAGACCGTAAAATGTTGTTTCAAAATTCAATATTTTCTCTTTTCACACAATTATACTTAATTACAAAATTAAAACATTCATTTAATTTTATTTTCCAAAACATTCTTTTAGTTTGATTAAAAATATTCCTTTTATTACATCAATTTCCCTTTTCAATTAAAACGTATGTTTCCTTTTTATTTCCTCAACTTTCTCTTTTATTTTAATTCAAACGTATGTTTCTATTATTACGTCCATTAATTACAATTAATGTCCTCTTTCCTTTTATTTGAAAGATTTCAATTACATTAACTGCAATTAATCCCAAAGTTAAAATTTAAAATGGACTAACTAAATGGAATGAGAAATAGAACATTTGTTTCCTTTTTTTATAGTAGTTTAAACATGTTTATACACTATTGTATATAACAGGAGTTATACATTTCTTACTAAATAATAGTTTCTAATTTATGTAATCAATTTGTAAGCTAAAATACATTTCAAACAAATAAACATATGTTTACTCCTTTACTAAACTTATTCATTTTATTCTTTATTAAATTAATACTTATTCATAATAATTGATTTCTTATTCATCTAATAAATCTTTCAGCTACCAAACATTCCAAATAAATAAACATATGATTTCTTCTTTAATAAAGGAGCATTTATTATTATTTATTAACATATATTATTCCAATCAATTGGATATTTACATTTAGACGGCCATTTATTTCATTCAAACTAATTTCATTAAAATACTGATTAACATATGTTATCATTCTTACCTTATTGCAAAACATATCTCATTAATAGAAATTTAAATTAAGTTTATACCTTATATTATAATTTAATTTGTATCAATACAATCTTAAATTCTTTTTTTTTCTAACAACTTTATTCAAAAATCTTATTTAATTTAATATTTTAAATTCTTCCCTTTAATTCCTTCCATTTAAAAAAATATATTCATGGTATTTAAAATATCAAAATTCAGGCCAGTGCTACAATAGCATCCAATAATTTCAATCACTACAACAATCTATACTAGATTATTCTACACAATCCATATATCACAATATATGAAATTAAATTCAACATTTTGAGGTATCCAGTTGGATCCCTCTAACATGTTTTCCTGCATCTACAAATGTTAATACAACATAAAAATACCAATCCCACTTCGAGGGGATATCGCGGTATATAGGGTCATCCGCTATTATTCGGGATGCATAAGGTCTCATTCGCTATAATATGCGGGAACATCAATCCAACTACTATAAAACTATATATATATATAAGTATAACACCCAACTGATAATATTTATAGATTCATCCAATCAACCAATAATTTTAAATTCAACATTTTTGAATTTTAACTAGCAATCCAAATGGGTGAGATTTTACTCACCTTGATTTTTTTTTCTCTGAAATTGCCAATCGTTCCAATTCCAAATTTATTCTAGTGTACAGTGTTTCATTGCTACGATCCAACGTGACTCGTTTCTTCTTCTTTCTTTTTTTTAAATTTCCGACCTCGCATAATTTTTTTTACAGACATTAATAAGTTAACTATTCTAATTTGAAATTAATAAAACTAATTACACATTAAAAATTTCCTAATCACCTTTATTAAAATTCCTTAAAAAAATTAACGAACCATATAACTAAAATTAGTTACAGCATATACCTCCATCGTCTTGCCCTTAGGAAAACACGCAAACCCTACCCACTCAACTTCAAACAAGAACCCACGTGCACCATTCCCCTTGAACTACCGCCGCACCTTGCCTTTAACCTGTCGCACTTCAGCCTCACGTGCGTGCTCGTCCCACATGAGCACCCTTACTCCATGACGAAGACCATCATTGCCGACCCCAAGTCCACCCCCTCACCCATCGCCAGCAACGCCGACTTCCACTTGCCTTCGATTTGCCAAAAAAATGGACGGAGTCGCCGCTTTTCCTTCCCAACCACAATCTACCACCTTGACAAGCTTCCTCGAGTTCAACGCGGCCTCACCATCCTTTAATTCACCCCAACAACACCAATACCCAACACTAAATCGAACGTGACCCCCGCCACAAGCACAGCGTTGCCGCGTGCTTCATAAGCGATTCGATCGCCAAACATTTGTGCGCCTCCTCCCTAAACGCGATTCGATTTCGTGATTCTTTTTTTTATTTGTAACGAACGAATTAATTTCGTTTGAAAGGAGGGAAGTGAGCTCGTGATTTAAAGAGAACGGGATGGCGTGTTAGAAACAGTAACGTATGCTAGTGGGAATGGTCAACTGATTTGAAAAAAAGTAGGATGTGATTTAAATGTGAATAGGCGGCTGACTTGATTTGATATAATTTCATATATATATATATATATATACATAGGGAAATCTCGAACTCCTACTGAGGTATGCCACCAGGCGTTTATAATGTTATACCTCTATTCCGAACGCAATGGAAAAGGTTTCGAGTTCTAATTCGATCGTATGGAGAAGATAGCTTTTTGAACCAAATTATTATATTAGATTTTGATATTGATTTCAACGCGTTTCTATCCCGTACAATCAAGCGATAACTCCAAACACTATAAAATTTGGAATCCGATAATAATACACTATTACGGATCCAATGGAGCTAGTTTCATTGAATTCCAAGACTATGCCCCGGATCGCTATTTTAACTCGTCGATTAAATCGACGATTTCAAAAATTTACGAAATCGCTTAAAATTCCGTTTTAAAATCTTACTGACTAAATTATAAATCCAAATCCAATATTTAAACCATTTAAATATTCAAAATTAACCGTTCCGGGTCGTTACATATTTGAACACACTTTATATATATATTAGTTAAATTAAATTTTATTTTCAAATCTATCTTATTTTATATTAAATCTTATTTTTATATATTTAAAATAATATAATTATAAGTAAAATCTTAAAATTTATATTTTTTAAAACTTAACTTATAAATTTAAATTTTCCAAAGATATAATTTAAAATCTAAATTTTACATACATGTCACAATAAAAATTTTACATTATATTTTAAAACAGTATTTATTAAAACCGATATATTTTCAAAATTTTCAAAAATCATTTTTAAAAATAGACTAACGGTGTTCGTATATAATTCTCTATCCTATGGTCAAGTAATACGGATATTTATCATTTCAATCTGTAATAATTTAATATTTATGGGTATATATCATTTCAACCCGCAATTCCAAAATTCAAAAATCAACAAAATCGCTTGGGTTTATCATTTCAACCCATAACGATTTTCCTAATCTATAATATCGTTCGGGTATGTGTCATTTCAACCTGTAGGGAATTTCTAAACTAACAGGGAACTTGTAGTGTGAGAACAATAGAATAAAACAGCATAACATATCAATTACAAGCATATATAATCATTAATAATTTAAATAAAATATACACTAACATGCCAAACAGTGTCATATGTCAATTAACATATGTAAACAAATTTTAAATATTAACATATCATATTTAACAATTAAATTACTAACCAATTCAAGTTTAATAACATATTAAATCGTCATTTCATGTGAAATCAATTTACTAAACATATGAATGTTAATCATGAGTGATCGCTCACCTTTCGAGGCTAGAGAAAATAGACAACACAATAAGCTACGATTTTGAATCACGAACTCGACAATCGACCAATCCAAAAGACAATTTCCAAAGCAAAGCAAGGTGAACATGAATTCGACGAACAAAGCAAAGCTGATAACTTGGAATCGACGAAAACATATCTAAACTAGCTTGATATAAATGGAAACATAATATATATATATATGAAACATATATATACCTTTCTTTTTTTATAAGAAGAGAAAGGAAAAGGCTTGCTAGGTTTTCGCTGTCAGAGCAAAGTTGTTGGAGGTGCTCGGTTTGCTTGGCTCGTGTTGTAGGGTTACTGGGCTGGTGGGAAGAAGGCTGCCACGATCAGGGGAAGAAATGGTGGAGGGTGGCGGCACCGTGGACAAGGGAAGTGGGATGGTGGCTATTCAAGTGGAGGGCTTGGAGGTTTGGTAGCAGGATGGACGAAGGGAAGCTGGGGACAAGGATGAAGGTGGCGGTGCTTGGAGGAGAAGGGCTGGAGGAATTTGAGATGCTTGCTACTGGTGGAGTCCGGCTGAGCTTGGGTCTCTCGGTGGAGGGTGGGCTGCATAAGGTCGAATGGAGCATTATGGTGAGGAAAGGCTACGGAGGGGGTTGTGGTGTCAGGTGTGGTGCTCGGTCGGGAAACTGGGTGCGGAGGACAGTCAATGATAGAGGGCGATGGAGTAAAGGAGGGAGAGGGAGTGGGTTCAAGGCGGAGAGGGTGAGGGGATTGGAGAGCACAAGGCGGTTGATGGTGATGGGAGGAACGGATCTGGTCAGAGGGAAGGCTAAAGGCGGCTGTCGTGGAGCGAAGAGCGGAGGAGGAGAAGTGGAAGAGGATGGCGGCGGTAAGGGGGAAAGGACGAGGCAGGTGATGTGAAGGGCCGAGGGTTTCTGGGACGAGGCAAGTGGGGCCCAGGCGATGTGGGGTTTCGGTGTTGTCCAGGCGAAGGAGTGGGAGGTGACAGGCTGTGGAGGGTTGTTCGGTAATGGGTGGACACGGCGCAGGCGGTGAGGCAACGCGGAGGGAAGGTGAAACGAGCAGAGTGGATGGATACGAGCAAGCTACAGGAATTATATATATGCTTCTCACCTTTATTTTTTTATATAAGTAGAATGATAAAACGAAATAAGAAGGGAAAGAGAAATGAGAGTGGGAACCGAACCAGAAATTATATCGATATAGGGAATAGTGAAGGTCGGGTATTTAATTTTTGGGAATATTAAAAGTTAATGTCCATTAACTTCAGCCGAAGGACAAATGAATGGACATAGAAAACCCAAAGGACCCAAATGCGGAACCAATACGGCTAATCGTTTTGCAGATTTTGCCGCGTATCAGACGCCGAAATACACAAATGAATATACTGCGGAGATCAGCACGACGAGATGAACAGAACGGTACACAGATAAGAGCGATATGACCAAACTATCAACTCGATATTCGCTGCCAAAACTGCTGCAAAAACGTCGAAAATAATATAAACGGGGCTAGAGCAGTCCAAATTTGGCGCAATGAAATATGATGTCTCACACAGAAAATGATTTACGTTTTTATTATATAAAAATATTTTGGTTCGAAAATATTTTATTTCCAACAAATTTTAACTAATTTAAAATTGAATTTTCACAACCAAACAAACTTACATACTTTCTGATGAAAATCTTACACTTTCTATGCTTAAATAGACGCACACCAAATATCAAATTTTCATTGCAAAAATTTAATTGTTAATTTCAAGAAATTTTTTAGTTAATTACGTTATTTAAAATTGTTAAAATTTCCATGTCGTTACACTCTCCCCCACTCAAAACTTTTCGTCCCCAAAAAGGAATCAGATAGGAGAATAGAAGCAACAAAAAGGAAAGATAGATTCGAAATACATAGTATCAGATACAACAATTAATTCAAAACCATATAAATTTCATTTTTGGACATCTTGTTATTTACATTTTATATTATATACAATTCAATTACATGTTTTCATTACATTTAAACTTTTTCCAAGTAGTTTTAATAATATTTCTGAGTGTAATTGAACACTATACAAATTTACCTTTTATTTATAACATTTCTGTTAGGCAAAATTTAGTTTGAACATTTTTATTACTTAAATTTTCTCTTGTATAACCTTAAATTACATATTCACATTAACATTTTAACTTTTTGAATATTTCAGGTAAGTTATATATGTTTTAGAATGCAATTGAGTATTATACAAATTAATTTATCCTAGTTTAACCGTTTTAAGTTGTTTCAATTCCATTTCTCATTTTAAACACTCCAATTATTCAAAAAAATTGCTTCATTTCAATAATTGAACTATCGCTTAACATAAAACTTAAGCGTTAAATTTTCGGTTTCACTTCAAACCATTTTGAAATAAATATATACATATATATATATATATATATTATACATCAAATCATACTCAAGAAATTCAAATCGAATCCATTTTCCAAAACAAAAGTGTAGCAAAGCTACTAAGTGGTCTACCCACTTTGAGACTCGAAAATGAAAGTCAATGATGTTGCAGTCATCATCGGAATTATTTTCCGGCAACATAAGAGGAGAGTACTGACTTACTTCTTTTAAAATAATATATTTTTTCAAAACTTTGAAAACCAAATTTTAAAGAGCACCGAAAATTAAATTCTCAAATCCTTAATTTAAATTCATTTCATTTGCAAATTAGATTTATAAACCATGTTTATAAAATTTCAACTCCTTATAACATACAAAAATAGTTAATGGTTTAGGAATGTTGACAAAACAATAAATGATAATCTAGTACTATTATTTCTAACAACCAATTCATTTAACTATCTAATTTCAAAAAATTATACTTTTATATATAAAATATAATCATATATAAAATTACTTCATTTACCAATTGCAGAAACAATATTGTGTCAGTTTGCTCTTTTCAAGTGTTTTGGAATTCCTATCGATAACGTTAGCTAGACGAATTGATCGAAACCCAAAATTCAAACTTAACAACTCAAACGACACAATATAAAACATTTTTATATCAATTACAAATACGCTCTCTCATAGGATGATTCAAGAATGGATTTTAGAACAAAGATAGAGATTCAAATTTAGAGGGACCCTAATCAAAGAGAATTCTAACTAAGAAGATAGGCTCGAAAGGAAGATAAGATAATTTAATTACAAAAGAGGAAAGATGGATAGA
The DNA here is from genome assembly GCA_030737815.1 of Allium fistulosum. NCBI lineage: Eukaryota > Viridiplantae > Streptophyta > Magnoliopsida > Asparagales > Amaryllidaceae > Allium > Allium fistulosum. The sequence continues at coordinate 870,746,856 of CM060903.1, read as the reverse complement.
CTTATATTAATCGCGGCGACCTTAACTGGGTCAACCGAGACTCCATTTTCAGTAATAATGTGCATAAGGAATCGGACTTTATCCCTCTAGAAATGGCATTTAGAAAATCTAGTTTTCAACTGATGACTCCTAAGAGTTTGGAGAACATAGCTCAAATGAGATTCATGCTCCTTCTCTAATTTTGAAAAGACGAGAATATCATCAACGAAACTAGGACAAACTTGTTGAGAACATCGCGGGAAATGCGATTCATGAGATCAACGAAGAAGGCAAGAGCATTGGTTAATCCAAAGGGCATGACTAACCATTCATAGAAGCCATTCGCGGTTCGAAAAGCTGTCTAGGGAATGCTCTCCTCAGCTACACGAAGTTGGTGGAAACCGGTAGCAAGATCGAGTTCCAGGAATAAGATCGATGCGGAATTCAATTTCCCGCTTGGGAGGAAGAGAAGTGACTTCACCAAAGACATACAGAAAGAGTTGGACAACAGGGTGGAATCGAGATCACTAGGTTGAGCATCAAACAAAAAGATAAAACCGCCTGTATAATCCTGAGGCATTCGACATTCGATCACTAGAGAATTACCCTGGTAGTTTACTAGAGAAACGGTTGAGACTTTGCAAGAGATAACTGCATCATAGCGCTTTAACCAATCACCCTAAGTAGGATATCAAATGCATCAAAACCGAGGACATAGAAATCTCCGGTAAATCGACGTCTGTTGTAAAGGAGTTTCACCCCTTTACAAATCATACTAAGGTTGGCGGGACCCCCGATGGGATTAGTCACACATATGGATGAAGTTGCCAATTGAGGTTGCAAAATGTGCTCAAATTTATTACAGGAATCAATAGAAATAAAGTATGGGATGCTCCAGTATCAAGAAGAACACGAACAGGAAAAGACAAGATGGATTTTAGAACAAAGGTAAAACTCCAAAATTCAAAAGAAATCCAAATCAAAAAGGATCCAACAAATAATTTCAAGCTCGAACGAATAAGATTCTATAATCAATTCCATACATTCTAGGGTATTACTACCCTATCTCTAATGAGTTTTTACCTCATATGCTAAGTTTTGCCTAAACCAGAGCTCCGATACCACTTGTAATGACCTACCATTTCAAACCATTCAAATCGACAATAATCCACATATGTCAGACTTGAATTGCTCAAAAAAACAGATTGTTAATTTATATTTGGCAAAACTTAGCATATATAGTAAATAAATCAATCACAAAATCATAGACATAGAGTTTTACAACAATAAGCAGCGAAATAGATAAATAGTAGTTCATGAAGCTACTACAGAACATCGGAGTCTAAAATAAAATACAACAGAAATCCAAATACATATAATCTCAATACATAAGCAAATGACAAGTCTGAACATAAACAACTGGTAACAACTGAAATAACTGGAAAGCTGAACAGATAAAAGATAGATCTCCAAGCAAAGCTCCAAACTCCAAAGGTGAATCTCAAATGATGTGGCACTCAGGCTGACTAGAGCATAAAGCAAAACACAAAACACTCGAGTAAGGATTAACATTCTTATGCAAGTAAATTAACTCAAGTGAAATGTCCAAGTGAAATACAAATAACTTAAAGGATGTCTGGGATTCCCATCCTTTAAGGGTCCGTGGAACTATCTACATAAATAGTACAATACACTATGTAGATAATGTCTACAGCAAAGTGAAATATTAAAATAGCATTAAGGCGTTACTCATATCCCCCTTAACACATTTTTATATAAATGTCGTAGTCTATACAGTACTGTAAACTCCACCAAACTGGTGGGCTATCAGGGAGCACTCCATAGGTACGACACAAACCAAACTCGTAATGGACATGATAAGGCATATGACAAGGCATGCGATGCAATGTCTAGGGTAGAATACTACCGTTTTGCACTCCTGGACTGGTGGTAACGCATAGCAGCTACTACCACACACCTCGAGACACACTCCTAAATCAAAGGTGCACCCAATAAAATCACAAAGTAATAGATATGGTTTCGAAGAAATGTGCCCGATAGGAGGAGTTGCCCCACTTGGAACGGTATAGATCCTTTTTAGTCACATCAAGCTGACCCGCGGGGGTCAGGGCTACATTCATACCTCATACAGACGTTCACCAAACCATCCTACTTCGTTTTGGATTCTCCACCACGTACACAGTTGTTAAAGTGGTTTTCGGTATTGGCAGAGTGTATGACAATATCCGATCTCGATCTCTTTAACAACCAAACACTTATTTCACACCGTGGTCATTTTCATTTCAAACGGTTTATACTTCATATCAAAATATCGTGTTCATTTCAAAATCATATCACTTTCGAAATCGTATTCACTTCCAAAATCATAACCACAAAATAGTTTAAACCATCATATCAAAGTATTCATACTTAAATCCATTAAATCTAAATCATAACAGTTCCAACTTAAACAGTTTGAATATTGAAAGTAGTTTATATATTGGAATAGTTATACATTAAAAATAGTTTATATTTAAAAATAGAATATAGATTAAAATAGTTTATATACTAAAAATAGTTTATATATTAAAATATATATATTTAAAATTGTTTATAAATTTAAAATAATATATATTAAAATAGTTTATAGATTTAAAAGAATTTATATCGAAAATAGTTTCAAATTAGAATTGTTTCTTCCAATTTCACAAATTATTTTAAATCAACTTTAGTTCCAAATTTCAATTTAATTCAATTTCAGTTCAACAATTTCAATTAAAAGGTTGAAGGTTCAATTCAAATTCTCATTAAAACTATTTTTAATTTATATCGATTTCAAATCCAGGTTTGAACTACAAATATAAACCACTTCCAATTCAATAGGTTTCAAAGTTTAAATATTCAAACATTTTACAATAACTCAATTTGATAAATTTCATTTATATTTCAAAATTCAACTTTAATTTTATTTGAATTTGAAATATTCACTTAATCATTTTTAATAACATTTAAATAAATTCTCAAATTACAAATTTGAATCAAAATTTAGTATTCAAGTTCAATTTTATTTAAATTTGAAAGTATTCATTTAATCACCTTTAGTCAAAAATCAAGTTGTCGAGTTATAAATCATATCTTTTAGAATCTCAAAATCAATAAGCTTCAAATCAATTCCTATTTAAATACAATACAATTCTTAAACAAATTACATTATAAATCAATTTCAATTTATCTTTCCAATCTTAATTTATTAAAGTTATTACAAAATCTATTTTCAAAATATTAATATAAATTTTAAATAAATATTTAAACACACTTTATATATATATATATATTAGTTAAATTAAATTTATATTAAATTTTATTAAATTTTATTTTATTTTCAAATCTATCTTATTTTATATTAAATCTTATTTTTATATATTTAGAATAATAAAATTATAAGTAAAATCTTAAAATTTATATTTTTCAAAACTTAATTTATAAATTTAAAATTTTCAAACATATAATATAAAATCTAAATTTTTACATACATGTCAAAATAAAATCTTTACATTATATTTTAAAATCAGTATTTATTAAAACCGGTATATTTTGAAAATTTTCGGAGATCATTTTTAAAATTAGACCAACGGTGTCCGTATATAATTTTTTATTCTATGGTCAACTAATACAGATATTTATCATTTCAATCCGTAATAATTTAATATTTACGGGTATATATCATTTCAACCCGCAATCCCAAAATTCAAAAATCAATAAAATTGCTTGGGTTTATCATTTCAACCCATAACGATTTTCCTAATCTATAATATCGTTCGGGTATGTATCATTTCAGCCCATATGTAATTTCTAAACTAACAGGGAACTTGTAGTGTGAGAACAATAGAATAAAATAGCATAACATATCAATTACAAGCATATATAATCATTAACAATTTAAGTAAAATATACACTAACATGTCAAACAGTGTCATATGTCAATTAACATAGGTAAACAAATTTTAAATATTAGCATATCATATTTAATGATTAAATTACTAGCCAATTCAAGTTTAATAACATATTAAATCGTCATTTCATGTGAAATCAATTTACTAAACATATGAATGTTAATCGTGAGTGATCGCTCACCTTTCGAGGCTAGAGAAAATAGGCAACACAACAAGCTATGATTTTAAATCACGAACTCGACAATCGACCAATCTAAATGACAATTTTCCAAGCAAAGCACGGTGAACACGAATTCAACGAACAAAGCAAAGCTGATAACTTGGAATCGATGAAAAATAATTCAAAAGTAGCTTGATATAAATGGAAACAATATATGTATATATACTCTTCTTTTTTATATAAGAAGAGAAAGGAAAAAGCTAGCTAGGGGTTCAGCTTTCAAGGAGTGAGGCTGTTGGAGGTGCTTGGGTTGCTTGGCTCGTGTTGTAGGGTTGCTGGGCTGGTGGGAAGAAGGCTACCACGGCCAAGGGAAGAAATGGTGAAGGGTAGAGGCACCGTGGACAAGGGAAGTGGGATGGTGGCTGTTCGAGTGGAGGGTTGGAGGTTTGGTTGCGGGCTAGACGAAGGGAGGCTGCAGACAGGGATGAAGGTGGCAGTGCTTGGAGGAGAAGGGCTGGAGGAGTTCGAGATGGTGGCTACTGGTGGAGTTCGGCTGAGCTTGGGTCTCTCGGTGGAGGGTGGGCTGCACAAGGTCGAAGGGAGCATTGTGGTGAGGAAAGGCTGCGGAGAGGGCTATGGTGTCAGGTGCGGTGCTCGACCGGGAAACTGGGTGCGGAGAACAGTTAATGATGGAGAGCGATGGAGCAAAGGAGGGAGAGAAAGTGGGTTCAAGGCGGAGAGGGTGAGGGGATTGGAGAGGACAAGGCTGGTGATGGGAGGAACGGATTTGGTTGGTGGGAAGGCTAAAGGCGGCTGTCGTGGAGCGGAGTGCGAAGGAGGAGAAGTGGAAGGGGATGGCGGCGGTGAGGGGGAAAGGACGCGACAGGTGATGTGAAGGGCCGAGGGTTTCTAGGATGAGGCGAGTTCAAGTGGGGGTAGGCGATGTGGGGTTTGGGTGTTGTCTAGGCGACGGAGTGGGAGGTGACAGGCTATGGAGGGTTGTTCGTTGACGGGTGAACATGGCGCAGGTGGTGAGGCAACACTGGGGGAAGGTGGAACGAGCAGAGTGGATGGTTACGAGCAAGCTACAGGAATTATATATATGCTTCTCACCTATATTTATTTTTTTAAGTAGAATCACCGAACGAAATAAGAAGGGAAAGAGAAATGAGAGTGGTAACCAAACCAGAAATTATATTTAATATAGGGAATAGTGAAGGTCAGGGATTTAATTTCTGGGAATATTCAAAAGTTAATGTCCATTAACTTCAGCCGATGGACAAATGAATGGACGTAGAAAACCCAAAGGACCCAAATGCGGAACCGATACGGCTAATCGTTTTGCAAATTTCGCCGCATACCGGATGTCGAAATACATAAATGAATATATTGCGGAAATTAGCACGACGAGACTAATAGATGGTACACAGATATGAGCGATACGACCAAACTATCAAAACTCGATATTCGCTACCAAAACTGCTGCTGAAAAGCCGAAAAAATATAAACGGGGCTACAGCAGTCCAAATTTAACGAAACAAAATATGACGTCTCATACAGAAAATGATTTACGTTTTTATTATATAAAAATGTTTAGGTTTGAAAATATTTTATTTCCAACTGATTTTAACTGATTTAAATTTAAAATTGAAATTTCACAACTAAACAAACTTACATACTTTCTGATGAAAATCTGACACTTGCTGTGCTTAAATAGACGCATACCATCAAATTTTCATTGCAAAAATTTAATTATTTGATTTCAAGAAATTTTTTAGTTAATTACGTTATTTAAAATTGTTAAAATTTCCGGGTCATTACAATCTTTGTGTATGTAGAACCTTTGGAGAAGAAGAGAAAGTGACAATGTGTAACACTCCGCATTTTTAGATAATTAAATAATCAAGTAATGATGAAGAGTGAAAATAAGCATTTTTGGAATTGTCAGAATATGGCCTCGAAATCTATACCATTATGTTCATGGAGATTTTCTAATCATTTTCATATATAACTTGTCGAAATCCGAGTTAATATGAAGAAGTTGCGAAAAGACCAAGAAATCAGAAATATATAATTAATTAAACGAAAAAAATAATAATAAGACCCTATGGGTCGACCTATAGGTCGACCCGCAAAGCACAAGAGTCTGTAGGATCGATTTCACCTTAGAAGGGGGGTGAATAGGGTGATACTATCAATTATAAAATTTAATGCGGAAGTATATAGAATAATTGCAACACAGATATAGTAGAATAATCACAGCACAAATAATAGAAGAATAAAAATGCATAAATAGAACAACACAGATTTACCCAGCTTCGGCAAAACCCTGCCTACGTGCTGCCCTCAAGGTTTCTACTAGAAATTAAGTAGTCAGACGCTTACACACATAAACTCACGACACCCGCTATCGACTAACCTAACTCTACGCTCAAAACCCTGCCACAACTCAGCCACTGAGTTGTGAATTCTCGAACTACACCACCGTAGTTCGTCCCCTAGTCACATGACTAGAATTTACAAAAGTTTAAAAGAGAAAATACAAATTTAAAAAACAAAACCCTAATCTAAAAATTTAATCCCAAATTAGATTAATAGCCGGCCCAAAATAAAATAGGGAAAGAATGTCCATTCATCTCTTTATTTCTTCGGCCCGTTCCTTTTCTTTTGTTTGCGATTATGGCTGCTTCTTTCATTGCTCGTTCGTTCTGAAATTAGGGCTTTGCTCATTTGAGGAAGCCGACTTCGTTCATCGATCGAGTGAATGTGTTCGCGTTTCCAGCTTTGACGATCGACCGTTTCTTCGATTTGCACACGGCTCCTTCTCGATTATGAGTGAACGAGTGATATGTAGTGAGGTGCAAATGTAAAATGAAAATTGTGATGTAATCAAATTTGTATTGTAATCGAAATTGTGTATATATAGTGAGAGCTCAAATTTGTACTATTCAAAATTGTAATAAATATTTGTTTGAAAAAAATATCTGTTTGAATTTGAATTCTGTGTTATTTATTTTATTCAGCAAATATTTATTTAATTATGTGGAAAAAAATAGTACATTAAAAAATACATTTAAATGAATATATATATATATATGTTTATTATCATCAAACAAAAATCATATACTTGCATATTCAACAATCTCCTCTTTTTGATGATAACAAACATATATTTAAGATTTTGAATTTGTTAAATGTATTTGATCATTCAATTTGCTCCCCTATTTGAATGCTCCCTCTCTACACCAAGCTCCCCTTTCATATATGCATGAAAAAAATATGCAAATGAGCCTAGATGCAAATAGAAAATACAAAATAAAATATTTTACCTTTATTTTCCAAAATCTTAACTTTTCTCTCCCCCATTTGTTATCAGCAAAAGAGTAATAGTGTTAGAAAAATAGAGATAAAGTGATAGACATTAATACAACATTAATACCCAATCGAGTATAAATATTTAGTTTCAATAAAAAATCAAACAAAAATCATAAATACCCTGTTTGACGCATATTCCACTTTAGAATGATAGGGATGATGTCATCATATAAAATCATATAGTTGTGTCTATTTGTGGTATATTTATATCATGAATTTGAATATCTACTAAACATGCATAACCGTTAGGACTTTTAAATGAGATTATTAGTATTCCTAACTTAAAAAAATGAATTCAAGTACCTTCTAACCACACATAACCATGAGGACTTTAAATGGGATTAGAATCAACTTGTCTATTTTATCAATCAATTTTGATATGCATTCCATACATGCATAACCGTGAGGACTTTTAAATGAGCATGGAAGCACATAATCAAAATTTCCAAGTAATTCACCCATGCATAACCGTGAGGACTTTTAAATGAGCGTGAATACTTTGGATGTTTTTATTTGTTAAAAATATAATGAAATGAAAAACGAATAATTTTCCATTTAAAATACCACATATTAACATACTATATTGGATTTTGATGAGTGATGGTCGATAGAAATATGATAGAATTAGAGATGGTCATGGAATTTTTACCAACAAAAAGTTTATATAACTCTTATTTAAATTTCTAAAGAAATTTACTAATTATACCATCTCAAGTTATAATATATGATTAGTATCAACACTCATCACTTTTTCAATCACTATTTATCTTTTCGATAATCAGTAGGGAGAGATTAGTTAATGTAGTCATTTAAAATCAAATTCAAAAATAATTATAAAATCAAATTTTCTAAAATGACTAATCTGAAACAAGGTCAACAAAACAATTTTTTCGAAGGGGCTTTATAAAAGAAAAAATGTCTGCTATTTGAAAAATATTTGAAATGAAAAATATGCAGATATTTTCTTTGAAAATATGATGCATCTAATGAATGTCTCATCATACAACTCTTTCCACTAGTAATTTTTCTATCAACTAGATTACCAGTGTATTCTGCATCTGAATTTCCCTTTGACTCAAAACTATCATTAATTGGATGTTATAGACTAGACTGTGAAGCATGCAATCATTTTTAACAGCTTTTAAATGAAATTGAATTGAAGCCGTGAAAATAAACAAAGTATCAGATCCAGAATAAGTAAATATATCCACGCGTATCAAGAGTAATCATCAAAACATCATCATTAATCCAAACAAATCTTTATGAACTAATTCAAAGTCCGTAGTGTTCTCGGCATAAACAAATAATTGGCTAACAATTTGGAAAAAGTCAGAATCAACATCATCATTCATTTCTTTATCACATAACTGGCTGATTTAAATTCAGATTATGGTGTAGATTATCACATTTAATATATCGTTCAAGATAGATGTACCTTTACCTATTTTACCTTTACGATAATTTTTCATTGTTGTCCATTGTGATTCTGCCACCTTTATACTAGGCTAAGGAACTTTGATTTGTCTCCCGTTGTGTGCCTGGAATAGCCAGAATCCAGATAGTACTATTGTTGTTCCTTAGCCTGCCACCATACCTACACGAGAAAAGATTTTTGTAACCTATTTGTTCTTATAGGTCCATGGTTGTTAGTGGCAAATGATTTTGAAAAATATGTTTGAGTAGACCCAAAACTATTTATATATGTTCCTTTCGGCAGCCAGATTTGTTTGACTTTGAGGAGTTTTGTATTCATGCCTTTTGGAACCCAAATTGGAATGGTTTTCACGTGTTTGGGTCTATACCAGCAAATATTGTGATTGTGTTCAGTTTTTCCACAAATTGTGCACTTTGAATTGACTTGATTAATTTCGTTTCTAACATATTCAGAGTGAGGATACCAGGTCATTGTCTATCAGTATTAACAGTTTGTTTTCCTATTAGCATATTTAGTGATTTTTCTCCTCTGGAGAATTTTCCTAAGGTCGTTGACAGTTGTTGGACTTGTGTTTTGAGTGATTTGTTTTCGTTCAATAATTGAGTGCATCTTTTAATAGAATTTTCTCTCCTAGTATTTTCACTTTCTTTCAAAATCAAAATTTCATTTTCAAGCAATTTAATTTTAATTTCTGATTTTTTAATTTCTTCTTCGAATGTTGGACACTTATCACACTTAGGGCTCTTGCTTTGATAGTTTTTAACTAATTGATCAAGCTGTTTATTTGATTCTATCAAAGTATCTCTTTGTGATTCAATTTTAGCATATTTTTCCCTAAGTCGTTCAAAACAGCCAATTACTTCGTGGAAATATATAAGTAATTCTGAGTGGGTAAGTTTTGATACCTCGCTTGGCTCGTCATCATCACTATCAGTTATATCACCTCGAAGGCACAGATCTGCTTTTTCACTCTCACTGCTAGTACTTTTATTGTCATCATCACTTGTATTCCACGTGGCTGCAAAACATCTTCTTTTTTATTTCTTTTCTTGGCCTAGTCGATTTTGAGGACAATTGGGCTTGATGTGACCAGTTTTATTGCACTTGTGACAGATGATCTTCTGTTCTTCTGGGTTGTCTAGAACTTTAACTATTCTGCTTTTCAGTTGTTGATTTAGAGCTGGATTTCCGTATCTACGATTCCACCTTTTGAATTTCTTTATTATCAGTGCCAACTCAGCTGCTCCATCATCGTCCTCGTCATCTTCACTTTCGGTTGTTCCTTTGAGAGCTATTGATTTCTTTCGAGTATCACCTCCTTCACGCTCATTTCTAGCTCATAAGTGGTGAGATTTCCAATAAGCTCTTCAACTTTGGTTTGTTTCAAATCCTTTGATTCTTGAATGGTTGTGACTTTTGCTTCAAAATTCCATGGAAGGACTCTGAGGATTTTTCGGACTATTTCCAACTCTGTATATGATTTTCCAAAAGCTTTTGATTTGTATATGAGATTGGAAAGTCATCCATACATCTCTTTGATATTTTCATCCTTGGCCATTGTGAAGTTCTCGTATTCGCTACTAAGCATTGCAAGGCGAGATTCTTTGACTTGAGACGTTCCTTCATGAGTCACTTCGAGTGTGTGCCATATTTCCTACGTAGTTAGACAATGTGAGACACGATTAAAATTTGATCCAATGAACAAATAATAGAATTCATAACTTTAGCATTAGCATTCTGTAGTTTATTTTCAAGATCTGTCCATTGATCCACCGGTTTATCTATTTCTTGATTATCTACAACTATAGTTGGTGTCCTAGATCCTGTCTCAACAATATTCCAAGCGTCAATGGTTTTCAGAAAAAATTTCATTCTATTTTTCCAGTAAGCGTATTCACGATTGAACATTGGTGGTCTAACTATGGACTGTCCCTCTACAAAAGCATTATTAAAAGAAACCATTTTAAAAATTCAAATTTGTAAAACAAAAATTGGTTTTTGAAAAATCAAAATTTTAAAACAAAATTAATTTTTGTTCCTAGTTTTGATACCACTTGTAGGATCGATTTCACCCTAAAAAGGGGGATGAATAGGGTGATACTATCAATTATAAAATTTAATGCGGAAGTATATAGAACAATTGCAACAAATATAGCAGAATAATCACAGCATAGATAATAGTAGAATAAAAATACAGAAATAGAACAACACAGTTTTACCCAGCTTCGGCAAAACTCTACCTACGTGCTGCCCCCAAGGTTTCTACTAGAAATTTAGTAGTCAGACGCTTACATAAGTAAACTCGCGACACCCGCTATCGACAAACCTAACTTTACACTGAAAACCCTGCCACAACTCAGCCACTGAGTTGCGAATTCTCGAAATAAACCACCGTAGTTCGTCCCCTAGTCACACGACTAGAATTTACAAAAGTTTAAAAGAGAAAATACAAATTTAAAAAACAAATTAAAAAACAAAAACCCTAATTTAAAATTTTAAGCCCAAATTAGATTAATAGCCGGCCCAAAATAAAATAGTGAAAGAATGTCCCTTTATCTCTTTATTTCTTCGGCCTGTTCCTTTTCTTTTGTTTGGGATTATGGCTGCTTCTTTCGTTGCTTGTACGTTCTGAAATTAGGGCTTTGCTAATTTGAGGAAGCCGACTTCGTTGATCGATCGAGTGAATGTGTTCGCATTCCCAGCTTTGACGATCGACCGTTTCTTCGATTTGCACACGGCTCCTTCTCGATCGAGTTCACTTGAATTGGAACGTGATTTCCCTTTTTGCTTTTCTTATTTGCTTTGAACTCAATTGATTTTTTAGGTCGATGATGATTTGGGTTAAATAGGGTTTAATTCCCTTGAATATCGTTCGAATATTTGTTTGAATTCGTCTGTTACTTTTTGCTCGGCCATTCGATTATACATGAAAGCTTGAGATTTCTCTGACTTGTTCAATTCGTATAATGCCTTGCTTGATTATCACGGCTTCAATTTTTGGCTTGTTCGATTTCTTGACCACCACAGCTTTGAATTGTTTTGGAATTTGATTCTGTTGACTTGTTCGACTTGTACCCTGCTGTTCCATGACTTGAAGCTGCTAATGTGGTTTTTGTTCGAACTACTACTTGACTTAATTTGTATCATTTTTTTTGCTGGCTTCGATTATGGTGTTTAAATTTGTTGACATCAGCACTTTGATTTTTGATTTATTCGATTCACTGTATATACTTCTTTTTGAAATTGATTGAGTCACGGCTTCGACTTGATTTTTGATATCACCTGACTTCGGTCATTTGGAAATTTCTCTATGATATTGTTTTGTTTGCATTGATGTGCACTTGCTGTTGATTATCATGTAGCTTGTATGCACTTGGTTTCACTGGATGCTTTGTTGACTTCAGATTGGTTGTTTGACCTATCCCCTTTGTTTCACTGTTGGTCTGCACTGCTTGATTCGAAGTCTGGTCTTGGCCGTTTGAATTATGCGCATAGCATATATATGTATACATACATTTTGTAGCTGAAGTTTGGTTGATTGCATGTCCACTTTGTTGCACTACATATTCCAGTGTGCCATGACTTGTGTACTTGTCTCTGATCTGTTTTGATCTCGTTCATGTATATGCTCCATTTGTATATTCACTTGAGTCTGCTTGTTTTGTTTGTTGGATTGTGATGGTCTGTTGGCACTTAAATATCTTCATTTTGTAGCTGAACATTTTGTAGTCTGTTTATGTACATTCGAGTTAGTGTGGCCTTCACTTGAGCTTGCACTGTGTCTGGTTCAAATGTGTTTATTAGGTAGCTATAGTGTCATCTCTGTTGTATATCATCATGTGCTTTGAGTAACTTTGGTTTTGTTGCATTTGAGCTGGTTTATGATATTTGGAAAAAAATCGACCTTGATTTAATATAGAAACTGCTTTCATGCTCGAATATAGTTTGTGTCCATTGTTGTCATTTCTGGTGCAGTATGACCCATTCATTTAGACTCATATATGTGTATACATATATATGCATATATATATATATATATATATGTGATCTTTGCCTTGTTTGGTTCATCTTTGTAGCATTGACTCATGCGTTCATTGTGTAGTCTAGTTTTGGTTGAAGCTTTGCATTCAGAAGTTTTGAGTCACTTGTGTTCATTATGCTTATATGTATACATGCTGTTTCACACATGTATATATGTATGGTTGTTAAGTCCATTTCCTGACATCACCCTTTGTACATGTTGAAGTCTGGTTTGGAGCTTGTAGTCTTTTAAAACTGTCTTTTAAATGTTGAGCCACTTGGTTGAACATGTGCTCTTTTTGCTTGACCCATTTCCATGTGTTGTTGCAGTTTGACTGTGTAGTATGCTTGGAGTCTTGATACATTGATTTGTGATCTGGTGTTGTGTTTGATGTCCATTTGTACTTTGATTGTTTTCTTTGTTCTTGTGATTATTGATTTGAAGAACTGCCTTGTATTTGAATGTTTGAATCTTGTGTACATTTGCTTGCAGTTTGGTTGGACTGTCCAGCCTCTGTATTGATGTGATATCTTTGATCATAGCATTCGCGTGTACATTTGGATTGCACTTGTGTTGAATCCAGTTTATAGCTCGGGTTTGACCTTGTGCTAATATCGTGACTTTATTTGTATTTCACTTGAGTTGAACCCGGCTTTTGATTGGGTTTGACCTTGTGCTTACCTGTCCCTATAATTTTATCAAGTGTATATCGGTGTGCATGGCCTTATGGCATGTACAGTGATACACTGTGCATGTCACAAGTTATTCGTGTATGATGAATTCAAAATAAATGATGACGAACAACCCAAATAACTGAGGCAAATAATATTTTCAAAAATACATTTTATTTTACACTGCAAAAATATTTTATTCAATTTTACTACGCCAGTGTTTATTTTAAAGATCGCTTAGATGCTAGATTCAATCTGGAATAAAGTTGAAGAACAATTATGAGTGAACGAGTGATATGTAGTGAGGTGCAAATGTAAATGAAAATTGTGATGTAATCAAATTTGTATTGTAATTGAAATTGTGTATATATAGTGAGAGCTCAAATTTGTACTATTCAAAATTGTAATAAATATTTGTTTGAATAAAATATTTGTTTGAATTTGAATTCTGTGTTATTTATTTTATTCAGTAAATATTTATTTAATTATGTAAAAAATAAAATAGTACATTAACAAATACATTTAAATGAATATATATATGTTTATTATCATCAAACAAAAATCATATACTTGCATATTCAACAGGGTCGACCCTAAGGTCGACCCCCAAAGAACACAGGTCGACCTATAGGTCGACCCGCGTTTTTCCCTGGACGTAAAATTGTCCAAGGACGTGGCGAAATTTATAATTTGATTTTTCGAGCGATTTAAAGCATTGTTTTCTGGATCCAACGATCCGCAGCGAGCCTGTGACATGGTTGCACCAGATTCAATCCAAAAATCCGACGGTCTGAGATCCCCAAACTCCACTATAAATAGAACCCTAGGCCTAGCCATATTCTCACAATTAGATTTTCTCCCAATTAGGTTCATTGCCAGAGGCTGAACCCTAAATAGAAAATATTTCTGGGAAGAAGATCTTTTTAATAAAAATATTAAACGCCTTAGAAGGGGATCCCGGAAAGCCATGGAGTAAAGCTAAGGACGATAGGTCAGTGGATTTAAATTATATCTCTTTTATGTTTATGATATATAATATCATTAGATTCCCATTGAATATTTAATTCAGCATTTATTTCAGTAATTAGTTCTACTAATTAGTTATGTTGAAACTGTAAATTTTATAAGAGAAGTGTACTTATATTAAATGTTATTTATATGGAAAAAGAAAGGAATCCAATTAAATATAAGTAATATTAGACTTAAAAGTTATAGAGAAGGACATAAGCCTAAAAGTGAGAAATTTACAGTAAATTATGTTAAAACGGGAGAAATAAATTAAATAACTTGATTTGGAAGTTAGTGATAGATTAGTTGGTTGGTTTAGAAAAGGGGATACATTTCCATAGTTTAATATTGTAAGATTAACGATAAACGTAATTGCAAGGATAAAAGCAAGAAAAATGGAACTAGTGCAAAATAGAGACATTACTGTAGTTTTCATTACCCAATAATTAAATAAACAATAAAAGAAATATCTTGCAGTTACGAGTTATTTTTTGTAGCATTGTTTAGTATTAAAATATGGAAATGGATTGATAGCACAGTTTTTGTAACCAACCAAATAGAATAGAACTACTTCCTAGAATAAAAGAGAATAACGTGAAGCGTTAAAGAAATAAAAGAAGAGGAAATAATCATGTAATTATTTGACAAGACTAAAAACAATAAACAAAAAATGTGACTAGATCTACATTTATTGCGCAGATAATAGAGTAAAAGGTAAAGCAGTTATTATGATAAGTAATTTGTGGCAGTTGGACATAGTCCCAAGCTAAGACTGTCATATATAATATAAGAGAACTAAAGAGAATTTAGTATCATAATAAAAGAAGACAGACTAGAATAGACAAGAGACACTTGCAATTACATTTATAACATGTAGGTTATAAAAGAAAGAAAAGAATATAAAAGTGACAATTGCAAGTATAATTGTAACAAGTAGGTTATAATTAAAAAGAAAGAAATAGAAGAGGCTTATTTTATCAAACTTAGATCTTGGATTAAGTTAATAAGCAAAATAATAGAAGGGGCCCGTACCGGCAGCATTCCCTTTCAGGTCTAGGACTGATGGTCTCACACATAGGTGTGGCTGGGCTTGTTGATTAGGGTAAATAAGTAGCCAACAGAATAAGAAAAGTAAACTAAATGCATAGTAAAGATTAGACGTAGGGTCTAATAAAATGGTAAGGTGCGTTTGGAATAGCCCAAAGATAATCTGGATAAAGAGCCTAACGAAGCACTTCATCGCAGATTTTTAGTATAGAAAGAGCACGTTCAACTTAGTTAGTTTGGGCTAGAAGGAAGTACGAGACTTCAACAGGACGTGAGGATACTCTAGAATGGCCCTTTGAGGTAGGCCTAATGAAGCTGCACCCCCAGAGGCAGGTCTGTAGGTGTTCCATCAAGAGAGTATGCCTTGACTGCTTTTGCATTGTAGGCCTAACAAAGCGGATCTTTGTAGGCAGTCAAAAGGTTGATGATGGAGTAGGATATTCGTATGACACCATACTCCTAGTTATGAGTAGGTTTTAGTGGGAGGAACCCAAAAGGATAGTCGCATGCGAAGATCAAGCCATCATCAATCAGAGCGAGTTTGGGAAAGACCAGAGTTAAACCAACATGCCAATGATTCTTTCACTATCGAGAATTGGATAAGGGGCGCAGCCAATTTGATTTTTAGATTGTTTGCAGTAGGACACAGCCACTCAGCTCTCAAGAGGTCTTTCGATTAGTTGAGGGGGGGGCTGCGTGCGGCCATAGCCACGATGAGAAAAGAGACAGACCAAGTAGAATATCTGTATTGTGGGCCTAACGAAGCAGACCTTTGCAGATAAAGAAAATCCCCGACTGAGTTCCGTACAAGGTAGACCTTGTTGGAGGGATTCAGGGAGTAAACAGAACGATTAAAATCACTTAAATATTCCAATTTTCAAATATCCAAAATTTCGGGTCGTTACACTAACTCTATCAAAACCTATATTAAAATGTCTAGGAAGTTTATCTGGCCTTGGTATTAGTTTATTATAGTGTAATTCAATAATTAACTAACCAGAGAATTTTTATAAAGGTGATTTAAAAAGTTAGAGATTACAAAAGAAGTATTATATTATTTAATTGGGTTTGATTAAGGTTATAAAATGATTTATTAACATTAGACCTCAAGAAATGGTTTGTGATATAGATTATATACATGAGATATATAATATTTTCCGACCTATTAATAGCTAAACTCAATTTTAATAGAAGAATTAAGTGATATTAAGCAATAATAGAAATGATAGGCGAGAGTATTATTTTATCAAATAAGTTTGAGGCTTCTATAAAATAATACGAAGGAGATATAATTGTTTGATTGGTTACTTAAGTAAGATGAATTTTTGTTGAATTATTTATATGATTGTATGTATGAATCGTTATTGATATTGAGATAATAGATTTATTACTTTGGTTGTTTATTTTCTTTATGTACGTAAATGTGCACGATATGTTTTTATTAGTTCCACATAGTTGGACTGGTTATATATAGGAATATACGTATATATACATGCATATAGTTTATGTGATTTATACATATATATATATATATGTACAAACATAGTTTCGGTATATCCGACTTGGGACTACCAGGAAATGCACGGAATATCAAATATATATTTATTGATATGCGGTTTAAAGTGTTTATATATGGTTTCGGTATGTTCGACTTGGGGCTACCGATTGGTGCATGGAATCCATTATACCATTGAGGTGCACGACCTGCAGACGTGGTTCTGGAGCAAGGGCATAGAGAGATTAGGACGCCAGCCTAGAGTAGGGCATATACTATTATGTAGTACTCTTGGGTGCTGCGACAGAACCTACATGCTAACTTCTTTAAGATGTGGTTTTCAGAGGAGTTTACAATATAGTAATGGCTCTCGATAGGCCTCTTTGGTAGCTAATGGCAATTCAACTCGATTTATCGACACATAATTTAAGCGTATGTGCAGTTCGGTATGCCCGACATAGGATTATCGAATAGTGGAAAAATATATTATATAGATATATAAATATGTGGTTCAAATGTTTTTTTTATATATAATTATAAATGCACGGTTTGGGCGATTTATATATATTGATTTGATTTACCTACGTTGAGGCAACCGGGTAGTGCGAGGCATTTCAAGAATGAATCACGATGTGATAATACTTTGATGTTGTGTATCAGCTTGGGAAGGGTATGCGTAGGGTTTAGCGTTTATGTACGGTTACGACTTATTGGTATAGACAATTGAAAGGAAATGATGCCAATAAGGGAATCCATTGTACAATTAAGGCGCACAACCTGCAGACATGGTCCCGGAGCAGGGGCGGAAAGAGATTGGCATGCCAATCTAGAGTAGGTTATATGCTGTTGTGTTGTACGAATGGGTTCTGTGACAGGACCAACAAGCCAACTTCTTTTGGGGTGTTGGTTTTCAAGGGAGTCCACAATATACTTGTGGCTCTCGATAGGTCTTTTTGGTAGCTAATGGTAATTCTGTTCCTTATGTTCGTTATGCTGTGGCCATGGAAGGGAGTGTGAGTTTTTGGGATGATCCTTGGATCAAACATGGTATTATCCTTAGCGAAATTCTAACATACCAACAAAAGCTACAAACTGGAATTGGGCTTGATGCGAAAGCTTATGAGTTTTTTCATGATGGCCATATCATATTTCCTTATTCTTCTAACCAGGTTATCAGACAAATATGGTTAAATTTACAACAGATTGACTCCCTATAGTGCAAAAAGACGGTGTGTTATGGACTGAAAGATGTGTGCAATTCAATATTGGTGATGTGTACAGTGCTATCATGAACACGGATACATACCCTAATTTCAGTTGAAACAAACGTATTTGGATCAAGCAAAATAATGAGAGAAAGAATCTTACCCAATGGAAAGTTACAAATAATGCCCTAAATACTAAGTCAAACCTATATGCTAAAGTTTTTGTTGTAAGTCTGGAGTGAAGTCTTTGCAACAGTGGAATGGAAGACAACTTGCATTTGTTTTTCAATTGTCGGTACGTTTACAGTCTATTGTCTTTTCTCATGTCAAGGACTGGAAGAATTAATAGTACAAGAGACAGCTTTCAGGAATGGTGCATCATATATAAAGCTACAAGATGGGAGTGTTTGCAGACCTATGTACTTCTCTTTGTACTTAAAAAATTTGTTAAAGTAATATGGTCTGAAAGAAATCAAGCTTTATTTCATGGGAAGTTGAAAACTCAGGTACAGATGAAGCGGTTACTATTGCATGAAATCAGGGTTGGTATGGAGCATTGTCCTGTGGATTTCCCTTCGCATATCAAACAGTGCTTGGTTTGTGTGTTTCCAGTTCTCTTTTTCATTTCTTAGTCCTTGTTTCTTTTTTCTCTTCTTGTTATTGTTGTGCTTGTTGATCTGTTCGTACTCTCTTGTTTTACTACTAATTGACCTAAGTCTGTTTAGGTCTTAGCTTTCTTCATTTTTTTATCTTGTGTTTTGTGTGTATTTTCTATTTTCTAGCACGACAATAAAAGTGGTAGGGGACCACTTAACCCTGCTGGCTTTGTCAAAAAAAAATATAAAAGTTATGTAACAATAAAACTTATATGATATGAATGTATAAACTAAAGGTGAAACATTAAAGAAACTCAAATAGACTTAAGGAATAAATACATACGTAAATGTATGTATACCGTGATTTCTGATGTGTCTGACACTTGAATCACAAGGGTATTTCACAAGAAATACATTAGTCCATAAGTCGGTATCACTCATTATAATATATTGAAGATTATGAATCTTCAATATAATATTGTCCTCTACCATATATATACTAATAAAATTACTTGCATACTTCTTAGTTGTGGAGCAAACTCAAGCTAGGGATGTTATCTGTAGTATTATTAATATATTGAATAGACAAGGTAAGTTAACTATATGTGTTTGTTGAGAAAACTCAAGGTACATATACTATACTTAGACCGTTGCGATATGCTAGGTACGAGTAAATAATCTCTTACGATTTATTGAGCAAACTCAAGGTCGAAATGAAATTAGGACAAGAAAACATGGGTTAGGAGTTGTATGTGATACAATCGATAAAGAGTTGTCCATCGCTTGTGGGGCTCTGATTTGTTGAGCAAACTCAAGGTCAGAATACCAAGACAAGCGAGTCCTAACACCCACTAGTGAAGTCGAAAGATTTATATGTTTCATCTTAAGGTTTGGAGAAACATAAAAGACTAGTGAGAGCCTTATTAGAAAAATGAAATGGTAACATTTAACCTTTCTAATATTATAGGAACATTTGCTAAATAATGTTATAATTATCTACAATGATAAATTTGTGCGTTTAATAAGATTGGTAAAATGTTTATCAATTAAGATTTACAAATGAATTGAAGATTGACAAATAGAAATATAACATATATTTACCAATAAAAGATTATTGCATGTTAACGTTTCAACACCAATGCAAGTGCCTCATTTTACAACTACTGAATACATTCATGGTTTGGTCACTTACGCATTTATTTGGTCAAGGCCATGTATTGCATTCTATGAGTTTCGAATTCTAAAAGCAATACAAGGCTATGGATATTTGATCCATATACAATTGCATATAAATGTTATATGGTGAACGATCAAATTTTGTAATGTATAATATTTCGATGAAATTAGTTCATCCGAAAAACCAAATAAACCTTAGTGCGAGATCTGGTATTCAATCGGATTGATTACAAAAGGATCGTCTCGTGTTAAATGTAACACTAGACCAAAACTACAATATAAATCTAAGAACTCAATCGTTGAAATGTCAGTTTGATCAGTTTACGTAAAGCGGAACATATTTAATGGCTTAAAAGCTAAGGATAATTGAATGCGCTTTTGTAAAGAGTTCGTTATGATATTCTAGTAAGGGTTTTGTTTTGAATGGTTTGACATTTAGAAAGAATAACGAATGTACAAGAGTAGATATGATTTAAGGTACAGTTGGGATGAAGAGAGTGAATAGTCATGTCTGCTTCATAAAGAAACAACATAAACGAGAACTGTAATAATAGTGATACTTAACATTGAATTAGAAATAAGATTTCTATTCCGAAATGTAATTTCATATAAAAAATTATTTTCTATGAGATTTATTTTTATGAGTTCAATATAATTGATCAAAGAACTTTCCATTGTACACTAGTTACAGTATGAAATAAATAAACTATATTAAGTGAATGATGGACCACCAACTTTAGTACGCTATTATAGTAATGGCAGAAATACTAGGTGCATGCCATATAGCACTTATTGATTGCATCATATTATGAAAATTGTTTTCGTAAAACGTACCGAACATTATTTATGAAATAATGACTATTTTTCGGTATCGATTGGGAAATAGACATAGCTATATTTCAATATGAATATTATGAATATTCGTTATGAAATAAAACTATAATGTGGTATTTGTTTTCATAATAAAAGTGATGCATTGGAAAATACAGAAGTATCTAATATTATTTACAGTTATTTAGAATTATAGACTAAGCCATAGTTTTGAGAAAATAATTTTATTATATGACTTTGAATCATATGATATTGGTTAATTATATCTCAAACAATTAAGAACTATGCACTCATTCAGTGGATGCATCATAAGAGTTAATGAACTCTTCAGATTGAAACATATAGATGTATGTAATCGTAAGTCTATTAATACCAAAGCGGTTCTACGTACTTCGTCATATTCACCAATGAGTTATTACCGACATGAACATGTTTATTTGATACATGTGAAGTATGTCTATAGTAAACTCATATAGTATAAAACAGAAGTAAATAAAATAACATGCAATAGAAATGATTCGATTTGATCGAATGGGTATATTGGAAAAAGTTCTGAATGTACCTAAAAATGAATAAAGATTCAATCTCAAAAGTCACTCTTCCATGTGATATCTAATGATGCATCGATAAGGAGTAATCAAACTTTTTCGGACAAAGTATGATTAATTGTGAGTGAAGTTAAGTTAGTTTCTTTCTATAAGGTCATGTACTTAAGAGTAGTACACAAGTTTAATATTATTTCGTCTAAATAATAGTTTACAAAATCACATAAGATGAGGGTTATAAGAAACCCTAACATATCCTAGGTCAAGAAGTTGGCGGGTTGTGCGAGTCGAAAAATTGCACGTAATAATTGTTCATAAGAGAACTTGTATGAATCTCCCCAAAAGAATTTTTGGAAGAGTGTCATTGAGTGGCATATTTATGTTTTGAACATAAGTTTTGTAAACTAAAACAAAATCGGATTTATAAATAAAGAAATTTATAAAACGTTTATGAATACCTATTCTGTTGCACTGAGAAACAATTGTTGTTTCAAGAAATACCAACTTCATTGTGAAGAAATTTCTTTGAGGAATTATTGGTAGTAAAATAGAATTAGATACGTTACATGGATAGAACTGATTAGATGAGATGAAATGAAATTAACTAACCTAAATGAACACAACGCATTAGAGTGTCTAGTAATTATTCTCGCACGTTGAAGAGAAACTATGAGTTTCTTATCAACGTCGATAATATATAATCATCGATTGTCTAAACCATTAAGAGTGTTGACTCTATGATATGATGCGCAAATCCAAAAGAATTTCAAGTACGCTATCAAAATATAATTTTGGTAGTCGTAATCTAAGAGATGTGATCTATCGGCCACGATTGTGTCTTTATGAGCAAGACTAATGCAATTGGAATTAAATAAGTAATGTTGATAAGAATAATATCGCAAATTTCAATTGTTGAAATTAACTTAATAAATTCGGTATTCAAGGTGCTCAGGTTAATTCGAATTTACTCATAAAATTACCACTTAGTATGACTTTATGTTTGATACATATGTATTGAAACAGAAAATTCTAAATAATGATTTAGAGTAAACTACTTACACATAATAATCAAAAAATATCTCAAAGTCAATGGTGTTGGGTGTGTGAGTCTTTGGATATGATCCAAGAAATAATAGAAAGTATCAATTTATAAGCATCAAAATTGAAAAAAAAATTGATAGAATTATCAAATAGTTTGATTAGCAATCAAAATGCAGAGCAAATGTGTGTTCATAAAAAAAGGAAACGTTAAAAGGTGCATTGATATTTCTAGACTATAACAGCACGCTGTTGATTTTAACGATATACTTGTGTTATATCAACCTTAGTTGTTTTAATACTCAACTTTGGATGGTAAATGATGTCTTTTATAATGAGTATAAAAGATATTGGGAATGTCCCAAATCGATATGCAAAGACACCTTATTAAATTTTTTAATACGGAACATGTGAGATTAGTTCCTTATGCATTGGTAATAGAAATTATCATATATGTTATAATGTCTACGAGAACGTGATTTGTTTATGTATTTGATACATGAATCAAATATCAAATCCAAATTAATATCACTAAATGTTTGTTTGAAGTTTCTCGTGTATTTATGAAATACTAGAGAATTGTTTACAAAAACAAAAACTTCTTATTAAAGAGCGTTCGGACTATAACTTCATAAATAATATTGAGTATTATGTCAATAATAAATTCAAGTTAAGAATATTTAAGTTGAAAATGTTCCAAACGAAATACCATGGCCGATTCAATGAAAAAGGCTAAGTACATCGCTTTAAATAGCACCGCAATAAAAACAATGTATATAAAAATATAAGTGCACAAATTTATTACTGAGCTGATTCCAAATGTTGAGAATCTCATAACATTGTTATATGATAACAATGTAGCGATATAGTTTCTAACAGAACTTATAGCTCACTAGAAGTCGAGAGACATACTCCGAATTCTTCTACATGATAAAGAATTTGTCACCGTCGGAGAGAGTTGATTGACGGAGTAGATAATTAAAACATAATAGCGTACCCGTTCACAAACGGACTAATCTAGTTGGTTTTGAGAAAACCGATTGGAGAAGTTAGAATAAGATTTCATAATTAACCCCAAATACAAGTGTGAGATTGATAGATTTAGGGGTATGCCCTAGAGGCAATTATGTAATTTGTTACATATATCTAACTCGTTGACCAATCTTGTTCGAATAAAGGTATTTTCTTCCTATTATATACTTGATATAATATGGTTATACAAATTAATCAATTTAATTAAAAGTATATTTAATACAAAATCCATAAATGGTTTGTTTTGTGATAGTAGTTACAAAGTGTTGTAAGCGTGAGTAATTTATCACGGTGAAACAAATACACCGTTTTTAATGTTTCTAGTCAAGATGCATCGAAACTGGATATCGATATATCCGTTGAGGCGAGAGTACGTAACACTCTCCAAATGTTGGGCAATGTATTACTAATGGCTGCTGGGGCACCAAGGAGTTATTTGCTGATAGTTATTGGAAAACTATGGAATGACTCACTCGATGTTTTCTATTGGTTAATATAACCAAGGTCAAGCAAAGAATATCGATGTGACTAATTTACACAGTTCTCTCGACTTGGGAATACTGTCGACCTTCAATGTGGAAGCTCCGCTTTGGTTATAGTTAAATCGTGGCACGGTGTTCATCGAACGACTCTAGTTGGGTTGAGTGGAAGCATTGAAAGTAAAACACTATTTAAGAGAGGATTCATCTTTTCAGTTATATGAGGTTAGTATCACGGTCAACTGAAGTCAACTCAAAGCCAAAGTCTCTGACCAACATTTCAGTTAATAATAATTGTTATTATTGGGCAATAGAATTGAATGTGGATGATATTTCCATAAATCCAAAGTGATATAGTTTTGACGAAGAGAATTGACCAAAACGTCACATCACCTGCTAAGTGACGTGTGGACGTTAATATTCGAATAGTTGATATTAATCGCTGACTGAATTTACACATATGAGTCGCACAACCGTAATGATGAATTCTCTGAAAATCACACGATTTAATTAATTTATAAAATGTTGTAAATTGATTAAATTAATTGATATTGAGAAATATTAATTATTATTTATTTGATGTTTGGAAGTTTTTTGTAATTATTTTAATGCATTTATAAAAGTTATATTTGCGCGCATTGATATACGATATCAATGTAATTTAAAGATAATTGCATGAAATGATTTATGAACATTTTATGTCATTTGATGACATGATTTGTGTAAATTTTATGTTATTTGATGACATGCATGTAAAGTAAAGATTGGAGAAAGAGAAACAATCAAGGGATTAATTAGGGAAATTTTAATCAAAGAATGAGAAAAGTTTTATTCTTTCAAATAAAACATACTATTTAATTCATTCTATACGTACAATTCATTCTTTCTCATTCAGTCTGTTTCTTTCTCTTCTCCTAACTTTTCATGACAGGAAACAAAACAAAATTTCCAAAATTCTTTCAACTCCATATAAAACATCAAATAAAACAAAAGTGGTTCATCCATCTCTTGCAAGGATATGATGATGATCTTGTATATCTGATATATCATCATTTAAGGTATGACTTCTAGGCAACATCCTAAGGGGAGTCCATTTTCAAGGTGTGCTTCAAGGCTTTGGGTAATAAGGTATGTTTTTCTTTAATAGATAATGAAATTTGATGTAATGTTTGTTGAAAGAGGAATTTAATTATCATATTTTGTATGTACATATTATTGCCTCATTTAATTTAAAATTTGTTTATGTAGCTTGATTTGTTTGTTGAATGAATCAATTGGTGTTTTATTTTAATAAATCAAAACTAATATTTGTATAGGTTTAAATACAATGTTTTATTTTTGGAATTATGTTCTAAACATTCAACTTAAAGCTAATTTTTAGATTATAAATTTTTTATGTTCAATTTATCAATTGGGTTCTTATTTGGTTAAATTAAAATTTGTATATGTTTGAATACGATGTTTATTATAGATCTATATTCTAGACATTCAATTCAAAGTATAATCTTCTAGATTTAAAACTTTGTATGTTCATATTGTTTTGATTGGATTTTACATCAACAAATTAACTAAAATTTGTGTATGTATATTAGAGTGTTTTACTGAAGATTCAAGTTTTAAATCAGATAAAATAAAATGTAATTTTAGATTTGAAAGTTTACATGTATGTATTTTGTGTTTGTATTGTTTTAGAAATTTAAAAAAAAACAGGAAGATGTTTTGACAATAAATCTAAATTTTAATTTGATTGCTATATAAGCCTTTGATTTGTGTTAATTAGAGATGATTTATTGAACCTTACATACACACAATTAATGTTTTGACAATAAATCTATTTTTAAATTGATTGCTATAAATCTCTAATTTGAATTAATTAGAAAAACTCATTTTAATCTTATATACGCACAATTAATTTTGTATGTATGTTTGTATATATAAAATTTATTATATGTGTTACATACTGTCAAATTATGAATTAGATTTCTTTTCCAAAAAAAAGCAATTTAAAACGAGGCAATTATACGTTTATTACATTTACCATACATACAATCCCTTGTATGTATGTTTGTAAACTAGAAGGAAAACTGTATCAATTACCCTTGTCATCCCTTATTTATTTTCATTTCAATTCCTATGTAATAACCATTCAAATTGTTCTTGTTTATTTTGTGTATATATATCAATTACCACTGACTATGCACGCTCCTTATATGTTGCACTTGCACAATATTTACTGTGAATATATTTACACTTCATGTTATATTTAGATTAGTCATTAATGTTATTTTATTAATCAATTATTTAATTTAATTAAGAGAAGAAAATGAAAAGTTTCCTTCTCTAACTAAATTTACGATTCCTCATTAATTGAATAATTTAAGAGAAAGGAAATTAAAAGTTTCCTTCTCTAAATAAATTTATGTCTCCTCGTGAATCGAATAAGTTGAGAGAAAGGAATGAAATATTTCCTTTTCGGAATAAATTCAAAAAAAAACGTTACACAAAAATTTGTATATAAGAGTATATTTGATATACTCTAACTTCAATAAATTAAAGTGAATCTTTATTTATGAAGTTAAACAAAATATTGATTTTATTTAAAAGAAACTTAGTAAAGTTTCAAATGAATTTAGACTTCATAGTTACATTAAAGATCTAAAATGGTTAAAAGTTTTGAAATTCACTCATTTATTCCACTGCGGGCTGGCCTAGTTCCTTCAATAGATTGCTACACCTTCTATAACGATTCAAAATGACTCCAAGTACGTAACAGATTGGTGTCACCAATAGTCACGAGTAAATCACTTTTCATCGTGTGGATGACGATGTGCAGTTAAGGTCCCGTTAAAGCCGCGCAAAATCTCAGCTATAGCTCTTAGCACTCTTCTACCGTTATGCTTTTTCAATTTAGCACTATTAAACAGTAGACTCGCATTAAGCCTCGCTATTTTCCGCTACACCCGCTAAATCAAGGCTTTTTAGCATCCGCTTTAACAACATTAATATAAAAAGGTTGAGTTGGACTGGTTTGCTTTTAAAGCAAATCAACGAAGTTAGGGTAAAAACCTAATTTTAAGGCATAAGTGCTCAATATAAGTTAGAAAATTATAGTAGTCTCTAAACTGCATAAATCATGATAATCTTCGATTTTGTTATATAAAATTAAACAATATTTCTTTTTCCAACACAATGATGTGAGAATGAGAATAAATTAACTTTAAATATTTGATTTTATATATAACGAATCCTTTTTCACCTACGTTATTTTCCACTATATCTCTAGTATAATTTTTTACACCTCCAACGCTATATAACCGCTAAGCGCTTTACTGCACAGGGATGACGTTACCTGCACTAGTCTTATCGATTTCTCGTTCTTGAAATACTAAATTACAAGGAACATTTAAGGTTAAGTATTTGTTGGTATGATCAAATACTCATAATGACTCAAACCTTGTCTCTATCTTGTTTTTCGAGGGGTTGTGTATTGGTTTATCAAGTCGGACTTCTTCATGTCGACGGTGTTGATTCTCTTGACTTACTCCAACAGTTCTGGCTAAATAAAGACTAGATAAAACATCTTAACTAACCCAACTTCTTCAAAAGATAGAATTTTCACAAAATAAAACAAAATTTGAACACCTTAACCGTGTTATTCTTCAAATTCATGGGTTTTCAATATTGTTGAGTGCTTTTTATGTCTTAGTTCTTATTAATATTAGAGATATTATCCACCATATTGTAGTCTTTAACCTTTGAGTTGGTGGTTATAATTTCTTATAATTGTTGAAGTGAATAAAAAAAAATTGTTGGATCTCCATGAACGTAGAATAGTCTAATCAAACAACGTTAAATCTCTCGTGTCTTTTTTGATTTCTGCTTATTTATTCTATGTTGGTGGTTAGATTCTGTTACCTGTTGATTGACTAACATTCTTGGTTACCACAATATTTGATAGAACTTTTTCACAACAGATAATATATTTTGAATTACAAATTGCTAAAAGTTGATTTTAAAGCGATTTTATGCAAACTTGACTACCAGAAGTTTGCCATGAAGTTTCTAATAAAGCATATTTTCAGTTTGCCATGAAGTTTCTAATAAAGCATATTTTCAGTTTGCCATGAAGTTTTTAATAAAGCATATTTTAAGTGTTTAATAATCATGTTTATTTGTAGCAAATTTGTTCTAAATCATTGTTATATTCTAATATATTTTACCTATACACAACTTGAATTTCGATCACGTTTCGTCTCGGAATTTTCAAATAAGATATCTCATATCGGAGGAGATCTCAGACGAGATGCAGAGATGAGTGTATCTCAGATGTACATCTCGGGTTAACATCTTGGATCATAGAGTACATCTCGAGAATATCTTGGAGTAACTTATATGTCTAATATTGATGTTATGATTTATTTTTCTATAATTTTCAAAATAAAAATAAAAAGTGTAACGTACTTGATTTGTAAAGAATAAAGAATTGAAATTAATGTTTTGAAGAAAAATGGTAGCTTGATTAGCTTAATTTATTTGATAATGATTAAATGATATCCTTTTATTTGAACATAAAAAAAAATCTTTTATTGTGCCTCATCACGATAAAAAAATAAAAAATATGTTAAGGAGTTGGTAAATAACAATTGGATTGAATAGTTTTTTTTTGGATCCAACGGAAATAAAAAATACTGTAAAAGAAGCAAAAGATATAATTTCGAATATGATCTCAAATTGAGATTTCGATCTATTTTTCGAATGAGATTTGAATATTTTGGATTAAATGAGCATTGAGAGATATATGAAGGAGATTTGACGTCTCATGTCGTCTAAATGTAAAAAGGAGATCTCGGACGAGATGTATGAAATTTAAAACTATGCCCAGATATATTAGAGGTTATGAATGAGTTTATTTCTCAAACTCCGTGAATGTCTAACAACCCATTTTCAAGTATATCTGGGCGTTCATTTGCCAAAATTTTCTATACTAAAACGATATTGTTAAACTTTGTCGTTTTCCAAATGGTAACGACGTCTACCAAATTTTGTTAATTTTGTGAAATATTTAATCGACCATGTAATTCCACCCACCGCAACAAGAACGAGGATGCAATAAATTATGAAAGACGTGAGAACCCTCAGCTTTCTTCCAGCTTGTATATATCATACCAAACACATGAAAATCCTTGAGATATTGAGATATGATAAAATAACCACCAAATTTCCTTTTTTTTCCAGTTACAGTATCAAACGGTGCGAATTTATACATTTTTATTCAAGATTTCCTATTAAAGAAGAGAATTACATACAACTAGCATTTCAAGTGCTAAAAACTAAAATAAAAAGGAGAAAAATAAATCACAAAATTGAAGAGATAAAAAATGCACCTCTACATCTCAGGTTACTGTTGGCTTCTTCTCGCTTTTTTTCTTGTTGTTGAAAGGTGAAAAGGAAGAAAAGCTAAGGCGAGAAACTGGAAAGAAAATGAACAGTCTCAGTAAGAAATCTTGCAGTTTAACAGAAAATTAACTGAGTCATTTATAAGGTGGCGTATGTATACAAAACTTAAAATTGGTATGTACAGAGGATTCCACAGTATGAGAAAGCATTACAAATTTACCGATAGCATACATACCTTTTGATGGAGTTGCTCCATAATGACTACCTTCAGATAAGAGATCTTTGAGTCTAGGAACTGAAATACCACAATATAGATAGCTGTTAGCTTATAGCCTTGGTTTTCAAATACCATAAAAATGAATGAACAATACAGATAATCTGAAGCATTGCCTCATGATTATCTACTTTCAAAGTAATCAAATGCCTACAAAATAACAAAAGGGAAATTACCATGAACCTTCAAAAATTAAAAATTTACCCAGTAGTATTTTGTGTAGAATCTTTCATTGTTTATACCTTTTCTTCTATTAAAAAAACAAAATAAAACAATAATAAAAAAACCTAAAATGTTCAATTAAAAAGTTTATCAACATTTTTTTAAATAGTAAAGTTCACATTACTCGTGATCTTCTGTAAAAGCGTGACATTATTCAGATTATTATCATAGTTGAGGTTCAAACATTACACCTATTTATTGACATTTCAGTGCTTTGTCAGATGAGCTATTTCCTGAAGGCTACCAACAACTCTGTTTTTTTCGAAATAGAAGAAGATTAATTACCAGTATTAGCAGCAGTAAGATCAGTTGTAGACAAGCTCTTGCTTTTTTTCCCGAATTTCAATAGGTCCTTGAAGCCTTTTGGGGAACCAATACCATAAGTTTTAGCCTGTGTTTCACTTATTTTATCCGTCAAATTTAAACCCGTCTTGTTGGGTGCCCGTGCACCACTACATTCTGTATTGTTGCTAGTAGCTGGCGATTCTTGTATGGCATGTCTAAAAATAGGAAGTGGATTCATCCTTTTACATACATCATTTGATGTTTTGACCACCTGAATTTGCTCATATTCAAACAAACAAAAACAAATTAAGCTAGAGAGAAAATCTAAGATGTTAACACTAAAAAATTTAACCAAACTTTCTTTCATTTTCTTATCAGCCAAAAATTATGGATTTTTTTGTGTTGACCATTGGACCTGTACAGTTATATTTGATTAATGACTATGCATACAAAAAGTGCCTCTTATTACTCTACTTAATCATTCAACAGAATAATTGTTATACGTCTAGTATACCAAAACAGAGAATAATCAATTATAAACTCGTCGCACAAGTTTATAACTCAGATTTCCACTACACTGGAATTCTGTGTTAATTATTATAACAATATGATTGTTGTAAATAAATTACAACAACAGCGTTATACTATTTTGAATAAATAGTACAACCAAAATAAAGGATAGAATATAGAATTCTAACCGGAATATGTCTGAGGCTCGTCGTAACGATTTCCTTAAGAATTTTATTTCAAAATTCTCCCAAGATACAACAGACGTAATCTGCACGAGATTGTAATGAGTATGTCTACTCTGTGATATATATGGAATGTTGAGCAGTAGAGCAAAGAAGCAGAAGAAATTAGATTGGAATGGGATGAGAATGTGATCAGTATTCTCTCCTATTTATAATTTCGTCCGCACCCCTTCGAACAGTCGCGTCTGCCTGAAAGGTTGCACCCGTTTCCTTTCATTGCTGCTGTTCGTTTAACGGGCCGCACTCGTTCGCTACTGCCTATGTTCGGCCGCGTCTCTTCAGTCGGGCCGCACCTGTTCGCCTCTAACGGGTCGCACCCGCTTCTGTTCGCTCATGCTTCTTCAGTCAGGTTGCACTCGCTCGCTGCGTCCGCTTATGAACAGTCGTGTCTGTTCACATAGCCTGCAACTGTTAAAAAACCCGGCCCAGTTTTGCAGCAAAATTAGGATCATATTAGACCCAAACCCAAACCCGAGCCCGGCCCGGTTCGGTTCGGTCGGACGGACGGCGGCGGCGCGCGCGCGTGTGGTGGAGATGCATGATCTCCCTCCTCACAACGAAGCATACATTTGGGTGCCCCTAGGCCCCAACATCTTCATTGCAAAGCCATATATAAACTAGTATGGCTTAGCAATTTTGGCGATGTGGGACTTTATGTATGTTTCATTCATTTTGTTCTTTAGGAATTCCAACAATCCCCCACATGAATGATAATATACATATCCCCCACACAAAGCGAAATATCACAGAGTACATATGGAATAATGCTTTATCGTGGATAAGTAGATATTTCACTTTGAACTTTCCCTAGTTAAAACTTATCGGATCTACTTGGCTAATCGGTGAATTATTTCATCTTGAACCGTCGGCCTTTATTGTATATCCAGACAATAAGCTTTACGAAGCATTGATTCCCTTCTCATCCAATCTCTTGGTTGTGTTCATTTTGGTCCTGAACAATTTTTGGTTCTGCGAGTGTTTTTAGAGAATAAAAGCCTTTTATTATTCTCATAGAGCCGACCCAGCTCACACTAACATAGGTGATCGCAACCATTAAGAGTATCCTACATATACCCCACTTGTTATTTCCAAGATATGGTCATCATTAAAAAACATAGTTTTAACCTTTAAATACTTCTGTAGGCATGCATTTATATTGTGCACCATAGGAATGGAGTTGGACTATGTCCACGCAAATGCATTACGTCTTGAGTTATTCAGAACTGGTTTGCCTATTGATCCTAGTCCGTGGGATCTCCAGTCGCTAGGATAGGTTTCCGTATAAGATAACTCTTGGTGGTTTAGGCTTTTAAACCCATTCCCCTCGATGCGCAGTCAATTTTCTCTCTTGATAAACCTTTAGTAAACGGATCCGCTAGGTTATCATTTGTTCTCACATAATCTATGGAAATAGTTCCATTAGAGAGTAACTGCCTAACTGTGTTATGGCGTCGTCGAATATGTCGTGACTTTCCATTATACACAAAGTTGTGCGCTCTGCTTAGCGCTGCTTGGTTATCGCAGTGTATGCATATGGCCGGTACAGGTTTAGGCCAGAATGGAATATCTTCCAAAAAGTGACGAAGCCATTCTGCTTCTTCGCCTGCTTTATCTAAAGCGATGAACTCTGATTCCATAGTGGATCGAGCTATGCATGTTTGTTTGGTAGATTTCCATGACACTGCTGCCCCTGTTAAGGTAAAGACATAACCACTTGTCGATTTTGATTCCTCTGAATCTGCAATCCAGTTTGCATCACTATATCCTTCTAAGACGGCAGGATATTTTCCATAGTGTAAGGAATAGTTAGCGGTATTTTTTAAATATCCAAGCACTCTCATTAGTGCTTTCCAGTGTTCCTTTCCTGGATTGCTTGTATACCTGCTCAGTCGACTTACTGCATAAGCTATATCTGGTCTTGTGCAATTCATGAGATACATGAGACATCCTATTACACGAGAGTATTCCAGTTGCATTACACTCTCATTAGTGTTTTTATGCAGTACTTCTGATGGATTAAAAGGTGTTCTCACTCCTTTAATTCCATAGTCTTGGAATTTTTCAATCACTTTGTCTACATAGTGTGACTGAGACAATTCAATTCCATTAGGAGTTCTTATTATTTTGATTCCCAAAATAACGTCTGCAACTCCTAAATCTTTCATATCGAAATTGTTAGTTAACATCTTCTTTATGGTCTCTATTACCTGAGTATTTGGACCAAATATTAACATATCGTCTACATATAAACAAATCATCACATATGATTGTCCAATTTGTTTATAATAAACACATTTATCGCATTCATTTATACGAAAACCATTTCTCATCATGACACTATCAAATTTTGCGTGCCATTGTTTTGGAGCTTGTTTTAGTCCGTATAATGATTTTACTAATCTACAGACTTTGTTTTCATTTCCTTTGGAAATAAAACCTTCAGGTTGCTCCATGTAGATCTCCTCATCGAGATCTCCATTTAAGAATGCTGTCTTTACATCCATTTGATGAATTTCTAGACCATAAATTGATGCAATTGCTATTAGCATTCTTATAGAGGTTATTCGTGTTACTGGCGAATATGTATCAAAGAAGTCTACTCCTTCTTTTTGACGATATCCTTTGGCTACTAATCTGGCTTTATACTTGTCGATAGAGCCATCTGCTTTCATTTTCTTCTTGAAAATCCATTTGCAGCCAATAGGTTTTATTCCTGGTGGAATATCAACAATTTCCCAAGTTTTATTACTGAGAATTGAATCAATCTCACTTTGGATTGCTTCTTTCCAACATGAAGATTCAGAAGATGACATTGCTTCCTTGTACGTTTGAGGTTCATGTTCTAACACATATGTGAAAAAATCCGAACCAAATGTCTTGGAAATTCTAGCCCTTACGCTTCTTCTTGGTTCAACTTCCTCAATCTCATGATGGGGTTCATCTTCATGTGAATTGCTTGATTCTTCTCTTGTCCTTTTAGGGACATTATTCCCTTCATTCCTTTTGTGCGGAAACACGTCTTCAAAGAATGAGGCATCTCTAGATTCCATGATTGTATTTACATGAATATCAGCTATATCAGACTTGAATACCAAAAATCTATAGGCACTACTATTTTGGGCTGGCCCTAAATAGTAACAATCTACTGTTTTTGGTCCAAGTTTGACTTTCTTGGGAGGCGGAACTGGAACTTTTGCCAAGCACCCCCACACTTTGAGGTATTTAAAACTTGGTTTGTGTCCTTTCCATATCTCATATGGAATTGTTCCTGTTTTATTATGAGGGACTTTGTTTAATATGTGATTAGACATATTTAAGGCTTCCCCCCACAAGTTTGTCGGTAGACCAGAGGTTAAAAGCATGGCATTAATCATGTCTTTTAACGTTCTGTTCTTCCTCTCGGCTACACCATTTTGTTGTGGTGAATATGGAGCTGTTGTTTGATGAATTATACCATTTTCGGCACAGAACTGTTCAAATGGTGATTCATATTCTCCACCTCGATCAGATCTCAATATCTTGATCTTTTTATTTAACTGATTTTCTACCTCAGCTTTGTACTTTATAAATGATGTAATTGCTTCATCTTTACTATTCAAAAGATATACATAACAATATCGCGTATAATCATCAATAAACGTGATAAAGTACTTTTTCCCACCTCTTGTAGGTAATGATTTAAAGTCACATAAATCTGTATGAACCAAACCTAGTGGTTCGGTGCTTCTATCAACAGATTGAAATGGTTTTTTAACCATTTTTGCTTCTACACATGTCTCACATTTGTAGTTCTTATCTACTTGGAATTTTGGAATTAATCCCAAGTTTGATAATATTTTCATTTTTCGGAAATTTATGTGTCCTAATCTATCATGCCATAGTAAAATTTCGTGCTCAAGCAAGTAAGAAACTTCAATTTTATTAATAGCACAATCAGAATACATAGTTTTATTGCCGATAACGGCTACATTTGCCTTAAATAGGCCATCACATAAATATCCCCTTCCGATATACATTCCAGCTTTGGACAGAACCATCTTGTCTGACTCGAACACCATTCTGAATCCTTTCTTTGATAATACTGCACCAGAGATGAGATTCTTGCGTATGTCTGGAACGTGGAGCACGTCATTCAACTTGACAGTTTTTCCAGAAGTAAACTTGAGGATAACTGTGCCACTGCCTTCGATCATAGATACTGCAGAATTACCCATATAGAGTTTCTCTTCATGATCGAATTTCTTGTATGTAGAAAACATGGATTTGTCAGAGCAGACATGACGAGTAGCGCCTGTGTCCACCCACCATTGGTTAGGATTCTGAACCATATTGCATTCAGATACAACTGCCGAGAAGTTGGACTCATCCACTTCCATGTTGTCTACTAAATTTGCCTCTTTGTTGCGGTCCTTTTTGAGTCTGCAATCTCTAGCGGCATGTCCAACTTTTCCACAAACCCAACATTCACCATTAAACTTTTTGGTTCGTTTGTTGTCTTTTGGTTTGTTGTCTGGAGCTTTCCTTTTCTTCTGGAAATTCTTCTTTTTGTTTTTGGTCTTTGAATCTTCAGCCACAAATGCCTCCTCGCTTTGTTTTGTAATTCCACGGTTATCTGCCTCAATTTTCAATCGGACTATGAGATCCTGTAAAGAGATTTCCTTCTTTTTATGCTTCAGATAATTGCGGTAATCTCTCCACGACGGTGGCAGTTTTCCCGTGATGGCTTCAACCAAAAACGATTCTCCAACCTTATGACCTTCCGCCTCGAGTTCATGAATAATGATTTGTAGTTCATGCAGTTGAGCAGTCACCGGTTTGGAGTCGATCATCTTGTAGTCCATGAATTTGTCTACAATGAATTTCTTAAGACTGATATTCTGCGTCTTATACTTCGTAGCAAGTGCATTCCAGAGTGCTTTTGCTGTCTTTAGAGGTTGATATACTTTGTATAGCACCTTGTCGAGACAATTCAGAATATAGTTTCTGCATAGGAAATCGGAATGTTTCCATGTAGCAACATCTGCTTCCTTGCCTGGTGAAGAAACCGGTTCCTCCTCCTCGAGATACCGTTGCAGACCGAGTGTGGTGAGGTAGAATAACATCTGATTCTGCCATGTTAAAAAATCGTCACCATCTCCCTTGAACGGTTCAGGTCTGTTGTGAGTAGTAGTTTTTGAAAATTCTACTGTTGCCATCTCTGTTTTAGTAAGAAAACAGTAAAATTCTTAAGATGTTATACGTCTAGTATACCAAAACAGAGAATAATCAATTATAAACTCGTCGCACAAGTTTATAACTCAGATTTCCACTACACTGGAATTCTGTGTTAATTATTATAACAATATGATTGTTGTAAATAAATTACAACAACAGCGTTATACTATTTTGAATAAATAGTACAACCAAAATAAAGGATAGAATATAGAATTCTAACCGGAATATGTCTGAGGCTCGTCGTAACGATTTCCTTAAGAATTTTATTTCAAAATTCTCCCAAGATACAACAGACGTAATCTGCACGAGATTGTAATGAGTATGTCTACTCTGTGATATATATGGAATGTTGAGCAGTAGAGCAAAGAAGCAGAAGAAATTAGATTGGAATGGGATGAGAATGTGATCAGTATTCTCTCCTATTTATAATTTCGTCCGCACCCCTTCGAACAGTCGCGTCTGCCTGAAAGGTTGCACCCGTTTCCTTTCATTGCTGCTGTTCGTTTAACGGGCCGCACCCGTTCGCTACTGCCTATGTTCGGCCGCGTCTCTTCAGTCGGGCCGCACCTGTTCGCCTCTAACGGGTCGCACCCGCTTCTGTTCGCCCATGCTTCTTCAGTCAGGTTGCACTCGCTCGCTGCGTCCGCTTATGAACAGTCGTGTCTGTTCACATAGCCTGCAACTGTTAAAAAACCCGGCCCAGTTTTGCAGCAAAATTAGGATCATATTAGACCCAAACCCGGTTCGGTCGGACGGACGGCGGCGGCGCGCGCGCGGTGGAGATGCATGATCTCCCTCCTCACAACGAAGCATACATTTGGGTGCCCCTAGGCCCCAACATCTTCATTGCAAAGCCATATATAAACTAGTATGGCTTAGCAATTTTGGCGATGTGGGACTTTATGTATGTTTCATTCATTTTGTTCTTTAGGAATTCCAACAATAATAAACATCAATTAAACATGTGTGAGGTTATACCCTTTACATCTAATTTTTACATGCATCTAGATATAAAACCTAAACTCATAATGCAACTCAATGTGAGAGGTAGAGACAGATTGATCCACATATAGACCAAGTGCGTATAGAAAACTGCTGGCTACTTTGGCTGGTAGTCGGAGTTCTTCGTAAATTTACTTAAAAGATTAAATGTTGCGGTTTGTGAACAATTTATATCAAGATGCCAAAATTTAGAATCAGCCTAAAGGCCAAGTGGCCAACTTACACAAAACATTGTACCTGAAAAGAACTTGACTCCTTTTTTGACTTGTAATCTTCACACGAGCCTACTCCAACATTTACGTTTGCTTTGTTTTCAAGGATGACAACAGCTTTTTCAATAATAGGTACTTCTTCAAAGCTTCTACTGGTTGTCTTGTTCTCTTTTCTTGCTTTCATCTTGCTACTACTCGCATTTGATTCATAAGATTCTCTATGTTGCACGCTGACGTTTCGAATTTGAGATGTACTACTTTTAACTATGGGAGTATTTCCTGTCAAATGATCACCTTTACTCACATTCCAAGAAGCAAAAGACATTTCTTTTGTGCTTCTAGAAGGACCTAAAAATTCCTTTGTCGGCTTTTGTGTTTTAGTGTCTTGTGTGTTACACAAAGGAGCGCTTTTGAAATTATTCGGTGAAGTTCTAATAGGCGAGGAACTTGGAAACAGCCTTTTTGGTTTTTGCATTTGATTCTTTTGAGGGCTACCTGCAGATACATTTGTTTTATAGCCAATAATGTACATATAACCAGAGAAAATAATAATAATAATAATAATAACCTTGTGGGCTACCTGCAAATTGACCAATAGCTTTGCTGTTTTTTATCAACTTTAATAGAGGCGAAGAAGGTGAAGGTTGTCTGTCACTGAATTTCGAGCTTTTATAAGAGTTCGGAGAAGAATTTGCTGTTTTTAATGAAGACAACAATGTAGGTTTTGCATCAGTGAATTTTGAACTATTGAGAGGAAGTGGGGCACTCTTTGCTGATTTTTGTGCTTTAGTTTGAGACGTGTTAACCGATGATTGGATATTTTTCAAATTACTTCTTGCACTAATTCTTTTCTGTCGCTCGGCCTTTAAAGCTTCTAATCGCCTTCTCTCTTCATCTTCCTGTATACAATGCAAATAAGAATCGGTTGACAAACCATCCGAAGTATGAACCCATCCCCAGTATTTCAACTATGAGTCAAAGATATGATGGTAAAATAATGTGTTATAAAACAGATTTTTTGGATTCAAATCAGCGCTCTAGTTGAAAGCAAACGAAGCGTTTCACTTATTGGTTTAGGTCATTATATCAAAATTATAGTGGCTAACATCAGTCAGTGCATCTTAGCGGCTATAGACTAACATGGACCATTAGATATGTGACCCAGTGATCCAGATTTTTTTATGCTTTCAACCAGAGAAAATGATCTTATTCCTATATTCATATACTTCAAAACAAAATATGAAATGATGTTATATCTACCTTTTCTTTCTTCGCCTTTTGAATATCAGCCTTGAATGCTCTGACCTTCTCAGCTCGAGCTTTCGCATCGGCCAGTGAATTCAGTCTAGACGGCCTATCTTTCATGATCATTGAACCAACTTTACTTTTCATTTCCTTTCTTGACCCCTTCAATTCTCCTCTTATTCTTATTGAAACAGTTTCTTGCTTTCCACTTATTTTCTTCACAGAATTTTGTAAAGACATCTGCATATCAAACTCTTTAGCTGGGTCAAAACTAGGTATAATTTTCTCCATTCCTCTATCAGGCATCATGCTTAAGTCACTTGGTTCGTATCTGAAACGTTCATTTTTCTTTCTAATTTCAGGAACAAAATCAGAGTTCATGGTCGTAGCAACTCGTTTTTCTGGTACACTTGATCCACACAAAGCAACATACGATTCATCATTTATATTTGCGAAACGTCTTTTCTGGAACTCTTCTGTTTGAGTACTCATTTCTCGAGTCTCTTGGTTAGAACAGTCAATAGCACTCGTGTTATCACTTTGATTGATTCTAAGTAAAAGCTTTTGAAATGTTTGCCAATTTTCAGCCTCGTTATCAGATGGTAAATCATGAATTCCCTTTTCAGACCCGACATCCGAGGTTGATCGAGACTTTGCCTTTTTACTTTGGTTAATTTCAGCTTTTGAAATTGCATTGAATTCAAAATTGTTCGTTTTAGGATCCATTGAATGCCTTTTTAAGCCATTTTTTATTGTTGATTCTTGATTATCTATTGATGGATATGAGAAGTTATGATAGTATGACATATTCTGTATAAGGTAAGGTTGAGAAGTACGTGGTGCATGTGTCGGCCACTGCTGAAACATTGGGTTTTGCATATGAGGAATGTAACTCTGGGAGCCCAAGCAAGCCTGAGGATCTGCAGATTTAAAATCTAAATTATGTGAATATATATATATATATATAGTAACCTCTGTTACTATATGAATATGAATTTTGGTCAAAATCAGTCGGTGAATGGTTACCTTGAGTATAGCCCAGATTTGACTTTTGAGATATTGATTTTGTAGCTATAGTGTGAGTATCATTATCGCGGCTCGTGGTTGCAAGATTGTCGCTTGATGCAATCCAAGTTTCTGTATGTTGCTCTTTCGATAAGCTAACATTGTCTGAACAATTATTTTCTAGCCATTGTCCCTTTTTATGAGTTTCCTTCCATAAATCCACAAATTTAGTGCAGGACTCTCTATATGAAGAATAAGAAATAGAAACTTTCATATTCCATTAACATTCTCATCTTGACAAATACCTCGATGGGGAATTAGGGAGGACAAATTTTGAAAAAAGATCAGGCCGAAGGACATCAAGTTTTATTTTTAGGCTGAAGGACGGAATGCTGGTCATAACTAGCATTATATTCAACTTTTACACTATACAAAATGCTAGTTATAACTAGCATTATATTCAATTTACACTATACATGATACTAGTTATAATTAGCATTGTCTTTTAGCTCAAAAAAAAAATGTTGTCCTTCAACCTAAATTTTTCTCAAAATTTATCCTTGTATCTATTTTCCTCTATTTGATTCATCTTTATTTTTCGTACGTGAGACTATAATGAAGATTATAGACGTTTATACTATCAAACATTGCTACTTGCATTAAAATAGACTCCGACAAGTGAGATTAAAGGAGATTATACATGGAAGTTTTTCTAATTTCAACATAGTAAGAGTATGGTAGTATCATATCTTTTATGTTTCCATTGCTAATTGCAGTTTTTATAGTCGACTGATCTCCAATTTTTCCTTTAAAAAAAACTTGGGATATTATACATGCCTATGAAAATCAAACTCAAGATTTTTAGCTATACGACAAGTACCTTATCACAATCATCAGTGGCCACGGGCGATTGGTCTTGGAATTTTCAAACTACTTTCGCAAATGTAATTCTGAATGTTTACGGCAAATATATGTGATATGGATCAAACTACATTCCTAATGAAGCATATGGTAACAGACAGAGCACAAACTTACAGCAGACGTGAAGCGCCGAAGCTCTTAGCAAATTGTATCAAATTATTCATGTGATCGATGTCAAACCCCGCAGCTACAGCACGTGCTAAAGCCATACCCTGTTCTTTTTGCAGCACATTTTTTCGATTTTCCAAAACTCTCAAAAGCTGATGTCTGCAAAAACATACGTAGTACTAATTAAAGATATCATTAACTAAGATGCATACATACAAGCAAGTGTTAAAAATTTGAACAAACCTTGAATTCGCCTCATGCACAGTGGACATAGTGGACCCTGTGGACATACGTCGAGGTTTTCCATGCTATATATATCACATAAATACAAAATTATCTTGCATTTAACAATGGAAAAAATCGATTGGTAAAAAGAATCTTGCTCCAGTACCTTAGACAATACTGCAACTTTTTCCTCATCGCCACTGTATATATTTTTACCAATCGCTTCATTGATTTGAAATATCTCAGTTTCTAATGTATTCACTCTATCCAAAACCTCAGGTGAGCTCACATATCGAACAAACCTGCATTAAATGGAACAAAATCACACTTATATCATTAAATTTTAGTTAGAGAGCACAACATAATAAACACTAAAATTGTACATAATATGCACCTTTCTATAGTATCTTTGGTAAACCATGTAGTATCAGTTTTTAGGTCTGGTTCGAGCCTAATAGAATATCCGCCTTTTGTAATTTGGTCTTCTGCTGTCTTTAAATGAGCCAGAAAAGGATCTAATAAACCTGATGCAACCTTTTCTTTCTTTCCATTTGCTATGATGACCAAATCATATCTAGTAAGAAATGAATTTGTGAAGATAAATTATAACTTGTTGAATTTTGATAAAGTTACTTGTAAGCTATTTTAGAAAAGCAGTACTATTCTTAATACTGGTTATATTACCACTCCAAATTCAACTGTAGGCTGTAGCTAATTGACTTTAAACATTATAAAACACAAAGTGTCAACAAAGATGTCAACTAAAAGAGACGATCATGGCTAATTTTGATAGAAAAGAGACAAAGACTATGATCAATTCATCATTTTATATTGATCATATAGTGACAAAACACTGCTATTCTCAGAATGACTTGAAAGCAAATTCAGATAAAAGTAGGTAACAGATGCCCATTTAGGAAACCAGTTTTTATAGCTACTCAAGAATACTTTTTAACTGTAATTTTAAATAGATTTAAGCAAATAGTAAAAGAAAACATGAGCGTGTGTATAGATTAAGGAAATATAGATCAATTTGAGTTGTAGCCAAAAAAGAGAATAAGCAACTTATTAGTGACTTCGAAGTCAAAATTTCAAGTCATACCAGACAATTAAGTTACATAAGTAATATATAAGGTATATTTTATACTCGTGGGAAAATCTCAAACATGCTCCAAATTTTATAAACTAACAATTAATAATGAAATATGCTAAAATTACTTATAATTTATGATAAAATAAGTGATCTACAAACTGTCGTGAAAGAAAGTTTCTTAAAGGTCGACGGGAGTGGATTAAAGAAGTTGCATTAAACATCCTCTATGAACATGTCTGGTAACAACATTTTAACTACGTTTTCCCAAGCATCTTTTTGTGAGAAAGTGTACAGCTTTTAAGCTGCTTTTTGTTTAAATTTCTTTTTTTTTTCTTTTTTTGCACTTTTAGTTTATGTCCTTTTTTTATTACTAGTTCCAAAACAAGCATAAAAATTAATATTGAGCCAAATCTACCTACAAAGCCAAAGCAATGTCAGATTCAAAAATAACAATTCAACACAAGCAAAAATAACAAACCCAAAATCCAAGGCAATGTGATAATATTAAATAGGTTTCGATTTATAAATATAGATATGTTTATAAAGGAGATCAAAACAAAATCCCGATGTGTTAGAATGTAATTAGAAGTACAAAGATGCAATATTTTCTAACTAAAATTCATAGGTACAGAGTTTTACCTTGTTCTGGTTGGTGTGAGTTGAAAAACAACTGAATCAAGTAGAGTTCCTGCTTTCATTTCTTGAAAAGTCCGAGCTTTCTTCGATTTAACGGCGAATTGGAACCAGAACTGAAGAAGTGAGGTTGAGGAATGTGAGAAGTGGAAGGTGGCAAAAAGTGTAAATATTTACAAGACAAATACTATGCTTGAAGCTAAGGAGAAGGATCAACTTATTGTGTTTTATTTCTTTACAAGATATGAAGATTTATTTGATTCTGTAGATTAAACAAAAATAAAATTTATGAACTGTCTGCTATGCATGTGAATATTATGACAACTTGTCTTTTACTTCATTTTGGTTTCCTGGATATTGTACGATTTCACTTCTGATTTGAAGGGTTTGATGTAAAAAGAGATTTGGCTGAATGCCGTGATATAAGATACAGATTATAGCACGGGAGGGTGGTAGTCTGGTAGATCCAAATTTGTGGTTTGTTGTGACCTGTTCTCTCTTTGTACGTGGATTCCTACACAAAACTCGGACGTTATATCTTTTCTGATGTATGAAGGACTTAATTTATGGAAGTATAAATTTGGCTGCCCACTTTGAATCCAATTTAGAAAAACTTTTCGTCTAAAGAAACATTTGAATTATATCCTTGAAGTTTGAATCTAATGAAAAAATAAATCCATCAAATCTCCTAACCCACGAGTATTTTCATGTAAAACCGGTAAAATAATCAATTATTTTTCTTGAATTCTCCTTGTTTTGTGGATTCGTGGATCAATTTAGTTCAAGAATTTTACAAATATTCGAAAAGATCGAAACGAATTCGAAAAGGTCGAAACAAAGGCAATAATAAAAAAACACGGAATTGACGACCGATGAATAAAGATATTTCTTAATGCTACACTTTGATAAAATAATCTAATATTATTGTGAATTCACGAGATAGACTTTTTCACTACTTCGTTTATTAAACAAAAAAGTAAAGAAATAAGGTTTATAAAAGTTTATTTTACTCTGAACTGGATCTCACATAAAACTTAATTTTATCAATAAAACCATAATATAAACTAATATTTTCTTAAAATAACTACACATTTTCCGGTTTCTCGAATGTTTACGGATTTCCATGCAAATCAAATATTTTTTGAAATTTTCTTTTTCTGGACAAAGAAGATAACATTCTAGAAAAATCAAATGCTTTTAGGATATTCAAATACTTCATAAAGAATTCAAAAATAATCTTTAAATGAAAACTCATAAAAATAATATGGGGGAATTAATTTAAAGGACAAAAATTTATATATTTTTAACTTCAAGGACACGACCTCAATATTTTAACCACAAGGACAAAACATTTTTATAAAAATTATTTTAAGGACAAACATTCTTCCAAAATTATTCATAAGGACAAACATTCTTCCAAGACTGCTACCGAACTAAAAACTGATACCTAAAAACTGCTACCGATAACTATATATTGATACCTAAAAACTGCTATCAATAACTAAAAACGGATACCTAAAGAAAGTTGTCTTTTAGGCTAAAATACTGAAAATATGTTTTTGAGGCTAAAATGTTGAGAAATTTTTTTCTTGACAATAATTTCCTGAAATAATTAATTGATAGACGGAAATGCAAACTAGTTTTAGAAGATGAGTACCATTAGAAAATTGTTTTACAAAAAATTATACATTTTCAAAAAGAACCAAACAATCTCATTCTTAATATCTACTTGAAATTCTCAAGTTG
Organism: Allium fistulosum; assembly: GCA_030737815.1. Classification (NCBI taxonomy): domain Eukaryota; kingdom Viridiplantae; phylum Streptophyta; class Magnoliopsida; order Asparagales; family Amaryllidaceae; genus Allium; species Allium fistulosum. Next base: position 870,702,476 of record CM060903.1, on the reverse strand, counting down.
ATTACATTATTGTCTAAAATTCATTTATATATGTTTGACAAACAATGTAATATTTATCAAAAATAACTATAAAAGAATATCAACCGCTAGAAAAATAATCTAAAAGGAACTTGAATTTATTCAAAAAAAACTTAATATTTTGGTAGAATGTCGAAAAAAAAAATTAAATATATGGAGTTTAATTTCTTATAAAAGAAAGCAGTTTTAGAAAATAAGTTTACAAAACATTTGAGAAGTTTCTAAACACGGGAAATAAAAGAAACAAACCATCCAGAAAAACTCAAATAATGAAAATATTTCAGAAAACCAATTTAATTTTTGAAACTCTTTTGTGAAAAGAAACAAAAAAAAACACAGAATTTTCTTGAAGAAACATTTATTTTCGGAAAATATTTTTTGGAGAAAGTAAAGACTACCCGTTAAATTTTTGCTATTGCACACCAACATTAGTTTGCTTAGTTTGCTTAGGAAAAACAAAGTTTAAATTAAACAAGAAGTAAAGAAATAAAATCGTAATTAATCCAGGCTTGTAAACGCTTTTGTAGCCTCTTTATTGGTAAAATACTGGAAAAGCGAAGTACGAAGTGTAAATATCAACCAATTCTTCTGTTGACAAAATGAACTTGTACCCACTTTTTTCCAATAAAATAATCAATGAATCGTCAGCTCCAAATGAAATGCCTTTACTTTTACGTACAGATAACTTGGTAAACTTTATGTAGCACTCAACACATGATTTTATCTTAAGAAGTTAAATACCATAACAAAATAGCATGTTTCAACTAACAAAGATAGCATTAACTCATTTCCACCAAACCCTAATTAATGAACACAGTGGAGCAGTGTTTTCATGATCCAACCCTACCGCGGTCAAACCTCGAATAACCCTGAACTTTGGACCACCACGGTCCGGAACTCAATCGGACCTCATTTATCGATGAACCTTGGTCGGACCTTTAAACCAACGGTTCAACCGTCAATTTTACCTGGTTGAACCACGGTTCTTTTGTTTTTCTTACATTCTCGTCGTGTAATTCTCTCTTATTTTCATTTGAAACCGGTTGAACTCTCCCATATGCGCAATTTCTTCGCTTTAAAATATGTTTTCAAATCTCCGCCCGTTTTATATTCGTAATTAGTGCAGCTAGTGTAGCAAATTTTGTTTAATTTTTCATATTAGAATTAACGTGTGGATTATGAATTAATATCGTATATTTTTATTGAAGGTGTTGGTTTATTGTGTACTTAAGATTGATACGTTGCATCTAAATGTATTAATTTACAAAAAAGAATATGTGCGGTTCCTAACGGTTCGACCGGTCGAACCCTCGAAATCTCAAACCCTGAGTCCTCACGGTTTGATTCACGGTCCGGTTATGAAAACATTGCAGTGGAGCACTGTAAGGTGTCCTATAAACCAGGAGGCGAAACAATATAAATGGTAGGTGGGTTATTTCACATTCTACATCTATTATCGAGTTCACTGTAGCTTCTACTTTCATGATAGAATTTCATGCTAGTTCTTTTTCAATGCCAGACATAGGTGGCTTTCTCAACCAGATTATTCCACGCTGCCATTTGACGCATCCGACGCATCGAACATACCAACGGTGCTTTCCCCAATCCAAGCTCGTTTGAGCCGTTAGAAGAAAAAGTGTCGTTGACGTCGGATGCCGCGATGCGTATAGCCGTTTTGACTCCAACGGCCTCTCCTTTTTCTTCATCCTCTCCTTTTTATATAATTTTCTTTCTCTATCTCCATCTTTTATACTCCAACCCATCAACTATCAATTTATTTCGATCAATCCGCTCTACTATTCGGATGATTTTTAGCACCTCCTTCTTTTTTTTCCCTCTACATCATATATTTTTCTGATAATTTTTTGCAAACAGAATAGCTCTTTATAGTTGATCGTCCAACGTTACTCGAATTATGCTGAAATATTCTGTAGAAGCATATTCTGTCTATGGTAACAATAAAAAGGGAGTGCACAAAACTATAACAGAAAATTTCAACCGAACTATAGAAAACATTGAGGGTATTGAACCGATAGACGAATACAAAATCCGATATAAATACGATAATCTTAGAAGAGATTGCGTTAAATGAGAAAGCTTGTGCAATAAAAATGGTGTTGGCTAAGATCCTCGTAAACAAACTGTTACAGACAGCGAGGAGTGATGGAGTGATCGTGTACATATAGACAATTTTTTGTTTGTAATCTTTTATTAATTTTTGTTTACCTACAGGAATTTGGGACGATTATCCAAAAATATAAAAAAGCACCACTTGAAAATGTGGAACTAATGCAACAATTGTTTCAAGGGACGAATGCAGTTGGATAAATATCGTAGAGTCAACAGAAAATTCTGTTAACTATGCAGATACGGCTGCTCGCGTTCAACGTCTTAGAGTAGGGGGAGAATTTAATTTTAGTGAAGCGACGATAATCGTTATGCAGCCCGATAATAAGATTTATTCAATGCTCACTTAGCAAAAGATTGGTTGACGTCAGAGGTTGCAGCCCAACGTCTTTCTACAAATCACAAAACTTATCTGATAAATCAAGGTGGTGGCAACAAATAGGATTTTTACTATAATTGTATTTCTGTTGTATTATTTATGCATTTTATCGGTGTATTTTAACGTATTTTTAATTAATTTGCATGTGTTTCGATTTTTGTACTGTTATTTCATTTTAATTAAACGTATATTACACAACAAAAATAATAATTAATTAATTATAAATCAATTAAATTAAAAATCACAACTTAAATGTCCAGCTTAAATATCCCGCTCGTAGTCACTAACGCATTCCCCGTTCGTTCAAATGCCCCGCTCAAATACCCTGTTTTCGTTCGTTGTAAACGCACCCATAATCATCTTATCCAAAGAAATAATAATTTGCATTTGATGAATCATCTTCTGAAGTTTCAACTAACAATATTTCATCTTCTCTTGTGCATCGCTGTTCTATCCTATCCCTTTTATTGAGCAAAAAAAATTCGATCAAAGTAAACATTCGTGGATATGCAGCTGTAACAACCTGTATGTTACGTATTATTTTACGTATTGAAGTCCTAAAATATATTTTTAAATTTCTATTGGGATGTACGAGTCTAACTTTGAAGGATATTAAACATTGATATTTTCTACCTTGGTAATTTTATTGGACGATTTTAATCCTATATTTATTTCTACATTTTGGTAGTTATACATATTACACCGATATATGTGCATCGATCGGCAACGGAGAATTTGGATGAATGGAAAATGTCATTAGGTTGACAAAAGGTGTACAAGCCGTGCAGTTGAAATTTTTTCGTTGTCGGACGTTCATGCAGCACGTACATTCAATGAATTTATATCCTCCCTGAAATATCCTCCTGGCATCTTGGATTTTGACGAATTTATATCGTTGGAAGGAGAAACATACAATAAGTCACGCCGTCGAAGAATCAGTTACAAACCGACATTCCTAAAATTCATATGACCACAAAACGTGCATTGAAAATTTTAAAATAAAAGTGAAATTAGCCATTGTTTTTGTCAAAATAAAAGTCGAATCTCTATATCATTCTGGGAGCTACACAACCATGGCCTTGATTCGACCAAACCCCGACTATAGTGGCCGGAAATTGTGAATGCAACGAAGGGTGATTTTGGGGGAGAACCGAAATGGATTTGGATGATATGATTTTGTTCATCTCGACAAGGGAAGTTCGAAAACATAGGTCGTCTGAGCCCTGACCCGTAGAGGAGAGGTTGAAAGGTTTGGTGAAAATTTATGGATTCTTTGCATTTTTCTTACAAAAGCGCTTATGGGTTCGATGTGGATGGCCAAGCTTTTGGCTACGGGGTGCTGCATGAGGTTAGGTGGTCTCTGGCGATGTGCGATAGCCTCTGGCAAAGTGATGACGTGCAGGTAAAGGGGGAAATGTGAACAATAGTTTGAAAAAAAATGAATATAAGAAATAGGTGGTGGCTGGAGTGGAGGAGGTGCGGGCGGATTCGGAGGTGGTGGCCTGGAGTGGAGGAGGTGCGTAAGGACTTGAAGGTGGTGGCCGGCAATGTAGCGCATTGACGTGGGGGAAGGGATGGTTACGTGAATGGGTTTGGCTACTTTGGGGTTCACGGCAATGAGAGGTTGAGTGGTCGACGTGGGGGACCAAAGCTGGTGGTTGAAGGTGGTGGCGCCGGTGGTGTTGAGTCGAGTGGCGGCATAGGCGGCAGTTGGCGGTGGTATGCGGTTGTGGGTGTGTGGTGGTTTGATGCGTGCGTGGGTAGGAGGCTTATGTGAATGGGTTGGTATGTGCTATAGGAAAGTGGAGGAAAGAAACGTGGGGAAGGGATGATTATGAAGGTAATTAATTTATTTAATTACCAGATTAGCTTAATTAATTATCTAGGTAATTATATATAAATCGATTTTTTATATCGTCCATATCTTTTACATATGAAATCCGATTTGGACGTGATTTCTTACGTTGCGCTAATATTGAACTCCTTTACGACTTGACATAATATTAGATAGATTTTGATGAAGTAAGTAGTATAGTATAAAATCGACCTTTTGAACTAATTTCCAACTTTAAAACATGATTTTTAATATATCTTGACCCACACCTTATTTTATAAAAGAGTATTAAAGTGTTTTAGAAATGGTTTTAAATTGGATACCACACATGTTCTTATGGATGTACTATTTTCTGAAAATCGCTAGATTTAGGCTATTTTGATATGAATCTCGAATTGGTTGATATAGACGTGTTGTATATGTTGTATATGTACTATGATAGATGTATGTATGCTTGTTGGTTGCATATACTTGTTTTCTTGTTTTGGTTAAAAGCGTCGATCGATAGGCGATAAGTGTTAGGAAACATCCATAAGATAAAGTTTCGTGCATATTGATCGAAGGCACACATGATGGGAATTTGAATGATGAGATTGAGTTTTAGGCATATCGATTGAACACACACCACTACGCCATAAATGGCCTTCTGCAACACAAAAAAATGTTGGGTCAGGCCCAAAAAATGTTGCCATAGGTCTATGGCAACACTTTTCGGGTGATGCAATTTTTGCCGTTGCCTTAGACCTCAAAGGCAACATTTTGACTATCTAAGGCAACATAAGTAATATTGTTGCAATAGAATCCTATTTGGGTCTATAGCAACATCCATAGGTGTCTGTAGCAACATTCCAAAATGTTGCTATAGATATTAACTTTCTGAATTTGTGGGGCCCACAATGTAGAGCATATTTGATTTTTTAATAGAAATAAATATTTATTTAATAAAATGCTATTGCACAGAATTTGATATTCAAACAGTAATTTATTTAAATAAATATTTTATTTCAACATTTGAAATAGTACAAATTTCTGACTCCACTATTTTACAATTCAATGATATATAACACTGATATTCACATATACAGATATTCCTCACTACATTACTCAGTTTCACTCATTACATATGCAGCGCCGGCTACCACTTACCTGAAACGACGTAAAATGATTTCGGAAGATGATGCACAAATCAGCCTAAATCAGCCTCACTACATCCGATTTCGGAAGATCGAGCCTTCTTTGAAACGACGTAAAATGATGCACAAATGAAGACTGAACTTAGCAAACCCGCAAACCCCATCCTCAGCAACTTCATCACCCATCGGAACTACTGCCCATCTACCACTTACCTGAAACACAATTGCCTGAAACACTGACCATCTACCAAACACTGACCACACTCCCAACCTCTTTCACAAAACACCCACTCACTGCCTCATCAAATTACATCATCAACACATAGGCAGCCCATCAAGCAAAAACAGTGAATGCATCAGGCATGTACAAGAGAAACATAGGCAGTAATATGATATACAGAGGACTTGGAGCATCAGTTCATGTTAAAGAACAAGGTTAGCATGGTACCAGTTCAGTGTTATAAGTGTGTAGAAGAGTGTTAAAATGCGTACCGATCGATATAAAAACAAAAGACAATAGACTTGGGTATGTGCTATGGACTTAAAGATGGATGTTAGACGCTTTCGCTTGGTTTGTACTTAATCATTTTTAGCTAAGTACAAACCAAAATGGTCAACGCTGACCACTCTGGAGCGGTCGGTACTTATCACTATTGATGATGACCGATTTGTCCAATTTTTGACGTGGATAATGAAGTGGCTTCGGAGAGCATGATGCGATGATTCGTTCATTCGTTCTACATTCAATTTTGATGTTATGGCTCATCGACGAGTGGTCTTGTTAGTAAAGTGTGGACATGAGGCTTTGACGCGATGACTTCAAGATTTGGTGATGATGGCTCTATGATTTGGGATGGATGTTTAGAGGATGCTTTGGGACAACATGATACCCTACGACTAGTGATGGATGTCAAGAGCTGTTTCGAACTTAACAACTCGATGATAGGAGTTGTATGATGATCCATAAGGTCAAGTTCGAGGATGTGAACTTGTGAAGTGGAGCGAGGACATGCTCTGTTATAGATATGATGTGTGCAAAGAGATTGTAGATACTCGAAGGTTTTCAATGTACTCATAAAGCAGGGGTACGTGACGATGTGCCCTAGATCTTTAGACGCAAGATCTGTCTTACTTTGGACTACGAGGATGTGCGGTCTAGTTCCTGGCCCCGAATGGCGTGGATTCGATTATCGAGAAACGAAGACGTTGAGTAGTCTCTGGTAGAGTATGTGGTCGTACAAGTTATCATATATCCAACGCACTGAGGGAATGATGTGAGGATGGATGGATGTTATGTTTTCTTTGCTTCTAGGGATGTCACATGACGTAGGTATCCTTGACGCAGATATCTAGACACCCTATATGTAATGCCCTGTAAAATTAATCGGAAATTAGTTAAGAAAAATTAACTAATTAATAATAATACTAAAAATGGAAATTTAGCAAACTCCACAATTTGACCCTGAAACTTGCACTATTATGTTATGGCGATATTCTAAACAACTTTCATAAATAAAGCTTCGCGATTAGAGTTCAAACAAAAAAGTTATCAATGTTTGAAGGTTTCGGTTCAAAAATAATTCAAAAGGAATTAAGGGAATAAATATTATTAAACGTAATGGTGAAGTAAATGTTACATATAAACTTAAACGTTGAGTAAGCATTAAAAATAATGTTTGGGGAGGGACCACCGGTCGATCATCCATAGGGATCGGTCAACCACCTATAGGCAAGCAGTCGACCGGTCGTGCTCTGACAGCTAGGGTTTTGAGCAGCCTGAACGGCCCGGATTTAAAATTATTAAAAGGTTCTTGATTCAACGGTTTTAGGACATCCAAGCAACTGTAAATAAGAGGCTAGCCGCTTCATTCTTTTCACACAAATCTAATGTCAAAAACGACACTCTTCCAATTCTCTTCCTTCATAAAAATCTCTTTAACTCAAAATCAAAAATAAAAATATACCTTTAAGGATTAGAAGAAGATTTTTAAAGAAGTAAGCTAAAGAGAAAGGTTAAATTACATATACATACATACATATATATATATATATATATTTCCTTATCTACAAATTTTGAATCTAATATGTATAAATAAATCAGTTATATATTATATAATAATCGATGATAGATTGGAGGAAGAGATAAAGCCATCACACGAAGTAAATCCAAGGAGATTCGTTGGGATTGTCTATGAGTTAAAATCTTAATTTTTACTTAATAATATTTTGCGTAGTTTGTTTTTGGATTTGTACTTTGTCTTGGGATATTCTGAATACGAAAACTTATCAATTCAAAACCCTAAATTTTCCCCATAAAATGTTAGTTGTGAAATTTGATAGAATCCTAATTGTTTTATTTTAATATAGTGGAACTGGATTTTTTATTATTACGATATATGAATATATTTTATTCCACTTAACTCTTTTCAAACTTTGATTGAAATGACAAAGAATTCGATGTGGAAAATAGAAATGGGTGTGCAAAGTAGGGAAAAGCGGATTTTTTTTCTCTCATTCGTAGTTTACACCACCTTTCTCAATAGTTAAAAGAAATATGCTTTTGTTTGTCATTTCAATGATATACATTTAAAACGTTGAATGGAATATAAAAGATTGAAATTGTAAATTTGCTTCTTTGGAAAAAGAGGCTATGGTTATACTATATTATATAAAATGAAATTGCATGTTTTGGATTCTAACTTGAATGTATACAAGCCTATTTAGTGTAGCTAATTTATTGTTAAGGTTAGCATTATGTAATTTGTTGTGTTGGATCGGGACTTGTATACAAATTGCGGATGTTAATGTATTAAAATAACACAGACAAATTAGATGAATATATATAGAAACAAATTTTCCATAATGTAATGCTAGCCATGTTATATAAAATGAAATTACATGTTTTGGATTCTAATTTGAATGTATACAAGCCTATTTAGTGTAGCTAATTTGTTGATAATGTTAGCTATTATGTAATTTGTTGTGTTGAATCGAGACTTGTATATAAATTGCGGATGTTAATGTATTAAAATAATGTATCACCTCGAATCAAGAACAGAAAAATTAGATGAGTAGATATAGAAACAAATTTGCCATAATGTAATACTAGCCATAAATGTAATAATAACGTATTCTTTTAAATTTTGTAACATATATAATAATTCTGGCATTTAATAAAGAAACCGGCAAATAAATGACAATTATCAATTAACAATAAATCTAATAAAATGAGTTAAGGACAATTGTGAAACTCAATCCATAGTTGAAAGGCGCAATAAGGTGTTTTCCCTATAAGGCCTTTAAATGTGTAACATGGGTGAGGTATATATATATATATATATATATATATATATATATATTAGAAGATTTTTGCTCAAAGGGCTTCTTTGTGCAGGGTAATAAGTTTTAACGATGACATTTTTAAAAAATTAGTTTTAAGGACAATTTACAGAAATAAGATAACTAAAGTTATCATTTTCAGTTATATAGAAATAATGATAAATGAATTTATCATTTTTCTGCATAACTTAAAACGATAAATGATTTATCATTTTCCTATAAATTGTCTTTAAAACTAATTATTTATAAGTGTTGTCCTTAAAACTTATTATCTTAGAATGAGAAGCCCTCCAACCTAATTTCCACTATATATTATATATGTATATGTTGGCATAGTTCAACATTTAATTTAAGTGAGTGGGAATATGGCTAAGTTATAGGGATACAAGGTCGGTTGAAAGCACACAGAAGTCTGCCAGCTAATCTGGCTACCGACAGTGTGACTTTTGTAACTGATATGGGACATCGCCTGTAATAAGTACCAACAGAGGACGTGAGGTTAGTCCCAAATTTGCAGGGTAAGTCTACCAAACAAACCTGGCTAGCAGCACTTACAAATAGTTAGACTAATGTAGGACGTCACAGTTGGGTTATGGGCCATAAGGACAGGGAAATTCTATGAGAAGTCTGCTTTAGGGTTGAGGTATTAAATGGTTAGTTTAGAGTCTGCCTCCTCCTCATTAAGAAGTACTAAATGATGTAGGGAATTTCTAATAAATGACATAGGGTAATTCCAGGACGATCCTGCTTCAAAATTTAGGTATTAAATGGATGTTGGGGTCTCCCTCTTTCCAAATTAAGAAGTATGAAATGGTCGGGATTATATTTTAGGTGGATTAGTGAGAATCTCTTAGGGTGTCCACTTTGGGTTGAGGTATTAAATGGGTGTCCGCCTCTTCCCTATCTAAGAAGTATTAAGTGGCCTATAAGAGATTTTCTATGATGTTAGCTAAGAAGTGCTAGAAGGGGTTTGCCTTGGATTTAGGTATCAAATGGCTGGAGAGTCTTCCTAGGGTCTATGTAAATAACCTGAGTCTGCCTATCGTCGTTTAAAAGATCTTAAGTGGCTCAGTTACTTTCTCTTGCATCATTGAGATATGATTGGATGGAAGATGGGTTGTTGAACTCGACATACTCTATAGTTGCGCTGCACTCGCTTTTATAGTCATGATGTTAGACTTATAGGGCCATTAACCTACAGTTAAAGATATACTAAGAGGAGTATAATAAATATGCAAGACATAATGTTTATCTGAATGCAAATTACTCATATACTATTATTGTAAAACTTGAGGTTTTCATTTACCAAACATTGTTGTTATGACTCCCTGCTCATTACAACCTATAGGTTTGGTATTGCGATGAGTGTGGAGAAGATGGTGGAGATTTGGCGGACAGTTATCTATTATAGTTATCTATTTATGTTTTTATGATGTGCCCAGACTATGTAACAGACATGTTTTATATACTATGATATAGTGTACTTCTGTGATTTTGTTTTATGAGATGGGTAATTTATTTTATTATTATATTTTATTCCTTCCATTGTGAGACTCTGAAAGCATAGATAGATGGCTTTGCATATTGTTTTATCAATTGTACCAACCAACCGCCAGCTCTAGAATAAACTTAAGGTTCGATGGGCTTTTATTGGATGGAAAATTAGGTCCGTTTCGGAGAGGGTTATTACACTATATGTACTTTGATGTATAGTACACCCATGATGATTATGATGTAGAGTAGCATATATTTTATGTTATGTACTAACTCTTTGGGTGCAGAGACATGTCAGGTATGATTCTCCATAGCCTATATCCCACCTACTATATCAACTTATGTAGTATTTTGGGATTGTTTATCACTTATACCAGACTGTTGCCTGACTCGAGGTTTTATGCTTTGCTTCTTATTATCTTTGGTACTCTTAAATGAGTAGGCTAGATAGCAAGTCAGCACTTGGAGTTATGCAAATGGACTAGCAGGAGGCGATGCTTTCTTATATTTATATATTGGGCTTATTATTGCTTATTTTGTTGTGTGATGCTACGAAGCCTTGGCAGTGTTCGAACTTACTATTATTAAAGACAGTTTATTATTGGAATTTATTTATCAGTTGCATAAACTATATTACAGTTTTGTATAATTGTATGAAGTTGCGCACTCTGATTCTATAGTCTATTTGGTTATTTTTGTTTGGCTTGTTTTATATCTGTGACGACTATATTTTATTCGATGCATTATGAGATATACGATAGGTTCAATGATTACTTTATTTACTTTACAACTCTTGACTATCGTCCTACATCAGTCGGGCATCATTACAGTGCACTATACATGTATATTAGGTGTCGAAGGTGTATGGCGGTCATCGCATTTGATACCAGAGCTTGGGTTAAGTGATTCCGACTTAGGTTAACTTGCTCCTTATGCTGATACCATGCTCCATTAGAGATAAGGAGTTATCCCTTAGAATGGATCGAGAGCATACAAGATAGTGATGAGGAGCACGCTTCTGGAAGTAGGTCTTAAATAATGGGGTCTACTTAGTTTCCAATGGGAAATATTTAGTTGCTTGGGTACCGTCTCTTACATTGCTAAAGCCGAAATAATAATGTTACAATTTAGGAGCACGCCTTTGGGATAGGTCTTAAATGATGGGATCTACCTTAGTTAAGGTCTTAAATGACCAGAGTCTGCCTATTTTCTAATAAAAGGAATTAAGTGACTTGGGTACTGTTTATTACATGATTATGATTTTATCGGCGATTGGTGCGGTAATAGTTGGACGTTAAATGTCAGAAGCCTTAAATAGTGGTTAGAGGTTGTAACAACCCGAGGTTTTATAATTGTTGATTATCGTCAAATGACGATTCAATTTGTTGACAATTGTAATTGGAATTATATTCGAGTTGTAATTCGTTTATCAATTGCAAATTCTTTTAAATAATTTTGTTAAAGGGTTTCGGGCTTTAATTGAATCTTGGCCCACTAACACTCTCTCCTATCTTTGTTAATCGGACCCGTTCCCTTTTTACTTGGTCCAACCCGTTGCCTTGTTGAGATAAGGGTGAGCTCATTTCTCTTTTCATCGGATTCACTTCATTCGTTTTACCCTAAACCTAAAATGAAAGCATACGAACGATAATGGCGGCCACGTTTCTTTGCTCGTTCCTTCGATCTGAAATAGAGAGGCGGCTTTGTTTGATGTTCTTGACTATTACTTGATCTTGTTGCCCTGGGGTTCGTGGTACTGTGATTTAGGGTTTTCAAATTTTGGGGCTTCGTTCCCTTTGTGCTCGGCTTTGCTTGAGATTTCGATCTGTGCTTGAGCTTCGACTTCTTCAACACTTGCCTTGACTGGAACTAGGGTTTTCGGCGATCTCAATCCTCTGGCGAATTAAAGGCTTCGACTTCCTTCGTCTTGCTCGCGACCGTTCAGACTAAGGTGAGTGGTCTTCCGCTCACATCTAGTTCAAGTCGGTTTTTTTTCATGATCTCTATCTTGTTTAAATTCGTGTTTTGGGTGCTTGAGTAATTGATTCTCACGGCTAAAAATGGGTTTGTTGTGATGATGATTTTCGGGTTCACTTGTTTCCTTTTGAATTTCTGGCAATTGATTTTGTTTCTTTGTTGACTTTGACATTGCTGGACCTCGAACTGTTGAGCTTTGTTCGAACCTACCATCACCATTGCATTGATGTTGCTGTGCCCATCTATGTGTTTATATCTGTAGGATTTTCGACTTGTCTTCCGTTTGATTTTGACCTTCGGGGTTAAAACTTGCTACTGTTGATTTCCTTGCGACATCTTTGTTGAGTCTGGGTATTCTTGTTTTTCCAGACTTGATACTTTTGCCCATTTCACTGCTTTCCTGTGTGTACTTGCTATCATGTTTACCTTTGCATTGTATACATACATTCATGTATGTATATAACTGTATGACCATTCAAAGATTGACATGTTCACTTGTAGTTCATGGGTATTGTAGCTTGATTATTTTGATATCTCATTCATGTAGAGACTTGGTCACTTCTTTATCACTTGGTTCTACTGCATGATGTACTCGTACCCTTGTTAATGCAGACTGTCCATGTCTTGAATGAGGCTGCTGTGCTCATGTACTCACTATTCATTCCAGTAGTCAATCTGTACTTTTCTTGTGCACTTGAAACTTTAATGCTGCAGTTGGATGTGGTTATACGTATTGCTTGACTGTAAATAAGCTTCGGCCATCTCACTTTGAATTGTAGTTGACTTAGTATATCCCTTGTGATTCTTTTTGAACTATTTTATTGGGTGTCGGTGACTTTGGTATAGGGATTGAACTACAAATGTTTTGAGCATTTTCGATTGGCATCGGCATTAGCTTGAATTTTGATTTGCTTCTATGCCTTCTTACTTACAATCCTTTTTCATTTGAATTATTGTCTCTGGTTTGAGTTTTATTCGTATAACTTGAACATGAGTTGGATTTTGCTTTGAGCATGCTACCGGGTTGATATGCACTATGCCCTGTACATGATTTTGCATTGTGAATCTCAGCAGTGTTTGTGTCATTCTGCTGTTTTGAAGTGTGAAGCCTTTGTTAGTTCTTTGTGTTGTTCAATTCGTACTTGTGGCCTCTGTGCTTTGTTGTTCCACTGTTGGCATAGCCTTGTATTGGGTTATTCGTGTTGCCTTGCTAAGTTGCCTTGTCACAAGTGCACTGTCCAGTTTCAGGTTGTGGCATTGTTTGCTTCGACATGTCTTGGTTCTTTAACAATTCTGAGTTGTTTCTTTTTGCTGTTGCATCCCTTATGCTGTTGACAGGTGCATTTGTCTTTGTCTCTGTACCTGTTTGCAACTGCAAATTCATTACTTGAAATTCAACAGTTTTCAATTGAGTTGTAGTCTCGAATTTAAGTGCATGTACATCCCCAATCAGGCTTTGTATAGGTGCCCTTGACTTGTGCATATGCGATTGTCTTTGTCTCATATCTGATGTTAAGTCCTTGCCTTTGTGGTCTGCACTTGCTTACCACTACTTGTTGCCCTTGTGATCTAGTTTATTTTCACATGTGTTGATCCGGCTTCTTTGGGCTTGACCTTGTGTTAATTGTAAAGTTTCATCGTGCATTTAAGTGCACTGTTCTTGTTTGCAGTTGTATTTGGGTGCAGTTTTACCCCTGCAGCTCTCTAATCTGCTAGTCGAGTTTACTTGTATTATTGTAGTGGCGAGGCAGTACACGCGTGCGTGTACTGCAGCCCTATCAGATTTGACAGTTATAAATTGATGTTTCGATTTGTTAAATTGTTTCGTTGGTTAATTTCAATGCTTTGGAGTTGTATTCTGATTTGGATTGTTGATTTGTTGTTTAACACTGTTTAGTGTTATACCTACCGTTATCCAATTCTCGTATCGAGAGTTGGATATACGTGATTTCTGTGACTGCCATCTATTTGAGATTATTATTGCTTCTATGCACTAATAACTGAGTTTGAATTAGACTGACCCGTGTATTATTTTCTTTTGAATGTAATACTCGGGTCAGACCCAAGTTATTTCAGGTTGTAGATTTCCTTCCTTGAGTTGCTGTTTGGGATTTGAAGACTTTTCACATCTTTTGAAGTTGTCAGTGTCATTTTGTAGTAGTCATGTCATTGTATAGAACGATATGTATTCATGTATATTAGTCGATAATGTACTTGTATATATAACTTCTAGAGTCGACAGTTGTAGTTGTATCATATGTATCGTGTCAACTATATTGTAACTGACATCGGTTATATATATGAGATTTTTGTTATTCTGTGTTCCGCATTTATATTATCTGTGTTATTGTTATATCTAATGTCCTAAACTATTATGAACTATCGTAGTTTGTTTTATACTGATAATTGGATATGTCGATGGGAGTAAATAAATAATAGATGAAAAATAAAAAGTATATACCACTCCTATCGAGATAACCAATATTAGTGTAAGGCCAATTACGGATGGTCGCTCCTATCCAGCCTTATTCTTCGTAATAATAGACAGTATTTCTTTCAATACTCTTTGTTATTACGAGTATAGAGGTGGGGCGTCACAGAGGTCTTGTAGCTAGGACCCACTAACCATTGACAACATTGTTAGGAAACCACCTTGACAATAGGTCTTAAATGACGGGGTCTACCTCAATTAAGATCGTAAATGGTAGAGTCTGCCTATTTCTCTTTTAAAAGTATTATAGAAGCCCGCTTCATATTTAGAAGTACTAAGAGGCTAATGGGTTGGAAGTATTGGGTGGTTGATATGGCCTCATTAGTATTTCGTACCTTGGGAAAGGGTAAGTATGTAATCGTGTGTGCAATGCAAGGTTAGATTAGGATTGCTAACCTTAATGGACATAACAATTAAATGTAAATCTATCGGTATAAGTTTATGTTATGGACAGTTTATATTAATTTTCCACATAACGTTCTTCTGAATCCATCCTTATTACAATCCATAGGATAGGATTTAGAGGAACATGTTACTGGAGCTGGATGTGCTTTTGTTGGAGAGTCTTCTTTCTCTCATCTCGATGCCAATGTGAAAATCTGCTATCTAAGGAATACCCTTAGTTCCAAGGTAGTAGTCATAGTCAGTATTCTTATCCTTTTATTATTTCTGCTATGAGTTTTGGATTTCTATCAATCTTTGATAATGCTCATGCTTATTTGTAGGTACCAAATCCAACGATCTATGCTTTGATGGATTTGGATTTCGATTTTTGTCAAAATTTGGACCTACTAAGGTATGGGTTGTTACAATTACTATGTAGATTACTAAATATGCGACGATACATATTTTTCATCATTCGACAACTTAATTCATCACGATGCGACAGCTTCAAAATATCAACTTTTGATAGCTTGCTTTATCAGAATGAAGTAGCTTCAAATCATCATCCTTTGATAGTTTATTTCATCATTATGAGACAGACCTAAGTCATCATCCCTTGATAGCTCTTACGAATCATCCTTTGATGGCTTTCATACTCCCCATGCCGATAGCTCTTATGAATCCCCCTTTGATGTATTCACCATGCGATAGCTCTTATAAATCAACCTGCAATGGCTTTTAAATTCACTATGTGATATCTCTTATAAATCAACATGCGATGGCTTTCAGATTCACCATGCGATGGCTCTCGTGAATCACCCTTCGATGGCTTTCATATTCGTCATTAGATAGGTTTTATAAATAAACCCACAATGGCTTTCAGATTCACCATGCGATAGCTCTTATGAATCAACCTTTGATGGCTTCCAGATTCACAATGTGATAGCTCTTGTTAATCACCCTTTGATGGCTTTTATATTCATCATGCGATAGCTTTTATAAATCAACCTGCAATGGCTCTTAGATTCACCATGCGACAACTCTTATGAATCACCCTTCAATGGCTTTAATTCACAATGCGATAACTCTTATAAAT
Organism: Allium fistulosum; assembly: GCA_030737815.1. NCBI lineage: Eukaryota > Viridiplantae > Streptophyta > Magnoliopsida > Asparagales > Amaryllidaceae > Allium > Allium fistulosum. The sequence goes on along the minus strand of CM060903.1, from coordinate 870,686,204 downwards.
CAACCTACAATGACGGCTTTATTAATCTTTTGAGAATTCTTAAAATCTGATACCTTGTGGAATCAACATACAATGGGTACAACGTCTTAATTATTGTTGACTTATGAGATCTATGGTCGATAGCTCAACAGTAATATTTTTTGATGGCCTGTGGAGTTAGCATGCGATCGCTCATCTCTATCCTTTGGAAGCTTTACTTTATCATCTTTTAATAGCATATGTTTATCAACTTCTGATAACTCTATCTTTCATCCTTCAATGGCACCATATTATACTTATCCTTAGAAATTTGGATGCAACAATATGCCTTCCATTTATGATTATCTTATACATGTTTTATTCGATATTAGTGCTTCACATTACTTCATATATAGTTATTTGATAGATAGACTAGGATTGAGACCCAAGATAGTTGATAAACCTTAAACTGTGACAAACCCTGTTGGGGGGTCAGCTAGCATGTGCATGGTTTGTCGAGACCCAGGGTTATCGTGTAACGACCCTGTAACACCCCTAATTTTTAATAACATTATTCAAAAGATTTAATTAGATAAATTAAATAGAATAATGTAAATGTTAGAGTGATAAGGGAATTGAGATTTGAAATTTTAAATTAAAGGTCGTGTTTAATTAAATACAAAGAATGGGCTATGAAAGGTTTCATATGTTAATTAATAAGAAAACAATTAACGCAAGGGCTTAGTGGGTAATTGCCACACCATAATCCCATTACCCTTATAATCTCGTTTCCACTTTCTATTCACGTTCATTTTGCAAAACACAAAAGCGTAAAACCTAAAGCTCAAGCCAACCATTACTTAAGAGGAAAAGAGGAGAGAAATCAAATTAAAGCTAAGGAATCAAGCTAGAGGATTAATCCAAATGAAATCTCAAGTTCTTTATCCTAATCAATGTGAATAATAATCAAAACCATCTCTATTTTTGTTTTTATGATCATTTGATTTTGGGTTTAAGTTTAAATTCATTATGATGATTTTTTATGATGATATGCTTGGATTTCATGATATGTTATATTCAAACAAGTTTGTTTGATAAATGTTTTATACGGTTTTAAGGCTAAAATCGTTTATATTGGATTTCAAATGCCATAAGGAATTTATATGTTATGTAAAACATTATTTTGGAGATGGGTTTTAATTTTTATAATTTTCCAAGCTATGAGAAATTTATTATGAATTTTCAAAGGAAAATATGAACAATTGGGTTTAGAGATAAATTTCGGGTATATTATGAAGAATTTGGGTCTGAAATTTATATATGTTAGATAACATATTAAAAGTGAATTTCTATGATTTATGGAGATTTTTCCTAAGTAATTTACTATGGTAATTAAATTATTTTAGATAAAAGACTTAAATTATTGGTTTAGCTTAAGGAAGGGCTTATTTGCTAAATTATTTTAATTAGATCTGAAATAATTATGGCAGTTTTATTTTAGAAAGAATTTGAAAAGTTTATGGCAACCAATTAATTATTTACAAATATGCAGGTTAGTTAAAAAGCAATTACTTAAAAAGGCATTAAAACAGTCTTTACCCAGAAATGTTGTTTCACCGCTTTCAGAAGCTACCTTTCGACCCTATACTTCCACTTCAACCAAGTCGAAACCAACCAGGTCGAAACCAACCAAGTCGAAACCAACCAAGCCGAAACCAATACATAAATAATCAATAAGTTGGTACGTAGTGGATTGGAGAAAGCCGAAACCAACATACAAAGCCGAAACCAATACACAAAGACTATAATCTCAACACCAACTCAATCTAAATACCTTCTATGAATGAAGCCAAATTTCTATCATTCCTTGATTATTTTAAAACATGCTTATTCATATAACTTAAATTACTTTATTCCACAATATTGATACTACAAACTTGTATAACCTTGGTACCAACTTGTTGCCATCCAAATTTGGGATATTCTTTAAAATCAAAAATCAAAATGATCCTTTTATCACTCAACCAACCAATGTTATCTTTCCTCAGCATATCCTTTCTGGAATTTCCTTTCTCCCCACACTATATACGAGACAATCCAATAAAATTCAGGATAACATCATACTACCAAATCATATCTAGGAACAGGGAGAGTAGATGATGTCCTTGTATACTGAGCATATGAGGAAACTCATGTCGCTTCTACTCTAAAAAATATACTTCCAGTTGCGATTATCACTCAAGTGTTGACAAACTATAACAACTACCCCAATTCATATTCCATAAGACGACCATCACTCGCTTGGAGAAAAACATTCATCCAAGCCATAAAACCTAAATGGTGTAACGTTACCTAAAATGTCAGGTCAAAGACTCCCATCTTCAAACTAATTCAAATCACCTACAAAATAAAAAAAGGTGGTGTAACGTTGTTTGCAATATCGAATCAATGACAACCATCCACAGACCAGCCTCAATTATCTACCTTTTTAGTGATATCGAATAACAAAGAATTCTAAATATCATTCGCCTACGTCTCCGATCATTACCGCAATGACACAGAATGCAAGAATGCAAATGTTTGTTATTTCAATTTTGGTACTATGGACTGATCATCGAGTCAGATCACATATTAGCATCATCCAGTCATTGAGACCTATCCTAAAATAAACTCTAGGTCCTTCAAACGAAATCTTCATCCACGTATAGTAATATTTTCAATCGATTGGTGAATGGGATCCAACCAATCGAAATTCCAATACCATCAATGCCATTTCTACTATCCAACTTTCAAAATGAAGCTTTACTTCAATCGAATCTTCAAAACGCCTAATATCTTACAAATATAACTTTGGTCCGAATTCCTTTATATAAATCTTAACTTATTTAGTTTGCTTTTGGGTCAGCATTACCTCTTCATGCGGTTTCAACAAAATAATTCAGACTTGCATATGTCTTACCAAAATATGTCTCCATATCTTAACTTAGAAACTTTCCTATTTATCTTCTGACTCTAATTTAGAGTCATATGCCTAAGTGGCATATCAACAAGCCTGATGAGTTTAACTATTTTAGGGAGGATGATTGAAATCTTCAACAAAGGCATATGAGATTCTTATTTTATAAGATATACAATAATTCATCATCGTGGGGCTATTGGGATCACAACATACACAAGATTGTGCCCAGTCACTTTTCCACATCCAATCTGAATCCTTATCCTTGTCTAACATCATCCCATAATGAGTCATCCAATATATTTTTATATCAACGCATACCCCAAAAGATTCAGTATATATGTGTCACTAAAAGGACTCTAAACTGTAAATAACAAATTTTAAATCATTACCATAATATGTAAATGGTTCGATCCTTAGGGTGGATTCAATACCATAGCAGATATAAGCACCTTATGAGGTTTAAGGTCCAAACTATCCACTATGACAACCTATATCCAAAAGTAGCAACTCTCTTTCCATCACGGTCCATTCTCCTTGCTCCTGAGCAGACGAAGGTAGGCTTGCAATTGCGACCTCTCTCAGTGCATAAGGTTCAACTATCATACCATTCTTCTTCACTTCCTAATTAATAAAACCATTTATTTAAAGATAATAATTTAAGAATACGGGATTTGTGACGATCCACCTTTTTGGACAGTTTAAATCGACGATAAACCACACACATCTAACTCAAACCATTCAGAGGGGTAGATTATCAATGGGGTAAATAAGAAAATAAGAGAAAGGAAGGGAAAACAAAATACAGTATCTCGCAGCGGAATGACAAAATATAATAATCAAATAAATAGTTTATGAAGCTGTTTTCAATATACATTTGATTACACAATTTTTACAACAAAATCAGAGTACAAGCAACAACATACCAATAATGATGCAGCAGAATAATACTAATAATATAATATACCAACTCCATCTTCGTCCTCCAAAAATAATGTCTTCAAACACTGAAAAGCTCAGGCTGCTCCGAACATAATGAAAAGGCAATACACTCGAGTCAGAACTAAAGGATCTTATGTAAGTTAAATCAACAATCAAGTAAATATGAGTGTAATAGCTTCAGAGATGTTTATGGGATTTTACATCTGCTATCCAGTGTAAAACGTGCGTGCAATAACTTAAGAGATGTTACGGGATTTTTCATCTCCTAAGGATCCGTTAAACTATTTATATGTAGTAAGATACGCTATATATGTAGTGTCTATCAGTAATGTAAAGTATTAAAATAGCGTTAAGGCTTTACATTGATCCCCCTTAACACATTTTTAAGCAGGTAGTCTATGCAGGTCCTGTAACACAACCAGTAACGTCGGTAGCCAGTGAGTCCCCTGTAGGTACCATACTAAAACAAAATCGTAGTGGTCGCGAATAAGGATAAAAAGTATGACAAGGCACGTGAGGCAATGCCCAAGGTAGGATACTACCAGTTCGGGTCGCAGGGCTGGTGGTAATGCATCGTAGCTACGACCGCCCACCACGTCCAACACCCCCAAAATCAAATCAAATCAAGGTGCACCGATCAAGCCAACATCAATATAGTAATACGAAGAGGTGTGTCTGCTAGGGGTAGCTAGCCCACTTGGCCCTGACAAGCGTCCTGTTTTAGTCATTTCAAATTGGCACAAGTGCCGGGGTCATCCATCATCGTTCTCTTTCTTCAAATCCAGTAAACGTTGGCCAAGTCCAACCACTTCATTCTAGATCATCCACCACGTACACAGTTGTTAAAGTGGTTTCAATATTGACAAAGAGTATGCCAATAAGAGGCCCCGGTCTCTTTAACAACCAAACGTCATTTTTCACACCAGTTGGTTCTTTTACATTTCAAACCCGATTCATATTTGATATCATAATATCATATTCACTTTAAAATATCAAAATCATCATATTTACTCAAAATATGTCATTTTCACTTGAAAGTATCATTTCAAATCCCAACTTAGGTTATAACCTCATTTAACCACATTTGCATTTTAAATCAACGATTTAAATATAAACATTTCAACTTTGCACAGTTTGAAACTTTAGAAAATAGTTTGAATAGTTTTAAATAGTTTAAATATCTTAAATAGTTTAAAATATTTTAAATAGTTTAAAGTTTTAAAACAGCTTATAAAATGGTTTGAGTATTGAAAATAGTTTATATAGTAAAATAGTTTGGAAAAATCTAAATAATTTGAAAATTAAAAAGATAGATTTTTACAGTTTATATTAAAATAATTTATTTTGAAAATAGTATCAAATCAAACTGTTTCTTTCCATTTCAACAAATCTGGACCCATGTCCAATTTCAAATCAACAAACTCAATTCCCAATCTTTCAATTCAATTGACTCAATTTCAATATCATTTCAACTCAACTTGATTTCAATTTCAATGCGAATTAACTTCAATTTTCAAAACATTCATTTTTAACTTCAAATTCAATTCAATGATTTAAAATTCCAACTCAATCCTTATTTTAACCATGTCAATTTATATCAATTTCATGTCAAATTTCAATTTATTGATTTAAATCGCTTATATCAAATTAAACCTCATTATTCAATTTTAAGGTCCAAATCTTAAAATAATTCAATTTTCGAAAGTTAAAGTCATATATCGATTTATAACTTCTTATTTCTAATTCAGTTCTTTAAAAAAAATTCTTTTAACCAATTTCAATTACAACATTTCAAAGCTTAATTCAAAAATAATTCAATTCATAAAAATCCACAATTTATTTCCTTTAAAACGATATCATTAACCAAAATCCTAATTTCATATTTTAAAACCATTTAATTCAACCAACCCGGTGTCCGTATATAATTTCTACCCTATGGCTAAGTGATCGGTTATTTCTATTTTAATTTCAGGGATGGACATATATCATTTCATTCCAAATCAAATGTCATGGGTATATACTATTTCAACCTATTTCTTAATTTATTCAAAATAATTCAAATAACAGTTTATATTATGTCACTTAATATACAGAGTGATAACAGGGATATATAAGAATAAATAAACATCCAATCATCGAGAATGTCAACAAATAGACATCCATCACCATCAACATCCAAATCAGTCAATAAATCACAACAATTAACTACTTATCAATATTAGGTATTTAACTAACAATTTAATTTCAATATTAATTTAAATGGCAATTTAATTCAATAAAATTCAAATTAAATTTAAATGACAATTTAAATTACCAAACAATAATTAATAAAATTCTTATCACATCATAAATTTAATTCAACTAACATAAGAAGGTCTAGTATTGCGTGAGTGGGTTAAATCACTCACCTTTGGTTTATAGCCGATTAAAAATCCAATAAAAGCCCAAAATTTAAAGTCTCCAAATTCAACCAAACCAGTTCCATGTTGTTCAGAATTTCGGTACGAACCCAACGGAAGAAACCGCGCATCAATCGAAGCTCGTATTCCATAGTTACACGAGTTAGAACATTGAAATTTAAATTAAATTAAAATGAACGGAAAAATCGTAATTTAACACATCACCTCAAACCCTTGTTTTACGTACAAGAGAACAACCCAACCGCCGACTTTAAGCCATGAATGTGCGCGCCTCGCTCGCCTTCGACTAGATCAGAGAACGCCATTGCATCGCCCCCCTCAGGCCGACCATCTCCACCCCGCGCGTGGCCTCCAGGCCCCCCCCATGAGATCCGCCACCGCAGTCTTCAAGGTCATTTCTGGCGAACTCCGCTGATGATCTCGACCACCAAACTACATGGATGAATGCTGCTCGACGCCCTCTACGATACTTTGCCCTCCGATCGTCGATTGGTCGACGATCCACCGTTGATTTGCAAACCCTACAACGGACGGCCGAGAATAAATCGCCAATTTCTGGACAAACAGAGCCTCCAATCGAAAAACGAATTGCAGATGCATATTACATTCGTCGAGAGCTTCGCAATGATATATTATATGATAGGGTTTGAGCAGTTTGAATTTTGGAGTTTGATTTGAAATAGTAATTAGGGTTTGAGATGTCTGCCATTGAGAAGAAACATATGAGATAGAAATTGTACGTACATGAATTAGAATAAAAGACTGCTAGGGTTTATAACAACCTATATATAGACAAACCTGAAACAAGAAGGGATGGAACAGATCTATTTGGGCCAAAGCGATAACAAAGACCTGAAAAGCCCGTTTCGTTCCCTAAATGAATGTAGGTCATCCAATATATCGAAATATAGGTTTTTAATACTTTTAAACTTAATGGAACTTGTTTCAAACTCTAATTCTATTGTATATAGAAGTTAGCTTTTAAAATCAAATTATATTCATTTAAATTCCATTAATTGATTTCTATGCGTTTCGAGCTCGCACGATCAAACGATAAGTCTGATCGCTACGAAACTTGAAATCCTATAATAATTCACTATTATGGAACCGATGAAACTAGTTTCATCAAAATTCGAGACAGTGACCAAAAAGACTAATTTTACACGTTAATTAAAACAACAGGAAAATAAGCTCAGGGAAGAAGTTTCAAAAAAAATTAGTGTTAGGGACAACAAGTTTGTTTTTAAGTCTGAATGGCACTTTTTAATGTGAACAGAAAATGATAGTTGCAACTATCATTCTGTGATTTACACTAAAAAGTGTCTTTCAGCCTAAAAAGCAAACTTCTTGTCCTTGAAATTAAATTTTTCTCCAACTGTTTCCCTAAGTCTAAAAACCCCTTAAAACAATCTATTTTAAAATCAATTTAATCACTTTTAAATTCAAATTTAAAAGTGAACAATTTTCATCATCCCTGATTACACAGAATTTAATAATCTTTTGAAATTCAATTTCCATGTTAATTTCAAGATTTAAATATTAAATTAATTTCAATGTTAAATTACAACAGTAATAAAACCCCAGTTTAATATATTTTAAATTTCAATAAATTCTTTTATTTTGATTTACACTCTTATTATTAAATCATAATATACCTTATGAATTAATTTAACATAAGTTTCCATCTTATTATTCTCATCACTCTAAGTTTAACGTCTTTTCTTATATTAACTGCAATATTTAATTACATTTAATTTCATTGAGTTCCAACAAATATTCAAAACGGTTTAATTAAAGAGATGAGGAATAAACCCATTTGTTACAACTTAGTAATTTAGACCCGTTTCATAATTAATCGTTACATCTTAATAATTTAATACATTTATACATTTATTGTTAGCACACAAAGGTTAATAAATTTACTTACAAATATTGAAACTGATTCAAATCTAATTATCGAATTTTTCAAATTTTCTGCCATGCCAGTTTCTCCCGTACCTCCTTCCCATTCCCTGCCCATCTCCCGTCCTATCATCGTGCTTCCCTCGAGCCCCTCAAGCGACCAACCTGCAGACAAGACTGAACCTCCTCCTTTCCCTCCTGACCCACCACCCTTGATCGCTGCCAACCCCGCTTCAACCGCCTCTCTCTTAGGCCGGCCTCCTCTGCCGTTTCCCAACTCCCCACTCCCATTTGTTAACTCGGACCCACTCCCTCCTGCCGTCTCGAGTTCTTGCCCTCTAGACAGTTGTCAACAAGCTTGGACTTCCTTATTCAAACGAAAGCCTCCCAACATGGGGAAGTACACGCCTGTTGACTTCGAACCATCCTACACCGAAGACGTGCTTGACTTGGTGGAAGAGGTGGTCCAGGCCGGATCTACGGTCTGGAAGGAATTCTTGGTAGGTTTTTTTCTTGACAAGCCATTGTCATACTCTTCTGTAGTGGCAAAACTGAAAAACATATGGAAATTGAAAGGTTTAGTTCAAATAAAATCGGAAGGTGTCTTATTTCTTTTTTTGTTATCGTCTGAAGAGGACAAAGGCAGAATATTACGAGCAGACCCCATCATTATGAACAACAAAGTATTTATTATTAGGCCGTATGATGCTTCTGTAAGTAATGTTTGTGGTAGTGTTCCCACAGTGCCTGTGTGGGTCCACTTACGCAACATCCCACTCTTCGCTTGGTCGCACTTAGGGATAAACTGGATTAGCAGTCGTATAGGTAAACTTCTCTGTATGGATGAGAGGACTGAGAGGCTGGACAGGCTGGAATACGCCAAATGCATGATAGAAGTCAAGCCGAACAGAGAACTGCCAAATGATTTCCTAATTAGTCTGGTTGATGGAGGTGTTCAGCGAATTCATGTTGAATATCTTTGGAAGCCCCATATTTGTGTGATGTGCAACTCATTTGGCCATTTCAAGGAGACGTGTGACAAGAAGGTTGATCCAGTTAACGCTGCGGACAAAGCCAAGGAGGCAGGCAAGGATGCAGATCTTAAGTTCAGCGACAGGAACACCAAAACTAAGGAAAATAAAACCAAGCAAGTTCAAAAATGGCAAAAAGTGGGAAAAAGCAGAAACAAAATGTTCTTGAGCATGAGAAATGATCGGGTGAAAGGCCAGTCAAGTAATCATGATAACGAAAAAGAAAAAGCAGGTGCAAGTAGGTATGAGAAAGAAAATTCAAGAGAAAAAATAATTCAGAACAAAGAAAAAGCAGGTGCAAGTCGGTATGAGAAAGAAAATACAAGAGAAAATATAAGTCAGATTAAAGAGACTGAAGTGAGATCTGAAAAGGAAGGAACGCCTCATGCTAGTCATGAGCAAGCTGTAAATGATGATAATAATATGGGTAACGTCAATGCGGTGAAAGTCACCATGCACTCAACGGCATCTCAATTAACTAAGGACACTGACATCGCGCCGTTAGTCAACAATAGCTTTGAGATCCTTCAAAATCTTAAAGAAGAACAAGTTGGTGAAATATTGGAAATGGTTCAAACTCAAGTGGACAATGCTACAGTAATTGGTAAAGTTAATGTTACACTTGAAGCTAATAAAGGCTACTCAGTTCATAAAACTAATGCACCAGTAAACTTTACACATGACATGCACAGTGGGAATTTCACTGAATCCCTTAATTCTCGGTCTTTGCCGGCTAAACATATGCAGACAACTGGTTTAACCTCTCCCATTAATTCCCCACCAGCCAATTCTCTATTATCTGATGTTCCAACCGTAACCACGATCCAAATAGTCCTGGCAACCAAACTAATGTTCCAACCTCTACAATGCATGCAGAAAACATGCACAACGTGCAGGTGCCCAATGTCCTCGGCCTAAACACCCCGCACAACAACTCCATCATCTCCCTCCCCTCTATGCCTTTTGCTCCAAATTTAAATCAACCTGTCCAGAAAAACTCCAACGCAAAATCTGCCGGTTCAATCTTACCCACTCCTCTAGTCATTATTCCCCAGCCTGCCATAACCAGGCTTACCAAAACTCCCTCCAGCTCCCCCAGTCACTCTCCGGCCTCTAACATGGTTCTTAGAAGCAAGAAATTCGGTACCCCATGTGTAACCTTGTCTCCCCAATGATACAATCAATCAGTGCTTGGAACGTAAGAGGAGCACACCAGGAAACTAAACTCTCCCAATGCAAAAATTTGATTGCTCTCTACAATCTCAGTGTACTAGCTATTCTTGAGTCTAAGCTAAATCATAATCTCTCTCTCAAAGCAGCGAATTTTATTAATCCCGCATGGAAAGTAATTCACAATCTCGATGAGGCGCCCTATGGTAGAATTCTTATTGTCTACGACCCCAAAGTTATCTAACTCACTAAAGTCTTCTCCTCCTCTCAAATGGTCCACTGTCATGCTAGAAACATCCCCAACCCTTGCTCTTTCTACATATCTTTTGTTTATGCCGCTAATAATAAAGCTTCCAGATCTTCTTTTCTCCGCAGCCTTCCCATGCTTCGACAAGACTCGCACCCATGGATCATCCTAGGAGATTTCAACTGCTGTAATAAACTCGCTGATAAGCAAGGTGGTAATCCTCTTTCCATTAATGAGATCGAACCTCTTCGAACTGCGATTAACGATTCTAACTTATTGGAAATAAAAACTACGGGAATGATCTTCTCATGGAACAACAAAAGCAGACATGGTTGTAGAACCTTCTCTAAGATTGACCATGCTTTCGGTAACTGCTTAGCCCACTCCAAATGGCCTACTATTTATAACCACCTCCCTCCTCCTCTGCTTTCTGACCACTCTCCTCAAGTAATACACCTAAGAGAAGCTGGCATTAAAGGAAACTCTAGTTTCAAATTTTTTAACTCATGGGTTAATGAACCTGACTTCTTTGACATTGTTAAAGAAGCTTGGGTGAGACCGACTTATGGAAATCCAATGTCTATTTTGCAGGTGAAACTGAAAACACCAAAATAGCACTCAAACAGTGGTCTAAAAGCAGATTTGGTGAAGGAAGCAAACAAAGCTCTTTCTGGAAGAACAAGCTGGAAGAGGTGCAAAAAATTATGATGGACGATCCTCTCAACCCAACTCACAGCGCCATGGAGACGTACATATCAAAACAATTCTCTGAGGCTCTCATAAAAGAACACTCTATGATGAATCAAAAGGCTAGGTTGCAATGGAGAGAAGATGGTGATAGGAACAGTGCCTACTTTCATGCAATTTTAAATGCCAAACATTCTAGAGATAATATTGTTTCTATCCAGGATGCCGAAGGAATAGTTCAATCGTCGAAAGAAGGAGTTGAAGAGGCTTTTATTCGTCATTTCTCTAATCTGTTCGGCAATATGGCCAATTTTGAACCTGAAATTAACCTAATCGATCCCCACATACTTCCCAGGCTTTTGGATGATGACCATACTGCTCTTAGTCGAGAAGTTAGTGATGAAGAGATTAAAACTGCAATGTTCTCCTTGAACAGAAAATCAGCTGGAGGCCTTGACGGCTTTAATGCTGTATTCTACTATGCTTGTTGGGACATAGTTAAGTTTGAGGTTCTCAGAGCTGTTAAGAATTTCTTCAGGAATACTAAACCGATAACTTCATTCAACAATACTAACATTGCGCTGATCCCAAAGGTCAACAACCCTCACAAAGTGAGTTCTTTTAGACCTATCTCATGTTGTAACACAATTTACAAATGTATCTCGAAAATTATTGCGTCTAGAATGAAAAATGTCTTGCCGAATCTAATATCTTCTAACCAAGCTGATTTTTTACCGGGAAGAAACATTTTAGACAATGTTTTACTGGCTCATGAATTATTACATGGTTACAAAAATAAGAATTCTTCTCCTAGAGCAATGTTGAAATTTGACATCATGAAAGCCTTCGACATGCTACAGTGGAAAACTATTGAAAGAATTATGCGGCTCATGAACTTTCCTGCTTCTTTCATAGCATGGATTGTTGAATGCATCTCCACGGCTCGTTTCTCAATTATTATTAATGGCTCCTGTGTGGGATTTTTCGACAGCAAGCAGGGCATTCGGCAAGGGGATCCTATTTCGCCGTATATTTTCATACTCGTCATGGAGCTTCTCACGCAACTCCTAAAAAAACAATCTGCTACCGGCCTTCTCAAGCATCACCCGAGGTGTTCAGACCCTGATATAATATCCCTAATGTTCGCTGATGACCTGGTTATATTCTGCAATCCGGATACTGGCACTGTGAATGCCGTTATGGATACTCTTCTCGTCTTTCAAGCGATGACTGGTTTGTCAGTCAATCTCGACAAATCTGATATGTTAGCTTCTGGCCTCAGACCTACCCTGACTGCCCATATTCAGGATATTACTGGCTTAACCATCAACTCTAACACTATTTCATATCTAGGTCTTCCCCTTACCACCTCCAAAATTACTACAAACCAATGCTTACCGCTGTACGAAAAAATCACTTCTAGACTGGATTGCTGGACTAGCAAAATGTTGAGCCAAGCGGGGCGAATCACTTTAATAAAATCAGTTATATTCTCTATGCAAGTCTATTGGGCTAGAACTTTCTTATTACCTCAAAAGCTCATCAACATGATTCGTACGGCATTCATGAGATTCATTTGGACAGGAAAAACAGTGGGCCGTTATTTAGCTCCGGTTAGTTTCAAGAGACTAGAAAAACCTATTGCCAGTGGAGGGCTCGGCATCATCAACATGTTCCACTAGAACCGGGCGGCAATTGCTAGGCTTATCTATGACTACACGAATGCTAAGGACAGTCTTTGGGTTAGATGGTCTGCTAAACATGTGCTCCGTGGATGCAATTTCTGGAATATGCAGACTCCGAATAAAGTTAGCTGGACGTGGAGAGCTCTTTTCAAGCTAAAGGAGGTGATATTGCCGCTTGTCCTTTACCCCGTAAGCCAATACAACGATGTTAGCTTTTGGGATGACCCATGGATAAAGAGTGGCATGATCTTAAGGCGTCATTTGTCGCATGCTGAAATTGTGCAGTCGGGAGTGAACCAGGTTGCCAAGGTGCAGAGCATCATTCATGGTACTAACTTAAGGCTGCCAAGGACTTCCAGCTCCCATATCCAGCAAATGTGGAACCTTGCAGCTGACTGCAAAATTAGCAGTGAAAGAAAGAAGGTAGTTCAGTGGGGTGGTAAGGTTGACAGCTTCAGTACAAAGGAAACTTATATTTTCCTGGCAGGTGATGTTGGTGAGAGATGTAGGTGGAGGAGTAGAATTTGGTGCAAAGATAATAATCAGAAGGATAATTTATTTCTATGGAAAGTGATCAACCGGGCTCTTAATACTAAAGTGAAACTGATTTCCAGGGGTGTTCATGTTGACGTTAACTGTGTGTTCTGTAATCAAGCTCCGGAAATGGTGGAGCACTTGTTCTTCGAATGCTCGTATCTGAATGCACTCTGGAAGACATGGACATCAAAAATTGGTAGGAGATGGAACGGAATAGACAACTCCTCTCAGTGGAAGTACATATTCGACAATACCGGGGGAAAAACTAGCGAAAACAGGCTATTCAGGTTCATTGTCAAGAGATTCATGACAGTGGTCTGGAAAGAAAGGAATCGTCGTATCTTCCAACCTGATAAAAGAATGACGGATGACCAATTCGTCAATCATATGAAGCAGGAAATAAAGCTAGACCTGTATCTAGCTAACTTTGCCTTTGACCCAAGCATCTTCCATTAGTTCGGAGCTCTTTTCTGTTTTCTTTGTTATGTGTTTTTGTTTTCTTCGTGCTCCCTGTGATTGTTGCACTTTGTTTTCCTAGTTCTCTTACATGCCAGTCTGTTGGCATGTTCTCTTTTGCCCTCTTTGGTGCAGCAATAAAATGGTAGGGGTCCATTCAACCCCGTCGGCCTTGCCAAAAAAAAACATTTAATTTATTTCTTATTAACTTACAGTTATTACCAATAATTGGAATTACATTAAACAATTATCAATTACATTCAATCAACATTATAAAAATTATATTCTAATAATTTTTCTCATTTCTAAATCATAAATTTTAATTACTCACAATATTAAATTCCAAAAATCTTATTAAATTTAATACTTTTAATTATCAAAAATACGGGTCGTTACAGGATTTTCTTTCCACATTTTCAAAATAACACTAAAAAGATTTACTAATATGGAAATTCATTCAGTGTCAAAGTTTAAAACATCTGCATAATTTTGAAAACTATAAAATAATCCATTTACCATATATTTCACTTAATTATACAATTTCACATTTTAACTTCAAAATAAATTAACTTCCTTCAACATCCATAACTCAATGTTAAGTTCCTAAAACGCCTTTCAAATTTAAAATAACTATGGCATTTTCTTAAATAATTATACTTCATCTTTAAAACCAGCATTTCAAATAATTTGTATCCATTTTATTATACACACATATTCAAAATCTTATGTCACAAACTTTGTATTTCCACCTTGAATTACAAATATTTAAAATATAAAGATTCTGTTTACTCTTGAATGGAAAATTTTAAGTCCCTTTTGTATAATTCCTTCAATACTTTCATAGTCTTAATAAATATAACATCTATTTTCAAAACCCCTCATAAGCAAATGTTATAATTTTAATTTCCAAAATCAATTCCTTTTTAAACAATTTTATAAAAATATTTAACTTTCAAGATTAAATTCATCATTGAAACTAACTGCCTCTTTAACATGTGTATTTATCAAGCAATTTCAAAAGATTATATATATATTTTCTCACAAGTTCCTAGCCAGGCCCACATCACCGAATAGGGTTTCCACCCAAATTAGATAAATCCTCGCAAAGCATCAAAAAAATCAACAGCTAAG
Source organism: Allium fistulosum (assembly GCA_030737815.1). Lineage (NCBI taxonomy): Eukaryota > Viridiplantae > Streptophyta > Magnoliopsida > Asparagales > Amaryllidaceae > Allium > Allium fistulosum. The sequence continues at coordinate 870,671,082 of CM060903.1, read as the reverse complement.
GTGGTCGAACAAGAACCAATCCTTATACAGTAAGCATAGTTTCTATGGGGTGTACACTAGTATGGCTTATTTCTTGTAGATAAATGTGGAACCAAATGGGAATGTTTACACTAGAATATCCCTAATATCGATTCTAGCACCAGTTCTAGTTTTAATTCAACCCCAACAATATTTGTCTTTGTTCCAGTTTCTACTTCTTCTAACATACTCATTCTATGCTCTCCGAAATTAGGATTCATTACCAACACCCCAATCAATAGTTTACCGAATACATATTAATAGTCAGTATAATACATATTAATAAGTGTATGTGTATGTACTCAATATTATACATTTTAATACACTAAAAAATAGTGTATGTGTATGTACTCAATATAATACATATTAATAAGTTTATCGAATACAAAAACGCTCTTTCATACGTTCATAGTCCCATGGTTTTGCTCTGATACCAAATGTAACAACCCACTATTTTCGAACATGTGATTTTTGACATAAAACGGTACATATAATCTAATAATCAAATAACATTATATCATTTCCAAACCTATCCATACATAGTTTTCACATATCACCGATATATACAACACAAATCCAAATCCATATAATACACCAAGTATCTTACTTATATACATATCATCACCCTTGGCATCAAAATTGACCACCAACACCCAATTATGTGAAAGAACCAATATACAATCTGGTCATAGAAATATGAAGAGAAATAAATGAAGAACAAAATTAGAACAATCAGAAAGCAAGTAAATAGAGACACAGATTTATAGTGGTTCGGCTAACTCCTGCCTACGTCCACTCCAAAGATTTTCCTTTTATTAGTTTATACTGCTGATTACAGTTACAAATCCATGAAATTCAAGAATAAAAATGGCAGAGTATATCCTAGGTAGAAGATGAAGAGAAGCAGAATGAAGATCCATTTTCTGAAGCCATGTCTGTTGTATTTATAGGGGAAGACGACCACTAATCTCTCTGAAACTTCGGCTACAGGACCTCCTTATCCATATGGGCCCATCATAGAGGTCGTTAGGCCCAAATCCCAATGGAGAGGGATCGGTGCCGATCCCTCCATTGGTTGATTTTGAGGCAGCAATCCCTATGGTGGCTTCTTCATACTTATATACAATGGCTCTCCAGTTTTCATGTCATTTGGATTAAAGGAACTCAAGTTATTGAATGTTGAATGCAAGAATAAACTTGGTTTCTGTTATATGTCGATCCCTCCTTGGTGGACTCACATATGCCGATCCATCCGTCTATATGCTATGCTGATCCTTTCCTTCACACCGACCCATCTTTCATAAGCTATGTCGACCCCTTGTCCATCCATCCATACCGATCTCTTATTTGAGGACTGAAGTGTGCCGATCTCTTCTAGCCTACAATGCTGATCCCTCCTTTTTCCACTGAAGTATACCGAACTGTGCCATTGAACTAAAGCCTACCGATCTCTTCAAAACATAGCCTGCCGATCCATCTCATGCAGACCCATCCTTCATAGGCTGAAGTATGTCAATCCCTCATCCAACTAACCATGCCGATCCATACACCTTCACTCGTGTCGACCCCTTGAGCCTTACCATACCATGTCGATCCATGGTGCTCCATCATGTCATGCCGAGCCAAGCTATGCCGATCCCTGGGCTTCCATTTGCTAAGCTATTAAAGTGTACTGATCCCTCCATAGGAGCCAACTCATGTCGATCCCTTCTCTTCCATAACACAATGTCGATCCCATCTTCTTCCATACTGCTACGTCGATCCCTCCTGTTCCAATATACTATGCCAATCCATGCCCCATTACTAATGTCGATCCCTCCATACCATATTGACTCTTCTTCCCACTGACTATGTCGATCCTCCCTTTATGGAGTTTGCTGATCCATCATCCATGAAGCGCGCCTATCCTTCCTACTCCATGAAGGTATGTCGATCCCTCCTTCATGTATTATACCCATACCGATCCCTCTACATTGAAACATGCCCATTCATCTATAACTTCCCAAATCAATAAAACATGTCGATCCAAGCTATGTTCCATTTTTTTAGTATCCTGCATTATCTATCTACCAATTCCATCCAACTCTGGCTTCGTATAACCATTTGTACTTTACCTTCGGGTCCTAGAACTGTCGCTCTACACTCATCGGCCCTGATAATTGTGAAGTCGGTTGGGTTAAATCCACATATGTACTGCCTTGCCAAAACGCAGGTTAACAATCACACACACATACTGATATACATAAAACGCCTTCATCACCTGAACCTCCAGCGTCATCATGATCCGACCGGTCTCCATCAACCTATCACATACCATAAACAAAGGAAACATGGTGGAGAGGGGGGTCAGATACAAATTGTAGTGAGGGATATAACGGAATTCAACATTTATTATTCCTATTTCATAATATAACATGACCAAAAATGATAAGCTACCATATCATTATACATTTCAGTTCATATTCAATTCATATCAAATCCAATATACAATTCATATCAAATCCGATATACAATTCATATTCACAGAGTTTCATATAGCCATGTTACTATATTCATTCTAAAGTGAGGTGACCAAATTCACACTCATCCATATGATAAGTTGTATAGTCGTATTATGGATAGACCGGACAAACCATGAACCCCGCTATACCCAGTAACAATGTGTTGCAGGCAACCCGCAACATCCAGAGTCATGACTCCCTCATATTCTGGCTCTATTCTAAATCGATAACTAAACTAAGTCGTATAACTTATAAATATCGCCCTATTAAGGCATGCAATCCCCGTGTACTAACACATATTGCCTCTTATGCTAGGGCACGTCATCTACCCCTTCACTCAAGCCACACAAACTTAGGAAATCCAGCACGAGCCTCTAACTATATATTACGGCCTAAATAGGACCAGGTTCATATTATCAAAAAAATTCGATGGCCGGTGCATCGATGTACATGCCGAAGCACATTTTTGATTTTGGTATAAATTTTTGTATTTTCATTTTATTTCTTTGTTTTGGCAATTCCTTAGCTTTTTGATTTCATATTTAATCAACATATATGTCTAATATATCATAATATTTTTCACATAAATTTTTATCATCATTTGCTATTTTTAAATTCTAATTTTGTTAAATTTCATATATTAAAGTACACTATACATACATACATACATATATATATATAGCAGTGCTCAATAGCACTCCTGTTTTGCACCACCGCTTGTGGCCCTCTGATTTCCACCGCAAATTCCGATTTAAATAATGCTACTTTTTCTCTCTTTCCACTAACTCTATGATTTAAATCGGAATGTGCGGTGGAAATCAAGGGGGCCAAAAGGGGTACTGCAAAATAGGGGTCCTGTTGAGTGCTACTTATGTATAGTTTAAATTCAAAATAAAAATATATTTCTTACTGGAATATATTTATCAAATCTCTAGAAATCAATTCTTGATTTTTAAAGTTTGTTTTATATATATAATCCATATATACATTCATATATACATATTTTCACCACTTGGAGCATTTTCACTAGATGAATCGTAGTTATATAAAATATAATTTAAAAATGTGAAATAAATTTTCTAAATTTATATAAACATATACTTTAACTTTAAAAATCATTTTCATGCCATTTTGATATGATTATATACATCGAATCATCAATATAAAAATTTTGGGTTGCCTTTCACATATTATGAAATATATACATATACATTCATATAAATTGAATTAAATTGCAAAAAAATATTTTTTAGACCTGAAATCATCATATATAATCTTAGAAAATAATTATATGTCAATTTGACATATTTAAATGACCGAAGTTATCAAAATCGTATTTTTTGACTACTTATGCACATAAATAAAATTTCACTACATTAATTCATATAAATTATATAAAAATTCATAAAAATCATATTTAGGTCTGCAATTATCATATTTAATCTCATAAATTTATTGCAATAAATTTCCCTTCCTTTTACTACAAATTTCTCAATATATATGTTTTCAATTCGCCTAATTTTGCATATAATTCACATATACATTATATAATTACACAAATTCGTTTCATTACCAAAAACCGTTCGTTAATAAGGTTAGGAGAGGTTTACAGAAATAACAGAGGCAAATTTCAAAATTTATTATTTATTTATCAATTTTAAGCACATTAAATCATGAAATCAAGGAAGTAAAAATGGAATTTAGGTAAACTCACTCACCGTGGTCGATTCCTCCCAATTTCAAGTCTCTAGCCCCACTTTTCTCCATCGTCCAAAGGTAGAACATCCTTTAATTTGCTATTCTAACACCATTAATGACTCCTATATGTTTGTCCTTGCTTCTCTCTTTGATTTTGAGTTTCAATTTATTAATTTGGTTTTGAATTTTGGGATTTAGGATTAATTAGAGAGTTTAGGGAAGAAGAAAGAAGAGCGGGATTTTTTTTTTGAAATGAGAAAAAGAGTTTACGCATTTTCTTTTTAAGTCCAGAAAGTTAGTAAACCGCTTAGCCGCCTAAATTCGAAATTGAATTCAAACCGAGTAGCGTCCATTCAATTAGATGACGTTTTCAATCGTATCTCCTTCATACGAGATACAAACGACATAAATAAATATACTACGTAAATTAGGAAAATGAGACGCTCGTAATGGCATTGGTTTCATTGCTAAATTCTAATGACTTAAAAATAACCATTTTGCCCCTTTTTATTTTTAATTTATTTAATTAATTCATTAGTTCCCCAATTTTCATATTATCGTATCATTATTTAATTAAAATAATATTTGAACTTTTGGGGTATTACATATGGAGTCGTGATGTTCTTTTGTTCGAGATTGCTTTGTTTGGGTTTTTTTGGATTCAGTATTATTCTAGGAATGGACTGGCTGAAGGTGTACAAAGTAGTGGTAGGCTGTGAGAGGCCATTGATGACGATTGGGATCGAGGATGGGCAGAAGGTAGAGTTAAGCTGCCTATTGGAGGATGAGGTGATTGTTAGCTTTCTATATTTGTTAGAGGTCCCACAGGCTAAGTTGTCATCTGTTTTTGTAGCTAGAGAGTATTTGAGCATACTTGATGAGGTGACCAGATACCATCACATAGTGGGATAGAGTTCTGTATTGATCTAGTCAAAGATGATAGGCCAGCATTTATGATTTTGACGCTTATGGCACCCAAAGAGTAGAGGGAACTAGAGGTGCAAGCATATGACATGTTGAGATGAAGGTTCATTTGTAGGTACATACTGAGTAGGGTGCACCTGTAGTGTTTGCCACTAAGGTGGATGACTCTTTAGGATGTTTGCTGATTACCGTAAACTGAATGAGATGACAAAAAAGAAAAAGTATCCACTTCCGTGTATGGATGACTTATTCAATCGGCTCTACGGTTCGAGGTTGTTCTCTCGGTTGGACTTTGCTATGGGATTTCACTAGTTGAGAGTGTGCCAATTACAACGTTTCATATGCCATCTAGATTTTACGAGTGGTTGGTTATGCCGTTCGGGCTAATCAACGCCCTGACATACTATATTGATCTCACGAACCGCGTTTTTGTTAGAAATCTATCTATATGATTGTTTTAATAATGACAACTATATAAATATCTCTTATAGCAACTCTTACGCGGGACTTTGAAAGCAACAATGATTTGAATAGACAAGAAGTAAAAGTAAGAAGAAACAATTGTCTACAAGTAAAAAGTATGTTTTTGTCCTTAGAATTTTTTTGTAAAATCTTCTAAATGATTCATATGCATATACATATATCACTGATACACAAGATTTTCAAACAATGAACTAAATTATTTACAAATTAATTTTACAAGGTTTCATATATATAAAAACCAAAATACAAAGGTTTAGTCAACTGAATTCAAATTCAGTCGACTGAGGGTGTCAGCTTAATTTGAATCCAGTTGACTTAAGCCGGTCTACTAAATATACTCTTTAGTCTTCTATTTTTTACCCTTCCTCTCTACAAGGTTTTATACTTATATTCAGTTGACTTGTGACCATTCCTAGTCGACTGGATGTATAGTAACAACTTTTTTCTTGAAACGACACTTCAAAGAGTTACAACTGTTCAATGGTTCTTCTTCAAAGAGCAATGGCTTTCTAAAAGTATACAACTCTTCTGAAATAACCATCGATTACTATAAAAGCTTAAGACTAGAAGTTTAGAATTAAATTGCTATCTTGATTTCTAAACTCTCTTGTGACTATTTGCTTTATAAAGATCAATATTGTTCATTCACTCAAAAATCACTCCTTACACTTCCTTGATCACAATGCATGAATCGTTTAATCATCAAAGGAGATTTATATGAAGCTTTGTAACATAAGTCAAAATTTGTGTTAGTAGAATGCAACTTTCTCAAGTTAGCAAACTCTTATAATGCTTATTCCTCCAAGTTAAGGGTGTTTGATTAGTGGAAATCTAAAAAGGAGCTTCGGGACTGGATGTAGGACGAGAGGTTCGAACTAGTATAAAAACCCTGGTTTTATCGCTTTTACTTTACTTTATCATTATTTAGCTTGATTATAGTTATATACACATTTATTTAAGTTAGCCATATTAGAGATCCTTTGCACTATCAGTTGATATCAAAGTAGGAATTTTCATTAATCGTAACAAAGTTTTTGAAAAATATAAATAATATGGCAAGTACATTTCTTGTGGGTTAATCAACTGCACGACCTCCACTTTTTACTGGCACAAACTATGCATATTGGTCTACACGAATGAGAATTTATATGGAATCTAGTGGTCTTCAGATTTGGCAAGCTACTCAAAATAAGTATGAAGCACCTTCTATTGAAATGAGTGCCTGGTCAGATGCTCAAAAACCACGACAATCAATAATGAAAAAGCTATGAATATTTTATTTTGCTCCCTTGATAAAAATGAATTATCATGAGTCATGCTTAGCAAAACCACCTATGACATCTGGCACACACTTCATATTACACATGAAGGGACAAACAAAGTAAAACAAACTATGATTTCACTTCTTAAAAATCAATTTCAATCGTTTAAAATGAAAGCTAATGAGTTTATTGTAGATATGTATTCAAGATTTCAAACTATTCAACATGATCTCATGGCGTTAGGAGTAACATTTACTGAATTTCATCTTGTTATGCAAATTTTAAATTCTCTAACAAATGAGTGGGAAAGAAAAGTTCTAGAAATATAAGAAGCCAATGATCTTTCTCAACTCAAAGTTGAAGAATTAATTGAAAATATCATGTCGCATGAAGCTAATTTGCAGGCTAGGAAGGAAAAACTCAAGAGAAGAAGAGTATTGCATTTCAAACAAATGATGAGGGTTCAGATTTAGATGAAGATGAAATTATATTCGTTGCCAAAATCTAAAAAAAATCTAAAAATTCAAGAAGACGACGAAGGCATAAAACTTTGGAAATTCAACCTCAATCAAATGCTTTGAATGTGACAAATTCGGTCATATGAAGAAGGATTGTCCATAATAACAAAGACAAGAAGAAAGAAGAGGTAAATTAGAAAAATTCCAGAAGAAACATAAGGCATTTCAACTCAGATGGGATGATTCGAACTCCTCCTCATCGAAAAGTGACAGTGATAGTGACACGGAACAAGCTAATGTTTGTTTCATGGCCACTAATGAGGTAGATTCCGATCTTTCTTACAATGATCTTTTCAAAATTAACATAGAACTTGATGATAAACTATACAAAGAAACAATTGGTAATTTGAATAGAGTTGAATTAGAAATTGGAATGCTAAAAGATGAAAAATGTATTTTAGAAGAAGAGCTAGAAAATTCATAGGAATCTTGTGAAACTTTAACATCTCAAAATACAAACTTACTTGAAGAAATTAAGGTATGCAAAGTTGAGAATGTTAAACTTTCTAAAGAAGTTTATGAACTCAAAACTAACTTGGATTCTAATAAGAATGAATTAATTGAGTTAACACAAAAGTTAGAACAAATCACTAATGATGTTTCAAAATTTAATAAAGGAAAATAAAATCTAGAAAATTCAATTAAAATTCCAAAACCATCTTGTAATCAAAATGGACTTGGTTTAAAAAATCACGATAAATAAATAGTGCTTAAAAGAAAGTACCATATATACAAAGTTTAAGAAACCAAAATTTATCAACAAAACAAATTCTCCAAACTCTAAAAATATCAAAATTTGGGTTCCTAAAACTAATAATACTTTGATTAGACAAAAATAAATAGATAGTTTTCTATAGAATGTTTATTATAGTAATAATTGCTTTTTTAAATGTCCCAAACCCTTATGGGTATTGTAACGACTCGCCTTTTCGATCCTTAGAAGTCGACACTAATACATACACGGTATTGACATGTCGAACATTCAAATGTCGAAAAGACAGATTGTTGTTAGGGTGAAGGAAAAGAAAAGACTGAATAGATCTTACATCGTGACGAGTAATATATATTATATCAATGATCTTTACAAAGAAACTGTGATACACATACATAAATCAGAGTAACCGACCTATCATCGGCCTGGATAATTATAACCACATGCCCTTACAATTGCTGACAAACACAAATAAGAAATACAGCGAAAATAAAAGAAAATATGGGAATACATCTTGAAAGCATCCAGCCCGTCTCTTGAAACTCCAAAGCATCCATAAATTAAATCTGGAAAAGTACTCGGGTCTGACCCGAGTATTATAAGAAAATAACACTCGGATCATCCTGGCAAACCAGCGTGAGAAACTCAAATCATATGGGTTATTATATCTTATAAAACCTTCAAAAATAAAAGTATCTCATAAGACCACACAACACATAAACACGGATGAGTTTTTATCTTACGAACCAAACCATTTTATAGGAAATCTTATGATATTGTAATAATATCAAGGGTTTAAAATAAATATATAACATAGCTAAAATGTTTGCATCTCACGTTCCAACATAGTTAGGTACAGCTAAGTCCGTAAGACACGTATTGGAGATTGGATTCCATACAATGACAAGGTAAGGGCTAATCTTTCATACAATACGTTTGTAGCGGAAATGCACTGAGGTTGCAAATCTTGCATCTCTACCAACACAGAGCCAACCTACCCCTCTAACATGATAAACCGGATTACATCATCCCCCGGGCATCAAGGCTACAAACCTATTGCACCTGGCCCCACTCTTCCTGTGCACACGCATACCAAAATCCATAAATATTAATTTAGATCTGAGGAATGATGCTCCTAATGGTAGCGAACCGCATAGCCCTGCTGCATCTCCCATGTTTTAGTCATTACCAGGTTGCGAGGCATGCGAAGCCACAATTACCTTTTTCCTCTCTTAGCAAATCCTACTTAGAATGCTAACACTGCCCTCCAGGCAATAATACAATGCTAGCATTCATCCATACACGTTGTTTAGGAAATGAAAAAACCAAAAGCACTACTTTTACCACATCCTCAGGATTAGTGGAAAGTTGCCCTTGCACTTCAAAGAATTTCGTCTTCTTCGATTCCATCTTCTCGAGACAATCATGAACCTCTTCCAAAGCATATAACACGCATATGGTTTTGGAGTGGTATGGTTTCCAGTCATCTCATATAAGCACACTCCCCCTCTTATCGGTCGCTCCAAAACCAATCGATAAATTCTGGTAAACTAACCTCTGGTTCTTTTGGAAATAAACAGACAATAAATAAGAGTGGAGATCACCTCCTAGTCGTTTAAGTAGACGGATTTCCTTATCATTTGTCCTAGAAGAGCAAAATGAGTTTATAATTACAGTATAGCATCACCGAGGATAATTGTACCATATAATTCTTGTGATTCTTTTAGATATTTCGAGAGTTATATTTGGTCAAGAATTGATAGTCGGTTATTTAACTATCAAATAATCAAACAATCAAATCAGTGATTTAATTTTTCATAGAAACTAAGCGTGATTTAAGCATATAAACAACCACTAAGCCTCTTGTTAACAAGATTTCTTGTTGACCTTGAAGTATGCAAGTAAGTGGAGTCTTGATTATTGATAGGCTTTGTCAACTCGTGTAAGTCCACTTGAAGTATGCGAGATCAACTTATCATATGTATGACAATGATTTGAATCACAAAAAGGATGGTCTCATATCGCTCATAGGAGAATCATCCAATATCATGTCATATGCATATAAGTCTAATATGAGATAAAAGTTCATATATCATGCCGCATATATGAAGTTCAATAAGTCACAATTCAAGTCTCTTTATTGAATATATTATGCGATTGCAATTGTACAAGCCCTTACTAGCAAAAAGGTCGTAAAATTATAATCGACACTAAAATCCCCAAATTGATTTAGGGTACAAAGTTTAAAAATATAAGAGAGAGAGAAAAGAATGAATCGCCTCCTTTTGAATGCCCTTGGGTCCGTATTTATAGGGGTGAAGATGGGCGGCTTGGCTATCATGTGTCACCTTCAAGATGCCTGACATCTGGTTTCATTATTTGCTTCAATGGCTTCCGATAGTCCTTTGAGTATTGATGACTTGCGGCATCCTTGTGATGGGTGATGATTTATGACATCCCCTCATATTGATAGCACGCGACAACCTCCTGTATATCGATCAAACACGATATCCTTACTAAGTCGATGGCACATGATATCCTTTTATATTCTTTAATAAGCGACAATCCTTCCATAACGCTGCTGATCTACGATATCAGAGTTATACTACAGCTATTCAGTCCCTCTATCAGCTGACTGGCATGCGACATCTGCTTTTCATTGATAATTTACGACATCCGCCTTTCTTTATTGATGAGGTGTCACATTGATGAGAGGCGGTATCGATAAGGTGCGACATTGATAAGGTGTGGCATTGATAACAAATGATGTCTCTTGGTGATTAACGTTATGCTTTCATTCCCTATTTTGATGGGATGCGACATCTTTTATTGCATAGGTGAAGTGTAGAATGGATGGTATGTGGCATTATCACTAGCTGTAAGCTTTTGGGATCCTTTCAAGGCGCTCCGAGATGCGTCATCATTTTCTCTATGATTCTTTGCTTTATCTTCGACTTGCTATATGCATTCTTTCGATATCATCTATCTCCTCTTGTATGCTTTCTTGCCTCTTTTTTGACATCTTTATTGTCGACATGCTTTCATATTTTCGGAATCATGGTTTGTAGTAACATTTTCCCCCTAGTATAGGGAAAATATTAACTTTTCAAGTCAATTCCTTGATATTTGTGCTTGCCACTTATTGGTATTCTTCCTGAATCTTGGTCGTTTATTTGAATTTAGACGATGGCTTATGTGCCTTTTCTTCCTATCTATAAATACTCGTCCTTCTTCATCATTTTCTCTTTTACCTACAACTCAAAACTCTAGTTTTTTTTAAAATTCTCATATTTCATTTAAGAATCTTCAATCCTTCAGCATTTAAGCTCAAATCAAGGTATGATTTTGTTTTAGTTAATCAAGTCAACACATTAGATTAAGAAATTTTACATTCAAATAACAATTATGGTTTTATTTAGGGTATTTTAATTTCGAATCAACGTTTGAGATTTCAACTGTTAATCTTGAAATTATAGGTTAAATTCTAGATTTATTATGCTTAGGGATGAAATCAGCTTTGAATTATCATACCGTTGGAGATTTAATTGATTAATTAAGGATAAACGGTATCAATTCAAAAATCTGGGAGCTTCTGGCTCGAATATGAAATGGGTTGTTTATGAGGGACCCGAAACCTGCTATAGAATTTACTAAATCGTTTAATTTCAAAGTTATTGCCTTACGAGATTACATATTCAACCTGATGTTCGACATCAATAAGGCTTCTTTCTTTAACCATTATTTTGTCAATTAGTCCAAAGCTCAAAAACTATTAAAATACGAGATGTATACGATACCAGAATCCGATTAGGAGTGTAATAACTATCCAGGAATTCAACATGCATTTTAAAAGATTGTCGCATAGATTCGATAATTCTATAATGAGTTGTCATTCCTTTTTCAACAACTACTTATAGTGTTGACAATTCAATATTCTTGTTTTAATCTTATATGACATCATTAATGTGTTATGTAATTATCGTATAGCAGACTTATAAATTGTTTATATACTTGATATCTTTATGAGTTTAATGGTTGGTTAGAGTATATCAACTGCTCCGACATCATTCATTAATCTTGACCATCCCTCAATCCGACATTAGGTCATTGCTTCGACATCATTCATTAATCTCGACCATCCCTCAATCTGACATTAGGTCATTGCTACAACATCATTCATTAATCTCGCTCATCTCCCAATCTGACATTAGGTCATTGCTACAACATCATATTATGGTCTTTTATATTGACTATTAATGCGGTGTCCCATGAATTCGACGTTAGTTTATTGACTCTACGTGTTATTTAAGATGCTATTAGGGTGATATTTCAATCAGATTCCTTCTGACTAACTAGAAATTGATTTTCTTACCTTGGATTTAATAGTTGTTGACATATCTTCAATTGGTTATAAACCTCAAGCATTTCATAGATTCGACATGGATTATTCAATGGCTATTGACTTGTCACAAATGCAATGGCTAAATATTAACTTTAACATTTTAACATTATGGCTTGGGAAATTTTTAATTAATTAACTGCCCTTTATTTAGACATTTAACTATCTATTTTGAACTCATAAGCATTTTAAATTTTAGAAAACGTGTAGTACTTCCATAAGTTTGTGCAATATCATCTGGCAGGTAAAATGGAAAACAAGAAAGCAAGCAAGATTTCTAAGCCGTCTCCTTCTGCTAAGAAAGGATATTTCCATCTCAGCCAGTCATACATTACTACTTAGGAAGAAGTGGACTCCACTCTCCATCAATTTGGGATCACAAAAATAGAGGCTATGCCTGCCGATCCCTCTGGCAAGATAGATAACTCTCCAGAGGGGTTATTTGCCTTTACACCCATCCATACCTGGCACTCGAGGTGCTTTTTTCAGATTTTCTTTTGCGATTCCTAAAGCATTTGAATGTTGCTCCGATTTAGCTGACCCCTAACTCATATACATATCTGAGCTGCTTAGAAGTCCTTGCTAAAGTAGCTAAACTTCCCTCTTTGAGTGCTAAGACTCTACATACCTTGGCCAACCCTGCAAGGATAAGTGAACAGCTAGATAGTCCGTTATATCACCTTCATCCATTTCCAAAAGTCTTAATTACCCATCCAATCAACAAAATGAAGGAGTGGGAGAACCAATTCTTCTACAGTAGATGTTATTCCTCTGAGATCAGGGGAACCTTCTTTGTTTTCAGTAAGTTTCTATTTTCTACTATTTATGTTACATCTGTCATCCTCTTATGATGAATATTTTCTTTTAGATCCCGCTTCTAAATAGCCAAGCCCTTCTATTGACGACACTATTAAGTCTTTGACTCAAGCATCCAAGAGTATGGGTGATAGACTTACACATTTGATAGAGATAAATCTCTGTAGTTATTATATGATCCTAGACCATCATAGGATATTAAGAGAACCCTCGATGATGGAGGGGAATGCTCAAGGAAAACAATCATTGGTCGTTGGTAATCAAATGGCTTTCTCTACCAATTCTCCTATTCAGCTTGAATACCTTTGTAAATTTCATTATAACTTTATTGGAATTTCTTATGTTGTTATCTCACAAAACTTCCCCTTTTGATTTAGGCTCATCTCCACCTGTTATTGCTTCCAAGGAGGAGGAGGCCACAGATTGTATTCCTACTTTAACTAATCCTACTAAATCGGCTCCTATCAAAGCATCTACTGCAGCGGCTGTTGACAAATTTAAAAGAATGGCGAGTACTGACGCTCCAACCGATATTTCGACTCTTCCTCCGAGCAAAAAGCTTAAGCTTAGGGATGATCATACTTCTATTGTTATTATTGAGGAGTCAAATGTGGATGCTGCTTTAGCAATTCAACACCCTGACGCAATAAACATGGATTCTCCAGGACAAAAAACTCAAAAGCAAACCGAGGAGTTTCATACCCCTGATTCCTTCCTCAATATTACACTTCCTACTTCTCCATCAGGTTTTCATCGTTTGTTTAAGGAACTTGGTTTGACTCCCCACCCTAATGAATCCCTCCCTTTGGAGGTTCTTGTTCAGGCTCCCACAACTAGCTTTGAAGATCTCCTTCGTTTGGTTGCTCTTTCTCTAACCTTGTCTTCTTTAATGCTGCCACAACCTTCAACCTTCTCAAAAGATCACCTTTACATCATCCTTCAACGGCTCTTACTGGTACGATTTGTTTTCTACTTGGTTAATGTAAATTTTTAACTTTGTATATTTTAGCTTATGTTTATCATGTGCTTCAGGTGGCCAAGCACATGTTTCTCCTTCAACTGGCTTCTCGAGAGCCTTTTAATCAAGTTGTTGAACTTAAGGATCAAATCTCCTTTATTATGACTCAAATGAATGACGTTACTATAGAGAGAGATAATGCTACTCTCGAGAAGGGGAAACATGCCTCCTCCATTGATGAGGAGAAAGATAAGTTGCTGCTTGAAGAGAAGATGAAAACGGAACTTGAGCGTGCCAATAAAGGAAGACCGAAATGACTACCAAGATAAAATCTATAAACAACCAGCTCAAAAATATAGATGCCACTTTGGTTCATGTTAAGCATACAATAAAAGATGCTAAGGGAAAAGTCACTTTCTTCTTCGATGAAGCTCTTCTTACATTTACAAAAAAGTGTTATGAAGATGCTCTTCTTATGGCATACAGTGACAATATTGGTTGATGCCCAAACTTAGATTTTCCTTCCCTCTTGGAGCTAAATGCTTGATTTACAAGAAAGTTTGACCTCATACTGAAGAGAGCCAAGGGATCACTTCAGGATGGATTCCTAGAAGAAGAAACAGTCAATCCCAGAAAGTTATAATCTTTCGATGACCCTCCACTCGAAGGAGATGAAGATTTGGACAAAGATGAGGAGGATAATGATGATAACGATGGTAATGATGATGGTAATGATGGCGATGATCAAGATGGCGGTGTTAGTGGCAAGAGTCCTAGAGGACCAAAGGATGGAATAACGGATCTGGTGGTCTTGGCTCGTTTGCTCATGATGTAGATTTACCGGACCTTCAAGGTGATTCACAAGAAAATATTCCTTTGAAAGACGTTACTCCTCCTAGTCCACAACTAAAGAAAAAGGTTCAAGTTCTAGCCCCTAAAGTTCCAGTTACACGGGTATGGAATTCATTATTTAAATGTTTAAAATTATCTATTGGCCTTTGGTTAATAAATTTGTCACTTTAGTTAAAGAAGAAATCCAAATATTACTTTGAGACTTTATATGAAAAGAGCGAGCGAGAGGTGCATCGATTAAATGGAGAACTTGAAAGGTTAGTTAAAGAGTATAATGACTTATCTGCTAAATATAGGCATCTCTCTGCGAATGCAGCGTAGTTAAGGTTTTTTAAGGAAAAGGAGCCTGCCCCTCTTTTGAAGAGAGCTCGTCTTCACTGTGATAGAATCATGAGAGAGAATGCATAATTAATGACTCTCTTATGGATGCTTATTGACGATAGAGAGACACTAGTAGAGTTTCTCTATGAAATTTATTCTACGAATCTCCTTACCAACTTTTCTTTCTTAGAAGAAAAATGTAGGGGCTTGATTAGGCATCTTCATAAAGGACATTTAGACGATCATAGAAACGACCCTCATCCTGGGGCTTGTTAGAACCTTTCTAGGGTTGCTAGTGTTCCCTTCTCTCCCAATACTCTTCCTCTCGAGACGATTAAATAAAGCACGGAGAGATTTATTTTTGAATTTTATAAGGGATCAATATTGTAAGAACCCAAATGATTGTATGATTGTAGTTTATTACTCAGACATTGTTATGTATTTTAGTGTTTTCATTTCTTTATGACTTAGCTTATTTCCTATATATTACATAGATTAAGGGACCATTGAGTAGTCCCGTTTTCATGGAACTCTTGAGTAAATTTATCAAATTAAAGAGGGAATTTAAAGAGAAATCTTTAATTCTCAAAACATCCCAGTTAGAAAAGCATTGTTTTCTTAAAGATCTACAAGAAGTTTATACTCAATTCCTACACTTTCATTTTGATTTCCTGGATGACAAGAAAGATGGACTGCTTCACGAGATTCGAACCAATTACGCTAAATTGTTATATGGGAAAACCAACCCTTCGATTGACGAATGAGACTATCATCAATTCCCTCCGCAATTTTTAAGCTTTAAGTGTTACAATTCTTACCGTCAATGTAATTTGAATTTGCTTATGCTTGTAAACTTTCATTGTTAATAAAGAAGATATTTTCTATGAATTGATTTCCCCTCTTACTTCTTTATTAGGAAAGTCAATTAACACTTGCACCTAGTTTTTGGGACATCCTTGCTCAATATGATTCTATTAAAGCCAAAATCTGAGTGAAACTTGAGAAAACACTCACTTCTCACCGCACTTCAACTTTACGATTCCCGGATAATCCGGATGCAAAAAATGGCATGATCGGTATTACAAATTAAGATCTATACTTAGTAGTTCAAAGGAGATGACCTTCGAGCTAGAGAGTCAAATTAAAGACAGGGACATGAGAATTCAAGAGTTGAAAGGGAAAATAGGAGCTATTGGTCAATCTAGGCTTTCTTCTCAAAACACTGTGGTTGATGCTAAGATTGTTCGATTACATCAAAAAGTGATGGATCTTGAAGTGCAATTGCTAAAAAGTCAAGTTAACTATCAATCCTTAGAACTCATTACGGGTGAAGATGAATCTAGCCTTCCTACTCCTACCCCGTTAATTGGCAAAGAAAGATTTTTCTGCCTTATTAAACCCACCTTCGAGCTTCGACGACGGTGAGATTGTGCGATGGAGTAAAAGGGTTAGATACGAATGTACTCAATTTTTGAACAACAATAAGATGACAAAGTTTCTTCGTATCTGAATAATTATCAGGGTTAGGAGGAGAAACTTGGACGTGAAAAATACATTCTTGAACAAAAGGTGAAGAAGCTAAGGAGTGAAATTCAGACTCTTAAAGGAGCTAATAAGACGCTCAGTCTTGCATTGGAAATCCAAGTCGATTCGATGATGCAAATAACATTCAAAATAAGGAAAAGAAACTTAAGAAACTTTTAGATACAGCAATTAGTCATATCAATGAACCTTCTTCAATCATTGAAACATTGAAAGGGGAGATGCAGAAACTGGACACTTAATGGGAAATTACTTATGAGCTTTTAAGCAGACTTCTCATTTGGTTACTTGTTATTTTTGTATATAATATTTAAAATAAATAAATCTTCTACCTGAATGATTATTATTCTGAATGGACTTCATACCCTTTTTCTGAATTTATTGAATTATTCGAGATATACATTTTTCTTTTGATGTTATACAATGCATATCCTTTGATTGAGTATCAGTTTGTCTTCTCGATATAGACCTTGCCCTTGAAATCTGTTTTGACAAAAAGATTAGTGATTAATTTAATCATAAATTTAGAAGAACCTTCCTTTTAGAAATTTGTTTAATAATGAAGATTCTTGTTACTGGAACACTTAAACTCCCTTTTAGAGGAATTTGATTTAGCACTTAAAGGAATGAAGCTTTTAAGAACTTCGACTTTAGGCTTAATCACTTAGAACTTAGAGCTTGTTGTTTGAAGTTTTAATCTCCATAGAGTACGTATCAAGAAATCCATTTGATAATTTCCTGTATTAAAGACCAGAAATCCTTTGATGATAATAAGATCGTTTTTTTGGAATATCGGAAATCCATTTGGCAATAATTTGGATAGGAGTTCAGAAATCGTCTAGTTATAATAATCTAAATATAAGACAAGAACTCCATAATAATATTCCAAATAGAAGACCAAAAATCCGCTCGGGTATTAATGATTTGAACAGAAGATCAGAAAACCCATCGGGTAATAATATCACTTGAATGGAAGACCGGAAAATTGTTTGGTAATCATAATTTTCTGAATAGAAGACTAGAAAAATGATATGGCAGTAACAGAAGACTAGAGAACCAATCTAGCATTAATAAATCTTTTGAATAGAAGGTCAGAAATCCATCTGCTTATTAACGGAGATTCCCGTTATTTGATAATTCGAATTCCAATGAATTCTAATCTAGGAATCAAGGATTAAGAAATAATTCCATGTTTTAAAGAGCAGAGCTTTTAAGTCTAGATAACAAATCTGAATTTTTTAGACATCCTTATCTAATATTAAAGTTTTATATTCTAAGCAATAGATAACTCTTAAACCCTTTACCTTAATGCATAACTAAATGTGTCAGATTGTTCTTCCTCTAGTAGATGGCTTCTGATACATTCTTTAGGATAAAATTAGATTTGTTTCTGTATTTGATTGATCTTCCTATAAAAGACTACCCCGATCCTTCTTTAGGATAGAGTTGGTTTGCTTTTGAATTTGGTTGATCTTCCTCTAGAAGACTGCCTTGATCCCTCTCTTGATTCGAGTTCGATTTGCTTTTGCATTTGATCTTTCTCTAAAAGATTTCCCCTTATTACTCTTTAGGTAGTGATTTAGGCTTTGATTGATTTCTTTGATACCATCTTTAGGTAATGATCTCAACTTAGATCGAACCCCTTATCACTCTCTTAGATGATGATTTATTTTTTTTATCCGATGCGTTTGGTTAGCTATCTTACATTGAACCAAAGTCTTACCCGACCTCCCCATAGGAGGTGCTTCGGCAATGCCTTATTGACGGGGCTGAAGGCTTCTTCGATGCTTTAGCCAGGCCATCTTGAGCGGGACCAAAGGCTTACCCATCCTCCCTTTAGGAGGTGCTCCAGGAATGCCTTACATGCGGGACTAAATGCTGGTTAGTGCTCTGGCCAAGCCATCTTAGGCGAGACCAAAGGCCTATTCCATCCTCCCTCTAAGATGCACTCCGGCCAGGCCATGTAGGTGGGACCCTAGGCTTGCAGTGCTCTGGCTAAGCTTTATAGGTGGGACCAGAGGCTTACTCCAACCTCCCTCTAGGAGGTGCTTTGACCAGACCCTTGTGGTGGGATCAAAGGCTTTCTTCGCCCCTTATTGTATTATAAGTAATGATTTAGGCTTTTCCTTTTATGAATCATTTCCATTAAGAATTTCACTTTATTAAGGATTTGCTTAAACTCGGATTATAAACTCATTGAGCTTTCCCTTTCTTAAGAAATATCCTATCATTCCCTTTAAGGCTCAACGTTGATTGGTTTCATGTCCATTCGCTTGATAATATTCACAATAAGCACCTCCTATCATTTTTAGGCCGCTTCTTCCTTGAAGGCCACTAATTCAGCTTTTCTCTTTGTCGGAAGGTAGATATGTTCGTAAGAAGTAGTGAGAGAGTGGATCCAAGAATTCCTAGGATAAAGTGCCTTTTTTCTCGTTTGACTCTCTTGTAGGATTGGATTGGTATATTAGAATTATCCATCATCTTTCTCTTCTATGTTTCGATTAGTGCGAGTGGATGATCTATTACTCTTTTCCATTTCTGTGCAAAATTATCGAAATCATTCATTATTTCCTTTTTGAAAATAGTCCCCTTTGACTCGCATTGTATGGCCCTCCTTATCTTTAAGAAACAACTATCTTTCTTCGGGATTTCTTTTCCTAAAGCAAAGATTAGAGTTGGTTCTACATGGAATGGGTCCATGCTCCATTTATCAGGATCATAGGGTGTCACCTGTTCTTTTCTTCTATGATTTTCAATTCCAACAGCCTTAGCACTTGTTCCTCATGAAATGTGGTTCAGAAGTGGCTTGGTAAATTGGTCTTCTTGCTTGAGATTCAGAAGATCCTTTTTCAAAAATAGTCATGTTGTAGTCCAACAGGCTATGCTAAATTCAATAAGTCCTTTTTATCCCTTATATGCAAGTTAGAGGAAGGTCCTTTATATGCAAGGTAAGGCAAGGAAAGTCCAACGCGGGATGGGGGTAAATCCTTCATACCCTAAGTATGCAAGCCAAAGAGAGTTCTTTATAGGGATATGCAAGGAATCGAAGATTCAAGCCCTCCTTCTAGCACCAAAGTGTTAACAAAATTTCTTGTTAACCCTGAAGTATGCAAGTAAATGGAGTCTTGATTAATGATAGGCTTCATCAACCTCGTTTAAGTCTACTTGAAGTATGCGAGATCAACTTTTCATATGTAAGGCAATGATTTGAATCACAAAAAGGATGGTTAAGTTCATATCACTAATAGGAGAATCATTAAATACCATGTCGTATGCATATAAGTCTAATATGAGATAAAAGTTCATATATCATGCTGCATGTATGAGAGTTCAATGTAAGTCACAAGTCAAGTCTCTTTATTGAATATATTATGTGATTGCAATTGTACAAGCCCTTATTTGCAAAAAGGTCGTAAAATTACAATTGGCACTAACAATCCCCAAATTGATTTAGGGTTACAAACATTAAAAATTTAAGAGAGAGAGAGAGAAAAGAATGAATCGCTTCCATTTGAATGCCCTTGGGTCTGTATTTATAGGGGTGAAGATGGGCGGCATGGATGCCATGTATCACCTTCGATTTGCCTAGCATTGGGCTTCATTATTTGTTTCAATGGCTTTTGGCATTCCTTTAAGTATTGATGACTTGCAGCATCCTTGTGATGTATGATGATTTACTATATCCCATCATATCGTTGGCTCACGATATCCTTTTATATTGTTTAATATGCGACAATCCTTCCATAACGCTGTTGATATATGATATCAGAGTTATACTACAGCTATTTAATATTTTTATCATCTTGTTGGCACGCGACATCTGCTTTTCATTAATAATTTACGACATCCTCCTTTCTTTATTTATGAGGTGCTGAGAGGCGGCATTGATAATGCACGACATTGATAAGGTGTGGCATTGATAAGGTGCGTCACTGATAAAAAATGATGTATGTTGGTGATTTGCAATATGGTTCCATTCCCTATTTTGATGAGATGAGACATCTTTTATTGCATTAGTAAAGTGCAGAATCGATGGTACACGACATTATCACTAGCTGTAAGCTTTCGAATCCTTTCAAGGCGCCCCGAGATGCGTCATCATTGGTTGTATGATCCTTTGCTTTATCTTGGACATCATGGAGTTTGACATGTTGCATTCATGCTTTCGATATCAACTATCTCCTCTTGTATGTTTTCTTGCCTCTTTTTGACATCCTTATTGTCGACATACTTTTCATATATTCGGAATCATGGTTTGTGGTAGCACCTCTTTAATTAATCTTCTCATTAATCAAATCTATTTCCAATTATTTGAAAATTATTCATATACTTATCTCAACGGTATAAGTATATTCACAAAACACTTAACTTACAATACTTAGAAAACATTTTTCCTTTTTCCCAAAATCATATTTAACCGGGCCAAAACAATTAT
Organism: Allium fistulosum; assembly: GCA_030737815.1. NCBI lineage: Eukaryota > Viridiplantae > Streptophyta > Magnoliopsida > Asparagales > Amaryllidaceae > Allium > Allium fistulosum. The sequence continues at coordinate 870,649,643 of CM060903.1, read as the reverse complement.
CATTTAAAACATTGTTACTATAAACCCAAACCACTTTCCTTTTGGTATAAGTAAACAAATTGTATGGAAATTAGACCAAATATACTTACCACCACTTTTCGATTTCAAACAGTACTATCCCTCGATTAATAATGAGTTCGGATAAATTAAAAAACTATCCTTATATCGACATATTCTTACTTCTCAAGATAGAAACGAGTTTATATACCTCGGAATGTGGTGTTAAGTATGAAATGAATAATTTACATACCACCATAATTATAAAGATCATTTATGGAAATCAAATCTCTTTCCTCTTATGAATCTCCTTTAAAAATCTATTATAAAACTCCTTTTATAAATCTCCTTTAAAAATCTATTTATAAAACTCATTTCTATAAATCTCCTACACATGATACGTTTTCAATATTTCGACTTACCCTATCCCTTGACTAGAAATTCATGTTCTAGATCTCACAGATGAAGGATCGGTCAGCTCATCGGCTTTTAGTACCAAGTATTGGATTATTAAATTTTCATAACTAATTTGTATACAGAAATAAGACTTCAAATACTAAACATCAATATTCGAATTTAAACTTAAAACTATCCTTAAAATAACCATGAAGTTGTTCAAGTTGGGGTACTATTACCTCTCAAACCTTGATTAGACAATATTCTTATCTTTAGGAGAGGTAGAAGTCTACCTACCTTGAAGTTTAATACCAAGTATAAAACTCCTTAACTCTATTATCCATTTACAACAAAGGGTATAAATCAAACTTATTTTACCACTTTCCATAATCTTGTACTATAATTAGAATATTATAGTCTCTTTAAAATTCCACTTAAAATCCTTAAAGTATTCTTTTAAAATTTCCATATCAAACTTTCTTGGAAATCCTTGTTTTAATCCACATTTGATTTGAAAGAATTTTTCATTTATATTAAAATAAACTCTTACTTTATTATCTCAAATAATTCCTTTAAATCTCATATCAAATTTCAAATCCTTTAAAATGCTTTAAACAAAGTTTAAAACTTCATCCAAATCATAACTTAAAAGCCAGCACTATTAAAAGAGAATTTGACTTTGCAAAGTAAACTTATTTCTTTTAAATAAACCACTTGTTTAAATATTTTAAATAAATCTTTTATGTCATAAATATCTTTTAAAATGCTTATATAACCATTATAAACAATATTTGAAAAGAGTTTACAAATTATATAAAATAGATAACCATTATAATTTATAAAAATCAAAGACTTCCAAAATTGCATCCACAGCGACTATTGCTATGTGAACCATAACTTTTAAAACATGGTTCTATAAATCAAAAAGCTTTAAACAAAACTTCTATATTTTTATACTAGTATAAGTATAGAAAACATTTTATTTCAAGGTAAAAGTTGAAGTCAAATAAAATCCAAAAATATAACTTTTAAAATTCGAAAAGTGGCTAGCGACTATGATGGATTTTAAACAAAGCCACTATTTATTTTTAATTCCAAAAGAATTCAACTTTAAATTCATATAATAATTTTTAACTTCACATCACATCAAAGAAGTATAGAGATTATATGTACAATATTATATACAGGGAAACAAAATTTTGAAACGTGAATAAAATACACGTGATCAAAGTGCTGACTATCGCAATATGGACACTTCCATTTCAAGTCCAAGTCCCATACAAACCCTTATGTGCCATTTCATATAATCGAATAAATGTTCAAGTCCAAGTCAAATCATATTTCATCAGATTTACATATGTTTTTAAAATGGAAGTCCATATTTTCAAGTCAATTACATATGCTATATAAACCAACAAATTAAAGTGCTTTCCAAAACAAGAATCAATATTCACATCATAATATAATTTCAACCAACGATTATATAAATTAACCACTACAAAAAATATTTTTATGTCAAAATCATATATTATAAAAAGGAAATTTTTAGAGTAAGAAATCTCACTTTCAAACCATGTTAACCAAAGCACAAGCCCGCTAGAAATCAACAATCACTTCCTATCATCACCAAACTTCACAAGGTCCGACCTTTGCACCAAAAACAACAAAGCAATGCCTCCCCTCATCCTATTGCTCATGCAACTCCCAAGAACCCCCTTACTAAATTTTCTTCAACTTTTGACTTCTTATATGGTGTTTTTATGGTGTGCTAAGGCACATACTTGAGTTTGAAGAGAGTTAGAGATGATTTGGATGAGTTTTGGAAGAGAGGAGTGAAAAAAAGAAGTAAAGAAGAGTTTTTACTTTTGAACGCTTTAGAAGATAATTTTTAATAAATGAAATAATGAAATGGAAAAGGAGATGTGAAAGGAATAAGGACCATGTGCTTGCTTTAATTCATGTGCACATCATTTCACTTATGTCCTTTATCATTTTAAATTAAAGAAGAAAAGTCTTCTTTCTTTATTTAATTACTTAATCACTTTCTAGAATTTTCTAATGACTTTTTTACTTTAATTAATCCATTAGTTGTACACTTTGAATTGTTATTGTATGTTCATTTACTACTATACAAGTTCCAAATGTTTGAACAATTTTTAGTGAAGAAAAAGTTGATTTTCGATAAAACGTTTTTCGATCACATTTTCACTTCTACTTCAAAGTATATATTTTTGTAAACCAATTTTCAAAATGAGTTCACCGTCGTTACTTATTAATTTAAAGAGGGTTATTTGACCAAATAAAACCATTAATTGAATAATCAGAATTAACTAATATTCCCAAATCAAAGCGATAAAATTCTGGGTCATTACATTCTTCCCCCTTAAAAGAATTTCGACCCCGAAATTTCATCCCAACCAAAAAAAGAAGGAAACAAGCCAACACATGAATACTTACATTATTCATAAGCCTGTACGATGTATATAGATCATCCATGCACAGTATCAGATTCGATTACTTACTCGAATACAAAACTTCTCTTTCGAACTAGTATCGCTCGCCCGATTTCCCTAGTGCGGACTTTGATCTGGCTTCTTGATTAGAAACATCTATTCTCCTTACATAGCCATATACTATAATAGAAAACTTTGGTTCTGTGTTTAAAACCATCACCAAGTGTTCACCGTCAAGAATCAAGTGATAAATCCTTATTCGGGTTGGTGTGAATCACCTCCAAGTCGTGTACTCGAATCTTGGTCCAAGAACCATGCAAAGAAATGATCAACGTACAACTTACGTACTTATTTTTATCGATTTTTACTTATACCAATTTCGATTTATTTTCCCAAAATTATTTATGAAAACATTCCATTTATTAATACCTTTTTTATCAGGATACCTTTTCTATTTTGAATAAATTTTCCCTAAGGAAACCTAAGAACTAAATAGTTAGTTTTTATTTTCAAACCTTTCTAAAATAATACTATATATTTCAATCGATAGAATATATATATATATATATCATATATATATATATATATTGAGTAACAAGAAAATGATAACAAGGAATAGGGTCCTACCAAATAATATCATACATACTAGGGTAATACTTAAGTGAAGTGTTTACCATCCGAACACATTTTTTGCCCATTTTAATCATTTTCGAGCCACTCAAACTAGTTAAAATAATAATAATTCTTCATTTTCCGAATCTCAATATGTAACAATACAATATATATTTCTAAAATATTTATCTTTAAAAATACTTTTAGGTAATACTATTATTACTTTTCTCCAAAAAGCATTTTTTTTCTAAAGCCATCGGGATTTATATTCTCAAAAATCCTCCTTATTTACAAAACACATTATATGAATCCAATTTATAAAATCAACCTTATATAAAATCATTCCTTCCTTATAGAAACCATTAAGAAAGTAAACTTGTTAAGCCTACTTTATTAACGAACGCCTTATAGTCAAATCGTGAAACTGAATTCATAGGGTGTTCATATTTAATCTAACCCAAAATAATAAATGTTCATAAAGTGTCCAAGCAAAAAATCAATCAACAAACAATAATTAATGCTCTAAAGTGGACGAGCATGACTAATCAAACAATAAATGATGCCAATTGAATATTATCATTTCCTAACAAACAAACACATCATAAATAACCGTATCAATATTTGAAAACTATTCTTTTATTATATAAAATATAATCCTATGTAAAATTATTTCATTTACCAATTTCAAAAACAATATTGTGTCAGTTGGCCTTGTTCAAGTGTTTAGAAAACCCATCGATAACGTTGGTCAGATGCATCGACCAGAATTCATAAACCACTCAATAGATCTATCAACACAATATAAAACATTTATATAGCACTAACAAATACATGCTCTCATATCTATATACACTCAACTTATTCTAGGGTGTCAGTTACCCTATTTGTACTAAGTTTACCCCACCAAGGCCAAGGTTCTCACTTAACCATCGGCCCTGGTACCAACTGAAACAATCTGCCTTTTCGATCCTCAGAAGTTGACATTAATGCATCTACGGTATTCATATGGCGAATATCACAGTGCCGGAAAGATGGATTGTTGGGTGAAAGAAAAGAAAAAACAGAACATAATCTCACATCATGACGAGTAATATATGTTATACCATTGATCTTTACAAAAGAAAATGCGGTATACGTACATAAATTAGAGTAACTAACCTATCATCGGCCTAGATAGTTATAACAATATGTCCTTACAATTGCTGACAAATACAAACAAGAAAATATAGCGAAAATAAAAGAAATTATGGGAATACGTCTTGGAAGCATCCAGCTCGTCCCTTGAAGCCATAACTAAATCTGGAAAAGTACTCAGGTCTGGCTCGGGTGTTATAAGAAAATAACACCTAGATTAATTTGGTAAACCAGCGTGAGAAACTCAAATTATATAGGTTGTTATATCTTATAAAACCTTTCAAAAATAAAGGTATCTCATAAGACCATGCCGCACATAAACATGGATCGTTTTTACCTTACGATAACCAAACCATTTTATAGGAAAACTTGTGATATTATAATAATGTATAGGGTTCATAAATATATAACATAGCTGGAATGCTTGCATCTCATGTTCCAGCACAGTTGGGCACACAAAGTCCGTAAGGCACGTATTGGAGATTGGATTCCATACAATGATAAGGTAAGAAACTACCTTTCGTATAGTGCATCTCTAGAGAAAATGTACCGAGACTGCAAACCTTACACCTCTACCAACACAGAGATATCATGCCCTCTAACATAACAAGCGGATTACATCATCCATCGGGCACCAAGGCTACAAAACTATTATACCTGGCCCCACTCTTTCCATGAGCACGCATACCAAAATCCATAAATATCGATCTAGATCTGAGGAATGATGCTCCTAATGGTAGCAAACCACATAGCCCTGCTGCATCTCCGCTGTTTTAGTCATTACCGGCTTGTGAGGTCACGATTACCTTTTTCCTCTCTTAGCAAATTCCACTTGGAATGCTAACACTTCCCTCAAGGCAACAATGCAATGCTAGCGTTCATCCATACACATTGTTCAGGATATGAACAAACTGAAGGCACTACTTCTACTATATCCTCGGGATTAGTAGCAAGTAGCTCTTGCACTTCAAAGAACTTTGTCTTCGATTTCATCTTCTCAAACCAATCATAAACCTCTTCCAAAACATAAAACATGCATATGGTTTTGGAGTGGTTACAGTTTCAGGTCATCTCATATAAGCACACTCCACCACTTACTGGTTGCTCCAAAACCAATTGATAGATTTTGGTAAACTCAACTCCGGTTCTTTTGGAAAAAAACAGATAATTCATAAGAGCAGAGATCACCTCCAAACCATTTAAGATGGCGGATTTCCTTATCATTTGTCCTAGAAAAGCAAAATGAGTTTATATGTACAATATAGCATCACCAAGGATAATTCTACCATATTATTCCCATGTTTCTTCTATATATTTCAAAAGTTATATTTGGTCAAGATTTGATAGTCGGTTATTTAACTATCAAATAAACAAACAATCAAATCAGGGATTTAATTGCTCATAGAAACCAAGCATGATTTAAGCACATAAACAACCACTAAGCCTCTTTAATTAATCTTCTTATTATTTAAATCTTTTTCCATCTATTTGAGAAATATTCAAATACTTATCTCAATGATATAAGTATATTTTCAAACCACTTCACTCACAATACTTATAAAACCATTTTTCCTTTTTCCCAAAATCATATTTTACTGGTCCAAAACAGTTGTCATTTAAGACATTTTTACTATAAACCCAAACCACTTTCCTTTTGGTGTAAGTAAACGGATCATATGGAAACTAGATCAAATATACTTACTGTCACTTTTCGATTTCAAACAGTACTATCCCTCGATTAATAAAGAGATCATACAAGTTTGAAAACTATTCTTGTCTCGACACACATTCTTACTTCCCAAGATAGAGATAAGTTTCTATATCTTAGGATTTGGTATTAAGTATGAAAAGAATACTTTCCATATCACCATAATTTATAAAGTCATTTATGGAAATCAAATCTCTTTCCTTTTATAAATTTTTTTAAAAAAGAATCTATTTATAAAACTTGTTTTATAAATCTATTTATAAAACTCCTTTTATAATCTCCTTTAAAAATTTGTTTATAAAACACTTTTTAATAAATCTTCTATAGTTAATACATTTTCGATATTCCGACTTACCCTATCCCTAGCCTTGAAACTCTAGTTCTAAATCTCATAGATAGAGGATCAGTCTGCTCATCGGCTTTTAGTACCAAGCATAAGACTACTAAATTTCCATAAATAACCCAATTTATATACAAAAATAAGACTTCAAATACTTAACATCAATCTTTTATTTCAAACTTAAAACTATCCTTAAGGTAACCGTGATGTTGTTCAAGTTGGGGTACTATTACATCTCAAACCTTGACTAGACAACATTCTTATCTACAGAATAGGTAGAAGTCTATCTACCTTAAAGTTTAATACCAAGTATAAAACTCCTTAATTCCGTATATTATTCATTTAAAACAAAAGGTATAAACCAAACTTCTTTTTCCACTTTCCAAAATTGTTTACAATAACTAGAATATTATAGTCCCTTTAAAATTCCACTTAAAATCCTTAAAATATTCTTTTAAAATTTCCATATCAAACTTTCTTGGAAATCCTTGTTTTAATCCACATTATATTGGAAAGGATAGGCCTTTTTCATTTATATTAAAATAAACACTTAATTTATTATCTTAGATAATTCTTTTAAATCTCATATCAAATTTCAAACCTCCTTTAAAACAATTTAAACAAAGTCTAAAACTTTATTCAAATCATAACTTAAAAGCCACCACTTTTAAAAGAGAATTTGATTTTGCAAAGTAAACTGATTTTCTTTAAATAAACCATTTGTCTACATATTTCAAAATAAATCTTTTATGTCACAAATCTCTTTTAAAATACTTATATAACTTTTATATACCATATTTAAAAAGAGTTTACAAATCATCTAAAATAGATAATCTTTATATTTTATAAAAATCCAAGATTTTCAAAATTGCATCCACAGCGACTATCGCTATATGGACCATAACTTCTAAAACTTAGTTCTATAAATAAAATAGCTTTTAAACACTACTTCTTTCTATAGTTTTATACTATTATAAGTATAGAAAACATTTTACTTCAAAATAAAAGTTGAAGTCAAATAAAATCCAAAAGTATAACTTTTAAAATTCAAGAAGAGGCTAGCGAATATTATGGCTTTTAAATAAAACCACTATTTATTTTTAAGTTCAAAAGAATTCAACTTTCAAGTCGTATAATAATTTCCAACTTCGCATCACATCAAAAGAATATAGAGATCATATGTAAAACATTATATACATGGAAACAAAATATTGAAACATGAAACACATGTCACAAAAGTGCTCCTATAGCGACTATCGCTATACGAACACTTCCACTTCAAGTCCAAGTACCCTACTAACCCTTATGCGCCATTTCATATATTTAAATACAAGTCCAAGTCCAAGTCAAATCATATTCTAACAGATTTACATATGTTTTAAAAAGCAAGTCCATATTTTCGAATCCATTACATATGCTATTTAAACCAACAAATTAAAGTGCCTTCCAAAGCAAGAATTAGTATTCACATCATAAAATAATTTCAACTAACAATTATATAAATTAACCACCACACAAAATATCTTTTTTTTTTGTCAAAATCATATACTATAAAAAGGGAATTTTTAGAGTAAGAAATCTTACTTCCAAACCATGCTAACCAAAGCATAAGCCCCCTCAAAGTCAATAATCACTTCCTACCATCACCAAACTTCACAAGATCCGACCTTTGCACCAAAAACGACAAAGCAATGCCTCTCCCCACATCCTATTGCTCACGCAACTCCTAAGAACCCCATCCCTTGCTCCATTTTCTTTGACTTTTAGCTTGTTATATGGTGTTGTTATGGTGTGCTATGGAACATACTTGAGTTTGAAGAGAGTTAGAGAAGATTTGGATGAATTGACGAAGAGAGGAGTGGAAAAAAAGAGAAGTATGTGCTAAGGAACATACTTGAGTTTGAAGAGAGTTAGAGAATATTTGGATGTTAACATCACTTTCCAAACACTTTTTATAACATCACTTCTGAAGTACTTCAATGCTAACTAACTTTAAATTACATAGTTTTAAGGAATAAAACTTTCCTTTTTAAAATAAAATTTAACTTATTAATAAAAATATATTTTTAAATATAAATAACCAAATTTTAAATTTATAAATCCTTCTTGATTTCCATCACATCACTTCCATTTCGGTCTCCTTAACCATCTTCACTCAAAAATAGTATCCACTATTTTTCTCTTACCATGTTTCCATATTAAAATATAAATTCTTCCTGTAAATTTATATTCTAAATTATCATCCGGTATCACTTTTCTTTATTTATAAATATTGTTTATAAATTTTTATAACTCCCTTGAGTTCCACTAAAAATAATCTCATTTATAAATTTCCATTTTTTTATAAATTCAGTTTCTTAAAAATTCCATTTATTTTTGCCAATCCATTTTTACTATCAATTTCAACTTCTTTCCGTATTCTTTTTCAAATTTCATATTAAATCCAGTCTTAAAAATTCCTTTATATAATTTATTTTAAAATCTCTATTTAAAATATTTTCCCGCATTATTTTGTACGATCCAAAACTAATTATTGCTTATTCAAATCACTCTCTTTTAAATAATCCAAATTCCGATATACAGATTTTTATATTAATAATCTCCTTTTAATTCTTTAAAAAAAATTCAAACAATATTTATGGTATTTAATATACCAAAATTTATTTCCATGCTGTTATAACATTTAAAAATACACAATAATCCAGCAGATTATTCAATCACTATGAAAAACACTAAATATATTTGAGGAATGCAGTTGGATCCCTCCAACCTGTTTCCCTGCATCCACAGATATTAGACAACAATAAAAATACCAATCCCACTTCGAGGGGGATATCGCGGTATATAGGGTCATCCGTTATTATGCATGGCGCATAGGATCTCTTCCGCTATAATATGCGGGAATATCACTCCAACTACTAATATATATACTACTATATATGTCATCTTATAGATAATTATAATTTTATCAATCCAATCAAGCATCCATTAATTAAATTTAAACATTTAAATTTAAATGTGGCAATCCAAAAGAGTGAGAAATTCTCACTTTGATTTTTGTTTGCGATCCGCTTACATTTTAAAATTCTATTTCGTAGATTCTGAAGCTTCGAATCTTATACGACTGATCCCGGGCAATTTAAACCTCGTAAAAATGCATTTCGAATTTATTAACATTCGATTTAATCAAACAACTAATTACTTAATTTTATACAGTAAATTACCATACTACTTTTAAATTTTAAAAACTAAATTACCAGTTTCTCCTTCCCAGAGAGTTCGAACGCGATTAAACCTCTGCTGCCGATCGATTGAACCACCAACGCGCTGCTGCTATGCACCGCCAGAGCTTCTCCTATGTAGCCAGGAAACGCTCATCGACGAGTTCGACCTTCCAATGCCGTCAGACCCCCTCCATCGACGATGATAAATTTTTGAAACCACCCCAACATCGAACGCGTCTTCACCCCTGCAGTCGTGCCCTAGCGCACGCTCGTAGCCACCAACATCGTGACCCATAAACCCCACTGAAACGACTAGGGTTCGCTGCTCCACTTCCATGTTGGAAGCTCCACCTATCAAGGTATCCAGCGCGGCGAGCGACAACGATCGAAGAAGAAGCTTGTAACGTCCCGGATTTTCGACTTCCGAAAATCGACATTAATACGTCCATTGTATCAACTGTCGAGCAATCGAATGCCAGAAAACTGAATTGTTATGGTTAAAAAAGAAGAGGTAGAAGAAGACAAAAAGAAAGAAAGAAGAAACAACAGAAACAATATCAGAATCTCACATATCGCAGCGGAACAACATACAATAGATAAATGAATAATCTTTAAATTAAGAACTATATCATTTTATACATTACATCATCATCAGAGTGTACAACAACAATCTACAACACAATACATCAATGGACAGTTATATAAGCTTGTCCTCATACAGAATACACAGCGGAATAATAATATCATATACAAGTGATACGTCTCGCCATCCAGCTCGCCACTGAGCTCCACAGCATCTCCTGAATCCAGAATGACCTGATAACCTGACTTTAGACTGCTCGTGTGGAAATTGGTGGGCACCCAGAGTTTAGGAAGGAAACAATAAACTCCAGGTCAGTCATGGTGACTGGTGTGAGAACTTAAAACAGTTATTTATCTTTAAAACAACAACAATAAAGGAAGTGGAAATTATCTGCAATGCTTTTGGAAAATGAAACTACCATAAGACCTCCCGCCACACACACAATGCAAACGCAGAATTAGAGGAGATTTCTTCTTATGATAGTCAAACATGCTTACTACGCAAAATCATTGGATTATTATTATTAGTGCATAGTGTAGGAAATCATTTCGAAAGTACAATATTAAACTTAGCCAACATACAACCATTATTGTATGCCTACTATAGCTACTATGTTCAATAGCAGGTTACCGCCACATTCCATAGCAGGTTATACAACTAAAACCGTACAAGGTTCGTATTGTTTCTTTGGATTTTCCAACAAATGGTCAGGCAAAGAAACTTCCTTACACCAAAATGGAAACGCCTCTGGAAAGACGCCCCGAGAGTCAACCTGCTCTCTGCAAACACAAGGCCGACGCTACCTCACGATGTACAGCTGTAACTAGGTAGCTAACACACGAGCTATGCCATCCCCCGGTCGTTACCGACCTTTATTCGAGGATCCTCAACCACAAAGCAACAACCACAAAGTATAATAAATTTGCAGCATCAACATAGGTAAAATATCTAGGCTCCATACCATGATATCACCTTTTATCCAGAAGGAAATGACATACCCTAGGGGTGCGACCCCTAACAACCTTGCCGCAACATTCCTGTTTTGACCATTACCGGGTTGTGAGGCTCGACGAAGACTCATCCACAAAGCTACACTTTTTCACAAAGCCACGCTTTTTCACAAAGCCATGCTTTGATCAACAAATGATTAACAGCACTTCGTATGCCACATTACCAAATTGGGAATGTATCACTAGTAACCATCAACTACATAACCTCTGAGCTCGTACGTCTCAGAGAAGGGTGTTAAGCTAAGAGAATAAATTCTCCGCCACCAACAGAAATGTATTTGATAGAAACCAGCTTTACATCTCAAAGTGTAACGTCAGACACACATCCATACAAGTCCGTTCCGGGTTCGAACAGAACCGAAGGCACTTCCAAAGAAGCCCTTGCAATCCGGATATTCACTAATCACGTTCGGACTTTCCATCACAAGAAGAGTGATATAAATATCTATACCAGAGCAACTCGGTGCAGAGACTTCGACAGGTTGTCCTTTCATTTTCGAAAATACCCGATCTTCACACCGGTCTTCAATACGATCCATATCGTCGTATCACTAATTCGGAATGGGTTATATGACACAAATGTCTTTTCCCGGCTACCCCGAATAGTGAGCACAATATTTAAAACATATGGATATAGGATTTCAATTAAGTCACAAATTATTACCCAAATCCTTTCCTTTAAATGGTTTAAACAAATTATCATTTTAAATCTTTAAACAAAAAGATTTACTACACAAAGTTCACCCAGTTTCACAAACATTCATTCACAGATTTCCAAATCAATTTCCATTTCAATTGGATTAACCCATTAAATCTTTAAATTAAGATTTAATTTATAGCTTTCAAAACTATTCACAATTCAAGTCTTTTATAAATATAAAAGATACACCTTTTAAAATCTTCTTTGATTTCAAAATAAAGCTTAATCATTTTCACAAAGGTTAATTCCTAGTTTTTTCAAACTATTCACAATTTCATTTTAACTTGAGTTGTTTCGATACAAGTTGGAAATCTTTTCACTTTATGAAAGCTATTATCATTTGAAAACAGATAGTTTTCGTTTTGGGAAAAACTGGTTACAATTACACAAGTTAAAGCCATCCAAGTATAAAACTTGAATTTTAAATTTAAATTTCCAAAACCATATTTTGAATGGTTAAAAACCCATATAAATACCTTTTATAACTTGAAAAATCTTTTAAACCAAAATCCCCAAATCATTGAATTCAATTTCAAAATATAGAATTCAAATTTAAATCAAATGATTTAAATTTCAATTTTATTAAGTTATTTAAAATAACTTTTATTTCTGAAACTCATTTCAAAAACTTTCAATTCCAATTCCAAAACTATTTTGGATTCAAAAATTGAATTTTTTCAAAATTGATAAAGATCTGTGACTTAACCGATTTCCACGTGAAATCCACTTTTGTGTGTGTATTGTGTAGTCCACGGGTTTAACACAATAGTGCAACAACATTCAACCATCACAGATCAAATATAACAATATATTTGATAAGCGGTATAAACTATAACGCTTATCTTTCATTCACAGATCACAGATATTCATATCATATATAAATATATCACAAATCACAACACAGAACAGGATATATCACAAAACATCACATATCAGAGATATCAAACAATTCAACATCCAATATAATCCAAACTCCATAGGTAGGATCAATTTAATCATCTGATTAATCTAAATCAGATAAATTTCTATAAATCAATTTTACTAGTTATGGTAAATTAATAATCAATTAATTTCAAATTGATTTTTCACATTTATTTCAAAACACCAAATCAAATTTCCAATTAATTTCCAAATTACTTCCTTTTTAAAATAAATTCTTTTATCTCTTCAAATCTATTTAAAAATCCAAACTTAAATAAATTCTTCAGCTTTTAAATAATATTATTAAAAAATCCCTTTATTAAAATCTTTTCCCATATTTTTGGAAATAATTCGATATGATTCAAAAATAAAACTTCACCCTTTTCAAACTTCTTTTTAAATTTGTTCAATTCTCAAAAATAAATCTTATTATAATTTTCAACTCGAATTTTCCAAAAATCCAATTTTTATTTATTTCCGGTATCCAACGATACCAAAAATATATTCGGCTAAATTATAGCCTTCAACAATTTCGATCACAATATAATCACACACAGATTATAAATAATCAACACAAAACATATGAAACAAATTCAAATGTTTGAGGAATCCTGTTGGATCCCTCCAACCTGTTTCCCTGCATCCACAGACGTTAGCACAATACCAATTCCATTTCAAAGTGGAATATCGCGGTATATGGGATTTATAAATATTATCCGCTATTATGCGGCGCAATAGGGTCTCATCCGTTATATAATGCGGGAAATCAACTCCAAATACATATATAATACCAATTCCACTTCACGGTGGAATTATCGCGGTATATGTTTTTAATAAATAACCTCCGTTTAATATACGGCGTATAGGGTCTATTTCAACACAATAGATAACAATCATCATCCAATTCACACAATCTAGCAATTTTAAATCTAACTATTTAAAATTTAAATCGAAACAATTTGATTGAGTGAGGAGTTCTCACCTTGTTTTCAATAACGGTTGCAGTATTTTATTTCAAATAAAATTAAACGCGCGTTTAATTTTACTCAAAATTTTCACTAGCTCCGATCGACTCCAATCTAGTTCCATTGCGAAGAGCTCATCGAAACGATTCCAACGCAATTCGTTTCGTAATTTTTCGACCTCGTATGAAAAATTTATGTTATTTCAAAGTTCATACGATTTTTAAATATAATAATTTACAATTTTATTTTTAATTTCTAACCCTAGAATCAATCAGAGCCACACGTTCCTGGAGATGAAATCAAGGCCGTGACTTTTCCCTTCTTCCACGCGTGATCCTCCCAGTCATTTTTGAACGCAAACGAACCCATGCTGCCAATCTCTTCATCAATTTTCGCACCCATCTCGGCACGTTGGAGCACGATCAACTACCTCCATATGGAAGCCCACCTTCTCCTCTACCTACGACCGCCACAGTGGCGAGCTCGGTCGCGTGATAGCGTCGGAAATCGTGTGCGAATGTCGTCCCTTCCCGCTCAAATTGCCGTCTATCTCCTTCACCATTTCCGATCATAACATTGGATGTGATCATCTCTCCACCCTCTACAATATCGTAGTTGAAGTTTCTTCGAATAGATGAACGGATTGGAAGATTTTGAGGAGAAAAGAATTGAATGTTTATGGCCATCGAAAATAAATGGCGGCCGTGGCCTATCTCGGCTAGGGTTTTGCAAAACAAAGAAATGAAGTCCTTTTATAGAAAATTCTTCAAAACACTATTCATCGAAATTTTTCCGAACTCGAAATCAAGCGTGCCGGCTGACGTTTTTAAGGTTTAACCCGCGTTCCGGACACAATGGAATGTGTTTCGGGAGATAATTCGGTCATATGTGCGAGTTACGGAAATAAACGATCAAATTTAAATCAAATCGATTTAAAACGATTTCGATGCGTTTTAACTTGCCCCGGACAAACCGTAAATCCGATTGACACGAAAATTGAAATCTTTCAATAATTTCACATTATGGATCCGATGAAACTAGTTTCGTCAAAATCCGAGACTGTTTGAAAAATGGTCATTTTTACTCGTCGATTAAATATTAAAATATTCAATTTTCACAAATTAACTTTTAATTCAATTTTAAAAGTTCTACAACATCATTCTAACTTCAATATGATTTAATATAACTTTATACATCATTTTTATACACATTAAACCCGATTTCCAATTATTTCCGGAATTTCAAATATTAATTTATCGATTTAATTATCCAATTAAATTACTATATTTGAATTATAATTCATTCGGCTTATAAATCTCACTTGTTAATATTTAAAATCAATTAAATATACGAATTTCAAATGGCAGAAATTCTGGGTCATTACAAAGCTCGTCAACCCTAGTCACGCGATTTATTTCCTTTTTTTATCCGAATTCGATCTAAAGAAAAGAAGGGGGAAATGTGATTTTTGAACAAGAAGCCGATCTCGATTTTGTCCTTTGAAAGAAGAGGAAGAAGCATCGAACATTTTTTTTTGAACAGGGAGTTATGCGATTATAAAGGAAGAGGATGGCGTGTTTGAGAAATTTGATTTGAAATGATTTTTAAGAGGAGAGGACGTGTACTTGAAATGCTACAGTGATAGGTATGGTGGCTGAAAATAAGTTTGTGGGCTGATGTGAATATTTGACTAGACAATTTACTTATTAAATTTCAAAACGTCTCGATTTACGCAACTAAAAATCTCGAACTCCTATCAAGGCGTGCCGCTAGGCGTTTATAATGTTATACCCCTATTTCGAACGCAATGTAAAAGGTTTCGAGTCCTAATTCGATCGTATGGAAAAGATAGCTTTTTGGACCTAATTATTATATTGAATTTTCAATATAAATCCAACGCGTTTATATCCCGTACGATCAAACAATAACTCCAGATACTATGAAATTTGAAATCCGATAAAAATACACTATTACGGATCCAATGGAACTAGTTTCGTCAAATTCCGAGACTGTGCCCTAAATCGCTATTTTAACGCGTCAATTAATCGACAAATTTTAAAATTTCGAAATCGCTTAAATTTTTAGTTTTAAAAACTTACTAACTCGATTATAAATCCCAAATTCAATACTTTAAACTATTTAAATATTCCAAATTAATCGTTGAAAAATCCGGGTCGTTACTGTCTGAGTCTATAACATTGGATGATGTTGAGTATTGATATTTTTGACCCTTGGTAATTTTATTAGACGATTTCGACCCAAGATTTATTTTCCATCATTTTTGATAGTTATACTTATTACACCGATATAAGTGCACTGATCGATGCCATAGAATTTGGACGAACATAAAATGTCCTTGGGTTAAGAAAAAGTGTATGAACCGTACAATCGAATTTTTTTTAAGATCGGACATTTTGGCAGAACATATGACTTAAAACACCCAAAATAGGCACTCGGGGCACAATCTTAGATTTTGATGAAACTGGTACCGTTGGAACGAAAAAATATGATGAGTCGTGCCATCGAAGAATCATCGCAATCCAACATTCATAGAATCTGTACGACCACAAAACGTGTATTGTAATTTTAGAAATAAAAGAGAAAATGGGCTATCAAACCCTAACGCTACTCACTACTCTATAAATACACCATAGCTGCATGTTCATTTTCATTCACATTTTCTTCTTCTCCTTCACAAAACCCATTCCCAACTCTCTTTCTCCTCCTCTTCCATGAGCAAATGTCCACCAATTTAGCCGAAATAAAAGTCAGGTGTCTCTATTTTTCTGAGAGCTACGTAATCAAGGCCTTGATTTTACCCAACTCTAACTGTGGTGGTTGAAAATTGCAAATTTGAAAAAGTTGTGATTTTGGGGGAGAACCAAAATGGATTTGGACGATATGGCAATAGGAGTTCGAAAACATAGGTCACTCAAGCCATTGAGGACCGTGGTTGTGGCAAGGAGGTTGAAAATTTTGGTGAAAATTTATGGGTTCTCTGTGTTTTTCTTAGAAACGTGCTTGCGGGTTCGACGTGGATGGCTAAGCTTGGCCGTGGGGGTGCTGCATGAGGTGAGGTGGTCTCTGGCGATGTGCGAGAGTCTTTGGCGAAGTGATGATGTGCAGGTCGAGGGGGAACGTGAGTAGTAGTTTGGAAAAAATGAAAATGAGAAGTAGGTGGTGGCTAGAGTGAAGGAGGTGCGGGCGGACTCGGAGGTGGTGGCTAACGTGGGGGACCAGAGCTGATGGCGAAGGTGGTGACAATGGCAGTGCTGAGTCAAGTGGCAGCATAGGCTGCGGTTGGCGGTGATGTGCAATAGTGGTGCGTGGTGGTTTGATGCGTGCGTGAGTAGGAGGCTTACGTGAATGGGTTGGTAGTGCTACATGAAAGTGGAGGAAAGAAACATGGGGAATGATTATGAAGGTAATTTATTTATTTGCTTACTAGATTAGGTTAATTAATTATCTAGTTAATTACATATAAATCGATTTCTTCTGTCGTCTATATCTTTTGCATACAAGGTCCAATTTGGACGCGGTTTCTCGTGTTGTGCTCATATTGGACTTCCTTACAACTTGGCATAGGATTAAACAGCTTTTGTTGAGGTGTGCGACATTGTCTCTCATCATACTATGATTATTAGTATAGTATAAAATCAACGTTTTGAATCGATTTCTAACTTTAAAACGTGATTTTAATATATCTAGACCCACACTTTATTTTATAAAAGAATTTTAAAAGTGTTTTAAAAATAGTTTCAAATCAGATACCACACATGTCCTTAGAACATACTATTTTCTGGAAATCACCAAATTTAGCTTTTTTATATGAATCCCAAATTAGTTGATATAGATGTGTTGTATATGATGTATGTATGCTATGATAGATGTAAGTATGCTTATTGGTTGCATGTATGCTTATTTGCTAGAAAATGCCGAACGATAGGTGATATAGTGTTAGGAAATTTCCATAAGATAAAGTTTCGTGCATACCAATCGAACGCACACATGATGAAAACTCAAATGATAAGATTGAATTTCGTGCATATTGACTGAATGCACACATGAAGGGAACTCGAATGGATGGGATAAGTATGTACAAGAGTGCTAGAATGCATACCGATCGATCTGAAGACGAAAGATGATGGACTTGGGTATGTGCTTCGAACTTCTGGATGGACGCTAGACCTTGTCACTTGGTTTGCACTTAGCCATTTTTAGCTAAGTACAAAACCAAAGTGGTCGGCTCCGATGACTATGGAACAGACGGTACTTACCACTATTGATGATAATCGATTTGGCTAACTTTTGATGTGGATGATGAAGAGGCTTCAGGGAGCATGATGTGATGGTTCATTCGTTCGTTTGACGTTCGATTTCAAAGTTATGGCTCTTCGACAAGTAGTTTTGGTAGTGAAGCGAGGACGCGACACTTCGACGCTATGACTTTGAGATTTTGTGATATGATGATTCTACGATTTAGGATAGATGTTTAGAGGATGCTTCGGGACAAAATAACGATACTCTATGACTAATGATAGATGTCTAGAGCTATTCTGTACTTGACGACTCGATGATGAGAGTTGTATGATGATCCATAAAGACAAGTTCGAGGAAGTAAACTTGTAAAGTGGAGCGAGGACGTTCTATGCTATGGATATGAACATAGTTTTGAAAACCGAACCGTGAGTCGAACCGTAATGACACAAGGTTCAAGGTTTTAGTGGTCTGACTGGTTAAACCGTCAAAACCATGCATTTTTTCGATAATTTATGCTTTTCAAATATAGGTTAAAATAGCAAAAACATATAACATATCTATTAATCCATATCACAAGAGTCACAATCACATATCATAAAATTACACAGTATAACCATTAAAATAAACATAAACCAAAATATTCTAAATTGTTAACACTATGAATCGTTTTATAATACTAAGACTATACAAATGTATCCAACTTTACTCCATTTTGGACATATTCCACAACTTGATGATTTTTTCCACACTGGACATAGACATGAATTTAAAATATCATTACCAACTCCACTTTCATTTCATAAAAAAAGGTAAAAGGATAATTAACTTCAACCTTGCAGTTTTACTCGATCTTTTCTACCTATATATCCTAACAATATACTACTCAGTATCATACACAAGCATTCTATCTTCATAAGCCACAGAAAAATAGAAATCACAAATATGAATAAAATTCATCATCAAGATTCTCATATATTGGGACTAATAAACTTTGCTATAAGTTACAAATTTATCTTTGTTCCTAAATCAGTAGAACCTTTAAAATGTTACCAAACACAAATTACATAACAAAATTTCTAGAAAATAAAGTTGATACCGGTTATCGTGCACAAGTAGTTTAGATATGACATACAAGATTGGTTGATGGAAACGCTTGCAACGACGGCTTCAGAGGAGATGCTGGTGTCGATTTGAAAATTAGGGTTAGGGAAAATTAACAGTTTGAGGGGTTTAATGACACGGTTGAATCTCGGCTTTGGTAGTTCAACTGGCAATTCGTGCAGAGAGAGGTTGAACTCTGCTCCAGGCAGCCATGGGCCATGGCCTACGGTTATTCACGGTCCGACCATGGTCGAGTCCGGTTCTCAAAACTGTGGATATGATGTGTGTAAAGGGATTGTTGATAATCGAAGGTTTCCATTGTACTCCTAAAGCAGGGGTATGTGAGGACGTGCCCTGGATCTTCAAACGGGAGATCTGTCTTACCTTGGACTGTAAGGACATGTAGTCTAGTTCCTGACCTACTGAGTGGCATGGATTCGAGTAATGAGAAACCATGAGGTTGAATTGGCTCTGATCGATACGATTTATCATATATTTGATGTACTGAGCGAGTGATGTGAGGATGGATGATTGATGTTATACTTGATTTGTTTGCTAGGGATGTCACATGACTTTGGTAGCCTTGACGTAGATATCTAGACACCCATGTGTACTTTGACGTATAGTAAAACCATGATGAGTATAATGTAGAGTAGCATATATTTTTTGTTATGTGCTAACTCTTTGGATGCAGAGACAGGTCAGGTATAATTCTCTATACCATATGTCTCACCTACCATATCGACTTTCGTAGTATTTTAGATTGCTTATTGCTCACACCATACCGTTGCCTAACTCGAGGTTTTATGATTTGCTTCTTATTATCTCGGGTACTCTTAAATGAGTAGACTGGATAGCAGGTCGACATATGAAGTTGTGAAGATGGACTAGCAGGAGGCGACACTTTCTCATATTTATATTTTGGGCTTATTATTGCTTATCTACTGTGCGACACTATGGATCATTGACAGTGTTTGGCTTACTATTAGAGGCAGTTTATTATTGGAGTTTATTTATCAGTTGTATAAACTTATTACTGTTTTGTATAACTGTATAAACTTGTGCGCTCTGATTTGGTGGTTCATTTAGTTGTCACCGTCTCGCCCGTTTTATATCTATGATGATTATAATTTATTCGATAAACTGTGAGATATATGACTGGTACTGTGGTTGTTTTATTTACTTTACAACTCTTGAATATCGTCCTACATCCGTCGGGCACCATTACAGCGCACCATTCAACATGTATATTAGGTGTCGAAGGTGTAGGGCGATCGTCGCAGTAGTATTTACTAAGATAATCCACGTAAAATTTGGAATAATTTTGAAACTTCTAATGCTTTCAAACTTACAAATTTTTATGAACCATTGAAAATCTCCATGTTAACCCTAGATTGAAATGTAATTTTTTCAAGGAAATAGAAGTTTTAGAATAGTTAATTTTTCTATATATGTGATCTTGCTAATCACATATCTATAAATTTTACCATTGATAAGGAATTTTTTTACATTATAAGATAAAGGGGATCTAGTTCCCCCTTATATATATATATATATATATATAAGGGATCTATACTCCTTTAAATTTTCTCGACCATCACCTTTGACTTTTTGTAAAAAAAAGTTAGATCAATGTGAAGTTTTGTAGATATGCTCTATTTGTTAGGGATGTCATTTAGACAAAAGTTTGATTCATTACAAAACATTTATCTCGTTCAGAAACAAAGTAAATAAGATAGGTAAATGATGATATTAACCATTGATTTGGATTTGTCCTTTTATAAGGTATTACATTTTTTGCAGAGACGATCTGACTAATAAATAAAATATACCTACAAAATCACTTCGATCTGAATTTTTGTTTACAACATACATGCACACACATACATATAGGGGTCAAAATTGCATGAATCTGACTTAAAATTGCTACAAAACGAAGGTTTGAATGTTCCATAAAAACTAATTCAATCACCCTGGTTCAAACTTCGATCATGCAAAATCCTTGGAGCAACACTTGGTTTGGCTTGAGTATACATGTGGTCAAACAACTTTATTGGTTCGGCTCCCATTTCCAAACCTCTAGCTATCGAGCCACATCAAAGTGATGTGTTACACAAAGTCTTTCACAATCCATCACAAAGCACTAATATACGAGATCCACCTCCATGCACCTGAACCACCCTTAAGCATTCACTTCCCTTCCCTAAGCAACAACCATAGTAAACCAATTCCACAAAGAACCACTCATGCCTTAGCCAAGTTTAAAATTTTCATTTGCAATGACCAGAATATTGAAAGTAACTTAGGATCAAGTATATAGCAAGTATTAATAGTTGAACTAATTAGCAAACACTAAGATAATAGAAATTCGATAAAATAAAAGAGCACACTAGCATTTTTATACTATTTCGGATCTTCCATCCTCCGTCCAGTCCTAAAGCCCTCCTTTCGACTTTCACTAGCAGCAAACAACTTTCACTTGACCCGAAGGAATGAGTTTACAAAATCTCTGTAGACAACAATGTGTTATTGATAACACTAATTTATCTAGGTTAAGTACACCCTTGTTATAATCAACCAAATGATAGTAGAACTTGAAATTACAATGAATATAGGAACTGATTTGCAAAGACAAAGATTTAGGGTTTGAATGTCTTTTCATAGATTCAAGAGATAAGAGACATGAGAGTGCAAAAAGTTGAAAAGGCAACTGATTTATTGAATCCTATTTATAATCTTTGAAAAGATTTGATGAAGCGTTATGTCTTTTTGAAGAGATAGAAAATTTCTGAAGAAGAACTCATCAAGTTGCAAATTTTAAAGAAGAAGGATATAATTAATTTAGAAAATTGAATTTAGAAAAATTAAGTTAAAGCCTGAAATTCGATCATGACAAAAATTAGTCGACATTCGTATATTTCATGTAACGTATTTATTTTATACTTTTATATCCTATATATTTACAATATTTAAAGTTTAAATGATTTATCCAAAATTTATTCGACGATCGGGGAAACTCGCATCACTTAAATCGATTTATTCCACAAATTTTATTCAAAAATTCTTTAAATTATCAATTTAAATTTATATAAAATTCGGGGTCGTTACAGACTTCCCCCCTTAAAAGAATTTCGTCCTCGAAATTACCAGGGAGACACAAAGATAGATGAAGAATATTTCTTTAATTCAAACTGAACATTTATTCTGCATTTGGCTTACCAAATCAGAATATCGATAACAGACACAAGAAAGAATCTGTTGAATTCTTTCACACGATACTCGGGTTATCCAGATCTACGAAGTATGGAGTGGCATCGGTCAGTTCGAAGTGATAACTAACCATTCGTAGAATATACTGGGACCCAAAGAATAGATAGATATATGGATATAATTTCAAAATTTTTTAGTTTAAAAATCAAAATATACCTATCAACTATAGCAATCAAAGCAAACAATTCATCCAACAAACAATTTTGGCCATTTCGAAGTTTATGTCCCATATTAATATGTCGAATTTCTTCCTGGATCTACCAGAAATTATCGAAGAATTGAGAAGAAGATGCTGAACAAAAGAGATTGATAGAGAAAAGATTATTTCCTTGTTGTTACAGAGTATTGACCAATTATAGTCGTATTCCCCTGTCCCCTATCTCATCCTCTTCTTGCACTCATACTCACTATCATGGAATAGTAAGAGAATTTACTGAGACATTCGAACGGATATCTGAGAATTACTCATTCTAGAGTTTACTTCACTCTATCTCTAATGAGCTACTTAACGTGTTATACTCCTGAGCTAAAGTTCAACCTTAGCTCTGATACCACATGTAACGTATTTATTTTATACTTTTATATCCTATATATTTACAATATTTAAAGTTTAAATGATTTATCCAAAATTTATTCGACGATCGGGGAAACTCGCATCACTTAAATCGATTTATTCCACAAATTTTATTCAAAAATTCTTTAAATTATCAATTTAAATTTATATAAAATTCGGGGTCGTTACATTTCAGTCAACTGAATTTAACAAATTTTGAAATAAGTAAAGAGTGTATTTTTGCACTCATTCAACTGGCTGAATTATACAACCGGTTGATTGACAAAATTCACTCGATTGACTTGACAGTGAAATGAGTAATGAAGTATATATTTGTTTTAAAAGTTGAAAACAACTTTTATAGATATTTTGATTAAATAAAATGATGTTTAAAACAAAGTGTAGTGAATGTGCGAACATGTTTGTGAATGTGTGAGCATGATTGTAAGTATGTGAACAAGTTCAACTATCATAGTTTGATTGTATAAATAAAATCTATTTAAAGACCACTTACATAAGCAAAGACATCATAGATCCTTGAGCTCGCCAATTTCTCAATTGAATCTTCAATCTTTAGAAAGGTCCTTGCAAAGTTCGGTAATATATACTATTGTACATTTGTCATTTATTAAAACAATCATCACAAGGGTTCTCACAAAGCTTTCCCTTGCTAACTCCTATGACCAAGCCACTTCATTTATTCAGTTGAACCACTTAACCGTCTAATAACTTTTGGTCGAACCGCTAAAGTGGCTTTTCCTAACACTTAGCAAAAGTTGTTCCGCTCTGATCTTGACTTTTATTTGACATTTCAACAAACACCTTTTGTGCACTCTATCAAACTGTAATTCGATTGCCAACAAGTGAAATTGACTTTTCGGCATTAAACAACATTCTAAATATCATAACTGGTTATACCTCCATACACATGTAATCATCAAACATATAACACCAAAATCATATCATATCATCATAAAAATATACAAAACTCAACCAACAACATATAACTATGAGTTACGTAATAATCATTTTGACACTTATTAATGATTCAAACAACAACATATATTCAATATACATCGTATAATCATATTAGAAATATGCTCAATGCCACCAACAATGATTAGAACAAAAAGATTTGATACTTTTCTCTTTAGATATGTAGATCAAAGCCAATGAATCTTGGATTTGTTTCTATCCGAGTGTTTCTCTAGCCTTCTATTGCTTTTTTATAATTTCTCCTAATTTATTGAGGTAGATCAAAACTGATTTTTATTAATTTTAACTAATGAAGTTTAGACGAGTTTAGGAAGAAAAGATATCGTGAGAAAACGAAAATAGATTCTTTTGCTAACTCTAATCAACATCCTAGTTACATCTTAAGTAGGTTTTGGGTAATTAAGCTATTTTGATCGAGACCAAAATATGTTTTGCTAATTAAAGTAATCATTTTCTTATTTAGCCATTACTTGTTATTCCTAAATCTAATTTGAACATTTTTGTAATCATTCTACGTCAATTTGCAAAATTCCATACACTAGGATAAACATTAAATCCAAATTCCTAACATCTACAAACTACACTTTAAATCAGTTATAGAATGTTCGGATAAAAATAATACTTAATAGTAAATTTAATGTCGTTACAACGAACGCGTATGTACACATGTGTAAGAAAAAAAAATTAAATAAAGAAAATATGTAACCCCATTTCGACATTTTTGTTAGAAATGGTAGGAAATATTGTAATATCTATTTTCTTGTTTAATAATTAGTTGTTATTGTAAATGAGAAAAATAATAATACATCATCATAGTTTTAAAACCTGTCCATCTCACACAAGATCTCATTTGAAATCTCAATCAACATCTCATTTCTAAACTTAAACAAAACAAAAAACAAATCTCACTCATATCGTTTAATATCCATCCAATCTGAAATATTTATAATCTCAACTAATAGACTACTTAGATTCACTGTATTAATAGAAATATAATCCTGTGAAATCAGAAAATCAAGGTGAACTGTCGGACTTTCTCTCATTTTGATATTTAAATTAGGGATGGCAATGGGGTGGGTTTTTAATGCCTAAGACCTGTTTCAGGTTTTTCAAACATTGACCCAGACCCGCCCTGAAAACCCGGTGCGGGTCCAGATTTTTTTTCCAAACCCGAAGCCCGTTCAAGTTAGGATAGACCAGCCCGTCCTAAGACCCAGTGAGACTTTATATATTCATTCAGAATTGTGTATTAATGTAGATATATTTATTTATTTTATTTGTAAAAGACGTCATCACTAAATGACATTGAACATAAATTACAATATGTTTACAATAATAATGAAAAATAATAAAAATGAGGTGTGAAAAAATAGTTCAAAACGTACCCATATGTTAATATATAATTAGCAGTGGCACAATTTAATATTATAAAAATCTCATAACTTATTGAATGAACATTATAATATCCATGATATAACTAATTATGTGTAAAAAGATTAACAAATGATCATTATAATAGTAAAGTGATTTTATGCTATATCAGTGGTACGGATCGGGTAGGGACGGATCATTCAAGCCCCAACCCGACCATAGACCCGGAGCTTCCAAGAGCGGGTCATGGATCTATCCGCTCAGACGACCCGATGGGGCAGGTCTTAGCGGGTCAAAACAAAGATGGATCTACCGGATTTTAGACCCTGGACCCGCCCCATTGTCATCCCTAATTTAAATACTGACACACTCGTGATAATATATATGATAGTAACTCGTGATAATATATATGATAGTAACTGCACAGGACCATTCAAGAACAAAAGAAACAAAATACTCCATTTGAAGTTATGATCAACTTCAACCATACTTGCATCAACTGATTGGATCATGGATTCAAAAATACTGTTTACACTTGCACCGGAAAAATTCCAATACAAAAATGTTCCAGAACACTAGCATAGACATATGCAGAATCATAAATGCTTAAATAGTTTTACACACCAGAAGAATAACATAATAACAAAACAAAACATTAATTAAACTGCTATCCTGCCTACAACTAATGCCTAACAATTAATACATGACCAAACAAAAAAAGGCCTTGAAGGATCTTGCTTTTGTTTTGAAGCATTCGCAAGTTTCGATTGGCGCTTAGCTGAGTACTTCTTTATTCAGCAACAGAAAGAATGTTGCAGAGATACAGTTAGAATAAGAATAGGTCGTGGCCGCTGTTAACATTTCTTTTTCTTACTAGAAGAAAGATCACCTCCTCGTGAATTTTATGTGCACAAACTCTTGGCTTGCTTGCAGCATGTCTACATAGAAGAAAAATTAGATGACACAGATGTTTGATTTGTAAGGAAATATCAAGAAAAACTGCACTGCACACCTGAGATCAGAAATTTAAAATGGAGCCTCAAGAGAATCATCCCATACATCTCCACTACCATTAGAGATATCTTCACCATCTTCTTCCATGGATAGCCTTATGTATTCTCTATGTGCAAAGCGGTCCCATTCAGTCAATGTTGGATCTTCCCTCTCCTGCAAAAAAATAAATTTTTGTACTGTAACCGAAAGTTTTGTTACTAATTTTACACATTGGTGACTGATGTCTTATCTGTATTAATTAGGTGTACATCTTACTTAATGGACAGATAGTAAAAGGTATGTTATATGCAACACAGTTTGCTTCAAATATGTCAGTCTGATGTAACTTCTATTTACGCATTGTTGCATCAAGATTTTGTGGGCATTTGGTTTGATGATTAGGTTTCAGAAACAGTCTCTATAATAATAGAGGCAAGACAGCATACATCTTGCTCACCCAGACCCCGCTCAAGTGGAGCCTTGTGCACTAGGTAACGATGATGAAGATGATCAGGAGGGCAATTTATTTTATAAATAAAATTGCATGGGGTAATTATAAATGATTACCGGATATTAAAGTTTACCTGACGAATAAGAAATGGGTCACGATTTTCAAATGCCATAAACTTATTGAGATTGAAAAGAATATTGAAGACATTTCCAGATAGCTTGCACCCCTTTAAATCACGAAGAGTGAGGAAGCTCTCATTCTGTAAACCGGAGACTGTTAAGATACCATGAAGCAATTGATATAAATTGATAAACATATGCATAAAGATCGTAAGGACCTCTGGTCCAATCATGTCAATCATTTGACATAGAATGTCTTCAAAGAGCACAGGTTCTTGTGCCATACATTCCATCCGATGTAATTGTTCTTCATAAAAGAATTGCATTTCATTGGGTGTGATAATTCCATTTCCATCCAAATCTATGCACTTGAACCTGCATCTTTAATCGATGAGAAAGCCTGGATCATCTTTAGAGGTTTATATAAATAAGTTTTCAGTTTCATAAAATGATCAAAGATAGATACTAAGTCTGATTTAAGTTGAATAGCATAGTTGATAGTTCATAAGAAGTTGGCAAGCTGTGAAATTCTAAAAAATATGAATGTGATGTGGAAAAGAGCTTAAGGCGATGCATGCTCCCAACCTTAACCAGTTAGACCAACTTTTACCCTTAAATTCAACCCAAAGGTTAATATTTAAACCTAAATAAATTCCTGATATATATAAGGGAACTTTCGTGAAAACACCCTCCTCAAGTTTCAAAATGCACAGCCGTTCATCGTCAAAAACAGGTTATAAAAAAAACTTACTTTAAGTTTTAAGATATTTGCGGAAAACTCTCCAAATATTTGAAGTTTCTGGACTGCGAACATTTGTAGAGAACTCTTTGTAAATATTTGCATTTTTTCAAAAAAAAAAATGGTTATAGACATTGCGATAAATACTCCGGTTTAATTTCCCAAAAAAACGAACTTTTTTACCGAAATTAAAATTAGGGATGTAATTTAAAACATGTTTTTGGGAAGAGTCTGTTACTTACCAAATCTGAAAATAAGGAGATGGAACCAAATTTCCACTATATATCATGCTTTGAGGTGCCACGTTAATACGTAAAATCGTATTTACAGCAAAAAACATCAGAATAATATTTGTATTTAGCCAAAAAAAGGACTAATTCCTACAAACTATTATAACCACCATTGTAAAAAAAATGGACTGATCCCTATAAACTATTATATCAATCATGCATATATAAGCCCAAGGGAAAAGTTGAATGGCTTGTTATTTGCATGAAAGAAGAATGTATAAATGATACTAGACAATAACTAACAAAAAGGGGGGAAAATCAGGAAGCAATATGCTGACATGGATAACAAGTTCACAAAAAATACCGATTCATCAAGATGTAATATAAACAAAAGCAATTTCAGACACTAAACATGATAGATCAGTGAGTCAGATGAACGATAAGGGTGTCTAGCTGTATGTAATAAACCATAATTTATGGCTTAGCAGAAGTTCACAACTACTATCTGATCTTATTTACCAAGTTGTTAAGAAAGTTGTCAAAAGTATCTAGTTTAATCATGTTTAAAAGCGTTAACTATATAATTTCTTGCAATATCACCAGTATTCAAGGCTTGGCTCTGATGATTTATCCTCTTCTGCCAGCATAAAGTAAACAAAATCCTCATATCCCATTTTTCCTTCTACCTTGCTGGTAAATTTTCTTGGGACCTACATTTCAACATCATATATTTTCAAAAGCTTTACAAAATCATTCAGAATAGTAGACATTGTTCATTTAACATCCAATGAGCAAATGCAAACTGATACAAACCTGAGAGAAAATCCGATCGACTATTCTGTATGTAAGGGCATGGTTACCATATCTTATAAGGTTCTCTTTATCAATTAAAAAATCATGATCTGTGTCCAATTCCCAAAATTTGCAGTATATAACATAGAAATGTTCGTACGAGAAATACCTGCATAATTGGAAATTTTTGTGATATACAATCTTCATTCAATTATTTATTTTGAAAAGAAAAAGAAAAAGGAAAATTAAAGACTCCTTAATTTATGTGAATTTGAAACATATATTAGTCAACATGATAGGTGTCTGGTAAAGTTCTAGTTATTCAAAAAAGCAGTATGTGTGCTTATGATATGATTGTTTTCTACTTCCTTTTTCACTATTATGGTATTTGAGACATTATTTGTACATAAATGTAATATACTGTCTTCAATCAGCATACACTAAACTACATGTACAGTCTTCTACTAATATTTAATTGACCTAAGCATCTAAATATCAAACAAATATTAAGAAGGGATTCAGAAGAAAAACCCATGCATGTTCTTAAAAAAAATTGTTTAAGCTAACAAATCCGTACTTCAAAACTTTGTTAATATCCTCTTCTTCGTCTGCAGTCTGCATTGCAGTAATTAAGTTTCCACGCTTGAGCTCTCTGAGAGTAAGATGACCATTGCCAGATCGATTCACATAGTAAAATATTCTATAAATGACTGTTTCCGCTGGTTTAAAGAGGTCATGTGTCAGGAAAATGCACAGCTGCTAAATATTAAAATACAATTACAAATAACAGTAGTACTAAATAACAGTAGGTCCCTCAAGCATGCATCACAAATTATGAAGAGGAACCAGTTTTCGAGGGAATTATTAACGAAAAGCATTTCAATTCATCAGCATTTTAAACTCTAAATGGAGACGATAAATCTTTGGAAGAAGGAAAAAAAAACTGCAGAAATGATTTGAAAAAATCAGCAGTCAAACTGAAAACTCAAATGATGCAGGTGATTGTGATTGTTTCTAGCCAATGTACATTTAAGCATATACTTCCTAAAGCCCTAACTGTTCATTTGAGCCATCTTTATGCATATTTTGCCTCTATCACAATTATTAACCCATAGATTTATTGCATGTGCGTATGGTTTGATAAATCGCGTAGAACAATTAAACAAGGGTATAAACAAATCATATCAAATGATTTATCAGACCCTATTATTTATAGAACTACTCCTGTTTCCAAGTTTTGATAATATCTGGTGTTTATTACAATAAAAGAAATATATTTTAAATTAGACACCATACTAACAAAGCATTAACTTTTAAAACAAGGGTATTTATGGAAGTGGCATAAAGCTTCCACGCATCTTATTATTATTTTAATTATAATGTATCAGAATTGGATTTTTATATATAGAGCAAAAAGACATACCATATCTGTCCTGGAATTCTGGAGTGCTCTGCAAAAATTCCAACCCCGGATGGCTTGCCAAAAGCTCTTTCAAAACAGGTTTGAAGTCCTCCTATATCACACATGATCATATAAGTCAAAAAATATTACATCCGTAAGAAATTTACAAACATGTTCTGTTTGCCATAAGCACAATCAGCATATATAACATAGTGTATATTCACAGGTTGTTTTTACCCAAAAAAAATGCAACTGACCTGAGTGAGGTACTTGAGGTCAGGTTGCTTCAAAATTGTGTATATTAGCGTTGCAATATCCATTGTCATCATGTTGCTATCTACCCAGTAATTAATAAAGGTTTCCCTAAATATAAAAGACAACATTCATGTTAACATCACAAAATAAAAAGCAAACCTCTGTACAAAACATATAAACATAGAAGTTGCATGATTTTGTTTGGTGTTTGAAGAAATATCCGAAAATGAAACTACCCTCGATGATACATCATCGTTGATGGAAATTGGAAGGAAGAAAAAAAGCACGCTTAACAGGACAAACATACCAAGATTACGTGAAAAACTGATGTCACTACTTAAAACAACTTTCGATTCATTTACGGTCGACCGCAGATAGAACTTTGATTCTAAACTAAGCTTCCGATCTTCAAACTCTGCATCTTCAATTTAACCCAATTTTAGGGCAGTCCTCAGGCTCTATATATGATCTGACATATCATATGTGTGTTAATACCAAGGTTCGAGATCTCGGTTTCAATCTAAATTTCGGTCTTTTGTCATTTTAGGAATTTCGAGCTAATTTGTAAATTTCGAGAATTTCAGTTTCAGATTTCATTATTTATTTTTAATATAATTACACGTATATTTGTTTAATTAATTAAAACAAGATGCGTAATTTATCATTAATTGAAAAATAAGATATAAAGGAACAATATTGATTAATTATAAATATTCATAACGCCAACTAATATTTATGTATTACTCCGTAGTTAACTTTTTTAGTTACACTATACATACATATACATATACATATAGTGATATTGCAAGTTTTTGAAGTTAAAATTTCAGATTTGAATATTTATATATTTAAAACTCAAGTTAATTTTTTTTTCTACTCTAAAATTTGAATTTCAACATTATTTTTTTGAATCGGAATTTCGCTTCGTTCGGTCCAATTGAAACTGGAACGGAACAACCGAAATCTCGGTGTTTCGGTTGAAACCTCAAACCTTGTACAAATACAAGGTTTTCAAAATGGAATTCAAATTGTAAATCATGAAGCTCAAACTATGAGTTGAAACGAGATTTAAATCATAAATTGTAGATTTGAAAGGTCCATATATTTTAAGGTTTGACACACTTCGAAATTGATTATGGTGTTTACACTTGTTCAAATCTAAACTTAAAACTCGGTTTTCTCTCCTGTTCCATTTTTACTTTGTTTAGAAAATTCTAGAACTGGAATTGTGGATTCAAATAAGCATGTTGATTATATAAGTATGGACTGAATAACTTTTCTCACTTGTGGCTTTAAATGAGTTTGAATTGGAATATAAATCGAATCAAAATATGAGAGATATGATCCGAAACATGATTTAAATCGTAAAATTTAAAGATTTTTAATAACAATGTGTGGGCGTGTGTGTATAGGGAGAGAGAGGGTTCCACTACACTCATCTCGACTACACCCCATCTACATCCTTACAATCTCCGAGATCGTCTTCACAAAATTTTGGCTAATTTAAATAATCCTAATATACCCAAGACAATATTCAAAAGGATAGTTAAAATAAATGTTTAACAGACGTGATGTTCATGGTGTGGCGAAAGAGGGGTGTAACGGATCCTTTTCCACAAACATACATATCTGCTTCTCCCTCTTGTCGCTTCATCCTATTATTTAAATAAGAACGTGTGGTTGAAACCGAGGGTGGTGGGGGATTTGAGGTGCAGCCAATCCTTGCCTATACATGTATGTATGTATGCGTATGTATATGTATATGTATGTGTATGTGTGTATACACATACATGTATGTATGTACGTGTGTGTGTGTGTTTTTTTGTGTGTGTGTATGTGTATGCATGTATGTATACGAGTATAATTGAATGAATACATTTCAATGGTGTCTTTTTAGAAGTTCACAAATACCCTCCTGCTTACAAGACTACAGCCTCTTGTGTTACAAAATTGCCACCTTTTATTTAATCAATAGCATGACCAGATTCATGTTTTGCTAACTTGTTATTAAATGCAGGAAAAATGAGTTACTAAAGAACTTTCTACTTAGGCAACTCCTGCCATTTATTTACCTGATTGAATTAATCCACTGTTTACGAAGGGGGTTAACTTAACCCAAGTGTATTATAATATTCAGCACATGCATAGCAGTTAACCACTTAGGCCCTTACCTACCACTGTCCAAATAGTGATGCTTCTGACCAGTGTAAAAATAGCATGATAATAAGATAGAAGGGAATATTTAATTCCAACTACAATATTCAGTCACTGATATTTATACCTATCAAAAGAAATCACTTGCATGCAGTTAGCATAGTAACTGGTAATTTTACAAGAAAATGTGTACCTTGTTATCGTTCCTATGCAATCAACATCGATCTTTCTAAAAAGAGCACTGGAGAAGAATGATGGTAATTTGCAGATGTCCTTAGTGACAGATTTGAAATCTAGTTGAAAGCAAACAGTTGTTATTGGTAATTATTCACAAAATTTCTGTAAGAAAAATATAAAAGTTTGAGCAAAGGCATGTACCACCTTGTACTTGAAGTCCATCTTTGTGACCCAAGAAAATCTTATCGATTTCAGATAAGCACTGTTCTTTAAGACTGATTGGTGGTGGGCGGCCATTTTGAAAGTAGAACTGCATCAACAGGCTGTCTTATTAATGAACGAAAAATTGAGAAGTATTGGTGTTGAAGATGTTTATAAGAACTGAAGTGAAGGTTTTTTTTTTGTTCTACTCTACTCACGTGGAATGAAATTTACTTGTTACAATATAAGCCAAGGAAAGCATCAAAAACATCAATCCATGTTTGTACGACTGATTCATTTTTGAAGATTACCACTCCTTAATGATTTCCAAAACTAAAATGGATTGATTCAAATTTTCTCACTTTCAAAACTAAAAGTCAATATAAACTATCAAAACATATTTATTCTAATTGTTGATTTCAAATGTAGTTTTGAAGGATCGATATGCTTGAGAATGACCCATACACTTGTGAATTGTGATAGTTCTACATGGTAAAAAAGCACAGCAAAAAAATGCACTAATTAAACAATCAGATATGTGTGATATCATTTGCTATCAGACAAAATATATCAATCAGAGACTGGAAATACAAAGAGGCCTATAGTATTTCGTAATACTTGTTGGGCTCGCAAGTCGTCAATATAAGGCAGTACCTGAGGTATCACTTCTTTGACTGGTTCGTTAATAACTTTAAGGGGGGATCCTAAAGATGAAAGACTTGCACTTAAATTTCTTTTCGTAAAGCGTGGAGACCCAGAAGAGCTTCTTGGTGAAAGCGGAGGAGCACTGCCAGCAGGGAACATAGAAGGCAATGTATTGGAGGCGGCAGAACTAATGCAGTTGGAGCTTCCAATAACATTAAAGGACAGACCCGACTTTGCATCTTCGATCAAAGTTTTAACCTACATAGAAGTTATAACAGTAAGACATAGCATCTCAGATAAATAACAGCTGAGCAATTGACAAGTCTAGAATAGAAGTATACACGACAAACATACAAATTCCACTATATCGAAAATAACATCACGAGAAGACTATGTTTAGGCTTGTCGTATCGGCATAGGCTCACTTACCATCTAAAAACTTGCATTTTTTGGTTCCCCAAAACATTGAACATTATATCCTCTTTTCTACGTACCACAAATTCTTTCAGATATTATAAATTAGTTACTGAAGAGGTAGACTGAACGTGATAGGACCATGAAATGATGTATTTCTCCCAGGGTTTGAGATCTTGGTTTCGGTCTCGATTTCAATGTTTTGTAAACTTAGAAATTTTGATTTAATTCGTTAATTTCGGGGATTTCGGTTCAAATTTCGTTTTCGGATGTCATTATTTATTTTTCATATAATTACTTATATATTTGTTTAATTAATTGAAACACGATGTGTAATTTATCTTTAACTGAAACATAAGATATAAATGAACAGTATTGATTAATTACAAATATTTACAACACTAACAAATATTTATTTGTTAGTTCGTATTTAACCTTTTTAGTTACACTATTCATATATTTTGTGATTTTGCATGCGTTCGAACTTAAAATTTTAGATTCTGAATATTTCTATATTTGAAACTCAAATTAATTCTTTTTTTGATCTTCTTCTATAAAATTTGAATTTCAATAGTTTTTTTATATTGAATCGGAGTTTTAGTTTGGTTTCATTACGATATCTACTAAAACTGGAACGGAACGACCGGAATCCCGATGTTTCGCTCGAAACCACGAACCGTGATTTCTCTAGACTGCCGGATTCAAGCTTCAAATGCAACTTTCATATATTTTAAGGAAAAGTTAAATCCTACGTTTAATTTTTTATATATTTTAAGCTCAAATACAATGATACAAATAAGCCTTGGGCGTGTCAAAGTTGTCTAACCAAAATTAAAATTTGAGACAAATAATCAGGCACAAAATGGCCATTGTCCTTTTTTCTAATCTAAAGGAGGACAATGTTGATTTCTGCTTTTAAACTGGGTTATTTAATTTACAGAAATATATAATATGAGAGGGTGAATGAAGGGAAAAACACAATGACTCGTATATTTAATGACAATCTCCAATGTTAGATCAACCAAAACTAAAGTTTGACATCAGTGGCACACAAAAAAAGGTTGGATGAAAGTAAATTGTTAAATTCACAATTTGCAACACTCAAACAGAATTACCGAAGACACTTTGGGCATGCCTAAACTAAAACATCATTATTAAATTATGCATTTAAGAATAGGGTAAACTTACATAAATTTATCCTCGTTGTCCACCAAAAAAGTGACTAATAGTACAACTGCTAAAAAATGTCTACCAAAGACCATAAGATACTATAAGTACATAAGACGTGCCCTGCTAGGGTTTTATAATGCATGCCGCACAATAAAATCTACATAATAATTATCTTCAACTGTTCTCCTTTATAAGATTTACTAAAACCTTTTATAAATAGATTTTATCCTAAACCTTACATCCTAATTCTCCTATGATAGCTAACCCTAATACATTATGCCACCATATCATTGCAACCATTCGTATAAATTTTATAGTTAATTCTAGCAATAAACAAATATATTTGTAAACATGCTACATTTGGAGAAATATTAACCTTTTTTTTAAAGTTATTCTTCCTATCGAAAAAACCTAATCAACATATTCCGGCCAATCATATTCTATCAATGCTTTCGTACAAAGGGCTTAAATTGTCCGGGACAAGTTTATCGAGGAAAACCTATTATTTGTGGTATCAGAATCAACATCTCGCTCATGCCTCTTGGTCGGCCCTGTTTGCTATCAGTTTTTTTGGTAAATACGAAAGAGCCTTTGCTATCACTAACCAAGAAAAAAATATTATTTTTGTTATCATTCGACTTAAAAATTTTCCTTCCCGATTCCCTCTGGAAAAAAAATACATGGATGTGTTTTTGCATGCATGACCCTCTCCCGTTTTGTAATTCTCTGTGTGCGGAAGTTGATAAATAAATCAAGAGATTTTCGCAATCGGGGTTTTTTTGGGATTTGTTTTTCCGTTTGCCAACTGCTCCCCATAGTCTCTTTATGCCTCAAATCTCTAATCTCACTTCTTTTTTTTTCATTTTTTCATACATACAGATTTAATGTTGCATCTCAACCCGAATACATCCAATAGCTCTGCCTATAAATCGGAGAAAAAAAATCTTCACCTTCATCCAGCTCAAACCATCTACACACATGTCCATAAATCAATTGGACATGCATTCATTATTCATCTAGAAGTGTTTGCAATACTAAAAAAGTCGCCATGAATAGACTTATAGATTCTTTGCTTACCTAGCTAGCTTCACATTGATTCAAAAAATTAACTTCTCCCTCTTAAATCGGAGAAATTTCTACCTCCACCACTTTCTCTTTATATCAACGTCCCACCCATCATCGTGCATATGTTATTTCATCATTATTTTGCTCGTACAACGTCCATAATTATTCTTTATATCAAATAGAAAAATTACATTCTTTTTTCAACTATCCAACTAAAGTAAAAAATATACAAATTTGAAACATGTCTAACTCCCATTAGTGTCATGTCTTTTCCAAAAAGCAAATTTATTTTTGTTGAACCGACACAATTCATATTAACGTTACAAACATTAGCCCATTGCACTTCTTCATTAGCTCCATGCGATTTGTGGATGTTTTCTTATGTTTGCATGTACGGAAGCATGCATCGAATCAATCACATACTCTTTACCGATGCAAAATGCAATAAATCATCTTTAACGTCAACGTCTGATTTTTTTTTTTAACTATCATTACCATGTCTACTTCTCTTTTTCTCTACCGTCTTCGATAGTTTTCTCCCTTTTTAGCTTGCGGAAAAAATGTTGCAAATGACTTGGTTATTACCAATAGTTGCATGTGAAGCCGCCCTCTTATTTGACTTGTTACTGAATGACCATTGCTTTGTGGGTATTCAAAATTTACGCATTCTTCTTTACTTTGATTCTTTTGTTTATGATTTTCCTCCTCTATTCCTCACCAAGTAGATATTGATTTCCAAATTTCTTGAATCAACGTCATCGAAGTTTAAGTAAATTGAAGAAACCAAAGCATCTCCTAACTTTTCGACAATAGACTCATCAACAACAAAATTTGTTCCAACATCCACTTTGTATTTGACGTCTATTGATTCACAATGACACAAAATTCATTGAGAGGTTCAGCAATTGGCATGTCTTTCTTCAATTCCAAATTTATCAACTTTCGCACTATTCACGTCTTATTTTTTGTTGGGTATCTACATAAATACCCTCTAATTTCTTTTGTACGCACTAGTGTACGTTTCATTAGCAACAATTGAACATCGGATTGATAAAAAACCAATAGTTTCGGTCTTTTTTAATATATCGTATCTCATTCCTCCTTTGTTAGGATTGCTTTGACTCATACGCCCCAGAAATAACTCGTTCCGATAGTTCCGGGTAAATTAAATACATACATTAAGATACAAAGTCTTCTTATTCCACGACAACCTAACCTTTTTCATTCTTCCATATACTAGGAGATTTAACATGGAATCCCTCGTTCTTCAATGGTTTGTGAAGATACACTAACATACATATATACTTTCATATATGGATTTCATGTTCCTCGATTTCTTTATAGTCGCCTTCTTTATTTTTATTTTTATTGGTATAGGAGACTATTATCATTGTTAGAATTGTAAGGATCGTTACACAATTATATTAAGAAGAAAAATAAAAAGATGTCGTTCAAACTAAAATCAATAAAGCAATTTCTTTTGACCTTTTCTTTAATTACACTTATTATAAATCAAGGTTTGAAGTTTCGACCAAAACACCGAGATCACGGTCGTTCCCTTCGATTTCAGGAAGGAAAAAACTCTGATTCAACAAAAAACTGATAAAATTCAAATGTCATAGAAGAAAAATAAAAAAAGAATTCATTTGAATTACAAATATATAAACATTCAAAATTTTAAATTTTAAATTCAAAAACATGCAAAATCATAAAATATATATGAATAATGTAACTAAAAAATTGAATACAAAGTTATAAATAAATATTTGTCAGTGTTATAATATTTATAATTAATCAATATTGTTCATTTATATCTTATTTTAGAAAATAAATAAAATAAATGAATTACACATCTTGTTTCAATTAAATACACACATGTGTGTAGTTATACAGAAAACAAATAATGAAATCTAAAACCGAAACTTTAACCAAAATTCTTGAAATAGATCGAAATTCATAAAGTTGCAAAAGACCGAGATTGAAACCAAGATCTCAAACCTAGCTATAAAACCTTTCACCAACAAAAAACCCCTAATTTTCGATTCCCTTATGATGGCTAACCTGTTAACACATTCATTTACATTTGCTACAACACAACCATTCATATATTTCTTTCTTAAGCCTAACCTTAAAATATATCTCCAAAATATAATATTTGCTATACTAAAATTATCCTTTCATGAAATAATTCTTCAAACCAAAATATTCATCCAAAACTATGCCTATCAATCATGTTCTATCAACAAAACTTGATAATTATATCAAGACTATGCAAACTGGGTTTTCTTGAATTTGCAGTTACGCATGTCAATTGTTTTTTGAATTCTTTGACGAATCTTCATTTTCAACGTCTCTAATTTTTCAAATATATTTATGTTACAACACTTAACATGCTCAACATACTTGAATGCTATAAGAAGTTCATTAAGTGTTAAATTTATATAAATTGGTTAGTAAGAATTCCTAGAACTTTATAAAATAAATTATCATCGTGCAACAACGTTTGCTATATAACGTGATATAAATAGTCACATACCCAATGGAAAAAAACTTTGATGTTAAGAAATTGTTTTGAAGTTAATTTTTTTAAAAGGAAAACTGAATTTCATGATAGTTTCTTGCTAATCTTATCAAGGATTCCTCGTTCTTATGCGAAGTAATAATACAAAGAAAACATTGAATTGCAATTCAAATAATATCTTGCTTAAAGTATTGTTGTATCGCTAACGAACTAACGATGTATTACCCCCTATTTGCATAATATATATAATCAGCATTTGAAGTAATATAGATGGAAACACATCATATGGTTTTGTTTTAACATTTTCCTAATGTTAAAATGAAATAATTTTAGAAAAGAGTTTTTCTCTAAGAATTGAAAATTAATTGTATATTAGTGAAAATAGCGAAAGATTTTAGTGGAGAGTAAGAGAGAAACAAAAATTTAGAAGTAAGTTTTTCTTATTATTTTCTTCTTCTTTAGCTTTAACTTGGGCTTCTATTTTCCTCAAAAAGTATAATAAAAAACTTGTATTTTATTTTATTTGAGTTTCAATTTGCTATCACTATTCTACAAGTGAGTTTAGTTCTTCAGTTATTAATGTTCGATTTTGAGTAAAAATTTGAGATCTACCATTGAAAATAGAACCAACGACTCACTCAAAGAAATAAAGAGAACAATTAGACTTTTAAATGCAATTTTGAATAACACTGTTTTCCGTAGGAAATAAAGAGAACAATTAGACTTTTATATGCTATTTCGAAAAACATTGTTTTCCATAAATTTAAAATGCTTATTTCATGCTATTTAATAGGATTCAATATGTATATGCAAAGGATATCCATAACCCCTTTACTTTTAGTCCCTTTGTAGCCCCTTTCATACTAGTCCTTGCATCCATTAAATTAGTGGATAGATTTCATTGAAATATTTAATGCTCTCTCTTACCCTTTATCATTTTTCTCTCTTGCATCAGTATTAAATCCAATGGCTAGTATGGAGGAGCTAAAAATGGAGTTATGGAATAGGTAGATTTTTAATATATTATCGCATTTTTAAATACCATGTATTAGTTCTAAATCAATATTTCTACAAGAGTACATATTAACTAATCTTTTTCTAGAAACATTACACTAATCTAGTTTCCCTTACAAACAAGGATGGTATAATGGAACCAACATGTGATATGACATCCAAACTATCCAAGTAAATTATTAATCTTAAAGTGCATCAAAGCTCTTCACTAAAAACAACACTATATTTTTTCTCGTACTTGAGACACAAACGGTTACAAATGATATTGAAATATGTTCCAAGTCGGAAATGTGGATTTAACAAGTTGTAGATGCCTACAAGGTATGTGCTTGAAACGTAGTGGCTAACAAGCTAGTATAGTAACATCATACGGGCTTTAAAACAAAGATAATTAACTTTTTTTAAAATTATACGTGTGCTTTTTTTATTGGTTCATATTGAAATATGAGTATTGAGAAGAACATAAATGCAAATCTTGTAATTTAACAACAAACATAAAAGTTCACAACTTGAATTAATCTATTGTAGGGACAAAAGTTCACACCTTGTATTTTGATATGTTGCTATAAATACGATCAACATGGATATATCATCCATGTTATTTTAGGGTATGGATTAGGATTGCACGATGGATCAAATT
Source organism: Allium fistulosum (assembly GCA_030737815.1). Lineage (NCBI taxonomy): Eukaryota > Viridiplantae > Streptophyta > Magnoliopsida > Asparagales > Amaryllidaceae > Allium > Allium fistulosum. The sequence goes on along the minus strand of CM060903.1, from coordinate 870,609,067 downwards.
TAATGGATATAAACAAAATTGAATAAAATCATATTTACAATTGAAATCTAAATTTTCAATCCACATCTAATTCTTTTGAAATTTTAATCCAATTCAATCCAATTATTGTTGAAATGCATGAATTAGATTGATTGATTATCATTTATGGTGGGTTCATTTGCAATACATGACTTTGGTCAAACATTGACATTTTCTTCAAAGTTAGTTTTTTTTGTATAGTAGTTAAATTTTGGATTGATTAGATGTTACCTTAAACTACAATATATTTCTTGTATTGCTATTTTACAAAGTAAAAATACTAATACTAATTAATGCAAACAATAATTTTGAGTGCTTTAGTTCAATATATTTAATCTTTTTCACGTTTTAGATTTAATGAATTAACTCTTTTACGTTGTTTTTTTAGTTTTACATAATTCTAACCTTTTCAACGTATTTAAGCAAATGAACTGACTTCCTTTAATATAGCAAAATATAAATTTCATGACTTCAGTTCGTGTTTTTCACGGTAATTTAAAGTTTTTCACCTTACAAGTTGTAGTTTCTCAACCTCATGTTCAAAGGTGTGTTCACGAGGGAGTGTTCATTTGTTGATGTCATTAGTTCACTCCAATAGAGAAGCCCCCGTACTTATATAATTTAGACTTTGTTGCGTGGTTCTGAGATGATGGAAAGTTTGCACAGGCGGTATGTGCCTCGTACTCATTTAGCTTTTTTAAGGCTTTATACATTATTATGTTTTTTATTTTCACGTTGCATTCAAAAAATGGTGGTGATGAAATTTATGTTCTACTTTGATAATTAACCATTAATTGTTAATCATAAATTTTAATTATTGAGTATTATTAATTATCAATTATTAAATATATTTTATAATTTGTTAATTATAAATTAATATTGTTAATCATCAATTACTATTTATAATTTTAATTTATAATTTAACTAATAATGATTAATAAAGTTAATAAAATATTATTGTTAAAGAGACTTAATATTTGAATAAAGGGAGGCAAATTTTAGAGGGACTCCACCTGGAAAAAGAACTGTTACGTAGACTCCACTTGAATAAAACGGTTTATAATTTAACCCCTCATGCAAAACAAAATTCGACAATTACCCACTGAAAAAAACCAAAAAAACTGTAACAACCTGCATATTTCACGATTGAATATTTAAAAGCTTTATTTAAGTATAGCATCGTTAGTCGGATTTTAGTCCGAAAAAATCACTATTCGAAGAAGGACGGTCGAATTAGTGAAAAGTCTATGTGGATAGTGCTATTTGAAAGTGCCTATTTGAACACATTTTTCCAGAAATTCAGACGTCTGAAATGACTAATTCAGACGTCTGAAATTGTTCGAATCGATCCAAAAAGGAAACAGGCTAAAATAGCCATTTTCAGACGTTTGAAATCCTCGAGTCAGACGTCTGAATATTGTTCTAAGACAACATTCATTTTTCCAGATTCAGACGTCTGAATCATCTATTTCAGACGTCTGAATGAAGTCTGAGAACTTTCATTTTTTCAGATTCAGACGTCTGTTTCGGAAATTTCAGACGTCTGAATCAAGATTAAAATTAAGATTCAACAATTTGGACTCGAGACCTATTCCATTGAGTTCAAAATGGTGTTTGCGGCTTTTTTAAGTATAAACATCGATATGTTTTGAGTTGGGTAAAATCTTGAAGTTTTCAACTAGGGCTTTGGGTTTGGGTTCATTAACCCAACATATCAATCCAACTCCACTCCAACTCCTCTTCACTCCTTCATTATATTTCCTAACACTCAAGCTTTGGAAAAATGGGGGAAGAGAAAAAGAATTAGAATTCCTAAGCCCTAATCTTCTTTGCAAATTCAAGTCCTAGCTTCTAAATTCAAAGAGAAGCTTAGGTGAGCATCTCCTTCTTCTTCTCCAACTCATTCTCTCTTTAATTTCAGAAATTTCCTAAACCTAACTTAGGAGATGTTCTTCTTTTAAGCTTAGATTCAAGCTTCTAGAGTTGAAGTTGAAGAGTAGTTGATCTTCCTTTGCTTTCAAGCTTCTCCTTCATCATTTTTGGATTTAAAGGTGAGATTTTTATCTCACATCTAAGTCTATATCGACCTTTGATGTTAGGTATGAATTCCTAACACTTATTTATGTTCGTTGCTTTCCATTTGAATTGATTGGGTGAACATTCCAATTTTGGTATTTGGAGTCGAAATCTATCAAAATTCGTATATGGTTGATTGGGCATGATGGTTGGAGTGTATTGGTGAGTCTCTAAGATAGGGTAGTCGTTAGGCATAAACCCCTAGCTATCATCACTCATCCAATTGCTTCCGATATGATTTGGCCATTTTTGGCCTAGGCAAAGTATTGTCTGAACACCAGTTTCAGACGTCTGAAATGTACAATTCAGACGTCTGAATCTGCTTGTCTCGGCCCCATTTGCCTATTTGCTTGGATTTCCATCTTTTATCGATTCGTGATTATCCGATTTATTGTTATCATTTATTGTTGACTTTGATGACTTATGTTTTGGGGCTTTTGAGAATATCCATTTTGATGGATTTGGTATCGATTTCTTGGGATTTAATTCACGTCTTCGAATATGGATTTTTGTGATTGATTGTTTCTACAATCATTTTGTGATTTGTCAATTCTAAATACAAAGGTTTCTATACTAGTAGTAAATATTCAATCTCTTTCATCAAAATGATTTCAACTCTATTTTTAATACAAAGCTCTTTATAAAACCGTTTTCTAATCTATTAGTATATACAAACATTTACCTCATTCGTATGAGAAAATCTAATTAAACGGCTTAGCAAAACAAGTGGTATGAAACGCTTGCGTTTACTTCGTCGGTTAATTTTTGACTTGTTCGATTGAAAATCTTGTAACAATTTTCGAGTGGGAATCTACAATTTGTTCGTAAATATTTAAGTTAAGCTAGTGGTTATGGGACATGAAGCTAAACTCATATATTTACTAGCTTAGTGTAATCGACACTTTTATTGATCGATGATGATCATTTTGTGATTTAGACTAGCGATGTACTATGTCTATTTGTTTGTTGGGAATTACAATCCCCGTTTGTGGAACTTCGGTTCAATTTGACGGGGTAGCAACCCGTGGTCTTCGGGCCGTTTGTGGAGCTTCGGCTCAAAATTTATGGTTAGCGACCATGGAATAGTGTTCCGTTTGTGATACACGTGTTGGTGAGTTTTCATGCTCTCGTTTGTGATAGGCCTTCCCCCTTTGTGATTTCTGGATTTCTAATCTATGACTTCTAGAATTTGTGTTTCACCTCTTTTGCGATTGGCAACGATATGTTTGTCAATATTTGTAGTTTGGTGAATAAAATAAAGAATATGACATTCTTCTTGTTGCTTTGAGATTTCAATGAGATATTTTATGATTTTGTTGTTGTTTAAAACATACTTGTCATAAATTGACATTATTGATATCATACGTTTTTGTTATATCTCTACCCTTATCTCATTTTGTATATGATAATTATAGCTAGACTGATCCGTTTATTATTTTCTTATTAAATAATACTCGGGTCAGACCGAGATGTTACAGGTGTTTCTGCTTGACTCCTTATCGGGAATCATCTTCTGACTTTTGCCTAACTACATTAGATTGGTAGTTTTTGTTGTTATACATTTGAGATAGAGACTCCTTGATGTATACATATTCTTTTGTCTAGCACTTGTATCTATTCTTTTGTGATATTGTGGATCTTGTTAGACCACTGCTCTGATGTACACTTTTATGTGTTATATTCATATCTGTTTCCGCCTTTGATATGATCATCTGTGACTGATTTATGTTATGTTTATTTCTATACTTGTTTCCGAGGTCCACTTAGCCACCGCGTGGTAGCTTTGAGTTTGTATCGGTATGTCGGATTTCCTCTAGAAATGCAATGCATGTTATACTATCTGACATATCGCTACTCGCACAAAGAAATTACACGGATGGTCGCTCCTCAACAGCCTTATTCTTCGCGCTAGTTGACGGCATACTCTGTAGTGTCCTTGGCTAGCGTGAGTATAAAGGTGGGGCATCACAAAAATGATGATGGTTCACCGAAAACCATTTTCGGCGAGGTCTTGTCAAAAAAGCTAAAAAACCGGTGATCGACCACCGAAAAATTGAGAGCAGTTAAGGATTCTATTTTTTCTATTAGGGGGGTGCAAATATTCTTGTACGTCCCATACCAATTTTCTGAAAAATGGAAAAATGACCAGCCATTGTCCAGTTTTGGAGTACCTTTAATAGTGCCCTAAAATAAATAACATAGCCTGAAGTCTATACTCAACATTACGGTTCAAAGTATCTGAAAACGCAAGTTCACTTATTCACCATTCATTGATCCCTATGCCCGAGAAGGCACATTTAAAAAGTTAGTTTGGGGCAACTCACGCCACAACACAAATAACATAAGCCAGTAACTTCACTGAAATATTTGTATTATATCTCAGAACATTTTCAATTGACTATATGATTATCATACAGATCATATTATGCCTATTCTGGCTAAGGAAAATGTTATCTGAAAAATGAAAATTGCATCTTTTTGAAAGAGAAACATGCAGTGCCAGTTGAAGGACTACAGTCCGGGTAATCGCTTGCCAATACTGTAGATCAACTTTGTGTCATCTAAACTCAAAAATACCAATATGAACGTTTAAAAGCATCAATCCTACGCCAAATTAGATGAAAACAGAGGACATGTGTTCATGACTGCTTTATGCATTAAAAAAATTTTAAAAAAATCAAAATCAAAATAGAGAATAACCTTACCAATTTCACAGTATCAGGAAGAGTTAACCACTGTGAATACAGCTGATCCGCGATCTGCGGATTATCTTTCAGAGCAATCGAAGAAATCTCCTGAAGATTTAGCAAATCCGGATCGAATGAAGCTACATCTTTCGCTGTTTCGATATCCATTCTCACCATTACCAAAATCCCTCATGCAAGCGCCCAAAAATCAACCCTTTTTTACACGGTTCAAATATTAAGCGCCGAACTTTAAATTGCGATCTCAGATCGGAGGTATCGATGCTACAGTCTCCAAATGATTTATAGAAACTTTTCAGGATCGAAACATTGTACAGAAGTCGAAGGAAATAAAGAAAGATGACGCGCAAAGAGAGAAGTGAGGCTGCTTGTACATGTGTATAGATTATGTGTTTACACCGTTAAATCGCAGCCGTTCTTTATTATTGTATTATTTTGATGAAATTTCACGCACCACATGTATCACCGCCCAGGACCTTTTAGGTTTCAAATGCTTTGTTCTCAAACTAGGAAAAAGGAAAAAAAGAAGACCCGTTAGCTACAGTGTCAAGAAAGTTTGTTTATTCTTCCAAAGCATGAACAGTATACTTATCGATTGTCATTTCTAATCCGTTGAACTAAAATCGACTGGTCACATGATTATATATTAGATAACGTTCTTTTTGCAAAATTGGCGGTCAACGTTGACGTCTGCATCCGACGCGTCAAACGTGGACTTCACGCTGCTGTCCAGTTCAAACGAACAGTTCGAAACGTCGCGTCGGCATCCCGTTCGTTCCCAACCGCCATACACCTCTTCACTCACTATATATATCATTCCATTTCTCGACCAAATCACCAAAAAAAAACAAAAAATCCGAAAATTTAACAATTTCTACAAAATTCGTCGTCGATTTTTCAGGTAAATCTTTTTATATTTTCATTTTTCCTATTATTATCTACCATATATAATTTTTTCATATTTTTTTGAATTATTTTTTTAATTGTTTTTTTCAGAATGTCTAGCCACTCTGCTTCTTATACCAGAAACATCGTCGACTGGAATGCCGACGGGACAAACGCGTTCATCGATGTTTGTTTCGAAAACATTGATATGCGTGTCCACCGTGTTGCACAGTGGTATGAAGATGTCACAGTCTTGTTCAACGTAAGAACTGGTCTCGATTACAACATTGGCAAATGAAAAATAAGTTCGATAATCTAAAACGTGAGTGGAGCCCATGGAACAAGCTGCTACAGATTCCAGGTGGCTATTGGAATGAAGAACAAGACACGGTCGGTGGATCCGACGAGTGGTGGGATACAGCTGCAGCAAGGTACCGCAAATACAAACATGCATCGCCTGCTCGTTTTAGGTAGTTGGACGTGATTTTTGATGGCTGCATCCAAACTGACAAATGTCAGTTCATAATTCCACCAGATCCACCTGTTCAACTATAGTTCGACGCACAACTTTAAGGCGACTATCTTAGGGGTGATGCTGCGGAGATTCCCAATCGCAGAGCGCCTAGGCAGCAACGGCCCACTAATGGTCCTTCTATGTTTGTTGGCAGTTCTTCGTATGCTCTAACTCTTGCTAGGTGTATGGAAGCGAAGCAGGAGGATGTCGATTATGAAGAATGAGAGATCGCGATTTGTTTAGCTGAGTATGATAGTAGAGGTTTCAATCCTTCGCATGCCTTGGTGGACAACCCGAGCAGCTTAGGAAGACTGTTATTTATCTTGTTGCCCAGTTGAGAAGGAGAATGTAGTTTGTTTTATCTGTATTTTATTTTCTGCATTTTTATTCGGTACTTTTATTTCTGCATTTGTATTGTGAATTCTGAACTATGAATTTTTATTTCTGCATTTGTATTCTGTATTCTGTATTTAAAAATAATTAACGTAAATAAAATAATAACATAAACAAACAATAAAATAATAACTTTGCACATTTCGCGTTGTCCCTTTCGTATAAAGAACGCATTCCCCTTTCACGAATTTACCCCTTTCATGGCCCCTTTCGTTGGCCCCTTTCGGTTCAAGAAAGAATGCACCCTTAGACATAACGAATTTTTTAATTTTTAGCGCTATTTTACGAACTTACTACGTAAATAAACTTATTTTAAAACTATTTACAAACGTAGCCATGTTTTGACCAACTCAGCACTGAATTGGCGAAAACGTACTGGTGCAATTTCAAATTGCGTTAGTTGATGTGGGTTTTTTTTTTTGAATTTATAACTGGCGCTATTTGAAATAGCGCCAGTATAATTGGGGTAAATAATAATGAAAACATAGGGGCGTCATTTGAAACTGCGATAGTTGGCGCAATTTCAAATGCTGTCTTTGTGTATACAAAACAGCAGCCTTCCTCTCTTCCTCCTCACTTTTCCATCTTCCCCTAAATATCAAACCGAAACCCACTTTCTCAACTTTCCAAAATCAAAATCCTAACTCTATTTCATCTAAAATAAGTGTTTTTTCGGATCTACTTGAAGAATAACAGAATCTTCTTCATTTGGCTCATTAAAGGTATGTGTGACGCCCCACCTCTATACCCACGCTAGCCAAGAACACTACGGTGTAGTGCTGTCAACTAGCACGGAGAATAAGGCTGTTGAGGAGCGACCATCCATGTAATTGCTTTGTGCGAGCACCGATATGTCAGATAGAATAACATGCATTTCATCTTTTAGAGGAAATCCGACATACCGTTACAAACTCAAAGCTACTACTCAGTGGCTATAATAGTTTAGGACAATAAATATAAAAATAACACAGATAACATAAATGCGGAATAAAGATGGAACGAAAAGTCTCATATATACAATAACTGATACCAGTTACAATACATTTGACACAATACAAATGATACAACTACAATTGTCGACTCAAGAAGTTATATATACAAGTACATTATCGACTAATATACATGAATACATTATCATCTTAAAACAGACACACTGACTACTACAACAAGACGAAGACCACTTCAACTGATATAAAAAGTCTTCATAGTTCTAGCAGCAACCCAAAGCTAAAAATCTACAACCTGTAAATACTCGGTCTGACCCGAGTATTACATTCAAAAGAAAATAATACCCGGATCAGTCTAATTCAAACCAGTTTATTAGTGCATATAGACAGTAATAATTTAAATAGACGACAGTCACAATAATTTCGCATATCCAACTCTCGATACGAGAATTGGATAACGGCAGATATAACACTAAACAGTGTTAATCCACGAAACAGAAATCCAAAGCAGTTTAAGCAATTGAAATGTCAATTTAAAAAATATCAATGCTAATTGGCTGCAGTACACGCTAACGTGTACTGCCTCGCCAATACAGCCTACGAATTACGCAACAGGTCGATGAATTAAAGATAAAAGAAATATCGATTAAAATCTGTCAATTCTGGGTGGCTGCAGTGCACGCACGCGTGCACTGCCTCGCCACCACCATATGTGCTCCAGACATCAAGTAAACAAGTTCAAATGTCAAAGTGAAGCCAGTGCACAACAATTAAGCAAACTGCCTCGAATGGTACGAGTTAAAGACTGCAACTATGACACACGTGTATGGTGATACACAAAGGCAGCCCACACATGCACATCAAGTACAACAAGACCAGTTCAGGTATGAAGAATAGCAACTGCAACAATGAAAACGAGGATGAACACAAATAATACAACAGCAGACCAGAAGTACAAAATGGCCAAGCAAGTGCACCATTAAAAACAACAATACAGCAATGAACTCGATCAGTTCAAACATGTATCAAAAAGCATGTACAAGAGGCAACAGAACTCAAACTAGCATATGCAACTCACAAACCAAAATGTACTCCAGACAGGTTATATTATATCAAAGCCTCAAGCAAGCATGCGCAGTGATATGTATACAGGCTTAACACACATGTCGAACAAGGCAAGGTCAGACCAACCAAAGAACAACATCAGACAACATGCAGTGACAACACAAGCATAGCATCATCAATGGAACCAAACTAATGTACACTCGAATGCTTAGAATATATCAAACGATCAGGTCAAATGGAGCAACTGTGATAAACAAAACAGTGAAGTGCAACATGCAACATGACAAGTGCTTAGTGATCGAACATGGAAATGCAACTCAGTGATGTTCAAATGACCAACACATATACAAATGGGACCAAAGAGTGATTACAACATCTGTATAAAATCTTGAATTCATATGAAGGCAAGCATACCGGTTCAATGAATACTTTGAATGATGACCAAATTGAGCAAAGATAGATATATGCTTATAAATACGTATATAAACATACACATATCAGAGATCCCTGCCTTCACAGAACACTAGATTGAATACAGCAGACACATGCATATAACTCAGGAGCAAGGGGCACTCAACTGACCAAAGTCAAAATCAAAAGCCAGGTTGAACCACTGCATTGACAAATTAGGATACACTAAGAAATCAAATGCACAACCAACTACAAATGACCCAGGTTGAGGTCATATACGGCAAGTACAGGTAACAAAGACCAGACCAACTCAACAGTGTCAATAACATATATGCAGAAGCTACGAAATCAACCCAGACCAAAGTTATATACAAAGACTACAGCTATATGAAAATGTCCAGTGAATCATCTACATGGATGCAAGCATGATTCAATATGATCAAGTTCATCAAGGCAGTTCACATTGCTAAATGACCATAGATATACAATGAATGAACCAGAACACTAACCCAATTACCACATTAAGTTCGACAGTATCAAGTGCAGATATACACAATGAAATCTAATGCTCAACATCATGCAAATGAACTCAGAAGCAAATCAGATAAGAAGCTCAAATCAGTGCACAACAACAATTACCCTAAAATCGAGTTCAGGCCAGACCAACTCAATGTAACAGGTCAGAATGGTACAGACCAATAATGCAACTCAAATGAATCTCCAGGGTGCAGACCACTAGACATAAATGGAGCCTGACTCAATTTAACCAGATGAACAAGACACAACAGAATCAAAGTGAACAAACAGTGGTAAATGCAGTTCAATGATTATCAAATGGACGAAAACAGGAATGAGTCATGTAATCACATAAACCAAGTTAGGTGGCCGAAGGATAGCCAAAGTCGAACAAGAACGAAACAACTACGTCAATTCAAGTAAAACGAACTCATACGAGATCGACAAATTCAGAGAATCATCAACAACGAACCCAATCAACTGCCAATGCACTATACTAAGCTTGAACTACAGATGTGAGTGAAATAAAATCACTCACCTCAATTTCGAAGATCCCAAAACTAGTCGCCGAAGCAAGCAAGAATCGAAGCATCATTCGATTGAACTACCGAGAGCGTCGCTTTCGACTTTTCTCAAAGCCCTAGCTATCGAAATCAGGAACGAACGAAAGATGAGCTGCCACCATTTTTCTTTCGAACGATTTGTTTAATTTAGGGCTTGCTAAAGAAAATGAAAAGAGGAATGAACGGGTATAGGGTTTTCGAAATCAAAGTGAAAAGGGGGAACGGGTATAACTCGAGATACACAGTACAACACCCATGGACCAACACTCAAAGCCCAAAATATTTTCTTAACCAAATGTTTAAAGAATTTTAACAAAAATTTAAAAACTTCAATTGGCAATATGCAACAATATTTATCGTTTAAATGTCGATTATTAATTGATGCGAAATACCGGGTTGTTACAGACTCCCCTCCTTAAAGAAATTGCGTCCTCGCAATCATAAGGAATAAATGGACAAATGGTAACAACCAAAAGGGAATGGCATTGTCGAATGCATAAGCAAAGCAAATGTCAACAGGGAAGCATTAGAATTATGGAAGTATCAGATAAAGAATCAAAAAGGTTCGATTGCTTCAAGTCAAAAGGATCAACATCGTGGGGATCAAGGAATCAAAATCAGACGACTATCAAAGAGCAAGAATCAATCGAGTTCCAGCATTTAAAGGAAAAGGAATCAGAGCAGAAATTACGTACTGCACGAATTGAATGTGAGTAAATCAGATTACTCACCTGAATTGCCAGAGAAAAAGACGAAGCTCGAATCTCAAAATCGCAAATATTCAATCATCAAAAACGATAATTGAATTTTCAAAAATATCTGATTATCAAAAACGATAATCAGAAATCACAAAGATTCGATTATCAAATCGAAAAATATTTAATTATCTCAAATGATAACCAAATTTCACAAATATCTGATTATCAAAAACGATAATCAGAAACACAAAGATTCGATTATCAAATCGAAAAATATTTAATTATCTCAGACGATAATTAAATTGGAAAATATTTAATTATCACAAATGATAATCAAATTTCACAAATATCTGATTATCAAAAACGATAATCAGAAACACAAAGATTCGATTATCAAATCGAAAAATATTTAATTATCTCAGACGATAATTAAATTGGAAAATATTTAATTATCACAAATGATAATCAAATTTCACAAATATCTGATTATCAAAAACGATAATCAGAAACACAAAGATTCGATTATCAAATCGAAAAATATTTAATTATCTCAGACGATAATTAAATTGGAAAATATTTAATTATCACAAATGATAATCAAATTTCACAAATATCTGATTATCAAAAACGATAATCAGAAACACAAAGATTCGATTATCAAATCGAAAAATATTTAATTATCTCAGACGATAATTAAATTGGAAAATATTTAATTATCACAAATGATAATCAAATTTCACAAATATCTGATTATCAAAAACGATAATCAGAAACACAAAGATTCGATTATCAAATCGAAAAATATTTAATTATCTCAGACGATAATTAAATTGGAAAATATTTAATTATCACAAATGATAATCAAATTTCACAAATATCTGATTATCAAAAACGATAATCAGAAACACAAAGATTCGATTATCAAATCGAAAAATATTTAATTATCTCAGACGATAATTAAATTGGAAAATATTTAATTATCACAAATGATAATCAAATTTCACAAATATCTGATTATCAAAAACGATAATCAGAAACACAAAGATTCGATTATCAAATCGAAAAATATTTAATTATCTCAGACGATAATTAAATTGGAAAATATTTAATTATCACAAATGATAATCAAATTTCACAAATATCTGATTATCAAAAACGATAATCAGAAGTCATAAATATTCAATTAACGAGTCCGGAATTAACCGAAGTAGTAAAAGTATGGTTCCATACTCCCTACTTTTGCTAAATCGTTTAAATCTCTTTATCGTTTTCTTGAAAGTGCAGAATTGTGTGTTTTAAAAATAACATTTCACATTCTCAAACGGGCAAGTCCGGAATTAAGCGAATCAGTAAAAGAAAGGGGTCATAGTCCTCGATTTTTCTGAAAGGTTTAAATCGCTTCCTCGTTCTTTTGAAAATGTAAGCTGTAAAAATTTTGAAAACAATTTTAATTTATATTTTTGAAACAACTTTTAAAAATAAAGAATTTTGAAAACACGTGATTAAATTAGCAATATCAGTATTGCGGGAGAACCGCTTGTAAATCCATTTCAAAATTGACGAGTATTGAAGTTAACATGTCAAAATCTCATCAAAATAACTGGCATCAAAATATAATGCCAAATGAATTTTCATTCATCAAAAATGTCACAAGAATCTTCTCAAAGATAGAAAGGGATATCATACCCTAAACTTGTATTCATAACAAGTTAATAACACATGAATTCACCAATGCACAAAAATTGATAAACATTTCAATAGAAATCACGAAAATTGGTGAAGCACAAAATTCCAGAAATCATCACAAGAAATCCAGAAAACACATAAATAAGGGGGGAGGCCTAACACATGAATGGGAGCATGAAGCTCACCTACGCGTAAACACATGACGAGAAGCTATCTCATGGAAGCTATCCATTAAATTTTTACACAAGAATGGCCCGAAGACCGTAGGGTGCTACCCTAGGCTTGTATTCATAACAAGTCAATAACACATGAATTCACCAATGCACAAAAATTGATAAACATTTCAATAGAAATCACGAAAATTGGTGAAGCACAAAATTCCAGAAATCATCACAAGAAATCCAGAAAACACATAAATAAGAGGGGAGGCCTAACACATGAATGGGAGCATGAAGCTCACCTACGCGTAAACACATGACGAGAAGCTATCTCATGGAAGCTATCCATTAAATTTTTACACAAGAATGGCCCGAAGACCGTAGGGTGCTACCCTAGAAATGTGATGCCGAAACATCACATGATCGGGGTATAGTCTCCCACGTAGACAAAGAGACATCGCTCAATCGCTAGTCTAAATCACAAAAATGATCGTCATGATCATAAGGAAGTGTCAATCACACCAAGCTAGTAAATATATGAGTTTAGCTTCATGTCCCATAACCACTTGCTTAACTTAAATATTTACGAACAAGCTGTAAATCTTCACTAGGAAATTGTCACAAAAAGGGTTCAATCGAACAAGTCCAGGAGTTAACCGACGAAGTAAACGCAAGCGTTTCATACCACTTGTTTTACTAGGCCGTTTAATTCAATTTCTCATACGAGTGAAATAAAGGATTGTATATATTAATAGATTGGAAAACGATTTAGGAAAAGAGCTTTGTAGTAAAATAATTTTTGAAATCGTTTGGAAAAAGGGATTTTAATATTTACTACTAGTATAGAAAACCTTTATATTTTAAAGTGACAAATCACAAAAATGATTGTAGAAACAATCAATCACAAGAATTCACATACGAAGATGTGAATGGAATCCAGAGAAATCGATACTGAATCCATCAGAAAGTATGTTCACAAAAATCCCGAAGAAAATGTCATCAAAGTTGCTAATAAATGATAGCAACAAATCGGGAAAATGATCAAGAATCGATCAAATTAGGAAACCAACAGCAAGCAAAATCAGAGTCTTGAAAATCAAGAAATCAGCAATTTCTCAAAAACAAAGTGACCGAAGTCGCAGGGAAATCCAGATGAGGAAAACACAAAATATTAAGTTCAAAATTGCTGAGATTCAAACTAGATGTGAATGAGAAATCAAAATCACTCAATTTGCAACTGGTCCAGCTATTTTTCATCACAGTGTAACAGGTACACAATGACACTCATAGCATAGAACAAAAGTGGAACAAAGTCCAAAAGTCAAAATGGCTTTAATTTGCCAAATTAAAACAAAATCAACATCGGCTAAATCAATTCAAAGCCGAAAACGCAAGAATAAGCGTTAGGAATTCATACCTAACAGTCAAAAATAGTCATATGTAAAGATGAGAGATAAAACATCGACAAATAGTTGTAACACATGCTCCATCTAAGTTATGTTTTATAATTGTCCTAAACCCCAGGCTCTGATACCAAGCTGTGACGCCCCACCTCTATACCCACGCTAGCCAAGAACACTACGGTGTAGTGCTGTCAACTAGCACGGAGAATAAGGCTGTTGAGGAGCGACCATCCATGTAATTGCTTTGTGCGAGCACCGATATGTCAGATAGAATAACATGCATTTCATCTTTTAGAGGAAATCCGACATACCGTTACAAACTCAAAGCTACTACTCAGTGGCTATAATAGTTTAGGACAATAAATATAAAAATAACACAGATAACATAAATGCGGAATAAAGATGGAACGAAAAGTCTCATATATACAATAACTGATACCAGTTACAATACATTTGACACAATACAAATGATACAACTACAATTGTCGACTCAAGAAGTTATATATACAAGTACATTATCGACTAATATACATGAATACATTATCATCTTAAAACAGACACACTGACTACTACAACAAGACGAAGACCACTTCAACTGATATAAAAAGTCTTCATAGTTCTAGCAGCAACCCAAAGCTAAAAATCTACAACCTGTAAATACTCGGTCTGACCCGAGTATTACATTCAAAAGAAAATAATACCCGGATCAGTCTAATTCAAACCAGTTTATTAGTGCATATAGACAGTAATAATTTAAATAGACGACAGTCACAATAATTTCGCATATCCAACTCTCGATACGAGAATTGGATAACGGCAGATATAACACTAAACAGTGTTAATCCACGAAACAGAAATCCAAAGCAGTTTAAGCAATTGAAATGTCAATTTAAAAAATATCAATGCTAATTGGCTGCAGTACACGCTAACGTGTACTGCCTCGCCAATACAGCCTACGAATTACGCAACAGGTCGATGAATTAAAGATAAAAGAAATATCGATTAAAATCTGTCAATTCTGGGTGGCTGCAGTGCACGCACGCGTGCACTGCCTCGCCACCACCATATGTGCTCCAGACATCAAGTAAACAAGTTCAAATGTCAAAGTGAAGCCAGTGCACAACAATTAAGCAAACTGCCTCGAATGGTACGAGTTAAAGACTGCAACTATGACACACGTGTATGGTGATACACAAAGGCAGCCCACACATGCACATCAAGTACAACAAGACCAGTTCAGGTATGAAGAATAGCAACTGCAACAATGAAAACGAGGATGAACACAAATAATACAACAGCAGACCAGAAGTACAAAATGGCCAAGCAAGTGCACCATTAAAAACAACAATACAGCAATGAACTCGATCAGTTCAAACATGTATCAAAAAGCATGTACAAGAGGCAACAGAACTCAAACTAGCATATGCAACTCACAAACCAAAATGTACTCCAGACAGGTTATATTATATCAAAGCCTCAAGCAAGCATGCGCAGTGATATGTATACAGGCTTAACACACATGTCGAACAAGGCAAGGTCAGACCAACCAAAGAACAACATCAGACAACATGCAGTGACAACACAAGCATAGCATCATCAATGGAACCAAACTAATGTACACTCGAATGCTTAGAATATATCAAACGATCAGGTCAAATGGAGCAACTGTGATAAACAAAACAGTGAAGTGCAACATGCAACATGACAAGTGCTTAGTGATCGAACATGGAAATGCAACTCAGTGATGTTCAAATGACCAACACATATACAAATGGGACCAAAGAGTGATTACAACATCTGTATAAAATCTTGAATTCATATGAAGGCAAGCATACCGGTTCAATGAATACTTTGAATGATGACCAAATTGAGCAAAGATAGATATATGCTTATAAATACGTATATAAACATACACATATCAGAGATCCCTGCCTTCACAGAACACTAGATTGAATACAGCAGACACATGCATATAACTCAGGAGCAAGGGGCACTCAACTGACCAAAGTCAAAATCAAAAGCCAGGTTGAACCACTACATTGACAAATTAGGATACACTAAGAAATCAAATGCACAACCAACTACAAATGACCCAGGTTGAGGTCATATACGGCAAGTACAGGTAACAAAGACCAGACCAACTCAACAGTGTCAATAACATATATGCAGAAGCTACGAAATCAACCCAGACCAAAGTTATATACAAAGACTACAGCTATATGAAAATGTCCAGTGAATCATCTACATGGATGCAAGCATGATTCAATATGATCAAGTTCATCAAGGCAGTTCACATTGCTAAATGACCATAGATATACAATGAATGAACCAGAACACTAACCCAATTACCACATTAAGTTCGACAGTATCAAGTGCAGATATACACAATGAAATCTAATGCTCAACATCATGCAAATGAACTCAGAAGCAAATCAGATAAGAAGCTCAAATCAGTGCACAACAACAATTACCCTAAAATCGAGTTCAGGCCAGACCAACTCAATGTAACAGGTCAGAATGGTACAGACCAATAATGCAACTCAAATGAATCTCCAGGGTGCAGACCACTAGACATAAATGGAGCCTGACTCAATTTAACCAGATGAACAAGACACAACAGAATCAAAGTGAACAAACAGTGGTAAATGCAGTTCAATGATTATCAAATGGACGAAAACAGGAATGAGTCATGTAATCACATAAACCAAGTTAGGTGGCCGAAGGATAGCCAAAGTCGAACAAGAACGAAACAACTACGTCAATTCAAGTAAAACGAACTCATACGAGATCGACAAATTCAGAGAATCATCAACAACGAACCCAATCAACTGCCAATGCACTATACTAAGCTTGAACTACAGATGTGAGTGAAATAAAATCACTCACCTCAATTTCGAAGATCCCAAAACTAGTCGCCGAAGCAAGCAAGAATCGAAGCATCATTCGATTGAACTACCGAGAGCGTCGCTTTCGACTTTTCTCAAAGCCCTAGCTATCGAAATCAGGAACGAACGAAAGATGAGCTGCCACCATTTTTCTTTCGAACGATTTGTTTAATTTAGGGCTTGCTAAAGAAAATGAAAAGAGGAATGAACGGGTATAGGGTTTTCGAAATCAAAGTGAAAAGGGGGAACGGGTATAACTCGAGATACACAGTACAACACCCATGGACCAACACTCAAAGCCCAAAATATTTTCTTAACCAAATGTTTAAAGAATTTTAACAAAAATTTAAAAACTTCAATTGGCAATATGCAACAATATTTATCGTTTAAATGTCGATTATTAATTGATGCGAAATACCGGGTTGTTACAGTATGATTTTGCAAACCCTAGTTTTTTATTTTATTTGTACATTTCACTTCATAATAATAATTCCATTATCAAACCAGAATGCTCCTAATTTTATTGCAACTATATGCTATTATGATGGCGAGTTGGTTATTAATGATCGAAATGTGTGGAAAATATAACGATGGATCTTACAAACCGACAAAAGTTCGTAAAGGATCTAACTTTGAGCAAGTAAAGCGTCGATTTACAAAGCAACCAAGATTAAATCGGATGAGTTTGATATTGATTTAATTTGCAATTGGCCAACTGATTCGAGATCTAAAGAAATTAAAACTGTAGATGACGACGACGTTGAGTTAATGTACTTCTCCGCCTCTCTAAATCCATAGAGTTGTTTATTGTGAAAAACATAAAGTTGTTGGTAGAACAAGCTGTAGTTGCATCCATAGCGGCACCTGTAACCATCTATCCTTCGCAACCAATTCCATCTCCTAATTACAGTAATCCTCCTATGAACATATAGCAATACGGACACCAACGAATGTTGTTTGGTTATCGTCCTTTTATGAATTTTCAATAAAATCTACAATTTAGCCATCTATATCAGACGCAGGGTAGTATTGCATGCATGAGTCAAATGTAACTCCTACTTTTTATTGTCATGTTAGGTATACCGCATCATCATCCGACACAAAATAGTGTTGGACCATATACTACTCATAGGTCTTGTCTATTGTAGCCCACGCCCTCCGAATTATACCATATGAGCCAAAAGCAAGTTAAGTTTGACTATGATAATGAATTGAGTTGCATATATAACTATATTTAAAATGTCATATTTTCATTTTGTAGCTTTCCGGCACAAGATGCAGATGCACAATCGAATATGCAACCAAATGTATCCGATGTCGATATGGACATAGATGAACATGTAGATGGTCAATTAAACGATGTTCCTGCTTTTGATAGCATGACTATTGTATCTATACCGGAGAACGATACAACATGCAAGTAAACAATGATCCACTAAACTATGATTTTGGAGGTGAAGACAATGCTAGTGTTGACAATGATGAACCTGAACTGGAGATACCGTTGGATGATGACTTGTGTAATGCGAAAATGTTGGCTAGTTCCATCGTTCCAAACCTGCAATTCAACGAAGAACTATTCTCATCCTCTTGTGCTCAGAACGGTTTCAAAGTTGGTATGATATTCGAGACCAAAGCAAAATTTCTACAACAACCAAGTGAATGGTCAATTTTACATGTAGTTTTTTTTAAGCCAATCAGGTATAACAAAGAAAAATACACTGCCATTTGCAATGTCGATGCATAATTGTCAATGGAGAATTCATGCTATAGATTCTAAAAAATCGCAATCTGGATGGTGGGTTGTTAAAAAATATTCAAGCAATCATACTTGCGTTACCCCAGTTAACTCCAATCACAAGCAGGCGACATCTAAATTTTTGGTTTCAAAGATCATGTCTTTTGTGAAATCGTATTTGAACATAACGACTGGAACTGTGCAGTTATTAATGGACGAATAATTATTTATTAAGATCAGTTATATGAAAGCATGGAGAGCACTAAGCAAGGCAATAGAACGAATATGCGGTGATTGGGCAGAGTCATATTCAAACCTACGACAATATTTTGTTGAAATTACCAGAACGAATTCTGTAGTGTTGGACATGTAACAACTGATGAGTTTGGTGTCTTCGATCATGCTTTTTGGACCTTTGGGCCTTGTATGAGGGATTTATGCATTGTCGACCTTTGCTTTGTATCGATGGAACGCATCTATATGGCAAATACAAAGGTACATTTCTTGTTGCGACTGCGGTTGATGCGAATGATCAACTTTATCCTTTGGCTTGTGCGATTGTTGAGGCTGAATCATGTGATAGTTGGGGTTGGTTTTTTGCTTGCATGCGTCGGTTTATTCATAATGTTAATAATCGATATATTACTTTCATTTCCGATAGAATGAAAGGAATATCGACCGCATTAGAGAGCAAATAGAGATCACCACATAAGCATAGATTTTGTGCTAGACGTTTGAAAGCAAACTTTCAAGCTGTCGGCTTTAGGGACAAACGTTTGACTGGTTTATTCTACGTAGCGGCATGTGCTTCGGAGGAGGTTGAGTTTTTGAAAATTTGGGAGGAAATTAAGATTACCAATATTAGAGCTTACAATTGGATTGAGATAAGTCTGGTGAGGAAGGAGGAGAACTGGGCTTTGTGTAAGGATGATGGTGGACGATTTCATGTAATGACAATGAATGCGTCTGAAAGCTTTAATGGTGTACTCAGAGGTGCAAACTACCTCGGCAAGCTTTAATGGTGTAATTAACACGTATGCAAACTAAATATGACTGCTTTCCTCTCAAGTTAAATAATAGCAATTAACACATACCACATTCCTCTCAAGTGGAGCTCTCAGAGTATATGCGTCTGCCTCAGCAGGCCGCTCTACCTCAACAGGAGGTTCTACGGCACGAAGAATGGAGCGTCGGGTGATGTACCAGTACCATGTATAATACTCATCGTCCGATAGGGTGAGGTCTCGTTCTTATTGCGTATTCATTGGACGATGATTTCATGTCTCAATCGCCATCTCATACTCTCCGGCTGAGTTGTCGATCTGGTAAAGAGCTGCTTCTGGCAGATGCTGTCTACAACCAAATTGTCGCATCACTCTATTTGGAAGATGAAACGCTACATCGCCAAAACAAATAAGTGGCACCCGTGTTGTCCATAGATCAATAGAAGCGGTGCATAAGGGTGGAAGCTGTCCAAGTGCGTGTGCGCATGGGGTCCATGTCACAGCATCATAACCGAGTACATCAAATTCGTTGCGGTAGAACATAACATTACGTCTAGGAGTATTCACCATGCTCTTCGGGCCAATCCGTCTACAACAGCAAGATAATAAGAATTATTGGAGCAAAACATGTGTGTGTAATCAAATAATGCAGTAAATATACCTAGCACCATAGGGCGAAGATAAATCAACTTTCGCTCTCTTCATTGTAATTCTCCCGATCGGAAGATACGACCATGACCATAGCTACAAACATGTAGATGCATAAAAAATGTATATACATAAAATATATGCATATGAAGAGGAAAAATGTGAATACCTGAATTAGAGTCAAACAACCTTCAATAGATGAGCTCTCCTACAAAGCGAGCCTGGTCAGCTCGGTGTACATATACGCTAGAACCACACTACCCCACGAATATTGACGGCATACATCAAAGTCTTCTACGAAATGAAGCCACCTAAGCTAGACACAGGTCTTCGAATGATTACATGTCAAACATGAAGTGATGATATGCAGTATAATAGCTCAAGCCCGCTGCTCAATCTAAATCTGGGAGGCATCAGCTGGAATGTCCCCTTCAAGCTGCTACTGGAACCAAGTGGTAACTATCATCTCATTACCCCACCACTGCTCCGGGGGAGGAGATAGACCTAAGAGGCTCTCATACATCGACATGTAATCAGCTGGCTCCGGATTGCTCAATGGAGCACCATCTAGGTAAACCAAGCAACACAGCAACATCATCCAAGGTGATGGTCATCTCACTGGCACTAAGGTGGAATATAGGTGTCTAGTCTCCATCTATCCACTAAGGCAGTGATAGGGTGACGATCCAATTGGGTGTAACACAATCGATGTATAAGCAAGAAGCCAGCTCTATCTAACAACTCCAGCACGCCAAGATGAGAGGAAGTCACTGTCCTGAGCATCGACGAGTGATCAATAGTTGTAACTGCGTTCTTGTTCTGTCAAAAAAATTACAACATATAAGCACTACTAATAACAAAAATCAATGTATGTCGGTATTACAAAAGAAAGTGTATTATCGTCATCCACTACAACAAACAGGACCTTTAACAGCGTTTCAAAAATGCTATAAAAGCTATTAACAACGTTTTTACATACGATGTATATCGATATGCAGTTATATGTCAAAGATATACAATGACAAGGAATAAATGCTGTTAAATGTCCTTTTTTACAGCGTTTCCCTGGTGTCATGAAATCATTTAACAGCCTTTGGTCTAATATAACGGCATTTTTAAAAAACGCTGTTAAAACAATTCAACGGCATTTTTAAAACGCCGTGGAATGTTTTAACAGCGTTTTAAAAACGCCGTTAAATTGTATTTGGATATGTTTTTAGATACAATTTAACGGCATCTTTAAAACCCTGTTAAAACATTCAACGACGTTTAAAAAACGCCGTGGAATGTTTTAACAACGTTTTAAAAACGCCGTTAAATTGTATACAAAGCAAAGTCAATTAGGCTTTATCTGCTTTTCTGTAAATTCCATTTCAGTAAACATCAGTCACAATGTGTGTATATACCACATTTCAAAATTAGTATATTATATCAATACCACATTTCAAAATCAACATATTGTATCAATACCACATTTTGGACACATATTTGATAACCAACGTATGAAATTTCATAATCAAAATACACAATATTCTTACACCAAACATAAATAGTTCATCATCAATAGTTCATAAACAAAATATAGAACAAGTAGCAATAGCAAAACAAAAGCAAGTAGTACATACGTTAAAACCAAAAAGTAGCTCTAGCAGCAAAAATAACTTCAATCCATAACTCGTTGCAACCTTTTTTTGCATCACGGTCATCTATCTACCTGTAAAGCAAAAGTAATGGAATTATCTCAAATGATAGTGTAATTGATTTGCATAAGTCTACATCACTACATAACAATACAAAGATGGAGGATGAATGCTTTAAATCTCTTTACAACTAGTAAAAAGATCAGAACGAGCCATAAAATAACAACTGTTGTATTTAAAACTTTAGTATACATGACGTTAACTTTATAGGCTCGGAAACTTAGCGCACTAAACCATTAATATAATCAATGGACTGGGAGTATGAACAAAACAGTATAATGCAAAAGTATAATGACAACAGTAGAACGTACCTCATCAAGTATGACAACATCTCTTCAACCATTCTCAACCACCATATTATCTTCAACCTTCTGCCTTTGAATAAGTATCACAAATCACGCAGAGCCTGTCAAATAAAAATGATTTGTGAAGCTAAACACCCCACCCACATACACAGATACATCGATATGGAAGAAAATACAACTGTAGGGAACATACCATGGTTGCTTCTAGTGAAACATGAACAAAACTTAGCTTAACTATTGTGGTCAAAGTCGTGTTCAGTCAGGCCTAGACTCAATCCACGTGCACCTGTGAATGGTTTTGGCGAATCCACGTATACCAAACATCAGGCTAACAATATACATGGAAACATATTTTCATGACTAATTATTCTTACTGACCACATATAAATGTAAGGAGCAAAATATGTTTTTGTTTCATCCAATTATCATTGAAATCTTTTGTGTAATCCAATTATTTGTGCCGTTGTTAATTGGGTGTTGTAACATTATTTTGAATTATCAGCTATGACAACACAAATGAAATCGAAATTATTCGTGAAATACTTTGTAATTGCCAACGCGACTTTAGGGTTTCATAAACAGAAAAACTTATGGCAAGACTAGGTCCAACATCCTACAATTACCATAATTAGTGCCAGAAAGAATAATCATGTGATATGTGAAGGCATTTTCTTTAACGTTGAGCAAGTGAGTTTTACTAGTAATGTCGCTCCAAGTCCTTTGATGAAAATTCTTTACATGTAATGTCGCTCCAAGAATAATCATGTAGTGAGTTTTACTAGTAATGTTGCTCAAATTCATATTTACATGTAAACCAAAAAAAGTGAAAAATCTTTGATGAACACAATCATGTGGAATTTTCTTCATCTTTTTAACTAAATTGCAAAGATGCTCCTCTCTAGTGCAACTAGTACTCACTTTTATCCATACAACTAATAGAAAAATCCTAATTGTTTCAAAAGTTTCAACTTTCAACCACATCTAAACGAAATGGAAAAACCGTTCTTCAACCGATAGATAAGTGAATTCTGATAGAGAGAAGAAGAGATGGAAAAGTGAACTATGGTAGGGGGTAAATTCTGGTATTATCCAACTTTCATCTAACTTATGGCACTAGAGAGCACATATACTGGTATCATATAACTACATTCCTAATAAACCATTCAAAAAATAACTGTATATAAAAAACAAAGGTTACGTACAATCTTCAATGTCTTTCAATTGGCAGTAGTGAGGAGCAATTTCAACAAGCCACTCGGGTTTTGGTTCAGTAACCTGCATGGCGACAAATAAACATTAACTATATATGATATGTCATATATGTTTATTTTCTATCTCGTATATACAACACTGTTTGAGGTCCAAAGGTTACACACACGGACAAGCTAAGTTAAAAAGAATACAGGAGCATTTTTATTGATATGGCCTATTAAGTAAACAATTGTACAACAGTATACCAACAATACAAATACAGAAAATGAAAAATGTTTTGCTTATGACATAGAACACTGACAAAAACTGAACTACAAATGCCTGATAGGTATGATGACCAAGAAAATTGAGCATGTTCTCATTGGTATTCAAGACCAACAGTGATTCGGCTAGCACGGATGACCACAATAAGTCAACTTACAAGGGGACTTTAACTAAGCTCGGTAATATTTAAACCTTTTATATATCCATCAATCTAAAATATCATTGAATTTAAATTGCCAAATATTTCTACTACTTGGTATTGCATTCATGAGTCTTATGTCGATAAGACTAGAATAGATAACTGCACAAATTTCAAATAAAATTCAATTTAAAATTTCATTCAAATCCCCTAAATATACTACACCTAGGGCCAGCTCTGCTGGTATTCCTCACAAATAATATGTAAAATAACACACATTTTCTTACTGATATCTATCACGAAGTATATCCAAATACATGTCAAACTAAAAAAAAGATGATGAATTATAATATAAGTGTAGAAGTGGTATTTCAACATTGTCCACTTCAAATTTTCTTTTATTATTGTTGAATTAGAAATTAGAGGAAGGTTAGAACAACAAAAGAGTTGTAGAGTTACCTGTCGCATGCACTCTTTTGTCGTTAAAACAAGCTCATGATAGATGGACCACCTCGGAAGCTTCTATGAGAGAACAAAATGCATCCATTAGCTTACTTTGAATTAATTGAACTTCATTTGAGCATAAAAAATCCTACTCGCTTACAGTTATTTAAAAATATAGTAAGCTTCTACCAAATAATTGTAAACAATGGGGAGGTAATATGATACCTTCGCTAGACCAGAAAGGAGGAGATTTTGCACGTTAATAGCAGTTTCCTGAAAGGAAAAAAAAGGCATCACGTTTCATAATTAAGATATATTATTCACATCCAAGAGCTAAATCAGTTATTGGTACCTCTATGGAACAACATGTCAAACATAAGTATAATATTACTGCCACGACATATCTATGGAACCAAAAAGTAACTGAAAAATATACCCGCTTTGTTTCTCATTTACGTGTACAACTGTGATGCCCCACCTCTATACTCACGCTAGCCAAGAACACTACTGGGTAATGCTGTCAACTAGCGTGAAGAATAAGGCTGTTGAGGAGCGACCATCTATGTAATTGCCTTGTGCGAGTACCGATATGTCAGATAATATAACTTACATTTCATTTCAAGAAGAAATCCGACATACCGATCCAAACTCAAAGCTACCACACAGTGGCTAAGTAGACCTCGGAAACAAGTATAGAAATAAACATAACATAAATCAGTCACAGATGTTTATATCTCAAAGGCGGAAACAGATATGAATATAACACATAAAAGTGTACATCAGAGTAGTGGTCAAACAAGATCCACAATATCACAAAAGAATAGTTACAAGCGCTAGACAAAAGAATAAGTATACATCATGAAGTCTGTATCTCGAATGTATAACAACAAAAACTACAAATGTAATGTAGTTAGACAAAAGTCAGAAGATGATCCCAGATGAGGAGTCAAGTAGAAGCACCTGTAACATCTCGGTCTGACCCGAGTATTATTTAATAAGAAAATAATAAATGGATCAGTCTAGCTATAAATATCAGATAAAGGAATGAGATATAAGCAGAGATATAGTAAGAACGTATGATAACAATGGTGTCAAGCTGTGACAAGTATGTTTTAAACAACAACAAAATCATACAATATCTCGAGAAATCTCAAAGCATCAAAAAGAATGTCATATTCTTTATTTTATTCACCAAACCGCAAATATTGACAAACATATCATTGCCAATCACAAAAGTTAGTGAAACACAAATTCTAGAAATCATCAATTAGAAATCCAGAAATCACAAAAGGGGAGGCCTATCACAAACGGGAGCATGAAAACTCACCAACACGTGTATCACAAATGGAACGCTATTCCATGGTCGCTAACCATAAATATTGAGCCGAAGCTCCACAAACGGTCCGAAGACCACGAGTCGCTACCCCGCCAAATTGAACCGAAGTTCCACAGAAACGGGGTTTAGTCTCCCTCGCAGACAAATAGACATCGCACATCGCTAGTCTAAATCACAAAATGATCATCATTGATCAATAAAAAGTGTCGATTACACTAAGCTAGTAAATATATGAGTTTAGCTTCATGTCCCATAACCACTAGCTTAACTTAAATATTTACGAATAAATTGTAGATTTCCACTCGAAAATTGTCACAAGAGTTTCAATCGAACAAGTCCAAAAATTAACCGACGAAGTAAACGCAAGCGTTTCATACCACTTGTTTTGCTAAGCCGTTTAATTATATTTTCTCATACGAATGAGGTAAAGGTTGTATATACTAATAGACTGGAAAACGGTTTTGAAAACAAGCTTTACATTTAAAAATAGAGTTGAAATCATCTTTGTAAAAGAGTTTGAATATTTACTACTAGTATAGAAAACCTTTATATTTTAAAGTGACAAATCACAGAAATGATTGTAGAAACAATCAATCACAAAATCCACATTACGATAACGTGAATCAAACCATGGAAATCGATATCAAATCGATCAAATAGAAACACCAAAAATCCAGAAAAGAAATCATCAAAGTTGATATTAATCGACAATAACTATATGGATAATCAAAAATCGATAAATTTGAAAATCCACATAAAATAGGCTAATTTCCAGAAATCAACAGCCACAGACGTCTGTGGGAAATCCACAGACGTCTATCACCTGTTTCGGGAAATATATTTCCTGAAGCCACAGACGTCTGTGGGAAATCCACAGACGTCTGTCACCGGTTTCGGGAAATATATTTCCTGAAGCCACAGACGTCTATGGATAATCCACAGACGTATGTCGCCTGTAGCGGGATAGAATTTGCAAAGCCCAAAAATGGGCAAACCTACACAACTTCTTGGATTTGGAGCGATTGAATGAGCTACGGCGACAAAGGATTTATGCCTAGCGACAACCCAGCCCTAAAGCTTTCCGATTCACCACCAAAACATGTTCACAATTCAAAGTTAGGATTTTCAAAGTTTTGACTTCAAACACCAAATATTGGAATGTTCACCCAATCAATCCAAATCAAAATCAAATGATCATGAACAAGTGTTAGGAATTCATACCTAACATCAAAGATAGTTATAGACAAAGATGTGAGATAAAAATCTCACCTTTTACACAAAAACAAGGAAGAAGAAGCTTGAAAACAAAGGAGAATCAACCACTCTTCAATCTCAACTTAAGGAGCTTGAATCTAAGCTCAAAAGAAGAACATTTCCAAAATTAGGTTTAGGAAATTTCTGAATTTAAAGAGGGATTGAGTTGGAGAAGAAGATGGAGATACTTACCAATAGTTTCCCTTTGAATTTGGAGCTAAAACTTGGATTTGCTAAAGAAACTAGGGTTTAGGATTTTAATTTCCCATCTCCACCACCATTTTCAGTTTTGAGCTTGAGAAAAAGAAATGAAATGAATAAGTGGAGAGGAGAGGACTGAGTTTGGGTTGATATGTTAAGTTAATGGGTTGAAACCCAACCCAAAGCCCTAAGTGAAAAGGTCGAAATTTTAGCTAGCTCCAAACATATCGATGTTTATACTCAAAAGAGTCGCAAACGCCATTTTGGACTCAATGGAAGTGGTCTCGAGTCTCAATTCGACTGTTTGCAAAAAGTAGCTTTTCGGACTTTAATCCGATTAACAATTATATTTAAATATTCAAAACTTTAAAATATGCGGGTTGTTACAGACTCCCCTCCTTAAAGAAATTGCGTCCTCGCAATCTTTAAGAAATAAATAAGAAGTAACAACAACAAAATCATATCAACACAAAAAGAAGAAATTTTGAAATAAGAAGTTCACCTCAAGGAGCACGAGAGAGCAAGTCCAGATGTGTTCGCTCGATGAATTCTCTGGATTCCCAAGAGCAATCCTTAGGATTTGAGGACCATTGAACTTTCACAAGAGGAACGTCTTTATTTCGAAGGCGTTTAACCTCCGAAGCAATGATTTGGATAGGATGTTGCTCATAAGTCAAATTTGGAGAAACTTCAATCTCTTCAATAACACCGTGCTCAAGAATAGAATCAGAATCTCGAAGGCATTTCCGGAGTTGAGAAACGTGGAATACGTCATGAATAGCAGAAAACTGAGCCGGTAATAAAAGGCGATAAGCCACAGAACCAATGCGTTCGGTGATGGAAAATGGGCTAATATATCGAGGTGCTAATTTTCCCGATCGACTGAAACCACAACACCTTTCATAGGTGAAACACGAATAAACACAAAATCTCCCACAGAAAATTCTAATTTCCTTCTTCGATTATCGGCATAGGATTTTTGTCTACTTTGAGTTTCTTTCATCCTATGTCGAATAAGGTCAATCTTTTCTGTGGCCTCACGGATAAAATCAGGACCTAAAACCAGCTTCTCACCGGCTTTAAGCCAACACGAAGGAGATCAGCATGGCCTTCCGTATAGTGCCTCGAAAGGTGCCATACCAATACTAGATTGGAAGCTATTGTTATAGGAAAATTCAACAAGAGAAATATGATCTTCCCAACTTCTACAAAAATCAAGAACACATGCACGAAGAAGATCTTCAAGAGTTTGATTCGCACGCTCGGTTTGTCCATCGGATTGAGGATGATAAGCGGTGCTAAAATTAAGCTTTGTTCCCAAAGCTTTTTGAAGACCTTTCTAGAATCCACTAGTAAATAATGGATCACGATCGCTAACAATAAAAGTAGGAACTCCATGTAGTTTAACAATTTCCTTAACAAAAAGTTTAACCAAAATAGGTACGGTCCGATTGGACTGAACGGGAATAAAATGGGCGGATTTTGTAAGTCTATCTACTATCACCCATAGGCTATCATGGCCCGAACGAGAACGGGGAAGACCGTCAATAAAGTCCATGGAAATTTGATCCCACTTCCATATTGGAATTTCCAATAGTTGCAATAACCCACCGGGCCTTTGATGCTCGGCCTTTACAAGTTGGCAAGTCATGCAACGCTTAACAAAGTTAGCAATATCGGACTTCATTCCCTCCCAGTAATAAAGTCGCTTCATATCCGCGTACATTTTACTGCTACCGAGATGAATGGTAAATTTAGAACGATGAGAATCTTCTAAAATATCTTTACGAAGATCAATAATATTTGGCACAATAAGTCTATTAAATTTTCGAATACCGCCACGAGCATCAATATCAAAGTCTTTTAAACCTTCAATATCAATTTTATCCCTACAACTTTGGCTAAGTAGAACCAATTCGGGATCATGCTTTTGAGCTTCAAGAATGCGGTCTAAAAGAGAGGGATGAGCCTCGAGGCTACATAAAACAAGAGATGAGCATAAATCAGATTCACGATCTCGAATCTCACAAGTGGATAAAGTCTCGAGATCATTCCACTCGGATATCATCATAGAAACAACCGCTTGTTGCTTTCGACTAAGGGCATCGACAACACGATTTCCTTTTCCGGGAGTATAAAGAATATCAAGATCATACGATGCAAGGAACTCGAGCCAACGTTGTTGACGCAAATTAAGTTCCTTTTGAGAAAATAAATATTTCAAAGATTTATGATCGGTGTAGAGAACAAATTTCTCACCCAAAAGATAATGGCGCCAAATTCTAAGGGCGAATACGATAGCTGCGAGCTCTAAATCATGAGTGGCATATCTAGTCTCAGCTGGCTTTAATTGCCTAGAAGCATAAGCGATAACACATTCCCTTTGCATGAGAACGGCTCCCAAACCAACGCTACTAGCATTGGTATAAACAATGAAATCTTGGTTCCCGTCGGGAATCACAATAATAGGACCATCAGAAAGGAGTTCTTTTAATTTTTGAAATGAAGCTTCACATTTGTCTGACCAAATGTATTTAATTCCCTTCTTTGTCAAATTAGTAAGAGGCACGAAAATTTTAGAAAAGTCTTTTATGAACCGACGGTAATAGCCCGCCAATCCGAGAAAGCTACGAATTTTCGTCACACTCTCTGGTCTCTTCCAATTTTGAATCGCTTCAATCTTTGAAGGATCCACGGAAATTCTGGATTCAGAAATGATATGTCCCAAAATTTTCACACGAGATTGCCAAAAGTGGCATTTAGAAAATTTTGCTTTTAATTGGTTGCTCCTAAGAGTTTCTAATACAATCCGAAGATGATTTTCATGCTCTTCCTCGGTTTTAGAATAAATAAGAATGTCATATATAAAGATGAGAACAAATTGATCGAGGAAGTCTTTAAAAACTCGATTCATATGGTTGACGAAATAAGCTGGAGCGTTCGTCAAACCAAATGGCATAACAAGCCATTCATAAGATCCATAACGTGTACGGAACGATGTCAAAGGAATGCTATCCTCTGCAATACGAAGTTGATGAAAACCGGTTGCTAAGTCTAACTGTGAAAAGACTTTAGCTCCACTAAGCTGATCGAACAAATCATCAATCCGCGGTAAGGGATATTTATTCTTGATGGTGAGATCGTTAAGCTTGCGGTAGTCAACGCAAAGCCTAAGTGTACCATCAGATTTCTTCACAAAAATAGCCGAAGCTCCCTATGGAGAGGAACTAGATTGAATAAATTGCTTCGCTTTCAATTTAGATAATTGTTTGCGCATCTCCTCATTTTCTTTATTGGACATACGATAAGGAGGACGAGTAATAGGTAGAGCTCCAGGGATTAGATTAATTCTGAACTCAATTGCTCGTTTAGGTGGTAATCCTAGAACGGGCTCAAATATGTCGGGAAATTCACGAACAATGTGAATGAGAGAAATGACATCTTCCTCATCATCATTATCGTCATCACGAGGATTTAGAGAATACAAGGATGCTTTCGAATTGGAATCTGAATCTTTCAGTACGAGAGAGATCGGCTTAACAGATTGAGGATGCCGAAGATATAGTCCGTTCAGGACATAGAATATGGGCTTCATAACGGTTAAGCCAATCCATTCCCAAAATCATTCTGAAACCAAGGTAACGCATAACATGCAAATCGGCATGGAAAGAGTAATCACACAAAATAATTTTGACATCTTTACATAATAAACTGAGTGTTGCGGATCCACCAACCGGATTCGCAATCCTCAAAGAAGTCATCAAGCCAGTAACATTTCAAGACAAAGCATCAACAAGTTCTTTTGATATAAAAGAGTGAGATGCACCCGTATCAAAAAGAACTCGAATAGGAAATTCACGAAATATAATAATACCATCAAGGATAGAATGAGAAATACCTTGACCACGAGAAGTGTTAGCGGGGGCTTGTACAACATTTAGCTTGCCTTATTTCTTGCCTTGAAGTTTGGGACACAAAAATAAAGTATGACCCGAACTCTTGCAATAGCGGCAGAAAAGAGGCTTCGGGCACTTGTTTGCATAATGGTCCTTAGAACCACAATTGTAACATTCTCCATGACGAGGTGTAGGAGTATTTGCTACCGGGGTTGCTTGATTTCCCTTCTTGTTGGGATTAGGCTTGAATTTAAAAGGTATCTTCTTGTTGATGTTTGGTTTGACCTCAACATCACTATCTTTATCAGCCTCTTCGAGTCGAAGAGCAATATCAACAAGTTGATCAAAAGAAACTTCCAATTTCAGAAGTAATGGCTTTTTGAGGCACTTGTTCAAGCCATAAACAAATCTCTGGTTTTTCTTCAATGGGGTATTAATATATTCGACCCCATATTTTGAGAGAGATTCGAAAGAAGCGACGTAGTCGGTCACGGAAGATTCACCTTGAACAAAGTCTATGAAGCGTTGGGCTAAAGATACTTTTTCAGCTTCCGGCATGAATTTCATCTCGAACCTTTCCCGGAATTGCTCCCAAGTAAGGTCCGCTTCAATAATTTCGGAGATCAGAAGCTCGTACCAGTCTAATGCTCTTTCTTGGAGCATACTAGAAGCAACCTGGACTCGATGAAGATCAATAAGATTCATGCGAGAAAAGATACGGTCGCATGTTCGAAGCCAAGCCTGGACTTCTATAACGTTCTCGGAACCTTTGAATGGCTTTCCACCCAAATTGGTGTAATCATTACACAAGTGTGCAAACCCAGATTTAGGATAAGTGGGTTCAGGAATAGGTCTGACAGCTTGAGCATTTCTCACAAGATCAAGAAGTTGCTGAGCAGACATAAATACTCCATCCTGGGGAGTAGCACTAGATTGACCGGCGCTGGGACGGCCAGGTCTAACCATTTCTCTTCTTTAAGAAGGAAAGAAAAGAGGAAAAAAGGTTAATCTCAGGATGAATATCAAACAAACTTGATTGATAAAACAAGGATTCATAAAAAGAAATAGGGTAGAACGGTACGAAGACCCGAATTAAATCCTACAGCACGATTCCTAAGAAAGACTTAGGACAATGATCCTTGCTAGATTATTCCATATTGTTCCGAAGTTTGGATCTGATACCAAGCTGTGACGCCCCACCTCTATACTCACGCTAGCCAAGAACACTACTGGGTAATGATGTCAACTAGCATGAAGAATAAGACTGTTGAGGAGCGACCATCTGTGTAATTGCCTTGTGCGAGTACCGATATGTCAGATAATATAACTTACATTTCATTTCAAGAAGAAATCTGACATACTGATCCAAACTCAAAGCTACCACACAGTGGCTAAGTAGACCTCATAAACAAGTATAGAAATAAACATAACATAAATCAGTCACAGATGTTCATATCTCAAAGGCGGAAACAGATATGAATATAACACATAAAAGTGTACATCAGAGTAGTGGTCAAACAAGATCCACAATATCACAAAAGAATAGTTACAAGCGCTAGACAAAAGAATAAGTATACATCATGGAGTCTGTATCTCGAATGTATAACAACAAAAACTACAAATGTAATGTAGTTAGACAAAAGTCAGAAGATGATCCCAGATGAGGAGTCAAGTAAAAGCACCTGTAACATCTCGGTCTAACCCGAGTATTATTTAATAAGAAAATAATAAACGGATCAGTCTAGCTATAAATATCAGATAAAGGAATGAGATATAAGCAGAGATATAGTAAGAACGTATGATAACAATGGTATCAAGCTGTGACAAGTATGTTTTAAACAACAACAAAATCATACAATATCTTGAGAAATCTCAAAGCATCAAAAAGAATGTCATATTCTTTATTTTATTCACCAAACCGCAAATATTGACAAACATATCATTGCCAATCACAAAAGTTAGTGAAACACAAATTCTAGAAATCATCAATTAGAAATCCAGAAATCACAAAGGGGGAGGCCTATCACAAACGGGAGCATGAAAACTCACCAACACGTGTATCACAAATGGAACGCTATTCCATGGTCGCTAACCATAAATATTGAGCCGAAGCTCCACAAACGGTCCGAAGACCACGAGTCGCTACCCCGCCAAATTGAACCGAAGTTCCATAGAAACGGGGTTTAGTCTCCCTCGCAGACAAATAGACATCGCACATCGCTAGTCTAAATCACAAAATGATCATCATTGATCAATAAAAAGTGTCGATTACACTAAGCTAGTAAATATATGAGTTTATCTTCATGTCCCATAACCACTAGCTTAACTTAAATATTTACGAACAAATTGTAGATTTCCACTCGAAAATTATCACAAGAGTTTCAATTGAACAAGTCCAAAAATTAACCGACGAAGTAAACGCAAGCGTTTCATACCACTTGTTTTGCTAAGCCGTTTAATTATATTTTCTCATACGAATGAGGTAAAGGTTTGTATATACTAATAGATTGGAAAACGGTTTTGAAAACAAGCTTTACGTTTAAAAATGGAGTTGAAATCATCTTTGTAAAAGAGTTTGAATATTTACTACTAGTATAGAAAACCTTTATATTTTAAAGTGACAAATCACAGAAATGATTATAGAAACAATCAATCACAAAATCCATATTACGATAACGTGAATCAAACCATGGAAATCGATATCAAATCGATCAAATAGAAACACCAAAAATCCAGAAAAGAAATCATCAAAGTTGATATTAATCAACAATAACTATATGGATAATCAAAAATTGATAAATTTGAAAATCCACATAAAAAAATAGGCTAATTTCCAGAAATCAACAGCCACAGACGTTTGTGGGAAATCCACAGACGTCTGTCACCTATTTCAGGAAATATATTTCCTGAAGCCATAGACGTCTGTCACCTGTTTCGGGAAATATATTTCCTGAAGCCACAGACGTCTGTGGATAATCCATAGACGTCTGTCACCTGTAGCGGGACAGAATTTGCAAAGCCCAAAAATGGGCAAACCTACACAACTTCTCGGATTCGGAGCGATTGAATGAGCTACGACGACAAAGGATTTATGCCTAGCGACAACCCAGCCCTAAAGCTTTCCGATTCACCACCAAAACATGTTCACAATTCAAAGCTAGGATTTTCAAAGTTTTGACTTCAAAACACCAAATATTGGAATGTTCACCCAATCAATCCAAAACAAAATCAAATAATCATGAACAAGTGTTAGGAATTCATACCTAACATCAAAGATAGTTATAGACAAAGACGTGAGCTAAAAATCTCACCTTTTACACAAAAACAAGGAAGAAGAAGCTTGAAAACAAAGGAGAATCAAGCACTCTTCAATCTCAACTCAAGGAGCTTGAATCTAAGCTCAAAAGAAGAACATTTCCAAAGTTAGGTTTAGGATATTTCTGAATTTAAAGAGGGATTGAGTTGGAGAAGAAGATGAAGATACTTACCAATAGTTTCCCTTTGAATTTGGAGCTAAAACTTGGATTTGCTAAAGAAACTAGGGTTTAGGATTTTAATTTCTCATCTCCACCACCATTTTTAGTTTTGAGCTTGAGAAAAAGAAATGAAATGAATAAGCGGAGAGGAGAGAACTGAGTTTGGGTTGATATGTTAAGTTAATGGGCTGAAACCCAACCCAAAGCCCTAAGTGAAAAGGTCGAAATTTTAGCTAGCTCCAAATATATCGATGTTTATACTCAAAAGAGTCGCAAACGCCATTTTGGACTCAATGGAAGTGGTCTCGAGTCTCAATTCGACTGTTTGCAAAAAGTAGCTTTTCATACTTTAATCCGATTAACAATTATATTTAAATAAAATATTTAAATATTCAAAACTTTAAAATATGCGGGTTGTTACAACAACCAACCACTATAACCAAATAACAGAGTCCAGAGTAAGTCATTTATGCATTTTATACATACATAAGTTTTATAGTATCAAGTAGAAAATAAACATACTGGTAAAGAAATGCATTCTGTGGTGATATAATAGTGCAATAACTAAAGTGGTGAAGATGATCAGCCTACAAGTTTAAACTTTAAAGCTAGTCTACATCAGGGTGAAACTTGAACTCTGCAGCAATGAAACAGGGTACAACGTAACTAATATTTGGCTGGTATTTCTAAGCAGGCTACCAAAAACAAACTGTGCATAAGTAAACTTCAACCCCCATGCCATTTTTTCACTTCAAAATAAAAATAAAAATAAAATAAAAATAAAAAAATAAAAATAAGAACCCTTACATCAAGTGATGAATTCCCACCAAAAGGAGACTGAAGTTTTCCATAATGCTAACAAGAGATCTTCAACAATGATAGAAGTAACTTCAGTTGTTCTCTCTTTCTCATATCAATATTCAAGGATTCATGAGATCGAATCTTATCATAAATGCATTTATATACCTAAAAACGGTCAAAGTTCAAACATGGACCAAAATCAAACATGGAGATATACGTAAAATCAATTATCCATAGGCGGAGCAAAATCAAACATGAGATTGAATCAGAAACAGACAAGTATTGGGGACCCAGGGTCGGAGAAAAATCAATTATCCATAGGCGAAGTAAAATCAAACATGGAGATATACGTAAAAGTTGAAGAATATATACCTAAGAAATGGTTAAAGTTCGCGGCGGTTGAGGAATCGAAGCACTACGTAGTGAAGTCGAGGGATCGTAGCAGCGGTGAGGTCGACGGATCGGAGCAGCGGCGAGGTTGAAGGAACGTAGCAGCGGCGAGTTCGAGGGATCGGAGCAGCGGCGAATTTGAGGGATGACGAGCAGCGAAGTTGAGGAACGGTGAGATTAATTTAGGGATTTGGATATTGGCTGTATAGAATGAAATATGACCGGGAGAGTGAAAATAGAGGCGCCGAATTTTTCTTTTTATTCAACAACGTGTGAGTGGGTTATAATTTTAGTATCAACAAATACCAAATAGCTAACGATGGCAAGTCATGCAACAATGCCATCCTTTCGTGCTATCAATAAACCATTTTCTTGTAGTGATCATAGCGTTGTTGCTCGAATGATGACGCGCTTGCAAGTATAAAACGCTACCGTCAATCGGTCCTGGTAACATCTTGGTGTAATCTACAACAAATATTGACAATTTGAACATAGTAAAATTCCAAATTCTAATTGTCAATCAACAACTTCAAATTCAACTACAAAACGATGTTTAACAACATATAGTCAAGTAATTTGTGAATTGCAAGATGAAACAACTATTACAAAGCTAAATAACTACTACTCTTGACAATTTCAAAATCAACAAACTCTAGATTGTAAATTAAATGAAGATTGTTTGTAGAATTGATAACTATAAAAGCTTCTTGTGTCGACGAACTAGCCATGATTCAATTTTTAGAAGAAATAAGTTAAAATAGAGTTAGGATTTTGATTTGGAAATTTGGAAAAGCGGGCTTCGGTTTGATATTTGGAGGAAGATGGAAAAGCGAGGAGGAAGAGAAGAGGGCTGTTGTTTTGTATACGTAGAGGCGGCATTTGAAATTATGCCAACTGGTGCAATTTCAAATGCCACCCGTATGTTTTCATTATTATTTACCCCAATTATACTGGCACTATTTCAAACAACGCCAGTTATAAATTCAGCAAAAAAATAAACCCCGTCAACTGGCGCAATTTCAAATTGCGCCAGTACGTTTTGGCCAACTCAGCTCTGAGTTGGTCAAAACAGGGCTACGTTTGTAAATAGTTTTAAAACAAGGCTATTTGCATAGTAAGTTTGTAAAATAGAGCTAAATCTAAAAAATTTCCTAGACATAATCATAAGGAATCACAATTAACACAGCATATAATCCAAACCGTAGGATAAATGTACTATAGGTACAAAATCTATTATAGTGCATGGTTGTCATACATAGATGAACAAGCACTACTCTAAAAATACACGGTTTGCATAACTTAATACAAATACGAGTATGTGTATATTCTCGTGAGAGTACATTACTAATATCACATGATTAATCTATTCATGGGAGTACTCATATCCTCGTAGCACATCTACTCGACTCCAAAATACGAAATGCGGCTAAATTGCACATGAGTAATCTATTCGTGAGAGTACTGGTTAGTTATAAGAAAGACGAATAACATACGAATTAAACTATGTCTAGGGTAAGATAATCAATTTTCCAATATATAAGAAAATAAGTTACTACACACACATAAACATATATAAATACCTCTTTATTTCTCCACATAGTGAAATTAAGTTAGATCTAATACTAAGCCATCCTACTCTCCCGCATCCACGAATGTTCGAACATGTATGATACAAAATAACACGCATGGATATAGCAACGTACCATAATGCAAAACATACATATAAGCGTATTTTTATTATATTACGTTCTAGTTGTTTACTTCGATGTCATGACATTTTACCCACTTCACACAAATAGTTTAAGTGCTAACAAAAAACTCCTTTTAGTTTTATGAGAATAACTATAACCTACTCCATGATAACTCACTCCTAACAAAGGGAATATGATTATACAATACAACTCATAATATTTATTACTCTATGTGTTTTTCTCCAATAACACTTGTACTATGATACCGAGTGTCATCACCCAATCGAAATGTTACACACTCCACTCAATTCCCCTTGGGGATCGGTCTCCGATATTATATGTATTCATAAATGACCATGCAACAAATCGTTGGTTATTTGACTTACAAATAAGAAGAAACTCAATGTGCTTCCTAACAATAACTATTTTCTAATAGTTATTTATATATCATTAATTTATTTATCATTGTTTGTAATACTCCTTATGCATTGACTAACATATTTTTTTAGAGAGTGACGGGTGTGTAGCGTGGAACTACACAGCCGGTTAAATAGTTATATTATATAGTACTGAAGAGGTCGATTGACAAGCCCGATCGATGGCCAAAAAATAGGTGTGAAGCAACAAACTGTAATAGAAATACTAGAGTATCATAGACTATTACATATTAACTGTAGTACGTGATATCCCCCTGTAGACTAAGACTACCTCTCCGGAGATGCAGTGGTGCTTCCCTGGGATTCTACTGGCTGGACGCTGCACTGCGGGAGACTCAGGCGGAAAGGCGCAGAGTGACATTGACCTGTTATAGAGGAGAAAATGTGAGTGATAGTTCTACAGGTTCCCTCGAAATGGCGTGTTGGTTTCCCAAATACAAGGGCATTCCTCTCTTTCCAAATGCACCAGCTAAAGGTTAATATGAAGGTGTCCATCAGCAGACTCTACTGATTAAACTGCCAATATTCGAAGTAAGAGGTCACGCTGGGGATAAACCCCAGAAGATAGGCACTAGTTGCTGCCCAAATTGAGTAGGAGAAATCACATTCGAAGAAAAGGTGAGTTACTGATTCGTTCTGAGTTGAACAAAAGACGCAGCGCGGATCAATGGGGATGTTGAGTCTGTTGAGTCTGTCTTTGGTATTGATTCTGCTAGAAATTAAGCACCATTGGAAAAAGGCTATACGAGGTGGAAGGTTGCAATGCCAAACCCTGGGGAAGGAGAAAAGGCGACCGAGGTGAATTAGGTATTGATAACAGGAGGCGACTGAGAATCCTTTGGAAGGTGCAAGGGCCCAGAGAAAGAGGTCTTGACTGTTGGAAGGACGGATCGACAGGAGGATATTTGTGGCGGAGAGAAGTTCAGGAACTAGGTCTGCATCGAAGATAGTCTTCAACTGTTGCATTGGGGAGGGCGGCGTGCGAGAAGAGGTTGGGTAGTAGTTTAGCGAGGGGCAATTGTCCATACCAGGTATCTAACCAGAACAGGCACCTGTTGCCGCTTTCGACTTTAACCTGGAACAGTGCTTTGACTCTAGGTAGGGTTTGAAGGACCCCCGACCAGAAAGGGGATGGGTGGGACCGGGTGGTGAGGTGGAGTGCCAAGTGAGGGTTTGAATGATAATGCTGACATAAGATCCACGATTTCCAGATGAAATTTCCAGGTGTAAGTAATCTCCAAAGCCATTTGGACAGCAACGCCTGATTGAATGTGCGAAGGTCAGTAATCCCTAGCCCACCATGATTGCGGTGTAAACACACCGTCTTCCAGTTGACCAAACATTTTGCGTTGCCTCCGTTCCAAAGGAACGAGCGTCTGATTGAGTCAATTTTCTTGATAACCCAGGATGGAAGCTTGAGGAAGGACATCCAGTATGAGGGGATAGCTGATAGGACCGATTTGACTAGGACAAGACGACCTGCAGAGGATAGCGAGTGTGCCTTCCAAGTTGAGAGTCTGGATTCAATTCTGGAAATGAGGGGAAGCCAGTCGGCGCGATGGAGATTGGATGGGCGGATAGGGATGCCTAGATAGGAAAAGGGGAATAAGGCTAGGTTGCAATTGAGCAGGGATGAGATTGTAGGACCGAGGTTAGCGGAGTTGCCTAGCATGATGACGGAGCTTTTGTTGAAATTGATAGAAAGGCCGGAGATTGTTTCAAAAACATATAGCGCAACCTTGAGGCAATGGATGTGGTTGATGTCGGTGGAGGCGAATAGGATCGTGTCATCTGCAAATTGAAGGTTAGACACAGCTAAATCTGAGTTTTGAAGCTGGATACCTTTAAAAAGATCATTGTACGAGGCAAGCTTGATCATCTGGTTGAGCACATCCGCTACCAGGACAAAGATTAGGGGAGAGAGCGGGTCCCCTTGTCTCAGACCCCTAGCTGATTTAATGTGACCACCAGTAGAGCCATTGATTGAGATGGATGAGATACTTGTGTTGAGTATCGCTTCAATCCACCCACACCATTTTGTCGGGAAGCCCCTATGCTTCATAAGGTCCAAGATGAAGTCCCAGTGTACCGTGTCGAAGGCTTTGGAGAAATCTAATTTTAGAAGGGTTCCAGGGGTTGATGTTCTATGGCAGTAGGAGACAACTTCTTGGGTGGCAGCGACACAATCTAAAATGTTTCTGCCTTGTATGAAGGCAGACTGTTCCGCCCCTACCAGAGGGTCGATGACTGCTTGGAGTCTATTGGCAAGAACCTTCGTGATGATTTTGAAAGTGGTGTTTAGGAGACTGATTGGTCTGAAAGCAGGTAGGGTGTTGGCGCCTGGGGATTTGGGGAGAAGGATGATGTTGGCGTAGTTGAGGCGAGCAATTGAATAGGGGTTGACTTGGAATTCTTCTCACATATCAAGTATGTCGGTTTTGATGGTTTCCCAATATCGTTTAAAAAAAATGGGCCGAAACCATCCGGGCCCGGGGCCTTATCGTCGGACAAGTCCTTAAGCGCGGCCCACACTTCCTCTTCGGAAAAAGGGTGGTCGACAGAAATTGGGGGACAGGATGGGTATAGGAGGTTCCATTCAATAGGGGGTAGTGCCTGAGAAGCTTGACCTAGAATGCTACGGTAGTATTCGGTGAAGAGGCGGAGGTGGTCAGACGATTCGGTGAAGCTAGAGTTGTTGTGCACTAGTTCCGAGATGTAGATTGATCTGTGTCTGCCGTTGGCCATACGATGGAAGAAGGAGGTGTTCCTGTCTCCCTCCTCTAACCATTTGGCTTTGGATCTTTGCTTCCATCCAATTTCCTCTTGTTTGATTAGTCTATCAAGCTCGGTTTCTAAAGTCTTCAGTTGAGAATGTTCGGTTGGAGTGAGGGGTCGGGATTCTTCGAGGATGTTGAGTTCTAGGATAGCATCTTGAGTGGAGGAAATGCGCGAGCGGAGGGAACCCTAAATATTTTTGGCCCAAGGTTTGATGATCTTTCTGATTGAACGGAGTTTGGAGACAACTCTGGCGATTGCGGAATTGGACATCACAGGTTGGGACCAAGTTAACTGGATGAAATTGTCGAAGGAGGGTTCCAGGGTCCATAGGCGTTCGAAGCGGAAGGGGTGATTTGGGTTGGAGGATGAGCCCGAGTCCAAGATAAGGGGACAATGGTCTGAGATGGTCGAGGCTAGGCCGGAAACAATAGAAAGGGGGTGCAGATCATCCCAATTGATGTTGAAAAGGAATCTGTCAAGCTTAGCTAGTGACGGGTCCAATCTACGGTTTGACCAGGTATAAAGTCTGTTGTTAATTGGTGGGTCAATTAAGGAGCCAGAATTGATGAAGGAATTGAATGAGTCTGAATCTTGGGAGGCGTTTCCGGAGTTTCTTTCGAGGGTGTTTCTAGTGGTGTTGAAATCTCCCCCGAGTAACCAGGGGCCATTGAGGTGTGTGGCGAAGGTGAGACAGTTGTTCCAGAGGGTATTTCTATCGGTGGGGTTTTGAGGGCCGTAGATGTTGGAAAAGAAGTAAATGGTGTTGGTTTGGATGTGGCGAAGTGAAACATGAAGGGCAGAAGGATGAAGGATGGTTTGACAATGAGACCAAGTGGATTCATTCCAGAGGGTGATTAAACCACCGCTGGAACCTATGGCATTCGAATGGGCCCACCCAGAAAGATGGGGCCCACCTAGCTGTCTAATTTGGGTAGGAGAGGGGTCCACGAGTTTAGTTTCTTGGATGAGGAGAATATCACTTTTGTGTGGGGACAGTGTGAGATTTAGGGTGATTCTTTTACTGGGGTCCCCTAAGCCCCTGACATTCCAGGTGATAATCTTCATTGGGATGAGGATGAACGCTCCAGTTCTAGTGATTGCATGGCAGCGAGATGTTCCTCTCGCAGTTTCACCCCCATGCAACGTGCAATTTTTTTATTTAAAATTTTATTTGCAGAGGAAAAAACTACGGGTTTGAAAAAAACTACCAGGGTGAGATGCAGCTTTATGTAGTCTGGCGCTTCGTCTGACTGCTGTGGGAGTGATCCTTGGAGACTCTTGTCCAGCCCGAGGTGGAGAGGATGCAACTGCTCTGTCATCCGTGGGGGTGGGGGCGATGTTCTCGGATTGGTTACGTGGAATGTGAAAGTTAACTGGAGGCGGGTGGAATGGTGGGGGGATGAGTGCAAGTTGATTACAGGAGTTGGGAACAGGAGGATGGCTGTGGATGGGGAGAACTGCTCTGTCATCCATGGGAGTGGGGGCGATGTTCTCGGATTGGTTACGTGGAATGTGAAAGTTATCTGGAGGCGGGTGGGATGGTGAGGGGATGAGTGCAAGTTGATTACTAGAGTTGGGACTAGGAGGATGGCTGTGGATGGGGAATTGGAGGAACCATGGGTTGGACAGGTCAAGATCTGCGTAGGGGTTCCAATTCTGGTCTTCAGTCGGCCAGCTGTCCCAGCCAAGGGGACCCATTACTTCGAAGGAATTTTCAGGTGGGTTGGGGGCCTCGAGTTCTGGTGCATCTTGATGAATGGGGTCAACCATAGGGATGGGGTCAAGAGGAGATAGAGGGGCAAAGATATCTGGGTCAAAGTTCATAGCATCGAATCTGTCTTCCGAGTTGAGTTCGTGTGGGGGGATATGTTCGTCAAAGCATCTAAAGGCCTCCTCCAAATCTGTTCCTATTGGTAGCGACTCTGGGTTTCGGTTTGGGTGCGCATGTTCCCATCTGTCTACGGTGAGGAGGTAGTCATGGTTGTTTAAGTTTGCAACGATAGCAGTGGGAGTGGAAACACCTGAAAAAAATTGAATTTTGATGAATAGGTATCGATGATCAATCATTGCCCAGTTGCAGCAGTCGAATTCAACGAAGCGGCCCAATGGGTTCAGGGCGGAGCGCACCGCGTCAGTTTTGTCTCGGAGGAG
Organism: Allium fistulosum; assembly: GCA_030737815.1. Classification (NCBI taxonomy): domain Eukaryota; kingdom Viridiplantae; phylum Streptophyta; class Magnoliopsida; order Asparagales; family Amaryllidaceae; genus Allium; species Allium fistulosum. The sequence continues at coordinate 870,566,279 of CM060903.1, read as the reverse complement.
CTCTGGAAAGCCTTGGACGCGGGCCCAGGTGACCGGTTCTAGGTTGACAGAGGAGGGCTCAGGGTCAGACCAGGGTTGGATGAGGACGGCCCCGCTTGGTTTGGTTATGGTTCGGAGTTGTAGGGCGCGGACGAGTGTTTCGTGTGTAGGACAGCAAAAGATGAAGCTGTTATTGTTTAAGATCCAAATGGGCAACTCAGTGTGTTGGAGAGCGGTAGAGAGAGTTTGGTGTAATGATTCCAACGTCCAGATTCCATTAACTACTGTTGCGGTGAGGTAGAGTGTGGAGTTGTCCATTGAAAATTGTTGTGAGGAGGGAGCAGAGGTTCTGGGTTCGGGATATTTTTTGGAATGAAGATGGAGCGGGGAACGAGGAGACTCCGGAATTTTAATTGGTTTGGGGGTACTTTTAGGCTTGGCAGTGTAATAATGTGGCACTGGGTCCCGATACGAATGAGCTGATATTTTGTTTTTTGCGGGAGGGGCAGAGGCTCGCACGGGATACGAGGCGGCTGATTTGTTTGCCTCGGGGCATGTTGATTGCAAGTGACCGAAAAGATTGCACTTGAAACAAATCTTTGAGTCTCTGTAGCTTCGAGCCAGGTGTCCACTCCCGGCGCAATTTTGACATCGTCCCTTGGATTTTAAAAAATCAATCATGGAGCGTACATTAGCGAAAGACGGCAGGGAACGCCGACGTTTCAGTCTCGGGAGTTCGAGAATGAGTGGTGGGAGAGCGGCCACTTGTGCGTAAGATCTTTCTGGGATAATTTTGGTATTGACTGGGTGGGGTTGTGATGGGCTAGCTGAATTAGCTTTAGCAGTGATATCCCTTCCCGAGGTCGGTTGAGTAGAGGGGGACTTGGCGCAGAGATGGGAGGCGTATCTTTTGGGTACGAATGAGATCGGAGGGGGATTGCCGGACGATACAGGAGCTGGTGGAGAGGTTACTGGAGGGCGGGAGGGGGGGTTAGGAGGGGTTTGGGATAGGTTGGAGGGGGGTTTGGAGGGGTTTGTGATAGGTTGGAGAGGGAAGCCATTATTTTTTTGCGCAATTCTTTTTTGACAGTATCATCTGTACATTGAATTTGGATATATTGACTAACATATTTATTTCTTATGACTCGTTGTATCATAAATTACTCATTGCAACTCTCTATTCACTTCACGATAACTCCATGTGACTCTCGGTGTCACAACTAACCCACCTTTCTGACCCCTGAGAATGACACTTGATACATCCACGATATTCGTGTGTCGTTGCCCAAGCATCCGAAAGATGAATTATCGTAGGGTAAAAATAAAGAACAGAATAGAAAATCTCATAATAAAAGCTGTTAAATAGAACATAACAGTAATATAGTACATAAGGTTACTCCCTAACTTGGAGTTATCAAAGTTTAACAAAAATACTACAATCAGCTTAGGCAGTTATAACAACCTGCCTTTACATATGTCGAGACAGAATACACTTACACAAACTAAACAAACAGCAGAATAAATAGCTAACTAGATAAAAGCCTTCTGCATGGGCGCCATCTTCAAAGGAGCCTACAAAAGACCTGTTACTCTCGGACTACTCAAATATAAGTGAGTATCCGAGAGTTTAGGAAAAACAAAACTCTAGACAATGAGTATAATTAAACAACAACATGTGAGACCACGCCGCCAAATACGGAACGAGTTTCCTCTCGCAAGAACAACATCCAAATGTAAAGAATGAGGTTAATAATTAACATCGCAAAGAGCGTTATACTCTTCCCGATGCAATTAAGTAAAACAAATTCGAAGGTTCGAATCAATAAGGGAAAGGAAATTTACTAATAATGAATAGGAGGTTGTACCCCCCTTACCGAAAGTATACCTCTAGAATATATACTTGAGAACTCCGAAGGTTCTCGGAAACCTCCAAGCCGGGCCTTGCCAACTATTACCGAGTATTTGAGTATTTCACATCTCAATATGCACAACCGAATCCAATCTTGATTGGATGCGAATATCCTAATAGAAGCAACCCCACATAGCTTGGCCCCCACTCGCCCTTTGGGTTTAGTCATTTTCGACAAAGGATAACAAAGCTCAAGTGAGCAACACTTCTCATCGATAGTCGACAAACCAACTATCGAAGATAACAAAATGATCATATATGGATAGTAAACCTCATATTCTTACCACTACTCATCGATTTCAAACTTACTATTTCTTGGTTAAAACTAAAGTCGGGCAAGTGAATGTAGCATTACCTCTAAGCATTGCCTTGACGACACTTTTAACTTTCGAGATAGTGACAAGTTCTAATACCTCGACGTGTAGTGCTAAGAGTATGACTAAATTCTTTCCATATAAGCGATGTCGTTTATGGAAACTTTTTTTCCATAACCGAATTGAACTTTTACTTTAAAGCCGAATTCGTGCTTGGGCTTCTCATTACAAGTTTTAACTTTAAACAACTTTGTAAAAATGGTTCATTAACTTTAAAACACCATTATCAAAAAGATTTAATCACTTAAAACATCCTCATTAAATTGGTTAATTATCTTTAATTAACATTAATAAGAATGATTAATTATCTTTAAACTTCTTTAATTAATTTGATTAATTAACTTTAAATACCCATAATTAAAAAGGGTTAATCACTTTAAAACATCATTAATTAAATTAATTAATTAATTTTAAATCTTGTTAATTAAGTTGATTAATTGATTTTAAAACACCATTTATTAAAAAGATTTAACTAATTTAAAATATCATTAATGGAAAAGATTAATTAAATTGAAACTAATTAATTAACTTTAAAAATTATTAATTAAAAATGATCAATTAATTTTTAAACATCATTAATTAAAATAATCGATTAAATTTAAGCTATAATTATTTAAGAGATTAATTAAACCTAATCATCATTAGATAAAATAGTTAATTAATTTTAAACATCATTAATAAAGTAATTAATTAATTTTAAATGCATCATTATTAAGATTATTAATTAACCTTAATCCTCATTAATTAAAATAATTAATTAATTTTAAAATTATTATTAAAATAATTCCATCCTTGTTCAAAAACTTAATTAACTTTGTAAAGTAAAACCAAAGCTCGAAAGTAAAACAAAAATACGTCGAAGAGTTGGTATTTTCTGAAAGTGTCGATATAGCGATAGTCGTTATACGGACACTTCGAGAACTTGTCATAATGATTTTCATCAAGCCTCACATCACATAACATAAACATGGCATATAAATAAAGTAAAAAAATATTTATGAACATAAAGAAGGCATCACTTATTTAAATTTACTTCGTACTACACAACTAGTTTTTGATTGCTTACTACCTACTCAAGGTGTCGACTTTTTAACAAGCAAGCCAAGTAACAAACATTATAACCAAACATCTATAATCAAGTGTCTTAAATAGTTACATTAATGTAAAGGAGATAAAGTTCAAAACTTTAGTTTAAAAGGCGAGCTTTACTTACCGAAATGTCCACTAAATCAAACCGAACTTTCACTAAATCTCGGATCGACCTTAGATCTTGATTTTGCTTTGAAAAGACTTGACTTTCTTATGGGCTAGAGGGCAATATGGTTCGGCCTAGTGTATATGTGGCTCGACCAAGAGTGGATGAGGGGTGTATAGACTTGTTTTATGAAGGAATTGTTGTAGAAGTGGATGGAAGGCTTTTAAACAAGACTTGAGAGTTTTTTAAAAATGGATGAAACTAAGGTTTTTAGATTTTAGGAACTCATGAAAGCCATGAAAACTTAGAGAAAGCTTGCATGAAGTTTTGAAAATGAAATTATAAATGAGAAAAAGAATTAGGAAATTTGCTTTTATATAAAATAAACTAAACAAGTTACCAAACTACCCCTATGTACTTTACCCTCTGCAACATTGCTCCACCTCACCATGCCACCCCACCCTTATCTCCCACCATAAATATCGAAATTTCCTTGTCCCCCTCATGAAAACTTGAGCCAACATGCCATAAATGCATTTGTACCTTATGTTTAAACATGTTTCTTAAGAAATCTTCCATTTAATCTTTTTTTTTATTTTTAATAACATTATATTTTTCCTAAGTATGCACATGTATGCATATACACACACACACACACTAAGCCATATCATAACTTCACTCATAAATGTATGTGTGTGTTTTTTTCTAATGTGTTCAAAATATTTTCGACAACTTTTATTTCACGAAAAGCCGAAAATTCGGAAAACGATTTTCGGTCATATTTTCGATTTTTCTTTAAACTGAATATTTTTGTAATTAAAATTTGAAAACCATTCCACCATCACTAGTTATTATTTAAAAGAATTTTATTTGAGTTATAAAATCCACTTATTAGTTATTTAAAATTATATCAAATATTCATATTTTAAAGGATTTAAATTACGGATCGTTACATAAGTTGTCTATTTCTCCGGTTTAATTATATATGGGAATTAATATTTAATATATTATTCGAATTGAATTTTGGAATGAAAAATATTTTAAACATATTTCATTGAGTTAAAATCTACTGAAATAAGAAAAAAATATTATGGTGATTTAAATTAATTAATTCCTTATTGGGAATAAAATGAGCTTGAATAGAAGTAAAATGAATTTAAAATAATGATATATTGTAAATAAACATTTCCATGTTCGTAATGAATGAGAATGAGAATTTTATTTTGAAAAATAAAAACAGATGAATTAAGAAAAGAGATTTATATTCAGTAGAAATTATTATATAAAATTTGAAATATTAATATTTTCAATAATTTTTCATATTTATATTATTAAATTTATCTAAGGAATTAAACATGAATATTTGTATAAATAAATGAATTTGAAATATACTGAAATAATAATTTGGATTTTCGAAGATATTTTATAATAATGAAATGAGCATTATTCAATATAGGTATAAATAATTTAACGGTGTTAAATAATTATCTAATTTTAGCATATCTTAAAGCTTACTGAAATATATTTTGTCAAATATATAAATTAAAATTTGTTTAAATTGAAAAGAACATATTTTTATATAAGTGGTAAGATGTTTGTAATAACCTGCCATTTCTGACCATTGAGTCCAATGCCTGAATCGACGCCAACAACTCAAGAACCGAAAAGACGAATCGTTGGTGTAAGATAAAATATATAACAGATATCGTTATAACTATTTACTTTTAGTCTCACAATAGAAGGAAATAAAATATAATACATCAACAATAACCATAACTACATCACCGTATCATGTCTATGATGTCAAATACATATGTCTGAACGATACAAAAACAACCCAATCCATATATATAGTCAAATCCAAGTCACGACACTTATTTACATCATATACGATATATACAAATGAATCTTCGTCTCTGATGCCATTTCATCTCCAAACTCCATCAACCTCTATACATATACGTATACATGCATATATACATGCACGTGTGTGTGTGTAAGAAAAAAAAACAGGAGTGAGTCAGATATAAGTATGGTGAGTGTGCCATACTTTACTCTACATATACTATAAAAATAATACTATAACATGATATGAGTCTAATGCTCGGTCACCTCACTTCATATCGGTCACATCATTCATATATAAGTGTCATATACATCTAGTCGTATCGCATCATACCTATGTGAACAGAATTGTATAACGTTATATGGTTGCTGCCATTAATTTTGCTATGCGTTTATTCTCGTAATTGTATAACTTTATAACAACCGCTTGCTTGATGGTGTAGTAAGTTGATATAATAACGACATTGTTGAATTAGTGAAATTAATGCTTATTAATTTCACTTTTCAACATTTTATTCCTCTTCCCTTACATCTATTTTTGCACTCAGTAAGTTTCTCATACCTATACGTTTTAATATTTGTATCATTTATTCACATTTTAATGTATAACCTTGAAATTCATAAATCTTCAAATATGGTATATAATAAATCAAGATATAAATTCATCTGTTTAACTTAATTAATCAGAATCAACTGATTAAATCGTTTCCAACATTGTAAAACCATTTCCATTTTGATATTTGTATCATTTATTTACAGTTTAATGCATAACCTTGAAATTTATAAATCTTTTATAATAGTTGTAATAGCTTTGGTGTCACACTTTTTTTGTATCAACGTGAACTACCAAAAATGCTCTTTCGTGGATATTATTAAATCCCTTAAAATTAGGATCTAAAAATAAACCCACCTTACAAACTCAAAATGTCCCTCTACAAATATTAACAAACCTTAATATCACATAAAAATAGGATCTAATAAATAATTTTTTTTACAAATTCAAAACGCACTCTACAAATATTATCAAATCTTAATCACTATATATATATATATATATATCTTTATTGATTGTTAGCTTGAAAGCGCAATCTTTTGGTCCGACCACGAAATTCCAAAATTGCCCTTTATATGTATTCCTTTAGTAATAGTTGTAATATATTTGCCGTCACATTCTTTTGATGCCAGTATGAAATACCAAAAATGCCTCTGTACGGATATTATTAAAATTTAACATCACTTAAAAATTGGATCTGACAATTAAGCTTTCTTTACAAATTCAAAATTTCCTCTACGAATATTTACCAAGTCTTAATATCACTTAAAAATAGAATCTAACAAATAAATTATTTTACGGATTCGTTTTTTATTAATTAATAATATAAATAAAAATTTAAACTAATAAAAACATAGATATTGCAACTTAAAAATAAAAATTAAGATTAACTACGTTTGATTCGACGCAAAAATATGACTAAATATTTGTGAAAATCATTTTCTTTTGAACGTATTAAACAAATACAATTTATAGAAAAACAATTCAGATATCTTCATCATGTGCGAAGCGCGTACAGTAACGCTCGTATATAATAATGGACATGCGATATTCATTATACATTATTTAACCAAAATAATTATGAAAGGATCTACTACAAAATGAATTAAAGAAAAATTTAATTTAACATCCATGCATATATATGACGTAACGTCTTTGTTGTCCATTGTTATCCGACTGTTTAATGCACCTAATTCAACATGTATATATGCAGCCTTTTTGTTATTAAGTCTTAACCAATATCTTTATTAATAGTTGTAATACCTTTGGTGTCACACTTGTTTGGTATGAACGTGAGCTACCAAAAATGCCCCTCTACAAATATTATTAAATATTAATATCCTTTAAATTATTAGGATCTAAAAGGTAATTTTTTTTAACCAATTCAAAACGCCCATCTTAATATTTAATAGGATCTAACAAATAAACCTTTTTCAAAGTCTTTTTTTATTAATTAATAACATAAATAAAAATTCAAACTAATAAAAAAATTAAATTCATTCTTTAATAATTAATAATAGCAATAAAAATTCAAACTAACAAAAAATTAGATGGTAAAATTTAGAAAGAAAAATTAAGATTAACTGCATATCATTTCAACGCAAATTATGATTAAATATTTATGCAAATCTTATTTTTTTTCAAATCTTTAATAATAGTTGTAATAACTTTGGTGTCACACTATTTTGGTATCAACGTAAACTATCAAAAACGCCCTCTATATATCATCAAATTTTAACCACTCAAAAGCAAGATCTAATATTAAACTTATTTTACAAATTTAAATGCCACTAAAAGTGGTATCCAACGATTACACATGCTTTACAAATTCAAAACGCTTCTAAAAATAAGATCTAAAATTAAACTTACTTTACAAATTCAAAATACTTATTTACGAATATACAAATCTTAATATCACTTGAAAATAAAAAATCATTTTTTTGACTGAATTAAACATATACAATTTATAAGGAAAACTATTCATTTACGAAGCGCGTGCCGTGACACTTGTCTTTATAATAGTTGTAATATCTTTGGTGTCACACTTTTTTGGTGTCAGCGTAAACTACCAAAATCTTTATAATAGTTGTAAAATCTTTGGTATCACACTTTTTTGGTGTCAACGTAAACTACCAAAAATACCTATGATATCAAATCTTAATATCACTTGAAAATAGGATCTAACAATTAAATTTCTTTTACAAATTCAAATCATCCGTCTACAAATATTATCTAATCTTAATATCACTAAAAAATAGGATCTAACAAATAAAATTCTTTTACAAATTTGAAACATCCATCAATAAATACTATCAAACCTTAATATCACATACAGATAGGATCTAACAGATAAATTATTAATTAATAATATAAACAAAATTTCAAACTTAAAAAAAAAATTGATGTTGCAACTAAAAAATAAAATTTAAACTAACAAAAATGATTTCTAACACAAAAATATGGTTAAATATTTCTATAATTCATTTTCTCTTGGATGTGTTAAACATATCTAATTTGCAGAAAAATAATTCACGCGCGAAGCGCGTGCAGTAAGGCTCGTGTGTATATATATATGATATACAATAAATCAAGATACATTCATCTGTTTAAATTAATTATAAATTAACATATATTTTTTCCATGTTCCGGAGTAATTTTGAAAGTTCGCGGTCGAATCAAAAGTTTGCCCTTACAACCCAGCTGTTGATAAAGATAATTAGTTATAAAAATAACTTATTTGCATATGCGAATCTGTCAAAATTCAAAAAAAATAAAAAATAAAAATATAACTTCAAAAATGTTTTGTACGAGCACACCACAGCTTATCCATAGTCAACTACGCGTTGCGTTGCCTCTGTAATCCACGATCAATGATACAATTTTCAAAAACAATAAATAAAATGAAATTCGAGTTTACTATTAGACTCCCAAATTGAATCCGCAAAATCTTCCATAAGAGATAAATCGATACACTTTATCATCTAGAAATTATCCGCACCAAAACGATGAATATTTTCGGCAAGAAACAGACATCCAAAGGTTTTTCCTAATTCAGTTTCGATCCAATATAGTTTTATAGAATTGCTTGAATAGTTGGACCTTAATGATTGTTATGCTTGCAGATGTTCTACGAGACAGCAAGCGACAAATGGCATCGGCAACTCGAGGTATTGACACTGAATTTGAATAGCTAAAAACATGTAATTTGGAATAATTTTCGTATTGAGATTTTATGTGACAGCTTATTTTGAAAGAAATCTTGCTTGATTTGGATTACCTTTTGTATTGAGGTACTTGCAGGGAGGGATTATACCAGACGAAGATGGTACCCTAAATACCTATAGATGGATAGCATAGCGGTTTCACAAAGTTGATCATAGATGAAGCGTCGTGCTATATACACCACAGCACCTCCTCCATATTACCCAATTTTCGGTCGGTAGAACACTGCCGACCGAAAAGATTAAAAAATAATAATATTTACATATGATCGGCAGCACACCACCGACCGTTATTCAAAGTGATCGGCGGTATACTGCCAGTCGAAGCCTCTGGGTAAAATGAAGTCTGCTCAGGGTGTATTTAGCTCCACTCTAAATAAAAGCGTATACTATAAGTATACGAGGATTACCAACTAGGTTAGGAAGTTTTAACTTTGTTGGCAAGGACTTTATGCCTCTATATATATGAAGCAGAATTCAGATATTCCGTAAGTATAAACCAATTTAATCAATAGAATTACACATTATATACATATTTGAGATCAATGAAGTAAAAGATAGAATATAAGAGGGTGGTTTATTGTGGTTATTTATTTGTTTTTGATACATTGGTGTGTGTTTTAAAATGCATTGTTAATAAATTGATACGTAAACTTAAAGTACCAAGCAACATACAAAAATGTTATCTTTGACCTATTCAAGCACACATACATTTTCATATAAAAAGAAGAGATAATTATGTTTACATCCTGTTATTTATTATTTATTCTCAGATCTTCATGTTGCTTTTCATATTTCAAAACGATTAACTGTTTTTATTTATAATATAGAACAAATTCTTAACTTTATTTTTGAGATTGCGACTTAAAACTTCCTTCTTTTTTTTATAATTTTGCTTTCATCTCACATTGAAAGTTATATCAATTTATGCTATTTTGGTGGCTTTCGTTGTGTCTTGCTTTGTTTATGATCCAAGTTACTTGGAGCTTTTAGATTTATTTATTTATGCTAAAATGTGTTGCGTTAGGTAACTAAAATGACATGTTGTATGAACTATAAAGATAAAGGGTATAAATGACTAAACATTCATATTCATGTCTTTTGCCCAGCTTTGGTTTTTTTTTTTACAAGCAACTGTATTTTTTCGAATCTGTTTATCATGTGATATGTTTTACGCAAATAACTGGTATAAACTATTGAATTTCAAATACATGTATGTTAGTGAAATTTTGATGATATTTTGTGTCTTGCATTATTATGCGACTTTTTTATGCAAATAAATGTTATAATGCATGTTGCGTGAAAATTTTGAGTTTATTTATTTTTGCTAAAATAATTTGCATTATTACTATAAAAATGTTTTGTTTTATACAAATAAATAATATAAAATATTTGATGTTCAAAATTATGCCCATTTATGCATTTTTGGTTGCTTCATTGTACCTTGCACTTTAAGCAGTGCAAACAATCTGCTATAATATAATATTTACTGTTGCATTTAGCTATAAGGATTTGAATTTGAATTCATGATTTTGATTATTAACTTTTGATCATGATGAATTTGTGTTGTGATTTTATTATTCGCTAATTTCAAGGATTAAATTTAGAATATGAAAAAATGAGGTCATTTTCTGCAAAAAACGCAGCAGGATTATATCACTTTCAACACCCTTAATTTGAAGAATTTGATTTCGAATTTATGAATTTAAATGTTAATTTTTGATGGTGATGAATTTGTGCTGTGATTTTATTATTTGCTAATTTCAAGGATTAGATTTAGAATATGAAAACATGACATCCTTTTCTACTAATAAGAACCACAGCAGGATTATATCACTTTCAACGCCTTAATATTATATATAATATCAAGAAATGCAGAAGGATTATGACTTTCCCCATAAGTAAATGATAAGGACATAATATAAAAAGCTCTTAAAAAGTGAATGTATAACTAGTTAAATTTTCATACTTTATGTACATTTGCTAACTTCCTCCGATTTCCACCCAACAAAAATATTCAACCCAATGCTCCATTGTGTGATTTTCTCCTTCAATCTGTTTTTCCTCAACTTTAGCAAGTTATAGACAAAGTTATCCATTGTAGTAACAATTTGATTCCCACTACTTCTTGTTAATCTTGATCAGTAATAACATTCTTTATTCCATTTGCTTATTCTGTCTAATAGATAACTGCACTGTAGCTGTGGTGCATATTGATAAATGTTATTATGTATTCTTATTTCTTTTTCTTAATTTAGAAACTGATGCACTCTTATTATGAGGGACAGTAATGTAACTCTCAACATCTTCTTTTATGACGTACTGTAGGAATGGAAAGGGAGATCACATCATTACAATTGGAAGTAAGTTTATATGAAGTTGCTTCGAAATTTACTTCTTGAAGCAAATAGTTGATAGTTTTCAGTTTTTCTCCCTTACAGTTGATTTGTGGCCTTGAAGCTATTATTTCAGTATGTCCTGCATTTGCAAAATGATGCACTGTAGAAACTTTGAACTTGTTTGATGTCATGTGTATTAAAGATGAGAAATACAGTTTTTTTGTGAAGTGTGAGAAAACCTAATACTGGAAACAAGCTCTTAAATGGAAGTCAGTACCACTGTTTTAAAAGGCGAAAGCTTAGGGGACGTGTTTTCGGGCCTGTGAGGCGAGGCGTAAGACTCGAAAAGTTGAGGCGTAAGCTTTTAAAACGTAAAACATATAATGAATTTGACATATGATAACATTAAGCAATCCAAACAAAATACAATCATTCATAAGCATTTGAAGTTAAATCCACATGAATTGTAAAAAATCATATGATATATTCCTCATCATCCATAAGCATGTTGGCATCCAAGCTACCGTCATCCTTATCCATAAGCACGTTACCATTCCAGTTTCTGGAATTGATTTCGATTCCAGTTGTTTATAGCTGTGTTTGTATTTAATTTTCTAAAAAAAATTACCTGCTTGCTCAAAATTTTCTTTCTATGCTGGTTGTTGGATTATTTTTTACTGGAATGAGGTAGGTGGTAGGGTTTTAGATGAGATACCGAGGAAGTATGCACCGACTCCACAGTACATACTTCGAGTACAAGAAAGGGGATTACGTCATCGGGATTCAAACCCGTGCCAAGCGGCTTCTCTATAGACGTATTATCCATTGGGTTACCTTCTAGGGGTGAGATACATAGCAATTAAAGAAATTTTTTTTTACTCAAAAGGCTTCATCCTCATCAACATGAGGAGCCGAGGCTTGTTTTTTTTTTTGCATTTTTTAGCCTTAAACGACCGAGACGTACGTTTTCGGGTAGAACGCCCGTTGAAATGTGTCTTAAGCTATACGCTGCGCACGTGTTTTTTAAAACACTGGTCATGACAGTGGTGATATAAATGTTTCATGTAAAACATCATATCTATAGTTTAGTTTTGTATGAGAAATGAAATACCTCACCTCTATACCTATACTACCAAGAGTGTTACTAAGTAAATTGATAATACAGAGAATGATGCGATATTGGGCTATCGCACATGAATATTTTCTTGGACGAACACTGGTACGTATTTCGAAAATCGAATAAACAACCAACCTATACATACTCGTATTGGCACAAAGCAATAAACGCGTGCGTTTCCAAGATAACACGATGCACAATATACAAATTATGATGGAGAACACAGAGTCATTAAAACAGCGATAAATATATAATAGAACATATAAATAGGTTTGAGTAGGATACAAAAATATTTGTCAAATTCTCACTATCTCAAATAAGATACAAAGTGTCTAATATACATCTCAATGGTATACATACATGAAATGTCATAATACATAATGATACAACAAATAAGCCATTATTTTCAAACAAGTTGGGATCGGCTAGAGATGGAACTTAAAACTAAATGACATAATGATATACAATAATATTCTATCATTCATCTATGCCCAACATCCACAAGCTGGTCATATCGCCCTTGAACCTGAAATCGGGTTGATCCGAGTATTATATAAATAACACACGGATCAGACTACGTCTAAAATGTAGATGTCAAAATACCTCGAAATGGCTACTTATTACAAAATCATGCATAAAAATATCATCACCCATTTAAAATCAAGTCAAATAATAAATCATGGAAACAATGTCAAATGGGTGAAACATCCATACATATAATCTTCACCAAAGTATGGAAAACCATCAAGTCAAATTTGGGCCAATGCCCAAAATGGATATAAAATAGACATTCCCGGTTCCGTCGTACTCGTAATAAAATAAATAATATCAATATTCAATCAATAATTAATAGGCCGTCTGCCAGCAATGAATATGTCGTCTGCCTATAATAACATAGACGAAAGATATGTAGTTTGACCGTACATTGAACATAAATCTTAGGTAAGATTATATCTCATTATCATATACGAGGTGTATAAAAACACTTCTGTCTACCATTCACACTAACAACTAGACGAAAGACTGATGGTCGTCTGCCCGCTCTAGGATCACACACATGGGTCGCCTATCCTGATTCTACAGTCTTAGTTACCTCGACGGTCACCGTGACAAATATCCATCGGGTGCTCTTCTACACGAAGCCATAGTCACTACCTTACAAGTGTTTCTATAGGTAACAGACTGCTGACCTATGTGACATAGAGGATAATGTCACCTACCCTGATATACTAAGCGTGTCACGGATTCGGGGCGCTACCCCGAGATCAGGCCGCTAGGATGAACGCTAGCTTAATCTGGTTCACTCCAATGCGTATAATAGGAGTACACAAAGTGGTCGAGGACCATACATATCAATAGGCACACAACCATGTGCACCAACCCTGTTCACCGCTATGGGCTTTACCTCATATACACAACTCACCATTCCCGTATAAGTGTCATCTACAAAGCAAAGAACAACCGAATAGATATTATAACGACGTCCCATATCACCGTGTGTTACTCGATCGTTTATTCAGAGCGCATACATTACACTCAATCCATCACTATGTTCTATATCATGAGTCATAGGAATAATTGGAAAATATCACCGAATGGCTCAATACCAAACGGTATTACTAGTCCATTTACTCAAATTTCTTACAATTTAAAATTTTCACACGATATTACTATTATATATATATATATATACAACGAGTCCAAAGAATAATTAGAGAAATATTACCGAAAGTCTCATACCAGATGATATTATATCTCTGTTTATTTTGATTTCTCGTTATAGAGAAATATAAACAATCATAACATACAATTCAATTTAGGAAAGAGATTTGAATTTGTAAAATATAAAATAAAACTTCTTAAAACAATTATTTATATACTAAATTTATCATTTTATCTTGTTTATTCAATACCAAAATAAGATTAAAATACTTCTAATTCAATTCTCAATCTTTACTTATATATTTAAAGCTTTTAAGCCAAATATAATATACAAAAATCTTTCTTCAATCTTCCATAATTAAATACTAATTTTAAATTAATTTATAAACTTCAGAATAAATGCTTTTCATTTCAAAACATAGATTACAATACCAAATCTTCACTTTATACTCAAAATCATTAACAACACATATTAAAAATCACATAATAGTGTTCAGAAACCATTTCATAATATTTCCAAGGATCAATTAGAATTTTAAAATGAATTTATAAAATCAATCTTCCTTTTATTAAAAATTCATAGAATACATTTTTAAAACCCTTGCATATCTCATAAGTCATGAAGTACTCTTCAAAACACTTAAAATATTAATTATGAAACTCTTACTATTTTTCTGAAATCATTTAAATTTTTAAACAATTATTTAATATTATCAATCGGTTTCCTTTTTATAGATTAACTCTTTTATAATATTTAAAACTAAATTCAAATAAAACTTTTCTTAGAATTAATTCATAGTTGCAATACATATTTTCCATACTAAAATCATATATTTAAATCATGTATACATAATATATATATTTATAAAATATTTTATAAAACAAAACGATTTAAATAAAGAAGCAGAGTAGGAGCCTAAATGTCGCTACCGGTGCACTGGTGCTCTACGCACGGGTCCACCAGTCGCGATTTCTATAGCCGAAATTCACTGTCAAATTTGAATTATTTTCCTCCCCTTCGATTTCTTTGCAATTACTTCCTCGGATTAAACCCACGCACGTATATCAACTTATACTATGATCATAGCATGTCCAAATATAACCAATCATCTCATATAAATTCAAATTAAAAGGAGAATTGGAGATGAAATATTTAGTGTAAATAAGTTTTAGAGCAAAATCCAACCGTATGCAAAAATCAAAACATGATACACAACTCTCCTATGAAAATATACGGTTTTGTGAGTAAAATTACTCCCCTTAAGTTTGCTATGCTCCAAAATAATCATATCTCCTTTCTTCACTTTCTCTCTTACTTGAAAGTTTCCATAGCTCCCAGGCTTGATCAAGTTCTCAACTTCTTCATGTCTAAGTATAGTATGATGTTGAGATGCTTATATATTAATTTGGGAATTTATAAGAATTTGTTCTAATTTATTTTGATTTTAGAAGGAGGGGAAGGGTTTTTGATAATTTTTATTTCATGAAGTTGAAAGATACACCATGGAGAATGAAACATACGTGAATGATTCGTAAAGAGTTTTCTAGGGTAGATAATTCTAAACATAGCAAAATGGATTTGATCTTGCATTCATGGGCCCGACCCTCAGCTTCATTTAATTTACTAAGCTCACTATTCATGAAACAATATCTACTCTTGTTGTAACCCATTTTAAATCAAATAAGAATCATATTTATTTTGTTCAAGAGATTACTCAACATAATAAATTTTATAGAATTTATTTTCCCATAAATTCTCTTATTTTAATTAATTATTTCAAACTATTATATTTGGCCCACTTCTAATTAAATTCATTTATTTACCCAAATGAATTCCAATTTCCACTTTGAAATTGTTTCTTACGCAAAATTGTATTATTTATCCATTATATGATTTTATAAAAATATTATTCCCATATTTTGACACATTTTGATTTAATTATACCTTAATTACATTCTAAGCTCACTTATTAAATAAATTTCAAAACTCCTTATTTAAATAAAATAAAATTTCTTTTCTTTTTAAAATAAACTTCTAATCTGATTTATTATTAAGATTAAACTTATAAAAAATATTCAATCACTTTAATATGTTTAAATTATTCCAAACATAAAACATCAATATTACTACAAAATAATTAAATTTATCATTTATTAATAATTCACAATTTCAAAATACTTAACTTCCAAATAATTCATTCCACTCTTTTTAACAAATAATTCCTCCAAAATAAATAGATTTCACCAATAAATATTGTGTCATCAAATTCCAATATTCCCAAACAAATCCAAAATTATTCTCAATTAATCTTTAACATTCATTTTAATTAATTGAATCGCTATTATTTATTTTAATTAATTGCTTCTCAACACCGGGTTGTTACAAGAGAACGATTAAAAGTTGGCAAAACTTTGTAAAGATCGAAGCCAAGAAAAAGAATTTGTGGCACACAATATGCATACTGAGGTGTGTTAGTCCAGATAGTGTATAGAACTTACAGGACAGTGTAACTGAATCTCGAAATCATGTAGTGCGCATTCCATTCCTTATTTTAAAAATGTAATTGTGATGCACAATGTAGTATTAGGTTTTGAGGCATCAACTAATATGTCGCATGATAAAGCTTCGGAAGATGGTGATCAAATGTAGGTAAATGAAAAAAATGCAACTATATATATTGCAAACGAAATCAAATTATGCTGTCACTTTACCAACCAGCTATGAGTCTTTTCCACAAGTTTATGAATCAATAGACAATATGTATGAATTAGAAAAAAGCAGGGTTTTTTTAATTGACTGTTATAAACCAATAATTAGATTTCTAGGGAGTTGCTAAAACTATTTAAATACGGATTGATTTCCTATCGAGGTTATTATTTTAATCCTGCACTTGTAACCGTATGTGAACTATTACTTATATGGGGAGTATTCTAATTATTTTCCGGTCACAATTAAATTGTACTACAGATCATTTTTAGCCCACTTTTATTTGAACCCCATGTATCATTTTCAACACCTCAATATTATATGTTTATATTTCTTGCTGATCGATACTGTTCTATTTTTTTTTTTTCAAAGATACCTTATTTTGATAGTTCAAAAAATGGAAAATTCTCTGCAAAATTTGAAACTCAAAGGCAAAAATGAATTTGAATTTTAAGTTTCTTTCCCACGAGGTTTGTAAGAAACCACCTCATTGAGGTAACAACGTAAGAGGTCCACAGATTGTGATGAAATTTGTACGTAAGCAAATATTTCATTACCCATGGATCTTCATACTTTGACCACGTTAATAGAAATTTGACCGACTCAAATAGACAAATTTATGTAATAAATTAATTATTATTGTTTTAGTATGCGAATATACCTTTTCAGATGTACTCACTATGTATTTACACTTCTTTACAATACAGGAAAAGCGGTTGGTGGCTGAGATAAAAAGGACGGCTAAAACTGGAAATCAAGTAAAGTTTTGTCACAGTATATTGAAATTATTTATAAAATTGTTTAACTCTAACCTTTTCATCCTTCCATGCAAATTTTGTGTTCACAACTGCAGTCTGCAACTACAGTTCTAGCACGCCAGTTAGTGAGACTACGACAACAAATAGCTAAATTACAAAGCAATCGAGCTCAAATACGTGGTGTAGCTACCCATACTCAGGTTCACTTATATATATATATATATATATATATATATATATATATATATATAAAATTGTTTATTTCATGTCCACTTGATATGTCTGTGTGTGCACGTGTGTGTATACTATGAGATATACCATTTGCGTGCGCGCGTGTGTACATAGTACATACCCCATTTTTTATGCTATACTCACTATCTGATCTCTAACAAATTTAGGCAATGCATGCCAACACTTCTGTTGCTGTTGGTATTAAAGGTGCAAGTAAGGCAATGGGAGCAATGAATAAGGTATTGAGGTGTTCTATCCATGGAGCTTTTTCTTCTATTCCTTTCGTTTTAATTGTTTCAGTTTTCAAATCACATTGCAACTTTATTTCTTCTGCTTCAGCAAATGGACCCTGCAAAACAGTTAAAGGTGATGCAAGATTTTCAGAGGCAGTCTGCACAAATGGATATGACAGTAAGCGTTTAGATAAAATTTTATTGCATCCATAGATACACCATGTCAATCAAAATTTACGGCTTGCATACATGCCATTGTTTTCCTCAGTGGTTCCAGTATTGATGACAGATGATCGATTTCAATGGTATTACAACTAATGTTTCTGCATTATATTCAGCACCTTCTTGTACTTCCCCTCTTCTACATATATTAATATATTTATAGCTCTACTATGTCATTGTCATCATCAGTTTCTCCCTATTTCTAGTTCTTGACAAATTTCTGCACACAATTATTATTATATTTTTACAGAGACTGTAAGCATAAAACAAACAATTTGCTGTATACAGACTGAGATGATGTCAGAATCTATAGACGACGCTCTAGACAATGACGAGGCTGAAGATGAAAGCGAAGAGTTGACAAATCAGGTTAATGTCCTCCCGAGCATTCTTGATTTTTTTTTCTTTCATTTATTTTACCTTGAATTCTCATATATAGCTGGTTGCAGGTTCTAGATGAAATTGGCATTGATATTGCGTCACAGGTTCACCTACATTCAGCTTGCTTAAAATTGTTACAATTTTTCTCTCATTGCATTGGCAAATTTAAAATAATAATCATATTGCTTTCTTTTGTTCTTCAACCCCTAAAGTTTACCAATTTTGTGTTTACTAAACAGCTTTCTGCTGCACCTAGAGGAAAAATTAGGGGAAAGAATCGAGAAAGCACAGAAAGGTATTGGAATTCAAAATCAGTCCAAACATTTTTGTTGCTCTGCTTTTCTGCTTTTAAGTCAACTTTTGGTGTGATTGCCGCTTTAACTGAAAAATGAAACCGTCTACTTATTTGTAATCTTAAACCCTTTCGTACTCAATTTTCTATCAAAAAATATAGGAAATACAGGTCCATATGATAGTTTATTATATCTCCAAATATAATCATAGCATTTTCTGATAAATTCAACATATTGATAACAAAACTGCATGTATCTTGTTATCCTCTTACATGTGATTCTTTAATTCCTCCTTTGGTTAAAGTCAGTTGATAACACTGTAAAAGAGACTTCTCAACTTTCAATATTTCCTGCAATTCAGTCATAATTTATCGATTCATTGTCATGATACTCTATACATACATATATGCATACATATATGTACATACATATATTTATATATATCCAGCACCAAGACTTTTGTTAACAACCTGAGCGCCTTTACACTGTAATTGTTAATTCATCACTATAATTGTGTATTCATATTTTACTTTTAAATTTGCAGTTCTGAGGTTGACGAGCTTGAGAAAAGGTTGGCTGCGCTTAGAAATCCTTGAGTTGGGTATTCTTCTGGTCTAAAATCTTACCCTCCTAGTTAAAGTTCGGGATTGATGGTTTCCTTTTGTGTTTATACTTTAGCCAAGTACAGAATGAAATCTGGGTATGAATAAAGTAGCGCGTACACTTTTGTATGCATATAGTAATTAAATAATATTAAAAATGTGCAATATAAATAAGGATGTCACATTACTGAATTCATATATTGGAGCTTGAACAAACAGTAACAAATGTACAAGTGCTTACTGCTTGGATATTACTCTTTGGACATACAGGATATCCTGCCCAGATCTATCATGCAGCAGCAACTTTTGCGATGCAACTGCAATAGTTGCTGGACTAATTTTCTGATATGTATTACTTATAATAGGATCTTGTAAGTTATGATTTTCATAGTAGTGTCGTGTGTGTCATTTGCAATATTAGTTCGATCTCTGTTTATATCAAGTAAAGAGAGAACAACATAACTTTTATTGATGAAAGTCATGAAAGACCAAATGGTTTGTCCATGAAAACAGTTACATGGTTCAAGAAAGCCTTTTAATTAGCCTCTCTTCTCTTTAGCCAATGCACCAAGCTCATCGATTAAGGAAGTAAGATTAGAATAAGATGAACCTCCTTTCTTCAAGATAGAACCCAAAACCCCCTTAAACTTCATCGCATTCTTCCTTATCTCTTTCGCCTCCTCTCCTTCACCCATCACTCGGTCGATAGCCCTCGTCAATTTCTCCGCCTTCGCCAACTCCTTCAGTTCCGGGTAAATTGACCGTTTTATCCCTTCCAACACCCTAACACCGATCCTCAACACATCGACCACCAGCTTCTCGGTAATGAAATGATCCGAGTGCAGTGGCCATGCAATTATGGGCAGCCCTGCACCCATGGCCTCTGTCGAAGAGTTCCACCCGCACTGCATTATGAACCCTCCGGTTGCTGGATGGTTCAATATCATCATCTGTGGAGCCCAGTTTCTGATTATCAGCCCTCTGCCTTCCACCCTTTTTTCAAAACCAGTCGGTAGCCAGTCGTCAATTGTTTCCAGACCACCTCCACCGCCTCTGACCGCCCATATAAATGGGTACCCAGATTCTTCCAGTCCTAAAGCCAGTTCTCTAAGCTGGTCGTTGCTGAAAGAGCACTCGCTTCCAAATGCAACGTACAACACGGTTCTATTTACTTTGCCATCTAGCCAGCTTTTAAGCCCTAGTTCATCGTCTCCGGGAACTCTTCCATTGACTGTATTCTTTGCTTGAACGGTAACTGGGCCAATGTTCCATAGTTTCCGCTTACCGCCTTTTCGTAGCATGTCTGCATACTCTGGTGCTAGTTCGTCAAAACTGTTGGTTATCATGCCATAGCTTTTTGTTTGTGCTTCTCTGTATATGTCCAGCACTATTTTAGGATAGTGAAATGTTTTTGGAAGTTCGGTTTTGGTGATTTCGAGCGTATGTGGAATACCAGGCACAGTGAACGGTTCTGTATCGCTCGATACTGATGAGAGGATATCACTAAGTTCTATTTCATCGCAGACAGAGGCAGCAAAGTGGGAAGTTATGCCAAAGATGATCCTAGGTACGCCTGATTCAAAACGGTTAGTTATCATGGTCACAAAGTTCATTGATCTGAACTGAATATATATATATATATATATATATATATATATATATATATATATATATATATATATATATATATATCATAATAAGGGATGAAAAATACCTTGAGAAATAGCGACATCAGAAGCCCAGTGGTAGAACTCGTCGACTACGACACAGTCAGGGCGATGCTCTCTGATTAGTTGTTCAAACGCTCCATCAAGTTTTAAAATCAGGGAGCCGAACTTTTCCAAAGAAGAGTCCGTCATTGGCAGGGAATTTGTATTTTCACAACCAACCGGCAATCCGACATCCTCGCAAGGAAAAGGAATCTGAACGATCTGCATGCAGTGTCCGTCCCTTACAGCATCATCCACAAGGTTACGAACATGGGGTATGTTGCCTTTAGTGGTGACAAATGACACTTTTACCCCTCGTTCGGCGAACAACCTTGCTATTTGAGATAGAGGAATTATGTGGCCCAATGCTAAGTACGGGAAGAAGAAGATGTGAAGACGATGTTGTTCGTTGCTTTCTGGCTCCATTGCTTTGCACGATAACTGATGGGTTGGGCTTAAGCTTCGTTCTTGTCCCTTTATAGCAGACTACATCTTATTAAAAAAATCGTCAATCGGTAGCATGCAGCGCGTGGACATCCATATAATATAATACATAAAAAGAGAGAGTGACGTACGTCTGTCCAAATCAATTAATACACCACCTATTTTATTGTTTCTTCCATCTCCGGTGACCAGTTATTTTAAACCACTCGTATTGCTAAATGTATAATTAATAGGTAATTTCAACCTTTCTAGCCCAACCAAAAACAGTATTCATGATAAATAATCATATTATATAATTTCTATAACTAATGTATCTCGTAATTGAATATTTGATAATTATGATATTGGAATGATCTAAAATTTTGGAGAGCTGATATAGATGTAAACTAAGTACACTACTAGAAAATGATGGAAATACCAACACGAAGATACCAACTTCACGCTAACATCTTATTTATGATGTCAACGCGGCGTCAGAAGGACGTCGGTGATTTATCAACTACAAAAATTTACCAACACCGCATCAACATCTATTATTAGGCCTCAGCGTGATGTTGGCGTGGCGGCGCTCCCACCTATATCTTTGTAGTGTCGTCCCCTCCTTCCCTATTCGTATGCCCAAAAAAAAAAGCGACCTCCACATCGCAACGCCAAGCCTCCTACCAAAACCTCCTTCCCCTCCCGACACCCCGCACCAGCCCCTGTAACGACTCAGAATTTAATCACTTTAAATATAGATATTTAAATATTTTTTAATAATTAATTAATGAATTTTATAACTCAAAATAAAACTCTTTTAAATAATAACTAATGATGTTGAAATAGTTTTCAAAATTTGTTTACAAAAATAACGGGTTAAAAAAAATAGAAAATGTGATCGAAAACCGTTTTCTGAATTTTCGACTTTTCGATGTCTAAAAGTTATCGAAAAACGTTGTGCACATTTGAGTAATAGATACACACATTTATATATAAGTTAGAGTACATTTTAATATATGTATATGTTTATTTGAGTTATTTAAATATGACGTGATATCTTATGAAAGTTAAATAAGTTAAAGAATATGTATGTAAAAATAAGTGACATAAAATGTCATTTCCATAAAAACATTAACTACACTAGTATTAATTTCATGTTGGCTCAAAAAAAAGAGAAGGAGGACAATGGAAACGTGGAAAAAAGGGCGGGGAAGTATGGATGATGAGGTGACAAGCTAAAAGAGGAGGGTATGTACCTTAAGGACATTTTGGTAATTTAATTTATTTTTGTGTATATATACTCATTTCCTAATTTCTTTATCATTCTTCTCATTTCATTTCAACTTTGAAAACTTTCTCTAAGTTCTAAAATACTTTCATGGCATTCAAAAGAAATTCTAGTGTTTAAAAATCATAGTTTATTCACCTTGAAATTTCCAAATCCTTGTTTAAGCTTCTCCTTTCTTTCCTACAACTCCACCTTCACAAAACAAGCCCATACACACCCCCATACCACCTTGGTCGAACCTATATCCCACCCTAGTCGAACCATTTCCATTTCAAGTCACCAAAAACTCCATTTTTCCAAAGGCAAGCGAATATCTAGGACGTGTAAGAGTTTTAGCTTAAGTTCGGTTTATTTCGTCAACTTTTGGTGAGTAAAGTTCTCACCTTTTACTAATATTTTAAAACATATATTATTGCTTAACTTGTTGGTAAATATGATGTGTGTTTGGGTGAAATAATTGTTGGTTTGTATGAATGTATAAATGCTTGGATTATAGTGATGTTTGGGTATGATTTATATGTGCTTACGTGTCATGATTTGAAATTAGACTTGAAATGAAGTCTAATTTTTATATTAGTTAGAAAGTTGGGATCTTGGCTTATGTTAATGGTTGTAATGTGAATATAATATTATGGTCTTGAATCCATGATGTAAGCTAAGAAAGTTAGCACTTTTGCTCGTTTGAGCGACATGTAATCCCTTGTATTAAAACTTTGAACATGGATTTTAAATTTAAAAATATTTTTAAGTTAAACTTGTTTGGTTCCAAAGCATGCCTTTATGTTTTACAAAGTGGTAAAGTTTTCAGTGTTGAAGTTTTAAATATTTTTAGAACAAAATTTCAAGTTTTTGAAAATTACGGGTCGTATAACGATATTTGCTGTAAGTGCAGTTCGTGAAAACGAACTGTTTCCGAAATCTAAAAGTGTTTTCACTGAGGAGTCTTTTTTGGAATGTTTTCAAATATAATTTAAGTTTTAAGAAGTATTTATTTATTTATTTATTTAATGATTATTAGTTAATTAATTAAGGTAATTAGTACTTAATCATTAAATAACAAAGGTAATTAGTACTTAAGTGTTAATCAAAAGTTAACTATTATTTAATTATTAATTAGAGATTAATTATTATTTAGTTATTTATCTGAGATTAATTAATAATTTATTTAAAGAGGGTTTAATTATTAATTAATTACTGATTAAGTTTAATTAAGATTTTAATTAGGACTTAATTAAGATTTAATTATTATTTAATAAGGGTTTAATTTATTATTTAATTAAAAAAACGAGGGTTTTAAATCGCTTTGTTTTTAAAATATCGGTTTTGTTTAAAACTGTTTTTTTTTCTTTTTCGAAAATGTTTTAAATCAAGGGATTTCTTTGTCGATTACCTTAAGTAACCTCAAACAAATATGAAACCAATGCTAATATGGTGACACATTTATGGAAAATAAGTCATTCCATAGTTAGCACTAAAAGCCAATGAGTAAGTTGATCCTCTATCTGTGAGATCTAAAATTTATTTCTAAACGAGGGATAGAGTAAGGTCAAAATATCGAAAACGTGATAGAAATGGGAGGATTAATTAACATCCCATATTTTTAGTGACATTATTTAGGAAATTTAATTAGTTAAATTAAATTAAATAATGTGAGATTGATTAATGGATTGAGATTTGTGATTTAATTAAGGGGTAGCTGTGCCATGTTAATGAGTAAACAATGAATCAAAGAATTAAGGTGTTAGGAAATAAGAGAGGGAAAAATAGGAAAATGATTAAACTTATACCTTAAACCCTTAGGAAACCAAAACACACGTTCATTTCATATTTTCTCAAACAAAAACACTTCTAAGGCCGGCCACAATTAGCAATCTCAAGAGAAGATAAAGCTAGGATTCAAGAGAAGAATCAAATCAATTAATAAAGATCAAATCTCACATCCTTTATCACAAAGCTAAGGTGAATAATGACCACATCTCATTTTTCTTAATGATTTTCGGTTTTAAGGTAAAATCTGAATTATTTGCATGATTATGCCATGTTTTTGAATGATTAAATGATTATATATGCTTGTTGATGATTTATGCTTATTTATACAGATTTTATGATGTTTTGATGTGAAAACCCTATTTATTGACATTCAAATACCTTGCGAATTTAGATTTAGATCAGAAATGATATTTTAGAGACGAGTTTCTTTTTTCATAAATTTCTGAATTAATGTGGATTTTATATTAATTTTCTAGTGAAGAAAATGATTTATTGAGTTATAAATTATTTACGGATAAATAATTAATTATTTGGGTTTGAAATTTGTATATGTTAGAGAACATGTTAAAAAGGATTTTCTGGAAATTTTGTAGAATTTTACAAAGTGTTTTGATGAATATTTAAAATTATTTAAGGTATGTGACTTAAATGTTTTATATATTTATAAAAGAAGAAGGGGTATTTTGTAAATAGATTTAATTGTTATTTCTGAAATTATGGTAGTGCTTTTAGAAAGAAAAAAATTAGCAACCAATAAGATTTTGACAAATAAAGTTGGTTAGTTAAAAAGTTTACCTAAAAGGGTTAAAAATCAAATTTCTTGCCAAAAACATGTTTCACCACTTTCGGCACCCTGCCTTCGACTTAGTGGTTCCGCCTTTGTCACCATCGAAACCAATGCGCCTGGTATCAATTCATTGATACGTAGCGAATTGGATAAGGGGTGGAAGGTACAAGGTCGAAACTAGGAGTTCTGAAGGGGTTGAAGCGCTACCTTGTTTTAAATAAAAATTTCGCCTGCTTTGCTTTCGACTATATAGCTTTCGACAAAGTTAAAGGGTTTAAAGAAATGGTTGCGCCTTTGTTTTGAACAAACTGCTTTCGATCTAGTTGGCTTTCGACTAGGTCAATGGTTTAAAAAGAATGGATTTAAAGGGGGTTGGGCCTTTGTTTTTAAGTATAAGCTTTCGACTAGGTCGAAGCCCTTTAGCTGCCGCTTCTTACCTTTCGAAGCAATGCCTTAATAAATTTGATTGAGAAGTCCAATGGAAAAAAGAAGGAGATTCACTAGCTCGTTATTTAGTACGAATCGGTGAAATGAAGGAATTTATAAAAATTATTCAACAGACTCTAGAAGGAATTCCTGGAGGACCTTATGAGAATTTAGAAGTCCGACGTTTTGATAAAGCAAAAAATTTTGAATGGAATAATTTTGAATATAGATTTATTACTAAAAAACTTTCGCCCTATTTTGATTCGAAAGGGTATACTTGCTTTTATAAAACCCTGTCGCTTCTCCAATGCTTTCGGAAGGATGGTTTCGACACCATCACTTCTTTGCTTTGTTTTTGGCTTTCGAAAGAGTTGCTTTCGACCATGTTGGTTGTGACCCTTAGAGATTTTTCAAAGATTAACCCAAAGGTTTCGAAAGATAAGGTTTTGAATGGTTTTGAAAGGTTTTTCCATATGTTTTAAAAATTGAACCCAATTACTTTCGAAAGGTTTAAGACTTTTGTGCTTTAGAAAGGTTTTAAGGAAGATTTTTAAGGGGTGGTTCCCCAAGGGTTTCGAAAGATTTATAAGAATGGTTTTTCCAATGGTTTCGAAAGGCTACGTTTAAAGGTTTTAAAGAGAGGATGTCTAAGGTTTGTAGCTTTTGATGGAAAAAGTATTTCAATGGTTTCAAAAGGTTTATATATATGGTTTCGAAAGGAAGGTTTTGGCCTTTCGGCCTAGATGAAGGAAATGGTTTATTTGGTTATGAAATGCGTACTTTCAATG
This sequence comes from Allium fistulosum, assembly GCA_030737815.1. NCBI lineage: Eukaryota > Viridiplantae > Streptophyta > Magnoliopsida > Asparagales > Amaryllidaceae > Allium > Allium fistulosum. Next base: position 870,539,467 of record CM060903.1, on the reverse strand, counting down.
GGATCGAAAGAGGTACTTTCCAAATGTTTAAAGGTTTTCATCATCAAAAATTTGGGTAAAGTATATATATAACATGGCAAGGTGATTTTGAGTAAAGCATATAGTATAAATATTTTCCTTGTTTAAGTTTGGTTTAAAAGGTTTTAAATCAATTTCAGATGAAAAGGTTTTCAAGGAAAATTATGGGAAGGTTTCCCTATGTAAAATGGCTCAGATATTAGAATACCAGATGAGATTGGTATAGGGTCGCGTCCTATACATTAGCCATTGGCCCCAGCTAATTTAGTCCAAAATTCCAATGTGTAGGGGTTTTTCACAGGTAAGACTAAAATTATGATTACACACAGAATGAAATATATGTTGTATATAGATAGGTTATTGGTGAGTCCACAAAACCATTAGGATCAGGTTCCCTAGGAGATATTAAGTTAGGGACAACCCGTCAATAAGAGAAGTATTTAACAGATAGTTAAGGACAGATCGTCCAGAAGAGGTGTCTAACAGATGTTAGATTATTTGTTAAATTGTCTGGTAGGCCCGAGTCAACTAAAGGTTAATAGTTAGTCAAACAAAACTATAGTGTTCAGACAGATAGACCATTTGTTACTTGGTATGTATGCTTACATAATAATGCTTTACAGTTTTAACTAATTTTGGTTGTAGGATAATGATTTGCAAAAGGATATGTTTTAAAAGGATATTAGTGAGAGGAAACCCGTTCTGCTAAGCGGCGTGGTCTCGCTTAATATCGTATATCCGAGATGTATAGTATTATTTGTGAGGAATGCGGAATATGGATCTTAAGGCTAGAATGCACACTAGAGGAGGGGTGAATAGTGTTTATAAGAAATTACTAAATCCTTTTAAGTTATTGTTGATTTGTACACAAATGTATGCAATATTCAGACACAGATATAATCACAGAATCAAACACAGATGCAGAAATAAAGTAAATGCAGTAAAGGAAAGAACACACCGGATTTTATACTGGTTCGGAGTTACCCTACATCCAGTCCCGCACAACTAAGTACGAATTTCCTTTCAAAAGCAATTGTACAATTACACCCTCGGTTTCAAGGCTACGAGGTACACCCTCCAGAATCACAATCCTCTGGGTAGAGATACTTGATTTCCGGGGCAACAAGTTCACCCAATTGATTTCCAAGGCTACAATCACACCTTTTCTCGCTTGATTGATTTCCAAGGCTACAATCACACCTTTTCTCGCTAGGTAGATTACAAAGAAGCCTATAACTCTGAATAGCACTGGGATCTTGTTGAGATAGTGATAGAGAATCAAACCAGAGATGATCTAGTTAGATTCAATGTTGATTTCGGCAGAGTGATGATAGGATTTTGAATAAGAAAATGTGGAAGAAGAAGAGAAGTGAAAAACCAGAAAATCTGATATAAAATTCGTTGAAACCAACCCCTATTTATAGAAGAACAACAACCATGTCTATTCATGAAAGGTTATGGCGAATAGACACTTCTTTTGAAATTCAAATTTTTGGTCCTAACTAACACTATGTCGACATGGGGTACTAGGGCATGTCGACATCCCAAAGGAAATTTTGATGTTTTGTTTTTCTTTGAAAATAACCTTTATCTTATATTAAAACTATTTTAAACTTTATTAATATACTTGACTATAGATAAAATACATAGATAAATATAGAGAATAATATATATAAAATTTTACTATAATTTTATATTTAAATTAAAAGATAGTTTAAAACAAGAATTTATTTAAGAACAAAATCAAAGAATATTTTTTAAGGCTAAAACATCTTTTTGAAAATCATTTGAAAAGATAATTTTTAAGGATAAAACATTTTGAAAAGCAGTTTTGAAAATCATTTTGAAGTAGTTTTGCAAGCTTCTTCCTGCAGAATATCTCATCACATCAGGACTCGAGAACTTGTACAAAACCAGGATGTTCGTGGGTTTATAAGCCACTTGTCGTAGGTTTGTAAGCTACTTGTTGTGGGTTTGTAAGCCACTAAAAAGGTAGAAATGGGTTCCATCCCAAATGAAAATACGGAATGAAGATTTCAGTGCTATTGTGAAGTTTAAACATAATTCTAGACTTAATACTTATCTTGAAATCTTGAACTCTTGATATTCTTGATACTCATGAGTCTTCAATCTTGATATCTTGAATCTCTATACTGTACAGTCTTCATTCTTGGTACCTGCATGGTTAAATCCTACATATACATATATTTCTAAACTATAATGTTAGTATTTATATTTTATAATCTTATTCTAAGGTTGTTGTCATCAAAACCATCAACTCATGGACTAACAATCTCCCCCTTTTTGATGATGACAACCGTTGTTTATAAAATATTACTTCTATCCTAATAACTCCCCCTAAAACTGATAACTCCCCCTTAATCTATGCCTAACTCTCCTATTTTATATTTCTCCCCCTTTGTCATCAACAAAAACAAACTAACTCTAAACTATATAACTCTTAGTCTAATATCCTATATGATGATAGTGTTATCATACATAATCAATACTTACTTGTAAACCTAAAACTTAGTCCTAAACCACTAACATTCCTAACCAAGTACATATATAATACTTATATATAACATATATAGGAATCATATATAAGAACATACAATATTTATTTATATATATATGTTTATATTTACATTTTCGTACAACGTGACAAATATACACATAACGATGAAAAACGAAAAAGAAGAAACTACTGAGTATCTTTGACAATTGGAGATCTATGGATCGAACAATTTGGATAATGGAAACAGAAATTTCCACGTTGTTCAACCAAGTTTCCGTCCTTGTCAAAACATACTTCGCCAACACAAATGACTTTGTCGTTGTCTTCCACATGCTCTTCTTCCATTGGTTCTTCTTCTTCTTCTTCACTTTCCTCTTGTTCATGATCTCCTGAAGAGTCCTCGTCAATCAAGATTGGATTAGCATGATTGTCCATTAGAAATTTTTGCAAATTTCTAAGGATTTTCCCTTGCCTTTCCTGTTCTTTTGCCATTCGGAGTTGCACTATATGAATTTCAGTCATTAACTGAATTGCATACTTCAGAGAATCCTCCATTTTTGTCACTCGGGTGAGCGTAGTACGTTGGAACGGACCAGAGGTAGGAGAAGGAAACGAAAAGGTTGATTTTATGTTTTATTTGGAAGAGGAGGCCATTGATAAATTGATTTCAGAAGATAGAACAGAAAGAGAACAGAGAGAATGAAGAAAATTTTGAAAATAAGAAGAATATATAACCAATTATTTGAATTTTGGTGGGAATTTTTTTTTAAAATTTAAAAAAACGTTATAAGTCGACATGGGTATAGGGGGGATGTCGACATGGTTCTCAATATTTTTACTATTTGATTTATTTTGATTTAATTTTTAATTATACTTTGTTATTTATATTTTATATTTCAGTTAATGAACAAATACCTAATTCTCTTCTTAATTTAGTAAATGTAGATTCATTTAAGGGTTTTGTTAAGATATCAGCAATTTGATTTTCAGAATTGATATAGTCGAGAGTAATTACTTCTCTACTTATATTATCTCTGAGATAATGGTGTCTGATATCAATATGTTTAGTTCGAGCATGTTGAGTAGTATTTTTGGATAAATTTATTGCACTAGTATTATCACAATAAATTGGTGATTTTGAGATATTTAAACCAAAATCTTTTAAAGTTTGTTGCATATATATTACTTGAGAACAAGCCAAAGCAGCATAAATATACTCTGCTTCAGTTATTGATAGAGAAACTGTGTTTTTCTTTTTACTAAACCAGGAAATCAGAGAATGCCCTAAAAAGTGACAAGTTCCACTTGTACTTTTTCGGTCTGATTTACAACCAGCATAATCAGCATCACAGTAAGATATTAAGTCAAACGAATTATTTTTAGGATAAAATAAGCCATAATCAAAGGTGTGTTTAACATATCTTATAATACGTTTTACAGCTTTTAAGTGAGTTTCTTTAGGTTGGGATTGATACCTTGCACTGAGACAGACACTATGCATGATATCAGGTCTACTCGCAATGATATAGAGTAGTGGTCCAATCATTCCTCTATATAATTTTTGATCTACATCTTTCGAGAGATCTTCTTTACTAAAGTACTCATTGATTGCCATGGGAGTGGGTTTTCCACTCCCAGTAGTCAAACCAAATTTACTAACTAGGTCTTTAGCATATTTTTCTTGACTAATAAAGATACCATTATCTAATTGTTTTATTTGTAATCCTTAAAAGAAGTTTAATTCACCCATATGACTCATCTCAAACTCTTTTGTCATTATTTCAGAAAATTCTTTATTCATTTCAAAATTAGTTGATCCAAAAATGATATCATCTACATAGACTTGTACTAGTTGAATATCATTTTAATTTCTTTTAATAAAAAGAGTATTATCTACTTTACCTATTTCAAAATTTGATTGTAACAAGTAAGATCTTAGTCTATCATACCAGGCTCTAGGAGCTTGCTTTAGACCATATAGAGCTTTCTTAAGTTTGTAAACATGATTTGGAAATTTATCATTTTCAAAAAGTGGTGGTTGTTCAACAAATACTTCTTCTTTTACAAAACCATTTAAAAATGCACTTTTAACATCCATTTGAAATAATTTGAAATTATTATGATTTGCGAAAGCAAGTAGAATCCTAATGGCTTCTAATCTTGCTACGGGGGCAAAGGTTTCATCAAAATCTATTCCTTCTTCTTGACAATAACCTTGAGCGACTAACCGGGCTTTATTTCTAACAACCTCTCCTTGTTCATTCATTTTATTTTTATAAATCCATTTAGTTCCAATTATTGTTTTATTTTCAGGTCTAGAAACAAGTTCCCAAACATCATTTCTAGTGAATTGATTTAATTCTTCTTGCATAGCCAAAATCCATGAATCATCAGTTGATGCTTCTTCTGGATTTTTGGGTTCAATAGTTGATATAAAAGCTACATTACTCATTTGACTTAGTTGGTTTCTAGTTTTAACAACAGATTGCATATCTCCAAGTATATTTTCTATAGGGTGATCTTTTAAAAGTTTAATCCTTTTATTAGGATGATTTAATTCATTATTAGTTTCAGTTGACTCTTGGTTTTGAGTGATTAAATCCTCTTCATCATTTATTTCTTCAAAATTTTTGAAATTTTCATCAAATGAAACATGCATTATTTCTTCGATGGTATTAGTTCTTAAATTAAATACTCTGTATGCTTTACTTCTATTAGAGTATCCGATAAAGATACCTTTGTCGGATTTAGGATCAAAATTATCTAAGTTATCTTTTGTATTTAAAATAAAACATTTACTTCCAAAAATTCTAAAATAAGACACCTTAGGTTTATTTGAGTAAATAAGTTCATAAGATGTCTAATCAGTTAAAGGTCTAATTAAAATTCTATTTAAAATATAACAGGTGGTAGCAACTGCTTCTGCCCAAAAGTACTTTGGTAAATTACTATCAGAAAGCATAGTTTTCGCACACTCTTGAATCGTCCTATTTTTACGTTCTACTACTCCGTTTTGTTGTGGAGTTCTTGGAAATGAAAAATTATGAATTATTCCCTTTTTATTGCAGAATTCTTCAAACTTTTCATTTTCAAATTCACCACCGTGATCACTACGGATGGTTATAATTTTTTTAGAAAGTTGATTTTGAACCCTTTTTGAAAAATTCTTAAAATATTCAAAAGTATCACTTTTATGTTTTAAAAATATTGTCCATGTAAATCTAGAATAATCATCTACAATTACAAAAACATATTTACTATTATTTATTGATAGAATTTGAGATGGACCAAATAGATCAATATGAAGTAATTCAAGAGGTTTTGAAGTAGAAATTATATTTTTTAATTTAAAGGAGCTTTTTCTAAGTTTTCCTAGTTGACATGCATCACATAGACTATCTACTTTAAAATTTATTTTAGGGAGGCCTCTTACTAGATCATGTTTTGATAGTCTAGATAAGAGTTTGAAATTCTAATGCCCAAATCTCTTATGCCAAATCCAAGGGTCACTTGCATTTCCCAAAAGACACAAGTTATCATTTGAAATTTTCATACTAAGAATATAAATATTCTTTTTCCTAATTCCCTCAAATATTATGGTTGAATTATTATCTTCAATGTGACACTTATCTTTTTCAAATTTAATTTTATATCCTTTATCACATAGTTGACTTATACTTAGCAGATTGTGTTTCAGATTCTTAACTAGCAAAACATTAGTAATTCTAGGCTTTTTCAGAGTTACCGACTTTGCCGATGCCGATCACATAACCTTTTGAATTGTCTCCAAAGTTAACCAGTCCTCCGTCTTTGTATATTATATCATTCAGCATATCTGGATTCCCAGTCATGTGTCTAGAATATCCACTATCGAGTATCCATTTGTTCTTTTTGATCTGCTCAGTTTGTTTGTTCTGGATTGATTCCTCAACTCCCATAAAGCATGATTCCTGCACATCAAACAATCTTAGTAGACAACTTGTATTTGAATATTGATTATATGCAGACTCAAGAGACAATGATGATCTGAATATTTCTAAACATGCATTAACAAATTTCTTAAACATAGCCATTTAAAAAAAACTTTTTCAAAAATCAGATTATGAAACTTTTGAAAACCTTGCTCTGATACCAAATGTGAGGAATGCGGAATATGGATCTTAAGGCTAGAATGAACACTAAAGGGGGGGGGGGGTGAATAGTGTTTATAAGAAATTACTAAATCCTTTGAGTTATTGTTGATTTGTACACAAATGTATGCAATATTCAGACACAGATATAATCACGGAATCAAACACAGATGCAGAAATAAAGTAAATGCAGTAAAGGAAAGAACACACCGGATTTTATATTGGTTCGGAGTTACCCTACATCCAGTCCCGCACAACTAAGTACAGATTTCCTTTCAAAAACAATTGTACAATTACACCATCGGTTTCAAGGCTACGAGGTACACCCTCCAAAATCACAATCCTCTGGGTAGAGATACTTGATTTCTGGGGCAACAAGTTCACCCAATTGATTTCCAAGGCTACAATCACACCTTTTTTCGCTTGATTGATTTCCAAGGCTACAATCACACCTTTTCTCGCTAGATAGATTACAAAGAAGCCTATAACTCTGAATAGCACTGGGATCTTGTTGAGATAGTGATAGAGAATCAAACCAGAGATGATCTAGTTAGATTCAATGTTGATTTCGGCAGAGTGATGATATGATTTTGAATAAGAAAATGTGGAAGAAGAAGAGAAGTGAAAAACCAGAAAATCTGATATAAAATTCGTTGAAACCAACCCCTATTTATAGAAGAACAACAACCATGTCTATTCATGAAAGGTTATGGCGAATAGACACTTCTTTTGAAATTCAAATTTTTGGTCCTAACTAACACTATGTCGACATGGGGTACTAGGGCATGTCGACATCCCAAAGGAAATTTTGATGTTTTGTTTTTCTTTGAAAATAACCTTTATCTTATATTAAAACTATTTTAAACTTTATTAATATACTTGACTATAGATAAAATACATAGATAAATATAGAGAATAATATATATAAAATTTTACTATAATTTTATATTTAAATTAAAAGTTAAATATATTAAAAGATAGTTTAAAACAAATGAAGTTTAAAACAAGAATTTATTTAAGAACAAAATCAAAGAATATTTTTTAAGGCTAAAACATCTTTTTGAAAATCATTTGAAAAGATAATTTTTAAGGATAAAACATTTTGAAAAGCAGTTTTGAAAATCATTTTGAAGTATTTTTGCAAGCTTCTTCCTGCAGAATATCTCATCACATCAGGACTCGAGAACTTGTACAAAACCAGGATGTTCGTGGGTTTGTAAGCCACTTGTCGTAGGTTTGTAAGCTACTTGTCGTGGGTTTGTAAGCCACTAAAAAGGTAGAAATGGGTTCCATCCCAAATGAAAATACGGAATGAAGATTTCAGTGCTATTATGAAGTTTTAACATAATTCTAGACTTAATACTTATCTTGAAATCTTGAACTCTTGATAATCTTGATATTCTTGATACTCATGAGTTTTCAATCTTGATATCTTGAATCTCTATACTGTACAGTCTTCATTCTTGGTACCTGCATGGTTAAATCCTGCATATACATGTATATCTAAACTATAATGTTAGTATTTATATTTTATAATCTTATTCTAAGGTTGTTGTCATCAAAACCATCAACTCATGGACTAACATTATTCACACCAGACTTTATGTCTGACTCAAAGTTTATGTTTTCCCCCTTAAACTCTCGGGTGCTCAAAATTGATTTGAGTAGGCTGAGGGTTGAGGTTTTACATGTTTTAGTAGGTTGACGAATAAATCATCCGAAGACGAGCAGGTGGCTGACAAATAGTTATTTAGGAGTTGCTGTTTTTTTTGTTTTATTCCGCTATGTTGAATCTAAGACAGTTATGTCTATATAGTACTCTGGTCAACCAAGGGGGCATCATCATATGTCGCTCTTTGCGTATTTATGTAATAATTATATTTTTAGCTAAACTTGGGAAACGATTTTGGGATTATGTAATTTGAATGTAAAACATATGTTTTGAAATGTAATCAGTAAAAATGTGGTTTTGGAAAATCTGTGATTTTGTTTCATATTCAAGTGCTTCTAATATTATGGATACCACTAACATAGCCGTATTTAGTCGCCGGAAGTTAATACTATGAATTACCGCAGCATCTGTAGCGCTTAGCTTTGGGCCTCTAAATGGGGGATGTTACATAATTTCTATCAACGGGTCTTGTTTAAATTAAGTATATGGTAATCCATATGAAAACTCTGATAATTACCCTAAATAGCGGATTGTCTGCTATTTATAACTTAACCTGTTTTAACTCAGGAAGTATGTTGTGTATATTCGAGTTCCCCAGTGAGGACTCAAATACTTGTTGCATAAAGATGGAATTGAGTTAGCCGAGAATTATTTAGTTTGGAGACACCGGTTTCAGATAAGTATGATTTATCCGAACCACTCCAAACTAATAACGTTTGCGATGGATCGTTATGAAGTATGCTATGGAGCTGTACTATTCTTCCTGAGGGTGATTCCTAAATGGAAGATAGTATTTGTTGAATGTTTGTTCGATCCCAGAACAATTTGTATGGATGAATGCTATGATTCCATAGATTTCCTGGAGGGCAATGTTAGCATTCCAAGATGGTCTGCTACGAGGAAAGGTAAAGCATAACCTCAAGCTTCACAACCGAAAATGACTAAATCGGGGGATATGCAGCAGGACTAAGTGGGTCGCACCCATAAGGGTATGGTCATCCCATTCTAGAGTTGATATCGTTCCTTTATATTATGCTTTGGGTCCATTATGGTTGTTGATCACAACCTTGGTATGATCTTATTCGGTACTATCCAGTAAGGGGTAGGCCCGTCCTGTGTTGGCAGGGAGTCCATGTATGGCTCTCGGTGCATTTTATCTAGAGATGCACTATGACATGTGGTACCTCGGTGCCTTGTCATTGATGGAATCCATTTTCCAATACGTGCTTTTACGGAATTAGTTGTATACCTATTATGCTGGAATTTAATTAATGTAACAATTTCGGATATCAGAGGATTTTATATAGAAATGCTTTGGTTATCGTAAGGTAAAAACCTGTCCATGTTTATGTGCGGCGTGGTCTTACGAGATACCTTTGGTTTGAAAGATCTTTTTATAAGTTAAAATTTATGCTTTACTCACACCAGACCCATGTCTGACTCGATGTTTTATTTCTTTCCTTAAACTCTTGGGTACAATTTTCATGAGTAGCCAAGTAGTCAGGTTTCTTTGAAGCATTTTGGAAAGCAGTATGGAGTAGGAGCTTTCATCATCACCTAGTAGCTGTCCATATTTTCGCCATGTCTTATATATTATGTATTGGCAGTTTGGGCAGGCTAATATAGCTGTTCTTGTTGGGAATAGTACTTGTTATAACTTTGATGTAATATTTTGGAGTAACCATATGTACTATTCTGCGATGATATATGTAACTTTGTCATTGTGAGAAAAATCCGTGTTTGTTTCCTTGTCGTTTTATTTTCTTTACCCCAAGACCTGTCTTTCGGACACTTAGATGATCGACACATGAATATCGAGGATGTATTAAGTGTCGTCTTTAGGTGTAAGAAAGGCAAATCGTTATACTCAGTGTCGATGGTTCCCCTGCCGCTTCTACAAGTACCCGGACACTGAAGGTGCCCCTAAGCAACCCCGCTGCAAGCATTCTACCTTCTCCACATGATTAGATGCCCTCTTTCATTTTCTATTCAATGCTATGATTTGATATAGATTCATTGTTATAAATTCATTGGCACATGGTTGTTGGTACATATTCTTTACTACGACCATTCGTATATAGTTTGATCGTCATTATTATTATAATATTGTTTGTGTAACGACCACTTTACACCACCGATGCTCATGTAACTGAATAGTGCGTTGTTAGAGCATTCGACTGATGTAAGACGATTGTCAAGGGAAAGAAAAAGAAATAAAGATGAGGAATAGAAAAGAAGAGAAGAGAATAGAAGAAAGGAGAAGGAAATAAAACATCGCACAATTGTATAACCTGTCGTATATCTCACAGCACATCGGATAAAATATAACAATCATCACAAATATAAACAAACGAGATAGTAATAACTATATAAACCACAGAATCGGAGTACATAGGCTTATACAGTTATACAAAACAGTAATGGAGTTTATACAGCTAAATAAACTCAACCGACAAGCTATCTCTAATAATAGTAAGTCAACACTATCAAGGCTCCATAGTGTCACACATCGGAATAAATAATAATAACTCAAAATATAAATATAAGAAAGCGTCTCCATCTGCTAGTCCATCTGCACAGCTCCAAGTGCTATTTACACCTACTATCTAGTCTACTCATTTAAGAGCACCCGAGATAATAAGAAGCAAATCATAAAACCTCGAGTCAGACAGCAATCTGTTGTGAGCAATAAATAATCTTAAAATACTATAAAAGTCGGTATAGTATATGGAATAGAGGGTATGAAGAATCATACCTGACCTGGCCCTACATCCATAGAGTTGGCACATAACATCGAATATACGCTAGTCTATGATAGTCATCATGGGTGTACTATACATCAAAGTACTAAGGATATCTAGATATTGGGGTCGATAATATCTAAATCGTGTGACATCCCTAAGGTGATAAAAATAGCCAAATAAACATGGAATCCATCATCCATCCTCACATTCACTCACTCAGTACGTTATATATATAATACTCATATGACCACGACGCCCAGTCAAGGACTACTCAACATTCTGGTCTCTCGGTATTCGAATCGATGCCACTCAGTAGGCCAAGAACTAGAATGCACCTAACATTGACTGCCCATGGTACTCAGATCGAAACATCATGTGATCTGGGGCACACATCAAAACCCAAATGAGCGTCCTCACATACCCCTGCTTTACGAGTACACCTCGAAACCTACGAATATCAACGATCCCTTTGCACACGTCATCCATGGCGGAGCTCATCTCGGAATTATCTATACAACTCCCATCTGAAGTTGTTGTGGTTGGGAACTACTCTAGACAACCATCGTAAGTCATAGAGTGTCATCGTGCATCCCGTAGCCTGCCTCCAATAGTCCCCTCATGGAATCATCATCGCTGAATCATGGAGTCATCGCGTTGAAGTGTCACATCTTTGCTTCATCGCTAAAACCACTCGTCGAAGAGCAGGAACACCAAAATCGAACGTTGAACGAATGAACGAACCATCACATTCTGCTCCTCGAAGCCGCTCCATCGACCACATCAAAATTATCCATTATCAATAGTGGTAGATATAGACCACTCCAGAGTAGTCGATAATGACCACTTTGGTCATGTAGTTAACCAAATATTGTTAAATACAAACCAAATGAAAACGTCTGGCATCTTCCTTGAAGTCTGAAGCATATATCCAAGTCCGTCGTCCTTCATCTTCAAATCAGTCGGTACACACCTATACTCCTCCACATATTTATCCCATTCATTCGAATTTATCATCATTTGTGTGCTCAATCAATATGCACGAAACTCTATCACATCATTTAAGTCCCCATCGTGTGTGTATTCAATCGATATACACCAAACTCTATCTAATGAGATTTTCCTATATTGCCTTAGAACGATGTTTTCAACCAACGAACAAACAAGCAAACATGCAAGCAACAAGCATAGAAATGTCTACAATAAACTACATGTGTCTATAATAACACGACACAATACATCCAAGCAATCAACGTGGGATAATGTGAGACTAATATCAAAATAGCCTTAATCTATCAATATCGTCAAAATACCGCTTCAATGAGAAAAATGTGATATTTAATTAAAAATTGTTTCAAAACACTTTTAGTTCATTTTATAAAATAAGATATAGGTTTAACTATTTTAGAAATCCTCATTTTAAAGTTAGAAAACATTTCAAAACGCTGTTTTACTACTATACTAACAATCATAGTATGGTGAAAGACAATATCACTCACCTTAATCAAATCTTTCTAAACTAACGCTAAGTCCTAGAGCTCTCCATCACGAGCGCAACGTAAGAAACGACGTCCAAAACGGACCTCAGATGCAAAAGATACGCATAATATAAGATAGCAGATTAATTAAATAGTTAAATTACTTAACTAATTAATTAACTAAGTTAATTACCTCTTAATTGTCTTCCCCAATGCCTCCCGTACATGCCTGTGCATATATCTACAAACAAACCCATGGCCGCAATTTTCATTCCATGATTTCTCCTAAATTACTCGATGAAATGCCACACCGTCTTCGCCAATGCGCTCAGCTACGAAATCTCATCGCGACGCACCCCATGAAGTTGAACCCGATCTCCTTTATAAAAATGCGATTGGAAGCAGTAGCCTTGCCTTCCCAAATGTCGCAATTCGCCTGGGTGAACCGCACCTCTCCGAAACGCCTCCTCTTCTCGCTAGGAGTCCAACACCATGCTCAAATCTGCCTAACTTCTCCTAAATCCAAGTCCAATTGAACCCCAAATAGTCAATCATGGTTATGATGATCGCTCCCTACCAAATTGACATGGACGTCAAGATCTCTCCGATACAAGTCTAATAGAGTTGGTTTCGGAATTTTTAGGGGATTATAACTCTCGTTTTGGATTTTTGAAATAATAATGGGGAGGCGGCCGTATTTTCTTCAAAGCAATGTAACAGTAACTATTAATAAACGAGAGAGAGGATTGGATGAGGGTTTTGATTTAAGTTATATTTTATTCTCTTTTATTTTATTTTTCAAATAAAACGGTCGTGTGTTTCGAGCTCGCATGATCAAATGGCATGTCCAATCGCCACGAAACTCGTCTACATGCATCATCTCATTTTTTCGATCTCGATGGTATAAATTTCGTCTCTATCCGAGACAGTGCTCCGGGATGATAATTTCACGCTTTTCGAGACCGTTTCGGCTACCGGATCGTCCGATCTTCAAATATAGCAATCCTTATACTCATTTCAATTTGCAACGTCAATACAAACTCAATGGAAGCGGTCTCGAGTCCTTATTCGATCATACGCGAAAAATCATATTTTGGGACCCTTAATTAATTAACGATTCAATATTTAAATTAGTTATTTAAATATCCAATCGTTAAAAATACGGATCGTTACATTCTCCTCTCCTTTAAAGGATTTCATGTAAGAAACCGCACTTCAGTGGGCCCAGAATTCGCTAAACCAAAAACACAAGTCCACTAAAATACTGGCCAAAATTTAAAAGTGTTCACAGCGGAAATAAGAAAATATAATGGATCAATGTAATTACTAACCAAAAATTGACATCTCAAATTTCAAGAGCCTCAGCCAGACAATTGCTCCAAATCAACACCAGCAACTGCCCTTCTGGTGACTGGTAAATTATAATCTTATACATAACACTAGCTTATGTCGATTGTTCACTATTTCATGTTATGTCAGATTTTATTATTAGTCGCCACGACTCCATTTCTACGTACGAACCGTACTTATCTACCCATGTAGATTTATGTCTATATAGGTATATATATATGTATATATATATATATAAACACACACACCCCAAATCCACTAATGGACCTAGATATTATTCCCGTTAGTATCCATTGCTCAGCACCTCGTAAAGATCCATTGTTACCGTATCACCAAGAAATCATGCCATGCGCACCGACGATCTCCAGTCCGCGAGATCCTAATATTTTTGGGATTTTTCACGTATGACAATCCTAAGTGTACCTATGTCTACTTCTAATATTGTGGATTTTAGGCTCCAACGCACCACCTTGTAGAATTTAGGCTCTACGAACCACCTTTTAGAACTTAGGCTCTATGAACCACCTTATGGAATTTAGGATCCATAAATCACCTTATGGAAATTATGCTCCATGAACCATCTTATGGAATATAGGCTCCATGAACCACCACCCAGTCTAAGTTTTGAAGGAATCTTTGTATGGGTCAACTAACCTTGCTCTATCAAACAAACTAACAAACAACTATGACATTGTATAACCCTGTCCTTCTCGTTGACTGCAAGGGACCAATGCTGAGCTCGAGAAATATATGACTCCTACCCTAGTTTATAGTACCCAAGTACGTCTATATACGTACACTTATAGCAACTCATTTTGGTACCTAGGCACCCAGACTTTCTGTGCCCCGTTGCATAAATCCGATCTAACTCACCATCCATTTAGATTGCCTAGTGCAATCAAGGTAATGCCCCCACTCTAAAACTTGAAGTAGACCTAATTTAACTGTTCACGTTTTGCCTTGGCATAATTATAACAGATATTTATAATTATAACCGACAATTTATAATCGAGGTAATAAGCACAGTACCGACTTTGGGGTATCGCTCTAGTATGAAATCGTACACTCACCATGGGTCCTATTGGTTGGATATGTTTTTAGCATCCCAACCCAGTCTAACGACCTTCAGACATTTGTCCATTATAATTATAACAGATAACTTATAAATTATTCACACCGTCATAAATGCATATTCGATGCTATTTATATACATATTTTAGACTTATGTATACTTATTCTTCTTTTATTTCCTTTATTGCCTCAACATCTTTTATATTTTAATTTTTCAGTTTAACTATGCGTTTATCTTTTATTTCATTAATTTCATTTACCATCTCTTATTTCAGTCATTAATATCATTGCTACAACATTCATTATTTCAACTTTGATTTCAATTCCTTTTCATTGAATTATAAGAATTAGTCCCTTTCATTAATTCATCTTATTTCTCTTGCATTTCTTTTTCATTAGTTTCCGTTTTATTAACCTTTCTATTTCATTCTTACCTAAATATTCAACCTTTAGGATTTGCTATATTTTAATAAATTAGAATTAAACTTTATCAACTAACTGTTACACAGTGAATTTCCATATCTTATCTAAAAGAGGTGGTTTGCGCAGTGTTTGTAACAATAAGGAATTCTCTTTTTATTTATTGAAACAGACAGTACAAAATACGGTAATCATCCCTATTTTGTACATCTCTTTCTTTTATAGATATATATCTATTCCTTCTCATTTCAAACATCGCACTTTAATGAATTTAGACTTGATAATATATGGAAATCTACTTGTAACAATACAAATTCCAATAAACTAAAATATCAATAAAATCCCAAAAGTCGAAATAACATTATTAATTAACATTGAATAAAATGAAGTTCCAATTCATTACTTTAAGGTTAACTAAAGTCTGACGTAAAACATATAAATTATCAGTCGTAAAACATGTAAATTATCTGATGTAGAAACTAACAATTCTAATCATTACGTAATTACAGAAACAAAACTAATCATTACGTAATTGCATAGACAAGTTTACATCTTCAAAATTTCACATTTATGAATTTATTCACAATTTAAATTCAATTTACAAACATAAAGGAATAGGTTTGCAACGGTATAATCTAGCATTATATAAAAATATATAATATTTCCACTTACCTTTAATTGGCGCTCCCAAATCTCCAGATTTAATGTAGATCTGACCCTATTGTCTGTATTCTCCACTTTTTCGCTCCCTATTCGGATCCACAGACAATATTTATACATATCTCATTAGAAATTTGATAAGGGAAAAGAGATTTAGATTTAGGTTATTATTTAGAACCAGATCTAAAAGCTTATCTTCGATGTAGCAATCTCATTTGAATCTATCTTCTATCCTCTATCCTTTTCTATTCTTCTCCAAAGTGTATACGTGCAGTCTATTCTATTTTTGTGTATTTAGAATTTTTGGAGGAGAAAAAAAAGTGATAGAGCTTCCGCGCTCATTAAAAATAATAATGAGTTAGAAGTGAAGCTCTAGGTCCTAATTTATAGAGGTTCAAGTCAGCGCTAACCGTCGGATGAAACTATATTAAATCTGGGCCACATGGCACTTAATATTACTACCGTCTTCAGACATGTGTGGGTCGGCCGCCTTAACCCATGGTCGACCGCTCATGGTCAACCTGGGTAGGTCACGACCGACCTAGCACGTGCATTTTCATGCGTTTTGATTTTCGTTTGATTTCTTTGTTGATTTATTTCCTTTGTTAGTTGATTGCGTTGATTAATTTCTCTCTTAATTGATTTGTATCAATTCTTACTCATTTTATAAATCCTTTGAGATATTAGTTTGAATGTTAACAATTATTAACATCTAATCAGTCTTGATTGATTTTATCACTGCATTACATACAATTTCCGACGTTAAAATTTCAAACGCTAATAACTTTTTTGTTTGAACTCCGATCAGAAAAGTTTGTATATGAAAAGTGATCAGAAAATCGCCACGAATCCAATGGTATAAGTTTCATGGCCAAATTTCAACATTCTTAAAAATTCCATTTTTCATCGTTTGTATTAATTTCTTTTTAGTTAATTACCATAAAAACGCGGGATGTTACATTTCCCCCCTTAAAACGATTTCATCCCCGAATTTTCATAAGGTTTCAATCATGTAAACTATCGCACATTCATTCTACACTAACAATCAATTAGTGTACAACCAATTTTTGTAACAATCTGTGCACATTTGCACAGTGCATATGATATGCATGAGCAATCAATTTCTAATTGGCGCCTTCTATATGAATGATTTCTTTATATAAATTTTCGAAAATAGGATGCAAACATCCTAAATAAACTAGCATTTCTACATGAATGCAACTTTTTTAAAGATCAATACAGTTTTTCATCCAAATTTTCCCCCACTCCTATAAATAGAAGAATAATTCAACTAAAATTTCATCCAATTCTTACCATCCAAATTCCTAGCACACCATTGCTAACATCCAATTTAGAAAAAAATTCAGTTTTTTTAAACCTATCTTCTTATGCTTAGATAGGGTCTAGATGGAAAATTCTATATTTCCATCATCCTCTTATGTAACCACTTTCCATTGTACCTTGAGATCTACTCCTTTGTCCTTAATCTTTTTCCTACTTTCCCAAGCACAACTTGCATAAGCAACTTTTTATTTTTAAAGTTCAAAAATACCGATGTTTTCAAAAATCATATTTTTAAAATTTTCCACTCATCGACAAGGTATTCTAGAAAACCTTCCACAGACAAAACAGCTTCCTTGTTGCCCACCGTATTCTTTTTACTACCAATATAGCTATGTAGTAAAGTCTACACAAATCAACTTACCGACTATTTCCCAATGTCATGCATGTGGTATTTCAAAATTTCTAATACCCAAAATCTTTAAGTAGTGTTTGGTTTAAAAACGAATTTTGTGTTTTCGGTTTTCAATATGTATCTCAAATACGAGAAGAATGGAGGGATGCCGGAAGGAATGAAAGAAAGACGGATGAGAGGACGAAGGGGATAGAGGGACGACAAAAGAATGGATTATTTCACGTGCTTTTGTTATTTTCTAAAACGCGGAAAAAAAAGTTGTTTTCTATTTTTTATGTTGACTTCGTTTTCTAAATTGGTCATTTTCGACAATATAAATGCGTCATGTGCATTTTTGTATGGACGAAAACACAAAACTAAAAATAACAAACCAAACAATACCTTAGCTTTAAGAATTTTTCAAAGGTATGTGTATTTTTCTCAAAGAAATATTATTTATAATGAAAACTTTTCATAAATAATTTTTTTATAATTTTTTTTAAAATATATGCATAATTACATTTTATAAATAATTTTCCACATTTCTGACATCAGGATTTAGCTTACCATTCATCGTCCATAGCAACTCCACTTAATTGCGCACTAAAATTTTAAGTTCTCAACTTTCTTATTCATATAAACCAACAAACATGTTGAATTATAAATTTTAGTCTTCGAGGAACATGAACCTTGACCCGTGGCTCACCTCTCCGTAATCCTGTCCCCTGTCTTCTGAGATTTACCATCCGAAAAATTTCTATTTTTCGGAACTTATATTTTTATTTTCTTTTATTTAGTAGTTAGTCAAATAAATTTTCTTAATTTATTAATTAACTTCCAGTTTCAGCTATTTTCTTTTCCCCTGCATTAGTTAAGTGACGTCATGAAATCTTTTTTTTACTGTTTTCTCAAACCATTGCGGTCTACATAGAAAACACATAAAAAGAGAACATTTCCCTAAACATACGAAGCTCATAGCAACCGCTACTGCTTACAACCCACGAAAAGAAAAATTATATTGAAAGGAAATACAACACCACTAACTACTGCCACAATTAGAATGGGCCTTCCTAACAGACCATCCCTCAGCAAAAACTTCAAATCTTATCCTTCCATTATTACTTACAATGAATAAGGTATATTCATCTCTTCCATACCATACCCAATTATGGAGTAACCATGTCTTCTCGCACTGCAGTGGATATGAAATACAATCTATGCAGTCTTCATACTAAATGGCAACTAAGCTTGGCAAAATAACTTTTCGCATTTCCTCTTTTGCTTCCCCTACTTAAGCCAACAAATATCTTCCATGTGTGTTTACCAACTGTTACTATCTTCTTTTAATCTTATTCTTTTGATAGTATTCTCAATCTTTGGTATTTCTTTTATTCATAAGCCTCATACAAGTATATTCCAAAACTTATAGAAATGCACTTTAATATCATCCCTATGGTTTACACACATATCAACATAATATTTCTAGGCTTTTTTAGTGTCCTCACACTCTACGGGGATTCCATGCTACCATTTTTTCCAAAAGTAGTCATCGATATCTCCTTCATAGCCTTATTCTTTTCCCCGTCTCACTTAGGTACTAATTCCTATCTACTTTATATTTAAAATCCTGGTTTGGTCTTTATCATTTTTCTTAAAAAATGAAAACTTCAAAATTTTTGAAATATCTAATCCTAAAACTCTTGTCTTTAAAAGTGCTACTTAAAAACTTTATTAAATTCAAATATACTTTGTGTTTTTAACTCTTTTCAAAACTTACATTTTTAAGATTTTTGAATTTAACTTATTCACTATACTTAAAAGAGAACGTTAACAATTCTAAGTTTAAAATCAAATCGGCTTTTCTTTTTAAAGACCTTTTCAACTTTTATTAAAAATTTGGGATTTTCAATTTAGTCATTTATTAAGTTTTTCATTTGAGAACTTATTTATTTCTACCAAACCATTCATTTCAAAAATATACTTCGCATATTTTCAAAACATCTTTCATAATTTTTAAATTATAAAAAAAAACTAGAGTAGATAAGGACAAGTACCATCCTATTATTTCCTTACATCTCATTCTCTTCCTACATTCAATATTTGAAAGAGTTTTAACTATCATAAAAGGGGGACTTTCAAAAGATACCTAAATTAAATGCGCATAACAATGAAAAACGTGTATTTCCCTTTGTTTAGCTTCTTTAGTTAGATTACTAGCATTGTTTAATATAATTTACTAACACTACTTCTGATTGTTACACTTTTTATTATATTTAAGGATTATATATTTTAATGCATTGGAACTACTTTTCCTTCAAGAGGAATCGTTAATGCTATAATTCTCTATGAATCACTTAAAAGAGGATTTGTATTTTGTGTGAAACTACAAGGAATTATATTTCATTTTCTTTATTGGAATAGACAGTACAAAATCGGGTTTCCATATTTTGTACATCTCTTCCTTTGCATCTACATTCCTTATTATTTCAACCAAAACATCTTTATTTGTAACCTGATTGATTCTATAAACTTATTTTGTTATCTCTTTTCATTCCAATGAATTAAAATATGTAAAATCCCAACCTAATTAAAATAAATTAAACCTCTCTTTTATTTATATTTCAAATTTCTCTATTATTCAAACCTAAAGTGCACTAATTTCAACGGTTTATCTCTTAAATTTACCATCTTTTTACTTAGACTATTATAGTGCAACCACTTACAACTCAATATATCTTTTTTTCTAAGTCATTTACTCTATTTTAGATCTGTACCACTTATATTATCCACCCATACAAATATTTTTTTATACTTTAAAAATTTTCATTGCATACGAAGATTTACTAGCTATATTGCTCCAACATTTCCTTTCAAAAGAAAACAGCCTTAGACAAAAATTTCTTTTGCTAATAATATATATATATATATTCTTACAAAACCTTTTAATATATATTTTTATATATACTCTCAAAATTTAATACTTGTATTTTTTTCATTAAAAATTCTTTTAAAGTATACAATTCATACTTTTTCTAAATTTTCAAAAATTTCTTATTATTGGGTTGGACTCAAAGTGAACTATGACTATTCTCTTAAGAACATCCTTCGTTCCATTTTCAAAGATCCAAAAATAAAATCATAAATTAGGAGTGACTATTTCACACCTTCTTCGAGAACTTCTCCACATTCCATTTTCTATAACATATGGACTCTTATGTTCCTTTTTATCTGGACTTATCGTACATCATCAATTGGCAATCAAAAATGGGGATCACCAATCATTAGACCATCAAAGCCTGACTAGAGAGTCAATTACCATCCAGTTATAAGGATATTTAATATGCAACTACTATATAGATGGAATTCTTAGGATTTTAGAATATATTATATTTATATTTATAGTAAAAGTACAAATACGTTCGCTCAATGTTTCTAATTTTCCAGGAATCGACTAAACTAAGCTCTGCTACCAAATGTAAGAACTCGCAATTCAGTGTACTTAGATTTTCGCTAAATCGAAAACACAAGTCCATAAAATATGGATCATTGGTTTTGTATCCTGCAAAGAGGAAATTATATCAGAGTACTAATGGTAATAACTCACAATAAAAATAAGAAAATATAATAGATCAATATAATTACTGACTAAAAATTATCATCTCAAATGTCAAGAGCCTTAGGCAGACAATTGCTCCAAATCAACACCGGTAACTGCCCTTCTAAATCCTGTGGGTTGTAATGAGGAGGGGTTCAAAACAACGTTTTAGTGATAGATAAATTATACATCTTTCACATAACACTAGCTTATGCCGATTGTTCACTATTTCACATTATGTCAGATTTTATTATTAGTCGCTACAACTCCATTGCTAAGTACGAACCGTACCCATGTACCCCATGTAGATTTATGTCTATACAGGTAAATATGTATATACCTTCCAAGTCCACTAACGGACCTAGATATTATCCCCACTAGTATCAATCGCTCAACACCTCGTAAAGATCCAGCACCATCGTATCATCAAAGAAATCCTGTCGTGCGCAACAGATGATCTCCAGTCCACAAGATCCTAATATTTTAAGGATTTTTCACGTACGCCAATCCTATGCGTACCTTCATCTGCTTCTAATATTATGAATTTTAGGCTCCAACGCACCACCTTGTAGAATTTAGGCTCTACGAACCACCTTGTAGAATCTAGGCTCTACGAACCGCCTTATGGAATTTACGCTTCATGAACCACCTTATGGAATTTAGGCTTCATGACCACCTTATGGAATTTAGGCTCCATGAACCACCATCCCATCTAAGTTTTGAAGGAATCTTTGTATGGATTAACTAGGCTTGCCATATCAAACAAACTAACAAACAACTATGGCGTTGTATAACCTTGTCCTTCCCATTTACCGTAAGAGACTGATGCCGAGCTCGAGAAATATGCAACTGCTACCCTAATTTATAGTACCCAAGTACGTCGATATACATACACTTATTGCAACTCATTTTAGTACCTAGGCACCCAGACTTTTTGTGCTCTGTTGCATAAATTCGATCTCACTCATCGTCCATTTAGATTGCCTAGTGCAGTCAAGGGAATACCCTCACTCTAAAACTTGAGGCGGGCCTAATTTAACTATGCACGTTTTTCTTGACATAATTATAACGGGTATTTATAATTATGACAGACAATTTATAATCAAGGTAATAAGCACACTACCGACCTTGGAGTATCCCTCTAGTATGAAATCGTACACTCACCATGGGTCCTATTGGTTTGATGTGTTTTTAGCATCCCAACCCAGTCTAACGACTTTTAGACATTGGTCAACTATAATTATAACAGATAACTTATATACACCCGTCATAAACGCATATTCAATTCTACTTATATACATATTTTAGACTTATGTATACTTGTTCTTCTTTTATTTCCTTTATTGCCTCAACATTTTTATGTTTGACTTTAAGTCTTCTGTCCAACTATGCATTTATCTTTTATTTATTAATTTCATTTATTGCCTCTTATTTCAGTCATTAATATCATTGCTACAACATTCATTAGTTCAACTTTGATTTCTATTTCTTTTATTCAATTATAAGACTTAATCCATTTCATTAATTCATCTTATTTCTATTGCATTTCTTTTTCATTAGTTTCCATTTTATCAACCTTTCTGTTTCATTCATATCTAAATATTCCACCTTTAGGATTTACAACATTTTAATAAATTAGAATTAAACTTTATCAACTAATTGTTACATGGTAAATTTTCATATCTTATCCAAAAGAGGTGGTTTGCACGGTGTTTGTAACTACAAGAAATTCTCTTTTTATTTATTGAAACAGACAGTACAAATACGATAATCATCCCTATTTTGTACATCTCTTTCTTTTATAGATGTATATTTATTCCTTATCATTTCAAACATCGCACTTAATGAATTTAGACTTTATAATACATTGAAATCTACTTGCAACAATACAAATTCCAATAAACCAAAATATCACTAAAGTCCCAATAGTCGAAATAACATTATTAATTAACATCGAATAAAATGAAATTCCAATTCATTACTTTAAGGTTAACTAAAGTACGACGTAAAACATATAAATTATCACTCGTAAAACATGTAAATTATTAGTTATAAAATGCGTAAATTATCTGACGTAGAAACTAGCAATTCTAATCATTACATAATTACAGAAATAAAACTAATCATTACGTACTTGGGCAAGTTTACAGTCTTCAAATTTTCTCATTTATGAATTTATTTACAATTTAAATTCAATTTATAGACATAAAGGAATAGGTTTGCAATGGTATAATCTAGTATTATACAAAAATATATAATATTTTCACTCACCTTTAATTAGCGCTTCCAAATATCTAGATTTAATCCAGATCAGACCATATTATATGTATTCTCCACTTTTTGACTCCCTATTCGGATCCACAAACAATATTTATAGAGATCTCATTAGAAATTTGATTAGGAAAAAGAGATTTAGATTTATTAATTAGAACCAGATCTAAAAGTTTACCTTTGATGTAGCAACTTGATTTGAATCTATCTTCTATCCTCTATCCTTTTCTATTCTTCTCCACGGTATATACATGCAATCTATTCTATTTTTGTGTATTTAGAATTTTTGGTGGAGAAGAGAAAGTGATAGAGCTTCCGAGCTCATTAGAAAAATAATAAGTTATAAGTGAAGCCCTAGGTCCTAATTTATAGAGGTTCAAGTCAGCGCTAACCGTCGAATGAAACTATATTACATCTGGGCCACACGGCTCTTAATATTACTACCGCCTTCAAACATGTGTGGGTCGACCGCCTTAACTCATGGTCGACCGCTCACGGTCATCCCGGGTAGGTCACGGTCGACCTAGCACATGCATTTTCGTGTGTTTTGATTTTCGTGTGTTTTGATTTTCGTTTGATTCCTTTGTTAATTTATTTCCTTCGTTAGTTGATTGCATTGATTAGTTTCTCTATTAATTGATTTGTATCAATTCTTACCCATTTGGTGCTACTACTATTGGGAAGTACTTGGTTGAGCATATATAAACAACTCACCAATACAAGGAAATTTCTCATCATCAGTTAGCGTTTTCCCAACATGTAACATCCCCCATTTGGAGGCCCAAAACTAACTACTACGGATGCTGCAATCATCCATACTTATTAATTCTCGGTGACCAAATGCGGTAATGTTAGATACATTGGTATACTAGAAACACATGAGTATGAAAAAAATTAACTTAAGTTAAAACAAATTTCCCATTTTCATTACAAATAGCATTGTAGATTCACTACATAATCCCAATTCGTAAACCACGTACAGAGAAATATAGTTATTACAAATTACGCCAAGAGCGACGTATGAAGATGCCCCCTTGATTGATCAGAGCCTAAATATAGGAAACTAAACAACTTTACCATTTCATCCAATTACACAACGAAATCAAACAGAAAGAAACCCTAATAGCTAGCTTGCCTCCTGTATGTTTTCGGAAGCTTATTCGTCTAAAGGAGAATCTGGAAACCTTAACTCTTAAACTACTCAAAATCAATTGAGCACCCAAGAGTTTAAGGGGAAAATATAAACTTTGAGTCAGACAAAAATTCTCGTGTGAATAATAATCTACCATCTCGAACCATATAGATATCTATTGGAACCACGCCGCTTAGCGGAACTGAAACACCCCACACCCCTTAATATACCCGAAAGGACAAATTAAAAGGCGTGGTGTGTTGTAGGTATAACTGAAACTAATATAGGCTAAGATTTACAGGAAAAAAATAGGTAAAAACAGCGGAAAGTAAAATAATAACTTATTTAAAATAAAACTTTAATAATTGCTTCAATAATAATACCAAATACAACATCCATATCTCAAAACCCATCATGTCTTATGAAATAAAAATTCATAGTCTCAAAATCAGAGTACATAATATCCCTCATAATAAGCCAGTACATAGAAAGAACAAAAGCTGAAACAAAAGAAATACATGGTAGCAAACTCCTTTGAGAAATCTCCAAGCAACTGCAATCTACTGTCCTCTCCCTTGATTGCCTAGGGGGGAGGGGAAAATAGAGGAGTGGGTCAGACTAAAAGTCTGGTGAATGATAGTAATTACTAGAGTCTTTAAGCAAAGTAAAAGTAACAGATTCTACAACAGTTCTAGCATATAAAGAGGAAACAAAGGAAATAGGAAAGAGATAAATTGGAAATAAATACGATTTAACTATAAGATAGGTTAACTTTGATTGTTTGCACTTGTCCTTGATTTCTGCTTTGATTAGGCTGAATTCCTAATCCTGTAATTAGGATGTAATCCTAATTCTACCCTTTTTGATCGGCCTGCTACTCCATAGACCTTACTACGGACCAACCGATATATAACTCCCTACACAGCAGTCAATGGTATCTACGAAAGATGCACAGAGCAACCACTGTGGATCCGGATGACATATATAGCTCCCTACACAGAAGGCAATGGTGTTTATGCACCCATACTAAGCGCTTGGAACTCATAGCTATTACTGAGCACCCGAATGGAAGTCGCACGTGTAACTGCCACCATGCCCATGCTACCTTTTGCTCCACCTATTGGGTCTTCTTATTACCTCTAACTTCCAGCATAAGCGTGCCCCTCATCTCACTTCAGGCTAATGTGAGATCACCGTGTGTCCAGAGAAAATAGAGGAAATGCTGTTGGTACTGGCCCTTCATTCAAACAATATCTAATTGTGCTCCTTATACAAATCCCCCGTTATTTGGACTTCTAGTTGTCCAATTACTGACATTTTTAGCATAAGCGTGCCCTCGTCTTACTTCAAACTAATATGGGACCACCATTTTGTCTAATATGGAATGCTATTTGGTACGGGTCCTACTTTCATCTTTGCTTATTAACTTAGGTAAATTATTTAAATAAGCCTTTACACTTTTCTCTACTATCTGTGCTTATTAATTTATCCTAAGTCTTAAGATAAGCCTTATTCTGTTCTTTTTCTTATTATAACCTACGTTATAATACTTAACCCAAGGTCTAAGTGTGAAAATAAGCTTCTTTCATCTTTTACTCTATTTAGTTATAATTCTAAGTTATAACTATGCCAATTATCTTTAATTAGTCCAATTCTAATTATAATTAGGCATAATTTCAGTCCAATTCCATTTATATTACAGTCTTTATAATTTACATCTCATAATTATAAATAGGCCAATCTCTTTAATTCAGTCCAATTAATGTCATAATTAGGCATAATTTCAGTCTGAATTCCATTTTGTTACAGTCTTTATACATCTTATCATTCGTTATTTCAGAATTCTTATAATTTAATCCAATTTCACATTAATTCTATTCTAATCCATACGCGAAGAAGAAGGAGAAATAAAAGAAAACTGAAAATAGAAGAAAATCCAAGGCATAGGAAGAAGATGTAAATAACGCATAAATAACAGTAAATAAATTAAAATACTGTAAATAAACTATAAATAAATGGAAAAGCTATAATTTACAGAAATAACTAAAATTAACTGAAAAGAATAGCTAGAAAGAAATAGACTGAAAATAATTCTAAAACTGTAAATAATACTGCTAAAAAGGTTATTCTAAAAATCGTAGTAAAACTACAACTATTGGAAACCCTATTATTTTAAATTACTTAAAGAAATCTTAAAATAATTACAATCACTCACTCCAGTCCTAAGCTCTTCCTTTGGTCTTCCCGGATCCACTTGGAGTTGTAAAATAATTTAATTTATAATGATTTTCTCATTCGGAAAAATTATTATGTTTAGGGTCCATCCTAGAAAGGTGAACCCAATTGGAGAAAACCTAGAATGAGAAAAGGTGTTAGGTCTAGGGGTCTATTTATAGGGATAGAATTGGATCTCGGACCGTTGGATTTGGTGATTGAATAGGATGCATCCACGTCATAGGCTGAATAGGAGCCATTAGATGCAAAAATAGATGGACCGGATTGGTCAGAAGAATGCAAAACACGTCACCAATAGGCTCTGGAACATTCGAACGAACGTTCGTTCGTTTGGCAAAAGCGAAGGAGGGTCGACCGGGCGGTCGACCGCCCCCTTGCCCTGTGTGTATATATATTCTCTTTATTTTGTTTATTTTATAACTTGTTCATATTAGCTTGATTTCTGACGTTCTATATATAGAAATTGACCAGAAAATTACCACGAACACAATGGTGCAACTCCCGTGGCTCAATTTTGTTAATTTCACAAAGTTATTTTATTATTTAGTTAATTAATGAATTAATTATTACGTGTTAAATTTCGGGTTGTTACATTCTCCCCTCCTTATGGGATTTCGTCCTCGAAATCTCTAAGGATAAAAGAATGTACTAAATGTTTTCATCCAATTCTACAATCAACTACTCAATCATAAACCATTCATCCATTGTCCTTAAGTTTTTCTAATTCAATTTATGATACTTATGCAATTAGTGTAGTGTAAATGTTCCTAACTAATTCAAAAGATTAGGCAGTCCACTGATTCAGTTGACCTCTTTTTATGCAATCATGTCTGTGCCATGTATCCAAATGAATGCAAAATTTTCCTAATGATAACTGATAATTCTATATGTGTGCTACAAACATCATCCAAATACAACAATTATGTGATAAACATCCATTTATAGCAACCATAGAAATAAAATAAAAATGTGCACACATCCATATGCATATGCTCTAGTGTCCTAGTTAGGCCGACCCCTAAAGAATAATAGTGCTAGTGTACCTATATGCGTCCATTAGCATCCACTAGCAAACACTTGCAATCACTAGCATACATCATTCATAACATGTTCTATTAACATGTTTGCATCAAATCCTACCATCCATAGGTTAAATCCTATGTTCTACCCTCTCAAAGGATAATAAAGGAAAAAACTCATTCAAAACTAAAGAAGGAAAAAGAAAATTCTAAAACTTAATATCAAAGAGATATGGATATGAGATACGAATTTTCTCCTAATAATATTAGTCTTCTCCGAAATCTCTCTAACCATGTCGGAACCAAGAAGCAACCTTTCCGTAGACTCCAACCAACATGAAGACGTCTTACACGACCTTCCCAAAATGAGCTTCAAAAGGTGTCATTCCAATGCTAGCTTGAAAACTACTACCATATGAATTCCACTAAAGAAAGATGCTTTTCTCTAGTTCTTCCAAAATCAAACGTACTCATTCCCAACCATGCTCTTCTTACCATCCTACTAATTTCATTTTACTGTTCTTCATGAATCAACATTCCTAGATTCTTACTAGTGTCCTATACACTTTACAGAAACTTCCATTATTACTTCTAAAAGTAATTACTGCTATCTCCTTATACCTTTTCCATTACTCCTAGGAAATGATTCTTATCTACTCCACATTTAAGAGTTTGGTTTGGTATTTATCACCTTGTTTTAAAAACTAAGGTTTCTAAAAATTTTAAAACATCAAATCTCAAAATCTTTGTCTTTAAAAGTGTCATCTTTTCAGTTTCTATTAATTTCAAAAATACTTGGTCACTTAACATTATTCCCCATGGGGAAAAACTACCAAATTTTTAAGTCTAATACTTATTCCTCTTTAAAATATCCTTTATGTGTTTTCAAAATAGCTTCTTATTACACCTAACAGTCTCATATCTTAATGTATTGGAACCACTTTCTCTTATGAGAAGTTATTAATGCTAAAATCTTCTGTGAACCTTTTAAAAGAGAATTTCATGTTTATGTGAAATTACAAGGAACTTATTTTATATTTTTCGAAATAGGCTATACAAAATATGGTGCTTTTCATACCTTGTATATCTCTTTCATGTATTCCTTGTAACTTGCACAAAACATTTTTATCGGTTTCATAGAAAATCATACCATTATTCTTTTTATTCCAATAGATTAAAATATGTTTAAATTATACTCTTCCATGATAAATATTTTCTAATATCTAACTTACACATTTTCCTTTCAGAAAAACTCATCTTCAAAACTGTTTTAATATTTCTATAACTGCAAAAACACTTCCTTATATTTATAATAAATAAGTGTACTTTACAAACCATTTTGTTTCTATACTTAGAAATTACCTTTTAAAATACATTTTTATTTGGGTTAAAACGGATGTTGCGTAAAACACCGTTACTACAACCCAAAAAAATACTGGTGTATGGATTCAATTAAATAAATACCAATAAATCTCATATACCTATGTAAAAATATTTCTCTTGAGAGTCGCTTACTATAACAATAGTGTTATAGCCTATGCTCCACTTATTTTCCATGAAAACATCTATTACAACAATAAAAGTTGTAATCTACGTTTTCGATACTTGATACACTCTAGGTTTTTATATTTAAAATCTTTGTTTACTTACAACGAAACTAGTGAGTTATATATATATATACACACTCCATAATTCTTCAAAAAGAATTCCAATTTTTCATTATATAAAAACTAACTTAAAATTTAGACCATTCGTCAAAAACCCCATGTTTATTTTCTGAAAGAAAACATTAATAATGAAAATTTTCAATTCCAACAATTACAATTTTTTTTCAACTTTTTAAATTTCGAAAATTTCATTTTAGTAGGCTTAGCATAAAATGGGTCTTCCTACTTACTACCCTCGGAGTACTTTTCCTAAACTAAAGGCTTTTACTCCTATTCCTCATGTATAGTCATATTTATTCTAAGGCATCACCGTCAAATCCCCTTGTCTGAGGCAATTATAATTTCTGCAATTACCTACACATGGACTTTCTTCTCTGCTTATTTATTGTACATCTCTTACCTTTGCCTACCTCTCTTTGGATTTCCATAATCCTAATCCTAAATGTACAAAACCGTTTCTTAAATTCCTATCATGTGTAGACATTCTCTATGCCCTAATAAACGCACTTCAAAGGTGATACTTCAAGAACTCTGCTTTCAACTAACGAACACGAAGCGTACAAAGAACCTCCTTCAGATGAATAACATGCTCTTCCATACTTCTTGGAAAACACCAAAATGTCGACCATGAATATTAACACGAACTTTATTTTAGGACATCTCTAAAAACATGGTTCATCAAATCTATAAAATAGACCGGGACATTGGTTAGCCCAAAAGTCATGACTAACCACTCAAAGAATCCGTCTGGTGTCCTAAATGCGGTCTTATTAATGTTATCATCAGCGACCCTAAGCTGATGAAATCTAGTGGCTAAATCAAGCTGTGAGAATACTAAAGAGCCAACTAACTAGTTGAAAAGATCATCTATCCTAGAGAGTGGATAATGGTTCTTCTTTGTGAGCTTATTCAATTCTCAATAGTTAATGCAAAGTCGAAGAGAACCACCTGCTTTGGTAGCGAAGATGACTGGCGCTCCTTATTCTGATATGTTTCTTCTTATGAAACCTTTCTCCAAAGTTCACGGATCTGCTTGCTCAATCCCTTCCTTTCCCTAGGCGCCATATGCCCTACGGGTAATGCTACTGGCTAGCCAAATAAATCCTGAAGTCAATCTCTCTCTTAGGGGGGTAGTCCCCTAACCTCCTCAAAGATGTCTAGAAAAATCTCCGACGATAGGAACCGAATCTAACTCTGATGATGATGAATCGAGGGAATAAAGGAAGCTCAACATAACTGACCCTTGCGGGTCACAAGAAATCTCGAGAGTCCTACTGATACATGTCTCTAATCTAATGACTCTCCTCTCGCAATCTAGTATAGCTCCATATGTGGATAACCAATCTATTCTCAAAATTATCCCATACCCCGAAAATCCCAAAATATAGGCGTCATAGTCAATTTTTACACCTAGGATATAAATTTTCAAACCCCTACAAACCATAGATAAGAGTGTCGATCCTCCCATGGGGTTTGAAACAACAATGGGGTCTACTACTAAAGAGATGTCTAAGTGCAAACAATCTACCAAAGAGCTAGAGATGAAAGAGTGTGATGCTTTAGGATCGAAGAGAGTCTGAATGGGAAAATCAGAAATAGAAACCAAATTTTCCTACCTCGATCTAGTCCGCTGCTGGAAGGTGTTGCATCCAAAGCCTAAATCTGTGTTACAGGTGCACTCGCTCCCTGCCCCATCTTCCGAGGACAAAACTTACTAAGATGACCGGGTTGTTCACAGCTGTAACACTTCTTCACCTTCTCTCTCTTGCAGTCTCTTGTGTAATGACCAGTCATTCTACAACGGTTACATCACCCACTTTTCTTGATTCGCTTCTGAGGGCCTTCCCTTTCTTTCCTCTTATCCTTCTTGCCCTTCCACCATGGCTTCTTAGAGCTTGTAGGAACCACCTAAACTTTCGCTCCATATCTTCCAACCTTGCTTGTGTCTCCTTGAAATCCTTCATACCAAAAAACGTTCCGTCCCCTATGCTAGTGAAGTCCTTGCATAGCTTAGAAAAATTGGCTGATGTAGGTGGATTAAAGGGATTTCCACCTACTGGTGTTGTATTGGGCGCTTGCCCTTGTACCTCTAGTACCGTAGCTCTACGGAACCAGTCAGCCATACTACGCAAAGAAAAGGAAACTTAGGCTCGAAAGAATCGAAAGAAGGTTGAACTGGACTTTGTGGGGATTTTTATAAAAACTCTTTTATACTTAAAAACTATTCCTAAGAGTTCTTTTCTGAAAAATACTTTTAAAACAAGTTATTTTGGAAAATACTTTACTTTTAAAATAAATTTTTAGGAATCCTGTAACCTTAGGCTCTGATACAAAGTGAAACACCCCACACCCTTTAATATACCCGAATGGACACATTAAAAGGCGTGGTGCATTGTAGGTATAACTGAAACTAATAGAGGCTAAGATTCACAAGACAAAAATAGGTAAAAACCGCGTAAACTAAAATAATAACTTATTTAAAATAACACTTTCATAATTTCTTCAATAATAATACCAAATACAACATCCATATCTCAAAACCCATCATGTCTTATGAAATAAAAATTCATAGTCTCAAAATCAGAGTATATAATATCCCTCATAATAAGCCAATACATAGAAAGAACAAAAGCTGAAAGAAAAGAAATACATGGTAGCAAACTCCTCCGAGAAATCTCCAAGCAACTACAATCTACTTTCCTCTCCCTTGATTGCCTAAGGGGGGGGGGGGAAAGGGAAAATAGAGGAGTGAGTCAGACTAAAAGCCTGGTGAATGATAGTAATTACTAGAGTCTTTAAGCAAAGTAAAAGTAATAGACTCTACAACAGTTCTAATATATAAAGAGGAAACAAAGGAAATAGGAAAGAGATAAACTGGAAATAAATACGATTTAACTATAAGATAAGTTTACTTTGATTGTTTGCACTTGTCCTTGCTTTTTGCTTTGATTAGGCTGAATTCCTAATCCTGTAATTAGGATGTAATCCTAATTCTACCCTTTTTGATCGGCCTGCTACTCCATGGACCTTACTGCGGACCAACCGCTATATAACTCCCTACACAGCAGCCAATGGTATCTACGAAAGATGCATAGAGCAACTACTGTGGATCCGGACGACATATATAGCTCCCTACATAGAAGGCAATGGTGTCTACGAAAGACACCCATACTAAGCGCTTGGAACTTATAGCTATTACTGAGCACCCGAATGGAAGTCGCACGCGTAACTGCCACCATGCCAATGCTACCTTTTTCTCCACCTATTGGGTCTTCTTATTACCTCCAACTTCTAGCATAAGCGTGCCCCTCATCTCACTTCAGGCTAATGTGAGATCACCGTGTGTCCATAGAAAATAAGGGAAATGCTGTTGGTACTGGCCCTTTATCCAAATCATATCTAGTTGCGCCCCTTATCCAAATCCCCCGTGATTTGGACTTCTAATTGACCAATTACTACCATTTTTAGCATAAGCGTGCCCTCGTCTCACTTCAGGCTAATGTGGGACCACCGTTTTATCTAATAGGGAATGCTATTTGGTACATGTCCTACTTTCATCTTTGCTTATTAACTTAGGTAAATTATTTAAATAAGCCTTTACACTTTTCTCTACTATCTGTGCTTATTAATTTATCCTAAGTCTTAAGATAAGCCTTATTCTGTTCTTTTTCTTATTATAACCTACGTTATAATCATGCTTATTACTTAACCTAAGGTCTAAATGTGAAAATAAGCTTCTTTCATCTTTTACTCTATTTAGTTATAATTCTAAGTTATAACTATGCCAATTATCTTTAATTAGTCCAATTCTAATTATAATTAGGCGTAATTTTAGTCCAATTCCATTTATATTACAACCTTTATAATTTACATCTCATAATTATAAATAGGCAAATCTCTTTAATTCAGTCCAATTAATATCATAATTAGGCATAATTTCAGTCTTAATTCCATTTTATTACGGTCATTATAATTTACATCTTATCTTTCATTATTTCAAAATTCTTATAATTTAATCCAATTTCACGTTAATTCTATTCTAATCCATACACGAAGAAGAAGGAGAAATAAAAGAAAACTGAAAATAGAAGAAAATCCAAGGTATAGGAAGAAGATGTAAATAACGCATAAATAACAGTAAATAAATTAAAATACTGTAAATAAATGGAAAAGCTATAATTAACAGAAATAACTAAAATTAACTAAAAAGAATAGCTAGAAAGAAATAGACTGAAATTAATTCTAAAAACTGTAAATAAAACTGCTAAAAAGGTTATTCCAAAAATCGTAGTAAAACTATAACTGTTGGAAACCCTATTATTTTAAATTACTTAAGAAATCTTAAAATAATTACAATTGCTCACCACTGGTCTTAAGCTCTTCCTTTGGTCTTCCCGGATTCACTGGGAGTTGTAAAATAATTTAATTTATAACGATTTTCTCCTTTGGAAAAATTATTCCGTTTAGGGTCCTTCCTAGAAAGGTGAACCCAATTGGAGAAAACCTAGAATGAGAAAAAGTGCTAGGTCTAGGGGTCTATTTATAGGAGTAGAAGTGGATCTCGGACCGTTGGATTTGGAGATTGAATAGGATGCATCCACGTCATAGGCTGAATATGAGCCATCGGATGCAAAAATAGATGGACCGGATTGGTCAGAAGAATGAAAAACACGTCACCAATAGGCACTGGAACGTTCGTCCTCTTGGCAAAAGCGAAGGTGGTTCGACCGGGCGGTCGATCGCCCCCTTGCCCAGGTCGACCGGCCGGTTGACCTGTATATATATATATTCTCTTTATTTTGTTTATTTTATAACTTGTTCATATTAGCTCGGTTTCTGACGTTCTATATATGGAAATTGACCAGAAAATTACCATGGACACAATGGTGCAACTCCCGTGGCTCAATTTTGATAATTTCACAAAGTTATTTTATTATTTAGTTAATTAACGAATTAATTATTATGGGTTAAATTTCGGGTTGTTACAGGAACAAGTTTTCCCCTCACTAGTATCCTAACCCAATTTATAATAACCATATACTATGCACCTGCATCCACAATGATTAAAACATAACATAATAAAATGTATCATGATGATATGCAAACATGTAATATGCTCTGGATTTCCCATTCTCATTCACCTGACTATATCTCTCAAAGTTATAGTTTCTAGGGTCACTATTAACCTATTAGTTTTTATAGGCTGACTAATAACCTATTCCAAGCTTACGAACTATATGTCCGGTTTCATAGTTTTTAAGGGATCACTAAGAACCTATTGGTGTCTAACAATAACATCATCCAATCATAATTTTCATGGGTTCACTATGAACCTATTGGATTCTCCAATAACGTCTCTCATGTCATAGTTTTCATGGGCCAACTATAAACCTATTGGATTTTCCAATAACATCTCTCATGTCATAGTTTTCATGAGCTGACTATGAACTTATTGGTCTCTATCAACAACCTATTGCGGACATAGTTTTCATGGGATCACTAAGAACCTATTGGCCCCTACCAATAGCAATTTCCAAAACATAGTTTTTATGGGCTTACTAAGAACCTGTCTAAACCAATAATCTTTTGATCAGTCTTGGGTTTCCTATATTCTGGTCTGTCTAATCTCCTGGATGCAATTCTACTCACATAGGAATTAATTCAATGTATATTCACTACTGGGTCAACCTAGCCTGTTATTCTACCCTTAACACCCCCAAAATGCAGTTATGGGTTAATAATGAAGTCAATATGAATACACAAGTATACACGATACTGATCAAATAACACAACCCCATAAACATCCATGGTTTAATTCCTTGTAATTATTTTCTAACGAAATATGGTTAATACCCTTAACCCACTATCTTTAGCAGGGAAAGCTTCCTCTAAATTTTCAAAGTTAATTCAAAACTCTTTAACATTGCCATGTATTTACTTTAAAAATAAGATTGGGTTCTCAAATTTGAAAAATAAGGCTTTCGACTATATCCTTTGGGTCATTGTGACATCATGAGTTACCCTGCGTCACTCTCCCTTTCGACTTCATAGAGCAAACAAGCCATCCATCACTCTCCCTTTCGACTTCATAGAGCAAACAAGCCATCCATCACTCTCCCTTTTCGAAATCATTACTTATAACCTTGGACATTCTCTTTCGAAACCATCCAACATACCTTTCGAACATTCAGAAACATTCCTTTCGAAACATTTAAAAACATACCTTTCAAAACACTTAAAAACATACCTTTTGAAACACTCAAAAACATACCTTTCGAAACACTCAAAAACATGCCTTTCGAAACGCTTTAAAACATGCATTTTGAAAGCATTGGATTCAAGTAAAAAGTATTTAAACGACTTCAATCATGTCAAAAGGTATGGGAGCGACATCCACACTTTCACAAGTATAAGTTGAAAGAAAAGCAGCTTCAGTGGTTGCGGAAGGGTATCGATTCGAAACCCTACCCTTCGGACTCATTGATTAAAGAGTTATAAAAGTGGCTTCTAACCAAGGTAGAACTATTGGTGCAGCGGCATGGATATCGAAGGGGTTCAAAAGTGGCAACTCGTTCAAAAGCTTACTTTTAGAACAAGGGTGGGTCAATAGGTTCAAAAGGAAATAAAAGCGGCTTCAACCCTTTTGCAAGTACGCCTTCGACACCATTCTTTCCTTCCCCCTTTCTCCAATACACTATGTACCAAATGCTTGATACCATGTGCATTGGTTTTGAATGGATGCAAAAGGTTATAAATGGGAGTATGGTGACGGAAGCAAGCAAATGAAAGTGGCGAAGTTATAATTCGATATAAAACTGATTTTATGCTTTTTAAAGTAATTCCTTTTCACCTAACTTACATAATTTGCCAAAATATGATTGGTTGCCAATACTTTACCAAAATTCTTTTCTAAAAAGCTGCCGAACTCTTCATTGAACAATTGAAAACATTTTATCATTTAAGCCCCTCTCCTTAATAAAACGTTTAAAATATTAAGTTCTCTGACTTAAATAATTTATTAACCATAGTAAAACACTTAGGAAAAACCCTCAAAAATCACAATAATTCACATTAAATATGTTTTCTAACATATATAAATTTCAGACCCAAAATAAATAATTAATTCCTTAAATTAATTAAAACCCTAAATATCCATTTCTTTCACTCAAAAATTCATAATAAATTATCCATACCTTGCAATATTATGAAAATTTAAACACATCTCCAAAATAATGTTTTAAATAACATATTCGAAAATCATGGCATTTGGGGATTATTTTGCATGATTTTAGCCTTAAAACCGAACTAGATTATTCCACAAAATCCTTGTTTAAATTATAACATGGCATTTAAATCGAAACATATCATCATTCAACCAATCATATGGTTTAAA
This sequence comes from Allium fistulosum, assembly GCA_030737815.1. Classification (NCBI taxonomy): domain Eukaryota; kingdom Viridiplantae; phylum Streptophyta; class Magnoliopsida; order Asparagales; family Amaryllidaceae; genus Allium; species Allium fistulosum. The sequence continues at coordinate 870,502,422 of CM060903.1, read as the reverse complement.
CTTCAAACCCAAATTTTAAACATTCAAGATGACTTATATGAGATGGTATAGATCATTATTCACCTTGTTTGGATAAGGAACTTGAGATTTGTTCTTGATTTAATCTTCCTAGCTTGAATCTTAGCCTTTAAATGGATTTTGTAATGACCTGGTATTTCAAACCGTTCAAATCGACAATCATCCACTCATGTCAGACTTGAGTTGCTCAATACAACAGATTGTTAATTTATATTTGGAAAAACTCAGCATATATAGTAAATAAATCAATCATAGAATCACAGACACAGAGTAATATAACAATAAGCAGCGGAATAAATAAATAGCAGTACATGAAGCTACTATATAAACATCAGAGTCTAAAACAAGATACAATAGAAATCTCAAATACAATGTAGTCTCGAATGCAAAAGTAGATGACAAGTCTGAATATAAACAACTGGAATAAACTGAAATAACAGAATAGCTGAGTAGATGAAGATAGATCTCCAAGCGAAGCTTCAAAGCTCCAAAGGTGAGTCTCAAATGCTGTGACACTCTGTCTGACCCAAGCATAAAGCAAAATACAAAACAATCGAGTCAGGACTAACATTCTTATACTAGTAAATCAACTCAAGTGAAATACAAACAACTTAAAGGATGTTTGGGATTCCCATCCTTAAGGATCCGTTAAACTATCTACATACATAGTATAATACACTACATATATAATGTCTATAGTAAAGTAAACTATTAAAATAGCGTTAAGGCGTTACCCATATCCCCCTTAACACATTTTATATAATGCCGTAGTCTATACAGTACTGTAAACTCCACCAAACCGGTGGGCTATCAGGGAGCACTCCATAGGTACGACACAAAACAAACTCATAGAAGGCGCGATAAGGCATGTGACAAGGCACGTGAGGCAATGCCAGGGTAGGATTCTACCGTTTTGCGGATCCGGACTGGTGGTAACGCATAGCTGTTACTACCGCCCACCTCGAGACACCCTCCCAAAATCAAAGGTGTGCCCAATCAAATCACAAAGTAATAGAATGGTATCGAAGAAGCATGCTCGATCGGAGGTGCGACCTCACTTGGCCCGGCGTGGCTCCTGTTTTAGTCACATCAAGCTGACTCGTGGGAGTCAGGGCTGCATTAATATCTCATACAGAATCGTCGCCAAACCATCCTACTTCGTTCTGGAATTTCCACCACATGCACAGTTGTTAAAGTGGTTTTCAGTATTGGCAGAGAGTATGACAATATCCGATGCCGGTCTCTTTAACAACCAAATGCTTGTTTCATTCCGTGGTTATTTATAAAATCACTTTATAAACATTTCAAACAGTTCGTACTTCATATCAAAATATCTTATTCATTTTCAAAAATCATATCACTTTCGAAACCATTATTTACTTCAAAAATCATATTTACTTCCGAAATCATAACTATAAAATAGTTTAAGCCATCATATCAACATATTTGCATTTAAATCCATTGAATATAAATCATAACAGTTCCAACTTAAACAGTTTAAAAATTGAAAGTAGTATATATATTGAAATAGTTATAAATTAAACATAGTTATATATTTAAAATAGGTTATAGATTTTATATAGTTTATTTATTAAATAGTTTATATATTAAAAATAGTTTATATATTAAAATTATTTCTTCCAATTTCACAAATCAATTCAAATCCACTTTAGTTACAAAAATTCAATTTAAATCAGTCTCAGTTCATGATTTAAATTCAAATTTTCATTAAACCATTTTTAATCTATATCGGTTTGAAATCCAGATTTGAACTACAAATTTAAATCACTTTCAAATTCAATAGGTTTCAAAGTTTAAATAATCAAACAATTCACAATAACTCAATATGATAAATTTCATTTATATTTCAAAATTCAACATTAATTTCATTTAACTTTTAAAATATTCGTTTTATCATTTTCATAAGCATTTAAATAAAATCCTAAACTACAAATTTAAATCAAAATTAAAATATTAAATATCTAACTTCAATTTATTTAATTCTGAAACATTAACTTAATCACCTTTTATGAACATTTAAATAAAATCCCAAATTCAAACTTAAATCAAATTTTAAATATTCAATTTCAATTTTTATTTTAAATTTGAATATATTCATTTAATCACCTTACTTAAAATAAAGTTATAAGGTTATAAAATCATATTCTTAAAATCTCAAAATCAATAAGTTCAAATCAATTCTTATTTATATCCAATTCTTAAACAAATAATATTTCAAATCAATTTCAATTTATCTTTCTAACCATACTTTATTAAAGTTATTACAAAATCTATTTTAAATATTAATATAAATTTTAAATAATTATTTTAAACAATATATATATATATATATATTATTAGTTAAATTAAATTCTCAATAAATTTTATTATATTAAATTATTATTATATTAAATTATTATTAAATTAAATCCTATTATTATAAAATCTATTTTAAATCTTATTTTATATATTTAAAAATTATATAGTTATAAGTAAAATTTTATAATTTACATTTTAAAACTTAACTTATGAATTTAAAATTTCCAAAACATATAATTTTAAAAATCTAAAATTTTCACATATTAAAATAAATATTTATATTATAATTTAAAATCAATAGTTATCAAACCCATATATTTCCTTCAAACTTTTGAAATCATTTTTCAAAAATAGACCAACGGTGTCTGTATATAATTTTCTATCATATGGTCAAGTGATACGGATATTTATCATTTCAATCCACAATTTAAATATTTTACGGGTATATATCATTTCAACTCGCAATCCCAAAATTTCAAAATCAATGAAAATCGCTTGGGTTTATCATTTCAACCCATAACGATTTTCTCCTAACCTATAATATCATTCGGGTATGTATCATTTCAACCCATAGGGAATTCTAAATTAACAGAGAACTTGCAGAGTGAGAACAAGTATGATAATAAGAATAATATATCAATAACATGCATATATCATCAGCAACAAATTTAAATATATACAACATGTTATGGTGTCATATGTCATAGGTAAACGATTGCAGATAATGGCATATCATATTTAACAATTAAATAACTAACAATTCAAATTTAACAACCTATTTCAATCGTCCTTTCATGTGAATTAAATATACTAAATATAAGAATGTTAATAGTGAGTGATTGCTCACCTTTCGAGGCTAGAGGGACGGTGTGACGAGGCCTGGAGCAGTTTCTCGAAGAAGTTATAAATAAGAAAGAGGGAACGTGAATGAATATAACTTATATATAAACTATATTATATATTATTTTCTTCTTAAAAATAATGTAGAGAAAACAAAAGGCAGAGAGGAACAATGAAGACAATGAACGAACCAATGTACTAAAATGGTAGGAATAGAAAAAGTTGGACATTAATTTCTGGGAATACAAAAGGCTAGTGGCCCTTGGTTTTCCAACCGGTGAATAAATGTGTGGCCACATGTAAATCAAAGGTTCAAACGGGTACCGACACAGCTATTCGTCTTGTAGATTTTGCCGTGTATCGGACGCCGAAATGCACAAACGAATATACTATGGAGATCAGCACGACGAGATGAACAGAATGGTACACAGATATTAGCGATATGATCATCTGATCAGAAGTCAATATTCGCTGCCGAAATGCTGCTAAACCGCCGAAAATAAAATAAACGGAGCTAGAGCAGTCCAAATTTGGCGAAACGAAATATGACGTCTCACTCAAAAAAATCATTTACATTTTTTTTGAATTCAGGTTCAAGCTTTCTATTACTATAATCAAAGTATATACATAAGTCATAATACAAGACCAAGACAAGGCAAAGCCAACTCTCAAACAAAAGCAATACAGGCCCTAGCTAAACAAACAAAGCTACCAGCCCAAAGCCCACAAAACAGAACCAAGTGCCAGAAGCTTCGAGACAAATCTCAAAGCAAATAAGGCAAACCGACAGTTCAAACTACTTCATTTACTTCCTATCTCTACTCGAAGAAAATAAAAAAGAAAAAACAACAATGGCGGCGAGCGAGAAAAGAATTCTCAACTACTTCCAGATCGTAGCTTCTTCCTAAGAAACCGAGGGGATGAAACATCAGCAACAACTCGGAAGACATCAGCCAACAAAATCTTCGGTCCAACCAGAATGGAACAAGGCAGGTATTAGATATGACAAAACTATCTAAGAATAAATAACTCAAAGCTTCGTACTAAACATCTTTCGTGACCAGGTCAAGAATACGAAGAACTCGGAACAGCCTGCAAATTGCTAGGAAACTCGTCTACAACTTCCAGATCTAAGATGCAACCAGCACTTCCTCAAGAAGAACAGAGAAGAAATTAGCAAGATAAGTCACTAATAACCAAAAAGATGCTTCTTTTCACTTTAAAATAGTTAATTCTATGAATCTTCTTCCAGATAATTCGAAGTATCAAGACTGAGATTCTCAAGTCTCAAGCTAAATATTCTTAAGAGTCCAGGATGAGACTGCAAACACTCGAATCAACCTGCAAATCTGCATTCTTAAAAACTAATTCAATATTTATTGTTATTTGTAAATTTTAATGTAATTAAGTGAGAGGAGGAGAGAAACATTGTAAATAATACAGGTACATGAAAACCTGGAGCCAAGGATCATTGAAACAGGAGGAGACGGAGGGATAATACTTATGATAAAGCAGAAAAAGCCCCAATTCAGCGTTGGAAGGTATATCCCCATTTCAATGCTATTGTTTCATTCAAGTCAGTGATATTCTTGAAATGTTTAGATTTAGCCATTCTAATATTCATAATCTGGAAAATATTGATACAAATCTACGACCTATCCATAAATCGATTCTGAAAAATCCTGTCGTTTTTTTCTTTCCAGATATGCCAAACACAGACAGAAAGAGAGAGTTGAAACAAGTCTGAATAGAGACTTTTTGAGCTAGATAAAGAAACAATTTTTTGTAAATTATCTTTCAAAGAAAAAGAAAAAAAACTTTTCGGCGATTTAAAAAATTTCTTACAGCTCCACAGCCAAACATTTTCTGTAAAATTACATTGAAAAAATAGGTGGTCTATATTTTCAATGTGATTATTACAAAAGACGCAAGTTAGGTCCACGACTATCTTTTTCTGTAATAATCTTTCTTTTGTCAAAAGATAGTCATTAATGGCTTTGAAAAGGCATACCGCCATCTTAGGAACGTGAATATTGTTCCAGACCAAAGACGCCCAGTCCTTAATTTCAAAACTAGATCGAACCGAATTCCAAACTTTTTCAAACTGATACATACCATCCTTAGAACACTTCCAAGACCAGAAATCCCTCTCCCTATTATTGTGAATCTTGACACCTTCAATTTCTGCATGAATTTGGAATAAGAAACTATACGAATCCCACTTCCACTTGCCATTACTTAAGATCTTACTGAGAGGCAAATTTTCCGTACCAGTTCTGAAAGCTGTGTCTCTCCCAATACGTTCCATTATAGAACTTCCATTTAACCATGGATCAAACCAAAGAGAAGTAGTTTTACCATCTGCAATGTTAAGAGAAAGGCAATTCAAAGCTTCGTGTCTGTTTTTTAAAATAAATTTCCACACTCCCGAATCGTCCGATCGCTGGTTAATTTCCCAAAAACTTTTAAGACCAATATATTTACAATGTATTAGTTCCGCCCAAATGCCTTCTAAATTGATTACTTTCCATATTAGTTTGATATATAGAGCTTTGTTCATCTCTTCTAGATTTCTCAATCCCATTCCTCCTTCTTCTTTTTGCCTACACAAAACCTCCCAAGGAATCTTGCTGCTACGACTTTTCCAAAGAAAATTCAGAATCAAATGTTTAATTTTTTGAAATGTAGAATCTGGGAGGCAAAAGCATTGCTTCCAGAATTGAATGATGGGGTAAATGGTAGATTTAATAAGTTCAAGTCTCCCAGCAAAGCTCAACATTCTTGTTTCCCATCTATCGATCCTAACCTTGATCTTCTCTATTAAAGGAGAACAATCCTTATCCCTCAAGTTAGCACTAGACAGAGGGATACCCAGATACCTTATTGGGAGATCCGATTGCTGTATATTGAGGATCATACTAATATCGTTACAGCAATCCACCCCTTTCCCAAAGAAAATGTTAGATTTCTCGTAGCTTAGCTCCAAGCCAGTAACCTTCTTCATGGTCTTAAAAACATCACTAATAGCAATAGCATTTTGAGCATTGGCTTTAGTAAAAACAATAATGTCATCAGCGTAAATAAGGTGAGTCAATTTATTGTCAAAGTCTGTAATTGGAGAAAAAAGACCAGCCCTGACTTTTTCATCCATCAGAAGAGTAAAAAATTCCATAACCAGGGTAAACAGTATAGGGGAAAGCGGGTCTCCTTGTCTAAGCCCGTTAGAACTCTTGAAATAACCGTGCGCTTCTCCATTAGCAATAATAGAAAACATGGGAGTCTTAATTAAATTTTCGATAATTCTCACCCATTTATCTGGGAAACCCAAGCTTATTAGCATATGTATGACAAAAGATCGATTTATCGAATCATATGCTTTCTTTAAATCAACTTTAATACACATATATTTATTGTCCTTTCTACCAAGTCCTCTGATAATTTCATGAGCAAACAAAATACCGTCCCCTATTGATCTACCATTAATAAAAGCCGTCTGATTCGTAGACACCAACTTATCTAAAAGAACACCCAGTCTGTTACACATGATTTTGGTGAAAACCTTATATAAGGTATTACAACAGGCAATGGGTCTAAAATCTTGGATACACGTGGAATGGTCTTTTTTTGGAATCAAGTGTATGAACGTATGGTTCCACTCATTGATAATAAGACCCTTTTGAAAAATATCATTCAAAGCTTTGAAAATTAAGTCTTTCGAAAGATTCCGGTGCGTTTTAAAAAACAACGAGTTAAAACCGTCCGGACCTGGAGAGGTAGAATCTTTAATATCCCACAAAGCAAATCTAATTTCTTCCAAAGATATACCATCGTTCAAAAAATTAGCTCCGTAATCAGAAATAATCGATTTACAGATAACCTCTGGGAACTGATCACATATTGGAAGGTTAAAAATTCGTTTGTAGAAATCAATAGCCGATTCTACAAACTTATCTTCCGAAATCACCTTCCCATCGACACCAATGTTGGCCATCCGCTTTCTACTTCTTTTACTAGACATTTTAGCGTAGAAAAAAGAAGAAGCCTCATCACCCATCATCAACCATTCACATTTAGCCTTTTGTTTGGTATCCAGGAATTCTTTCTTGAGTGCTATTTCCAGATTTATCTTGGCATTTTGAAATTCCATAGCTACAACAGGATCATTAGATTTTTCCAAAAGTTTTCGAAGTCTTGAACAATTCTCTCTCTGCACAATCAGCTCTTGTTTGGTATCACGGGATTTAGCGCTCCAACTCTTAAGCTCTCTCTTGATATTCTTAAGAATACTAATGATTTGATACAAAGGTCTATCTATATGATTAGAAACCCAATGTTTCTCAATCAGAGGAAAGTATAGATCACATAAAGGCCAATGGTTCATGTATCTGAACGGTCTATTCTTGATCCTTGGCTTAGCAGAAAGCGAGACTAGGACTGCATTATGATCGCTCACAGAAGGAGGCAAATATTCAGCCGATAAGTATGTAAATAAGCTGATCCAGTCTAGGTTTGCAAAAACCCTGTCAATTTTAGAAAATATGTTATGACTCAGACCAGACCACCAAGAAAATTCGTAACCTTTAATATTAATCTCATTAAGGCCGATAAGATTAGACATTTCATCTAGTTCAAACAGGTTATCTAAATTAACTGGGTTACCTCCCTTTCTATCCGAGGGACTGCGAATACAATTAAAGTCCCCAAGAACAAGCCATGGTCTATAAATATTGATAGCATCCTCCTGTAAGTTCTTCCATAATCTACTTCTTAATGCAACAAAAATTATGAGCGTAGACAAAGGTGAGATTGCATTTGAATTTCGAGGAATTAATCAATTCAATGGAAATGTGTTGATCACTCATGTTAATATAATTAAAATCCCAAGAATCTCCATCAATGAGGACCATAATCTTGCACTTAAAATAACAAGAGACATTACTAATAATTTTCCATCTGACATCCAACGTTTTTTCCAACTTCAAAATATCTGGCAACAACAGCTTATTTTCCAAAACACCGAAACAACTAATTTATGCTTATCAATAAGTTTACTCACTTCTCCCATTCTGTTGGGGTTATGAAACCCTCTTACATTCCAACAAGCTATAGACATTATAAAACCTTGTTTTTGCGGGTCCTCAACGACCTACTATTGGAGGATTCCCCTTTGTCTTCCGTAAGAATACCTAGCATCTGAACCCACTTGGGATTCTTACGAACAAGCTTATACTTCTGAATGTTCTCAAACTCTATACCTTGAAGATTAGGAGTAGGGTGCTCCACAGGGGCCTCCTGAATTGGGTCTGCATTATCATAAGTATTCTGTTCCTCTACCCTCTCTGCCGATCCTGTATCCTGGTCCAGATTATTCTGCACCTGTAAATCAATACAAGTTTCAATACCTCGTCTACAATTAACATTATTAATTATACAATCATCAATAAATATATCATTAGAAAATAAAGATTTAGGAACTGAAGGAGACTCCAATGATGACGAAGGGCGTTTGAGAATAGTTTTGTGGGGCGAAGGTGACTTCGGAGGAGATGAACTCGGATCTCTGGCTCCCGGGGTAGTTGGAGACACAAGAAAGAATGGCTCAAAGGTTCCTTGATCAGGAGGAACTTCCGACCTGGCTAGTGGGGCAATGTAGCAATCTTCACTGACTCCTACCTCGGTACGAGTGGCAGGTTCTGACTCTGGAACTTCTGAAGTTGCCCCCTCACCGCGCTCTTCTGAGGATGCAGCTCCTTCTAAGACCTGAACCGAGGGAATAACTTCTGTTTGGTTTTGTTCAGAAAGAGACTTTCCTCTAAATTCTGTCTCCGATCCATTAGAAGCTATCTGTTTCCTATCCCGAGACCCTTCCTTAGGTAGGCATTCAACAATTAAATTTTGGTTCTCTTTAACAACTACTGACTGTAAAGTTTCAGTCAAACCCTCCCCATTAGAGACCACCTCCACAGGATTCCTACTGATTTCATTAGGAGAATCATTGGGGCATCCACCATTCAACTGCTTTTCAAGGTACATTTTATTATATAAAAATATTTAGATTTCGAAAATATTTTATTTCCATCAAATTTACTGATTTACATTGAAATTGAAAATTACACAATAGAACTGACTTACATATTTTCTAATAAAAATTTACCATTTGTTATGTTTAAATAGACGTATTCTAAATACAAATTTTCATTTCAAAATTTTATTATTTATTTTTCATAAAAAATTACGTTGTAAAAATCGTTAAAATTTACGGGTCGTTACAGATTTTTATGCTCCTCTTCTTCTTAGCGTTATGGCCGGCCTTCACTCTCTTTGTTCATGTCTTTTGGTTTATGAAAATGTGAATGAAAATGAGATAAGGGGTTTATGGGTTATGGTATACAACTATTCTCATTTCGCCCTTGCCTTATTCTCTTAAGTTTCTAATTTATAAATCACACTTATAATTTCATTAGTTAAGGCACGATCCTAATTAGTTTCCAAATCTCAATTCCCTTATCACTCTAAACTCTACATTATTCTATTTATTTTATCTAATTAAATCTCTTGAATAATGTTATTTAAAATTAGGGGTGTTACAGACTCCCCTCCTTAAAAAATTTCGTCCTCGAAATTCAACATGACTAAATACTAAGCATAGCAATCATCTATAACATCTCCTAACTACCATACTAGCCTACCTGACTAGCAAACAGTCTATATATATAACATATATAGAAGATACCCTTATAATAGATCAGGATAAGCATCTCGAATCATATCTTCTATCTCCCAAGTAGAATCTTTCTCGTTGTCGCTCCACTGAACTTTCACCAACTTGACTGTCTTGTTTCTGAACCTCTTCTCATCTCTCGTTACAACCCGAACTGGTTGCCTAACAGTCGTCAAATCCGGTTGTACTATTAATTCTTCCAATGTAGTCGGAGGGATAGTAGCATCTGGATCATGCACATACTTATGAAGATGAGACACATGAAACACATTATGGATACCTACCAAACTGCTCGGTAACTCTACTCTATATGCGAGCGTTCCGATCCTCTCTATAACTGGGAACGGTCCAACATATCTTGGTGCCAATTTCCCTGACTTCCCGAATCGTACCACACCCTTCATCGGTGATACTTTAATGAAAACCCTATCTCCAACTGAGAACTCTAGATCCTTACACCTCTTGTCTACATAACTCTTTTTTCTAGACCTAGCTTCCTTCATCCTACCTCAGATCATCTCAATCTTCTATGTTGCCTCTCTTTCCAGATCTGAACCTAAGACTAATCTGTCTCTAGTTTCTAACCAACATGCTGGTGACTTACATGGCCTTCCATACAAAGCTTCGAAAGGCACCATTCCTATACTTGTCTGATAACTGTTATTATAGAAAAACTCAACTTAGTGTAGGTGTTCCCATGATCCACCAAAATCTAGCACATAAGCTCTCAACAAATCCTCGAATACCTTGTTGACTCTCTCTGTCTGCCCATCTGTCTAAGGGTGATAAGCAGTACTCATCTTGAGCTTGGTACCTAAGACATCCTGTAGACTCTTCCAGAACCCACTAGTAAACAAAGTATCTATATCACTCACTATACTACTAGGAATCCCATGTAGTCTAACTATGTTCTTTATAAACAATTTAGCCAAAACAGGTGTCGTCCTGGTTGAGTTAACTGGAACAAATTGGGCACTCTTGGTCAACCTGTCCACTATGACCCATATACTTTCATTTCTCGGATTCAACCTTGGCAACCCGTCTATAAAATCCATGGATATCAAATCACATTTCCAAACTGGTATCTCCAAAGGTTGAAGCAACCCACTCGGCTTCTGATATTCAGCCTTCACTTGTTAACAGTTCACACGCTACTTTACCCACAAGCCAACATCCCTCTTCATACCTTCCCAGTAGAAACTCCTCTTCATATCATGATACATCTTGGTTTCCCCAGGATGAATCACAAACTTTGATCGATGACATTCCCTAAGAAATTCTCTCCTTAGGTTCCCAACATTCAGAACACACAACAATCCCTTCTTTCTCAACCATCCCCTCTGGTCAAGACTAAAATCTTTTAGATCATCAATCTCCGATTCAACCTCAAGCCTTCTAATCTTCTCGGCGATCCTCTTTCTGCTTTGAAGCATTCCTTTCGATCAGAACTGGTCGGACTTCCAAGCAGGATAACATGGCAATGCTTTGACTAGATCTAGCAGTCGATCTTAACTGCACACTACAAGTAGTCAATGCCTCCAGGTCCTTCCACTATGCTAACATAGCTAACACCATATTCTAATGTTTTCTACTAAGAGCATACACTACTTTATTTCCTTTTCCAGGCGTATACTCTATACCAAAATCATATGCTGCTAAAAATTCCAACCACCTCTGCTATCTCATATTTAACTCTTTCCGAGAGAATAAGCACCTTAAGGACTTATGATCTGTATATAACTCAAATCTATACCCTAAGAGGTAATGTCTCCATACTTTCAATGCGAAGATCACCGCTGCTAACTCTAGATCATGAGTAGGATATCTCACTTCATGTGGTCTAAGCTGTCGTGAAGCGTAAGCAATAACTTTACCTTTCTGCATCAATACAACTTCCAATCCAGTTCCACATGCATCTGTATACACCACTAATCCCTGATTCCCATTTGGAACTACTAACACAGCGTTGGTCAACAAGTGCTTTAACTTAAGGAATTCCTCCTTGCATTTGTTGGACCAAATAAACTTTACGTCCTTCCTGGTTAGCTTGGTCAAAGGCGCTGCTATCCACGAGAAATCCTTAATGAATCTCCGGTAATAGCCAACGAATCCAAGAAAACTTTTGATCTCAGTCATCGTCTCTGGTCTCTTCCAGTTATTAACAGCTTCGATCTTATCCGGATCAACTAACAAACCCTTTTCTGAAGTTTGGTTTCATTTTGTATTTTGAGTTTTGTGTTTTCAACTTGCACTAAGAAATAGCAAGAAATAAGAGAAGACGATTTATAATTCTTAGCCATTGCGACGACCAACGGACAACGAAGGAGTTGGATTGTTCTTCGTGCTTTTGTTATCTCTCGAAACACGAAAAACAAAATAAACTTGTTTTCTATTTTACATGTTAATTTCATTTTTCAAAATTGTTTGTTTTTCAATGATACATACAACGGACGCGCTTTTGTATAGACAAAAACTAAAAACGACAAGCCAAACGGGGCCTTAACTTCTTTCTTTCAGAAATGGCACTTTGAAAACTTCGCTTTCAGTTGATGTTGCCTCAGCATCTCAAGCACCACTCTAAGATGAACTTCATGCTCTCTTTTATCCTGAGAATATATTAAGATGTCATTTATGAATACCAATACGAACCTATCTAAGTGCTCACGGAAAACCCGGTTCATCAAATCCATGAAAAAAGTTGGCGCATTCGTTAACCCGAATGACATCACTAACCACTCATATGAACCATATCTAGTCCGAAACGCCATCAACGGAATACTGTCCTCTGCCACTTTTAGCAGATGGAAACCTGTCGCCAAATCCAACTGGGAAAATACTCTGGCTCCACTCAACTGACCAAATAAATCATCGATTCTCGACAAAGGATACCTATTCTTGATCGTCTTCTCATTCAACTTATGATAGTCGATACACATCCTTAATGACCCATCCGGTTTCTTCACAAACACTGTGGTCGCTCCCTAAGGTAAACTACTTGGTCTAATAAAATTCATTCCTTCTAAATTCACCAGCTGCACCTTCAATTCCTTCATCTCATTAGATGTCATCCTGTTAGGTGGTCTACTTACAGGTTTTGCTCCTGACACAAGATCGATTCGAAACTCAATGGCTCGCTTCGGTGGTAGTCCTGTGACTGGCTCAAAAACATCTGCAATCTCTCTTGCTACCAACACCCGATCTAATTGTTCTTCCACTTTTATTGCATTCAGCAAAGCACAAGCACTTGAGTCTGACTTCTCTATCGAGTATATAATTCGGTTATGACTATTAGGTGTCTTAGCAATATTTCCCTATCTTGGCAAAATATCCTAGCATCATATATATCTAACCAATCCACACCCAAAATGATCCCGAAGCCAATGAAATCAAAAACATACAAACTGCATGCAAACTTATGACCTAACAAATCAAGTTCTAATTGGTCACATCTCATCCCTAGAGTTGCATACCCTCCTATCGGATTCGCAACTCTTAAGGAAGTAATAAGGTATGAGGGTTCTAAACATAATTTATCTACCAAACACTAAGATATAAATGAATGCGGTGCACCGGTATCAAATAGTACCCTAACTTGTATACTATGAATCAAAAGCATATCTTCCATCACAGTCTTTCCCTTCTCAACAGCGGTTGGTCTAGAAGATGTGGTTCTAAAGCAAAAACCTTTCCCCTATTCGCTCCGATTGGTTCTGGACACTGATTCTTGTTGTGCTCCATCTGATCACAGTTGAAGCATTTCACTCCTTTCTTGTCAGCACCCTTCTTTGCGTCTCCTATCCGACACTCGTGAGAAAAATGTCCCTTCTTATCACACTTAAAGCAAACCAGATCAGCTTTTGTCTTCTTGGCAGCTCCTCCCTTTTGAGCTCCTTTCTTCTTAAAAAATTTCTTCTACTTGCCCTGAGAATCCTTGGTTTCAACCTGCTTCTCTTTCCCAAAAGTAGAAAGCGTCTCTTCATTCCTGATTGCCATCTCCACTACAACTGTACTTGGATCACAGGGATGTGGCATAGTCGCACTAGCAATTTCAAGCTTCAACCCTCTAATAAATTTCACATTTCTTTTGATGACGGTGTTAATGGTAGCATATTCGTATTTGGACAACTCATCAAACTTCGTAGCATACTCAATCACCGACATCTCACATTGCACTAAGTCCATGAACTTCCTTAGTAATACCGACTTGGCAACTTCACACAAGAACCTCTCTTCGAATCTCCTTCGAAACTATGCCTAAGTCAACTCTTCCTCAGAAAATCCCACGGTAATACCATTCCACCAATAAAGTGCTGCTCCCTGCAATTTCCTAGAAGCAAGTCTCCTCTTCTACTCATCATCTAATCCCAATTCATCGAAAATCCTTTCATGGTGCAATAACCAATTTTCTACTTCAACAACATCCTCTGTACCCAAAAACGGCTTCCCACCAAGACAGGTGTAATCCCTGCTCAGCTCGGCATAGTTATTGCCAATTGGGGCCACGGGATTAGCTCCTCCAACATTCACGACATTTCCCCCAGCTGCTCTAGCTTGCATCAGATTGACGAAGAACTGATACATCATCTCTATATCTACTGGCGGGGTTCCAACATGTAACGATCCAGAATTTCCGTCATTTGAAATTCGTATATTTAATTAATTTTAAATATTAATAAGTAAGATTTGGAAGTCGAATTAATTTAATTTCGATATAGTGATTTAATTGGGCGATTAAATTATTAATTTAATACTTGAAATTGGGTAAATAATTGAAATCTGGATTAAATGTGTATAAAAATGATTTATAAAGTTATATTAAATCATATTGAAGTTAGAATGATGTTGTAGAACTTTTAAAATTGAATTAAAAGTCAAACTGTGAAAATTGAATATTTTAATATTTAATTGACTAGTGAAAATAGTCATTTTTCAAACAGTCTCGGATTTCGATGAAACTAGTTTCATCGGATCCGTAATGTGATATTATTGTAAGATTTCAAATTTCGTGTCAATCGGATGTACAGTTTGTCCGGGGCAAGCCAAAACGCATCGAAATCGGTTTAAATCGATTTGATTTAAATTTGATCATTTATTTCCGTAACTCTCACATACAATCGAATTAGCTCCCGAAACACATTCCATTACGTTCGGAACACGAGTAAAACCTTAGAAACGCCAGCCGGCATGCTCGATTTCGAGTTCGAAAATTTTCGGATGAATAGTGATTTGCAAATTTTCTATAAAAGCACCTCAACTCTTCACATTTGCAAACAAGAGATTAGGGTTTCAGCTCAAACCCTGGCCGCCACTCTTTTGTTCAATTGCCAGAAAACATTATCGTTCTTCCTCGTTTTCCTTCTAATCTATGCATCGATTCGAGAAACTTTCTTCTGCAATATTGTAGAGCTAGGTGAGAGCTACGTAACCAACGGCTATGATGGGAAATGGAGCTCCGGATCGTCGTCAATTCTCGTTCGAACGCGCTGCAGTCAATCACGTTTCTCAAGGCCAATTGATGACCGAGCTTCGCGTATTCTTGGTCGATGGTGGCTTGCACGTAGGCGCATGGAACGGAGGTGGCCGATCATCTTTATGTTGCTCGAAGTGATCATGGCAAGTAGGGTTTTGGAGGCGGCATGGGTTCTTTGAACGGGAATGAACGAAGCGGGAGAAGGAACGTGGTCACGGCCCTGATTCTCTTGTTCAAAATCTACGGCCAGATGATAAAGGGTATAATTTTTTTTTAAATTATTATATTTAAATTCGTATAAACTTCGTAACAGCGTAACTTTTTGATACGAGGTCAAAATTGGATGAAACGAATTGCGTCGGGTTCGTTTCGTCGAGCTCTTCACAATGGCACTGGTTTGGAGTCAATTGGAGTTAGTGAAAATTTTGAGTAAAATTAAACGTGTGTTCAATTTTATTCGAAATAAAATACTACAACCATTATTAAAAGCAAAGGTGAGAACTCCTCACTCAATCGAATGTTTTGTTTCGATTTAAATTTTAAATTGTTAGATTTTAAATTGTTGATAGTGTTGATTGTGATGATTGGATGATAAATTGCTATTTATCGTGTTAAATAGACCCTATACGCCGTATATTAAGCGGAGGTTATTTATTAAAAACGTATACCGCGATAATTTCACATTGAAGTGGAATTGGTATTATATATGTATTTGGAGTTGATTTCCCGCATTATATAGCGGATGAGACCCTATTGCGCCGCATAATAGCGGATAATATTTATAAATCCCATATACCGCGATAGTTTCACTGTGAAGTGAAATTGGTATTGTGCTAACATCTGTGGATTCAGGGAAACAGGTTGGAGGGATCCAACTGGATTCCTCAAACATTTGAATTTATTTCAATGTTGTGTGTTGATTTATTTATAATCGCCGTGTGATTATATTTGTGAATTGAACGTTGTTGAAGGCTATAATTTAGCCGAATATATTTTTGGTATCGTTGGATACCGAAAATAAATAAAAATTGGATTTTCGAAATATAAGTTGAAAATTTATCGGAAAATTTATTTTTGATAATTTAATAAATTTAAAAGGAGTTTAAAAGATAAAAAATCTTATTTTTGGAATTGTATTGAAATTAATTTCAAATATGGAAGAAAAGGGCTTAATAAATGGATTTCGAAAATATTATTTATAAATTGAAAATTTTGTTTAAAATTTGGATTTTTAAATAGTTTGGAAAATAAAGGAATTTATCTGCTTAAAGAGGAATTTACTTTAAAAAGGGAATAAATTTAGAAATCCATTTGGTGATTGAAAATAAATCTTTGTAAATGTTTGGAAATTTGATACAGTGTTTTGAAATAAATTTGGAAATCAATTTGAAATTAATGGATTATTAAATTACTATAACTAGTAAAATTGATTTATAGAAATTTATCTGATTTGAATTTATCAGATAATTTAATTTATCCTATCTATGGATGTTTGGATTATATTGGGTGTTGAATTGCTTGACATATTTGATGTGTGATGTATTGTGATATATCTGATTTGTGTGTGATTTGTGATCTATTTATCTGTGATATATATATCTGTGATCTGTGAATGAAGATAAGCGTTATAGTTTATACCGCTTATCAATTATATTGTTATATTTGATCTGTGATGATTAAATGCTGTTGCACTATTGTGTTAAACCCTTGGACTATACAATACACACACAAATGTGGATTTCACGTGGAAATCGGTTAAGTCACAGATTTTTATCAATTTTGGAAAAAAAATTAGTTTTTGAATCCAAAATGGTTTTGGAATTGAAATTGAAAGTTTTTGAAATGAGTTCAGAAATAAAAGTTATTTTTAATAACAATAGAATTGGAATTTAAATCATTTGATTTAAATTTGAATTCAATATTTTGAAATTGAATTCAATGGATTGGGAATTTTGGTTTAAAAGATTTTATAAGTATAAAAGGTGTTTTTATGGTTTTTAACCAATTAAAATACGGTCTTGGGGAAATTTAAATTTATAATTCAATTTTTTACTTGAACAACTTTAAACTGTGTAAATGTAACCAGTTTTTTCCAAAAACGAAAACTATCTGTTTTCAAATAATAATGGGTTTCATAAAGTGAAAAGATTTCCAATTTGTATCGAGAACATCTCTAGTTGAAATGAAATTGTAAATAGTTTGGAAAACTATGAATTAACCTTTGTGAAGATGATTAAACTTTATTTTGAAATCTAAGACGATTTTAAAAGGGTGTATCTTTTATATTATAAAAGACTTGAATTGTGAATAGTTTTGAAAGCTATAAATTAAATCTTGACTTAAAGATTTAATTGGTTAATCAAATTGAAATGGAAATTGATTTGGAAATCTGTGAATGAATCATTGTGAAACTGGGTAAACTTTGTGAAGTAAATCTTTTTGGTTAAAGATTTAAAATGGTAATTTGTTTAAACCATTTAAAGGAAAGGATTTGGATAATAAGTTGCGACTTAATTGAAATCCCAATATTCATATGTTTTGAAATATTATGCTCACTATTCGGGTTAGCCGGGAAAAGACCTTTGGGTCATATTACCCATTCCGAATTAGTGATACGACGATATGGATCATATTGAAGACCGGTGGTGAAGACCGGGTATTTGTGAAAACGATAGGATGACCTATCGATTGTCTCTGCACCATTAGCTACGGTATAGAGATTTCCTTTGTAATGGGAAGTTTTATCGGGATTGTGGATACCCGGATTTGCAAGGGCTTCTTTTGAAGTGCCTTCGGTTCTGTTCGAACCCGGAACAGACTTGTATGGTTACATGTATGACATTACATTTTGAGATATAAAGCTGATTTCTTTCAAATACATTTCTGTTGGTGGCGGAGAATTTATTCTCTTAGCTTAACACCCTTCTCTGAGACGTACGAGCTCAGAGGTTATGTAGTAGAAATTTATCAGTGATATACTCCCAATTTGGTAATGTGGCATGCTGAGTGTTGCTATGTGATGAACATTTATTGATCATTTGTGATCAAAGCGTGGCTTTGTGAAAAAGCGTAGCTTTGTGGATGAGACTTTGTCAGACCACACAACCCGGAAATGGTCGAAATAGGAAAGATGCGGTAAGGTTTCAGGGGTAGCGCCCCTAGGGTATAACCATTCCTTCTGGAAAAGGGTAGTATCATGGTATGGAGCCCAGATACTTACTCATGTGGACACACTTTATTTATTATGTGTGATGTTGGTTACCGAGCGCTCGGATAAAGGTCCCAAAGGACCGGGGGTGGCATATCTCAGGTTTACTACCCGGGAAGGGAGTAACCGGCCTTGTGTTGGCAGAGAGCAGGTTGTCTCTCGGAGCGTCCAGCCAGAGGCGTTCCTACGTGGCATAGGAAGTTCCTTAGCCCGACCATTTGTTGGAAATCTATCTTCCAATACGAACCTTGTACGGTATTAGTTGTAGAACCTGCCATTTACTTATGGTGGCGCCCCACTGTTTAGATGGTAGCTATAGTAGGCATAGTGTGAAATGCCTATGTTGGCTAAGATTAATATTATACTTTCGAAATGTTTTCTGCACTATGCACTAATAATAATAATCCAATGATTTACATAGTAAGCATGTTTGACTATCATAAGAAGAAATCTCCTCCAATTCCGCGTTTGCATTGTGTGTGTGGCGGGAGGTCTTATGGTAGTTTCATTTTCCAAAAGCTTTGCAAATATTTTCCACTTCCTTTGTTGTTGTTGTGGTTTTAAAGATAAATAACTGTTTTAAGTTCTCACACCAGTCACCATGACTGACCTGGAGTTTATTGTTTCCTTCCTAAACTCTGGGTGCCCACCAATTTCCACACGGGCAGTCTAGAGTCAGGTTATCAGGTCATTCTGGATTCAGGAGATGCTGTAGAGCTCAGTGGCGAGCTGGATGGCGAGACGTATCACTTATATATGATATTATTTATTTCGCTTTGTATTCTGTATGAGGACAAGTTTATATAACTGTCCAGTTGTGTTGTATATTGTTGTTGTAAACTCTGATGATGATGTAATGTATAAAATGATATAGTTCTTTGATTTAAAAGATTATTCATTTATCTATTATATGTTATTCCGCTGCGAATGTGAGATTCTGATATTATTTCTGTTTCTATGTTTTCTGTTGTTTCTTCTTTCTTTTTCTTCTGTCTTCTTCTACCTCTTCTTTTTCTCCATAACAATTCGGTTTTCCGGCATTCGATTGCTCGGCAGTTGATACAGTGGACGTATTAATGTCGATTTTCGAGCGACGAAAAATCGCGTTCGTTACATTTGGTATCAGAGCATATGGTTAAGCGATAACCATGGTTTTGTTGGGAATTACTCATTAGAGATAGAGTCAGTAGTACTCTAGAATGAGTGTGAGTGTAATAATAGATATGAGCGCATATTTGTTAGTGAATATGAAATTGTTTTATATTGTGTTTGCTTATCCGTTGAGCTGTTTGTGAATTCTGGTCGGTATGTGGGATGCCATATTATCGATAGGGGTTTCTAAACACTTAAACGAGGCAAGTCGACATAGTATCATTTTAAATTGGGTAAATGAAATAATTTTACCTCGGTTATATTTTGTATATAAAGGAAATAATTTTTTAGAATTATTGAAGTGCATATAATTGATTGTTTGGTTGTTGAAAATATAAGAATATATATAAATTAATGAAAGTTGTTTGAATAAGTTAAATAAAAACAACAATTGTAAAAGAATGAAGTATATAAGCAAATGAATAATTAAGTATGGAATTTTAATAAATATGATTTGCAATTGTGAAATAATCTTTGTATAAGTAAAGTTAAAATAGTGAAATTATATGAGAAAAGGATTTGTAAATATGATTTATAAATTAAAAGGAAAAGTTTGAAAAGAATTTAAAGCACTGAATTCACTACTGTTGTTGGAAAATAAAAAGGGTGATGACTGCAGCATCATCAGTATCATTTTCGAGTTCCTGTGTGATTGATTTGCTTCCATAATAGATTGAAAAAAAAATTTAAAGTTTGTTGTGATAAACAAAATTTAAATTAAAATCCAAATTGAAATTGATGAATGTAAGTGAAATGAGTTTTATACTTATGATATGATTTGGAAGTTAAGTTGTATAACTTATAGAATGGGTAAAGGTAAGTGAAACCAATTATTAAAGTGGTTAAACAATTTTGTTAAGCAAAATGAGATATGAATTTGAATAATTGATGAAATTTGACTTTGGTAAAAGTTAAATAGAATTTTTGTTAAGAAAACAAAATCTGAATTGGATTTATAAGTGGAAATTTAAGTTAAGTTAAACAAATGATGTTTAATTGGAATATAGCTTAAGTAATGTTAAATGAAGTTGATTTTGATATCGAAGTAAATTAATAAAGTGAATTAATGAAATGAAGTGATGAATGTGAACTTAAGTTATGTAATGGAATTCAACTTTATTTGTTAAATGAATTAGCAATTGAATTAATAAATGAATTGAATATTAATCAATCTAATGTGAATAAATTGATATGGAATAATGAATGTAAGTGTTAATTCATTAAAGCTAATAATTGGAAATTGAATGGAAGTCAATTTAATATTAAACCAATTGGAATTAAAAGTGTTGAACCAAATTGAATGTGAAGTAAAGTAAAGTAAATAAATTTGGTTGTGTTGAATGGCATTGGTTGTGTTATATAATTGTTGATTAATTGTATATGTAAAATTCATTAAGTGTTAATGAAATTGAATTGATAAATGAAAGCTATGTAATTGAATTTGAATTGAAAGCGAACCAACTTGAATTTAAATTAGTGAATGTAAACTAATTGAAAATGAATAATTGAACGTCATTATATATGAATTGGTTGTAAACAATTACAAATAGTGTTGAAATTATATAAGCTGCTTATAAACTTTGTTTAGTATGCATTTCTTTTAATATGCATGTGTTGTAGTTGTTTAAAAGAGTAAATTGTTAATAACTTTATATATATGTCACTTACGTGTTTAAACTGAGTAAGTACAGGTGTCGTGGCTGCCGTTCGGTTGATTGGGTCACGCTAAAATGCTTAATTAATAACTGCTTTGCTTAAAAATGCTAAAAAGGTACGCCTATGCTATAAAAGTAGGAAATATGAACTGTTTTTCTGCTTTTCCGACCGGGTGGGTCGATGTATATATATTTATGTCTATTGTGATCCTACTACAATCGAACCACGCAAAGGAGACGCTGGCGAATTTTTTTGAAAATTTAAGGTGTTAGAAAATTTTGAAAAAATTTGGAAAATTTTTGTTAATGAAAAGTCAATTTCTAAATTGTAATGAAAATATAGGAATTGAACTAGAAAATGAAAACCATTGTTTTGGTAAGTTAAAGGTATTGGAAAAAGGTGAATATAAAATTTTCACTAAGTGGATTTTTGAAAAGTTAATGAAATTGGAGTATTTTTCTTAATTTGCAATTTCGAGGACGAAATTCTTTTAATGGGGGAAGTTTGTAACGACCCAGAATTTCCGTCATTTGAAATTAGTATATTTAATTAATTTTAAATATTAATAAGTAAGATTTGGAAGTCGAATTAATTTAATTTCGATATAGTGATTTAATTGGGCGATTAAATTATTAATTTAATACTTGAAATTGGGTAAATAATTGAAATCTGGATTAAATGTGTATAAAAATGATTTATAAAGTTATATTAAATCATATTGAAGTTAGAATGATGTTGTAGAACTTTTAAAATTGAATTAAAAGTCAAACTGTGAAAATTGAATATTTTAATATTTAATTGACTAGTGAAAATAGTCATTTTTCAAACAGTCTCAGATTTCGACGAAACTAGTTTCATCGGATCTGTAATGTGATATTATTGTAAGATTTCAAATTTCGTGTCAATCGGATGTACGGTTTGTCCGGGGCAAGCCAAAACGCATCGAAATCGGTTTAAATCGATTTGATTTAAATTTGATCGTTTATTTCCGTAACTCTCACATACGATCGAATTAGCTCCCGAAACACATTCCATTGCGTTCAGAACGCGGGTAAAACCTTAGAAACGCCAGCCGGCATGCTCGATTTCGAGTTCGAAAATTTTCGGATGAATAGTGATTTGCAAATTTTCTATAAAAGCACCTCAACTCTTCACATTTGCAAACAAGAGATTAGGGTTTCAGCTCAAACCCTGGCCGCCACTCTTTTATTCACTGGCCAGAAAACATTATCGTTCTTCCTTGTTTTCCTTCAAATCTATGCATCGATTCGAGAAACTTTCTTCTGCAATATTGTAGAGCTAGGTGAGAGCTACGAAACCAACGACTATGATGGGAAATGGAGCTCCGGATCATCGTCAATTCTCGTTCGAACGCACTGCAGTCAATCACGTTTTTCAAGGCCAATTGATGACTGAGCTTCGCGTGTTCTTGGTCGATGGTGGCTTGCACGTAGGCGCATGGAACGGAGGTGGCCGATCATCTTTATGTTGCTCGAAGTGATCACGGCAAGTAGGGTGGAGGCGGCATGGGTTCTTTGAACGGGAATGAACGAAGCGGGAGAAGGAACGTGGTCACGGCCCTGATTCTCTTGTTCAAAATCTACGGCCAGATGATAAAGGGTATAAAAAAAATATAAAAAGAAAATTTAAATTATTATATTTAAATTCGTATAAACTTCGTAACAGCGTAACTTTTTGATACGAGGTCAAAAATGGACGAAACGAATTGCGTCGGGTTCGTTTTGTCGAGCTCTTCACAATGGCGCTGGTTTGGAGTCAATTGGAGTTAGTGAAAATTTTGAGTAAAATTAAACGCGTATTTAATTTTATTCGAAATAAAATACTGCAACCGTTATTAAAAGCAAAGGTGAGAACTCCTCACTCAATCGAATGTTTTGTTTCGATTTAAATTTTAAATTGTTAGATTTTAAATTGTTGATATTGTTGATTGTGATGATTGGATGATAAATTGCTATTTATCGTGTTAAATAGACCCTATACGCCGTATATTAAGCGGAGGTTATTTATTAAAAACATATACCGCGATAATTTCACATTGAAGTGGAATTGGTATTATATATGTATTTGGAGTTGATTTCCCGCATTATATAGCGGATGAGACCCTATTGCGCCGCATAATAGCGGATAATATTTATAAATCCCATATACCGCGATAGTTTCACTGTGAAATGAAATTGGTATTGTGCTAACATCTGTGGATGCAGGGAAACAGGTTGGAGGGATCCAACTGGATTCCTCAAACATTTGAATTTATTTCAATGTTGTGTGTTGTTTATTTATAATCGCCGTGATTATATTTGTGAATTGAACGTTGTCAAAGGCTATAATTTAGCCGAATATATTTTTGGTATCGTTGGATACCGAAAATAAATAAAAATTGGATTTTCGAAATATAAGTTGAAAATTTATCGGAAAATTTATGTTTGATAATTTAATAAATTTAAAAGGAGTTTAAAAGATAAAAATCTTATTTTTGGAATTGTATTGAAATTAATTTCAAATATGGAAGAAAAGGGCTTAATAATTGGATTTCGAAAATATTATTTATAAATTGAAAATTTTGTTTAAAATTTGGATTTTTAAATAGTTTGGAAAATAAAGGAATTTATCTGCTTAAAAAGGAATTTACTTTAAAAAGGGAATAAATTTAGAAATCCATTTGGTGATTGATTTTTGGTGATTGAAAATAAATCTTTGTAAATGTTTGGAAATTTGATATAGTGTTTTGAAATAAATTTGGAAATCAATTTGAAATTAATGGATTATTAAATTACTATAACTAGTAAAATTGATTTATAGAAATTTATCTGATTTGAATTTATCAGATAATTTAATATATCCTATCTATGGATGTTTGGATTTTATTGGGTGTTGAATTGCTTGACATATTTGATGTGTGATGCTTTGTGATATATCTGATTTGTGTGTGATTTGTGATCTATTTATCTATGATATATATATCTGTGATCTGTGAATGAAGATAAGCGTTATAGTTTATACCGCTTATCAATTATATTGTTATATTTGATCTGTGATGATTGAATGCTGTTGCACTATTGTGTTATACCCTTGGACTACACAATACACACACAAATGTGGATTTCACGTGGAAATCGGTTAAGTCACAGATTTGTATCAATTTTGGAAAAAAATTGAGTTTTTGAATCCAAAATGGTTTTGGAATTGAAATTGAAAGTTTTTGAAATGAGTTCAGAAATAAAAGTTATTTTTAATTACTCAATAGAATTGGAATTTAAATCATTTGATTTAAATTTGAATTCAATATTTTGAAATTGAATTCAATGGATTGGGAATTTTGGTTTAAAAGATTTTATAAGTATAAAAGGTGTTTTTATGGTTTTTAACCAATTAAAATACGGTCTTGGGGAAATTTAAATTTATAATTCAAGTTTTTACTTGAACGACTTTAAACTGTGTAAATGTAACCAGTTTTTCCCAAAAACGAAAACTATCTGTTTTCAAATAATAATGGCTTTCATAAAGTGAAAAGATTTCCAATTTGTATCGAGAACATCTCTAGTTGAAATGAAATTGTAAATAGTTTGGAAAATTATGAATTAACCTTTGTGAAGATGATTAAACTTTATTTTGAAATCTAAGACGATTTTAAAAGGGTGTATCTTTTATATTATAAAAGACTTGAATTGTGAATAGTTTTGAAATCTATAAATTAAATCTTAATTTAAAGATTTAATTGGTTAATCAAATTGAAATGGAAATTGATTTGGAAATCTGTGAATGAATCTTTGTGAAACTGGGTAAACTTTGTGAAGTAAATCTTTTTGTTTAAAGATTTAAAATGGTAATTTGTTTAAACCATTTAAAGGAAAGGATTTGGATAATAAGTTGCGACTTAATTGAAATCCCAATATTCATATGTTTTGAAATATTATGCTCACTATTCGGGTTAGCCGAGAAAAGACCTTTGGGTCATATAACCCATTCCGAATTAGTGATACGACGATATGGATCATATTGAAGACCGGTGGTGAAGACCGGGTATTTGTGAAAACGATAGGATGACCTATCGATTGTCTCTGCACCGTTAGCTACGGTATAGAGATTTCCTTTGTAATGGGAAGTTTTATCGGGATTGTGGATACCCGGATTTGCCCCTACCGGGCCAAAAGAAAGGAAGGCACAACCAGACCAACACACCCTCCAAAGCTCCACCGGTCCACTTCCAAGCAACACCAAACCAGAGTTTCCACCGAACCAACTTGCCTCCCACCTCGTTGCCGAACCAACTCCAACTGCCGGACCAACCTTCTCCTACCACTGCCGGACCAAGCTTCTCCTACCACTGCCGGACCAAGCTCCTCCTACCACTGCCGGACCAACCTTCTCCTACCACTACCGGACCAACCATCTCCTAGCTGCCATCGAACCAAGCTCCTACCGGACCATCTACTACCGGACCAAGACATTCCGAACCAACATTACCAGGCCAGATCGCATCAGCCCAGGCCCATCAGCAGCTGTACACATCCAAAACCCCTACCCCCAGCCTCACTCTATAAATAGAGGGGCAGGGGTACAACAATGGGGACAAGTTTGAGAGCTCAAGCACGGATAGAACTTTCAAACGACTTTCTTTTACTTGTATCAAAGCCTTGTACTTGTAATCAAAACAAGAGAAGAGAAATAACATATAAAGTGGACGTAGGCACATTCTGGATGAACCACTATAAATCTGTGTGTCTTTTTACAGTTTAGCCCCTGCTTTTCATATATTTGTATAAACATCCAAAATCACTAAGAACAACATAAGATCTACTAAATCATACGACTTTGAGGTGTTTGTCCATTTTTTGTGCAAACATTTTTGGTGCTTTCACTGAGAACTAGAAGCTCGAAGCTTCAGCTTCATCCACTTAACATTTTTCCTAACACCGTCGTTCGCCACTTGGAAAACATGCCTCCCAAACAGAAAAAAGATGTTAACAAAGGAAAAAACATCGCATCCAGCAGTCTTCCAGATCCAGCTGTCACGAATCAAGTAAATCGTCCTCCTCCAGCAGCAGTGACAAGTGAAGGACAGGCTAATCCAACCGCTCCTGCCACAGAACAGCCTACAGCAATTACTAGGGCAGATTTGGACAGAGTTGTGGTTGAAGTAACTAACCGCTTCACGTCCCAACAGGAAGCCTTGGTGGACCATCTCATGTCACGCTTAAGGGATGCTGAAGAGTCCAACCGCAACACTGAATCATGGGGCGAGTCCCAGTCTGGAGGATCTCAGAGACAACAAAGGTATTCCTTCTTCGAAGGAGCTAACAGCAGAAGTAGCCATGGTAGGAGCCGAGATCGGGCACAGCCCGAAGTTAGGCCTGAGGAAACATTTGGTACCGAACCCAACGGGGGAGGTACCGGACGAAGGTCAACTGTAGCTGAGCCTGTCATACTGCCTAACCACGGAAACGCCAGTGAACGGGGCCGAGCTAGAGTCCAGCCCGAAGTTGGACCCGAGGAAGTGCTTAGATCAGAACCCGGCAGGGGAAGATCAAGGCAAGGGCCAACTGTAGCTGACCCTAGCATGCTCCCAGAAGATCAAAGGCAGCCACTGGAAAATATGAGGAATGATAGACGATACCATCCCTACAGATCATCTGGACGGAATCAATCCCACAGAACAGAACCAAACTCATTTCTATCCGCTCCAAATTCTGATGAAAGGATGGCACGCTTATTCAGAGAGTGTGTCCAACGGGAGTAAAGAGATCGAGGGATAGGCGCTAGGGTAACCAGCCCTTTCGCCCACAATATCGAAATTGCTATCACCCCTCGAGAATGGAAGATGCCAACAATGGAACCTTACAAAGGAACCTCCGACCCCGTTGTACATCTACAGAGATACACATAGCATATGCTCATGAGTGGAGCGACAGAGGGAGTACTGTGCAAATGCTTTCCACTCTTCTTAGCAGATCTCGCTACCTCCTGGTTTTGTCATCTACCCCAGGGATCCATCAGCTCGTGGGAAATGTTGAAAGAAAAGTTTATCAGTCAGTTCCGCATTCATGTGGAACAACCTAAGGACGCTTATTCCTTATCCAGCGTCAAACAGAAACTTGGAGAGAAGCTGCAGCAATACCTAACCCAATTCAACACCGCAGCAGCCGCAGTCCAAGATGCCGATGAGAAGCTTATCCTAATGGCCCTCTGTAGTGGTGTGCATCCGGAGACTAAATTTGCTAGAAGGTTGACGAAAGAAAAACCAGCTACTTTACCCGATTTCTTCCATGAAGCCGAGAAATATATGAGGCTTGAGGATGCTGCCGTTGAGGGGCAGTCAGGACAGCAAAATAAGGCAACTCATAGCAACGCCCCTGCTGTGGCAAGGGACGTTCAGAGAAATGATTCCAGAGACAATGCTGGGGGCAAGAAGGGAGAAAAGCGCCTATATCGGCCAGGACCGAGATTCGACACTTACACTCCTTTGAACGAGACCGTCGAAAATATCTTCCTTGCCACCCAAGGCAAAGTTAGATACAAACGCCCACCATACAAGAAGGAATCAAATAACGCGCAGAAATCTGGAAAATTCTGCCGCTTCTACGAATCTCACGGGCACAGTACCAATGAATGCCATCATCTCCGGGATTTGATTGAGGAACACATCAGAAGGAAGAAACTGGAACGCTATGTAAAAGGTCAGGACCGAACTCCAGCTCCTGCCCATGAAAACCCAAGGCTACCTTCACCGGAGACCGGCAGAGGGAACCGCGGCGCTAGCAGCTCTAGTCAAGAGAAGATAGTGGTCCATACCATCTCGGGAGGACCGCACATCTAAGACAGAAGCCGGAAAGAGATGGAAAGATATGGAAAGTCACTTAGAGACAATAAAGACTTTGTAAATTCGGTTATAGAAGAACGCCACCCGAAGCGGAAAGAAAGTAATAACATCACATTCGGTAAGCGTGACCTAGAAGGAAGGCAATACCCTCACATGGATCCCATGGTTATCTCTGCCTGGCTCGGTCCCGCCGAAGTTTACCGAATCCTGTTAGACACTGGAAGCTCAGTAAATATCCTGTTCAAACATGCATTCGACAAAATGAAGCTATCAATGAAGGATGTATCTCCCTGCGATAAACCACTACATGGTTTCACTAGAGATGTGAAGATGCCCCTCGGGCAACTGGACCTCTTTGTTGAGATTGGAAGCCATCCCCGCTCCGTTGTACGGAAACAGACGTTTGTGCTAATAGAAAACCATTCGGCCTACAACGCCTTCTTAGGAAGGCCAGCCTTGTCTGACTTCCAAATTGTCCTAGCCCCATGGTGCCTGAAGATGAAATTTCCAACAGACAATGGAGTAGGGGAAGTGGAAGGAGACCAGGACGTTGCTCGAGACTGCTATGTGACTGAACTTCGCAACAACCACAGGAAGGATAAAGGGAAGGGTGTAGAGATTGCCCTCTGCACAAAAAGTCTAGAAGCATAGCAACTAAAGAAAGCCCCTCCTCTTCGATATACCAGTGACCCTTTCAATGAATTAGACCCTAGGGACAAAGAGGAGGAGGCCACCACCGAGCCTGCAGAGGCTATGGAGTTTGTATCTGTAGACAAGCACGACTCGAGTAGACTATTGAAAATTGGATCCCAACTAAAGGCAGAGTTGAAGGAACAACTCATCGATTTTCTCCACCACAACTTGGATGTATTCGCATGGTCACACGCTGACATGACCGGAATCTCCCCCGACATAGCATGCCACGTATTAAACATTGATCCTACCAAGGCGCCCGTAAAACAAAGAAAGAGAAGTATGGGGGCAGAACGATCAGCAGCCCTCGATGAAGAAGTAAAGAATCTACTCGCCAATGACTTCATACGAGAAGCTATCTACCCGGAATGGATCGCCAACCCGGTGCTAGTAAAGAAGGCTAATGGGAAGTGGCGAACCTGCATTGACTTTTCCAACCTAAACGATGCCTGCCCAAAGGATTGCTTCCCACTTCCCCGAATCGACCAACTTGTAGACAGCACAGCCGGGCACGAGCTCCTATCTTTTATGGACGCATACTCAGGACATAACCAAATTCCTATGCATACTCCCGACCAAGACCACACTAGTTTCATCACCGACCGGGGTTTATACTGCTATAAGGTAATGCCTTCCGGACTTAAAAATGCAGGAGCCACCTACCAGCGCCTCGTCAACAAGATGTTTGCAGGGCTAATAGGAAAAACTATGGAAGTATATGTGGATGACATGCTAGTAAAGTCAAGGAAAGCCAAAAATCACGTAAGCCACCTAGGCGAGATGTTCCAGGTACTTCGATAGTACGGAATGAAGTTGAATCCACTAAAGTGCTCCTTCGGAGTGTCATCAAGAAAGTTCTTAGGATTCATCGTCCATGCCAGAGGGATTGAAGCAAACCCTGAACAAGTCCGAGCGCTAAGGGATGTCAAGATACCTTCCACTCGGAAGGAAATGCAAAGTTTGAATGGAAAAGTGGCCGCCCTAAGCCGATTCGTCTCCAAGGAAACAGACAAGTGCGTTCCCTTTTTCGAAGCTCTAAAGAAAGACAAAGGAAAGTTCGAATGGACTGACGAATGCTTAACCGCTTTCCTTAACTTAATCGAACACCTCCAGAAACCACCGGTACTCTCGACTCCGAGCGAAGGCGAAGAACTATACCTATACCTTGCTGTGTCATCTCACGCCCTAAGCGCTGCCTTGGTAAGAGAAGACAACCGCACGCAGCGGCCAGTTTACTTCGTCAGCAAGAGGTTTACTGGGGCAGAAGTCAGATATCCTAAACTCGAGAAGCTAGCATACTGTTTACTAATCACATCATGGAAACTGCGTCACTACTTCCAGTCCCATTCCATCAAAGTTCTGACCGATCAACCACTGAGGCAGGTACTCCATCGTCCCGACACTTCTGGGCGACTACTTAAATGGTGCATTGAACTAAGTCAGTATGATATCACCTATCACCCTCGCACTGCCATCAAGGGACAAGCCATGGCTGATTTCATTGCAGAATTCACTACCAACAAAGATAAGGAGCAATTGGAAATAGCAAAAGACATCAAGTGGAATCTCTTTGTGGATGGCGCATCGAACGAACAAGGCTCGGGGGCAGGTGTGGTAATAATCACTCCCAGGGGAAATAAGCTGCACTATGCTATAAGGTTGGAGTTCACTGCCACCAACAACGATGCAGAATATGAAGCGGTGATAGCTGGATTAGAACTTGCCACTGAAATCGGAGCCAATTCTTTGTGTCTTCATAGCGATTCTCAACTTATTGTTAATCAAATACTAGAAGAATTCCAAGCTCGAGAACAACGACTCATAGCATATTTGAAGAAGACCAAGTTACTTCTCAGCCGATTGGACCACTACTTAGTCAAACACATCCCTAGCGAAGAGAACCAAGAGGCCTACGAATTGGCAAAACAAGCAAGTATGAGAGACATCGCCATCTTCGGGGCAGTAACCATCTCAAAGCAAATGGCCCCAAGTTTTGAGAAAGTGAATCTGATAACTGCAACCGAAGAAACAACTTGGATGACTCCCATCCGAGACTACTTACAAAGTGGCACACTACCCAACGGGCGCAACGAAGTTAAGAAAATCTTGAGGAAAGCCTCCCGCTATACAATACAAGAAGACATCCTCTATCGGCGCGGATTCTCTAACCCGTTATTAAGGTGTGTCGCTGGGAGGGAAGCCAAGGAAATCTTATTCAACATTCATCAGGGAAGCTGCGGAGATCACACCGGAGGGCAAACCTTAGCAAAAAAGATACTCCGATATGGATATTTCTGGCCCACCTTAAGCAAGGACGCCTTAGATTTCGTCAAAAAGTGTGACAAATGCCAGAAGTTTGCTAAGATTCCGCGGCTACCAACAACTGAGATTACTCAAATGACCAGCCCTTGGCCCTTCGCAATATGGGGAATTGACTTAATCGGCGAGCTACCAATGGGCCGAGGCGGGGCCAAATATGCTATAGTGGCAGTCGACTATTTCACCAAATGGGTGGAAGCGGAACCTCTGAATAAAGTATCTTCAGCAAAAGTTATTAACTTCTTGATCAAAAATGTTCTGTGCAGGTACGGAGTCCCACTCAAAATCATATCAGACAATGGGCTTCAGTTTGATAGCGAGGAATTCGCCAACTGGTGCCAAGAGCACGGAATTCACAAAAGCTTCTCATCCGTAGCGTATCCCCAAGCAAACGGACAAGTCGAAGCAGTCAACAAAATTCTGAAAACTCTAATAAAAAAGAAGCTCGAAAAGTCAAAGGGCGCTTGGGTGGATGAACTTCCTACGACACTATGGGCCTATCGCACATCTTTCAGAACATCGACGGGGCATACTCCTTTCTCTTTGGCATACGGATCGGAGGCTATGCTCCCAGTTGAAACCATTGTGCCTTCCCACCGTAGGGTCCACTATGACCCAGAAGAGAACGAAGAACTCCTCCACATGTCTTTGGATCTAGTGGAGGAGAGAAGAAATGATGCAGTCCTTAAAGCAGCGGCCCACAAGCAGAAAGTGGCAGCACAATACAACTCCAAGGTCAAGCATCGTGCCTTACAAGAAGGGGACCTTGTCCTCAAGCGAATCTTCCCCCGCCCCGGAGCACTAGATCCAATCTGGGATGGACCATATGTAATTCATAAAGATCTCCACAATGAAGCTTATATTTTGTCAACAGTGGACGGAGAGGTGTTCCAGAGGGCATGGAACATCCAACACCTCCGTCGATACTTTTCTTAACTTGTACTGCCCATATGAAGTGAATTAACAAAGAGAATCAGTGGACGTAGGCCTTTTCGTGCCGAACCACTTTAAAAAACCTTGTCTCTTTTTTAACTTGTTCCTTTATATCTTGGCTGCTTGTTAACTTTATCCTTTTCTGTTGAACAAAATCCTATGCGTATAGTGTTTCCACTCAAAGCATTCCACAACGCAACTTCATCTGGACAAGACCTAATAGGTACTATGCGAATCTATGCCCTCGCCAATGAGACACTTTTGCTCCGGCATCCCTCTGCTGCGGGTTAACTCATTGCTCGCGACGGCCCTTAAAGCCAACTGTAATGAGCCGATTATAAGCCACCGAGAAGGCCGACTATAGCCGAGGCAGCTCATTACGGCGTTCGGCTCGCCGGCAACTGTGAAACGACTATAAGCCCTAACATAAGGTGTTGCCAGCCAGGGGCAGTTCACAGTTGACGATCGGCACCCATGCTAGCCGGCCACAGTAAATCGAATAATACCCACGATTACGGGCCATAATGGCCCGGGTAGTTACTGTGCGCGATCTCGGCTCCGATGTGTCTTAAGTGCGGCTGTGGTAAAAAAGAATTAACTCCCCGCGGAGGCGTAAGATGGGTGACAAATGTCTCCAAGACCCACAACTAGGGAAAGTGACTACAAAACCCGTTTTCCACGAACTTAAGCACATCGAAGGCCTTCCGTGATAGGAAGTTTTACTTTTTCACATATTTCAATTTTACTTGAGAAACTTTTCTCCTATCCTCTGTAACAATTCTTGAAGTACAGGACACAGAACAGGAGACACTCACTAATAGAAGCGGATATTCGCAGCAAGATATTGGAACGCATCCCTTAATCGATCACACAGGATATTCAAAGCTGCCATCAACAAGCAAAATATAAAGGGCAGTATTTCCTTCTTTCATGTGTAAACACGTGATTATAATTTATTCACACCTCACACTAACATTGCAAGTCATGAAATTATGTTTCAAACAAGATCCTAACATCGAACACAATTTGATCACAAGAATATGCATAGCTATATTTCTCATACGACATATTGGAATAACAAAAAACATTCAAAAAACGACAAAATCAGCTTAAGTTAAAGAATTACATGTCAAGAATAAAGCTATTTATTACAAGTAGCAAGAATTACAACCTAAAAGTTACTCTACTGTTTTAAGACTAACATATACAGCCATGTCAAGTCTACAAAAAGAATTTTCCAAGTCTAATCAGGTAGCCGGCTGCGTTGGAGTCTTGTCCTTGTCCTGTTGCCCACCTGTCCGGTCATAAAAAGAAATCATTAGTGATGAGCAACAGAGTCAACAAAAGAAGAAACTAGTGGAGTAGAGGTTACCAGCAACTTCCCCTTGATCGTCTTGGTCGTCATCCCCTACTTCCACACCTGCCTCCTCAACCGCGAACAACCGCATCCCCTCTTTCACCGCTGTCTTCTCCTCCTTGGTAAACTGAGCGGTGACCACATCCATCCTAAAGGCCTCTCCACCCTCTTTATCCGCCTCAGCCTTAGCCTCCTCTAGAGCCCTGAGGTAAATCCTAGCCATAACCCGGGGGTAGTAGTCCATCCAAGATAAGCTGCCCTGCTTCCAAGTGCGAAAGTACATGTCCTGCAGCATATCGTCCATCATCCCCTCATTTTCCTCGAACTCCCTCATACGAGCCTCAGAAACCGATAGCCTTGCAATGGCAGCATCCCTTTCCAGTCGGTATCGCGAGCAGTCAGCCTGAAGGGACCTCCTCATCACCTCCATCTCCTCCTTTAGCCTGACCTGAGCAAGCTCTACGGCTTCAAGCTTCCCCGACAGCTCCTCTACCTGCTCAAGATCCGCCCTCCGAACCTCGTCCACTGTCGAGATGGCCATATTTATCTGCTCCTTGCAAGCAGCCTCCATCTTCCGCAATTCCGCCTTATTAGCCTCCTCCATAGTCTTCCTCAACCGCCCGGAGGCAGCCTCATGCTGAGAAATCTGAATGGCCTGATCAGCAAGCTGTTTGGCCTGGTCCGAAACCATCAATCGTAGTCGGATGTTGGCACTCCCAATCTCCTCTCCAGCCTTAACCAGCCGGGCATGATGCCCCATCAGCTTCCTAGTCTCCTCCGCCACCCGATCAATATTAGCCTTGGCCTCATCTCCCATGGTAACTATCCGAGTGGTAAGTAAATCGAGATCTAAGGACTCAGCCTCATCAAGCACCCGTACCATGGGATTACGGGGAAGAAGGTGCTCACCGGTAACTTCGTCGAAGGTAATATCATGGGAACCTGGATCCAGATCAGGATGACCCGCAAATGGATTACGAGCCAAACCAGGACGATCAATCTGCGTAACGGTAGGATTTTCAGACGGGTGCGGAGAGAGTGCGAACTCAGTATCCTCCTTCATGATATCATGAAGAGGCTGAACTGGGGGCTGAGGACTGAGTGAAGGTTCGGATAAGGGATGACTCCTTTTTCTCTTCTGAATACCCTCTTCAATATCCCCGAGAAGAGGACGGTAGCCGACAACATCCCCGAAACGGTGAGTCGGAGTCTTTGGCTTGGCGGAAGCTTTGGAGAGCTTGTATTGTTCAAGCCTGTGCCGAAGATCAAAGGCCTTGGCCGTTTTACCTGCCCCTGATATGAAGAACAAGTGTCACAAGCTTACATTGATCCATAATTCGAGAAATGCGGTAAATTAAAAGTTAAAAGAAGAAAGGAAACACATTAGTTATACAAACCCTGGGGAGGAGTAGGATACTGCAATGAGTCCTGGATTTCATTCCAGGACGGGAGCGGATCATAAAATATTCCTAAGTCCCTATCATAAATGGAGCCTACAGGAGTCAAAAGTTCACCTTGAGTTGTCGGAGCCACCTTGGCTGGAATAGTCTGAGAAGACTCGCTTGCACCGGTCCCGGCCTTGTCAGCCTTCCCGAATTTCTCTACCAAAGCCGTTTCTCCGTCCAGCCCCTCGAAAGCTTGGTTGAATGCATCATCCGTCCACTCCTGAATCTCGCCTGCTTGCCCAGGAAGCAAGGCCCCGATGCCATCGCCACCATCACCACCTTCCCGGTCATCTCCACCCTCACCTCTCTCCTCCTCCACATCTTCCTTCCCCGGAGTAAGTGGACAAGTGCTGGGGGAAGGACCATCCGACTTCTTACCTCCGACCATTGGATATTTTGAGAAAGGTTTCCTCTTGCCACTCTCTACTGTGACACCTCCCTTAGCTTGAGCAGCTGCCCTCTCCTCCGCTGTTTCCCTCTGCTTGACTACTGACTGCTGTGGAAGGATCAAATTATACTCCAGAAGAGTCGCATTTCTGATCAGGTAAGCAGCCGATCTATCTCTCCCGGGGATAGCTTCTATCTCAGCCGCCATCCGAACCAGGCGATCAGTCTCCACAACCGCAAAGCCACCCGTCGCTAGCAAAAAATGAAAAAGTATGAGAAGAAGCATCGCAACCAGGACGGAGATAATAATTAAAGCATCGACTTACATCCGGAGGTGAAACGCCGAATAGAAACAGAGTCGTCCCTGACGAAGAACCACTCCTTCTTGAACATGCTGTACTTAGAATACAGATCCAAGACCGGCTTGAAGGTTACAGCTGACTCCAAGCTGATGTATGGGGACCCCTTCTTATAGCCCCTCAGATTATATAAGTATCGGATCTCCCGGTTGGAAGGAGCACGCCCATGCTTCCTCTGAAAGATGACGAAGAGGCTCACCAGTATAGTATAAGAGTTGGGTTGAAGCTGGAATGGGGCCACCTTTAGATATGTAAGAAAACTGAGTACCCAAGCATTAAGAGGCGGGATGGCACCGCACATACAATGGTATCTGCTGTAGGCAAAGTACCCTTCGGGAGGGTCATATGGCATAACTTCTCTCCCTGGCAACAGCATGCGCGCCCTATCAATTCCAAAAGAACGGGAGATGGCATCAAGCTGCTCCTCCTTGAGGGAGCTGGGAAATCAATCGGGCGGGGAGTTCAGAAGCTCCTGAGGGCCGTACCCGTCCACCAGTGATCTCGGGGCAATTCCGTGACGTTCCGGTCCTGGCTGAGCAGGGGGCACTACGGAAGATTCTCCTTCGCCCTGGGACTTCTTTTTATCCGATCGAGTTTCTGCTTTTCGAGACATTTATCTGCAACACAAAAGCACGTTGTTAAAACAAAAGATGTAGAGACATAAACAGGCGAGAGCGTACAGTCCGGGATTCCATTTGTAATCCGAAACATAAAAGGTTCAAAACCCATTCGGCATCCTCATTTTCAAAAGGCCCATTCGGCATTCTCGTTCTCAAGAAACCCATTCGGCATCCTCATTTTCAAAAGGCCCATTCGGCATTCTCGTTCTCAAGAACCCCATTCGGCATTCTCATCACGAAAAGCTCATTCGGTAGTGCAGTATCAAAGTTCATCCGGCAGTAAAAGGATCTCACCTGGTTCGGCTAACACAGCTGATTCGGCAAAGGGTAGAAATTTTGATTCGGCAATCAGTTGTTTCGACTATCTCAGACGGTAAGGAAACAACGGTGGCATAGCTCCGATATTTATAGGCAAGGAAGAGGCCACCGAACCAATCCATTCGGCACGCAGACCGAACAAGGACGGTCAGGCTTAAACAAAGTAAGCTATATGCCAGCATATACCCCACTTTGGGGGGCAAATGTTGGGAGCGTTTTCGCCCCTACCGAGCCAAAAGAAAGGAAGGCACAACCGGACCAACACACCCTCCAAAGCTCCACCGGTCCACTTCCAAGCAACACCAAACCAGAGTTTCCACCGAACCAACTTGCCTCCCACCTCGTTGCCGAACCAACTCCAACTGCCGGACCAACCTTCTCCTACCACTGCCGGACCAACCTTCTCCTACCACTGCCGGACCAAGCTCCTCCTACCACTGCCGGACCAACCTTCTCCTACCACTACCGGACCAACCATCTCCTAGCTGCCATCGAACCAAGCTCCTACCGGACCATCTACTACCGGACCAAGACATTCCGAACCAACACTACCAGGCCAGATCGCGTCAGCCCAGGCCCATCAACAGCTGTACACATCCAGGACCCCTACCCCCAGCCTCACTCTATAAATAGAGGGGCAAGGGTACAATAATGGGGACAAGTTTGAGAGCTCAAGCATGGATAGAACTTTCAAACAACTTTCTTTTACTGTGTGTCTTTTTACAGTTTAGCCCCTGCTTTTCATATATTTGTATAAACCTCCAAAATCACTAAGAACAACATAAGATCTACTAAATCATACGACTTTGAGGTGTTTGTCCATTTTTTGTGCAAACACTTGTCGACCCGGATTCCTCCTAGTATTGCATCGAGCATTTTCATTAGTTGTGGTGCTTCATCCACCTAGATTTCCTCTTCTGTTTCCTGCCTCCATATCTTCTTTTCTCGTATATCTGCATACGAGCCTTAGTAAGATACAGAGGAACGATCTGAGAGAGAGGGGAATACGTACTTACATATATATATATATAACAAATGCAAGTACGTTACTATAACATTAACCGAAACCCCGGTCTCATTTTCTTATTCATTGGGTTATGTTATGAAAATATTTTAGGTTCAAATTTCTTTTAAATTTACATAAACCTATGCTCTGATACCAACTTGTAACATCCCCTATTTGGAGGCCCAAAACTAGCTGCTAGAGATGCTGCAGTCATCCATAGTTATTAATTCTCGGTGACCAAATGCGGTAATGTTAGATACATTGATATACCAGAAACACATGAATAAAAAAAAATTAACTCAATTTAAAATAAATTTCTTATTTCATTACAAATAGCATTTCAGATTCATTACATAATCTCAATTCGTAAACCATTTTCAGAGAAATATAGTTACTACAAATTACGCCAAGACCGACATATGAAGATGCCCCCTTGGTTGATTAGAGTTTAAATATAGGCAATTAAACGACTTTTCCATTTCATCTAATTATATAGTGGAATCAAATAGAAAGAACTCTTAATAGCTAGCTTGCCTCATGCACGTCTCCAGAAGCTTATTCGTCTATTGGAGAACCTGAAATCCTTAACTCTTAAACTACTCAAAATCAATTGAGCACCCGAGAGTTTAAGGGGAAAACATAAACTTCAAGTCAGACAAAAAGTCTGGTGTGATTAATAACCTACCCTCTCGAACCATATAGATATCTAGTTAGACCACGCCGCTTAGCGGAACCCCCTCACTAGTATCCTAACCCAATTTATAATAACCATATACTGTGCACCTGTATCCACAATGGTTAAGACATAATATAATAAAATGTATCACGATGATATGCAAACATGCAATATGCTCTGGATTTCCCATCTCCATTCACCTGACTATCTGTTTCAAGTTATAGTTTCTAGGGTCACTATTAACCTATTAGTTTTTATGGGCTGACTAATAGCCTGTTCCAAGCTTACAGACTATCTTTTCAATTTCATAGTTTTTATGGGATCACTAAGAACCTATTGGTGTCTACCAATAACATCATCCAATCATAGTTTTCATGGGGTCACTATGAACTTATCTGACTACGAACCTATTGATCTCTATCAACAACCTGTTCCGGACATAGTTTCCATGGGATCACTAAGAACTTATTAGCCTGTGCCAATAACAATTTCCATAACATAGTTATTATGGGCTTACTAAGAACCTGTCTAAACCAATAATCTTTTGATCAGTTTTGGGCATCCTATATTCTGGTCTGTCTAACCTTCTGGATACAATTCTACTCACATAGGATTTAATTCAATGTATACTCACTACTGGGTCAACATAGCCTGTTATTCTGCCCTTAACACCCCAAAATGCAATTATGGGTTAATAATGAAGTGAATATGATTACATAAGTATGCATGATAATTGATCAAATAACACAACAACATAAACATCCATGGTTTAATTCCTTGTAATCATTTTCTAATGAAATATGGTTAATACCCTTAACCCGCTATCTTTAGCAAGGAAAGCTTCCTCTACAATTTCAAAGTTAAATGCTGTTTCAAAACTCTTTTACATTGCCATATATTTACTTTTAAAATGAGATTGGGTTCTCAAATTTGAAAACTAAGGCTTTCGACTATATCCTTTGGGTCATTGTGACATCATGAGTTACACTCTGTCACTCTCCCTTTCGACTTCATAGAGCAAACAAACCTATTGTCACTCTCCCTTTTTGAAATCATTAATTAAAACCTTAGACATTCTCTTTTGAAACCATCCAACATACCTTTCGAACATTTGAAAACATTCCATTCGAAACATTCAAAAACAAACCTTTCGAAACACTCAAAAACATTCCTTTCGAAACATTCAAAAATAAACCTTTCGAAACACTCAAAAACATTCCTTTCGAAACACTCAAAAATACGCCTTTCTAAACACTTAAAAACATGCCTTTTGAAAGCATTAGATTCAAGTAAAAAGTATTTAAACGACTTCAATCACGTCGAAAGGTATAGGAGCGGCACCCACCCTTTCGCAAGCATAAGTTGAAAGAAAACAGCTTCAATGGTTGTAGAAGGGTATCGATTCGAAACCTTACCCTCCAAACTCATTGATTTAAAGAGTTAAAAAAGTGGCTTCTAACTAAGGTAGAAGTATTGGTGCGGTAGCATGGGTATCGAAGGGGTTCAAAAGTGGCAACCCTTTCGAAAGCTTACTTTTAGAACAAGGGCGGGTCAATGGGTTCGAAAGTAATTAAAAGCGGCTTCAACCCTTTTGCAAGCATGCCTTCGACACCATTATTTCCGTCCGCCATTCTCCAATACACTACATACCAAATGCTTGATACCATGTGCATTGGTTTCGAATGCAAGCAAATGAAAGTGGCGAAGTTATAATTCGATATAAAACTGATTTTATGCTTTTTAAAGTAATTCCTTTTCACCTAACTTACATAATTCGCCAAAATATGATTGGTTGCCAATACTTTACCAAAATTCTTTTCTAAAAAGCTGCATAACTCTTCATTGAACAATTGAAAACATTTTAGCACTTAAGCCCCTCTCTTTAATAAAACGTTTAAAACATTTAAGTCCTTTAACTTAAATAATTTATTAACCATAGTAAAACACTTAGGAAAAATCCTCAAAAATCACAATAATTCATATTAAATATGTTTTCTAACATATATAAATTTCAGACCTGAAAATCAAGGTTTTAAATCTCCCCGAGATCAGCCGAGATGAAAATCCGAGATATTAGCCAAAATCCGAGATTTGGCAGCTTGGTTAGTTATAAGTCTTTTAAATATCGCCCGAGACAGCCGAGATATTTGCCCGAGATATTGGCCAAAATCCGAGATTTGAAACCTTGCTGAAAATAAATAATTAATTCCTTAAATTAATTAAAACCCGAAATATCCATTTCTTTCACTCAAAAATTCATAATAAAGTATCCATAGCTTGGAATGTTATGAAAATTTAAAACCATCTTGAAAATAATGTTTTACAAAACATATTCAAAATCATGGCATTTGGAAATCATTTTACACGATTTTAACCTTAAAATCGAACTAGATTATTCCACAAAATCCTTGTTTAAATTATAACATGGCATTTAAATCAAAACATATCATCATTCATCCAATCATACGGTTTAAACCTCAAACCCAAATTTAAAACATTCAAGATCACTTACATAAGATGGTTTAGATCATTATTCACCTTGTTTAGATAAGGAACTTGAGATTTGTTCTTGATTTAATCTTCCTTGCTTGAATCTTAGCCTCTAAATGGATTTTTGTGCTCCTCTTCTTCTTAGGGTTATGGCCGGCCTTCAACTCTCTTTGTTTTTGTTTTTGGTTTATGAAAATGTGAATGAGAATGAGGTAAGGGGTTTAGGGGTTATGGTATATGGCTATTCCCATTTTTCCCTTGCCTTATTTTCTTAATTTTCTAATTTATAAATCACACTTATAATTTCATTAGTTAAGGGAAGACCCTAATTAGTTTCCAAATCTCAATTCCCTTATCACTCTAACCTCTACATTATACTATTTAATTTATCTAATTAAATCTCATGAATAATGTTATTTAAAATTAGGGGTGTTACACAACACCTCCAACACAGTCATCAATAATGTCTTGTGCCTCTTTCGTCCATGGGTAGACGAAAGTATCATCAATGAACACAAGCACAGACTCACTCAAGTGATTCCTCAAACACGGTTCAAAAAATCAACAAAGTATGCTGATGCATTGGTTAGCCCAAACGGCATAACCAACTCATCAAAAATCAAAGTAGCATGCGAAACGCAGTGATTTACAAACTTTCTCTAGCTACTCTCAATGGATGAAACCCTATCGCACGGTCCAACTGAGAGAACACCTTCATGCTATAAAGTTGATCGAATATGCCATCAATAAACGCGAGTGGCTACTTGTTCGTCATCTCACTTAGCTCACGATAATAAATATACAACCAAAAAGAGCCATTCGCCCTAGTGGCGAACATTATTGGTGCATGCCACTCAAATATGCTCCTATGAATGAACTCTACCCTCAATAGGTCATCCTCTCACACCTTTAGTCTTCTCTACTCTATGTGCATCATATGCCATAAAGACATAACTATGGTTAAGCATGTCTGACTAGATCGATATGGCACTCAATCCCTATATGGTGGTAATCCAGTCACCACATCAAATGTGTTCGGACACTCTCTAGCTATAGGCACAGATGACAACTTATCGTGTGGGATGTCGAGCAAATATAGAAAGCTAACCATCAACTCATCATCAGATGGGCAGCCAAATACTACCTTCTACTCATCGTCAGTCCCTATCGTCACCAACGGGCTCTCACAACCCACCACTATTTCGTACCCCTCTAGTCAATCAGTTCCTAGACTATAATACTAAACCTAATTAAACCCAAAACAAATCAATAACAAACAAACATCTGTGACTCGATAAGGCAAAATCTCGACTAACCATGTTTTAACATTCCCTATTTTAAGGCCAGAATCTAAGCGCTACGAATGCTGCAGTCATCCATAGTATTAATTTCTGGTGATAAAATATGGGATGTTACATATGTATCGTCTGACTGAGCCCCCCGCAAGATTCGTCATAATTTAAAGGTCGGTCAACAATTTTGGATTTCAATTCCAATCTATCTACAAATTAGTAGATATGAAGGAATGTGAAGCCTCGATGTCAAATAAAACACGTATGGAATTGCCATATGTGGAAATCATGCTCTCAAATGGTAATTTCCTTTCCCTTCTCTTTCGTCGATGGAGCACTCGATGAAATTGGAACGGTATACAGTACATATGCTTCCAGGGTTTGTCCCTACTCAGCTTATTCAGGACAATCCTTCTACACTAGGTTCATGCCCTTACATCGTAAAGCCTTTTTTGATCAACTTCTCAAAGCTCTCATCAATATGATCAATCAATCGCTTCCCAAGATGATCACTCAACCCAGTGATAAATTTTTCGTTCTTTTTGAGTGGAGTATCAATAAAAAATAGATCGTACTTCGATAGAACATCGAATTCGGCTATATACTCCAACATAGACATATTGCCTAACTTTAAGTCGGCGAACTTCCGAAACAACATCGAATTTTGAAAAGTGGAGATAAATTTCTCTCTGATGCGAACTATGAACTTATCCTAAGTAAAATGATCCTCGGGAATCGAAGCTATAAGGGTACTCCATCAGTACATTATTCATCTCTAGAGTCATCTTGAGGTTAACTTCTACTGCATTACATCATCTAACTCCAAGTTATCGAAGATCCTTTCGCAAATATCATCCAATCTTGCACCCCAATAGCTGACTCCATTTTGAGGAACGGTCAGCTTCCTAGACTCACGTAATCTTTATACAGTTCGACAAAGTCGACCCTAGGCATTTGCACTTAAGCACCATAGTCATTTGAAGTGACTTAGGCATCCCAGAATAATGATTCACCTAATCTCAACGAACATATTCTATAACTCGGGGTAAGTGGTCCCCGATCCTGCCCACATCTCAACTCTAGAGATGGAGTCAATAGTAGAATTTCTCATATGCTAAATTACTCTTATTATATAATAAGCATGGTCAGTCTCTCATGGAGAATTTAATATGATTTAAGTTTATTCAATCGGTTTCCCTTTTTACTCTTTTATTTATTTTCATTCATTCATTTAGTGTCATTTTCCATTAATTTACACTCATTTACTTACATATGTTATTTCCATTCAATTTTTTAGATCATAAATAAATCAAATTTTGAAATATTATATAAGTTTCTTTGCAATTTAATTCTCATTCATTTACTTATATAACTTGATTTCCATTTAATATGAATATTCATGAATACACATTTCATACTTAAGTGTTTCTACCTTTTAATTCACATTTATTCTTTCTTTTATAATGTCAATTAATAATAAACTCATTTATGAATCATATCAGTCATTTCTTAAGTTTATAAACATATTCTTAGATGATATTCACTTTTTACTATTCAATCTAATTATTAGCATTTCAAACCATTAACTTATGCTTATAACATTTCTTGTACATCAAAATTCTTATTTGTAGAAATAATTCCATTTGAACACTTTCCTTACTTAAGTTTTACTTGTATAATATTCTATTACATATTCCTATTTAACATTACAACTTTTTAAACATTTCTGGTAAGTTATATATATGTTTTAAGAATGTAATTGAATGTTACACAAGTTTATCTTGTCCATTTTAGTTAACAAAATGTTCAATAATTACATCTTCTAAATTTCATATCTTTCGATTTACAAGTTACAAATTTCCAATTTCTTTACATTGCATTAACCACTTAACTCTTAATTTCTTATTTTTCAGTTTAAAAGTTTCCAACTATTAAAATTTCACTTTATTTCTAAACTAAAAGTCATTAATTTAACAGGAACTTAAGAACTAAATTACCAGGTTCATTTCAAATCATTTAGGAATAATATAAATATTCATACTTTTTTATATATCAAATCCTACTTAAGAAATTAAAATTCGTTTATCAAAATAATGTGTAGAAAAGTTACTACAGTGGTCTTCCCATTTTGAA
The DNA here is from genome assembly GCA_030737815.1 of Allium fistulosum. NCBI lineage: Eukaryota > Viridiplantae > Streptophyta > Magnoliopsida > Asparagales > Amaryllidaceae > Allium > Allium fistulosum. The sequence goes on along the minus strand of CM060903.1, from coordinate 870,458,172 downwards.
ACTCGAAAATGAAAGTCGATGATGCCACGGTCATCATCGAAATTATTTTCCAACGACAAGAGAAGGGAGTACGGAACTTATTTCCTTTTAAAATTCCTTTAAAACATTTCTTTTTTCAAATCACATTGAAAATATTTATATCGAAAATACTTCCAAATAACACTAATATTATATTTCAAAAAATCTTTGAAAACCAATTTCAAAACTCCGGAACTTAAGTTCTCAAATTTCCAATTCATATTTACTTTATTTATAAATCCCATTTTGCAACCAATATTTATAAAATTCCACTTCCTAACAAACAAACATATCACATACAACTATATCCATTTATAAAAATTATTCTTGTATATACAAAATATAATACTAGGTAAATTTATTTCATTTACCTATATTTCAAAAACAATATTGTGTCGGTCTGCCCTATTAAGTGTTTAGAAATCTCTATCGATGCCACAACGTCCTGTGTACCGACCAAAATTTATAAATACTAAACAGAACAAATTAACACAATATAAAAACATTTTTATAACACTAACAAATACGCTCTCTCATATATATACTCTCAAACAACTCATTCTAGGGTATTACTACTCTATCTCTAATGAGTCAGACCCCACAAAACTAATGTTATCGCTAAACCTAAGCTTTGATACCAACTATAACGATCCACCTTTTTGGACAGTTTAAATCAATAATAAACCACACATGTCAACTCAAACCATTCAAAATGAAGGATTGTTAATGTTGTAAATAAGAAAATAAGAGAGAGAAAGAAAAACAAAACATAGAATCTTACAGCGGTACGACAAAATATAATAATCAAATAAACAGTTCATGAAGCTATTTTACAAATACATTTGATTACACTTTTACAATACAATCAGAGTTATACATACAACATGTATAATAGAATAATGCAGCGGAACAACATGATGCAGTGGAATAAATAAAATAAATAGTAGACTAATCTCCGTCTTCATCCTCCAAATAAAATGTTCTTCAATATTTCAAAAATAAAACATCCCAATCCACGGGAAAAACGATAAAATATCGCTATAAAACCGTAATCCTAAAACATACCTATTTGTCGGACAAACAAACTTTATTTATGAAACCAAAAGCAGTAGCTATTGCTTCCATAAACCTGTATTTCACTTATATAATCCAGAATAGTGAGAACTATGTAAAAGGATAATATTTTTAGTTGTTACTATCGATAACAAAGCAATACAGCACAAATAATAAACATCTGCAAACTAAACAGCACAACCATTATATGTAACAAGGAATCAACTGTACGTCCATAGCAACCAAACTAATGGTTTGTTCAGTTTCAAAAACTTCTCATCATTCAAGGGTGGTAAATAAACTACTAAGAGTACCCTACGCTCAACAGCCTTAGAAAATTACTTAAAAGATTATTCATATAACCCTAAACAATTTGAAATATCCTTTCCCAAACTTCCCATTAGCCAAACAATTAGAATTTAATATGATTTAAGTTTATTCAATCAGTTTCCCTTTTTACTCTTTTATTTATTTTCATTCATTCATTCAATGTTATTTTTCATTAATTTACATTCATTTACTTACATATGTTATTTCCATTCAATTATTTAGGTCATCAATAAATCAATTTTTAAAATATTATATAAGTTTCTTTGCAATTTAATTCTCATTCATTTACTTAGATAACTTGATTTCCATTTAATATGAATATTCATGAATAAACATTTCATATTAAGTGTTTCTACCTTTTAATTCACATTTATCCTTTCTTCTATAGTGTCAATTAATAATAAACTTATTTATGAATAATTTCAGTCATTTCTTAAGTTTATAAACATTTTCTTAGATGATATTCACTTTTTACTATTCAATCTAATTATTAGCATTTTTCAAACCATTAACGTATGCTTATAACATTTCTTGTACATCAAAATTCTTATTTGTAGAAATAATTCCATTTGAACACTTTCCTTACTTAAGTTTTACTTTTATAATATTCTATTACATATTCCTATTTAACATTACAACTTTTGAAACATTTCTGGTAAGTTATATATATGTTTTAAGAATGTAATCGAATGTTACACTAGTTTATCTTGTCCATTTTAGTTAACAAAATGTTCAATTACATCTTCTAAATTTCATATCTTTTGATTTACAAGTTACAAATTTCCAATTTCTTTACATTGCATTAACCACTTAACTCTTAATTTCTTATTTTTAATTTTAAAAGTTTCCAACTATTAAAATTTCACTTTATTTCTAAACTAAAAGTCATTAATTTAACAGGAACTTAAGAACTAAATTACCGGGTTCATTTCAAATCATTTGGGAATAATATAAATATTCATACTTTTTTTATATATTAAATCCTACTTAAGAAATTAAAATTCATTTATCAAAATAATGTGTAGAAAAGTTACTACATGGTCATCCCATTTTGAAACTCGAAAATGAAAGTCGATGATGTTGCGGTCATCACCGAAATTATTTTCCAGCGACAAGAGTGGGGAGTACATAACTTATTTCCTTTTAAAATTCCTTTAAAACATTTCTTTTTATCAAATCACATTGAAAATATTTATATCGAAAATACTTCCAAATAATACTAATATTATATTTCAAAAAATCTTTGAAAACCAATTTCAAAACTCCGGAACATAAGTTCTCAAATTTCCAATTCATATTTACTTTATTTATAAATCCCATTTTGCAACCAATATTTATAAAATTCCACTTCCTAACAAACAAACATATCACATACAACTATATCCATTTATAAAAATTATTCTTGTATATACAAAATATAATACTAGGTAAAATTATTTCATTTACCTATATTTCAAAAACAATATTGTGTCGGTCTGCTTTATTAAGTGTTTAGAAATCTCTATCGATGCCGTAGCGTCCTATGTACCGATCAGAATTTATAAATACTAAACAGAACAAATTAACACAATATAAAAACATTTTTATAACACTAACAAATACGCTCTCTCATATATATACTCTCAAACAACTCATTCTAGGGTATTACTAACCTATCTCTAATGAGTGACTCCCACAAAGCTAATGTTATCACTAAACCTAAGCTCTGATACCAACTGTAACGACCCACCTTTTTGGACAGTTTAAATCGACAATAAACCACACATGTCAACTCAACCATTCAAAAGGGAGGATTGTTAATGGGGTAAATAAGAAAATAAGAGAAAGAAAGAAAAACAAAACATAAAATCTCACAGCGGAACGACAAAATATAATAATCAAATAAACAGTTCATGAAGCTGTTTTACAAATACATTTGATTACACTTTTACAATATAATCAGAGTTATACATACAGCAGGTATAATAGAATAATGCAGCGGAACAACATGATGCAGTGGAATAAATAAAATAAATAGTAGACTAATCTCCGTCTTTATCCTCCAAATAAAATGGTCTTCAATATTTCTAAAATAAAACATCCCAGACCATGGGAAAACAATAAAATATCGCTATAAAACCGTAATCCAAAAACCTACCTATTTGCCGGGCAAACAAACTTTATTTATGAAACCAAAAGCAGTAGTTATTGCTTCCATAAACCTGCATTTCACTTATATAATCCAAAATAGTGAGAAATATGTAAAAGGATAATATTTTTATTTGTTACTATCAATAACAAAGCAACATAACACAAATAATAAACATACGCAAACAAAACAGCACGACCATTATATGTAACAAGGAATCAACCAAACATTCATAGCAACCAAACTAATGATTTGTTCAGTTTCAGAAACTTCTCATCCTTCAAGGGTGATAAATAAACTACTAAGCGTACTCCACGCTCAACAGCCTTAGATAATTACTTAATATATTATTCATACAACCCTAAACAATTTGAAGTATCCTTTCCCAAACTTTCCATTAGCCAAACAACATAGAATTTAATACGATTTAAGTTTATTCAATCGGTTTCCCTTTTTACCCTTTTATTTATTTTCATTCATTCATCCAATTTCATTTTCCATTAATTTAAATTCATTTACATACATATGTTATTTCCATTCAATTATTTAGATCATCAATAAATCAATTTTTAAAATATTATATAAGTTTCTTTGCAATTTAGTTCTCATTCATTTACTTATATAACTTGATTTCCATTTAATATGAATATTCATGAATAAAAATTTCATACTTAAGTGTTTCTACCTTTTAATTCACATTTATCCTTTCTTTTATAGTGTCAATTAATATTAAAATTATTTATGAATCATTTCAGTCATTTCTTAAGTTTATAAACATTTTCTTAGATGATATTCACTTTTTACTATTCAATCTAATTATTAGCATTTCAAACCATTAACTTATGCTTATAACATTTCTTGTACATCAAAATTCTTATTTGTAGAAATAATTCCATCTGAACACTTTCCTTACTTAAGTTTTACTTGTATAATATTCTATTACATATTCCTATTTAACATTACAACTTTTTAAACATTTCTGGTAAGTTATATATATGTTTTAAGAATGTAATTTAATGTTACACAAGTTTATCTCATCCATTTTAGTTAACAAAATGTTCAATAATTACATCTTCTAAATTTCATATCTTTTGATTTACAAGTTACAAATTTCCAGTTTCTTTACATTGCATTAACCACTTAATTCTTAATTTCTTATTTTTCATTTTAAAAGTTTCCAACTATTAAAATTTCACTTTATTTCTAAACTAAAAGTCATTAATTTAACAGGAACTTAAGAACTAAATTACCGGGTTCATTTCAAATCATTTAGGAATAATATAAATATTCATACTTTTTTTTATATATCAAATCCTACTTAAGAAATTAAAATTCGTTTATCAAAATAATGTGTAGAAAAGTTACTATAGTGGTCTTCCCATTTTGAAACTCGAAAATGAAAGTCGATGATGCCGCGGTCATCACCGAAATTATTTTCCAGCGACAAGAGAAGGGAGTATGGAACTTATTTCCTTTTAAAGTTTCAATCGTTCTAATTATTATAACTCTTGTATACGAACACGGATTTGGATGCGCCTTTCTCCATTGCGATCGTATCGAAATTCCGGACAATCTAAAACTGGTTTGGCTGCATTCTGAGACTGTTCAAATTTTGGGCCTTAATTGGATTTTTAATCGAAGATAATCAAAGGTGAGTGATTTAACCCACTCACAAACGCTAAACCATCTTATGTTGGTTAAATTAAAATTATGATGTGATTAGAGATTTATTGATTGCTGTTTGGTACTTTAAATTGTCATTCAAATTTAATTTGAATTTATATTGAATTTAATTGCCATTTAATTTAATATTGAATTTAAATTTGTTAATTGAATACCTGATAATGATAACCAATTAATTTTTGTGATTTATTGGCTGATTTGAATGATGATTGTGATGGATGCTTAATTGTTGACATTTAGGATGATTCGATGTTATGTTTATTTTATTTGTCGTTATCACACTGCAAGTTCCCATAGTTATTGTTAGGAAAATCACTATGGGTTGAAATGATATATACCCGAATGGTCTTATAGATTAGGGAAAAATCGTTATGGGTTGAAATGATAAACTCGAGCGATTTTATGAATTTTAAATTTTAACTCGGGATTGCGAGTTGAAATGATATATATCCGTATCACTTGACCATAAGGTAGAAAATTATATACGGACACCGGATTGGTTAAATTAAATGATTTTAAATCCTTAATTTTTGAATCCAGTTAAATGATATTATGAAATAAAATTAGATTTATATGAACTGAATTATTTTCAAAATCCAAGCTTTTAACATGTTGAAATTGGTTTAAATGATTTGTTTAAAGAATTTAAATTGAAATCTTAAAGTTGAATTTTGAAATATAAATGAAATTTTCAAAATTGAGTTATTGTAAACGTTTGAATATTTAAGCTTTGGAACCTATTGAATTTGAATTGGTTTAAATTTGTAGTTCAAACATAGATTTGAAATCGATATAAATTGAAATGGTTTTTAATGAGAATTTGAATTGAAACCTTTAGCCTTTTGAATTGAATTCGTTGAAGTGAGATTGATTTAAATTGAATTTTTGGAACTAAAGTTGATTTGAATTGATTTGTGAAATTGGAAGAAACAATTCTAATTTGAAACTATTTTCGATATAAACTCTTTTAATATACAAACTCTTTTAACATATAAACTATTTTTCTCATATAAACCATTTTAATATATTAATAATTTTAATACATTAACTATTTTTAATATATAACCTATTTTAATAGATAAAATATTTCTAAAAAAAAACTATTTTAATATATAACCCATTTTTAAATTATAAACTAATTTAATATATATATATATTAAATTTATAAGCAACTTCTAATATATATTTTAATATATAACCTATTTTAATATATAAACTATCTCTAATATATAAACTATTTTAATCTATACGCTATTTTTAAAAATATAAACTATTTTTAATGTATAACTATTCCAATATATAAACTACTTTCAATATTCAAACTGTTTAAAGTTGGAACTGTTATGATTTAGATTTAATTGATTTAAATGCGAATATTTCGATATGATGGTTTAACCTATTTTGTGGTTATGATTTTGAAAACAAACAGATTTAAAGTGAATAATGATTTCGAAAGTGAAATAATTTTGAAGTGAATATGATATTTTGATATCAATTATAAATCGGTTTTGGAAATGTAAAAGAACCAATCGGTGTGAAATAAGCGTTTGGTTGTTAAAGAGATCGGGATCGGATATTGTCATACTCTCTGCCAATATCGAAAACCACTTTAACAACTGTGCACGTGGTGGAGAATCTAGAACGAAGTAGGATGGTTTGGTGAATGCTATTGTATGAGGTATGAACGCAGCCCTGACCCCCTCGGATCAGCTTGATATGACTAAAACAGGAGCTATACCTGGGCCAAGTGAGGTCGCTCCTTCGATCGGACATGCTTCTTCGATACCATATGTGTTACTTTGTGATTGATTTGGTGGCCACCTTTGATTTGATTATGGGAGTGTGTTCCGAGGTGGGCGGTAGTAGCTGCTATGCTCTAAAACCAGCTCGGTTCTGCAAAACTGTAGTATCCTACCATGGGCATTGCCTCGCGTGCCTTGTCATATGCCTTATCGAGCCCACTACGATTTTGGTTTGTGTCGTACCTATGGAGTGCTCCTTGATAGCCCATCGGTTTGGTGGAGTTTACAATACTGTATAGACTACGACATTTATAAAAATGTGTTAAGGGGGATATGGATAAAGCCTTAACGCTATTTTAATACTTTACTTTATTGTAAAATATTATAATAGCGTATTGTATTATGTATGTAGATAGTTTAACGGACCCTTAGGAGATGGAAATCCATAACATCTGTTAAGTTATTGCATGCACATTAAACACTGGATAGGAGATGTAAAATCCCGTAAACATCTCTGAAGCCGTTACACTCATATTTATTTAATGTTGATTTAACTTACATAAGATCTTTTTGTTATGACTCGAGTGTTTTTTCTTTTCATTACGCTCAGGTCAGTCTGAGCTTTTCAGTGTATTGAAGACCATTTTATTTGGAGGATGAAGATGGAGATTAGTCTACTATTTATTTTATTTATTCCACTGCATCATGTTGTTCCACTGCATTATTCTATTATACCTGCTATATGTATAACTCTGATTGTATTGTAAAAGTGTAATCAAATGTATTTGTAAAACAGCTTCATGAACTGTTTATTTGATTATTATATTTTGTCATTCCGCTGTGAGATTCTATGTTTTGTTTTTCTTTCTTTCTCTTATTTTCTTATTTATGCCATTAACAATCCTCCCTTTTGAATGGTTTGAGTTGACATGTGTGGTTTATTGTCGATTTAAACTGTCCAAAAAAGTTGGTCGTTACAGATGACTGTCAAGGAAAAGAAGAAGAAATAAAGATGAGTAATAGAAAAAAGAGAAGAGAATAGAAGAAAGGAGAAGGAAATAAAACATCACATAACATGTCGTATATCTCACAGGGAATCAGATAAAATATAATAATCATCACAGATATAAAACAGACGATACAACGATTACTACATAAACCACAAAATCAGAGTACATAGGCTCATACAATTATGCAAAACAGTAATAAAGATTATACAACTAAATAAATCCAACTAACAGGCTATCTCTAATAATAGTAAGTCAACACTGTCAAGGCTCCACAGTATCACACAGCGGAATAAACAATAACAACTCAAAAAATATAAACATGAGAAAGCACCATCATCTGCTAGTTCATCTGCATAGCTCCAAGTGCTATTTACACCTGCTATCTCGTCTACTTATTTAAGAGCACTCGAGATAATAAGAAGAAAAGCATAAAATCTCGAGTCAGACAACAGTCTGGTGTGAGCAATAAATAATCTTAAAACAATATAAAAGTTGGTACAATATATGGAACAGAGGGTATGGAGAATCATATCTGACCTGTCCCTGCATCCACAGAGCTAGCACATAACATCGAATATACACTACTCTACGATAGTCAGTATGGGTGTACTATACATCAAAGTAATAAGTATGCCTAGATATTGGCATCGATAATATCTACATCGTGTGACCTCGCTAAGGTGAAAAAAATAGTCAAATAAATATGGCATCCATCATCCATCCTCACATTCACTCATTCAATGTGTTGGATATATGATACTTGTATGACCACGTTGCCCAGTCAAGGACTACTCAACATCCCAGTCTCTCGGTACTCGAATCCACGCCACTCAATAGATCAAGAACTAGATTGTACCCAACATAGACAGCCCAAGGTACTCAGATCGAAACATCATGTGATCCAGGGCACACATCAAAACCCAAGTGAGCATCCTCAAATACCCCTACTTTAAGAGTACACCTCGAAACATATGAATATCAACGATCCCATTGCACATGTAATCCATGACAGAGCTCATCTTGGAACTGTCCATACAACTCCGTCTGAAGTCGCCGGGTTTGAGAACTACTCTAGACAACCATCATAAGTCATAAAGTGTCATCATGCGTCCCGTAGCCTGCCTCCAATAGTATTCTTAATCCAACTCGTCGACGCCCTCTTTGCATCCCAAGTACAACTATCCATTGTCGAAGCTGTCACTTCCTATCATAAAATCATCATCGTCGAATCATGGAGTCATCGCGTCGAAGCGTCGCATCTTTTCTTCATCGCCAAAACCTCTCGTCGAAGAGTAGTAGCATCAAAATCGAATGTCGAACGAACAAATGAACAATCACATCCTGCTCCTCGAAGCCGCTCCATCGTCCACATCAACATTGGCCAAATCAGCCATCAGTGGTAGATATCGACCACTCTAGAGTAGTCGATATCGACCACTTTGGTCTTGTACTTAACCAAAAATGGTTAAATACAAACCAAATGAAAACGTCCGGCATCTTCCCTAAAGTCTGAAGCACATATCCAAGTCCGCCGTTCTTCATCTATAGATTAGTTGGCATGCACCAATACTCCTCTACATATTTATCCCATCCATTCGAGTTTATCATCATTTGTGTGCTCAATCAATTGCATGAATCTCTACCACATCATTTGAGTCTCATCGTGTATGCATTCGATCGACATACACCAAACTCTATCTAATGGGATTTTCCTTTATCGCCTTCAAACGGCATTTCCAACCAACTAACAAACAAGCAAACATGCAACCAACAAGCATAGAAATGTCTATAATAGCCTACATATGTCTATAATAGCATGATACAATAAATCCAAGCAGTCAATGTGAGATAATGTGTGATTAATATCAAAATAGCCAAAATCTACCAATATCGTCAAAATAGTGCATCAATGGAAAAAAATGTGATATTTAATCAAAAACATTTTAAAACACTTTTAATTCTTTTTATAAAATAAGATATAGGTTTAACTATTTTAGAAATCTTCTTTTTAAAGTTAGAAAACATTTCAAAATCTCATTTTAATACTATACTAACAATCATAGTATGGTGAGAGACAATATCACTCACCTCAACCAAATCTGTCTAAACTAATGCCAAGTCCTAGAGCTCTCCATCAAGAGCGCAGTGAAAAAACGATGTCCAAACCGGGCCTCGTATGCAAAAGTCACGCATAATAATTAATTAACTAAGTTAATTACCTCTTATTTATCTTCCCAAATGTCTCCTGTACATGTCTGTGCATATATGCACAAACAAACCCATGGTTGTAACTTTCATTCATGATTTCTCCCAAATTACTCGATGAAATGCCAAATCATCCTCTCTAATGCACTCAGCTACGAAACCTCTTTGCGATGCACTCCACGAAGTTTAACCAGATCTCCTCTATAAAAATGCAATTGGAAGCCATGGCCTCGCCTTCCCAAATATCATGATTCGCTTGGATGAACCGCACCTCTCTGAAATGCCTCAGCTAACATATCTTCTTGCTAGGAGTCCATAGCCATGCTCGAATCTGCCTAACTCCACCTAAATCCAAGTCCAGTCAACACCTTAGCCCATATCCCCAAATAGTCAATCATGGCTATAATGGTCGCACCCTACTAAATTGACATGAGCGTCAAGATCTCTCCGATACGAGTCTAACAGAGTTGGTTTTGGAATTTTTTATGGAGTATAACTCTCATTTTGGATTTTTGAAATAATAAAGGGGGGGTGGCCATATTTTCTTCTCAAAGCAATGTAACAGTAACTACCGACAAACGAGAGAGAGAGAGAGGAGTGGATGAGGGTTTTGATTTAATTAATATTTTATTCTCTTTTATTTAATTTTTCAAATAAAACGGTCGTGCATTCTGAGCTCGCATAATAAAACGGTGCGTCTGATCGCTATGAAACCCATCTGTATGCATCACCACATTTTTCTGGTCCTGATGGTATAAATTTCTTTGCTATATGAGATAGCGCTCCGAGATGACAATTTCACGCTTTTCGAGACTGTTTTGGCCATCAGATCGTCCGATCTCCAAATATAGCAATCCTTATACTCATTTCAATTCACAACATCGATACGAACTCAATGAAAGTGGTTTCGAGTCCTGATTCGATCATATACAAAAAAACATATTTTGGGACCGTCATTTAATTAACGATTCAATATTTAAATTAATTATTTAAATATCAAATCATTAAAAATCCAGGTCATTACAGTTTGGTAAAGTCATTATTATCGATATGGAACTATTAATGAAAACCCTTAGATGTTTAATTTGGCCACGTCTAACAAGTATCGTATATGATCATTATACTGATATTTTTTTTAAATAAAATGAAAATCGATATTAATTTAATACATTGTTTATTGAATTTTTCCCAGTATTGAACACGTTACAAACACAATAATATTTATGTTTCATAAATCAATATTCAAAACGAATGGTTTACAAAATTTCAATGGCACTTCATATTTGTTCCTCTGTATGATCTTTTCCGTATAATACGAGGAACAAGGGGAAGTGCTACCAAAATTTTATTAATCATTTGAGTTTGAAATAACTTACAAAACGTAAATATCACTGCGTTTGTAATGGAAAGTAGGATGGACGACCATTGAAAAAACTGTATAAATCCCTGGATTATATAACGTGGAAGTTATGTGTGAATTTCATTATTTTTAAATTGTTTGATAATAAAATTTGTAATGTTATTGAAATTAATAATAAAATTAACAATGTTATAAGTAATAATAAAATGAATTATGTTACTGAAATTAATAATAAAATTAATAATGCTATTTAAATTATTAATAAAATTAATAATGTTGTTGAATTTAATAATAAAATTAATAATTTTATTTAAATTAATAATAAAATTAAATGTTGTTTAAATTAATAATGTTATTAATGTTTGGTTTTATTAAATGAATGATAGTAATGTTATTATTAATGTTTGGTTTTATTAAATAGAAAATAGTAATGTTTTGATTTTATTAAAAAAATTAAGAATAAAATAATATTATGTGAAAACTAATGTAACTTTTGTTTATGTCGGGTATAGAAGATGGATTATTTGAAAGATCAAACTTGGATATACATAAAAGGTTTAAAAAAGAGGAACAATGTTGCACTTTATAAATGGTAGGGATGCGTTCATGAAAGTGACATCTTGTAATAAGACAAATATGAAAGAAGTTTAATGTCCGTGTTCAAAATGTTGTTGTCTAAAAGTTATGGAGTATTATACTATGATCTTACATTCACACCAATATGGTTTTATGCCCGACTTTTTGGTGTGAATATATCATCGAGATGAATATCACGTTGTACAAGTGGAGACCGTAAATATGGATGTGGATTGCGATGAACCCCTTATTGAAAAAATAAAGATCTAGAAAATAGAATGACTGAAATGGTTCATTATACTGCTGGTCCGAGTATATGGACCGATGAACCAAATTTGGAGGAAAATCTTGATTCGAAAGTAAAAACATTTTTCAACTTATTAGAAGCATCGAAACGACCACTCTATAAAGGCTGTGAAATTACACACTTGTCAATGACATCTAGGTTAATCGCTATAAAATCTGAATACAATGCATCGAAAAATCTATTTAATGCAATTTCTGGCTTGTATAAGGAAATGCTTCCACTTGACAATGTGTTGGAGGAGAATTGGTACTCCCTTAAAACTGAGATCTATGCCTTTGGATTGTCATGTAAAAAAATTGATACGTGTCCAATTAGATGTATGATTTATTAGAAGGAAGATAAAGATTTGACATTGTGTAAATTGTATAAACATTCTAGATATAAGTCAATGAAAAGCAGTGGTAAAGGTGTACTTTTCACTAGAATGCATTTTTTTGTTACACCGAAATTGCAAAGGTTTTCCGATTACTTTGATTGATAATGGTATGATTTTTCCATTACCATATAAATTGGTATGGTAGTGGTTTTCGAATATGAATTTTCGACACCGAACCAAATCCAGCCCTACATATATGTGTGTTTTCATATGTAACATTGCAAACCATCCAAGTTATAAATATATGTGTATGTGTGTATGTACAAGCAATTTTAACATTGAACAAATATATAATTATATAAGTATGTTTAAAACATTTATAAAATTATGTATAATTTTTTTTACTATAAAACTTAAAGCACTATATATATAATTTTTAATATATATATATATATTAAATACATGTATTCACATTTATATACATAGTATAATAATAAATATATGTAAATTAGTACTTTTAAAATTATAAAATAAATATATATATTAAAATGCATATACTTGATAATGCGCACGACAAATAATTGATTTTTTTAATTAAATATATATTTTAAAGTATTATCCTATGGATTATAGTTAAAAATTAGATAAAAATATATTTTGAAATATAATTTTGAATTTTAAAATTTTAGAAAAAAATAAGTGATATTTTGTTTATTTGAATATTTAATATATAATTTTATAATTTAAAACCATATTTAAAACTATTTTTAAATTTCGGGTGAATTTAAAATAATAAATTATATATATATATATATATTCGAAAACATATTAGGTGATAATCTAACATTATAAAATATAAAACATATTTTATAATACATAAATATATAGATATAATCAATTTAGAAAATTAATTAGTTTAGATAATACTTAATAATAATATATAAATATTAAAAGAATATTTATATCGTAAGTATTTTTTGTATGAAACTATACATATAAAATTATAAAACCATATTTTGTATAGAATAGAATGAAGAATTAAATTATATAGCATGTATATATTTAAATAATATATATCAAATTAATTAAATAATAAAAAATTGTTTTTTTATTATCTGAGCCGTGCATATTATAGGTAGATGTATGAAAAAATGTGTTTTTTTACAAATGTATAAGAACATAAACATCCATCCAACCTGATTGTGACAAAATATCGCTATAATAGAATCGTCACCTAACTAATACTGCAGAATATTATATATATATATATATATATATATAATAATTTGGTATAATATAATTGTAAATCGGATCATTTTCTTATATACCAAAACCAAAAACTCGCACCTTGAAGCTTTGAAATGAACTCTTAAGTCACATTCTAATTCCGAAGGTGCTATCTCCCGAACTGCAGACCACTGACTATCGAATAGTATATTATTTGATTTGGTTTGAGCTTGTAATAACAGAGAAGAGGGAATAAAGGGGTCAACCAGAAATTATAGGGTTTGAGGGCTTCCAAAAGTACTCTAATAGGTATGGGTTGAGATGCTTATATAGAGGAGGGATGGACATAAGTTAGGATCTAGATCTCTTACTAATTCTCCTTCCCTTATCAATACAAAACAAGCCCTCTTGTTCCCATCATATTGCCGCACCTATCACCCTATCATAACCGAATACATCATCCCCCAATATGGGCTTCAAACTCAACTAAAGTCTAAACAAATATTTTGCATTTAAATCCAATTTAAATGCATATCGATATCGTATATCGTATATCGATTAACATATTTATATCCATTATAAATACATTTGATAATATTTTTTCATTAAAATAAAATTTTATAACTAATATTTCATATATATTAGTTAATTTATAACAATAGTAAACTAATTAAATCATTTGATCAAGGAGTATTCAACGATTCAGTTGTGCGACTCTTTTGGTGTAAATTTGGTCAGTGATTAGTATCAAACTATTCGAGTATTAACGTTCATACATCACTTAGCAGGTAGTGTAACATTTTGGCCTAATTTATCGCTTCCTAAGTTTCAGTAAAATCCAATTTTACTTTATTTAGCGTTACCCGGTTGTGACTATTATTCACACCAATTCTCTTTGTCAAAACTATATCACTTTGGACTGATGGAATTGGTAATGGTAGAAATTCCAATAATGCCCATATTTACCTCTATAGTCCAAACACAAAGTCCTTGGTTCAATAATAACAATTATTGTTAACCAAAATGTTTTGGCCAAAGACTTTGACTTTGAGTTGACTTTAGTTGACCGTGATATTAAACTCATATAACCGAGGAGACAAATCGTCTCTTGAATAGTGTTTCACTTCCAATGCTTCTACTCGACCCAACTATAGTCGTTCGATGGACGTTGTGCCAAGATTTTACTATAATCAAAGAGGGGCTTCCATATTGAAGATCAACAGTATTGTCAAGTCAAGGGAATTGTGTAATTTTGTTATATTGATATTTTCTATTTGACCTTTGCTATATTAACCAATAGAAAGCTATCAAGTGAACCATTCCATAGTTATCCAATAATTATCAGTATGTAACCCCTTGATGCTTCCAGCAGCCATGAGTAATACACTGCCCAAGATTTGGAGAGCGTTACATATTTTAGGCTCAATGGATGTATTGATATCCAGTCTCGATTCATCTTGACTAGGAATATTTAAAATGGTATATTTAATTTCATTGTGATAAATTACTCATGGTTATAACACTTTGTAACTACTATCATAAAACATATAATTTATGGATTTTCTATTAAATATACTTTTAATTAAATTAATTAATAAAATCAATACATTATATCAAGTATACAATAGATAGAAAACACCTTTTATTTTAGAAAAGATTGGTTATCAAGTTAGATATATGTAACAAATACATAATTGCCCCTAGAGCATACCCCCAACTCTATCAATCTACCTCTTGCATTTGGGATCAATTATTGAATCTTATTTTGACTTCTCCAATCGGTTTCCTCGAACCAATTGGGTCAATCTCTTAGTGAACGAGTATGCTATTATGTTTCAATTATCTACTTTGTTAATCAACTCTCTCCGATGCTGATAACCTACCTTTATCATATGGTAAAATTTGGAATATGTCTCTCAACTACTGGTGAGATCTAAGTTTTGTTATGAACCACATCGTGACATTGTTATCATATAAAAATGTTATGAGATTCTCAACATTTGGAATCACCGTCATCTCAGTTATAAATTTTTGAATTTATATTTATATACATTGCTTTTATTGCAGCGCTATTCGAGATGATGTATTTAGCCTTTGTTATTGAATCAGCCACAGTCTTTCAATTGGAACATTTCTAACTTAAAGATTCTTAACTTGGATTTATTATTGACATATTATACTCACTATCGCTTATGAAAGTTTGAGTCCAAACACTCCTTCATAAGGAGTTTTTTTTTTGTTTTTATAAACAATTCTCCGGTATTTCATAAATATATGAGAACACCTCAAACAACCATTTAGTGGTATCAATTTGGTTTTGATATTTGCTTTATGTATCAAATACATAAACAAATCACGATATCGTAGACAATATAATATGTATGATAAATCCTATTGCCAATGCATAAAGAATCCATCTTACATGTTCCTTATTAAATATTTTAATAAGGTATCCTTGCATACCTTTTGGGACATTCCCAATATCTTTTATACTTACTATAAATAATCATTTACAAACCAACATCGAGTATTAAAACAACTAAATCTGATTTTAACACAAGTACATCGTTAATAGTCAAAAGTTTGTTGTTTACTTATGGTTTAGATATATCTATGAAACATTTAACGTTCTTTCTTATGAACATACGCTTCCTCTGCATTTTGATTGATAATCAAATTATTTGATATTTCTATCAAAATATTTATTCAATTTTGATGCTTATAAAATGATACTTTCTATCATTTCTTGAATCATATAAAAAAACTCAAAAACTTAATATCTGTAATGACCCGACTTTCTATTACCAGAAAGTCGCATCATCAATAAGAAAGAAAGGGGTAGAAAAGATAAAAGATAGAGAAGAAAGAACTAAACAACATCAGAATCTCACAGCGGAACGAATAAATTATATTTATCACATAAGATATTACATAGTATACAACATCAATCAGAGTTACACAGATTATACATCACATACTAGACAGTTATAAACGCCTGTCTAGTTATAACAATACAATGTACAGTACAGATACAGATATAACACTAGCACAGCGGAACCACTATATATCTATATGCTGAAGCCTCCTGCTCCATTGCTCCTCCAGAA
The DNA here is from genome assembly GCA_030737815.1 of Allium fistulosum. Classification (NCBI taxonomy): domain Eukaryota; kingdom Viridiplantae; phylum Streptophyta; class Magnoliopsida; order Asparagales; family Amaryllidaceae; genus Allium; species Allium fistulosum. The sequence goes on along the minus strand of CM060903.1, from coordinate 870,441,110 downwards.
TTCGTCAAAGCTAACCTGAATCCCTTGGCTACTCGTAGAAATTTGAGTACCCGAGAGTTTAAGAAAAACAGAAATAAACTCCGAGTCAGACATGGGTCTGGTATGAGTAAACGGTTAAGGTTGCTTAACTATAAAAAACCTTTGAAACAAAGGTATCACGTAAGACTCCCCACACATAAACATGGGTAAGTTTTTACCTTACGCTAACCAAACATTTGATAGGAAATCCAGTTATATTATAATAGTGTCTAGGGTTTTCAAGTAAAATACAGAAATAGCTGGAATGCTTACATCTCACGTTCCAACATAGTTGGGCACAACTAAATCGTACGGCGCTTATTGGAGTTTGGATTCCATACAATGGCAGGGCTACTGGGGTACCGCCCGTCACAGTACGTGGCCTAGATCACTGTACCGAGGATGACTCCTAATCCCCTGCAACACAAGGCCGGAACCATCCCTTACTGGATAATTCCGAATAAAATCACCCCACGGTTGTGATCAGCAACCGCACCACTAAGCCGAAATAAAAAGGGACATCTAGACAGGGATGACCTTACTCTCAAGTGGGTGGGACCCACGAAGCCTTGCTGCACCTCCCCTATTTTAGCCATTCCCGGTTGATGAGGCTTGAGGCTACGATTACCTCAACAGATCACATCACTTAGAATGCTCACCGTCCACCTGACGATGTTCTGAAAGCATTCAATCCATACAAGTTCGTTCCGGGTTCGAACGAAACCGAAGGCATTATCTCGTTACACTCATTTTGGAATCATCCTCAGAGTTAACGACAATAACCCTTGCACTCTGAATCTTCATCTTCACTTGAGATTCACGACCAATCGTTAATTTGGATCGATGTGGTTTTCGGATATCCAAATCTGGAAACCCGATCCCGGTCTCATCGAAATCCAAATCGCCATCTTTTAGGTCCAAGTTGTTTTAAAGTTAAAACAATTCAATTTTATTATCTATATACACAGAGATAGATAATTCATATCATCATAAACAGATAATTCACATTATCGTCATATTCAACCAAAACATCCATATCGCACAACATTACTTATCTCATATCTGAGATCTCAAACCATTCAAGACAATCAATATCATTCAACATCCATAAGCAATGATTTATTAATCACCTTCTGTAATTAATTTAAAGTGAATTAAATTAATTACTTCCATTTCAAATTAATTTAAATAAATTAAATTAATTACTTTCATCACATAAATCTTGATTACTTACTCATATTAATTACAAATCAATTTATTGTTCATCCTCTAATTTCCATCTTAATTAATCATCCTGATTAGTTATTCTTAATTACCTTAAGTAATTAGCTTTTAATTTATTACACAAATTAATTATCCTTAACCATTCACAGTAATTTACCATTAATTACTTCATTAATTACATTAATTACCGATCCTTAATAAATTACTTCCATTAATTAATTAACTATAATTAATTACATTAATCCTTAATTAATTACATTAATTAATTAACTTTAATTAATCACTTTCATTAATCAACCTTAATTATAAACAGAAATTACCATCCTATAATTATTTACCTTAATTAATTAACTTCTTAATTAATTATATAAACCCTTTTGATTTATTACACTAAGTAATAAATCTTTATTTACTTTTACTAAGTAATTATACTTTAATTTACTTTCCATTAAGTAATCCCCTTTAATTAATTACATCCAGTAATTATTCATAAATTACTTCGCTGAGTAATTACACTATTCAATTTCATTAAGTATTTATACTTAATCAACCATCAAATGATTATCTTTAATTAACTAACAATTAATTAACTAAAATTTATCACATTCATTTTATTAATTACAATTTGAGTAATTCATCCCTTAATTACCCTTTAAACAAATTAATAAATCTTAACTATAGATTCATTATCCTTTAATTATTAATTAATAAATCTTAATTATCAATTAAATAAACTTAATAACAAATTAATTACTTCTTAATTACCAGCTAATCAACCTCTACTTAACATTTAATTAACCCTTAATTAATCTTTAATTATAGATTAATTATCTCTTAATTACCTCTTAATTATTTACTAATAAAACTTAATTATTTATTAATCAATCATAATCATTAGTTAATTAAATTAATTAATTATTCTTAAATTAATTACTTAATTAACCGTTATCCTTAATTAATTAAATTAATTAATTATACTTAATTTCCCTAATTAACTTAATTAATTCCAAGACAATAAAGCTTCTTTAACTTAAGATAAACATTATCTTATAAATACCTTAATTACCATTTACATTTTAAAACCCTTTATCTTTAATTAATTAACTTTACTTAACAAAATTTAGATTAAATAAATTTTAAAACTCCTTAACAAATGTTAAGAAATAATTTGATATTTATAAAGTAATGTTATAAAGAAAGTTTTAACCAATTTGTTTTTAAATTTCAAAATCTTATTTAAAAAACTTTTATAAAAACTGGGTTTTGGCTTACTTTGGGTCATACCTGAATGCTACTCGGGTTTAAACCCGAGTTCTCCTATACTTTCCATTTTTTCAAAACTTAAGTTTAAATTTTACAGCTTTAAAAACTTACAGGCCTATCTCCCATAAACTACACGAGTACAAACTCGAGTCAATGCCCCAAAATCCCGAGTCTATCTTCGAGAAAACTCCCACCCCAAAACACTAACACGCAACGCCATCTCGTGCGCATGCACCGGGCACCGCCAACGATCCAGCCACCAAGTTCACCTCCGACACGTCGCCTTCTACCCATACTTGCCATCTGACCACCCAGAAACGCCAACCAACCTCGAAGACAAAATCGAGCTACCTCGATCAAAAAGGAACAGCAACCATCGCTAGGAAAATCGCCTCGTCCAAGCTATTCCGATCACCTGCGCCTCCGAAACTCCGGCCACACCCTACCGACCTTCCACGCCACCATTTCCCAGAGTTTCGAGCAACTCGAATCACCAGAGGCTCTGCGGTGGTCCTACTTCCGATCTCAACAAAAAGCTAGGTTTAAAAACTAGATCCCTTCGCCGATGACACCACGGTGAACTATTCACCCTCACACCATTTTTCCTAGCCTCGTCCATCACTAAACTTCATCTAGGAGAAACCCCGGCCACCCTAGATTTCTCGGCCACCAGAAATGCCTCAAAAACCCAATCACGTTCAACCCACGAATACCCACTCGATCCCAAACTAAAATTTGTGATTTTACTTTTAAAAATCCTAACTTCCTAAGTAGATTCAACTTACAATCCTGAAACAACAAATTATGATGTTTGATTTTTACATGTTATAAGATTTTTACTGTAAATCTTGAGTTCCAGATTTCCATATATAACAAACATGTTTAAAGATATTTTTAGATTCAAGTTTATGATTTAACAAACTGAATTTGTTTAAATACTACGGCCTAACAGAGATCAGGGAAAGAGATTTGGAATTTAGATCAAAAATTTAAAACCTGAACTAAGAACAGAGGTAATAAAAACAACAGACATGCACAGTTCGAACATAACAAACATATAGCACATTTATATCTACATATGCAAGCATTACTTATTTCAGAATTTCACAAGCAACAATCCTGTATCTACTTAACTTTTTAAAATAAGAGTTTACTCACCAGTTTTGAAAAGGCAGAGGGTTTGAAACTTGATTTGAAACTTCGCATACTTTTGTTGTTTTGATTCCAGCGAACATTGTCTTGCTTGTAACTTAAAAACTGAAAACTTGAAAAGCTTTGAACATTTGAAACTTCAAAACTGAAAATATTTGCATTGCTTGATTTCCTTAAAACTGAAGAAGCTTTGAAATTGGAAACTTGAATGCTTGAGAAGGTTGAAGATTTGAAAATATTTTGAGGAGATGTTTCAGGTCTGATAATTCTCTAGTTTGCATTGTTTTATGAACGAAAATGAAAAGAAGATAGATATATAGAAAACACGTATCCAGGCTGATAGTTGTATTTGTACAAAAAAATAAATCTTAGCTGGTACAATATGATCAGAGATTTTCTTATACATGGGGCTGATATGAAACATTTTGTACAAGCATTTATTAACATGTCATACATATCTCCTTTCTTCAATTCGTATGTACTTGTATGTTATTTTACTTCTTTTTTTACCTGCAAATCTTCATTGCTATAGTACATATATTTCTTTATTTTACTTTGTACATCTTGTATGTATCTTTGTCTTGGTTTTGACTTACTTCTTGCATATACATATGGTTATAGTACATATATTTCTTGCCTGCAAATTCATGTATACTATATAATTCTAGACTTACTTAAGTTCTCATTTTAAAGTTGTTATATTTATTTTTATTATGTTAGCTTGTGTATTTATTCCTATTTTTACATGACTACTAATTTTTATTTCTATTTATAAACTTAATGTATATTTTTCTATTTTAACTTAACTACCAAACACTTCATTTATACTTATTTATTTATTTATTTTCACTTATGTTTAATATGTTTATATATATTAATACTTACATTTATGACCATATATTTGTTTTATATTTATATTTAATATTGACAAGATTTATTTTAATTTAAACATTATTACCAACATTACATCAAATATATATATAGATCAAAAGTGAATAAGTAGAGCTTTACTTAAATTCAAGATAGATTTTTATTGTAACTATATTGGAACACTTTTATTTTAAATTCTCAAATCATAATTTTCTTCTAAACTACACACATATATACACACATTTAAATAACACTTATTAATTTAGAAATAATAGGACTATTTAAATCTATTTATAAAATAACACAAATTAAATTTGTAACTAATTATTCTTATTTAAAATCAATCTAAAATCATAATTTAAAACATCACATTATTAATTTACTGGTTATTTATATTTGAAAATAACAATTTTATCAATTTTAAATAGTTTAATTAAGAGATTATCACATTTTAAATTCCTTGAAATTCTGGGATATCACATTCCTTCCCCCTTAAAAGAATTTCGTCCTCGAAATTTAAAACAAAAGATAATCCAAAGTTTTATTTTCTACCAATTCAAGCATACATATCAGCCATACACAACCAAACAAACAATTTCAATCAACAAACAATTCAATCAAACAAACAACACTAGCTATTCGGACACAGATCCGGATAAGCTTCCTAAAAATTTCCCGAGTTTCCCAGGTACAGATACTGGAATACTCGCTCTACTGAATCCAAACTAGCTATACTACTGAGCTACTGAGCTCCTACTCATCTAGATCTACAATCTATACAAGAGATCTGACCATACTCAAGACCTAATCAACAACCAACCCTTCTGAACTGCTGGTTCCAAAACCAATGATGGATCATACACGTATTCCTTCAGAGATACGTGAAATACATTGAATCCCAGTCCTCCAAACTGGCAATTCACTCCTGTAATCCAAAACACTTATCCTTACAAGAACACAGAAAGATCCAATATACTTCGGGGCTAACCTCACAGTCTTACCCAATCTTATTGCTCCCTTTACCAGAGAAAATCTCAACAACATCGAAGTCTCCAACTTCGAAATCCAAATTTCTCCGTTTCTTACCCACAAAACTCCTTTGACGATCCTGGACCGCCTACATCCTTTCCTGACCAGCTAAATCTTTGCTGATGCTTCAATAAACAAACTGGATCAAAATAACTCAACAAAAAGATCCTCTCCAGATTTACCCAAAATCCAGAATACAACTCTACTCTACCATCATCAGTAGATTACAACTTACTTCTCCTATCTGGAAAAGACAAAACAAAAACACTTGCCAATCTGGCCTCAAATCCAGAAAAATTTCCTGTAGAAATTCTCTAATCCCAAAACACTGCAACTTCCGGTTACTTCCACTCTAGAACAGCTGCCACCTTGCTTCCGCTGCACAACTCTGATCTGAAGTAGATGAGCATGACAATGAATTTGAGCAAAATCTTAACCAACACCTCCTGGACACACACAGTTCAACAGATCCACCACAATCGGAAACGAACTGCTCAAAGAAACAGATGAGTCCTCAGTCAAGGGTACTGTCTTCAGCTACCCTTAGCTAGAAGAAACTCGAAACTAGATACAGAAGAGAAAACACAAATGCTCCACCAAATTTTCCTAAGAAACCATCCATCTCCTTAGCTGAACCATCAGTACCACTTCTGGAATCCAGTCGATACCAAACTCAATCTCCAGATGCTAACAAAACTCTGACTTCCTGAAGACATCCAGACCAATATCCACATATACTATCCTTTCCACCGAAGAAATGGATCCACCCTGCTGCTTCTGAATTCCACCACTAGGGTACTATTAAGCCAAAAGATATTCTTGCTAGCACAAACATCTCCTAGCTGTACTGCTGCCACGAATGCCAAAACTTCTTAATCCAAAGCTCTTCGAGAAACTCGGACCTCAAACCAAACAGAAACATCCTGCTGAACACAGCCACAACACCGAAGCAGACACACTTCCTTCAGAGATCAATAAAATTTCTTACATTAAACAAAACTCACTCGAGACGGTATTAGGTCTACAGTCTCGACATATACACTTCCAACCTCAAACATTCAAACTCCAACCATCAATAGTCATGTTACACACACCACTAACTCATCTACCTTTATAACTTATATTGGAAAACCCAAACAGGTAACCCAACAGATAGGTAGAAATATAGATATACATATATATATTCAAAATTACAAATACACTCTGTAAAGAAAGATACCACTCCACAGCTTAGGTATTCGCTCAACCTATGCTCTGATACCACTGTGATGACCCGACCTTCTATTACCAGAAAGTCGCATCATCAATAAGAAAGAAAGGGGTAGAAAAGAGAAAAGATAGAGAAGAAAGAACTAAACAACATCAGAATCTCACAGCGGAACGAATAAATTATATTTATCACATAAGATATTACATAGTATACAACATCAATCAGAGTTACACAGATTATACATCACATACTAGACAGTTATAAACGCCTGTCTAGTTATTACAATACAATGTACAATACAGATACAAATATAACACTAGCACAGCAGAACCACTATATATCTATACGCTGAAGCCTCCTGCTCCATTGCTCCTCCAGAATTCGTCAAAGCTAACCTGAATCCCTTGGCTACTCGTAAAAATTTGAGTACCCGAGAGTTTAAGAAAAACAGAAATAAACTCCGGGTCAGACATGGGTCTGGTATGAGTAAACGGTTAAGGTTGCTTAACTTTAAAAAACCTTTGAAACAAAGGTATCACGTAAGACTCCCTACACATAAACATGGGTAAGTTTTTACCTTACGCTAACCAAACATTTCATAGGAAATCCAGTTATATTATAATAGTGTCTAGGGTTTTCAAGTAAAATATAGAAATAGCTGGAATGCTTACATCTCACGTTCCAACATAGTTGGGCACAACTAAATCATACGGCGCTTATTGGAGTTTGGATTCCATACAATGGCAGGGCTACTGGGGTACCGCCCATCACAATACGTGGCCTAGATCACCGTACCGAGGATTACTCCCAATCCCCTGCAACACAAGGCTAGAACCATCCCTTACTGGATAATTCTGAATAAAATCACCCCACAGTTGTGATCAACAACCGCACTACTAAGCCGAAATAAAAAGGGACATCTAGACAGGGATGACCTTACTCTCAAGTGGGTGCGACCCACGAAGCCTTGCTGCACCTCCCCTGTTTTAGCCATTCCTGGTTGATGAGGCTTGAGGCTACGATTACCTCAACAGAACACATCACTTAGAATTCTCACTGTCCACCTGACGATGTTCTGAAAGCATTCAATCCATACAAGTTCGTTCCGGGTTCGAACGAAACCGAAGGCATTATCTCGTTACACTCATTTTGGAATCATCCTCAGAGTTAACAACAATAACCCTTGCACTCTGAATCTTCATCTTCACTTGAGATTCACGACCTATCATTAATTTGGATCGATGTGGTTTTTGGATATCCAAATCTGGAAACCTAATCCCGGTCTCATCGAAATCCAAATCGCCATCTTTTATGTCCAAGTTGTTTTAAAGTTAAAACAATTCAATTTTATTATCTATATACACAGAGATAGATAATTCATATCATCACAAACAGATAATTCACATTATCATCATATTCAACCAAAACATCCATATCACACAACATTACTTATCTCATATCTGAGATCTCAAACCATTCAAGACAAACAATATCATTCAACATCCATAAGCAATGATTTATTAATCACCTTCTGTAATTAATTTAAAGTGAATTAAATTAATTACTTCCATTTCTAATTAATTTAAATAAATTAAATTAATTACTTTCATCACATAAATCTTGCTTACTTAATCATATTAATTACAAATAAATTTATTGTTCATCCTTTAATTTCCATCTTAATTAATCATCTTGATTAGTTATTCTTAATTACCTTAAGTAATTAGCTTTTAATTTATTACACAAATTAATTATCCTTAACCATTCACAGTAATTTACCATTAATTACTTCATTAATTACCGATCCTTAATAAATTACTTCCATTAATTAATTAACTATAATTAATTACATTAATCCTTAATTAATTACATTAATTAATTAACTTTAATTAATCACTTTCATTAATCAACCTTAATCATAAACATAAATTACCATCCTATAATTATTTACCTTAATTAATTAACTTCTTAATTAATTATATAAACCCTTTTGATTTATTACACTAAGTAATAAATCTTTAATTACTTTTACTAAATAATTATACTTTAATTTACTTCCCATTAAGTAATCCCCTTTAATTAATTACATCCAGTAATTATTCATAAATTACTTCGCTGAGTAATTACACTATTCAATTTCATTAAGTATTTATACTTAATCAACCATCAAATGATTATCTTTAATTAACTAACAATTAATTAACTAAAATTTATCACATTCATTTTATTAATTACAATTTGAGTAATTCATCCCTTAATTACCCTTTAAACAAATTAATAAATCTTAACTATAGATTCATTATCCTTTAATTATTAATTAATAAATCTTAATTATCAATTAAATAAACTTAATAACAAATTAATTACTTCTTAATTACCAGCTAATCAACCTCTACTTAACATTTAATTAACCCTTAATTAATCTTTAATTATAGATTAATTATCTCTTAATTACCTCTTAATTATTTACTAATAAAACTTAATTATTTATTAATCAATCATAATCATTAGTTAATTAAATTAATTAATTATTCTTAAATTAATTACTTAATTAACCTTTATCCTTAATTAATTAAATTAATTAATTATACTTAATTTCCTTAATTAACTTAATTAATTCCAAGATAATAAAGCTTCTTTAACTTAAGATAAACATTATCTTATAAATACCTTAATTACCATTTACATTTTAAAACCCTTTATCTTTAATTAATTAACTTTACTTAACAAAATTTAGATTAAATAAATTTTAAAACTCCTTAACAAATGTTAAGAAACAATTTGATATTTATAAAGTAATGTTATAAAGAAAGTTTTAACCAATTTGTTTTTAAATTTCAAAATCTTATTTTAAAAACTTTTATAAAAACTGGGTTTTAGCTTACTTCGGGTCATACCCGAATGCTACTCGGGTTTAAACCCGAGTTCTCCCATACTTTCCATTTTTTCAAAACTTAAGTTTAAATTTTACAGTTTTAAAAACTTACAAGCCTATCTCCCATAAACTACTCGAGTACAAACTCGAGTCAATGCCCCAAAATCCCGAGTCTATCTTCGAGAAAACTCCCACCCCAAAACACTAACACGCAACGCCATCTCGTGCACATGCACCGGCCACCGCCGACGATCCAGCCACCAAGTTCACCTCCGACACGTCGCCTTCTACCCATACTTGCCATCTGACCACCCAGAAACGCCAACCAACCTCGAAGACGAAATCGAGCTACCTCGATCAAAAAGGAACAACAACCATCGCTAGGAAAATCGCCTCGTCCAAGCTATTCCGATCACCTGCGCCTCCGAAACTCCGGCCACACGCTACCGACCTTCCACGCCACCATTTCCCAGAGTTTCGAGCAACTCGAATCACCAGAGGCTCCGCGGTGGTCCTACTTCCGATCTCAACAAAAACTAGGTTTAAAAACTAAATCCCTTCGCCGATGACACCACGATGAACTATTCACCCTCACGCCATTTTTCCTAGCCTCGTCCATCACTAAACTTCATCCAGGCGAAACCCTGGCCACCCTAGATTTCTCGGCCACCAGAAATGCCTCGAAAACCCAATCACGTTCAACCCACGATTACCCATTCGATCCCAAACTAAAATTTGTGATTTTACTTTTAAAAATCCTAACTTCCTAAGTAGATTCAACTTACAATCCTGAAACAACAAATTATGATGTTTGATTTTTACATGTTATAAGATTTTTACTGTAAATCTTGAGTTCCATATTTCCATATATAACAAACATGTTTAAAGATATTTTTAGATTCAAGTTTATGATTTAACAAACTGAATTTGTTTAAATACTACGGCCTAACAGAGATCAGGGAAAGAGATTTGGAATTTAGATCAAAAATTTAAAACCTGAACTAAGAACAGAGGTAATAAAAACAACAGACATGCACAGTTCGAACATAACAAACATATAGCACATTTATATCTACATATGAAAGCATTACTTATTTTAGAATTTCACAAGAAACAATCCTGTATCTACTTAACTTTTTAAAATAAGAGTTTACTCACCAGTTTTGAAAAGGCAGAGGGTTTGAAACTTGATTTGAAACTTTGCATACTTTTGTTGTTTTGATTCCAGAGAACATCGTCTTGCTTGTAACTTAAAAACTGAAAACTTGAAAAGCTTTGAACATTTGAAACTTCAAAACTGAAAATATTTGCATTGCTTGATTTTCTTAAAACTGAAGAAGCTTTGAAACTGGAAACTTGAATGCTTGAGAAGGTTGAAGATTTGAAAATATTTTGAGGAGATGTTTCAGGTCGGATAATTCTCTAGTTTGCATTGTTTTATGAACGAAAATGAAATGAAGATAGATATATAGAAAACAAGTATTCAGGCTGATAGTTGTATTTGTACGAAAAAATAAATCCTAGCTGGTATAATATGATCAGAGATTTTCTTATACATGGGGCTGATATGAAACATTTTGTACAAGCATTTATTAACATGTCATACATATCTCCTTTCTTCAATTCGTATGTACTTGTATGTTATTTTACTTCTTTTTTTGCCTGCAAATCTTCATTGCTATAGTACATATATTTCTTTATTTTACTTTGTACATCTTGTATGTATCTTTGTCTTGGTTTTGACTTACTTCTTGCATATACATATGGTTATAGTACATATATTTCTTGCCTGCAAATTCATGTATACTATATAATTCTAGACTTACTTAAGTTCTCATTTTAAAGCTGTTATATTTATTTTTATTATGTTAGCTTGTGTATTTATTCCTATTTTTACATGACTACTAATTTTTATTTCTATTTATAAACTTAATGTATATTTTTCTATTTTAACTTAACTACCAAACACTTCATTTATACTTATTTATTTATTTATTTATTTTCACTTATGTTTAATATGTTTATATATATTAATACTTACATTTATGACCATATATTTGTTTTATATTTATATTTAATATTGACAAGATTTATTTTAATTTAAACATTATTACCAACATTACATCAAATATATATATATATCAAAAGTGAATAAGTAGAGCTTTACTTAAATTCAAGATAGATTTTTATTGTAATTATATTGGAACACTTTTATTTTAAATTCTCAAATCATAATTTTCTTCTAAACTACACACATATATATACACATTTAAATAACACTTATTAATTTAGAAATAATAGGACTATTTAAATCTATTTATAAAATAACACAAATTAAATTTGTAACTAATTATTCTTATTTAAAATCAATCTAAAATCATAATTTAAAACATCACATTATTAATTTATTGGTTATTTATATTTGAAAATAACAATTTTATCAATTTTAAATAATTTAATTAAGAGATTATCACATTTTAAATTCCTTGAAATTCCGGGATATCACAATATCGCTCCCACTAACTTTGAGATACTTTGGTTATTATGTGTAAATAGTTTACTCTAAAGCATTATTTAAAATTTTCTACTTCAACGCATACATACTAAAACATAAATTCATACTATGCGATAATTTTGTGAGTAAAATCCCAACCAACTTGAGCATATCGAATGTTGAATCTGTTACGTTAATTTCAACAATTAAAATTCACGGTATTATTCTTATTATGTGGCTCACTATATTCCAACTATATTTGTCTTTCTCTTAAAGACACATTTACGGCCAATGGATCATATTCTTTCGGATACAACTATCAATCATATTTTGATAGTGTACTTGGAATCTATTTCGGATTTGCACGTCGTACCATATTATAGAGTCAATGCTCTTAATGGTTTAAATAAACAACCGAGGATTACTTATTTTTGACATTGTCAAGAAACTCACAGTTTCTCTGTAATGAACAAGAATACTCTTTAGACGTTCTAATGTATTTGTGTTCATTTAGGTTTGGTCAATTTTATTTCATCCCCTGTAATTAGTTTTATCATTGGATTGTATTCAAATTCATTTTATACCAATAATTTCTTAAAGAAATTCCTTTGCTATGAAGTTGGCATTTCTTGGAATTACAGTTGTTTCTCTATGAAACAAAATAGGCATTCATAAGCATATTATGAATTGCCTTATATAAAACTGATTTTGCATCAGTTTATAATATATTTATGTTTATAACATAAATTAGTAATCCAATGACTATCGTTCCCAATATTCTCATGGGACGATTCATACAAGACCCCTTACTTACAATTATTAGTCTTTCGACTCGCACAGCCTGTCAACTCCTTGGCCTAGGATATGTAAGGTTTCGTATAAACCCTTATCTCGTATGGTTTTGTAAACTATTCGTTGGATGATATTAATTTTAGTTTTGTGTACTCTCTTAAGTGTACACCTTATAGAAAGAATTTAACTCAACTTCACTCATCATTAATTGTGCTTTATCCAACAAAGTTCGATTACTTCTTATCAATACATCATTATGTATTATAGGAAGGAGTGACCTTTGAGACTGAATCTTTATTCATATTAGGTACATACAATATACTCATCCATTCGATTAAATCGAATTATTTCTATTGAATGTTATATTATTTACTCCTGTTTTATATTTTATGAGCTTATCATAGACTTATACATGCATATCAATTACATATGTCTATGTCTGTGATGGCTCATCATTGAATATGACATAGTATGTGGAACCATTTGGTATTAATAGGCTTACGTTCGCATACATCTACATGTATTAATCTGAAAAGTTCATCAACTCTTATGACGCTCCCACTAAATAGGTGTTTGCCCTATTGTTTGCTATATAACTAACCAGCATCACATGATTCATAACCATATAATAAAAATTGTTTCTCAAAACTATAGCTTAGTCTATAACTCCAAAATAATTGTAAATAATTTTAGATACTTCAGTATTTTCCAATGCATCACTTTTGTTATGAAAGTAAATACCACATTATAGTTTTATTTCATAAGAAAATTCATAATATTCACATTGAAATATAATAATGCCTATTTTTCAGTCGACACTGAAAATAATCATTATTTCATAAATAATGTTCGCTATATTTTACGGATATAATTTTTATAACTTGATGCAATCAATAAGTGTTATATGGCATGCTCCCACTATTTCTGCCATTATTAAAATAGCGTACTAAAATCGGAGGTCCATCATTCAGTTAACATAGACTATTTATTTCATATACTGCAACTAGTTTACAACAGAGAGTTCTTTGATCAAATAACTTGAACTCAAAGAAATGAATTCCATAGAAAATATTCTATACGAAAATATATTTCACAATAGAAATCATGTTTCTTATTCCAATATTAAGTATCAAACATTGTTATTACATCTCGTTTTCGATGTTTCTTTATGAAGTAGAAGTGATCATTTACTCTTTTCATCCCAACTATACCTTAAATCACATCTACTCTTATTCATTCATTAATCTTTTTAAATGGTCGAGCCATTCAAAAGAAATCCCTTACTACAATATCATAATGAAATCTTTACAAAAATGCATTTGATTATCCTTAACATTTAAGGACATCAAATATGATGCACCTTATGTAAGCTGATCAAACTAACATTTCAACGATCAAGTTCTTAGATCTATATTGTAGTTTTGGTCTTGCGTTACATTTAACACAATATGATCTTTTATTATAATCAATCAAATTGAATACTTGATATCACATTATGGTTTATTTTCTTATTTCGAATGAACTAATTTCATCGAAATATTGTACATTACAAACTACGACCGTTTACCATATAACATTTATATGCGATTGTACATGGATCAAATATCCATAGTATTGTATTGCTTTTTAGTTCAAAGCTCATAGAATGCAATATACGGTATCGACTAAATAAATATGTAAGCGACCAAATAACGAATGTATTAGTAATTGTAGAACCAGGTGCTTGCATGGGTGTTGAAACGTTACATGAAATAAGCATTTATTAGTAAGTATATGTTATAATATTACTTGTCAATACTCAATTTAGTTCATTTGTATATCTTAATTAATAAATGTTTTATCAATCATATTAAATGCATAAATTAATCAATGTAGACTATTATAACATTATATAACATATGTTCTTACAATATTAGAAATGTTAAATGTTATCATTTTATTCTTCTAATAAGGCTTCCACTAGTCTTTTATGTTTCACCAAATCCTAAGTCAAAGCATAGAAGTCCTTTGACTTCATTAGTCGGTGTTAGGACCTATTCGTTTTTGAATTCTGACTTTGAGTTTGCTCAACAAATCATAGCTCCACAAACAATGAATAACTCCTTATCGGTTGTATCATATACAACTCTTAACCCATGGTCCTAGTTTCACTTTAACCTTAAGTTTACTCAACAAATCGAAATAAAATTATTCACTCATACCTACCATATCGTGACGACCTAAGTATAGTATATGTACCTTGAGTTTGCTCAATAAATACATATAATATCTTATCTTGTCTATTCAGTATATTAATAATACTACACATTGTTGGAACTGGGCCAACCCGTAGCGAAAGTTATGGGTGGATTTCAAATTTTGCCTTATTGAAGCTTTATTGAGCATATGAAGTCCAATTCATTTAGAAAGTTTCTGAATTTAGTTTAAATAAAACCATGTGTTTTATTTAAATTTACAAATTATAGTTAGAGATTTATTTAATTTTGGTTTTACTTGTACATACAAACATACAAACATACAAACATATATATATATATATATCATATACATATATACATATATGTGTGTGCATATGTAACATAGCAATTTGTGCGGGGTATAGATGTTGGGATTTACATCACAACGGATACATTAGCTCATTTTGTATATACTTTATGTTTTCAAATATGTACATGAACAAGTAGTTATAAATTTCAAATGATTATTTGTCTATATATATATATTTGTGTATGTATAAAATGTGTTTTATCATTAAAATAATATAGAAAATATTTATTTATTTATATAACTATATATTGTACCATAAATAACAACAAAGATATATGTATATATTAATTTTTTTTATAATTGACTAGTTAGAAAACATACCAGGTCTGAAGTTACAATGATTTTAATATATATATATATATATATTACAGTGAATCAAACATTCGACCATAATAAATTAATATAAAATAATTATATGATAAAATTCAATTTTATATTTTTAGAAAATCTGGAAACACATTTTAAGGCTTCGAAAAAATTTATGGAAATTTCTCAATTAAAATAATATATTTAATTAAATAATTGATAAAATACCAAAATTAAATTAATTTTAAAAAATATAAAATTACGTTGAAAAATTATAAAACTTCTTTCAAAGGCACCTGATATGATGAATTAATTTAAAAAAATATATAATTGATTTTTGGAACATTGATTATTTTATATGAATTTATTGAATTAGATGATCATTAAATATTAATAATATATATATAAATGATAAAAAGTTATTTTCAACACTTATAGTTCATAATAAACATAAAAAAGTGTTTGACAAATTTCAGATCAATATTATACATTAAATATGATAACATATGTTTTAATACAAATTGTATGTGAATATTAATTCATAAATTAGTACATATATATGTATAAACATATATAATTTTAAACTAAAATTTACTTTAATATTTAATACTTGATTAAAAATATAAAACATGAACTAAATCTTCAAAATTTAAACACAAACCCAATCTCCATTGTGACAACAACAATACATAGAAAAATCTCACTTAACTAATGAAATAACAATAATCTGATTATATAGATAAGTTTACATGATTAACAAATCTAAAACATAATAATATGATCACCATATAAATAAACATTACCTGGAACATATGCCCCTAAAGTCCACGTTGAAATAATGAATTCTCTTTCTCTATAATTCCTTGATCTGTCAAATTGGTAATCTAGAATCAACGACCTCTCACTATCAAATAGCTTCTTGTTTTAAC
Organism: Allium fistulosum; assembly: GCA_030737815.1. Lineage (NCBI taxonomy): Eukaryota > Viridiplantae > Streptophyta > Magnoliopsida > Asparagales > Amaryllidaceae > Allium > Allium fistulosum. The sequence goes on along the minus strand of CM060903.1, from coordinate 870,424,401 downwards.
TTGAATTGGATTTGATATTTTGGGATTAATTTGGAGAAAAGTTGTAGCCATGAAAGAAGAAGGAGATGATGGCTCAAAAGAATGAATTAGAATTTGATTAGAGTTTTGAGATTAGTATTTATAATGGTAGGATAAAAGAGGAAACTATGTTAGTTTCTCACTAGATCTTAGCCAATCATCTCCTACCCCTAATCTTATGTTGTAGTCACCTCTAACCCTAGCCGAACCAGCCACATTTTTACCTAATCATCATGGGTTATGTGCCCATTTAACCCAATTTAAATATATACAATTATATATAACTTATTTTGTTATCGATATCTCGTACCGATCAGTATATTCATAACTATTATAAATATATGCAACAATTTTATTTCTCAAATCATATTCAAATTTCATAATTAATATTTCATAAATATTAATTAATTTATAACAATTATAAACTAATTAAATTGTTTGGCCTAAAGAGAATTCATTATTTCGGTTATGTGACTCTTAGGTGTAAATTTGGTCAGCGATTAACATCAAACTATTTGAATGTTAACGTTCACACGTCACTTAGCAGGTGGTGTGACATTATGGCCAAATTTATCGCTTACTCGGCTTTGGTAAAATCTAATTTCACTTTATTAAGCGTTACCCAGTTTTGACAATTATCTACACCAATTCTCTTCGTCAAAACTATATCACTTTGGACTTATGGAATTTGGTAATGATCAAAATTCCAATATCATCAACATTCAACTCTATAGTCCAAACACAAAGTCCTTGGTTCAATAATAACAATTATTACTAACCGAAATGCTCTGGTCGGAGACTTGATTTTGAGTTGACCGTGATACTAACTCCATACAACTGAGGAGACGAATCCTCTCTTGAATAGTGCTTCACTTCCAATACTTCCACTCGATCCAACTATAGTCACTTAATGGAGCGCCATGCCATGATTTGACTATAATCAAAGCGGAGCTCTCATATTGAAGATCCATGGTATTCTCAAGTTGAGAGAACTGTGTAAATCAGTCACATCGATATTTTCTATTTGACCATAGTTATATTAACCAACATAAAACTACCGAGTGAGTCGTTCCATGGTTATACAATAACTATCAGTATGTAACTCCTAGGTGTCCCTAGCAGTCATGAGTAATACAATGCCCAATATTTGGAGAGCGTTACGTACTTTAGTCTCAACGGATATATTGATATCCAGTCTCGATGCATCTTGACTTGGAACATTTAAAATGGTATATTTGTTTTCGTTGTGATAAATTACTCACGGTTATAACACTCTATAACTACTATCACAAAATGTACCATTTATGGATTTTCTATTAAATATAATTTTAATTAAATTAACTAAATATATTAATATAACACATTATATCAAGTATATAATAGAAGAATACACCTTTTATTTCGAAAAAGATTAGTCTCCGAGTTAGATATATGTAACAAATTACATAATTGACCCTAGGTCATACCTCTAACTCTATCACACGTGGCATCCATAGCTTGAGTTTGCTCAATCGCAAAGGAGCATGAAAGTAATTTATTACTATATATATGGTAGAGGACAATATTATATTGAAGATTCATAATCTTCAATATATTATATTGAGTGATGTCGACTTATGGAACAATGTATTTCTTTTTAAATACCCTCGTTATTCAAGTGTCGGACACATCAGAAATCATGGTATATGTACATTTACATATGTATTTATTCCTTAAGTATGTTTAGGTTTCTTTGATGTTCCATCTTTAGTTTATACATTCATATTATATAAGTTCTATTATCATATAACTTTTAAATTTCATGTTACTTATATAATAGTCTTATGTATAATATTATATTAATTAAATTTTATTTGATTAACTTTAATTAATTAGCGTTTTAATTAATTTTATATTAATTTAATATAACATTTATATTGAATATCTATTATATATTATAACCTTTATAGCGTAACACATATAAGGTATATGTGTATATTATTTAATAAGTTAACCTTTTAATTAATTTATTTCATTAAACCATTTAATTAAAATATACTAATTTCAAAAAATCATTTTATATACAAACATGTATACTTATGATATCTTATACATTTTAAAATATCATAACATATATAAAACTATATAATACACGTATATATTTTTAATTAATTAACTAATTAAATTAATTTATATATTTTATTAATCTTATTAATAAATTCAAAGTTTCAAAATTAATTTATATTATTTCCAAACATTTTGAAATTTTTTTATTATATTATAACTTTTATAAAATTTAAAATCTTATATTTTTAATTTTCAAACAATTTTGAAAATTTTCCCAAGACCCCAATTCAAATTGAGCCTTTCTATTAAGGGCAACCTTTGGACTCACGTATCTATTCGGGCCAAGTCAGTAGCTAGGTAGGGCAGAGTACTTGATTACCCAAACTCAATCTTTCAACACTACCTATTTAGAAACCCAACTATCTAGACTGTGAGCTTAATTAGTTAACCCTAATATGACTAATTTAGACCGCATAGGCTATTGGGCTTTGATAGCATTATTGGAACTGGTCCAGCCCGCAGTTGAAGTACTGGGTGATTTCAAAATTATTTTACCATTTTGGATCTTTATTGGGCCTATGAAGTCTAATTTATTTAGAACATTTCCAAATTTCTTTTAAATAAAATCATTATTATATTCAAATTTATAATATAATTTTATATTATGTAATTAATGTTATATTATACATACACGTGTATCATATACACATATATGTGTGTGTTTGTGCACGTGTAACATAGCAAACCGTGCAAGGTATAATATGTCTGTGTATAAGTGTTGGGATTTACACCGCTACGCACATATTGGCTCATCGAGCATACAAATATATTGTAAAATGTATGTTTATATACTTTAATTTATATATATATATATAATGTTACAAATATATATATATATATATATCTGTGTGTGTATGTGTGTGTTGTGTGTGTATGTAAACTATATTTTATCTTAAATAACCTTATAAATATATGTGTGTTTGTGTGTATATATATGAAAATTTTAACATTAATAAATATATAATTATATAAGTATGTTTAAAACATTTATAAAACTATATATATTTTTTTTTCTATATAACCGAAAGCTCTATATATATAATTTTATTTTAACATATATATATATTAAATACATATATTAGAATTTATATATATAGTATAATAACAAATATATATAAATTAATACATTTAAAATATTTAATATATATATATATTCATATATATTATAATATATATATATATGTTCATATATATTATAAAATATATATACGTGATAATGCGCACGACATGAAATTAAATTTTTTAATTAAACATATGTTAAATATTGATGTGCACGTAAATGTGCATATATTTACATCCATATTTTATCTCTTTTTGTTTAAATAAACACCATATTTGGGCATTTGTACATGTTAAAACAAAAATTCAATTATTTTCAAACCATCATATTTTCATCTTTATTCAGGGGCAAAATGGTCATTTTTGTGCATGTGTAAATTTGAGAATTTTTACTTGGACATTTTTGATGATTTTTATAGGAATTTGGATGCATATGGAAGAGGCTTATATGAAGATACATGCATACACAAATGAATACAAAGGAAGGAAGAGGGAAATAATTCAAAGTAAAGATCATGGAGGACCCCACCTACCCACCTACCTTAATGTACAAATTAGAGGCTAATGAACATGCTTATGGAATTAATGGCTTCATGTACACTTAAATAATGATTAGTAGAAGCTAATGATTGCTTGGCCTCCACACTTCCTAAGGGGTATTTTGGGAAGCCCCCTAAAAATAGAATTAGGGTTTTATGCATGTATAAATAACCCCTCTTATGTACATGAAACTATCATCTACTCTTTCATTTTACTTAGGAAATTAAGAGATCAAAATTGTAAGCTCAATGTTATATGAAATAAAAATGGCTTCCAAACCTCTTTTTCCTCTCTTGTCTACATGCTTTTCTTTGTTTTTATGTTAATGCTTATTTCTATGCTCTCTTTCTCTTAATGTTCATAGCTTAGATTTACATTTATGCACTAGTCTAATCCATTTTCTTCTAGTAGTTAATCTTCCTTTTTTTGTTTATTCTCTACTTTGCTTCATTTTCAATGTTGAAACTTACATGTGTTGATTTGATAACACAAATGAGTAGCTAAACCCCTTCAATTTGGGGGTAATGAAGCTCTAAAATATTATGTAATTTCAACATTTTTTATGATTTATGATCTCTTTGTTTGTGCTTCATGAAAGTCAATTTTGATGCAAGTTTATACAAGTGAGTTTGATGGCTTATATTGCTTATGCAAATGAGCTATTCTTATTCAACATAAACACAATTTGCATCATCATTTGCTAATCCATTTTTGATTGTGAAATTAAAGTAAAAATGAAATTTGATGATCTATATTACTAGTTACAATAGTAAATAGATCATACTTAAAATAGCTTTTGTTTTGGCTTCATTTTCATGAGAATTATAAGTGGTTAATTTGTTGTATTATAGTTTGATGGTTTGAGTTATGTTAATTAATAACATAAACAAACCATACTTATGATAAATACAACAATATTTCACTTAATATCAAAACTAGAGATCATGAATTGTTTGCTTGTTGATTTACAAAAATATGAGAGTGGATTTTCCTCTAAATTGTTCTCTAGTTCAATAGTTTTTAAATCAAATTTTTATTCTAGTTTAGCTTCATTTTATTTCTAGTTAACAATTTCTCCTACATTTTGTCTTATTTGATTGAATAGATTTTTAAACTCTAATAGTTCTCTGCGGATCGACCCGTATTCGCCACGTACTACAAAGTGTACGCCGTGCGCTTGCGGTTATATTTTATTTCTGAATTCGTTCGACGGTTTTCTAAACCGATAGAAAATCCATCGTCGAACAGGTTTTTGGCGCCGTTGCCGGGGAATTTGTTTTGATTTTAATTTTCTATTCTTCGGATTATTTTTGTGTGCTTTTATTATGTGTTTGTGTTTGTTTGTGTGTTTGTTTGTATTTGTTGTTTTTCTATTTGCATCTCCTTAAAAAAAAGAGCATACACATTTCAAAAAAAAAATTCTATTTCATTTCATTTACATTGAAAATTACATTTTCATATATTTTCAATTTGATTTTCATTTTACATTGCTTCCAATACAAAAAAAAGAATTTTTTTTGACACTGCACTGTTCACTGTGCACAGCCCAAATTTGTCGCTGTGCAACAATGCACGCTACCATCCAACACTTTCCACCATTCTTCACTGACACATACCCCTGCTGCCTGTTGCGCACAACTCCAAACTGCATTTCAACATCCTGCCACCCCCTGTCCTCAAGCTCCTGCTACAACCATCATATTACTGCGTCCACATCACCAACAAACACCACAGTTCATCCCACCAGAAAAACTTCATCCCCTTTGCAACTCCATCCTCTTGCTCCACAACAACAATCTCCGTTACGGCCTTGCAACTGCCACACCCTGACCTTCACTTCAACTGCCTAATCTCCATCATCACCGCTACATTTACCTCATCAAACTAACTTCATCCATTCATCCATAAAACACAGCTTCCACTTGCCTTCCTCCTTCTGTCACAAAAACAACAACAAGCATACTTCTTTCTCAACTATTGTACCACAGCAGCACTACAAGTCTACAAACTTTAACCCGGTGCCCTTGTTCCTACCTTCTAACCACCTTCCTCATATACTTTAGCAATACAACATCACACACCTTCCTATCAAAAACTTGACTAATCACTACAATATCACACACCAACCTCTTCATCGATCATTACCACTACCATGTGCCATTAGCCAATACAACATACATAACATACCATACCTCAACCAAACTCCTACCAACAGATCATCATCTGACCATCACCTGCTCCCCACAAATCATATTCAAAACTTCCTACAGTCTTGCCATCACACTCTTTCACTAACATACCATCATATACATTAACATCACCCTGCTTCTCTACTACAAGGCTATACCACAAATTGCCGCATTCACCACGACAACTTCAACTAACACAATCACCCAGTGCAATCAACTATACACCACCATACATAGCTGCTGTCATAATCGCTTGCATTTACCTAGACCATCTCCAACGTACTATCTCCAAACCTCATTCACCAAGACAGCCACACCAAACAAGACAGCCACATCAATTCCAACCTGACCAAAGTTCACTGATCAAACACATATCCATACAGCCACCAGAAATAGCAAACATCCTACCTCTACCTCGAACACACCCCAGCCATCACCTTGCACTACTGATCTACCATACTACCGTCGGCACCAATATTTCAAAACCGTGCCCTTCATCAACATCAAACAATCACTCTGTAGTCGCCAATCCCCCTAGGCCTCGCAATCACCTACTGACAATACCCATTCTCCTGCAATTCGACCACCAGAAAAAAATATTCCCCATCTACCAATCGACGTACCTCAAATCGAAATCTCCTCGCTGCCAATAACAACCGCCAGCATCGAACAATCATCAACGACATCCACCTCTCACCGAAATCAATCGAACACCAAACCGTCACCGCAAATTCCACTCCTCTATGCAATCACCTACGACAATCTCAAACGACCACAAACTGAAGAAATCGTATTGGGAATTTGTGTTGTGGAATTTTATTCAGAATAAAAAAAATCGATGGCGCTTCCTTCTGTTTTGAACGAGCAAAAAAAAAGTTTGTTGACTTTAGGAGGATAAATTCCATTTTTTTGATTGAGTATTGGGTTCGTGGGTATTTTGTTTGTGGACCGAGTAGTTTGTTGAGTTTTGTTTTTAGTTTTCTTTGTTTTGTTTTAAAATCATTTTTGTGTTGTTTAGTTTTGTGTTGTAAATTGCTTTGTTTTCATAAAAAATTCTTATGTTCTCGTTTGTCTTAGACTGCGTTTGACTTTTGTTTCTAATTTTTTTTTTAAAGTAAAACTTCACTTTTCAAATTTGTTTCCTTTTCAAAAAAAATTAAAAAAACAAATTTCATTTGTTTAGCTTTTGTTTTATTTATTTATTTATTTTTGGTCTTCCTTTAAATATATAAAACAAAAATTTGTATTTATTTTCATTCACTCCTTTTCAGGTTGCCAAAGCAGATTAAAAGGAAGAACTGCTTGCCCAAAAATAATTGTTGCTTGTTTATAAAAAAATTTGCCGCTTAAAAAAAATAATTGCTAATAATCTGCACGCTCTGGTATTGTACTTTCATCTCTAGTGCATTGTTGATTGCTTACATTTGCATTTATATTTACAAAAAAAAATTTCAAAATCCAAAAACAAAAACAAACTTCATTTTAGTTGCATTGTAAATTCACGTTTAATTTTTGTTTTGCATCCATCTCATCTTATTTTTCTTTTCTAAGGGCAATACCCCAATTCACATAAGGTGAGGGATTTCATCACCCTTTTCTTAGCCCATAAACGCATTTCATCGTAAAATTTGACTAATAATAAAGGTTAGACATTAGACTTAAGGGTGTCACGAGCTCATCTAGGGCTTAATTGTATCTTCACAATTGTTTTCTTTGAACAATTTTATTTCTTGGTGTTTAGGCTACGGCAGAGTAATAACCAGTTATAAAAATTACGGTGATACGTAAATATTATACTGGTTGTTCCTCTGAAGGTACTTAAACCTTCGGCTGCATTGCTACGGTGATTCGTGGTGCACCGATAACCCCTGCCCGTTACCTGGTTGAGAAATATTTTTGTTGAACTAAGAAAGAGTGTGATTATACAATTTTGGGTTAGGAGCTACTAAGGACAGAAAATTTGTAATTAAGTCCATTGCATTCATTTAGTTGCATTAGTTCATGCATATATAAAAAAACAAAAAAAATCCAAAATCCAAAATCCAAAAAAATTGTAAATTTTTCTTAACTTAGTTTTTAAAATAAAAAAAATCCTTTTTTTCCTTTCCTTTGAAAATTTTCAATCAAAAACAAAAATCCAAAAATAAATAAATAAAACCTTTTCAAAAAGGAAAAAAAAATTAAAATTCAAAAACACAAAAAAAAAATCTTGAAAATTCAAAAAACAAAAACAAAAATCAAATTTCCATTTTCTAAAAAAAAAATTTTGAAAAAAAAATCCTTCTGGTAAATATTTGAAAATTTGAAAATTCAACAAAAAAAAATTTGAAATACCAAAAAACAAAACAAAAATCAAACTTCTCTTTTGGAAATAAATTTTACTTGGTAAATATTTTTCTTCCTCTAAAAAAAACCCAAAAACAAAAACAATTTTTCACTTCGTTTTTTTTTCAAATCTTCTTTCATTCTCTAAACTCGATTCTAACTTCTTTCTCCTCTCGACTTTCACTTGTGCATGAGTACTTGGACTCGTGACACAACAACAAATCGTTGGACTCGCGACTCGACAACTAACCGTTTAACTCGAACAGACGATCCTCCCGAAATGGTGATCGAAAACGCCCCTCGAACTCCTATGGATAGAATCTTTCTCGATAGAGTTTCTATTCCATCTTGCATCACGTTACCCGCCCCTACGGGTAACCATTTCGAAATCCATTCGAACCATATTGCCATGCTTCCGAAATTTGGCAATTTCGAGCATGATGATCCATACATCTTTTTGACTAAATTCGAACAAGTTTGTGCAACCATAAAACTCCAACAACTTTCCGATGACGGAATCAAACTTCAATTAATCCCATTCGCTCTTACGAATTACGCTGAAAAATGGTTGTACAGCTTACCATCGAACTCGATTAAAACGTGGGAAGAATTCGTAAAAGCTTTCTTAAAAAAGTTCCACCCCTTGGAAAAAACGAGTAGAATCTGAAACGAAATTGTAAATTTTCATCAATTCAAGGGAGAACCATTCGGAAAATATTTTGAAAGATTCAAAGAGCTTTTGATAAAATGTCCACACCATAACTTTGAAAAATGAACGATTTGCCAAATCTTATATGATGGACTCGAAAATAGCTCACGAACCATGCTCGAATCAATGTGCCAAGGCAACTTTCTTTCCCAACATCATGATGATGCTTGGCAATTTCTTGAAAACATTGCTGAAAAATCATCCCAATGGGAACGTTCAAACGAAAAATCAATTTACTCACGATCGAGTGCACAGTCGGTAGGATCTTCTTTTGCTTTGGAAGCTAAGATCGATGCAATGATAAAAAAATTCGATAACGTTTTCTCATCGAATCAAATGAACCAAGCTTCCCAACCGATGTGTTATAAATGCAACGATCCTAATCATATAGCCGATCAGTGTCCCAATTCTGTCGAACAAATCAATGCTTTCAATAAAGCCAAAAATGACCCGTTTTCTCCAACGTACAACCCTGGTTGGAGAAATCATCCGAATTTTGCGTGGAACCAAAACAATCCCAACACAAATACGATTCATCCCAATTTTCAAGCATTTTTGAATAATGCTTCGAATCCTCCCTTTCAACCCAACAATTTTCAACCAAACTTTGCGGGTCCGTCTCATAATCAACCACAACAATCAAATTTTCAACCAAATTCGGCTCATCCTCCCCAAGACGATAAACATTTAACTTCTCTGTAGAAAACTCTTGAAACATTGGCTAAAGCAACTACTCAAAGCCTTCAATCAAACATCAATTTGCAAAATTTATGGACTTCATATATGCAAAACACAAACCAATCGATTGCAAAACTCGAAATGCAAATGAGTCAATTAGCCACAACTGTAAGTGAACGCGAACGAGGAACATTCCCAAGCCAGCCCCTTCCAAATCCCAGAAATCAAAACGCAAATTCAAATCATGCCCATGTTATTCAAGATAGCAACGTCACCCAATTGAATGCTATCACAACTCTTCGTTCCGAGAAACAAATCGATAATCAAGTCGTTAATCCAAACAATTTACCGGAAACTTCTCTCGATACTTCTAAAACAACGAATGAATCTAAACAGAATGTGGAGCCAAATGTTGAATCGAATGCCAATCAAAACTCTTCTTCTTCTACTCGAGTAGACCCGCCTTGTAACGACCCGTAAAATTTAATGGTTTAAAAAGTATATTTAATTGGAAATTTGTGAAATTTTAAACAATAAAATTTGACTTTAAAAATTTATTATTTGGAATACGTCTATTTTAATATAGCAACTGGTAAATTTTCATCTGATAATATTGAAGTTTATTTTCCTGTGAAATTTCATTTCAAAACAAACCGGTTAATAACAGTGAATTTAAAAGTTTTCCGAAACCAAAATATGTCAACAGGAGAAAATTTATTCAGACTATTCTGAATCAGACTGCGAAATTCGTTTTTCCAAATTTGGACTTCTACTGCTCCGTTTATCTTAATTCTGGCAAAATAGCAGCATTTCTGGTACCGGTTATCGACTTTTGATCGGATGACTGTACCACCAATATCTGTATACCGTTTTGATCGTCTCGTTATGCTGATCTCTACGGTATATTCATTTCCGTATTTTGAGACCCGGTACGCGACGAGACGATGAAATCGTACGTCGTATCGATACCAAAATTTGTGACTTTTGGAAGTTTCTTCCTTTTCAAAATTTGAACCACCGGCCACATCAATAAATTGCTTTAAATTTTTCGGCTGAATCAATGGGAGACCATTGCCATTTCCTTTCCTTTATCCGTTGCTTTTTATTTATTTCGTACGTTTTGCATTTTACATCTAGATCTGCTTTTCATTCTTCCTCAAATCTGGTTCTAATCTTCTTCTTCAATACTCGGCCTCCTACATTTTTGCTCTGCCTTCCCACTGCTCCAACCTGCAACCTAGATCCGCCCTCTCCACTGCATGTGGTTCGCCACCACAGATCAACCCACAGCTCCGCCAGCACGTCCCCAGGTCGACCAACCATCCCCCTCTGCCCTTCCACCGTCAGCCTTCACCCGCGTGTCCCCCGCAGCTCCCCATTTTTCTCACACCGCCCCTGCTTTCTCTTCCGTTCGCCTGCTCCGAGGCCACCACGTCTCCGGCCAGTAACCGCCACAGCACTCCCCTCCCCTCCTTTCAATTCCAACCGCGCCGACCCAATATTCCTATCACCACTTCAACCCGAGATCATCAGACATGAAACCGAGCACCGCCCGCCACCTCCCATCACACCCTTGCCGCCTGAAACTGTCCCGACCGCCACCAGATCCCGTGCCCGCAACAACACCCAGATCTCTTGCCTCTTCCTTGTCGTTCCATTTCCATCCCCAAGCCCACGCAACTAAACACGCAACCGATCCAAACCCAAACCCACCCACGTGCAGCCATCAACGCCTGCTATTCTTCCACCCGTGCTCTTCTCCACATCATCCACCTCTTCATCTCCTTCACTAACTCGGCCACAGCCACATATATATCAAGGTGATATATATATTGTTTACTTTTGTCCCTGTTAGCTTTGGATATATATATATATATGGTTTATATATGTTCGGTTGTATTGTTATAGTATATATATATATATTTAAATTTATACATGTACGAATGTATATATATTGTTTCGAACATGAATAATACATGCTGTTTAAGAATATATATATATATATTATACTTTATATGTATACAGTTTTCAAGTTGCATACAACCTGCTTGATTTTATGTATTTATAATATGTTATACACATATGTAAGTCGTACATGATTTATATATATATGAAGGTTATTTCAGTCTTAAATATATGATCATATTGGTTCAAATTTTAGTATTATTTGTTGTTTTAGTTTATATATAAGGTTGTAGTATTAGTTGTATATAGATTTATACATATGCTGTTATCTAGTACAGTTTTATTTACATTTGTATTATTTGCATTTTCATAGTACTGTATTTATATGCAAGTCTTAAACAATGTTGTTTATAATATATTAATTTATAAATACTTATATATTTGTACGTATATAATATTATACATTTGTTTGTTATATAGGTTTCATATTCTGTGAATATATATTATGTTATATTCGCTATATTGATTTTTTTTAACGAATGTTGAAATATATTTGTTTATTTAATCATTGTTTATGTATATATACCGATATATATAAGGTTGTATATATATATGTGTGTACTTTTACAGAGAACCAATTTCGTTTTGTATATATATGATATAATATTTTATATAAGTCTACTACTATCTATATATGTACATTTGTATATAAGTCTTCTTATATATGTGTTTTGATTTCAAGTTATACAAAGCTATTTGACTGTGTATGTTATGTATGTATATACTTTATATTTATATGTGTTATACATTTTGAAATAATTTGTATAGTTGTATTCCTGAGTTTTGGATAAGCTGTTGTGAATATATAAGTTTATAAAGTTTATGACCTATTTGCTATATATATATATATAATTTTTATTAGTTATATTCTATAATAGATATTAAAAGTATATATATAGTTCATATAAAACTGTCTTTTAATTTAAAACTATGATTTTTGAAAACTATGTATATTTTAATATGTGTTTGAAATTAGAATATGATTTTGTATATATAATTTTATATGTTATATCTATATCAGTTCACTTATACCAATTATCATCATCGATCTAGTTCTGATTTGACTTCATCAATCTTCATTTATCAGCTTGTCAGTCAAAGTCGTGCCAATCAAGCTTTGCTTTGGAAGTCATGCTTGCATTTCGTAACTCGTTTCATTTGTCGAATCTCTCTAGCCTCGAAAGGTGAGCAATCACTCACGATTAACGTTCTTTTATTATTTAAATTTGATTTCAATTGAAATAGTAATTGAAATATGCTGCTGTAGTTATTTTACATTGTTATTACTATTATTTGTAACTGTTCACCTGTGACATCTGACACCAGTATCTAGTAGTATATGCCTGTTATTACTATTATCTGTATATGTTCACCTATGACATCTGACACCAGTACCTGTTATTTATATTGATAATATATGCCTGTTGTTATAATTTATATTATCTGTATCACTCTGCAAGTTCCCTGTTAGTATAGAATTCACTATGGGTTGAAATGATACATACCCGAACGGACTTTAGAATAGGAGAATTTCGTTATGGGTTGAAATGATAAACCCAAGCGATTTTCATTTGAATTGAAATTGGGATTACGGGTTGAAGTGATATCTACCCGTATATATTTAAATTTCGGATTGAAATGATAAATATCCGTATCACTTAACCATAGGATAAATATATATACAAACACCGTTGGTCCATATATATAAATATTTTAAAAATGAATTTTATGGGTTTGGAAAGAAATATATGGTTTTAATAAATGTTGAGCCTTAAATTATTTAATTTAAATTAGGATGGATTTAATACTAATGAGATGTTTAAGTAAAAAAAAAAAAAAATTTTTTCAAAATAGATTTTGGTAATAATTTGAATAAGTTAAGGTTGGAAAGATAATTTATTAATTAAACCAATTTGAAACTTATTGAAATTGAGATTTAAGATATGATTTATAACTTGGGTTTTATTTAAAAAATTTAATGAATAATTCTTGCTTAAATAAATTTAAGAAGATATTTAGTAAAAATGAAATGTAAGGCTAGTTAGATGATATTGAGTTCATTAAGTGAATATTCCCTGATTAAATAATAATGAAGTTAAATCAAGAGCTATATGAAACTGTTAAATCTAACTTTGGAAAATGTTGAGTATTAAAGCTTTGAAATATATTGAAAAATAAATGGTATATTTAGAACTGAATTAAATTGATGAATTGAGCTTTGAATAAACTTGAATCTGGAATTTTGTAGTTGATTTGAATCGATTTGCCAGACTTGAGGAAATTAAATACTTTGATTTCAAATTATTTAACCTATATATATACTATTTTGGAAAATGGATATATTTGAAATGAAATGATATTTGGGTTCTGAAGTATAAATTTAATTGAAATGACCACGGTGTTAAAATGTATATTTCCACCTTGTAGATAGTTCTGAAGATCCTTAGAGGATGGTTATCCCAACATCCTTTAAGTTACTCGTATTTCAATTGATATTTCACTTGAGTTGGATTTATTTATATAAGAATGTTAATCCTGACTTGAGTGTTTTGTGTTTTGCTTTACGCTCGGGTCAGACCGAGTGATACAGCATTTGAGACTCACCCTTGGAGTTTGGAGCTTCCTTTGGAGATCCAACTATCGCCTCAGCTTTCAGCTCTTCTAGTTGATTTGTTCAGAGAAGTCATCTGTTGTACTGGAGACTTCACTGCATTTGAGATATTCTGTTGTATTTTATTTCTAACTCTGATGTTTATATAGTAGCTTCATGAACTACTATTTTATCTATTCCGCTGCGTATTATTGTATTACTCTGTGTCTGTGATTCTGTGATTGATTTATTTACTGCATATGCTGAGTTCTGCCAAATTTAAATTAACAATATGATATTTTGAATTATTCAAGTCAGACATGTGTGGATTATTGTCGATTTGAATGGTCCAAAATATCGGGTCGTTATAGTTGGTATTAGAGCTTTGGCTCTAGGCGAAACTTAGCATATATTGTAAATTTATTTACAGAATCACTTTCGTTTGAGTTTAATCTCTTCCTTTTGACTCGATTTCCTTTGAACTTTGGAACGTTCCCTACGGTTCCAAAATTCATTCTTGTCTCTCTCTATTTGCATTCTTTTGATTCTGGAGTATCTCATAACTCCACTTCGAATGATCTCTATAAGAATAGGCGATCCCGCAATTCTTTGAATGATTTGTAAAGGGGGTGTAACTCCTTTACAATTGGCGTTGATTCACCGGAGATTTATATATCCCTCGGTTTAGATGCTGCCATCTCTGGTTATGTCGAATTCTATCTCTGGCGATCGAATGACGATTTACCTCAGAATTCTACACCAATCTTATTGTGAAATCACGGTTGACCGGTTAAGGTCACCCGCGACTTATATAGATATATCTATCTCCTATTTGTAATTTAATTATCTCATTTTCGTTCGAACCTATCTTCGAGTCAGAATTCTATTTGATTTGAGTTCCTTTAATTTGAATCTCTATCTTTGTTTTGAAATCTGTTCTTGAATCATTCTTTGAAAAATCGGGTTTGTTTGTATTTTAGAAATTGTTTTCTAAATCGAAAGTATTACTTTGATAAGTATGATTATATTCTATATATAAAAGTGAAATGTTTTCGATAAAGATTATAAACCCTTTTTAAATAAGAATTTGAGGTTTCGAAAGGATTTGTAATTTTGAAAAAAAATTATATAAGGAATTTGATTTATCTAAAAATGATTTATAACTGAAGGATTTTAAAATTTGAAATTCGAGAATTGAACCCCGGTGTTTTGAAATTGGTTTTAAGATTTTGAAATATATAATAATAATGTGATTTAAAAGTATTTTCCGAATAAGAAATATTCAAATGATTTTAATAAGTTTCGAATGATTTCGAAGAAATTTCAAAAGAAGTTTGAGAAAATAGAAGTCCAGAACTCACTTATGTCGCTGGAAAATAATTTCGGTGATGAGTGCACGCATCATCGACATTGATTTTCGAGTTTCAGAGTGGGGGAGAGGCCACTTTAGTAGCATTGCTACGCGAGTGATTTTGCGAAACAAATTTTTGATTTCAAATTCCGAAGTAAGATTTGATATTCAAAGTATATATGTATATATATATTTGAAACGATTTGAAGTAAGCCGGTGTTCAGTCCTCGAGTTTTGGATTTGATATAACCCTATCTATTAAAATTGATTTACTGATTTGTTGCTGATTTCCAACTCTTGAATTTGAAAGTGATTTCTTCAACTATTTTGAAGGTTCGAGCACTTCCAAATCAAGGTTAACTTTTCAAAGCTAAGAAATTTTGAAAGTATGAATTATTTGATAAAGTGTATAAATTTGTTTCGAATGTTTAAGTATGAAGCAATATGATTTGAATAAGTTGAAACTGTTTTGTTAAGTAAATGAATAAGGCTATTTTGAATTTTTCTAAATATGGAATTTAGATTTGAAATGTTTTGAAAGAATTGGGCTTCAATATATTTTGAATAAAATATAGTTGAATGTTTTAATTTAGTAACATCTTTATGAAACTATATATTTAACAAGTTGGAATAAATATATAATTTGTACGTATGTTGTTTTATTCGCATAATTAATTTGATCCAGGTTTGAGTACACAAGTTCGAGGTGGATTACACCATTTCGTGTTAGGATTTTTCATTCGATTCTTGACGACGGATATTTGATATGGATTTTGGGCTTGATTCTAGAATTCTCTATCATAGTATATGGATATGCAAGGAGACTGATGGCTTCTAGTCGAGAAACCATATCGAAATCCGCATTAGGGAAGTCGAATGGACAATACTAGTTCGAAAGCGAACTTGTGTGACCAAGCGAGCGATCAAATGTAATTTTGCGAAACGATGACGTATGTACATCTTATATCCTAATATCATTTATATATTTTGACGCTGAAATTGGAAGCTGTCGAGTTAGAATATCTTTGCTTACTAAAAGAAATTTCCAATTTAAATTACAAAGATATATAACCCATAAAAGCAAAGATATTAAAATCCCATATGGCTCTTCATACAGCGAGATTTATTTTGAAAATTTGATCCTTATATAAGATAGACCTTACGTAAGTATAAGATGATTTTGGAAACATTTGATTTTGGAAATGAATTGGTTGACTTAATTTATTGACTTGGAAATTTGGATTTATTTTCTAAATCTATTATTTTGGAAACTTTGAAACTAAAGATAATTAATTTGAGAAGAAATAATTGGGTGAAATTGTATATGATTTTGAAATTGAACTAATATTGTAACAAATTAAAAATTGAGAACCTTATGTTACTAAAAACTTGATTTGGGAGTTGTCGAACTCATATAAAATTGATTTGTATGAGTATGAAATTGATTCGAAAACTATAGATTTGAAAAGGTACTCAATTTGAAAGTGAAATCTTATATAATTGAAGTCTATATAAGTATGATTTGATATACTATTGATTTTGGAAAGTATTTGATTTGAAAATTAAATCTTATATATAATGGATTTTATATAAGTACGATATTTGAAAGTGATTTGAAAAGGTACTATATGATACATATTTTCGAAGTAAAGATATGGAAAGTGCCTTCTGCTTGATATCCGATTTGTGGCCACATCTTGGATTCATTCTATCGATATTATTCTCTCTGATTTTTGGTTTTCCGGATATGATACTCGAGTGTCCTTCGAATTCCATGGCGTTACCCATGGTCTTATCGTTCTCTCGTGACTGCATAGCGCAACTGCCTGGCTGAGTCTTGCCTAGGGGTATGGATTGTTTCCTGGGGGATCCAGGCGTAACCATTGTGTATCCTACAATCTGTGTAGGTCGCGAATAGTAGCGCAAATGCTTGGCTGAGTCTTGCCTGGGGGTACGGATTGTTTCCTGGGGGATCCAGGCGTAACCATTGTGTATCCTGCATTCTACTAGTCATCATGGCGTAACTCGCAGGGCTGAGAAAGCTTACGGATATGGATTGTTTCCTGGGGGAACCAGGCGTAACCATTGTGTATCTGCGAACCATGGTTAGACAAAGGTTTTGTTCGTTTTTGATTGGATTGTACTTTCCATATCTGTTTTTAAAAGTTTTCCAGTATTTTCACTGGGTGTTGAAACAAGTCTACTAAGTACCTGGAGAATTCTAGCTTTGCGCCTGATCAACGCACTGCCAGAGTCTACAGGAACGAGGATAAACTTGTTAAGACATCGAGTTATAAAAGTATTTTCGAAAGAAAATTTGTTTCGACTATAAAAAATATATATTTTATTATAAAAGTATTTCTAACAAAGAAATTTTGTATCAATATTTGGAATTGAAATTCTAATGGTTTGAATTAATTATTCATGCCCGATTCTATTCCTTCGAATCTACCTTATCTGCTCAGCTTTATTTATTCACCTATATTCTGTCTCTCCAAGTCCTTCTTTTCCTTGTTGACTATACCCTTTTAAATATTATTTATTTATATATTATTTGGTTTAATAGAAAATTTTAGTGCTATAGATATTTTAGAGGTTATTAATTAAATGAAACATATTTAAAGTAAATGATTATTGACTTATAAATAATATTTGGAAAGTATTTTAGGTAGAATTAATAAATTTATGAACTATGGATTTAATGTTTTCAATTAGCTTATTTGTAAATATAAGTAATAATGTAAATAATTGTTTTCAAATGATTTTCGTACATTTATAAAGGTGTCATTTAAACATATAAATGGTATTTATAAAGGAAGCAAGAAATTTTACAAATGGATGGTTGAAAGGTTTTAAAGTATATAAGATAATTGAATTGCAAATGAAGTTTTCAAATTTTAAGTAAAATTTATATAGTTTAAATTAATTGTTTAATCTTGACTTTCAATCTATCTTTTCTGTTTGGTTGTTTCTATTCTTCTACCTCCTTCCTTTTCGGAGACGAAAAGTTTTGAGTGGGGGAGAGTGTAACGACCCGTAAAATTTAATGGTTTAAAAAGTATATTTAATTGGAAATTTGTGAAATTTTAAACAATAAAATTTGACTTTAAAAATTTATTATTTGGAATACGTCTATTTTAATATAGCAAATGGTAAATTTTCATTTGATAATATTGAAGTTTATTTTCCTGTGAAATTTCATTTCAAATCAAACCGGTTAATAACAGTGAATTTAAAAGTTTTCCGAAACCAAAATATGTCAACAGGAGAAAATTTATTCAGACTATTCTGAATCAGACTGCGAAATTCGTTTTTCCAAATTTGGACTTCTACTGCTCTGTTTATCTTAATTCTGGCAAAATAGCAGCATTTCTGGTACCGGCTATCGACTTTTGATCGGATGACTGTACCACCAATATCTGTATACCGTTTTGATCGTCTCGTTATGCTGATCTCTACGGTATATTCATTTCCGTATTTTGAGACCCGGTACGCGACGAGACGATGAAATCGTACGTCGTATCGATACCAAAATTTGTGACTTTTGGAAGTTTCTTCCTTTTCAAAATTTGAACCACCGGCCACATCAATAAATTGCTTTAAATTTTTCGGCTGAATCAATGGGAGACCATTGCCATTTCCTTTCCTTTATCCGTTGCTTTTTATTTATTTCGTACGTTTTGCATTTTACATTTAGATCTGCTTTTCATTCTTCCTCAAATCTGGTTCTAATCTTCTTCTTCAATACTCGGCCTCCTACATTTTTGCTCTGCCTTCCCACTGCTCCAACCTGCAACCTAGATCCGCCCTCTCCACTGCATGTGGTTTGCCACCACAGATCAACCCACAGCTCCGCCAGCACGTCCCCAGGTCGACCAACCATCCCCCTCTGCCCTTCCACCGTCAGCCTTCACCCGCGTCTCCCCCGCAGCTCCCCATTTTTCTCACACCGCCCCTGCTTTCTCTTCAGTTCGCCTGCTCCGAGGCCACCACGTCTCCGGCCAGTAACCGCCACAGCACTCCCCTCCCCTCCTTTCAATTCCAACCGCGCCGACCCAATATTCCTATCACCACTTCAACCCGAGATCATCAGACATGAAACCGAGCACCGCCCGCCACCTCCCATCACACCCTTGCCGCCTGAAACTGTCCCGACCGCCACCAGATCCCGTGCCCGCAACAACACCCAGATCTCTTGCCTCTTCCTTGTCGTTCCATTTCCATCCCCAAGCCCACGCAACTAAACACGCAACCGATCCAAACCCAAACCCACCCACGTGCAGCCATCAACGCCTGCTATTCTTCCACCCGTGCTCTTCTCCACATCATCCACCTCTTCATCTCCTTCACTAACTCGGCCACAGCCACATATATATCGAGGTGATATATATATTGTTTACTTTTGTCCCTGTTAGCTTTGGATATATATATATATATGGTTTATATATGTTCGGTTGTATTGTTATAGTATATATATATATATTTAAATTTATACATGTACGAATGTATATATATTGTTTCGAACATGAATAATACATGCTGTTTAAGAATATATATATATATATATATATTATACTTTATATGTATACAGTTTTCAAGTTGCATACAACCTGCTTGATTTTATGTATTTATAATATGTTATACACATATGTAAGTCGTACATGATTTATATATATATGAAGGTTATTTCAGTCTTAAATATATGATCATATTGGTTCAAATTTTAGTATTATTTGTTGTTTTAGTTTATATATAAGGTTGTAGTATTAGTTGTATATAGATTTATACATATGCTGTTATCTAGTACAGTTTTATTTACATTTGTATTATTTGCATTTTCATAGTACTGTATTTATATGCAAGTCTTAAACAATGTTGTTTATAATATATTAATTTATAAATACTTATATATTTGTACGTATATAATATTATACATTTGTTTGTTATATAGGTTTCATATTCTGTGAATATATATTATGTTATATTCGCTATATTGATTTTTTTTAATGAATGTTGAAATATATTTGTTTATTTAATCATTGTTTATGTATATATACCGATATATATAAGGTTGTATATATATATGTGTGTACTTTTACAGAGAACCAATTTCGTTTTGTATATATATGATATAATATTTTATATAAGTCTACTACTATCTATATATGTACATTTGTATATAAGTCTTCTTATATATGTGTTTTGATTTCAAGTTATACAAAGCTATTTGACTGTGTATGTTATGTATGTATATACTTTATATTTATATGTGTTATACATTTTGAAATAATTTGTATAGTTGTATTCCTGAGTTTTGGATAAGCTGTTGTGAATATATAAGTTTATAAAGTTTATGACCTATTTGCTATATATATATATAATTTTTATTAGTTATATTCTATAATAGATATTAAAAGTATATATATAGTTCATATAAAACTGTCTTTTAATTTAAAACTATGATTTTTGAAAACTATGTATATTTTAATATGTGTTTGAAATTAGAATATGATTTTGTATATATAATTTTATATGTTATATCTATATCAGTTCACTTATACCAATTATCATCATCGATCTAGTTCTGATTTGACTTCATCAATCTTCATTTATCAGCTTGTCAGTCAAAGTCGTGCCAATCAAGCTTTGCTTTGGAAGTCATGCTTGCATTTCGTAACTCGTTTCATTTGTCGAATCTCTCTAGCCTCGAAAGGTGAGCAATCACTCACGATTAACGTTCTTTTATTATTTAAATTTGATTTCAATTGAAATAGTAATTGAAATATGCTGCTGTAGTTATTTTACATTGTTATTACTATTATTTGTAACTGTTCACCTGTGACATCTGACACCAGTATCTAGTAGTATATGCCTGTTATTACTATTATCTGTATATGTTCACCTATGACATCTGACACCAGTACCTGTTATTTATATTGATAATATATGCCTGTTGTTATAATTTATATTATCTGTATCACTCTGCAAGTTCCCTGTTAGTATAGAATTCACTATGGGTTGAAATGATACATACCCGAACGGACTTTAGAATAGGAGAATTTCGTTATGGGTTGAAATGATAAACCCAAGCGATTTTCATTTGAATTGAAATTGGGATTACGGGTCGAAGTGATATCTACCCGTATATATTTAAATTTCGGATTGAAATGATAAATATCTGTATCACTTAACCATAGGATAAATATATATACAGACACCGTTGGTCCATATATATAAATATTTTTAAAATGAATTTTATGGGTTTGGAAAGAAATATATGGTTTTAATAAATGTTGAGCCTTAAATTATTTAATTTAAATTAGGATGGATTTAATACTAATGAGATGTTTAAGTAAAAAAAAAAAAAAATTTCAAAATAGATTTTGGTAATAATTTGAATAAGTTAAGGTTGGAAAGATAATTTATTAATTAAACCAATTTGAAACTTATTGAAATTGAGATTTAAGATATGATTTATAACTTGTGTTTTATTTAAAAAATTTAATGAATAATTCTTGCTTAAATAAATTTAAGAAGATATTTAGTAAAAATGAAATGTAAGGCTAGTTAGATGATATTGAGTTCATTAAGTGAATATTCCCTGATTAAATAATAATGAAGTTAAATCAAGAGCTATATGAAACTGTTAAATCTAACTTTGGAAAATGTTGAGTATTAAAGCTTTGAAATATATTGAAAAATAAATGGTATATTTAGAACTGAATTAAATTGATGAATTGAGCTTTGAATAAACTTGAATCTGGAATTTTGTAGTTGATTTGAATCGATTTGCCAGACTTGAGGAAATTAAATACTTTGATTTCAAATTATTTAACCTATATATATACTATTTTGGAAAATGGATATATTTGAAATGAAATGATATTTGGGTTTTGAAGTATAAATTTAATTGAAATGACCACGGTGTTAAAATGTATATTTCCACCTTGTAGATAGTTATGAAGATCCTTAGAGGATGGTTATCCCAACATCCTTTAAGTTACTCGTATTTCAATTGATATTTCACTTGAGTTGGATTTATTTATATAAGAATGTTAATCCTGACTTGAGTGTTTTGTGTTTTGCTTTACGCTCGGGTCAGACCGAGTGATACAGCATTTGAGACTCACCCTTGGAGTTTGGAGCTTCCTTTGGAGATCCAACTATCGCCTCAGCTTTCAGCTCTTCTAGTTGATTTGTTCAGAGAAGTCATCTGTTGTACTGGAGACTTCACTGCATTTGAGATATTCTGTTGTATTTTATTTCTAACTCTGATGTTTATATAGTAGCTTCATGAACTACTATTTTATCTATTCCGCTGCGTATTATTGTATTACTCTGTGTCTGTGATTCTGTGATTGATTTATTTACTGCATATGCTGAGTTCTGCCAAATTTAAATTAACAATCTGATATTTTGAATTATTCAAGTCAGACATGTGTGGATTATTGTCGATTTGAATGGTCCAAAATATCGGGTCGTTATACGCCTACCAAGTATCATGTCCCATTTCCACATCGTCTTCGACCTAAGAAACACTCGGACCAAATGGAAAAGATGTTGGAAATTTTTAAACAAGTCAAAGTTAACATTCCGCTTCTTGACATTGTTCAACAAGTTCCCACTTACGCGAAATTTCTTAAGGACTTGTGCACCCAAAAACGACACACTCAAGTGCCCAAAAAAGTCTTCTTAGCCGCATGTTTGAGTGAAGTCTTGTCCCAATCCATGCCCGTCAAATACAAAGATCCTGGCTGCCCTATGATTTCGTGTAAAATTGGAGACAAAAAAATTAACAAACGTTTGATAGACTTAGGTGCGAGTGTCAACTTGATTCCATACTCCGTGTACGAACAATTAGGCTTAGGTGAGCTTAAACCTACAAAAGTAACGCTTCAATTCACCGATCGTTCCATTAAGAAGCCCGTGGGAGAAATCGAGGACGTGCTCATTCGAGTAGGGCAATTTATATTCCCCGTTGATTTTATCGTTCTCCAAACACAACCCGTGTCAAATCCCGCAAGTCAAATTCCACCGATTTTAGACCGACTATTCTTAGCTACCTCGAACGCCTTAATCAATTGTCGTAATGGATCGATGAAAATTTCTTTTGGAAACATGACTTTGGATCTCAACATTTTCAATCTTGAAAGCCAATCGAACGAACCTCATGACCAAACGTTGGAAGTTAGTTCCATTCACGAAAACTTCGAAAACGAGACACTTGACCTTAGCGACGAATGCGAAGCTGAATATGAAAATTTGTTTCACGAAATTCCCAGCGAAATTGAATACACTCTTCCCTTTGAATCGCTTCCAGTTGAGTCCGAATCTCAACCCAATTCTTTGATCGAAAAACTCCCGAAGTTGGACCTCAAACCACTTCCCGATCACCTTCAGTACGCATACTTAGGTGATAACGAAACGTTACCTGTCATAATTTCTGCGACTCTCTCTCTCTTGACCAAGAAACCTCCTTACTTTCTATTCTTTCAAAAAACAAGGAAGCGATTGGATGGTCGATCTCCGATATAAAGGGGATTAGCCCTGCTATTGTTTAACATCGCATCCATTTAATCGACGATGCCAAGCCTGTTCGTGACGCGCAACGAAGGCTTAATCCAAAAATGAAAGGTGCGGTGCGTGATGAAATTCTTAAACTTCTCGACAACGGAATCATTTACCCAATCTCTGATAGTTCATGGGTTAGCCCAATTCACGTTATACCGAAAAAGTCTGGGCTAACCGTTGTCAAGAACGATTCAAATGAACTTATTCCAACTCATACTCAAACGGGTTGGCGTGTTTGCATTGACTATCGAAAACTAAATGCCGCAACATGAAAAGATCACTTCCCTCTTCCCTTCATTGACCAAATGCTCGAACGTTTAGCCGACCATGAATTTTACTGCTTCCTTGATGGTTATTCCGGCTATAACCAAATTCTCATCGCTCCCGAAGATCAAGAGAAAACAACTTTCACGTGTCCATTCGGTACCTTTGCTTATCGACGTATGCCATTCGGACTTTGTAACGCTTCGTCGACCTTCCAACGATGCATGGTTGGAATCTTTTCCGACATGATTGAACGCTTTCTAGAAGTTTTTATGGAAGATTTCACAATCTTTGGCGATTCTTTTTCCCAATGTTTACATCATCTCGAATTGGTTCTAAATCGATGTAAAGAAAAACATTTGACCTTGAATTGGGAAAAATGCCACTTTATGGTCAAACAAGGCATAGTCCTTGCACATATCATCTCAAATAAAGGCATTGAGGTAGATAAAGTGAAAATCGATGTCATTGCAAATCTACCCATTCCCAAAACTGTTAAGGACATTCGATCATTTCTTGGACACGCTGGCTTTTACCGACGCTTTGTGAAAGACTTTAGCAAAATTGCTCGTCCTTTGACGACTCTTCTTGGAAAAGATGTTCCTTTCGATTTTAACTCTGATTGTATCTCTTCTTTTGAACATCTTAAGAACGAACTCATTTCTGCTCCAATCATTTGCGCACCCAATTGGGATCTTCCATTCGAAATAATGTGTGATGCTTCGAACTTTGCCGTTGGTGCTGTCTTAGGACAACGCATCAACAAGATCCTTCACGTCATTTACTACGCGAGTATGACTTTAAACGACGCTTAACTCAACTACACAACAACCGAAAAAGAGCTTCTAGCTGTCGTTTTTGCTCTCGAAAAATTTCGACAATACTTGATAGGGTCACACAATACTGTGTACACGGACCACTCTGCGCTTCGATATCTCTTCGCTAAAAAGGATGCCAAATCCCGCTTGATCCGTTGGATCCTTTTACTTGAAGAATTTGACCTTAAAATTAAAGAAAAAAAAGGATCCGATAACGTCATAGCCGATCACTTGTCTCGTCTTCCGAACGCACCATCCTCTTTGCCAATCAATCAAAACTTCCCCGATGAACAACTCCTTTCAATTTATATCGACCCATGGTACGCTGATATAGTGAACTACTTAGTCACTAAAGAAACTCCCTCATCGTGGTCCAAACAAGACAAATGCAAATTCATGTCCCAAGTGAAGTATTTCTATTGGGACGATCCATACTTGTTCAAATATTGTCCCGACCAAATTATCCGACGTTGCATTCCGGATAATGAGATTAGAAGTGTTCTTTCATTTTTCCACGATCAAGCGTGTGGTGGACATTTTGGTCCTCGAAAAACTGCAGAAAAAGTGCTTCAGTGTGGTTTCTATTGGCCTTCTCTTTTCAAAGACTCGTTTGAATTTTGTAAAACTTGCGATCGATGTCAAATGCTTGGACGAATTTCTCGACGAGATATGATGCCTCTAAACCCCATTCTTACGATCAAAATCTTTGATGTATGGGGTACAGACTTTATGGGACCTTTTCCCAATTCTTTTGGAAACTTGTATATCCTTCTCGCTGTCGATTACGTTTCAAATGAGTCGAAGCCGTTCCTTGAAAAACCAACGACCATAAAATTGTTGTGAAATTTCTCAAAGAAAACATCATTTTGAGGTTCGGCACACCTTGCACAATAATCAGTGATAATGGGACCCATTTTTGCAACCGTTCTTTTGAAACTTTAATGAAAAAATACTCGATAACCCACAAGTTATCCACTCTGTATCATCCTTAGACTTGTGGCCAAGTTGAAGTTTCCAATCGACAAATAAAACAAATCTTGGAGAAAACTGTCAATAAAAATCGAAAAGATTGGTCTCAGAAATTGACCGACGCGCTTTGGGCTTACCGTACTGCTTTTAAAACTAACATTGGGATGTCTCCATTTCATTTAGTTTACGGTAAAGCTTGCCATTTACCTGTTGAAATCGAACACAAAGCGTTGTGGGCAATTAAGAACTTAAACTTTGATCTTGAGAAAGCTGGCGAAAACCGAAAACTACAACTCAACGAACTAGAAGAACTTAGGAATGACGCGTATGAAAATGAGAAAATTTACAAAGAAAGAACCAAAATTTTTCATGACAAGTCAATCCTAAGGAAAACGTTTTCACCTAACCAAAAAGTTCTTTTATATGACTCAAGACTTCATTTATTCCCTGGGAAACTTAAATCAAGATGGACCGGACCATTTATGGTACGAACTGTTTTTCCACATGGTGTCGTTGAAATAGAAAACCCCAGGAATGGATCGATTTTCAAAGTCAATGGTCATCGTTTAAAACCTTTCTTGGAATTACCCGGTAACCAAGAGGAGGAGCTCATGATTCTTCATGAGCCAAGCTACGTCTAGTAAGAATGTTAACCCTCTTTTGTAAATATGTACATATTTTTCCCCGTTACACTCATTATATCATGTATTGACTGTGGGGACACAGTCAAAATTAAGTGTGGGAGGGGGGAGTCTCATTTTTATTTTTTAGTTTCATGGCATTTTTGAATTTTCATTTTTCTTTTAACTAAAAAAAATCTCAAAATTTCAAAATCTCAAAAACATTTTCTTTTTAGCATTTTGATTTACTTTTGAGGAAACACTATGGGATAAGTATAAGTTTTGGTTAATAAATTGAAACTTTTGAAAATTTATTTGTCTTAACAAAAATAAAAATGAAGTTTGATTACAAATAACAATGGTTTAACTAGTATATAGGAAGGTTCATATGTGTAATTATGAAGTATGTTCTAATTGAAAATCTTTGTTTAAAAAAATGGTAAATTTAAAGTAAAGGATATAACATTTTTATCTTCTAAGTTAAATGGTGCTAAGATGATTTTGCAAAACTCTCTCTTTCTAAAAAAAACATTTGTATATATGTGTATATATATATTTTTAACACCTAGAGTTATGTGTTCACACTCGTGTGTTCACTCGCCATGCTCTTTACTCTTCTCACGTAAGCCCGAAACGCAGTGCATGATCGGTATATCTGGCCTCAGTTTATCTGAGTTAGGTGTATGTATATAAAAATTCTAATTAATAACGCCTACAGTCGATAAGTGTTCACATTTGTGTGTTCACTCGCTACGCTCTGTATTCCCCTCACATCAGTCCGTAAGGCAGTGCACGGGTAATATATCTGGCCTCGGTTTACCTGAGTTAGGCATGTGTAAATATTGTCAATATCAATGAAATTTTCAAGTAAGAGAGAGTAAGCAATTGAAATCCAAGCACCATTTTAACTTGTTTGATTTAACTTGTTATTGAAAAGAAATGAGAATACCACTTTGACAAACTTTGATAATCAACTAAGGATTTATTTCATAGTTACTTTGTTATTAACCGAAACAACGAGTTAAACTATTGTCTATTTGTTATGATAACTTGATTTTTGTTGGAAATTTTGACAAGTAAATGACTTAAATTTTCAAGATAATGACCAAGAATTATATTTAGCTTCTTTTTAAATCCGTCATTTGTAAATAGTTTCAAGAACTTGCATTCATCCCATTGTAAATAAATCTTGCATTTTGTAAATATTTTCACTTTGCATCTGGATTTTGTGGGTAGTATCCGCTGAAAACCCTCACGAGACAACACTCGTCCTACTGGGGACACCCAGAGGTTTAACGGCTTGTTGCATACGCTCAATGCAATCGTGCTCCCTATGAAAAAAGATTTATCTTAGTTTTACTTTATCCGAGGATGAATAAAAAAGATAAGTGTGGGGGTATTTGATGTGCACGTAAATGTGCATATATTTACATCCACATTTTATCTCTTTTTATTTAAATAAACATCATATTTGGGCATTTGTACATGTTAAAACCAAAATTCAATTATTTTCAAACCATCATATTTTCATCTTCATTCAGGGGAAAAATGGTCATTTTTGTGCATGTGTAAATTTGATAATTTTTACTTGGTCATTTTTGATGATTTTTATAGGAATTTGGATGCATATGAAAGAGGCTTATATGAAGATACATGCATAGACAAATGAATACAAAGGAAAGAAGAGGGAAATAATTCAAAGTGAAGATCATGGAGGACCCCACCTACCCACCTACCTTAATGTACAAATTAGAGGCTAATGAACATGCTTATGGAATTAATGGCTTCATGTACACTTAAATAATGATTAGTAGAAGCTAATGATTGCTTGGCCTCCACACTTCCTAAGGGGTATTTTGGGAAGCCCCCTAAAAATAGAATTAGGGTTTTATGCATGTATAAATAACCCCTCTTATGTACATGAAACTATCATCTACTCTTTCATTTTACTTAGGAAATTAAGAGATCAAAATTGTAAGCTCAATGTTATATGAAATAAAAATGGCTTCCAAACCTCTTTTTCCTCTCTTGTCTACATGCTTTTCTTTGTTTTTATGTTAATGCTTATTTCTATGCTCTCTTTCTCTTAATGTTCATAGCTTAGATTTACATTTATGCACTAGTCTAATCCATTTTCTTCTAGTAGTTAATCTTCCTTTTTTTGTTTATTCTCTACTTTGCTTCATTTTCAATGTTGAAACTTACATGTGTTGATTTGATAACACAAATGAGTAGCTAAACCCCTTCAATTTGGGGGTAATGAAGCTCTAAAATATTATGTAATTTCAACATTTTTTATGATTTATGATCTCTTTGTTTGTGCTTCATGAAAGTCAATTTTGATGCAAGTTTATACAAGTGAGTTTGATAGCTTATATTGCTTATGCAAATGAGCTATTCTTATTCAACATAAACACAATTTGCATCATCATTTGCTAATCCATTTTTGATTGTGAAATTAAAGTGAAAATGAAATTTGATGATCTATATTACTAGTTACAATAGTAAATAGATCATACTTAAAATAGCTTTTGCTTTGACTTCATTTTCATGAGAATTATAAGTGGTCAATTTGTTGTATTATAGTTTGATGGTTTGAGTTATGTTAATTAATAACATAAACAAACCATACTTATGATAAATACAACAATATTTCACTTAATATCAAAACTAGAGATCACAAATTGTTTGCTTGTTGATTTACAAAAATATGAGAGTGGATTTGCCTCTAAATTGTTCTCTAGTTCAATAGTTTTTAAATCAAATTTTTATTCTAGTTTAGCTTCATTTTATTTCTAGTTAACAATTTCTCCTACATTTGGTCTAATTTGATTGAATAGATTTTTAAACTCTAACAATTCCCTGCGGATCGACCCGTATTCGCCACGTACTACAAAGTGTACGCCATGCTCTTGCGGTTATATTTTATTTCTAAATTCGTTCGACGGTTTTCTAAACCGATAGAAAATCCGTCGTCGAACAATTATCCATATAGATAATAGTTAAAAATTAAATAAAATATATTTCGAAACATAATTTTGAATTTTAAGATTTTAGACAAAAATATAAGTGATAATTTATTATTTTAATATTTAATATATAATTTTATAATTTAAAACCAATTTTAAAACTATTTTTAAATTTGGATCGAATTTAAAATAATAAATTATATATGTATATAAAAAAAGTTTACTGAAAACATATTAGGTGATAATTTAACATTATAAAATATAAAACATATTTTATAATATATAAATATATAGATATAATTAATTAGTTTAAATAATATTTAATGATAATATATAAATATAAAATTTTTTTATTTCTGCCAAAAGTATTTTATATATGAAACTATACATATAAAGTTATCAAACCTTAATTTGTATAGTTAGGAATGTAGAATTAAATTATATACCATATATAATTAAATAATATATATTAAATTAATTAAGTAATAAAAAATTGTTTTTTAATCTGAGCCGTGCATATTATAGGTAGATGTTTAACAAAATAATTTTTTTTACAAATATATAAGTATATAAACATCCAACCAACCTGATTGTAACAATATATTGATATAATAGAATCATCGCCAAACTAATTTGCAGAATATGATATATAAATATTAATTCAATAGAATATAATTGTAAATCAGATCATTACTGTAACACCCCTAATTTTAAATAGCATTATTCAGAAGATTTAATTAGATAAATTAAATAGAATAATGTAGAGACTAGAGTGATAATGAGATTGAGGTTTGAAAACTAATTAGGGTCGTGCTTTAACTAAATGGATTTATAAAATGGTTTATAAGTAAATACCTAAGAGAATAAGGCAAGGGTAAATGGGAATAGTTGTATACCATAACCCCATAACCCCTAAACCCTTACCTCATTCTCATTCATACTTTCATAAAACAAAAACATAAGCAAAGAAGAATCAAGGCTGGCCATTACCCTAGGGGAAGAAGAACTTAAAATCAATTAAAGGCTAAGATCCAAGCTAAGAAGATTAAAGCAAGAACAAATCTCAAGTTCCTTATCCAAACAAGGTGAATAATAATCTAAATCTCATATATGTCTTATTAAACATTTTAATTTCAGGTTTAAAATTATTTGGATGGACGAATGATGTTATGCTCTGATTATATGCCATGTTTTGATTTAAACAAGGATTTTTGTGTAATGGTATAGTTCGATTTTAAGGTTAAAATCATGTAAATTGATTTCGAATGCCATGATGTTTGAATATGTTATGTAAAACATTATTTAGGAGATGAGTATAAATTTTCATAATATTCCAAGCTATGGATAATTTATTATGAATTTTGAATGGAAGAAATAGATAATTTTGGGTTTAAAGTATTTAAGGTAATTATATAAAGGACTTAGGGTCTGAAACTTATATATGTTGGAAAACATATTAAAATTGTATTATCGTGATTTTTGGGGAATTTTCCTAAGTATTTTAATATGGTTATTAAATTTTTTAAGTTGAAGGACTTAAATGTTTAAAGATTTTGTTGAAGGGAATGGTTTATTTGTTAAAATGATTTCAATTATAAATTGTTGAATTTGGTAGCTGTAACGACGCGATTTTTCGATGCTCGAAAGTCGACATTAATACGTCCACTATATCAAATGACGCGCAATCGAATGCCGGAAAACGAACCATTAGGGTTAAAAAGAAGGGGTAGAAGCAGACAGAAGAAAAGAAGAATAGAAAAACACAGAAACAGAAACAATATCAGAATCTCACATTTCGCAGCGCAACAAAATATAATAGATAATCACTAGTCTTTTAAACAAAGAACTATATCAGTTATACAATACATCATCAGAGTCAATATACAACTCAATACAACAATGGACAGTTATATAAACTTGTCCTCATACAGAATACACAACGGAAATAAATAACAAGTACGGAAGTACGTCTCGCCATCCAGCTTATCCCCAAAGCTCCAGAATATCCTGATAAAAATAACTCTAGGCTGCCCGTGTGGAAAATTATGGGCACCCAGAGTTTAGAAGGAAACAATAAACTCCGAGTCAGTCATGGTGACTGGTGTGAGATCGTAAAACAGTTATTTTCACAAAGAAGATAAAATTAGTTCGCAATGCTTTTGGAAAATGAAACTACCATAAGACCTCCCGCCACACACACAATGCAAACGTAGAATTGGAGGAGATTTCTTCTTATGATAGTCAAAGATGCTTACTACGCCAATCATTGGATTATTATTATTAATGTCTAGTGTAGAAAACATTTCGAAAGTATAATATTAATCTTAGCCATCATACGACCAGTATCGTATGCCTACAATAGCTACCATCTAAACAGTGGTGACCACCATAAGTAAATGGCAGGTTCTACAACTAAAACCGTACAAGTTCCGTAGTGGGAAATGGATTTCCAACAAATGGTCAGGCTAAGGAACTTCCTTTCCTACTGCCGAATGGGATCGCCTCTGGCTGGACGTCCCGAGAGACAAACTGTTCTCTGCCAAACAAGGCCAGGTTACCCCTGTAACTAGGTAACTCACGAATATGTCATCCCCCGGTCCTTTGGGACCTTTATCCGAGCGCTCGGTAACCAACATCACACATAATAAATAAAGTGTGTCCACATGAGTAAGTATCTGGGCTCCATACCATGATACCACCCCTTTCCAGAAGGAAATGACATACCCTAAAGGGCGCGACCCTCATAACCTTGCCGCAACATTCCTGTTTCGACCATTTCCGGGTTGTTGAGGCCCTGACGAAGTCTCGTCCACAAAGCTACGCTTTTTCACAAAGCCACGCTTTGATCACAAATGATCAATAAATGATCATCATCACAGCAACACTCAGCATGCCACATTACCAAAGTGGGAATATATCGCTGATAAATTTCAACTACATAACCTCTGAGCTCGTACGTCTCAGAGAAGGGTGTTAAGCTAAGAGAATAAATTCTCCGCCACCAACAGAAATGTATTTGAAAGAAATCAGCTCTATATCTCAAAATGTAATGTCAGACACGTAACCATACAAGTCTGTTCCGAGTTCGAACAAAACTGAAGGCACTTCCGAAGAAGCCCTTGCAATCTGGATATTCACAATCCCGATAAAACTTCCCATCACAAAGGAAATCTCAATACCGTAGCTAACGGTGCAGAGACAATCGATAGGTCATCCTATCGTTTTCACAAATACCCGGTCTTCATCACCGGTCTTCAATACGATCCATATCGTCGTATCATTATTCGAAATGGGTTATCTGACACAAAGGTCCTTTCCCGGCTAAATCGAATAATAAGCGTTTGTTTGAAAAACAAATCAAGTGCTATTTCAAATGCAATATTGATAGTCGGTGATTTAACTATCAACAATATTCACAACAATCATCCAATTTAAATAATTTTCCAAATTATTAAATTTCAAATATCTTCCTGATATATGGTTTATACTTCAACCATTTGAAAACAAATTCCAAATCACATTCATTTAAACCACTTAAATAAATCCTAATTGATTTATTTCAAATTTACATCCCAATCAGTAAATTTATTCCCACACTTCATCACTTTGAAAACCAATTTTCAAATCATATTTTTTTCCACACTTTTAAAAATAAATCAACGTTTATTTTTAAAACAACTTTCCCTTTCCTTTATAAATTCTATTCGGAATTTACATTCTCAAATATTCACTTTTAACCCCAAAATCAAATTCCAAATTGATTTCTAATTTTATTTCAATATCGAATCAATTACAAATTGATTTCTAAGTTTTATTTCAATAGAACAAAACATTTCAATTTATTTCTAAGTTTATCTCCAAATAACAAACCATTTGCAAATCGACGTCCAAATTCATTTTTCAAACACTAAATCAATTTCAAATAAATTTTCCAATGATTTGTTTTCCATTACCAAATTAATTACAAAATTGATTTCTAAATTTATTTTCAACTCCAAATAAATTTCCAAATCGATTTCTCAAAGGTTCATTTTCCAATATCAAATCAATTTCAAATTGATTTCTAAAAGTTTATCACTTTTAAATAAATTCCTTTGTTCTATCCAAATTATTCAAAATTCCATATTTTGAATGAATTCTTCAACTTCTGAAACAATATTATTCAAAACTCATTTTTTCCATATTTTGGAATTTATTCGGTAAGATTTCGAAAATCAAATTTTAATACTTTAAAATTCCTTCTTTCAATACTTCAATTTTAAAAAAATAAATTCACTTAAAATTTTCCACTTTAATTTCAAAATCCAATTTATATTCATTTCTGGTATCCAACGATACCAAAAATACATTCGGCTAAATTTTAGCCTTCAGCAATTTCAATTAACAATAAATCATCCACAGATTATCAATAAATCACATCATTCACATATGAAATAATATTCAAACAATTTGAGGAATCCAGTTGGATCCCTCCAACCTGTTTCCCTGCATCCATAGATGTTAGCGCAATACCAAATCCACTTCGAGGTGTAATATCGCGGTATATGGGATTTTATAAAAATATCATCCGCTATTATGCGGCGCAATAGGGTCTCATCCGCTATATAATGCGGGAAATCACAACTGCAATATATACATATGCCAATATATATATATTGCTATATATAGATATATCCTACTATATCTAATATCACATCCAAACATCAATCAATCAATAACTGTAAAATCAACTTTACATTCGAGTGAGAAGATCTCACCTTTGCCATTTTTATTTTGCAATCCATTCCAGCTTGTTTTCACGATTTTTAAAACTTGTATAAACAATTTACACAATTTATTAATATTCGAATAAATCGCACAATTAAATTTCAGAGATTCCATTCTAAACAAATAAAATTAAATTTCAAACCGTTTTCCATTTACAGATTTAATTAACCAAAGATTTTATTTTAAAAACAAACTAGCAAATTAAAATACATAAGCGTATTTTTATTTTATTTTGAAATTTTATATATATATACTTATAAGAAATAATTTATATAGATCCCAATCTAACTTTTCATAACTTTAACACATTTAAAAATTTATATATATATTTTTTCAAACCTGACCTATATATTTTCAAAAATCTGATCTATATACATAATTCATGTTTTATCTTTAAATCAAAATAAGCAGGAATACATACACCTTATATTTGTATTATATTTCCCTTAACTTTAGCTATAGAAAATTATCCTCAGTTTTAGAATTTAACAATAAGTTACGGTACACAGTTTTTTCTTTCTATTTTAACTACATACATACTTATAAGCTCAGTTTAATAGGGAAATTAAAATTGAGAATACCTCACTGCCGAAAGGAGAACCCATACCTAGCCCACTATCGAGCTCGACTGACGCGACCACGAATCCCAGCCTTGACGAACCCACGCATTCGCGAGATCCCTCCATTTCCGATCGACTGCGCTGCCGACCTCATCGAAATCTGCTTCTGCCTTGCGACATCGAGTCGCGATGCCCTGCTATTCAGATCGCGCTATATAGTTCTTCGATCGATTCCATTGCCGCTTCGCGAACGAACCCCTATCTCGGCCTCGACCCATTTAACTTCGCGAGTTCGAAGTTTGTCGCGCCTCACGACGTGCTCGAGCACGAGATCAATTCGAGCTCGACTCGTTTCTTTTTATATATATATATACGAGATTGATTCAGTTCAAAAATGAGGAGAGAGTTGTGGCTTCGAACAGGAAGAAGGAAGAGGGGTTTTGGGATTCATTTAGGTCTCGTTTTAAATTTAAAAGATGAAGATATTTTTCCTCTAGCTTGAGTAAAAATAAAGAATCGAAGTGGACATCTGTAGGCGATTTGAAAAGGTAAGAGGCACGTGGAAGGAAAGGCTATAGTGATAGGAAAAAGTTGTGATGGGGAAGGCAAAAATAATGATGTGAAGGGAACCTTGACCAGTCAAACGGTATATATTATATTTAAATTTCAAATTTAACCCGTCTCAAATTTTGCAACTCAAAATCCCGACATCCTATCAAGGCATGCCGCTAGGTGTTCGGAATGTTATACGCCCATTCCGAACGCAATGGAAAAGGTTCCGAGGCCAAATTCGATCGTATGGAGAAGATAGATTTTTGGACCAGTTATTAAATTAAATTTTCGATTTAATTTCAGCGCATTTGCTTATCGTACGGCCAAACGATCACCCCAAACACTACGAAAATTGAAATCCGACAATAATACAATATTACGGATCCAATGGAACTGGTTTCGTCAAATTCCGAGACTGTGCCCCGGAACGCTATTTTTTTAATTCAATTTAAATGATAAAATTCAAAACTGAACAAATCACTTTCAAATTCAATTCTGAAGCTTCTATTATCTTCAGAATTATCAATATAATTTTTCTAAGCCTTAAAAATATTTTTAATCAGCTTAAACTGAAGATTCAAATTTTTACCCAGATTTAATAATTAAATCCAATAATTTAATCGCCAAATTCATTCTGATATTTGAATTTCAAATTAAATTATCATTCGAATATTTAAACTCAATTAAATATTCACATTTCAAATGTCAAAAATTCAGGGTTGTTATAATCTTCCCCCCTTAAAAGAATTTCGTCCCGAAATTACAAGTAAAGAAGAATGATCCAATATCCGTTTATCATTTTACCAAATCAAACAGTTTTCTCAAATTTTCAAAACAAATTTTTTTATTAAAGATTATCATTTCTACTAACTGTCCAAACACTTTCATAGTTTTCAAACAACTTCATTTTACTTCACAATTCAAATTTAAATTCGAATTCAAATTTTAAATTGTCCAAAATTTCTCAAAAATTTTCTAACTCTCGAAATTTTCGAAAAATTTCGCCAGCGCCTCCTTTGCGCGGCTAGCTCGGTACTACTACAAAACGTCCCTACGGACTCTCAAATCCCAATAGAAAACAAAAGGCCAAGTGGCAAAATCAGAAACTCATCAAATTTCATACTGAAATTTAAATACATACCTTTTGGTCGAGCAATTTAAATTATCTTCAAAATTGAAAATCCAATTCCATTTTCCTTTATAACTCCTGTATAATTCACTTAACAACAATGTCCGATTTTTACTAAATGGATTCCCAAAACCAATTTACTTAAGAATTTTCCTCAATTCATTTCTTAAGTAAGTGTTTACATACTTCTTATATTTATTTTCACTTCACAAACAAAGTTATATATTCATTTCCATTCAACTTTGCATTTTCAATTCCATTTGAATTCATTTCAAATCTCAATACTTTTATTTCCAAAAAATTTCATTCAGATTTTCATTTCGAATTTTACTTCAATTTGATTCATCTTCTAATTTCGAATATTGACTTTTATTCACCTTTATTTCAAATTCCATTTTTTTAAAATCTTTTGTCATTAGTGAAAAATTTCCAAAAATTTCAAAATTTTTCTAACTCCCAAAATTTTCAGAAATTTTTGGCGGAGTCTCCTTTGTACGGAGGAGCTTTTGCAATTTGACAAAAGATATAAATATATATACATCGACCCACTCGGTCGGAAAAGCAGAAAAACAGTTCATATTTCCTATTTTTATTGCGTAGGCGTACCTTATTAGCATTTTAAGCAAAGCGGTTATTTTATTAGCATTTACGCAACCAAAATGCAGCCAAACGGCTTCCAAAAACCTGCACTTACTCAATTGAAATGGGTAAGTGACAAATATAAGAAATCTATTTAACAATTCACTTATTTCAATAACAAATACATAGATTTCGTCAGCAATATATCCAAAATCATTTCCAATAAGCAATTTATCAAGTTTCAATATAAATATTCCATATACACATTATATTTATTTTCAATTTGCTACTTCGGTTAATATCTACTTATATTTAAACTGGATTTCCAATTCCATTCGAATTCATTTTTCCTTTCATTTATAATTATTGAATTCAATTCATTTCCAAATCATATTTACTTTGTCATTCCTTCAATTAGTTTCACTTACTAATATTTTTTTTTCAATACTTCACTTAATTTATCACAAATCAAATTAAATTTCCAATATTCAGCTTGAATTCCATTTACCAACAAATTCAAAACAAAGTTCAACATTCAGTTTAAATTTTATTTACTTGCAATTCATAAGGTTTCAATACAAATCCAATCTCTTTTATCTAATTCACATTCAATTCAATAGTTTACAATGCAATTCTTTATATTCAATTCATTTTTGAACGAAATGAATTCATATCCATTTCAATTGATTTCAAAATCAATTCTATTTGCTTTCATTAACTCATATAATTTTATATAGTCTCGTTTTTGTCAAACGATAATTCTTTCTATTCAGATTTGTTAATATTCATGCAACTAAATGATTACTTAAGCTAACAATCATTTAAATTCCATTCAATTTAACTTACATTCCATATTCTCATTCATTTCATTTGTAACCATTTCACAAAAATTTTCTTAAGTCGAGCATTTATTCAATATTTACTTAAGCTATTTCACTTCAAAACTCAAGTTCATTTCCTTGTAAACAATTTCCAATTTCAATTCTTGATTTGATTTCCATTTATCAAATTTATTCCATTCACTAATTTAATTCAATTAGTACATTCACTTATTCATTTTAAATTTCAATTTCCATATTCAATTCATCTCGAATTCACTTAATTAATAGCAAGGAAATTACAAATAATTTCTGCTTACTCGAATTTATTTGCAAATTCAACCCATTTTAAATTTAGATCACAACTCAACTTTAATTTAACTAACTTCTAATTCATTACTTTATGAATTAACAATTTATCAAGTTAATTTTACTTGAATTCAGTCAACTTTATTTTATTTTTTCCAAGTTTGGATTTTTATTCAACTTTACTCAAAACAAATTTCATTCCATTTCTTTAATTCATTTATTTACAAATGTAAACTCATTTGTTCATTCACAAATTCATTCATTTTCACTTTGAATCTCATTCCAATTAGATTTCAAATATTTTATAAGTTATCAACTTATTTTACATTCCATTAATGAATTTTATTTTCAAATATTCTCTCTGGAATTGTATTTCCAATTATAAATTACATTTGCAATTTACCTTTTACAAATCTCATTTTTATATGAATTCAATTTCACATCTTTCAATTCATTTTTATAAATTTAATTTGTTAAATGAATTTATCTTCAATCTTTGGTTATACATTTTATTTCTTATTCAATTTCAATATAACAATGATAATATTTCAATGTTATTACCTCCTAACAACCAAGCATTCATATACTATAATAATTCATAGAAAATCATTTCTTTTCCATACAAAAATAGTTTTGGGTAAAATTATTTCATTTACCCTATTTTAAAACAATACTGTGTCAGTTTATCTTGTTTAAGAGTTTAGAAACCCCTATCGATTACAGTTAGCTAGACTGCACCGACCAGAATCTATAAACAATCAACCGATAAGTCAACATAATACAAAACAAATTTTGTATTCACTAAAAAATACGCGCTCATATCTATTATTACTCTCAACTCATTCTAGAGTACTACTGACTCTATCTCTAATGAGTAACACCCAACAGAGCCAAGGGTTATCGCTTAACCGGATGCTCTGATACCAAATGTAACGATGCGATTTTTCGATGCTCGAAAGTCGACATTAATACGTCCACTGTATCAAATGTCACGCAATCGAATGCCGGAAAACCGAACCATTAGGGTTAAAAAGAAGGGGTAGAAGCAGACAGAAGAAAAGAAGAACAGAAAAACACAGAAACAGAAACAATATCAGAATCTCACATTTCGTAGCGCAACAAAATATAATAGATAATCACTAGTATTTTAAACAAAGAACTATATCAGTTATACAATACATCATCAGAGTCAATATACAACTCAATACAACAATGTACAGTTATATAAACTTGTCCTCATACAGAATACACAGCGGAAATAAATAACAAGTACGGAAGTATGTCTCGCCATCCAGCTTATCCCCAAAGCTCCAGAATATCCTGATAAAAATAACTCTAGGCTGCCCGTGTGGAAAATTATGGGCACCCAGAGTTTAGAAGGAAACAATAAACTCCGAGTCAGTCATGGTGACTGGTGTGAGATCGTAAAACAGTTATTTTCACAAAGAAGATAAAATTAGTTCGCAATGCTTTTGGAAAATGAAACTACCATAAGACCTCCCGCCACACACACAATGCAAATGCAGAATTGGAGGAGATTTCTTCTTATGATAGTCAAAGATGCTTACTACGCCAATCATTGGATTATTACTATTAATGTCTAGTGTAGAAAACATTTCGAAAGTATAATATTAATCTTAGCCAGCATACGACCAGTATCGTATGCCTACTATAGCTACCATCTAAACAGTGGTGACCACCATAAGTAAATGGCAGGTTCTACAACTAAAACCGTACAAGTTCCGTAGTGAGAAATGGATTTCCAACAAATGGTCAGGCTAAGGAACTTCCTTTCCTACTGCCGAATGGGATCGCCTCTGGCTGGACGTCCCGAGAGACAAACTGCTCTCTGCCAAACAAGGCCAGGTTACCCCTGTAACTAGGTAACTCACGAATATGTCATCCTCCGGTCCTTTGGGACCTTTATTCGAGCGCTCGGTAACCAACATCACACATAATAAATAAAGTGTGTCCACATGAGTAAGTATCTAGGCTCCATACCATGATACCACCCATTTCCAGAAGGAAATGACATACCCTAAAGGGCGCGACCCTCATAACCATGCCGCAACATTCCTGTTTCGACCATTTCCGGGTTGTTGAGGCCCTGACGAAGTCTCGTCCACAAAGCTATGCTTTTCCACAAAGCCACGCTTTGATCACAAATGATCAATAAATGATCATCATCACAGCAACACTCAGCATGCCACATTACCAAAGTGGGAATATATCGCTGATAAATTTCAACTACATAACCTCTGAGCTCGTACGTCTCAGAGAAGGGTGTTAAGCTAAGAGAATAAATTCTCCGCCACCAACAGAAATGTATTTGAAAGAAATCAGCTCTATATCTCAAAATGTAATGTCAGACACGTAACCATACAAGTCTGTTCCGGGTTCGAACAAAACCGAAGGCACTTCCGAAGAAGCACTTGCAATCTGGATATTCACAATCCCGATAAAACTTCCCATCACAAAGGAAATCTCAATACCGTAGCTAACGGTGCAGAGACAATCGATAGGTCATCCTATCGTTTTCACAAATACCCGGTCTTCATCACCGGTCTTCAATACGATCCATATCGTCGTATCATTATTCGGAATGGGTTATCTAACACAAAGGTCCTTTCCCGGCTAAACCGAATAATAAGCGTTTGTTTGAAAAACAAATCAAGTGCTATTTCAAAGGCAATATTGATAGTCGGTGATTTAACTATCAACAATATTCACAACAATCATCCAATTTAAATAATTTTCCCAAATTATTAAGTTTCAAATATCTTCCCGATATATGGTTTATACTTCAACCATTTGAAAACAAATTCCAAATCACATTCATTTAAACCACTTAAATAAATCCTTATCGATTTATTTCAAATTTACATCCCAATCAGTAAATTTATTCCCACACTTCATCACTTTGAAAACCAATTTTCAAATCATATTTTTTCCACACTTTTAAAAATAAATCAACGTTTATTTTTAAAACAACTTTCCCTTTCCTTTATAAATTCTATTTG
Source organism: Allium fistulosum (assembly GCA_030737815.1). Taxonomy (NCBI): domain Eukaryota; kingdom Viridiplantae; phylum Streptophyta; class Magnoliopsida; order Asparagales; family Amaryllidaceae; genus Allium; species Allium fistulosum. The sequence continues at coordinate 870,382,926 of CM060903.1, read as the reverse complement.
GAATTTACATTCTCAAATATTCACTTTTAACCCCAAAATCAAAGTCCAAATTGATTTCTAATTTTATTTCAATATCGAAGCAATTACAAATTGATTTCTAAGTTTTATTTCAATAGAACAAAACATTTCAATTTATTTCTAAGTTTATCTCCAAATAACAAACCATTTGCAAATCGACGTCCAAATTCATTTTTCAAACACTAAATCAATTTCAAATAAATTTTCCAATGATTTATTTTCCATTACCAAATTAATTACAAATTTGATTTCTAAATTTATTTTCAACTCCAAATAAATTTCCAAATCGATTTCTCAAAGGTTCACTTTCCAATATCAAATCAATTTCAAATTGATTTCTAAAAGTTTATCACTTTTAAATAAATTCCTTTGTTCTTTCCAAATTATTCAAAATTCCATATTTTGAATGAATTCTTCAACTTCCGAAACAATATTATTCAAAACTCATTTTTTCCATATTTTGGAATTTATTCGGTAAGATTTCGAAAATCAAATTTTAATACTTTAAAATTCCTTCTTTCAATAAATTCAATTTTAAAAAAATAAATTCACTTAAAATTTTCCACTTTAATTTCAAAATCCAATTTATATTCATTTCTGGTATCCAACGATACCAAAAATACATTCGGCTAAATTTTAGCCTTCAGCAATTTCAATTATCAATAAATCATCCACAGATTATCAATAAATCACATCATTCACATATGAAATAATATTCAAACAATTTGAGGAATCCAGTTGGATCCCTCCAACCTGTTTCCCTGCATCCATAGATGTTAGCACAATACCAATTCCACTTCGAGGTGGAATATCGCGGTATATGGGATTTTATAAAAATATAATCCGCTATTATGCGGCGCAATAGGGTCTCATCCGCTATATAATGCGGGAAATCACAACTGCAATATATACATATGCCAATATATATATTGCTATATATAGATATATCCTACTATATCTAATATCACATCCAAACATCAATCAATCAATAACTGTAAAATCAACTTTACATTCGAGTGAGAAGATCTCACCTTTGCCATTTTTATTTTGCAATCCATTCCAGCTTGTTTTCACGATTTTTAAACCTTGTATAAACAATTTACACAATTTATTAATATTCGAATAAATCAAACAATTAAATTTCAGAGATTCCATTCTAAACAAATAAAATTAAATTTCAAACCGTTTTCCATTTACAGATTTAATTAACCAAAGATTTTATTTTAAAAACAAACTAGCAAATTAAAATACATAAGCGTATTTTTATTTTATTTTATTTTGAAATTTTTTATATATATACTTATAAGAAATAATTTATATAGATCCCAATCTAACTTTTCATAACTTTAACACATTTAAAAATTTATATATATATTTTTTCAAACCTGACCTATATATTTTCAAAAATCTGATCTATATACATAATTCATGTTTTATCTTTAAATTAAAATAAGCAGGAATACATACACCTTATATTTGTATTATATTTCCCTTAACTTTAGCTATAGAAAATTATCCTCAGTTTTAGAATTTAACAATAAGTTACGGTACACATTTTTTCTTTCTATTTTAACTACATACATACTTATAAGCTCAGTTTAATAGGGAAATTAAAATCGAGAATACCTCACTACCGAAAGGAGAACCCAGACCTAGCCCACTATCGAGCTCGACTGACGCGACCATGAATCCCAGCCTTGACGAACCCACGCGTTCGCGAGATCCCTCCATTTCCGATCGACTGCGCTGCCGACCTCATCGAAATCTGCTTCTGCCTTGCGACATCGAGTCGCGATGCCCTGCTATTCAGATCGCGCTATACAGTTCTTCGATCGATTCCATTGCCGCTTCGCGAACGAACCCCTATCTCGGCCTCGACCCATTTAACTTCGCGAGTTCGAAGTTTGTCGCGCCTCACGATGTGCTCGAGCACGAGATCAATTCGAGCTCGACTCGTTTCTTTTTTTATATATATACGAGATCGATTCAGTTCGAAAATGAGGAGAGAGTTGTGGTTTCGAACTGGAAGAAGGAAGAGGGGTTTCGGGATTCATTTAGGTCTCGTTTTAAATTTAAAAGATGAAGATATATTTCCTCTAGCTTGAGTAAAAATAAAGAATCGAAGTGGACATCTGTAGGCGATTTGAAAAGGTAAGAGGCACGTGGAAGGAAAGGCTATAGTGACAGGAAAAAGTTGTGATGGGGAAGGCAAAAATAATGATGTGAAGGGAACCTTGACCAGTTAAACGGTATATATTATATTTAAATTTCAAATTTAACGCGTCTCAAATTTTGTAACTCAAAATCCCGACATCCTATCAAGGCATGCCGCTAGGTGTTCGTAATGTTATACGCCCATTCCGAACGCAATGGAAAAGGTTCCGAGTCCAAATTCGATCGTATGGAGAAGATAGCTTTTTGGACCAGTTATTAAATTAAATTTTCGATTTAATTTCAGTGCATTTTCTTATCGTACGGCCAAACGATCACCCCAAACACTACGAAAATTGAAATCCGATAATAATACAATATTACGGATCCAATGAAACTGGTTTCGTCAAATTCCGAGACTGTGCCCCGGAACGCTATTTTTTTAATTCAATTTAAATGATAAAATTCAAAACTGAACAAAGCACTTTCAAATTCAATTCTGAAGCTTCTATTATCTTCAGAATTATCAATATAAATTTTCTAAGCCTTAAAAATATTTTTAATCAGCTTAAACTGAAGATTCAAATTTTTACCCAGATTTAATAATTAAATCCAATAATTTAATCGCCAAATTCATTCTGATATTTGAATTTCAAATTAAATTATCATTCGAATATTTAAACTCAATTAAATATTCACATTTCAAATGTCCAAAATTCAGGGTCGTTACAGTAGCCTTTTTGGAAAAGGATTTTGATAAAGAATTTGGTAACCAATCATACTTTGACAAATTGGGTAGTTAGGTAAAAAGGAATTTCTTTGAAAGGCAACAAAACCGGTTTTTCGTTGATTTACAACTTCGCCATTTCCATCTGCTAGCTTTTGTCACCATACTTCTGCTAATGAATCCATTTGAAACCAATACACATGGTATCAAGCCATTGATACGTAGTGGATTGGAGAAAGGCGAAAGGGACTATGTCGAAGGCATGCTTTCGAAGGGGTTGAAGTCGTTCTTATAAGCTTTCAAATACATTACTTGCCTAGTTTTTAAAAGATGCTTTCGAAGGGGTTTCATTACCTTTGTTCAAAAAGAAGCTTTCGAACAAGTTTCCGCTTACTTTTGACTTTAGAAAGGAGTTTTCGGAAGAGTTGCTGCTTACTTTGTTTTAAAAGAAGCTTTCGAATAAGTTGCCGCATTTTGAACCTATTCGATGCCTAGCTGCCACCTTCATGCCTTTCGAACTGGTTAAAGGTCGCTTTTATTTATAGCCTTATAACAACGAGTTCGAAAGGAACTTTTATTAATATTGAAGCCGCCTTCCCGATGCTTTCGAAAGATTGGTTTCGAAGCTATCCTTTCCTCAATTCTTTTGTTCAAAGATCAATGCTTTTGAAAGGGTTACTTTCGCATTGTTTTCTTTGACCCAGAAGTTATATTTAATGTTAAACCCAATGATTTTGAAAGAGATACTTTCAATGGTTTCGAAGCTATGCTTCCATTAATTTCCTTTGAACTAAGTGCCTTCAAAAGATAGGCTTAATGCTTTCGAAAGGAATGTTTTGAGTGTTTCGAAAGGTATATCTTTAATGGTTTTGAAATGAAAGCTTTGAGTGCTTCAAAAGGGATATCCTTAAGTGTTTTGAAAGGAAGGTTTGAATACTTTCAAAAGGTTTGTTTTTAACGGTTTCGAAAGAGAAGGCATACGATTTCGAAAGCCTTAGTTTTCAAACAAGAAACCCAATCTCATTTTTAAAAGTAACATCGTGGAAATATGAAAGAGTTTTGAAATGGCATTTAACTTTAGATTTTTGAAGAAGTTTTTCTTGCTAAAGGTAGTGGGTTAAGGGTACTAACCATGTTTGATTTGAAAAATGATTACAAGGAAATTAAACCATAGATGTTTAAACTATTATGTTATGATCAGTTATTATGTGTGCTTCTTCTGTGAACATATTCACTTTATAATTAACCCATAACTACATTTTGGGGTGTTAAGGGCAGAATAACCAGCTAGGTTGACCCAGTTGTGAATATTGAGTTAACTCCTGTGTGAGTAGAATTGCATCCAGGAGGTCAGGTAGACCAGAATATAGGATGCCCAAAGATTGATCAAAGGATTATTGATTTAGATAGGTTCTTAGTAAGCCTATAAAAACTATGTATGGAAATAGTTATTAGCAGGGGCCAATAGGTTCTTAGTGATCCCAGGAAAACTATGTTCGGAATAAGCTATTGAAAGAGATCAATAGGTTCATAGTGATCCCATGAAAACTATGATATGAGAGAAGTTATTGGATAATCCAATAGGTTCATTGTAAGCCCATGAAAACTATGATTGGAGAAAGTTGATGGCAGATACCAATAGGTTTATAGAGATCCCATGAAAACTATGATTGGATGATAGTATTGGTAGAAACCAATAGGTTCATAGTGATCCCATGAAAACTATAAAGGTGTATGGGAATTCCATAAGAATTAACAAGTTATTAGTCAGCCCATAAAAACTATTAGGTTAATAGTAACCCTAGAAACTATAATTTCAGACAGATAGTCAGGTTAATGGGGATGGGTAATCCAAAGCCTATTGGATGTTTGCATATCACCATATTACCTTTTATTATGTTATGTCTTAACCATTGTAGATATATGTGCATAGTATATGTTTATTATAAGTTGGGTTAAGATAATAGTGGAGGAAAACTTGTTCCGCTAAGCGGCGTGGTCTCACTAGATATCTATATGGTTCGAGATGGTAGGTTATTATTCATACCAGATTTTTTATCTGACTCAATGTTTATGTTTTCCCCTTAAACTCTTAGGTGCTCAATTGATTATGAGTAGTTAGAGAGTTAAGGTTTTTGGGTTCTCCTTTAGACGAATAAGCTTCCGAAGACGTGCAGGAGGGAAGCTAGCTATTATGAGTTCTTTCTGTTTGATTCCGATGTGTTTTGGATGCAATGGCAAAGTTGTGTATTTGCCTATATTTAGACTCTGATCAACCAAGGGGGCATCTTCATATGTTGCTCTTAGCGTATTTTGTAATAATTATATTTCTCTGAACGTAGTTTACGAATTGGGATTATGTAATGAATTTGAAATGTGATTAGAAGTGGAATGAGAAATTTGTTTATGATTTTAAAGAAATTTCATATCCATGTGTTTCTGTTATATCAATGTATCTAACATTACCGCATTTGGTCACCGAGAATTAATAACTATGGATGAATGCAGCATCCGTAGCACTTAGTTTTGGACCTCCAAACGGGGGATGTTACTAGTTGGTATTAGAGCATAGGTTTATGCAAATTTAAAAGAAATTTGAACCTAAAAGATTTTCAATACATAATCCAATGAATCACAAATTGAGATCAGGGCTATAGTAACATACTTGTATTTGATTGATATATATATATATAAGTACATATTCCCCTCTCTCTTAGACCGTTCTTCTGTATCTTACTAAGGCTCGTATGCAGATTTAGGAGAAAGGAAGATATGAAGGCAGGAAACAGGAGAAGAAATCTAAGTGGAGGAAGCACTACAACTAATGGAAATGCTCGACCCAACACCAGGATGAATCTGGGTCGACATGCAAATAATAATCCAAAAGCAAATGCCAATATTGGTGCTGGAACCCTACCAGTAAATATGGGGATGATGTATCGGTTCTTTGTCAATCTGATGCAAGCTATAGCAGCTGCAGGAGTAGCCGGGGGTAATGTTGTTGGAGGAGCTAATCCCGTGGCCCCAATTGGCAATAATTATGCTAAGCTGAGCAAGGATTACAGCAGTCTTGGTGGGAAGCCATTTTTGGGAACATAGGATGCTATTGAAGTGGAAAACTGGTTATTGCACTATGAAAGGATTTTGGCTGGCTTGGGATTAGATGATGAGCAGAATAGGAGACTTCCTTCTAGACAGTTGTAGGGAGCAGCGCTTTATTGGTGGAATAGTGTTACCGCAGGAGTTCCCGAGGATGAGTTGACTTGGGCAGAATTTCAAAGGAGATTCAAAGAGAGTTTTTTGTCTGAAGTTGCCAAGTCAGTATTGCTGAGAAAGTTCATGGACTTAGTGCAAGGTGAAATGTCGGTGATTGAGTATGCTATGGTGTTTGATGAGCTGTCCATATACGGATATGCTACCATTGACACCGTCATTAAAAGAAACGAGAAATTTATTCGAGGGTTAAGACCTGAGATTACTAGGGCGACTACGCCACATCTCCGGGATCCAAGTACAGTTGTAGTGTAGAAGGCAATCCGAAATGAAGATATGCATTCTACTTATGGGAAGGAGAAGCAGGTTGGAATCTATGATTCTCAGGGCAAGAAAAGGAAATTCTTTAAGAAGAAAGGAGCTCAGAAAGGAGGAGCTGCCAAGAAGGCAAAAAATTATCTAGTCTGTTTCAAGTGCGATAAGAAAGGACATTATGCTCATGAATGTTTAACTAGAATAGAAAAAAGGTTATAGATAAGAAGGGAGTGAAGTGCTTCAACTGTGACCAGATTGGACACTACAAGAATCAGTGTCCAGAATCAGTCAGAGCGGACAGAGGGAAAGTCATTGCTTTGGAACCATCTTCTTCTAGACCAACTGCTGCTGAGAAGGGAAAGACTATGATGGAAGGTACGCTTTTGATTCATAGTATACCAGTTAAGAATTTTATTAGGCTAAGAAGTTCGTCTTGGGGAGCAACCGCAGTGTTCGTGAAGAAACCGAATGGGTCGTTAAGGATGTGTATCGACTATCGTAAGTTAAATGAGAAGACGATCAAGAATATTTATCATTTGCCGAGAATCAATGATTTATTTGATCAATTGAGTGGAGCCAGAATATTTTTCCAATCGGATTTGGCGATAGGTTTCCATTATCTAAGAGTGGCAGAGGACAACATTCTATTGACGACATTTCGTACTAAGTATGGTTCGTACAACTGGTTAGTAAAGCCATTCGGATTAACAAATGCGCTGGTTTTCTTCATGGATTTGATGAACCGAGTTTTTTGAGAGCACTTGGATAGGTTCGTATTGGTATTCATAGATGACATTTTAATATACTCTAAGGATGGAAGAGAGTATGAAGTCATCTTAGAGTAGTGCTTTAGACGCTGAGGCAGCATCAGCTGAAAGCGAAGTTTTTAAAGTGTCATTTCTGGAAGAAAGAAGTTAAGTTTCTTAGTCACGTGGTAACAGAGAAGGGTTTGTCAATTGATCTGGATAAGACCGAGGCTGTTAACAACTGGAAGAGACTAGAGATGGTGACTAAGATTAGAAGTTTTCTTGGACTTGCTGGCTATTATCGAAGATTCATTGAGTGTAACAACCCGCATATTTCACGATGATATATTTAAATGTTTTATTTAAATATAGCATCGTTAATCGGATTAAAGTCCGAAATGTTACTTTTTGTAAACAGTCAAATTGGGACTTGAGACCACTTCCATTGAGTCCAAAATGGCGTTTACAACTTTTTTGAGTATAAACATCGATATGTTTGGAGTTGAGTAGAATTTTGATATTTTCATTTGGGGCTTTGGGTTTGGGTTTCAGCCCACTAAGAGAACCCAACTCCTTTATCAAACACTCTAACCCAACTCCTCTTCATTAATTTCGTTCCTCATTTCCTAACACTCAAGCTCAAGAGAAAAATGGGGGAAAAGATTGGAAATTAAAATTCCTAAACCCTAGTTTTATTAGGAAATTCAAGTTCTTGCTCTAAAATCAAAGAGAAGCTTAGATAAGCATCCTCTTCATCTTCTCCATCTCAATCTCTCTTCAATTTTTAGAAATTCCTATAACCTAACTTAGGAAAAACTTCACCTTTGATAATAGATGGAAGATTCTAGAGGTGTATTGAAGAGGAATTGGTCTTGCCTTGTTTTAAAGCTTCTCATTCGTTGTTTTTGGGTTTAAAGGTGAGTTTTTGAACTCACATCTACGTCTATAACTTTCATTGTTGTTAGGTATGAATTCCTAACACTTATGCATGTTCATTTTCTTTTGGTTTGAATTGATTTGGTGAATTTTCCAAATTTTGGTGTTTTGAAGTCAAAATCTTTAAAGATCCTATCTTGGATATTTGGACGTGTTATTTGGGGTGTATCGAAGAGCCTATAGGACTGGGTTGTCGCTTGGCATAAATCCTTAGTCTTCGTTTCTCATCCGATCACTCCCGAACCGTTTTGGCCATCATGGCCTAGGCAAATTGTTGCCCAGACCAGGTGACCAGACGTCTGGTTGTCAAGTCCAGACGTCTGGTTATGGTCCCTAAAGAAAAAATTATACGAACACAGAAAAAAAATGCAGAAACCTGGACTAGACGTCTGGTCCACACCAACCAGACGTCTGGGAAGTCTATCAGATGTTTGGGAAAGTCTACTAGACGTCTGGAAGGTTTTTGAAAATTTCTAAAACCCAAATCTAGACGTCTGGATGAACCCCTAGATGTCTGGAACTGTTTATTTTGCCTATTTTGGCTGTTTTTTGAGTGGATTTCCAATTTTAATCGATTTTTGTCGATCCGGTTAGTTGTTATCACTTATTATCGACTTTGATGACTTCTTTCTTTGGATTTTTGGGAATATCCATTTGATGGATTTGGTATCGATTTTTATGGATTTAATTCACATTGTCGTATGTGAATTTTTGGTGATTGATTGTTTTTACAATCATTTTGTGATTTGTCACTTTAAAATACAAAGGTTTCTATACTAGTAGTAAATACTCAAACTCTTTCACAAAAACAATTTCAACGCTACTTTTAAATACAAAGCTCATTTTTAAAACCGTTTTCCAATCTATTAGTATATACAAACCTTTACCTCATTCGTATGAGAAATCTAATTAAACGGCTTAGCAAAACAAGTGGTATGAAATGCTTGCGTTTACTTCGTCGGTTAATTCTTGGACTTGTTCGATTGAACTCTCGTGAAAATTTTCGAGTGGAAATCTACAATCTGTTCTTAAATATTTAAGTTAAGCTAGTGGTTATGGGACATGGAGCTAAACTCATTTATTTACTAGTTTAGTGTAATTTACACTTGTCGATCATTGATGATCATTTTGTGATTCGGACTAGCGATGTGCGATGTCTCTTTATTTGTGTGGGGGACTAAAAACCCCGTTTGTGGAGCTTCGGTTCAAATTGGTGGGGTAGCGCCCCATGGTCTTCAGGCCATTTATGGAGCTTCAGCTCAAACATAATGGTTAGCGACCATGGAATAGCGTTCCGTTTGTGACACACGTGTTGGTGAGTTTTCATGCTCCCGTTTTTGATAGGCCTCCCCCTTTGTGTTTTCCGGATTTCTGGTTGTTGATTTCTAGAATTTGTGTTTCACCTATTTCCGTGGTTTGCATTGATAAGCTCTATCAATATTTGTGTTTTGGTGAATAATTTAAAGAATATGACATTCCTTTTAGTGTTTGAGAATAGTTGAGATATTGTATGATTTTTGTTGTTATCTGATGTATACTTGTCACAGTATGGCATTATTGTTATCATACGTTTTTGTGATATCTCTTATCCTATCTCATTTTATCTGATATTTATAGTTAGACTGATCCGTTTATTATTTTCTTAAATAACACTCGGGTCAGACCGAGGTATTTCAGGTGCTTCTGCTTGACTTCTTATCAGGGTCCGTCACCTGACTTTTGGCTAACTACTTTAGCTTAGTAGTTTTTATTATTATACATTTGAGATAGAGACTCCTTGATGTATACATATTCTTTTGTCTAGCACTTGTACCTATTCTTTTGTGGATCTTGTATGACCACTATTTTGATGTACACCTTTATGTGTTATATTCATATCTGTTTCCGCCTTTGTGATATGAATATCTGTGACTGATTTGTGTTATGCTTATTTCTATATTTGTTTCCGAAGCCCACATAGCCACTGTGTAGTAGCTTTGAGTTTGTATTTGATATGTCGGATTTCCTTTTGAAATGAAATGCAAGTCATATTATCTGACATATCGGTACTCGCACAAATCAATTACATAGATGGTCGCTCCTCAATAGCCTTATTCTTCATGCTAGTCGACGACATTACCCGTAGTGTCCTTGTCTAGTGTAAGTATAGAGGTGGGGCGTCACATTAAGGATTTCTCGTGGATAGCAGCGCCTTTGACTAACTAACCAGGAAGGACGTGAAGTTTATTTGGTCTGATAAATGTGAGGAAGCATTACTTAAGTTAAAGCATTTGTTGACCAACGCGCCTGCGTTTGTAGTTCAAGACAGGAATCAAGGATTAGTAGTGTATACCGATGCATGTGGAACATGATTAGGAGCTGTGTTGATGCAGAAGGGTAAAGTTATTGCCTACGCTTCACGACATCTTAGACCGCATGAAGTGAGATATCATACTCATGATCTAGAGTTGGCAGCGGTGATCTTCGCACTAAAAGTATGGAGAAATTATCTCTTAGGGGAGAGATTTGAGTTATACACAGATCATAAGTCCTTAAGGTATTTTTTCTCTCGGAAGGAGTTGAATATGAGACAGCAGAGGTAGCTGGAGTTTTTAGCAGCTTATGATTTTGGTATAAAGTATACATCTGGAAAAGAAAATAAAGTAGTGGATGCTCTTAGCAGAAAACATCAGAATGTGGTGTTAGCTAAGTTAACGGAATGGAAGGATCTAGAGGCTTTGACTACTTGTAGTGTTCAGTTAAGATCGACTGCTAGCTCTAGGTTGAGCACTGCCATGTTATCCTGCTTGGAAGTTCGACCAGTACCGATCAAAAGGATTACTTCTAAGCAGAAAGAAGATCCATAGATAGCCGAGAAGATTAAAAGGCTTGAGGTTGGATCGAAGATTGATGATTTAAAAGATTTTAATCTTAACCAGAGGGGATGGTTGAGAAAGAAGGATGGTTGTATGTTCCGAATGATGGGGACTTAAGGAAAGAAGTTCTTGAGGAATGTCATCGATCCAAATTTACGATTCATCCTGGGGGAACCAAGATGTATCAAGACATGAAGAGGAGTTTCTATTGGGAAGGTATGAAGAAGGATGTTGGCTTGTGGGTAAAGCAGTGTGTGAACTGTTAACAAGTGAAGGCCGAACATCAAAAGCCGAGTGGGTTGCTTCAACCCTTTGAGATACCAGTTTGGAAATGGGATTCGATATCCATGGATTTTACAGATGGGTTGTTAAGGTCGAATCGAGGAAATGAAAGTATATGGGTCATAATGGACAGGTTGACCAAGAGTGTCCATTTCATTCCAGTTAAGTCAACCAGTTTGGCACCTGTTTTAGCTAAAAATTTTATGAAGAACATAGTTAGACTACATGGAATTCCTAGTAGTATAGTAAGTGATAGAGATACTTCATTTATTCGCGAGTTTTGGAAGAGTCTATAGGATGTGTTAGGTACCAAGCTCAAGATGAGTACTGCTTATCACCCTCAGACAGATGGGCAGACAAAGATAGTCAAAAAGGTACTCGAGTATATGTTAAGAGCTTGTGTGCTAGATTTTGGTGGATCTTGGGAAGATCACCTACACTTAGTTGAGTTTTCCTATAATAAAAGTTATCAGACTAGTATAGGAATGACGCCTTTCAAAGCTTTGTATGGGAGGCCATGCAAGTCACCAGCATGTTGGTTAGAAACTAGAGATAGATTAGTCTTAGGTCCAGACCTGGTAAGAGAGGCAACAAAGAAGGTTGAGTTGATTCGAGGTAGGATAAAGGAAGCTCGGTCTAGACAAAAGAGTTACGTAGATAAGGGGCGTAAGGATTTAGAGTTCTCAGTTGAGGATAGGGTTTTCATTAAAGTATCACCGGTGAAGGGTATCGTATAATTCGGAAAGTCAAGGAAACTGGCACCATTATATGTTGGATCGTTCCCAGTATAGAGAGGATCAGAAAGCTCGCATACATAGTAGAGTTGCTAAGCAGTTTGGCAGGTGCCCTAATGGGTTAATGTGTCTCATCTTCGTAACTATATATGAATTTTATTTATTGTATACCTGAAAGCACTTTATATATAGATATAATTTTATTTTAACATATATATATATATATTAAATACATATATTAGCATTTATATATATAGTATAATAATAAATATGTGTAAATTAATACTTTTAAAATATTCATTATATATATATTAAAATATATATACCTGATAATGTGCACGACATAAATTGAAATTTTTAATTAAATATATATTAAATATCCATATGGATGATAATTAAACATTAAATAAAATATATTTTGAAACATAATTTTGAATTTTAAGATTTTAGAAAAAAATATAAGTGATAATTTATTATTTGAATATTTAATATATAATTTTATAATTTAAAACCAATTTTAAAACTAATTTTTAAATTTGGATCGAATTTAAAGTAATAAATTATATGTATATGAAATTTTTTCCGAAAACATATTAAGTGATAATTTAACATTATAAAATATAAAACATATTTTATAATACATAAATATATAGATATAATTAATTAGTTTAAATAATATTTAATGATAATATATAAATATAAAAAAATATTTTATTTCTGCGAAAGTAATCTATATATGAAACTATACATATAAAGTTATCAAACCATAATTTGTATAGAATGGAATGTAGAATTAAATTATATAGCATATTTAATTAAATAATATGTATTATATTAATTAAATAATATAAAAAATTTATCCGAGCCGTGCATATTATAGGTAGATGTATGACAAAATAATTTTTTTACAAATATATAAGTATATAAACATCCAACCAACCTAATTGTAACAATATGTTGATATAATAGAATCGTCGACTAACTAATTTGCAAAATATGATTTATAAATATTAATTCAATATAATATAATTGTAAATCAGATCATTACCTTATTCCAAAACCGAAAACTCACACCTTGATGCGTTGAAATGAACTCTTAAATCAAATTCTATCTGAAGGTGTTATCCCTCGAACTACAGGCTATTGTATATCGAACAATGTATTATTTGATTTGAGCTTGTAATAATGGAGAAGAGGGGATGAAGGGCTTAGTCAGAAATGATAGGGTTTGGGGGCTTCCAAAAGTGCTCTAATAGATATGGGTTGAGATGCTTATATAAAGGAGGTATGAAGACAAGTTAGGATATAGATCTTTTACAAATTCTCCTTCCCTTATCCATACAAAACAAAGCCCTCTTGTTCCCATCATATAGCTGCACCTATCACTCTATTATAGTCGAATACATCATATAAATTTTGTTATGAGGAATACTTTGGATCTGATATGTACAATCATTTCTTTTAATGTTTACTAATAGTATGGATATATACATATACACACACTTTAGAACTATTTATGTAAGAAATATAAATCTAGTTTTATGATTATTTTTCCTTACTTAACTTTTGATTAAATAATTTGGATATATATAAGGTATTTAGGTTATTTTAGAAATTTTGATTAATTGAAAATAAAGTATGCTCCTTTAAGGGGTTTATATTGATTTTGTTATTAAGTAATATCATGCCTAGAAAAAAAAATTAATATGATACTAGTTTACATTTTAGACCACACAATGGTCAATTGCATTTTTTTAATAAATGCATTAAATATGGTTGTTATGGTAATAATTAATTAACTTATTATCACAAATGCACTAAATGCATCGACTATAATAAATTAAATCATGCAACATGTTTGAATTTGGAATAAGAAAACGTATATGATTTATTATTTGTTGCATTTAGGTTTGATAATTACAGATATTTTGTATGTATAACCCATGCTCGTTCAAAGAATATGTTTCACTTTTATGACTTGGGTCGAGTAGCAGTTAAATAAGATATGGACTTTTTAATGTCAATATTTTTTGCAAATATTCTATATTTATAATTTTAATTAGTGTTAATTTTTTTGATTATGAAAATCATATTTTCAGTATGTGTTTTTCTTTTGTGTACATTTGTTGGAATTTAACATTAATATTTGTGGCAAATATAGAAATGAATGAATTAAGGTAATATACAAATAATAAAATAAAGGTAAAGTGATACAATAGCATTCTATATAGCTATATTATGGTTTAGATATACATCATAGGTACTACATTCATTGATGTTATTTAGTATGACATTTACTATGTCATTTGTATATAATTTTATATGGCATTCGATTATAGCTTTCATCTGTGACATTTATTATGTAATCTATTTATGAAGCCTTGTATCATATTTATTTAGGGAATGTCATGAATATAACCACATACCTAAAGAAAAAGATTATAACAACTATGATTAAAACATTTTGTGCCACGATTATAATTTTGAGATTTTAAAGTGTTATATGGACCTAAAGCACTTTTGGGAGTGTTTTATAGCACTCAAAATATACTGTACGTACACTAAGAATTAAAATCAAATATATTTTTGGTGTCTCTTTGCAAACTAATTATAACTATCTTACATTCCAAATGAGCCAATTGAAATAACATATCACCAAAGTGACCTCTCTTATTTTAGTTGTTCATGAAAATATTTGATATTTGTGTGTATTTATTCATGCAGATGTTAGCTGGCCTAAAGGAAGGTTGATATTTTTCCAAATTACTTATACATATATGATCATAAATATGTGACAATTATAAGGTTTTACTAGTGAATAACTAATCGGGCCAATGGAATATTGTTATTTGATTTGAATTTATTGTTAATGTTTGATCATTACAACAAGAGCATCACTTACAGTTAATATTACTGTCCAAAGACTTGATATTAATGCTATTATTAAGCATTTTGACCCGGCTACATCCGAACTGATTGGGCAAGTTAGATTCGACTGTCATCAAGGTTGGTAGGTCCAAAGCGATGATTGTGGGATCCAAAGATCAAGTACATATGATAATATGAAGCCATTATCGAACAGAATTGAGAGATATGAAATGCAGAATGTTCAAAGTATGAAATATAGTTTAACATAGAAAAGGGATCGGCTATAATCCCTCTCAATTATAGGGATCGGCATATTTCAGCCAAACAAGTGTTACTCAATAGAAAACAATCAATATCTCAAGATCCGTAAGTCCAAAGCATATGAAATTTTAGGAACAAGATATGGGGATTCTAGGGAGCCTACCTTTGGGATCACACCTCAAAGGGATTAAGTAAGAGGGATCGGTCCTCTTCCCTCCAAAGGGATAGGCCAGAATCATGATGCATAACATGCTGCAACAATGATCGAGCAATAACTCAAGTTTTACCAATCCAATTGGCATGAAACTTGGAGGGTAAGCATATTACAACATGGAAAAGCTCCCATAGGGATCGTCATCGATCCCTATTCCTTAGGATTTGGGCCATGCGATCCCTTTTATGGGTCCATATGGTTTTGGAGGTCCTTCTACCGAATTTTCAGGGAGATATTTCGCCATCTTCCTCTATAAATATGGGCTTGATTGTTTATTTTCGGGACTTTTACACTGCTTATTGCTTTGTACTCTATTGTAACTAAGGATTTTCATCTGATCCCTATTGTACTTAGTTTACAAAGTGATTAATAAAGCTATCTATTCAAAGTGGACGTAGGCAAACAATGCTGATCCACCACTATAAATCGTTATGTTCCTTCTATTGCTTTGATTTTCTGTCATTTAATTGTTTGTTTCCCCTATTTCCATTTACTATTCTTCATTTATTTCTCTACAAAATCTATATTAGGTGTTTGCGCCAATTTTTGGTCCAAACATTTTGGTTCTTTCACCGAGAAAGAAGATTCTCGATCCTATTTGGATCCCTTTGCTGCTTTTGGATTGCATAGATCCCCCAAAGAGATCCATAATTATCTTGAAGAAGCTTATTCATTCTATTCAGATTTGCAAAAGTCTAAGTAAAACTATCAACAATAGTTAGGAAACCTGATCTAGTTCTCAAAATAGAGAAGGAAACGAGAACACTAGCATCCAGCAAGGAGTCCCGAGCAATCTACCAGTAGATGTGAATGCTGCCAATCCTGTTGATGTCCAAAATCAGCTAATTCCATCACAAGAGCTGATATTCAAAATCTGATTAGAGATCTGGTGGATAGCCGCCGACAGTTGAACTAGCAAATTCAAGCCAATATCGATCTAATGAATCAACTCCGGGACCAACAGCATGGGAAAAACTATGAGAGAGCCAACCCTTTATTCTACATCGGAGAGTTCTAGTTCATCAGATGATTATCACAGACGCAGACATCGCAGAATTGACGAATATTGTGTAGAAGCTTGTGGACACCAACAGGCAAGCCAACCCGACTTGCCGAGACCGATCGGTGTTGATCGTTCTATAGGGATTGGAGCCGATGCCTCCTCCAAAGGAGGAAGCATGCCTCTTCATGTTGGAGCACAAGCTGGAGCTGCTGCAATTGATTTGGATGCTAGAGTTCGGGTGGCTACAGACCAGTTATCTCCCCAGAATGACGATGAAGTGAACGTACATGATACACATCGAGAGGATGTTGAGCCAAGAAGGCATGGAACGATCCATAGACATCGACCGGACCATTTACGTGAGGTGGAGCACGACTACCGCTTGGCTCCAACTATCCCAACGCCAGACTTGTCGGCTATGGTTAGGTAGCTAGTGAGAGAGAGCTAAGGCTTGACCAATGATGATTAGGGATCTCGAGAAGCCATACCCCATTTACTGATAATGTCTTAGATGCTGAGTATCAAAGGAGGTTCAGCATGCCGTTGATGCCTTCTTATGAGGGAAAAACCGACCCCAGGTAGCACATCATGAGATATGAATGGATGATGGATTCCACACTAGCTGATGATGCAACAAAATGAAGATGTTTTCCTATTACTCTCTCCGGCATAGCAACGATGTGGTTTACGAGATTACCCACATGGTCAATCTCTAGATTTGAAGATTTAGCGACAAAGTTTGTGGAGTAGTTCCGAATGCACGCAACCCGCCCTAAAGATGTAATGTCCCTATCCAACGTGATCCAGGCTCCAGGAGAATCGTTGAAAGATTATTCGGAGAGATTCCATACGGCCGTCATAGAAGTAAGTAATCCGAATGAACATTCAGTATTTATGGCAGTAACAAGAGGGATTGATCCAGAATCGAACTTTGGCGATTGGTTAGCTGGTAAACCACCCGCAACATTGGAACATTTATATGCAAAAGCAGCTCGGTATTTGAGTAAAGAGGAAGCTAGATGCTCTAAGAAGAAGAATGTTGTGGGACCAAGTGGAGAGGGAGTGCAGAGTAATATCATAGTAAAACAGTCTGGGGAGAGTTCTGGAAAAGTTCAAGTACAAAATAAACCAAATAGACAAAAGAAAGGCGGTGATTGGAATCGTGAACGAAAGAGGGATTCTGGAAGAGGAAAGCCTAGATTCTAGAATTCCAATGTTGATACTTACACACCACTGAATACATCCCTAGAGAACATCTACTTATCTATAGGTAATACCATGTAGTATAGGAAGCCACCTCCAAAAGAATCGATAGAAAATGCTGTCGATTCCACGAATGCTATTCTCACAACAAGAATGTAGGCATCTCTAGGATATTATCGAGAAACTAATTTGGGAAAGAAAACTATAGTAGTTTGTTAAAGCCCCACAGGATGGCGGGCAGGGGACCTCTGACCCCAACCGAGGACAAGCTCCGCACTGGGCCGAGGAGCCTATGCGGACTGATGGAAGATTAGTGTTCAATATAATAGCCGAAGGACTGCATCTGGATGATAAGAGTTGGCATGAGATGGAGCACTATGCTAGCACAATCAAGCATATTAATTTTGAGTGTTGTTCGAGTATAGAAGATAGAGCTCCGGCAAAACAGCGGCATACAATGGTAGATGACATTGTGTTCGGAAATAGAGATGTAGATAAGGTGGATGCATCGACGATTGAACCAATGGTCATTTCGACCATGATCGGCCCCGCCTTAGTGAGGAGGATCTTGGTTGATTGTGGAAGTTCTGTAAATATAATTTTCAAAAAGGCTTACGATCAGATGAGGCTGGAAGCCAAGGATTTGAAACCGTCTAAAGCCCGCATTCATGGCTTTAATGGTGCTGCAACCGAAACTGTCGGTTATGTCGAATTGCCCATGGAGTTGGGAGAAGATGACCGCAGGAGAGTGCAGATATTTCCATTTGTTGTCTTGGATGTTGAGTCTCCATACAATGCTTTTCTGGACTGACTAGCCCTAGTTGAATTACGGGCAGCTCTTTCCCTGTGGTGTTTGACTTTAAAGTTCCCAACTGATAACGGTGTTGGAGTTGTGCATGGTGATCAGGCGACCGGACATGCCTGCTATATGGCTGAATTGAGAGACGCTCAACGGAAGGAGAAAGGTAAGGGTGGACAAGTCTCTTCGCATCCAAACCACTGAAGATTGACACCAGCGCCTGGGCCTTGGCTCGGGTGCCACAGTCGGTCCTATAAAGACATAGATCGGAGGGATGATTAGGAGAAGCCTAAAGGGACCAAGGCTGCATCGGCTGAGCTAACGATTGACATCACGGTCAGCCAATACGACCGTTACGGGTCATAAAGATCGGATCACAGCTCAACCCCCCGATGATGAAAGAACTTGTTAGTTTTCTTCGAGCGAATCATGATGTGTTCGCTTGGACTCATTCTGACATGTGTGGAATCTCGCATGCCATTGCGAGCCACACATTAAATATTAACCCAAGGCATGTCCTGGTGAAACAGAAAAGGCGTGGTATGGATCTGAAGAGATCTGCTGCTCTTAATGAGGAGGTGGATAGGCTCAAACGCAATGGGTTTATCCGTGATGCCCTCTACCCTAAGTGGGTATCCAATCCTGTACTTGTGAGAAAAGCGAATGGAAAGTGGCGGACATGCGTTTATTACTCGCAGTTAAACAAAGCATGCCCGAAAGATAGTTTCTCCCTTCCAAGGATCGACCAGCTGGTAAACTCAACCGCAGGGCACGAGTTGCTATCTTTCATGAATGTGTACTCCAGATATAATCAAATCCCAATGCATATTCCCGACCAGGAGCACACTAGCTTTATTATCGACATTGGATTGTATTGCTATGTGGTAAATGTCGTTTGGATTGAAGAATGTTGGAGCAACCTATCAATGCCTAGTTAACAGAATATTTAAAGATTGGATTGGAAAGAATATGAAGGTATATGTGGACGATAAGCTCGTGAAGTCACGACGATCAAGCGACCACATTAGAGACTTGGCAAAAATGTTTGATATCCTCCGATATTACAAAATGAAGATCAATCCTTTGAAATGTTCTTTTGGCATGGCATCGGGAAAGTTCTTGGGTTTCATCGTCAATGCTCGCGGAATGGAAGCTAATCCCAAGAAGATTCGAGCAATTCGCAACACTCAGGTGCCAAAAACCATCAAACAAGTACGGATCTTAAATGGGAAGGTTGCCGCCCTAAGTCAATTTATTTGCAGAACCATCGATAAATGTATTCCTTTCTTCGATTTGATTAGGAGAGGGAAAAGGAACTTTGAATGGACGCAGGATTGTGAAGACGCATTCAAAGCTTTGGTGAACCACTTAGAGAGGCCATCTTGTCAAGCCGGTGGATCACGAAGACTTGTATATCTACTTGGCCGTGTCGGTACACGCTATAAGTGCCGCACTGCTTCGTGAGGAGAATTGGATCCAGAGACCGGTCTACTATATTAGTAAGCGATTAACAGGAGTTGAAAGGAACTATCCGAAGATAGAGAAATTGGCATATTACTTGTTGATTGCTTCATGAAAGCTCCGCCCCCATTTTCAGGCTCATTCCACAATGTTTACACCAATCAGCTGTTGCGACAGGTCCTACAGCAACCTAAGACATCTGGAAGGTTACTCAAGTGGAACATCAAACTAAGCCAATTCGACATCACTTATCTCCCTTGGAGAGCCATCTAGGGATAGGCTCTGGTGGACGTTATAGCATAATTCACTGCACGAGATGATCTCCCAAAAAGCGGTGGAGCCTCTGCCATTCGGTGGAAAATGTAGACAAATGGAGCATCCAACGATCGTTGTTCTGAAGCCAGAATCGTGCCAGTAACCCTGGAAGATCGATCAATTTGCTATGCTTTGAAGATTGACTTCTCTGCAATGAACAATGAAGCTGAGTATGAAGCTCTGATTACTGGACTTAAACTTGCTAGAGAACTGGGGATAAAATCTCTTGAAATCTTTTACGATTCCAAATTAGTAGTATACTAAGTTAGGGGAGATTACCAGGCTAAAGGACAACGACTCACTCCGTATCTTATCCGAGTCCAAGAGCTATTGACTGGCTTTGAGTATTATGACATCACGCACATCCCCCGGGATCAAAACAAAGAGGCTAACTCATTGGCAAAGTTTGTTAGCACTGGGGATGCACAACAAATGGGCTTGGCTCTAGTTGAAGTACTGGACGCTCTGAGCATAAACCAAATGGAAATCGACTAGATACTAGAGACGAAGCCTGAGAAGGAGTCATGGATGACTCCTATTAAAGACTATTTGCTACAGAGAGTCCTTCCCGAACGAAGGAATGAAAGGCGAAAAGTCCTCCTAAAGCTTCACGGTATATCATTCAGGAAGGAGTCATGTATATAAAGGGTTTTTCCATTTTCCTGCTCTGTTGTACCGCTCATAATGGAAAAAAAGAGGTCCTAAAGGAAGTTCATGAAGGAGGGGTGTGGCGATCACACTGGGGGGCAGACCCTAGTAATAAAATACTTCGTTATGGACATTATTGGTCGACTGTCAACCAAGATGCCGGTGATTACGCTAAGCGATGCGATAAGTGCTAGATGTATGCAAAAGTTTTGAGAGCTCTACAAATAGAAATCACATAAATGGTCAGCCCATGGCCATTTTCCATATGGGGCATAGATATTATCGACTCGTTACCGATCTCTAAAGGTGGTGCAAAGTACGTCATCTTGCAGTTGATTACTTCACCAAATGGGCTGAAGCAGAACCTTCAGCCATGATAGCGATAAAGAAAGTAATCAACTTCATTGTCTGAAACATCATCTGTCGTTTTGGTCTTCCATTAACCATTGTAATTGATAATGGGACTCAATTCGACAGTGCCGAATTCGAAGAATTTTGTCATCGACATCATTTTGAAAAGATATTTGCGGCAGTTTCTCACCCTCAAGCAAATGGAAAAGTTAAAGTTGTGAAGAAAATGATAAAGTCCATTCTGAAGAAGCATTTAGAAAAGGCTAGAGGTAAGTGGGTGGATGAACTCCCAACAACGTTATGGGCTTATAGAACCACCCATAAATCTGCAACTGGCCATATTCCATTCACCCTCACATACGGCTCCGAAGCAGCCATTCATGTTGAACTCAAAGTCCCTTCTCATCGAGTGACCAACTACAATCCTAGAACAAATAGAGATCTCCACTTAGAATCTCTAAACTTTATAGATGAGAAGTGCGACAGGGCAGTTGCACATCGACACTGAGTCGCCCGATACTACAACACTAAAGTCCGAACTAGAACCTTTGGAATTGGCAATCTCGTCTTGAAACGGGTTTTTCCTACCCCGCCACACATGAATCCTACTTGGGAAGGACCATATGTCATTGAACAGAGGCTTGGAGAGGGAACTTTCAAGCTAGCGACTATTGATGGCGTCACACTCCCAAGAACGTGGAATAGTAAGCATTTACGACTCTATTTCACTTAGTTTATTCTTTGTCGTTCGGTTGTATTCAATTTTCAATTTTGCTCTAGAATTTATTTTCCAGATATGTAATAACACAAATGATGTCATTTCTTTCCATTTGGCAAATAAAGTTTGAAATTTCCTTCATATATGTGATTACTATAGCATTACATATTAGTTACAATACCCGACTAACTAATATTGATATATCCTAGCAGGTTCTCAAAGTTTGGAGCTAGTCGATTACATAAGTTCACGATTGAACTAAGAAAAATGAATGTGGTCCGACCGTTCATTTAATGATTCTCGCTTACAACCCAATGGACGGAATACCTAACGAGGAATGGATGTGACTTGATCATCCAATAACCAAATTAATCCTACCAAGCGATGGGACAGACATGAAACAAAAGTGATTGTGATACGACCTATTGCTCGCTAAGTTAAACCCCGGACTTGGGGGCAAATCAACCAATTAAAGAAAGTACAATCCGACTATTTTTCGAAATAACTCTAAGCCCCCAAAGTGTGGATTGGAGCATAAACACGAATTGGATGCAATCCGATCATCCGCCAACTAATTCTTATCCCCAGAGTCGGGATATGGGTATAAACAAATAGATAGGTGTCGTTCGACCACTCACTACTCCATAAACTCCGACCTTAGACCGACAGGATGAGTATAAACTCATTAAGGATGGAGTTTGACCATCCACTATCTAACTCCGCTAATCCAAGACTGGGGCAGGAGTATGATCATTCAAGCCGTTGAATCCGACGGCGTAACACTAGGGCTCGAGCCCAGTGTTTGATACAACTTGAGGCCACGACCACATGGAAGCCTTGAGTGATACTTAATGGACGATTATCCAAATTAACGAGCAATGAATTACTAGTACATTGAATGGAAAAGTAATAGCTCAACTACTTATAAATTTCAAAAAAGAGTTCGACAGAAAATAAAGAACTTTTATTTGCATATTAAACTTGAAAATTATGGTACAAGTTTATTCAAAAGCGGGGGCCATACCCGCACAATCATGACCAATAAAAAGAAATAAGCAGCTATACAAGCTATATATAAACTAAGCCAAAGTGACGGCTATTTCTTTTGACCCTTTTCTCTTTTGGATTTTTGGGAGTGGCACCACTCGAGCTTTCGCCTGTTCTTCTCTTTGATCCTTTACCACCCTTGGCAAGAGAACTTTCAGAGGTAGGAGGGAGTTCTTCGGGAACCGACCTACCGGATGGAATAATTTGCAGTGGGATGAGATTTGGATTGTCAATGTCCACATTAGCGGGTTCACTTTAGCTTTTTTTCTTTAATAACTCCTCTCTCTCGATGCACTCCTTCAAGCTGAGCTCATCAGTATATTCAGAGGCATCAGTGATCACAACGTCATCTAATTATCTGACAGCGGCTGGTCGTCGGTTTTTTCATCATCAAGTGCTCTGATAACTTGAGCATCGGGCCCTGGAATGTCGGTGGCTGCCGGAATTTCAGTAAATGTCGATTGTTGCTCCATGGCGGCACCACTTCCTGGAGTTCGATTGGGACCCGGAAGACCTTCAGATTCGCGGAAACAAGAAAATAAGCCCATACCCATAGGGCATGAGGAACAAAATCTCTTGAATAATGGAGAATAAAGTGGGATACCTATGTCTAGCTGACTTTCAGTTGTCGTCGGAGTGCTCCCCTTAAGAATAGCAGTCAGTACCTTTGATTGATAGCTGAATCTATATGGATCATAGCTCAGATCATGTCCCGGGCCAAGTGAAACTGACGCTCCGGCTGTTTAAAGTGAAGCGACACCTTTGGGATCGGACTTCGAAGACTCAGCAATGTTTTTCCCTTTTTCGGAAGGTGCTAAAATATCAAAGTATCGGAGCCTAGCAGCAGCAAGGTCTAAAGGTTCATCGCCACAAAGAATCTTCCGTACCAGTTTCTCTTCATCTAAATCAGCTTCACCAAGGGTTCCTTCTTCATTTCAACAATATACTCCCAAGCCTGTGCAAGCGATTCAAGGTAGCCCTCTCCAAGAAAACTCAGTTCACAATGGATTAGGACTTTAGCATTATATTCAACAATCAAAGGATCAAACATGTCCTTAATCTCATTCCGACCAGCTTCTTTGGTATCTTCTAACTGGGCCTCAATCTGCTCTCTAACCTCATTGTGGCCAGCTTCCTTTGCCTCTTCCTTGAGGACTTCAATTTGAGCGAGTTGCTCGTCAAATTTGGTTTTCAATCCCCGGGCTTCGATGGCCTCTTCGCAATATCTTTGAGATTCCTCCAGAGCTTCGAGTTTTTCTTCCTCTTTTTTAAGGAGTTCTTCAAGTTCCTCAACGCAGCGAGCCAGAATATTTTTCTCTTTTTGCGATGTATTTTTTCCGTAAGCACGCCGTTGCGGTTGAGGGCAGCATCCAACTCCTTTTCGTGAGCCACTTCTAGACGACTAACCTCCTCGGATATTTCTTTAGCGCTCTTTTCTATCATGGCTAGCTTCGTTGTCAATTCATAGATCTCATCATCTTGATGTTTAATTATGTCCTTATCATGGATCGCCTTCAACTTAAGGCGACCGATTTCATGTTGTCTCTCATTAGACACCTCGGAGATTTTTTCAGCCAAATGCTGGAATGTTTCGTGCTGCAAAAAAACATCATTGACACATGCAAGCATACTCATTTTAGCACTTCCTGGAATTGTATGGATGGAAGGAACTTAAGTCCATCAAAGCAGATTTTTGGAAAATTGACCTTAAGTTCGGCCAATCTTTCTACCATGGAAGCCTCAGGAGCTGTAGTAGGCAAAGATGGATCAGAAGTAACAATTGGGCGTTTGCTCGACCTATGATCGCGGGACCGTCTGGAACCAGATGAACCTGAATAATCCTCAGGCGGCACAACAGTTTGTGGAGCATGGGAAGAAGTCTGATCGCCTCTATGTACAAGAAGAGTGGGCCGAACTTCCTAATGGGACGATTGAGATTGGGACATATGTTTAGAAGATGAAGACTCCCTCGAATGATGACTTCTTTCCCGACTGTCATCTCTCTCTTTCGATGCCTGCCCGACTCTGGACCGCGACTAGATCCATACTGTGTTGAGGAGCCCCTCAAGCGATCGAAGGCACAAGAATGAGACATAGCACCTGCAAACCAAACAAGAGTGTATAAGTGACCATCAAATAAAAGACAGACGAAAATCGTGCAGTGAAGTGTGCGTGATTGTGAGTGTCCTAGTGTCCCCCTGACGGACCAGTTATTATAGAATTGCTCATAGGAGTTTTTCCTCCTTTACTAGTGGGAGGAATGTCGTCGTTAGTCCTGGTGGGAGAATTGATCCCCCCAATGCTGATGTTGGGGAAGTCATTGATCATGATATCATCAGGGATTGGGAGATTCGAAAACCCTTCCATCGAACTTTCTTAATGTTCAGAGGAAGACTCTTCTTTAATAGAGGTGACGATAAACTCGGGCTCTTTAGCGGTTTTTCTCCTAAGGAGTTTATAAGCGAGAATTTTCCCTCTCCTTGTGGCATGTGAGATTGCACGCTTTATGATGGTCTGACCATAGGCGCTTTGCCCGGACCTGCATCGGCATCGCCAGGCTTGGTGGCTTCATCACCCCTAATTTCACCCTCTTCGGGGTCGTCATGAGCTCCCTCGACTGGGGGCATGACAGAGATATTAGCATCGCCTTCTTGTTCCGCCACATTCCTTGGTGGTGCCATGCTCCCTGGAAGCCTGATGCTACGACCTTCTTCTAACAGTCAAAAAGAGATAACTATTCGTCGATTACCGGGGATCTGATGTCCCTATCCTCAACTCGGGTGGCATAGAATGAAGAAACTACCCTTGAGAAACTACGCCTTCTGGACATGGATAGACACCTGTAACTTTTCAAAGTATTAATTAGTTCAGGATATGACTTGGGCTAAAGGATTTGAGAGTAAAGTGAAGACAACACTTACATCCTTCCAACCATCACCTCGCGAAGCCAGGTGGACAATGAACGTAGAAACATCCATGTTTAAAGATACTAAGCTTTTTCCAAGCACCGGTTAGAACTTGACAGTTGGGCGAAGGCTCGAGAAAAGTGTATGAAAGGATTCCAGTCCGTCGTTTGAAATTATAAATAAACCCGATGCCCTCAGGAGATGGCGGGTGGAACAGAACATCCATAAATGGTAAGAAAGTGCCATGAAGAAAAACATAGTTGTTCGGATGCAGCTGAGCGGGAGCTATTCCTAGATAATTTAGCATCTCTCGGATAAAAGAATTAAAAGGCGGCACACATTCAGCCCAGCACATGAATTTATTACATGCCGTATTCCCTCCGGGGGAAAATGAGCCATGTCATTCTCTAAAGGCACTAGAACATCTCCAACCGGAATCCCATGTTTAGAGCATAGTCTACGGAGAGTGGCCTCGCCAATTCTAGAGGCTTGGGAATTCGTCGGGTTATCCAGAAATACGGCACCTTCTATAGTGTTGAGGGCAGGACTTATATCTTCCACCGGAGGGATGGGAACATCAAAGAAAAGGTCAGCCAATGGCTTCGAAACCTCCGGTTGCTCAATTTGATGGTCAAGGGAAAGTCTACCAGATACAGTTGCAGAACTTGACTCGGCTCTGGGATTGCTGTGTTATGAAGGTTGTCCAAAAGGCATCGCGGCTAAAAGCTTTGAACGTATGGAGCCCATATCAACTAAACTCAGTAAATAATCGAAATTAGTAAATTTTACCTATCCTACCGTCCTAAGTGTAAACTAGTGCGGTGCAGCGTTTTGCAGTGCAGAGATAAACAGTTCATAATTAAAAGCAAAAGTAAGTGACGAGACTTTGGATTCCGACCAAAGTGACCGTCATCGCTGACCGTCTCAACTAGCGTTTAGATTGATCGATTATATAAGCTTTGGGATCGACCATCGACGTATCGAAGTGTGAAGTCCATTTATTAAAGTCCATATGTTAAGTTTTAATTCAAGATTAAATCCCGGGAGTTTGGTCGTTTAATTTCGAGTTCAATATTAGATGTGCAAGTCATGTTGTTCATGATCATCATATGTTTAAGTTCATTAAGACGGGATTGGTTCTAATTGTTTATGCAAGTGAATATGGATTGGTTTTAAAGTTCAAATCAAAAGGCTTATAATCTGCTAAGTACTTATAGCTGATCCCTCTATCTAAAAATAACCAATTCCTGTTTGTACTGATCCCTTTATCTTATCACAACCGATCCCTCTTGAAAAGCCTATGACCGATCCCTCCATCCTCAAACACACCTCCACCAATCCCTTTACTTAGCCGCATTCGCACTTCTCTTAAAGCAAATAGCCGATCCCTCCATGCTCCATAAATGACCGACCCCTCTTTACTTCATAAACAACCAAACCCTCCACTTAACCATGCAGCCAACCCCTTCCTCCTCAAACTTCAATACCGATACCTCTACTTCAACATTTTCACACTTCCTTCAAACATTCACTCTGATCCCTCTCCTTCACCTACATTCTAACTGATCCCTCGCTTAATCCATACGCCTTGTCTTCCTCAAACAATATCGACCATCTCCCCTCCATTTAACTACAAAATTATGACTCCATATGCATTGAGCTCTAACCCATCCACCAACGTGATCGAACCCATCATCTCGTCACAAATTAAAGATTAAAGGCAAGAAAAACTACCTAAGTATATAGAATGCAAGTTGCTCGAGAGGAGATTTTTGATTTCGATTCAGATTGAAGATGGAGTGGTGGTCTGAAGCAAGAGAGAGCAGTGGGTTTAAGGATGAAGGTGATCTTGGGTTGTAAGGGAAGGGGTCGGAGTACAAGTTAAAGGGGCAGGGTTTGGAGGGGAGTTCGAAATAAATGGGAAAAAGGGTTCGGTCGAGAAGAAAGTAAAGGTGAATGAAAACAAAATGAAGTAAAGTGGAGGTTAGAGAAGGAAATGTCAGTTTATATATGAAGCTAGAGGGATCGACCTGCCATAGTTTCTTCATGAAGCTAAAAACAAGCAGTCTCCAATGTTGAAAGGGATCGGGTATGATCACTACCTAAGGGGGATCCATCTGATCCCTATCAATGTGCATATAAAAAAAAGAGAAAGAGAAAAGGGGGATGGGCTAAAAGAATGTCGATCCCTATATACATAAAGGAAAGAGAGAGGAAAAAGGGATCGGTTACGAACCGTATGTGCATTCAAACATGGACATGAAAATTATATAAAGTACATATATATAAAATGCAATGAAATTGCATCTAGTTCAATGAAAATTAGTGATGACCCATGAGCGTCCAAATGCATCCGGGAGCCAACTACAAGAACGTATGCCAGAACATGCACGTAAATGTTCTAAAAGTTCGATTTTTGAAATCGACAGAAATTGAATTCAAACCTGAAGCTGTCAAGGTCGAGACAGGATCAGATAGCCAAAGCTTACTAGTTTCGTAGAACCGGACATAGATATCAACCGGTAGAATATAATCATGAATTTATACCATTGGAAATCGACCAAGCGTCATGCGATCATAGAGAGATACGACACTTTGGGAAAATAATTCGACGAAAGGATATTGACTATTCAAAAAACTGGATGGATTTCTTGTCGACAACTATAACTTTCTTCGATTCTAACCACGTCATTTTCAGCACAAGATGTACTTTGGGGGAAATGTTATCCGACATTTTGATCCGACTATATCTGAACTGATTTGGCAAGTTAGATTCGACCGTCATCAAGGCCGGTAAGTCTAGAGCGATGATTGTAGGGTCCAAAGATCAAGTACAGATAATAATATGAAGCCGTGATCGAAAAGAGTTGAGAGATATGCAATGCAGAATGTTCAAAGTATGGATTATAGTTTAATATAGAAAAGGGATTGGCTCTAATCCTTCTCAATCAGAGGGATCGGCATATTTTAGCCAAACAAGTGCAACTCAATGGAAAACAATCAATAATTCAAGATCCAGAAGTCCAATGCATATGAAATTTTAGGAACCCTAGGGAGCCTACCCTAGGGATCGCACTACAAAAGGATTAAGTAAGAGGGATCGGTCCTCTTCCCTCTAGAGGGATCGGTCAGAATCAGGATGCATAACATGTTGCAACAGTGACCGAGCAATAACTCAAGTTCTACTAATCTAATTTGGTATGAAACTTGGAGGCTAAGCATATTACAACATGGGAAATATCCCATAGGGATCGCACCCCCAAATTCCTCCAAAATAGAGATCGGTACTGATCTCTATTCCTTGGAATTTGGGCCATGCGATCCCTCTTATGGGTCCATGTTGTTTTGGAGGTCCTTCGGCCGCATTTTTAGGGAGATATTTCGTCATCTTCCTCTATAAATATAGGCTTGATTGTTCATTTTTGGGACTTCCATGTTGCTTGTTGCTTTGTACTCTATTGTAACTAAGGATTTTCATCTGATCCCTGTTGTACTTAGTTTACAAAGTGATTAAAAAAGTTATTTATTCAAAGTGGACGTAGGCAAACAACGTCGAACCACTATAAATCGTTATGTTCCTATTATTGCTTTGATTTTCTATCATTTAATTGCATGTTTCCTCTGTTTCTATTTACTATTTTTCATTTATTTCTCTACGAACTCTCTATTGGGTGTTTGCACCAATTTTTGGTGCAAACAAATGTTGTACTAGGTATTTCAAGAAGAGACTACCAATTATTTGAATTTACTGTGGCTGATTTTTGGATATGAGCATATACGATCTATCTTTATTTTTGTTCAATTTTCATCTAATTTTACTGAAGTATTTGCTAGTTTTAATAATATTCTCATCTTGCTTGGGACTAACTCTAAGGGTTAATAAGAGAACATGTTGTTTGTTCTTGACTACGTAGATCTAGCTATTTCATTTAGGAAGATCACACATACCTCTATTATGGTTGAATACTCTTATAATGTTATGAAGAGCATTGAGATGTAGGATAACCCAAACTGTAAGCACTACAAGATATATTGTATTTAGCGGCTCAACGTGGTGTCGTCAATGGCCCATCGAATTTTTCCGACGGCTAGCCATCTTATTAATTACAAAATTAAATAATTAATTTATTTAATTCCCCTTACATTTTAAAATATGTTTAAAAATACTAATTTAATTTCTAAAAAATAAACAAGATATTTTAGCACAACCATTCAACGTAACGATTGTTCTGATCGGTTAAATTAGTATTATCGATGATCTATCTTCGCATAATTCAAATATTTAACGTTATTAAAAATCCAACTCTCACGACCAATCTATGCAACTTTTAGTCGGTCCATTAACCAATTTCGATAAAGTTGATTTTGTGTAAAAAAATTACGATTTAAAATATATTTTTTAACCGTTGAGTAATTAATTATGAATTTTTAGCTGTATTTAACATGATAAATTATATAAAATGAAATAATCAGCAAAAAATTAAATTTATTGGATATTATGTCGATTTAAAGTATACATTACCTATTTCCAGAAGAAGATGAAAAAATAAACAATTATATGGTGTTGATCAAGAATTTTAAATTTATAGTCGTTTGTCGATATTCGGACTAAAAACCTTCGTTCGAAGGCCTAAAGACCTTGGAACAAGACAAATTCGAACCACTAATGCTTTGTAACATATTAATCCAATCCGTACGGTTAGATTTGTGAAAAAATGGTCGAAAAAAAATTTAACTTCGAAACAGATCATTTTGACGAGAGTTTCGAAGTTAAAAAATTTTCCAGCCATTTTTTACAAATCCAACCATAAGGATTGGATTAACATGTTACCAAGCATTAGTGGCTCGAATTTGGTCTCGTTCCAAGGTCGCCTGGCCTTCGAACGAAGGGTTTTAATCCGAATATCGATGAATGGGTATAAATTTAAATATTAAGATCGACACCCTATAGTTGTTTACTTTTTCATCATCTTATAGAAATAGGTCAAGTATACTTTAGATCGACATAAGATCCAATAAATTTAATTTTCTACCGATTATTTTATTTTATATAATTTTATCATGCTAAATACAGTTAAAAATTCTTAATTAATTACCAACGGTTTAAAAAGATATTTTAATATGTAAAAATGTTACATAAAATCAAATTTATCGAAGTTACTTAATGGACCGACTAAAAGCCACATAGATTGGTTGTGAGAATTAAATTTTCAATAACGTTTAATATTCGAATTATGCGAAGACGGATCATCGAAAATACTAATTTAACCGATCAGAAATGGTTGTGCAAAAATATCTTGTTTATCTTTTAGAAATTAAATTAGTATTTTTAAACATTTTTCTAAAATGTAGAATGAATAAGAAAAAAAAATTAACACGCCGTCGCTAACCGTCGTTAACTGACGGCATGTCAAGTACATAGAAACGTGTGACTTTTTCATCATTCTCTCATTTCCACCAATTTTTTCAGAAGCAAAAAAATCCTAGAGCCGCCTACGCCCCTCCTCAACCGCCGCCACCTCTCGTCCACTTCGCCTAAGGACGCCACAACTCGTCAGAATCACCAATCTTTCCAATTTCATCTTAATTTAGGTAAACTTTTAACCCTAATTTTGGATTTGGGGCTAATTGGTACGATATGGGTTTGAAATTGATGATTGTTGTGTATTAGTTCGTGATAATAGTGTATTACTTGATTTGGGGATATTAATTAGTATTGTAATTGTTTAATTTGTAATTAAAATTAAGGTTGATTTAAAATCCAAAAATTAGTGTATAATTATTGATTAATATATATATGTTGATTAGTTTACGATTGTTTGTTACAGTTTAGAATAATTTTAGGGCTAATATGTTTGGTTGAATAGTGAATATGTTAAATATAAAGCTTACGGTTAAATATAATTAACTTATTTTAATTAGTGTGTGTTAATTAGTGGTAAATATAAAATAAAGTTATTTTAATTTATTATAAGTGCAAACTTCAAATTTTAGTTTACAAAATAGTTAAATTAAAATTTTAAATAATTAAAATTATAAAATATATTTTAAAATTTCAAATTTAGTTAGTAAATTATTTAAATAGTCGAATGAATTATAAAATAAGTTAATTATAAGTGTTAGTGGTAAGTACAAAATAAAGTAATTTTAATTTATTATAAGTGCGTGCAAACTTCAAATTTTAGTCTACAAAATATTTAAATTAAAATTTTAAATAGTTAAACGAATTATAAAATATGTTTTAAAATTTCAAATTTAGTTAATAAATTATTTAAATAGTTGAATGAATTATAAAATTTGTTAATTATAAGTGTTAGTGGTAAGTACAAAATGATGTTATTTTAATTTATTATATGTGCAAACTTCAAATATTAGTTTACAAAATAGTTAAATGAATTATAAAATATGTTTTAAATTTCAAATTTTGTTAATAAATTATTTAAATAGTTGAATGAGTTATAAAATATGTTAATTATAAGTGTTAGTCGTAAGTACAAAATAAAGTTATTTTAATTTATTATAAGTGCAAACTTCAAATTTTAGTTTATAAAATAGTTAAATTAAAATTTTAAATAGTTAAATGAATTATAAAATATGTTTTAAAATTTCAAATTTAGTTATAAAATATTTAAATAGTTAAATATGGTTTAAATCTTAATTTGTAGTTATTAAAATAGTAATTTGTGTATTTTTGGAAGTAGTTTTAAATAATAAATTTCTTGTGAAACAAATATTCTGCTAAAATGATTTGTAAAAATTAAGAAATGAATATAATGTTTATTTGAAAATAAGCGTTAAGTATTACTTTAACAAATACAACAACAAATTAAAGTCTTTAGTCCCAAAAGGCTTTAATTTATTTTAGAAAATATAACAACAACAACACAATCCTGGGATGCAAAGTTATGCGTACAAGAGAAAGAAGTGAAGTGCTGTTGAAATTAAAACCTTTAGTCCCAAAAGGCTTTAATTTGTTTTAGAAAATAGAACAACAGCAACATACCCCTCGGATGCAAAGTTATGCTTACAAGAGAAAGAAGTAAAGTGCTGTCGGAATTAAAGCACTTAGTCCTAAAAGGCTTTTAGTTTAGAAAGAAGTGAAGCGTTTCTGAAATTTCTAATATATATTTTTAAATTAGGAAAAAATTTCGATTATTTTCCCGACTGTACTTGGATGTATGAAGTCAGAACTGGTATGAAAGGTTCAATGAAGAGACATTTCTACAATGGTGTACATGAATTTAATAGATTCGCTAAATCTAATAATGGAAATGACAAAGAAATTCGTTGCCCTTGTAGTAAGTGCAAACATTTGAAGCATTGGAACCAGATATAATTATAGTACATTTGTGTCAAGCTGGTTTTGTGCCAAATTATTACTTGAAGGTCATAGAGAACTTGTTGCACCTACACCTAATCTTTTAGTGTAAGAGGACGAGGTGAATAACGACTATGTTATGGCGAATCCAATAGAAGATATGTTGAAAGATGTAGCACGATCAATGTTCCCTACCATTCAAGTTGACGATGAAGACGTAAATGTCGAAGAAGAACCGGCTATGGAAGCAAAAAGAATCTATGATTTATTGGATGATGCTACGAGGCTGTTGTAGAATGGTTGTAAAATCGAAACCGAATTATCAGTAACTGCCGAATACATTACTATGAAATCAAAATTTAACTTTACTGAAGCTGGATTTATAGCAGTTGTACAAGCTGCAAAATGACATACGCCATCCAATAATATAATGTGTGATAGTCATTGTGAAATGAAAACAACTTATGTCCGCTTTCGGTCTACCGTACCAAAAGATAGATACATGTATAAAAGGTTGCATTTTATATTAGAAAGATGACATTAACCTAGAAAATGCAAAATATGCGACGAGGAAAGATTCCAACTAAGAAAAAAGAAATGAAGGAAGTTCCATGCAAGAGAATGCATTATATACCCATACCTCCTAGACTTCAAATGTTATATGCGTCTTTTGCTACGGCATGTCATATGTGATGGCACAGTGTGAGAACATAGGAAGAGGTAACTTTGATACATCCATCTGATGGAGAAGCATGAAAACATTTCGATAAGACTTACCCCACGTTTGCTCTAGAGAGCCATAATGTCAGACTTGGTTTAAGTGCAGATGGATTTTCATCATTCTCTCAATTTGGTAGTAAATATTCATCTAAGCCTATTATCGTTATGCCTTATAATTTACCTCTGTAGATGTATATGAAAACTCCATATATGTTTCTCACTATTGTTATCCCTGGCCCTAATGATCCGACATAAGGAATCGATGTTTATTTACAACCATTGATTGAAGAGTTGAAAACACTGTAGCAAAAGAGTTGAAACATACGACATTTCAATAAAAGAATTTTCGTACGTTCGCTTCTTTATTATGGACTATTAGTGACTTTTCTGCATATGCAATGCTTTCAAGTTAGAGTGTGGTCGGTCGTCAGCTTGTCCTTATTGCATGGAAGAAACACGAGCATTTTCTTTACCACATGGGAAGAATATTTCATGGTTTGATTGTAATCGATGTTTTCTCCATATTAATCATCCTTTTAGAAGAGATGGAAAAACTTTACAGCTAACAGACCAGATACTATTCAACCACGAACAATTTGGTCAAGCGAAGGAATATATGAACTTGTAAAGGATTATCCAAAGATACATGAAACTGGAGTACAAATTAAAATTCCAAGTAAATCGACGATTCATAATTGGTGAAAACAAAGTAGATTTTGGGAGTTACCTTATTGGAAAGATCTCTTACTTCGAAATAATATTAACATGATGCACAATGAAAAAAACATGTTTGATAATGTGTTTAATGCAATTTTGAATGTTAAGGGGAAAACTAAGGACGATCTGAATTCAAGATGCGATATCGAACAATTATGTAAACGTCCCGAACTTCATATGAACCCCAATGACAGTAAATAACCCAAAGCATGCTATGAGCTAGACAGCAAGCAAGTAAAACTCATGCTAAAGTGGGTGGAAGGACTAAGATATCCTGATGGGATTTCTTCTAATCTCCTTAGATATAGTTACTTTAAAAACAATAAATTGAGTGGGATGAAAATTCACGATTGCCATGTCATGGCGGAAAATTTATTACCCATGGTTTTCAAAGAACCGTTGCTCACAAAAGATGGAGTGTTATACTATAATTAAGTTTGTTTTATAAAGAGCTTTGTTCAACTACGTTAAAAGTCGAGCATACACATAAACTTGGAAACAATATCCTTATACTGCTCTGCAAACTAGAGAAATTATTTCTTTCGAGATTCTTTAATATAATGGAGCATTTACATGTTCATCGTCCATCCAAAGCACTTCTTTGAGATCCTGTGCAATATGGATGGATGTATCCATTTGATAGGTAATAGTGAATATCCATAATATTAATTTATATTTAAAATTCAGATTTACATAAGTAAATTTAAATTGAATTAATTTTGTAATAGGTACTTGAATCATCTGAAGAAAAAAGTTAGACAAAAAGCACGAGTTGAAGGTTTAATTTGCAAATTATATCTTAAAGAAGAAGCTTCATTCTTTCTCTCTCATTACTTTAGTGACCATGTGAACTTATCATTTGTAAGTGTTCCCCGTAATGATGAAGTCGTTGAACAAGATTCTTCTCAAACAATATTATCTATTTTTAGACAACATGGCCGACATGTTGGAAAATGTGTTGAAATATGGTTAGATGATATAGATTACCATATATCACACATATATGTTCTTCTTAATTGTGCTGAAGTTGCACCATTTGTTAGGTAATATTAAATTCATAATTATTTCAATTATACTTACATATTATAATGGAAGATATTATATATATTTGCAGTATTGCAGTATTTACGAATCACAACATCCACCTGGCGATCTCAGAAAAGAATTTGCTAATTGGTTTACGAATTATGTTTATGATCTAAGGAATTGTGTTGTTGATGAAAGATTGAAACATCCTACGCTAGGACCAAAAGGAATTGTCAAGGCTTATCCAATATTCTTCATCAGTGGATTTAAATTCAACACCAAGAAATATGGTGCTGAAAAATTAACATATAACAGTGGTGTATTTCTCAAAGGTAGTAATGATCTTAATGAGTACATAAAACATTTTTATGGCATCTTAACACAGGTTTAGAATTGACATATTTTATACGACCTGCAGAAAAAGTTTTTTTTATTCAAATGCAATTGGTTCAGCAATGTCCTTGGTTCTGGAATCTACGTGCACAAAGATTATAAGCTTATTAAAATAAAGCATACATCGCATTACTATAAGTATGAACCTTCTGTATTAGCTAAGCAAGCATTACAAGTTTATTTTGCTCCATATCCATCCCTAAAAAGAGATAAAGCGGACTAGTCGGCTGTTTTTAAAATAAAGGCAAGATTTACATTTGACGGAAATAATATTCCAGATGAAGAAGCTTATCAAGGGGATCTTGAGCCAAATAATGAAATAATAATAACTGATGATATATTGATTTAGGGCCTTTGAATGATGAATCAAATATTTTAATAGAAGCATTTGAGAGTATAGAGGAAAAAGATATGAAGTACGAGACCGAGTCTGAATCATAAAACGACGAAGACTGATTATTAACTACTAATGATGTAATGTATATATGATGAATATTTGTATCTCTTGTTGTATAATTTATATTTTGAGTTTTCCATTGTTATTAATTATGATGACTATGTTATGAGTTGTGTATTATTCTGTTTTATTAATTCTATGTATTCAGGAGATCTTGTTCCATTTTTGTAGTTTTAGTGGAAGTTTTATGTGATTATTACTCGGACATATTTTTAATAATAAAATGATATGTTTTTTCATGATATGAAATGATATGTTTGTGGAAGATGTTTACTATGTCTTATAGGAGATCTCATGTTCTGCTTCTCCTACTGTTGGTGAGGGTGCCAACGGCTCGACGGATTTATGTCCAATGGCGGCCATGATTTTGAAGAGTGGATGGTAAGTATCAAATTTATTGCAACGTCGTTAATATTTAGTGCATGTGTATTATTTAAAATTTGTTAAATGTCTACATCAAAATTAATACTGGGGTTTTGAGCTGGAGCCTTTCGACTATATTATGGCCCTCTCTAAGAAGGCGTACATGAGTCGGATGTCGGAGTGTTGGCCTTAGTGGGATGATATCCCACCGCATATTAAGAATGCTATATGGGTTGATGTGATGATAAGTATAAATGTATAATTCATTTGAAAATAACATATTTGATCTTTGAAAATTAATATAATTCATTTAATTTCAATGTGTAGGCTGCAATAGCTGTTGAAGAGGAAGATAAAGATATTCTTAGGAATCACTGGAACAAGAAGCTGAGAAAAAATTATAGGGACATCCTCTCAGGTGCAAAAAAAAGAATAAAAAACCCGATTGAATTATCACTAGTATTTGGATGGAATTTCGGCAGCACCGGGAAACTCCCACCGTGGAAGTAAGTTTTTTAATTTCATATTGTTATTACAATTTGTTTGAAGTTCGTACAATAATTACATTAATTTATTCATTCATATATTTAAATTTATAGGAAATTTCCGAGCGGAACTCAGCAAACAGGAATAAAAATCCCATTGTACACCGCGACGGCTCAAAATCCTTCCACAAATATCGAAAGGAATTGGTAAATTTATAAATTGCGATTATAAAATAATTATAACATTATTTATTCATATATATATACACACATTGTTTATTCATATATAATTTCAAGCTAAGGAGAAGGGTCATGAGCCTGCATATGCGGAGGTCTTCACACAGACTCATGCCGTCGAGCACACCAATGATGGTGGCTCGGTTTCGTTTACTTGGATAGACTCTAAATCTCAAGCTGTAATTGTAAACATGCTTAAATTTTTTCTTTTATTTCACATTACAATGTTGTAAATTAAATATTTATTGTGGTAAAATTCTTCTTAGAATCGCATAAAAGATTTGAAACGAAGTGAGCTTGAGTGCTGCAATCCATCGGTCGAGAGGAGTTAACCACTGGGGAGGAGGGCAGGATTTTCGATGCTGTGACTGACAAGCCCACGTGAAATAGGCGATACATTTACGACAATCAGGATATAATGTTTATTGAGTTCGGCTACTTCATTAACTAATTTAAAAACTTTATTTAATATTACGTATAAATTATAACTAGCTATTAACTAATTTACAGGCGAGGATGTCCTGGGCCGATTATAGGAAATCACCGGCCGAAGAGGAAATAGTGCAGCTCAAAGAGCAGATAGCAGAGTTGAATGATTGGCGGAAGAGCGGAGGATTGGCTATGCTGCTAGATGAGCGGATTGTGGCATATATGGCAGAGCATGGAACATTTCCTTTGCATGGGTTGGAAAATGATGACGAATAGGTATGGTTGTGTTTCTGATGGATATATGATTGTTTTGTTTTGTTCTTATTTAACATGTGTTGATGGATTTGATACTTGTTTGATGGTTGTATTGTTTGTGAATGTTTGATTTATTTGTTGATGTTTAGTGGTTGTTTTGTTTGATGGACATGAGGATTTGTAGGTATGGTTGTGTTGTTTGATGGAATATTGATGTAAATGTTGACTTTTGGGATATAAACTTGGTTATGTGTAATATGTATGAGATTATGCGATGTATGCGATGGATGTAATTGTGAAATTGGGTTTATATGTATTATATATAAGGTAGATAGATAGATGAATATATATGTTTTATTGGATGGTGCAAATAGCAGTTGTTATATAAAACATAATGCATAGGTTAGCGATGACATATTGGCATAGGCTAGCAACAGCTAGTAACAACCAATTTGCATAGGTTAGCGACGGCTAGCAAAGGCTACCGACGCCCCATTGGCATATATGTGATGCATAGATTTATGCCACACATCCATCGACCTTCATCAGCTAGCAACGGCAAGGCCGTCCCTAATAGTCGAAAAATTAACGACGATGTTATCGCTAAAGCTGTTGTCTTTTCTTTGATCGACGACTTAAGAAGCAACGGTTTTTCATCCATTAGCGATGGCTGTCAATGGCTATTTATCGTCGCTAAACATAGTATGTCTTGTAGTGAAGACTCAAATGATTAAAAGGTAGAATATTATAAAAGTTTTCAAAGGTGTGATATCTATAGGGATAATCAATCTTAAGGAGTTTTTTACAAACTGAAAAGTGTTTTGCTAAAAAACGATAAAGGGAACAAGCACACTTTATATTGTTTGATTCCATAAAGTCATAAAGAAACATAAATGAGTACTATATGGAAAAATGTTGCTTCAAAAGTTAAAGGCATTCAAGTTATTGTTAATTTTTTTAGTGCTATTTTTATTCACGGTATAACCATTTAAGATTATTATTAATTATTATTTTCTATGAACAAAATGACCTCATATTGAGCTCATTTCACATTGCGCTAATAAGAGGAGAGATTGAAGCATGAGATGATGAAAGTAACCATTTAACGTACATTGTAAATAAATGTATAAATAAGGATAAAGTAGTCGCTAAGGATCTAGAAGAAAAATAACATATGGATATATTTATAGTTGTTTCTTTTATGAAATCTGTGGACATATAAAAGGAATTTTACTAGATATTACACATGATATGTCTAAAATATATGCATATTTTTTGGATTTGTTTGATATTATGTTATATTGTCACTTAGATAGATTTCGATTTCTAATTTTGATATGAACAAATTTGATTATTATTGTTCCTTCAAAAATAATAGGATTAATCTATTAATAAATTCATACATTGTTGGAATTGAATATCTTGAAATTTATGATAAATACCTCTTATAATGAAGTCTTAAATTTGGATATGGTAACTAACGTAATTATTTATTTTATCTTTTTAAATAATTCTAGATTGAGGCACTAAAGGTAACATATACTTCATTGATATTCTACGCGACCTAAAAGCTACAAGTTTCATAAATCTACACTAAGAAAAAATTCTAAGATGGAAAATGCAACAATTTTTTAGGATGTTTGGTTTAGGGAAAGAAATAAAGTATAAATCATTGCTTTTAGAGAGAATCATTATATTCAATTCAACTACAGGTACTACTTTGGATAATGTATAAGATTTATTTTCTTTCACTGATAAGATGTAAATTAGAAACCATAATAAGACAATGATAAACAAAATTTTCTTCAAGTTAAGGTTAATGTTTCAAGAAAACAAACTCAACAACTTCAAGGTGTAAGGTCACTAAGGAAATCCACTTGAAAATGAAGAAATACTATTCCAGATGACTACGTAGTATTTCCATACAGATAAATAATGGATTAATGAAGATGTTTCTGTCGGCTTACCTCATCCATAAGAGATATTAATTTGAAATGTATATTTAGTGTATGAATATATAGTGTAAATCTATATAGGGAAATTCTATTTGGACATAAAATATAGACACAAAATGGAACACAAGAGATCTTGACCATTGGATCTCCCCCTAAATTCTACCTTCCATGTAAAAACAAAAGGATTTAATGGTCAATACTTATTGTGTCTAGTTTTGTGTTTTATTTTGTGTCCTAATAGCCGCTCCCATCTATAAAGGACAATAAAGTTTGGGATCTTTCCCCCTACCTTAAGATAACAAGATCACTGGTTATGGATAACTATTCAAAACCAAAAGGGATTAAGTGGGTAATGTGAAAACGTATAAGGCTCGGCTATACTCAAAAGGAAATGATGTTTTCATTTTTAAAAAGATTTTGTCTTTGCTTTTACCAAAAGACTCTTTAGAACTATTTTAGAACTTACTGTAGATTATAATTTTAAGCAATATCGGAGGGATATTAAAGTCGTGTTTCTCAATGAAGACATTGATGAAACAAATCAAGAAACCCACTTATGGATTGCTCTTTTGTATTAGGAATTCAAATACACTATTATTATTATTATTATTCATGGGGTGATATTTGGATTATCACAAAAGAGCTAGGCAGATAAATTCTTAAAAAGATTTGGTATGTAAACTACGAATCAATTGATTCTCTTTTGCCAAAAGAGGCAAATGTTGTCTTATATGGTGATATAAGAACATCCTTGAAGCAAAAGAAATGCAAAAGATTCCTCGTACATTTGCAGTGTGGATGCTAATGCATGCTATGACATATACACATATGGATATTATTTGTATTATTTGGCAGATATCTTACTTTGAAAGCTGATTACTGGTTAGTAATCAAAATGGTTACGAGATACCTTTAAGGAAAAAAAAGGTTATATGCTCATAGATAAAAGGTCAGATTGGTTGGAGATCATAAAGCATTACGATCTAAATATTTTGGATGCTAAAAGTGCAAAAGATCCACTTCAAGTAATAATAATATAATTATTTTTTGGATAGAGCTATATAAGTAAAGTTGTCATACAGACACTATTAGCCCCCTCTACTATGGAACTAATGTTTGTTTTCTATTATGGGACGTCTAACGATGGAAAATAATTGCAGAATTTTATCTCAAAGTTGTGGAATATTGAGAAAAAAAAATTGAAAGACGATTAAAGTAATATTATGACAATAAACAGCATATTATTTTCCAATAAGAGGAGAGTGTAAAATAAATTGTAATTCATAAAGCATATTGTGACAAATTCCATTATGGCTGATCCACCTACAAAAGGATTATCGCCTAAGGTCTTCCATGAGCATGTTACTCAACTGGTGTAACTTTTATGTAAGGATATTTTGATTTGGGGGGGTTGTATTTGGCATACACGTTGCTCTATACTTTGGTTACAGATATATTAAATATTTTTTAACTAGAAATACGTAATAAAATTTTCTCTACACTCCAGGAAGTTCAAATATTGTTGTTTTTTCGATCTCACTAAAGTTGGATCAGTTGGAAATAGACATGCATAGATCACAGTTCATGTAATTTCCATACTACACATCCATGATTGATCTGTACCATTTGATTGTGTTGGTATATGTGACCATTGATGGATTTAGTTACACTAAAGGTAACGAAAGCCTCTTTGATTCTTTGTCAGTATAGTTAATGGACGAGCTTGTTTCAGAAATACCTTATGTTATAAATAGCAAATTTTGAAGTTCATAAAGTTATACACATTTATAAGAATATTACATATGTGACCTACGGGGAGATTGTTAGAATATTTCAATAATTTAGGCCACATAAGTAAAATAAAATGTGTTGTGCTATTTTGGTGTAAAGCCTAATTAAAGTGATCAAATTTTGAATTAAAGCTAAGAGGCTTAAAGATATAATTGTTATGGTATTAATGTGTAGATACCAGGGAAATTCTAATTTTTTGAAGGGCTAAATTAGAAAATGCCAACATTATAAATAAGGGGTTATGGTCCCTAAATTACATAAGCTCTAGTTATTCTCCTAATCTCTTCTATGGAAATAATTCAGATCTAGGGTCTGTGTTAATTTAGAAGATCAAACCAATTCTTTTATCTCTTTCAATCAACAAATATGAATTCAGGTATGGCTTCCGCTATGTTATTTACCTTCCTCTGATTTCTTCTCAATCAGATACTATGGTTCACATATTCAAATCTAGGGTTTCATGTTTAATCAATGCTAAAGTATATTGAAATTCTAACAATAAAAAACTAAGCCGATGATGCAAAATGGTAGGAATGCAAATTTTTCATCTTTCTCTTTATATATGAAATAACAAGCATACCTCGATTCTTTGAGTTATGTATATATATATATATATATCGCTCAAAGAACCATGGTATGCTTGTAAATTATAAGAATATAGGGATTGAACCCTTGACAAATAATCCAGGTAAATCGTATTGATATATAGTTGCCGAGTATTGAACTTTCAACCTTGCATGTGAGTGTCGTATGTCTCAACCAACTGGGTTACCATTGAGGCATTTATATATGTGTATATGTGTGGGGAGGCCTTGGGAATGGGCCAATAGTGTGACCACCCTAGCCTATAATTTGTTCTCAGAAGTATTTAAAACTTACATATTCTAATCTCATCAAATTGCTTTGAAGCTTAGTCGGTCTTTGTCTGTGTAATATTCGTTATGGTGCAGGTTTAATGCCTGAACCGTGCTTTACATTTTCTACTTAATTTTTCTCTTTCTACTAAATATGTATAAAATATAATTTTTTCCCAAGGCCTATTTACACTCTAGGCCAACCTAGATTTATGTGTGTGTGTGTGTGTGTATACACCCAGAATATTGTTAAAGAAGTGGAAGGATATAATTTGTTATATAAGAGAAGGAAATATATAATTGGCGATATTAAATGTTTTAGAATAATGGCATTATTACTTAGAGAATCGCTTAAGTTATCACAAAACCAACTGGATAAGTAAAGAGCGGCCTTTTAGCATTATGTACAGTAAATAATACAACTTAGAAGTTGTGAGACTATTCTCAACATGCCCCGCAAAAATGTGGTGCTTCATGTGCTAATCACTTGGATATTCCTTATATTGGATGAATTGGAGTATATGTGGTTAGGCTTAACACATATGGAAAGGTGAGAAAGCATGTATGACTATTAGGATCAACATGCATGGAAGCATATCGCACTGATACCATGTTTAATTATAAGAAGTATACAAATATAACTTTTTAGGTAAAGAATATAGTAGATGCTATTGAATATTTAAGAATAATGACTTTGATACTTAGAGAGTCGCTTGAGTTTTCACATAACCAATTGGTTTTATGATAACACAAGGGATTTCTAATAGCAAAAATTGTATTTATTCCATTCTAGATCAATAATATTCTTTCATTTCTACTTCTTCTAATTTCTAACATTGTATCAGAGTCACAATATGCTGGATTATGTGCATTGGCAGTTGGTAAAAAGGGGAAATTTCAAGAGAAAAGGGTAATTTTGCGTTAGATCTTTATTTTGTGTTTTCATTAATAGTATAGTCGCAATAAATCATATTAATTGTATATTTGATAAAAGGAGAGTTTAATATTTAAAATTTAATTTTGTCTTAATTATAGTTTTGATATTTTGTTTATTAAAATCATTTATAAATTAATTTTAATTTAACTTTAGTTAATTTAATTAGCTTTATTTTATTTTATTGAAGATTCGTATTCATAATATGAATAACAGCATATAATGTGCACATGAATGCAAACAAACTAATCTAAGAAATACATGAGAAACTAACATAGAATACTTCCAATCATTGGCATTTATGGTAACGTTATATAAATCGGGCATAGATATGTATATTATATTATATTGTTAATATATGTGTGCTTATTTATAGACATATACTATAATACACACACATATTTAGTTTACTATATGCCTTAAAAATAATTTTTTATCATTATATAATACCTTAGGCCTTTTCTTGCTTGTAGCGCGCACACACACACATACATACATACATACGTGTACATATATGTGTGTAGTTATTTTTAAATAAATGTATTCTCATAAATATATTTAAATTAATTTTATTTCAACATATATATATATATATATTGCATGTAATATACATACATACATATATCTACTTGTGTATGTATATATTTTAAAATTTTAAAATTAAAATATTAACCTTGTCTTTAATAAAAAAATTATATAAATTATTATTCAAAGCCATGAAGAAAAATATTGTGTATATATATATATATATATATTTAAAATTACATACATTCATATACTATCGCAAATAATATATATATATATATATATATATATATATAATT
This sequence comes from Allium fistulosum, assembly GCA_030737815.1. Lineage (NCBI taxonomy): Eukaryota > Viridiplantae > Streptophyta > Magnoliopsida > Asparagales > Amaryllidaceae > Allium > Allium fistulosum. The sequence continues at coordinate 870,338,397 of CM060903.1, read as the reverse complement.
TCAGTGATGGCCAAAAAGAAAAAAAAATGTTGTTGTTATTATTATTATTTAATATACATATATACATATATTTGTATGTATGTATGTACGTAAATATTTTAATTAATAATTCGATTTTGAAAATATTTTTTTGCTAAGAGTAAACAATACATACATACATACATACATACATATATATATATATAGTTAAATCAAATGTTTATCTTAGACCTTACTAATGTATGACACGTTGTGTGCTAGATCTTCCTCTTCTAAGCATGGTTCCTTCCTCCTTCTAGCTTAGTGTAAAAAACCCAACTATGGGCTCTAACTAGTTTTACGTGGGGCTAGGATTTAATTTGTTATTGTGCGTTGAATGATAAAAGGAGGTGATATTTATAGCCATTAGATATTACAAATGTCTTCGAATTTTCCTCGCATCTTTACTCTAGATCTACTCTTAGCCAAAGAGAATTATTCAAATCCCCTACCTCCTTTAGATATCCCCCCTTTTATGGACTTGTTCCATAATGTTGGGCCTAATTAACACCATGTATTAACTTTTCAAATATTTATTTGACTTTTTCTAGCATGCAAAAAAAAAACCCGAAAAATTCTAATAACTATTTTATAATGTCTGGAATGCTGTGTTAAAATTTGCAGTGATCCAACTATCATTTACGGGGTTATAACAAATCTAGACTAACATGACTCAAAAAATAACATACTTGATTGTTGTATCTGTTTGTCCATCTTGTGTATTTCTTCAATGTTATTTTATTTCAATAGGTTTGTTAATTCTATTAGATGTTTTTGAATGTTGGTTCTACATTGTAGATGTCCCCATTTGGTTCATTTTGATATTTTTATATTTTTTACTTTATTGAACTTCTATCCATCGTCATCATCACTCAGCTCTATGCTAGTGCTACTATACCTGAAATAACTTAACAAATTAATTAGTAGCATTGTCATATGATTGTTACCATCAAAACACTAGAATCGTGTTCCTAACATTCTCCTTATTTTTGATGATAACAACCATACAAATTATATAATAGAATAGAACAGCCACCTCTTGAATTAATATTCCCCTTATATCTATGTACTTTCTCTATCGATATGCTTGAGTTTTTCACATTATTCTTCCCCTTTGTCATCAACAAAAAATGTGAAAATTTCAAGAATATACACAAATTTTCAATTTGTAACATTATTTTTGTAATTAATATAGGTAAACAACTTAGATTAAGTCATTCTAAAGTGCAAATTCTTAGTTCTTATCTTTAGTTATAAGTAGCTTCACACAATATTTTTGTAAATATATCTGTAATTTTTTCTATGTTAACAGAATCCAAAAGATTTTTTCCTTTGATAGATAATCATTATATCACAATTTTTCATATTTTTTAATTCATTTATAAAACAAAGGCTTTGAAATTCAGAACAATTTGTCCTTACCTTGATTAGTGACATTGGAAAAAACAACACTTACGATTATAAAACGAAGATATTTTTGGAAGATCGCGTTTCTTCTATTCTTTTTCCATCTTTAAAGCTTAGACCTCTTTTTTATGAGATAAATTTCAAGAATTAGAAATGAAAAATCTAAAAGTCAATTTTTAAATATTTATTAAAAAAATTATTCACTTATTTGTCAACAAATTTCAAGATAATCGCTTATGAATAATGATTTTAAAAACTTTTTTTTAGTTATCCACGCGATATTTATTTTCAAAAAGATTATTTTATTTCTTTTTTTGACATAATTTAAAAACAGTTTCTATTTGTTGGAACTTTGTATTAAATGAGTTAGATATATTTATAATGGCCTTTTTTCCCCAACGATATATCAATTATGGTTCTTTATGACATCCATAATCCAGTGACCCAACTCTTTTTCATAGATATCTGCAAAAATAAATATGCATATATCGGTACTTAGTTCCTACGTTAGGTCCAAGAGGATATTCATGAGGTAAAATAATGGTTTGGTGGAATCATTGAAAATAAAATTACTATTGGACCTCAGAAATAACTTTGTCTATATATGTGCTTGTAATTAAACTATTACTTATTTTCAAAACCCATATTTTAATAGTTATGTTATACGCTTAGACTGATTGTTACTAGGTTTTCTAAATTTAGTATAAAGTGAGGCTTACTTTCTACGATTTTTTTCCAATCTCTAGAATTTTTAAAATCGAGTCCATGTTTATTATTTGTTGGCTTTGAAATGATAAAATTTTCTTACTTCTTATTAATTTTGACATATTATTAGATAAAGTTTCTAACTTGTTGTCTAAATTTTTAATTTTATTTTGTGATGTCTCTAAAAATGATTTTAAATCATAGTATTTTGTTGAGATTCTAACATTCTCATCTTTATATACTTAATTTACCCGGGGGTATGGGGACTTGGATCAACGGACGGCTTTACTATACCCTCCTCAGGAGTTTACCGGCCCGCCCGGTTCTCCTGGGTTTTCAAAAAAAATCTTTATATACTTTGATTTCATTGTTTACAGCAAGATTTTGAGAAGTTAAACTCTCTCAAGAACCTTGTGATTTTTGTAAATTTTCTTCAAGAATTACTTTTTCATCCTTTAACACATCGATTTCTAACTAAGTTGCTTCAGAATTTATCATCTAATTCAAAGGTTATTTCTAATAAATATCATAGAAATTTCAGATTTTACCTTATTTATATCCTTGAAACAAACGTTTCTTGCTCAGCATCGCTTTCACTATCTAAAGATGGTTGTGATCATCTCTTATCACTCACTTAAAATGCTTCCTTCTTTATCTTTTGAAATTTTTTATTCTTTTAATTCTTAGTCTCCTTGTTGGGTGTAGGGCATTCTCACTTTATCTGGTCGATCTTACAACATTTGCATAATTTCACCACATATGAGTTGCTTATATTGCAAAAAAATTATTCTTCTTGAATTTTTTGAATGCTTTGTGGTTCTTAGTTAAAAAAGCAAAATCGTCTTCATCAATATCTTCGTCGTCTTCTACTTGAAATGTTATCATTATCTTTTCTTGTGTCTATTTTTTGCTTGCAAATTCGCTTCAAATGACATAAAATTACCTATTAATTTATTAAATTTGAGTAAAGAAAGGCCATTGACTTCTTCAATAGTGAGTACTTTCGTTTTCTATTCATTAGTTAATGAATTTAGAATCTTTCATACTATATCAAAATATGTAAAATTTTCTCCTAGTTGCATGAGTGCATGTTGTAATTTTGAAAACGTGCATACATTTCAGAAATGCTTTTACCATTTTTCATTCTAAAATTCTAAAGTTGATGTTTGGGCATTGATTTTATGTTTCCTTCTTGTGTAATTTTCAAAAGTTTCCAAATATCATATGATGTAGTGTAGATGTAAAACGAGTAAATTAATTTTTATCCAATGCATAGTATAAAATATTAATTGCTTTAAATTATTTATATGTTCGGCTTTTTGAGTATCTGGCTATGTACTCAATATAGTAGCAGAAGCTACATACTATATTTGAGTAGTGTTCTAGATTTCAAGGTCGTTAGCTTCGATATAAATATTCATATGTGTGAACAAATACGCAATGACCCAGTGGATAGTAGGGGTCATGCAATAGATTGTTCTTCTACAAATGTAGGGAATATATCCATACTGGTATTTAACAATTTTGTTATGCTTTTTAAATGATCTTTCTCTGATACCTAATGAAAGTCTAGGATGGATCGATTTATATGGCCAACTTAATAACTACTTAACTTATAAAATTTAACTAACTAATAAGCTATTTGAATATTTGACTGGGTATATAATACGGTGGAAGAAAATAAAGTAGATTAGAAATTGCACACCAGAATTTTATGTTATTTTGGACTATCATCCTACATCCAATCTCAGAACCCATTTTTGAAATTTCATTAACTCAACCATCACTTGATCCGGAGGAACACGTTCACAATGACCTTGTATGAGCTGTTAAATAGGACATTACACTAATCGTCCGATGAATTCATAACCGGATTCAGCTTAAATATGAAAATGTATTTGTAGAGTTTTTGTATCTTACTATGCATATGTCTTTTTTAGTACAATCACTTATAACCAATACAATGAATCTTCAAATTGAATGAACAAGGGCTATCAAAGTGTTTTGGATATTATATATATGAAAATGGATGATTATAAAATGATTGTTTTGACAAATTAAACAATAGTGAGTGTACAGAGCAAAGTTCAAAGAACAAAGAGGAATAGCAGGGTTGAAATCGATATTATGTCTAGGAGAGAGCAATCCCTTATATAAATGATGTAGGATGCTTTTGAGTAGTTGCACCTATTTAAAACTAAAGAGAAGTGAATCCGGAATGAAGGGGAAGAATAGCAAAATGAAGAGACGTGAGCAGAAGTTCAGGGTGTCAAAAACAAAATTTACGGCTTGGAAAACATACATGTCGATTTGTACGAACGCAGATCAATGTGTAGCTTACACAGGTTGACCTATGTGTTTCATATAGGTAACATGTATGTCTTCCTCTATGCGAGCGTGCTTGTGTGTTTTTGCCCTCTTTTAATATATATTTCATATTATTTTTTTCTTGATTTTATTTAGTTCTTTCTAGCACTCGAAAAAATCCCAATTTTTATTACATTTATGATAATATCTGGAATGTATTGTCAGAATTTGAAGCGATTACAATCATTTGTGGTGTTTCAACGAATCTTGATTAATAGGACTCAATAAGAACTCCAAAAATAACATAATTGATTATCGTGTTAGTGTGCCCATCTTCGAGTATTTCTTCAACATCGTTGTGTTCCGAAAAGATTTATTAACTTCATTAGATATCTTTGAATGTTTGTTCTCTATTATAGATATCTCCGTTTAATTTATTTTGATATTTTTCATATATTCAACTTTATTGTACTTTTATAAATTGACATCGCAAAGTGCTACTTTACTTGAAATAACTCAACCAAACCATTTATAGTATTGTCATATGGTCGTTATCATCAAAATGCTAGAACCATGTTCCTAACATTGTATTGATTTTAGTCCAGCATCATTATCTCGGTGGCTAGACGCTTTGGCTTCGGTCCATGATGTCATTGGTTCGAACTTTCGTAACACGAGATTCAAATCACTATACAGCTAGTACTACTGCCAAAGTACCAAATTTAAAGAAAAAGGTTACTCTATTTTAATATCTCTCTCTCGATAAATCTATAACGACTACTTTTGGAGTTCTATATCAATTAGATAATGTGTATTATGAAGATATATTTTACAGTCACTACTTTGAAGTGTCACATATACCAAGCTATCTCTTTTGGAGATATTTTATAATCACTACTTTTGGAATGATATAATAAATATGCAATAACTAAAAGTTAGTTATAAATGCGATAAATAAAAAGCAAATAAAATCAGTATTTCTAGATTGCTATTAGGTAGTGGAAATTATGATCCGCTTTATTTTCAAGTTTAATACGCAAGAAAATCTCCTTAAAAACATATTTTAAATTGCATCCAATTTGTACTTTCAGTAAAAAAATCCATTTTTTCGAAAATTAAACCTAACTTAATCACATGTTTTCATAACCAAAATCTTTTTTAATTCTTTTTTATTTGAGTTTTATAAAGAGTGCAAATATTTGCATTTATTTCTACCAATATTTTGCAGTTTTTTATCGCTAATATTTGCAATTTAAACTATAAATATTTGTGCTTTTGGCTGAAACAAAAAACATGGATGTTTTTTTAAACTTATTTTTGAGGAGGGGAGGTTGTGTAATTTGAAACTTAAAGACGTATTTTACAAAAGCTCTCTATTAGATATCTCCTTAGAAGAATTATGAGCAATTAAAGCGTTTAATGGTTCTACAGTGGTGTAAAAAGATATAGTGGGAATAAAATGAGAATTTAACCGAAAATAGTAGAGGTGAAAAAAGTTATATTTGAGATAATACCAAGTTTCCAAAATGAATTTATCATCAGTCTCACATCATTGGTACAAGAAAAAACATTGTTTACTGATGTATAATATAAGATCTAATATTGCATTAACCCGTGTGATTTCGACTTAGAGATTAGAAAAGTTGTTATTACTTATGTTGATCATTTAGACCTTGAACTTAGGTGTGTATCGTAACTTTTTAATTTGATTTGAAAGAGAACTATTTAAATTCAAATTTTATATTAAAATTATTAAATTGGGTGCTAAAAACTTTGATCTAGCGTGCTTAGTGGAAAACAATGGTGATTTAAGTGAATTTGATATTTAATAGCACTAAATTATGCAAGCATAGCAATTGATGGGCGCTAAGTGCTTTAGGGAGATTTAGCAAGGCTTTAGTAGGGCTTTAACGATGTGATATGTATAACTCCATTTCATCAGGAATTGAAGTTTAACAAAGAAAGGTTCAATCAAGGACCACTAGCTTAAATGGTAAAATCTCTAAATTATGGTTCAACACGTGTTGGTTTCTATATCCGAGATATCAAAATGGATGCACTACTATAAACATCGCTCTTATATTATATAAAATAGTAATAACAATAAGTTTTATAACATCTCCTATGAAAAGTTAAGTTGTTAGTTCTAAAATAACTATTCTTAATTTGCAATATAAATAACAATGAATATTATTTAACTATTATAGCTTATACAAAAAAGGAAGAATGTTTGAAAATAAGCTTTATAAAATATAGTTAAAAATAGGTCTCAAGGAAGGCATTACAAAAACAGAAAAATATTGTGAAGGACAAACTTAAGGGCTTTTTTTCCACCTTGGACGGCCCAGTAAATATTTATTGCCAAGGACAAATCGTTAAAATAATTTAAATAGCCCTAACTGTCACGCGCTTTCTCCTATCTCATTCTTGTTCTTCTTCAATTCTTCATCGCTTCTTCTTTTTTGTTTTCAAATTTGAATTTTCTTCTTCTTTCTCGTTCATCTTTCTATTCTCGCTTTCTCCTATCTCATTCTCGTTCACCTTTATTTTGTTGCGCGATTCCCTCATCTTATCAGGATTTTCAGTCTCCTTTGTTTTAGTTCGATACTGGCAATTCTCAGCTTAGGTATGATTCTATTTTTTCTTCTTCTGCTTTTCTTCTATTAGAACTTTAATTTGGCCGATTCTAACATCGTTTTTTTATATAATTGAAATTAGTTTTGTTGCTGTGTTTTCTTCTCTCAAATTGTATGGAAAATTTGGGCAGTAGTAGCAGGTTCGTTCTTGTTTCTTTTACTCTATATGCAGCATCGTTTTTAAATTTGTTTTAAATCGACTGTCTTTTTTTGTTGAATTATGATTATGTTGGATTCGTGTTGACTTAGATTAATATTTGTTGCTGTATTTAGTTCATTTAGGATCAGTGGTTAGATATCATTTTTAGTTTTTTTTTAAGTATCATTTTGACAGTACTGAATTTTTGAATCGTTTTACTTTTTTCTTTGTGTATATATCTCATGATGTGTAGCAAATAATCGATGGCTTAAATTAGTGTTTTGTTAGTATCAAATATTTGTGTACGTATATTTTTGTATCAGTTTTAATATAAATTTGAGCTTCAGATTTTAGGTATCAGTTTTGTAGTTAGTAGGTATCAGTTTTGTTAAAACTGTTTTATTTTCTTTTTGATTTCTTACTTTTATTTTGTTTTTTTTCTTTTGCAGTGGTGATAATAGCCTTCTTTGTTTGTTTGTCTTCGATGATAATACTTTCAGCACTCGGTTGTCCATTAATTGTTGTTTTTATGATTTGAAGAATGACATTTGTTGATATTGGTCTCAATTAGCTCCGTCATCGATTGAAATTCTTATGTGCTTGAGAATAAAGTTATAGTGGTTGATACCGATTCTGATCTTCAGAGTATAGTTTATTCTCAATTGTATAAGAAGAGTGCGTTCTTTCCTTTTACCATTAAAATCAAGGGTTCTCAATTGAAAAATGTTGGTGGTGGTTCTACTTCAATTTCATCTAATCTTCTTAGTTATTTATCTTACAGTGTATCTTTGGGTTCAAATGTTGTTGTTCATAGTAAAAGCTACTTGAAAGATATGTTGAAGAGAGTTTTGATGTAACAACCCGTATATTTGGACCATTTAAATTGACAATAATCCACACATGTCAACTTAAATAGTACAAAACACGAATCATTTATGGAGTATATGTATATAAATGAGAATCATCACAGAATCACAGAAAATATAACATAACAGAATAGTGCAGCGGAATTACAACATAGTCATAAGAGTAGTTCATGAAGCTACCCATAAATACAACAATGTCTCAAATAAAATTAAATAGAACAACATAGATGTCCAATAGTGTCCAAATAGAAAGAACAATACTTATAAGATAAATATGATGATAGTCTTCGGTCTTCAGCTCCAAATAGAACAGCAACAGCAATCCTCAGTCTGATCCGAGCATAAGCACAAACAAACACTCGAATCAGGACATATATTCTTATACAGATAATATGATTCAAAATTTGAAATAATAATAACTTAAAGATGAATTGAATAAACATCTTTCAGGATCCGTTAAACTATTTATACATAGTAGTGTACAATAAGTAGATAATGTCTAACAGTAAAGTAAAATATCAAGGTAGTGTTAAGGCGTCACCATTATTTCCCTTAACACATTTTATATAAGCATCATAGTCTATACAGCACTGTAAACTCCACCGTAAACTAGTGGGCTATCAGGGAGTACTCCATAGGTATAATACGAAACAAATTCGTAGTGGTCGCGTATAGGGATACAAGTATGACAAGGCACATGAGGCAATACCCAAGGTAGTGAAACTACCGTTTGCCTGATCCGGACTGGTGAGAACGCATCGTCGCAACAATCGCAACACCACGAAACAACACTCCCAAATCAAGGGTGCGCACCAATCAATCACAAGTAATGAGTAGTTTACGAAGAAGTGTGTTCGCTCGAGGTAGCTAACCCCATTTGGCCCGGCACGGCTCCTGTTTTAGTCATTTCCAATTTGACACAAGTGTCAAGGCTATCCATTATCGTTCACTTTCTTCAATCATCAACGTACGTCAATCCAACCACTTCATTCTAGATCATTCTCCGCGTATAGTTATTAAAGTGGTATTCGGTTTAGACAGTGAGTATGTCCCTAACCGATTCCGATCTCTTTAATAACTTTCGTAATTATTTCACCGATTGGTCGTTTAATAAATTTTAAAAACCAAATCAAATTTAATTTCAATAAGAATTTGTAAATCAACATTTCATTTGTCTTTCCAAACAATTTCCAAAAATTTACGTTTCATAACTTCAAAATTTCCATTTCAAACTCTATAATTCAATTTCAAAATTTGTTTCAAAACGATTCAAATATTCATTTGAATTCGAATACAAGTTTCATTCCATAATCATTTAAAATAAATTTAAACTCATCTATCATTTACGTTCAATGCTCGTTAAGTTAATTTATCTTCTAAAACAATTTCCATTTATCCTCTAATTCATTAAATCAATTACTTACGTTCAACTTATTATATCAAAGCTTACAAATTTATTTAAGTTAAATTTGCCAAATCAAATTCTTTTAAGTTACAAGTCTTACATTTGTTTCAATAAACGCATTTTTATTTCTTGTTAAAGAAATTCACTTCCACTTATTCATTTATTTAATTGCAAATTTCAAAACTCAATTAATAAGGGAACTTAATTCCACTTATTCAAGAAGTTCAATTTCACTTATTAAAGAATTCAATTTAGTTTAATTTATTAAATAATTCAATCTTATCCAATTATCAAGTAATTCCAAAACTTAATTATTATCAATCCCAAATTTAATTATTAATAATTCCAAATTTAATTATTAATTTATAAAAAAAATTCACAACGTTCTTTCATCAAAATCTAAATTCCAGTTTATTTCAAAACTTTATTTTCATTCAAATAAAATCCTTATTCTATTTCAAATCAAATTATTGACCAATCGGGTTTTAGTAAAATTTCTATCCAAAGTCAAGTTTATTTAGGTATTCATCATTTCAACCCGATTCCATTTCAATTCAAAAATCAAAGCATAGCAAAGGGAACTTGCAGTGTGATAGCTGGGATGGTGTCAAAGTAAATAAACAAGCAATAGCAACCATACATAACAATTCAACAATTTATTTAAATAATCCCGAAATAATCGTATTAATTTACATTTGTTATTTATGCAAGTTAATATAATTATTCCTAGAATCTACACTATCATTTCATGTAGATTAAAGATTATTATATTACGGTTTTTCACTTGTCGTTCAATTTCAATTTTTATACTACAACAATTAATCCAATATACGTTCAAAGGTTCAAAGTGTAGTTTATCAAATTCTACGTGCCAATTAACTGAACGATTAAAAAGGGTCATATTTAACTAATCAATATTCATCATATAAAGGGGTCATATTTAACTAATCAATATTCATCATATAAAGGGGTCAAGTTTAGAAAACAAAATTCGACATATATAATCCATTTAAAGTTGTTGACTATCCTATATCAACTTCAACTTGCATATTATTTATCACTTAACAATAACAATTAACATCAAATTTATCATCACATAGCAATCATTCATCAGCCAAACTTGTATAAGAATATAGTCGTGAAAATTAATTCACCTTTCGTGGATAAAGAAATTGACGGCGAAGCGAAAAGAAGCACGAACAGAATCGGTACAATACGAACAACGGACACTGCAAATATCGACAAAAAGAAAGACGATATTAATTCAATGAACGTTCATATATAATTTATAAAATTATATAGATGCACTTACCGACGATGTAGAAAGAACGAAAGCTGAAAATCGATGCTGCAGCAAATGGAACTCAAACGGTTGCTGTAACAACAGAGGAAAGAAAGATGGGTTACTACTATTCAACAACAAATATATACTCCGTACATATTTCTTGGTAACAAATTGAAATCTACAACACACTTCCATCTTTCCATAAAGCAACACTGTTCGCCTTTTTTTTATATAACAAAGTCTGATTTTTTTTTTAAACAGAGACTCATTTTCTTTTTCACTATTGGACGCAAGGCTACCACGGGCCGAGGGCGGAGGACGTGGCCGGAATGAACGGTTGGCAGGGTTTTTGGCGGGGCTGCACGGAAGGTGGCTGTAGGTTGCGAAAGTGTTGGGCAGTGGTTGGCGCGTGACTGGAGCGGGTGGTTGACGCGGTGCTGGATGTTGGATGGAGAGGCGAACGGAGGCTGGGAAGGTCGTGGCGAACGGCGAGCTGGGCGGCAGGGAGGAGTGGAAGGCTCGGACATGGCATGCGTGTTTGGCGAGTGATTGCTGACGTGCGTGGTCAGAAAGTGGGCGTGCGTGCGTGGTCGGAAAGTGCTGACGTGCGTTGGCGTGCGTGGTCAGGGGCGGTGTATGACTGGGTGAGGTGGTGGGCGAAGTACAGGCGGGAGTTAGGGAGGCGGTGTGACTGGTGAGGTGGTGGGGCGAAGTGCAGAACGGAGGCACAGTCTGGGAAGGTGGTGCGGAAGGAGGGAGGCAGTGCATGCGAGAGGGTCAGGAGGTAGTGTGTTGTGGTAGGCGGGACTGAGTGGAGGAGCCGCTGGGTAAAAAATCTTTTTCTTCTTTTGGGAAAATTTTGTCTGAGGGAAAATATGAGGGAGGGAGAGAAAAAATGAAAGATGAATGAGAAGAGAAAGAGTTCGTACCTGACAGTGAATGGGATTGAACAGGTTTGTTTATTTTCTTATTTAAATTTTTACCACAATCAATTCTCTCCGAATTTCCAAACGTCACGTACATTCCCAAGCCAACTACTAGCTTTCAACTACCCCCTTTATTACACCAGCTAAGATTTTATTTTTCAAATTTCAAATGGATACGGGTTTAAGATTTTGGCTGAGGATGGTTAACCGGTCCGTTCGGAACAGTTAAATTAACATGACGATTTCCGTCGGACTCCGATTCGCACGAATAAATATATCGTTTTGATCAGTGCGACGAGGCGCTTCCAACGGTACACAGATAATTGTGGTACGATTGAATTATAAAAATTCGGATTTTATACTAGTGGGAAAATGCAGAAAAAACGTCGAAAAATAAGATCGATGGAGCTAAAGAAGTCCGAATTTTGGAAAACGAAAAATGGTGCCTTGCTCAGAAGATGATTTAGAATTTTTCTATGTAAAAATATTCAGGTTCGGAAGATAAAAATTTTCGCACTTTAAAATGAACTGGTATACAATAAAATGCGAACGAAATTTAATGCGATATTTTATGACGAAACTTTACCCATATCTATAACTAACTAGGCACATTTTATAAACAAAGTTTGGATGTTAATTGAGATCGTATGTAAATTCGCATTTTATATTAAAATAATGGATTTAAAATTTTTAAATTGGGTCGGAAATTCAGCGCCGTTACTGATGCAGCCCAGATTGACGAAGACTTAGGTCGCCAACGACCTAACTTTCCTGAGCAACGACCTAGCACTTTATTCTTTAAGTCGCGCCATTTTAGGTCGCAAACGAGCTATGAAGCCCGACCTAAAAAGCTCCGACCTAACGAGCTTCGACCTTACAAGCTCCGACCTAACGAGCCACCTGCCTTAAGTCGAACGAGATATGATGGCGAGCGACCTAATTCCACTGGCCTAAGTCGCGAGCGACCTAACTCCTCTGCCCTAAGTCGCGAGTGACCTAATTCCACTGGCCTAAGTCGCGAGCGACCTAACTCCTCTGCCTTAAGTCGCGAGCGACCTAATTCCACCAGTCTAAGTCGCGAGCTACCTAACTCCTCTGCCATAAGTCGCGAGCGACCTAACTCCACCTCCCTAAGTCGCAAGCGACCTAACTCCATTTCTTCAAGTCGCGAGCGACCTAACGCCAAGGTCGTTGAAGTAATAAAGCACGCCCTAGGTCGTGAAAGAGACAATACCGCAAGCAACTAGGTCGCAAACACCTTTAGGTCGCATGCGTGCTATTTCTTAGGTCGCGAACGACCTACCATAGGTTGCTGAAGCCTGGATCTTTAGGTCGCAAGCGTGCTACTGAAACTTATGTCGCAGATTCTGGAAGCCGCGTATCTTCTGAAGACGCAAGGTCATTGAGTCATTGTGTTGTACATTTTAAGTCGTTTGATGTTGTAAAGGTTAGGTCGTTAATGACCTATCTTAAGTCGTGTATTGTAATGTTTGTAATGTGTTTGTTTTAGGTCGCAAGTGTTAGGTCGGTGCCGACCTAGGTGTTGTAATTTGTTGAGTCATGTTGAGTTGTAACCTCTATAAATAGCGGGGTGGTGTCATTTGTAATAGTTAGTTGATTTGAATAAAAACTTTTGTTTGTTAGCTTTGTGCTTTCATTAAATTGGTAGTTGAGTGTAATCTCCTATCTCCTCTTTCGGCATTCGAGTGCGCTCGAATCAACGATCGTAGAAGCCAATTCACGATATCAAGTGCGCTTGATCAACGTCTGAAGAATTGCAGATCTTCATTCACGGTATCGTGCGCGATCAACGTGACGAAGATAGCTAGAATTCGGTATCTTCGGATCAACGAATTTGGGCCATTCAGTATTCTTCATTCCATCGATTGCTACTTTCACAGAATCATTATTTTGTTATTCCGCTGCTGCATCATTTGGTATCAAAGCTAGACTTAGCCAATCATAGCTAAGCTGAGTCTTGGAGCCAATTCTTTTAAAGAGTTAAAGCCGAGTTAGTGAAGCCGGGCTACATCAAGCGAAGCCGAGCTAAGAGACGTGTTTGAGCCGAGCATAGAAGTTCACTTTGCAAGTCAAGGCCGAGAGTTTAAGTATTGGAGCTAGAAGCGAACTTGTTCAAGTTTGTGAGAGATTTGTTCAAGTTCATTGGGCGTCAATTTGGAGATTTGAAGTTTTGGAGTTCAAATTAAGTTGTTTGTTTATTTGGGGTGTTCATGAGGTTTCGAGAAAGTGGAGAGAATGAAGTTTGATATGAATCAAAATCAAAAGAGAGTGTCGCCACGTTATGATGGAGAAAGAAGAGAATCATCTTTGTCGATAAATCGAGATCGTGGAGTTCGAGACAATCATGATTATCATAATGAAGAAAGAAGAGCTTATCGTGGTTACGAGCATGAGCCATATTATGATTATGAAAGATATCGAGTAGAGGAAAGAAGAAGTAGAGAGGACGTGCATAGTCATAGAAAAGTCAATGTTCAGAATCGACATCGAAGCTCATCCAATTTTGAAGAAGATAGTTATGGTGATCGTGTTCACTTTCGATATCTAGGTCAAGGGCAAAGTCGATTTAGAAACGTTGAAGAGAATGGTCATATACGGGAATCAAGGAAGGATCCGGAGATTCCAGAATTCTGAGGTGGTCTACAAGCAGAGGAATTCTTGGATTGGTTATCAAAGGTTGAAAATATTTTTAAACTCAACAACGTGTCTGAGGATCGTCAAGTTAAGTTAGTTGCTACCAGATTGAAAGGAAGAGCTATGGATTGGTGGCAACAAACTAAATCAACCAGAAAGAGAATGGGGAAATCCAAAGTTATCACGTGGAATAAGATGAAAAGGATGATGAAGGCAAATTTCTTACCCTACAATTATCAAACACGTATGAACCAACAAGTGCAGAAGTTGAGACAAGGGAGTCAAGGAAAGGGTGTGGTTACAAACTCCAGCAATCAGAATCATGGTGTTCATTACAGTAGAAATGTTTCTAAGAGAGTCAACGAACCAGTTGTACATGGAAGCACTAAGACAAATGTTGATGACCAAATTAAACGCTATCATTATCAGGAGTCTGGCCATAGAAGTATTGAGTGTACGGAGCCCAAGATGAAAACCTTAGTTGTCGAAGATTGTGAAAACGAAGATGTGGATGATTCTACTGAAAGCGAACCGGAAGAGGAAGAGGAACCGACTAGTCCATTTTCTTTCAGCGAAAGTGTTGACGAAGCAGAAGGTAGTGTAGAATCATTGGTTAGATATGAGGCAAGTAAAGAGCTTAAAACTTCTGAGGAGGTTAAACTAATGATAGAAGAGTTTGAAGAGGTCGGTCCTACAGAATCGTTCGAAGAATTACCACCTAAATTTGACAACGATGAAGGAGTTTTGTTAGAGAATGAAGGATGTATCTTGTTATGGAGTACTGCTGAATTTGACTTTTATCAACCACCTAAATTTGACAACGATGAAGGAGTTTTGTCGGGAGATGAAGGATGTAACTTGTTGAGGAGGACTGCTGAATTTGACTTTTATCAACCACCGAAATTTGATGATTGTAAAGAAATTGAGTCAAAGTATGTGGATGTAGAAGTTGATTATTTTTCACCACCAAAGATTGATGTCGATAGTATGGAAGGAGAAATTGTGTTCGGAGTTGAGGGACATTACTTGATGATGGAGGATTCTTGTTTAACACCTGAGCTTATGGACGAGAGGCCGCTAAATATTAATTCCATAATCTCCGAGGAGCCCGAACAAAATGAAAGTGAAACAGAAGAGAAAGCAGAATCAGATAGTTTATTATCTTTAGAAGAGTTCGTCAATACAATGAAAGATAGTGATGAATTTTCATTGTTGATTGAATCTGGGGAAAGTTCTTATTTTGAGACATCTGTAGAGGTTGAAGTGTGTGAAGAGTTTGAGGATGAGTTGTCTGAGGAACTGTCTGAAGAAACTAGTCTTGTATTTTTTGAAGAGCCTGTCGAAAACGTGAAAAATAGTAATGAATTGTTTGTATTGACCGGGCAGGGAACAAATGAAGATCTTGATGTTTTTGAGGAAGTTGAATCAGAATTCAATGAGTCCGAAGACGAATATCCTGAGGAATTAACCAAAGAGTTACCATCACTACAGGACATTCAGCACCAATCTGAACTAGTACCAGATGTTATTTTACTGTAGGGATCGTATGATTGTCATTTGGAATTGCCTGATCATGTCCGCACTGCTGACGTTATCAACGTCAATTGCTGGGAATCATTTCATGAAAATAAACATGTTGAAGGAGAAGCGAGTGGGAATTCATTTCAGTCAGGGGAAATTAATGCAACACAGGGGAAGATTCTAAATGAGGACACACCTGAACGAGATAAGGAAAGACGAGAATCTGAGCATGAATCCTCACACTTTTTCGGTCATGATTTCCTAAGTCGTTCCGTGATTTTAAACTTCCTTATAACGTCTCACATTTTCGACACGTTTTGGTTCTTTATCACATCTTTCTATTGGCATAGGCAATATGGTATACGACACTATTCTCATGAAGTTCTGTGCTACATGAATTGGATATGGCAACTAGTGTTTAGTTCATTCCACACTTTTTCATATGTCATCTCCCTCAGATCACTTCCTTATGCCGCATGTCTAATGCCACGTCTGTTTTATGCAATACGTTCCTTATGTCGAGCCACATCATCAAAGAGTCAAAACAAGATTAAACACGAAAGTGGTTATCACCAGAGCCGCAACAAACCAGATAATGAATGGAAGACAGCATCGCGAAGAAGAAAAGAAAATGAATTCGGGACAAATTCATTTCAACCAGAGGTCGATGATACCCCGCAATCTCGCTCAAAGGACCTAGGTCATTCACGACCTAATGAGAAGGATGATGAATCGCACCTACTATCTAAAGTGTTGGGTTTTAGATCGTTCAAACGTTTGATTTCGTACCATGTACACAAACCTTTAAATTCGAGGACGAATTTTTCCCAACCCAAGGAGGATGATGCAGCCCAGATTGATGAAGACTTAGGTCGCCAACGACCTAACTTTCCTGAGCAACAACCTAGCACTTTATTCTTTAAGTCGCGCCATTTTAGGTCTCAAACGAGCTATGAAGCCCGACCTAAAAAGCTCCGACCTAACGAGCTTCGACCTTACAAGCTCCGACCTAACGAGCCACCTGCCTTAAGTCGAACGAGATATGATGGCGAGCGACCTAATTCCACTGGCCTAAGTCGCGAGCGACCTAACTCCTCTGCCCTAAGTCGCGAGCGACCTAATTCCATTGGCCTAAGTCGCGAGCGACCTAACTCCTCTACCTTAAGTCGCGAGCGACCTAATTCCACTGGCCTAAGTCGCAAGCGACCTAACTCCTCTTCCATAAGTCGCGAGCGACCTAACTCCACCTCCCTAAGTCGCAAGCGACCTAACTCCATTTCTTCAAGTCGCGAGCGACCTAACGCCAAGGTCGTTGAAGTAATAAAGTGCGCCCTAGGTCGTGAAAGAGACAATACCGCAAGCAACTAGGTCGCGAACACCTTTAGGTCGCATGCGTGCTATTTCTTAGGTCGCGAACGACCTACCATAGGTTGCTGAAGCCTGGATCTTTAGGTCGCAAGCGTGCTACTGAAACTTATGTCGCAGATTCTGGAAGCCGCGTATCTTCTGAAGATTCAAGGTCATTGAGTCATTGTGTTGTACATTTTAAGTCGTTTGATGTTGTAAAGGTTAGGTCGTTAACGACCTATCTTAAGTCGTGTATTGTAATGTTTGTAATGTGTTTGTTTTAGGTCGCAAGTGTTAGGTCAGTGCCGACCTAGGTGTTGTAATTTGTTGAGTCATGTTGAGTTGTAACCTCTATAAATAGCGGGGTGGTGTCATTTGTAATAGTTAGTTGATTTGAATAAAAACTTTTGTTTGTTAGCTTTGTGCTTTCATTAAATTGGTAGTTGAGTGTAATCTCTTATCTCCTCTTTCGGCATTCGAGTGCGCTCGAATCAACGATCGTAGAAGCCAATTCACGGTATCAAGTGCGCTTGATCAACGTTTGAAGAATTGCAGATCTTCATTCACGGTATCGTGCGCGATCAACGTGACGAAGATAGCTAGAAGTTGGTATCTTCGGATCAACGAATTTGGGCCATTCAGTATTCTTCATTCCATCGATTGCTACTTTCACAGAATCATCATTTTGTTATTCCGCTGCTGCATCAGTTACACTCTCCCCCACTCAAAACTTTTCATCCTCGAAAAGGAACGAGATGGGTGAAGTAAGAACGAAGTAAGCAGAAAGTCAAGATAGATTTTAAGAAAATTGAATTATACCTGAAATCAGTAATTCGGGGTTTGAAACCCGAATACTATCCTCAGTTTCCCATGTGCAATCTCGGTCATCTGCACTCCACTGGACTTTGACCAGATTGACCGACTTCCTTCTAAGTTGCTTTGTCTCTCGATCGACTATCCGAAGTGGCTTTCGCTCAATAGTCAAGTCAGGCTCAATAACTATCTCTTCCAACTGTGTGGTGGGAATGGTCATGGATGGATCGTGCACAACTTTGCGGAGATGTGAGACGTGGAACACATTGTGCACACCGGCAAACTTTTCTGGCAATGCAATTCTGTAGGCCAAAGTTCCAACCCTTTCCAAAATCTCAAACGGGACAACAAATCTGGGAGCAAGCTTTCCCTTCCTTCCAAATCGAATAACATTCTTCAAAGGCAACACTTTCAAAAATACTTCGTCTCCTACATTGAATTCGAGATCTCTCCTCCTTCTATCAGCGTAGCACTTCTGTCTATCCTGTGCCGTCTTTATCTTCTTCCTGATTTCTTCAACTTTCTCGGAAGCTTCCATAATCATTTCTGGACCAAGCACGAATCGGTCTCCAGACTCAATCCAACAAGCTGGCGATTTGTACGGCCGTCCATATAAGGCTTCGAACGGTGCCATACCAATGCTTGCTTGATTAATTTTAGATAATTAATTCCAATTCAAATATACTTATTCAAATTTTGAAATTCGATTTCTTTACCTGATAACTATTATTATAAGTGAATTCAACCAAATGGAGATGGTCTTCCTAAGATCCACCAAAGTCTATAATACAAGCTCGGAGCAGGTCTTCCAAAATCTGATTTACTCTCTCAGTTTGGCCATCCGTATGAGGATGATAAGCTGTGCTCAGATTCAGTTTGGTGCCCAAAGTATCCTGAAATGCTTTCCAGAATTTACTAGTGAAAATAGGATCTCTATCGCATACAATACTGGATGGTACCCCATGAAGTTTAACAACTTCTCTCATGTATATCTTGGCCAAACTCGAAGCAGTACGAGTGGTCTTGATTGGAATAAAATGGGTGGATTTCGTCAGTCTATCGACAATCACCCAAATGCTCACATTACCCTTTCTAGTCCTTGGTAGCCCATCAATAAAGTCCATAGAAATATGCTCCCACTTCCACCCTGGAATCTCTAGTGGTTGGAGCAAACCTGTTGTCTTCCTGTGATCAGCTTTAACTTGTTGGCAAGTTGTGCACCTGCTAACATAGGTAGAAATATCGCGCTTCATCCCACTCCACCAATATAGCTTCTTCATATTTTGATACATCTTTGTGACACCAGGATGAAATGAAAGCGAAGATTGATGGTTTTCTCTCAGCACTTCCTGTCTTAGACCATCAACATTAGGAACACAAGTACGATTGTCAATTCTCAATACTCCATTACTATCGACTTGTGCACCCAATTTATTATCAGCATTTCCAACTCATCCGAGAACTATTTCTTTGATGCGATAAAGCAAAGTGTCCTCGTATTGCTTGGCTATAATACGATCCATAAGAGCTGGGGAGACGGAAAGTTGGAATAACATTCCTTCAACCAGATTACAACATGTCATTGCTAGGTTTCTGCTCAAAGCATCGGCTACGACATTTGCTTTCCCCGGAGTGTAGTTAATATCAAGATCATATGCAGCTAGAAATTCGAGCCATCGGACTTATCTCTGGTTCAAATCCTTTTGCGAGAAGATATATCTCAATGACTTATGGTCAGTGAATAACTCGAATTTTGTTCCTAATAGATAGTGCCTCCATAGCTTAAGAGAAAATACAACCGCAAGAAGCTCTAAATCATGTGTTGCATAATTTGCTTCATGGGTCTTTAATTGGCGACCAGCATAAGCAATGACCTTTCCATTCTGCATTAAAACTGCTCCTAATCCATCACGGCAGACATCAGTATAGACAGTCAATCCTTCGCTGTCGTCAATAACCGTGAGAACTAGGGCAGAGGTCAACTTCTGCTTCATCTCATTGAAAGCTGCTTCACACTTTTCACTCCAAGTAAATTTTACATTCTTTCTGGTCAGTGCGGTAGGTGGTGCGGCAATTCTGGCAAAATTTTCTATAAATCTGCGATAATAGTTGGCCAAGCCCAAGAAACTGCGAATATCTGTAGGATTTTTGGGAGTCTCCCAATCCTGCAAATTCAAAGGATTCGAATTTAGATAGTGATGAGATGTTTAGATAGAATTGTCAAGTATAGATAGACTTACATTGATTACGGCGACCTTAGCTGGATCGACCGAAATCCCATTCTCCGAGACAATATGGCCAAGGAACCAAACTTCATCTTTCCAAAAGTGGCATTTCGAAAACTTGGCTTTTAGCTGATGACTGCGAAGAGTTTCAAGAACAAAAGCCAAATGTGACCTATGCTCTTTCTCATCCTTAGAGAAGACGAGAATATCATCGATGAAAACAAGAACGAACTTGTTAAGAACATCCCGGAAAACTCTATTCATTAATTCGACGAAATAGGCTGGAGCATTAGTAAGACCAAACGGCATAACCAGCCATTCAAAGAAACCATTTTCAGTGCGAAAAGCTGTTTTAGGAATACTCTCCTTAGCAATTCTGAGTTGGTGAAAGCCGGTAGCCAGATCGAGTTGAGAGAAAACTTTAGCTCCATGGAGCTGGTCGAATAGATCATTAATGCGGGGCATTGGATATCTGTTCTTCTGTGTGAGCTTGTTTAGCTCTCTATAGTCCACACACATTCTGAGAGAACCATCTGACTTTGTGACGAATACAACTGCAGCTCCCCATTCTGAATGACTTCGCCGAATCAAGCCTTTAGCAAATAAATCTTCAATCTGAGCGTTAAGTTCTGCCTTTTCTTTAGGAGCCATTCTCCTGGAGGGAGAACTACTGGTCAGGCACCAGGAATAAGATCAATGCAGAATTCGATTTCCCGCGGAGGTGTAGAGAATTTACTTCTCCAAACACATCAGAAAAGAATTGGACAACTGGAGTAGAGCTTAGTTCATTTGGATGAGAGTCAAGAGAGAATATAAAACTCCCAGCACATTCTTGAGGTGATTTACCTTTAATAACCAAAGGTATACTCTTGTCGTCAATTAGAGAGACGGTTTGAGCTTTGCAAGAGATAACGGCTTCGAAATTTTGTAGCCAGTCAACACCTAATAGGATATCGAATGCCTCGAATCCAAGGACATAGAAATCCCAAGTGAAATGATGCATGCCATACATAAGCGTGACATATTTGCATACCCTTTTGAGGTTAGCGGGTCCTCCAATGGGATTTGATACACATAAGAAAGTAGATGCAAGGATGGGTTCCAATCCAAGTTTATTGCACAAATTAATAGATATGAAACTATGTGTTGCTCCAGTATCAAATAGAACTTTAACGGGTAAAGTATGCAACATAAAAGTACTCTGTAATGTACCTTGGTTATCACTCGGAGCAGGTGGGGTAGGAGGATCACGGGTGGAAGAAGTCATAGCAAAAACTCCGGATGTCTTTCCCTTTTGATGCATGGGACAATCCCTCTTGAAATGGCCAGGCTGCAAACAGACATGACAGAGGTTGTTCCTAGTATCCTGAGGTGGAGGAATGGCGGCACTGGCAGGTGTTGGACAACTGTTGGCATAATGACCCTTCTGGTCGCACTTGAAACAAGTGATGTAGGATAAGTCAATGGGCTTTTTCTGAGAATAGCCAAGCCCGGTTGTCTTCTGCCAGTTCTTCTTCTGTTGCTCAAAGTTTGGCTTCCTCTTCCCAGTCTGACTAGAAGATGGCTGAGTAACTGGAGCCTTGGTGGCTGATGTTCCCTTCGGCTTTCCTTCATACCTAAGAGCAAAATCCATCAACTCGGTGAAAGTGCCATGGACATGAGCTGTGAGGAGATCGTAATACTCTGGACGTGCTCCATGGATGAACTTCTCATTTTTCAGCAGTGGTGTATCAATCAAGCCAGGTCCGAACTTGGAGAGTTCATTAAACTTTCTTTCATACTCGGAGAAAGTCATGTTGCCCTGCTTGAGCTCCATAAATGATCGATAAAGCTGGGCCTTTCCGGCAGCTGGCATCCATTGAGCCATAAAGGAATCCCTATTTACAAGTGATATAAGATGAGTCAAAATTTGACGAGATAGAAGGAATAAATTTGGATGTAATTCACCCGCCGTTCGTAGCTCGGTTGGTTTGGGAGCTGGGAGATGGGAACCAAAGGACTGTGTCCGGGCAGGTTCGAATCCCAGCGCCAAACCATCAATGGGAGTTTCAACGTTATGCATCCGTGTGCGACGACTAAATAAAAGCGGGGTAGACACACGGCGTGGGGTTTACTTAAATGAGTATCAATGAATACCATGATCTTAAGGTTCCCCATGATCTCAAAAAAAAAATTGGATGTAATTCAGATAGATTTCTACATAAACTGAGCCCAGGTGATAGTTTCCTCGTCAGTACGGGAGGTGACTGACTCCCACCAATCCTGTGCCGCATCCTGAAGCTGCCAAGCGGCCAATTGACGCTTCTGCGCGTCAGTAATCTCAAGACCAGTGAAGATCCTTTCCAGGCTCTTCAGCCACTGTTGCGCTCCTATGATGCTCTCGGAACCAGAGAATTTGATGCCGCCAAGCTGGGTGTATTCCTTGCTAAGAGTAGAAAACTTGACTGCGGAAGCTGGGGCACGTGGTTTGGGAGCATTTCCTCTACCCCCACCTCTAGCGTTCCTTCTGGTACTCATCCTGGAATACCAAAAGTGATTTAGAATCAAAGATAGCAATTTATAGAACTTAAGGAAATTCTAATCAAACGAATTCAGTAAGAAGAATGGAATCAAAGGATATGGATTCTACAATGATTCTACTCATTCTAGGGTTTGGTTACCCTATCTCTAATGAGCTTTAAAACTCCACAGGCTAAGGTTTTCGGGAACCAAAGCTCTGATACCAACTGTAACAACCCGTATATTTGGACCATTTAAATTGACAATAATCCACACATGTCAACTTAAATAGTACAAAACACGAATCATTTATGGAGTATATGTATATAAATGAGAATCATCACAGAATCACAGAAAATATAACATAACAGAATAGTGCAGCGGAATTACAACATAGTCATAAGAGTAGTTCATGAAGCTACCCATAAATACAAAAATGTCTCAAATAAAATGAAATAGAACAACATAGATGTCCAATAGTGTCCAAATAGAAAGAACAACACTGATAAGATAAATATGATGATAGTCTTCGGTATTCAGCTCCAAATAGAACAGCAACAGCAATCCTCAGTCTGATCCGAGCATAAGCACAAACAAACACTCGAATCAGGACATATATTCTTATACAGATAATATGATTCAGAATTTGAAATAATAATAACTTAAAGATGAATGGAATAAACATCTTTCAGGATCCGTTAAACTATTTATACATAGTAGTGTACGATAAGTAGATAATGTCTAACAGTAAAGTAAAATATCAAGGTAGTGTTAAGGCGTCACCATTATTTCCCTTAACACATTTTATATAAGCAGCATAGTCTATGCAGCACTGTAAACTCCACCGTAAACTAGTGGGCTATCAGGGAGTACTCCATAGGTATAATACGAAACAAATTTGTAGTGGTCGCGTATATGGATACAAGTATGACAAGGCACATGAGGCAATACCCAAGGTAGTGAAACTACCGTTTGCCTGATCCGGACTGGTGAGAACGCATCGTCGCAACAATCGCAACACTACGAAACAACACTCCCAAATCAAGGGTGCGCACCAATCAATCACAAGTAATGAGTAGTTTACGAAGAAGTGTGTTCGCTCGAGGTAGCTAACCCCATTTGGCCCGGCACGGCTCCTGTTTTAGTCATTTCCAATTTGACACAAGTGTCAAGGCTATCCATTATCATTCACTTTCTTCAATCATCAACGTACGTCAATCCAACCACTTCATTCTGGATCACTCTCCGCGTATAGTTATTAAAGTGGTATTCGGTTTAGACAGTGAGTATGTCCCAAACCGATTCCGGTCTCTTTAATAACTTTCGTAATTATTTCACCGATTGGTCGTTTAATAAATTTTAAAAACCAAATCAAATTTAATTTCAATAAGAACTTGTAAATCAACATTTCATTTGTCTTTCCAAACAATTTCCAAAAATTTACGTTTCATAACTTCAAAATTTCCATGTCAAACTCTATAATTCAATTTCAAAATTTGTTTTAAAATGATTCAAATATTCATTTGAATTCGAATACAAGTTTCATTCCATAATCATTTAAAATAAATTTAAACTCATCTATCATTTACGTTCAATGCTCGTTAAGTTAATTTATCTTCTAAAACAATTTCCATTTATCCTCTAATTCATTAAATCAATTACTTACGTTCAACTTATTATATCAAAGCTTACAAATTTAATTAAGTTAAATTTGCCAAATCAAATTCTTTTAAGTTACAAGTCTTACATTTGTTTCAATAAACGCATTTTTATTTCTTGTTAAAGAAATTCACTTCCACTTATTCATTTATTTAATTACAAATTTCAAAACTCAATTAATAAGGGAACTTAATTCCACTTATTCAAGAAGTTCAATTTCACTTATTAAAGAATTCAATTTAGTTTAATTTATTAAATAATTCAATCTTATCCAATTATCAAGTAATTCCAAAACTTAATTATTAATAATTTCAAAACTTAATTATTATCAATCCCAAATTTAATTATTAATAATTCCAAATTTAATTATTAATTTATAAAAAAAAATTCACAACGTTCTTTCATCAAAATCTAAATTCCAGTTTATTTCAAAACTTTATTTTCATTCAAATAAAATCCTTATTTTATTTCAAATCAAATTATTGACCAATCGGGTTTTAGTAAAATTTCTATCCAAAGTCAAGTTTATTTGGGTATTTATCATTTTAACCCGATTCCATTTCAATTCAAAAATCAAAGCATAGCAAAGGGAACTTGCAGTGTGATAGCTGGGATGGTGTCAAAGTAAATAAACAAGCAATAGCAACGATACATAACAATTCAACAATTTATTTAAATAATCCCGAAATAATCGTATTAATTTACATTTGTTATTTATGCAAGTTAATATAATTATTCCTAGAATCTACACTATCATTTCATGTAGATTAAAGATTATTATATTACGGTTTTTCACTTGTCGTTCAATTTCAATTTTTATACTACAACAATTAATCCAATATGCGTTCAAAGGTTCAAAGTGTAGTTTATCAAATTCTACATGCCAATTAACTGAACGATTAAAAGGGGTCATATTTAACTAATCAATATTCATCATATAAAGGGGTCATATTTAACTAATCAATATTCATCATATAAAGGGGTCAAGTTTAGCAAACAAAATTCAACATATATAATACATTTAAAGTTGTTGACTATCCTATATCAACTTCAACTTGCATATTATTTATCACTTAACAATAATAATTAACATCAAATTTATCATCACATAGCAATCATTCATCAACCAAACTTGTATAAGAATATAGTCGTGAAAATTAATTCACCTTTCGTGGCTAAAGAAATTGACGGCGAAGCGAAAAGAAGCACGAATAGAGTCGGTACAATACGAACAACGGACACTGCAAATATCGACAAAGAAAGACGATATTAATTCCATGAATGTTCATATATAATTTATAAAATTATATAGATGCACTTACCGACGATGTAGAAAGAACGAAAGCTGAAAATCGATGCTGCAGCAAATGGAACTCAAACGGTTGCTGTAACAACAAAGGAAAGAAAGATGGGTTACTACTATTCAGCAACAAATATATACTCCGTACTTATTTCTTGGTAACAAATTGAAAGCTACAACACACTTCCATCTTTCCATAAAGCAACACTGTTCACCTTTTTTTTATAAAACAAAGTCTGATTTTTTTTTTAAACAGAGACTCATTTTCTTTTTCACTATTGGACGCAAGGCTACCACGGGCCGAGGGCGGAGGACGTGGCCGGAACGAACGGCAGGCAGGGTTT
This sequence comes from Allium fistulosum, assembly GCA_030737815.1. Taxonomy (NCBI): domain Eukaryota; kingdom Viridiplantae; phylum Streptophyta; class Magnoliopsida; order Asparagales; family Amaryllidaceae; genus Allium; species Allium fistulosum. The sequence goes on along the minus strand of CM060903.1, from coordinate 870,312,340 downwards.
TTGGCGGGGCTGCACGGAAGGTGGCTGCAGGTTGCTAAAGTGTTGGGCAGTGGTTGGCGCGTGACTGGAGCGGGTGGTTGACGCGGTGCTGGATGTTGGATGGAGAGGCGAACGGAGGCTGGGAAGGTCGTGGCGAACGGCGAGCTGGGCGGTAGGGAGGAGTGAAAGGCTCGGACATGGCGTGCGTGGTTGGCGAGTGATTGCTGACGTGCGTGGTCGGAAAGTGGGCGTGCTGTGTGGTTGGAAAGTGCTGACGTGCGTTGGCGTGCGTGGTCAGGGGCGGTGTATGACTGGGTGAGGTGGTGGGCGAAGTACAGGCGGGAGTCAGGGAGGCGGTGTGACTGGTGAGGTGGTGGGGCGAAGTGCAGAACGGAGGCACAGTCTGGGAAGGTGGTGTGGAAGGAGGGAGGCGGTGCAGGCGAGAGGGTCAGGAGGTGGTGTGTTGTGGTAGGCGGGACTGAGTGGAGGAGCCGCTGGGTAAAAAATCTTTTTCTTCTTTTGGGAAAATTTTGTCTGAGGGAAAATATGAGGGAGGGAGAGAAAAAATGAAAGATGAATGAGAAGAGAAAGAGTTCGTACCTGACAGTGAATGGGATTGAACAGGTTTGTTTATTTTCTTATTTAAATTTTTGCCACGATCAATTCTCTCCGAATTTCCAAACGTCATGTACATTCCCAAACCAACTACTAGCTTCCAACTACCCCCTTTATTACACCAGCTAAGATTTTATTTTTCAAATTTCAAATGGATATGGGTTTAAGATTTGGGCTGAGAATGGTTAACCGGTCCGTTCGGAACAGTTAAATTAACGTGACGATTTCCGTCGGACTCCGATTCGCACGAATAAATATACCGTTTTGATCAGCGCGACGAGGCGCTTCCAACGGTACACAGATAATTGTGGTACGATTGAATTATAAAAATTTGGATTTTATACTAGCGGGAAAATGCAGGAAAAACGCCGAAAAATAAGATCGACGGAGCTAAAGAATTCCGAATTTTGGAAAACGAAAAATGGCGCCTTGCTCAGAAGATGATTTAGAATTTTTTTATGTAAAAATATTCAGGTTCGGAAGATAAAAATTTTTGCACTTTAAAATGAACTGATATAGAATAAAACGCGAACGAAATTTACTGCGATATTTTACGACGAAACTTTACCCATATCTATAACTAACTAGGCACATTTTATAAACAAAGTTTGGATGTTAATTGAGATCGTATGTAAATTCACATTTTAAATTAAAATAATGGATTTAAAATTTTTAAATTGGGTCGGAAATTCAGGGTCGTTACATTTGAAATTATCCATTGATGATTTTATTGGTTTTTGTTTTGGAGGAGCCAATGATTTTAGGGAAGTTTTGATGGCATATCAAATTCAAAAGGGATATGAATTAGTGTTTTTGAAGAACTATTCTAGAAAAATTACTGCTATTTGCTCTTCCTCTACTAATGGGTATCTATTTAAAGTTCATGCTTCTTGTGATTCCGGGCAACTAAATAGGTTTTTCATTAGAAGTTTGAATGGTGATCATTCTTGTGGGGCTGGTCTTAGAAATTTGAATAATCCCCATCTTTCTAGTGCATTTGTTAAATCATTATTTATTGATGAGATTCGAGATTGTCCTAGTAAAAAGCCTAAAGATATAATAGATTATTTTAGGAGAGAATACAATCTTGAGCTGTCTTATTCTTTTGCTTATTGTGGAAAACAACTTGCTTTGATGGATTTGCATGGTAATGATGTTATGTCGTACAATAATTTGAGTTGGTATTTAGAAGCACTGAAAAAGTATAATCCAGGTAGTTGTGCTGATATGGAAGTTAATGCTTGTACTAATCAATTTGAAAGAGTATTTGTTAGTTTTGGTGCTTGTTTACTTGGTTTCAAGCATTGTCTACCTATGATATTTTTAGATGCTACTCATTTAAGGGGACGGCCAGGAGTTTTGATGGGTGCTACTGCAAAAAATGACAATCAGGGTATGTTTTTATTTTAATATGCTTTAATGTATAGTATCAGAACTTTGTTATCTTTTTTTCTTTAGGAATCAGTTTTTAGTTATGATTAACAGTAGGTAGGTATTAGTTTTTAGTTAATTGTAGCAGTATTAGGTATCAGTTTTTTGTATCATTAACAGTGGGTAGGTATCAGTTTTTAGTAAATTCTAGCGGTTATTAGGTAGGTATCAGTTTTTAATTAATTGTAGCAGTTATTAGGTATCAGTTTTTTGTTATCATTAACAGTTGGTAGGTATCAGTTTTTAGTTAATTGTAGCAGTTATTAGGTATCAGTTTTTAAGTTACATGTTGATTGAATTTTATTTTAATATTTGTTTAAAACTGTTATATGCAGGTTTTTTCCCTTTAGCTATGGGTATAGTTTCTTTAGAAAATGTGGATAATTGGAAATGTTTTTTGACTCATTTAAAACAAACGCTTCAATAAGATCGTGATTTGTTTTTATGTCGGATCGGCATCGAGGTTTAATTTTAGGGGTTCGTGAAGTTTCTCCTTTAGCCTTTCACAGTTATTGCTATCTTCATATGGAACAGAATTTACTTACATCAATAAAGGCGAAGAATTCTAATATGTCTATCATTGATTTGTTCAAGATGTGTTCTAGATCTTCTAATTTGTATGAATTTGAAGAAGCACATTCTAAATTTTGTGAACTTGGTAGTGTCGCTGCTGTGAATTTCTTAAAGGATAAGCCTTTTGATAAATGGGCTGATTTGTTTTTCCCGGGTAAACGATATGGTGAATATAGTTCAAATGTTACCGAAAGATTTAATAGTTCGATTTTGGATGAACGGGCCTTGCCTATTACTATATGCTTAGATGAAGTTCGAATTAAGGTTATGGAACAAATGGCTAATAGGAGAGAGGAGTGTCGATTATGGAATACTACTCTTTGTCCTTCTATGGAATCTCGTTTAAGTGAATTGATTGAAGAAGGATTTGGATGGGATGTACACAAGTCTTCAGAGTTTGTTTTTGAAGTGAAATCGCCAAATTCTCATCGTGTTGATCTTAAAGAGCGGAATTGTAGTTGCAATCAATGGAAAGTTACAGGATTTCCTTGTGCTCATGCTATTAAGTGCATGAACAAATCAAAGTTGTTCGTTTATGATTTTGTTGAGTACTATTTTACTGTTGATGCTTATCGTTGTTCCTATGCTAATTCCATTAGGGTACTTTTGGCACAGGTCCTTATTAAGGTTCAAAATACACGAAAAGTCCTTCGCTAAATTTCAATGTAAATTAGGTCCCTGTTTTTTATTCACGATTATTGCAGAGCATGATGCAACTTTTCATAAAAGTTGGTGACATTTCCGCAACTATTCTGTACGCTGTGAACATAGTGTATGAAAGTTGCTGAAATATCAGCACTTATTTATAAAAGTTGCTGACATTTCAGCAACATTTATGTACACTGTGAACACTGTATGAAAGTTGCTGAAATATCAGCACTTATTTATAAAAGTTGCTGACATTTCAGCAATAATTTTTCTTTGTTTCTAGAAAATAGGGACCGAATTTACAATAAAACTTGGACAGGGAAAGTTGCTGAAATATCAGCACTTATTTATAAAAGTTGCTGACATTTCAGCAATAATTTTTCTTTGTTTCTAGAAAATAGGGACCGGATTTACAATGAAACTTTGACAGGGACCCGCTTTACAATATGAAAGTATGATAGGGATGTCTCCCTAATTTCCACATTCCATTAATCCTATTCCTAATTTTGATAAGCCAATTGTTGATGTAAGTGTTGAAGATGTTATTAAGCCACCAAAAGAGAGAAGATGTGCTGGCAGACCTTCTATAAAACAGAAAGGAGGATTTGCATGTTTTCAAAATAAACAAAATAGATGTGGTGTATGCAAGCAATATGGTCACAACAAGCGTAATTGTCAAGCTTCTAAGAATATATAATTTGATTGTCAAGCTTGTAAGAAGATATTCTCGGTTTTATGTCTTTTTTGGAAATTTTATGCCAGTGAACATTTTTATATAATTGTATTGGTTTATCATATACTATATGTGACAGTGACTTGATATTTTTATATGACCTTTGTTATATGGTATCATTTTTAGTTTAGTATTGTTTTTTTTTGTAATATACATGTTGTGTGGGAATTAATGTGCTATAATTTTTATATGTTGTTCAGTTTATTTATTTTTATTGGATGTTCATTATCATTTTTTGGTTTTATTAGTTTCTGTTTCAGGTATGTAAAATATGTGGTATCGGTGGTTGTATGCTATTGGTATCAGTTGTAGATATCATAGATTATAGTTTTGGGTTTTCTGTGTTTTTAATATGTTTCAAGTATAAACAACTATGGTGTCATTCTTTGCATACTATTTGTATCATTTTTACATGATGATTTCTTCCTACTTTTGAAATGATTGTAAGTATTTGTTTGCTAAGTTGTGAAGTGCAAAACTTTATAAAGAAATATAACCTTAAAAGTTAATATATAAGGACTAGTATGTTATTGTGAACAGTTGTCAAGTCTGTATATGATGTAGAAGTGTAAATTGCAGTTTGGTTTGTTGTTGTTGTCAGATTATTTCAAACAGCAACTTGGTATCAGTTTTGTATATACATAGGTATCGGTTTTGGTATAATTTGTGGTGAAAATAATGTACAAAATGAACAAAAGTGAATTTTAGTCAAACAGTTACTACGTATGAGTTTGTACTAATTTTGTACCTCTTTTGATATGCATGACAGTTAGCTAGATAATTAAATTTATAAAGCATCATATTATATCATATAACTACTGGGTATCATTTTTCATAAATGTAAGTATTAGTTTTACTATATATAATGTTAAGAACAATTTATTAAATCTTGAAGCTTGAATTTTAATCATACAAGTACCAAGTATGAGTGTTGCATTATTTTTTATTTTGCTTTTGTTATATATTATAGTACAGTAAATTTAATTTGTACGGGTTTATGATGTATATAACAGCTAATGGGTATCATTTGACATGAATATAGGTATCAGTTTTGCTGTAAATAACATTTGAAATAAAGAATTAATAAAATAATCAAGTACAAATTTCAATCATATATGCAGGTGAAAAAAATAGTAACAGTTGTTGCACACTGCTGGTATCAGTTTCCTTTGTAAGTAAAAATATATGTACTATCATAACAGAACATTAAGTGTGACAAAAGTTAAAACAAGGATAGTTTTTGCAATGTTTGACAAAAGTACGTATTGTTTACAGCAAATTGACATAAAACCAAGAAGTGTTTGTATCAGCATTCAAAAAAAAATCTACTATCTAGTACTTTTAACACATTATCTCAAATGTATGGCAAATGAACATAACATCAAATTTTGCAAATGAATTCAGTTCTTTTCTTTTCTTTGTTCTTCAAGGCTTGACATGTACTTGGACAGACTCCAGCAGTGCTCATCATCTGTCAGTATTGCATGCACGATCTTCGCTCTTGTGGACAATATTTGCTCCTTTTCAATTTTGATTGGTATTTTGCTTTTGTTGAGCGAAATGATGAATATCATTACAAATATTCCACAGTCAAGCCTGTTTGAACCAAAATTTATTGTTAGTATCAGTTTGCATCAGTTGTATTATCAGGTTTATAATTAACACAAAACATTGAATTTCAGAGATAATGGTACAAGCATATAGTATGCTTTGAATTAAAATATTTAACATTTTTACTAGCACACTTAGTGTTAGTTTCTGTACGATTTTTTGTGTTTGTAGTTATTATTTTAAGATTTTTTTGGTTAATATTTTGTTTTATTTTTTATTATGTAGGTATCAGTTTTGTTTCTGTAGGTATCGTTTTTATTTCTATAGGTATCAACTTTTTTCCTGTAGGTATCAGTTTTGTCCCTGTAGGTATCTCTTTATTTCTGAACTAAATGTTTATTGAATTGAAAGATAATATTTTTCAATATTATTTGTATAAATCAAATTCAATTAAATATAAAAGGCATACAATGATGTATAGAAGTATGTATGAAATATTATAATGAGCAACTGTCAATTGATTATGACTACTAGTTTCAACTGTAGTGTTAATTTTATTCTCAGTAGATATCATTTTAACCCAAAAAAAAACTTACGTGTCTTCTCCTTGTTGTGCACACTTTATTTGATGTATATCGTCTGGTTTCACCTCCATGTCTTGTATGTTATTCTTTTTCCAGACGTCTTTAAGCATTTCTTCTATTTCTTGTCTCTGTTAAAGACAAAATGATAGAAAGTTAGGTTATATTCATGTTTTTTAACTGTATTAAGTAATTTTTTTAAGAAACAAAAATCTCATACCAATTTGATAGCTTCTTTTAAACTGGAATTGTTTCTTTTATTGGATCTTCTAGGGCGGTTAGAATCAACATGACACCATTGCATTGTTGGGTATGTTAAAGTGACTAACGTCCAGTGGTTTTCACAATGCAAAGGAAAATATATACTTTCTGCAAATTTGTCCTGTATAATTGATTCTAGCATAGGCATGACCAGACTTTTTTTAACACCCTTTATATCATAAACAATTCCTTTCTGTTTAATATGAAAATAAGTTATAATTTAATAAATGAAGCAATTATTATGTACTTGCATATAAAAGTTTTATTTACCGTCATTGTAGTTGTGAAAGCATAATTGTGTTCTGCTAGTCCACATTTTGAAATATACCAATCAATAATCTGTATTAAAATCAGGAAAGTATAAGTTTTTTTATTGGTGAAGCAATATTAAATAGTAAATAGTATCACTGATGTTAATAGTGGTTGTGTATATTGATAATTATAAAATAACAAAGCATCAAATCAATTCAAACATCTTGTGGGTATCAGATTTTGCATTTATTTGTTATCAGTTTTGTTGTACATGGTATTGAAAATATTTTTCTAATATTAGCTATTGTGATATTTTATGATCCAGGATCTAGGTATCATTTTTGCTTTTATTTTGGTTTCAGTTTTGATGTAAATTACAATGAAAATAACTTAGAAATCAAATAAGCATCAATTTCAAACATATTGATATTAACTATTGGCTTTTTTACTAATTTAGACTGATACTAGTATGATTAAAGAAAAAATTAAATTTATGTACTTTCTCATCTGTCTCATTTCCTTCCAATACATGTTTTAGTGCTTTTTTGTTATGACACAATCTCCTTTGATTATGTCCTTATCTTCCCATGCCACTACACTATTTTAACAAAAAAGATTTGTATAAGTTAGATAAACTTATTTTCATATCAAATATTAGTATAAATATTTGTATACTTACTTCTGTGATGATGTCATCAAAGAAAAGAAAGTTTTGATCACATTTTGTTGCTCTACATCGAGATAGATCAAACATTTGCAATGTCCAAGCCCTATCTCTGAAAGCGTTGGCTCTATCACTGCAAGTGGCTTTGGAGAGTTCTCTTCTGCACTTTTGTTTTCACCAGCTTCGGCTTTTTCAGGTTTTGGCTTATTTGCAGCTTTTTTTGTTTCAGCACATAGTCAAAGCCGTCGCTTTGTTTTTTCACTCTTGTTCTTGCTTTCAGCCTTTGAATATAAGAAGCTATCTTTCTTTGCGTCGTTTTGATTTTTTGCCACTTGATTTTGCCACTGTTTTTTTTCCTTTTCTAGCAGCAGGTTCTACTGGTTTTTCTGCATCATGTTTGTCAGTTTTTTCGCTTTCAAACTCTTGTGTGTTGTATAGTTTGAAAGTTAGAGGAGTGAAGTCAAGCATTGGCTTTTGATATTGATATCCTCTTCCAGATGTTGAGTATTTTTTGTTTCTTTTTGCTGCACTTGACTTTCATTTTCCACTTCCTCTCTTTGATGCATTTCAGTTGGAGCTGGTTTTGTTTCTTCATGTTCACGATTCCTTTGTTCACATTGTGTTTCTTCATTTTCTAGTTTTTTGACCAATTCACTTTCTATTTCGATGTGCATATTTTTCTCCACTTCTGCTGTTATTTCTGCTGATTTCTACACAACTTGTTCAACTTTTCTTTCTTTATTTTCTTCATTTTTTCTATTTCCATTTCTGTACAAGTTTCGGTATTCGGTTCAGTTGCTATACTGTCATTTTGTACATTGAAACTTGCATTTTTCTCTTTAATTTTTTCTTCGCTGTCCTTCTTCACATCAGTTTCAAATTTCTCAATACTGTTTTCAGCTTGTGACTTTTTTTCCTCATTTTCTTTCAATTTCAACATAAATTCCCTCAACTCTTGTTTCAATTTCAGAACTTCTTGCTCAGCTTTTATTCTCATTTTTTTTTCTGTTTCCAATTCTTTTTTTCTTTTTTTTGCTTCGTCTTCCAAATCTTTAATATGCATTTGGAAGATTTTAATACTTATGTCTTCCACAAATGAACGTGCACTTTCTTTAGTTTCTTCAAACTTTCTTTTTCTTCCTTGCTTTTCTTTTTGTTTGGTAGGCAATTCTTGTTCTACAGCTACTGTTTGAAGAAGACTTTCTTCACGTGGACTGAGATTAGTAATTTCTTTCACCTATATAATTGGTATTGGAAAATTTGTTTTAGTTTTAAGCTATGAATTAACTTACAATTTACAATGATAATTGAATTTTTATTATAAAAAAAGAGGTAATATACTGAGATAAAACTGATTCTAAGTGGAGACAAAATTGATACCAAGAATTTAAATTGAAACCATGTAGAAGCTAAAATGATACTTTGTTTGTTTGTAGGTTATGTGATGATGCTGGTTAGTTTATTCAATATTAGTTATTTAGTATCAGTTTCTGATACTATTAGTATCAGTTTCAAGCATGTAAAAATATGGTATCAGTTTTTTCATGCTAGTATCAGTTTCAAGCATGTAAAAATAAGGTATTAGTTTTTGCATGCTACTAGTATCATTTTCAGGTATAAGAAAATATAATATCAGTTTTTCCATGTTATTAGTATCGGTTTCAGGTATAACAAAACATGGTATCGGTTTTTTATTATGTTATTATCCATATCAGTTTTATGTATGACAAAAAAAGTATCAGTTCATGCACACTGTAGTATCAGTTTCAGGTTATAGAAGAAAAGATATATAGTTAAACTTTATTCTGCATAAGAGTTAAACTATTATTGATTAACAAAAATTAGATGGAATTTTAACTTACATCACTCTCTTTGACATTGTCAAAAAATTCTTTGACTGCTTTGTCTTTCAGTTTCCTCAAATCCCATTTTGCAAATCAGGGTAAAGCTTCAGTATATTGTCCTCTTTGTTGAATCAGTTGCAATTTCTCACTTATGCAATACTATTAAGATATAAAGAACTGATTAGACAAGGTTATTAAAAATAATATACATTTCCAATTATTAATATTTTTATTAATTTATCTTACCAAAGGAAGCAAGGAGCATCCTGACATGTTTCTTGGCTTGTGGATGAACTTTTTGACAAATTTGCTGAAATTCTTCTCTATTGTTAGAGGCCAAGAAATTGATTGCATTGTTTCTAAATCAATTAAGAATGGTAGAATTCCCCATTTTAATTTTTGTTGGTTGTTTGGGAAGAAAAATGTTAATAATATTTCCATTGCTACTAACAGTGGCAAGTCTTCTTCATACTGCTTTTTTTTCTTTGCTATTTCTTGCTTTATTCTTCTTTCAACAACATTTCTTGTGATGAAAGTGCAATTTCCAAAATTTCTCTTTGCGAATTCTTTTCACTATGTTGGAATTGTTCTATTTGTCATTTTTGGGTTGGTTCAATGTTCATTCCTTTTAATGGTAACCCAAAAGGCAAGCTTATATCTCTTGCTGTGACTTTCGTATTTTCTTTAGCAAACAAGAACATATCATTCTCAACCGAGTAGCACTGGTATAAAGCATCCAAATTGTACTGATGCTTTTTTCATTCTTTCATCACAATTTTCTCTTCATAAAAAACTTTGAAGAAGCTGTAGAATGGAGTCCTCTTCATTATGTCCATTTGGTTTTTGGATAGAGCATTTTTTTGTTTTATCAATTTAACCATTTTGAATACTCCTTGCAATCCACATCTATAAGCTGTGTCTTGCTTTCTGTCTACAGATTTTGATATTTTCTGCTCTTCTACTTTTGATTTGACTTTAATGCATGTTGGATGTGGATTTACAAAATCATCATCATCCTATTGTTTGAAATAAAGGCAATAAGTTATTTGTGAAACAAACTATGTTGAAACATAACAATAGGTTGGGTATTAGCTGCAATGAAATAACTTCATTCAAATATGTAAGGACTATCGTTTTTACAGTTTATAGGTATCAGTTTGTTGTGAGTAGGTATCATTTTCACAAAAATATGAGTTGAAACAATTTTGAAAATTTAAAACTAATAACTTCAAGTGTATGAAGTGTACGTATCATATTTGATTCATAACAGTATCAATTTGTTCATGTTGGTATCATTTCTAACTCATAATGTATCAGTTTTTGAATAAAATGCAAGGAAATCCATGTATACTAGTAAAAAGTACAAGCTTTTGATAAACATGTTTGTGGTATAATTTTTGCAATTTATTGGTATTATTTTTGCTATAATTACATGGAAAACGTTCTACAAGATGTTACAAAATTATGAACTTTATTCTAAATAGCTAGTGGGTATCGGTTTTGTTAAACATTGGTGTCAGTTTTCATAAAAATGTGATTTGAAACTATTTTGGACACTACAAATCATATAACATAAACAAACATAGTATAGATGTCAGTTATTATTTATAATGATATAAGCTGTTAAACATAATGTAGTAACAACAATTCAAAAAAGTACAAAGTACAAATTTGAAACAAACATACTTCTGGTATCATTTTTGCATTGTATTTGTACTATTTTTTCTAAAAATACACTTAAAATTATTTACAAAATTATAAAGTCATCAACACTAGTTGAAATAGTCAGTGTGTATCGTTTTTTTTATATAGATATCAGTTTTTACAAACAAGATATTTCGATTAATTTTGAAAATTCCAAATTATTGCCTTTGAACATCCAAACTGTAGGTTTTATTTTGGTTTATAAAGGTGTCAGTATTTATAAAAAATATAATAAATACAACTTATCAAAGCGCACGGTTAATACTTCACACAAAATGATTATTTGTTTCATTTATTGAAGATATCAACATCATCTTTGTTTACAATGATTTGTAAAACAATTTATCAAATTATTAGTTTTCAACTTGTGACGACCCGGGTTTTTCTGTCGTTAATTGTGAATATTTAAATGGTTTAAATATTAAAGTTGAATTATAGATTGATTTTTAAATATGAAAGTCTGGTTTTTATTTAATAAAATGGATTCAGAATTTAAATATAGTGATTTATTGGATAATTTAATTATTGAATTTAATAGTTAAATATTGGTTAAATTATTGTATCTTGAGCTTTAAGCATGATAAAAATAATTTAAAGGCCTGTAAAATTCATATTAATAATACTGAAGACAATGAAACTTTTAAAATTGAATTTAAAAGTGATCTGTTCAATTTTAAAAATAGTTGGTTCAAATTGACGTTTAAAAATAGCCTTCCGAGGCACAGTCTCGAAGTTCGACGAAACTAGTTTCATTGGATCCGTAATATTGTATTATTATCGGATTTCAAATTTCGTAGCTTTTGGAGTTATCGTGTAGTCGTACGAGATATAAACGCGCTGGAATCTATATCGATAATTCAATATAATAACTAGGTCCAAAAAGCTATCTTCTCCATACGATCGAATTAGGACTCGAAACCTTTTCCATTATGTTCGGAATAGGGGTATAATATTGTAAACGCCTAGCGGCACGCCTCGATAGGAGGTCGAGATACGTAAATCGAGACGATTTGGTACTCTAAAATAAATATATATAAAATACTGACCAGTTAACTATTTTCCTTCTCCAATACGCCGTTTTATATCCTTTCAAACACGCAAGCTTCCTTTCAAATATCCCTTTCCCCCTTCATTTCACTACAGCTGATAACAGAAGAGAGAAAAAAATATGACAAAACAAACGAAAAAAAAGAACCATGTCTTCCTTTTTTGTTTTCGCAAGCTTTCTTACTTCCCCTTCAGTTGAATTCGCCTTCCCCTTCCTCAAATTCGAACGAATCTCCATCTGGGAGTGGCCGCGAGTTGAAAAATATATAATGGGATTCGCTTACGCGATCGAAATCTCGAGCGACGATGTCGCGACTTGCTTTGGGTATGGGTTGATTTTGGAAGGGCGGCGAGTTTGATGGGTAAGGCATCGAGTGTCGATGGGTCGCAGCGGGAAGTTGAAGTCGCAAGGGGCATCGCGATGGGGCGGAGCGGAGGTGTCACGTTCAGGAATTTTCGACTTTCGCAAAATTCGACATCGATACTCACTTTATCGACTGTCGAGCAATCGAGTGCCGGAAACTCCAATAGTGAGGGTTTTAAGAAAAAGAAAAAGGCAGAAGAAGAAGAAAAGAGTAGAAGAAAGAAGAGAAGAAGAGAACAACATCAGAACAGAAACAATAGAAACAGAAAACAATATCAGAATCTTACACATCGCAGCGGAACAATATATAATAAATAAACACTAGTCTTTTAAAACAAAGAGCTATATCAGTTTATACATACATCAATCATCAGAGTCAATATACAACTCAATACAAAAATGGACAGTTATATAAACTTGTCCTCATACAGAATACACAGCGGAATAAATACTATCAGATACAAATACTACGTTTCGTCATCCATCTTGCTTCCAAAGCTCCAGAATATCCAGAATATCCTGATAACATAACTCTAGACTGCCCGTGTGAAAATTGGTGGGCACCCAGAGTTTAGAAGGGAAACAATAAACTCCGAGTCAGTCATGGTGACTGGTGTGAGATCGTAAAACAGTTATTCTTTAAAATAAATAGCAGAGAATTTTAAAGTCAATTCCCAATGCTTTTGGAAAATGAAACTACCATAAGACCTCCCACCACACACACAATGCAAACGCAGACTTGGAGGAGATTTCTTCTTATGTTAGTCAAAGATGCTTACTACGCAAAAATCAAATCCTTTTTTATATTATTATTAGTGCATAGTGGAAAACATTTCGAAAGTATAATATAAATCTTAGCCAGCATAGGTACCATTATATTATGCCTGCTATAGCTGCCTCCTGAGGAGACAGGTTATACAATTGAAATCGTAAAGGCTCGTATTGTTTCTTTGGATTTCCAACAAATGGTCAGGCTAAGGAACTTCCTTTTCCACGATGGGTACGTCCCTGGAATAGACGACCCGAGAAATAACCTAACATTACGGTTAGATCTCTGCCAACACAAGGCCGGGTTACCTCTGCAAAAGTAGGTAACTACTGACACGCGTATGTCATCCCCCGATCGTAACCGATCTTCCCGAGGATCCCCGATTTCCAACAAACCACATAGTAAAAATGCAGCAACCACATAGGTTAAGTATCTGGGCTCCATACCATGATACCACCTCTATCCAGAAGGAATGACATACACTAAGGGGCGCTACTCCCTAGAACCTTGCCGCATCCTTCCTGTTTCGACCATTTCCGGGGTGTGAGGCTCGACGAAGTCTCGTCCACAAAGCTACGCTTTCTACAAAGCCCTGCTTCGGGTCAAACAAAAATGATCAACCTATGATCACAAAGATATAAGATCAAACAAATGATCATATCGAAAATGATCAAACACTGATCATTTCACAGCAACACTTAGTATGCCACGTTACCAAATTGGGAATATATCGCTGATAAATTTCAACTACATAACCTCTGAGCTCGTACGTCTCAGAGAAGGGTGTTAAGCTAAGAGAATAAATTCTCCGCCACCAACAGAAATGTATTTGAAAGAAATCAGCTTTATATCTCAAATTGTAACGTCAAACACACAATCCATACAAGTCTGTTCCGGGATCGAACAGAACCGAAGGCACTTCTCACGAAGCCCTTGCATATCCGGATAAATTTCTAATCACGTCCGGACTTCCCGTCACTAAGGGTGATAAAACCTCTAAACCGGAGATCAGCCGATGTAGAGTAACTCGACGGTAATCCTTCCGTTTTCAAAAATATCCGGTCTTCAACACCGGTCTTCGAATGCAATTCATAACGACGTATCACATATTCGGAATGGGTTATACGACCCCATGGTCCTTTCCCGGCTAACCCGAATAGTGAGCGCTTATTCAAAAATAAGTGTGGCATTCAAATTCAAGCCATTCACAACAAATACCATTCAAGGTAATTATTGATAGTCGGTTATTTAACTATCAACAAAGATGCGCGACATCATCAGATTCCAAATAATTTTCCCAAATTATTTCATCTTCAAAAAAATCTTTACTAGATATAAAATTTCCACTTCAAAAATAAATCAACGTTTATTTTTAAACAACTTCCCTTTCTTTTATAAATTCCATAGTGAATTTATATTTCAAAAATATCTACTGATATACGATTTTCAAATCGATTTCAATATTCAATTTCAATTTATCTTTACAAGGATAAATTCTCAAAACGTTCATTTCATATTGGAAAAGCAATTCCATACTTATTTAATAATAAGTAATTCACAAATCATTTATTTTCAACATTTGAAAATATTCAATATACTTAAATCAATTTTAAGTATAAATTCATGTCTTTAAGGAAATCATTAATTTAACATCTATTTGAGTCAAAACGAATGTTGCGTAAAACATCGTTACGACGACTCAAAATCACTAGTATAGGGATTCGAAATTTAGATAGATATATAAATCCCAATACTATATAAAACATTTCCTTTTGGAAATCATTTACTATAACAACAGTGTTATAGTCCACCATTTCCTTATTTCTCGAAAACGTCTATTTCAACAATAAATGTTGAAATCTATGATTTCGATATTTAACACGTTTTAAAACATCTTTTAAAACAATTACTTCATTTTATAATATCGTTTCTCCAGAACATATCCATTTTCCTTAAGAATATATTCACTGTCCAAAATCGTGAATATAATTCACTTAACCAAATTTCAATCATCTCTACACATTTTATTTCAATAAAGATTCGCTATCCAAAATCGCGAATATATCTTCTTTAAAAATATTCTATATTAAATTTATCCAATTCAATCTATTTCGAATTTATAAAAACAATGTTTATAAATTTCACCTTTTATATTTTATAACAACTTCGATTTGTAAATCTCCTTTATTAACGAATTCGATCAATATTTCATTTGTAGGCAAAAATCCAATTTATAAGTTAATTTCTTATAAATCTTCTATTCTACAATTTCATTCATTTTAACTTCCCGATTTATACATCTATAAATTTCATTCTTTTTAACTTCACAATTTATACATCTATAAATTTCATTTTTTTTTTCCAAATTCGTTTCAATTTGCCAATTAAATTTCTAATTGGACTTCTCACTTATTTCTTTTTAAATAAATTCCTTTTAAAGAAAATAAATTTCTTTGTCTCTTTCAATCTATTTAAAAATCCAAATTTAAATTTGATTTCTTCAATTTATAATCACTGTTTTATGAAATCCATTTATTTAGCATTTTCACTTTATTCTGGGATTTATTCAATAAGATTATAAAAATCAGCTTTTATACTTTTAAATTCTTTTCTTCGAATTTATTCAACTTCTAAAAATTTATTTACTTAAAAATTTCTATTTTGATTTCAAAATTCAATTTCATATATTTTTGGAATCCAATGATATCAAACATCCATTCAGCTAAATTTTTAGCTTCAAACAATTTCCAGATATCAATATGATCAATAACATCAATATAATCATTCACAGATTCATATCACAGTATAAATAAATTCAATCAATGTGAGGGGTCCAGTTGGATCCCTCCAACCTGTTCCCTGCATCCAAAGACGTTAGCACAATACCAATTCCACTTCGAGGTGGAATATCGCAGTATATGGGTTTTATAAAAAAAATCCGCTTACTAACGGCGCAATAGGGTCTCATCCGCTATACGAGGCGGGAAATCAATCAATCCAATATATACATATGCCAATATGTATATATTGCTATATATATAGATATATCCTACTATATCTAATATCACATCCAATAGCAATCAATCAGTCAAATCAATAACTGTAATACCAACATATTTTTGAGTGAGAAAAATCTCACCTTAGCTTTTAATTTGCCATCCATTTTCCAATCCAGACTGTTTCTTCGATTATCTTAACCTTGTATAACAATTACATAATCTTGTTACTATTTGAACAAATCAAATAAATACATTTTTCGCTTAGTAATTTTAATTATCCAATGATTTCTTTTAAATAAATTTATTTGACTAACATTTCAATTTCTACTAACTTTCCTGTTTCTTTAACTAAAGTCTCATTTACATATATCTTTCATATTTAACTTACAATCAGTTTCTTCTCTTAAAATTTTATTTCTACAATCTAAATTTTAAAACTAAATTTTCCTTTAAACTTCACTGCATTTTATTTTATAAAAATTTCATTTCATCATTTTTTTATTTCTTTTCCATTTGTTTTCTTTCTGTAATCTATAATCTAAAAATCTGCATATATATTTTTTTTATAACTAAAATCATCATTGTTTATATACACATATGAATTTCAGTTTTAATCGAAAAGCAAAATAAAGTTGATTACCTTACTGAAAATCGAAACCCAGTGCCTCATACACTTCGCGATCCACCAACCCTACTTCGCGAGCTCCTCTTCTTTCGTGACTTCATCGCGACACCCCGATAAACTCATCGATTCCTACGAGCCACGCCTTTCACTGCCTCGCGTGAACCCATCACCATCCTATCGCCACTTCCAGTCACGAGTCCTCACACTTCGCCCCCACGAATGAACTCGCAGCCGCCTATTCGTTGCTGCTACCTCCTTGCGCCACGAGCTCGTGACCACGACCCCAGCCCTATCCCAGATCGAACGCGACCCCGATGAGATACTGCCACCAACCAAACACGTCGCTGCCTGCCCTCGCGAGCTTCCACAACCCACCATCGCAAAACCCACGTGCTCCCTCAAATTGCCTCGACGAATTGCCCATCGCGAGATCCCTCCTCCATTAACTTAGCAGTGGAAGTAAAAAGAGACAGTAGCCGGTCTTCAAATCAGTAATAGAAGGTATCGCGTAGGAGGAGGATGAGTTCGACGATGGCTGGGTTTGATTTCGAAATTGAAGAGGGGATTTTATTTTTATTTTTCATACGAATTGAGCATCGTTCGATTCCCTTTATTCTTCTAATTTTTGAACGAGAGTGAAAAGGGGGGGTTTCGTATTTTAGAGAGAAGGGGAGGTAAAGGATCGTGGGTTAGTCAGAAGACATCGTGGTTTAGGTATGGAGAAGGTATGGCTGAGGTAAGGTAAGAACTGATTTTTTTATTTATTATTATTATTTTATTTTTAAAATTTTCAAAATATCCCATATCGTATAACTAAAAATCTCGAACCCCAATTCCAGCGTGCTGCCAGGCGTCCCTAATGTTTAACCCCTATTCCGAATGCGTTGGAAAAGTTTTCGAGTTCAAATTTGATCGTATGGAGAAAATAGCATTTTAAATCAAGCAAGTTTTCAATTAAAATTTTCAGTACGTTTGCTTGTCGTATGATCACACGACAACTCCAAATATTACAAAATTTGAAATCCGATAATAATACAATATTACGGATCCAATGGAACTGGTTTCGTCGAATTCCTAGACTGTGCCTCAGATGGCTATTTTTAAATATCGATTCGAATGATTTAATTTCAAAACCGAACAAAACAGTTTCAAACTCAATTCTGAAGCTTCTATTATCTTCAGTGTTATCAATACGAATTTTAAAAGCTTTAGAAATATTTTTCTTCAACTTAAAATTGAAGATTCGAATTTTTATTCAACACTATATAGATTAAATTCTGTAATTTAACCGCCAATTTCAAAGTTATATCGGGGATTCAGATTAAATCATCGTTCAAATATTTAAAATTAATTAAATATTTTCAATTTAATTTGTTCAAAATTCAGGGTCGTTACAGGAGGTGAACGAGGGTTTCGATGGGTGAGACGAACTGTGACATTAGGGCTGGGTATCGTTTGGGGACGTTGCGTTCGTGAGCAGCTGCGGTGACCCCTTAAAAGAATTTCATCCCCGAAATTGCTAAGGCAGAATAATGCTCTAAACCCCTTAACTTTCAAAACCCATTTAGTGAAAATCCCATATTCACTTTTCTAATCGTTTAGTTCCAACTAAACAATTAGTTTCAATTCCAATTCCAAAATCCTTTTTATTTCAATTCCAATTTGAAATCGATTCGTTGTTAACGAAATTATTTTCCAAAATTTTTCTAACATCCTAGATTTTCGAAAAATTTTGGCAGAGTCTACCTTGTACGAAGGAGCTTTTACAATTTGATAAAAGAGATAAATATATATACATCGACCCACACGGTCGAAAAAACAAAAATACAACAATATTTTATATTTTTCTTTCTTTTATTGCGTAGGCGTACCTTTATTTAGCATTTTTAGGCAAGCGGCTTATTTATTTGGCAATTAGCGCGATCAAATCCAACCAAACGGCCTCCCAGTACCCGTACTTACTCAATTTAAACATGTAAGTACTAAATATATGAAATTCACAAACATTTCACTTATTTTAAATAGCTAACACATGGATTCTATAAGCAATGCATACTAAACAATATTTATAAGCAACTTATAAGATTCTGACTTTAATTTTTAATTGCTTCCAACCAAATCACATATCCTTTTCATTCAATCTGAATGGTCTACAACCCACTTGCTCACATTCAATTCATTTTTAAACCAAACGAACTCATATTCATTTCAATTGATTCCAAAATCAATTTTATTTGCTTCTATTAATTCATAGAATTTTATTTACTTTCATTTTCGCCTAACGACACTTTTCTTATGCAAATTCGGCGATATCTATTTAATAGAATATCCATTTTAGTTTGTAAATATTTCAAATTAATTTCAACTCATTTTATATTTAATTCCATTCCATTTCAATTTTATTCACAATCCATTCATTGCTTTTTATTCCATATTCGCATTCGTTTTATTCAAGACCATTTTATTAAGCTTGAAAACATTTCATGCTATGGCCATTTCACATATTCACTTAAGTCGAGCTTTCATTCAAATATTTACTTAAGTTATTTATTTTCTTCAAGTTATTTCAACCTTATAACTTAAGTTTATTCCTTGCAACCAAATTCCAATTTAAATCCTTGATTTGATTTTTATTTAATCAAATCCCATCCATTTTACTAATTTAATTCAATTAGTCTATTCACTTATCCACTTCACAATTTTAACTTCCAAACTTAATTCATTCCCGAGCTCATTTAGTTAATATCGAGGCCATTTTCAATTTTTTTTTTGCACTCAAATTGGATTTATATGCTGCTCAAACCATTTCTATTTTAATCCAATTCCATTTTATTCGACATGTCTCCAACTAGATTTTATTCACTCACAATCTAAGTCGAACTTTATTTATAGACTCGGGTTTCATTTTCAAACTCCATTAATAACTCACAATTCAACTTCTATTTAACCAAATTAGGTTCCATTTCCATATTTCGTTAACTAATTAATTATCTAATTAGTTTATTTCAATTTTATAACTCAATATTTAATTTTTTTTATCTCAAAATCCATTCATTCAATTTTCTCAAACTCATTTTTTTTCCTTTATAAGTCACACAACTTATACTTCCTTCAATTTATAATCAAGCACATTCACATTTCGTTATTAACTCAAGACTATACATTCATTTATAGCCCAAGAATATTTTTATTCAATGGATTTTCAATCCTTTTATAAGCTATCGAAGTTTATTCATTCCAATTAAATTTTTATTTAACTTAGCTTATGCTAAATTCAACACCATTCTCTTTAAATTTATTTAAGTAAGAATTTTATTCCATTCAATATTATCTATAACTCAATTGAATTTTATTTCAATTCAATCCAAATTCAACTCAATTCCCTTTAATTTAAGTTAAATTCAATTTGATTCAATTTTATTTCTCAATCCAATTTAATTTTTCCCATCCAATCCATTCACTTCCCCATTTTATTCATTTAATTAGTCTACTTTACTAATTTATTTTCAGTCAAATCACCATCAATTAAATTCCAAAAATTTAATTTCTCCAACTTAATCTATGTTAAATTTCATTTTAACTTTTCCACTTTTTATTTTAATCCAAAATTCGATCTCCATATTTTTCTTCAAAATCATCCACTATTTATCAGTTTTATAACTTATCTTCTAATGATCTCCAAATTATTTAAATAAGGATTTCAGAATTCAAACACCCGGCTTTTATTCCAAATCGTTTTGAAATCACACATATCCCAAATCATACTTTTTAATCTTAAACCAATCCTGATTTTTACCTAAACCCAATTCCCTTCGGAATTTCCCAAAATAGACTCGTTTGGCCAACACATCTGGAAAATCAATTTTTGGTAGCAATCCATCACTTAGAAACTCAAAAATGAATATTGATGATGTTGCAGTCATCATCAGGATTATTTTCCAGCGACTATAGTGAGTTCAGTGCTATATATCCTCAAAAATCCATTTAAAAACATTTTCTATCCAAAATCCCTTCCAAAAATAATATTACTATTATCCTTTTCAAACACTTTGGAAAAATATTCTCAAAAATCTCCGAGATTTAAATTCTGGTTCTAATCAAGTCCTAATTTTTAATTCAATTGTACAATCCATATTTATACAATGTCTATTTGGTTATATACACCATTTATAATCTTGTTTTGATTATAATATTTTCATCCAAACACTTCAATTATGCTATAATAATTTCTAGAAAATTATTTCCTTTATATAAAAATATAGTTTGGGTAAATTATTTCATTTACCCGCTTCAAAACCATATTGTGTCAGTTCATCACGTTTAAGTGTTTAGAAACTCTCATCGATTTAGTGTCATCCCACTATTCGAAAAGAATTTATATACCACTCAACCAATAAGTCAACACAATATAAAACAATTTATATTCACTAACAAATACACACTCATATTTATTAATACACTCAAACTCATTCTAGAGTACTACTGACTCTATCTCTAATGAGTAATCCCCACCAGAGCCAAGGTTCTCGCTTAACCTTCAGCTCTGTTACCAAGTGTAATGGCCCGCAAATCCGTACCCCTTTGAGCCGACAATATTCCACATAAATTTAACTCAAAGTGGATGGAAATACAGATCATTAGGGTTAAAGAAGAAAGAGGTAGAAGAAGAAGAAGAAGAAGAAGAAGATAAAAACAACATTAGAGTCTCACAATCGCAGCGGAACAAAATATAATATATAACAACAGGTTTTTATACAAAAGAATCTGTAACTGTTTAACACTTACAACCATCAGAGTACACAATCATTACATCAAATCTGGACAGTTAAGTAACATATCCTTACACAGTGGAAATACAAGTCTATGGAAATACGCCTCGTCATCCAGCTCGTCTCCTGAGCTCCATAGCATCCTATCTTGAATCTGTAATGCTCGGTCTAACCCGAGCTTATAATAAAATAACACCCGAGTCAGTCTGGAAAACCAGCGTGAGAAAACACTCTCAATTTGAATTATTATTATATTTTCAAAAATCTTTTGAAAACAAAGGTATCTCGTAAGACCACGCCATAAATAAACATGCTGGGTTTTTACCTTACGATATCATTTCACTACAGCTGATAACAGAAGAGAGAGAAAAATATATGACAAAACAAACGAAAAAAAAGAATCATGTCTTCCTTTTTTGTTTCCGCAAGCTTTCTTACTTCCCCTTCAGTTGAATTCGCCTTCCCCTTCCTCAGATTCGAACGAATCTTCATCTAGGAGTGGCCGCGAGTTGAAAAAAATATAATGGGATTCGCTTACGCGATCGAAATCGCGAGCGACGATGTCGCGACTTGCTTTGGGTATGGGTTGATTTGGGGAGGGTGGCGAGCTTGATGGGTAAGGCATCGAGTGCCGATGGGTCGTAGCTGGAAGTTGAAGTCGCAAGGGGCATCGCGATGGGGTGGAGCGGTGGTGAACGAGGGTTTTGATGGGTGAGACGAACTGCGACATTAGGACTGGGTCGCGTTTGGGGACGTAGCGTTCGTGAGCAGTTGCGGCGAAGGTGGGACAGCGTGTCGAGCGAGATGAAGGCGAGGGGTTGGTCGAGCGAACGATGGTGATGTATATTTGCTGTTTTTTTTTCTTCAATTTAAAATTTATATATATGTGTATATATATACAGAGAAAAAAACGACAGTGAGGTATAGTAGTTTTTTAGTATTATACATATATGTATATGTATTAAATTTACAGTAAGGCATATATGCCAATTAATTTTCAATTTAAAGATTTATATGCATATATATATATATACAGTAAAGAAAAGTATAATACAAGTATATATATATACACACATACATGTTTTAATTTAATAGTATATAGATAAACAGAAATATAGATAAGGTTTTGAAAAAAAAATAGGAATTTTAAAATGTTGAAAGTTTATGTAAAATTAGATTTTTTTTGAAATCTATATAGATTATTTTTATGAGTACATATGTAGTTTCAAAAATAAAATAAACATACATATACATATACACATTTTAAATCTACTAGTTTATTTTAAAATGTATTTAGGATGATAAATTTGTTTAATTAACTTATTTAATTATTAAGAAATTATTAAAGGAAAATTTAGCTTAAATTAAATTATTAGTTAATTAAATTATTAAATGGTAATTAATCATCCGATTATTTCAAATATTAATAAATCATATAATGTTTATACAAGGTCAAAAACCATGAAACCAAGTCAAGATTGAAGTGGATTGCAAAACAAAAATAAAGGTGAGAATTTCTCACTCACTTTGGATTTCCACATTTAATTTAAATTGATAAATTTAAATCATTGGATGCTTGGCTGAAGTAAATAATTATTGTTTGTTGAATGTTATATATATATATATATATATTGGAGTGATTGATATTCTCACATTATATAGCGGATGAGACCCTATGCGCCCGCATAATAGCGGATGACCCTATATACCGCGATATCCCCTTCGAAGTGGGATTGGTATTTTATTTGTTGACTAACATCTGTGGATGCAGGGAAAAACAGGTTGGAGGGATCCAACAAGATTCCTCAAAAATATTTATTGTTTTCATATATGTATGGATATATGATATGATGGATAAACTGATTTAGATTATGTGTGAATTGAATTATTAAATGTGAAACAGCATGGAAATTAAATTGGTATTTTTAAATACCGTAAACAATTAATTTGAAGCCAATAAAAAGAAGATTTTGAATGAAAAAGATTTAAACTGAAAATTGGGTTATTTTGTAAAGAAAATTGAGTGGAACAAGAAATATATAAATTAACTTGGCTATATTTAACTATTTGTAAATTGGGTTAAATAGAGATTTTAAATAAAAGTATATATTAAGGACTTGAAAGATATTTTGAAGATTTTGGAAGAGATAGTGGAATCGATAAATAGATTTGAAATAAAATGGAATTTTATTAAGGGATAAAATTATAAAATGGAATTATAAATAGATTTTTTTTTAATAGATGAAAAACTCAAAGGAGTTTATAAATTTATAAACGGGGATTATAAATAAGATAAAATGATATCAATGGATATGTGGAAAATATAAATTAATGGTGTGGACTTATATCGAGTTATGAGAATTGTTTTGGAAAAGAAATAGTGGAAATATTTCAAATATGAGAAATGGTGATAAATTTGGATATAGTCGATGTGATACGAATCAAGAGGAATTTATGAATTTAATTGGTGAATGTTGGATTTTCTTAAAAATAGATTTTCATGCGAAACAAGTTGGGAATTTACAAATAAAGTTGTAAATGATTTTTGAAAGAAATAGGAAATAAATGAATATTTTCCAAGTGTTGAATATCAAATGGAATGGGAAAAACATGCTAAGTATTGGGCAAGGGTAGAAATTTGTTCCGTGAGAATAAAAAGGGATTTGAAAACTATTTTTAAAGTGTTGAAGTATGGGAATAATATCTTGTGTAGATATTTTGGAATAAATAATTTGGAAAATTATTTAAGGCCTGATGGTTGTTTGTGGATGTTATTTGATAGTTAAATAACCGACTATCAATATTGGCCAGTGCGTTGATCGTTTCGAAGAGACCGGGATCGGATTTAATTAACCGAAAACCACTTCGATCTGGTTTGAACGTAACGAATGAATGTCATGAAGATGATGAAGACGGTGATTCGGTTTGTCCAGACCCAGGGCATTTGTATGGACGAATGCTATCAGACCATCGTCATTGGAGGACGATGAGCATTCTAAGTGAATATGTTCTTTAAAAGGTGACGCTTAACCTCAAGCCTCATCAACCGAGAATGGCTAAAACAAGGGAGGTGCAGTAAGGCTAAGTGGGTAGCACCCAATTAGGGTAAGGTCATCCCTGTCTAGAGTCCCTTGATCTCGGCTGTATGGCGGTTGCTGATCCCAACCGCGGGGTGATCTTATTTGGGCTATCCAGTAAGGGGTAGTCCGGTCTTGTATTGTAGGGGATCGGGAGTGGTCCTCGGTATGCTGATCTAGGCCAGGTACTGTGATGGGCGGTACCCCAGTAGCCCTGCCATTGTATGAAATCCATTCTCCAATAAGCGTCGTACGGTTTTGATTGTGCCCAACTATGCTGAAACGTGAGATGCAAGCATTTCAGCTATATTATATTTACTTTCTATAGACACTATTATAATATCAAATGGATTTGATAAAAATGTTTTGGTTATCGTAAGGTAAAAAACCGACATGTTTATTTGTGGTGTGGTCTTACGAGATACCTTTGTTTTCAAAGGATTTTCGCAAATATAATAATAATTCAAA
Source organism: Allium fistulosum (assembly GCA_030737815.1). Classification (NCBI taxonomy): domain Eukaryota; kingdom Viridiplantae; phylum Streptophyta; class Magnoliopsida; order Asparagales; family Amaryllidaceae; genus Allium; species Allium fistulosum. The sequence goes on along the minus strand of CM060903.1, from coordinate 870,287,386 downwards.
TTGAGTGTGTTTTCTCACGCTGGTTTTCCAGACTGACTTGGGTGTTATTTTATTATAATGCTCGGGTCAGACCGAGCATTACAGATTCAAGCTAGGATGCTATGGAGCTCAGGAGACGAGCTGGATGACGAGGCGTATTTCCGTAGACTTGTATTTCCACTGTGTAAGGACAGGTTAATGAACTGTCTAGATTTGATGTAATGATTGTGTACTCTAATGGTTGTAAGTGTTAAAACAGTTACAGATTCTTTTGTATAAAAATCTGTTGTTATATATTATATTTTGTTCCGCAGCGATTGTGAGACTCTGGTGTTGTTTTTATCTTCTTCTTCTTCTTCTAATTTTTAAATATGAAAGTTTGGTTTTTATTTAATAAAATGGATTCAGAATTTAAATATAGTGATTTATTGGATAATTTAATTATTGAATTTAATAGTTAAATATTGGTTAAATTATTGTATCTTGAGCTTTAAGCATGATAAAAATAATTTAAAGGCCTGTAAAATTCATATTAATAATACTGAAGACAATGCAACTTTTAAAATTGAATTTAAAAGTGATCTGTTCAATTTTAAAAATAGTTGGTTCAAATTAACGTTTAAAAATAGCCTTCTGAGGCACAGTCTCGGAGTTCGACGAAACCAGTTTCATTGAATCCGTAATATTGTATTATTATCGGATTTCAAATTTCGTAGTTTTTGGAGTTATCGTGTAGTCGTACGAGATATAAACGCGCTGGAATCTATATCGATAATTCAATATAATAACTGTGTCCAAAAAGCTATCTTCTCCATACGATCGAATTAGGACTCGAAACTTTTTCCATTGTGTTCGAAATAGGGGTATAACATTATAAACACCTAGCGGCATGCCTCGATAGGAGGTCGAGATTTTAAGCTACGTAAATCGAGACGATTTGGTATTCTAAAATAAATATATATAAAATACTGACCAGTCAACTGTTTTCCTTCTCCAAAGCGCCATTTTATATCCTTTCAAACATGCAAGCTTCCTTTCAAATATCCCTTTCCCCCTTCATTTCACTACAGCTGATAACAGAAGAGAGAGAAAAAATATGACAAAACAAACGAAAAAAAAGAACCATGTCTTCCTTTTTTGTTTCCGCAAGCTTTCTTACTTCCCCTTCAGTTGAATTCGCCTTCCCCTTCCTCAGATTCGAACGAATCTTCATCTGGGAGTGGCCGCGAGTTAAAAAAAATATAATGGGATTCGCTTACGCGATCGAAATCGCGAGCGACGATGTCGCGACTTGCTTTGGGTATGGGTTGATTTGGGGAGGGCGGCGAGCTTGATGGGTAAGGTATCGAGTGCTGATGGGTCGCAGCGGGAAGTTGAAGTCGCAAGGGGCATCGCGATGGGGCGGAGCGGCGGTGAACGAGGGTTTCGATGGGTGAGATGAACTGCGACATTAGGATATCCTTTCAAACACGCAAGCTTCCTTTCAAATATCCCTTTCCCCCTTCATTTCACTACAGCCGATAACAGAAGAGAGAAAAAAATATATGACAAAACAAATGAAAAAAAAAGAATCATGTCTTTTTTTTGTTTCCGCAAGCTTTCTTACTTCCCCTTCAGTTGAATTCGCCTTCCGTTTCCTTAGATTCGAAAAAATCTTCATCTGGGAGTGTCCGCGAGTTGAAAAAAATATAATGGGATTCGCTTACGCGATCGAAATCGCGAGCGACGATGTCCCTTGATCTCGGCTATGTGGCGGTTGCTGATCCCAACCATGGGGTGATCTTATTCGGGCTATCCAGTAAGGGGTAGTCCGGTCTTGTGTTGTAGGGGATCGGGAGTGGTCCTCGGTACGCTGATCTAAGCCAGGTACTATGACGGGTGGTACCCCAGTAGCCCTGCCATTGTATGGAATTATTCTCCAATAAGCGCCGTACGGTTTTGATTGTGCCCAACTATGCTGAAATGCAAGATGCAAGCATTTCAGCTATATTCTATTTACTTTCTATATACACTATTATAATATTAGACGGATTTGATAAAAATGTTTTGGTTATCGCAAGGTAAAAACCCGGCATGTTTATTTGTAGCGTGGTCTTACGAGATACCTTTGTTTTCAAAGGAATTTTGAAAATATAATAATAATTCAAATTGAGTGTGTTTTCTCACACTGGTTTTCCAGACTGACTCGGGTGTTATTTTATTATAATGCTCGGGTCAGACCGAGCATTACAAATTCAAGATAGGATGCTATGGAGCTCAGGAGACGAGATGGATGACGAGGCGTATTTTCGTAGACTTGTATTTCCACTGTGTAAGGACAGGTTACTGAACTGTCCAGATTTGATGTAATGATTGTGTACTCTGATGGTTGTAAGTGTTAAACAGTTACAGATTCTTTTGTATAAAAATCTGTTGTTATATATTATATTTTGTTCCGCTGCGATTGTGAGACTCTATGTTGTTTTTATCTTCTTCTTCTTCTTCTTCTACCTCTTTCTTCTTTAACCCTAATGATCTGTATTTCCATCCACTTTGAGTTAAATTTATGTGGAATATTGTCTGCTCAAAGGGGTATGGATTTGCGGGTCATTACACAACTGTACTGAAAACATACAGTAATTATCATTTCTTTTAAATTTAGTTTTCAGTTATTAAAAATTATAGCTAATATAATTTAAAATTTGAAAAATAACAATATCAAACTAACAAATTGGAAGTATCATTTTTAGATTATATTTGTATCAGTTTTTTAACAATTTGCAGCGAAAACAATTTGCCAAACTAAAAGTATAATATTCAGACAGATATAAAGTGGGTACCATTTTTCTAAGTATTGGTATCAGTTTGCTACAAATAAGACTTAAAATTAATTTCTAAATTACAAAGGAATCAATTTCACATAAACAGATGGTGGGTATCATTTTTGTAGTCTGTTAGTATTAGTTTTATCATATATGTGTGTAAAAACAATTTCTTCAATTAGACAGCACCAACTTAAATTAAACATTTAAAATTAAGCAGACAGATGGAATTTTTTTTCTTGTAATATTTCAGTATCAGTTTTCAAGTAAATGATACTGATTATTATTTTTAAAGCTTCAAAGCCTTGTGTTTTTCCAAACAATTTACAAGTGTCATTTTTGCAGTATGTATTATGTCATAAAGTTCTAATGTTTGTAATTTTACCGAATTGAGTTGTTCTTCTTCTAATTTTTCATCTGCAACTTTTTTTCCTTCTCCTTTCTGAGCTTTTTCCTGTTTAACATTTTCGATACTATTAGAATACATTTAACAATATGAAATTGTTAGTATCGGTTTCAAAATTTTGTGGTATCATTTACCTGAGTTTCTGTTTGTATTTCCTTCTGAATTATTTTTTCATTTTTTCTTTTCCTTCTTTGTTCTTTTTTTGCAAATTTTCTTCAATTGCTTTCTTAGCAGCTGCTTTTTGCTGCATGTTCTCTTCATTGTTCTGTCAAATAAATTCAATGTTACTATAATAAAACTATACTAACTTTGTTATACTTGATTTTATAGTATCAGTTACCTTCTTTGGTATATTTTCTTTTATTTTTGGTTGTTTTTCATTTGCTGTATTTTTTTCATGTCTTCCTTTTGTTCTTTTTTCTCGATTTTGCTTCTCATCTTCTTCTACTGAAGGTTTTCTAAGTTTTAACTTGCTGCATTTTCCTTTTATCGTCTTTGCTATCAATTCCACTAGAAGTAGGTTTTCGTCTTCCGTCATTGCGTTGCAGGAAGTATTTCGATTTTCAGTTTGTTGCTCCATTTCCGCTGAAGCTAGGTTTTCTACTTCTCCAATATGTGATTGTTGTCTGATTTGTGGTGGTTGTTCGTCGATTGTCGATGGTTGTGGTTGTGTTGGAGATGTCGATTTGTTTCTGGTTTGCGGTGCCATTTTTTTTTCGATTAAAAAATTGTCAAAGTCTGAGTGAAAGAATAGAGAAGGAAGACGAACGGAATGATTCACTTGTTTTGTTTTAAATCGTAACTGGACTTTGGGCTTTATCTTTACGATAAAAACTTTGTGCGCGTTTCCTTTTGATTAATTATTTACATTAATTTGTCCTTTAAACTTTTTTTTCCCTGCAAAAATAGACTATGTGCATGCCCATTTTAACAATGCGCATGTGTAAATCTAAAAATGATGCCCCCTTTCGTAATAAACTTTCAAAAAGTTCAATTTTTAGAAGAAATTTTATGTGGAATCCTAATTCTAGTTTGTCCATATAAAAATAAACAATACAACGTTTATTTAAACGTTGGTAGTACTGATAATGCGCTGTAAATAGGATTAATTTTTAATAATTAATATTGTAAGGAGATACTGTAAGTTATATATCGTATGCGTGAAAGCAAGTGAACAAAAGCGATTAATGTGCTTGGAGTAAGAAGAAAAAAGGAAAGTTTTACTAAATTTGATTTTATTGCTAATATTCTCAACTTTCTATACAACGTTACAAACTATATACATTTGTGTATAATTGTTTTCGTAACCGGTGGAGATCAAACTCGCAGGTGTCCCTTTACATCTTATAAACTGCTACTAAAGCCTTTCAAATCGAACACTTTTACCGTTTAAAACCGGGATTCTCAACCCAAGCGGAGTCCTAGATACACTGGCACGGAGAATTATTACACATCAGATACATCTCCTACGCCATATATATGAGTTGTACCAAGGTTTCTCAGCTACAAGGGCAATCAACGGGGTTACCTGTTGCCTGCTTATGTGATGCTAACGACATGGAATTCAAATGCCTCACAATCGAACCCATAATCCTTGATCCCTTATGGTTATTATACCAATACTAAACAATTAGTAATCAATATTGGACAATACCAATACTATTGGTACGGTAACGGCAAATTTATCGTTGTTAACAGTAAATTTGACGGTAAAAGAATATCAAAATCAATGATCATGATAATTTTTCATTATATTAACCATGTACACTTTTGAAAATATTATCCATGATTAGGTTTTTGTTTGTTTGTTTTTTTTTTTTTTAGTTTTTCTAACTTCAAAATCTAACATTGAAACTTTATTGTTTCATACCATTGTAAATAATTTGTGATGAATCAAGACTATTTTCTATATCAACTAAAATAAATAAATATGTTGACATGATCAGATGGAGTTAAAATTGATAACAAAATAATATCATTTTATCATTATGAAAATCTTAATACAATAAATTTTTACTGTCTTTAGACATTGGCAAATTTATTATTATCATTCAGCGGTTTACCAGTTTATCGGTTATCAACGGTAACGATAAAATATCGATAGTCGATTTTAACTTATCAATAGTATCATTATGATAACGATATTCTCGTATCGGTAACGGTTAACATTACCATAACCGTCTTCAAACAACCACGCTGTTGGCGCAGTCCATTTAGCAATTGAGCAATAAGTTGAGTTTAGATCCAGCTTTTACATGAAGAAACAGATGGCTCGTCAGTGTAGACAACACCACCGTTTTTAATTACACTTGGATGGTAGAGATGTAATGCCCAGATTCATCAAAAACCTGGAATCCAACAACATCAATTTTCTCTTGAATTGCCAATTTTATCAAAAACAACAGAACAAATTTCGATTCGTAAAAAGTTCGATACATAAACCCAGTCACTTCCCCAAGAAAAGTAAAATACACATGTACATTAAAACGATGCATGCCCAGATTTAGCGACTTCAGTTTCAATGATCTCTTCAATAATTGTTTACAGGATGAAAATATTGCGAAACACACTCACACTCACACGGAGTATTTCAATGATACAGTAGTAATGTAACTTCTACAGGGATACAACAAATTACATGTATACATAATAATAAACATCACACAAATTTAATTAGTCTTCATTTCTTTGAATGATGTCCTTCTCATATAAACAAATTTTTTTTAGGGTATTCTTGATAACAGATATGGTAATTCCACAATATGGGGAAACGGTCAAGTGAGAATCACTTTCTTTTATTGCCACCGAGAGAGAGAAGTTCAAGGCTTCTGTGTGGAGGAGGATCATCATGTGCCCCCCTAGCGTTACGAGCGAGGGATGTGGATCTATTGGCAGTTTCAATGCCACCAGAGTGATGAAGCCTTTGAGCTGTAGTTGTTGTAGCTCGACTGTTGCTGCCACCACTGGAGAGTAGGCGACTTGCTCTGCTTGCTTGGTGCGAGTCGCTGTGTTCACCTGAGCTCAGTCTGCTGTCCCCTGGCTTTATCGACCGCTTTGATGCACTGCCCTTTCTAGATGACGACGAGACACGTGATTTTTCTAGGTCTACCTGGATATACACACATAACAGGGTATAAATGTGAATACTTTTTACTACTATACTGTAATGATGCCTATGATTACATGTGTCCCTTTTTTCAGATTCATGGAACCTTTTTCCTGCAAAATTTAGGGAGCATTTGGTTTGTAGATTTCCGTTTTTAGGTTTTCGTAGCAACAAAGATGCATTAAGTTTCCAAAACAGTCAGCTTGGAAAATGGTTTGAACAAAAACTTGAAAACCACTTTTCTTATTTTCCATCTTTTCGAAAATGCATTGGGTTTAGTCGCTATTTTCGTTCTTTCTCTTCTTACTTTTGTTGTAATAGTTAGGACTTTTCCCACCTCCTCCTCTTCCATGTTTTTCCAGATACACACTGAAAACACAACTCAAAATTCAACCAAACAGGTTCTTAGGGTCTGTTTGGCTTGAAAACGAGTTTTGTGCTTGGGGTTTTCAACAAGTATTTAAACCGTCGTGGGAGAAGAGAAGAGGTTGGAAAATCCTAGACATCGCAACAAAGGGGACAAAGGGTGGCGAGAAGATAGTTTTTGATATTTTCCAAAAGACGGAAAACAAGAAGAAGAAAAATCATTTTCAATTTTATATATTAAAATCATTTTCCAAATTGATCGTTTTTCACCCTCTTCACCTCTCCCATACATATTGAAAAATCAAAACACAAAACTCATTTTACCAAACAGACATTGAAGTTTTGACGAATGGTTGGAGGTTTTCTACTTCATTTTTCAGCTTGCAGAAGGTAAAGATGAATAAGGTATTATGACTGCAGGTGCTCTTAGCATGTGCATATTAGCATTGATTTCTTTGGCGAAAACAATGAAATAATTACAAAAGAAAAGTTAGGAAACTTCACAGCGAAAGAAATTGGAAGTGCTCGGAAAGGTATTTCCAGGAGCATATTTCTTGCATGAAAATTAAAGTAATGGATTTCCCAAGTACATTTTCAGTGGTTGGTTTCTAGTAGCAATACATAGTAAAACATTCAGATTAAAGTAGAATGCTTTAGATGGTTTTCTAAGAGCCATAATTTTACCATTATGACATTTTTGCTTACTTTAAGACGCAAAAAAAGATACCAGAGTAAAGTAACTTACAGCATCCCGAGAAGATCCTCCTGCATCATCATGAATTTTATGCTTTGCACGGTCTGCATTCCTCCTTGCAAATGCTTCAACTGCACCCGAGAATTTATCTCGTATTTCTTGGCTTGCTACAATAAAATATTACTCGCTGGGTTCATGCAGAAACCAAAAAGGAAATATGCAAAGCTGGTCATCTTAACATCAAATAAACATGTTTGTGCTTCCAAATGATGTGTGGATGCTTAAGAAAGAACTAAAAAAAATTGGACTCTTACATGAAAGACCTCTTTCCATGCATTAAATACAAATCTAACATATTTTCATACTGGTATATCAAATCATGGACTGTTGCTGGGTGGATAACCAATCAATCTTCCCAATTTTGATTTAGCGACCAATATATGAGTTAAAAACATTGATTATATATTTGACTACAACCAAAACTTATACTCATATATTTATCAATAACACGCACCTTTTGTTCTTTCTTGAGAGGGTCCAACTTCTCCACTTGGCCTACCACTGGATGGCTGCAAAAAATTGAGATTGTGAAGAAGATAATATACGATTGCAATATATACGATAAAGCGTAACAGTCTTACCCGTGCTTTACCACTTGAACCAATTTGAGGATACTTCAAGACTGTCCAATCAAACACATAATCAAACTGATAACCTGTTGAAGCCAGAAGCAAATAAGCAATGAACAATTTTGTTAATATGTGTAGGAATTAATAGAATTTATCTTATTCCCAAACACAAAGCTGGCACTGTATAGGAGTTCCTTCCCCTAAATAATTTGACCACCTTGCATATGCTCTTGATAGTACACAGACTTGCAAGCTTTAAATTGAATTTATTCAGTCTAAGAATTATACAATGCTGCCCAAGGTTTTTTTTTCTCGAGGAAAAAGGGTACATTGCATGAAACCTCTTTCGCTTTATACCGAATAATTGAATATCTACTTTTTTTTTATTCCAATGAGAAAATGCAACAAGGGAAAAGGGAGGTAAACACTAAATTGCAGAACTTGTCTAGTTGTAGAGTTGGAAAGAAAATCGAACCCACTGAAGGAAAAATAAATTGTAATTTATTTTACACGAAAATGACTAAATTTGATTGGAGAAGAAACATAAAAGAGAGGGTCCATGCAATACAGGCTAATCAAAGTATGAAAAAGAATCATTTGCGCATATACAATACAAATTTCATTTAAGGAATAAAAAGACAAGGCAAAGACAGCATATATACCTTCTCGAATGAAGAGGTCACGGAAAAGCCTTTTCAAATAAGAGTAATCTGGCTTATCCTCAAACCGCAATGATCGACAGTAATGGAAATAAGACACAAATTCAGATGGGTATGATTTGCATAAAGCCTAAAAACATGAAAGACACTCTAAGTGAAATTGTGTGGAAAAAAAGAATTACTATCATTAATTAGCATAAACACATTATTATCGTTAATTAGCATAAATTATACTTGATCACTTGGTTTTTGTAATACCTCAACTGGAGTAAGCATTTTCTTTTCGCTAATTCTATCGTACTTTTGCTTCTTGGTGCCGGCTTTTAACCCTTGCCATGGTAAGCTAATGTGGCAAAATGTTAATTAATCAAATATATTATGCAAAATGCATATAAGGATGCTAAACAGCAATAAAGGCTGGTGTGAAATATCTAACCTTCCCCTTAGAAAATACATAAGCACATAACCAAGCGATTCTAAATCATCTCTCCTGCTTTGCTCTGAATAATGTTTATGTACATATATGAGATGATGTGGTGTGAAATCACAGTTTTCTATCAATTATACTTTTAAAGTGAAACAAACTGACCTACTCCAAGGTGAGTGTTTACACTTGCATACCGTGCGGTCCCGGTAAGATTTTTGTTCTCCCTGTACATAATACTAAATTAAAAATAAATAAATAAATCCGAAAGCAGACAAAAACTAGGGTAAAACTACAAATGTGTGATTCTAAATTTGATATTTGATTTTCCTTTAAAAGTATCCAATGCACTAATTTTGGCAATTATTCCCTAACAACAGAAAGAACTATGTTATATATACCTATAAATCACATATTAACTATGTTTTTTTACCAATGTTGTGTATAGGTATTGATTATTTGATTCTTAATCTACACTTTGGTACCTCAACGGCTTCAGATCATATAATCATACATAACAGGGTTATTAAAAGAATAATCCAACTTTTAACACACTCTATATTTGCAAATTACGCTGCTAGCAAATTTTGAACTGTTTACGGTTTTAAACAAGACATCCAATTATGTTGTATTGGTACAATATTGAGGCATTATAATATGGTGTATACCAAATTACATTTATTTAAATTAGGATATTCTATTTCCTTGAGAGAGAAAATTGGGACTATTCTTGATACTTCACCTGTATGGTATGTGCTTATGTGTTTGAAGATCTCTATATTTCTTGCCAAGTCCATAATCTATTATGTAAACCTGTCAAACAAAATTGCCAGAAAATCAAATGAAATTATTATATACAACAGGATAGGTTTGATAAGTAATCAAAAACAAGGTTGTCAAAACAGGATTCAAATTGTAAATCGTAAAGTTCAAACTTTAAATCGAAATGGAATATAAATCATAAATCGTAGATCTAAAATGTCCATATTTTAAGGTTTGTAAACACTTTAAAATTGATTATGATGTTTGAGCTTCTACATCTAGACCTAAATCACAGATTTCTCTCTGGTTCCATTCTTATTTTGTTTTGAAAATGCTATCCAAATAAGCATATTGAGTATATAAGTATTCATTGAATGATAATTCTCAGCTACGGTTTTAAATGTGAATCAGAATGTAAATCGAATAATCGAAATGGGAGTGATCTGATCCAAAACGGGATTTAAATCGTAAGATTTAAAGATTTTTGATAACAATGATAAAAAACAAATCAAAATTGTCGGACTTCATTAACCAAGCATACAAAAGTTATTCCAACCACTAAACGTCTAAAGTTGCTTTGAGGAAGCACGTACTGGAAATTAGTAATTTCCTAGACAATACACAAGTACACAACCTATTCTTGACAACATACATTAATCTCTTGAAGAAAAATAGAAACGAAAAGAACTATGTTACATATACAACTGGAATTCAAGAGAATCAGTAATAGGGTATGAATAATACTTGTATGTCAGATTAGTTTATGTTAACCTCAAATCATAGTCTCATAAGCATAATACTGTATCAGGTATAAAAATGACTGGGTTTCTAACAGAACTTCAATGATAGTTTGGTTAACCAAGCTATCAACAAACCTTACCTATTGAAGAGCATGTGAATCAGTGAATGTACACACAAAACCAATGACCTGGTTCACCCAAAGAGTCGTCATTGTGACAAGATAATGATCAAATATATTAAACTAAATTTCATAGGGATGTCTAAACTCTGAAGTCCAAAACCATTTGTCACTTGTGAGTCATAATTAATAACAACAGAGTACAACTATACGATAAATACCATGCCATAATAGCACAAATAGGATGGGGTTCCCATCACTCTAAAACTTTAGACAAACAATGTATGTGCTAATTCAAATCGGTTATGCGATACATATGCAGTGTATCAATGTACACTAAAATTAAAGTACCTGATTTGCTTTACGCCCTAAACCCATCAGAAAGTTATCTGGTTTAATATCTCGATGAAGAAAACCTCTTGAATGCATATATTCTACTCGGTTAATCTATTATTGAGAAAAACATCATTGATAATCTAAAATAGTCAACAAGCTAATATTAAAAGTGATAAAAAACTCTAGCACAAATTACTTACCAACTGATCAGCGAGCATGAGAACTGTTTTTAATGTGAACTTTCGATTACAATAATTGAATAGGTCTTCTAAACTTGGTCCAAGAAGATCAATTACCATAACATTGTACTCACCCTCTACTCCAAACCACTTTAAGTGAGGAATTCCAGCTATTATCCGTAAAACATATTAAAAAAAACATCATCACACAAGCATATGGACAATGTTCAGAAAGTTACGCTAGGAAAAAATAATCAAACTTACTTCCTCCTTGGAGTAGCATGTATAATTTCGACTCATAGTGAAGTTGAGGGTGCTTCGTTTTCACTGATTCCTATTGAATATAAGGTAATTTGAGTATACAGTTATAGAGATATAACAACAAAAGAGTTAAAATAAGCCACTAAGAACAGTCAAATGACAAGCTGATGAATTTGAAAATGCACGCAGCAACATGCTAAACTTGAACATGCAGGAAGCAACATTCAACCACGATGATACCATAAAATCTCATAACTATTAGTATGGTAAAAAAAAGCTTGGAATTCATCTATCATACTCAGATGTTCAAGGTTCTAGGTGATATTCTCAACCAAAAACACATTCAACCGTAATCATGTTCACAAATCCATTAAGCTAGAATAAAAGCTGTACCCAATATTTTCTTTCTTTTTACTAAGCATCCAGGTTCCAATGGAAATAAAAAAACCTAAGTCCCAAAGAGCATAAAAATTAAAAATCAATATCCTCTTCCATTGCTCGAGCACAATATATCACAATCAAGTTCAGCCTGAGAACACTTAAGCATTTTTGGTTAATGATACCAGATTTCTAAAGAAATTAAGCAATAGTCAATAAATTGGCGATCAATCAAACGGGCATTTCATAGCATAGATTTTAGTCATATATTTCAGCCTGAAATGAAAGTTTAGTGGTTACCAACTTGATACCAACTTCTTCTCCACTCTGTATGTTAACGCCTATACCAAAAATAATTACAGAGAAGATTATTGAAAAAAAAAAAGCACACATTTATTACAAAGAAGATTTATAATTAGGGAATCAACTAATACCCATAAATTAGTAGACAAACATTACCTAGGTAAATCTCCCCAAACGATCCACTACCAATCTTCCTACCAAGCTTGAATTTTCCACCAATTACGTGATCCATTCGAATTCAATGATGAAAATGAAATCGCTTAAATATCTATATTTCAGATCCAAGTATCCTCGAAACTTTCCAAAAAAAATTGAGATTCCTCCAAATCCCCAACTCAATCTACATTACATCATTTCTCTTAAGTAAAATTAAAACATCCGTATTCCTAATATATCTCAAATTTATCCGAATATGATTGAACAAATTCCTCCATTCCCGAAAAATCGACCAGCGGAACCGCCTTCTGAAATTACAAGCACGAAATTAAGGAAATTTTAAATAAGAACGTCGATTTGAAAAGTAATTTGAAGGAAAAACAAGCTCCGGAAATTAAGGAAAGCTTCTGAGGAAAATAAATGATGATAATGGGATTTTTATTTGTTTTAGGTGAATATATGTTTTCGAATATGTTTTGGTGTATTAACTTAACCAATCTTAATATCCAATGGACCCATGACGCAGCCTAGTGGGTTAAATTTGGGAAAAGTATAATAGGTGGATGTAAGAAAAGTGGATCAAGGCTCATCCCATAACCGAGGTACCCTTCACCCGCTTTCTTTGTCACGCTTCCGTTTCCAAGGCGGCACGTTCGACATTGAAATGGTCAATTTCTCGCAAATGGACCGTTGTGCCGAATGATGAGAAATAGTGTGTTTGCGTCCAATACGTCCTGTCGTTTAGCCCCTAACGACTACTCCTTCCTCACTTCTCTTGTACATTTCATCTTTCCTCACCTCTAACTCCACACCTCCATCCGAAAATTCAATAATTTTTACTCATCAATCTGATTATCTTTTTAGATATGTTTTTTACATTTTTTGTGTATATTTTATTTGTATCTATAACATATACTTTTTGAAAATTTTTGCTTACTTTTGTAATTATCAATTTTCAGAATATCGCATGACTCGTCAGATTCCGCTTCCTCTCAGGCTATCGTCTTATGGGCGCCTGAAATACTTTCAGCTTTCATAGGCTTGTGCTTGAAATTTTTGCCTTAAAGAAAAAGTTCTGTCAACTCATTCTATGCATCGGCGACAAGTGCTTTAAACGACAGAATGAATCTCAACTGGTCGGAGACATAAATCAAGAACAAATGAGAAAAATGTGAAGTGTACTTGGGTTGATTGGGATAAACTACTGCAGTGGAATGAGGGGTTTGGATTCCAGAGAACGATCACATTGACGGTCCAAAAGAGTAGTGGAATACGACTGCACGAAGATGCAAAAAAATCAAAAAAACAGCATGTATTCAGGTTTAGATGGTTGAACGAAATTTTTAATGGCTGCATAGGTAAGGGGACTTGCAAATATCTGATACATCCTAACACACCCACCCAGCCTTTTACTTCTACCGATATCGAATATTACTTTTATTGGGCAGGCGGTGACATCGACCATCCTCCAGTTACCCAGCCGAGACACGGTAGATATATCAAGCATGGCAGTTGTAACAACCCTGTTTTCGAGGCCGTAATATTGGACAAATTTAATTATAGTAAAAATATTCGAATCCGGTTTTTTTTATAGTTAGTATTTTAGAAATATGGTTTAATTAATTGAAGTCTATTTAATAATGGATTTTTGTTTTAATTGAATTAATTAATAAAATAATTTTCAGAAGGTATATTAAACGGGATAAAGTGTTATTATTAAATATAAGATATTTTAAAGTATAAATAATTATATATAATTGGAATAGATGAAAAGGAATTTTATAATTATTATTTAGTTAAATCAATAAATTAACAAAGATGGATTGATTTTTTTTATCAATACAGTGAGTAATTAAATATAATTAAACAATATTGGATTGGATGAAATTGTGCGGTTGCCGCAATATATAAATATATTTTGTAGAATAAAATGTAAATCAGTTCCAGTTAAATTGAAATATACTTTTAATAAATAATAAGAGTCTTTTCTTTTTATATAGATCTCGACACCAAAAGCAAAGGCATGACCATGGATCCACAAGCATGACGATTGGAGGAGCCGCATGGTCAAAGGCGTCAGGCGCGAGGTGGGTAATGACATGGCTGATGTGCGATGGGTAGAAGAGTTGGCGATTTTAGATATCGTGACTTGGGACATTTCGGGCAGTGACTTGGGCGCATAGCTAGATGAAGATGTCAGGTTCGATGAATGTGAATCAGGTTGCGTCTATTGTCAAGTTAGAGATGCTCATCGTGATGTGCACGTAAAAGTGTATATTTTTACTTCCACATTTAATCTTCTTTTAATTAAATAAATAAGCATATTGGGGTATTTTACATGTTTAAATCAAAATTTAAATTGCTTTCAAATCATCATTTATTCATCTTCATTTGGAGGGCTAAAATGATAATTTTGTGTATGATTTAATTTAAGAAAATTTATTTGCATATTTTTATTTTTATTTGTAGAAAATGGAATACAAATACAAAGAGGTTTCATGGATAAATGCATGCACGCATGTTGAAAGCAAATGGAGAATGGGAATAGAAGAATTCATGCAACATGGAGGAGTCCACACACCCACTAACTAATGATCCATAATTAAAAGCACATGCACATGCAAATGGAGGCTTAAAGGCATGTTAATGAGGATTAATTATTTCTTTAATGATTATTTGGAGGTTACACTTTCTCAAGGGCATTTTAAGCAGTCCATTAAAATATGAATTAAGGTTTTAAGTATGTATAAATACTCCTTATGTCTCATATAATGATCCTCTTCTTCTCATGCAAGATTGCAACCACAAATCAAAGTTAAATAAAAAACTCTTTAATGGCTTCTTAACCTTGTTTTTACTTTCATGCAATTTTTATTCATGTTTTCTTTTCATGCTATTTTTATTTCATGCTCTCTCTTAGTTTATGCTTCTCTTGTTTAATGTTAGTAGCATAGATTTAATTCTTGTAATTAGTTTAGTTTTATTTCATGCAAGTAGTTAGCTCTCTTTTCTTTTAATTAGCTCTCATTTTTCTCTTCTTTTATGCTGAAATCATTTTATGTTAACATGTTTTCAAATATGAGTAGCTAAACTCCTTCAATTTAGGGGTAATGAAGCTCTCATGAAACATATTAAATTAACATAATGATTTTATTTGTGATCTCTTTTATGTGTTTAATGGAGATTATAAATGATGGTGGTTTATGTTTTTTTTAAGTAAATTTTGATAGCCTATGTCGACATCTCAAATAGACTATGCTTAACTTCATATAAACATAAATTATTTGATCATTTGCCTAAGTGATTTGATGATGAAAATTAAGCTAGAATCAAAATTTGATGGTCTATGTTACTAATTCATAGTAAATAGATCGTACTTAAAATAGATTTTATTTTTAATTTTCATGTCATTTTCATATCATTTTCATGGGTGTTGATAAGTGGGTTTGAAAGGTGTGTTAGACTTTGATGATTTAAGTTGTGCTAATTAATAGCACAAATAAATCATACTTATAATAAGCACATCTATCGTTTCTACTTAATATTTTAATGAGAGATTATAAATTGTGTTGATTTATATGAATGATTAAAAGTGGATTTGCCTCTAAATTGTTTCTTAATCACATAGTTTTATTCACCTTTGCTCTAGTTTATTTTCTATAGTTTTTCTTAGTTTAAAATCACTTCAAAATTTTGGGCTAATTTGATTGAGTATTATTAGAATTTAATTATTTCCCTGAGGATCGATCCGTACTCGCATACGTACTACGATTGTACGCTTGCGGTTTTTATAACGATTATATTTTAATGACGGTTTTCTAATCGATAGAAATTTTCGTCGTTATCAACAAGTTTTTAGTGTCGCTGTCGGGGAATTGTAATTTAATTTTAATTTTACTCTTCGAATTATTTTTATTTTCATTTGTTTATTTCGTTTTTTGTTATCGTTAAAAAAAAGAAAAAAAATTCATATTGCAATTGCTACTCTTCTATTTTCTACCTTTGTGCATTTGCATTTGTTTGTTTCCATCGTGAAAACAATTTAAGTTTACTGTCATTGTCCATTGAACAGAAGTAAAAAAAAATATGGTTTTATAGTGCATTGGTTACATTTTATGTTAGTTATTTGGTTACATTGCATTTGTTAAAGACATTTCAAATTGCATTTGTTTCAGACCAGTTCCATTTTCAATTTGCAACATCAATTCCTCCATGTTTTAGTTGTTGTTGTCTGTTTTCTATTTGTTGTTTGAATAACATTTCATTTGCAATTTAATCTTTCTGTGACATTTGATCTTTGTTTTCATTGCATATTTATTCTTTGTGTTTCTCTATGATCTTACATCTGCATTTTCATTTTTTTTGCCATTCTCGGTTACAACTTGCATGTTGATATCGTTGCTACATTTCTCTGTTACAAGTATTCTTTCACTTGCTCCTCCATACTTCAAATCCTCCCACTCAACTCCCGAGCACACAATAAACTTCACTTTCATCCACGTTTTTAACACATTCAGATTGCAAACTGCTCAAACAATTCAAACTGCAAGTTTTCTCAACCTTCAAACCTTCCACTTCAAACTGCCATAGACCCACCACTTCACACACACCAAACCTGCAAGCACAACCACCCTTTGCTACACCTGCCTCTACCTGCACATGGAATACAACCCAATCCCCAAAGTTCAACCTCCCACCTGAAATTCAAACTACGGCTAGAAGCACCAATCTTCCAGCAATCAATAAACTCCTACACATCATCACCACAACCACAAATACTTCACCACCTTCCTCAATAATTCCAAACAAGCCTCAAACAACCTTCTACGTCATCAAGCACCCAAACTATCACCACAACCACAAATACTTCACCACCTTCCTCAATAATTCCAAACAAGCCTCAAACAACCTTCTACGTCATCAAGCACCCAAACTGCTGCTACAACCTGCAACCACCAACACCTCCTCCTGCATCACTTTCCACAATCAAGCACATCACCCTCCTCTGCTTCTGCAACTCCAACCAACCAAACTACACCTCCATCTTCAGTGCCTTCCTTAACCATCACAACCAAACTTCACCCATCACATAGCCTTCAACCATCTTCTACTTGCACTGCCACTGCCTTCAACCTCCATATCCTATCAATCGTCCACCTCCTCTTCAAACAACCTTCTCCTTCAAAAATCATCATCAACTGTCTACCTCAATACAAACTCTACTCCTAACCATCATCATCAATCCACAAACCCACACATCATACAGACATCACCACCATCTCCCCTCAAACTGCCAACAACTGCTCCTTCGGGCATCAACACCCAACCACCATTATTACCAGTAACCATTGCCTGAACTTCCCTTTGCCATCAAAACTTTATCACCTCACTTCTTCCTCCACAACTGTCGAGCAACCACATCCAACTCACCTCCTACAACTTCCTACTGCATCATCAATTCCTCTACTATAACTATCCTCACTTCTGCAGTATCAACCACCTCGGCCAACAATTCCATCCCCTATCACTTACAATCTGCCACAAAAACAGCAACCCAAACCCATCACTTCTCTTACAACGTATTCTCCGAACCACTCTACTGCATACTTCCCTATCACCACCAATAGCTTCCACTGCCACTGCACCACTTTATAACTCATCTACAAACTGCAACTACTAAATCACTCAACCCATTTCCTCTCCTTCCAGTTCACCAACTTTACCCAAAATTCCCAAACTCCTCGGCATCACTTCGAATCAAATACACCCAATTGACAATACGCCATCGAACAACAATCGTCCAAAACCAATCGCCCCAATCTCCTCCTCTCGCAACCTTAAACACGCGAACCTTTAGCAAATCTTGACTTCTAAAACCCAACCAGAACTCCAAACATCAATCTAGCAAATCGCCTCTGCATCTTTTACCAACCTATAGCCAACAACAATCACTTACTCTGACTTCCAACCGCAATTTGCAAACGAATTTTTGTTTCTGTTTCGTTCGTTTTTTATTTTAATTTGATTCCGTGTTTTGAAAGAGAGAAAAGAGTCTAGGGTGATAAAGTCGTATTCAAATGTTTTAAGTGGGCCTGCTTATGGGACACTTTTGCGGGTTGAGTTTAACATTTTTTTAAATTTTTTTTTGTAAATTCCCGCAACAAAAAAAGAGAGAATTTTCTTGCTTTTGTTTGTGTAAAAGGAAAGTTTGGTTTTGTTTGTTTAAATATATATATATATAAATTTGTGTAAATATATATATATATATATATATATATATATATACACACACACGTATATATATATACACACATATATATATTCAAATTTGCTTTCGTTTGTCTTTATTTTCGTTTGCCTTTTGTTGCTTTTGTTTATCTTATAAAAAAATTTCTCGTTCAACATTTTTTTAGGTTGCAGGAAATAAGAAGAATTGCTTGCTTAAAACAACCGCTCTACTTGCTTGCTTATAATAAAAATCGCCGCTTTAAAATAAAATTGCTAATAATTCTGCATGCTCTAGTATTGTGCTCTTATCCCTTGTTTTTATTTTCAAAAAAAAAACAAAAAAAAACAAATTTCATTTTAGTTGCATTGTTAATACACGTTTAATTTATGTTTTGCATTCATTTCATCGTGTTTTTATTTTTTGAGGGCAACACCCAATCCACATAAGGTGGGGGATTTCATCACTCCTTCCTTGGCTCACAAATTGCATTTCATCATAGAATTTGTTAATAATAACGGTTAGACATTGGACTTAAGGGTGCCACGAGCTTATCTACGGCTTAATTGTATCTTTACAAGTTGTCTTCTTTCGACAATCTAATTTCTTGGTGTCTAGGCTACGGCAGAGCAGTAATCATATATAAATATTATGGTGATTCTTAAATATTATAGTGATTGTTTCTCTAAAGGTACTTAAATCTTCGGCTGTATTGCTACGGTGATTCATAGTGCACCGACAACTCCTGTTGGTTATCCGGCTAAGAACTATTTTGTTGGATTAAGATAAAGTGTGATTATATAATTTTGGGTTAGGAGCTACTAAGGAAAGAAAATTTGTAATTAAGTCATTGCATTCATTTAGTTGCATTAGTTCATGCATATATAAAGAAAAAACAAAAATCCAAAAAATAATAATCTTTTCAAAAACAAAAAAAGCAAAAACATATTAAAAAAAGAAAAAACTTTGAAAATCCAAAATCCAAAAAACAAAACAAAAATCAAATCTCCCTTTTGAAAAATAAATTCTTTTTGGTAAATATTTTTCCTTCAAAAAATATATAAAAAACAACAATTTTTCATTTCATTTTCTAAACCTTGTTTCATTATCTTAATTTTATTCTCACTCCTTTCTCTCATTAGCCTTTTTCACTTGTGCATGAGTACCTAGACTCATGACACAACAACAAATCGTTTAACTCGGATAAACGATCCTCCATCAATGGCTTACGAAAACGCCCCTCGAACTTTCATGGATAGAATCTTTTCTGATAGAGTTTTTATTCCTTCTTGTATCATATTACCCGCCCCAACGGGTAATCACTTTGAAATTCATTCCAATCATATTGCCACACTTTCAAAATTTAGCAACTTTGAACACGATGACCCATATATCTTCCTAACAAAATTCGAACAAGTATGTACAACCATTAAACTCCAACAACTATGTGAAGATGGAATCAAACTTCGGTTAATTCCATTTGCCCTTACCGATTATGCTGAAAAATGTTTGTACAACTTACCATCAAACTTGATCAAAACTTGGGAAGAATTCGTTAAAGTTTTCTTAAAAAAGTTCTACCCCTTGGAACAAACAACTAAAATCCAAAACGAAATTGTCAATTTTCATCAATTCATGGGTGAACCTTTCAGAAAATATTTTGAAAGATTTAAAGAGCTTTTGATAAAATGACCACACCATAATTTTGAAAAATGGACTCTTCGCCTAATCTTATATGATGGACTTGAAAATAGCTCACGGACCATGCTTGAATCGATGTGCCAAGGCAATTTTCTCACCCAACATCACGACGTTGTTCAAAAATTCCTTGAAAACTTGGTCGAAAAGTCATCCCAATAGGAACGTTTTAACGAAAAATCCATTTACTCACGATCAAGTGCACACTCGATAGGATCATCTTTGGATTTGGAAGCTAAAATCGATGTGATGATCAATAAATTCAACAATGTTTTCTCGCCCAACCAAATGAACCAAGCTTCCCAATCAATGTGTTATAAATGCAACGATCCAAATCACATAGCCAATCAGTATCCTAATTCGATAGAACAACTCAATGCTTTTAATAAGGTTAAGAATGATCAATTTTCTCCAACATACAATCCTTATTGGAGAAATCATCCTAATTTTGCATGGAACCAAAAAAATTCCAATACGAATTTGGTCTGTCCCAACTTTCAAGCATTTTCGAATAATGCTTCGAATCCTCCCTTTCAGCCTAACCGCTTTCAACAAAATTTTGCTGGTCCGTCTCAAAATAAACCACAATAATTTTTTGCTCCCCAAGACGATAAACAATTGACTTCACTTGGGAAAAGTCTTGAAACTTTGTCTAAAGCAACCACTCAAAGCCTCCAATCAAACATCAATTTGTAAAATTTGTTAACCTCGTACATGCAGAATACAAGTTAGTTGATTGCCAAACTTGAAATGCAAATGAGTCAATTAGCAACGTCTGTGAGTGAACGTGAACAAGGCACATTCCCAAGTTAGCCAGTTCTGAATCCCATAAATCAAAACACGAATTTGAATCAAGCCCATGTTGTTCAGGATAGTAATGTCAACCAAATGAATGTTATCACGACTTTGCGTTCCGGTAAACAAATCGATAACCAAGTTGTTAATCCAAACGATTTAACAGAAGCTCCTCTTGACGCTTCGAAAACGGCAAATGATTTTAAACAAAACACTGAGCCAAACATCGAATCAAAAGCCAATCCAAATTCTTCTTCTACTTAAGTAGGCTGACCTACTGAGTATCATGTTCCATTTCCACATCGCCTTTGACCCAAGAAACATTCCGATCAAATGGAAAATATGTTGAAAATTTTCAAACAAGTGAAAGTGAACATTCCTCTTCTTGACATCGTTCAACAAGTCCCGACTTATGCTAAGTTTCTCAAGGACTTGTGTACTAAAAAACGACACACTCATGTACCCAAGAGAGTTTTCTTAGCTGCCAGACTTACGAAGATTTGTCTCAATCAATCCCTATTAAATACAAAGATCTAGGATGTCCGACGATCTCATACACGATAGGAGACAAGACGATTAATAAGTGCTTACTAGATTTGGGTGCGAGCGTCAATTTGATTCCCTATTCAGTTTACCAATAACTTGGCTTGGGTGAACTAAAACCGACGAAAGTAGCTCTTCAGTTTGTTGATCGTTCAATAAAGAAACCTATGGGAGAAACTGTGGACATACTCATCAAAATTGGTCAATTTATATTCCCCGTCGATTTCATCTTTTTAGAGTCACAACCCGTGAACAATCTGATGAGTCAAATTACATTGATTTTAGGATGACCTTTCTTGGCTACTTCAAATGCTCTAGTCAATTATCGAAATGGTTCGATGTAAATTTCTTTTGGAAACATGACTTTGGATCTTAACATCTTCAATCTTGAAAACCAATCGAATGAATCACTTGACCAAACATTGGAAGTTAGCTCCATTCAAGAAAATTTTGATAATCAAATGGTTGACCTAAACAACGAACTTGAGACCAAATACGAACAACTTCTTCAAGATGAACCTAACGAAATTGAAAATGCACTTCCGTTTAAACTACTTGTGGTTGAGTCAGAACTTCAACCAAATTCTTTGATTGAGCAACCTTCTAAGTTAGAACTCAAACCTCTTCCCGATAACCTTAAGTGCGCATATTTAGGTGACAACGAAACATTTTCTGTCATAATTTCTTTAACTCTCTCTCTTGATCAAGAAGCTTCCCTTCTTTCAATTTTTTCGAAAAACAAAGAAGCAATTGGATATTCAATTCAACATCATATCCATTTAGTTAACGATGCCAAGCCTATTTGTGACGTGCAATGAAGGCTTAACCCAAAAATGAAGGATGCAGTTCGAGATGAAATTCTTAAACTCCTTGATAACGGAATCATATACCACATTTCTCATAGTTCATGGGTTAGCCCAATTGATGTCATGCCTAAAATAACTATGAGTTCCAAGCGCTTAGTATGGGTGTCTTTCGTAGGCACCATTACCTTCTGTGTAGGGAGCTATATATGTCATCCGAATCCACAGTGGTTGCTCTGTGCATCTTTCATAGATACCATTGGCTGCTGTGTAGGGAGTTATATAGTAGCTAGTCCATAGTAAGGTCTATGAAGTAGCAGACCGATCAAAAAAGTAGAATTAGGATTACATCCTAATTACAGAATTAGGAATTCAGCCTAACCAAAACAGAAATCAAGGACAAGTGCAAACAATCAAAGTTAACATGTCTTATAGTTAATCGTATTTAATTCCAGTTTATCTCTTTCCTATTTCTTTTGTTTCCTCTTTCTATGCTAGAACCGTTGTAGAGTCTATTACTTTTACTTTTCTTAAAGACCCTAGTAATTACTATCACTCACCAGACTTTTAGTCTGACCCACTCCTCTATTTCCCCCTTCCCCCTCCCCCCGTAGGCAATCAAGGGAGAGGACGGTAGATTGGAGGAGTTTGCCACCATGTATTTCTTTTCTTTCAGCTTTTGTTCTTTCTATGTACTGGCTTATTATGAGGGATATTATGTACTCTTATTTTGAGACTATGAATTTTTATTTCATAAGACATGATGGGTTTTGGGATATAGATGTTGTATCTGGTATTTGACATTATTTATGAAGCAATTATGAAAGTTTTATTTTAAATAAGTTATTATTTTAGTTTCCGATGTTTTTACCTATTTTTGTCTTATGAATCTTAGTCTCTGTTAGTTTCAGTTATACATACAACGCACCATGCCTTTTAATGTGTCCTTTTGGATATATTAAGGGGTGTGGGGTGTTTCACTTGGTATTAGAGCCAAGTTGTAGGATTCCTGAAAATTTATTTTAAAAGTAAAGTATTTTCCAAAATAACTTGTTTTAAAAGTATTTTTCAGAAAAGAACTCTTAGAAATAGTTTTGAAGTATAAAAGAGTTTTTATAAAAATCCCCACAAAGTCCAGTTCAACCTTCTTTCGAACCTAAGTTTTCTTTTCTTTGCATAGTATAGCTGATTGGTTCCGTAGAGCTACGGTACCGGAGGTACAAGGGCAAGCACCCAATACAACACCGGTAGGTGGAAATCCCTTTAATCCACCTACACCAGCCAATTTTTCTAAGCTATGCAAGGACTTCACTAGCATAGGGGACGGAACGTTTTCTGGCACGAAGGATTTCAAGGAGACACAAGCTATGTTGGAAGATATGGAGCAAAAATTTAGGCGGTTAGGTTTGGAGGACCGACGGAGTGGTCAACCTATATCTTGGCAGCTAGAAGAAGAGCTTAAGGCAGTTCCTACAAGCTCTAAGAAGCCATGGTGGAAGGGTAAGAAGGATAAGAGGAAAAGGGAAGGCCCTCAGAAGCGAATCAAGAAAAGTGGGAGATGTAACCGTTGTAGAATGACTGGTCATTACGCAAGAGACTACAAGAGAGAGAAGGTGAAGAAGTGTTACAGCTGTGAATAACCCGGTCATCTTAGTAAGTTTTGTCCTCAGAAGATGGGGCAGGGAGCGAGTGCACCTGCGGCGCAGATTCAGGCTTTGGATGCAACACCTTCCAGCAGCGGACCGGATCGAGGTAGGAAAATTTGGTTTCTATTTCCAATTTTCCCATTCAGACTCTTTTCGATCCTAGTGCATCACACTCTTTCATCTCTAGTTCTTTGGTAGATTGTTTGCGCTTAGACATCTCTTTAGTAGTAGACCCCATTGTTGTTTCAAACCCCATAGGAGGATCGACACACTTGTCTATGATTTGTAGGGGTTTGAAAATTTTTGTACTAGGCATAGAGTTTGATTGTGATGCCTATATTTTAGGATTTTTGGAGTATGGGATGATTTTGGGAATAGATTGGCTATCCATATATGGAGCTATATTAGATTATGAGAGGAGAGTCGTTAGACTAGAGACATGCATCAGTAGGACTCTTGAGATTTCTTGCTACCCGCTAGGGTCAGTTATGTTGAGCTTCCTTTATTCCCTCGATTCATCATCATTAGATTTAGATTCGGTTCCTGTCGTCAGAGATTTTTCCAAACATCTTTGAGGAGATTAGGGGACTACCCTCTAAGAGAGAGATTGACTTCAGGATTTATTTGGCTGGCCAGTAGCATTACCTGCGAAGCACATGGCACCTAGGGAGAAGAAAGAATTGAGCAAGCAGATCCGTGAGCTTTTGGAGAAGGGATTCATAAGAAGGAGCATATTGGAGTAGGGAGCGCCAGTCGTCTTCGCCACTAAGGCGGATGGTTCTCTTCGACTTTGCATTGACTATAGAGAATTGAATAAGCACACAAAGAAGAACCATTATCCACTCTCTAGGATAGATGATCTTTTCAACCAGTTAGTTGGTTCTTTAGTATTCTCTCAGCTTGATTTAGCCATTGGATTTCATCAGCTTAGGTCGCTGATGATAACATTGATAAGACCGCATTTAGGACACTAGACAGATTCTTTGAGTGGTTAGTCATGACTTTTGGGCTAACCAATGTCCCACCCTATTCTATAGATTTGATGAACCATGTTTTTAGAGATGTCCTAAATAAGTTTGTGGTGGTATTCGTGGATGATATCTTGGTATTTTCCAAGAAGTATGGAAGAGCATGTTATTCATCTAAAGGAGGTTCTTTGTACGCTTCGTGTTCGTCAGTTAAGAGCAGAGTTCTTGAAGTATCACTTTTGAAGTGCGTTTATTGGGGTATAGAGAATGTCTACACATGATATGGATTTAAGAGATGGTTTTGTACATTTAGGATTGGGATTATGGAAATCCGAAGAGAGGTAGGGAAAGGTTTAAGATGTACAATAAAATTCAGTAGATAAGCAGAGAAGAAAGTCCATGTGTAGGTAATTGCAGAAATTATAATTGTCTCAGACAAGTGGATTTGACGGTGATGCCTTGGAATAAATATGAGTATACAAGAGGAATATGAGTAAAAGCCTTTAGTTTAGGAAAAGTACTCCGAGAGTAGTAAGTAGGAAGACCCACTTTATGCTAAGCCCAATAAAATGAAATTTTCGAGATTTAAAAAGTTGAAAAAAATTTGTTGTAATTGTTAGAATTGAAAATTTTCATTGTTAATATTTTCTTTCAGAAAATAAACATGCCGTTTTTGAAGAATGGTGTGAAATTTAAGTTGGTTTTTATATAATGAAAAATTGGAATTTTTTTGAAGAATTATAGAATGTATATATATATATATATATAACTCACTAGTTTCATTATAAGTAAACAAATATTTTAAACATAAAAACCTAGAGTGTATCAAGTATCAAAAATGTAGATTACAACTTTTATTGTTGTAATAAATGGTTTCGTGGAAAATGAGTGGAGCATAGGCTATAACACTATTGTTATAGTAAGTGACTCTCAAGAAAAATATTTTTACATAGGTATATGAGATTTATTGATATTTATTTAATTGAATCCATACACTAATATATTTTTTTGGGTTGTAGTAACGGTGTTTTACGCAACATCCATTTTAACCCAAATAAAAATGTATTTTAAAAGGTAATTTCTAAGTATAGAAACAAAATGGTTTGTAAAGTACACCTATTATTAATAAGTATAAGGAAGTGTTTTAACAGTTTTGAAGATGATTTTTTCTGAAAGGAAAATGTGTAAGTTAGATATTAGAAAATATTTATCATGGAAGAATATAATTTAAACATATTTTAATCTATTGGAATGAAAAGAATAATGGTATGATTTTCTATGAAACCAATAAAAATGTTTTGTGCAAGTTACAAGGAATACATGAAAGAGATATAGAAGGTATAAAAAGCACCATATTTTGTATAGCCTATTTTGAAAAATATAAAATAAGTTTCTTGTAATTTCACATAGATATGAAATTCTCTTTTAAAAGGTTCGTAGAAGATTTTAGCATTAATAACTTCTCATAAGAGAAAGTAGTTCCAATATATTAAGATATGAGACTATTAGGTGTAATAAGAAGCTGTTTTGAAAACACATAAAGGATATTTTAAAGATATTTTAAAAGAAAATGGTTTGGTGAAAAAGTAAATAAGTTTTTGAAATGAAAAACTTAATAAAAGTAAAATTTGGAAATTCAAATTTTTATAGAAAACTGTAAAAGTCTTTAAAAGAAAGAGAGATAAGTTTTAGACTTAAAAATTTGAAAGTTTTTCCCTCTAAGTTTGGGAAATAATATTAAGTGACTAAGTATTTTTGAAATTAATAGAAACTGAAGAGATAACACTTTTGAAGACAAAGATTTTGGGATTTGATGTTTTAAATGTTTTAGAAACCTTAGTTTTTAAAACAAGGTGATAAATACCAAACCAAACTCTTAAATGTGGAGTAGATAAGAATCATTTCCTAGGAGTAACAGGAAAGGTGTAAGGAGATGGCAGTAATTACTTTTAGAATTAATAATGGAAGTTTCCGTAAAGTGTATAGGACACTAGTAAGAACCTAGGAATGTTGATTCGTGAAGAACAATACAATGAAATTAGTAGGATAGTAAGAGAAGCATGGTTGAGAATGAGTATTCTTGATTTTGAAGAACATGGGAAAAGCATCTTTCTTTAGTGGAATTCATATGGTAGTAGTTTTCAAGCTGGCATTGTAATGGCACCTTTTGAAGCTCTTTTTGGGAAGGCTATGTAAGACGTCTTCATGTTGGTTGGAGTCTACGGAAAGGTTGCTTCTTGGTTCCGACATGGTTAGAGAGATTTCGGAGAAGACTAATTTGATTAGGAGAAAATTCGTATCTCATATCCATGTCTCTTTGATAATAGGTTTTAGAATTTCCTTTTTCCATCTTTAGTTTTGAATAGGTTCTTTCTTTTATTATCC
This sequence comes from Allium fistulosum, assembly GCA_030737815.1. NCBI lineage: Eukaryota > Viridiplantae > Streptophyta > Magnoliopsida > Asparagales > Amaryllidaceae > Allium > Allium fistulosum. The sequence continues at coordinate 870,260,024 of CM060903.1, read as the reverse complement.
TTTGGGAGGGTAGAACTTAGGATTTAACCTATGGATGGTAGGATTAGATGTAAACATGTTATGAATGATGTATGCTAGTGATTGCAAGTGTTTGCTAGTGGATGCTAATGGACGCATATAGGTACACTAGCACTATTATTCTTTAGGGGTCGGCCTAACTAAGACACTAGAGCATATGCATATGGATGTGTGCGCATTTTTATTTTATTTCCATGGTTACTATAATGAATGTTTATCACATGATTGTTTCATTTGGATGATGTTTGTAACACGCATATAGAATTATCAGTTACCATTAGGAAATTTTTGCATTCATTTGGATACATGGCACGGACATGATTGCATAAAAGGAGGTCGACTGAATCAGTGGACCGCCTAATCTTTTGCATTAGTTAGGAACATGTACACTACACTAATTGCATAAGTATCATAAATTGCATTAGAAAAACTTAAGGACAATGGATGAGTGGTTGATGATTGAGTAATTGATTGTAGAATTGGATGAAAACATTTAGTACATTCTTTTATCCTTAGAGATTTCGGGGACGAAATCCCTTAAGGAGGGGAGAATGTAACAAGCTGAAATTTAACCCGTAATAATTAATTCGTTAATTAATTAGATAATAAAATAACTTTGTGAAATTATCAGAATTAAGCCACGGAAGTTGTACCATTGTGTCCGTGATAATTTTCTGATCAATTTTCATATATATAACGTCAGAAATCGAGCTAATATGACCAAGTTATAAAATAAACAAAAATCAAAGAAACGAAAAAAAGAAAAAAAAAGAAAAAAAATATAATACAGATCGACCGACCGGTCAACCTGGGCAAGGGGGTGGTCGACCGCCCGGTCGACCCGCCTTGGCTTTTGGCAAACGAACGTTCGTTCGAACGTTCCAAAGCCCCTAACCGACGTGTTTTGCATTCTTCTAACCAATCCGGTCCATCTATTTTTGCATCTGATGGCTCCTATTCAGCCTATGACGTGGTTGCATCATATTCAATCCCCAAATCCAATGGTCCGAGATCCACTTCTACCCCTATAAATAGACCCTTTGACCTAACATATTTCTCATTCTAGATTTTCTCCAATTGGGTTCAACTTTCTAGGAAGGACCCTAAACGGAATAATTTTTCCAAAGGAGAAAATCATTATAAATTAAATTATTTTACAACTCCAAGTGGATCCAAGAAGACAAAAGGAAGAGCTTAGGACCGGAGGTGAGTGATTGTAATTATTTTAAGATTTCTTTAAGTAATTTACAATAATAGGGTTTCCAATAGTTGTAGTTTTACTACGATTTTTTGGAATAACCTTTTTAGCAATTTTATTTATAGTTTTTAGAATTATTTTCAGTCTATTTCCTTTCAGCTATTCTTTTCAGTAATTTTAGTTTATTTCTGTTAATTATAATTTATTACTGTTAAGCATAGCTTTTTATTGATTTACAGTATTTAAGTTTATTTACTATTATTTGTTTCTTATTTACATCTTTTTCGACGTTTTGGAATTTATGCAAGCATCTATTCTCTTCATCCCCCTTTTCTTCGCGTATGGATTAGAATAAATTAAACGCGAATATGGATTATATAAGTAAGAATATTGAATGAAGAAAATAAGATGTAAATTATAAAGACCGTAATAAATAATGGAATTGGACTGCAATAAATAATGGAATTGGACTGTAATAAATAATGGAATTGGATTGAAATTACGCCTAATTATAATTAGAATCAGACTAATTAAAGATAATTGACATAGTTATAACTTAGAATTATAACTAAATAGAGTAAAAGATGAAAGAATCTTATTTTCACACTTAGACCTTGGGTTAAGTAATAAGCATGATTATAACGAAGGTTATAATAAGAAAAAGAACATAATAAGGCTTATCTTAAGACTTAGGATAAATTAATAAGCACAAATAGTAGAGAAAAGTGTAAAGGCTTATTTAAATAATTTACCTAAGTTAATAAGCAAAGATGAAAGTAGGACCTATACCAAATAACATTCCCTATTAGATAAAACGGTGGTCCCACATTAGCTTGAAGTGAGACAAGGGCACGCTTATGCTAAAAATGGTAGTAATCGGTCAATTAGAAGTTCAAATAACGGGGGATTTGGGTGAGGGGTGCAACTAGATATTGTTTGGATGAAGGGCCAGTACCAACGGCATTTCCCCTATTTTCTATGGACACACGGTGATCTCACATTAGCCTGAAGTGAGATGAGGGGCACACTTATGCTGGAAGTTTGAGGTAATAAGAAGACCTAATAGGAGGAGAAAAATGTAGCATGGGCATGGTGGCAGTTACGCGTGCAACTTCCATTCGGGTGCTCAGTAATAGCTATGAGTTCCAAGCGCTTAGTATGTATGTCTTTTGTAGACACCATTGCTTCTGTGTAGGGAGCTATATTTGTCGTCCGGATCCACGGTGGTTGCTCTATGCATCTTTCATAGATACAATTGGCTGCTGTGTAGGGAGTTATATAGCGGTTGGTCCGCAGTAAGGTCTATGGAGTAGCAGACCTATCAAAAAGGGTAGAATTAGGATTACATCCTAATTACAGGATTAGGAATTCAGCCTAACCAAAACAGAAATCAAGGACAAGTGCAAACAATCAAAGTTAACCTATCTTATAGTTAATCGTATTTAATTCCAGTTTATCTCTTTCCTATTTCCTTTGTTTCCTCTTTATATGCTAGAACTGTTGTAGAGTCTATTACCTTTACTTTGCTTAAAGATCCTAGTAATTACTATCATTTACCAGACTTTTAGTCTGACCCACTCTTCTATTTCCCTCTTCCCCCCTCCTTAAGCAATCAAGGGAGAGGACCGTAGATTGCAGTTGCTTGGAGATTTCTTGGCGGAGTTTGCCACCATGTATTTCTTTTCTTTCAGCTTTTGTTCTTTCTATGTATTGGCTTATTATGAGGGATATTATGTACTTTGATTTTGAGACTATGAATTTTTATTTCATAAGACATGATGGGTTTTGAGATATGGATGTTGTATTTGGTATTTGACATTATTTATGAAGCAATTATGAAAGTTTTATTTTAAATAAGTTATTATTTTAGTTTCCGCTGTTTTTACCTATTTTTGTCTTGTGAATCTTGGTCTCTATTAGTTTCAGTTATACCTACAACGCACCACGCCTTTTAATGTGTCCTTTTGGATATATTAAGGGGTATGGGGTGTTTCACTTAATGTTAAATTGGGAAAAATGTCATTTTATGGTCAAACATGGCATTGTTCTTGGGCATGTCATTTCAGACAAAGGCATTGAGGTAGATAAAGCGAAAGTTAACGTAATTGCGAATCTTCCCATTCCCAAATCTGTTAAGGACATTCGTTCATTTCTTGGACACGCTGGTTTTTATCGATGCTTTGTGAAGGACTTTAGTAAAATTGCTCGACCTCTGACGACTCTTCTTGGAAAAGACGTTCCATTTAACTTAATTCTTACTGTGTTTCTGCTTTCGAACATCTCAAAAATGAACTCATTTCCACTCACATCATTTGCTCACCCAATTGGGATCTTTGTTCAAAATAGTGTGTGATTCTTCTAACTTTGCAGTTGGTGCTGTCTTAGGACAATGCATCAACAAAATTCTTCATGTCATCTACTACGCTAGTATGACTTTAAATGATGCTCAACTCAATTACACAACCACTGTAAAAGAGCTTCTAGCGGTAGTCTTTGCACTCGAAAAGTTCCGATCTTATTTGATTGGCTCACACATTACTGTTTACACTGACCACTCCGCTCTTAGATACATTTTTGCTAAAAAGGATGCTAAGTCTCGTTTGACCCGTTGGATCTTGTTACTCCAAGAATTTGACCTTACGATCAAAGTCAAAAAAGGATCCGACAACGTCATTGCCGATCATCTGTCATGTCTTCCAAACACACCATCTTCTTTACCGATCAACGAGAACTTTCTCGTTGAACAACAACTTTCCGTTTCCATCGATCCATGGTATGCCGGCATAGTGATCTATTTATTCACTAAGGAAACTTCTTCATTTTGGTCAAAACAAGATAAATATAAATTTCTTTCCTAAGTCAAGTACTTCTATTGGGATGGTCCATACTTGTTAAGTACTGTTCTAACCAAATCATTCGACATTGCATTCCAGTTGTGAAATCAAGAGCGTTCTTTTATTTTGTCATGACCAAGCTTGTGGTGGTCACTTTGGTCCAAAGAAAACAACCGAAAAAGTGCTTCAATGTAGTTTTACTGGCCTACGCTTTTTAAAGATGTATTCAAGTTTTGTAAAACTTGCGATCATTGCCAAATGTTAGGAAAGATCTCTCCACGAAACATGATGCCTTTGAACCCCATTCTTACATTGAAATATTTGATGTTTGGGTTATTGACTTTATGGAACCGTTTCCTAATTCCTTCGGAAATCTATACATTCTTCTTGCTATTGATTATGTCTCCAAATGGATTGAAGCCACTCCTTGTAAAACAAACGACCACAAAGTTGTTGTGAAATTCCTGAAAGAAAAAATCTTTTCGAGGTTTGGAACACCTCTCATAATAATAAGCAACAATGGAACCCATTTCTCTAATCGTTCATTTGAAACTCTAATGAAGAAATACTCGATAACCCATAAGTTATGAATTCCTTATCATCCTCAAACTTGTGTGTTGAAGTTTCAAATCGCCAAATCAAACAAATTTTGGAGAAAACTATAAATAAAAATTGAAAATATTGGTCACAAAAATTAACAAATGTGCTTTGGGCTTACATAACTGCTTATAAAACCAATCTTGGGATGTCTCCTTTTAGGCTTGTATATGGTAAAGCTTCCATTTACCCGTTGAACTTGAACATAAAGCATTATAGGCAGATAAGAACATAAACTTTGATCTTGAATAAGCTGGTGTTCATCGACGGAAATTATATCGGTTTAGAAAACCGTCGAACGAATTTAAATTAAAATTTACCGCAAGCGCACGACGTACACTTTGTAGTACGTGGCGAATACGGGTCGATCCGCAGGGAATTGTGAGAGTTTAAAAATCTATTCAATCAAATTAGACCAAATGGAGGAGAAATTGTTAACTAGAAATAAAATAAAGCTAAAACTAGAATTGAATTTTGATTTAAAAACTATTTAACTAGAGAACAATTTAGAGGCAAATCCACTCTCATAATTTTGTAAATCAATAAACAAACAATTTGTGATCTCTACCTTTGATATTAAGTGAAATATTGTTGTATTTATCATAAGTATGGTTTGTTTATATTATTAATTAACATAACTCAAACCATCAAACTATAATACAACAAATAAACCACTTATCATTCTCATGAAAATGAAGCCAAAGCAAAAGCTATTTTAAGTATGATCTATTTACTATTGTAACTAGTAATATAAATCATCAAATTTCATTTTTACTTTAATTTCACAATCAAAAATGGATTAGCAAATGATGATGCAAATTATGTTTATGTCGAATAAGAATAGCTCATTTGCATAAACAATATAAGTTATCAAACCCACTTGTATAAACTTGCATCAAAACTCACTTTATGAAGCATAAACCAAATGAGATCATAAAACATAAAATGTTGAAATTACATAATATTTGAGAGCTTCATTACCCCTAAATTGAAGGGGTTTAGCTACTCATTTATGGCATTGAAGCAACACAAGTAACTTTCAACATTAAAAAGAGAAGAAAATAGAGAATAAGCAAAGAAGAGAATGTAATTAAACTACTTATAACAAAAGAAATTAAGCTACACTACTTGCATGAATGTAAAACTATTCTACTAATAAAGAAAAGAAAAGAACATAAATAAAAGCATTAACATAAAAACAAAGAAAAGCATGTAGAAAATGGAGAAGAAAGAGGCTTGGAAGCCATTTTTATTTCATAGAACATTGAGCTTACAATTTGATCTCTTAATTTCCTAAGTAAAATTAAAGAGTAGAAGATAGTTTCATGTACATAAGAGGGCTATATATACATGCATAAAACCTTAATTCTATTTTTAGGGAGCTTCCTAAAATTCCCTTTAGGAAGTGTATCCACCAAGTAACCATTAGCCACTAATTAATCCATCATTTGTTGTGCATGAAGCTTTAACCTCCACTTAGTTATCCATTAGCTCATAATTGTACATTTAGGTAAGTGGGTGGGGTCCTCCATGATCTTGAACTTGAATTATTTCCTCTTCATTCCTTTGTATTTCATTTGTGCATGCATGTATCTTCATATAAGCCTCTTCCATATGCATCCAAATTCCTATAAAAATTATCAAAAAATGTCCAAGTAAAAAATCTTAAATTGACACAAGCACAAAAATGACCATTTTGCCCCTGAATGAAGATGAAAATATGATGGTTTGAAAATAATTGAATTTTGGTTTTAAACATGTTAAAATGCCCAAATATGATGTTTATTTAAATAAAAAGAGATAAAATATGGATGTAAATATATGCACATTTACGTGCACATCAAATACCCCCACTTATATTTTTATTCGTCCTCGAATAAAGGAAAACTAAGATAAATCTGTTTTCGTAGGGAGCACGATTGCATTGAGCGTATGCAACAAGTGTTAAACCTCTGGGTGTCCCTAGTAGGACGAGTGTTGTCTCGTGAGGGTTTTCAGCGGATACTACCCACAAAATCCAGATGCAAAGTGAAAATATTTACAAAATGCCAGATTTATTTACAATGGGATGAATGCAAGTTCTTGAAAATATTTACAAATGACGGATTTACTCTTAAATCTACACAAAGAAGTTAAATATAAGTCTTGGTCATTATCTTGAAAATTTAAGTCATTTACTAGTCAAAATTTCCAACAAAAATCAAGTCATCATAGACAATAGTTTAACTCGTTGTTTCAGTTGATAACAAAGTGTAACTATGAAATAAATCCTTAGTTGATTATCAAAGTTTGTCAAAGTGGTATTCTCGTTTCTTTTCAATAACAAGTTAAATCAAACAAGTTAAAATGGTGCTTGGATTTCAATTGATTACTCTCTCTTACTTGAAAATTTCATTGATATTGACAATATTTACATATGCCTAACTCAGGTAAACTGAGGCCAGATATATTACCCGTGCACTGCCTTGCGGACTGATGTGAGGGGAATACAGAGCGTGGAGAGTGAACACACAAGTGTGAACATTTATCGACTGTAGGCGTTATTAAAAAGAATTTTTATCTATATACACCTAACTCAGATAAACTGAGGCCATATATATTACCCGTGCACTGCCTTGCGGACTGATGTGAGGGGAATATAGAGCGTAGCGAGTGAACACACAATTGTGAACACTTATCGACTGTAAGCGTTATTAAAAAGAATTTTTATCTATATACACCTAACTCAGATAAACTGAGGCCAGATATACCGATCATGCACTGCCTTTCGGGCTTACGTGAGAAGGGTACAGAGCATGGCGAGTGAACACACGAGTGTGAACACATGACTCTAGGTGTTAAATATATATATATATATATACAAATGTTTTTGTAGAAAAAGAGAGTTTTGCAAAATTATCTTAGCACCATTTAACTTAGAAGATAAAAATGTTATATCCTTTACTTTAAATTTACCATTTTTTTAAACAAAGATTTTCAATTTGAACATACTTCATAATTAACACATATGAACCTTCCTATATACTAGTTAAACCATTGTTATTTGTAATCAAACTTCATTTTTATTTTTGTTAAGACGAATAAATTTTCAAAATTTTCAATTTATTAACCAAAACTTATACTTATCCCATAGTGTTTCCTCAAAAATAAATCAAAATGCTAAAAAGAAAATGTTTTTGAGATTTTGAAATTTTGAGATTTTTTTTTAAGTTAAAAGAAAAATGAAAGTTCAGAAATGCCATGAAACTAAAAAAAATGAAAATGAGACTCCCTCTCACACTTAATTTTGACAGTGTCCCCACAGTCAATGCATGATATAATGAGTGTAACGGGGAAAACTATGTACATATTTACAAAAGAGGGTTAACATTCTTACTAGACGTAGCTTGGCTCATGAAGGATCATGGGCTCCTCCTCTTAGTTATTTGGCAATTCCAAGAAAGGTTTCAGACGATGACCGTTGACTTTGAAAATCGATCCATCCCTCGGGGTTTCTATTTCTACGGCACCATGTGGAAAAATAGTTCGTACCACAAATGGTCCGGTCCATCTCGATTTAAGTTTCCCAGGGAATAAATGAAATCTTGAGTCATATAAATGAACTTTTTGGTTAGGTGAAACCATTTTCCTTAGGATTGATTTGTCATGAAAAACTTTGGTTTTTTCTTTGTAAATTTTATCGTTTTCATACGCGTCGTTCCTAAGTTCTTCTAGTTCGTTGAGTTGTAGTTTTCGGTTTTCGCCAACTTTCTCAAGATCAAAGTTTAAGTTCTTAATTGCCCACAGCGCTTTGTGTTCGATTTCAACGGGTAAATGGCAAGCTTTACCATAAACTAAACGAAATGGGGACATCCCAAGATTAGTTTTAAAAGCAGTACGGTAAGCCCAAAGTGCGTCGGTCAATTTCTGAGACCAATCTTTTCGATTTTTATTGACAGTTTTCTCCAAGATTCGTTTTATTTGTCGATTTGAAACTTCAACTTGGCCACAAGTTTGAGGATGATACGGAGTGGATAACTTGTGGGTTATCGAGTATTTTTTCATTAAAATTTCAAAAGAACGGTTGCAAAAATGGGTCCCATTATCACCGATTATTGTGCGAGGTGTGCCGAACCTCGAAAAGATGTTTTCTTTGAGAAATTTCACAATAATTTTATGGTCGTTGGTTTTGCAAGGAACGGCTTCGACCCATTTTGAAACGTAAACAACAGCGAGAAGGATATACAAGTTTCCAAGAGAATTGGGAAAAGGTCCCATAAAGTCGATACCCCAAACATCAAAGATTTCGATCGTAAGGATAGGGTTTAGAGGCATCATATCTCGTTGAGAAATTCGTCCAAGCATTTGACATCGATCGCAAGTTTTACAAAATTCAAATGAGTCTTTGAAAAGAGAAGGCCAATAGAAACCACACTGAAGCACTTTTTCCGCAGTTTTTCGAGGACCGAATTGTCCACCACACGCTTGATCGTGGCAAAATGAAAGAACACTCCTAATCTCATTATCCGGAATGTAACGTCTGATGATTTGGTTGGGACAATACTTGAACAAGTATGGATCGTCCCAATAGAAATACTTCACTTGGGACATGAATTTGCATTTGTCCTGTTTGGACCACGATGAGGGAGTTTCTTTAGTGACTAAGTAGTTCACTATATCAGCGTACCATGGGTCGATAGAAATTGAAAGGAGTTGTTCATTGGGGAAGTTTTCATTGAGTGGCAAAGAAGATGGTGCATTCAGAAGACGAGACAAGTGATCGGCGATGACGCTATCGGATCCTTTTTTGTCTTTAATTGTAAGGTCAAATTCTTGAAGTAAAATGATCCAACGAATCAAGCGGGATTTGGCATCCTTTTTAGCGAAGAGATATCGAAGTGCAGAGTGGTCCATGTACACAGTAATGTGTGACCCTATCAAGTATTATCGAAATTTTTCGAGAGCAAAAACGACAGCTAGAAGCTCTTTTTTGGTTGTTGTGTAGTTAAGTTGAGCGTCGTTCAAAGTCATACTCGTGTAGTAAATGACGTGAAGGATCTTGTTGATGCGTTGTCCTAAGACAGCACCAACGACAAAGTTTGAAGCATCACACATTATTTCGAAAGGAAGATCCCAATTGGGCGCACAAATGATTAGAGCAGAAATGAGTTCGTTCTTAAGACGTTCAAAAGAAGAGATACAATCCGAGTTAAAATTGAAAGGAACATCTTTTCCAAGAAGAGTCGTCAAAGGACGAGCAATTTTGCTAAAGTCTTTCACAAAGCGTCGGTAAAACCCAGCGTGTCCAAGAAATGATCGAATGTCCTTAACAGTTTTGGGGATGGGTAGATTTGCAATAACATCGATTTTCGCTTTATCTACCTCAATGCCTTTATTTGAGATGATATGTCCAAGGACCATGCCTTGTTTGACCATAAAGTGGCATTTTTCCCAATTCAAAGTCAAATGTTTTTCTTTACATCGATTTAGAACCAATTCGAGATGATGTAAACATTGGGAAAAAGAATCGCCAAAGATTGAGAAATCGTCCATAAAAACTTCTAGTTAGCGTTCAATCATGTCGAAAAAGATTCCAACCATGCAGCGTTGGAAAGTCGCAGGAGCGTTACAAAGTCCGAATGGCATACGTCGATAAGCAAAGGTACCGAATGGACACGTGAAAGTCATTTTATCTTGATCTTCGGGAGCGATTGGAATTTGGTTATAGCCGGAATAACCATCAAGGAAGCAGTAAAATTCGTGGCCGGCTAAACATTCGAGCATTTGGTCAATGAAAGGAAGGGGGAAGTGATCTTTTCGTGTTGTGGCATTTAGTTTTCGGTAGTTAATGCAAACACGCCAACCCGTTTGAGTATGAGTTGGAACAAGTTCGTTTGAATCATTCTTGACAACGGTTAGCCCAGATTTTTTCGGTACAAAGTGAATTGGGCTAACCCATGAACTATCAGAGATTGGGTAAATGATTCCGTTGTCAAGAAGTTTAAGAATTTCATCACACACCGCATCTTTCATTTTTGGATTAAGCCTTCGTTGCGCGTCACGAACAGGCTTGGCATCGTCGGTTAAATGGATGCGATGTTGGATAAGAGCGGGACTAATTCCCTTTATATCGAAGATCGACCATCCCATCGCTTCCTTGTTTTTCAAAAGAATAGAGAGAAGAGAAGCTTCTTGATCAAGAGAGAGAGTTGTAGAAATTATGACGGGCATTGTTTTGTTATCACCTAAGTATGCGTACTTAAGATGATCGGGAAGTGGTTTGAGGTCCAACTTCGGGGGTTTTTCGATCAAAGAGTTGGGTTGAGATTCGGACTCAACTGGAAGCGATTCAAAGGGAAGAGTGTATTCAATTTCATTGGGAATTTCATGAAACAATTTTTCGTACTCGGCCTCGCGTTCGTCGTCAAGATCAAGTGTCTCGTTTTCGAAGTTTTCATGAATGGCACTAACTTTGAATGTTTGGTCACGAGGGTCATTCGATTGTCTTTCAAGATTGAAAATATTAAGGTCCAAAGTCATGTTTCCAAAAGAAATTTTCATCGATCCGTTACGACAATTGATTAAGGCATTTGAGGCGGCTAAGAATGGTCGTCTAAAATCAATGGAATTTGACTTGCGGGATTTGACACGGGTTGTGTTTTAAGAACGATAAAATCAACGGGGAATATGAATTGCCCTACTTGAATGAGCACGTCTTTGATTTTTCCCACAGGCTTCTTAATGGATCGATCGGCGAATTGAAGCGTTACTTTTGTGGGTTTGAGCTCACCTAAGCCTAATTGTTCATACACGAAGTATGGAATCAAATTGACACTTGCGCCTAAGTCTATCAGACATTTGTTAATCACCTTGTCTCCAATTGTACATGAAATCGTAGGGCAGCTAGGATCTTTGTATTTTACAGGCATGGATTGGGACAAGACTTCATTCAAACTGGCGGCTAAGAAGACTTTTTTATTTACGTATCACCGTAATTTTTATAACTGGTTATTACTCTGCCGTAGCCTAGACACCAAGAAATAAAAATTTTCAATGAAAACAACTGTGAAGATATAATTAAGCCCTAGTTGAGCTCGTGACACCCTTAAGTCGAATGTCTAACCTTTATTATTAGTTTAATTCTACGATGAAATGCGTTTGTGGGCTAAGAAAAGGGTGATGAAATCCCTTACCTTATGTGAATTGGGGTATTGCCCTTAGAAAATAAAACAAGATGAGATGAATGCAAAACAAAAATTAAACGTGAGTTTACAATGCAACTAAAATGAAGTTTGTTTTTGTTTTTGGATTTTGAAATTATACATATATATATATATATATATATATATATATATATCTTATATATAAAGCAAATACTTCCCCTGGTGAAGCCTTTTTCAAACTGACGAAACTGCCCTTTATTCAATGACAAGGCAGCAAAACTGTTGCACGTACTCAGTGGGTATAGCGATAACTCCCTGACCCATAATCGTTAATAACTGCAATACCCAGTTATCTGCATTTGTTTCCCCACTCCAATATCATCATTCTTCCTCCATAAATCTTACGCCTTATAATACCCGTGGAAAAAACTAAGAAAGCGGAGGACACAACAAAAAAAATCGAAAAATAGGAGAGAAAAACAAATCAATCTCGCTTCTCAGTCCTAAATTCTTTTAGTCAGGTATGTTGTCGCCGCTTCTTCTCATTCCCCTTCTTTTTCCCTTTTGATTGTTGAATTGGGAACGTGATGCTGAACTGAATCTCTTTTGGTTTTGTTTCAATTCGATGTTCGACTTGAAATCACGATTCAAATTTTTCGATAATGTATAATCAGTTTCGAATTTTACTGCATTAGTTGATAACTAAAAAATTATTGTCCAGGTTGATAGTTAAACCATTAGAGTTCGAGAAAGAAAGCGAAAAGGTACAAAACGTTTGGATCTGAAATATTCAAAGTAATATAGTTCAACAAAGAAAGCAAAAAGGTACAAAACATGTAGATCTGAAATGGTTCGATTTGGTAAAATCTAATTTCTCACTGTCATTATGTTCTGTGGTTTTTTCCCTATGTTTTTTGTTGGTATCAGGTCCATTTTCGTGCAAGATGAATGTGAGAGCTTCTGAATCCTAGATTCTTTTAGTCAGGTATGCTGCCGCAGCTTCTTCTCATTCCTCTTCTTTTTCCCTTTTGATTGTTGAATTGGGAAAGCGATGCTTAACTGAATCTCTATCGGTTTTGTTTCTATTCGATATTCAACTTGAAGTCATGATTCAAATTTTTCGATAATGTATAATCAGTTTCGAATTTCACAGCATTAGTTGATAACTAAAAAATTATTGTCTAGGTTGATAGTTAAGGTATTAGAGTTCGAGAAAGAAAGCGAAAAGGTACAAAACATTTGGATCTGAATGGATGCTTCGGTGTTGACATATTGGCCCATGATTTTCCAAAAAAGGTATAATATTGTTGCCTACCATGTCATAGTTTATATCATGTACGGTTATCATTCATGTATATAAAGACATTTATGTGAAGAATTTAAATGTTTTTCACCAGGTATCAGGTTGGAAAATTCTTCAACAGTGTATTCATCATAGTATCATTGGTTGCATGGAATGTCTTATAGAGCGTCACAGCCACTACAGGTGCTAGATCAAAATCAAGTAGGGTATGATTATACATTTCAATTTGTCATTTTGAGAAAGTATAATTTGGTCCACTGTCCAATATTTATCAAGAAATTGTTATTTACCCTTTTATTTTAAATTAAGACCGTGTTGAAATTGGATTATAACTACTTTAAACATTGGTTATTCAAACAGTTGCCTTTTAGACCCAATTTTGTGGCAATTGTGAATGGAATTTTAGTTTTGATTTATATATCAAACAAATCATGTTAGTGCGTGCAGGGTGTTGCAACTATAAATATATGTTTGAAATCTATCTTTGCCAAGCTAACATGTTTAAGAATCCACACATATGTGTGGAGTCTACTGACAAAATTTAATGTAAGTAAAATCTTTTGATAAATAAGAGGTCACATATTTGAATTCATAAGTATGATAAACTTTATACCTTTAAATCCAATATGCTTTCTAAATATGTATTTGAAATCCATTTTTTGGAATTCATCTTTATAAACCTGCTGCCATATACATTCAAAACTGTAAGTATATTCCAAATCTTGACATCATATGTATGTGGAACCTCACACCCTTGCAATTAAACATATGCATTTAAAACTAAATATTTGTATGAAACTGATATGCTTTCAAAAGCTAGAGATATTATTAGATCATGTAGACTTGACTCTGAACAATGTATATACTAGAAATCATATGTAGATGAAACTGTATATGCACTCAAAGTGGTTTATCTTTAAAGGCTTAGCATATGTATAGAACTAGGGGTACGAATCCTTATATGTTCTTAAAACTTTATATATGTCGAAAGCATTTATAGAAATTTGCTACAGTTTCACAACCATATATATATATAATTTATATATCCTTAATTATGCATGAATGAAATTCTTTACACTGTCACTATTAGAAGCTCATTTATTTTCAAAGATATACGTCATTATAGACTGTGTGAATCATAAACTTTAATATTCAAACTGGTATATACTTGGAATCTACTATATATGTCCAGTGCTCATATATTCTCAAGATCATATTTATACAAAGCAGACACTTTTGAAATTAGACACATATATACAACTACTGTATACTCGACATTTGTATATCTGGAACAACATTAATCCAAAAGTTCAAACATAAAAAGAATATGATACAATTGAAATTATTGTCAGTTTTGCTACTTTCCTAAATCATATGTATGCATCTTTCTTAGTCGGTTTCCTCTCTGTTTTAAAAGGGCCTTGATGGTTTAATCTTACCAAAGTCTACTGGGAGCAACATAGCGGAGAGGGATAGACCTACAAGCATATCTTTGCATGCTTTTTATGTGACTGACAATGCAGTGAAAGCAAAAGAATCTATTTGTCCCAGTATTTCGGCATGTGCTGATACTTTGGCTATTGCTACAAGAGATGCGGTTGTACTAAGTAAAACTTCCAGAATTTCTTTATTTTACAGCTTATGTTAATAGAAACATGCACGTGACTCGATTTTTTGATTTTTAACAGCCCTGAGATCCAACATTGGATGTTCCTAATGGTAAATTAGATGGTATAATTTCAAAGGCGAGTGAAACTAGATTTTTGCCAGCTCCAATGTTCAACTTCACTCAACTAAAACAAAGCTTCTCTCAAAAAGGACACTCCACCAATGAGTTAGTATCCCTTTTGCTAATTTAAACTTACTACTTATTTTAATAGGCTTCCAGTATGAAAAAAACTGACAGTTTTTGTGTACACAACTTCATATAAACTCGAGCTTGCTACTCTGTTTTACTATACATCACTTGAGCTTGCTACTCAGACTCTCTCAGTCCTGATGGGTAGAAGTTGGCCATGTAGGAATTGTACTGTTGGATTTAGTTCCCTTTTTCCTTTGCAAAAGAATCCCTGAAGGATATTAGAGCTTTAGCAAAGTTATAACAAAATAGTTACGAATGAACTTAGGGAAATATTATGCTTATGTTGATAAAGTACTTTTCTATATGCATGACTTGCCACAATTGACAAATCAACAAAAGCAGATGAACGAAAGAAGGATCAGGGCGAAGAAAATCCGACTGGTGAAAAAGTACTCCAACACCTCAGAAGCTGCCAAGAAGAAATGACAAAAAATATCTCTATCATTTTGGCTGACAAAGGTTTTACTTAATTTTGTTTTAAGTTCAAATGTCGAAGCCTTTTTTGTTTCAAGACTTATTTTCTGACTGATATTTATATGCCTAAGGAGGTATGGGTCAGTGTGCTCTGTTTTGTTTATTATTAGTGGATGGTACATGAACCAGTAGATGAATATTGGTTTGACGATTAAGAAACTGGCACATGAGGCTATAATGTGAATGCGTTTGCTAATGGATAAATATGAATTGATAATATCCTCTGCGTATTTTGTTTAAAGAGCTGTATACTGATTTCTTATAATCATTTGCATGTGAAGTTTTCAAGTACGATTTTAATGAAGTTGTAAACATTCTTTCCTTTTTCTTTGTTTTATGACTGTGTGATAATAGGGAAGCTAATAGAGGAATATTAGGCGCTGGCTCTTTTCCTCTTCTCTGCATGTATTATAAATATCATGTACATCCTTTTTACCTTCGACAATATCTCATTATTGATCATGTGTATATACAATTATGATATTGTACAACAAAATATTATTTCTTACAGTTCTCTAAGCGCCCGTCTGTGGCCTCCATTATCATCTCAACAGATGTTGTGGGACCCTTCAAATTTTGATACGAAATAAACTTTATATGCTGCAACCTTCGTACACTGCCCTTCAGTTCAAATCATGCAACCGCAGATTTCTAAATTTTTACGTAACTGTAAAAAAAGTGGTGCAGCTCACTGGCATTTCTACCTTAATTTCCTTAGCACGTGATCCGCTTTTACTACCCATGTTTCCTATAACCGCTGCTTCAACTTTTCCTGCATACTAGGCTGATACATACTTTTCCACCCAAACATTTTAATACTTCCACCACTACATATTATATATACATCTCTGTTAACAGTCTCCACACACACCACTGTCTATCTTCAACAGCTCATCTCCATAAATTCTTCCGCCTTCATCAATTCCATTCCAGCTTTCTAAACCTTCACATTACTTTTTATTCAAAATGACAAAGGTACTCCTATACTATCTTTTATTCACACACTTACTCTATTCTATCCTATGTCGGATTTGTCACAAGGTACCATTTTTTTCCTGCAGAACAAATATATACAACAAAGTAAAGAGCCTGCATTATCTCCTTCCGTAGACAAATTCAAACGTAAAAGTACACGTTTAACAAAGCACCTTCAATCCGCTACCGAAGAAAAAGTTAATGCTTTATCCAACGTCTCACAGGTTAATCTTTCCCATATTGAAACAGACAATGTTAATAAACCAACCAACTTTGTTCACCTTCCTCCGGTTACGACAAAATTTTTGGAAACCAATGACAACTTATCAAAATCTTCCAACTGTGAAGCACATATGACACAATCTGATGAACTCCAGTCTTTTCCACAATGTTGTCAACATGATAAATGGGAAGATTTTTTTACTCCTGAAGTGGTATGCCAAAATTTAATCATTTGATAGATACACAGACACACACACATACATACATACATACATACATACATACATACATACATACATACATATATATATATATATGTGTGTGTGTGTGTGTCTACACTACATGCTAATCATAAATTTTTATTTCTCCTGCAGATTGAACAATGTGATGCAGCTGTTGAGCATTTTCTCAAGAACCGTACTTAATACAGCTTCAACTCTACGACAGCTAATAAATTGTTCATTTCCGTGCTTCCGTCCTTTTTCCTTTCGTCGTTGTTAACACAAAGTTATTTGTTTCCGATGTATTTGTTGCTGTTACATTAAATTTGTCATGTACTCCATGCTTTCGTCATTGCTTAAATAAATTTGATGTTCTTTTCACGTGC
The DNA here is from genome assembly GCA_030737815.1 of Allium fistulosum. Lineage (NCBI taxonomy): Eukaryota > Viridiplantae > Streptophyta > Magnoliopsida > Asparagales > Amaryllidaceae > Allium > Allium fistulosum. The sequence continues at coordinate 870,242,793 of CM060903.1, read as the reverse complement.
ATGTAAGTTCTGTTAAAAACTTATATGACCATTCGTTTGTATGTATACGTCTTTGTCTGCACACACAGATATAAGCGTATGGAAATACCCATGCCACTATGAAATATGTATAAAAAATATTTTCATTTCTCACGTGGTACACTTATTAAATCCATCCCCGTCAGACACTTTAATACTTCCTACATAAAATAAGTTACAGAGCTGAAGTGTTAAAAAACCAGGCAGTGGCACATGGCAGTAGAATTGTCACAGGGCATTAGCATAGGGTAGTTGCCTGAATTGGATCATTCACTGCATGTAGCAGAGAGGTGCGATCCGGTGGTTGCAGCAAATGGCAGACAATGATAACATTAAGGATGCTACCGAGGCTTCGATTGTCGCTTATGGTTAGTTCATGGCTAGAAGTTGCAAGGCAATTAAAGTAGCTGATATGATACTTTTAACCACATCGCACTGTAAAATTGCATAATATTTTTCATGCAAGGGAGTCACATATTTTATAACTTTCACGTATCACCAGATCATATCTTCAAAACTGCATAATATATATATCAAACCAACTTCTCAACCATAACTCTACACAGTCGCCTGTCTCCATCTGAGCCTATGTGTATATCGCCTAATATACTAACATTTTCTGATCGCAAATTTATATTATCCGACGCTGATACATGTATTATTCGTTCGCCACTGATACTGCCTTGGATACATACATGAACTATCAGTAAACATTGATGTGGAATTAATATGTTAGAACAACGCAAAAAATAATACCGAAGAGTATGTTCAAATCTAAGTATACACAGTTAGCTTACAAGTGAATGTTCATGTCAGCTTCCTTTAACTTCAAGGACTTAATCGCTTAAAACATCCATAGAGCTAATCATTTAGTGCTGTGAAAATTGACTAAACCTGGCTTAAGAAATCATTAAACCACTAATCTGATATTTCTGAACAAAAAAAAACTATCTGCTTATGTAATGTTTTCTGCATATTTTAGTGCACAGACCTGACCATTTTAATATACAATGAAACTGGACTAAAAAGATGCTAGAAACTTATTTCATAATTCATTTCTTAAAGTAATCAGTTGGAAGTTTTTTATATTCGCTAATAACAGTGATACTGCCTTGAATACATATTTTTTACAAATTTAAGTCTACGCTTGAAACTGAATTGTAAGATGGTTGAATGTTATTACCCTACCAATAACGTTTATCAGTACCAACGTTTACATATTTTATACTTATTACATACGACCACAATTTGCTACATACCGATTTTCCTGTAACTACCCTGTTATTATGGCCACTGCACTATGTACAAGTACTTTCCTGCTGTCTTATATTTTGTCCTCTACTGCTATTTTACTTACTATATATACTATCTTACACTTAAATTAGACCCATTATACACTTTAACGCAACGGTATATAATAAAATTTCACCTCGTTACTAAATATCTCCAGCGCACATCCCGGATCTTTACCATTTCAACAACGATTACTACTCTTTTTCAGCATTTATACCAACTTACATAACCGTTGGTTTACCTATATATACGTACTTGCCAATAGACTGTCCTTCACTTACTACTGTATTACCGTTTTTGCTACTGCCATATATCTCTGCAAATCAGTCATAAATAAAAAAACTTATCTTTACTGCTATTTATTACCTCTTTAGTTTATCTTCAACATTTAATGGAACAGCAACAAAGAGAAAGACGTAGAATTAGTCAACGTGCTAGACGTGCATACGCAAGAGAAATAGGTATTGCAAATAGACGAACTCGGTTGAGTGAAGGCTTCCATAGTCCAGATTTATCAGGTAATTATTTTACCCCCTCCCAATCCTCACGATAGTCACACCAACTCTACACCTCAGTTCCTCTACTGTGTTACTTTACTGTGCAACAAATTTAAATATTTCATACTTATTTTTTTATTTCTCATGTCTTGGTCCACTTCGTAGTACGATTTTTTTTGGGATTGCATGATATGGCAGGAAAGATGGATCACACATCAAACCCTTAATATAGTATGGTGCACACATCCTACACCATGTACACAGCCGACCTATTGCTTTTAAATATTTCCACTGATGCACCTGTAAAACAAGTTATTAGTACGTCATAATAATCATCCTAAAGTTTGTGACCCTACAGAAAACATACATGATGCATAACCTACAACGTATGTGTGCCTATTTTCTGTATTTTGCTTAAGCTATCCAATTTTTCACCCAATAACACGTATGGCGCTACACAAGGTTCCTTTATTTGACGAAAAATAAAATATACCACCGTAAATAAAGCTTTTAACACTACAAAATAGCCATATAAAAATGATACACACCCAACCGCACGCAGCTTATAGCATTCCTAATTAGAGCTAATAAATTATGAATATGAAAATGTCAAACGTTTAAGCTACTACTAGGTTTTGACTAAAGGATATACGCTGTAATTGAAACACAATAATATTTTTAACCATGTCCTAAGCATCCTTTCCAAGAGATCCAACTATCTTCAATATTTGTCATCCCTACATTTGATACTATTATATATATACATAGTAGGACGGTCAGTCGTCAGTTGATAAAACGTGTACCTTAACTTGACTTTTGTCTTCCATAAGGTTTTTCGAATATAATAATAGGTCATATCATATGTTATGTTGACACGCAATGGCCAGGTTCGGTTGGATATTATACATAATTTTGTAAAAAAAAATATTGCTGTCAACTTTAATAAAAAGTACGTACACCTCTGACATTATAGCTTTCTTTCACTAGAAATCGCAAAACTAAAATATTCACAGTATTTTGAAAAACACGGCCAACGCATAGTGTTATCTTTTCATGTCCGCATCATTGATTTTGGACTCAAAAATTAGACTTTTCCTTCCTATCTTTAATGATATTACATGCAGTTCAAGTTTATATTTGCGTTTTCCATTACCGTATCGATGAAGAAAAACTTTGTATGTAACGACCGCAGTCCAAACACTGAAATACAACGAAAACAAAAGTAATCTTTATCGTTTTCCAATATTAATCTGTGAAGAAATTCACCAACTTTAAACAATTAGATACATTTGTGTAACAATGCTTAAGCTCAGATAAACACGAATCTTTTAAAAAAGATGTATAACAGCTATATACATATATAGTTAACACTATGTACAACGCTGTGTATCCAAAAAAATTCTACTTCACCCAGAACAATTCTCTACACGTCAAAATATTTAATAATATAACAAAATTTGAAATATTTATAACTCCTGTCAAATAATTTATTCTGTTCTGTCCGATTTAATAATAGCTAATTCATAAATGTTTGAGAGTGTGAGGCCGCTCACATCACCACTTTTTATTCATCGTAGTTCTTCCTTTCATCCGTATCAAACTTACATTAACGTTTTTTCAAATTTTCTTTTTTTATTACGATACATCTCTACATTAAATATATGTCATCCACCTACAGAAAAATCGTCAATTCAATCGACAATATAGAATGCGGCTGAAGAATATATCAGCAAGATAAACTTAATAATCTATAATTCACAAACGTTATGATACATCAATCAATACATTTACATACAATATCCGTAGGAAGAATAAATTAGTCACATGAATTTTTTCGTCGGTCAATAACTGCAATTATATGTTAAAAATGATCCAAGCAGTAAGTCCCCAAAATAGAAGCACAAATTGTTTCCAACATGAAAAAGTCTAAGTAAACTACGTTGGAACAACAAAATTAAAGAATACTGAGATAACATATGAACAATGCTCATATTCACTTAGGTCAGCACTTACTGAATGTGGAGTGCTCTGAAAAATATCGCAAAAGTTGATTTATGACTTTGCAGAACTAAAATTTAAAATTCTTGAAAATATAACTACTACACCATAGTAAATTTACGGTCTTTCACATTTAGCAAAGTTTTAAAGGTTGAACAACAATTGCATGTACTATTTAATCAATATCAACTTGCAAAAGGATACACTCCTTTATAGAGTACCATATTTTGTTTAACTGCTCTATTACTATTACTTTGATTTTTTACTTACTACTGTATAACTGCTATACTGAATACTAACCTTAGTTTTTTAGGTTCTTCAATAACACGAGATGGCGAAGAAACGATACTGCGGACTGTATTAAGCAGTAGTCATAACCACGGTCGAAATTTCAGAGCAACCATTCCATACCACAAACATCAACTTTCGCAACCCACTTACTGTGATTTTTTCCATGCTAAAATATTTTCCCATGAAAGCTTACATAATTGTTGCTCTGGAGGTTCTATCGACATTCATCGTCCTACCACAACACCACAGCAGTTACTAAGCTTATTCCAAGATCAAGGTGAAGTAGGTACCCATTTTCGAACAAACATCCGATCCTATAATAATGCATTTTCATTCATGTCTATGGGTGCATAAATTGACAATAACCTGGCCAATGCTAGAGAAGGAGTTTACACATATCGCGTGCAAGGTTCAATATATCATAGTATTGGAAGTCTTTTACCCTTGGCTGGAAGTAGACCAAGATATTTGCAACTGTATATATATGACACTGACCATGAGATTGAAAACCGACTTCAAGATAGTGAAGCAATGAGACCAGAGATAATTATGATTTTGAAACATATTTTAGATACTCATAACCCATATGTCTCCATACTTCGACAGTTGGGGCAACAACCCGAAGTTCAAATATGTAGGATCAAAATGAAAGAGATCACAATAGATCGACATCTTTATGAGCTACCAACCACATCCCAAGTAGTAGGTATAATAATTGGAGATGAACCAGACAATTTGCAAGGTCAAGATATTATTGTTGAGACAATAAGTGGAAATCTACAGAGAAAATCAGATACCGCAGGTTTTTACGACCCACTGCAATATCCAGTATTGTTGCCTTATGGTCAGCATGGATGGGATTTGAGCATCCACGAAAATGGAAATACACCTATAAGTTGTACATCCTACTACTCTCATATTTTACAGGTACGTATAGCCTATTTGATATCCAATATTATTTGTTCGCAAAAAACACAAAACTTCATTCATATCAACATCAGTACTAATGTTACTTGCATCTGTATTGTCGCCTACTCACATAGATACGACCAACAGAGACATCACTTATACTGCTTGGCGGTCGTCTATTTCAACAATATGTCGTTGATATGTATGTAAAAATAGAAACAATGCATCTAAGGTTTCTTCGCAACAATCAGACTACTATCAGAGCGGAGTTATACCAAGGTTTTAAAAGTTGCCTTAGCTACTGGAGAAACATCTGCCAGTAAGTTTCTTTACCTCCTTCAATCAACCATTTGTTGTTCCCAGTAAAAACTAACCTATTATTTCACTACTACTCAATCCTATGAATTTTCACACATTAGGAAGTGTTGGTATCAAGAAGATTCTTCCTTCCTCCTATATTGGTAGTCCACGAGATATGCATCAAAGATACCAAGATGCAATGGCATTAGTGCGAAGGTATGGAAAGCCTGACTTATTTATTACTATGACATGTAATACTAACTGAGTAGAAATTACACAAGAATTGCTTCCCAGTCAACAACCACAAGATAGACCGGATTTAACAACTAGGATTTTTCGATCTAAACTAGAGCAACTTAAAACTGACCTATTTGACAAATGTGTTTTAGGTAAAGTCATTACCCATGTCCACGTTATTGAATTCCAAAAAAGAGGACTACCACATTCTCACATTCTACTTATCCTAGATGAAAACGATAAAATTAACAATCTCGATGATTATGATGATTTAGTTCGCGCTAAAATTCCATGTAAACATTTAGAACCCGAACTACAAAATGCTGTAATGAAACATATGATTCATTATCCATGCGGACATTTTAACCCAAGAGCTGTCTGCATGAAAAATAACCGCTGTAAGAAGGGTTTTCCAAAAGCTTTTTCTTCATGTACTTTACAAGGAACTGACTCTTACCCTATTTTTAAAAGATGCGACAACGGAATACAATATCAAACTGGAAGCCACATAATCGACAACCGTTGGATAGTACCTTATAATCCTTACTTACTTTTGAAATATGATTGTCATATAAATGTTGAGATTTGTTCAAGTATTAAATCTGTGAAATATCTCTACAAATATGTTTACAAAGGTTCAGACCGTGTATTTGTAGGATTAACCAGTACATCTGATGATAACGATGAGATTTCAAAATTTGTTAATGCTAGATGGATTTGTGCTCCAGAAGCTTTATGGAGAATATTTAAATTTTCCCTAAGTAATATTTTTCCGTCTGTTACCGGCTTACAAATACATTTACCAAATAGACAACAATTATTATTTCATGCAGAAGAGCACATACACACTATTTTGGATGATTAACATAGATCTAAAACAATGCTTACTGAATTTTTTTGTAAAAATGTTTTCGATGAACAAGCACGTCAATATTTATACTACGAGTTTCCTGAAAAATATTGGTGGGATTCTACAAGTAAGCAATAGAACCGTAGGCGAAATAACCGTAGGGCAATTGGTAGAATTTATAATGTATCTCCCAATGAAGGAGATCGTTACTATTTGCGCCTACTATTAACACATGTTAGAGGTCCTCTATCTTTTACTGACTTACTAACAGTTAATCGAATAGAATATAACACATTTAAAGAAGCAGCTGAACATAAAGGTTTACTTGAAAATGATGATAGTATAAAGGATTGTTTGATAGATGCTTCAAACACACATATGCCTAATGCTTTACGAAGATTATTTGTTACAATTTTAGTATACCGTGACCCATGCCATGTGCGTGAATTGTGGGAAGAGTTTTCCCCTTTCTTACTTGAAGACTATCCTACTACATCTGCTACTACTGTGACCAATTCATTTTCAGTAATTCAATGTCTGTCTGACCTCGACAACCTTCTCAAACAATATAACAAAAAAAAATTTGACTATGACATTTCACATACTAATTTCACCAACTTTACTCATACAAATACATCCACTCTTCTTTCAGAAGAACAATGCATAGAAATACCCAATAATGATATCAATTCTGTAGATAACTTGAACTCCGAACAAAAGAAGGCATTTGACACGATAATGTCTTCTGTTGAAAGTAGAGCTAATGCTATATATTTCATAGATGGCCCTGGAGGTACAGGAAAAACATATTTATATAGAGCAATCTTAGCACATTTACGAATTCAAGGTCATATTGCAATTGCAGTCGCTACTTCTGGAATTGCTTCTCTTGCTCTTCCAGGAGGTCGAACTACACATTATCGATTTAAAATACCAATTAATTTAGACTCTTCCTCTACATGTCATATTCCCAAGCAATCTGAACTCGCAAAACTTTTACTGACTGCTATCGTTTTCCTATGGGATGAAGCCACCATGGCTCACCGCCATGCATTTGAGGCCGTAGACAGAACATTATGAGATTTAACTAATTTAGACGCACCATTTGGGGAAAGATTGTTATTTTAGGCGGTGATTTTCGTCAAGTTCTACCAATAGTCATAAATGGTACTAGAGCTCAAACCGTCGATGCATGTATAGTACAAGCATATTTATGGGAAAATGTTCAGGTAATTCATTTAACACAAAATATGCGCGCAAGAGACGATCAATCATATGCACAATTTCTTTTACGTATTGGAAATAGAGATGAAGTCTATGTTCAAGAGGATATTATAAAGCTCCCAAACGATATCGTTGAACCTTGGACCACTACTTCTTCACTCTATGCTCTGATTAATGAAGTGTTCGCTGAACTCAATGATAGATTAGGTGATCTTAATTTTATAATGGATAAAGCAATATTACCCTCTACAAACGAAACAATAGATGACATTAATAACAAAGTTATAGAATTGTTTCCAAATATCGAGCACATTTACTACTCCTTTGACAAAGTCGAAGAAGATACACATAATCTATATCAATATGAATTCTTAAACTCACTTGCTCCGAGAGGTCTACCACCACATAAATTAACACTGAAAGTAGGAGCACTAATCATGTTGCTTAGGAATATTGATCCACGAATTGGATTATGTAATGGAACCAGATTATTATGTCATGTCTTTCATAGAAATCTCATAGATGTAGAAATAACTGTTGAACATTTTTGTGGTACAAGAGTATTTATTCCACGTATACCACTAAAGCCTTCTGAGAATACTAACATGCCTTTCAACCTAATACGCAAACAATTTCCAATTAAATTAGTTTTTTCCTTAACGATTAATAAATCACAAGGACAAACCATCCCTCAGGTTGGTATTTATCTTCCCGAACATGTTTTCAGTCATGGTCAGCTATATGTTGCTTTATCAAGAGGCGTTTCAAGAAAAACAACAAAAATTTTGGTGAAAAATGGAAAGATTCGGAATAGGAATGGCACACATACTAGAAATGTTGTGTATAAGGATGTGTTGTTACAATGTACTCACAAACTTAATTAACAATACTTCATTTTTCCACTTCGCATGCCGTACTTTTACTATAATTATTACTCTACACCAATGGGTCCAAATATAAGTTCTTCACAATTGTTTTATTACTCTATTTAAATAAATATGGGATTTTTAATACGACCATACATGAGTAATATCTTCACTTATAATCTTTTTCTCCATTTTATTGCTTTTCGGTCATATATTCAGCTACAACTTCTACAAAATACAAAACCGGGTTAACAAAAATTCCCTCCTTTACTACTCCAACTCACTTTCGGTTCACATAAAAAATCCCTTATAAAACGTTTTTAACTCCGCCATCAACTTGCTGCTGATGCCGGTCTCAAGCCCGGAACAAGGAGGAGAGAAAACGGTTACGACAACTACACTTACTACCTATAATTTACTGTCAAATAGTTTTTTACCTACAATAAGTCATTATGTTTCCCACTCCTCACAAAATGCAATCAAATCTATTTCTGATCACCTACTATATGTAATGAACAACATATTCTATTTCCGTTACAAATCAAAATTATTCTCTTCGGTTTGCATGAACATTCGTTGATAATTCGTTACACCATCTGTATATTACTTTTCATTCTGTCCACACAATGTCATTTTAATATAACGCTTCTTCCCATGTTCGATACAAATTTTCTACGTCCACGTCCATCGACTGTACATTCATTCTGCATGTCAATATCCAAAATATTCAACAATACATGTACGTCACACTCAATTTATTGCATTCAACAACCCTCACAGACATTGTTTCTTAACACCATTTCCTTCTGCGCACGTGCATCGCACGTGCCAAACTACTAGTATATATATATATATATATATATATATATGCAAATGCAAGCAACCAATGATGCAATAAAAACAAGGGAAAAGTGCACGATACCAGAGCGTGCAAATTATTTAGCAATTTTTTTAGCGGCAATTTTTTAGCAAGGCAAAGCAGTTTATTTGGGCAAGCACTCCTTCCTTTTGAATTTCTGCTTTGGCAACCTGAAATGAAAAACAAGATACATTCAACAATTATTATTATTATTATTTTTTAGTATGTTTATCAAAGATGAAAAACAAAATAAGAGAAAAACAAAACAATTTAAAATAAAATAAATGAAAACTAAAACAAGTGAAAAACGAAAATTAAACAAAGTTGAACTTGTTTTTTTTTTAGATTTTTCAAATTTTTTTTTAGAAAGAGAGAAGATGGAAAAATGAAAAGGCAAATGGACTAAAAAAAATTGCAACTAAACAAAACCAAATTATTTCTCTCTAAACCACTTCACAATACAAAACTAAAAAAAAAATTGCTTTCGCAACTTCACAAAATTAAACTAAACTAAACTAAAAACAAAAACAAAACTGAATAGAACCTAGCCGGCCCAAACCAAATGCACCCGGCCCGCTTCAATTACTAGGCAACCTCAATTCTAAAGAATAAATTACAAATATACAACGAGTATCAAAATCCAATAAATAATTTCTCAAACAACAATTTAAAATCCAATCAGAATATCAAAATTCCACATGCGATGAATACTGTGATCATTTCCAATTGAAATTCCAAAATAAAAACAACTCGAAATCAAAAGCTATTGCGACTGATTGTGCTATAATAATGGTCTCGGTTGAAGGTGATTCAGGGGCTGGTGAGGAAGAGTTGTTCAACGAGGTGGAGCGTTGAGGTCGAATGGATTGCGGATTGTTGCAGTGGTGTCACGATCGAATTGGGGGTTGTGGTCGATTTGAGAAGGTAGTAGCGGGGTTTGATAGATGATGGAAAACAACAAATGATGGCAAACAACAGATAAGGTATGCTCTTGTGGCTCTGTTGTATTGTCTGCATGTGAATTTTGGTGATTATGGAAGTTCGGTGATGTTTTTCTTGAGGGAGATGGTGGACATAGCTATGTCAATGGTAGGGCAGTGGTTGGTCGGTGTGGAAGAACTACAGTTTGGAGTGAAGGGTATGGTTGCTATATGGGTGGATTGTTGTGTAACAGTTGAGTGGATGGTATTGATTGTTTTGCGGATAGGAAAATGATAGAATTATTGTTGGTATCAGTGGTGTGTTAGTTTGGACAGTGGGTATTGGCAGTGTGTTGACAGTGTTGTAGCAGTATGATATGCTTGTTGTGAAGGTTGATGGAAGTAAAGACAGCAGGTAGTAGTTGGAAATGTCAAATGGTCAGTTTGGGTTGATCGAGTGTGTGATGAGAAATAGGAGGAGATGAAGTGGAGATTGCTGTGTTTTAGAAGTTGTGTAACAGAGGAAGTGGTGTTTGGGATGATAACAGTTGAAAGGCTATTGTGAATGTAGGATTTGTATGTAGTGTATGGTTGTAGACGAGGAGATGGTCGGGGAGTTGATGAAGCTGCTTATGGTCAGTTTGGTTAGCTTCACTGTTTTTTTTGTGGTGAACTTTTGTTGTCAGAGCGGTTAGAATGTATTGTTGTGGAGGGTTGCTTTTGTGGTGAAGCAAGAATGTTTGTACAGAGTAGATTTAAGCGGGAAGGCGATGATTTGAAGAGATGATGGACAGTATGATGTGATTATTTTGGTAGCAATGTTGTTGTGTGTTATGTTGTTTGCAGAAGTTTGAGGAAGGGAAGTTTAAGGAAAAGGTTGGATTGATTTATGTTGTTGACACGTTGATGTTGATGATTAATCTGGTATGCATGGATAGAGCAGTGGTTGTAGAAGTGATGTATAATATGTATGGTGTGAGTTTGATGGAGTTTGATGAATGAAGTGTTGAAGTGGTTGTGTAGCAGCCAAATGATGGCAGTGGTGGATGAAATCGAGCGTTGTCTGGTGGTTCGGATGGCAATGTCAGAGAAGGTTTGATGGGTGTTGACAAGTGCTTGTAGATATGAAGATTTGGCATGTACTGGGGAGGCAGGCAGGGGATGATGGCTATGTGTTATGAAGTGGTGGATGTTGATTGGTTGTTGAAGGCGGAATTGGACTTGGGGATGGTCGAGTGGTTGTGGTTGGAGGTGAACAGTAGTGGATGATGGCAGGGTACTTGACAGTGAGGAGGAACTGTAGTGGGGATGACTGTTGATCAAGAGTGTGAGAAGAACAGAAAATGCAAATAGAAAATGCGAATCAGAGAGGAAAAACTATAACAGTGAAAAGATGATAAAAAATATATGTACAAATGAAAATGTGAATGACAATGTAAAATATAAAATGTGAAAGAGTAATGGAATGATTTTTTTCCTTTTTCAAATGAAGTTGTGTAAATTTTTTTTAATAGAAATGCAATGCAAAATGAAACTAGAAAACACAAACAAAATGGAAACAAAAATCACTCAAACACACAACAAAACACTTTTTTTTATATATGCAAACACACACAAAATAAAAACACAAAAAAATGAAAATAATTCGAAGAATAGAAAATCAAAATCAAATCAACTCCTCGGCAACGGCGCCAAAAACTTGTTCGTCGATGGAAATTCTATCGATTTAGAAAACCGTCGAACGAATTTAAATTTAAATTTACCGCAAGCGCACGGCGTACACTTTGTAGTACGTGGCGAATACGGGTCGATCCGCAGGGAATTGTGAGAGTTTAAAAATCTATTCAATCAAATTAGACCAAATGGAGGAGAAATTGTTAACTAGAAATAAAATGAAGCTAAAACTAGAATTGAAATTTGATTTTAAAACTATTTAACTATAGAACAATTTAGAGGCAAATCCACTCTCATAATTTTGTAAATCAACAAACAAACAATTTGTGATCTCTAGCTTTGATATTAAGTGAAATATTGTTGTATTTATCATAAGTATGGTTTGTTTATATTATTAATTAACATAACTCAAACCATCAAACTATAATACAACAAATAAACCACTTATCATTCTCATGAAAATGAAGCCAAAGCAAAAGCTATTTTAAGTATGATCTATTTACTATTGTAACTAGTAATATAGATCATCAAATTTCATTTTTACTTTAATTTCACAATCAAAAATGGATTAGCAAATGATGATGCAAATTGTGTTTATGTCGAATAAGAATAGCTCATTTGCATAAACAATATAAGCTATCGAACCCAGTTGTATAAACTTGCATCAAAACTCACTTCATGAAGCATAAACCAAATGAGATCATAAAATGTTAAAATTACATAATATTTGAGAGCTTCATTACCCCTAAATTGAAGGGGTTTAGCTACTCATTTGTGTCATTGAATCAACACAAGTAACTTTCAACATTAAAAAGAGAATAAAATAGAGAATAAGCAAAGAAGAGAATGTAATTAAACTACTTACAACAAAAGAAATTAAGCTACACTACTTGCATGAATGTAAAACTATTCTACTAACAAAGAAAAGAAAAGAACATAAATAAAAGCATTAACATAAAAACAAAGAAAAGCATGTAGAAAAAGGAGGAGAAAGAGGCTTGGAAGCCATTTTTATTTCATAGAACATTGAGCTTACAATTTGATCTCTTAATTTCCTAAGTAAAATGAAAGAGTAGAAGATAGTTTCATGTACATAAGAGGGCTATATATACATGCATAAAACCCTAATTCTATTTTTAGGGGGCTTTCTAAAATGCCCTTTAGGAAGTGTGGCCACCAAGTAACCATTAGCCACTAATTAATCCATCATTTGTTGTGCATGAAGCTTTAACCTCCACGTAGTTGTCCATTAGCTCATAATTGTATATTTAGGTAAGTGGGTGGGGTCCTCCATGATCTTGAACTTGAATTATTTCATCTTCATTCCTTTGTATTTCATTTGTGCATGCATGTATCTTCATATAAGCCTCTTCCATATGCATCCAAATTCCTATAAAAATTATCAAAAAATGTCCAAGTAAAAATTCTTAAATTGACACAAGCACAAAAATGACCATTTTGCCCCTGAATGAAGATGAAAATATTATGGTTTGAAAATAATTGAATTTTGGTTTTAAACATGTTAAAATGCCCAAATATGATGTTTATTTAAATAAAAAGAGATAAAATATGGATGTAAATATATGCACATTTACGTTCACATCAGCTGGCGAAAATAGAAAATTGCAACTCAATGAATTTGAGGAGATTAGGAACAAAGCATATGAAAACGAGAAAATTTACAAAGAAAGAACAAAAGTTTTTCATGATAAGTCAATCCTAAGGAAAACATTTTCGCCGAACCAAAAAGTTTTTTTGTATGACTCTCGACTTCATTTGTTCCTTGAGAAATTAAAATCAAGATGGACAGGATCATGCGTGGTACGAACTGTTTTTCCACACGGTGCCATAGAAATAGAAAACCCTAGGGATGGATCGATTTTTGAAGTCAATGGTCATCGTTTAAAACCTTACTTGGAGTTAGTGAGTGATCGAGAGGAGGAGCTCATGATTCTTCATGAGCCACACTATGTCTAGTAAGAAATTTTAACCCTCTCTTGTAAATATGTACATATTTTTCCCCGTTACACTCATTATATCATGTATTGACTGTAGGGACACAGTAAAAATCAAGTGTGGGGGGAGTCTCATGTTCATTTTTGATTTTTCATGATTTATTTTTTGCATTTTCTTTCCAAAAATTAAAAAAAATCCCAAAACCGATTTTCTTTCCTTTAGCATATTAATTTACTTTTGAAGAAACACTATAGAATAAGTATATACTTTTGGTTATTGTTATCGTGCCTTTTGGCAAGGCCGTGACACCAAGGACTTGACTATAGACCAAGGGCAATCCGTCCCGAAGATCGGTTATACATAGGTCCACTATGGATACCAGTAAATTTGGTTCAAGTCCGGATCGAGCTACAATTAACATGGTATGACAAACAAAGCTGTGAAAGCCAATATTCCAAATTTCGGCTCAATCGGAGTTCGTATGCTCAAATAATGGATCGATCAAAATCCATGTAGAAGATGTCAGTTCATATCCATCAAAGTCCATCCCTCTTCGTATCCATCAGACCTTGCATCCATCAACTCCACTTCCATCCCGTTCGTATCGATCGTGCATCATCAATCCATATGTTCGGTTCATATCGATCAACCCCTTCCCTCTTTTTCGTATCGATTATTCCAGGCATCGATACGAAGTTAGCAACCGGGCATCGATACGAAGACGCCTCCCAAGCATCGATACGAAGCGGCATACAAACATCGATACGAAAGGAACCACACACGATCGATACAAAGAAGGCAAAGTCAACCAAGAGAAACGGTCACTCGGCATGAAATATGGATCTCCCCTGAACTATCGCTCCACGTCATCGAAGAACCACTGATCGATACGTAGCCTATCGATACGAAGAAGTATCGATACGAACAGGGATCAATACACATGCTTCACCCAACTACAAAACCAACCTTGGATCGATCATAACGTAAAATCTACAAGCCCAAATGCTATGAAATTTTCACAGGAGCTTGCTTACTACCTCAAGAATGTCTCTAATCGATCGTAGCCTAAATTGACGAAATCTTGATCGATACGAAAATGGTTAGGATCGATCCAAATCGATCCCAAATGATCCCTGATCGATCTGGTGGGCCCATCCACGTGTGAGAAGGAGTATTACGAGTTCAAAGGCAAATATTTCAAACCTATACCTATAAATAGCACCCCTACGCCTACAGAAAAGGACTTTTGACTCTGCTATGCCGTTACTCTGCCATAACTCCATTGTAACTTGAGTGTTAGAGTGTTGTACTGTTGTAATCAGTTGTCAATCATCAATAAACAACAAAACATTCAAAGTGGACGTAGGCTACAACGCCGAACCACTTTAATTTCTTGTCTTTTTCTATTTCTGCATGCTTTTATTGGTGTGATTGTTAGATTAGCCTCTTTTTCCATTTAATTTCTTTATTTTAATCTCTTCAATCACACTCTTTGTGCTTTCACTGAGAAAACTCTGTTTTTCTCTGATTCATTGGATCTACTACTGTTGTTGGATTGCTAAAATCTAAGGAGGAGATCTAGATCTGTCTTCTTGTGGTTCCTTCTATTCTACTCAGATTACTCAAGATCTAGGAAAGAGCTACATCAACCATGGTGCATACTACCAAAATCACTTCAAATGTTGCAGATCCAGAAGGAAGGGATAGGCAAAATCCCACACAGCTGACTACCGTAGGTCAGACATCAGCTGGAGCTTCAGATCCACAAGGTCATGTGACTAGAGAGGAGTTCTAGATCCTCATGCAAGAGCTCACTCAGAGCCGTCAAGAGATCACCCAACAGATCCGTGCCAACACGGAGCTCGCGAAACAGCTAAACGAGGAAAGGCAAAGGAGATTTAGGAGGGATCATGTCTCACATTCCTCGACTGAAAGCTCGGTTTCATCTGACTTTAACCACAGATCTACACGCCGTCGGTTGGATGGAAATTATGCAGAAGCCTCCGGGCATCAGCGTGCTGTGAATCTCGGACAAGCCGGGGTTGGTCCTTCTACAGGGCACCAAGCTGGACCCTCCTTCCGAGGAGGGGCGCTTCCTTATCACACCATCCATGATGATGCAGTTGCTGCCGCTATAGATCTAGAAGCTGAGATCCAGAACCAGCCAGATCCAGCCCTTCGTCAACACATCCATGCTCATGAACCCTACGTTCCCGAAGACCAGGAACCAAGGAGGCAAGGAACGGACCGTCGATAACACCCGGATCGTCCCCGCAACATGGAACCCAACCATGCCTTGGCCCTGAATGTTCAGATTCCTGACATTCCAACCATGATTCGCCAAATGATCCAAGAAAGTCAAGGTCTTACTAATGATGATTGGGGAATCTCCTGAAGTCATACTCCATTTACCAATGACATCCTTTATGCTGAGCCACGTCATCGATTCAGGATGCCTACCTTACCCATGTACGAAGGAAGTTCGGATCCTAACCAGCATATATTAAAGTATGAATGGCTCATGAACGCCGCTCGGGCTGATGATGCGGTCAAGTGTAGGAGTTTCCCTATCTCTTTGGGAGGGATGCAACTATGTGGTTCACTCGTCTACCATCCAGATCCATTTCAAGTTTCGATCAGTTGGCTACAAAGTTTGTCGAACAGTTCCGTATGCATGTTACAAGGCCAAAGGATGTCAACACCTTGTCCAGTGTTACCCAAGCTCCAGGAGAGACTCTTAGACTTTATCTGGAAAGGTTTCATGCTTCCTGTGCTGAGGTCAGCAACCCCAATTATAATTCTATTTTGATGGCATTAACTAAAGGGATCGATCCCGACTCCGAGTTTGGCAATTGATTGGCTGGGAAATCCCTCGCTTCGTTGGATCGTTTCTATGCTAAGGCAGCCCAGTTTTTAAGGAGAGAAAACGCTAGACGATCTAGGCAGAACGATGCGGGGCCCAGTGTTGAAGGCATTCAGAGTAATGTTGCTATGAAACAGACCGGTGAGAATTCCGGCAAAGTACAATTGAACATACAGAACAAGCAAGGTCAACAGAAGGGCAATGGAGGTCAGGGGAAGAAAATAGACCCAAATCACGGACCGAGACCTAGAGCTCTCATGTTCGACCGATATACCTCTTTAAACACATCGCTGGAAAATGTTTATTTGCAGACTTGTAATACCGGACAGTATAAGAAGCCAGCTCTGACATCATCTGAGAAACAAATTCAGACTGGAAAATTCTACATATTCCACGATTGTTATGGCCATAACACGAATGAGTGCCATCATTTACAAGACATCATTGAGAAGTTGATTAGAGAGAGGAAGTTAGAACAGTTTGTGCAGGCTCCGTAGGATGGAGGTGCGGGCCCATCTAACCCGAATCAAGGTCAAGGCCAAGCTAGGCTTGAAGAACCCACACATACTGGTGGGAGATTGGTAATAAACACAATGAGTAGTGGTCCTCATCCAGCTAACTGGAGCTGAAAGGAAATTGAGTCATATGCCAGTTTGATTAGGCATGTGGGCTTTGAGTGTTGTAGTAATTCTGATGATGGGGCCCCGGCGAAACAACAGAGAATGATGACAGACGACATCGTTTTCAGAAACCGAGATGCTGATAGAGTCGAGGCCCCCACTATCGATCCGTTAGCCATTTTAGCCCAAATAGGTCCTGCTTGGATGAAGAGGATCTTGGTCGGTAGCGGAAGCTCTGTGAACATTCTTTTTAAGCGAGCTTACGACCAAATGAGAATGGAAGCGAAAGATCTAAAACTGTGTCAATCACGCATACATGGTTTTAATGGAAGTGCAACTATACCCGCTGGGATGGTGGAGTTGCCAGTTGAGTTAGGTATTAGAGATCGCCAGAGAGTTTAGATGCTGCAGTTTGTTGTGTTAGACATTCATTCCCCCTATAATGCTTTCTTGGGTCGACCGGCCCTCACTGAATTCAAGATAGCGATTTCCCCATGGTGTTTAACTTTGAAGTTCCCTACTGATAACAGGGTTAGAGTAGTACATGGTGATCAGGCGGCTGGACGCGCCTATTATGTTGCTGAGTTGCGGGATGCGCAGTGTAAGGAGAAAGGCAAGGGCGTAGAGGAATCTCTCTACATCAGTTTTTCAAAGAATTGACAGCTAACGCCTGGGCTTAGGCCCGGGCGCCACAACCAGTTCCTTGAAGATCTTAATCCCCGAGACAATAGTGATGAAGAGGAAGTCAAAGACAATCAGGCTTCCCCCGCAGAGTTGATTATCGATGTTCTGATCCACGACAATGATGACTCCAGAACGATAAAGGTCGGATCTCAACTCAACCCTTAGATGAGATAGGAATTGGTTGATTTTCTCCAGGAAAACCTTGACGTATTTGCCTGGACTCATTCAGACATGTGTGGGATCTCACCGAACATCGCGAGCCATGCATTAAATATTGACTCGCGGCACGTCCCGGTCAAACAAAAAAGGCGCGGTATGGACCTAGAGAGATCTGCCGCCCTTAAGGATGAAGTAAATAAACTCAAGTCGAATGAGTTTATTCATGATGCATTATACCCGGAGTGGGTATCAAATCCAGTGCTTGTCAAAAAGTCAAACGAGAAATGGCGAACATGTGTGGACTACTCGGATTTGAATAAAGCCTGCCCTAAAGACAGTTTCCCTCTTCCCAGAATTGATCAACTTGTGGATTAGACAGCCGGACACGAGCTCTTATCTTTCATGGACGCGTATTCTGGCTATAATCAAATCCCAATGCACCTTCCTGATTAGGAACATTCTAGCTTCATCACTGATTTGGGACTCTATTATTACAAAGTAATGTCGTTCAGACTTAAGAACGCTGGGTCAACTTATCAAAGGCTCGTGAATCGAATGTTCGCTAACCAGATCAGAAAGACCATGGAAGTATACGTGGACGACATGCTCGTAAAATCACGACTGTCCATCAACCATATCAGTGATTTGGAAACTATGTTTAATATACTCCGATAGTATAGAATGAAGCTCAATCCGTTGTAGTGCCATTTCGGAGTTGCATAAGGAAAATTCCTTGGATTCATCGTCAGTGCCAAAGGAATTGAATCCAATCATGAGAAAATCTGGGCGATTCGGAATCTCGAAACTCCCAGAACCATAAAGCAAGTGCAAAGCTTCAACGGGAAGGTGGCAGCCTTAAGCAGGTTCATCTCCAGATCTACGGATAAGTGCATCCCTTTCTTCGATCTGATCAAAAAAGGAAAACAGAATTTCGAATGGACGAAGGAGTGTGAAGGCGCATTTCAAGCACTAGTTCAACATCTAGAAACACCTCCTATTCTGTCAAAGCCAATTGATCACGAGAGATTATATGTCTATCTGGCGATTTCAGCAAATGCGATCAGTGCTGCGTTGATTCGGGAAGAGGATCGGATCCAACGACCGGTCTATTATATCAGCAAGCGACTGACAAGGGTGGAAAGAAATTACCCGAAGTTGGAAAAGATGGCTTATTGCCTCGTCATTGCCTCGAGAAAGCTCCGTCCATATTTCCAGGCTCACCCGATCACAGTCTACACCGACCGCCGTTACGATAGATCCTAACATGACCTGAGACGTCTAGTAGATTGCTCAAGTGGAACATCGAGTTGAGTCAATTTGATATTGCTTATACACCTAGGCGAGCCATCCAAGGACAAGTTCTAGCGGACTTCATAGCCGAATTCACCATACCAAAAGAATTGCCCGAAGCCAGTGAATCTCCTAAGCATGTGTGGAAGCTATACACCAATGTCGCATTAAACGACCGTTGCTCAGGTGCTGGAGTGGTACTTGAAACCCTAGAAGGTCGATCCATATGCTATGCTCTAAAGTATGACTTTGGCGCAACTAACAACAAGCCGAGTACGAATCTCTACTCGCTGGACTTAAACTTGCCAAAGATTTGGGAATTATTGCTATGGAGATTTATTGTGACCCACAATTGGACATATGCCAGGTTCGAGGAGAGTATCAAGCCAGAGACCAGAGATTGACCACTTACCTTACTTAGGTCCGAGAAGTGTTGAATCGGTTCGACTACTATGCTATCCATTGTATACCCCGAGAGCAAAATCAGAAAGCTGATTCTTTAGCAAAACTGGCCAGCACTGGTGAAGCGCAACAAATGGGACTCGTCCCCGTTAAGACACTTACCGCTCCGAGTATCGATCAATTAGAGACAGACTGGGTGCACGAGGCAACGCCGGAGAAGGAGTCATGGATAACTCCATTCAGAAATTATCTTGAGCACGGAACTTTACCCGAGCATAGAAGTGAGAAAAGACAGGTTCTCCGAAAAGCTTCCCGATTCATTATCCAGAACGGAGTCATGTACAGGAGGGGATATTCTATTCCTTTACTCTGGTGTATCGCCCACGACGAGATCAAACGAGTGTTACATGATGTGCACAAGGGAGAATGTGGCAATCACACTGGGGGGGGGGGCAAGCCCTTGCTAAGAAGATACTTAGATACTGGTACTACTAGCCCACTATTAACCGAGACGCATCAGACTATGCCAAGAAATGTGATAGATGCCAAAAACATGCTCGAATTCCAAGAGCCTCGCCTACCGAAATTACTCGGATGGTCAGTCCATGGCCGTTCGCCACAAGGAGCATTTATATAATTGGGTCCTTACTCTGGCCAAAGGTGGTGCGAAATACGCCATCGTTGCAGTTGACTACTTTGCCAAATGGGCAGAAGCCGAGCCCCTTATTACTATTACGACGAAGAAAGTAATCAACTTTGTTGTACACGACATTATCTATCGTTTTGGCCTCCCGCGGACAATTATCACTGACAACGGAGCCCAATTCGATAGTGTCGAGTTCAAAAATTTCTATCAACGTTACCACATCTAGAAGAAGTTCTCGGCAGTAGCTCACCCTCAAGCGAATGGACAGGTCAAAACTGTTAACAAAGTTATCAAGTCCATTCTGAAGAAACGACTAGAAAAGGCCGGAGGCAGATGGGTCGATGAACTTCCCATGGCCCTAAGGGCATATCGAACTACCCACATGTCCGCGACCGGCCACACTCCGTTTGCACTTTCCTATGGTTCCGAAGCTGTTATTCCAGCTGAATTAGAAGTACCTTCTCAACGAGTGACCTATTATGATCCAAAGACGAACGCCATCTTACTTGCAAAATCTTTGGATCTATTAGATGAGAAGCGTGAAGAGGCTGATTTGAGGTAGCCGCACACCGCAGTCAAGTCGCCCGGTTATACAACGCTAAGGTCCGACCCAGAACCTTCGAAGTTGGCGATCTCGTACTGAAGAGAATTTATCCGGTCCCATTGCACATGAAACCGACATGGGAAGGACCGTATGTCATTGAGCGGAGACTTGGAGACGGCCATTCAGACTATCAACCGTTGACGGTCTTACTTTACCAAGAGCATGGATCAGCGAGAGTCTCCGTCGCTATTACACATAACTGGCTTTTATTCCTTTAGTCTGCTTTTCCTTTGAAATTTGTTTATGCATTTTTTGAATTCAAACTTGTAATAAGGCAACTGACTTTGCCGTACTTTCTTATTTCAACAATGCAATGCAGACTCATCAAGCTAGATAAACAATTTATGAAATGCATCGTGTGACCGTTACGATGTACGAAGAGCTAAGGTCCATCTCAAGGTGGGACTTATTCAAATAGGGATTGACTATGATCCTACTGGTCACTCGCTAACTGAAACCCCAAGCTCAGGGGCAAGCAACAATAAAGTAAAAAAAGATTGAAACACGATAATCCTCTAACAAACTCCAACCGCCGGAGTGTGAACTGGAGTACAAACTCCAAAACACGGGCTCGAAGAGGGTGGATCCATCTTCCCACGACTTCGCCCTCATTCAATCCAAGCTCGAAGAGGATGGACCCATCCATCTACGACTTCGCTTGCCAACTCAAGGTGGATGTGATCCGACCGTCCATAACCCTGATCAACTCCTCGTTCCCGGAGTGCGAACGAGATCCTAATACTTAAACAAATGTGATTGACCGTCTGTCGACCGACTCCAGATTCCCAGAGTGTGAACTAGAGTATAAACATTAACGGGCATGATTGACCACCCACCAACTAACTCTGGTCACGAGAGCGCGGGTCGGAGTATAATCACCAAATGGTGTGACCGACCACCCATCGACTAATTCTAGTCCCGAGAGCGCGGACTGGAGTATAAACGCCAAACGGGTGTGACTGACTGTCACGACCCACTTTTTCGTACAATTCGAACTGACAATTTATCACACATGTCCAGCCCAAATTGCACGGAAAGGCGGATAGTAAGAAGAAGAAAGTAAAAAGAAGATAGAAAGAAAAACCAAACAACACAGAATCTCACAGCGGAAACGAATAATCTATTAACATGACAGGTATGAAAGTTGAACTCTGTTAACATGACAGAGTAATGTTTTAAACATTTCCAGGCAACTCAAATTTTAACACCTTAAACATTGTTGAGATCTTTGAAAACTTCCAGTTGAACTTAATTTATGATCTGAAAACTTGAAAATGTTGCTTTCCCTTTGAATTTTGAAAGAACAGTGTGCTTCTCTTTTTCTTTACAGTGTTTTGTTATACAGGGCTTTATTTACAGTCTTTTTAAAAGCCTGAAGTATACACACATACAAGCTTATATATATATACAAGTTTGCACAAGATAAAATGATGATGTATACGTACCATATTTTAGGCTTAAGAAAGATTTGACTGCCTGTACAATGTTTTGTACAGTGATGGATGGAGATGAAGTCTTGATGGCTTGAAATCTTGAAAAGAATTAAGATGAATGTTTTGGTCTTTCTTCTTTTGACCAGAAAATGTTTATATATGTCCTCTCCGTCAATTTTTACTTGTTTCACTTTTTACTTTTACTTGATTTCTTTAGGTTATTTTTCTCTTTTATTTACTTTTTTACTTCCATTGGATTTTAAACATGCTTCACTTATATTTTGAAAACAATTTGCAAAGTGGTTTTGAAATAAACAATTTAAGTGTTCATATTTATATTTATTCCTATATTTAAAAAAAATATAACTCAAGCAATAGAAGTTTTTGCTCTTCTATTTTTATAATAACATATTTGTTAAATCATGATTTGTGAAAGATTTCCTTTTTTAATAATTTAAATGATTTTATTTAATTTTTCTCATTTCTATCATATATATATATATTTCCTTACATATTTACTTCTTTTGCACTTTCCATTTATGCATGGTTTTTAACATACTATTTTTTTTTGCTTATAAGTACTATATTTTCTTTTTTGAACTTGTATATATATACATACATTCTTTTTTCTTAAACTTATATGTATATATATAAGAAAATCCCAAATTTTAAGACTCTTTCTATTAATAATTTATTCTTTTCTTTTCATCTATAATTATTTTGAATTTTTTTTAATTTACATATAAATTCTGTTGTTATACATACATATATATGAAATTCAAATTAAAACAATTTTCCATTTTATAAATAAAATTTGGAAATTCAAAATATTATCTTGGTTTAAAACTATTTATCTTTACCAATTATTATTTAATAAGGGATTTATTTTGATTGAAAATACTGTATTATTGAATATTAAAAATTAATATTCAAACTCAAGACGACAAAAATTCCGGGTCGTTACACTGACCGCCCGTAAAATTAAATTATGTCCCCGGAGCGTGGATATAATTCTAAGTCTTAAACGGGTGTGACTGACTGCCCGTAAAATAACTTAACTCCCCGGAGTGCGGATATAATTCTATGTATTAAACGGGTGTGACTGACCGCTCGTAAAATAACTTAAAGTCCCCGGAGCGCGGATATGACTTCAAACATTAAGCAGGTGTGACCAACCGCCGGCATACAAGTTTAATCCCCAGAGTGTGGATGCGAATACCAACAAATGAGCGAGTGTGATCCGACCACTCAAACTCATTTTACTTTAACTTTGTTCCGACTAAGTTAAATTAAAGTTAGCGAAGGTGGAAAACGAATACTGACTGACCACTTCAATTCTCCCCAGAACTGGGGGCATAACTCAAGTACTAGTCGCTAGCCGAAACGGCGCAACGTTGGGACTCGACGTCTGGTTATCACCCGAAGCCATGACTTCGGGACTTAACGACCAGACTCAAGTTCGACTCAAAGACTAAAGCCTCATAAGTACATTGAATGGAAACACGAGTACTGAAATACTTAAACAAATAAACACAGAGTTATGCAGGAAAAAACAAAATGAAGTTTTATTTCCACTATTCTTTGAAAAAGATAAGTACAAAAACTTATTCGAAGAATTCCTATAAGTAGGGGCCGAATCCGCATCTATACACGACCTACAAAAGCAAAAGGAAATCTTATTCTAAGCTATTTGCAAAAAGAAGGAGCAAAAGTGCAAGTCTACGCCTTTGGTTTTTTATCCTTCTTGCTCTTCTTCGGCGTAGACTCGCTCGAACTGCCGCTCAGCTGTCTCTTCGAACCCTCACCTCCCCGGCCTGCACCAGCTGGCTTGTCTCCGACCGAGGGAATAACAGATGTCTCCTCCTTGGAACTTAAAGGGATCAGAATACCCTCCGTGTGTGGAACTAGAGGAACAGTGGCACACTCAACACTGGAAGAATGAGGCATGTTGGTATCGTTGATGGTGCCACCCGGAGAAACAATAAGCATAGGGACCGAGCCGGGACCCACCAACACTACTAGCTTGCTTGGCTTGCTCTATATCGGCTTTAATTTCTGCCATTATCTCCTCAGCCCGATCTGTGCGAATCCCCATTGGCATGCTACTAGTCGGGCCCAAGGAGCTCGTGATCATCATATGTTCATCAATGATGAAAGGCATTTTGGTGATCGGGTCGCTTTGATGGCCGAGGAGTGCTTCCATCATTTGTTCATAAAAAATGCAACTGCTTTCATGCATCTCCCCAGCCAATGCGGTGACCGTTGTAGTTGTAGCTTCCGTCATTAGTGTCTCCTGCTCGTGATGCATTCGTTGAGTTGTAGGAGGATCAAGTGATGAAGAATCTAAGGCTGAACGAAGATAGGAGAAACTATTAATAATGTCTTCTGACAATGTTCCTACGTTCGAGTGAATAGGAGAAGTGCTCAGAATACCTTCCTCGGTTTGGCTCCCCGCTTGAGCGGACACGCCTTCCGAACCGCGCTTAGTTATCGGTAAGAGATGTGGCATGTCAGGATCATATGCCGGAACGATTGGAGGATTGACAAAAGAAGTAGGCTCAGATTGAGACATTGTAGGCGCTTTGGAACCTGCTTCATGATGCTCAACTCCGGACCTTCTCCAACATCCGGGTCTTAGCAGCTAGCTTTTCCTTTTCAAGAGCGACGACTGTATCGTGGAGGACTTTTGGTTCATCTCCGACAAGTATTTGAGCTTCCAGTTCGAAACCATCAACAGTTGTGGTATTTTGGATCACCTTTTCGTCCTTCACCAAGCGGCTCCAGACTTTGTACAGCTAGAAGGGATAATATTCGCCGAGCCAGTTTAGATTGTGGTTTCTGAAGATGTTGGCATTGTATGTGACGAGGAGATCTTCAAACTCATCCTTCATCCCGGCCTTCGCCGCTTTAACTTCACTCTCGATCCTGGCCTCGGCATCCTGAGCCTTTAAATTTGCTACATCCCTTTCGTCCTTAAGCGCCACCGTCTGTTCGCATGCCTCCTAGGTAGCTTTATTGGCATCCTCTTTCTCCCTGATGGCCTTGGAAAGTTTTTCCTTTAGCTCGTTGAGCTCTTTCACCGCAACATCTCTCTCCTCCGTGATAAGGGTATTCTGGTGGCCCATCTCTTGAACCAAGTCCATATGAGACCGTCGCATTTTTTCCATGGACTCTTTTGCTTCTTCGGCTCTCTTATTAACCTCCATCTCTGATTTCTGTGAAGGCTCGGCTTCAATATTGAGCACTTCTATTATCCGATTTTTCTGAACAAGATTGGTCTCCAGTTTCTTAATTATTTTGGCCCGCTCAAAAGCCACCACCGAAGCCTTTTCTGCAGTTTTGACCCACTCCCGGTATTGGCTGTAAACATCATGCACGTAGTCCTGTACCAATTTTTCTACATCATTGAGAATTCTTTTCAAGTTTGGGGGAAAGTGGAAGCCATCGAAGCAGATATTTGGGAAGTATATTTTTAACTTAGCAATTCTGATGGCTCCCTCCCCTGTGGGCTCCATAGAAATTGGTGCAGTGATGATGGAAGCTTCCATTTCAACTCTACGGCATTGATCACCTGATTTCGAAGTATGAGGAGGCATTGTTTGGTAGGCTGTTTTAGAAGATTGTCTGCCAGAACCGGAGGATTTTAAGAGACCCTTAGGTGGAAGTGATCGCGACCGAGAGCGGTGCCTAGCTTGGAAAGGTTTTCCCTTTTCCCTTTTATAGCGCTCACGCTCTTGGCTGGAGCGGTGGCGATCGTGGTCTCTTTCAATTTCGCGCCTATGAGACTTGGAGTAAGAGTTGGAAGAATGGCGCGAAGAACATAGACTGCCAATCATAGATCCCTGCCTCACCATCATATCTGAAAAATGAAAAGAAAAGCAGAATTAGTTATCTCCTTAGATTGAGAAACTTGTGATTAGAAGTTGTGTGATGCCGTGAAATGTGTGTATGCATGTGCAAATCCCCAACCAACTGATTGTGGTGGCCTTGCTCGCAGAAGGTTGCTCCCTTACATCTAAAGCACTTAAGCCTGCATCGACTTGCGATGGGGAATGAAGTCCCTCTAATCCAAAATCTTGGAATGAAGTCATGTCATCGGGAATAGGGATATCCGCTAATCCTTTCAATGAACTCTCCATTTGAAGAGAAGAAGTTTCTTGACTTATAGTAGCCGCAGTAGGTAGAGATACCGCAACAGTTTTACACCTCTGAGATTTATGGGCTAGAGCCTTGCCTTTTCTTTTCGATAATCGAAGACTATGCGAAGGTGCAACTGCGGGCTCATCCCTAGCTGGCAAACTCTCGTCATCATCGTGTTTGGTGATTACGACTCCAGGAGCTCTTCATCCTCCTTGCCTCACTAAAGCCACCCCAGGAACTCCTACTAGCCCGATGCTTTGATCTCCCTCTATCAGCCCCACGGCGATTAAGTTTTCATCGATAAGGACTTCATCGATCTCTCTAAGCTCAACTGACATCGATTGGAGAGTCCTTACTATCTCCTTGAATTACTCTCCTTCGGGCCGTGGAATCGAAGCTGTAAAATAAGTAAAGTATTAGCATCAACTTATATTATCCAGTTAATTGATGAAGAAGTTAGAGCACTTACGTCTAACAAGCCACCATCTGGCGAATCTTGGTGGACACCGAACGAAGAACCACTCGGTTTTAAAGTAGCTTAATTTACTCCATGCGTCTGCCACTAGTTAGCAGTTTCTGACTACTTCTAAGAAGGTTAATGATGGGTTATCTCCGCGACTTTTGACGTTAAAAAGATATTTGATTTCCTCGACAGTCGGGGGCCAGAAAAGATGCTCCATGAAGATAATATACAAGCTGTTGAGCAGAACATATCCGTTTGGATGCAATTAAGAAGGCGCAATCCTAAAAAAGAACAACACTTCCCGGATAAATTGGTTGCAGGGGCAATGTCCCAGCTACGCACATGAACCTATTGCAGGCGGTATACCCTTTTGGGGGATTGTGGGCTCTGTCTTCCTTCCGGCCTCGGCAATAAAACATCATTTAGAGATAATCAATGCCTAAGGCAGATCCTGCCTAACATGTCTTCAGAAATTTTAGAACGAGCAGAATCCTCCAGCTTTAGAACTAAGACTGCACCCGGTAGTTCATCCGAGGTGGGATTAACTACATCTGCCGTGACATCTGGCATTTCAATTCCAGGAAGTGGAGGACTCCGAATGTCCTGCAGCTCGGAGCTTCCAGGATCCATAGTTATTGAACTCGGTAAAAATTATCATTAGATGGAAATAAACCCGTGTTCCTCCTGGTGTGAAGTGAATGATCGTGTTGTGTAGTGCAGTGCAACATGATACATTGAATTTCTACAAGTTCGAAAGATGTTAAAATGACAAGACTTCGAGATTCAATCGGAGAGACCGTCATCACTGACCGTCCAAATCGTGCCATCCCGACTTCGAAGAACAAACCATGTTAAAGTTGGCTATGTTTGTCAAATTACAGTTCCATCGACGAGCTTTGAAGGATAGTCAAGTATGCAGTTTAATAGTTAAGTCCAGTTATGCGAGGCTAAAGCTCATCGGAGTCTAATGTTCGAATATTCAAAAGGCCACTAGTTTGTATCCGTTAAAGTTCAACTTGGATTGTTCCACCAAAGTCTGCCTTCGTATCGGTCCAGAGCTGTGACTTCGTATTGATCATTCCAGATCGATGCTCTTCGTATCGAACCCAAAGCCTTGGCTTCGTATCGATCACACTAGACCGCTCCACTCTGTATCGATCTAAGGCAAGCAACTTCGTATCGATCACTCCAGATCGATACAAACCCCTACCATTACAGATCAATACGAACTACTTCCCAACATCCCAGATCTATCATTCATGCCTCGTATCGATACGAATGGCTCCACCGCCTCGATCAATAGCTCTTCTTCTTCCTTAATCCTCCAAAACTCCATTACTACTTCCTCGACCTCACTCCAGCCCAATTCTGACATCAACGATGCTGGAATCGACCACGGCCTTGGATGAAATAGCATCGAGCTTCATGTCTCTTCATTTTTAGATGGATTTAATTAATTAATTACCTAGTTTAAAAGGATTGGTTTGGAGATTAAAAGTTATTTGTTTGGGAGACGAAAGCGTTGCAACTCTTTTTCTCTATTCAATTGATACGAAGCAGATATGAAAGCAAAAGCAAGTGAGAAATTTTGGCTAAGTACAAAAGGTATTTATATGCCTTCGTAACCAACGGAAAACGATTCGTACCCCAGTAGCAAGAACCGGTAGAAGTGGTCAAAATTTCATCGATATGAAAGGCGCTGTGCAGGCTTACCTGGAACGTTTGTATCCATGAATACGAAGACGCTGCCTCGTATCCATCAACTCAGAGCAATCCACAGTTTATACTTCGTATCCATTTATGACCAGCCATTTATTTCGTATCCATCGATACGAATCCCATCGATATGAAAGTCGCTGTAAGATCAAGCCTATGACGCTCAACTCCATCGATATGAAGCGTCTGTTTCGTATCCATCTGTTCCAAGACCCTAAAACCTCGTATCCATCGATATGAAGCATCTCCAAGGACTATCCATTTCATATCGATAGCCATCGATACGAAGCATGCATTCCAACATCTCAAATCGATCCAGGAGAGGGTCGATATGAAGGAGTGATCTAAAATAACCATCAATCGTTGTTACAACTCGAAATTCACATCGATCCAGGAGAGGATCGATACGATACTCGATCCAAACAAGAACCAAAGAACTTGACAACAACCCATGAATGTGCAAACATGAATAGGAGTCAGGTTAACATACGTGCATGTGTGACGAACTAACATTCAATTTTCAAAATTAACAGGAACTGAACGCTTACCTGGTGACAACCAAAACAACAAATAGCAAATCGCTAGCACTCCATCTTCAGTTACAACAAAACACTGCATGATCATTGGCAGACAACAATTCAATATTTATATTACTGGAAATCCATCAAAGGTTACATCTCTTGACGAAAAGACGACAACTATTCAACAAATCAGATAGAACTTTTTCAGAATAAAGATTGCAGCTTTTCAAAGCACATCATGTTTACACAGGACGTACTTTGGGAGGCAAATGTTATCCCGCCTTTTGGCAAAGCCGTGACACCAAGGACTTGACTAGAGACCAAGGGCAATCCGTCCTAGAGATCGGTTATACATAGGTCCACTATGGATACTGGTAAATTTGGTCCGAGTTCGGATCGAGCTACAATTAACATGGTACGACCAACAAAGCTGTGAAAGCCAATATTCCAAATTTTGGGTCAATCGGAGTTCGTATGCTCAAATAACGGATCGATCAAAATCCATATAGAAGATGTCAGTTCGTATCCATCAAAGTCCATCCCTCTTCATATCCATCAGACCTCGCATCCATCAACTCCACTTCCATCATGTTCGCATCGATCGCGCATCATCAATCCATATGTTCGGTTCGTATCAATCAACCCCTTCCCTTCATTTCGTATCGATCGTTCCAGGCATCGATACGAAGTTAGAAACTGGGCATCGATATGAAGACGCCTCCCCAGCATCGATACGAAGTGGCATACAAACATCGATACGAAAGGAACCACACACGATCGATACGAAGAAGGCAAAGTCACCCAAGAGAAACAGTCACTCGGCATGAAATGTGGATCTCCCATGAACTATTGCTCCAAGTCATCGATGAACCACTGATCGATACGTAGCCTATCCATACAAAGAAGTATTGATACGAACAAGGATCGATACGCATGCTTCGGCCAACTACAAAACCAACCTTGGATCGATCATAACTCAAAACCTACAAGTCCAAATGCTATGAAATTTTCACAGAAGGTTGCTTACTACCTCAAGATTATTACTGATCGATCGGAGCCCAAACGGACAAAATCTTGATCGATACGAAAATAGTTGGGATCGATCCCAAATGATCCCTGATCGATCAGTGGGCCCACCCACACATGAGAAGGAGTATTCCGAGTTCAGGGGAAGATATTTCAAACCTACACCTATAAATAGCACCCCTACGCCTACAGAAAAAGGACTTTTGACTCTGCTACGCCGTTACACTGCTACAACTCCATTGTAACTTGAGTGTTAGAGCGTTGTACTATTGTAATCAGTTGTCAATCATCAATAAACAACAAAACATTCAAAGTGGACGTAGGCTACAACGCCGAACCACTATAATTTCTTGTCCTTTTCTATTTCTGCATGCTTTTATTGGTGTGATTGTTAGATTAGCCTCTTTTTCCATTTAATTTCTTCATTTTAATCTCTTCAATCACATCCGAAGAGTGTTGTGCTCAATTTTGGAACAAACACTTTGATGCTTTCATTGAGAAAACTCTGTTTTTCTCTGATTCATTGGATCTACTGCCGTTGTTGGATTGCTAAAATCTAAGGAGGAGATCCAGATCTGTCTTCTTATGGTTCCTTCTATTCTACTCAGATTACTCAAGATCTAGGAAAGAGCTACATCAACCATGGTGCGTACTACCAGAACCGCTTCAAATGTTGTAGATCCAGAAGGAAGGGATAGGCAAAATCCCACGTAGTTGACTACCGCAGGCCAGACAGCAGCTGGAGCTTCAGATCCACAAGTTCCTGTGGCTAGAGAGGAGTTCCAGATCCTCATGCAAGAGCTCACTCAGAGCCGTCAAGAGCTCACCCAGTAGATCCGTGCAACACGGAGCTCGCAAACCAACTAAATGAGGAAATGTGAAGGAGATCTAGGAGGGATCATGTCTCACATTCCTCGATTGAAAGCTCAGCTTCATCTGACTTTAACCACAGATCTACACGTCGTCGGTTGGATGGAAATTATGTAGAAGCCTCCGGGCATCAGTGTGCTGTGAATCTCGGACAAGCCGAGGTTGGTCCTTCTACAGGACACCAAGTTGGACCCTCTTCCCGAGGAGGGGGGCTTCCTTATCACACCATCCATGACCATGCAGCTACTACCACTTTAGATCTGGAAGCTGAGTTCTAGAACTAGCCAGATCCAGCCCTTCGTCAACACATCCATGCTCAACCCTAGGTTCCCGAAGATTGGGAGCCAAGGAGGCAAGGAACGGACCGTCGACAGCTCCCGAACCGTCCCCACAACATGGAACCCTACCATGCCTTGGCCCCGAATGTACAGATGCCTGACATTCCAACCATGATTCACCAAATGATTTGAGAAATTCAAGGTCTTACAAATGACGATTGGGGAATCTCCCGAAGTCATACTTCGTTCACCAACGACATCCTTTATGCCGAGCCACCTCGTCGATTCAGGATGCCTACCTTTCCTGTGTAAGAAGGAAGTTTGGATCCTAACCATCATATATTAAAGTATGAATGGCTCATGAACGTCGCTCGGGCTGACGATGCCGTCAAGTGTAGGAGTTTCCCTATCTCTTTAGGAGGGATTGCAACTATGTGGTTCACTTGTCTACCACCCAGAAGGTCGATCCTTATGTTATGATCTAAAGTCTGACTTCTGCGCAACTAACAATGAACCCGAGTACGAAGCTCTGTTCATTGGACTTAGACTTGCCAAAGATTTGGGAATTATTGCTCTGGAGATTTATTGTGACTCGCAATTGGTCGTATGCCAGGTTCGAGGAGAGTATCAAGCCAGAGACCGGAGATTGGCCACTTACCTTACTTAGGTCCGAGAAGTGTTGAATCAGTTCGACTACTATGCTATCCATTGTATACCCCGAGAGAAAAATCAGAAAGCCGATTCTTTAGCAAAACTGGCCAGCACTGGCGAAGCGCAACAAATGGGACTCGTCCTCATTGAGACACTTACCACTCCGAGTATCGATCAATTAGAGACAGACTGGGTGCATGAGGCAATGCCCGAGAAGGAGTCGTGGATGACTCCATTCAGAAATTATCTTGAGCACGGAACTTTACCCTGGCGCAGAAGTGAGAAAAGACAGGTTCCCCGAAGAGCTTCCCGATTCATTATCCAGAACGGAGTCATGTACAGGAGGGGATTTTCTGTTGCTTTACTCCGGTGTATCGCCCACGACGAGATCAAATGAGTGTTACATAATGTGCACGTGGGAGAATGTGGCGATCACACTAGAGGACAAGCCCTTGCTAAGAAGATACTCAAATACGGGTACTACTGGCCCACTGTGAACCAAGACGCATCGTACTATGCCAAGAAATGTGATAGATGCCAGAAACATGCCCGAATTCCAAGAGCCCCGCATACCGAAACCAGTTAGATGGTCAGTCTGTGGTCGTTCACCATATGGGGCATTGATATAATTGGGTCCTTACCTCTGGCCAAAGGTGGTGCGAAATATGCCATCGTTGTAGTTGACTACTTTACCAAATGGGCGGAAGCCGAGCCCCTTGCTACTATTATGATGAAGAAAGTATTCAACTTGTTGTACGCAGCATTATCTGTCGTTTTGGCCACCCGTAGACGATTACATTGACAACGGAGCCCAATTCGATAGTGTCGAGTTCAAAAATTTCTGTCAACGTTACCTCATCCTGAAGAAGTTCTCAGTAGTAGCTCACCCTCAAGCGAATGGACAGGTCGAAGCAGTTAACAAAGTTATCAAGTCCATTCTGAAGAAACGACTGGAAAAGGCTGGAGGCAGATGGGTCGATGAACTTCCTATGGCCAATGGGCATATCGAACTACCCACAACTCCGCAACCGACCGTTTGCACTTTCCTATGGCTCCGAAGCTGTTATTCCAGTTAAATTAGAAGTACCTTCTCACCGAGTGACCTATTATGATCCAAAGACGAACGCCATCTTACTTGCAGAATCTTTGGATCTATTAGATGATGTTATCCTGCCTTTTGGCAAGGCCGTGACACCAAGAACCTGACTAGAGATCAAAGACATTCGTCTAGAAAATCGGTTATACGCAGGTTCACTATGGATATCGGTGAATTTTGTCCGAGTCCGGATCGAGCCAAAATTGATATGACACAACAAGCGAAGCTATGGGAGTCAACGTTCCAAATTTCAAGTCAATCCGAGTTTGTATGCTCAAGTTACGAACGATACAAAATTGGACGAAAACCAATCACCGGTCGACTCGCTCCACATCCCTCAGATGCCTACTTAGACTCGCTTCGCATCCACCAGAAATGACTCCTTCGACTCGCTCCCTTTGACTCGCTTCACAACCATCAGATGCCTACTTCGACTCGCTCCATTCGAACCACTGTTCGACTCCATCAACTTCGACTCCATTGGCGAAGCCACTACTCGAACCTCTCATGACGCTCCATTTCGACTCGCTCGATCTGGGCACACTTCGACTCGCTCAATCGGTGAACATTTCGACTCGCTCGATCTGGGCACACTTCGACTCGCTCAATCGGTGAACATTTCGACTCGCTCGAGACAGCATCAAAGGCAGAGTGATCCAAAGACTCAAGCGCCACGTCACCGAGTCGAACGGAAGCGAGTCGAAACGGGAGCGATTCGAACCAAACAGCCACCGAGAATCGCATTTCGTATCGATCATATCTCTTAATCTACAAGTCCAAATGCTATGAAATTTTCACAGAAGACTACGTGCATGCTAAAGAATGTCCACGTCAAATTTCGACTCCATTGGATGAAATCTTGATCGATATGAAATCTGTTCGTATCGATCACGGATCGGACCGAAACTTCACGGGCTTGGGCGTGCGGGCCTGGTCACGTGCCAGAGAGGGTCTCCCGAGATCTGAGCGAAATACCAGCCTCCTACACCTATAAATAGACCCCCAAAGCCAACAGAAAAGGGGTTCTTCTTCCTCTTTGAGATCTCCAACGCCCGGACTCTGCCAGATCCATATCTGAACTCCATTGCTGCTGCGACCAATGAATTTCACTGCCGAAAATCATTGTTATTCACTGTAATTTGCTGAAATAACTTGTAAACATCAAAGAAAGATCAATAAAGCAAACAAATTCATAGTAGACGTAGGCAATACGTCGAACCACTCTAAATTCTATGTCCCTGTCTATTTCTTTCCGCTTTAAGTTTATTATTCTTCACTTTTTATCCTCTACATTACTTAGATCTGTGGTTACATACCGCTAATTTGTGTTCATACACTGGTGCTTTCACGAAAATTGGGGTTTGTGGCCATTTTTGGTGCAAACACTTTGGTGCTTTCACCGAGAATTGAACTCAGGATTCTATCATTTGGAGGTTGAATTTGAATTTGAAGGCTTAGAGAATTTAGATCTGAAAAGCTATGACAAGGCAACCAAATCGAAGACAAAGGCCGGAGAGAGGTCAGCATGAAGGGAGTCAAGAGGCTTCCTCAGGTGCAAATCAGACATCAATCATCATCACCAGGGATGAGATAGAGACAATGATGAAAAGACAAGAGGAAATGATTTAGAACTTGCTTCTTCAAATTGGGCAACTTGGAGCGCAAAATCAAGGAGCAACCAGAGTTCTGAACGGAGCGGGACCATCCGGCACAGCGCTAGAGCTAGGGGGCAATAACCCAGGGCATGTTGGCCCAATCCCGGACAGGGTACCAGGTGGAACTGCACAACGCGGCATTGATAGAGAAGCGAATACTCGTTCAGGAGAGCAGACTCCAGGAATCCCTCGTGAACTCGGGAGGCAAATCGGAAGCAACGGACAAGGACTACAGCCATGAGATAGTGACAGATTGGCAGAGATGGTCAGACGCACCATGAGAGGCGGACTAGTGAATAGAGATCTGGAGGATGTGAATAGGAGCCCCTTTGCTCCTGTGATCAGGCAAGCCAGGAATCCACCAGAATTCAAGCTACCAACGTTAGAGACGTACGATGGAAGGACAGACCCGGCAGTGCATCTGACACGATACATGAGGCATATGGAGGTGTTGGGGGCATCGGAGGAGGTCATGGCCCGGTGCTTCCCACTGTACCTGGCAGACATAGCAGCATTATGGTTTAGACAACTGGAGAGCGGTTCCATTCGAACATGGACCGATTTGACTGAAAGGTTCATGAGGCAGTTCAGAGTTCACATTTCGAGACCTAAGAATGTGATGAGTTTGGCAGCAATATAGCAAAGAACTGGGGAGTCTTTGAGGAACTTTCTGATGTGATTCAATGCAGCGGTGGCATCAGTGGATCGACCCGATCCATCCATGGTTTTGATGGCAGCTGTCTCTGGCGTAGCTGATGGCACAGAGTTCAAGAATTCGTTAACAAGGGATCCCCCTATGGATCTAGGAGAATTTTATCACGAGGCTGAAGGATTTTTACGATTAGAGGATGCAAATGCCGAGAGAGAGGAAGGAGAAGGAGTTGATGTTTATGCAGTCAAGGGTGAAAATCCTCCTAAAACAGATTCAGGAACTGGTAAAGGGAAACGAAAGGCTGAGGATAATAGTGATGGACCGACGCGACCATGAAAGGAACCGAGATTCACCTCTTATACGGAGTTGAACGAGACTTTGGAGCGAATCTACCATGATACTAGAGGGTAGATTCCCTATCGAAGGCCGATGAGAAGGGATCCGTCCAACAATGAAAGAAGGTCAGACAAGTACTGCTTATTCCACGAACTGAATGGTCATAGCACAAATGATTGCAGACACTTGAAAGAGTAGGTTGAAGGACATATTCGGAATGGTCTGCTATCGCAGTATGTAAGAAGGGGAACAACAACGGTGGAACGGGAGCGGCCACCAGCTGCACCTACTGGAGACGGCTCAGGATCGAGGCGTCAGCTTGTCCGCAATTGATTGGGATAATGACGAATAAGTAGAAAACTCCACACCAATGCGACTTAGTCTTTTTACACATGTACAGGACCGCGAACGATCCTCAGGCATGCTCTGATACGACTACTGATCGTAACGGTGTAGGTGTTTGCACTTTGACGTCCCTATTTTACTTTTATTTTCCATTTCTGATGTTTAAACTTGATTTCGTTGAATATTTCTGTTGAAAAACTCATTTTGAATAAAAGTATGCCATTCGTGATGCCATGACGGTTAAAACCACTTACACATGTGAGGGATCGCGAACGGTCCTCGGGCATGCTCTGAGATGGCGATAAACCGTCATGACAAACAGTTCAGAAACTCACTCGAACGTGAAATCTGACATTGATAATACTAAGTCCCTCCCCGGGCACACTTATTTTGCCTCGAATGGCACCCCGACCGCGAACGGTCACAAATCGCCTCGAACGGCACCCGACCGCGAACGGTCACAAATCACCTCGAATGGCACCCGACCGCGAACAGTCACAATTCGCCTCGAACGGCACCCGATCACGAACGATCACAAATCGCCTTGAACGGCACACCGACCGCGAACGGTCACCATTCACCGCGAACGGCATCTGACCGCGAACGGTCACATATCACCTCGAATGACATACGATCCCGAACGATCGTCATTCGTGGTCAAATAAAACTATCAATTTCTTTGCAGGTCATCAACGGGATATGAACATCCAGCTTATGGCATTACAAAACACACCTTCTTAACACAAGGCATGTTTTGGGGGGCAAGTGTTATCCTGCCTTTTGGCAAGGCCGTGACACCAAGAACCTGACTAGAGATCAAAGACAGTTCGTCTAGAAAATCGGTTATACGCAGGTTCACTATGGATATCGGCGAATTTTGTCCGATTCCGGATCGAGCCAAAATTGATATGACACGACAAGCGAAGCTATGCGAGTCAACGTTCAAAATTTCAAGTCAATCCTA
This sequence comes from Allium fistulosum, assembly GCA_030737815.1. Classification (NCBI taxonomy): domain Eukaryota; kingdom Viridiplantae; phylum Streptophyta; class Magnoliopsida; order Asparagales; family Amaryllidaceae; genus Allium; species Allium fistulosum. The sequence continues at coordinate 870,205,487 of CM060903.1, read as the reverse complement.
GTTCGTATGCTCAAGTTATGAACGATACAAAATTGGACGAAAACCAATCACCGGTCGACTCGCTCCACATCCCTCAGATGCCTACTTCGACTCGCTTCGCATCCACCAGAAATGACTCCTTCGACTCGCTCCCTTTGACTTGCTTCGCAACCATCAGATGCCTACTTCGACTCACTCCGTTCGAACCACTATTCGACTCCATCAACTTCGACTCCATTGGCGAAGCCACTGCTCGAACCTCTCAGGACGCTCCATTTCGACTCGCTCGATCTGGGCACACTTCGACTCGCTCAATCGGTGAACATTTCGACTCGCTCGATCTGGGCACACTTCGACTCGCTCAATCGGTGAACATTTCGACTCGCTCGAGACAGCATCAAAGGCAGAGTGATCCAAAGACTCAAGCGCCACGTCACCGAGTCGAACGGAAGCGAGTCGAAATGGGAGCGAGTCGAACCAAACAGCCACCGAGAATCGCATTTCATATCGATCATATCTCTTAATTTACAAGTCCAAATGATATGAAATTTTCACAGAAGACTACGTGCATGCTAAAGAATGTTCACGTCAAATTTCGACTCCATTGGATGAAATCTTGATCGATACGAAATCTGTTCGTATCGATCACGGATCGGACCGAAACTTCACGGGCTTGGGCGTGCGGGCCTGGTCACGTGCCAGAGAGGGTCTCCCGAGATCTGAGCGAAATACCAGCCTCCTCCACCTATAAATAGACCCCCAAAGCCAACAGAAAAGGGGTTCTTCTTCCTCTTTGAGATCTCCAATGCCCGGACTCTGCCAGATCCAGATCTAAACTCCATTGCTGCTGCGACCAACGAATTTCACTGCTGCAAATCATTGTTATTCACTGTAATTTGCTGAAATAACTTGTAAACACCAAAGAAAGATCAATAAAGCAAATTACTTCATAGTGGATGTAGGCAATACGCCGAACCACTCTAAATTCTGTGTCCCTGTCTATTTCTTTCCGCTTTAAGTTTATTATTCTTCACTTTTTATCCTCTACATTACTTAGATCTGAGATCTGTGGTTACATACTGCTAATTTGTGTTCATACACTGGTGCTTTCATGAAAATTGGGGTTTGTGGCTATTTTTGGCACAAAAAGATAAGAAGCATGAAGAGGCTGATTTGAGGGCAGTCGCACACCGCAGTCGATTCGCCCGGTTACACAACGCTAAGGTCCGACCCAGAACCTTCAAAATTGGCAATCTCGTAATCAATATAATTTATCCAGTCCCTTCACACATGAAACCGATATGGGAATGACCGTATGTCATTGAGTGAAGACTTGGAGATGACACATTCAAACTATCAACCGTTGACGGTCTTACTTTACCAAGAGCATGGATCAGCGAGAGTCTACGTCGCTATTACACATAACTGGCTTTTATTCTTTTAGTTTGCTTTTTCTTTGAAATTTGTTTATGCATTTTTTGAATTCGAACTTGTAATAAGGCAACTGACTTTGCCATACTTTCTTATTTCAGCAATGCAATGCAGACTCATCAACCCAGATAAACAATTTATGAAATGCATCGTGCGACCGTCACGATATACGAAGAGTTAAGTTCCATCTTAAGGGGGACTTATTGAAATAGGGAGTGACTATGATCCGACCGGTCACTCGCTAAGTGAAACTCCAAGCTCAAGGGCAAGCAATAATAAAGTAAAAAAAGATTGAAACATGAAATCCTCTAACAAACTCCAGCTCCCGGAATGCGAACTGGAGTACAAACTCCAAAACACAGGCTCGAAGAGGGTGGATCCGTCCTCCCACGACTTCGCCCTCAGTCAATCCAAGCTCGAAGAGGATAGACTCATCCATCTACGACTTTGCTTGCCAACTCAGGGTGGATGTGACCCGACCATCCCCAACCCTGATCACCTCCTCGTTCCCGGAGTGTGATTGAGATCCTATAGTTAAACAGATGCGATTGACCGTCTGTCGACCGACTCAAAATTCCCAGAGTGTGAACCGGAGTATAAACATTAATGGGTGTGATCGACCACCCACTAACTAACTCTGGTCCCGAGAGCGCGGGCCGGAATATAAGCACCAAATGGGTATGACTGAACACCCATCGACTAACTCTAGTCCCAAGAGCACGGACTGGAGTATAAACACCAAACGGGTGTGACTGACCGCCCATATAATTAACTTATGTCCTCGGAGCGTGGAATAATTCTAAGTCTTAAACGGGTATGATTGACCGCCCGTAAAATAACTTAAGTCCCCAGAGTGCGGATATAATTCTAAGTATTAAATGGGTGTGACTGACCGCCTGTAAAATAACTTAAGTCCCCGGAGCACGAATATGACTTAAAACATTAAGCAGGCATGACCGACCGCCGGCATACAAGTTTAATCCCCAAAGTGTGGATGCGAATACCCAAAAATGAGCAAGTGTGATCCGACCACTCAAACTCATTTTACTTTAACTTTGTTCCGACTAAGTTAAATTAAAGTTAGGGAAGGCGGAAAACGACTACTGACCGACCACTTCAATTATCCCCAGAACTGGGTTATGACCCGAAGCCATGACTTCGGGACTTAACGATCGGACTCAAGTTCGACTCAGAGACTAAAGCCTCCCAAGTACATTGAATGGAAACGCGAGTGCTGAAATACTTAAACAAATAAACACAGAGTTATGCTGGAAACAACAAAATGAAGTTTTATTTCCTCTATTCTTTGAAAAAGATAAGTACAAAAACTTATTCGAAGAATTCCTATAAGAAGGGGCCGAACCCACATCTATACACGACCTACAAAAGTAAAAGGAGAACTTATTCTAAGCTATCTGCAAAAAGAAGGAGCAAAAGTTCAAGTCTACGCCTTTGGTTTTTTTAATACTTTTTGCTCTTCTACGGCGTAAACCCGCTCGATCTGCCGCTCAGCTATCTCTTCGAGCCCTTACCTCCCTGGCCTGCACCAGTTGGCTTGTCTCCGGCCGGAAGAATATTAGTTGTCTCCTCCTTGGAACTTAAAGGGATTAGAATACCCTCCATGTGTGGAACTGGAGGAACGGTGGCACCATCAACGCTGGAAGAATGAGGTTCGCTGGTATCGATGATGGTGGAACTCGGAAAAAAATAAGCATAGGGACCGGCCGGGACCCGCCATGCCACCACCAACACTACTAGCTTACTTGGCTTGCTCTATCTCGGCTTTAATTTCTGCCATTATCTCCTATGCCCGATCCTCGCGAATCACCATTGGCATGCTACTAGTCTGGCCCGAGGAGCTCGTAATCAACACATCTTCATCAATAACGAAAGGCATTTCGGTGATCGGGTCACTTTGATGGCCGAGGAGTGCTTCCATTATTTGTTTATAAAAAACGCAACTGCTTTCGTGCATCTCCCCCGCCGATGCAGTGACCGTTGTAGTTATAACTTCCGTCATTAGTGCCTCCTGCTCGTGATGCATTCCTTGAGTTGCAGGTGGATCAAGTGATGCAGAATCTAAGGCTGAATGAAGATAGGAGAAAATATTAGTAATGTCTTATGACAGTGTTCCTACATTCAAGTGAATAGGAGAAGTGTTCAGAATTCCTTCCTCGGTTTGGCTCCCCGGTTGAGCCGATACGCCTTTCGAACCGCGCTCAGTTATCGGTGAGAGATGTGGCCTGTGAGGATCATACACCAGAACGACTGGAGGATTGACAGAAGAAGTAGGCTCAGATTGAGACATTGCAGGCGCTTCAGAACCTGCTTCATGATGCTCAACTCTGGATCCTTCTCTAATGTCCGGGTACTTAGCAGCTAGCTTTTCCTTTTCAAGAGCGATGACTGTATCGTGGAGGACTTCTGGTTCATCTACGACAAGTATTTGAGCTTCTAGTTCGAACTCATCAACAGTTGTGGTATTTCAGATCACCTTTTCGTCCTCCACCAAGTGGCTCCAGGCTTTGTACAGCTGGAAGGGATAATCTTCGTCGAGCCAGTTTAGATCGTGGTTTCTTAAGACGTTGGCATTGTATGTGACCGGGAGATCTTCAAACTCTTCCTCCATCCTGGCCTCCGCCGCTTTAACTTCACTCTCGATCCTGGCCTAGGCTTCCTGAGCCTTTAAATTTGCCGCATCCATTTCATCCTTAAGCGCCACCGTCTGTTGGTATGCCTCCTGGGCAGCTTTATTGGCATCGTCTTTCTCCCTGATGTCCTCGGCAAGTTTTTCCTTTAGCTCGTTGAGCTCTTTCACCGCAGCATCTCTCTCCTCCGTGATAAGGGTATTCCGGTGGCCCACCTCCTGAACCAAGTCCATATGAGACCGTCACATTTTTTCCATGGACTGTTTTGCCTCTTTGATCTCTTATCAGCCTCCATCTCTGATTTTTGTGAAGAATCGACTTCATTATTGAGTACTTCTATTATCCGATTTTTCTGAGCAAGATCGGTCTCCAGTTTCTCAATTATTTTGGCCTGCTCGAAAGCCACCGCGGAAGCCTTTTCTGCAGTTTGACTCACTCCCAGTACTAGCTGTAAACATCATGCACGTAGTCCTGTACAATTTTTTCCGCACCATTGGGAATTCTTTTCAAGTTTGGGGGGAAGTGGAAGCCATCGAAGCAGATATTTGGGAAGTCTGTTTTTAACTTAGCAATTCTGAAGGCTCCCTCCTCTGTGGGCTCTATAGAAATTGGTGCGGTGATGATGGGAGCTTCCGTTTCAACTCTACGGCGTTGATCGCTGGATTTTAAAGTATGGGGAGGCACTGTTTGGATGGAGGTTTCAGAAGATTGTCTACCAGAACCAGAGGATTTTGAGGGACCCTTAGATGGAGGCGACCGCGACCGAGAGTGGTGCCTAGCTTGGTAAGATTTTTCCTTCTCCCTTTCATAGCACTCACGCTCTTGGCTGGAGCGATGGCGATCGTGGTCTCTTTTGTTTCACGCCTATGAGACTCGGAGTAAGAGCTGGAAGAACGGTGCGAAGAATGAAGACTGCCAAGCATAAACCCCTGCCTCACCATCGTATCTGAAAAATGAAAAGAAAATTAGAATTAGTTATCACCTGAGATTGAGAAACATGTGATTAGAAGTTATGTGATGCCGTGTAATGTGTGTATGCATGTGCAGACCCCCAACCAATCGATTATGGCAGCCTTGCTCATAGGAGTTGGCTCCCCTACATCTAAAGCACTTAAGCCTACATCGGCTTGCGACGGGGAATGAATTCCCTCTAATCCAAAATCTTGGAATGAAGTCAAGTCATCGGGAATAGGGATATCCGCTAATCCTTTCAACGAAATCTCCATTTGCGGAGAAGAAGTCTCTTGACTTATAGCAGCCGCAGCAGGTAGAGATACCATAACAGTTTTATGCCTCTGAGATTTATGGGCGAGAGCCTTGCCTTTTCTTTTTGATAATCGAAGACTATGCGAAGGTGCAACTGCGGGCTCATCCCCAGCTTACAAAATCTCGCAATAATCGTGTTCGGTGATTACGACTCCAGAAGCTCTTCATCCTCCTTGCCTCACCGAAGCCACCCTGGGAACTCCTACTAACCCGATGCTTTGATCTCCCTCTATCAGCCCCACGGCGATTAAGTTTTCATCGGTAAGGACTTCATCGATCTCTCTAAGCTCAGCCAACACCGGTTGGAGAGTCCTTACTATCTCCTTGAATTGCTCTCCTTCGGGCCGTGGAATCAAAGTTGTAAAAGAAGTGAAGTATTAGCATCAACTTATATTATCTAGTTAATTGACGAAGAAGTTAGAGCACTTACATCTAACTAGCCACTGTTTGGCGAATCCTGGTGGACACCGAATAAAGAACCACTCGGTTTTAAAGTAGCTTAATTTACTCCAAGCGCCTGCCACTACTTGGCAGTTTCTGACTGCTTCTAAGAAGGTGAACGAAGGGTTGTCCTCATGATTTTTGACGTTAAATAGATATCTGATTTCCTCGACAGTCGGGGGCCAGAAAAGATGCTCCATGAAGATAATATACAAGCTGTTGAGCAGAGCATATCCATTTGGATGCAATTGAGAAGGCGCAGTCCTAAAAAAGGACAGCACTTCTCGGATAAATTGGTTTAACGGGGGCAACGTCCCGACTGCGCACATGAACCTATTACAGGCGATATACCCTTCTGGAGGATTGTGGGCTCTGTCTTCTGGTCCCAGTAATAAAACATCATTTAGAGATAATCCATGCCTAAGGCAGATCCTGCCTAACATGTCTTCGGAGATTTTAGAACGAACTAAATCCTCCAGGTTTAGAACTAAGACTGCACCCGGTAGCTCATCCGTGGTGGGATTAACTACATCTGCCGCGACATTTGGCATTTCGATTCCAAGAAGTGGAGGACTCTGAATGTCCTACAGCTCGGAGCTTCCGAGATCCATAGCTATTGAACTCAGTAAAAATTATCATTAGATGGCAGTAAACCCATGTCCCCCCCGGTGTGAAGTGAATGATCACGTTGTGCAGTGCAGTGCAACATGATACATTGAATTTCTACAAGTTTGGAAGATTTTAAAACGATAAGACTTCAAGATTCAACCGGAGAGACCGTCATCGCTGACCATCCAAACCATGCCATCTTGACTTCAAAGAACGAACCATGTTAAAGTTGGCTATGTTTGTCAAATTACAGTTCCATCGACGAGCTTTGAAGGATAGTCAAGTATGCAATTTAACAGTCAAGTCCAGTTATGCGAGGCTAAAGCTCGTCGGAGTCAAATGTTCGAATATGCAAAAGGCCACTAGTTCGTATCCATTAAAGTTCAACTTGGATCGTTCCACCAAAGTCTACCTTCGTATCGGTCCAGAGCTGTGACTTCATATCGATTGTTCCAGATCGATGCTCTTCGTATCGATAGAGCATCGATACCAAAGCCTTGGCTTCGTATCGACTGCACTAGACCGCTCCACTTCGTATCGATCTAAGGCAAGCAACTTCGTATCGATCACTCCAGATTGATACGAACTCCTACCATTCCAGATCGATACGAACTACTTCCTAACATCCCAGATCTATCATCCATGCCTCGTATAGATACGAATGGCTCCACCGCCTCAATCGATAGATCTTCTTCTTCCTCAATCCTCCAAAACTCCATTACTACTTCCTCGACCTCACTCCAGCCCAATTCCGACATCAGCGATGCTGGAATCGACCACGGCCTTGGATGAAATGGCATCGAGCTTCAAGTCTCTTCATTTTTAGATGGATTTAATTAATTAATTACCTAGTTTAAAAGGATTGGTTTGGAGATTAAAAGTTATTTGTTTTGGAGACGAAGGCGTTGCAACTCTTTTTCTCTATTCAATCGATACAAAGCAGATATGAAAGCAAAAGCAAGTGAGAAATTTTGGCTAAGTACAAAAGGTATTTATATGCCTTCGTAACCAACAGAAAATGATTCGTATCCTAGTAGCAAGAACCAGTAGAAGCGGTCAAAGTTTCATCGATACGAAAGGCGTTGTGCATGCTTACCTCAAACGTTTGTATCCATCGATACGAAGACGCTGCTTCATATCCATCAACTTAGAGCAATCTATAGTGTATACTTCATATTTATCGATGACCAACCATCTATTTTGTTCCATCGATACGAATCCTATCGATTCAAAAGTCGTTGCAAGATCAAGCCTATGACGCTCAACTCCATCGATACGAAGCATATGTTTTGTATGCATCTGTTCCAAGACCCTAAGACCTCGTATCCATCGATACGAAGCATCTCCAAGGACTATCCATTTTGTATCGATAGCCATCGATACGAAGCATGCATTCCAACATCTCAAATCGATCCAGGAGAGGATCGATACGAAGGAGTGATGTAAAATGACCATCAATCGTTGTTACAACTCGAATTTCACATCAATCCAGGAGAGGATCGATACAAAAATCGATCCAAACAAGAACCAAAGAACTTGACAATGACCCGTGAACGTGCAAACGTGAATAGGAGTTAGGTTAACATACGTGCATGTGTGACGAACTAACGTTCGATTTTCAAAATTAATAGGAATTGAACGCTTACCTGGTGACAACCAAAACAACATACAGCAAATCGCTAGCACTCAATCTTCAGTTACAAAAAAACACTGCATGATCATTGGCAGACAACAGTTCAACATTTGTATTGCTAGAAATCCATCAAAGGTTACATCTCTTGATGAAAAGACGACAACTATTCAACGAATCAGATAGAATTTTTTTAGAATAAAGATTGCAGCTTTTCAAAGCACATCATGTTTACACAGGACGTACTTTGGGGGGGGGGCAAATATTATCCCGCCTTTTGGCAAGACCGTGACACCAAGTATTTGACTAGAGACTAAGGGCAATCTATCCCGAAGATCGATTATACACAGGTCCTCTATGGATATTGGTAAATTTGGTCCGAGTTTGGATTGAGCTACAATTAACATGGTATGACAAACAAAGCCGTGAAAGTCAATATTCCAAATTTTGGGTCAATCGGAGTTTGTATGCTCAAATAATGAATCGATCAAAATCCATGTAGAAGATGTCAGTTCGTATCCATCAAAGTCCGTCCCTCTTTGTATCCATCAGATCTCGCATCCATCGACTCCACTTCCATCCTGTTCGTCTCGATTGCGCATCATTAATCCATATGTTCGGTTCGTATCGATCAACCCCTTCCCTCCGTTTTGTATCGATCATTCTAGGCATCGGTACGAAGTTAGCAACTGGGCATCGATACGAAGACGCTTCCCAAGCATCGATACGAAGCGGCATACAAACATCGGTATGAAAGGAACCACACACGATTGATACGAAGAAGGAAAAGTTAGCCATGAGAAACGGTCACTCGGCATGAAATGTGGATCTCCCCTGAACTATCGCTCCACGTCATCGATGAACCACTGATCGATACGTAGCCTATCGATACGAATAGGGATCGATACATATACTTCAGCCAACTACAAAACCAACCTTGGATCAATCATAACTCAAAATCTACAAGTTCAAATGCTATGAAATTTTCACAGGAGCTTGCTTACTACCTCAAGAATGTCCCTGATCGATCGCAGCCCAAATGGATGAAATCTTGATCGATATGAAAATGGTTGGGATCGATCCAAATCGATCCCAAATGATCCCTGATCAATCTGGTGGCCCTACCCACATGTGAGAAGGAGTATTCCGAGTTCAGGGGCAGATATTTCAAACCTACACCTATAAATAGCACCCATACGCCTACAGAAAAAGGACTTTTGACTCTGCTATGCCGTTACTCTGCTACAACTCCATTGTAAATTAAGTGTTAGAGTGTTGTACTATAGTAATCAGTTGTCAATCATCAATAAACATCAAAACATTCAAAGTGGACGGAGGCTACAACGTCGAACCACTATAATTTCTTGTCTTTTTCTATTTCTGCATGCTTTTATTGGTGTGATTGTTAGATTAGCTTTTTTCCCATTTAATTTCTTCATTTTAATCTCTTCAATCACATCCGAAGAGTGTTGTGCCCAATTTTGGTACAAACAGTTATTAGATTGAAATTTTTGAAAATTTATTTGTCTCAACAAAAATAAAAATAAAGTTTGATTAAAAGTAACTTTGGTTTAACTAGTTTATAGGATGGTTCATAGGTGATAATTATGAAGTATGTCCTAATAGTAATCTTTGTTTAAAAGAGTGGTTGATTTAAAGTAAAGGCGATAACATTTTTGATTTTCTAAGTTAAGTGGTGCTAAGATGATTTTTCAAAACTCCCTCTTCTTAAAAAAAGCTTTTATAAAAATAAGAAACACCTAGATTCAGGTGTTCACACGTAAGTGTGTACACTCACCATGCTTTGTACCCTTCTCACGTAAGCCCGAAAGGTAGTGCATGATTGGTATATCTGGCCTCAATTTATTTGAGTTAGGTGTATGTAAACAAAATTAAATTAATAAAAATAACCACCTTGAGTCATGTGTTCATACGCAAGCATGTGCACTCGCCACACTCTGTACTCTTCTCACTAAGCCCAAAAGGCAGTGCATGATCAGTATATCTGGCCTCAGTTTATCTGAGTTGGGTGTGTAAATAATAATAATGTTAATATTTTTCAAAATAGAGAGAGCAAGCAAGTGAAATCCAAGCACTATCTTCACTTATTTGATTTGACTTGTTATTCAAAAGAAATAAAAATACCACTTTGCAAAACCTTGATAATCAACTAAGGATTCATTTTCATAGTTGCACTATGTTTTCAACCGAAATAACTAACCAAACTAGAGTCTAATTCTGATGATAACTTAATTTTTGTTAGAAGTTTTGATGAGTAAAAGGACTAAAATTTCTTGATAATGACCAAAACTTATATTTAACTTACTCATGTCAATTTAAAAGTAAATTCTTCATTTGTAAATATTTTTGAAAACTTGCATCATGTAGTCGCATTAGAATTTGCATATCACATTTGGATTTTGTGGGTAGTATCCGTTAAAAACCCTCACGAGACAACACTCGTCCTATTATGGACACCTAAAGGTTTAGCGACTTATTGCATACGCTCAATGCAATCGTATTTCCTACGAAAACGGATTTATCATAGTTTAGTTTATTCGAGGACGAATAAAAAGATAAGTGTAAGGGTATTTGATGTGCACGTAAAAGTGTATATTTTTATTTCCACATTTGATCTTCTTTTAATTAAATAAATGAGCAAATTAGGGTATTTCACATGTTTAAACCAAAATTTAAATTTTTTTCAAATCATCATTTATCTTTCTTTATTTGGGGGTAAAATGGTAATTTTGTATAGGATTTAATTTGAAATTTTTATTTGCACATGTTTATTTTTTTATTTGTAGGAAATTGAGTGCAAATATGAAGAAGTTTCATGGATAAATGCATGCACACATGTTGAAAGCAAATGGAGAATGGGAATAAAAGAATTCATACAACATGGAAGAGCCTACATACCCACTAACTAATGGTCCATAATTAAAAGCACGTGCACATGTTAATGGAGGCTTAAAAGCATGTTAGTGGGGATTAATTATTTCCCTAATGATTACTTAAGGTTACACTTTCTCAAGGGAATTTTAGATAGTCCCCTAAAATATGAATTAGGATTTTAAGCATGTATAAATACCCCTTATGTCTCATGCAATGATCCTCTTCTTTTCATGCAAGGTTGTAGCCACATATCAAAGTTAAATAAAAATTCTTTAAAATGGCTTCTTAGCCTTGTTTTTACATTCATGCAATTTTTGTTTATGCTTTCTTTTCATGCTCTCAATTACTTAGTTTATGCTTCTCTTGTTTAATGTTAGTAGCATAGCTTAATTCTTGTAATTAATTTAGTTTTATTTCATGCAAGTAGTTAGCTCTCTTTTCTTTTAATTAGCTCTCATTTTTCTCTTCTTTTATGTTGAAATCATTTTATGTTAGCATGTTTTCAAATATGGGTGGCTAAACCCCTTCAATTTAGGGATAATGAAGCTCCCATGAAATATATTAAATTAACATAATGATTTCATTTCTGATCTCTATTATGTGCTTAATGGAAATTATGAATGATAGTGGTTTATGTTTCCTTTTTAGTGAATTTTGATAGTCTATGTTGACATCTCAAATAGGCTATGCTTAACTCCATATAAACATGAACTATTTGATTAGTTGCCTAAGTTATTTTGATGATGAAAGTTAAGCTAGAATCAAAATTTGATGGTCTATGTTACTAATTCATAGTAAATAGATCATACTTAAAATAGACTTTATTTGTAATTTTCATGTCATTTTCATAAGTGTTGATAAGTGGGTTTGAATGGTGTGTTAGAGTTTGATGATTTAAGTTGTGCTAATTAATAGCATAAATAAATCATACTTATAATAAGCACATCTATCATTTCTACTTAATATTTTAATGAGAGATTATAAATGAATTTTGTGTTGATTTATATAAATGATTGAAAGTGGATTTGCCTCTAAATTGTTCCTTAATCACATAGTTATTTTCACTTTTGCTCAAGTTTATTTTCTATAATTTTTCTTAGTTTAAAGTCAATTCAAATCTTTGGGTTAATTTGATTGAGTATTATTAGAATTTAATCTTTTCCATGCGGATCGACTTGTACTCGCATACGTAGTACGATTGTACGCCGTGCGCTTGTGGTTTTTAGAACGATTATATTTTAACGATAGTTTTCTAATCGATAGAAATTTCCATCATTATCAACAGGCCATGATTGGATGGCATTTGTCGTGTTCACGCTTGAGGCAGAGAAGCGGGCATGTGATTTAAGGAGAAGTGCTGCTATGACAGTGGCGTTGGTGGTATGGTTTAGGTGCGACAGCAATGATAAGTTCAATGAAGTGTGCAAACAAATGGTTAAGGTGAGTTAATATATTTAATTTACATATCTATATTTAAAAATAATTAATTCCCTTGACATGCTTGTTTGAATTTGGATTGAGATAATAATTGGTAGAGAATATCGAATTGCATGAATTGCTTGCCGTGATTTCAATTTGATTGATGGTTGAATTATTAAATTCGATTTGTTAATCGATTATGAAATATCATGTATGTTAAGAACCATTAAAACTTATTGATCGTATAGCTAGATTATATAATATTTATGCATTATTTGTGTGATCGGATTCACCAAAAAGGTGACTTGGATCATTAAAATGGTTCTACTTGATGAATAATGTTAAGAGACGGCGTTAAATATTTTAAAACTTCAGTTGTGATTCCTTCTATTTTTGGATTTTGGTTAATATTTGCTTTTGGAAAGTTTACCATACCATATTAAATTATTAACTCGTTTATTTATTCAAATTCTATTTCAAGCTTTAAATGAGTTTATTTCCAAAATCCACAAAAGTCGTCATTTCAATTTTATTGGAAATCTAAAAGTGTTTTGAAAGGAAATATATTGTACTGCTCTTTCATAAAATAAATGTTATAAAAGAAATTATCTTATTTCATGCACTTTTGATTATAGAAATTATTAAAAATATATTTGGAAGAGTTCTCAAACTTTTTAAAGCAAAGTGCTCTTTCTTGAAAGGATATAAGGTTTTAAAGTTGATAAAAATTTCATGAAAATAAATATATATGTCTGTATAGATTTCAAAATGAAGTAGGTTATTAATTATGAAAAATATTGGTTTGATTCTAAATTTTGTAAAAGAATTCTATTTTGAGCAAAAAAAATACCTTTTATCTCTTTTCTTTTTAAATATGAGTTATGGATTTAAAGGTAAGAAATTTGAAAGTAAGTTATAGATGAAGTATTTTAGAAATCATTTTCGTATGATAAAATTATATTACTTGCTTTCAAACTATAAATTATTATTGGCCCTTATTGTGTTTAGCCTTTGGTTATTTTTATGCAAGCTTGAATTATTTCTATTGGATTTCTTGATTTTCTATGAAATAAAGAATTTTAATAAACGATTGAATTATCAAATTGGTATGGGACATTTCGTATAATTCTTTCGATTATTATTATAATTTGTTAAACATATTTTGAGTGGAATTTATTAGCTTTTAGTAAATACTTGAATTTAATATGTGGTATGAGACATTTAGTTAAATTCTTGTGATTACTTAAGTGGCAATAATTAACACTTAGAGTTATACTACCTTAGGGTGTTCGGGTTTCAGATTGACAGACCCCCGAGAGACGATTACTCTTTTTTTTCATTGCAAATCAATAAATTCTTAGATTTGGATAAGCGGACCTATTTTGGAGGATTTGGTTTGTTATGGTATGACACGACTGCCCTTTCGTCCCTTGGACACATGTTGTATGAAGACCTATCAGTTTACTTTATGTACAATAACGACTTTTTCCTATTTTGTGGGATTAGGTGAATTCACATAGTAGTCTATTTTGTGGGATTAGATTATTACACTATGTGACAGAGTCTTTTTGGTATATTGGACAGTTATCAGTCTATTTTGGTGTGTTAGACTCCATGTCGCTGTTTTTAAACTGATAGTTAGCAACCATTATTATTTAATTAGTGATGATTATTTCTTTATATATTTTGGGATATATATTGAGTATCTTTTGGCTCTGAAGAATTTTGAATTTGTTGGAACTGGACTAGCCTACAACGGAAGTTATGGGTGAATTTCAAAAAATTTACCATATTGGATCTTTTATAGAGCCTATGAAGTCTAACTGAATTAGAACATTTCTAAATTTCATTTAAATAAAATCATTTATTTTATTTAAATTAAAATATATTAAGATATGAAATTAATTTTATTTAATTTAGTTTATACATAAATGTATCATATACATATATGTGTGAGTGCATGTGTAACATAATAATCCGTGAAAGGTATAATATGCCCATATGTAGATATTGGGATTTACATCGCAACAGACATATTAGCTCATTTTGTATGTCATGTATGTTGTCCAAATATGTGCATGTATATGCGTTACAAAATACACACACACACACATGAATGTATAAATATATTATATATAATATATGAACATAAAACATTTATATATATATACATATATAGAAAGAGAGAGAGAAATTATTAAAAATTATTTATAATTCAAAATTAACTCAGTTTTGCAAATATAATAATTTTAGTATTTTAATTTGTATATATTATGAATAAAATAATGTTTTCATCCATAAATAATTAACATAAAATAATTTATTGATAAAATTCAAATTTTACAATTTTAGAAAATCTATGATCATAAAATAAAGCTAAGAAAAAATCTGGAGATTTTTCAAAGTTGAAATATTATTTTAAAAAATAAATACATTGATTTTGACAGTAATTATTTAATATAAAATAATATATTATTAAACATTCAAAATTTAAAATTTCATAAATTCTAAGATCATGAATGAAAGGTTACAAAAATTTTTGAACACTTTTTCAATTAAATTATTATTTTTAATAAATCATAATTGTTTTTCCAAAATAATATTAATTATTAAAAATAATTAATTTTATTGAAAAAATCCTAAATTTTTTCTATACATTTCTGGAATGATATAATATTTAAAAAAAAATATAAAACTGAATTTAATGTAATAATTATTTTATATATAATAAACAATTCAAAATTCAATAAATGTTAATTTAAAAATATGAATATATGTATGATAATTAATTTTCGAATTTGTAAATTCATATTATATATAAATAAGTGTACTAAATTTTTTAAATCATATATATACATATATATATTATATATGCATATATGCTGTTATGAGAGAGAAATATACACTAATATATATATATATATGTATGTATGTATGAATTTATTAATAAATATATATAAAACAATTATTAATGACAAAAATTGATTTTGTACAGTAAACAACATTTATCTATACATAAATCAAATAGTATAATAAACAAATTATGCACATGACCAAACTGATTTGTGACAACTACATCTACTTACAAAATCTCACCTAACTAAACATATAGTAGCAATATATTTAAACAGATATGAAATTGCTCATTACAGGATCATAGAATATAATTTAATCACTGTAATATGAATTAAAATTACCAATTTAATGATGCCTTTGAATCCACGTTGAAGCAATGACTTCCCTTCCTTTTACTGTTCTTGATTCGTCAGATTGCAAGTCCAGAATCACCGACCTCTAACTATCGAATAGTATTATTTTAATTTGAAATATATTTGAGAATTTTGTAGTGCATTGAGAGCTATGTTTTAACTAGCAATGTAGAAGGTAATGGCAGCCAAAAACGGTTAGTTATTATTTTTAGAGATACATACATACATACATATATTTGTGTGTGTGTGTATGTATGTGTATATATATATATACATACACACACACACAAATATATATATATATATATATATATAGGGTTGTATTAGAGAGAAACGAGGATAACCTTTTTACCCATTCTCACTTGATCTCAACCCATTATCTCCAAGCCAATTCCCTATGTTTTAGCCACCCCTAGACCTTCCCAAAACCGAAATTTTGCAGCCCTAATGATGTGCCTTAAACCCATCTAAGCCCAAGCCGAAATACTATGCAATTAAATCTAATTTAATCGCTTGTCGATATTGTATATCAACGATATATTTATAACTGTTATAAATATATATAACATTATTTATTTCTCAAATCATATTCAAATTTTATAATTAATATTTCATAAATATTAATTAATTTATAACAATTATAAACAAATTAAATCGTTCGGTCTTAAGGGAATTCATCATTTCGGCTGTGCAACTCTTGGGTGTAAATTTGGTCAGCAATTAACATCGAACTATTCTAATGTTAACGTTCACACGTCACTTAGCAGGTGGTGTGACGTTATGGCAAAATTTATCGCTTACTCATTTTCGGTAAAATCCAATTTTAGTTTAATAAGCGTTACCCGGTTGTAACATTTGTTTACATCAATTCTCTTCGTCAAAACTGTATCACTTTGGACTTATGGAATTAAGTAATGGTCGAAATTCCAACCTCATCCACATTCTACTTTATAGTCCAAATACAAAGTTCTTGGTTCAATAATAACAATTGTTATTAACTGAAATGCTCTGTCCAGAGACTTTGACTTTGAGTTGATTTGAGTTGACTGTGATACTAACCGCATATAACTAAGGAGACGAATCATCTCTTGAATAGTGCTTCACTTCCAATACTTCCACTCGACCCAACTAAAGTCACTCGATGGACGCCATGCCATGATTTGGCTATAATCAAAGCAGAGCTTTCATATTGAAGATCCATAGTATTCTCAAGTCGAGAGAACTACGTAAATCAGTCACATCGATATTTTCTGTTTGACCTTAGTTATATTAACCAACAGAAAACTATCGAGCGAGTCGTTCCATAGTTATCCAATAACTATTAGTACGTAACCCCTAGGTGCCCCCAGCAGTCATGAGTAATACACTGCCCAAAATTTGTAGAGCGTTACGTACTCCAGTCTCAACAGATACATCGATATCCAGTCTCGATGCATCTTGACGAGGAACATTTAAAATGGTATATTTGTTTCGTTGTGATAAATTACTCACGGTTACAACACTTTGTAACTACTATCACAAAATATACCATTTATGGATTTTTCTATTAAATATACTTTTAATTAAGTTAATTAATTAATATAATCACATTATATCAAGTATATAATAGGAAGAAAATATCTTTTATTTCGAACAAGATTGGTCAATGAGTTAGATATATGTAACAAATTACATAATTTCCCCTTGGGCATACCCCTAACTCTATCAATCTCCTACTTGCACTTGGGGTCAATTATGGAATCTAGTTCCAACTTCTCCAATCAGTTTTCTCAAAACCAATTAGGTTAGTCCCTTAGTGAATGGGTATGCTATTATGTTTTAATTATCTACTTTGTCGATTAACTCTCTCTGACACTGATAAACTGCCTTTATCATGTGGAACGATTCAAAGTATGTCTTTCGACTTCTAGTGAGCTTTAAGTTCTATCATGACCGATTTCATGACATTGTTATCTTTTAATAATATTATGGGATTCTCTACATTTGGAATCACCTTTGGCTCAATTATAAATTTGTGCATTTATATCTATATACATTGGTTTATTGTAGCGCTATTCAAGTTAATGTTCTCAACATTTCATTGAATCGACCACAATCACTTTTATTTTGAAACATTTTCAAATTAAATATTTTAACTTGAATTTTATCATTGACATGTTATACTCAATATTACTTATAAAAGTTTGTGTCCAAACATTCCATCATAACGATTTCGTTGTTTCTATAAACAATTATCTAGTATTTCATAAATACACGAGAACACCTTAAACAACCATTTAGTGATATCAATTTGGATTTTATATTTGCTCCATGTAGCAAATACATAAACAAAACACAATATCATACACAACATAACCTGTATGATAATTCCTATTGCTAATGCATAAGGAATCCAACTTACATGTTCTCTTTTAATAAGGTGCTCTTGTATATCGTTTTGGGAAAATCCCTATATCTTTTATACTCACCATAAAAGACATCATTTACAATCCAAAATTGAGTATTAAAACAACTAAAGTTGATTTTAATACAAGTATATTGTTAAAATCAACAACGTGTTGTTTACTTATAGTTTAGAAATATCAATGTACCTTTTAACGTTCTTTCTTATGAACACACGCTTCCTCTACACTTTGATTGAAAATCAAACTATTTGATATTTCTATTAAAATACTTATTCAATCTTGATGCTTATAAAATGATGCATTCGTATCATTTCTTGGATCATATCCAAAGACTCACAAACCCAATATCGCTCCCACTGACTTTGAGGCATTTTAGGTTAATATGTGTAAACGGCTTACTCTAAATCATTATTTAGAATTTTCTGTTTCAATACATAAGGACCAAACACTAAGTCTTATCGAGCGATAATTTTGTGAGTAAATCTGAATTAACTTGAGCATGTTGAATACCGAATCTGTTATGCTAATTTCAACAATTGAAATTTGTGATATTATTCTTATCAACATTGCTCATTTAATTCCAACCACATTAGTCTTTCCAATAAAGACACAATCTCGGCCGATGGATCGCATCTCTTTGGTTACGACCACCAAAATCATATTTTGACAGCGTACTTGGAATTCTTTCAGATTTGCGCATCATACCATATAGAGTCAACAATCTTAATGGTTTAATTAAACAACCGAGGGTAATGTATATTTTTGACATTAATAAGAAACTCATAGTTTCTCTTTGATGTACGAGAAAACTTATTAGACATTCTAATGCTATGTGTTCATTTGGGTTAGTTAATTTCACTTCATCTCATATAATCAGTTCTATCTATGGATCAGATCCAATTCCATTTAACTACCAAAAATTTCTCAAAGAAATTCCTTCACAATGAAGTTGATATATCTTGAAACAACAACTGTTTCTTAGTGCAAATAGAATAAGGATTCATAAACGCTTTATGTACCTTTTTATTTATAAAACTGATTTTAGTTTACAAAAATTATGTTCAAAACATAAATATGTCATTTGATGACAGACCTTTCCACAAACCTTTTGTAGATTTATACAAGATTCCTCATGAACAATTATTACATACTATCTTTCGACTCGCACAACCTGTATGATTTTGTAAATTGTTGTTTAGATGAAATAATATCAACCTTGTGTACTAATCTTAAGTACATGGCCTTATAGAAAGAAACTAACTCAACTTCACTCACAATTAATCGTAAATTGTCTAGCAATGTCTGATTACTTCTTATCGATGCATCATTATGTATCACATGGAGGAGTGACTTTTGAGATTGAATCTATATTCATTTTTAGGAACATTTGGATCTCTTTCCAATATAATCACTTATTCGACCAAATCAAATCATTTTATTCTATTGCATGTTATTTTATTTACTTTTCTTTTATATTCTATGATTTTATCATAAACTTACTACATGTATATCCAATACATATGTACATGTTGGTAATAAATCATCGATGAATATAACAAAGTATGTGTAACCCTTTTGGTATTAATAGACTTGTGATTGCATACATCAATATGCATTAATTCAAAGAGTTCATCAACCCTTATGATGCTCCCACTGAATGGGTGCGTAGCCATTAATTGTTTGAGATATAATTAACCTGTATCATATGATTCATAATCATATAGTAAAATTATTTCTCAAAGCTACGGCTTAGTCTATATGTAACGACCCAGAATTTCAGTCATTCGAAATTGGGATATTTAATTGATTTTAAATATTCACAAGTTAATTTTATAAGTTGAATAACTTATATTTCAAATATAATAATTTATTTGGATAATAAAATTGGTTAATTTAATATTTGAAATTTTAGCAATTATTGGATTTTGAATTTATTGTAAATGAAAATGATTTATAAAGTTGATATAAATTCTATTTGAATTAGAATGGAGTTAGGGAACTTTTGAAATTGAATTAAAAGTTAATTTATAGAAATGGGATATTTTAATATTTATTAACGTGTAAAAATAGTCATTTTTGACACGTTCTCGGATTTCGATGAAACTAGTTTCATTGGATCCTTAATGTTGAATTATTGTAGGATTTCAAATTTCATGTCAATCGGACTTACGGTTTGGTCGTGCAAAGCTAAAACGCATAGAAATTTATTTACGTAAATTTCATTAAAATAATTCAATTCAAAAACCTATCTTCCAAATACGATGGAATTGGCTCCCGATATATATTCCATTGTATTCGAAATAGGGGTAAAACATTATAAACACCTGGCGGCACGCTTCGTTTGGAGTTCGGAATTATTTCAGATGAATAGTGCGCGAAAATTTTCTATTTAAGGCCACTAGATTTTTCTATTTGCAAACCCTCTCCCTCTCTAACCTAGCCGCCACTTCTTGATTCAAAGGCCAGAATTTGTCAATTTTCTTCTCCAATTTCCACTCAATCCATCGATAATTAATAAAAACTTTCTAAACGACAATCGAAGAGGGCAACAAGATCTACATATCCAATGGTGGATTCGAGCAATCGTCATCGTTTGGAGGCGGATTTGGGCCGAGTATGTCGTGCATTCGAGCATGTTTATCAAGGCCATAGGGAGGCCGAGCTTCTTGGGGTCACGGCCTATGGTGGAGCTTGCGTAGGGCTTCGAGTTGAGGGGTTTCGATTGTATCCTCGGCGATCGTGGAAGGAGCGGCAACGATGGGAAGAGGACGTTATGGGTTTCGTACGTGATTTTTTTGCCTGGGTTTCGAACGCATGGGGAAGGAGAAAGTCACGGCCGAGATATGCTACAAATGGAATGTGCGTCCCTGATTATTGAGGTTAATTAAATAAAAAATAAAAGAGGATTTGTAAATTATATTATATAATAATTCGTATAATTTTTTAAATTGTATATCTTTTACATACAAGGTCGAAATTTGACGAAACAAATTGCGTTGGGTTCGTATTCGCGAACACTACGCGATGGGGCTAGATTGGATTGATTTGGAGATGCTAGGAATTTTGGGTAAAATTAAACGTCAGTTTAATTTTATTCGAAATATAACGTTGCAACGGCTATTGGAATCAAAGTGAGTATAACTCACTCTATCTGACTCGCTTATATTTTCATATAAGTGAGAATAAATTTATTTATGTTGATTGTTGCTTGTTTAGATGATATATGATATTATATATATATATATTAGTTGGTTTTGATATATTCCCACATATTTTAGCGGATGAGACACTATACGTTCCCGTGTATGAGCGGATGACCCTTTGTACGCGCATCTGCCTCGAAGCGGACATTATACATATTTTCTCATATGTCTATTTGTTGCAGGTGACAGGTTGGAGGGATCCAACTAGATTCCTCACCAGTGTTGATTTTATTTACAGATATTGTTATATATGATGTTATCATGCAATATATGATGATTGGATGCCATGATTGATTTGGTTCATGTGAATCACCTTATTTAGTTCTGTTGTAGCATTGGGCCTATTTTTGGAATTCTAAAATAATAAAATAATGATTTCGGCTTTAAAAGGCTATTTAAGTGATTTTTGGAGTTATATGAGTTTTAATAATGATTTGTACATTATTAAAAGAAGAATTTTATTTAAATGGAATCAAAATATGATTTTTGAAATATGGAGTTAACTATTTGGTAAAATAAGTTAAATGAGAATTTTGAATTTATTATAATTGGTTTATGTATAAGATTTATAAATTTGATATTTTATAAATAAAAGTAATGGGATTATAAACGAGTTTTGTAAGTGTTAAAAAGAAGTGATAAATAAATCTCATAAGTAAATAAGATTTATAAATTTATGAAGTTATAAAAAGAATGAATTTGTAAATAAAGAGATTTATAAGTAAATAAACTTATAATTGGATTTTGGGCATATACATGAGATATAAATGAGATTGGTTAATAAAGGAATTTTATATATGAAAGTTTTTATAAAATAGGAATATGCATTATAAACATGGTTTTATAAATGTGAAATCATCTTGATTTGATAAGTTAAATATGAAAGTTTTTTAAAGGAATTATATTCACGATTTTGGACAGTGAATAATCCTTTTAATTAAATGTGTAGAAGTAATGAATTTGGTAAAGGAATTATATTCATGATTTTGGACAGTGAATAATCCTTTTAATTAAATGTGTGGAAGTAATGAATTTGGTAAAAGAATTATATTCATGATTTTGGACAGTGAATAATCCTTTAAATTAAATAAAGTTTGAATGGTTTGAAAATAAGGTAAAATGTGAATTCACTTATTATTTTAAGTAAGTATATGGAAATGTTTTCCAAATAGTGAAATATTGAAATGGTTTTGAGAATATATATTTTTAAAGATAATTTAAAGTACATGATTTGGAAAAGTGATTTAATTAATAAAAGATTAATTAAAAAGGCCCAATGACTACTTATGAGCTAGATTTTGTTTGTTGCTTTGATAGTTAAATAACCGACTATCAAATTTGGCCATTTTAGTTTCTCAACTTGATGAGAAACTAATTAGTCGTACACTTAGTACGTAACTAACTGTGTAGGCATGATTATCGTTTGTGTTGAGAATGTTGATTCGTGCAGTGTGGAGTGATTACTCCAATCTATCGAGCTTCCTTCTTGGCCGAAGGATAGCAAGTTGAAAGTTGGAGATGTGATAAGTCTATGAGACTTTGTTTCTGTGTGAGGTTGAGAAACGCTTTTGCGTTGTTTGTGCTAAGAGACCGGGATCGGTTTATGCGAAAACCACTTCGGACCAACGTATATGCGTCCGATTGTGCAGGTTATTGAAGATATTGATATTTAGGATTTTCATAGTAAAGGACTGCTTATTGATCGTTTGGGGTTAAAATCCCAATATACATCTAGTACCAGTAGTCTCTTCGTTATGAAATATCCAATGCAAGGACTATTTGCTACTAATCCTAGGGATTTCCCGACAGGATGTGGTAGGAAAATACCTTC
The DNA here is from genome assembly GCA_030737815.1 of Allium fistulosum. Taxonomy (NCBI): domain Eukaryota; kingdom Viridiplantae; phylum Streptophyta; class Magnoliopsida; order Asparagales; family Amaryllidaceae; genus Allium; species Allium fistulosum. The sequence goes on along the minus strand of CM060903.1, from coordinate 870,182,521 downwards.
AGTTTGTCCTGTTCCTGGACAACTTGTATGGACGAGTGTCTGACATTGCATTTCTAAGATTACGTACATTGGTTTTTACAAACGTACATTTGTTGGTGGCAGAGAAGGCAACTTCTCTTAGCTTAACACCCTTCCTTGAGACATACGAGCTCAAGGGTTGTATTTTTGTGGAAGGTAATTAGTAGTCAACGGAAATGGAAATGTGGCATTCAAAGTGATGTGATATGTGATATGTGAAAGGTAATCGTTACCTCGGGCCTCATCAACCAGAAATGACCAAAACAGGGTTAGATGCGGCAAGGCTAAGTGGGTCATTATCAATTAGGATATGATCATCCCCGTCTAGATATATTTCTTCCCGCTATGATGTTCGGGATGTAAATTATTGTGGATGTATGCTATGGGGGCCCTCGGAAAGGTCGGTAACGACCGAGGGATGACATATTCGGTACTACCTAGTTATAGAGGTAGGTCGGTCTTGTGTTGGTAGAGGAACTTTGTGATGGTTCCTCGGTACATTCCTCGAGAGATGTACTAGCGGAAGGTAGTCCCTTTACCTGGTCATTTGTATGGAAATCCATACTCCACTACGTGCCTGCCATTTTGTTTGTAGAGCGTAGTATGCTGGAATTTAATAATGGTAACAATTTTGGCTATTTTAATTATTATTTGTATACTAGACACTAGTATAATATAACATGATTTGATATGAAAGGTTTTGGTTATCGTAAGGTAAAAACATGTCCATGTTTATGTGTGGGCGTGTCTTACGAGATACTTTTGTTTTGAAAACAAAAGTTTTGGTAATTTAATAAATTCAGTTGAGTGTGTTTTCTCACGCTGGTTTACCAGACTGATCTGGGCGTTCTCCCCTTTCAATGCTCGGGTCAGACCGAGTATATTTTCAGGTTTAGAGTTGGTGCTTTGAAGCTTCAGCACGAGAGCTGGAAGTCTTCAGATTGTATTTCCGTATATTATATTTTCCGCTGCATTATTGTTGTTTATATTATTAGTAATTGTAAGGACAAGTTATTATAACTGTCCAGGCTGATGATGTTGATTGATTGTTGTACTCTGATTGATGGATGGATGTATATGATATTACAGTTTCTCTTTTGTAAAGATTTTTCATCTATATTATATGTTATTCCGCTGTGATGTGAGATTCTGTATTATTCTATTTGTTTTTCTTCTCCTCTCTTTCTTCTCCTCTCTTCTTCTATCTTCATTTCTTTCTCTTGACTTTCCGTCATTCTGTGCTTTTTGGGTCGGAAATGTGTGGTTTATTGTCGATTCAAAGGCTACAGATTTGTGGGTCGTCGCACGTGGTATCAGAGCTTAGGTTTAGTATATTCCTAGGCTTTGATGTGTACTCAGTATAAATAGGGTCAGTAGCACCCTAGATTGAGTTTGAGTGTATTATATATATGAGCGTGTATTTGTTAGTGATTATAAAATGTTTTATATTGTGTTGATGTATTAGTTGAGTGGCTTATGAATTCTGGTCGGTGTGTGGGATGCCACGTTATCGATAGAGGTTTCTAAACACTTAAACGAGTCAAGTCGACATAGTATTATTTTTAAATTGGGTAAATGAAGTAATTTTACCTCCATTATATTTTATATATAAAGGAAACAATTTTTCAGAAATTATTAAAGTGTATATAAAATGATTGGTTGGTTGTTTGAAAATGTAAATATATATAAGTTAATAAAAGCTGTTTGAATAATCTAAATAAAAACAACAATTGTAAAAGAATAAATTATAAAGCAAGCGAATTATAAAGTATGGTATTATAATTAATATAATTTACAATTGTGAAATAATCTTATATATAAGAAATGAAACAACATGAGTATATTTTTAAATATGAGTTATAAATTAAAATGAATTTAAACTAAGAATTTGAGAATTTGAATCCCGTTGATTTTGACAGTTATTTTTCAAAGTTTGAAGAGATTATATTATTATAAATCTAAATAAGATAAATAAATTTGGAATGAATCTTATATAAGTAAAGTAAAATAGTGAAATTATATAAGTAAAAAAAATTTATAAATGTGATTTATAAATATAAAAAGGAATTTAAAAAGAATATAAAGCACTGAATTCACTATCGTTGCTGGAAAATAATAAGGGTGATGACTACAGCATCATCAGTATCATTTTCGAGTTTCTGGGTGATGGATTTGCTACCAATAGTAAATTGAAAATTGAAGTTTTGTTGTGATAAATTTTTTTTAATTTAAAATCCAATTTGAAAGTGATAAATATAAGGAAAGTTGAACTAAATGAATTGGATTTGAACTGGGTTAGATAAGTTATTGAAATGAAAGTTAAACTTAAGTGGTAAGTGATTATATAACCATGATTTGAAATTATAAAATGAGTTTGGTGAATGGAAGTAAACTTAAGTAAATATTCATGGAATCATAAATAAATAAGTTGTATAACTTGTAAAATGGGAAAATGTAAGTAAAACCAAATATTAAAATGGTTAAACAATTTTGTTAAGCAAAATGAAATCTGAATTGGATTTATAAGTTGAAAATTTTAAGTTAAGTGAAACAAAATGATGTTTAAAAAAGGAATTTAACTTAAGTGATGTTGAATGAAGTTGAATTTGATATCAAAATGAATTAGTAAAATGTAGTTGATGGAATGAATAATGAACTTTAGTTATTAATATAAAATTCCACTTTAGTGTAAAATGAATTAGCAATTGAATTAATAAATGAATTGAACTGAACTAATGAAACAAATTAGTAAATAAAATATAGGTTAAATGTTAATCAATGGAATGTAAATGAATTGATATGAAATAATGGGTGTAAGTGTTAATTCATTAAAAGCTAATGAAGTTGGGAATTGAATAATTGAATGAAAGTCAATTAGATACTAAACCAATTACAATTAAAAGTGTTAAAACCAAATTGAATGTAAACGAAGTAAATATGAATGTTTGAGTGTAAATTAAATAAATTTGGTTATGTTGAATATGCATTGGTTGTTAGATGGATGTTAGTTGATTGAATAGAAATTCATTAAATGTTAATGAAATTGAAAGCTAAAATAATTGAATTCAAATTGGAAGTAAAGTGAATCTAAATAGAATTGATTTTGATTTAATTTGGATGTGAACTAACTTGAATGTAAATTAGTGAATGTAAACTAATTGAATTTGAACAAATGAATGTTAGTAAAATCCAATTTCAATGAATCAAATGTGATTAAATTGAAAACCAATTCAAATGAATATTAATGAGCAATGAATGTATATTGATTTGGTTATGGATTGATTGGATAGATATTGGTTTGTTAGATGTTAGTTGGATGATAGTTGTTTGATGGTTGAATTTGTTGTTTTTGATAGCACTTGTTATATTGGCATATATAGTTGTTGTATTGGTATATGTTGTATACTGATATTACTTTCCATATATACATGTACTTATTGTTTGTTGAGTGTTTAGTAGTTGCGGATGGAGTATGCTTCGCATTTGGAGCTCGCTTTCGCGCTATATTAGTCGTATATGCTCGCTAATAATATATAAGGTACATATCTCGGATTACATATCGTACTTTTATATTTTTTTCCCTACGGGATGCCTCATCCTTGAAGATGAGATGTATATTTGTGATATATATATATATATATATATATATATATATATATATATTGTGATTTTTTCCAGATTGAACCGCTCAAAGGAGGCTATGGTGAATTTTTTTGAAAATTGAAGGCGTTAGAATTTTTTTGGGAAAATTGGAAATTTTTTGAGAAATTTGGAAAATTTTTGATAACTAAAATTTTGATTTTGAGTTAAAAGTTAAACGATATTAGTTGGTTTTGAAAAGATAACTATGAATGGATTTGAAAACTTAGAAAAGTTTTTATAAGAAGTTTAACCAATGATTTTGGGAAAGTTAAACACTTAAGAGATTTGGCAATCCAACTTAACTAATTGTTTTGAAAGGTTAACGGGTTTTGTGGCTTTTTCTCACTTGGTAATTTCGATGACGAAATTCTTTTAAGTAAGGGAGAATGTAAGGACCCAAAATTTCAGCCATTTGAAATTGGGATATTTAATTGATTTAAATATTCACAAGTTAATTTTATAAGTTGAATAACTTATATTTCAAATATAATAATTTATTTGGATAATAAAATTGGTTAATTTAATATTTGAAATTGCAGAAATTATTGGATTTGAATTTATTATGAATGAAAATGATTTATAAAGTTGATATAAATTCTATTTGAATTAGAATGGAGTTAGGGAACTTTTGAAATTGAATTAAAAGTTAATTTATAGAAATTGGATATTTTAATATTTAATTAACGTGTAAAAATAGTCATTTTTGACACGGACTCGGATTTCAACGAAACCAGTTTCATTGGATCCATAATGTCAAATTTATAGGATTTCAAATTTCATGTCAATCGGACTTACGGTTTGGTTGTGCAAAGCTAAAACACGTAGAAATTTATTTAAGTAAATTTAATTAAAATAATTCGATTCGAAAACCTATCTTCCAAATACGATGGAATTGGCTCCCGATATATATTCTATTGCGTTCGAAATACGGGTAAAACATTATAAACGCCTGGCGGCACGCTTCGTTTGGAGTTCGGAATTATTTTGGATGAATAGTGCGTGAAAATTTTCTATATAAGGCCACTAGATTTTTCTATTTGCAAACCCTCTCCATCTCTAACCCTAGCTGCCACTTCTTGATTCAAAGGCCAGAATTTGTCAATTTTCTTCTCCAATTTCCTCTCAATCCATCGAGAATTAACAAAAACTTTCTAAACGACAATCGAAGAGGGCAACAAGATCTACATATCGAACGGTGGATTCGACCTATCGTCATCGTTCAGAGGCGGATCTAGGCTGAGTATGTCATGCATTCGAGCACGTTTATCAAGGCCATGGGGAGGCCGAGCTTCTTGTGGTCACGACCTATGGTAGAGCTCGCGTAGGGCTTCGAGTTGAGGGGTTTCGATCGTCTCCTCGGCGATCGTGGAAGGAGCGGCAATGATGGGAAGATGGATGTTATGGGTTTCGTACGCGATTTTTTGCCTGGGGTTTTGAGCGCGTGGGGAAGGAGAAAGTCACGGCTGAGATCTGCTTCAAATGGAATGTGCGGCCCTGATTGTTGAGGTTAATTAAATTAAGAAAATAAAAGAGGATTTGTAAATTATATTATATAATAATTCGTGTAATCTTCAAAATTGTATATCTTTTACATACGAGGTCGAAATTTGACAAAACAAATTGCATTGGGTTCGTATTCGCGAGAACTACGCGATGGAGCAGGATTGGATTGATTTGGAGCTACTAGGAATTTTGGGTAAAATTAAACTTCAGTTTAATTTTATTCGAAATAAAACTGTAACAACCCAGATTTTTCGTCATTCGAATTTGAATATTTAAATGGTTTTAAATATTGGATTTGGAATTATAATTAAGTTAGAAAGTTTTTAAAACTGAAATTTCAAGCGATTTCACCAATTTTTGAAATCGCTAATTTAATCGACGCGTTAAAATAACGATCCGGGACACAGTCTCGAAATTCGATGAAACTAGTTCCATTGGATTCGTAATAGTGTATTATTATCGGATTTCAAATTTCATAGCATTTGGAGTTATCGTTTGATCGTACGGGATAGAAACGCGTTGAAATTAATATTGAAATTTAATATAATAATTGGGTCCAAAAAGCCACCTTATCCATACGATCGAATTAGGACTCGAAACCTTTTCCATTGCGTTTGGAATAGGGGTATAACATTATAAACGCCTAGCGGCACGCCTCGATAGGGGTTTGAAATTTTGAGTTATTGGAATTGAGATATTTGGAAAATTTAAATAATTTATTTTCCTTGATTGGACTGGGCTGTCTCTTTCACTCAATCACTATACCTTTTCCAACATGCCATCATACCCACGTCTATTCTCGTTTAAATCATGTATTTTCCCATTCCTTATCTCGTTTCAAAATTGAAATCAACTCAGGGAAAAAAAGGAAATATAAATCAAAATCATGAAAAAAAATGAACGATTCACGATCGATTTGAGGGGGGAAATGCGCACGGCAGGCGGCTTAGGATTTTGGGCTTCGATCAATGTCACGTTGAGCTAGGGTTATCGATCGAAGGGTGTGCGTGGCCGCGATGGACGACGCGACTACAAGGCGAGGCGGCGCGCGTGGTGTCTGGTGGCCAGAGGCACGGCGGTGCACGAGGATATTTGGGCGATGCTAGGAAGTGCCGCGGTGATGGATGGAGGCGCACGCGTGGTCATGAGTTGGAGGTTTTGGAGGGCCGCGACATGGAGAGGCATGGCGATTCGAGTCGTGAAGATGGAGTACAGTCGTGATCGACTAGGCTGCAGGCGAGAGTTGATGGGTATCAAAGGGAGGCGTTTCATGCAATACAGGGCAGGGCGATGGGTGGTTGCTCGCTAGTGGGAGTGGTCAGTGGCCAAGGTCGATGTTTTGATCGAGCAAAAAGAAGAAGAGTGAAGTCGTGAAATCAGAGCTGTAGGCTGTAGGCGGTAGTTTGTCGTGAAGGCAGCTCATGGTAGTGGTGACCAACGAGTCGTGGGGAGGGTTTTGCATGAACGTGATACTGAAGGTAACACTGTAACTAATTTAATTTTTTAATTTAGTTATCTAAATTGGGATTTGAAATTGTGATAGCTAATTAAATTTAATAAAACTGTATACGAGGTCTGAGTATTACACAGAAGAAATCAATTATAGAAAATAATACAATTAGATCCGCTCTTCATAGACAAACTTGGGATTTGCGATCCGAGGTAAGATTGGTTCAGGATCATAGGGTCTTTTTTTATATCAGATAGGAAGGGCTGTTGCACAAAATGTACTTCTAAGTAATTGCCCCATAGATCCTATATCTATCTATATTAAGAAGAAATCGTGTAAGGAAGGAGATTCCTATTTATACAAATGGTACTTCAAACTTGGAACGAGCATGAAGAAATTAACAATACTTCTTTATCTTTTGAGTTGTTCTACCGGATTGGTCGCTCAAGATCTTTGGTCTTCACCCGGACCCGAATCCGGTGAAAAAAATAGGATCACTTCTTATGGATTCGTTGAGAATGCTGAAATTAACGTATCAAGCCATGATGAACTTACGACATCAATCTACGCAATAAAGTATGTTTGGACATTCAGCAAATTAAAAATCAAGGTAAGAAAATTCTCACTCATTTGGATTGCCAAATTTAATTTTAAATAGTTAAAATTAATTCTGGATGTTTGGATGAGTTGATTATCTGTTGAATGATATTGTATTATATATATAGTAGTATATATATTAGTAGTTGGAGTGATATTCCCGCACATTATAGCGGATGAGACCCTATGCGCCCCACATAATAGCGGATGACCCTATATACCGTGATATCCCCCTCGAAGTAGGATTGGTATTTTTATGATGTATTAACATCTGTGGATGCATGGAAATAGGTTGGAGGGATCTAACTGGATTCCTCAAATATATTGTTTATTTTTATATATATAGTGATATATGATGTGTTAGAATAATCTGTTATAGATTATTGTTGTGATTGAAAAATTGGATGCTAAAGTAGCACTGGCGTGAATTTTGGTATTTTAAATACCATAATATTATTTTTGGAATTTGAAGGAATTTAAAAGGATATTTTGAATATAAAAATATTTATATCGAAGTTTGGATTATTTTAAAATAAACTGATTAAAGTAAAACAATAAATTAATTTTTGGGTTGTATTTAACTATTCGTAAAAAATAGTTTAAATAGAGATTTTATAAATAATTTATATAAAGGATTTTTAAACGATGGATTTTTAAAATGACATTTTTGGAAAATATGAAAAGAAGTTGAAATCGATATTAAAGATAGATTGGCAGAAATGAATAGAAAATGTAAGGAATTGAATTTATAAAATGGAATTTATAAATTAGATTATTTTAATTAAAAAAGTGAAATTCAAAGAAGTTATATATTTATAAACGATGTTATAAATAAAGGAAATCGATAACAGATGAAAATTTGGAAATATAAAATTCATAGAGTGAATTTATATTAGAATATGAAAATAGGGTGAGAAAAATAGTGGATGCAATTTTTGAAAAGTGAAAATGGTTAAGGAGATCAGAATGGAAGTAATGTGATGTGATTCGAGAGGAATTTATAAATTGAATTGGTTATTGAGTTTTTTTTTAAAACTATTTTTAATTCAAAGAAGTTAAGTTTGTTTTTAAAAGAGAAATTTTATTATTTTAAAACTATGAAAATTTTAAACTAGTTAGGATTGAAATACTTCGGTAAGTAGATTTTCAAATATTAAGTATTTATTTTAGTAAATTTTAACTTTAAAAATCAGCTTTGAAAATTTATTTGTTTATCTAAAAATGAATTATTGATGTTTATAAAAGTGTTTTCGATACTTTAAATAATTACTTGAACATGTTTTAAAAATAAATTATTATTCTTTTAAATACTTGTTATATAGGGAACGTTTGCCATACATCCTTAATAACTTTCATAATTCACCAAACATCCCTTAGATACAAAACATAAAAATTTCATCCCTATTTTAAAAAACAGCCTTTTCTTTTCCCAAACTACCCTAAAAAATCTTCGTAAAACCCTGAACCCACGCTTTTTTTATCGTTCAACCTTTGATACAATTGAAATCACAGTTTCTTCAACATTCTACAAAATCGAACAACTGAACAACCAAAATCAAGTCAAAAATCTCACACGAGGCAAAATGGGAAGATCGAAGGTGATATATCTCAATTTCATAAGTAGTCGATTTATATTCCACTGTTTTAAATCAATAGATCTTAGGGTTTTTGCAAGGATTTTAGAGATTTTCGAGTTAGCCATGCATGTAATCGAGCTTTTTTACGGTAATACAAAGAAAATTGAGAATGCAGATGATATACTAAAAAACATTTTGTAATTACTGCAATTTTTGTAAAAAATTGTTCAAAAAACTATTTCCTCTCTTCAAATTTTAAGCAGATTCATATTTGTATTAAAGGTGCAATTATTTCAAATATTCGCAGATAATTAAGCAAATTTTAAACGTTTTTGATTTTTTTGCAAATTTACAAAATTTGCAAATAATTGCAGATATTTCTGCAGCTATATGGTATAGTTGTAGAAATGTCTGCAACTATGTGCAATAGTTGCTGAAATTTATGCAACTATTCGGTATAGTTGCAGAAATATCTGCAACAATTGCACATAGTTGCAAACATTTCTGCAACTATTGCATATAGTTGCAGAAATGCAACTATTTGCAAATAGTTGCAGAAATGTCTGCAACTATGTGCAATAGTTGCTGAAATTTATGCAACTATTCGGTATAGTTGCAGAAATATCTGCAACAATTGCACATAGTTGCAAACATTTCTGCAACTATTGCATATAGTTGCAGAAATGCAACTATTTGCAAATAGTTGCAGAAATGTCTGCAACTATGTGCAATAGTTGCTGAAATTTATGCAACTATTCGGTATAGTTGCAGAAATATCTGCAACAATTGCACATAGTTGCAAACATTTCTGCAACTATTGCATATAGTTGCAGGAATGAAACTATTTGCAAATAGTTGCAGAAATGTCTGCAACTATTGCGTATAGTTGCAGAAATATCTGCAACTATTGCACATAGTTGCATAAATATCTTAATACTATATATCATCAAATTGAGCCTAAATTCAGTTACATATTCATTATAACTGCAAGTATTTAACATTACCTATCATATTATTAGATTGTGCATATTTATTTCATAATTTTTAATTTACTTTTACAGAAGAACACCAAAGAAGATATAAAAGAAGGAAAAAAAGTTATGTTGGAAACATCTATTGTTCCTGTTGAACAACAACCAGGATCAAATATTCTACCGGAAAAAAGAAAAACAATCAGTGAAGGGAAAATCAAATCAACAGAAGATAATTACAGAAATAATTTGAGGCCTTTCATCGATGTTCTTGGCAGGATTAAGAAAGAAGAATTGCTGACAGTATCACATACACAATATCTCCAGAATCTACCTTTCTACAAGTTCATTCATATGATCTATATTGGAATTATACCTGCAAAAGAAAACACAAAAAACTCAACAACAATAGACATAATCATCAAAGCATACAGAAAGAATTTGAACTGTTTCCAATTTGGAGATATGTTACTAACATTTACAGAGGATGATATAAGCCAATTGTTATCAATTGCTATAGAGGGTCAGCAAATCAAAACTTCTGGCCATATGAAAAAAGAGGGTAAAAGCAATGCTCAGTTTACATCATTCGTCAGCGGACACTTTGAAGGAGAAACAAGTGTCAACAAAAAAAACATAGAAAGGGAATTGTTTGCAACAATAAAAGGATCATCAAAAGAAGAACAAGCAGATACGGCAACGCTTTTGCAATTGCATTTGGTTGCAACATTCTTAATATCAAATCCAAACTCAACTATATCATGGAATATGATTCCATATTGTGTTTGTGAAGATAAAATGCAGCAGATATCATGGCCAAAAACGATTCACAAGCATTTGATAAATCAAATTGAAAAATATATTGACACCCCAAGGAAAATAAATGCATGCGTTACATTATTACTGGTATTAAATTTTTAATTAATTAGATAAATATCCTATTAATTAATAATTTATTCTAATACTAATTGTCTTTTTTGCAGTGGTGGATCTGTGAGAAAACACAAATTTTGAAATCTGCTAAATTGCAATACAACAACTCGTATCCCTTGGCTGGCAAATGGGATATATCAAAACTCAAGCCAATAATGTTATTGACCATAGAATACAACTCAGTAAGTATAACTGCAATTTAATTTATAGAATTGTTAAGCTTTAGTAAAAAAATAGCCAGTACTCTATTTGTTTGCAAACTTATCTGCAACATTTAACAATGGTTGCAGATATATCTGCATTTATTAGCAGTAGTTGAGCTTTTTTTGGCTGCAATTATTCACTACATATGATGACTTATCTGCAATTTTTATAAACAATTGCATATTTATTTGCACTAAAAACAACAAAACTGAACATAGTTATACAATTATTTACAATAATTAAAGATATATCTACTATTTTGTATAATACTTGCAGATTTTTCTGCCATTATTAAAAATATTTATGGACATACATACCAATCATAATTAAAATTATATTCATTTTTCCAATTATTCACAGTTCTTACATAATTACATACAAATATTCTTAAGCTTCAATTTTGATTGAATTATTTATTCCAGGATTTTCAAGGAGAGGAACTAAAATTGTTGAAAGATGCAGTTGAAAAAGATGAAGAATATGAAGCATTCTACAAGAAAAGAGAAGAAAAATATAAAGAAATAATAAGAAAACTTGAATTGGACAACAGGAAACTTCAAGCTGAAAATACGCTGCTAAAAAAGCAATTGAGACAAAATGTGGAAACATCATCATCCACAGAATCTGAGAATGTAGAGCTACAACTAATAGAAAGATCTGGTAGCAAACTAAACTCCTCAGATGAAAGTGAAAGTGAAGAAAACAAAGAAAGTGAGGATAATGAAACAGAAGAGAATACGTCATCTGGTAATACTTTCAGTAATATATAGTGTTTTCCAACAAGAATGTAAAAATTTAAAATATTTGATGATATATCTGCAAGTATTCTTACTAAATGAAAAAAGCATTTTTAAAGAATAAATGCAGATATCATTGCAATAAGTATTAAAAACTGTAGCACATTCTTCATTTTTTACATAACACATTGTAACATAACACAAAATCTATAACTATGTCAAAAATACTAAAGAGTTGAATTGCAAACATATATTTCAGCTCAAAGGACAGAAGAAAATGAAAATTTAACTGATATTCAAACTGAAGACAAAACTGTTGAAGATAAATCTCAGCTAATGGAGAAAGATGAAGAAAAAGAAGAACAAAAAGAAAAGGATGTTGATAATGGGGAAAAAATAAATTTTGAAGCAAAACAGAAAGACCGAGAAGATGGTGAAGAAACAAAAATAGTTGAGGAAGATAAAGCAATTGAACAAGATCCTTCATTTGGTAATGCTTTGAATAACTATAGTTTTTCAACCAGACTGTAAAAATTTAACATATTTGTTGATATATCCGCAAATATTCTTCCTATTATATATTAATAATATGAAGAATAATTGCAGATATTAATGCAACAACTGTTGTAAAGTGCAGCATATTCTTCACTTTTTCACAATTATTCACAAAATTTTTATTAACCAACAACCAATAATTGTATTCCAAAAACCAATAATGAAATATTAACCATCATTCTAATTAATTTCAGGTGAAAGCATTCAAAATTATACACAGTTACAAGGCAAACAAACCGAAGAAATATCTACTTCATCAGAAACAAAAACTGAAGAAATCAAAGAAAAAACATTGGAAATTGAAAATCCAAAAAAAGGGTTAAATTAGCTGAAGAAGTGAATTTTCAAACTGAAAAGAAAGCAAAAAAGGAAAAACAGCAAGTACAAACCCTACCAATAATAATTGAAGAATATGAATCTGAACCTAGATCAAAAGAATTATCTACCAGTACAAAAATAAATGTCAGAAGGAGGTCAAATGTATAAAGTCTATCTGAAGAAAAAATCAAGCTGCTTGAGGACTTCTTTAATAACTCTGACCTCAGGTAAAACTGTATAATTCTTTTAGTAGCCAAGTATACCAATAATTGCTTAACTAAAAGTAATTATTTAAATTTCCTGGTTAGATATCAGCAAATATTTGAAAAATACAAACATTTACTAATATTGATCATTATATCACAGCAAAAGTGCATACTTAAATGGAGACGATGACATAATTATAACTGGAACAGCACTTGGTGAACTAATTATAGGAAGATTTCTTGATGGCCAGGTACAACTTTACTCAAAAGTACATTTATTTACAAATTTATCTGCAACATTTAATTAGACTTGCTGTTTTATCCGCAAAAACCCATTTATCTGCAATAACTCCATTTATCTGCATATTTATCAGCAATATTTCTTTAAACTTATTGTTTTGTCAGTAAAATTCCATTTATCCAAAACAATATCATTTATCTCCAGATTTTTCAGCAACATTTAATCAAACCTGTTGTTTTTTATGCAAAATTTCAAGAACTTATTATTTTTTCTGCTAATCATATTATATTATTCTATAAACAAATATACTATCACTATTTCCTTATAATAATATTTGTAGATCATTGACTGGTATTCACATGAATTGCGTAAAGTTCATCCAGAAAACTTGTACTTCAAAGTTTACGGTACTGTAAGTTTTATAATCTTCTACTGAAGAATTTGTTTAAATGTTCATCAATTCAATTGTCTAATATATTATCCTACAGACATTTCTAGTGAGCAATTCAAAGAATGTAGCACAAGCCCTAATCGATAAGGTAGTTGCTAAACATTTTGCAAACTGCAATAAAATGTTCTTCCCTATCCACCAAAAATCACATTTTACACTGTTGGAGTTTAATAAACAAGGTAGAATATGGATTCACTACGATTCCATAAAACCACGACACGAAGCAGATCATCAGAAGGCGGCAAGAAAGCTGGTATGTAAATTAAAAAATGAATAAATCAGAGAAAAATAAACTATTTAACAAAATCTTTGTTTTTTTGTACAGAGAGTTTATGTCACTGCCTTACTAAAGAAATTGGAAAAAAGCAGAGCATGAACCATCAAAGCAAATCACTTTTGCTAACAGCCCACAACAACGTTCTGATACGTAAGTACACAACAAAAAAAATGTACAAATATTTCCATATCATAGAACATTTCTTCTAATAATTATGTAATATTTGTCAATCATTGCAGAGTTGATTGTGGCATGTTTGTAATGAACATTATGAAACAAAGAAGTGAAGACAAAGAAATCAACAATGAAGACCCTGAATTCTCATATGAAGCTATGGATTTACAAAGAGCTGAAATAGCACATCAAATTCTTTCTTGCAAACCTTACAGTTGGAGCTTAGAAGAAAGCTTGACACAAAAGTTTTTACTTTCTGAAGCAAATCAAAATAATTGATGTATCAAACTGTAATGTTTTCTGTAAGAATACTGAAATGTATGTACATATTTTGCTAAACTTATGTAGTTGAAAGACAATATTACTGTGTTACCACAATATTAGAGTATATTACAAAAAAATTTATATATAAATTTCTAACAATTGTATTCAGCAATAAAAGCACATATCTGCAGTTATCTCGACAAATGAATAGGTAATTAAATACTTGCTCTTAAAAATTGTAGAAATATCAGCAATAAAAACATATATCAGCAGATATCTCTATAAATATTTATTTTTTCCAAATTCTTACTCATAATAATTTCACAAATGTCAGCAAATGAAGCACATATCTGCAGATATCTCCAAAAATATTTAGCTATTGGAAATTCTTTCAACAAATAGTTGCAGAAATTTCAGCAATAAAACCATATATCTACAGATATGTCCACAAATTTGTAGATATTCGAATTTCTTGAACCAGATAATTTCAGAAATGTCAGCTTAAGAAATAGATAATTGCCAATACCTCCATATTTATAAACAAAAACTGCACATACTTATGGATACATCTTATTTATTTCGTTCCAAACAATTATACAAATATCATCTTCATATAAAAAGCATTATTCACAAAAGGGGTATAAAAAGAAAACAAATATTCAGAAATATGTGCAATTAACAGTAATAATTGCAGAAAATACTGCAACAATGGTTAATCGAAAGCAAACCATGATTAATACATTACAGACAGTAAACATCCAACCTAAGGATAGAGAAAATACCATTAAAATGAATAAGAAAAACATAAACTCAACTCCATACATTTTAGGTTTCCTATATTAAAGAAAAGACTACATGTGTTTCACTGAACAAGTCCTTTTATTATGACCCAACTTCTTGCATATGCTGCATCTAATAGTCTTTGAAATTTCACCAGCAGATTTTATCCTCTTAAATGCAGATGGTCGACCAGGCATTCTTCTACCTTTAGGAGGTGCTACAACCACATCTTCAATCAAAACATCTTCTTTCACAAAGTTTATAATAGGATTGATTGGATGAGAATATGCCGATCGAAAATAAACAACTTTAAAATAATCTTCAATGTAATCATAAACATTTAACTTTCCACAGCTCAAAATACATCTAACAGCATGAGCACAAGGAAAACCATAAATTTGCCACAAATTACAAGAACAAGTCCGATTATTTAAATCAACGGATTGATGAACAGGAGAATGAACTTCAAACACATGATCACTAGATTTTATAACAAACGATGAAGCTCCTTCCAAATGAAGACTTTTCAACCGATTTTCATTCACCGGACAAACAACACTATTCCAACTATTAGCAAGTTCTCGACGATCAGAAATTAACTTCATCAACTTAACTCTAATGCTATCCAAGCATGCAGTGATTGGTAAATGTCTTTCTTCCAAAATCCATTTATTGAAACTCTCTGAACAATTTGATGACATTTCACCATAACGACAAACAGGGAAAAAACATTAGTAAATTTCTCAAAGGGAATTCCATTCAAAAAGTTTGCCACAGTAGAACCACCAGCATCTTTAAAATTCTTCAATGCAAAATTGAAATCATCCAAATTAGAAGCATACGCAACACGTCCAAACAAATCTATCAACCATTTCTTTTTTGATTTGGAAAATTCAGACTTTAAAGCAACTTTTAAATTATTGTTTAAATGATAAAAACAGGAACCATGAACTGAATCTGGAAACACTTTGGGATTAGCAACAAGAATACCAGGATGACGGTCAGAAATGAAAACAAACTTTCTACAATCATCTTTCAAAAAATCTTTAAGCTGTTCACAATACCAAATCCAATTATTTTCATCTTCACCAGACACAATTGCAACTGCTATAGGAAAAAAACCTGATAAAACAATCACAAATATATAAATAACTGAACAAATTGCTTAATACTATTCACTTATATTGAAAAAATGCTGACAAAACTGCAACTATTACCAAATATTACTGCACAACAATTTTCCTTAATTCAAAAAAATTGCATACTTTTCAGCAATTTTTTATGTAAAATTGCTTCGATTTCCGCAATGATTTATGTAAGTAAAATATTTTATTTCTTCTTAATAAATATTGATGTTGCAGAAACATATAATAATTATTGCAGATATTGATGCAATTATAAATTAATTTACAACATACCTTCATTGCCATTTTTACCAGTAGCAGCCATCAAACAACCTTGAGCTCTACCCTTCATAAAAGTAGCATCAACAAATATTAAAGGCCGACAAAATTGAAAACCATGTGCACAAGCTTCAAAACCAATGAAAACCCTCTCAAATTGACGAGTATCATGATTACACTCCAAAACTACTTTACTACCAGGATTACTTTCAATTACAGCATCACAAAAAGACTTCAAATGGTGATAAGACATCATATCACTTCCATGTAAATCTTCTAAAGCCAATCTCTTCCCACTATAAGCAAAATAATACTTCAAAATGATATTATACTCAGTTTGAAATAGGTTAATAATGTCCTTTGTCTTCATTAACGGATTAGCTTGAATATGATCATAAACCAACAACTTAATCAATTTACTTGAAACATGAGGATCATTAATATCATGAATTCCAGCACCACAGGTATGTTCAGGATGAAATCTCTTTATAACAAAATAGCCCGGAAGATTAAACTTAACAGAAGCATGAATTCTGAAAGTACATTTTGTTCGAGAACAAATAGCCGTAACTCTTTCCTTATCATTCTTAACCAAATCAAGCTTATACCCTGTCTTAATACTATATATCATCAAATTGAGCCTAAATTCAGTAACACCACCTGGAAATTGTTGACCAACACCCGTAAAAACAGATTGATTGGAATCATTTCTTAATAACTGCCTGAATTGAATATTAGAATCACCGGTACTAACAAATAAGGAATCACTGCTACAAGTAACAACATCTGATCTAATATTGGTAGCTGAAAAACTAGAAGGAACAACATCAACAAAAATAACAAAGTAATCCTCATGGTTATGAGCAGCCAACAACAAAATAGATTGAAGATCAAAATTAGTTTCAATATTCCTTCTCAATCCATCTTTAACATAGTATAATTCAAATGACATTGAACTCAATTCTATCCATTTACCAGAAATAGCACTTCTCAACATAACAACCGAACTATCAAATTGAAGGCGTAACGAAAAGCTATCATATCCAAACTTCAACAGCACAAGCACTCCAGCATCACCAGGAACACTTTAATTTTAAAAAAACATAATTACAATTATAAAAAAATAAATACAAAAACGCAGGATATATATATTATATGCTGATATGTAAGCAATAATTATAAAAAATTGCAGACAAATTAGCACATAAAATAATATTTTAATACTTAAGCAATATCATTTGCTGATATGTAAGCAATGTTTCTAAAAAAAGCAGATAAATAAGCAGAAGTCTGAGCTTAAACAAATAAGTGAAATACGAACATTACTTGCTGATATGTATGCAATAATTGTAAAAAGTTGCAGATAAATCAGCAACAATTAGTAATTTGTACCATTTTCACCATACATATTCAAATTATTTGCGGACAAGCCTGTAAAATACCTACAATAATTCCAGACAAATATGAACTTAATCAAAGCTAAAAAAATATATCAACGAACAGTACCCTATACACATGCATTAATTTTTTAGATAAAATAAACAATAGAATACTTGTAATTTTCATTTACTTCAAACAAAAAAAAACTAACGAAACAGAAATAACAAAATTATAAACGAATATCGCAATATCATTTAAAAACAAACAAAATCGATTACAAATCCAAAAAATATTTTACCTGGAAGAAGGTAAAGCCATGATTCCGAAATAATATCTTAAAACAATGATCGAACTGAATCAGAATTAAAAACTTGCAATCGAAATCACAACCACCATAAAAAATTAGCGCGACATGTAAACTGGGGTATTTATGGAATAAATTTAGGCAGAAATAAAAACAGGGATCGGAAATATAAGTTTTCAAACGGGAGGAGTTTACGCGGACTAAGTTTAATTACAAGGACGTGGGCCTAATTTTCACTATTATATATATATATATATTTAGAGTTTGAATTGATTGAAAATTTTATTTATAAATTCTCTTGAGGTTCATAAACGGGGCTTTTAAATGGATATGATTTTGAAGGGAGGAATTTTATAAGGAATTTGGAGGAGATGGAAATTCAAAACGTTGAATATGAGAATTATGAAAATGAAATCTGAATTTATAAAAGAAGTTATAAATTGTTGAACGGGGTTATAAATAAGTATACTGGGTTTTGGAAAATTGTAAAAGGGAATTTATTAGTGACTCCGAAGTCTTTTGAGATAAGTTACGAAATATTCTCTTAAGTATTGATATTTGAAAAGATTTTGAAAAATAAGATTTATAATATTTTCCTAAGTATAGAAATGGAAATTTGGGAATATTTCTATGTGTTGAGGTGGTTTGAAAATAACCTGTTATGGATTTAAGCATTTGAAATTGTTTTCAAATATTGGAATATGGAAAGGGATTCGAACATATATCTTAATAAAGATATCTGAAATAAATGTTTGAAGAATTATAAAAGAAGGCCTAGTGTCTGCTTATGGATGTTTTATTGATAGTTAAATAACCGACTATCAATATTGACCAATTTCGTTAATCGTTTCGTAGAGACCGGGAGTGGATTTAATTATCCGAAAACCAATTCGATCCGGTTTGAACGTTACGAATGAATACCGTGAAGATGATGAAGACGGTGATTCGGTTTGTCTAGACCTAGGACAACTTGTATGAACGAATGATATCAGAACATCGTCATTGGAGGACGATGAGCATTCTAAGTAGAAATTGTTTCTTGAAAGGTAACGCTTAGCTTCAAGCCTCATCAACCGAGAATGACTAAAACATGGAAGATGCAGCAAGACTAAGTGGGTCGCACCTAATTTGGGTATGTTATCACTTTTCTAGATATCCTCGGAAACATATATATTATGGATATGGTTGTACATGAAAGAAGGAGCGCTCGATTTTTGAGGGTGGGAACACCCGGGGTGATAACATATTCGATCTATCCAGGTTAGGGGTAGGCTAGTCTTATGTAGCAAGGGATCTCGGTGAGGTCCTCGGTACATTGCTCTAGAGGTGTACTGTGATGGGCGGTACCCCAGTGGCCCCGTCATTGTATGGGATCCATTCTCCAATAAGCGCCGTACGGTTTTGATTGTGCCCAACTATGCTGAAACGTGAGATGCAAGCATTTCAGCTATTTTCTATTTACTTTCTATAGACACTATCTCCGTATTTAGTTTATATTACCGTTGTATGAGGACAAGCTATTATAACTTTCCATTTTGATGTATTGAATTATTGTACTCTGATGATTATATGTATATTAACGGATACAGTTTCCCTTGTATAAAAATATGCTATTATATATTATATTTTGTTCCACTACAATGGTGAGATTCTGTGTTTGTTGTTCTATTTTTTTCTACCTTTTCTTCTTCACCCTAAAGATTCGTATTTTCCATTCAATTTGAGTTGAACTGATGTGAATTATGGTCGAATCAAGGGGTACGGTTTTGCGGGCCTTTATAAAACGCTGCAATGGCTATTGGAATCAAAGTGAGTACAACTTACTCTTTCCGACTCGCTTATATTTTTATATAAGTGAGAATAAATTTATTTATGTTGATTGATGCTTGTTTGGATGATATATATATATATATATTAGTTGGTTTGGATATATTCTCGCATATTTTAGCGGATGAGACCTTATACGTTCCCGTGTACGAGCGGATGACCCTTTGTACGCGCGTCTGCCTCGAAGCGGACATTGTACATATTTTCTCATATGTATATTTGTTGCAGGTGATAGGTTAGAGGGATCCAACTGGATCTCTCACCAGTGTTGATTTTTATTTACAGATATTGTATATATGTTGTTATCATGCGATATGTGATGTTTGGATGCCATGATTGATATGATTCATGTGAATCACCTTATTTAGTGTTGTTGTAGCATTGGGCCTATTTTTGGAATTCTAAAATACAAAAATAATGATTTCGGCTTTAAAAGGCTGTTTAAGTGATTTTTGGAGTTATATGAGTTTTAATAATGATTCGTAAATTATTAAAAGAAGAAGTTTATTTAAATGGAATCAAAATATGATTTTTGAAATATGGAGTTAACTATTTGGTAAAATAAGTTGAATGAGAATTTTGAATTTATTATAATTGGTTTATGTATAAGATTTATAAAATTGATATTTTATAAATAAAAGTAATGGAATTATAAATGAATTTTGTAAGTGTTAAAAAGAAGTAATAAATGAATCTTATAAGTAAATAAGATTTATAAATTTATGAAGTTATAAAAAGAACGAATTTGTAAATACAGAGATTTATAAGTAAATAAACTTATAATTGGATTTTGGGCATATAAATGAGATATAAATGAGTTTGGTTAATAAAGGAATCTTATATATGAAAGTTTTTATAAAATAGGAATGTGCATTATAAACATGGTTTTATAAATGTGAAATCACCTTAATTTTATAAGTTAAATATGAAGTTTTATTAAAGGAATTATATTCACGATTTTGGACATGAATAATCCTTTTAATTAAATGTGTAGAAT
The DNA here is from genome assembly GCA_030737815.1 of Allium fistulosum. Taxonomy (NCBI): domain Eukaryota; kingdom Viridiplantae; phylum Streptophyta; class Magnoliopsida; order Asparagales; family Amaryllidaceae; genus Allium; species Allium fistulosum. Next base: position 870,161,712 of record CM060903.1, on the reverse strand, counting down.
TAATGAATTTGGTAAAGGAATTATATTCACGATTTTGGAAAGTGAATAATCCTTTTAATTAAATGTGTAGAAGTAATGAATTTGGTAAAGGAATTATATTCACGATTTTGGACAGTGAATAATCCTTTAAATTAAATGAAGTTTAAATGGTTTGGAAATAAGGTAAAATGTGAATTCACTTATTATTTGAAGTAAGTATATGTAAATGTTTTCCAAATAGTGAAATATTGAAATGGTTTTGAGAATATATATTTTTAAAGATAATTCGAAGTAAATGATTTGGAAAAGTGATTTAATTAATAAAAGATTAATTAAAATGGCCCAGTGACTACTTATGAGCTAGATTTTGTTTGTTGCTCTAATAGTTAAATAACCGACTATCAAATTTGGCCATTTTAGTTTCTCATGTTGATGTAGAAACTAATTAGTCGTACACTTAGTATGTAACTGACTGTGTAGGCTTGATTATTGTTTGTGTTGAGAATATTAATTCATGCAGTGCAGAGTGATTACTCCAATCTATCGAGCTTCCTACTTAGTCGAAGGATAGCAAGTTGAAAGTTGGAGACGTGATAAGTCTCTGAGACTTAGTTTCTGTGTGAGGTTGAGAAACGCTTTTGCGTTGTTGGTGCGAAAAGACCGGGATCGGTTTATCTGGAAACCACTTCGGACCAACGTATATGCGTTCGATTGTGCAGGTTATTGTAGATATTGATATTTAGGATTTTCATAGTGAGGGACTGCTTGTTGATCATTTGGGGTTAAAATCCTAATATACATCTAGTAGCAGTAGTCTCTTCATTATGAAATATCCAATGCAAGGACTATTCGCTACTACTCCTAGGGATTTCCCGACAGGATGTGGTAGGGAAGTACCTTCGGTTTGTCCTGTTCGTGGACAACTTGTATGGACGAGTGTCTGACATTGCATTTCTAAGATTACGTACATTGGTTTTTACAAACGTACATCTGTTGGTGGCGGAGAAGGCAACTTCTCTTAGCTTAACACCTTTCCTTGAGACATACTGTAACGATACAGATTTTTCGCGTTCGTAAATCGACATCCGTACTTCACATTGTACTAGAATGCCGCAGATTCGACCGTTCAAATCCGATTCGCCGGAGCTTATAACACCACTAAGTATAACAACACAGCGGAATAAAAATAGATGATATCATATACAACTCAAATGAATACAATATCCAGTATGGTATACAACAATGATATCAATATGATACAACAATATCAGATATAAATAATGATACAGCGGAAATAAAATGGATAACACCAGCAGTGGATAGAATATCTCCAATAGAATATCTCCAATTGAATGCTCCAATCCATAGCTAGCGGAAAGCAAGGTCAGTCGTCCAAGGACTGACTAGCTCCAGATAATCTACTCAACCTGAATATATGAGAAACCCAACTCTAGACTGCCCGTGTGGAAAATGGTGGGCACTCAGAGTTTAGGAAGGGAACAATAAACTCCGGATCAGTCATGGGACTGGTGTGAGTAACAAAAACAGTTTATCTTTAAAAACAAATAGCGGAGAATTTTAAAGTCAATTCGCAATGCTTTTGGAAAATGAAACTACCATAAGGCCTCCCGCACACACACACAATGCAAACGCAGAATCAGAGGAGATTTCTCCTTATGATAGTCAAAGATGCGTACTACGCAAAACAAATCATTGGATATTATTACTAGTGCATAGTGCAGAAAACATTTCGAAAGTATAATATCAATCTTAGCCAGCATAGACATTTCACGTTATGCCTACTATAGCTACTATGTTCAATAGCAGGTTACCGCCACATTCCATAGCAGGTTATACAATTGCAATCGTAAAGGTTCATATTGTTTCTTTGGATTTCCAACAAATGGTCAGGCTAAGGAACTTCCTTTCCCACTGCCGAAAGGGATCACCTCTGGCTGGACGTCCCGAGAGACAACTGCTCTCTGCCAACACAAGGCCGAGTTACCCCTGTAATTAGGTAACTCATGAATATGCCACCTCCCGGTCCTTTGGGACCTTTATCCGAGCGCTCGGTAATCAACATCACACATAATAAATAAAGTGTGTCCACATGAGTAAGTATCTGGGCTCCATACCATGATACTATCCTTTTCCAGAAGGAAATGACATACCCTAAAGGGCGCGACCCTCATAACCTTGCCGCATATTCCTGTTTCGACCATTTCCGAGGAGTGAGGTCTGACGAAGTCTCATCCACAAAGCTACGTTTTTTCACAAAGCCACGCTTTGATCACAAATGATCAATAAATGATCATCAACACACAACAACACTCAGCATGCCACATTACCAAATTGGGAATATATCGCTGATAAATTTCAACTACATAACCTCTGAGCTCGTACGTCTCAGAGAAGGGTGTTATGCTAAGAGAATAAATTCTCCACCACCAACAGAAATGTATTTGAAAGAAATCTGCTTTATATCTCAAAATGTAATGTCAGACATGTAACCATACAAGTCTGTTCCGGGTTCGAACAGAACTGAAGGCACTTCCAAAGAAGCCCTTGCAATCCGGGTATTCACAATCCCGATCGGATTTCCCATCACTTAGGGAATCTCTATACCGGGGCCACTCGGTGCAGAGACAATCGATAGGTTATCCTATCGTTCTCGCAAATACCCGGTCTTCAACACCGGTCTTCACATGAGATCATATACGACATATCACTTATTCGGAATGGGTTATGTGACACAAAGGTTTTTTTCCGGCTAACCCGAATAGTGAGCGCAATATTTAAAAATATATGGATATTGGTATTTCAGTTGAGTCACAACTTATTACCCAAAACTTTTCTTTCAAATGGTTTAAACAAATTACCATTTTAATCTTTTTAAACGAAAAGATTTATCTTGCAAAGTTCACTCAGTTTCACAAAGATTCATTCATAGATTTTCCAAATCAATACCCATTTCAATTGGATTAACTCGTTAAATCTTTAAATCAAGATTTAACCTATACCTTTCAAAACAATTTCATTTCGAATGGTTAAAACAAATCATCATTTTAAATCTGTTAAAAATAAACAGATTTAATTCATAGCTTTCAAAAAGAATTCATTCATAACTTGGAAAACTATTTTCAACTCAAACTTGAAATTCCTTAACTTAAATTGGAAATTTATTTCTTATATGAAAGCTTTTATCATTTGAAAACAAACAGTTTTCATTTCGAAAAATCTGATTCATTTATACGAGTTAAAGTCTTTGGTTTAGATTCAAATTCTCAAACCAATATTTTAAAAGTGGTTTAAATTCATATAAAACACATTTATAATATCTTTAATCAAAATTCCAATCATTGAATTCAATTCCAAATATTGAATTCAAATTCAAATTGAATTATTTAAATTGGAAGCTTTATTAAGTTATTTAAAATAACTTTTATCTTTGTGAACACCTTTTCAAAAGCTTTAACATTTAACCCAAATCCATTTCCAAAATCAATTGAAATTAAAATTTCCATTTCAAAAATATTAATTTTAAATCATCTCCGACTTAACCGATTTCCACGTGAAATCCATATTTGTGTGTGTATGGTGTAGTCCAGGGGTTTAACACAATAGTGCAATATCATTCAATCATCACAGATCAGAATACAGAAATATAGTTGATAAGTGATAAGCGGTATAACTATAACGCTTATCTTCATTCACAGATCACAGATATATAAATATCACAGATAAATAAACTACAATACAGATCACACACAATCAGAATATATCACATAGCATCACGAATCAGGAAATATCAAAAATTCCATTATCCAATCAAATCCAAATATTCATAAGTAAGATCAGTTAATTATCTGATTAATTCAAATTAGATTTATTTCTTATGAATTATTAATCCTGGTTAATTAACATTAATAAATTACAAATCTTAATTATTAACTAATCTTTAATCATTAATTAACCTTTAAAAATAAATTGATTAACCTTTAATTATTAATTAACCAATCTCAATTAATAAATCAATCTTTAATTATTAAATAATTATCCTTAATTAATTAATTATTCTTTAATCAATTATCCTTAATTAATTACATTAGTTAATTAACCCTTAATTAATAAATTAATCACATTAATCAATTTAATCACCTTGATTCAATAACATTAAGTAATTAATTATCCTTTAATTACTCCTATTAATTAATCACCCCCTAATTACGTTAAAGTGATTAACTTTTAAAACCTTTTATCCTTCTTAATCAACCACTAAATCACATTATTAAGTTTATTTAAAATAAACTTTTAAAATAACGGTTATATGTATCTTAACACTTTTAAACTTAGTTAATTTAAAATAATTTTATTTAAAAACTTTTTAACCAATTCAAAATTTGGATAACATCTAATATTTACAAAAGAATTAGTTTTAACAAATTTGTTTTCAATAGAACTTGATTTTCTTTTAAAGTTTAAGAACTGTTTTTTATATAAAAACTACAGACCCGAGACAACCCCGAGTTAAACCCGACAATACACTCGAGCCTTTCCCTTTGCTTCATTACTTCGAGCCACTCACGCGTTCATCCCGAGCTCCAACCCAAGAAGCTCCCTTCTTCCCCAACATCACAACCACCCAGGCACATAAGTGCATCGTGCACATGCACTTCGCTAGCGATTGATTCCAGCCGACCCCATGTCGTCGAGCAAGTCGATGTTTATCCTCACATACATTCCTGATCGCCAGAACCTTGAATTTCCCCTTGAAATTGAAACTCGAACCCATTGAACGAGAACGCCTCGCCGTCGCATCACAGACCACCGGAGACCCAGCGCCTCCGGCCATAGCACGTCAACACCCTAAGCAACCCTCCACTAGAGTCTCGAGCAACTCGATCGCGTACATGAATCATACCCATCACATTACTGACATGAACACAAACTTGAAATAAAACTCTAAGATGATCTCGTCCTCTAATTTCACGCAATAGAAAAATTTACTGATAATTTTCTTGAGATCACAATCGTTCACACTTGCTTCAATTCAAGTTTCAACATTTACTATTGATTCAATTACGAGAAATTGGTAAAAAAATCAATTTTTATTCAAATGCGAACTGCTCTTGGATTACTGAACTAAAAATCTTCATTCAAATTTTAAAAATCATAACTTGTAGTAATAATTCAAGATATAAACTTGAATTAGCAATTTATAGCATTCAAATTTATCAAAGAAATATTTGATTTACCTATAGAACATGTTACAGTGACGTGTTTCTTACACATAGTTTAATTAGCTAGTTAAAAATCTTAATTTAGTTTAAACATATTGTTTAAGTTAAATACTTACAGATTATCAATGTTTGATGAGAATAACTTGAGTTTTAAACAAAAATATGCAACTGTAACAACAAAGTAACATTAGCAGAGAAGAACAGTATTTATGTAAACCCAGAATCATATCAATATAAAACACATACAACCCATATATTCCCTGAATCATCATATTGCTTTTAATTAAACTTAAGCTTGAAAATTTATGTTTACTCACTAGAATCAATCAGGCAACCATATAGAAATACCCTTAAGCATTTTAAAAATGAAGTTACTCACCTGAAACAAATGAGAACAGAGCCTTTACTTTGAAAACTTGAAACTGAAAGGCCAAATCTTCTTTGTTTTGATAAAACTTGAGTTGCTTTGTTGTTTAGATTTGCATGCAGTAACAATTCCAGATTGAAGAAAATGATGTTGTTTAAGTTTAAAAGATGATGCTTCAGTTTTTTTTCCTTGTTTTAGTTTAAGATGAACGAAATGAAATGAGGTTGATATATATAAAAGTGAAGTTGATATATATAAAAGAAAGTTTACAGTATGTTATATTCTTTTGTACAGGGTTACTATTTACTTGTATACTATAAGATCAGAGATCTTTTTCTTTGGAGGCTGAAGTGTTTTTAGTTATGGGCTAGAGATACTTGCATTAATTGCCATTGTACCAGTCTACACTTATTTAATTGGTTCATACTTGTTTATGTATCTTCTTGTCTTGCATACTACTTCTTTACAGGCTGCATTTATCATGTTTTACTTCAGCCATACTTGCTTGTCTCGGCTGATATAAATCTATTTTGTGTGCTAAGGTGTGACGCCCCACCTCTATACCCACGCTAGCCAAGAACACTACGGTGTAGTGCTGTCAACTAGCACGGAGAATAAGGATGTTGAGGAGCGACCATCCGTGTAATTGCTTTGTGCGAGCACCGATATGTCAGATAAAGTAACAAGCATTTCTATTTCAGGAGGAAATCCGACATACCGATGCAAACTCAAAGCTACTACACAGTGGCTATAATAGTTTAGGACAATAGATATAAAAATAACACAGATAACATAAATGCGGAATACAGATGGAACGAAAAGTCTCATATATAATAACTGATATCAGTTACAATACATTTGACACGATACAAATGATACAACTACAACTGTCGACTCAAGAAGTTATATATACAAGTACATTATCGACTAATATACATGAATACATTATCATCTTAAAACAGACACACTGACTACTTCAACAGGATGAAGACCACTTCAAATGATATAAAAAGTCTTCATAGCTCTAGCAGCAACCCAAAGCTAAAAATCTACAACCTGTAAATACTCGGTCTGACCCGAGTATTACATTCAAAAGAAAATAATACGCGGATCAGTCTAATTCAAACCAGTTTATTAGTGCATATAGGCAGTAATAATTTAAATAGACGACAGTCACAATAATTCCCGTCTATCCGATTCTTTGAACAAAGAAACCGAATAACGGTCAATATAACACTTATCAGTGTTTAACAAAAATCAGCAGATTTAAATCATCAACAGAGATAAATAAACAATTTATCAAATCGACTAAATCAATGTAAAGCAATCGATTCTGGGTGGCTGCAGTGCACGCACGCGTGCACTGCCTCGCCACTATCGCAAGAGATACGCAAAGGCTCAGTGAAAGTCACAAATGATCACTAGGTCAAACCCCGAAATCGGGTTCAACACAAGTGATTCAAAAAGCAAATCCCAACAGGGGGAAAAACTGCAAAACACGAGCAACTGCAGACGTAAGCGAATACGAAGCAACCACCACGATGAAGCTACAGTAGCAAACAGTTGCAAAGACAAGGGCAGAATGCAACTACAAAGAAGACAGTGGCAACAGGTAGAAGATGATGCAGTGAAGCATGTACAAGGGCAGTACATATGAACATCATAGCAAGTGCAACAGGTAGAAGATGATGCAGTGAAGCATGTACAAGGGCAGTACATATGAACATCATAGCAAGTGCAACAGGTAGAAGATGATGCAGTGAAGCATGTACAAGGGCAGTACATATGAACATCATAGCATGTGCAACAGGTAGCAGATGATGCAGTGAAGCCAATAGGGCAAATAATGAAGAAGTATATAAGTGCAGACACAACTATATGAACAGAGTCGTATGAAGGTGAGGGCACCATAGATATGGCACCACAGCACACACTATTTACAATAGAAAATGTTCAAATGTCTATAAAATAAAATGCGAACCAAAGTTGCATTGAACAACATAAATGCCCAAGTGGCTGTGTGATAAAAATGCGAACAAAAGTGGCAGTAAACAACAAAATGAAACTAGATAGGCTATAAGTCAAGTGCCATCATATAAGACAGCAAACACATGAATGTGCAAAAGTGAACATACATCTGTATACATACATGAATGTATGTATACAAATGGTCAAAAGTATCAGAAGGCAATTGGACAACTACAAATTCAAGTAGTAGCAATAATGCAATCTAGAATGTCACAGCAACAAGGCAAATGCATGTACAAATTCAACAAGGCAAGTACAAACTGGACAACAACAAAAGCTACCAAGCAGGCATCTCAAGTGATCAAGTCTGTCACCATGATACTGCTATGGACAGTGCAATCAAAAAGCACATATATGCAGCAGCTAACTGGCATATGAACAAGTGAAACAATGACAGTTCAAGTATGCAGAGAACAAGATGAATCACTGCAATACAAGTATACGCAGGCAAACAGTGACATAAACTACAGGAAATGAGTGTACAGGGTAATGCAAAGACTAGTGATGAACAAATCAGTGCATATGCATACAACTAAACAACCAAGACCAAAGAGGGGATCGTATACAATGATGCATCTACAACTCAATGCACATGACAGTGCACACTCGAGCTTGAGACAGTACACTAATGGTACAAATGGAACTGACATTTAAGTGCAAGTCTCGAGTAGTGTATGATACTTAGTTAGCTATGCTACAGGTGGATAGTGCATACATATGAAGTCAAAGATCGAGACAAGCACACTCGACTGATGAGTGACACAAGTGACTTCAGGAAGAATGAAGCTCAATTTTCACTATAGCCTGAAATTACAACTTGCAGTGGGTACAGGTAAAAAGTCACAACACTACTCCGTAAGGAGATGGATACCGATGATACTCAAATGTATATCTAATTGCTCGAATGACAAAAGTCGCAAAGGAAATAAATCAGTTGCAAGTTCAACCACGAAGGTCAAAACCATCCCATAACAACATCACAACACGAAGCCAAAAAGGTCGGAATCGAACAATTCACATTCGAAACCGAGGTGACAAAGAGTTAACAGATCGAACCAAATCACAGTTCAAAACCGTTATGAAATGAAAATCAGTGAAAAATCTCAAATATCACTACAAAATCGATGGCCAACACAAATCGAATGACAACTTCAAACAATTATAAACGAAAGAAGATCAAAGAATTCGAGTGAATTAGATGTGAGTGAGATCGATTCACTCACCTTTGTCACCGAAGAACCCAACATCTTATCGCGGCCGAAATCATCTCGAGAGACACTGGTCGATTGAAAGTCGGCACCCATAAATTTCTCGAAAACCCTAATTGATCGAACGAGCACAGCCACCATTTTTCTTTTGTTTTGAATTAGGGCATGCGAACGAATGAATAAAAAGGGAATGGGCATCGGCCTATGATGAATATCACACCCCAAAGGGAACGTGGGCCAATTATTTGCATTTTAAAGCCCGCTTACTTCCTTAATCAAATTATAGAAAAGAATGCCAACCAATTAAAACTTCCAAAAACAATTAGCTATCGACACTAATCGTTTAAATGTCGATTATTAATTGATGCGAAATACCGGGTTGTTACAGACTCCCCTCCTTAAAAAAATTGCGTCCTCGCAATCATAAGGAATAAATGGACAAATGGTAACAACCAAAAGAGCATGGCAATGTTGAATGCATAAGCAAAGCAAAGGTCAACAGGGAAGCATTAGAATTATGGAAGTATCAGATATAGAATCAAAAGGTTCGACTGATTCAAATCAAAAGAATCAACATCGTGGGGATCAAGGAATCAAAATCAGACGACTATCAAAAGCAAGAATCAATCGAGTTCTAGCAACTGAAAGAAAAGGAATCAGAGCAGAAATCACGTACTGCACGAATTGAATGTGAGTAAATCAAATTACTCACCTAAATCGTCAGAGAAAAAGACGAAGCTCGAATCTCAAAATCGCAAATATTCAATCATCTAAAACGATAATCGAATTTTCACAAATATCTGATTATCAAAAACGATAATCAGAAATCACAAAGATTCGATTATCAAATCGAAAAATATTTAATTATCTCAAACGATAATCAAATTTCACAAATATCTGATTATCAAAAACGATAATCAGAAATCACAAAGATTCGATTATCAAATCGAAAAATATTTAATTATCTCAAACGATAATCAAATTTCACAAATATCTGATTATCAAAAACGATAATCAGAAATCACAAAGATTCGATTATCAAATCGAAAAATATTCAATCATCTAAAACGATAATCGAATTTCACAAATATCTGATTATCAAAAACGATAATCAGAAATCACAAAGATTCGATTATCAAATCGAAAAATATTTAATTATCTCAAACGATAATCAAATTTCACAAATATCTGATTATCAAAAACGATAATCAGAAATCACAAAGATTCGATTATCAAATCGAAAAATATTTAATTATCTCAAACGATAATCAAATTTCACAAATATCTGATTATCAAAAACGATAATCAGAAATCACAAAGATTCGATTATCAAATCGAAAAATATTTAATTATCTCAAACGATAATCAAATTTCACAAATATCTGATTATCAAAAACGATAATCAGAAATCACAAAGATTCGATTATCAAATCGAAAAATATTTAATTATCTCAAACGATAATCAAATTTCACAAATATCTGATTATCAAAAACGATAATCAGAAGTCATAAATATTCAATTAACGAGTCCGGAATTAACCGAAGTAGTCAAAGTATGGTTTCATACTCTGTACTTTTGCTAAATCGTTTAAATCTCTTTATCGTTTCCTTGAAAGTGCAGAATCATGTGTTTTAAAAATAACATTTCACATTCTCAAACGGACAAGTCCGGAATTAAGCGAATCAGTAAAAGAAAGGGGTCATAGTCCTCGATTTTTCTGAAACGTTTAAATCGCTTCCTCGTTCTTTTGAAAATGTAAACTGTAAAAATTTTTGAAAACAATTTTAATTTATATTTTTGAAACAACTTTTTTTTTAATAACGAATTTTGAAAATACGTGATTAAATTAGCAATATTAATGTTGCGGGAGAACCGCTTGTAAATCCATTTCAAAATTGACGGTTACTGAAGTTAACACGTCAAAATTTCATCAAAATAACTGGCATCAAAGTATAATACCAATGAATTTTCATTCATAAGAAAATGTCACAAGAATCTTCTCAAAGATAGAAAGGGATATCATACCCTAAACTTGTATTCATAACAAGTCAATAACACATGAATTCACCAATACACAAAAATTGACAAAACTTGTCAATAGAAATCACGAAAATTGGTGAAGCACAAATTCTAGAAATCATCACAAGAAATCCAGAAATCACAAAAAGAGGGGGAAAAGAGCCTATCAGAAAACGGGAGTATGAAAACTCCAAAACACCGGTATCACAAGATGAGACGCTATCTCATGGTGGCTAACCATTAAAGTTTTACACAGGAATGGTCCGAAGACCGTGGGTCGCTATCCCACGCGTGTGAGTCGGAATCACACAGATTAGGTCTAGGCTAACCTCGCAGAGAAAGAGACATCGCACATTTGCTAGTCTAAACCATAAAAAGGAAAAGGGGAATGCCTATCACAAAATGGGAGCATGAAAACTCCAAAACACCGGTATCACAAGATGAGACGCTATCTCATGGAAGCCATCCATTAAAGTTTCACACAGGAATGGTCCGAAGACCGTAGGTCGCTATCCCACACGTGTGAGTTGGAATCACACAGATTGAGGTCTAGGCTAACCTCGCAGAGAAAAAGATATATGTGAGTGGAATCACACAAATTAAGGTCTAGACTAACCAAAAAGCAAAAAGGTATGTGTGAATGGAATCACACAAGTGGTGTCTAGTCTAACCTCACAAACAAAAAGATATGTGTGAGTCGGAATCACACTAATTAAGGTCTAGACTAACCAAAAAGCAAAAAGGTATGTGTGAATGGAATCACACAAGTGGTGTCTAGTCTAACCTCGCAAACAAAAAGATATGTGTGAGTCAGAATCACACTAATTAAGGTCTAGACTAACCAAAAAGCAAAAAGGTATGTGTGAATGGAATCACACAAGTGGTGTCTAGTCTAACCTCGCAAACAAAAAGACATCGCACAATTGCTAGTCTAAATCATAAAATGATCGTCATGATCAACGAGAAGTGTCAATTACACTAAGCTAGTAAATATAAAAGTTTAGCTTCATGTCCCATAACCACTTGCTTAACTTAAATATTGACGAACAAATTGTAAATCTTCACTAGAAAATTGTCACAAAAGGTTCAATCGAACAAGTCCAGGAGTTAACCGACGAAGTAAACGCAAGCGTTTCATACCACTTGTTTTACTAGGCCGTTTAATTCAATTTCTCATACGAGTGAAATAAAGGCTTGTATATACTAATAGATTGGAAAACGGTTCAAGAAAAAGAGCTTTGTAGTAAAATAGTTTTGAAATCGTTTGGAAAAAGGGATTTTAATATTTACTACTAGTATAGAAAACCTTTATATTTTTAAAGTGACAAATCACAAAAATGATTGTAGAAACAATCAATCACAAGAATTCACATACGAAGATGTGAATGGAATCCAGAGAAATCGATACTGAATCCATCAGAAAGTATGTTCACAAAAATCCCGAAGAAAATGTCATCAAAGTTGCTAATAAATGATAGCAACAAATCGGGGAAATGACCAAGAATCGATCAAATTAGGAAACCAACAGCAAGCAAAATCAGAGTCTTGAAAATCAAGAAATTAGCAATTTCTCAAAAACAAAGTGACCGAAGTCGAATGGAATTCAAGATGAGGAAAACACAAAATATCAAGTTCAAAATCGCTGAGATTCAAACTAGATGTGAATGAGAAATCAAAATTACTCAATTTGCAACTGGTCCAGCTATTTTTTTCATCACAGTGTAACAGGTACACAATGACACTCATAGCATAGAACAAAAGTGGAACAAAGTCCAAAAGTCAAAAATGGCTTTAATTTGCCAAATTAAAACAAAATCAACATCGGCTAAATCAATTCAAAGCCGAAAACACAAGAATAAGCGTTAGGAATTCATACCTAACAGTCAAAAATAATCATATGTAAAGATGAGAGATAAAACATCGACAGATAGTTGTAACACATGTTCCATCTAAGTTATGTTTTATAATTGTCCTAAACCCCAGGCTTTGATACCAAGCTGTGACGCCCCACCTCTATACCCACGCTAGCCAAGAACACTACGGTGTAGTGCTGTCAACTAGCACGGAGAATAAGGCTGTTGAGGAGCGACCATCCGCGTAATTGCTTTGTGCGAGCACCGATATGTCAGATAGAGTAAGAAGCATTTCTATTTCAGGAGGAAATCCGACATACCGATGCAAACTCAAAGCTACTACACAGTGGCTATAATAGTTTAGGACAATAGATATAAAAATAACACAGATAACATAAATGCGGAATACAGATGGAACGAAAAGTCTCATATATATAATAACTGATATCTGTTACAATACATTTGACACGATACAAATGATACAACTACAACTGTCGACTCAAGAAGTTATATATACAAGTACATTATCGACTAATATACATGAATACATTATCATCTTAAAACAGACACACTGACTACTTCAACAGGACGAAGACCACTTCAAATGATATAAAAAGTCTTCATAGCTCTAGCAGCAACCCAAAGCTAAAAATCTACAACCTGTAAATACTCGGTCTGACCCGAGTATTACATTCAAAAGAAAATAATACGCGGATCAGTCTAATTCAAACCAGTTTATTAGTGCATATAGGCAGTAATAATTTAAATAGACGACAGTCACAATAATTCCCGTCTATCCGATTCTTTGAACAAAGAAACCAGATAACGGTCAATATAACACTTATCAGTGTTTAACAAAAATCAGCAGATTTAAATCATCAACAGAGATAAATAAACAATTTATCAAATCGACTAAATCAATGTAAAGCAATCGATTCTGGGTGGCTGCAGTGCACGCACGCGTGCACTGCCTCGCCACTATCGCAAGAGATACGCAAAGGCTCAGTGAAAGTCTAGGTCAAACCCCGAAATCGGGTTCAACACAAGTGATTCAAAAAGCAAATCCCAATAGGGGGAAAAACTGCAAAACACGAGCAACTGCAGACGTAAGCGAATACGAAGCAACCACCACGATGAAGCTACAGTTGCAATTAAGTTACAGTCAGAAATCACGGTATATGTACATTTACATATGTATTTATTTCTCAAGTCTATTTGGGTTTCTTTGATGTTCCACATTTAGTTTATACACATATCATATAAGTTTTATTGTTATATAACGTTTATATTTCATATTACTTATATGATAGTCTTACGTATAATATATCATTAATTAAATCTTATCTAATTAATTTTAATCAATTAACTCTTTAATTAATTTTAAATTAGTATTCCAATAAAACTTTTATATTGGACATATCTACTATAACATTTATAATGTATACTATAACCTTTATAGTGTAACACACATATATCATATATATATGTGTATTTTATTTAATTAATTAAATTTTAATTAATTTATTCAATTAAACAATTTTTATTATAATTTATTAATTTCAAAATTTATCTTGTATGCATACATGTACACTTATGTTATCTTGAACATTTTAAAATAATATAACATATATCAACATATATAATACATGCATATATCCATTAATTAATTAACATATTTAATTAATTTATTTTATTAATATTATTAATAAATTTAAAATTTGAAATTATTATATAAATATTTTCAAACATTTTGAAAATATCATTATCCTTTCAAACATTTTGAAAACTTATGTAGTATTATAATTTTTATAATAAACATGTTTTATTTTAAATTTAAGTATTAAATTTAAAATCTTTAACATTAATTTTCAAAATAATTTTGAAAATTAGCCCAAGGCCCAAATTAAGTTGGGCCTTTTCTATTAGGAGCAACCTTTGGGCTCAGTTCACCTTTCGGGCCAGGCCGGTAACCAGGTAGGATAGGGTACTTGATTACCCAATTCCAATCCTAGACATTATCTTTCTAGACACCGTACTAAGTTGGAAAGCTTAATTAGTTAATCCTAATATGACTAATTTAGACCGCATAGGCTATTGGGTTCTGATACCATTGTTGGAACTGGAGTAGCCCATAGCGAAAGTTATGGGTGAATTTCAAAATTTTTACCCTATTGGATCTTTTACAAGGCCTATGAAGTCTAACTAAATTAGAACATTTCTAAATTTCATTTAAATAAAATCATTTATTTTATTTAAATTCAAATATACTAAGATATGAAATTAATTTTATTTGATTTAGTTTATACATAAATGTATCATATACATATATGTGTGAGTGCATGTGTAACATAATAATCCGTGAAAGGTATAATATGCCCATATGTAGATGTTGGGATTTACATCGCAACAGACATATTAGCTCATTTTATATGTCATGTATGTTGTCCAAATATGTGCATGTATATGTGTTACAAAATACACACACACATATGTATGTATAAATATATTATATATAATATATGAACATAAAACATTTATATATAGATAAATATATATAGAAAGAGAGAGAACAATTATTAAAAATTATTTATAATTCAAAATTAACTCAGTTATGCAAACATAATAATTTTAGTATTTTAATTTGTATGTATTTTGAATAAAATAATGTTTTCATCCATAAATAATTAACATAAAATAATCTATTGATGAAAATTCAAATTTTACAATTTTCGAAAATCTAGGATCATAAAATAGAGCTTAGAAAAAATCTGGAGATTTTTCAAAGTTGAAATATTATTTTTAAAAACAAATACATTGATTTCGGCAATAATTATTTGATATAAAATAATATTTTATTAAAAATTCAATTTTTAAAATTTTAGAAATTCTAAGATCATGAAGAAAGCTTACCAAAAATTTTGAAGAATTTTTCAATTAAATTATTATTTTTAATAAATCATAAACAATTTTTTCGAAATAATATTAATTATTAAAAATAATAAAATTTATTGACAAATCCTAAAACTTTTCTATACGCTTCTGGAATGATATAATATTTTTTAAAAGTATAAAATTGAATTTTGAATGTAATTATTATTTTATATATAATAAACAATTCAAAATTCAATAAATGTTAATTTAAAAATATGAATATATGTATGATAATTAATTTTCGAATTTGTAAATTCATATTATATATAAATAAGTGTACTAAATTTTTTAAATCATACATACATACATACATATATATATATATATATATATATCTTATATACGAATATATGCTATTATGAGAGAGAAACATACACTAATATATATATATATATATATATGAATTTATTAATAAATATATATAAAACAATTATTAATGACAAAAATTTGATTTTGTACAGTAAACAACATTTGTCTATACATAAATCAAATAGTATAATAAACAAATTATGCACATGACCAAACTGATTTGTGACAACTACATCTACTTACAAAATCTCACCTAACTAAAAAAATAGTAGCAATATATTTAAACAGATATGAAATTGGTCATTATAGGATTAGAGAATATAATTTAATTACTGTAATATGAATTAAAATTACCAATTTAATGATGCCTTTGAATCCACGTTGAAGCAATGTCTTCCCTTCCTTTTACTATTCTTGATTCGTCAGATTACAAGTCCGGAATCACCGACCTCTAACTATCGAATAGTATTATTTTAATTTGAAATATATTTGAGAATTTTGGAGCGGATTGAGAGCTATGTTTTAACCAGCAATGTAGAAGGTAATGAAAGCCAAAAAAGGTTAGTTATTATTTAGATATATATATATATATATATATATAGGGTTGTATTAGAGAGAAACGAGGAAAACCTTTTTACCCATTCTCACTTGATCTCAACCTATTATCTTCAAGCCAATTCCCTATGTTTTAGCCACCCCTAGACCTTCCCAAAACCAAAATTTTGCAGCCCTAATGATGGGCCTTAAACCCATCTAAGCCCAAGCCAAAATACTGTGCAATTAAATCTAATTTAATCGCTTGTCGATATTGTATATCGATCGATTATTTATAACTGTTATAAATATATATAACATTATTTATTTCTCAAATCATATTCAAATTTTATAATTAATATTTCATAAATATTAATTAATTTAATCAATTTATAACAATTATAAACTAATTAAATCATTTGGTCTTAAGGGAATTCATCATTTCGGCTGTGTAACTCTTGGGTGTAAATTTGGTCAGCGATTAACATCGAACTATTCTAATTTTAACGTTCACACGCCACTTAGCAGGTGGTGTGACATTATAGCCAAATTTATCGCTTACTCATTTTCGGTACAATCCAATTTTTGTTTAATAACCGTTACCCGGTTTTGACATTTATTTACACCAATTCTCTTCGTCAAAACTATCACTTTGGACTTATGGAATCTGGTAATGGTCAAAATTCCAACCTCATCCACATTCAACTTTATAGTCCAAATACAAAGTCCTTGGTTCAATAATAACAATTGTTATTAACCGAAATGCTCCGACTAGAGACTTTGACTTTAAGTTGACTTGAGTTTACTGTGATACTAACCGCATATAACCGAGGAGACGAATCCTCTCTTGAATAGTGCTTCACTTCCAATACTTCCACTCGACCCAACTATAGTCACTCGATGGACGCCATGCCATGATTTGGCTATAATCAAAGCGGAGCTTTCATATTGAAGATCCACAGTATTCTCAAGTCGAGAGAACTGTGTAAATCAGTCACATCGATATTTCTGTTTGACCTTAGTTATA
Source organism: Allium fistulosum (assembly GCA_030737815.1). NCBI lineage: Eukaryota > Viridiplantae > Streptophyta > Magnoliopsida > Asparagales > Amaryllidaceae > Allium > Allium fistulosum. The sequence goes on along the minus strand of CM060903.1, from coordinate 870,144,216 downwards.
TTAACCAACAGAAAACAATCGAGTGAGTCGTTCCATAGTTATCTAATAACTATTAGTACGTAACCCTTAGGTGCCCCTAGCAGTCATGAGTAATAAACTGCCTAACATTTGGAAAGCGTTACGTACTCCAGTCTCAACGGATACATCGATATCCAGTCTCGATGCATCTTGACTAGGAACATTTAAAATGGTATATTTGTTTCGTTGTGATAAATTACTCACGGATACAACACTTTGTAACTACTATCACAAAATATACCATTTATGGATTTTTCTATTAAATATACTTTTGATTAAGTTAATTAATTAATTTAATCACATTATATCGAGTATATAATAGGAAGAAAATACCTTTTATTTCGAACAAGATTGGTCAACGAGTTAAATATATGTAATAAATTACATAATTGCCCTTAGGGTATACCCCTAACTCTATCAGAATTGTTATCACCATATTTTTGATGATAGTCCATTTGAGACTTGATATGGATTTGATATACCCTTTTATGTTGATTTGGTTTTAGGCATGTACTTATTAGGGCTTATTTTACTTTTAAGTCATATACTTACAATATCATTATCTTATCTTTTTATTAGATATAATTTGACCCGTTTATTTTAAAATACTCGGATCAGGATGAGACTCTACAGATACAGGGACTCGTTGACCTTTGGATTTTGGGCTTGCATTGTAGTAGACTATTTCGACCGTTTTAGTTTACTTCGTGCTTGTGTATATTAATATTTAGGAGTTATGTCGTGTATATTATCTAGTAGTCGTTGTTTACCAGATACAACACTTTTGGAAGTGATGTATATATTATGTGGGTCTAGTACTGATATTTTGTAGACTCATATTATATTATGTATATGATGTATATTAGCCTGTTGCAATTTTTGATTTTGATTTATATTATATTATTTATTATTCTGAATATTTTAATCCATGTGTTTATTACTTTGTAATAATACTATACACGTCAAAAAGTTTCAGTTCAGATCCTAAAAAGGTAATAGAGATGTGTCAGTGTTAGTATAAAAATATATTCACATTCGGTTGCCCTTAATTAGCCGTATTCTCCGTATTATTATACTACATTACTTGAAATGTTCTTTAATAATTTAGGTATAGCGGTGGGGTTGTTACAGCTTGGTATCAGAGCTGGATTCAGAACATTATAGAATATAATTTGCACAGAGTCGAGATCTAAAGCTATATGACATATAATCCATCCCTTGGGTGTATGGTAGTTAGTAATTTAATTATCTATTTTGGGATAGAAATATAAATGATTATTAGGAATAATCAATGGGACGTATTTGTAAAAAATTTGGATTACTATACAAATTAATATTATTATGAAAATGATTTTAAGGTTGGAACTCACTTTTGTAAAGAGTGAGATTTAATGGATATTATAAATGAAATCTTAGATGGCTTATAATTGAATTGTTGTGTCCTGATCTATTAGTGATCAGAATGCGCAGCGGAAACTGGAAAATAGCTCTCCGCTGAAGGTGATTATTTATTTGTTTGATTAGAATGTATGTTGTTTGCATCAATGTTTATTTTTGTTTGTGCTTGGTTTACTGAATAAGACATTATCACTCAAAGAATTTATAATTCTATTTGAATCTCGACGAACCCAATTATTAATAAAAGCCAGCGGTTTCTACAAAATAAAATCACTGGGGAATAATAAAAATGTCTAAGCAATTAATAGTTACAAAATATAGAATTATAAATAATATGCATCTAATTAAATTTGGAATTGGAAAATATACTAATAAATAAAATAAGATATAATAAAAATTGATCGGTTGATGGATGCTTAGTTGTTTTAAAATTGTAAATGATTGTGCAAAATTAATATTAAGTAGAATTCACTATTGAGAGTTGAAAACTGCTCAATAATAATAATAAGAATTTGTATTGTCTTTAGTAATGTACTACAAGAAATATTAAAAAATTAAAATTGTATAAAATGAAGTTTTAATTCATAAGTATGCCTAATTAAATGTTAAAATGAATTTAAAATTTTGATGTTTGTTTGAAGTATTTCTGGATGAATGAGTGTTATGGAATTGTTATCTATGAATTATTCTTATATGTAAATATTAAGATTAATTTGAAGGATTTCAATAAAAGCAAGCATCTATTTTAATTAAAATCTTTTTAATATTTGATATATATATATATATATATGAAATTTCATTATATTTATTATAAACATGCAAATATTTTGAATAGGCACAAGGTATTAAAAAAATATGTATATCTGATAGAAAATAATTTTGTGTTAAATTGCCCGTTGAGTGCTTTAAGGATTCTGTTCAATGCGCCTGATCAACATTATCAATAGGGATTCCTAAATACTAGGACGAGACATTCGAACACGATATTTTTAAGTATAAAATATTTAGTGAATACAAAATATTTTAAATAGAAAATGGAATTTTGAAATAAGTTAAACATTATGCAAAATAAAGTGGATAGTTTAGAAAAGTAGTTGTAAAATGATTTTCAAATATTTTGGAATGAATGGAATTTGAATTAGTTTCAAGTATAAAATAATGGGATTTCAATTAAAATTTAATCTAAAATCTTAAAGGAAGAACTGAAGGTAATTTGATCTTGAATAAGGAATATTTCATGAAATTAGATTTTTATAAATATACAATTTAATTCAAGAAGTTTAGTAATTTATAATTCTTGAATTTGAAATTTTTTGATTTGAAATTAATTAAGGGTTGGAAAATAATAAGTTATTTGTCATGATTCCATAATTAAATAGAATGTACATCTTTTAATAAATAAAAGATTTGTGTTAAAATTTATGGCTTTTAAAGAGTTATATTATTTTGAAAAGATTTCTATTATTTCATTCTTGTTTCTAAATTAAGATATCAAAGAAATTAAATATCTTGGAACACCTTTAAGTTTTGGTATTTTAAAGTATAAAAGACATCTATGGTACAAAGAATGTAAATAATGATGGGAACAAATTTTAGAAATTTTCAAAAATATTAAATCAAAAGAAATTTTGTATTTTAATGACTTGGATTAAAAGAATGAGTTATGAAAATGAGATTAGTTTAAAATATTGAATGAAATAGTTTAAACTTTAAAAAGAAAAGTTAGTTATAAGAGTAAATTAATTTTTACTCAATGTATATATGTATATATATAAGTATTCGCTAAAGTAAATTTATGTGTAATGCTTTGGATTATTGTGCATAACATATTATTGTTTAAATGAAAAATTTGAAGAAAATTCAAATTTATTGTTTTAAAAAAATTTCCTAAAGCATAATGGAAGTATTTTGGAATAAAATTCTTATTTTTAACAATTTAATTTGAATTTATTTGATTTTAGTTCGAATTTAAATTTGAATGGAAAAGGTTGAATGTTTTAAAGATTTGGATATTTGGATAATAATAATAATTGTTGTGAAACAATGATTTGTTATAATTATAAATCCTAAACCGTCAACTTGTTTTTGACAAATTTACTTTTGTTGAGGGGCTATGTTTTGGTAAAGCGATTTTTCCTTTAAGTATAATGCACGATAATGAGATTTGTCGATATTAAAAACATGAATCAAGAAAGAAAGTTCACCGACATGCAAGGTCGAAATAATTTAGAATTGTATAGTTCTCATTTGGTCAAAACTTTTGATTTGACTGTCCGATTTTGTCCATTCTTTTTCTGTTAATTAGACAATTGCATGAGTAACAACTTTTAGGTTTATAACTTCCAAAATATTTGAGGTCTGTAAAGATTTAAACATGAATTAATGCGAATGATGTTCACTGTCCCGTAATAAGAAATTGCTCAAAACTGAGCTGAACCATTTTGCTCATAACTTTTGATTTGTTCGCCCGATTTTGATGATTTTGCTCATTTTGGAAAGCTTAAAACTTAAAAAACAACTGTTATTTGAAGTATTTTGTAAAATTTGACGTTTGCATAACCAAAAACTCGATTTTTGTAAGTGGGTCTACAATTCCATATTCATTCAGAATTAACATATTTAGAAAAAATCATCATAACTTTCAAGGTATTTTAAATTTTCTTAATCTTAAAGTTGTTTAAGAAGCAAAATTCATAACTATACAACTTTGATTTTGGATGAATCAAATAATTTTGCATTTTTGAGGCTTTAAACCTTGGTGCAAGTCCTCAAAAAAATGCAACCTTGTTGCTTAGTTATTTGAATGTAACATTATTTTATGCTATGACCTTATATAATTTTTTTTGAGTTGAGATAGGTATACATAAAGCATGCTTGGACAATTTGACGATAATGACATACTTTTTGCTCGCTAATAAATAATAAGAAAATTTGCTTTAATTGTTAAAATAAAGATACGCTTTCAGATTAAAATTCAAAAATGATAGAAGTATTGTTACATATTGTGTTTCTGACTGTATAGTTGATGTATATTGTTTATATTATAATTGAAAAATTGCAAATTACTCTCCGTACAAAGGAGACTTTGTCGAAATTTTTAAAAAAATTTAACACTTCGAAAAATTTTCAAATTTTTTTCGTATGCTAAGAATTGAAAATCTGTAAATGAATCTATTTAAATTTATAACATATTATATGTTTGATTTGAATATTAGCATCTTATAGAGTATTATATGAGTTGCAATATGATTATAGGTTTCGAATTCAGTTAATGTTTGAGTGTATGTGTTCATGTCTCCCAATAAGAAAATGCGATGACACAATTTTCATAAAGAGGGAGGTCTGTAACAACTCTGTTTTCGAAGCCATAATATTGGATAAATTTAATTATAGTAAAATTATTCCAATTTGATTTTTTTTATAATTAGAATTTTATAAATAAGATTAATTAAAAGAAGTTTATTTAATAATATATTTATGTTTTAACAAATTGAATTAATTAATAAAATAATTTTCAAAAGATATATTAAACTGGATAAAGTGTTATTGTTAAATATAATATATTTTAAAGTATAAATAACTATATATAATTGGAATAGATGAAAAGAAGTTTTATAATTATTATTTAGTTAAATCAATAAATCAATGAAGATGAATTGAATTTTTTTATCAATACAGTGAATAATTAAATATAATTGAATAATATTGGATTGGATGAAATTGTACAGTTGTCGAAATATATAAACATAACTCATAAAATAAAGTTTAAATTAATTCCAATTAAATTGAAATATACTTTTTAATAAATAATAAGAGTCTTTTCTTTTTATATAGATTAAAATGAAAACGAAAATATATATAGTAAATAAAATCTTTAAGGATCAAGGCCCATTCAAAATTCTATTCCCTAGCTTATTTGCAACTAGCCCTTCTATCATCCTCTCTATTTTTCATTATAACCTCATTCCCAAAATGTTCAAATCGACACCAGAAAAAAATCCTAATGACGCACGCGATCGATCTTGGTTCTGGGAAAGCTCAACATTGGTGACGACCAAAGGCAGATGTGCGACCATGGATCCACGAGCATGGCGATTGGAGGAGCCGCATGGTCATCAAATGTCATGACTTTGGGCAGTTCGGGCAGTGACTTGGGCACATAGCGAGATGAAGATGTCAGGTTCGATGGATGTGAAGCGGGTTATGCCTGTTGTCAAGTTGGCGGTGCTGGCCGTGATTGGATGGCATTGGCCATGCTCATGCTTGAGGCAGAGGAGTAGGCACATGATTTATGGAGAAGTGCTGCTGTGATAGCAGCGTTGGTGATGCGGATTTAGGAGCGACAATAATGAAAAGTTCAATGAAGTGTGCAAACAAATGGTCAAGGTGAGTTAATATATTTAACTCGTACATCTATATTTAAAAGTAATTAATTCCCTTAACATACTTGTTTGAATTTGGATTGAGATAATAATTGATAGAGAATGATCGAATTACTTGAATTGCTTGCCATGATTTCAATTTGATTGATGGTTTAATTATTAAATTCGATTTGATAATTGATTATGAAATAGTATGTATGTCGAGAACCATTAAAACTTATTGATTGTGTAGCTAAATTATATAATATTTATGCATTATCTGTGTGATCGGAATTCACCAAAAAGGTGACTCGGATCATTAAAATGGTTCTCTACTTGATAAGTAATGTTAAAAGATGGTTTAAATATTTTAAAACCTCAACTGTGATTCCTTCTGTTTTTGGATTTTGGTTAATGTTTGCTTTTGGAAAGTTTACCAAACCATATTAAATTATTAACTCATTTGTTTATTCAAATTCTATTCCAAGCTTTAAATGAGTTCCAAAATCCTAAAAAGTCTTCATTTCAATTATATTAGAAATCCAAAAATGTTTTGAAAGGAAATAAAATGTACCGTTCTTTTATAAAATAAATGTTATAAAAGAAATTATCTATTTCATGTAATTTTGATTATAGAAGTTATTAAAAAAATATTTGGAAGAGTTTTCAAGCTTTGTAAAGCAAAGTGTTTATTCTTGAAAGGGTTGTAAGGTTTTAAAGTTGATAAATATTTCATGAAAATAAGCATACATATCTATACAGATTTCAAAATGAAGTAAGTTATTAGTTATGAAAAACATTAGTTTGATTCTAAATTTTGTAAAAGAATTCTATTTTGAGTAAAAAAACCTTTTAACTCTTTTCTTTGTAAATATGAGTTATGGATTTAAAGGTGAGAAGTTTGAAAATAAGTCATAGATAAAGTATTTTAGAAATCATTTCTATATGATAAAATTATATTACTTGGTTTCAAACTATAAATTATTATTGGCCTTTTTTGAGTTTAGCCTTTGGCTATTTTTATGCAAGCTTGAATTATTTCTATTGGATTTCGTGATTTTCTATAAAACAAAGAATTTTAATAAACGATTGAATTATCGGGTTGGTATGAGACATTTCGTACAATTCTTTTCCTGATTATTGTAACTTGTTAAATAGAGTTTGAGTGGAATTTACTATCTTTTAGTAAAATCTTGAATTTACTATCTGATATGAGACAGTTAGTTAAATTCTTGTGATTATTTGAGTGAAGGTAATTAACACTTAGAGTTATATTATCTTAGGATATTCGGATTTCAGGCCGATAGATCCCCGAGAGACGATTACTCATTTTTGTCCATCGATCTGCAAATCTTACATTCTTAGATTTGGGTAGGCAGACCTATTTTGGAGGATTAGGTTTGTTATGGTATGATGCGGCTGCCGTTTCGTCCCTTGGACAACTCTTATATGTAGACTTATCAGTTTATTTAATGTACAATTAACGATGTTTGCCTATTTTATGGGATTGGGTAAATTCGAAGAGCAGTCTATTTCGTGGGATTAGACTATTACAATGTGGCAGAGTGATTTTGGTTTATTAGATTGTTATTAGTCTATTTTGGTTTATTAGACTCTGTGTCACTGTTTTTAAACTGATAGTTGACTACCATTATTATTTTATTACCGATGATTATTTCTTCAGAGATTTTTGGATAGATATTTAGTATCTTTTTGCTTTAGTGAATTTTGAAGTGTTATCACCGTAATTTTGATTATAGTCTACCTGAGACTTGATATAGATTTGTGAAATGGTGATTTTGGATTTGATATTCCTTTTTATGCTGATTTGGTTTTAGGCCTATATTTATTGTGGCTTATTTTACTTTTAAGTATATAATTACGGTATCATTATCTTATCTCTTTATTAAATATAGTCTGACCCATTTATTTTAAAATACCCGGGTCACGCCGAGACTCTACAGATACAGTGACTCGTTACCTCTGGATTTTGGGCTAGCATTGAAGTAGACTATTTTGACCGTTTTAGTTTATTTCGTACTTATGTATATTGACATTTAGGAGTTATGTCATGTATATTATCTAGTAGTCATTATGTACTTGATACAGTACTTTTGGATGTGATGTATATATTATGTGGCTCTGATACTGATATCTTATAGACTCACATTCTACTATGTATATGATGATGTGTACTATTCCGCTGCGATTTGTGATTCTAATTTATTTTATATTATATATTGTTCTGAATATTTTAATCAGTGTGTTTATTACTTTGTATTAATATTGTACGGGTCAAAAACATTTCAGTTCAGATCTTCAAAAAGTAATAGAGATGTGTTAGTGTCAGTATAAAGATATATTCACATTCGATTGCCCTTAATCGGCCGTATTCTCCGTATTATTAGACAACGTTACTTGTAATGTCCTTTAATAATATTGGTATAGTGGTGGGGTCGTTACAACAGTTCGAGTAGATATAACGCAGGAAGGTCGATTGTGAATATGAATCATTTCAAAAATATCGTGTGGCGTTATTATGGTTTACTGGCTCATATTGCACTTGTTTAGCGATGGGAGTTTATGCTAGTTTTTTGCAATGAAGTTATAACCTTGGATATCGTGGAAAAATTAAGTGATGAAGAAGCAACGATATTTATATGTGTGAGCTGGATATGTTGCGTAGTCATTATCATTAGTTTTAGTTTGTTATTTGCATGTTTTTTTATATTTCTTCATGATTTGAATTTGAAAATGTTTTAGTTTATTTTAATGGAAATAACATATTTTATTTCTTGCCAATTGTTAAATGCATGTTACAAAATAAACAAATAATTGATTAATTGTAAATCAATTAAATTAAAAATCGCATTTCGAATACCCCTCTCAAATACTCTTTTTGCATCACCAAACACATTCCTCTTTCAACCAACTTCCCTACTTAAATACCCTGCTCAAATTCCTCGCTCAAATACCCCGCTCGCCTTATTAAGAACGGACCCTAATGTGTGTTAAGTCTAATATATTATAATGGGCTTACACTACTCCTACTTTAAGGGCATCTCCTACAAATACAACATTAAAAATTCTAAACGTTGAAATTTTTGGATTGAATGCTCCATTATTGTCTAACAAATGAGTGTTTAAAAATGGACGGCTAAAAGCTAAACGCTCATTTTTTGGTCCTCTCAACCTTTGGTATTCATTTCCTGGTTCTCTCAGCATTGGGTATCCATTCTTTGGTTCCATCAACGGGAAGCTCAGCGTTAGGACACCATTTTCTGGTTCACTCAGCATTGATTATCCATTTATTAAGCGTCCAACGCTGGACACCCGTTATTTTGACGCTCGGAAGCTAATCATCCAGCTGAAGCGGGGTCAACCAAATTCTACTTTTATTGAAGGTGGCTTATGTGACGCCCCACCTCTATACTCACACTAACCAAGGAAACTACTAGGTAATGCCGTCAATTAGTACGAAGAATAAGGCTGTTGAGAAGTGACCATATGTGTAATTGCTTTATGCAAGTACCGATATGTCAGATAGTATGTCATGCATTTCATTTCAAGAGGAAATCTGACATATCAAATACAAACTCAAAGCTACTATACAGTGGCTATGTGGCCTTTGGAAACAAATATAAAATAAGCATAACATAAATCAATCGTAGATATTCATATCACTAAGGCGGAAACAGATATGAATATAACACATAGAAGTGTACATCAAAGTAGTGGTCATACAAGATCCACTACATCACAAAAGAATAGGTACAAGTGCTAGACAAAAGAATATGCATACATCAAGGAGTCTCTATCTCGAATGTATAAAAAACAAAAAAACTACTAAGCTAAAGTAGTTAGCCAAAAGTCAGAATCTAGTCCCTGCTAAGAAGTCAAGTGGAAGCACCTGAAACACCTCGGTTTGACCCGAGTATCATTTAAGAAGAAAAATAATAAATAGATCAGTCTAGCTATAATTATCATGTAAGATGAGATAGGATAAGAGATATGACAAAAACATATGATAACAATAATACCATGTTGTGTCAAGTATATATTTGATAACAAATGAAAATCATATAATATCTCAAGTTTTCTCAAAACACCAAAAAAAATCATATTCTTTAGCTTATTCACCAAACCTCAAATATTGACAAAACATATCAATGCCAATCACAAAAATTGGTGAAACACAATTTCTAGAAATCAATAATTAGAAATCCAGAAAACACAAAAGTGGGAGGCCTATCACAAACGGGAGCATGAAAACTCACCAACACGTGTATCATAAACGGGACGCTATCCCATGGGTCGCTAACCCATAGAGCCGGTGCCACGATGTAGTACAGCGATACGCCCGAGGAACCTGAAACTCAAATAAGCCGGAACAACGACGTAGTACAACGATACGCCCGATGAACCTGAAACTCAAATAAGCCAGAACAATGACGTAGTATAGCGATACGCCCGATGAACCGAACTCAATAAAACGGTTAAAAGACCATGGGTCGTTAGCCCATAAAAATGAGACGAAGCTCTACAGAACGGGGTATAGTCCCCTACGCAGACAAAGAGACATCGCATATCGCTAGTCTAAATCACAAAATGATCATCATTGATGAATAAGTGTAAATTACACTAAGCTAGTAAATAAATGAGTTTAGCTTCATGTCCCATAACCACTAGCTTAACTTAAATATTTACGAACAAATTGTAGATTTCCACTCGAAGATTGTCACGAGATTTCAATCGAACAATTCCAAGAATTAACCGACGAAGTAAACGCAAGCGTTTCATACCACTTGTTTTGCTAAGCCGTTTAATTAGATTTCTCATATGAATGAGGTAAAGGTTTGTATATACTAATAGATTGGAAAACAGTTTTTAAAATGAGCTTTGTATTAAAAGTAATGCTGAAATCATTTTTGTGAAAGAGTTTGAGTATTTACTACTAGTATAGAAAACTTTGTATTTTAAAGTGAAAAATCATAGAAATGATTGTAAAAACAATCTATTACCAAAAATCCATATTCGACGACGTGAATTAAAATCATGAAAGTCGATATCAAATCCATCAAAGGATATTCCCAAAAATCCAGAAAAAAAGTCATCAAAGTCGATAATAAACGACAACAACTAACCGAATCAACAAAAATCGATAAAAATTGGAAATCCAGGCAAAAATAGGCAAAAACTAACAAATCCAAACGGCTGGTAGGTTTATCCAAACGTCTGGACCTGGGTTCTGGAAAGTTATAATTTTTTTTCTCCTTTTTCTTTTTATTTCCAGAAGCCTCCCAAACGTCTGGTTGGGCTTAACCAGACGTCTGGTCCTGGGCTGAATTTTCTTTTTATCTTTCGTTTTAAAACTTTTCCAGAAACCCTAACCAGACGTCTGGATTCTTCAACCAGACGTCTGGTTGCCTATGCTGGGCAACAATTTGCCTAGGCCATTGATGGCCAAATCAATTCGAAAGCGATCGAACGAGCGATGGATGCTAGAGATTTATGCCAAGCGACAACCCAGTCCTATAGGCTCTTCGATACATCCCAAATAACATGTCCAAACATCCAAGATAGGATCTTTAAAGATTTTTGACTTCAAAACCAAAATTGGAAAATTCACCAAGCCAATTCACATCAAAAGCAATTGAACATGAAATAGATGTTAGGAATTCATACCTAACAACAATGAAAGTTATAGACATAGATGTGAGTTCAAGAACTCACCTTTAAACTCAAAACAAGGAATGAGAAGCTCTAAAACAAGGAAAGATCAACTCCACTTCAATCTCAACTCTAGAAGCTCCAATCATGATATACAAATATTTCCTAAGTTAGGTTATAGAAAATTATGAAAATTGGAGAGGGATTGAGATGGAGAAGATGAAGAGGATGCTTACCTAAGCTTCTACTTGATTTTGGAACTAGAACTTGAATTCCTAAGAGAAACTAGGGCTTATGAATTTTAATTTCCTCTTCCCACCATTCTTCCTAGGGCTTGAGTGTTAGGAAATTATGAGTGGAATGAATGAAGAGGAGTGGAGTGGGAGTTATTAGGTAGAAGAGTTTGGGTTCTCTTGTTGGGTTAGTGGGCTAGAACACAACCCAAAGCCCAAACAAAATACCAAAATCCTAATCAACTCCAAACATATCAATGTTTATACTTAAACAAGTTGTAAACGTCGTTTTAAAATCAATGGATGTGGTCTCGAGTCCAAATTCGACTGTTTACAAAAAATCACATTTCGGACTTTAAATTCAACTAACGATGCTATATTTAAATAAAACATTTAAATATATAATCGTAAAATATGCGGGTTGTTACAGCTTAAGAGCGCTTTTAGAGTCATTAAATTGACTATTTTTAACATTCGACGCGTCAGATATTTTAAACTGGATAGAGCTCATTTTGCCAGTTGATGGTGCACAAGAAAATTGGTCTTTTCTAGCTTAAATCGTTCGATGTTATATGTGTCCATTTTTTAATTAAATAATAAGTATTTAAATTAATAATATGATATAAGTTTAAAATCAAATAATATATAATAATAAATTATAAATATTATATAATTTGTAAAAAATATTTATTTTTAATAAAAATAACAATAAAACTAAATATATTTTGTAAAAATATAAAATGATATTAATACTATTATAATATTTTTCACAAGAAAAAAGCAATATTAAGAACCACTAGCTCAAGTGGTAAGATATTTACATTGTGATTGTAGAGGTCTTGGGTTTTATTCATTGAAACACTAAATGAGAACCCTGTTTAGATTAAATATCACTCTTGTTATCAAAAAACGTATAACATATTTTCAATGGGGCATTGCTCTGCACTATGCTAGGTGTAACACCCCAGGAATTTTAATAATAAATTAAACTCTAGTAAGGATGAAAATGTAATTATACATAAAAGGACAAAATAGTAAATTTTTACAAACGTTAGAATTAGATCTCGAGACCTATTTCATTATGTATGAAATACCGTTTACAGTCAGAAAACATATAATTGGTTGAATTTGATAAAACAGATCAGAATTAGCAAAAATTGGACCCATCAGCCTTTTTTGTAAATAATGATTTTGGGACAGCCTAATAAATCTAATTTTCAGTTATAAATATGTGGTTAAGGCTTAAGCTCTTCATTAGAAACCCTAGACTCTACCTATCTTTGTCTCTTCTTCTTCTTCCTCAAAACCCTAGATCTAGATATCATTTTTCCAATCTCTTCTTCAAATTTCTAAATAAAAAATAAAACAGAACAAATCAAAATAAAAAAGAAAATGTAACATCTCGTAAAAATTAATAAGAAATTAATTAATTAATAATAAGGTTAAAGATGAAAATTTAGTAAATGTCAGAAGTTGGCCATGGAAGTTAGACTATTACGTTCTTGGTGATTTTCTAAACAACTTTCATATATATTTTTTTTTAATTGGAGCTCAAGTGGAAAAGTTATTAACGTTTGATGTTTTCAAATTTAAAAAGTAATTTAAATGAATTTAAATTTGAAAAATTTAATAAATGAAAACATTTGAAATTTAAAACATTAATAAATATGTTAACATTGATGGATGCTTACGATTTAAGCAACAATAAATAATAAACGTTAACGTTAAAAATAAATAAGGAGAGAAATTAGTTAAAAAACGACAACAATTATCATCGCCCAATTCAATAGGCCGATCGATCGCTAGTGGTCGGTCGTCTAGGGAGGAGCGGTCGACCAATGGTGAGTGGCGGCTAGGATTTTCTAAGGCACGAATAGCCCGAGTTTTATTATTTTAAATCGTGACTTAAATCCTATGGTTCGGATGTCTTCTAACCACTATAAATAGAAGGCTAACCCCTCACTTTTATTCATAATTATATTTGAAACGCTAGCGAAACTCCATCGATCTTCTTCCTCGATTAGATTTAAGAATTCAAATTCAAGGGAAATAGGTAATATGCTTATACATACATACATGCATGCACGCATACATGCATGCATGCATACATGCATACATATATATTCTGTAACGACCCCGAAATTTAAATTTATTTAAATTAATAATTAAATGAATTTTTGAATTAAATTGAGTAATTAAATAAATTTTTGGATAAAATTAGTAAAATAAATCGATAAATTGAGAGCGAGTTTCCCCGGATCAAATATATTCTGTATAAATCATTTTTATTTAAATGTATTATAAATATTGCATATAGGTGAATATAGATGTATACGTGATATATGAGTAAATTTGAAGTTAATATATATGTATATTGAATTCAAGTTTAAAATCTTAAATTGTAAATAAATAATTGATAATAATAAATAATTAGAATTGATGGTTAATAATGGTTCGAGTTATAAAATGAGATAAACAAATATAACTACCTATTTACAAACAAATAAAATATAAATATGCTCAAAAGTGAACAAGTAAAAGAAAGCAAAGATATGCATGTAAACTAAAATAGAAACATATGTACTTGAGGCTATCATCTCCAGCCGAAAACAAAGAAATGCAAGGCAAGGGAATAAACAAAGTAATATGTACATAAGGTAATAAATGAAACATACCTCTAGCCTATCAAAGCATCTTCAGCATGGTCAAGTATCACCTCAGCCATACTTATTGAATAAATAAAGACATCACTTTGTACAACTACTTCTTTTTATATACCAACCTCATTCATATCAGCCTTCTCCTCTCAATTCATTCGAAACTGAAAAGAAATCTAAAATGAATACCATCCCAACTTTAAAACAATACAAATCAATGCAACTCAGGGATTTAAAGAAGGTCTCAGCAAGCAAATTAAAAGCAACTAAAACAAAACATTTCAAGCCTGAGTCTCCTCTGTTTCAAATCTGTGTCTAATAGCAGTCCCCTGTTTTCTTTCAAATTGAGGTGAGCAAACTTAAATTTTTAACCAGTTTCTTTTGATTTTCATGCCTGTGATGATAATGGTTTGGAAGTCTTGTATGAAGTTGTTTATATCTGCAAGTTTATATGTGTAAGGTGAGTAACATTCCCTTTAAAACAGTTTATATCCCTGATGTTACTTAAATGTTGTGATGGAGATTTGTTTTGAAATATGGTATGGGTATGGATATGAATGAGAAAGCAAGCTTGAGTGTATGAAATGCCTGTATGAATACAACATATGCCCCTCTGTTTATCTACAGGTTACAGATAAAATAAAAAATTCAAAATCTCTTTCTGTGATCAAATTTAAGCATTGATCTTTAAATAAAAGATGATCGAAAGGTTATAATCTTATTCTTAAAAATAATCTCAACTATAAAATATTAGTAAATAATGAAAAATTGTGAAATTACAGATAAAATCCAAATATATGAAAAATTCAAATGTCACGAATCTTCAATTCATTTATATAACTTGAATCACTATTAGGAAATTGGATTTTTAAGATAGAAATGAGGATTTTTAATCTGGTAGATTGTTGGAAATTATGAGTTGAACAGAAAATCTATTTTTGTCAATTTTGGTTAGTTTAACAAATCTTAGAGGTTGAAAATTGTTGTATAGATAGTTTGTTAATGTATGAACATAGGACAAATATTGAAAATTTTTTCTATTGTGTGAATTTGAAGAACGAGGCCGAGTTAGGGTTTTTGTCGAGTTTCTGAATTTGACTGTAAACGAGGTGAGTTCGCCATCACTTCGCGATCGAGTGTCACGAGCATTTGGGAATTGGAAGGTGGGCGTGTTGTCGTGGTGTGGCCAAAGGATGAGGGTCTCAGGTGGTCTTGGCAGCGGTGGCGAGACGTTTTGCCGAAGGAGTTAGTTCCAGTTTTTTTTGGGCGATTGCCTAAAATTTCGAATTCGAATTTTTACTGGCAATTCGAATTTTGATTTCGAGCCTAGAGACAATTTGCGACTTGCGGTCGATGTTGGTGTTCGCCAGAGTGGCGTCGCCGCCTTGTGCACATGCACGGGCACGTTATTGCGTGTCAGAAAGTTCTGTAGGTTAGCAACTCGAGTGATGCTCGAGGAAGACGATGCGTGCTACGGGTTGAATCGCAAGGTTCTCGAGCTTGAAACACGCGAGCCTGGGAGCAGTTATTCGAGATTAAAACTTAAGCTAAAAAAAAGAAGAAGAGAATACGAGAGGGAAAGGAAGATGGATCTCGGGTTCGGGCACGAGAAAAGATGGAAAGGACTCGAAGCGGGTGGAAACGCGAGTTACTCGGAGCTGCTCTCGGGTATTCTATGGTTTGTCTCGAGTAGTTCTATGATGTCTAAAACTTGTTAACAGAAGAGTATATTTTTAAACAGTTTTAAAAAGGGGTTTAAACCCTAGTCTTTGAAATTTAAACAAATGAATTTGGTTAAAAACTTCTTATATAAGTTACTTTAAATGTAATAAATTGTTTCCTTAAACATTTAAATTAAGAAATCTTGAAATTCGTTTAAATTAAATTTGATTACAAAAGATTTCAAGTTATTTTCAATCTTAAATTAGAAATGGAATAAAAAGGAAATTAATTACTTGAAAGTTAATTACTTAATAAAAGTAATCATGGTAAATTAACTAATAATCTAAGTTTGATTTAATAAGTAATTAAGGTTAATTAATTTAAAGAATAATTAATTAATGAAATTTATTTATTAAGGCAATTAATTTGAGAATAATTAATTTAAAGCTAATTGATTTAAAATTAAGAATAATAAATTAAATGGTAATTAATTAAAGGTTAATTTATTAATTGAAGATAATCAATTAAATGGTGAAATTTATAATTAAAGATTAATTACTTAATAATTAAGGGTTGATGAATTTAAAATTAAAGGTTAATTAATTTGTTGTTAATGGTTAATTTATAAATGATTAATGAATAATTAATCAGAATGATTTGTAATTAATTAATATTGATTAACCAGGATTAGTAATTCATAGGAAATTAATCTGATTTGAATAAATCGGACAATTAACTGACCTTACTTATGAATGTTTGGATTCTATTTAATGTGAATTGTTTGATATCCCTGATATATGATGCTTTGTGATACACCCTGATTTATGTTGTGATCTGTAGTTTACTTACCTGTGATATATATCTGTGATCTGTGCATGAACGATAAGCGTTATAGTTATATCGCTTATCAACTATATCCTGTATTTTGTTATGTGATGATTGATGTTGCACTATTGTGTTGAACCCCTGGACCACACTTATACACACACAAATATGGATTTCACGTGGAAATCGGTTAAGTCACAGATAATTTAATTTTGATGTTTTTGAAATTGAAATTTTAATTTCAATTGATTTTGAAATTGAAATTTGGGTTTAAATTGAAAAGCTTTTGAAATGGAATTTCAAAGATAAAAGTTATTTTTGAATAACTTAATTGAGTTTTTGAAAATTTAAATAATTTGATTTAAATTTGAATTCAAGTTTGAAATTAAATCTATGATTTGGAAACTAGGGATAAAAGATGATATAAATGTGTTTGTATGAATTAAACCATTTTAAAGTATTAATTTGGGAATTTGAATTTAAACCAAGGATTTCAACTCGTATGAATGAATCAGATTTCCAAATTGAAACTGTTGTTTTCAAATGATAAAAGCTTTTAGATAAGAAAAAAAATTCCAGATTAAATTAAAGGAATTTCAAGTGAATTGAAAAATGGATTTTCCAAGTTATGAATGAATTCTTTTTGAAAGCTATGAATTAAATCTGTCTATTTTTAACAGATTTAAAATGATGATTTGTTTAACCCATTCGAAATGAAATTGTTTTGAAAGCTATGAGTTAAATCTTTGATTTAAAGATTTAACGAGTTAATTAAACTGAAATGGGAATCGATTTGGAAAATCTGTGAATGAATCTTTGTGAAATTAAGTGAACTTTGTGAATTGAATCTTTTTTGCTTAAAAAGATTAAGATGGTAATTTGATAAACCATTTGTAAAGAAAGTTTGGGTTATAAGTTGTGACTTAATTGAAATCCCATTATCCATTTGTTTTTGAATATTGCGCTCACTATTCGGGTTAGCCGGGAAAAGACAATTGTGTCATATAACCCATTCCGAATAGTGATACGTCGTATATGGATAGCATTTGAAGACCGGTGTTGAAGACCGGATATTTTTCGAAAATGAAAGGACAACCTGTCGAATGTCTCTGCACTGAGTCGCGCCGGTATAGAGATTTATATCACTCTTTTGTGACGGGAAGTCCGGACGTGATTGAGAGTTATCCGGAATTGCAAGGGCTTCGTGAGAAGTGCCTTCGGTTCTGTTCGAACCCGGAACAGACTTGTATGGATACATGTCTGACATTACACTTTGAGATATAAAGCCGATTTCTTTCAAATACATTTCTGTTGGTGGCGGAGAATTTATTCTCTTAGCTTAACACCCTTCTCTGAGACGTACGAGCTCAGAGGTTATGTAGTTGAAATTTATCAGCGATATATCCCAATTTGGTAATGTGGCATGCTGAGTGTTGCTGTGTGATGATCAGTGTTTGATCATTTGCGATATGATCATTTATTTGATCTTATATCTTTGTGATCATAGGTTGATCATTTGTTTGACCCGAAGCATGGCTTTGTGACAAAGCGTAGCTTTGTGGACGAGACTTCGTCGAGCCTCACACCCCGGAAATGGTCAAAACAGGAAAGATGCGGCAAGGTTCTAGGGAGTAGCGCCCCTTAGTGTATGTCATTCCTTCTGGATAGAGGTGGTATCATGGTATGGAGCCCAGATACTTAACCTATGTGGTTGCTGCATTATTATTATGTGGTTTGTTGGATATCGAGGATCCTCGGGAAGATCGGTTACGATCGGGGGATGGCATACGCGTGTCAGTAGTTACCTATTTTTGCAGAGGTAACCCGGCCTTGTGTTGGCAGAGATCCGGTTAGGTTCTCGGGTCGTCTATTCCAGGGACGTACCCATCGTGGATAGGAAGTTCCTTAGCCTGATCATTTGTTGGAAATCCATCTTCCAATACGAACTTTGTACGGTATTAGTTGTAGAACCTGCCATTTACGTACGGTGGTCACCACTGTTTAGATGGTAGCTATAGTAGGCATACGATACTGGTCGTATGTTGGCTAAGATTTATATTCTACTTTCGAAATGTTTTCTACACTATGCACTAATAATAATATCAAAAATGATTTGATTTTGCGTAGTAAGCATCTTTGACTATCATAAGAAGAAATCTCCTCCAATTCTGCGTTTGCATTGTGTGTGTGGTGGGAGGTCTTATGGTGGTTTCATTTTCTAAAAGCATTGCGGATTTCAATGTTTAAAATTCTTTTGCTGTTGTTTAAAGATAAACTGTTTCTGTTGCTCACACCAGTCCCATGACTGATCCGGAGTTTATTGTTTCTTTCCTAAACTCTGGATGCTCAAAATTTTCCTACACGAGCAGTCTAGAGTTTGGTTTTTCAGATAGTCAGATTAGTAGGTTATCTGGAGCTAGTTCAGTCTTTGGATCGGACTGCACTTGCTTATCTTGGTGTATCGTTATTGGGAGTCCAAGCTATTTCTGGATTAGTGCTTTGAAGATGGAGATTATCCGCTGCTGGTGTTATCGTCTTCTTTTCCGCTGCTATTTGTTGTATCATATCTCTGATGTATATAGATATTCATTGTATCATCATTGTATCTGGATATTGTATCAGATGTTGTATATCTGTATTATTCTTTTTCTTCCGCTGTGTTGTTATACTTAATGGTGTTATAAGCTCCGGCGAATCGGGTTTGAACGGTCGAATCTATGACATTCGAGTACGATGTAAAGTATGGATGTCGATTTTCGAACGCGAAAATCCGGATCGTTACATATTCGTTCTTCTATTTTTATTCTTCTCTAATCCTTGAATTATGAATCTAGTTTGTATACGATCCAATTGTTGTATATTTCAAAAAGAAGAAGTTTGAAGGAGAAATTAGGAGCGGGTGTGAATCAAATCCAAAGGAAGGCAGGCAAATTATCTATGAGTGGAAATCTTAGTTTTTTACATTTTTCGTATTTGTATAGTAAAAGTTTGGATTTGTTTTATGCCTTAAAGAATTTTGTACAGGAAAGCCTAAAACTAAAACACCAAAATTCCTCTAAACGAAATATCAATTCTTATATTTATTGAAATCTCAATTATTTTATATTAAAATAGTAGAATTTGTTTTGCTGTTGCAATTTGAATATTTTATATTCTATTTCACTTCCAACTTTTCTCTTTTGTTGTGATAAACGGTTCTAAAAAGAAAATAAGTTGGGAAATCGTGTGTAAAGTACGAATTCTCTTATTCATATTTTGTAGTGCCTATTCTCGTAATTTAAATATGAACCTTTTTTTGTGTTTGTAAAAGTTGAATAGAATATAAAAGGTTTAAATTGTAAGTTTTATAGGTGTTGTTTCTACTATATTAATATAAAATAAGTTTAGTATTCAATTTTATTTTTTATGTAAGTCTATTATTTGACTAAGGATATTAGCAAATTTGTAAGTTATTGTATAGAGTTAAGACTTGTATGAATTGAAAGTTTTGACATTTAAAACGATTAGTATATAATGCAAAAATCTTCGCATGCTTAGGAATATTTAGACTAAATTTCGTACGTACACATATATTAGCTTATGAATATATTATTAACGTATAATTAATAACGTATTAATCGCATGGTATAAATGGGTTAGTAATTAGAATTAAACCCGTTAGGAAGGAAGTAAGGATAGTTATGGAAATTAATCCATCATTGAGGGAGGAATAAGGAGTTTTCCTTATATGGCTTTAATGCGAAAAGCGTGAGATATATATGTATATGTTTATGTATATGTATATGTATATGTATATGGTAGTATATTAGGGGAGTGGAACTATGACTAAGTTATAGGAATGCGAGGTCAGTTAAAAGCATGTAGAAGTCTGCCCAGCTAATTTGGCTATCAACAGTGTGACTTTGCGACCAATGTGAGATATCGCCTATAATAAGCACCCATGAAGGACGTGTGGTTAGTCCCAATTCTATTGGATAAGACCACCAAGCTAATCTGGCTCAGCATCTACGAATAGTAGGACTAATATGGGACATCATAGCTTGGGTTACGGCTCATAAGACATAGCTGCTTCTGCGTCGGGGGTATTAAGTGGTTGTTGTAGGATCCACCTCTTTCCTACTTAAGAAGTATTAAACGGTTGAGATTATTGTTTAGGTGTACTAAGGAGGAATATCGAAGAGGTCCACTTCAGGGTCGAGGTACTAAGTGGCCTAATGAGATTTCATGCGATGTCAGTTAGGGAGTACGAGAGAGAAGCCCGCATTGGGTTAGATATTATATGACGGGAATCTGCCTAGGTTATAGGTATTAAATGATTAGAGTCTACCTGATTCCCACTAAGAGGTATTAGGTGACTCAGCTACTTTCTCTCGCATTGTTAAGATACGACCGACGGTAGTTGCGTAGGACTGCGAAGGGCCTTTGGCCTACGGTTACATATTTTTAGTCATTTTCAATTAATTATTTATTTTTATTTTTAAATCAATAATTAATTACAATTATACATTCATAAATCAATGATACATCTATTAATAGTAAACAATTAAATTTAAATCAATGAAAAAATTATTTAACAATAAATCTCGTATGCATAATTTCTAAAACATTGTTCATATAAAAAATCTCTTGTTTAAGGAATAAATCTCTTTTATTTATAGCTCATATTTCACCTAAAAGAAATAATGTAAATCCAACAAAAAACTTAATCTGAACTATATAGACCTCACGTCCAACAAAATTGAATAATAAATTTCATCTATTTTCATATCTTAAGACATCATTTAGAAAAAGAAAAGGAAATCTTTGTCTAAATCAATAAATATCAATTATATATATATATAAATCAAAACATCTAATAAACGATACATAAATACTCACCTCAAATGAAGATTAACACAGATATGTTCCTAATCAATAATTCGCTTCCAAAAATTCAGATGTATATGTTATGGAATGAATTCCTAGCCTCTTTTCTTTTTGATTGAATAATTATTTTCGTTTTCAAAATCAAATATTTTAGTTTCTTTTAGAATAAAATAGAGGTGGAGGTTAAGAATAAATTAGAATTTTTCCTCGCGCTTTCCCCCAAAGATCTGAAATAACAGTGAATATATAAAGATAAGAATGCAAGGAGAGGTGAAGATAAGCTATAGTCATCCATCCCCTAGTAAGAAGAAATTTAAATGTACCATTTAAAGATAGTAACAAATGAATATGTTTTAAAATATATTAGAAAATTACATTTTATACAAAGAAGATTAATCTCCAACATTTATAGGGAATTATTCTCCCAAAATAAATGGATTAATTTACCTTTACGTCATTCAATATGCCATTAATTGCTAATTTTCATTATTAGTTTCCTATAATACATAAGATCAATAAACAAACAGTTATATATATATTCAACAATTATGAAATATGTTAATTAATGTGCCATTAATTGCTAGCCTACGCAACTAATCTCCTACAAGTTATGAAATAAATACACTACCAATTACATACATATTCAATAATTAAGATATATGGAAATAAACTCATTGCATTGAATATATGTATATTTATATATCCATAATTTCATACAATTTAAATTGGCGCATAATTACCAAATTTATTTTCCGTTACATCGAATTTACTACATAGATATACACACATACACATATATAAATATATGTACATGTATGTGTATATTTTAACGTAAAAATTCAAAAATGTGTCATTAACAAGGATCAAACTCATGATCTTTCCAAGTGAAGTCTACTCCCTTAACCAACTACACAAAACATAATTTTGATTTCAAAATTAGAACATTGAAAATTATTGGTTATATGTTCAAATCTTTTAAACTCACAAAGTCAATATCTTCTAAACCGTAACTCTAAATATATCGAAATTAGATACTAAATTAATCGTCTGAGAAAGACCATCATAGTGATAATAAACATGACACCCAATCCATCCTTCTATTTAAAATTAATCCTTAATTACTTCAGTTTTAAAAGCGTAAAATTTGCAAGTCGTTACGTTCTTCCCCCCTCAAAAAAATTACGCCCTCGCAATTTCACAAATAAAAACCCCAACCAAATCAATAAATCATCATCATAGGTTTAATCAAAAAACATAAGGAATTATATCAACCATAGCTTACATACTATAGTAACACATACACTTTCTTAATCATACAGTCCAAATCACAGTATGTAAAATAACACTCCATCAACAAAGGGTGTAACAATTTCATCATATAAATCATGCACTTTAACAATCAACCATAGTTGACCATAATAAAAGTTTGCAATAGAACATAGGTTGATAAACGCATGCATGCAATATGGGTAAATATAACTAGTCTGTCATTAAAGGGTTATGCATTTTCAAAGTTTATCCACCCCATAAAATTGACTGTCTGTCTCAGATCATAGCCTTCTTAGGGTCGTTATGAACCTATTAGTTTTCGAAGGCCAACTAATGACCTATCAAGCCGATCGGGTCAAAACAAAACTAGATGTCCCAAAATCTCCAATTACGAGGTTAGTAGGAAAACAAATTAAACAATACAGTGAGCATATAAAGCCGTGAGTTCCTTTCTATGCATGTACATCTTTTAGTCTCAGTACTGACAAAGCCCTATGCACTGGAATCACGGACCTTTACCAATCAGGGGCTACTGACTGAAGCATATGGCGTGACCCTACACCAGTCTCACCTAAATCTTATTTGGTTTCAAATCTGTGAGTCGTATCTCTTTGATCAGTTCAAAGCATCCTAACACAATTTATCTATATTATCTCCTGGATGCAATTCTACTCACTTAGGAGTTTATTCTGACCATACTTACTACTGGAACAGCCTAACTGGTAATTCCGTTCCTAACTCCCAAGGTGCAATGTTGGGTAATGAAGATGTGAGTATAATAAATGATAAAATATATAAATTTAACTGATCAAATGATAACAAGAACATATTACTTCATTCATCAAAGTATGTTCAATCAATAGTTATATACATAACAAAATTACTTGAGTTTAAGTAATAATTTCTTTTAGCAAAACTGATATAAAATTGGGCTAAACACTATTTCATTTAATTGAAAACATTTATCCTTAGAAATGATAAACCACTTGAAACCATTTTATAAACAAGGAAAACATAGCCCAAATACTTAGTCAAAATCTGTAACATCCCGATATTTTCAACCATTCGCATCCATACATGTCGGATTTGAATTGCTCAAAATATCAGATTGTTAATTTAAAATTTGGCAAAACTCAATGTATACAGTAAATAAATAATCATAGAATCACAGACACAGAGTAATATAACAATAATGCAGCGGAAACAAAGAATAGTAGTTCATGAAGCTACTATATATAATATAACAGAGTTCAACAAGATACAACAGAAATCACGAATACATAGATGTCTAAATACAATAGTCAAATACAAGATCTGAATACTTCACTAGAATTAACTGAATGACTGAAATCAGAATCAATAGATGGATCCAAGCGAAGCTCCAACTCCAAAGGTGAGTCTCGAATACTGGTACAACTCAGTCTGACCCGAGCATAAAGCAAAACACAAAACACTCGAGTCAGGACACACATACTTATACAATGTAAACCAACTCAAGTGAACTGTAATACAAATGCTCAAGTAACTTAAAGGATGCTTGGGATCGCCCATCCTTTAAGGATCCGTTAAACTATTTACTATGTAGTAATATACGCTATTATAATAATGTCTAAAGTAAAGTAAACTATTTAAAAATAGCGTTAAGGCGTTACCCATATCCCCCTTAACACATTTATAGTGCCAATAGTCTATACAGTACCGTAATACCTCCAGATCGGGAGGCTACCAGAGGATACTCCATAGGTACAACACAAATCAAACTCGTATAAGGCACGCTAGGGGAGGTGACACGGCACAACTAGGCAATGCCAGGGTAGATATACCAATTACGCATCCGGACTGGTGGTAACGCATAGCAGCCACTACCGCCCACCTTGAGCCACACTCCTAAAAAATCAAAGGGTGCACCCAATCAATCACAAAGTAATACAATGGTATCGAAGAAGTGTGTCCGATCAGAGGAGCTACCTCATTGGCCCATCAATCGCTCCTGTTTTAGCCACCTTATGCCAACTCACGGGAGTCAGGTCCACCTATATACCTCAATAGGATCATCGCCACCATCCTACTTCATTCTGGAATCTCCACCACGTACACAGTTTTTAAAGTGGTTTTCGGTATCGACAGAGAGTATGTCCATATCCGATCCCGGTCTCTTTAACAACCAATCGTTATTATAACCCGTAGTTATAAATTTCAAAATGGTTTATATTTCAAATCAAAACATATTCATTTTAAACCATTTAAATTCGATGTCAATATCCTTCAAAATAATATCATTTCCAAAGTTGTAGCATTTCTAAGTTCATTTATTCAATTATAATAATTTCAAAACATTGTAATTTTAGCATTCGTGACACTTTG
Source organism: Allium fistulosum (assembly GCA_030737815.1). Taxonomy (NCBI): domain Eukaryota; kingdom Viridiplantae; phylum Streptophyta; class Magnoliopsida; order Asparagales; family Amaryllidaceae; genus Allium; species Allium fistulosum. Next base: position 870,118,893 of record CM060903.1, on the reverse strand, counting down.
AAAATGTGATAATACATATATTAGCATTCGAAATCATGATCTTTTCAGAAACAGCAGCACTTAGAAATTTTATTGTAGATAGTAGTATTTTAGAAATATAGACTTTTACAGAAACAGCAGCACTTATAAACTGCTACACTAGATAATAGTATTATTTCAGAAAACAGTACATTTACAGAAACAGCAGCACTTATAAACTGCTATAGTAGTCAGTAGTATTATTTCAGAAAACAGTGCATTTACAGAAACAGCCGCACTTATAAACTGCTACCTTAAAACCACAACATTTCAGAAATGCTGCCAATACAAATATGAGATTTCTATAACATTTCAGAAACATTAGAATTTCAGTTTTCACCATTTTAACTTATAAAACATATATCACTTTTCAAAATTATTTATTCGAATATCATTTCACTTATGATTTAAATAAAATAAAAATTTTATAAATAAAATATCCAATTAAGCACAATTCATTTATTAAGCCAAAATTATTTTTAAATTGCTTAACTTTTAATTTAACAAACAACTAGCTATTTTATTTACTTTTAAAAATATCCATTTCATAAATAAAATATTTTATTACCAAGTTAAGCCAAAATTTCCATTTTTAATCAAAATTTCAATTATTAAGTTAGATCACATTTTTATTTACATTTTCAATCATTTATTAACTCATACAATTTCAACTTACAGAAAATCACTATAAAATTCATTTAAATCATTTTAACATCAAATTAAGTTAAAATCTCATATATTTTATATTCTAAATACTTAGAATTTTCAGAAAATATTTATATTTAAATCACTTAAATCAACTTTAAATTAAAATTATTAAGTCAGATTAAATTTAAATAAAATCTTAGGTTGTAAATTAAGACCATTTATTAGCTATAAATTTTAACTTGTAAAAAAAACAATATATATTTTATTTAAACCATTTAAATCAAACTTAAGTTCGAATTTTCATATACTAAAATTTCAAAATACTTAATAATTTTCAGAAAACTATTATTTAAAAATTAACCATGGGTCTGTATAATATTTTCTAACCTAGGTCAAGTGATACGGATATGTATCATTTCAATCCGTGAAATATAAATCCCGAGTTCTATCATTTCAAACCCGCAATCCCAAGTCAAATACAAATAAAAATGTTTGAGCCTATCATTTCAGCTCATAACGATTTTTTTCCTATTCTAAAGTCTGTTCGGGTATGTATCATTTCAACCCATAGTGATTCTATACTAACAGGGAACTTGCAGTGTGAGAAACAGAAAATAAATAAACAGTATAGCATAACATATTATATCAGGTGATACAACATGTATATATTCAGGTTATAACATCATATAATCATATCACATGCATATATAAACTTATCAACATAGCATATCAACTACTACAAATCCACTTGTCATCGTTTCACAATTATATAAGTATGAATGTCGAGAGTGATAGACTCACCTTTTAAAGCTAGAGACGACAATTCGAGACACACGAACAAACTTCGCAAAGCATGAATAGATTTGAGTGGATGAAGAGCCAAGATCCAAGTCTTGTAAACAACAAATATACAACATATATAAGTATTCAATTCAATCACAAAATTTAGACTTAAACAAAATCAAAATATGAACAAAGTGAAGCAAGTGGACTTAACCAAATCAAGTGGGCTTGGCCACTTTGCAAATTGACTAGCCACCATCAAAACATGGTACGACCATGACTGATTTGAGGCACACATGCTTGACCATGGTCACCATAAGGCACGGCTATCGGCTAGAATGTGAAGAGATGGCAAGTTAAAAGTTATGGAATGTAAAGAGGCAAAAAGGCATGCAACTTTGGGTTCGGCCCTAGGCTAACATGGCTCGGTCCGGGTTCATGGTTCAGGTCAGGTCTGGTCATGGCCTGGAGATGGATCTGGTCATGGCACAGTAAGGCAAAGGAGGTGGAGGAATTGGTGGTGGCCGAGGCTAACAAATAGGAAATGAATGATGTGGTGATCAAGGAAGGCTCGGCTAGGTTTTCTATGGCTTTGGTGATGGAGTTATGGATCATGGAAGGTCACGGCCTGGGTAGGGATGGTGATGAGATGGTGGTGGTCGGTCATAGGTGGTGGTGGTGGAGATGTGGTAGGCTAGGAGCATGTAATGGTGGTTATGGCCGAACTTAGTATAAGGAGGAGGAAGAAATAAAATAAGAAAAAGTGGAAAAGAGAAGAGAGACTTACTGTAAATATTTTAGTCAGGATATTAAATGAGAAATGAGATGTTTTGTACGGCTAAGGAAGTGGAATTGAACGGCTAGAGAAAGGAAAAGGCACCACTTCATTAAAGAAAAGAAACTTAAGTATCTTGAATTTCCCAAGCCCATTTACCATAGCCCATCAAAATAAACAAGCCAAATCCAATAGAAAATCAAAGCCCAAACCAAAATAAAATAGAAAAATGAAAATATAAATTAGATAAATGAAATACAGAAAATAATTGCGTGTAAAACGCTGAATTTTATCATATTTAAAAAGTATAAAACAGAATTTGACGAAACGAAAAGCAGAATGAAAATCAGAATCAAGTACAGCTTAAAAGAAAAAGATTGGAAATTTAAAATTCAAATTAAAAAATTTCAACTGAAAGTCAAAGTTTGACCAAAGTTGACCAAAATATAAAATTTTCAGAAAATCATTATTTTATTATATTTGGAAAATAAATTATAAACAAAATCCAAAATTGCACTATTAAATTCCAAAATTCCAACTTTAAAAACGATTTTAAAAATCAAAGTTTCAAATAAATTCTATTAAAACATTTGTTAAAAATATGGTTTGTTACAAAATCTTATGCCAAAGAATTATCATCCTTACATGGCTTCTAAAACACTTGCTATAAAAAGAGGGTTGTCGAGCCTCTAGAAAACATGAGCTATCGAGCCTCTGAAACGTAGCTATCAGGTTTGTAAAACATACAGCTGTTGAGCCGCTAAAAATATAGTAGTCGAGTAGCTACATGAAAGCTATCGAGTCATTATAAGACATGAGGTATCGAGTCCTTAATAGCACATAGGGTTGTCGAGCCTCTATACTTGAGGGTGTCGAGCCCCTAAAAACTTGAGGGTGTCAAGGCTAAAATACAAAAAATTGTCAAGTCTCTAAACCATGGGGTTGCCGATCCTCTACAAACCACGAGATATCATACCCCTAAAAACACAAGGTGTTGAGTCTCTATGAAAGTGGATATATCACATAGCTATCACATGCATTAGCCCTTATAGTTGTCGAGTCTCAATGATTTTAGAGGTATCAAGTCTCTAAGTTATTGTACCGATGGCATTTCTATAAATAAGCTAAAAACTGATTTGTTTCCTTTTAAGATAAAATTTTCAACTGACTCTTGCTTCTTGTTAGATTATCATTGGATAACAAAATACTTTTCATATTCTTTGTTGAATTGATGATAGTTCCGGTTCTACCTTCACAATCAACTTTGCAAAACCCTTATAATTAATATGATTAACTCATACTAATTAAAAAAAAATTCTAAAATAATAAATTCATAAAAAATCATACCGTTAGGGAAAATTTCCCAAAAATCACTAAAAATCCGAATTTCCTTCTTCTTCCATATACAAAAATTTTGGGATTAAAATATTAGTTTAATTTTTTTTAATAATTAAAAATCCAAAAATATACATAATTTTCTTCTTAGAAAATTCATAAAATATTCATATGAACTTGAAAAATTATGAAATTGAAGCCCCATCTCCAAAACAATGTTTTCCATAACATAATCAAAGTTCAAATCAATAGAAGATCAAAATTAGGTTTTTGCCTTTAAAACCCATTAGAACAATTCCATAAAATTCCAACAAACCATCATTCAATCTAATAATAATATTATCCATCTAAGCATGAAATATTATCACAACCAATTCAGAAATCAATCCTAAACCCCAAAAAAACATAAACAAATGAGATAATTAACTATTACTCACTTTAAAAATTAAAATAGTTCCATCATACAAAGATTAGGTTTCAATTATAATCTAACATCGTGTATGTATGTCACTCAGGTTATAACCAAACACTAAACCCTCCTATTAGTGTTCTTCTTACCTCACTCCTACTTTGTTTATTTTCTATGCAAAGGTCATTATAAATAAACATCATTTTAGGTTGAGGTAATGGTGGTTAAACAAAAACCCATACACACAAAGCATGCAATTGTTAATCAAAATGCTATCTCATTCTATATTTTAACTCAATATAAGGTATAAATTAAATTACATTAGTTGCTTTAAACCTACCCAAGGTTCAGGGAACCGCTAAACCTTAGCTATGATACCAAGTGTGATAACCCACTATTTTTAACATCCAAATTCAGTTATAAACAACATCAAAATATTCTTACAACTAAATTCAGATATCAAAGATAATAGACCGCGGGTATATAAAAAGTCTGAAACAATGAATGGAAGGGGAAAATCTCACAGCTGAATTGAAAATAGAAGTATCATTTCAACATATTAATATTATACAAAATTTAACATCAGATAATATCCATATCAATACATTAAACCATTTAGATTTACAACAACTATACAGTTATGATTCAAGAGGTATACCAAATTATATTGTGAATATGGCCTATTCCAATTTTTTTGTTTCCATCTTTGCTTCCATCTGCAAGCTTAAAAATGTGCACACATACAGACACACACACACACGTGATAAAGGATAAAATATCTCAACTATGTTTGACCATGCCAATTTCTATATACCCCTGCCCAACCTAAGGGATCTGATGCTTTTGTATAGAAAAAGGCTGCTTACGTATCCCATTTTGAGGGATCAAGCCCCCGTAGTTCTGCTTCATGCTCTCCTCCTGCATCTAAATACTTGTTCATAATAACCATTGTATCCATTCAACCATCACAACCAATACAATTAATGCAACCACCGCAACCAATGTAATTCAATACAATCATTGTAATCACTGCAATCAGTGCTATCAATGCAAGAAGTGGAAAATAGTATCGATACTCATTCATCACAACCGATCATCAATATAGGGTAACATCCAAAATAACACATTTAAATTTTAAACATCAACAACTTGCAATTTCAACCTCAATCGTCCAATAAGGTAACAACAACATAAATATACTTATATATATTATTAATTTTTAATTGTAATAATACACCATTTATGTAAGTATAAATCATGAAGTGTATACTAAACACTACACAATAGTAACACAACCATTAATATCCTCAAACCTGTACTAATCCAATCAATATTAGTAATCCGACAACCATTATCAAATAACCATAGTTAACTACACATCAACTAGTAGTAATAAAGGTAAAATATCGCACTCATCAAAATGCGATACCATCGTCAAGCATCAAACATATATGTATTAATTACAACGGTCAATCATGCATTCAACAATCATCAAAATAATATTTTCATCCATTATTCTCTTAAATTATTTTATTATTATTTATTGTAAATCCCCCTTTATTTATTTATCTTCAAAAACAATAATAAATCTTCTAATATAGTAATATCCTTCAAATTTCTTTATTTTACTCCATTTTACAAATACCCTAAAAACACCGTATTTTAAATAATAACATTCTTTTTGAGAAAAATGTGCGATCCTCTTTGAATAGAGGAGAGCACACATGCGAATATATATATATATATATCACTGATATAAAGAGCTGCCAACATGCCTAGCAGGTAACAAAAACCATAAACATATATATCAAATCTCATGTACTCCTAAGATGAGTTCCGGCAAGGCCACCACCCATCACACCCCAATATCGAGCTCCGGCATGGCCACCGCCCGATATTAAGGTGTTAGAAATACCTAAAAAAACTAGAGGAAAAACAAAAAACTACAGGATGATGCCCCAGACTAATGAGGAAGCTCCAACCAACTGAATCAGGAGAGGTGAATAAGCATCTGCTCTGAAGTGGATCTGCTGAAAAAGAAATCGCTCTAAAGCCTCTGAACAAGTGAAAGGGGTACCCTCCTCTCTACCAACTGATGTTCAACAATCTGAAGATATGAAAACCTACAAAGTGAACCTGATATGCTATCCCTCATACCTGCAACTGGAAAAAAACTAAAGAAAAAATTAGAATGATACATATATATGTATATTTATATAATAAATATACATATATATGTATTAATAAGGAAGGAAATAAAAAACTGAATAATACTAACTGGACAATAATAGTATAAATAAAAAACCTAAAAGCCAAAACCAAAACAGTGACTAGTACAAATAATAAGACGGATCTATCTTATGAACCTTTAATCATAAGTAAGTTATGATTAGAAGTGAAGTCATCATCTAAATTAGAGAAAATATTAATTATACTTTTATTAATGTTAAGAAAATTATTGTCGTGTTTAAATAAATTAATATTATGATTAACCTTATTAAGATACCTTTTGAAAAGGATATTTTTAGCTAATTTATATTTGGGGTTAGAGATCCAATTAAAACAAAAGGAAGAAATTGTAAAAATCAATTTGTTAAAAAGACAATTTATTGCGATTGAAAATTCTTTGATTTCTTTCAAACCAAATAAACCAACTAATAATAATGAATAAAGTGTCTAGTAAAAATCTAATATTCTTTTTAAACTTGAATCTATAATTATTCCAGTAAAATTCACAATCCGAAATTTTAGTTGTTATATTAAAGTTAAAAATTTTAAGAGTGTTAATTAGAATGTAATTTGAATCCATACAATTATAGTATATATGATTAATGTCCTCAAGATAAAGCTTACAAAAATAACATTTATTATCGTTTTGAATATTTTTTCTCTTTAAAAATTCGATTGTATTAAGATTTCCATGAAGAATTAACCACATGTGAATTTTGGATTTGGGAGGAGCATTAGATTTCCACATATATTTAAATGAGTTATTTATTGTACCTGAAAAATTAATGAATCTGTAGAAAGAATTAGAAGTATATTTCTTATTATTATCACATTCCCAACTAATAAAATCATTATCATTATCAATATTATAAAGATTTAATCTGGCAAAAAGCAAAGAAAGTTGTCTAAAAGTTGAATCTACTAAAATTCTGTTAAAACTGAAATTCCAAGGAGGATTATTTTCTGGAGAATAAACTTCATTGATTAAAGCATACTTAAAGTTACAAATATCATACAGATTCTTAAATTCTATCTTTAGAGGCAAGATCGAAATCCAACGGTCATGCCAAAACGAAGTACGATTTCCAGAGTGAACTATTGTATTTATTCCTAAATTAAATATCTCATTACATTTTAAAATGTTTTTCCAAAAATTAGATATATTTTGAGTGGCTCGAGAAGCAATTTGAAATAAATTGCTATTTCCATTATAATAATATTTAGAAATGATCTCTTTCCAAATAGCGTTATCATTAATATCATTGAACTTCCAAAGCCATTTACCTAACAGAGACAAATTCATATTACGCAAATTAATAACACCTAAACCACCCTCCTTTTTGGCCTTACAGACAGTTTCCCAATTTACAAGACATTTAATATTATTATTAGAATTTTCTCCACTCCATAAGAAATCTCTTCTAATCCTATCAATTTTATCAATAACTCAATCTGGGAACAAATGTAAGGACATCCAATAAATCAGAAGAGCTGATAAAACTGAATTTATTAAAACTAGTCTACCTGCTCTAGATAGAAATCTCCCATTCCAGTTAGAAATCTTATTTTTAATTTTATCAATGATAATCATCCAGTCCTCATGTTTGAGTTTGGTGGGTCTAATCACAAAACCGAGGTAGTCAAAAGGAAAGTTCATAGTTTTGCAATTAAGTGTATTAGCAACTAAGTTTTCAACTTTATCAAAATCATTTAAAACTAACACGGAACTTTTGTCAAATTTATTCTTAAACCAGATAAAAGTTCAAAACTGTAAAGGATAAACTTAAGGGTAATGATGTGTCTAGGAAGATGGGACAAAAAAAGTAAGGTATCATCAGCAAATTGAAGAACCGATAAACCATTACATGAAATTTCATTGCCTACACGACCAAGAGATCCATTATCCACTGTTCTTTTAATAATTTTAGCAAAAACATCAGCAGCTAAGTTAAATAATAAAGGCGATAAGGGATCCCCTTGCCTTAAACCTCTCTTAGGTTGAATTCTATTACCTAATATACCGTTAACCATAATACTAGAGTTTCCAGTTCTAAGCAAAGTCAAAATCCAATAGATCCATCTATGACTAAAACCTATAGCATGAAAAATATCTACCAGAAAATCCCAATCTACTGAATCAAAAGCTTTAGCAAAATCAAGTTTTAAAATCGCACAAGTTATGTTATTCTTACAACAGTAATTAATATATTCTTGAACAACTGCCACTCCATCAGTGATATTTCTCCCTTTAATAAAAGCCGATTGTGAACAATCAATTAATTAATTCATTCTTTTACTAAGTCTATTAGCTGGAACTTTAGAAATGACTTTAACTGAATAGTTAATCAAATAAATAGGTCTAAAATCTTTTAAGTTTTTAGCTCCTACTTTTTTGTGTAACAAAATAACATTTTCAAAGTTAAATCTCCCTAATTGCAAATTACCATTGTAAAAATCATTAAACATATTAACTAAGTCAAATTTTAAAACGTCCCAAAAAGTTTTATAATATAAAATAGGAAACCCGTTAGGACCCGGGGATTTATCACTTGGCATGTCATTAATTGCTTTTCTAATTTCCTCTTCAGTAAAAGGATTATCTAACTCTGATAAATCAACAATAGAATCAGATGGATATAGATCTATCCATCTAACATTGATTCTATGTTTGATTTTAGAACAAAAAATATCCTTATAATAGTCTGTAAAAGCCTTATTAAGATCTCTTTGATCAACTAACTCTATATTATTAACAAGTATAAAGTTAATTGTATTACTACATTTTCTACCATTAGCTATATTATGAAAAATTTTGGTATTATTGTCACCTTCGTTGATCCATTGAATTATGGATCGTTGTTTCCACATAACCTCCTCCTTTTCTAAAATAGAATTTAATTCATCTTTTAAATTAGCAAGAACATTTACGTTCACCTATATTAAGAGATCTAGATTATCCTATCTTATTAATTTTAAGCATTTCATTAAGAATATTATCTTTTTTAATTTTTAGATTGCCAAAAACATTTTTGTTCCAATTTTTAAGAAAAATCCTAAGCTCCCTAAGTTTAGAAACAAAAGCTTTTGCAGAATTTTCCTTATTTTTGATATTATGGAAAATCAAAGAAACCCATTTACCTTTAACTAGATTCACAAAGTTAGATTCCAAAAGCCACATCTTTTCAAATTTAAAATTGTTAATAATAACTCTATGGAATTCACAAGTAAGAATAATTGGACAATGATCGGAGTAAGTATAGGGTAAACCAGTGACTCTACAGATTGGGAATTTGTCTTTGATTTCATCACTAACAAAAAATCTGTCAAGTAGGGCCATGGATGGAGACTCTCTAGCGTTACTCCAAGTAAACTCTCTATTAGAAAGAGGAATTTCAATCAAATTAGAATTAATGATAAAATGGTCAAATTCCTCCATAGCTGAGTAATCTCCTTCTCTAGGAGATCGCTCACCTATGTAACGTGTAACATTGAAATCACCCCCCAAAATCCAAGAACCCGGAGCAAATGATCTAAATTCAAGGCATTCATTCCATAAAATTCTTCGGTTAATTTTAGAATTGGGTCCATAGACATTAGAAATGTTTATAAAAGAGTTGTCAGAAAGATTAATAAAAATAGCATGAAGGGAATGCTCTTTAACAACAGATTGAAGTAATCTAAAGTAATTATCATGCCAACCTATCATTAAACCCCCTGAAGTACCCACAGAAGGAAGAAAAACCCATTTTCTAAAGTGATTACCACCTAATCTTCTAAAAAAATGATTAAATAATAACTTTCTAGTTTAAATTACCATAACTTTGTTTGATTTCTGTTCACTTAAAAATAGAAAGCATTTTTATTTTGGAAAACATTCCTTTGCGTTTACTATTACTATTATTTTTCAGAAAACACTTCCTTATTTTATTACTCAAGCAATAATAATATTTCATACTATAAACATCATAAAATCATTCATTTTGTCATTTACATAAAACAATACCATTTTACTAAAATTCTTCTTCTTATTATTATTTAAAATCTCATCTTTTTCAATAGTAATAAACCTCCTTAATATTAATTTAAAAGTAATTCTTGTTATTTACAAATATCTCTTAAGATTGTAAATAATCTTACCTTTCAAAGTTGCACGTTTTTAATCATTTTCAATTAATTATTTTTTTTCCATTTTTAAATCAAGAATTAATTACAATTATACACTCATAAATCAATGATACATCAATTAAGAGTAAATAATCAAATTTAGATCAATGAAATCATTGTTCAGTAATAAATCTCATATACATAATTTCCAAAACATTGTTCATATAAAAAAATCTCTTGTTTAAGGAATAAATCTCTTTTATTTGTAACTCATATTTCACCCAAAAGAAATAATGTAAATCTAACAAAAAACTTAATTTGAACTATATAAACCTCATGTCTAACAATAAATTAATCTATTTTCGTATCTTAAAACATCACTTAGAAAAAAGGAAATCCTCATCTAAATTAATAAATTTCAATTATATAAATAAAAATCAAAATATCTAATAAACGATACATAAATACTCATCTCAAATGAAGGTTAACATAGATTTGTTCCTAATTAATGAAGAATAGCTTTTTCCCTTCCATTTTCACATAATTCGCTTCCAAAAGTCCAAATGTATACATTATGGAATTAATTTCTAGCCTTTTTTCTTTTTGATGGAATGATCCTTTTCATTTTTCTAAATCTAATATTTTAGTTTTTTAGAATAAGATAGAGGCGGAGGTTAAGAATAAATTAGGATTTTTCCTCCCACTTTCCCCCAATGATATGAAATAACAGTGAATACATAGAGATAAGAAGGTAGAGAGAGGTGATGATAAGTTATGGTCCTAATACTTTATTTTCATCCAGCCAAATGTTAGAAGAAATTTAAATGTACCATTTAAAGAGAGTAAACAAATAAATATATTTTAAAATCTATTAGAAAGTTGCTTTTTATACAAAAAAATTGATTTCCAATATCTATAGGGAATTATTCTCCCAAAATAAATGGATTAATTTACCTTTACGTCATTCAATACGCTATTAATTGCTAATTTTCATTATTAGTTTCCTACAATACATGAAATTAATACACACAAAAATTGTACACATAGATTCAATAGTTAGGAAATATTCCAATTAATGCGCAATTAATTGCTAGCCTATGCAATTAATCTCCTACATGTTATGAAATAAATACACTACCAATTATATATGTATTCAACAATAAAGGTATATGGAAATAAATTCACCGCATTGAATATATGTATATTTATATATCCATTATTTCATACAATTTAAATTAGCACATAATTACCCAATTCATTTTCCCTTGTATCAGATTTACTACGTAGACACACACACATACATACATAAAGGAGAACATACATACATTTTTCCATATATGAATATATGTACATGTATGTATATATTTTGACGTAAAAATTCAAAAATATGTCATTAATAAGGATCAACTGTTGAGTCAAGATTTTTATATAGTTTTGATTTCTGACAAAGGGATAAACCGTGATCGTCAAAAAGAAGTCATTCATTGAGACACAACGAGCTTCATACATTAGAGGTGGATTATTTGTTATGTTGGTAATATTAGTTATGTTAAAATCTATCCTCAAAATAATCATGTATCTCAAAAGAATCGATGTATAAACGTTTTGGATGACAGCGCACATTCACTGTGCAATTTAACAGCGACCGGTCGACCGGTCCAAAACCAGGCGGTCGACCGTTCCTGTATAAATTGCACAATGAACGTGCACACATGCACATAACGTCTATATATTTGAAATTTTCGTCTACTGGTCATTTTTGACCTGTCGACCGTTTTTAAACAGAAAGCAACCTTTCCCAAAAGACACTTCCTTCTTCAATGGTTGCTTCTCTTTCCTTTCATCAATGATCACATCTGTTAATGGCTACTCTTCACAAAGAGTTACAACCATTTATTCTCTATATAAACATATCTAAATCATTGATTGAAATATAACAATTCTTTGCTTTAAAATTCTGATCTTAATTTCTAAATACTCTTGCATTCAAAAAGCTTTCTACTTCAAAATTGCTTATTGAATCATTGAAATTATTTCATATCTTTTGATTCAAATAAGTAATATACTTCCTTCAATCTTCATAAACATCATTCACATATTTTGAGGATAAGATTATAGGAAGGGTGTACTACAAGTGACAAATCAGTGTTGTTAAGAGCACAAGTTGTCAACGACAATTGTATTTATTTTTGTTGAAGTCCTCGGTGTTGTAAGAGGCACGAAATCCCGTTCGGCTGTTCGGGTGTTATAAACCTGTTCCTCCGGGTGAAGCGAGGTAGTTGGTAGTGAAATCCAGATAGAAGTCTGGGACTGGACGTAGGACGGGAGGTCCGAACCAGTATAAAAATCCCTGGTGTGATTTTTACTGTTTACTGCATTTACCATTCTATATCTGTGAATTGCTATATAGTTAGTTTATTGAATATTTACTTATATAGCAATTGTATATAACATTCCGCATATATTAGTCCATATTACACGATCCACAATTAGTGTGCACAAACATACACACTTTCATTTGGTATCAGAGCATACAAACTTTCATTTGGTATCAGAGCACGGTCATCATATAACCGTAAAACCGTTATTTGATATATTCTTGTAATATGGCAAATAACGCAAGTACTAGCTCTAGCACTTACACGGAAGGTCAATCAACACAAAGACCTCCATTCTTTAATGGTCTCAACTATAGCTATTGGGCTACACGTATGTCATTTTTCATGCAATCAAATAGCTATGATGCTTGGAATGCTACTCAAAAAGAAATAGTAAATCCAACAACTGAATATTCAGAATGGACAACGGCTGAGAAAACAGCAGCAGCTGTAAATGCAAAGGCAATAAATATGTTGTTTTGTGCATTAGACCAAAATGAATATAACCGTGTTAGTATCTGCACTACTGCATATCAAATTTGGCAAACGCTGAAAACCACTCATGAAGGTACTAACAAGGTTAAACAAGCCAAAATAGCCATGCTGAAGAGTCAGTTTCAAAATTTCAAAATGAAACCGAATGAGACAATCAATGATATGTATTCAAGGTTTCAAACTATTCATCATGCACTTATCGGATTAGGGCAAAAATATTCAGATTTTGATGTTGTTTCAACAGTCCTACATTCTCTGACTAGTGAATGGGAAGGAAAAGTATTAGCAATTGAAGAAGCTAATGACCTTTCCATCATGAAGCCAGATGAATTGATAGGAAATTTAATGTCCTATGAAGCAAATTTGCAGGCTAGAAAAGAACAGAAAGAAGAGAAGAAAAATGTAGCATTTCATGCTGAGAAAGATGAAAATGAATCAGATTCTGAAGATGAAGATTTGGCATTCATTGCAAAAGGATTCAAAAAATTCCTAAAATATCGAAAAGCCAGTCGCTACAACAAAAGGAAACCTGGATCAAGCAAACCATCTTCATCAACTATAGAATGTTTCAACTGTCACAAAAAGGGGCACATGCAGAAGGATTGTCCAGAACAGAAGAAGAAGTCAGAAAATGATAAATTCAAACATAAGAAGGACAAGTCAAAGAAACGAGCCTTCTCAGTAACATGGGATGATTCAGACTCATCCTCATCTGAAAGTGAAAGTGATCAGGAAAATGAACAAGCTAATGTTTGTTTTATGGCAACAGAAGATGAGGTACAAATTCCTACATTTGATGAATTACTTGATATAAATTCTGAGTTGATAGTCAAATATAAAGACATAAAACGTCAATTAAAAGTAGCCAAAGCAGATTTGAGTAGAGTAGAGTTTGAACGAGATATGTTAAAAGACGAGAAGAAAATATTAGAAGAAGAACTTGAAAAACTTCAAGAATCATCATCTAATGTTGACTCTCAATTATCTCTTTTGAGTCAAGAAATTGAAACTCAAAAAGAGAAAAATGATGCTCTCGCTACTGAAAATCATGAGCTTAAGGCAAAAGTCAAAAATCTGGACCTAGAAAAGGCGAGCTTACAAACTAAGTTAGATGATATAACTCAAAATGTTTCTAACTTTAACAAAGGTCGAGAAAATTTGACAAAAATCATTGAAAGTTCACAATCTGTTTCAAATAAACAAGGTTTGGGATATAGGAAACCAGAAACCAAGAAACATCTTGGTAATGGAAGGAAAAAGAAAGTACAAAAGACTGAAACTAAGAAAAATCTTAGTGTATTATATTCCAAACCAAAACCAGTTGTGAAATTTCAGAAGAAAAATGTCAAGACTATCAAAATATGGGTTCCTAAAACAAATAACAATTTGATTAGGAATAAATATATTCAGAATTTCATGAATACTGTGCATTATAATTCTAATTATGTATATAAAGGGGATACCGGACCCGTATGGGTTTGGATTCCTAAGATCTAACTCTTAGGACCCTATAAAAAGTGGGTACCATGGTCTTAATTATATTTTTTGCAGGTACCACTTAAGAAAAGAGGAAAATGGATATTCTGGTTAATATATTCCTATATTATTCCATTATCTATTACTCCTTTTTGTCGATGACAAAGGGGGAGAAAGAGCTAACAATTATTTGCAGGAATATATATATATATAAAGAATACTGAAATATATATTATTCCATTAGTGTACATCTTAATACTAATTATATATATAAAGTGGATATTGGACTTAACGAAGATTCAACCAATCTTCCTTCTCCCACTCTTCATTATTTTTGTATCGTTGTTTATTTTCTTTTGTAATCACTCATTTAATAACAATTAAATATTATAATAAGAGTGATATACAATTTATAGGACACAACTATATTGAAAACAGGCTGAACTGAGCTTCCAGAACAGCACCGGTCGACAGCTCAAAATGGACCGGTCGACCGTTTTGCTCTCTGGATAAAAACGGTCGACCGCCCCATTTTCACCGGTCGACCGGTTACGAGTATTCTGTTTTTTTTAATATATCCGTCCGTTCATTTTTATGTGACTCTTAACTCTTGATCTATGGTAGTAGTCTTATTTTGCTTATACTCTGAATTATATATTTTATATCCTATATTTTAATAAACTCCTTTTTGTCGATGACAAAGGGGGAGAAAATTGTGCTAACAGTATATATGCAGGAAAATATAGAGTTACAGGCACAATCTCAGGGGGAGATCAAATACAGGGGGAGATTCATAACTATGTTGTCATCAATCAAAAAGGGGGAGAATGTTGAGTCAAGATTTTTATATAGTTTTGATTTCTGACAAAGGGATAAACCGTGATCGTCAAAAAGAAGTCATTCATTGAGACACAACGAGCTTCATACATTAGAGGTGGATTATTTGTTATGTTGGTAATATTAGTTATGTTAAAATCTATCCTCAAAATAATCATGTATCTCAAAAGAATCGATGTATAAACGTTTTGGATGACAGCGCACATTCACTGTGCAATTTAACAGCGACCGGTCGACCGGTCCAAAACCAGGCGGTCGACCGTTCCTGTATAAATTGCACAATGAACGTGCACACATGCACATAACGTCTATATATTTGAAATTTTCGTCTACTGGTCATTTTTGACCTGTCGACCGTTTTTAAACAGAAAGCAACCTTTCCCAAAAGACACTTCCTTCTTCAATGGTTGCTTCTCTTTCCTTTCATCAATGATCACATCTGTTAATGGCTACTCTTCACAAAGAGTTACAACCATTTATTCTCTATATAAACATATCTAAATCATTGATTGAAATATAACAATTCTTTGCTTTAAAATTCTGATCTTAATTTCTAAATACTCTTGCATTCAAAAAGCTTTCTACTTCAAAATTGCTTATTGAATCATTGAAATTATTTCATATCTTTTGATTCAAATAAGTAATATACTTCCTTCAATCTTCATAAACATCATTCACATATTTTGAGGATAAGATTATAGGAAGGGTGTACTACAAGTGACAAATCAGTGTTGTTAAGAGCACAAGTTGTCAACGACAATTGTATTTATTTTTGTTGAAGTCCTCGGTGTTGTAAGAGGCACGAAATCCCGTTCGGCTGTTCGGGTGTTATAAACCTGTTCCTCCGGGTGAAGCGAGGTAGTTGGTAGTGAAATCCAGATAGAAGTCTGGGACTGGACGTAGGACGGGAGGTCCGAACCAGTATAAAAATCCCTGGTGTGATTTTTACTGTTTACTGCATTTACCATTCTATATCTGTGAATTGCTATATAGTTAGTTTATTGAATATTTACTTATATAGCAATTGTATATAACATTCCGCATATATTAGTCCATATTACACGATCCACAATTAGTGTGCACAAACATACACACTTTCATCAACCCCATGAACTTTCCAAGTGAAGTTTACTGCCTTAACCATCTACACTAAACATAATTTTGATTTCAAAACTAGAACATTGAAAATTATTGGTTATATGTGTAAATCTTTTAAACTCATAGAGTCAGCATCTTCTAAACTTTAACTCCAAGTATATTGAAATTATATACTAAATTAATCATCTTGGAAAGACCTTCACAATGATAATAAACATGACACCCAATCAATCCTTCTATTAAAAATTAATTTTTAAATATTAGCGTAAGATTTGCAGGTTATTACAATATCTTAAACATATTTTTATATTTTATGTGTGTGTTAAAAAAATTATTTATATTAGCCATGAGATAAATAAAGATCGTCGTTTTAAGAGTTGAAAGTAATACATTTATATATTTATATAAATATATTAAATAATGTGTATATTGTTTTAAGAGTTGAAAGTAATACATTTATATATTTATATAAATATATTAAATAATGTGTATATATGTAAATATTAATCATGAATATATTGTAATAATAAATATACACATTATGTGTGTGTGTGTGTATGTGTAATGTGATCATAAATTTCAATGATCACTTGTGCACCCCATCTCGTTGATAGAGTTAAGGGTATGCCTTAGGGGCAATTATGTAATTTGATTAACTTGACTCTTATGACGAGTCTTGTTTGAAATAAAATAAGTTTTTGGTTTTATTTTCTATTGTAATATTGTTATATTTGGAAATAATTAATGTCTTTTAATATTTTAAATATATACAAGTAAAATGTCCTTAGATAATCAATTGCAGTTACAGATGTGTTCGTAACCATTGATATTAAATCGTATGAAATTAAAAAATAATCTTAAATGTTCCTAGTCAAGATGTATCGAGAACAGGATATTGATATATCCTTTTAAGACTAGTGTACGCAACATTTTCCATGTAATAAACGGTGTATTACTCATGACCGTTGGATTAATCAAGTGGTTACGTGCATGTAGCTGTTTGGAGGAATTAGAGAATGATTACCGGTAGCCTTCTATAGGTTAAAAGTCAAATAAAAGATCTCGTGTGGCGATGTGCTGTAGTATTTTGACTTGAGAATATTGTGAATCTTAATTTTCTAAATTATACTTTAATTATGGTCAATCATACAACATCAATGTTTGTTTAGGCCATAGTTGGGTATAAGTAGAATGACTTGAAGTGAAACACTATACAAGAGAGAATTTGTCTCCTTCAAATAGAAGGTTAATTAGTATCAATTAAAATCAAAGTCTTTGGCTAAAACAAATCGGTTAATCGATAATTGTAATCAGATTGAACCATAGACTTTAGTGTTAGACTTCAAAATCAACTACACAGTAATATAGTTTTGATCATTGCCAAAGCTCTAGATATCTAAGTGATATAGTGATGAACAAGAAGAACATGTGTATAATATATCGTTGTTTAAGGGTGTCACTTTAAATGATAAGAAATTAGATTTTACCTGGATGATATGTAAGCAAGTGAACTCGTCTCCACTACTTTATTTCAGCAAAGTCCATACATGGTTTAATATTTAAATTGTTTAAATATTATTAAGGGTTGAGTTCATAACTCGGAGTCTCACATCCCTAAATTTTTGCATGTGTTCGAAATTTACTTAAATATGATAATTTACAAATGTTATAAATTATTATAGAGAGACTGATACAATTCTTATATTAATTAGTATTAATTTATTATCATTACCGAAGGGTCGAAAAATTAAGTGATAAAATATGAATATATATATATATATAATTAATTATTTATAGGTTGAAATATTACTTATTAAATAATATTTATTTTATGGAAGTCGAGAATGTTAATATTGGTATATAATTAGAGGGCTAACCATACTGATAATAGTTAAATGGTTTATTATTTAACTGGATTAATCGGCCTAATTAATAAATTAAATATGGTATGTGGAAATATATCAAGGAGATATTTTTTTAGTATCTGATGCTATAAATAGATCCAAAGAGCCTTCGTTTAGGGATAAAATAATTCCATCTCTGTGTTAACTTTAATTAATGGCTTTGCACACCATTAATTAGATCGAAGGAGTTCCCCTAGAGGTGATGCTGAAGGCTCGATGTGATAACAACCAGCGAGACCAAACATGTAAATCTTCTACCAGACTAATTTGATGCACGTAACAACTTGGTTGAATATAGGTAATAAGGTGTCAGATTGATTGCCTTAGAAAGAAGAGTTAATGGAAAGTGTCCCTCGATGGACAACGGAACTGACTAGAAATGGAAGTCAACATCTGCGATCTTTGGTGTGACCAACCTCCAATCATCGCTAGTGCATGCATGAGCAATACGAGAGTGATCATCTTCGTATGATAGCCCCAAAAGCAGCGACGACCAAATCGATCGCAAGCACTATAATTTTCCAGTTGAGAGTTGAGTGCAATTGAGTTAAGGGTGTGACGTAGGGGCATTTATGTAATTTTATTATATAACTTAACTCTATAGCGAATCTTGCTTGAAATAAAGTTAGCTGTTTGTTTTATTTTTTATATTATATACTGTTATACATGAGATACCATTAATGATCTAAATACACTATATATATACAAGTAGAAAATCCTTATAAAATGTATTTAATTGATTGTAGTTACAAATGTGTTCGTGACCATGGTTATTAATCGTATAAAATAAATACTTATTCTTAAATGTTCCTGGTTAAGATGTATCAAGAATGAGATATCGATATATCTGTTGATGCTAGTGTACGTAACAGTTTCCATATGATGGATGGTAAATTATTCATGACCGTTGAGAACACCAAATGGTTACACAGATGTAGTTTCTTGAAATAATACAGAAGGTTTTACTGAGAGTCTTCTATAGGTTAACAGTCAAATAGAAAATCTCAGATGATAATATGTATTAGTCTTTTGACTAGAGAATACTGTGAATCTTAGGTGTCTAAACTATACTTTGGTTATGGTAGATCAAACCACAATGCTTAGCATTCTAAGGCCATAGTTAAGTATAAGTTGAACCACTTGAAGTGAAAAACTATTCAATAGACTATTTGTCTTCTTCGAGTAGATGGTTAGTATCCATAATTGGTAGTAAACGTAAATTCAAAGTCTTTGGCCAAAGAAAACCTTTACTTGATAATTATTATCAGATTGAACCATGGAATTTATGTTGGACTTTGCAATTAACAACAAATATTAACAGAGTTTTGACCATTGACTACTTTCTACATGTTTAAGTTATATAGTGACAATGAAGAGAAAATATGCACAACATATCATCGCTTGTGTCGCTTTAAAACATTAGAAATTGGATTTCACCTAAATAACCTATAAGCAACTGAACTCATGTTTACTAGTAAACTTCAACAAAGTCTATATATGCTTTAATTATTAAATTTTTTAAATATTACCAAGGGCCATATTCACCCTTGGGAGTAACACAACTAGCGCTCTCAGTTTTTGACCAAAAAAATGTCATATTGAAATAATTTATAAAAGTTATAAATTATTATTACAAATAACTTAATACAATGGTTATATTAATCGATTTATTATCATTATTAATTATCAAAATGGGTCCTAAAAGCAATCAATAGAATATATTATTTTTGTATATTTATTTAATTTTTTTTTTGGACTTCTAGAAATATTCAAATATAATAACTTATACACACACACATATCTATATTATTTTCGTAGTAGAAACTTTTTTTTAAATAAGGTAGGCTAAAATATACGTTGGTTGAATTAATCAAATGGGTTTGATTAATTATTTGAGATAAGATCTCACTTGTAATGGGTCATTTCTTCAATGGTGAATGTGGGTAAGCTATTTTACATAGCCCGTTAGTGCTATAAATATACTTGGAGGCCTCATTCTATATATATGGATTTTTATTCTATCTCTTCAAAAATAAATTTTATCTTAATGGCAGACTTTGCAACTTCATCACTGAGTTAGAGAATAGTTCTCTTTGGAATTAACAATTCAAGGTGTATTCGACCGGCAAGATCACTGAGAAGATTTTTCAAGTCATTTTCAGTAAAATCCATTTACAAAATTAATTATTTAATCAATTTATATAAATTTTCTTTAAAATAAAGAAAAACAAAATAATATTTTTCTCCTATGCACTGGAGATTATTGTTTGTGACATGTTGCATCGAGCTTGATGCTAGGGTAATCATTAGACTTTTCAGGCTATGGGGAACTCGGTGGTGTCTGTCGGAGGGTGTTAGATGATCGTAGATGGTGGGAAAAATAGGAGGTAGAAATTTCGACGGTGGCTAGACTTAGTGAAATGAGAATAAGGTACTTTTTACCTTTTAGTCCTTGTGAATTTCAAAATTACATATATAATCCTAATTATTCAGACATGTATAACTTTCACATGCAAGCTTCATTTCACACTAAAATTCTAAATGGCTTTATATTATGTAACTATATATCACACACTTGTATATAATATTGTAAATTAGATAGTAAAATATTAATTTGTTAATATGACATTTATACATAATACCATTAAGTGAAAGTAAATTATGACAGCATTTATTATTTGAAAAATTCATGTTCGGATCAAAAAATACAAATCATTTTTCTACAGGTATTTTTATATGTATGTGTTTATGTTACATATATTTATCAAATAGGGGCTTTGCATGAAAGGTCCCTATTTCTGATGGTGTTACAAGAAAAGTCCCTGTAGAAATAAGTATGTAAATTAAGTCCCTGTTTTTTCTAAATCAGAAAACGCAAGTTAGCTTGCGCTTTTTAAAATTTCAAAATCAGAAAGCACAAACTAGCTTGCGCTTTTCTGATAGAATGCGCAAGTTACCTTGCGCTTTTCAAAATTAGAAAGCGCAAACTAGCTTGCGCTTTTTTGATAGAAAGTGCAAGTTAACTTGCGCTTTTCAAAATTTTCGAAAATTTCGAAAAATATTTCAAAATTAGAAAAGTGCAAGTTATCTTGCATTTTCGGTCAGAAAAGTGCAAGACACTTTGCGTTTTTTTATTTTTGAAAAATAGGGGCCAAATTTACATATTCATTTCTGTAAGGACTTTTTGTATAACAACATCCAAAACAGGGACCTGTGACTCTTTTCTTGTATTAAATATTATATTTAAATAAATCTTATTCAAAACTAACAAAATTGTTTAGTTAAACGTTGGAAAAAATGTCACTAAAACTAGTAATATATTTATTTAAATGTATCATTTTGAATGGATTTAGATACAAATCAAAAACAAAATTATTTCAGAATGTCACACTTGAATAAGTATTATTTGTATTAATAATAATATATCTGTAAAATCAAATCAAAACGATTCAAACAAACAACAATAAATATGATTTAATGTACATAAATTATTCATGATAACGCTATAAATGATCGAGTGTATAGTAAATTAGAAGGATTTTTTTTTAAAATTTATCATTTTTGCTCGCTGCCCAATGCACTTGATACCCGATGCACTTGATTCTAAAATGATATTAGAGCCCACATTGTGTTGTTATGAATAATATATAAAATTTGAATTTAAAATTAGTATGAATTTAAATTTAATTTTATAATAGTTAGAAATAATTTTAAAAACATTTAAATTTGTGTTTACAAAAGGTATATATAAATTGATTTAAAAAATATTTTAAATTAAATTATGAGGGTTTTTAAAATAAAATTAGAAAAATTATATTACAAAGGTTATAAATGAAAAGATTTAAAATTATTTAAACCTGAGTTTATAAAATTTATAAATCAATAAAATTGAAACTCTTTTAAATTCAAAGTTATAAAAGTTATAAATAAAGAATTTTAAATTGTGATATGAACTATAAATGTTATAGTTCATAATAGGTTACAATAAAGTTATAATATTAATTAATTTTCAATTAATAATAAAATATACATAAATATAAGATTTAGTATTATACTATAAATTTAATGAAAAAATATATTATACTATAGTCATTATCATTAAATAAGGGAATCTTATATAATGCATATAAAATAAAACAAAAACGGCTTTAAAAGATAAAATCGAGACAAAAACCCATGATAGTTATAATGAATAATACATAAGTATATAATTGCGCGCGTGCGTGTATATATAATGACAAATGATGTCATTAAGTGTTGTGAATAATCATTATTCCTTATAGACGACAATACTTATTAACATTATTTTGAGATTACGGATCTGAAATAATGTCGATCTTTCACATTAACAATATAAATAGAGTACTACACATGCTTATTTTTTGTTGAGCACCCCAAGCCATAAAATATCTATGGTGATGCTTATATTGTCCCTAGATTTGTAAGAACATTCTGTAACTTTGTTGAGCACCCCTAAGAGTTATACTATTTTCCTTAAGCAATCACAAAATGATGGGTTATGAGTATTGAATGTACTTATGATTTTTTAAGCATCCTTATGGTCATAATGATAGTTAGGAGCAAATGTCACATCCTGAAATTTTCGACTTTCGAAAATTCGACATCGATACTCACTTTATCGACTGCCGAGAAATCGAACGCCGGAAACTCCAATAGTGAGGGTTTTAGAAAGAAGAAGTAGAAGAAAAAGAGAAGAAGAAGGAAGAAAGCAGAGAAGAAGAACAACAGAACAACATCAGAATAGAAAACAATATCAGAATCTTACACATCGCAGCGGAACAATATACAATAGATAATTATTAATCTTTTAAAACAAAGAACTATATCAGTTTATACATACATCAATCAGAGTCAATATACAACAATGGACAGTTATATAAACTTGTCCTCATACAGAATACACAGCGGAATAAATACTATCAGATACAAATACTACATCTCGTCATCCAGCTTATCTCCAAAGCTCCAGAATATCCTGATAACATAACTCTAGGCTGCCCGTGTGGAAATTTGTGGGCACCCAGAGTTTAGAAGGGAACAATAAACTCCGAGTCAGTCATGGTGACTGGTGTGAGATCGTAAAAACAGTTATTCTTTAAAATAAACAGAGGAATATTTTTAAAGTCAATTCGCAATGCTTTTGGAAAATGAAACTACCATAAGACCTCCCGCCACACACACAATGCAAACGCAGAATTGGAGGAGATTTCTTCTTATGATAGTCAAAGATGCTTACTACGCAAAATCAAATCCTTTTTGATATTATTATTAGTGCATAGTGTAGAAAACATTTCGAAAGTATAATATTAATCTTAGCCAACATACGACCAGTATCGTATGCCTACTATAGCTACTATGTTCAATAGCAGGTTACCGCCACATTCCATAGCAGGTAATACAACTAAATCCGTACACGTCACATATTGTTTCTTTGGATTTCCAACAAATGGTCAGGCTAAGGAACTTCCTATCCACGATGGGTACGCCCCTGGAATAGACGACCCGAGAACCTAACCGGATCTCTGCCAACACAAGGCCGGGTTACCTCTGCAAAAATAGGTAACTACTGACATGCGTATGCCATCCCCCGATCGTCACCGATCTTCCCGAGGATCCCCGATTTCCAACAAACCACAAAGTAATAATAACTGTGCAGCAACCACAGAGGTTAAGTATCTGGGCTCCATACCATGATACCACCTTTATCCAGAAGGAATGACATACACTAAGGGGCGCTACTCCCTAGAACCTTGCTGCATCCTTCCTGTTTCGACCATTTCCGGGGTGTAAGGCTCGACGAAGTCTCGTCCACAAAGCTACGCTTTCTCAAAAAGCCCTGCTTCGGGTCAAACAAAATGATCCAACCTATGATCACAAAGATATAAGATCAAGCAAATGATCATATCACAAATGATCAAACACTGATCATTTCACAGCAACACTCAGTATGCCACGTTACCAAATTGGGATATATTGCTGATAAATTTCAACTACATAACCTCTGAGCTCGTACGTCTCAGAGAAGGGTGTTAAGCTAAGAGAATAAATTCTCCGCCACCAACAGAAATGTATTTGAAAGAAATCAGCTTTATATCTCAAATTGTAACGTCAGACACACAATCCATACAAGTCTGTTCCGGGATCGAACAGAACCGAAGGCACTTCTCACGAAGCCCTTGCATATCCGGATAATTTTCAATCACGTCAGGACTTCCCGTCACTAAGGGTGATAAAACCTCTAAATCGAAGATCAGTCGATGTAGAGTAACTCGACGGTAATCCTTCCGTTTTCAAAAATATCCGGTCTTCAACACCGGTCTTCGAATGCGATTCATAACGACGTATCACATATTCGGAATGGGTTATACGACCCCATGGTCCTTTCCCGGCTAACCCGAATAGTGAGCGATTATTCAAAAATAAGTGTGGCATTCAAATTCATCCAATTCACAACAAAACATCCATTCAGGGTAATTATTGATAGTCGGTTATTTAACTATCAATAAAGATGTGTAACATCATCAGATTCCAAATAATTTTTCCCAAATTATTTATCTTCAAAAATATCTTTACTAGATATAAAATTTCCACACTTCAAAAATAAATCAATATTTATTTTTAAACAACTTCGCTTTCTTTTATAAATTCCGTATTGAATTTATACTTTCGAATATCTACTGATATTCGATTTCAAATCGATTTCAATATTCAATTTCAATTTATCTTTACAAAGATAAATCCTCAAAACATTTCGTTCATATTGGAAAAGCATTTCCATACTTATTTAATAATAAGTATTTCACAAATCATTTATTTTCAACACTTGGAAAATATTCGATATACTTAAATCAATATTAAGTATACATTTCATTCTTTGAGGAAATCATAAATTTTAACATCTATTTGAGTCAAAACGAATGTTGCGTAAAACATCGTTACAACGACTCGAAATCAATAGTATAGGGATTCGGATTTTGATAGATATATATAAATCCCAATACTACATTAAAACATTTCCTTTCGGAAATCATTTACTATAACAACGGTGTTATAGTCCATCATTTCCTTATATTTCTCGAAAACGTCTATTTCAACAATAAATGTTGAAATCCATGATTTCGATATTTAACACGTTTTAAAACATCTTTTAAAACAATCAACTTCATTTATAATGTCGCTTTCCCAAACAATATCCATTTTACTTAACAATATATTCACTATCCAAATTCGTGAATATATTTCACTAACCAAATTTCAGTCTTTTCTACATATTTATTTCAAGGATAATCCATTATCCAAAATCGTGGATAAAATTCCCTTAATGATCTTCTATATTTAAAATCAATCAAATTTGATTTATTTTCGAATTTATAAAACAACGTTTATAAATTCTATTTTCTATTCTATAACAACTTCGATTTTATAAATTTCCTTTAATGACCCATTCAATTTTATAACTCAACGTATACATCAAAAATCCATATTATAAGTTAAATACTTATAATTCATTTATTTAAAAGAAATCGTTCTTTTAAACTTTACAAACTGTAAATAAACCCATGATGTTATAATTTCCATTTTTAAATCCACATTCCCAAATATTCACTTTTAACCCCAAAATCAAATCCCAAATCGATTTCTAATTTTACTTCAATACCAAATTAATTTCAATATTCATTTCTAAATTAATTTCCCATCCCAAATCATTTTATATTGATTTTCCAAACTCGTTTCAATTTGCCAATTAAATTTATAATTGGACTTCCAACTTATTTTATTTTAAACAAATTCCTCTTAAAGAAAATAAATCTCTTTATCTTTTTCCAACTATTTAGAAATCCAAATTTTAATTTAAATTCTTCAATTTAAAATCACTATTATACGAAATTCATTTATTTAACGTTTTCACTTCATTCTGGAATAAATTCGATAAGATTATAAAAATTTACTTTTTATACTTCAAAAATTCCTTTCTTCAAAATCTATTCAATTTCTAAAATTAATTCACTTAAAAATTTCTACTTCGATTTCAAAAATTCAATTTCATTTATTTTTGGAATCCAATGATGTCAAACATCCATTCAGCTAAATTTTAGCTTTCAAACAATTTCCAGACATCAATATGATTAATAACATCAATAATCATTCACAGATTCATACCACAGTATAAATAAAATCAATCAATGTGAGGGGTCCAGTTGGATCCCTCCAACCTGTTTCCCTGCATCCAAAGACGTCAGCACAATACCAATTCCGCTCCAGTACGGAATTATCGCGGTATATGGGTTTTATAAAAATCCGCTTACTAACGGCGCAATAGGGTCTCATCCGCTATACGAGGCGGGAATCAATCAACCCAATATATACATATGCCAATATGTATATATTGCTATATATATAGATATATCCTACTATATTTAATATAACAATCAATAGCAATCAAACAGTCAATAATAACTGTAAAATCAAATTTCCTTCGAGTGAGAAAATCTCACCTTAGTTTTTAATTTGCAATCCATTTCCATTTCAGTTTTGTTTTCTCGATTTTAACCTGGTATAAACAATTTTATACAATCTATTAACATTTGAATAAATCAACAATTCCACTATCCATTTACAATTTTAGTCAACTACCGAATTTATTCTAAACTAAATTTTTGGGTTTAACCAATAATTTATTTTTTTAAACAAATTACCTTTAAATAATTTATTTAACAGAAGAATTAAATCTTGAACTAGAATTTCTTTAATAAATTTTCTTTCGGTGGTAACAAAAATTAGATAGGTTAATAAAACAAATAGCTCACCGAAATCAATATTTTCAAAATCACACATATATATACAAATTTGAAAACTGCTTATGTATATTTTTTTTATTTTTCAAAACTTCACATATACTTGACTGTTTTATCTTTCCGTTAACTTAAAAATTTTAAAATAGTTAAATAAAACTTCCTCTGCCTATATGAAAATCTGCATAATTTCTTTGACTGTTAAAAATCCTTTTTTTTTCTCTTCTTTTCAAACCTAGTTCATCAAAAATAATTTTCCTCTGTTCATATTAAAATTCTTCAATTTGAAACTAAACAGTAAACCATTTTTTTTTACTGCTTATCTCTCAAATTCACAGATAAATATTTGTTTAAAAGAAATTTAAATTAAACAGTTATACTTACTGTTAAAATCGAAATCGATGCCAACTATGACGAACGCAGAACTATTGCAATGTCGACCACTGCCTCGCTCGCCACGTCGCTGCCTTGACTTCGCCCAAAGCATCGCTCTCCCTTCTTGACATCGCACTCCACCACCTAACATCGCGAAACCCAAATCGCCATGCCCTAGCTCCAGTTCGCGGCCACCCAATCCACAAATTCGAGACTGCCTTGATGCCTTCCCCATTGACTTCGGCCTCCACGCGAATCCACGCGATCGCGACACGCCGCTTTGCCGACCCTTCATTCGCCAGCTGCCCACGCCCTAAGTCGCCGCCTGCAGATGCCCCAATAGCCTGGCGCTCGAACTCGAGATCGCTCCCTTATTGCCTAAGACGAAATCGCGACTCCCTCTCACTTTCGAACGAAACGCGATTTGGAAGAACGAAAATAATTTCGTTCTATTTTGAACAGGGAGGAGATCGGCTGCCATTTTTAATTAGAAGGAAATCTCGATTTGAAAAGGTAAGGGTAAGCGGCCATTTTATTTTCTTCTGTGAATTTGAATTCGTTCTGATGGAAGAAAGAAGGATACGGGGCAATTTAAAAATGGAAGGAGTATGCTCTACACGATCATTTCGTGATTCCCTGCGTAAATTGAGGGAAATAGGTCGTGTTTTGCATTACCTAGTTACAGTGGTCTGAGTTGAGGCCAAATTTTAAAAATTTAAATTTAAATTTAAATCGAATTTGATTAAATCTTCAACGCGTTTATGTGTCGTACGCTCACATAACAAACCCAAAAAATACGAAATTTGAAATCCGACAATAATTCAATATTCCGGACCCAATGAAACTGGTTTCGTCGAATTCCGAGACTGTGCCTCGGACCGCTATTTTTGAAATATCGATACGAACGATAATTTTAAAACTGAACAGATTGTTTCCAAATCAATTTCTGAAGCTTCAATTATCTTCAGTATTATCAATACGAATTTTAAAAGCTTTCCGAAATATTTTTAATAAGCTTAAAATTGAAGATTCGAATTTCTATTCACCTAACAATAGATTAAATTTTATAATTTAATCGTCAAATTCACGGTTATATCGGGGATTCAAATTAAATCATCGTTCAAATATTTAAAATAAATTAAATATTCTCAATTTAATTCGTTCAAAATTCAGGGTCGTTACAGACTTCCCTCCTTAAAAGAATTTCGTCCTCGAAATTACAAGTTAGGAAAAATGGTCCTTAACTCGTCTACTATCTTTCACAATTTTATCAATTCTCAAAACAAATCTTTCTACTAAAGATTCGTTATTAATTCAACTAAATTTTCAACTTCAACTCTAAGTTTCAAAACAACATTGTTTTACTTCTCAATTCAATTTAAATTTCAAATTCAAATTTAAACTTCAAAATTTTCTCAAAATTTTTCTAACACCCGAAATTTCCAAAAAATTTTGCCAGCGTCTCCTTTGCGCGGCTAATACGGCACGACTACAAAACGTCCCTACGGACTCTCAGATTTCAAAAAGAAAAAGAAAAAGCCAAGCGGCTAGACCAGAAATCGTCAAAAACTCATATTATAATTCAAATACATACCTTTTTAGAGCAATTCGAATTGTCTGTGAAATAAATTTTCCAATCCCTTTATACCTGTATATCTACTAGCCATAATATCTAGTTATAACATCCAACTATTTTGCAAATTTTATTACCAACTTCTAATATCAACTTCTTATACCATTTCTAGTTTACTATTGAAGTTATATCCATTATCATTCAATTTCACGTTTCACATTCATTTGAATTTAATCTACACTTTCAATCTAATTTAGATTCAGTTTACTTCTGAATATTGAATTTCATCAATTATCTTTAGTTCACTTCAAACTAATCTTAAAGCTTCATTTTATCTCACACAATTCAAATTTGTTTCAACATTCAGTTTCAATTTTATTCACTTACAATTGTAAATTCCATTCATTTGAAATTTATTTCTTCTTACTTGAATTTATTTGCAATTCTGAACCATTCTTTTATTTAGTTCACAATTCAAGTTTCAATTTAACTAATTCAACTTCCATTTCTGTATTTCGTGAATTAATAAATTATCAAAGTAGCTTATTCGGATTCAAGTCTCATTTCATTTTCAATTTCAATTCTATCGCTTACAGATTCGCAATGAATCTCAACTTTCAATTTTTCTTTCATATGGTATTCCAGAATCTTACCAACATTTCAAAATCATTTGAAAACAATTCAAATTATCCTTCGAATCTCCAAAATAAAATCCAAATTTTCCAAACAACTTCCATTTAAAACAATTTGGCAGCAATTCCTCTTTTGGAAACCCGAAAATGAATACCAACAATGCCGCGGTCATCATCGAAGTTATTTTCCAGCGACCGAAAAGAGTTTAGAGCTTTTAACTCTCCAAAATACTTTTCAAACCTTTGAAATTCATTTCCAAATCAAAAGATTTAAATTTTCCAAATCTCCAAAATTTTCAAATTCTTTTCAAAACATTTCCAAATACTTCTCTAGAATTTCGTTTTAAATTATAAATCACATTTATAATTTATATTCTTTAAATTTCATTTGTATATGGATTTATTTCTTAACTTTGGAGTTACGATTTCAATTTCTTATAAAAATGATAACATTTCAACATTATCACTTTCCTAACATCCATGCAACCATATACTGTAATAATTTACAGAAAATCATTTCTTTTATATACAAAAATAGTTTTTGGGTAAAATTATTCCATTCACCCTATTTTAAAACAATACTATGTCGTCTTGCCTCGTTTAAGTGTTTAGAAATCCCTATCGATAATATGGCGTCCCACATACCGACCAAAATTCATAAACATCTCAACGGATAAGCAAACACAATATAAAACATTTTTATATTCACTAACAAATACGCGCTCATATCTATTATTACACTCAACTCATTCTAGAGTACTGCTGACTCTATCTCTAATGAGTAACACCCAACAGAGCAGGGTTGTCGCTTAACCATATGCTCTGATACCACTCTGTCACATCCTGAAATTTTCGACTTTCGAAAATTCGACATCGATACTCACTTTATCGACTGCCGAGAAATCGAACGCCGGAAACTCCAATAGTGAGGGTTTTAGAAAGAAGAAGTAGAAGAAAAAGAGAAGAAGAAGGAAGAAAGCAGAGAAGAAGAACAACAGAACAACATCAGAATAGAAAACAATATCAGAATCTTACACATCGCAGCGGAACAATATACAATAGATAATTATTAATCTTTTAAAACAAAGAACTATATCAGTTTATACATACATCAATCAGAGTCAATATACAACAATGGACAGTTATATAAACTTGTCCTCATACAGAATACACAGCGGAATAAATACTATCAGATACAAATACTACGTCTCGTCATCCAGCTTATCTCCAAAGCTCCAGAATATCCTGATAACATAACTCTAGGCTGCCCGTGTGGAAATTTGTGGGCACCCAGAGTTTAGAAGGGAACAATAAACTCCGAGTCAGTCATGGTGACTGGTGTGAGATCGTAAAAACAGTTATTCTTTAAAATAAACAGAGGAATATTTTTAAAGTCAATTCGCAATGCTTTTGGAAAATGAAACTACCATAAGACCTCCCGCCACACACACAATGCAAACGCAGAATTGGAGGAGATTTCTTCTTATGATAGTCAAAGATGCTTACTACGCAAAATCAAATCCTTTTTGATATTATTATTAGTGCATAGTGTAGAAAACATTTCGAAAGTATAATATTAATCTTAGCCAACATACGACCAGTATCGTATGCCTACTATAGCTACTATGTTCAATAGCAGGTTACCGCCACATTCCATAGCAGGTAATACAACTAAATCCGTACACGTCACATATTGTTTCTTTGGATTTCCAACAAATGGTCAGGCTAAGGAACTTCCTATCCACGATGGGTACGCCCCTGGAATAGACGACCCGAGAACCTAACCGGATCTCAGCCAACACAAGGCCGGGTTACCTCTGCAAAAATAGGTAACTACTGACATGCGTATGCCATCCCCCGATCGTCACCGATCTTCCCGAGGATCCCCGATTTCCAACAAACCACAAAGTAATAATAACTGTGCAGCAACCACAGAGGTTAAGTATCTGGGCTCCATACCATGATACCACCTTTATCCAGAAGGAATGACATACACTAAGGGGCGCTACTCCCTAGAACCTTGCTGCATCCTTCCTGTTTCGACCATTTCCGGGGTGTGAGGCTCGACGAAGTCTCGTCCACAAAGCTACGCTTTCTCAAAAAGCCCTGCTTCGGGTCAAACAAAATGATCCAACCTATGATCACAAAGATATAAGATCAAGCAAATGATCATATCACAAATGATCAAACACTGATCATTTCACAGCAACACTCAGTATGCCACGTTACCAAATTGGGATATATTGCTGATAAATTTCAACTACATAACCTCTGAGCTCGTACGTCTCAGAGAAGGGTGTTAAGCTAAGAGAATAAATTCTCCGCCACCAACAGAAATGTATTTGAAAGAAATCAGCTTTATATCTCAAATTGTAACGTCAGACACACAATCCATACAAGTCTGTTCCGGGATCGAACAGAACCGAAGGCACTTCTCACGAAGCCCTTGCATATCCGGATAATTTTCAATCACGTCAGGACTTCCCGTCACTAAGGGTGATAAAACCTCTAAATCGAAGATCAGTCGATGTAGAGTAACTCGACGGTAATCCTTCCGTTTTCAAAAATATCCGGTCTTCAACACCGGTCTTCGAATGCGATTCATAACGACGTATCACATATTCGGAATGGGTTATACGACCCCATGGTCCTTTCCCGGCTAACCCGAATAGTGAGCGATTATTCAAAAATAAGTGTGGCATTCAAATTCATCCAATTCACAACAAAACATCCATTCAGGGTAATTATTGATAGTCGGTTATTTAACTATCAATAAAGATGTGTAACATCATCAGATTCCAAATAATTTTTCCCAAATTATTTATCTTCAAAAATATCTTTACTAGATATAAAATTTCCACACTTCAAAAATAAATCAATATTTATTTTTAAACAACTTCGCTTTCTTTTATAAATTCCGTATTGAATTTATACTTTCGAATATCTACTGATATTCGATTTCAAATCGATTTCAATATTCAATTTCAATTTATCTTTACAAAGATAAATCCTCAAAACATTTCGTTCATATTGGAAAAGCATTTCCATACTTATTTAATAATAAGTATTTCACAAATCATTTATTTTCAACACTTGGAAAATATTCGATATACTTAAATCAATATTAAGTATACATTTCATTCTTTGAGGAAATCATAAATTTTAACATCTATTTGAGTCAAAACGAATGTTGCGTAAAACATCGTTACGACGACTCGAAATCAATAGTATAGGGATTCGGATTTTGATAGATATATATAAATCCCAATACTACATTAAAACATTTCCTTTCGGAAATCATTTACTATAACAACGGTGTTATAGTCCATCATTTCCTTATATTTCTCGAAAACGTCTATTTCAACAATAAATGTTGAAATCCATGATTTCGATATTTAACACGTTTTAAAACATCTTTTAAAACAATCAACTTCATTTATAATGTCGCTTTCCCAAACAATATCCATTTTACTTAACAATATATTCACTATCCAAATTCGTGAATATATTTCACTAACCAAATTTCAGTCTTTTCTACATATTTATTTCAAGGATAATCCATTATCCAAAATCGTGGATAAAATTCCCTTAATGATTTTCTATATTTAAAATCAATCAAATTTGATTTATTTTCGAATTTATAAAACAACGTTTATAAATTCTATTTTCTATTCTATAACAACTTCGATTTTATAAATTTCCTTTAATGACCCATTCAATTTTATAACTCAACGTATACATCAAAAATCCATATTATAAGTTAAATACTTATAATTCATTTATTTAAAAGAAATCGTTCTTTTAAACTTTACAAACTGTAAATAAACCCATGATGTTATAATTTCCATTTTTAAATCCACATTCCCAAATATTCACTTTTAACCCCAAAATCAAATCCCAAATCGATTTCTAATTTTACTTCAATACCAAATCAATTTCAATATTCATTTCTAAATTAATTTCCCATCCCAAATCATTTTATATTGATTTTCCAAACTCGTTTCAATTTGCCAATTAAATTTATAATTGGACTTCCAACTTATTTTATTTTAAACAAATTCCTCTTAAAGAAAATAAATCTCTTTATCTTTTTCCAACTATTTAGAAATCCAAATTTTAATTTAAATTCTTCAATTTAAAATCACTATTATACGAAATTCATTTATTTAACGTTTTCACTTCATTCTGGAATAAATTCGATAAGATTATAAAAATTTACTTTTTATACTTCAAAAATTCCTTTCTTCAAAATCTATTCAATTTCTAAAATTAATTCACTTAAAAATTTCTACTTCGATTTCAAAAATTCAATTTCATTTATTTTTGGAATCCAATGATGTCAAACATCCATTCAGCTAAATTTTAGCTTTCAAACAATTTCCAGACATCAATATGATTAATAACATCAATAATCATTCACAGATTCATACCACAGTATAAATAAAATCAATCAATGTGAGGGGTCCAGTTGGATCCCTCCAACCTGTTTCCCTGCATCCAAAGATGTCAGCACAATACCAATTCCGCTCCAGTACGGAATTATCGCGGTATATGGGTTTTATAAAAATCCGCTTACTAACGGCGCAATAGGGTCTCATCCGCTATACGAGGCGGGAATCAATCAACCCAATATATACATATGCCAATATGTATATATTGCTATATATATAGATATATCCTACTATATCTAATATAACAATCAATAGCAATCAAACAGTCAATAATAACTGTAAAATCAAATTTCCTTCGAGTGAGAAAATCTCACCTTAGTTTTTAATTTGCAATCCATTTCCATTTCAGTTTTGTTTTCTCGATTTTAACCTGGTATAAACAATTTTATACAATCTATTAACATTTGAATAAATCAACAATTCCACTATCCATTTACAATTTTAGTCAACTACCGAATTTATTCTAAACTAAATTTTTGGGTTTAACCAATAATTTATTTTTTTAAACAAATTACCTTTAAATAATTTATTTAACAGAAGAATTAAATCTTGAACTAGAATTTCTTTAATAAATTTTCTTTCGGTGGTAACAAAAATTAGATAGGTTAATAAAACAAATAGCTCACCGAAATCAATATTTTCAAAATCACACATATATATACAAATTTGAAAACTGCTTATGTATATTTTTTTTTATTTTTCAAAACTTCACATATACTCGACTGTTTTATCTTTCCGTTAACTTAAAAATTTTAAAACAGTTAAATAAAACTTCCTCTGCCTATATGAAAATCTGCATAATTTCTTTGACTGTTAAAAATCCTTTTTTTTTCTCTTCTTTTCAAACCTAGTTCATCAAAAATAATTTTCCTCTGTTCATATTAAAATTCTTCAATTTGAAACTAAACAGTAAACCATTTTTTTTTTACTGCTTATCTCTCAAATTCACAGATAAATATTTGTTTAAAAGAAATTTAAATTAAACAGTTATACTTACTGTTAAAATCGAAATCGATGCCAACTATGACGAACGCAGAACTATTGCAATGTCGACCACTGCCTCGCTCGCCACGTCGCTGCCTTGACTTCGCCCAAAGCATCGCTCTCCCTTCTTGACATCGCACTCCACCACCTAACATCGCGAAACCCAAATCGCCATGCCCTAGCTCCAGTTCGCGGCCACCCAATCCACAAATTCAAGACTGCCTTGATGCCTTCCCCATTGACTTCGGCCTCCACGCGAATCCACGCGATCGCGACACGCCGCTTTGCCGACCCTTCGTTCGCCAGCTGCTCATGCCCTAAGTCGCCGCCTGCAGATGCCCCAATAGCCTGGCGCTCGAACTCGAGATCGCTCCCTTATTGCCTAAGACGAAATCGCGACTCCCTCTCACTTTCGAACGAAACGCGATTTGGAAGAACGAAAATAATTTCGTTCTATTTTGAACAGGGAGGAGATCGGCTGCCATTTTTAATTAGAAGGAAATCTCGATTTGAAAAGGTAAGGGTAAGCGGCCATTTTATTTCTTCTGTGAATTTGAATTCGTTCTGATGGAAGAAAGAAGGATACGGGGCAATTTAAAAATGGAAGGAGTATGCTCTACACGATCATTTCGTGATTCCCTGCGTAAATTGAGGGAAATAGGTCGTGTTTTGCATTACCTAGTTACAGTGGTCTGAGTTGAGGCCAAATTTTAAAAATTTAAATTTAAATTTAAATCGAATTTGATTAAATCTTCAACGCGTTTATGTGTCGTACGCTCACATAACAAACCCAAAAAATACGAAATTTGAAATCCGACAATAATTCAATATTCCGGACCCAATGAAACTGGTTTCGTCGAATTCCGAGACTGTGCCTCGGACCGCTATTTTTGAAATATCGATACGAACGATAATTTTAAAACTGAACAGATTGTTTCCAAATCAATTTCTGAAGCTTCAATTATCTTCAGTATTATCAATACGAATTTTAAAAGCTTTCCAAAATATTTTTAATAAGCTTAAAATTGAAGATTCGAATTTCTATTCACCTAACAATAGATTAAATTTTATAATTTAATCGTCAAATTCATGGTTATATCGGGGATTCAAATTAAATCATCGTTCAAATATTTAAAATAAATTAAATATTCTCAATTTAATTCGTTCAAAATTCAGGGTCGTTACAGCAAAGAATGTATGGTTTAAGTTATGTAAGATATATAGCTAATAACTTGTTATTTACCATTTATCGGATTACAATTTATTAAACGCCCTTAAGGTTGCGGTAACATGAAGGATCCTAACACTCACTAGAGGAAATTGTGAAATTTGTGTATCTCATTGGGGGTATTAAGAGATGTAAAATCTAATAGGAGCCTTAGTAGAAAAATAAAACAAATCATTCTAATAAGTAGAAGAACATATGTGATATGAAAATAATCTACTTTAATTAATTTACACAGATAATGTAACTAATAAAATTGTTCATTGATTAAAATATGCTAAACAATCTGTGTTATAGATTACAAAGAAATATAAAAATATACTTACCGGTAAATTAACTTTTGGCATGTTTTCACTTTAATACTCATGCAAGATCCTAATAATACAACCACTTAAAACTTTCGAGCCTTTATCACTTAAGTGTGAATTTGCCAGTGGTTATGTATTGTCTTTATGAGTTTAGAATTCCAAAACAATACAAGAGTATGGATATTCCATCCTTATTTGATCGCATAAAATGTTGTGTGGTAAGCAGTTATGTTTGAAATATACATAATTTCAGTGGGGTTGTTTCATTTGAAATGTGGAAGTAAACCACAATGCAAGATCATTTGTTCAACACGATTGGATACAATGAGAGTTTTGTTGCGTTAGAAACAACAAGACCAAGAACTACATACATACCCTAAGAATTCGATCACCGAAATGTTAGTTTTAATTTGTTCATTGAAGTGAAACTTACTTGATCTTCTTAATGTGTTAAGGGTGACTGAATGCAATTTTTGCAAATAAATTAGCGTAGACTTATAGTAAAGGGTTTTTCTTAAATGGTTTAACCATTTAGAAGATAAAACATAAGTTTGAGAGTGGATGTAACATGGGCACATTTGGAATGAGGAGAGAGTGAGTAGCCACCTCTAAAAGAAATAACAGTATGCCTTAGGGGTAATTATATAATTTGTTACATAGATCTGACTTTGTAGTCGATTTTGTTCGTAATAAAGGTGTTTGATTTCTTTTATATACTTTGCTATATTATGATATAATTAATTTAAAGTTTACAATAAGGAAATCCTTAGATGAAATATGATGGGATTGTAGTTGCAAATAGCCGCAGTCATGATTAATTAATCACTAGATAAAATAAAATTTTGTTTCGAATACTCCTGGTAAAGAAGTTTCAAGAAAAGAATATCAATTCATCCATTAAGATCAGAGTATGTAACGCTCTATAAATGTTGGGCAAAGTATTACTCATGGCTGCTACGGGCACCAAGGGGGTAGGTACTTGTAATTATTGGATAACTATGGAATGACTCGTCAGAGAGTTTCCTGTTGGTTGATAACAACTAGGTCAAACAGGAAATCTTAGTGTCACGATGTTACATAGTTCCCTCGACTCAAGAATACTATGGATCTTCAATGTAAATACTCCACTTTGGTTATAGTTAGATCATGGATGATCCTCAAGTGATTATAGTTGGGTCAACGTTAAAGCATCGGAAGTGAAATACTATTCAATAGAGAATTCTTCTCTTTGGTTGTATGAGGTTAGTATGACAATTAATTATAGTTAACTCAAAGTCAAAATCTTTGTCCAGAGTAAAATGGCTATAATAAATGTTACTACTGACCTAAAGATTTTTTATCGACTAATCAAGTTGAATGTGGATAATATTGGAGTTTTGATACATCCTAATGTGATAGATTGTTAGTGAAGAGAATATATGTAAATTATTATCACTATTGGTAGCACTTAAAATAATATAAAATATGATATTATTTTACTTAAATGGTCTGTAAGCAATGCATTTAGCCAAACTATCACATCATTAGTTAAAGTGACATGTGAATATTAATATTTGAATTATTCAATATTAATCGCTGATTGAATTCACACCTTTGAGTGACATAACCACATTTCTGAATTCTCTGAGAAACCACATGATTTAATTAGTTATAAAGTGTTATAAATTAATTAAATTAATTAATATTTAAGAAATATTAATTATTTATTATTTGATGTTTTGGGTGCTATTAGTAATTATTTGGATGTAATATAGAAGTTGTATATACGCGTATTAATATATGATATCGATATACATTTAAACAAACTTTAATATATTTGATTACTTAAATAGGCCTTGGGATTTTTTGGTCCATATAGAACAAAATCATGGCTAATCGTAAGAAATAAGAAAATGATCTGAATATTGATTTAGATTCAATTGGAGAGTTAAAGAGGAATGTCTTAAAATAGAGAATGAGAAAGGTTTTCATTC
This sequence comes from Allium fistulosum, assembly GCA_030737815.1. NCBI lineage: Eukaryota > Viridiplantae > Streptophyta > Magnoliopsida > Asparagales > Amaryllidaceae > Allium > Allium fistulosum. Next base: position 870,080,070 of record CM060903.1, on the reverse strand, counting down.
TCTCCATAAAAAAATCTTCTCATTGATTCATTCATTCAATCTTTCCTTCTTCTTCTTCCTATTTCCACTTTTTCTTACTTTTCTCCCATCATCAAAACTTTTCACCCTATATAACATTAAACAAAATAAAATAAAAGTGGTTCATTTGATTCTAGGAAGTCCGAGTGCTGATTCAAGAAATCTAAGAGTCAATTTACAGCTTAAGGTGTCATGAAGGGCTAGATCTACAAAGGCATATAGATATTTGTTTAACATACTTATTCATGTTCACAGTTGACCCAAATTAATGTATGTAATATATATTTACATTTCCATTTTCTATTATTCAAGTTTGATTTGTTACAGGTATTGTTTATAAATAAAATCCTAAAGGAAAAATGAAAATCAACAATGAAACTTGATCTATTTATTTTGATCTTATGTATTTGTGAATCATCTTTTTTAAATGTATTTTATGAAATATTAAATGATACACACACACAATGATCATTTATTTTGGATATACCTTAGCATGTGTATTGATGTGAATCTAAAATTGATGTCTTAAATTATTTTTTGAATCGTGATATTTTGTTGATCCTTAATCAAAGAAAAATTTGAGATTTATTTTGATTATTATATATGAAACCTTAATTTATAATTATATGGAAGTTTCTTTATATCACACACACACACACACACACATATATATATATATATACTCAAATTAAGCATATATTATGTTGATATATTTATCTTTTCATACATGTATTTGTTGATCATTTTATGCAAGTTGCAACTAATGAAATATCATATATTCTATCACCTTTTCAAACTATGGATAATTATGAAATTTACAAGTTACTATGTGTGATTTAGATCCAAATTTAATTAGAATTTTACCGGAGAGGAAACCGGAAAGACTTTCCAATATTTTAGATGCCAATCAGATATTTCCTTAATCAAAGGTTTAAACTTGAAATTTCTTTTATTAATTGTTCTTGAATTATTAGTTACATAAACTAAATTTTATGGTTGTTAGGCAAAAAAGTGACACAACCCCCCAATCGATTAGAAGAGAGTGGATCTGAGTAGTAATAACAATAAAAATAGTAAAGACAAACGAATAGTTATAATGGTTTGAAAATTCTATGGCCTACGTCCACTTTAATCTTATTATGGATTATCACAAGTACAAAGGCTTTACAATTCATTTTTAAGTCTAGAAAAGTAAGAGTAAGCCTCTAGGTGACAAGATCCGAGTAGGGATGGAATCTGAAGAAGTGGGTGGCCAAAAGTCCTCCAATAGTTGCTCTAGGCTCGGTATTTATAGAACAACCACCACCAGAGTCACAAGATCGTTAAAGATGAGGTAAGAATTTAGATCCTTGAGAAAAGAGAGGAAGACGAAGTCTTTCTATAGCACAAAACCATGTCGGTACCAAGAGGTTTTGCTTTGTGCAAACTATCACATTTTCCTTCACTTTATCTTGCATCTTCAAGCCTTCAAGCTTCATCACTTTTTGGCATATGAGAACCTCTTGGTGCCGAAAGGTTTGGCTTATGCAGTACTTGTCCGTTTCTGCATAGCTTTGGAGTTGTTCGTCTACTCCTAAAGATATTGGCCCTGGGATAACCACTTTACAGTTTATCACTTGACCGCATCATAATTGCTTAAAATAGTATTGGGGAAACCTCTCGGTATCAGTACTGAGTCCTTTCCTTTATTACTCCAGGACTTCAAACTTCTGGAGTTCCCTTCCAAGGCTATATTGGCTTGCTTCTAAGTTATTGAACCTTTTTGTCTTCATCTAGATAGCCAGATTCACTTGAAGGCTGATTGGTTTAATGCTAGATAACACTTGCACCTCAAAGTATGCTTTTGTTGAAAATGAAGTGTGCTTTGGATCAAGACAAGCGGCATGTGGTCATATGCATGAGTCCAATGGTTATCAAGGAATCGGTATAAAGAGTCTTCACTATTCTAAGAGCATCCATTCAATCACTTTATATAGTTGGTGAACCTCTTTTCACACCAAGGTCTACATTGACATCACTCTGAAGATTGTTCCATGTCCTAGCCAGGTGAGAATCCCTTCTCTCCTTTCTTATTTTATTCTTCTCCTTTTTTTCTTTATCTTTTTTATCGGTCGAATCATGTCGATCGGTACCAACATGAATCACGAACCGTCATTTGAACGTTATACATATTCAGTACTTAAGCTCTTTTCTTTTACTTTATTTTCTCAGCCCTAAATCCTTTCCTTTCCTCCTGCAACTTCAAGCAATCAGTTTCCAACACCCTCAATTCAATCTTTTAGGCACCATCATAGCTAGCCACCTCGAGTTCAACATCAAGTCGCCGCCGCCTATCGACAAACTTTCACCTCCAAATCAATTCGATCCCCACTTCTCGATCCTTAATCTTTAGATCTCATTCAAAGTTCGAAGGTGGGTTCTTATACCATGTCGTCGCTAGGGCTGCTGTAAGCGGCGCTACTGACACCATCACCAGGCACTAGTTAGTCACCATTCACCTATTCATGGCCAGGGGGAGTGAATGCCTTCAACTCATGGCCAACCACTCAATAACACTTCACCCTGCACTATAAACCAAAATCGACCCCACCTTAGAAGAGACCTGAGTCAAACTCAAGGCTAACATCAAGAAAGCATAACGCCTATTCTAAGTTTTCATAACTTGGTGTTAGCTTCGCGTAGATGTCATTCACACTTCCAGATTTCCAACGGTTGGTTGTACTTTTACGACATGACTAAGTTTCCCTATGTGTAAGGTGTTGCTGTAGGGTTCAATAAGTCTTGGTCGAACATGAGTTGCAGACTAAGTTTCAGTGAGATGGTTCCAAAATCGGTCACGTCGAACACACTCTGGCATCCGAATAGTCTTTTTGTCCAGCATTTGAAGTCACTGCACAATCTTGTGTTTCTGCAAAGAATGTTTGACGTTGTTTCAAACAGCGGTTCCATCACCGTTTACTCCACGATAAAGGGTAAGACCCGACACATGGTTCCATCATGTGATTGAGCCCATTTGCTAGCATGAACGACCTATTAACGCCTCGTGTTTCATACATCATGCTCTAGACACAGGGCACACACTACATAGATTGACAAATACACTGCCCTGGTCGTCATTCAGAATCCGATTGGTCAACACATGTCGACATCCGTTGGATTCTATACACCGACCACAACGACATTTATTAAAATAAATTAAATTTCAAAATAGAACATACCTAACCGCGTTCATTGAAAATATAATTATTACAAGATACTCCAAAAGCAACATATGATGTTGCCCTCTTGGTTGATCAGATTCCACTAATTGACAGTTATACAATCTGACATTACATTCATTTAAGGATAATTAAACAACAACACAACAAAAAATAAAGCTCTAATATAGCTAGCTTACCCCCTCACGTCTTCGGAAGCTTATTCGTCGAACCCGAAAACTGGAAACCTTACTCTCGACCTACTCAAGTGAGCACCCGAGAGTTTAAGGGAAAAACAAAAACTTCGGGTTAGACAAAAGTCTGGTGTGAATAATAATATTCATCTCAAATCCAATAGATATCTAGTGAGACCACGCCGCTGAACGAAATGGGTTTTCCCTTCACTAGTGTCCCCTGAAAATATGGCAATCATAAATCGTGTACCTTCAACCACAATGGTTAGAACATAACATAAAACAATCATATGCATGCATGCAATATGGCTAAATCTGACTAGTCTGTCTTAATCAATGGACTATTTGTCCCTACATTATAGTTTTCCCAAGGTTAGTACAAACCCCTATGGCTAACTCAGACCTACCAAATATACCAAAATCTCCAAATATTGTTAAAAGGAAACCAGACTCATTGTCCAAACCTACTTTTCTTAGGGTCATCCTGACTACCAGTCTAACTCGTAGTTTTTCCTAGGGTCACTATGAATCTATTGGTTTTGCAGGCCAACCAATAACCTATCTGAGCTATAAGTACCTTTCTGTGCGTAAACCTATTTTTAGTCTTTACCCTTGACAATGCCCTATGCATATGAATTGTGAAACTTTATCAACTGGAGGCTAAGAGCTGAAGCATAAGACGCGACCCTACACTAGTCCCGCACAACCTGGTTTTCTAAATCCATGAGTCAAAATATACTATCACAATTTATCCAATGGTGACAAGAATAATAATTTCCTTATAAAATCTTGTGCTAAAATACCCTTTTATTTCCTTGAAAACAATTGTATTTATAATTGATTTATCCTTTAAAATCATATGTAATACAAGGAAAACATAGCCCTTTACTTAATCAAAATTTTATGACAAAATACAATCTTCTTTGAAATAGCTTTCTATACATTTGGTACCAAAACGAAGGTTATTGAACCTATAAAACACTTAGCTATCAAGCCTCTAAGTAAAACTATTAGATCTAAAACATTCGGCATCTATACCACTTGTATAGGTTGTCAGGCCTCCACATAGTGCGTCTCTAAAAAAATCTGACCAGTCTGTCTTAATCAATGGACTATTTGTCCCTACATCATAGTTTTCCCAAGGTTACTACAAACCTCGATGGCTAACTCAGACCTACCAGATGTACCAAAATCTCCAAATACTGTTAGGAGGAAATTGGACTTATTGTCCAAACCTACTTTTCCTAGGATTACTCTGACTACCAGTCTAACTCATAGTTTTTCCTAGGGTCACTATGAATCTATTGGTTTTACAGGCCAACCAATAACCTATCCAAGCTATAAGTTCCCTTCTATGCTTAAACAAATTTTTAGTCTTTACCCTTGACAAAGCCCTACGCACTGGAATGGTGAACTTTTATCAACCGGGGGCTAAGAGCTGAAGCATAGGGAGCGACCCTACACTAGTCCCGCACTATCTGGTTTTCTAAATCCATGAGTCAAAATATCCTATCACAATTTATCCAATGACGACAAGAATAATAATTTCCTTATAAAATCTTGGGCTAAAATACCCTTTTATTTCCTCGAAAACAATTGTATTTAAAATTGATTTATCCTTTAAAATCATATTGAATACAAGGAAAACATAGCCCTTTACTTAATTAGAATCTTATGCCAAAATACAATCTTCTTTGAAATAGCTTTCTATAATTTGGTATCAAAAAGGAGGTTATCGAACCTCTAGAACACTTAGCTATCAAGCCTTTAAGTAAAACTATTAGATTTAAAACATATGGCATCTATACCACTTCTATAGGTTGTCGGGCCTCTAGATAGTACATCTCTAAAAAAGTATTCTAATTTGTAATATATAAGACTATAAGGTCGAAATACATGGTTGTTGAATTTTGTAAAAAATATAGGTTATCGCACCTATAAAACATAACTTTTAGTTTGCATAAGGCTTTTGAGCCTATAAAACTAGGATATCGAATTTGTGAACATACGACATTTATACCACTAAAATAGATATTGAAAATATAGGGGCAAGATATGTCAGGTTTAAAACAGTGAGGATGCCAATCCTCTAAATATTGGAAAGTGCTGAATCATTAAAATAGAATGATGTCAAGCTTTTAAAAAAACCAGGTAGAGTTACAAAACCTTTGGGTGTCGAATCTCAACAACTAGAAATATCGAACCCCTACAAACTTGGCGTCGAACTTCTATACAAACCGATACATCACATATCTACAAGGTAGATATCACATGTATTACTTCATATAGATGTCAAACTTATAGACATGATACCGGGTATTGTTGTCGAAGCGAAGGTAGAACGATGGAGGACAACATCATCAAGGAAGAACAAGTAGAGAAGGGGAAGAGAGAAGAGGATTGGAAAGAGTGGAAGAAGGGGAAGAAGAGGAAGTAGGAGAGGAAGGAGAAGGCAAGGGCGAGGAGGAAGACGAAGATGACGGCGATGATGAAGATTTTGATCAAAATGAATGTGAATCATATGGTGAGACCTCCCTTGAAGGCACTAAAAATCCTAGTTTGTCTCTCCCAAAGAGATTATTTGTCAAATTATCCCACCTAACTTCTAGTCTGGAACCACTAACTGCTGAGGCGACTCCTCATACATGATCTTCAGAAAATATTTTTGGCTCACTTGGAGATTTGGACATCCCCTTTGACAATATTCTCAAAGAGTGTCCTTCAAGTTTCATTTTTCCATTCAGGGACCTCCTAGTCGAGGAAGATGAATCCCCATCTTTGCAACCCTCTGAACAAATTCTGTAGAGCACTTAGGGCAGTACTTGCACTCCACACACTTCTAGGCTCATGAACACTCATATCCTACATTCGCCCTTACTTCGGTGCTTTGATACTGATATATCCCTTTATCTTCGTCTCATATGCAATGACAAGAGACTTCTTTCACTACCTCTGCTCAGGCATCGACGAGCGTTGGGGACCACCCCAGAACCTTATCCTCAATACTCAACTTCACAGCAAGAAACTGAAGAAGAAAGACAAAGAAGAAAAGAGAGGGAATACCACGAGAACAAAGAAATAAAGAAACCTCAAGATGAGAAGAGGGAACATTATGATCAAGGGAAGAAGTCTCGTGATTAACATGACCTTCATGGTCTTCCATCGGCTCTTCCTAACCATGCTCTCAGCCCAGTCCTTAACCTCAGCAGCTCCGATGATACGACCTCCAATCACCACTATATTAACCTCATAAAAAATCCAAGGAGGTTTCTACTTGTCATGCTCCACCATCACTCCTTTTTGGCTCATCCATAGCCATGGTGACCAAAATGTAGGCTACCATTCCTAGACTTTTCCTGACGGGGGTGAAGTTTGACCATAACATCAACGATATCCCTCGCGAGGAGGAAAACTGCAAGGTCAGGGAGGTAATGAGCTTGCTGATCAGCTCTACGAGTGGAGGAAACTAGCTTTTACCCTTTTCGAGGTTAATTGAATTAACCGGACATACATTCGGTCATTTGAATCAGAGAGGAAGGCCATGATAGAACAATAGCAAACTACAAAATCAATTTGGCCAAGCTTAAATATCAAAGAGATGAGGCTTAGACATCGATCGAGAACTCTAAACCATTAATCGAGGAGATGTCTATGACACGAATTCAAGCCCTAATAATTATGAATGATCAACTTAAAAAGGCTCATCGAGAGAGTGGTGATCTTTTAGCCAAAGTTGATTCAAGTAAAAGGCGCTTTAGGCCAAGGAGTTGGCACTTTAGGCCAAGGATGCAGAGCTTTAAACATTCCAAGTCAAAGTTGAGAGACTCATGGCCATTCTAAAGGCCAAGACAGCGGTGAAAATAGCTCGGGTTGACCTCGCCATGGTAGCAAGCAAACTTAAAGATCGGATGACAAAAGAGAAGGAAGATATGAACTCCACCCTTTAGCAATTCTTTACAAACATTATCAAAGATAAGAACCTGATGTGTTTGGGAGGTAGTTATCCTATTATTCTACCAGACGCTTGGGATTATGTGCCATGCGGCTGCGTCTGGCAAAGGCCTTACCAAAGATCAGTTGATAACCAAATTTTTGGGCGTATATGACATTATAGCCCTAGAGAAAGGTACGGTAATCCTGGCTGAACATGATGTGTCTACAGGCAAGTTGTCCATGGAGGCTCCTACCGATCTTACCGCATCAGATTAAGCAGAGTCGTTGAATCCTCAATCAAAAGAGCCTGCAACGGATATTCCAATTTTTGCGGGGGCCAGCTCTGAGCTCGTACCTATATGACTCCTACTTCCATCGCTGCAACCTCCATCAAGCCTTATATTCCTCTTTATGTTTCTCAACCCATTCAGTTATCTGTCGAAGAAGGTGGGGTTGATAAGTCTCCAATTCAAGGAGCTTTACCCAGCAAAGGTATTTCTCTTGTCTCCACGTATTTGAGAAGCTTTAGTTCTCGTTCCAGGTCATCACTAATCTTTACTTTATTGTTTAACTTACAGGCCATCCGTCCTTTGTCCTCCACTACCAATAACTCAAGGTTTGGCCTAAGCACCACTTCACCGAGTCAACCTCTACCACCATAGAACATATTGCTCCACTTCCTCCCTCCGGTTCCATCCCCAGTTCTGATTCGTAGAAGATAGGGGCTCTGGAAGTTTCGGAGGACATCTCTCGCTCCTTTGAGAAAGACATTACAAATACCAGTGCTATGGGCCATTCAATCACCATTTAAGAAAGGCTGAAGATTGACCTCATCAAGATTAAAATAAGAAAGGAGCCAGGAACTGAAATAATTGCTGGCTCTATGAAAATATGCCCCACTTCAAAAAATTCATCCAGTCAAATTCAAACCTCTAAAAGGTAGCAACATTGGTGGATCCTCTAAGTCTTTTGAAGCTCCCATTGACAAATCCAAAGATTGCACCAACATTACAACCGAGGGAAAGACCACTCATATTTGAGAAGGGTAAGTCCGAAGGCAAGAAGGGTCTAAAGAGGCTACATGATGGACCAGGTTCCAAAGCTGGAAAGTGCTTTAGAAAGAGGAAGTAGACGCCAAGCTTGTTTTGATGTATTTTGAAGATAGTTTCTTTTGGTCTTCTTTTGATGTATTTAGTTCATTTTCGCATATATGCCGAGTTTGTGCGGGACTAGCCCATGCTACAACTGTTTAAAAAGTGCTTGTAAATAAAGACCGTTGTTTCTATACGATCTTTGTTTGTATTTATATTCCTATATTTTTATTTTACTTGCCTATATACAACTACCTACACATATAATATAACTACATGTAATGTGATTTACTTATATTATACATGTGTATGCCTGTGCAATGCTATTACTTACTGTAACTTTGTATATATAAGGAAATATCTACGGTTGCTTTAGTAATATTTCATTACTTAATTCTATTTATCATTGCCAAAGCATTCCTCTTTTGGATAAACAAAACTTGTTGCTTACACGGTCAACTCCATGACCAACCTTTTTTAATCTTGGATGTGTTCCCTCCGACTATAAACAAGGTTACGTTTGCAGAAGCATTCAGCTTTGTATCGTTTTCAATCTTTGGTAAGTAATAACTTTGGTGCCAATCTCTGGATGTTTATTGTCGACCATGCCTGGCTCTTGGCTTCGATCGGTGCATTTATCGACCGTCCTCACTTATCCTGGACTAGGGATGTCTCATCAGGTTCCAGTGTGGTCGTTCCTGCAAAGGATTCAATTATACATCGGTTCCTATCTTTGGGATGTGGTGTCCTAGATTCCTATCTCTAGGCATTGGTCCTTGACCTTACCTGTCTCTTGGTATTGTTCAAAAGTCAGATGTGTAGGGTAAACCGTTCGATCAACCCAAGTACGATTATACTCTTATAATCTAATTATGGATCGAAGGATTCCAATGGTACCTATCTCCAGGTAATTTGACATTTGGTTTTTCACAATACAGGATGTCTGTTTTTGCTGCTAATCGTGTAGCATGAAGTCAGACTTTATAGACATGGTTCCACTGGATGAAAAAGCCAACTTTATTTATGTATGAAAAGATACAAATCCTGACTTATTGCATCTCATCCTGCCAATTTGAATGGTTTATTTGCTAAAGTAAAGAACCAAATCTAAGTGAAATTGCATCACAACTGGTTATTGTTCCACACCTGCGGGATTGTGATCCCATCAATAGTCGCTAACTTGAAGGTTCCATCTCCAAGCTTCTGTATAATCGCAAAGGTACCTTCCCAATGCAGATCATGTGCATGCCCCCATACCAGAAATGATCCATTTCAAAATGAGGATCCCACTTTAAAGGTATAGATCTCGACCTTGGTGTTGAAATGTCATGCTACTCTTTTCTAGTGAGCGGCTACCCTCAGTTCAACCTTTTCTCGTTTTTCGTCAACCAAGTCAGGGGACTCAAGCAAGAGTTCACCTTGGGGTCATAGTGCTTTTTTCGATGAGATGGGACTTCCAGTTCTATCGAAATCATGACCTCCACTCCATAAACTAGAGTGAATGGAGTACGCCTAGTTGTGGACTTGTGGGTCATTCTATAAGCCCATAGTGCAAGTGGAAGCTCATCGATCTAGTTGCCTTTGGTTTTAATCCGTTGTTTTTAAGGATGGATTTGATGATTTTATTCATTGCCTTCACCTATCCATTCGCCTATGGGTGTGCTACTACCGAAAAGTTTTTCTCAATTTAGTACTGGTTATAGAAATCCTTGAACTCGGTACTCTCGAATTAAGTTCCATTATCAATTATAATTTTCTAAGGAACCGTGAATCTACGGATAATATTTTATATCACAAAACTGGTTACCTTTCTCATTGTGATCATGGCAAGCGCTTTTGCCTCGACCCACTTTGTGAAGTAATCTACCGCAATGAAAGCATACTTAGCTTCTCCTTTCAACATCAGTAGCACACTGATTATATCAATTCACCAAACCGCAAATGGCCACGGGCAAACCATTTGCTTAAGCTCTATGAACAGAGATCTCAGAATTTCGCAAACCTCTGGCACCTATCATACCATTTGGTGTAGTCACCAACATCATGGTTTATTGTTGGTTAGAAGTATCCATAGCGAAGGATCTTCTTCGCCAAGGTATGCCCTTCAGTGTAATCACCACAGGCCACCCTCATGTACATCCATGAGGATTTTCCTAGCTGCATCCTCGGTTACACTCCAAAGTAGGAGGTTGAAAAAATTCTCATGTATAGCAATTCTTCCTGCATTATGAATCACGACACATTATGAAGGAGTTTCTACCATTCGTTTCTTCCTTTTGAGAGATATCCCTTCAACTAATAGTCCTTGATCAGAGTCATCCATGATTCCTTTTCCTCCCAGGCCTCCAAGATCTAGTCAACATCTATCTGATCAATCCTTAGAGCTGGTAAAAACTATATTGGAACCATTTCCATCAACAGTGCATCCCTAGAGCTAGCCAATTTAGCCAGTGAATCAACCTTCATATTCTCCTCCCTAAGGACGTGCGTAATCATGTAATGCTCTATATCATTCAATAGTTCCAGTATCTACGTTAGGTAAGGGGCAAGTTTCACACCCTTAGCCTAGTATTCCTTTTTTACTTGGAAGACTACCAACAAGGAGTCACTGAATACATGCAATTTCCTTACCCCAATTCTTTCGCTATCCTGAGCTTCGCTATCAACGCTTTATACTCAACCTCGTTGTTCGTCGCAGGAAACACTAGCTTCAATGCATAGAAAATTGTCCATCCTTTTGGGGTTATGAATACTACTTTTGTCCTAGAGTTCCATTCGTTGGAGGCTCCGTCTATGTATAATTTCCATTGGGAAAGTGGAACCATATCCTCTCCCTCATCTCGGATAGCAAATTCAGTGATGAAGTCCGCCAATGCTTGTCCGCTTATCACCCCTCTCAAATGACAAGTGATATTATATTGGCTTAGCTTGATGTTCAATTTCAATAACCTTTCCGAAGCCTTGGGTCGGTGCAGTATTTGCTTTAAAGGCTGATCCATCAACACCTTTATCCGGTGTGCCTGGAAGTATGGTCGCAACTTCCTTGAAGCTATCAACAAGTAATAAGTGAGCTTTTCTAGCCTTGGATAGTTCTTTTCTGCTCCGGTAAACCGCTTGCTGATGTAGTACACTAGCCTTTGGATCCTTGCCTCCTCACATACCGATGCTACACTTAGTGCATGAGTAGACACTCGCAAATAGATAAATATATCTTCTCCATCCAAAAGCTTGGATATTACTTGTGTTATTTCCATTTTCTTCAGTAATTCATGGAAAGCGTCCTGGCATTCCTTTGTCCAGACAAACTTTTCTTTCTCCTTTTTGAGGGCATTGAAGAACAGTATGCATTTATTAGTTTCCTTTGAGATGAACTGAGTTTATGCAACAACCTTCCCATTCAAGCTCCGCATCTCCCCCTCATCCTTGGGCGGTAAAGAACTTTGAGGTGTTAATCTGCTCTAGATTAGCCTCTATGCCCCTTGAATTCACAATAAATCCCAAAAACATGCCCGATGCAACTTCGAAGGAATGCTTCAATGGGTTTAATTTCATTATGTACCTCCATAGCGCATAGAACATCTCCGAAAGATATTCCATGTGGTTCATCGATAGCCGTGACTTCAGAAGCATATCACTGATATGTAACAGTTGCTTCTTTAAACTGAACAACATCACTTGATAGAAGTACAACCCCAAATCTGCTATAAAACTCATGTGCTCTTGATCTAGAATTTGCATTGCTATCTAGTTATAGCTGGAGTAAGAATCCATAAAAGAAAGTAGCTCATGTCCAGCTGTTCCATCTAATAGCTGGTCGATTCTGGGCAGTGGGAAGCTATTCTTTGGGAATTCTTTATTGAAGTTCGAGTAATCAATGCATGTCCGCCACTTCCCATTCGACTTTTTAACCAGCATGAGTTTCGATACCCATTTAGGGTATAATGCATCATAGATGAAGACGTTTGCCTTCAACTTATCCACTTCCTCTTTCAATGCAGTTGATCACTCCAGACCCAGATTACATTTTTTATTTTACGGGAATGCTTTTTGGGTTCATATTCAGTGCATGACACTCTATCATTAGCGATATCTCGCACATATCCAAATGCATCTAAGCAAACACATCTAGGTTTTCTTGGAGAAAGTCAACCAACTCCTTTCTCATTCTAATGCTGAGCTGCATCTGATCTTAGGAACTCGAGTATGATCATCTACATCGATCGAGACGTTGATCGTCAGCTCAACTAGTGTTGTTCGTGCTTCCTTTGACTGCTTCTTGGGACCATGGACTTAAAGAGCTTGCTATGGCACTTGAGCCAGGTCTTGGGCAGCAGTTGCTATGCATCCACCTCCTTGATGCAGAGAGCTTTCTCTACATCATTTCCTTTCTTCTATCACTTCACACTCTGAGCTTAGCTATGTAGCATTCATGACCCATGTTTTAGTTTCCTTGAATAACTCCGACCCCATTCTTCATAAGGAACTTCATCATCAAGCACCAAGGAGCCAGTGCTACTTTGAAACTAGCTAGGGCTGGTCGTCCCAAAAAGGCAATACAAGCTGAGAATTCATCAATAATTACAAATTTCTAAACCTGCACGGTCTTGCAGTTTCATTCTCCCAACTCAACTTACAGATGGCTAGTTTCGATAGGCTCCTTTGCCTCTTCAATAAATCTTTGAATCCTATATTTACGAGGCTTAACATCCTTGGGCTAATTTTCATTTGATCAAAAGTCCTTTTGAATAGAATATTTACCGAGCTTCCACAATCTACTAAGACTCGGTGCACATTAGCTAGACCTACAACGGACATTATCACTATAGGATTAAAGATTGGTGCTTCAAGCCCATTAGAATCCCTATTATGAAAGATGATATCATCACTCATCAATCTCTGCTACTTAGCCTGAGCTTTGTCCACAATAGCAAAGTAGCTCTCCTGCGATGCATGCCTCATTCGCATACCGCTCCATCTCATTTTATCTTGTCTCCGCTGAATGAGGTCCTCTAGTTATTGTATTTATCATGATCCTTCAATCAGGTCACCTAGGCCCCTCTCTACTAGGTCCATGCGGACTTACTTGAGCAGTCGATCCTTTGGTTCTAACATTCTATCTGCCATCCTGTAGATCTCTAACATATCGCTATAGATTTTTATTATGGATCAACTCTTCAATTATATCCTCTATTTGATGAAAGTCATTAGTATTGTTCCCATTGTCTTATGGAAGAGATAATACTTCCCCGGGCGCCTCTGAGCCGAGCCTCCCTCTGAGGTGGCTCCCTATATTTCTTCATCCTTTTCATAGCAAGGTTTATATTTTTGATCGTATCATTTAGAGGTGTGTACTTCTCTGGCCTCAAATTGCTTAAATGCTTTTTGGCATCATTCCTTCTGCTTTTGCACCTTAATTTCTTTTCTTTTGTTTCATTGTATTATCCATATTCACAACAACCTTACCCACGCTCTCATCGGTTTGTTTTATAGCAACATTACTTTGGACCACTTCTCTCGGTGATCCACACCAGGCCTTCCTAGAAACTAGGTCTGCCTCTTCCAAATGCAAGAACTGGTTATCCTTTCGGTGAAACTCCTCCATGGTATTCGGCTACGTTATCCTTAGCCATTTTCCAAATTCATATCCGGCTGTATCCTCCGGATTAAAGCCATCAACACAAAATCCTCCTTTGGATTATTCACTTCCATCATTGTGGTATTAAACCGGTTGAAAAACCTTACAACTACTCTTTTGGTCCCTAAGAAATGCCAGACAAGGACATCACATCCTTTGGTCGAGCATTGTGGAGCCTAAACTACTCCAAACACATCTTAACGAATTCATTAAAAGTTGAAATGGACTTCAGAGTGAGTCAAGTGAACCATATTGACGCAACTCCATCCAAATAGATGGGGAAACACCTACACCGAACCGCATCCGTCACCCTACCACCATCCATGTTCCATTCATTCAAATGAAAAAGTTATTAACGTTTAAAGTATTTGAATTGGAATTACTTATATATGTAATTAAGGTAATAAAAATAATTAACTAATGTTAATTACTGCCAGCTAAAGTTAACATATAATTAACGTTGCTTAAATATTCAGAAAGATGACAATGGGAAGAAAATTATATCGACCTATTTTAAAATGGAATAAAATTAAACAAATCAAATGATGCTGCTAATTACAGCAGTAATAAGCGACTGTTCTACCCTAGATGCCTGCTGGTCGACTGGTGCTGTTGAAAATTCGACAGTAATGAGTGGCCAAACGGCCCGGATTCAATATACTTCAATCGAAAGGCTTACATTGATTCAAACCCTTATAAATACAGACCTAAACCCTCAATTCTAAACTTAAATTTTCGGAGCGATGCTGGAGCTCTTCCATTTTTTCTTCTCCACAAAATTCTAAGTTCTTAAGAATAGTTATAGTTTATACATATATTCAATTGGAAGATCATAAAAGTTGATTGAGAAGAGGAATGGGGTCAAATCATATGCTAAAGCCAAGGTAAGTTGTAAATCCGGATCTAAATTGTAAATCAAATACAAGTCTATTTTCTAATCTAGATCTCTGATAAATCTGTGTATGTTTGCAGTGTATATATCCAAATAGGGAGAAAAAGGAGTCAAACTAGAATAACAGGGAATAGATCTAGAGATTTGGAAAGCTAAAAATGTGAGTGAAAAATTATATATTTTTATATAATATTGAATTTATATCATTGTAAATCTATTCACGTATGCCTGAATTGTAAGTTAGAGTTATAGGCTAAAATTACATACGTGAAATAAAATTATAAACCCTACCTACATATTCTATTGTTGATAACTTGCATTTTACATTGCATCTATGTAAATCTAGAAAATATTGGGTATTAGTAGTCCCTGAAATTTGTAGAATATGTGATAGTTCCAGATTTCTGAATTTAAAGTGACTTGTGTAAATAAAAACATATTGAGTTATCACAATAAATTGTAGGGATTTAAGTAGTTATTTTAATTTATTTAATTATATAGCATATTGTAATGTGGATTTCTGTACACTATCAAGTTTCAGATTTATAAATAAAGTGTAGTAGCTGAAATAACAAGAAGTACACCTAAAAGGAAAGAGATATATAAAATACAGACTACCGTATTTGAAGGAGGAGTGTTGAAATGGGAGAAGAAGGCTAAATAAGGATTTAATGAATTTAAAAGTGGATGAAACTAGGATTTTTGGACTTAAGAATTTTTGGAGGCCATTAAAGTGTACATGAGAACTTAGAGGAGTTTTAGAATGTGAATATGAGAAATGAGGATAATGTTAGGAATTTTGTATATACGCAAATGGATAAATCAAATTACCAAATTGACCTAAAGGTATATAACCTCCACTACATGTTTGTCACATCACAACCTTGCCTCCTCCTTTGGTGCTCACATGATGATGTCCCTCCCTCCATTTTGATGAGTAAACATACATTAATAGCTAATGTACTTAATGTTTCTAAAGAAATGACATATTATGTCACTTTATATTTTACATGTTTATTTTGTTTTAAATTTACATAATATGTCACATCATGTCCTATTATATTTCTTAAATATATATATATATATATATTACAAAATTCTAACTCATTTATAAATGTGTGTATATGTTAACTCAAATGTGCACAACGTTTTCCGACAGCTTTTAGACACCGAAAAGTTGAAAAATTCAGAAAACGATTTCTGGTCATATTTTTTATTTTTCTTTGAACTAATTATTTTCATAAACAAATTTGGAAAACTATTTCACTATCACTAGCTATTATTTAAAATAGTTATATTTGAGTTATAAAATCCATTAATTACTTATTAAAAATACATTTTAATATCCATATTTAAAGTGATTAAATTCTGGGTCATTACACTCTCCCCGCCTTAAAAGAATTTCATCCTGAAATTAGCAAACAAGGAGATAACTCATAATAAATCAAAAGGCCATATATTCTATATCATGAAATCCATACAAAATACATACACTAACCATCCATAACACAAATTGTGCATACACAATATATACAAACAAACAACTATTCTAACATCAACTTAGGATATGATTCTCTCATACGATCTACAGTCTCCCAGGTACAATCTCTGGGATCATCACTCCATTGAATCTTAACTAATTTCACCACCTTATTACACAACCTCTTCTCATCCTGATCCACAATATGAATGGATGCCTGATCACCATTAAGTTCGGTTCTATCTCCAAATCCTCTTGAATTGATGGTTCAACAATTAGCGTTGGGTCATGAACATACTTCCTCAAATGGGACACATGAAAAGCATAATGGACCCACAACAACCTTTCCGGAAACTCAACGTTGTAGGTGAGCAGTCCAATCCACTCAGTAACTTTAAAAGGTCTAATATACCTAGGTGCCAACTTCCTAACCCTTCCAAATCGAACAACTCCTTTGATAGGGAAACCTTTTTCGTAGCTTCCTGAACCATATCCAATCCTAGCACTAGCCGATCTCCAATCTCAACCCAACATGCCGATTACTTACATGGACATCCATAGAGAGCTTTGTAGGGTGCCATGTCAATGATCACTTTATAACTATTGTTGTAGGAGAATTCTACCAAGTGCATGTGATCTTCCCATGATCCTCCAAAATTCAGAATACATGCCCTCAAGAGATCTTCTAAAATCCAGTTCACCCTTTCCATTTATCCATCTGTTTGGGTGTGGTATGCTGTACTTAAGCTTAGATTTGATCCTAAAGCTACTTGCAATGCCTCCCAAAACTGACTAGTGAAGATGGGACCTCGATCACTAACAATACTCACTAGGACTCCATGCAATCTGACTATCTCTTTTATATAAATATCTACCAATGAAGATAACCCACACTACTTCATTTCCTTTTCTTGTCCTGGGTAATCCATATATAAAATCCATTGATATCATCTCCCACTTCCAATTTGGAATATCAAAAGGTTGAAGTAAACCACCCGTCTTGTGATTATCACCTTTTGTTTGCTGACAGTTCAAACATCTGCTGACAAAGATTGAGACATCCCTCTTCATTTTGAGCCACCAAAATACTCATTTCATATCCCTACACATCTTGTTAACTCTAGGGTGGATACTTAACTTAGACTTATGGCATTCCGTCAAAACTTCTTGTCTAAGGCCATCCACATCAGGAATGCATAATCTTCCATTCATCCTTAAAATGCCATGGTTATCAATCTCGAAACTAGAACTTCGACCCTCCTTAATTCCTTGAATAAATTCTAATAGAAGATTATCTTCCTTTTGTTTGCTCGCAATCCTTTCAATAAGAGATGGAGTATCTTCTAAGAGAGCCAACGCTGTATCCCTATTAAGAGCCTCTTCCACCACATTTGCTTTTTCCGGCATATAGAGAATATCCAAGTCGTATGTTGCTAGAAAATCCAACCATTGTTGGTGCCTTAGGTTTAGATCCTTTTAAGTGAAAAGATACATCAAGGACTTATGATCCATAAAGAGCTCAAACTTTTCACCTATTTAAAGAAAGAAATTACTAACTAGGATCCTTAAAGATTAGAAATAAACAAAAGAGGAAAAGAAGGATTATTACCCAGCAAGTAATGCATCCACATCTTTAACGCAAATACTATGGCTAACAACTCCAAGTCATGCATTGCATAATTCTTCTCGTGAGGCTTTAACTGTCTACTTTCATGGGCTATAATCTTCCTATGTTGCATCAACACTTCACCAATACCAACTCTATATGCATCCGTATAAATAGTCAACCCTCTCCTCCATCAATAAGAGCTAAAACAAGTGCATTGGTCAGTCTCTCTTTTAATTAGAGAAATTCACCCTCACACTTTGGAGCCCACTCGAATTTAACATCCTTCTTTTAGGTAAGAGGCGATCTTGGAGTAATCCTTTATAAACTTTCTATAATATCTCACAATCCCTAAGAAGCTTCTCACTTCTGTGGGAGTTTAGGGTCTCTTGAAATCTTGCACGGCCGTTACCTTTGCCAGATCAATAGAGATTCCATCTCCCGACACAACATGTCATAAGTATCTTACTTCTGATTGCCAAAAGTGGCACTTAGTAAACTTAGCCTTAAGAATGTTTTTACTTAACGTTTCTAATACTACTTCCAAATGATGTTTGTGATCTTCCTCAGTCTTGGAATAGATAAGAATTACATCAATGAAAACCAACACGAACTTATTGAGAACAACTGTAAAAACGTGATTCATAAGATCAATGAAAAATACAGGTGCATTGGTCAGCCCAAAAGGCATAACGAACCATTCATAGAAAAAGTCGGGCCCTCTAAAAGTAGTAAAGGGTATACTATCCTTCGCTACCCTTAACTGGTGGAAACCCGTAGCAAGGTCTAATTGGGAGAATATTCTAGCCCTATGAAGTTGGTCAAACATATCATTTATGCGAGGTAACAGATACTTATTCCAAATGGTTTGCTTGTTCAACTTCCTATAATCCATGCATAACTTAATGAACCATTGGATATAGCTACAAAAAATACTGCCGATCCTAACTCGAACGACTTTGTCTGATTCCCCTTCTCAACAAATCATCGGTTTGATCCCTTAACTCCCGCTTCTCTCTTGGGGCTATCTTACGTAGGGGTTGAATGATATGTCTCGTACCAGGAACTAAGTCAATACGAAATTCAATTTCTCGATAGGGAAGCAAACTATTAATCGGCTCAAAAATATCAGGGTAATCTTTAACAACATCTATCGATCATTACTCCTTGGGAGATGAAGGAAGGGTATAAAGGAAACTCCTCATTTACTCCTTAGTCTCCCTTCATGACACTTTAATAAATTCCCCCAACTTGGTTCTTAAAAATATCGTTCTCCCAAAGCAATTTAAAACAGTTTTATTCTCTGCTAACCAATCCATACCAAGTAAAATGTCAAATCCATTAAAGTTAAGGACAAACCTGTCCTAAGCAAAGTGGTGGGTAAGGCAAGAAATTAGTACATCTTCACAAATCAAACATAGGATACTTGTACCATCAACAGGGTTTGATACACAGATTGGGGTTTCGACAAATTTTGGAGTATGCCCTAATCTATCTACCAATTCTTTAGAGATGAAACTATGAGAAGCGCCAATATCGAACAAAACATGAACTATAATACCATTAAAAAGTAAAGTACCTTTCAAGACTCCTTTCCCTTTTACGTCTTTAGAAGTTGAGGGCTCATCCTTAATAACGTAGACCTTAATCTACTGACCCTTAGCATGGAGTCCTTAACCATGTGTGTGGTTTGTTGGCAATTATAGCAAAGCGTCTTCTAGAGCATTGGAGAGACAGTCTTCTCTTGTTGACAATATGGTTAAATATGTCCTTTTTTATTACACTTGAAACATGTAACATCCTTGAACTTGTCTCCTTAATTTCCTCTTGTTGGTTTTCTCTTTCCCTTCTTCTTCCTGTTCGAATTAAACTTCCTTTTGTTTGGGTTAATGGTACCGCTATAGGGTGCTACTGCTGCTGGTGGTTTCTTCTTCAAAAGCACTTCATACCTTAAGGCCATATCTATCAAATCTACAAATGATTCCTTCACGTGAGCGGTCATATTTTCATGGACTCTTCTCTTATACCTAATACGAACATCTCGTTTTTCTTTGGCAACTTATCAATAAGTCCACGGCCGAAATGAGATAACTCATCAAACTTCGTCTCACATTCTGCCACTGACAAGTCTTCCTATTTGAGATCCATGAAATTTCTATATAGTCGAGTTTTTCCTGCAACTAGCATGTATTGGTCTTTGACTATTTCTTTGAATCTAGCCCATGAGAACTCATAATATTTCTGTTCCAATTGCTGTTGTTTCTTCTCCCTCTGAATCAAACATTTTCTTGCTATAATGTTTAGTTCCTATTATTATCAATAACACGGTTCGGACCCTAGATGTAAAAATAAAAGAAGGGGGACCCCCTCTTCATCGAAAGAAATGAGATTGTTGCTGACACAGTAAAAAAAGAACTATAAACAAATTTTCCTGATGTAGAGGCAATCAAGAAAGCTGCACCACAAACAAAAACTAAAGCAAGTGTTGGATTTAAAGCCGGTGTTAAAGATTACAAATTGACTTATTCTGAAACATTTACGGTGATAGAATCCTACCATGATGCTACCCCCTCTTGCAATTGCCATGATGCCAAGAAGCATTTCTGATCATAAGAAATGTCAAAACCTTTGAAAATATTCTAACATGACCGCAGCCAAGCTTGTACTTTAGTGATGGATTCTATACCCTCGAAAGGTTTTCCTCCTAGGTTTGTGAAATCCTTGCACAGAGCTGCGAAGTTTACTCGAGGCTTCATTGTGGTTGCTTCTTCCATTATCCCAACCCTTCTAACATTCGGGGTTCGACCATTTGTGGTTTTTTTGCTACTGTTCCCCTTCCTCATCCCCTTCTCGTACTCATTCTTACTACATGAACAAAGTAAGATATCTTTAGAATAAATAGACGAGATTATCTTAGGGAAAAGAAGCATAAAATCAAACATATAAATGCTGATCAAAACAACATGGAAACACACTCTCAAAGACTGAACTAATTCTAGGGTACCACTAACCCTATCTCCAATCAGTTGACCCCAACCAAGGCCTAGGTGTTTGCTCAACCCGAGCTCTGATACCAAGTGTGACGATCTACCTTTCTTACACCTAAACTTAATACATCCCCAATATTCATGTGTCGGTCATTTAAATGTCCAAAAGATAGGTCATGGCATAAAGAAAATAAAAGACAGATAACAAACATAGATTTTTCTCACAACGTCAGACTTACATATACATCATTACAAAATAATTCATATGGATACTCCAAAATGTTATATCAAAATTACAACATGTACTATTCCCAACAAGGACGGCTATATTAGTCTACCCAAACTACTAATCCATAATATACAGCCACAGCAGAAATATAAACAACTACATGAAGATGAGGAAAGCTCCTACTCCATACTGCTTCCTAAAATGCTCCAAAGAAACTTGACTACTTGGCTACTCATAATTTGAGTACCCAAGAGTTTAAGGGAAAGAAATAAAACTCCGGATCAGACATGAGTCTAGTGTGAGTAAAGCATGAATTTTTAACTTTATAAAAACCCTTTAAAACAAAGGTATCTTGTAGACCATGCCACACATAAACAAGGATGGGTTTTTGCCTTATGTTATCTGGCATTTTAACTCGGCCATATCCAAACAGATTCGACAAGTTAGAATCGATTGTCACCTAGGCCGGTAAGTCCAGAGCGATGATTGTGGGGTCCAGAAATTAAGTACAGATGGTAATATGAAGCCGTGATCAAACGGAATTAAGAGATATGCTGTACATAATTTTTAGGGTATGGAATATAATTTAATCTAGAAAAGGGATCGACTATAATCCTCTCAACCAAAGGGATCAGTTTACTTCAGCCAAACAGGTGCAACTCAATGGAAACCAATCGATATCTCAAGGTCTCAAAGTCTAATGTGTATGAAACTTTGAGAATAAGATGTGGGGACCCTAAGGAGTCCACCCTAGAGATCGCACGCCAAAAGGAGCAAGAAAGTGGGATTGGCCCTCTTCCCTCCATAGGGGTCAGCCAGAATCGGGTAACAATAAACTTTGCAGCAATGATCGAGTAATAACTCAACATGTACTAATCCAGTTGGCATGAAACTTGAGGCTAGGCATAATACAATATGGAGAAGCTCCCATAAGGATCACACCCACAAAAACCTCCAAAATAGGGATCGGCCCGGATCCATATTTCTTGGGATTTAGGCCATGCGATCCCTCCCGTGGACCCTTATGGTTCTGGAGATCCTTCTACTGAATTTTAAGGGAGATATTTTGCCATCATTCTCCATAAATACATGCTTGATTGTTCATTTTAGGATCCTTATGCTGCTTATTGCTTTGTACTCTTTCGTAACTAAGGATTTTCATCTGATCCCTATTGTACTCGGTTTACAAAGTGATTAATAAAGCTATCTCTTCAAAATGGACATATGCAAACAACGTCGGACTACTATAAATTATTGTGTCTTAGTTATTTGCTTAATTATTATTATTTATTACCATATTCTCTCTGTTTACATTTAATATTCTTTATTTATTTCTCTACAAAATCTCTATTGGGCGTTTGTGTTAATTTTTGGTGCAAACATTTTGGTGCTTTCATTGAGAGAGATTTTCAGCTCTATTTCGATCCCTTTCCTGCTACTAGATTGCATAAATCCCAAGAAGGGATCCAAAATTATCTTGAATTAGTTTATCCATTCTATTCAGATTTGCAAAAGTCTAAGGGAAACTATCAACAATGGTTAGTATACCAGATCTACCTGTCAAAATGCAAAAAAGAAACGAGAACGCTAGCATCCAGCAAGTAGAGTAGAGCAATCTACTAGTAGATGTTAATGCTACCAATCCAGTTTATGTCCAGAATACAGCTGATCCCATTACAAGAGCTAATTTCTAGAACCTGATGAGAGAGCTCATGTATAGCTACTGACAGTTGAACCAGCAGATTCAAACCAATATCGGTCTAATTAATCAATCAGGGAGCAACTGGGTAGGAAAACTAGAAGGTAGCCAACCCCTTATTCTATATCGGAGGGTTCTAGTTCATCAGATGATTATCATAGATGCAGATGTCGTAGAACTAACAGATATCACGCAGAAGCATATGGAGATCAATAGGCAAACCAATATGGGTTGCCAGGACCGATTGGGCGCGATCCTTCTAGTGGGATCAGGGCCGATCCATCCTCCAAAGGAGTAGGTTGCCTTTTCATGTTGGAGCATAAACTGGAGCCGATGCGATTGATTCGGATGTTGTAGTTCAGGTGAATGCAGATCAGTTTTCTCCCCAGAATGATGATGAAGTGAATGCACATGATATGCATCGAGAGGATATGGAGCCAAGAAGGCATGGAATGGCCCGTAGACATCGATCGGACCATCCATGTGAGCTAGAGCACGACTACCGCTTAGCTCCAACTATCTAAATGTCGGACTTAACAACTATGATCAAGCAGTTAGTAAGGGAAAGCCAAGGCCTGACCAATGATGATTGGAGGATCTCGAGAAGCCATACCCCATTCACTAACAATATCCTACACATAGAGTATCCAAGGAGGTTCAGCATGTCTTCGATGCCTGCCTATGAGGGAAAAACCGACCCCAGGCAACACATTATGAAATATGAATGGCCGATGGATTCTACACGAGCTGATGATGCCATAAAATGCAGATGTTTTCCTATTACTCTCTTTGGCATAGCAACCCTGTGGTTCACGAGATTACCCCTACGGTCAATCTCTAGAATTAATGATTTTGCAACAAAATTTGTGAAGCGGTTCCGTATGCATGCAACTCGCCCCGTACCTTATCGAAGTCCAAGTGTTATTGATTGACTTCGAGTATTATGACAACATGCATATTCCTTGGAATTAAAACAAAGAGGCCGACTCATTAGCAAAGTTTGCTAGCACCGAGGATGCACAACAAATGGGCTTGGTTCCAATCGAAGTGCTAGATGCTTCGAGCATAAACCAAATGTAAATTGCTTAGGTACTAGAGAAGGAGTCTGAGAAGGAGTCGTGGATGACTTCGATTAAAGACTATTTTCTACAGGGTGTTCTTCCCGAATGGAGGAATGAAAGGAGATAAGTCCTCTGCAAAGCTTCACGATATATCATTCAGAAAGGAGTCATGTATAGAAAGGGTTTTTCCGTTCTCCTACTCTGGTGTATCACCCATGATGAAATAAAATGGGTCCTAAAGGAAGTTCGTGAAGGGGAATATGATGATCATACTGGGAGGCAAACCCTAGTAAAGAAAATACTCCCTTATAGGTATTACCGGCCGACTGTCAACCGAGATGCTGCTGATTATGCTAAGTGATATGACAAGTGCTAGATGTATGCAAAAGTTCCGAGAGCTCCGCCAGTGGAAATCACACAAATGGTCAGTCCATGGCCGCTTGCCATATAGGGCATATATATTATCGGTTCCTTATAGATCTCAAAAGGTGGTGCGAAGTATGCCACTGTAGCGGTTGATTACTTTACCAAATGGGCCGAAGCGGAACCTTTAGCGATGATCACAACAACGAAAGTAATCAATTTCATTATCTGGAACATCATTTGTCATTTTGGCCTTCCACGAACCATTGTAAGTAACTGATAATGGAACCCAATTCGACAGTGCTGAATTCAAAGACTTCTGTCGTCGGCATCATATTGAAAAGAGATTTGCGGTAGTTGCTCACCCTCAAGTAAATGGACAAGTTGAAGTTGTGAACAAAATCATAAAGTGAATTCTAAAGAAGCATTTTGGAAAGACTAGAGACAAGTGGGTGGATGAACTCCCAACAACATTATGTGCTTATAGAACCACCCATAAGTCAGCAACTGGCCATACTCCATTCGCCCTTGCTTATGACTCCGAAGTCGTCATTCCTATTGAACTCGATGTCCCTTCTCATCGAGTTATCTATTATGACCCCAGAATGAATAGAGATCTCTTCTTAGAATCTCTAAACTTTGTATATGAGAAGCGCAAGAAGCTAATTTGCGGGCACCTGCACATTGACACCGAGTTGCCCAATACTAAAACACTAAAGTCCGACCTAGAATCTTTGAAATCAGCGATCTCGTCTTGAAATGGGTTTTTCTAGTCCCGTCACACATGAATCCTAATTGGGAAGGACCGTATATCATTGAATAGAGACTTAGAGAGGGAACTTTCAAGCTAGCGATTATTGATGGCATCGCACTTCCAAGGGCATGGAATATCAAGCATTTACGATGCTATTTCAATTAGTTTATTCTTTTTCATTCAGTTATATTTAATTTTTGAATTTTCATTAGATTGATTTTTTAGATATGTAATAAGACCAATTATGTTATTTCTTTCCATTTGAAAATTAAAGTTTGAAATTTCCTTTATATTTGTGATTGCTATAGCATTACATATTAGTTACGGTACTTGACTAACTAATATTGAAATGTCCGAGCAGGTTCCCAGAGTTTAGAGCTAGTCGATTACATAAGTTCATGACTAGACTAAACAAAATGAACGGGTCCGATTGTTCATTCGACGATTCTCGCTCACAACCTGATGGATGGAGTACCTAACGAGAAATGGATGTGACAACCATTCGATAACCAAATTAATCCCACCGAGCGATGGGACAAGTATGAGTCAAAAGCGATCGAGACACGACCGATCGCTTGGTAAGTCAAACCCCGGACTTAGGGGCAAACCAATCGATTAAGTAAAGTATGGTCCGACTATTTTCCGAAATTACTATAAGTTCCCAGAGTGTGGGCTAGCGTATAAACACAAGTTAGGTGCAATTCGATCACTCGCCAACTAACTCTTTTCCCAGAGTGCGGATATGAGTATAAACAATAGATGAGTGTGGTTCGACCACTCACTATTTCATAAACTCCAACCTGAAATAGACATGAGGAGTATAAACTCACTAAGGATGGAGTTTGGCCATCCACTATCTAACTTCGCTAACCCGAGACTGGAGGCAAGAGTATAATCACTTAAACCGCTGAATTCAATGGCGTAACACTAGGGCTCGAGCCCAGTGTTTGGTAAAACTTGATGCCATGACCACATGGAGGCCTTGAGTAAAAATTAACAGATGATTATCCGAATTAATGAGCAATGAATTACAAGTACGTTGAATGGAAAAGTAATAGCTCGGCTACTTAAGCAAGTTTACATAACAGTTCAATAGAAAATAAAGAACTTTTATTTACGCATTAAACTTGGAAATCATAGTACAAGTTTATCCTAAGGCAGAGGCCATAGCCGCACATGCACGACCAACAAAAAAGAAAAAAAAGCTACATGAGCTATATACAAACTAAGCCGAAGTGACGGCTACTTCTTTTGCCTCTTCTCCCTTTTGTATTTCTTGGGAGCGGACCCGCCCGAGCCTCCAACTATCCTTCTCTTCAATCCTTTACCGCCGTTGGTATGAGAGCTTTCAGAAGTTGGAAGTAGTTCTCCGAGGATCCACCCTCCGGGTGGAATGACTTGTAATGGGACAAGATTTGCATCATCGACGTCCACATCAATGGGTTCAGCATTAGCCTTTATCTTCAATGACTCCTCTTTCTCGATGCGCTCTTTCAAGTCGAGCCCATTAGTGTGTTCAAAGGCACTTGTGATTACAACATCATTAGATTCACCTGGCAACAGTTGATCGTCGACCTTTTCATCAACAAGAGCTCTAATGACTTGAGCATCGGTCCCTATAATGTTAGTAGCCACCGGAATTTTAGTAAATGTCGGTTGTTACTCCATAGTGGCACCTCTTTCTAGAGTTTGACTGGAAGCCGAAACATGCAAATTTGAGGGAGCAAGACAATAAGCCCATAACTATTAAGCATGAAGAACGAAACCTCTCGAATAATGGAGAATAGAGTTGGATACCTGTGTCTGGCTGACTTTCAGTTGTCGCCAAAGTGCTCCCTTCTTGAATAGGAGCCAACACCTTTGATTAATAACCGAGTCTGTCTGGATCATAGGTTGGATCTAGGCCTGGGCCAAGTGAAACTGATGCTCTGGCTATTTGAAGTGAAGGGGGCCTTTGGGATCGGACTATGAAGCTTCTGCGATGTTTTCCCTTTGCTGGAGGGTGCCTAAATATCAAAGTATTGGAGCCTTGCAGCGGCAAGATCTAAAGGTTCATTTCCATAAAGAATCTCCCATACTAGTTTCTCCACATCCAAATCAGCTTCGCCAATGGCTTTTTTCTTTATTTCAATGATATATTCCCAAGCCTTGGCAAGCGATTCGAGGTAGCCCTCTCCAAGAAAACTCAAGTCACGATGGATTAGGACCTTAGCATTGTATTCAACAATCAAAGGATCAAACATGTCCTTAATCTCATTCTCGCCAGCCTCTTTAGCATCCTCTAACTGGGCCTTAATTAGCTTTCTAACTTCATTCCGGCCAGATTCCCTTGCCTCTTCCTTAGGGACTTCGATTTGGACGAGCTACTCATCAAGTTTAATTTTCAGCTCTTGAGCCTCGGTGGCCTGCTCACAATACCTTTGTGACTCCTCCTAAGCCTCAAGTTTTTCTTCCTTCTCTTTCTTAAGAAGTTCTTCGAGTTCCTCAACGTAGTGGGCTAGAGTGTTTTTCTCTTGTTGCAATGTGTCCTTCTCCAGACTAACAATACCACTGCAGTTAAGGGCAGCGTCAGCTCCTTTTTGTGAGCCATTTCTAGATGACTAACCGCTTTAGATGTTTCTTTAGCGCTCTTCTCTACCACAGCTAGCTTCGTTGTCAACTTCGTGATCTCATTATCTTGGTGTTTGATTATGTCTTTATCATGGATCACCTCCAGCTTAAGGCGATCGATTTCATGTTGCCTTTCAGTAGATACCTTAGAGATTTTCTTAGCTAAAAGTTGGAATGCTTCATGCTATATGAAGACATCATTGACACATGCAAATGAACTCCCTTTAGCACTCCTTGGAATTATATGGATAGAAGGAAGAAAATTTAGCCCATCAAAGCATATTTTTGGGAATTTGACCTTAAGTTTTGCTAATCTTTCTTCCATAGAGGCCTTAGGAGCTGTAGTAGTCAAAGCTGGATCAGTTGTAATAATATGACGTTTGACCATCCAGCGATCGCGAGGCTGTCGAGAACCAGATGAACCCAAACGATGTTCGGGTGGCATAGCAGTTTGGGGAACATGAGAAGAGGTCCGATCGCTGCTGCGCATAGGAGAATTAGGCTGAAATTCCTAGTGAGATGATTGAGATTTGGACTTATGTTTAGAGGATGAAGACTCCCTTGAACGATGACTTCTTTCCGGCCGTCGTCCCTTTCTCGACGCCTACCCGAGTCGGGACTGCGATTGGATCCATACTATGTAGAGGAGCCCCTCAAGTGATCAAAGGCATGTGAATAAGAAATAAAACCTGCAAACCAAACAAGAGCATGTAAGTAACCATCAAATAAAGGATAGACAAAAATTATGTAGTGCAGTGCACACGATTGTGAGTGTCCTAGTGTCCCCTCTATGGACCAATTACTGTGGCCTTGCTTATAGGAGTGATTTCCCCATTGCTAGTGGGAGGAATGTCATCACTAGTCCTGGTGGGAGAATTAAGCCCCCAACACTAATGTGGGGAAAGTCAAAGGTTATGATATCATCAGGGATCGTGAGACTCGAGAACTCTTATATCAAACTTTCTAATGGCTGAGAGGAAGATTCTTCTTCAACAGAGGTGATGACGAACTTGGGATTGTTGGTGGTTTTTCTCTTATGGAGTTTGTAAGTGAACTTTTTCCTTTTTCTTATTGGCGCATGAGAATGTGTGCCTTGTGATGATTCGACTACAGGTGCGTTGCACGGACCTGCATCATCATCGCCAGGCTTGTTGGCTTCATCACCTCTAATTTCACCTTCTTTGGCATTGTCCTGAGCCTCCTCAACCGGGGGCACGATAGGACTATCAGTATCGCCTTCTTATTTCGTAACATTCCTTGGTGGTGCAACGCTACCCATAAGACCGATGCTGCGACCTTCTTCTAACAACCCAAAAAGAGATAACCACTCATCGGTCACAAAGGATATGATGTCCTTGTCCTCAACTGGTGTGGCATGGATTGTAGAAACCTCCCTCAAATAATTATCACCTTCAGGTCATGGATGGTAAAGTGGAAATTTTCAAAGTATTTGTTAGTTCAGGATACTGCTCAGGCTAAAGAATTTGAGAATAAAGTGAAGGCAACACTTATGTTCTACCAATCATCACCTTGCGAAGCCAAGCGGACGACGAACGTAGAACCATTCGTGTTTAAAGACACTGAGTTTGTTCCAAGCACTAATCAGAACTTGATGGTTGGACGAAGGCTCGAGGAAAGTATAAGAAAGGCTTCCCGTCCGTCGTTTGAAATTGTAGATAAACCTGATGTCTTCAGGAGATGGTAGGCGGAATAGAATATCCATGAATAACAAGAAAGTGCCATGAAGAAAAGCATAGCTATTCAGATGCAGCTGAGTAGGAGTTATTCCTAGATAATTTAGCATCTCTCGATAAAAGAATTAAAAAGCGGAACACATCCGGCCCAGCGCATAAATTCGTTGCATGCCGTATACCCCTTCGGGGGCAAGTGAGCCCTATTATTCACTGAAGGGACTAGGACAACCCCAAATGGGATCCCATGTTTAGAGCACAGCCTAAGGAGAGTAGCCTCACCAATTCTGGAGGCCTGGGAATCCATCAGGTTATCCAGAAATATAGCACCCTCTATAGTGTCAGGGGTAGGATTTATCTCTTCCACCGGAAGGATTGGAACATTAGAGAAAGGGTCAACCAACGGACCAAAAGTCTCTGGTTGCTCAATTTGACGTTCAAGAGAAAGTCTATCGGATACAGTCGCAGAACTTGACTTGGCACCTGGATTGTTGTGCTGTGAAGGTTGTCCAGAAGACATTATGGCTAAATGCCCTGAATGTCTGGAGCCCATATCAATTAAACTCAATAGATAATCCAGATTAGAAAAATTAACATGTCCTCCCATGCTAGGTGAAAACTAGTGTGGTGTGGCGTTGTGCAGTGTAGAGATAAGCAGTTCAAAATTAAAAGAAAAAGTAAGTGAAGAGACTTTGGATTTTGACCAGTGTGTCCATCATCGTTGATCGTTTCAACTGGCATTTAGATTGATCGGTTGTGTAAGCTTTGGGATCGATTATCGACTTACTGAAGCATGAAATTCGTTATTGAAGTCCATATATTAAGTTTTAATTCATGTTCAAGTCGCGCCAGTTTAGTTGTTCAATTTCAAATTCAAAGTTGGATTAGCAAGTCCCATTGTCCGTTATCGGTCATATGTTCAAGTTTTTTAAGACGGGAATGGTTCTGATTATTCAGGGAAGATAATAAGGCTTGGTTTTCTCAGGTGTTCAAGCTCAATTCAAAGGCTTAGAATCGGCTAAGTTTCCATAGTCAATCCATTTATCTTAATACAACCGATCCGTCTCGCAAAGCCTATGACTGATCCCTCCTCGAACACTCCACCACTGATCTCTATGCTTAGCCAACTTGATCAACCCTTATGACTTGCATCTGCATACATCCCTTTACTTAGCCATTCCCACGCTTCCCTCCTTACTCAAAGTCACCTATCCCTCCTTACTCAAAGACATCAGTAACTGATCCCTTGGCCAAACACCCCACCACCAATCCCTTAATTTCATGGATGGAAAATAACCGAATCCTCCTTTTTCTTTCATCGACCGATCCATCAACCGGTGAGTCCACAAGCCATTTCCTTTAATGAATAGGCAATCATATCGCATCATCGATTCCTCACAAAACAATATCAATTCCACACACGACCAATCCTTCTACTTCTTTCATGTTTCACTCCTCTCATTTCTCCTCCTCTACCACCTCACAGAATCATGCATCACTCCATCCATCTCATCTTCTCCGAACTTAACCCACACTTGTGTTAATTAACGGAAACAAAAACCATCAACTCATTATGAACCAAAGTTAAATGCAAGAAAATTACCTAAATGTATAAAGTACGAGTAGCTCGAAGGGAGATGTTGGATTTCGATTCACATCAAAGATGGAGTATTGTGTTAGGAACTGAGATGCTGGTTTTAATGACAACAACCTTTTTAACTTATCTTATTATAAAATATATACTAACACTATTGTCTAGATAGATATGTATATGCAGGATATATATATATATATATATATATGTAGGTATTGATTACTGAAGACTGATCAGTATAAAGACTCAAGATTCAAGATTGAAGACTCTAGAGTATCAAGATCAAGATTTCAAGATATGTGTCTAGTTTATTGTTAAAACTTCATAATAGCACGGAAATCTTCATTCCAAATTTCATTTGGGATGGAACCCATTTCTATGTTCTTAGTGGCTTACAAACCCATGACAAGTTGCTTACAAACCTACGACAAGTGGCTTACAAACCCACGAACATCCTGGTTTTGTACAAGTTCTTGAGTCCTGATGTGATGAGATATTCTGCAGGAAGAAGCTTGCAAAACTACTTCAAAATGGTTTTTCAAAATGATTTTCAAAACTGCCTTTCAAAATGTTTTAGCCTTAAAAATTATCTTTTTAAATGATTTTCAAAACGATGTTTTAGCCTTAAAATATTCTTTGTTTTTTTAAAATAAACTTTTGTTTTAAACTTCGTTTGTTTTTAAAACTATCTTCTGATTTTTTAAATATTCTTTTATAATATATATACTTGAGATTTAAAATCAAATTTATATATACATTCTAAAATTATATTTTTCTACTCTTCTATATTTCAAAACATAGGAAAATTAGTTTATTTTATTCCAGAATCATTTCATCTTGTTTTCCGTTCAATACCATTTTCAAACCAAATTTTACATTATTTTTAACTTAGGGATGTCGACATCATAGGATACCCCATGTCGACATGGTGGTCGTTAAATACAAAAGTTTCAGTTTTCAAAAGAAGTGTATATTCGTTTAAATCTCTTCACGAATGGTTATGACCGTTACTGGTCTATAAATAGCCTTCACAAACGAATTTTTTAACTAACTAATTTCATATTTTCTTCACTCCTTCTTCTCCACAAATCCATATTCTAAAATTTTCATATTTTTAAGATCGTGCCGAAATTATACCGAATTCTCAAGTGAATCAAATTAGAATCTCATTCTTGTTTGATTCTCTGCCCTCTCTCGAAGATCAAAGTGCTATTCAGAGTTATAGGATCAATTTGTAATCAAAAGTTTATCGAGTCTCTCTATAAGGTCTGGTTGTGCCTGGAAATCAATTGGGTAATCTTATGGCCCGTAAATCAATAGAGTTTGCCCCGGACTCGTGAGACAGGTGGGTACCTCAAGGCCTTTAGAAACTGAGGATTGTAATCTCGACTTTGGTACAATAAAAATCTGTATGAGGCGTTCTGCCTTGGTACAGGAATGGATGTAGGGTAACTCCGAACCAGTATAAAATCCGGTGTGTTCTTTCCTTTTACTTCTTTTTATTTACTTTCTGCATCTGTGTTTGATTATGTTATTATTCTGTGATTAAGTTCTGCATTTGTTTGTGTCATAATTTTAATTTAGTCCATATAAGTCTTAGAATCCATTAAATACTATTCACCACCCCTCTTGTGTTAAATTAGCCTTAAGATCCTTAATCCGCACTCCCTTTCAATTGGTATCAAAGCGTTGGTTTTCATAGTTTTCATAATCTGAAACTTGAAAATTGTTTTAATGGCTACCAACACTGGTAATGTCAACTCTGGCACTAGTTCTATTAACATTAACACTAGTTCATTAGTAAAAGGTCAGTCTACTGTCAGACCACAATTTTTCAATTGCAGTAATTATGCATATTGGGCTTGTAGAATGAAAATTTATTTACAATCAGTAGGATTAGACACTTGGAATATCACACAAACTGAGTATGTTGAACCAACTACCAATTTTGCCCAGTGGACTATTGAGCAAAAGAATGTTGCACAAAATAACTCAAAGGCTATGAATATATTATTTTGTTCACTAGATAGGAATGAGTTTAATAGAGTGTCTATTTGTAAGTATGCATTTGAAATCTGGAAAAATTTGCAAGTTACTCATGAAGGAACAAGCAAAGTTAAACAGACTAAAATTTCCATATTA
The DNA here is from genome assembly GCA_030737815.1 of Allium fistulosum. Taxonomy (NCBI): domain Eukaryota; kingdom Viridiplantae; phylum Streptophyta; class Magnoliopsida; order Asparagales; family Amaryllidaceae; genus Allium; species Allium fistulosum. Next base: position 870,046,894 of record CM060903.1, on the reverse strand, counting down.
ACTAATCAGTTTCAATAGTTTAAAATGCATGCAAATGAGTCCATTTCTGACATGTATTGTCGATTTCAAGATATTGTCCATTCATTAATTGCACTGGGAAAAAGCTTTTCGGAGGAAGACCAAGTCAGAAAAATTCTAAATTCACTCACTCCAGAATGGGATCAAAAGACACTTGTAATCGAAGAAGCAAATGATATCAGTCTAATGAAAATAGAAGAATTGATTGGGAATCTGATGTCTTATGAAGTTCAACTGCAAGGAAGAAGAGAAAACAAGGTTACAGAAAAGAAGTCATTAGCATTCAATGCAACAACTAAAGATTCAGAACCAGACAGTGATGAGGAGATTGCTTTCATGACAAGAAACTTCCGGAAATTCCTTAAATATAGAAAAATGAATAATTACAAAAGAAATGATCAAAGGAATTCCAGAAATAATACGTAGAACGTCAATAATGATAGATGCTACAATTGCAATAAAGTCGGGCATCATAGGAAAGATTGTCCGTATCCAGATAAATAGTTGTTTCCTCCAAACAATGATTCATCAAGGAAAAGAAAGAAAGCATACACAACAACTCTTGATGACTCAGACTCATCATCCAGTGACGATGAAAAGAAGATGGATAATTCAAATCTGTGTTTCACTGCTATTCATGAATCAAACGACGATGGGAGTATAAATCAAAAAATAGGTACGCATTTACATTATTTTTAATTTTCTTTTTTGAATGGATGCTTGTTTGTTTGCTTGATTTTTTAATTTCCTTGAATTTTAAATTCAAATTTATCCCTTGAAATTTGAATTTTAAATTCAAAAATAATATTATTTTAATAATATTTTAAATATTAAATTATTAATATTTAAGTATTATTATATTTAATGTTATCACAGGAATTATATAAGTAGAATATAGGAAATAATATATACATTTATTAGAAATTAGGAATAGTCACTTGTCCTTTGATTCTATTGGCACATGTCGACATACCGGGATACCCCATGTCGACATGCCCCTCATAAATTTGATTTCAAAATTTGAATTCAAACTTTTGAATTTCCCTCCACCTTTTCACCAACTTCAATGCTCTGGAAAGATGCCTCTTGACCAGAGAACATGTCTATAGAATCTCTATTTAATTCACTTTCTTTATCATCACTTTTCACTTTTATTTCAAATTTCAAATTTATCTTCATTATCTTCAACTCCTTTCAAACTTCTTCAATGCCCTCTTAAAGCACACCTAACACCATTAGACTTCCAAAATCTATCAAAAACTTTCTCTTTAATGACCCGTAAGCTATCAAAGCTTACATCAACTATGTAAACTTTGGTAAAATTCATACAAGGAAATTTGCTATTTTTGAAGATTTTCCTTATGAAACTGAAAATCTTTTTCAACAATGTTCTATTCTTAGTGTAGTAGATAACAAACAAAATGATTTTGTATGTTAGCCAAACCTTGTTAAGATGTTTTATGCGAATTTAAATCGTGGTTTTTATGATGGGCAAGATGGACAAATTTGGAGTAGTGTTAAAGGAACACAAATAGTTCTGGATTGTGAAATTTTAGGAAATATTTTGGGATGCAAGTATACCGGAATGAATCTCTCGGAATTTCAAATAAATGAAAATGATCGAGAGGCATTTCATCACATCTTTGAAGGGGATGACAATTTTGAATTCAAAAATCGTTATTTTCGTCCAAAAGCAAGAATTATTGACCTTCTTATTCAACACACCCTTATACCAAGATCGGGAAACTACAACAACCCAACTTTGAAAGTTTGCAAAGCTCTTTTTGCAATTTTCGGAAATTAGGATATCAATTGGGCTCAAGTTATTTTGGATAAGCTAAGGCCCAAGAATTTTACTATGGGTGAAAACACATTATATCATGGAATTTATCTCACTTGGATTTTTAATTATTTTGGAGTTGATTTCAAAAGGGAATAATTTATAATTAGAAAAGTGTTCAACCATGGAAACATTTCCCTTATGCAAATTCCATTAGTGTTTCAACCATATGAAACACTTACGGAAAAGGAAGAAAGGCTTGCTCACGAAGAGATGGAAGAAATGGAGGAAGAAGAAGAAGAGGAAGAGGAAGGAATGGAAATTGAAGAGGAAGAAGAGGAAGATCAAGAAACTTCCTTAGAAAGTATTGAATATCCTACTAATCCCGCTAATTCATCCAATAAGACCATTCTTAATAATCAAAGAATTATAGTGGAAAATCAAAAGACACTTAAAAGATCAATGAGTAAGAAAATGGATAAGATTTCCATTAAAATCGGCAAGTTCTTCGGGAAAGTTAGTAGAAAGCTTGGACTATCATCTTCTTCATCTTCATCTAATTAGTTTTAGTTCATGTTATCTTGTGTGCTTTAAGTTCTATCCATGTATTTTCCTTTATTTTAGTTAATATTATATTAGTTTATGTAATGTTGACTAGAATCATCAATGAAATCTTTTATTCAACTTCACTTGTCTCTGTAATTGCTTGTTTTTATATTATACAAATTATAGTTGCATAGATTTGTTCATAATATTCAAAACAAAGCAAATTTCCACTTTAGACAGAGGCATGTCGACATCCCCCATCCCCCCATGTCGACATACAACGGGCAGAAAGTAGTTACACTTTCAAATTTTTATTTCATGTAACTAACTTGTGTCTATTCATTTTAAACGACTTTCTACCCCTATTTATACATGTTTCTTCCATAATAATTTATCAAGCTTCATTTCTAATCACTCCCTTTCATATTTTTTCCTACTTCTTGAATTATGTCCTCTCCGATTAATAATCTAAGTGATAATCTTGAGGAAACTCTCACTTCATTAAAGAATATCCTTACATTCATACTTCGTAATCAGCATCACCTAGAATTGAGTCAAATACAGATGATCAAGGAGCAAGAGAGACATTTCGACGCCCTTCGTTGGATGATCTCAGTCCTTAACAAGGACGATCTAGAAGGAAATCCGCCAGTCACTCTCGACAAAGATAAAGAAGAATGGGATGCCATCAAAGCAGACCCTATCTTTGGAGAAGATGGATGGGTGGAAGTACCAAGGAATGTCTAGTCATTCTGTATGTTATTGGTGTGTTTTAAACTTAATTGACTTGACTTATTTAAAAACATTTGGTGTGGTTTGTATATATGATTGATTAAATAATTACTGTAAATATGATTGGATGATGATTGATTTACTGTTGGATTACACTTATGATCACACTCATGGTCACATTTCACATTTATGATCACATTTCATACTTATGATCACACTTAGCATTTATTACACTTATATATGGATTACTCTAGTTTGTATTATGGTTGATCATCTTATATCAAGTTCAGGGAATTTATTAGTAAGAAGTTTTTGTTGATGACAAAGGGGTAGAAGTTATAAAATAGTAGTTGGCTTGGAGTAAGGGGGAGTTATGATTGGAGTAAGGGGGAGTCGTGGAGTAAGGGGGAGTTATGATAGGAGTTATGATATGGTAAGTATATTTTATAAATACAGGTTGTCATCATCAAAAAGGGGGAGATTGTTAGGAACTGAGATGTTGGTTTTGATGAGAAAAACCTTTTTAACTTATCTTATTATAAAATATATACTAACACTATTGTTTAGATAGATATGTATATGCATGATATATATATATATGTAGGTATTGATTACTAAAGACTGATCAGTATAAAGACTCAAGACTCAAGATTGAAGACTCTAGAGTATCAAGATCAAGATTTCAAGATATGTGTCTAGTGTATTGTTAAAACTTCATAATAGCACGGAAATCTTCATTCCAAATTTCATTTGGGATGGAACCCATTTCTATCTTCTTAGTGGCTTACAAACCCACGACAAGTAACTTACAAACCTACGACAAGTGGCTTACAAACCCACGAACATCCTGGTTTTGTACAAGTTTCGAGTCCTGATGTGATGAGATATTCTGCAGGAAGAAGCTTGCAAAACTACTTCAAAATGGTTTTTCAAAATGATTTTCAAAACTGCTTTTCAAAATGTTTTAGCCTTAAAAATTATCTTTTCAAATGATTTTCAAAAAGATGTTTTAGCCTTAAAAATATTCTTTGTTTTTTTAGATTAAATTTTGTTTTAAACTTTGTTTGTTTTTAAAACTATCTTCTGATTTTCTAACTATTCTTTTATAATATATATACTTGAGATTTAAAATCAAATTTATATATACATTCTAAAAATATATTTTTCTACTCTTCTTTATTTCAAAACATAGGAAAATAAGTTTATTTTATTCCAGAATCATTTCATCTTGTTTTCCGTTCAATACCATTTTCAAAACAAATTTTACATTATTTTTAACTTAGGGATGTCGACATCATGGGATACCCCATGTCGACATGGTGGCCGTTAAATTCAAAAGTTTCAATTTTCAAAAGAAGTGTCTATTCGTTTAAATATCTTCACGAATGGTTATGACCGTTACTGGTCTATAAATAGCCTTCACAAACGAATTTTTCAACTAACTAATTTCATATTTTCTTCACTCCTTCTTCTCCATAAATTCATATTCTAAAATTTTCATAATTTTAAGAGCGTGCCAAAATTCTGCCGAATTCTCAAGTGAATCAAATTAGAATCTCATTCTTGTTTGATTATCTGCCCTCTCTCGAAGATCGAAGTGCTATTCAGAGTTATAGGATCAATTTGTAATCAAAAGTTTATCGAGTCTCTCTATAAGGTGTGGTTGTGCCTGGAAATCAATTGGGTAATCTTGTGGCCCGTAAATCAAGAGAGTTTGCCCCAGACTCGGGAGACAGGAGGGTACCTCAAGGCCTTTAGAAACTGAGGATTGTAATCTCAACTTTGGTATAATAAAAATCTATATGTGGTGTTCTTCCTTAGTGCAGGACTGGATGTAGGGTAACTCCGAACCAGTATAAAATCCGGTGTGTTCTTTCCTTTTACTGCTTTTTATTTACTTTCTGTATCTGTGTTTGATTATGTTATTGTTCTGTGATTAAGTTCTGCATTTGTTTGTGTCATAATTTTAATTTAGTCCATATAATTCTTAGAATCCATTAAACACTATTCACCCCCCCTCTAGTGTTAAATTAGCCTTAAGATCCTTAATCCGCACTCCCTTTCATAGTGGTGTAGAACAAGAGAGAATGGCGTGTCTAAAGATGAAGGTGGAAATTGATTTAAATGGAAAGGATCAGAGTTCAAATTGGAAGGTGAGGTTTCGGAGGCAAACTGGAAGGAAATGAAAAGGAGAAAGACATGAAGTGAAGAATGGAGAGGGAAATGTGAGTTTATATACAGGCTAGAGGGATTGGCTCGCTTAAGCTTCTCCTTAAAGCTGAAATGTTAAATCCCCATCGATTGGAACGGATCGGGTATAATCCCTGCCAAGAAGAATCCATCTGACTCCTACATATATATAAAAAATAGGAAGAAAGAAAAGAAGGTAAAGGGTTCGGTTAGAAAAATTGTGATCCTTATTGTAACAAAAAGAAAGAAGGATCGGCTAGAAGGATTCCAATCCTTATAAACATAAAAAAAGAAGGTAGGACAGGGATCGGGTACGACCCCTATGTGCATGCAAACATGTATATAAAGAATATATAAAGTAAATAAGTATAAAATGCAATGAAATTGCATCTAATTCAACGAAAATTGTAATGACTCGTGAGCGCTCAAACGCATCCGAGAGCCAACAACAAGAACGTGTACATGATCGTGCATGCATAGCTTACTACGGGGTAGTAAGCTATGGCTACTACCCTGTAGAACCGGACATAGGTAGCAACCGGTGAAATATACTCCTGAATTTATACTATTGGAAATCGACCTAGCGTCATGATGATCAAAGAGAGATACGACACTTTGGGAAAATAATTTGACAAAAGGACGACGACTATTCAAAAAACTGGATGGATTTCTTTCTGACGACTCTCTAACTTTCTTTGATACAAACCACGTAATTTTCAACACGAGACGTACTTTGGGAAGCAAGTATTATCTGGCATTTTAACATGGCCATATCCGAACTAATTGGACAAGTTAGACTCGAATGTCATCAAGGCCGGTAAGCTCAAAGGATGATTATGGGGTCCAGAAATCAAGTATAGATGGTAATATGAAGCCGTGATCGAATGGAATTGAGAGATACGCTATACAGAATGTTCAAGGTATGTAATATAATTTAATCTAGAAAAGGGTTCGGCTATAATCCCTCTCAACCAAAAGAATCGATTTACTTTAGCCAAATAAGTGCAAATTAATGGAAAACAATCGATATCTCAAGATCCGGAACTCCAATGCATATGAAACTTTGAGAACAAGAGATGGGGACCCTAGGGAGTCCACCCTAGGGATCACACCCCTAAAGGAGCAAGCAAGAGCAATTGGCCTTCTTCCCTCCATAAGGATCGACCTGAATCAGGTAACAACACAACTTTGCAGCAATGATCGAGCAAAAACTCAACATCTATCAATCCAGTGGGCATGAAACTTGGAGGCTAGGCATAATAAAACATGGAGATGCTCCCGTAGAGATCGCACCCCCAAAAACTTCCAAAATAGGTGTAACATCCCCTACTTGGAGGCCCAAAACTAACGGCTACGGATGCTGCAGTTATCCATGGTTATTAATCCTCAGCGACTAAATACGTAATGTTAGATACATTGATATATAGAAACACATGAATATGGAAAAAAATTTAAAACATCAAACAAGTTCCACATTCCATTTCAAAACCTTTCAAATTCATTACATAATCCCAATGCGAGAACCACATTCAAAGAAAATATATTTATTACAACATACGCCAATAGCGACATATGAAGATGCCTCCTTGGATGATCATAGTATATATAGGCAATTTAACAACTTTGCCTTTACAACAATAACACAGCGGAATCAAAATAAAAGAGAACTCTAGATAGCTATCATGCCTCCCGCACGTCTCCGAAGCTTATTCGTCCAAAGAGGTACCTGAAAACCTCAACTCTAAAACTACTCAAAGTCAATTGAGTACCCGTGAGTTTAAAGGAAAAACATAAACTTCAAGTTAGACATAAAGGCTGGTATGAATAATAATCTACCATCTCAATCCATATAGAAATATAGTAAGACACCACGCCGGTTAGCGGAACGGGTTTTCCCCTCACCAGTATCCTAAAACCTTTATAAAACCATATACTGTGCTCCTACATCCACAATGGTTAAAACATCTCAAAAATAATATGATGATATGCAAACAAGTAAATCAATTATTGATTTCCCATCCACATTCATTTTGACTAACTGTCTCATTTAAAGTTTCTAGGGTGACAATTAACCTATTAGTTTTCATGTGCTAACTAATAACCTGTTTAATGTTTATGGACTCCCTGTCCAGTTTCATAGTTTTTATAGGATCACTAAGAACCTATTGGCCCCTGCCAATATCTTTACTGTTTCATGGGTTCTCCCTAAACCTATTGGTAATTCCAATATCTTTCCTCTTATCCTAGTTTTCATGGTTTGACTAGGAACCTATTGACTTCTGTCAATATCTTAAACCAGATATAGTTTTCATGGGTTCACTACAAACCTATTGGCCCCTACCAATATCAAATCATAGTTTTCATGGGTTAACTACGAACCTGTCTTCCTGACATCTTTGTTTATACATAGTTTTCATGGGCTTAATATGAACCTATTGGCCCTGCCAATATCCTTTTCCTATACATTGTTTTCATGGGCTTACTGTAAACCTATTGGCCCCTGCCAATATCTTGAATTAATATCTTAGCATCCTATACTCTGGCCTTCCTGACCTCCTGGATGCAATTCTACTCAGTTAGGAGTTAATTTAATTTATATTCATTATTGGGTCAACCTAACTGCTCTTCCCAAAATACAGTTATGGGTCTATTACAATGTGAATATATTCAGATGCATATATGAAGAAGAAAACATAATAATACCAACCACTGTGGTTTAATATCCTTGAAATCATTTTATATAAAACTTGGTTAATCCCTTTAACCCATTAATCAAGGAAAACTTCTTCAAACCTCCATTTCAAAACACTTTATTTAGGCCATGGTTTTCTTTCAAAATGGGATTGGGTTATTTGTTTTGAAAACTAAGGCTTTCGAAACCTTAAAACATCACTTTCGAAACCCCTAGATAACCTTCTTCGAATGCATAGAAACTTCTTTTCAAAACATTGCATACAAACCTTTCGAAGCTCCTTACATCATTTCTTTCGAAACCAAAATGCACCTTTCGAAATTATCAAAACTTTACATAGTAATCCTTTGGAACATAGCTTCGAAACCAATGAAAGTACCCCTTTCGAAACCATTGGGTTTACTCAAAAACATCTTTTGGGTCAAAGTGAATATATACGAAAGTATCTCTTCGAAAGCTTTAATCTTAATATAAACATGTTTGGGGAAAGTTTGATGGCGTTGGCCCCATCCTTTCGAAAGCTTCAAATCATTTAAGCAAAACACTGAAGGATGGCATCGAAACCCCCTTTCGAAGCCATTGCCTTCGAAACCCATGAACCTTTTGAAAGCATTTAGGAAGTGGCTTAGTATATCTTTAAAACAAAGGCTACTCTTCGAAAGCATTGATGACTTCAATACACTCGAAAGGCAAAAGAACAACAGCTGGGTTTCGACTAGGTCGGAACCACCATTTTCGATAGCATTGTTTTTTAAACAAGGGACTCATTCAAAATCATCATACTTAAAATGAAAGACGACAACCTTCTTCGAAAGCTATTTAGAAAAACACCTTTCGGTAGCTTACGTTTCGACTCCTTCGAAAACTTTAGTAAAATAAAGGTAGGCGCGTAACAATTTTTAAAACAAACAAAGGTATCGGAAGCAATGCTTTCGACATCATGCCTTCCGCCTTCCTCCAATCCACTATGTACCCATGTTGATACCTTATGTATTAGTTTCGGATTTGTGGGGTTTCGACTTGATTGAAGGCAGACGTTATGAGTCGAAAGGTACTTCTAATAGAGGCAGAACCTGCTTTTCTGAGTAAAAGCTTATTCATGCCAATCAAAGCAAATTCTATCTAACTAACCTGCCCACGTATAAACATGTGATTGGTCGCCTCAACTTTTCAAATTCTTTACAAAATAACAGTCGCATAATTTTAGATCTAAACAAAGATTAATTTAACAAATAAGCCCTTCCATTAAGCAAAACTAATAATGCAAATAAGTCCTTCTTCTGAAATAATTTAATTTCCATAGCAAATTACTTAGGAAAAATCCCCAAAAATCATATAAATTAACTTTTAACATGTTATCTAACATATCTGAATTTCAGACCCAAATTCTTAGTATAATTTGTGAAATAAATTTCGAAACCCGATTAACCATATTTCCTTTGAAAATTCATAATAATCTTTCCATAACTTGGAAAATTATAAAATTTAAAACCCAACTCCAAAATCATGTTTTACATAACCTATAATTATTCCATGGCATTCGAAAATCAATTTCAATCAGTTTTGTCCTAAAACCGCATTAATCCCCATTTAAACAATCTTGTTTAAAGCAAACAAATTGTAATTCAAGAAAATCATCATCCAAAACATCATAAAAACGAATTTAATCTTAATCAGAAAGCATATGTTCATAAAACAAAGTAGAGATGGTATAAATTATTAGTCACCTTGATTAGGATAAGGAGATTGGATTGAGATTGAGATTTACTCCTCTTTCTTTAATTCCCTAACTTGATTTGAATTTCTCTTCTTTTTCTTCCTTAATAATGGCCGGCTCCTCTTTTATATTTTCGTTTTACGTTTTTGTGAAAATGAGAAATAAACGTGAATGGATGGCAAGCCGTGGATATACAAGGGTTATGGAATTAAGGTGCGGCTAATTCCCAATATGACCTTATGCAAATTAATTAGCATATATCCATTCTAAAGCCCATTTAATTAATTAATTAATTAATTAAGCACGGCCTTCTTATCATTTATTCAAATCTCAATCCCCTTATCACTCTATTATTTACATTATTCTATTTAATTTTATCTAACTAAATCTCCTGAATAATGTTATAAAAAATTAGGGGTGTTACAGGCTCCCCTTCTTAAAGAATTTCGTCCTCGAAATTCAGTAAGGACTAAATACTAATCATAGAAATTATCTGTAACCACTCGTAACAACCATACTAGCCTACCTTACTAGAATTTATCTATATAAAGCTAATATAGACATACCCTCATAGCAGATCAGAATAAGTATCTCTAATCTTGTCTTCTGTCTCCCAAGTATAGTCCTTCTCATTGTCGCTCCATCGAACTTTCACCAACTTTACTTTCTTTTTCCTCAATCTTTTCTCATCTCTCGCTACAACCCGAACTAGTTGTCTAATAAAAGTAAACTTAGGCTCTATTATCAAATCTTCCAACCCTGTCGGAGGAATGGTAGTCTGGATCATGCACATACTTGCGAAGATCGGACACATGAAATACATTATGGACACCTGTCTACAGCTCAACAACTCTACTCTGTATGTGAGCTTTTTAATCCTCTCTATAATCTGGAATGGACCAACATATCTTGGTGCTAGTTTCCCTGACTTTCCAAACCGTACCACATCCTTCATTGGTGATACTTTAATGAAAACATTATCTCCAACTGAGAACTCTAGGTCTTTACGCCTCTTATCTGCGTAACTATTCTATCGGGACTGAGCTTCCTTCATCTTTTCTCGGATCAACTCAATATTCTCTGACACCTCTCTAACCAAATCTGGACCCAAGACTAATCTGCCTCCAGTCTTTAACTAACATACTGGTGATTTGCATGGCCTTCCATACAAAGCTTCAAAAGGTGTCATTCCTATAATAGTTTGATAACTATTATTATAGGAAAACTCAACCAAATATAGGTGATCCTTCCAAGATCCACCAAAGTTTAATACACAAGCTCTTAGTAAATCCTCGAGTACTTTATTGACTCTCTTTGTCTGTTCATCCGTCTGAGGGTGATATGCAGTACTCGTCTTGATCTTAGTGCCTAACACATCTTGTAGACTCTTCCGGAATTTGCTAGTAAACAAAGCATCTCTGTCACTGATATGCTACTAGGAATCCCATGTAGTCTAACTATGTTCTTTATGAACAACTTAGCTAAAATAGGTGTCGTCCTAGTTGACTTAACTAGGATGAAATGGGCACTCTTGGTCAACCTGCCCACTATGACCCATATGCTTTCATTTCCTCTATTTGACTTTGGCAACCCGTCTATAAAATCCATGAATATTGAATTCCATTTCCAAACTGAAATATCTAAAGATTGAAGCAATCCACTCGGCTTTTGATGTTCGGCTTTCACTTGTTGACAGTTTGCACACTGCCTAACCCATAAGCCAACATTCCTCTTCATACCTTCCCAATAGAAGCTCCTCTTCATGTCTTGATACATCTTGGTCCCTTCAGGATGAATCGTAAACATGGATCGATGACATTCTCCAAGTACTTCTTTCCTCAAGTCCTTAATATTTGGAGCACATAATCATCCCTTCTTTCTCAATCATCCCCTCTGGTCAAGACTAAAATCTTTCAGATCATCGATCTCAGTTCCAACCTCAGCCTTCTAATCTTCTCGGCTAATAATGGATCCTCCTTCTGCTTAGAAGCAATTCTCTCGATTAACACTAGTTGAACTTCTAAACATGACAGCATGGTAGTACTCTGACTAGAACTAGCAGTCGATCTTAAATGCACACTACAGGTAGTCAAAGCTTCTAAATCCTTCCATTCTGCCAACATAGCTAACACCACATTCTGATGTCTTCTGCTAAGAGCATCCACTACTTTATTACCTTTCCCTGGTGTATACTCTATATCAAATCATAAGCAGCTAAAAACTCCAGCCACCTCTACTATCTCATATTCAACTCCTTCTAAGAGAATAAGTATCTTAAAGACTTAAGATCTGTGTATAGCTCAAAACTCTCCCTTAAGAGATAATTCCTCCAAATCTTCAATGCGAAGATCACCGTAGCCAACTCCAAATCATGAGTAGGATACCTTACTTCATGCGGTCTAAGCTGTCGTGAAGCATAGGCAATCACTTTACCTTTCTACATTAACATGGCTCCCAATCCAGTTCCACATGCATCATATACACCACCAACCCTTGGTTTCTATCTGGAACTACTAGCATAGGTGCGTTGGTCAACAAATGCTTTAACTTAAGGAATGCTTCCTCACATTTGTCGGACCAGAAAAACTTCACCTCCTTTCTGGTTAGCTTAGTCAAAGGCGATGCTATCCATGAGAAATCCTTAATGAATCTCCGTTAATAACCAGCAAGTCCAAGAAAACTTCTAATCTCATCCACCGTCCCTGGTCTCTTCCAATTATTAACAGCTTCGATCTTATCTAGATCGACTGACAACCCTTTCTCTGAAACCACATGACCAAGAAACTTAACCTCTTTCTTCCAAAAATGACACTTAGAAAACTTCGCCTAAAGTTGATGCTGCCTCAGCGTCTCAAGAACAACTCTAAGATGATCCTCATGCTCTCTTTCATTCTTAGAGTATACTAAAATGTCATCTATAAACACCAACACGAATCTATCCAAATACTCTCGGAAGACTCGATTAATAAAATCCACAAAGAAAGCTGGTGCATTCATTAACCCGAATGACATTATTAACCACTCGTACGAACCATACCTAGTTCGAAATGCTGTCAAAGGAATACCGTCCTCTGCCACTCTTAACTGATGGAAACCTGTCGCCAAATCCAACTGGGAAAACACTCTGGCACCACACAACTGATCCAATAGGTCATCAATTCTTGGCAAAGGATAATTTTTCTTGATCGTCCTCTCGTTCAACTTATGATAGTCGATACACATCCTCAATGACCCATTTGGCTTCTTTACTAACACCGCGGCTGCTCCCTAAGGCGAACTGCTTGGTCTAATAAAATTCTTCCTTCTAGATCCACTAGCTACACCTTCAATTCCTTCATTTCAATCGGTGTCATCCTGCTAGGTGGTCTACTAACAGGTTCAGCTCCTGGCACAAGATCTATCTGAAACTCAACAACTCGTTTCGGTGGTAGTCCTGTAACCGGCTCAAAGACATCTGCAAACTCTCTTGCTACTCGAACCTGGCATAACTCTTCTCTCACTTCCATTGCACTTAACAAAGCATAACTACTCCGGTCGGAATTTTCCACTATGAATATAATTCGGTTATGACTATCAGGATGTCTCAAAGATATTTCCCCATCTGGCAAAATATCCTAGCCTCATACCTTCTCAACCAACCATACCCAAAATGATTCTGAAATCTACGAAATCGAAAACATACAGGCTGCACGCAAATTTATGACCTAACAAGCCAAGTTCTAACTGGTCACATCTCATCCCCAGAGTTGCATACCCTCCTATTGGATTCGCAACACTTAAGGAAGTAACAAGGTATGTGGGTTCTAAACATAACCTATCAACCAAACACTAGGATATAAATGAATGTGATGCACCAGTATCAAATAGTATACTAACTGGTATACTCTGAATCAAAAACTTACCTTCCATCACAGTCTTCCCTTTTTCAGCTGCAGTTGGCTTAGCAGAGGATGGTCCAACAACAAAAACTTTTCCCTTGTTCGCCCTAACTGGTTCTGAACACTGATTCTTATAATGCCCAACTTGGTCACAGTTTTAGCACTTCACATTCTTCTTATCTATAGCCTTCTTCCCCTTGCCTGACCGGCACTCATTTGCATAATGACCCTTCTTGTCACACTTAAAGAAAACTAATTCAACATTTTCCTTCTTTGCATCATCTCCCTTCTGGGCTCCCTTCTTCTTAAAGAATTTTCTCTTCTTTCCTTGAGAACCCTGGGTTTCAACCGGCTTCTCTCTAGCACAAGCAGCAAGCATCTCTTCATAGCGAATTGCCATCTCCACCACTACATTACAAGGATCACGGATATGTGTCAGGGTCGCCCTAGCAAGCTCAGGTCTCAATCCCTGAATGAACATCTCATTTCTCCTAACGTCAGTGTCTATAGTAGCATGTCCATATCGGTACGGCTCATCAAACTTAGTAGTATACTCAATTACCGACATCTCTCCCTGCATCAAATCCATAAACTTTCTCAGCAATGCTGACTTAGCAACTTCGGATAAAAGCCTTTGTTCAAATCTCCCTCAAAAATCTGCCTAAGTCAAATCCTCCTCCGGAACCCTGGCAGTAACACTATTCCACCAATGAAGTGCTGCCCTTGCAACTTCCTAGAGTCTAGCCTCCTCTTCTGCACATCATCCAAACCCAAATCAGCAAAGATTATCTCGCAATGTAACAATCAATCCTCAACTTCTATGGCATTCTCCGTTCCCATAAACGATTCGCCACGTAGACTGGTGTAATCTCTGCTCATCTTAGCATAATTATTCTCAACTGGAGCCAAAGGATTAGCTCCTCCAACATTTCCCAGCAGCAACTCCTGCTTGCATCATATTGATGAATAACTGATACATCGCCCCTATATCCACTGGTGTATTTCCAGCACCCACATTGGCATCATCATTTTAGTTAGCATTAGCCTGTCGACCTTGGTTCCTTCTGGTATTAGTTCGAACATTTCCATAAGTTGTGGTGCTCCCACCACTGAGATTTCCTCTTCCGTTTCCTGCTTCCATATCTTCTTTCTCGTAAATCTGCATACGAGCCTTAGTAAGATACAGAAGAACGGTCTAAGAGAGAGGGGAATACATACTTATATATATATATATATATATATATATCAAATACAAGTACGCCACTATAGCGTTATCCCAAACTCCGATCTTGTTTTCAGATTCATTGGATTATATTTGAAAATCTTTTAGGTTTAAAATTACTTTAAGTTTCATAAACCTATGCTCTAATACCAACTTGTAACATCCTCTACTTGGAGGCCCAAAACTAAAGGCTATGGATACTGCAGTCATCCATAGCTATTAATCCTCGGCGACTAAATCTGGTAATGTTAGATACATTGATATACAGAAACACATGAATGTGGAAAAAATTTAAAAGATCAAACAAGTTCCACATTCCATTTCAAAACATTTCAAATTCATTACATAATTCTAATGCGAGAACCACATTCATAGAAAATATATTTATTACAACATACGCCAAGAGCGACATATGAAGATGCCCTCTCGGATGATCAGAGTATATATAGGCAATTTAACAACTTTGCCTTTACAACAGTAACATAGAGGAATCAAAATAAAAGAGAACTCTAGATAACTATCATGCCTCTTGCACGTCCCCAAACGCTTCTTCATTTAAAGAGGTGCTTGAAAACCTCAACTCTCAAACTACTCAAAGTCGATTGAGTACTCAAGAGTTTAAGGGAAAAACATAAACTTTGAGTCAGATATAAAGCCTAGTATAAATAATAATCTACCATCTAAATCCATTTAGATATCTAGTGACACCACGCCGCTTAGAGGAATGGGTTTTCCCCTCACTAGTATCCTAAAACCTTTATAAAACCATATACCGTGTTCCTGCATCCACAATGATTAAAACATCTCAAAATAATACGATGAAATGCAAACAAGTAAATCAATTCTGGATTTCCCATCCACATTCATATTTACTAGCTGTCTCATTTATAATTTCTAGGGTAATTATTAACCTATTAGATTTTATGGGTTGTCTAATAACCTGTTTAATGTTTATGGACTCCTTGTCCAGTTTCATAGTTTTTGTAACGACCCAATATTTTCAACCATTCGCTTCCTCACATGTCGGACTTGAATTTGCTTAAAATACCGCGTTGTAAATAAAAATTTGGCAAGAATATACAGTAAATAAATAATCACAGATCACAAACACAGAGTAATATAATGTAGCGGAAACAAAGAAATAGTAGTTCATGAAGCTACTATATAAATACATTAGAGTTAAGTAAGATACAATAGGAATACCAGGATACAACAGGAGTAACAGTATGAAAATCAGGTACAAACCAGAATACAACTGGAATTAACTGGATAACAAAATGAATAGATATCAGGATCTTCAAAGAAAAACTCCAGCTCCAAAGGTGAGTCTCTAATGCTGTATCACTCAGTCTGACCCGAGCGTAAAGAAAACACAAAACACTCGAGTCAGGACATACATACTTATATAATGTAAACCAACTCAAGTGAACTGTAATAAAGGTACAAGTAACTTAAAGAATGCTTGGGATCGCCCATTCTTTAAGGATCCGTTAAACTATTTACTATGTAGTAATATTGCGCTATTATAAAAATGTCTAATATAAAATAAACATACTTTTAAATAGCGTTAAGCCTTTACATTTTCCACCTTAACGCGTAAAATGCCAATAGTCTACACAGTA
This sequence comes from Allium fistulosum, assembly GCA_030737815.1. Classification (NCBI taxonomy): domain Eukaryota; kingdom Viridiplantae; phylum Streptophyta; class Magnoliopsida; order Asparagales; family Amaryllidaceae; genus Allium; species Allium fistulosum. Next base: position 870,030,497 of record CM060903.1, on the reverse strand, counting down.
CCTGCATACCTCGCAAGGCTATAAGAAGATACTCCATAGGTACGACACAAATAGAAAATCGTAGTAAAGCTCGATATGGTAAGTGACACGGCACAACTAGGCAATGCCAGGGTAGATATACCAATTACGCATCCGGGCTGGTGGTGATGCATAGCAGCCACTACCGCCCACCTCGAACAACACTCCCAAATCAAGGGGTGCACCCAATCAATCACAAAGTAATAAAATGGTATCAAAGTAGTGTGTCCGATCAGAGGTGCTACCTCATTGGCCCGTCAATCGCTCCTGTTTTAGCCACTTTATGCCAACTCGCGGGAGTTGGGTCCACGTATATACCTTTAGGATCGTCGCCACCATCCTACTTCATTCTGGAAACTCCACCGCGTACACAGTTGTTAAAGTGGTTTTCGGTATCGATAGAGAGTATGTCCATATCCGATCCCGGTCTCTTTAATAACCAATCGTTATTATAACCCATGGTTATAATTTTAAAATAATATTTTATACTTCAAAATAGAATATCATTTCAAATCCAAATCTTTATCAAAATAAAGATTAAATCAATTCCAAACCATTTCAATATATTTAAAATATCATATCATTTCAAAACATCATTTCAAATCATTTCAATATATCATATCTTTCCAAAACTTCATTTCAAATCATTTTAATATATCAAAACATCATATCATTTAAAAAACTTCATTTCAAATCATTATTTGAGTTCAAATCCAAATATTCAATTTTAAATACCTTTTAAATTCAAAGATATCATTCATTTATTATCATTTCAAGTCACCTTTTAAATAGTTTATATTTCAATCAAAATAATTCATCTAAACCATTTAAAAGTGTAATTATTATACTTTCAAATCAAGTATTCTATTTCCAAAGTTTTAAACTATTCCGAGGTCATTTACTAAGTTAAAAACCATAAACATTGAAAATTTCAGCCTTTCACAGCATTCAGAAAAGCTGTTATAAGTTATACTTGAAAACATTTTAATTCAACAAAGACAGCATTTAAAAATGCTGTTAAATCTCAGTTTTAGTTGAAATTTAGTTTAAAACAGCAAAGACAGCATTTCCAAAAATGCTGTAATAGCTCAGGTTTCAAATTAAAGGGTTTCATTAAATTCAGCAAAGACAACAGACCACTACAGCAATTACTGAACTGCTGTAATAGGCCTTTATCAAGTTTTTAGCCTTTTAATTTACTTCAGCAACTACAGCATTACAGAACTGCTGTAATAGCCTCTTATTTAAGTTTTAGTTCATTTACAGAAATAATAACATTTCTGAATGCTATAAAACGTAATTTCCAGATTTTAGTGTATTTCCAGCAAATAATAACATTCAATATTAAACCTTTTAAACATTATAAAAATCATATTTTGACATTCAAAAATGTTCATTAAAAATACTCTTTTAACATATGATTTTTATAAAGTAAACTTTACAATAAAATCCAATTTTACTTAACAAATTCAAATGTACAATTTTCCCATTTTACCTTTTACAATTTATTAACACTTACATTTTCAAATTACCATTTCACAAATTAAACTAAATTTCCAATTTATTTAACTAATTTAAACCTTTAATTAAAAACAAAATTTCTCATTTCCAAGTCAAGTTATATTTTAAAATTACACATTTAAACATTCATTCATTTAACCATTTTAGTTCATAGAAAAATCAATAATACTTTATTATATTATTTAAATTCAAATTTTAAATCAAATTATCATATTTACCATTTTCCAAATATAATTAAATTTCCATTTTATTTATATAACTTAAATATCATTTTAAAACCAAAATTCCAAATTTCCAAACTTAAGTTATATTTCAAAAATTTCTTTTACCATTCATTTAAATTACATTTTTAACTTCTAGAAAAATCCAAATTTCTTTATTTAAACATTAAAAATCCAATTTAAATCAAATTTTCATAATTTTACACTTTTAAAAAATTTTAAAATATTCAAAATACTTTATAAAAATAACCACGGGCCTGTATATAGTTTTCTAACCTAGGTCAAGTGATACAGATATGTATCATTTCAATCCGTAGTTTAAAAAGCAAAAATCCGGGTTCTATCATTTCAAACCCGCAATCCCAAGTTAAAATAAAATAAATAAAAACCGTTCAGGCCTATCATTTAAGCCCATAACGATTTTTCCCTATTCTAAAGTTCGTTCGGGTATGTATCATTTCAACCCATAGTGAATCTAATCTACAGGGAACTTGCAGTGTGATAAACAGGTATAAATGAACAGTTTAACAATAAATAACAGTAACAGATAATATGACAGGTAAAATAACAGGTTTAACATCATATAATTAATAATCATAGGCAGTTATAATGTAACGACCCGTAAATTTTAACCCTTTTAATAACGTTATTAATTGAAATTTTGTGAAACTTTAAATGATAAAATTTTGAGATATAAATTTGATATTTGGAATGCGTCTAGTTAAACATAGCAACTAGTAAATTTTCATCCAAAAATATGAAAGTTCATTTCGGGCGTAAATTTATTTTAGGGACAGTTTGGCACAGGTCCCTAATAAGTTTCAAAATACACAAAAACCCCAGTAAAATAAAGTTTGTAAATTAGGTCCCTAGAATTAAGTTACTGAATACTGACATACACTTATGCAATTATTCAGTGAATAATTGCAGACATTTATGCAATTATATCAAAAAATTGCGGAAAATTCCGCAATTATTCATCCAAAAAATTGCGGAAATTTACGCAATTTTTTCAAAAAATTGCGGAAATTTACGCAATTTTTTCAAAAAGTTGCGGAAAATTCCGCAATTATTCACCAAAAAAATTGCATAACTATATGCAATTACTTAGTAACTTAATTCTAGGGACCTAATTTACACACTTTTTTTACTGGGGTTTTTGTGTATTTTGAAACTTACTAGGGACCTGAGCCTAATATTCACTTTATTTTAACTTAAATCAGTTAGTAATCGATGAAAATAAAGCGTTTTCGAAACTTAAATATTTTTACATAGAAAAATTCTAAATCGTTTTCTGAGCAAGACGACATTTTTCGTTTTTCAAAATTCGGACTTCTTTAGCTCCGTCGATCTTATTTTTCTGTGTTTTTCTTGCATTTTCCGTAGTAGAAAAATTCGAATTTTTATAATTCAAATCATACCACTGATATCTTTATACCGTTATAACCGTCTCATCGCGCTGGTCACTATAGAATATTCACTTCTTTGTTTAGGTGTTCGATTCGCGACGGAAATGATGAAACCGTTCGCCGTATCGGTACTTGATTCACGTCCTTTTGGTTTTCTTGACCATTTGTTTCCTCCGTGGGATAACCAATGGTCTCTAGCTCTTTGGAATTCACATAACTTATTTACTGACGTTTGGCTATCCAATACTTCAATTCTTCTGATCCATTTCTTTTCCCAATGCAATACGTTGAAAGATGTTCGCACAGCTCATAATCTAGAAAAGTTGAGATATATATTTATATCAGCCTGTATGTGCCTCTTCCTCTCTCACCTTTTATTCTTCTTTCTAAATGCAAACTCTTCTTTTCATGACTATCCTCCTCATCTACCCTCATTTTTTCAATTCCTTCCCTTTCCCTCTCGCATGAAGATGACCTACATCCATCACACCAAGCGCCACCACACGCCTAGCAGCCTACCACACCCTCACAGCCTGGTTGTAGCAAAGGGATCGGCACCCCAATCTTCCACCATCCAGCGAGCAAACCCGAAAAACCGAGCCCGATAACTCATTGACTCTTCCTTCCACCGAGTGTCGACCGCCAGCAGCCGTTCACCTACCCGCGACCTTGCCCTCCATCCACGGCAAAGCACAACCACCTCCGCCTTTGTACAGCCCGCAACCCACGTTGCTCCACCCGCATAACCGCGCCGCCCACTTGCCACCTCTTCCCTCAACCGGAACATCACCACGCGGCGAGCCATGCCCGAAGCAACCTCCAAGCTCCACCGTTCAACAGCGGCGGCCACTCTCCCGACCAACGCAGTAGCCAACTCACGCCTCCTCCACTCATCACCGCGCCATAGCCTTCCTTCGCCCTTCCAATCTCGCTTCCTCTCACTTTCTCAAGCCAATCTCTAGCCGATCTCTAGCCTTGCTTTGTTGCGATCTCCGCATGCGCAACCTTCTGTATAGGTTAGGTTTTGAGGTACCACAGTTGGTATTATGTATATTTTATGTAAATCTATGCCAAGAATGTAATTTTATTAAAAAAAAATTTACTTGGATTTTTATAAGTGTAGGGTATAAAAGTTTACAAAGTATCAGTTTGGGTATATGTTCTTTTACGAATTTTATATCGGTTATTTATATATATTGGTTTTCGAATCTTAGCACAGTTAAATGGATATGTAAGGAACTGATTTTTATAGTATAAAAATAAGAGTGTGTTCTAGGTTGCATGTCAAATCTATTTTATTGCACGTATATCATATAAAATATGGGCAGCCTGCATATGTTCGTATTTAGGTCTGCATTTATTTATATATTACTTAAAATACACTAGCCCGTCTGCATTTGTATTAAATAGAGTATGAATATATCTTGGTCCCTTTTGTTTATGATATGAGTATAAGTTTAAATTATATTGGTCTGCATACTTTAGTTATATAACAGTACGTATATGTGAGTATACAAGTTTACTAAGTATTATATATTATATATTAATAGTTGTGCTATATTGACTTTAGGCTATGTCGATTTAAAATTATGCATGCTGTACATATATTGGGAGAACACGCATATAAGTAGAGATGTACATGTTGATAATTGAGTCTATATGTGATATATATATATACGATAGCTAGTGGTGTATTGTACTGTCAAGCTGGAAAAAGTACACGTATAAAAAAAAATTTCGATTTCATAACGATAATAAAATTTGTTGTCTACATCAAACCGATTCTAATTCAGTTCATCAATTCTTATTTATCAGCCGTGTCCGTTTGTTTCCTGGAGATTTGACCAGGCAACTAGTACTCGGCTTCCAATGGAACACAGTGTCATAGAATGTTCGACATATAGTAGTACTCGGCATACAAGACTACTCAGTGTCAACTAGCACTCGACAACAACTAATGCTCGGGGTCAGCTAGCGCTCGGCATCAATAGAACTCGGCGACAGGTGCACTCGGCAACAGGAGTGTTCGGCATAATGTAGAACTCGGCAGCAGGAGCACTCGGCATCCAACAGGAGTACTCGACAACGGGAGTACTCGGCATCCGGGAAACGAGAGCACTCGGCATCCAACAGGAGTACTCGGCAACGGAAGTACTCGGCATCCGGGAGACGCTCGGTGTACCTAACCATTCAACATGATACTATCGTTCGGTCAGGGAGCATTGTTCGGTCAAGAGCTTCAAACAGAGATACGTTCGGCTTCAACTGCAACCATCCTGCACTCCCCACACATTAGACGTACCATTCGGCATAGAAAGGACCGTTCGACATGGGGAGGACCGTTCGGCATTATGACGTTCGGCATGCCTGGTTCGGCAAGCAGCAAACACTGTACTCGGGCTAGAGTGTTTGGCCACCAAGCCCACTTGGGAAGTCCAGCCCATATTTGCCTATAAATAGAGGGGCAGGGTCACAGTGAAGAGGGATCCTTTTTTGGAGAAAACACTAGGGAGACTCTGCCATTTTTTAGACCCATCTTCTCTACTTAACAACTTCATTCAAGCATTTGATTCACGAATTGTATTTGTAATCATCTAGTAAGAAGATCAATAAAGTTTAACCTCAAAGTGGAAGTAGGAAATTACGCTGAACCACTATAAATTTGTTGTTCTTACTTTCTGCATTTAAATTAGCATTGTCTTCTCTGTTTAATTTACCTTCATCACTTATTTCTCTACATAATCTTTCTCTAAGAGGTTAGTGACCAATTTTGGTGCTAACACCGTTCTAATTCGTACCAATTCAGCTTTGTTCCGGAATTCGTGCTTGGATCCATAATTCAATTCATCGTCAAATTTCTCTAGCCTCGAAAGGTGAGCAATCACTCACGATTAACGTTCTTTTATTTATTAAATTTGATTTCAATTGAAACGACAATTGAAATATGCTGTTGTTAGTTAATTACACTGTTATATATGCTATTACCTGTATCAGTTCACCTGTGACATCTGACACCATTATCTGTTAATTATTTATGCGATGATAATACAGTTTGGCTGATAATTGATTGATTGTTGATGTTTATATTGGACGTTAAATTGTTAATGTTAAAATGATAAATAGTATGCAATTGAACTTGATATAGGATAGTTAAATGTTAAATTTGATTAAATGACATTTGTATAATATGACCCATTTAACTGTCAAATTTATTGACACGTAGGATTTGTTTAATTACATCTTGAACCACTGAATGTATGTTGTTAAATTGATGATGTATGAAATTGTAAATAGATGACAAGTGAAGAACCGTAAGGTAATAATCTTTAATCTACATGAAATGATAGTGTAGATTCTAGAATTAATTATATTAATTCGCACAAACAACAATGTGAATTAATATGGTTATTTCGGGATTATTTGAATTGATTATTGGATTGATATTGATTGTTGTTATTGCTTGTTTATTTACTTTGACACCATCCCAATTATCACACTGCAAGTTCCCTTTTGCTATGTTTTGATTTTGAATTGAATTGGAATCGGGCTGAAATGATAAATACCCAAATGAACTTGACTTAGGATAGAGAATTAAATAAAACCCGATTGGTCAATAATTTGATTTGAAAATAAAATGAAGATTTTATTTGAATAAATAATATGGTTTTGAAATGAAGTTGGAAATTGAATTTTAATGAAATTTAAATGTGAATATTTAATAATCTGAAATGAAATATTAATAAAGAAATTGATGAAATAATGTTGTTTAATTTAAGAAATGATTGAATTAAGTTTTGAAATTATTTAATAATTTAATGAGATTGAATTATTGAATAATAAAATTAAATTGAATCCTTTGATAATTCAAATTGAACTTTTAATTAGTGAAATTTAGTTCTTATTTAATTGAGCTTTGAAATTGTAACAAAGTAAATGAATATGTGAAATTGAATTTCTTTATTAAGAAATGCAAATGTGATTTTTGAAATTAATGCAAGACTTGTAATTTAAAGAATTTGATTTGACAAATCTAATTTAATCAAATTTGTAAGTTTTGATATATTGGAGTTGAACTTAAATAATTGATTTAATGAATTGGAAATTAAATAGAAATCGTTTTGAAGGATAAATTAACTTAACGAATATTGAATGAAATCGATAAATGATTTTAAATTGATTTGAATGTTAAATTAAATTAATTTAAATGATTTCGGAGTGAAACTTATATACGAACTTGAATCAATATTTGAATTGTTTTAAATAAAAAAATTGAAACTGAATTATAAGATTTCGAAATAGAAATTTGGAAGTTTTGAAACGTAAATTTATGGAAATTTATATAGAAAGATAAATGAAATGTTGGTTTACAAATTCTATTTGAAATTGAATTTGATTTGGTTTGAAATAAATAAATGACCAATCGGTGTAATAATGACGGAAGTTATTAAAGAGACCGTAATCGGTTAGGGACATACTCACTGTCTAAACCGAAAACCACTTTAATAACTATACGCGGAGTGTAATCCAGAATGAAGTGGTTGGAATGATGTACGTGATTACTGAAGAAAGAGAACGATAATGGACAGCCTTGACACTTGTGTCAAATTGGAAATGACTAAAACAGGAGCCGTGCCGGGCCAATGGAGGTCAGCTACCTCAAGCGAACACACTTCTTCGAAAATTACTCATTACTTGTTGTCGATTGGTGCACCCTTGATTTGGGAGTGTTGTTTCGCGGTGTTGCGGTCGCTGCGGCGATGCGTTCTCACCAGTCCGGATCAGGCAAACGGTAGTTTCACTACCTTGGGTATTGCCTCATGTGCCTTGTCATACTTGGATCCCTATATACGCGACCACTACGAATTTGTTTTGTGTTATACCTATGGAGTACTCCCTGATAGCCCACTAGTTTACGGTGGAGTTTACAGTGCCGTATAGACTATAACGCTTATATAAAATGTGTTAAGGGGAATAATGGTAACGCCTTAACACTATTTTGATACCTTATATTACTGATAGACATTATCTACTTAGCGTACATTACTACCTAGTAGATAGTTTAACGGATCCTTAAAGGATGGTTATTCCAAACATCCTCTGCGTTACTTGTATTTCAATTGCTATTTCACTTGAGTTGGATTTATTGATATAAGAATGTTAATCCTGACTCGAGTGTTTTGTGTTTTGCTTTACGCTCGGGTCAGACTGAGTGTACCAGTATTCGAGACTCACCTTTGGAGTTGGAGCTTTGCTTGAAGATCCAGCCATCTATTCTGCTTTCAGTATTCGATGATTCCAGTGATGTATTCTAATTTGTATCTGATGTATCGTATTACTCTTCCGTTGTATCTGGCTTAACTCTGATGTAACTTATACATTTATATAGTAGCTTCATGAACTACTATCTCTTTTATTTCCGCTGTATTTATTACTCTGTGATCTGTGATTACTTATTTACTGTATATGTTCAGTTTTGCCAAATTTAAATTAACAACGCGGTATTTTGAATTATTCAAGTCCGACATGTGCAGATGCGAATGGTCTAAAATAGCGGGCTGTTACATATAACATCATATATAATATTCTACACATTCAGTTGTTGTCAATTCACATTTGCTTAAGTATAAATGTCAGGTGAGATTTACTCACCTTTTTACGCTGGAGTTAGCGATCAAAACACACAGAATAGATTCCAGAAAGCACGATACAGCACGACTTTTGATTTGAATGAATAGAGAGCCTTGATATTTATCTTGTAAACAATAACCAAAACAAGACATTATACACATAAATATTCGACACAAAACAATGTTGAAACAATGAAGATAAGAAGCAACAAAGGAATAGATTACTTGACCATGCTTTAACCATTCAAATGCTTGGCCTAGGAGATTCTTGGGCTCAGCCATGATCAGGTCGAGACTTGAAATGCTCGGCTAAGGTGGTTTACATGCATGTTAAGCTCGGCCATAGAGGAAGATGGAAAGGCAAAACAAGTGGAAGGTGAAGGCAAGCAAGTGGAAGGGTTTGGGTCAAGGAATGGAAGGTTTTGGTGCACCTATGCTCGGCCTATGGTGCTAACATGGCTCAGCCATGTTCATTTCAAGTCAGGTCAGAGGTGGAGCTGATGGTTATAGGTCATGGCAGCAAGTGGTGGTGGTGTTAGAGGTGGTGGCCAAGGCTAAACATGAAGGTGATGGTGGAAATAGCTTGGTTAGGCATTGTTTTGGAGTATTACAATGTTTTTGTGGTGGAAGCTCATCTAGATGGTCACGGCCAGATCTAGTCAGAGGAGAGGGGTGGTTTTCTATGTATGATGAGGAGAAGGAGATGGTGGTGGTGGTTGGTGAAGATGATGGTGGTTGTGGCCGAGCAAAGCTAGAGAAAAGAGGAGGCAAAATCAATGGAAAAGAAGAAGAAAAAGAGAAAAATGGAAGCCATTACTTACATATTTTTTTCAGAAATGAGGAATGCCATGAATGGTGAAGTGTTGGGAAGTTTTTCACGTGATTTAGCAAAGAGAAATGTATGTCTATGCTAGAAAATGAAAGGCCAAGGTAAGTGAAAAGACAAGGATAATGAAAAGTCACAAGGAAAATGAAAGGTTTTGACTCTTTGTATTTCTATTTCTTTAAATCAAAATAAAGCAAATAAATTTCAGTAAATAAAAAATAAAAAGCTGAACAAAATAAAGTGAAAAAGAAAATAAATAAATAATTTAAGTAAAAATAGAAAATAATTAAGAAAATAGCTAATATATTGAAACTAGCATTTAAAAATATAAACAATGTACAATAAACATTTAAAAATTATAACAACACTTTTAAAAATGTTTTAAAAATAAAATATATATATAACATGTCATATTACACATATATTCAAATTTAGAACAAGATATGACAACCAAAAATATTATTTATATAAATTAAAATAAACAATTTTGTTAAATACAGCAAATTACACACAATATTTAAAAGGGCATAACTTTCACATTATAAATCGGATTTCAACGAAACAAAAAGCAGTATTCTTGAAATTTTATTTAATTTCATAATAAAATATAAAATTCAAAATTTTAAACTTTTAAATTAAAAGTCAAAGTTTGACCATAATGACCAAAATTCACATTTCAGGAAAATACTCTATTTATTGTTGTTTGGAATTATAATTCACATAAAATAAAAATTAATATTTAAAATAACAAAATTTATCCATTTAATAAATAAAATAAAGTTTTTAAATTAGGAAATTCAATTTAAAATAATTACAAAATACAGGGTTGTTACACTCTCCCCCACTCAAAACTTTTCGTCCCCGAAAAGGAATAAGGTACGGGAAAACACAAAAAAAGATAGAATGAAATAGGATTAAAACAAGATGACAAGAAGATTGAAATTATACCTGATAACTGTTGTTATAGGTAAGTTTAACAAGGTGGAGATGATCTTCCCAATATCCTCCAGAATCAAGAACACAAGCACGAAAAAGATCATCAAGAATCTGATTAACTCTTTCCGTTTGACCGTCGGTCTGTGGATTGTAAGCAGTGTTCAGATTCAGGATAGGGAGAAGTAAGAACCACAGAAGAGATAGAAAAGTTAAATAACGAAGGAAAAAGAGAAAGAAAGAAAGACTAAAACAAACTTATTAAGCACAATTGTAATGACCCAAGATTTTAGGAATTTATTTTGATAATATAAATAAGTTTAAAATAATTTTTTTTAAAACTAATTTTGAAAAGGAATTGATATGGCTTAATATGGTGTAGCTATATGTGTGCATGTGTGCACAGGAAATACACATGAATAGAAGCTTAATTCCTGGATGATATGAATGAACATATGTTGATGTGTATGAAATATATATATATATACATACAGATAAATAGATTAAATCCTTAAAAGCTATATGCATAAATATATATGGATGCTACTGGTTGTATTTGAGTGTATATGTGCATAGGTGTTCAGTAAAAAAATAATGTATAGGAATATATATGTATTAATTATTTCTGTAAGACATATATATATACACATATATGTATGCTAATCAAATGCAAGTGTTCAAATCAGTAAAATAAAAATACACAAATGTATTTTAACTATAGGCAGAATGCAAGAATGAAGATATAAAAGGAGCAATCCTTTTACAAATAAATAATGGAAGCACATGCTATTTAAGTGAAAGCTAAAAATAGAAAAGTAAGATAAACCAGTGATATGTTTTGTATAGGCAGAATTAGGAAAAACCCTTGGCATATATATATGATAAAATAATGGAAATCAAGTCACACCTTTAGCATGATATTAGATAAGAGAAAAAGCATTTTTTTGGAAAAGTAAATTTCTGAAAATAACCAAAATGATAAAACCACTTTTCTCTGCACAAACTTGAGCCGGGGAGGGTAGGATTTTGGGTTTAAACTAAATGCAAATGGCATGATTTTGGGTGGGCAAAAATGACTTTAGCTAGCACCTTAAACCCTAGAAGAACCCTGCATAAATAAGCAGTGATAAGAGGGGCCTTCTCTTCTTCCCTGATAGCTCTTGAAATATATATATATATATATATATATATACACACCATGTATATATAAGACAAGTGAAGAAAAGGGTTCGGGGGCAAAGTCAGAAGCTTATCAATCAACTAAGAAGTGAAGGAGAGCTAGGTGAGAAAACTCACTCAAAAATCTAAGGCACTAAGTCCTAATGAAGGCAGCCAGTTTATAAGTTGATCTTTCTTAAAATGTATTTTCATATGTGGTTATCTTTCTTTGATTTCTAAGATGAAAATGCTTTGATCTTTAGTTTGGTTGTTCTGCTTGATCTATTATGTGAAAGTTCTGAGTATTATTAGTAAATATGTTTTTATAAACCCAGATCTCTCTGATATGTTAATATTAGGAAAAATAAGTGAATAATCAGAGAATCAAATGATGAATATAGGCAAGTAGTGTTGGTTCTGGCATAACCCAGAGAATATAAACATGTTGAGCTGCAATATACTTGTGTATAGGTGCTAAGGCTTGAGACAAAAAAAGGAATTAGGGGTGCAATAGGGTTGCCTATATGCTGATGCTCCTAATTCAATGAAAGTATATAAATAGCCATATACATAGCAAATAAATTTGTGATTCAGTGAAACTTGGTCATTCTGAGTTTAACTTAAGCACAGATGTTTGCAAGAGGAAAAACTCTCTTAAAAGCCATAAGCCAATGTTAGTTGCCTATACCCCTTTTAAATGCAAGTATATATATATATATATATATATATATACAGAGTCTTATTTATTAGACACCTATGTTTAACTGCCTGCTTGTCTTTGTTTGGTTATGAAAGATATGAAATGCCATGACATGGATGTTTGTTTTAGTGAAATGAATCACTGAATGGTCTAGTCATGAAAAATCAAAAGAGTTATTATCAACTCAAAACTAACTAGGAAATGGGGTCAAGAGCACTGCAGGAATGACTTGTGTTCTTGAGCAATACAAGTTGACACATGACTTGTTTAAGTCCTGAGATCTTTATGTAATGGAGTGAATTAGTACATTACAATGTGCCCATTGATTCATATGATTGCAGATGAGACCAAGATAGATAAATATATCAATGTAAGAAAATTTGATATAAGGAGGAACTAGAGTTTTCCTAGATGTAATCTGAGTAGGGAATAAATGATTTAATTCATTTTGGTGATTTCCCTGTTTTGAATGGATGCTTATTTGATTTATGGCTGATTTGTATGAATGAATGCCTGTTCCATATCTTTATAAGGTTTCTGGAAAGAAAGATTTAAGTGTTCACATGCACACTGACACAGAACATGCACACTATGACTTACTTGTTTTCTAAAGGCAGGATATACTGATTTATATATGTTTCAACTTTAACTTGATTTACCAATTGTTTTAGTGGATTTTCTCATACCAGACATGTGTCTGACCCTAGTGTGCTAATGGCATATGGGGTGTCTCATTTAATATGGGGCAGCTTCAAATGCTTTTTCAGGAATTGCAGCAACTAAGTAGGAGTAGGAGCAAGGCTTTGAGAAGAAGATTATAGCATGCTAAAATTAGTTAGATAAGAGCTTAAAAGATGAAATCTGCATGTATTGATATTTTTAAATTATCACTTGTATTAAGTACTGAATGATGGATGGATATTTTACTAAGTATTTTGCTAAGGAATTGACTTGTAACTGGAGTTTATAAATTTGGATATTATCTGAAAAGTTGAAGAAGTTAACCTATGATTTTGTATGTAAATCTGAGCAAGAATACTATGATAAATAGGATGGTTATATTTTATCAATGTATTAGTCAATCTTGAGTCTTTGAATAGGATTAAGTATTGAGTTTGGGAAAAATATGGGTTTATACTAGAGAAATTCTTTTAAGTATTTAATTGCCTTTCACTGAAATATTTTGTAAAAAGATTCAAGTCCATTTCTGGGTTGTTTGAGAAGAGTAAATACAAAGCAAAGAAAAAAAAGCTTCAGATGCTATGCAAATAAATGGCATACCATTGTTCCATGATCAAAGTGTCTGGCTGACACAATCACATAAATTAACCAACTTCAAAAGAATGGAGTTCTGGTTGAACATGTTTTATTATATTTTGATAGAAAAAGGCACTTCAAAATCTTTAGTTTTCTTTTGCAAATGTTTAACCTAAAACCCTCTTTAAAATGCTATAAATAGATGTGCATTTTGAACTGGCTTGAACTATCAAATCAGGAGACACATAAATTGAAAATGATAGATGTAAATATCATTTTCTGGTACTTAGCCACATATCAAACATTTGAACTATGCTAAAAAAATGATAATCTCAAGTTTTCTGAGATTATCTGCCAGGATAAAAATTGACAGAAAAATCATGGTTAGTGTTAGCGCCAAAATTGGTCACTAACCCCAAAATCCAGATGAAAGCACCAAATACCAATCACAGCTCAGAGATAGAATGTATGTAGAGAGTAATAATGTGAAGAACAGTTAAAACTGAAATGAAAGCAGTAAAGAACAACTGATTTTATAGTGGTTCGGCTAACTCCGGCCTACGTCCACTCCAGAAGTTTGCTTTTTATTGCTGTAATAATCGATTACAGTTACAAAATGGCAGAGTTGCCTTAGCCTTAGAAAAGAGAAAGTAAGAGAGCAGAAAGAAGATCCTCTTTTACTGTGCCCCTGCCTCTCTATTTATAGACAAAGATGGGTTGGACTTCCCTGGTGGACCTGGTAGCCGAGTACCTCAGCCCAAATGGTGTGGTCTCCATATGCCGAACCATAGATGCCGAACAAGGTGTGAATGCCGAACGATCTCCTCTTGTCGAACGTTAGGAGGTGTGAGGTATGGAGGTGCGGAGTATGGAGGTGCGAGGTATGGAGGTGCGGAGTATGGAGGTGCGAGATATGGAGGTGCGGAGTATGGAGGTGCGAGATATGGAGTTGCGAGGTGCAATGTCAAGCGAGGTGAGGTATGCCGAACGACCCATCCAATGCCGAACACTCCTTGATGCCGAACGATCCATCCAATGCCGAACGCCCCTTGATGCCGAACGATCCATCCAATGCCGAACGTCTCCTTGATGCCGAACGATTCATCCAATGCCGAACGTCTCCAGATGCCAAACGTTGGTTAATGCCGAGCACTCCATCCATTGTCGAACGTCTCCAGACGCCGAACGTTGGTTAATGCCGAGCGCTCCATCCATTGTCGAACGTCTCCAGATGCCGAACGTTGGTTAATGCCGAGCGCTCCATCCATTATTGAACGTCTCCAGATACCGAACGTTGGTTAATGCCGAGCGCTCCATCCAATGTCTAACGTCTCCAGATGCCGAACGTCGGTTAATGCCGAGTGCTCTATCTAATGCCGAACGACGAACTCTCTATGCCGAACGCTCGCCCAGTGCCAAACAAGATTTATGCCGAACACTCCTTCTAATGCCGAACCATCCCATCATACTTTAGTCTCGATAGTTGTGAAGTTGTTTAAGTTAAATCCGTCTGTCCGCGGCCTTGCCAAAAGGCGGGTTAACACTTGCCCCCCAAAACATGCCTTGCTGTGAAAGGTGTGTTTTGAATAGCCTCAAGTCCAATATCCCAAGTATGTATGTTATCCACATCCATACTTTCCGATTCATAACCCAATCCATTACCAAGCCATCTTATCCGAGTACCACGGCCATATCTTGATCCATTTCCGCGACTGTTCCGAGTCGATGTCTGATTCTTATCCAGTAACCAAGTCCTTACCCAATTCCACATCCATCTGAACCTGACTACCGAGTTCCAATCCATCCATATCCAATAACCTATAACCATATCCATGACCTCTCCGGGTCGATATCCAAATCCATAACCTCTCCGGGCTCTTGCCAGGCGCAATCCACACTTGACGACCGTGGTCCAGTGTCCCTGGACGTTGAGATAACCTCTCCGGGTTCTTGCCAAGCGCAATCCACACTTGACGACCGTGGCCCAGTGTCCCTGGGCATTGATCTAACCTCTCCGGGTTCTTGCCAAGCGCAATCCTCACTTGACGACCGTGGTCCAGTGTCCCTGGACGCAAGTAATGCCGTGGCTTAAGTCCTAAGTCGAATCCTGGTCGCTCCGGACCCTTGCCGAGCATAGTCCATTCTCGACGACCTTTAAGCCAAAATCCAGAGAAAATCCAATCAAAATCCAATCCGAAAAACAAACATTCAAACCAGAATTCAAACCAGAAAAACGAGAAAAACAGGGAGTTCAAACCAAACTCCAAAACCAAACCAGAAAAAGCAAATGTCCAAGTCAAAGGAAAAACAGATTTCACAAACCCGGGCGTTTCGGTAAGCCATCATCTCAGAGCATGCCTGAGGGTTATCTCCGACCCCGTACATGAGTAAGTGATTTAACCGTTTGCCCGGAGTTTGTTACTTATTCCAAACCATCAAGATTAGTTGATGACCAATCGGTCACCACTCCTGGGCCTCGCGCCCTTGTCGTTCAAGGTAGGCGGAGGCTGTTCATGTTCCACCGCCGCACTCCGAGTTCCGACATACTGTCGCAACTGACCATTCCTTATATGATCCTCGATTATATCCTTTAGATGTCGGCAGCTGTTAGTATCATGCCCGTCCAGGTCATGAAAGAGACAGTGCCTTCCTGATGCCCTTTCACGTTCTGTGGGTTCCCTCCTTGATGGCCTTCGATAGGGTAGACGATCTCGAGTATCTAAGAAAATCCGCTCCAACGTTGCGTTCAATCCTGTGTAAGTGGAGAACTTTGGTTCTCCCCAGCGCTTCCTTTTCCCTTTATCCTTGTCCCCACCTAAGCTTTCGCCGAGTAATCTTCCATCCTTGGTCATGTTTACTTCCTGTGACCTCATGTCCAAACATGCATCCTCTTGTCGAAGAAATCTTTCAGCTTCATGAAAGAATTCCCCAATATCCAACGGTGGGTCCCGTACCAAGGATACTCTGAACTCCGAATTATCTCTAACTCCTGATACCGCAGCCATCAGAACCATTGATGGATCTGGCCGATCCACCGAAGTAACTGCTGCATTAAATCGAGTTAAGAATGTCCTGAGCGATTCATCTGCCCCCTGTTTGACTGATGTTAGTGTCATCATGTTCTTTGGCCTTTTTATGTGAACTCGAAATTGACTTAAGAACTTGTCCACCAGTTCTGTCCACGTTCCAATGGATCCATCCTCCAGCTGTCTGAACCACATAGCAGCAATTTCAGTCAAGTACAGGGGGAAACATCGGGCCATAACCTCCTCCGTTGCCCCCAGCACTTCCATATGCCTTGTGTACCTCATCAAGTGGTCGGTGGGATCCGTCTTCCCGTTGTATACTTCCAGAGTGGGTAGTTTGAAATCGGATGGATTCCTAGCTGTCCTGATGTTCCGGGTAAACGGACTTTTGTTAACTCCCTCTGAATCTCTGTTCGTCAGACCTCCGCGAATAGTCCGCCTGATAATGTCAGCCAATCTAGCGTTTCCAACTAATCCAGACTGCCCCCCAAGTCCCCGAGGAAATTCTGGCACATATTCTTCATCACGTACTCCTGGTGGCGTGCCCCCGAGTCTAGGTCCATCCAGATTGTTAACTGTTTGTTGATTGGGAGCTGCCCCCTACTGATTCACTCCATCTGTCCGTTGGTTGAGTTCCTCTGGTCCAGCTCCATGATCTTGAGCACCTGCAGTTCCTGGTTGTCCAAATTGCCTAAGAAGAGCCTGCATCATCTCCTCTTGCCGTTTCATCATCTGCTCTTGCATAGAATTCATCATCACTTGCATCTCGTCCCGAGTTATGTAGATGGATGCATGACCCTCTCCAGCTCCAGAAGATGCCGCTTGACTTTCTTCCTGATTGCTCCTTTCCACTGCTTGCCTCTTCGTTGGTGGTCTGGCCATTGCTTTCTAGAATCCAAGTTCCTAGCTCCAAAATTCCCAAGTGTTTGCGTTCTCAGTGAAAGCACCAAAGTGTTAGCGCCAAAATTGGTCACTAACCCCAAAATCCAGATGAAAGCACCAAATACCAATCACAGCTCAGAGATAGAATGTATGTAGAGAGTAATAATGTGAAGAACAGTTAAAACTGAAATGAAAGCAGTAAAGAACAACAGATTTTATAGTGGTTCGGCTAACTCCGGCCTACGTCCACTCCAGAAGTTTGCTTTTTATTGCTGTAATAATCGATTACAGTTACAAAATGGCAGAGTTGCCTTAGCCTTAGAAAAGAGAAAGTAAGAGAGCAGAAAGAAGATCCTCTTTTACTGTGCCCCTGCCTCTCTATTTATAGACAAAGATGGGTTGGACTTCCCTGGTGGGCCGGGTAGCCGAGTACCTCAGCCCAAATGGTGTGGTCTCCATATGCCGAACCATAGATGCCGAACAAGGTGTGAATGCCGAACGATCTCCTCATGTCGAACGTTGGGAGGTGTGAGGTATAGAGGTGCGGAGTATGGAGGTACCAAGATATGGAGGTGTGAGGTATGGAGGTGCGGAGTATGGAGGTGCGAGATATGGAGGTGCGGAGTATGGTGGTGCGAGATATGGAGGTGCGAGGTGCAATGTCAAGCGAGGTGAGGTATGCCGAACGACCCATCCAATGCTGAACGCTCCTTGATGCCGAACGATCCATCCAATGCCGAACGCTCCTTGATGCCGAACGATCCATCCAATGCCGAACGCCCCTTGATGCCGAACGATCCATCCAATGCCGAACGTCTCCTTGATGTCGAACGATCCATCCAATGCCGAACGTCTCCAGATGCTGAACGTTGGTTAATGCCGAGCACTCCATCCATTGTCAAACGTCTCCAGACGCCGAATGTTGGTTAATGCCGAGCGCTCCATCCAATGTCTAACGTCTCCAGATGCCGAACGTTGGTTAATGCCGAGCGCTCCATCCATTGTCGAACGTCTCCAGATGCCGAACGTTGGTTAATGCCGAGCGATCCATCCAATGTCTAACGTCTCCAGATGCCGAACGTTGGTTAATGCCGAGTGCTCCATCTAATGCCGAACGACGAACTCTCTATGCCGAACGCTCGCCCAGTGCCGAACAAGATTTATGCCGAACACTCCTTCTAATGCCGAACCATCCCATCATACTTTAGTCTCGATAGTTGTGAAGTTGTTTAAGTTAAATCCGTCTGTCCGCGGCCTTGCCAAAAGGCGGGTTAACAGTTAGCATGACCAAATCTAGTGTAAATAAATTTGCACAGGACCTACTTATTCCTGCAAATATCAAAGAATCTGGGAATTTAATTATGAGTAGATTAATTCAAATTCAAATCAAACAGAACTTGCTCTTGTTTACAAAATTTAAAAATATATATATACTCTGATTTAAACAAGAGGGACATATACATCATCATATGTATATGTATATTTTTATTATTAAACTGATATATTTATATTAGTAGGAATTTTAAAATCCTGGACAAATTTTTTGAAAAAGAAAATGACTCTGAGAATTAAATTGAATTGTAAATGTAAAAAAAAATTCCCATTAAAATTAAGGTAAAATTTGGAGGGTCGTTTCAACAATACGAAAAACACGATTCATCAAATCAACAAAGAGAGCAGGAGCATTAGTCAAACCAAAAGGCATGACTAACTATTCATAGAAGAAACCATTCTCAGTACGGAAAGCAGTCTCGGGAATACTTCCTCAGCAACCTTGAGTTGGTAAAAATCAAAGGCAAGATCAAGCTGAAAGAGAACAGTAGCTCTAAGGCTAACCAATTCTAATTTGATTTCCTACTTAGAAGGTAGGAGAATGGAAACAACCAGAAAGAAATTAGACTGGAAACCAGAATAAGATAATAAATTTAAAACCATGAAAATTTCAACTTACATTAATAATTAATTTCATCCATTTGATTTCACTTGAGTTAAATAAATCTTAATTATTTTTAAATCTCATTATCTCATCATCAAATCAACAATTTATAAAGTCATGAATTTGAACAATCATTTATTATATTTCATCTTTATTCATTAAATTTCATTCTTCTTTATTCCAATTAATATATCAAATCCTACATATATTAAGTGTATTTCACTTATTATAACTATTTCAATTTATTTATAATTTCTTTTAAATATCATTATATTGTAAATTATTCAATTAACCCTTTTTCTCTATTTACCTCTATTGATATTTTATAAATAAAATTTAAGTGTATAACATTTATTATAACCACTCAAATTTTATTTATAAAATCCTCTTCATATTGTATATTATCCAATTACATATTTAACTTTTAATAATTTAGGTAAGTTATATTGGAATGCAATTGAGTATTATACAAATAAATCCTTTCTAATTTAATTATACAAGTTTGCATATTTATTCAAACTTTTATAATTGAAATTATCCTTTAAGATAAAATTTAAGAATTAAATTTCCGATTAACTTCAAACAATTTTAAAGATAAATAAATACATATACAATATATATCAAATCAAATTTGAAATCATATACCAGTATATATATTATAAATCAAGTCATATTCTAGAAATCCAAATAAATTTATTTTCAAAACAAAACTGTAGCCAAACTACAGAATGGTCTCTTCGCTTCGAAACTCGAAAATGAATGTCGATGATGCTGCAGTCATCACCGAAATTATTTTCCAGCGACAAAGAAAGAGCACTGATTTAAAACTTTAAAATTCTTTGAAAACAATTTCTGTTAGAAATACTTTTAAATAATATATCCTTTAAAACTTTCAAAACAAAGTTCGAAATCATCGGAAATTAAATTCTCACATTCTTGATTTAAATCCATTTAAATTTCCAAATTAATTTATAACCATGTTTAATTATTTAGATATGAAACTAAAGCTAATGATTATAAAATACATGCAAAGTTAAATATTATTTCTTAACACCCAATTCCATTAATTATCAAAATTCAGAAAATTAACCTTATACATATTACAGTTATACAAAAATTTATCCATCTACTAAATTTAAAAACCATATTGTGTTAGTTTGCTCTGTTCAAGTGTTTTGGAGATCCTATCGATAGCGTTGATCAGACGAACCGATCGGAAATCCAAACCAACATCAACAACTCAAACAACACAATATATAAAACATCTTTAAATATAAGATTTTCAAATACAAGATTAATGTTTCAAAATAAGGATAGGGATTCAAATTGATGGACTCAAATCAAAGAGAACTCTGATTTAATATAAGTTGGAGACAAAAGATAAGATGATTAAACAACAGAATAGGGAGTATGGATGCCTATATAAATCACGGGCAACCTTAACCAGGTCAACCGTGACTTAACGAATAAGAGCGATGCAGGATTCTGAAGCAAATCTACCTTCGTTCTCAAGAGATGGAATTCAGGCATAGCAAGAGATAGTAGCATCGTAAACCGAGGATACAGGAGTCTTCGGTGAATCAATGCTTTTTGTAAAGAAGTTTCACCCCTTTACAAGTCATTAGAATATTGGCGGGACTGCCAATTCATTAGAAAGATTATTCAGAGTGGAGTTATGGGACACTCCAGAATCAAGAAGACACGAATAGGGGAGGACAAGAATGGACTTTGGAACCGAAGGAAACGTTCCAAAATTCCAAGGAAACTGAATCGAAGAAGAAGGAATTCAAGTTCGAACGAAAGTGATTCTGTAATTAAACTTACTATATATGCTGAGTTTTCCTAAAACCAGAGCTTTGATACCACATGTAACGACCCGATATTTTCAACCATTCGCATCCGCACATGTCGGACTTGAATTTTCTCAAAATACCGCGTTGTAAATAAAAATTTGGCAAATCTCAGAATATACAGTAAATAAATAATCACAGATCACAGACACAGAGTAATATAATGCAGCGGAAACAAAGAAATAATAATTAATGAAGCTACTATATAAATACATCAGAGTTAAGTAAGATACAATAGGAATACCAAGATACAACAGGAGTAACAGCATGAAAATTAGGTACAGCCCAGAATACAACTGGAATTAACTGGATAACAAAATGAATAGATATCAGGATCTTCAAAGCAAAACTCCAGCTCCAAAGGTGAGTCTCTAATGCTGTATCACTCAGTCTGACCCGAGCATAAAGAAAACACAAAACACTCGAGTCAGGACATAAATACTTATACAGTGGAAACCAACTCAAGTGAACTGTAATAAAGGTACAAGTAACTTAAAGAATGCTTGGGATCGCCCATTCTTTAAGGATCCGTTAAACTATTTACTATGTAGTAATATTGCGCTATTATAATAATGTCTAATATAAAATAAACATACTTTTAAATAGCGTTAAGGCTTTACATTTTCCACCTTAACGCGTAAAATGCCAATAGTCTACACAGTACCTGATACCTCGCAAGGCTATGAGAAGATACTCCATAGGTACGACACAAATAGAAACTCGTAGTAAAGCTCGATATGGTAAGTGACACGGCACAACTAGGCAATGCTAGGGTAGATATACCAATTACACATCCGGGCTGGTGGTGACGCATAGCAGCCATTACCGCCCACCTCGAACAACACTCCCAAATCAAGGGGTGCGCCCAATCAATCACAAAGTAATAGAATGGTATCGAAGAAGTGTGTCCGATCAGAGGTGCTACCTCATTGGCCCGTCAATCGCTCCTGTTTTAGCCACGTTATGCCAACTCGCGGGAGTTGGGTCCACGTATATACCTTTAGGATCGTCGCCACCATCCTACTTCATTCTGGAAACTCCACCACGTACACAGTTGTTAAAGTGGTTTTCGGTATCGACAGAGAGTATGTCCATATCCGATCCCGGTCTCTTTAATAACCAATCGTTATTATAACCCATGGTTATAATTTTAAAATAATATTTTATACTTCAAAATAGAATATCATTTCAAATCCAAATCTTTATCAAAATAAAGATTAAATCAATTCCAAACCATTTCAATATATTTAAAATATCATATCATTTCAAAACATCATTTCAAATCATTTCAATATATCATATCTTTCCAAAACTTCATTTCAAATCATTTTAATATATCAAAACATCATATCATTTAAAAAACTTCATTTCAATCATTATTTGAGTTCAAATCCAAATATTCAACTTTAAATACCTTTTAAATTCAAAGATATCATTCATTTATTATCATTTCAAGTCACCTTTTAAATAGTTTATATTTCAATCAAAATAATTCATCTAAACCATTTAAAAGTGTAATTATTATACTTTCAAATCAAGTATTCTATTTCCAAAGTTTTAAACTATTCTGAGTTCATTTACTAAGTTAAAAACCATAAACATTGAAAATTTCAGCCTTTCACAGCATTCAGAAAAGCTGTTATAAGTTATACTTGAAAACATTTTAATTCAGCAAAGACAGCATTTAAAAATGCTGTTAAATCTCAGTTTTAGTTGAAATTTAGTTTAAAACAGCAAAGACAGCATTTCTAGAAATGCTGTAATAGCTCATGTTTCAAATTAAAGGGTTTCATTAAATTCAGCAAAGACAGTAGACCACCACAGCAATTATAGAACTGTTGTAATAGGCCTTTATCAAGTTTTTAGCCTTTTAATTTACTTCAGCAACTACAACATTATAGAACTGCTGTAATAACCTCTTATTTAAGTTTTAGTTCATTTACAGAAATCATAACATTTCTGAATGCTATAAAAAGTAATTTCCAGATATTAGTGTATTTCCAGCAAATAATAACCTTCAATATTAAACCTTTTAAACATTATTAAAATCATATTTTGACATTCAAAAATGTTCATTAAAAATACTCTTTTAACTTATGATTTTTATAAAATAAACTTTACAATAAAATCCAATTTTCCAATAATTTTACTTAACAAATTCAAATTTACAATTTTCCCATTTTACCTTTTACAATTTATTAACACTTACATTTTCAAATTACCATTTCACAAATTAAACTAAATTTCCAATTTATTTAATTAATTTAAACCTTTAATTAAAAACCAAATTTCCCATTTCCAAGTCAAGTTATATTTTAAAATTGCACATTTAAGCATTCATTCATTTAACCATTTTAGTTCATAGAAAAATCAATAATAATTTATTATATTATTTAAATTCAAATTTTAAATCAAATTATCATATTTACCATTTTCCAAATATAATTAAATTTCCATTTTATTTATATAACTTAAATATCATTTTAAAACCAAAATTCCAAATTTCCAAACTTAAGTTATATTTCAAAAATTTCTTTTACCATACATTTAAATTACATTTTTAACTTCTAGAAAAATCCAAATTTCTTTATTTAAACATTAAAAATCCAATTTAAATCAAATTTTCATAATTTTACACTTTTAAAAATATTTAAAATATTCAAAATACTTTATAAAAATAACCACTGGCCTGTATATATAGTTTTCTAACCTAGGTCAAGTGATATGGATATGTATCATTTCAATCCACAGTTTAAAAAGCAAAAATCCGGGTTCTATCATTTCAAACCCGCAATCCCAAGTTAAAATAAAATAAATAAAAACCGTTCAGGCCTATCATTTCGGCCCATAACGATTTTTCCCTATTCTAAAGTCCGTTCGAGTATGTATCATTTCAACCCATAGTGAATCTAATCTACATGGAACTTGCAGTGTGATAAACAAGTATAAATGAACAGTTTAACAATAAATAACAGTAACAGATAATATGACAGGTAAAATAACAGGTTTAACATCATATAATTAATAATCATAGGAAGTTATAACATCATATATAATATTCTACACATTCAATTGTTGTCAATTCACATTTGCATAAGTATAAATGTCAGGTGAGATTTACTCACCTTTTTACGCTAGAGTTAGCGATCAAAACACACAGAATAAATTCAGAAAGCACGACAAGCACGATACAACACGACTTTTAATTTGAATGAATAGAGAGCCTTGATATTTATCTTGTAAAAAATAACCAAAACAAGACAATATACACATAAATATTCGACACAAAACAATGTTGAAACAATGAAGATAAGAAGCAACAAAGGAATAGATTACTTGACCATGCTTTAACCATTCAAATGCTTGGCCTAGGAGATTCTTGGGCTCAGACATGATCAGGTCTAGACCTGAAATGCTCGGCTAAGGTGGTTTACATGCATGTTAAGCTCGGCCATAGAGGAAGATGGCAAGGCAAAACAAGTGGAAGGTGAAGGCAAGCAAGTAGAAGGGTTTGGGTCAAGGAATGGAAGGTTTTGGCGCACCTATGCTCGGCCTATGGTGCTAACATGGCTCGGCCATGTTCATTTCAGGTCAGGTCAGAGGTGGAGCTGATGGTTATAGGTCATGGCAGCAAGTGGTGGTGGTGTTAGAGGTGGTGGCCAAGGCTAAACATGAAGGTGATGGTGGAAATGGCTTGGTTAGGCATTGTTTTGGAGTATTGCAATGTTTTTGTGGTGGAAGCTCATCTAGATGGTCAAGACCAGATCTGGTCAGAGGAGAGGGGTGGTTTGCTGTGTATGATGAGGACAAGGAGATGGTGGTGGTGGTCGGTGAAGATGATGGTGGTTGTGGCCGATCAAAGCTAGAGAGAAGAGGAGGCAAAATCAATGGAAAAGAAGAAGAAAAAGAGAAAAATGGAAGCCATTACTTACATATTTTTTTCAGAAATGAGGAATGCCATGAATGGTGAAGTGTTGGGAAATTTTTCTCGTGATTTAGCAAAGAGAAATGTACGGCTATGCTAGAAAATAAAAGGCCATGGTAAGTGAAAAGACAAGGATAATGAAAAGTCACAAGGAAAATGAAAGGTTTTGACTCTTTGTATTTCTATTTCTTTAAATCAAAATAAAGCAAATAAATTTCAGTAAATAAAAAATAAAAAGCTGAACAAAATAAAGTGAAAAAGAAAATAAATAAATAAATAATTTAAGTAAAAATAGAAAATAATTAAGAAAATAGCTAATATATTGAAACTAGCATTTAAAAATATAAACAATGTACAATAAACATTTGAAAATTATAACAACACTTTTAAAAATGTTTTAAAAATAAAATATATATATAACATGTCATATTACACATATATTCAAATTTAGAACAAGATATGACAACCAAAAATATTATTTATATAAATTAAAATAAACAATTTTGTTAAATACAGCAAATTACATACAATATTTAAAAGGGCATAACTTTCACATTATAAATCAGATTTCAACGAAACAAAAAGCACTATTCTTGAAATTTTATTTAATTTCATAATAAAAGATAAAATTCAAAATTTTAAACTTTTAAACTTTTAAATTAAAAGTCAAAGTTTGACCATAATGACCAAAATTCACATTTCTAGAAAATACTCTATTTATTCTTGTTTGGAATTATAATTCACATAAAAATCAAAATTAATATTTAAAATAACAAAATTTATCCATTTAATAAATAAAATAAAGTTTTTAAATCAGGAAATTCAATTTAAAATAATTACAAAATACAGGGTTGTTACAGTTTTCATGGGATCACTAAGAACCTATTGACTTCTACCAATATCTTTACTATTTCATGGGTTCTCCCTGAACCTATTGGTAATTCCAATATCTTTCCTCTTATCCTAGTTTTCATGGGTTTACTAGGAACCTATTGAATTCTGTCAATATCTTAATCCGGATATAGTTTTCATGGGTTCACTACGAACCTATTGACCCATGCCAATATCAAATCATAGTTTTCATGGATTAACTATGAACCTGTCTTCCTGACATCTTTGTTTATACATAGTTTTTATGGACTTACTATGAACCTATTGGCCCCTGCTAATATCTTTTCCGTATACACAATTTTCATGGGATTACTGTGAACCTATTGGCTCCTACCAATACCTTTAATTAATATCTTAGCATCCTATACTCTGGTCTTCCTGACCTCCTGGATGCAATTCTACTCATTCAGGAGTTACTTTAATTTATATTCACTACTGGGTCAATCTAACTGGTTATTCTGCCCTTCCAAATTACAGTTATGGGTCCATTACAATGTGAATATATTCAGATACATATATGAAGAAGTAAATATAATAATACCAACCTCCATGGTTTAATATCCTTGAAATCATTTTATATAAAACTTGGTTAATCCCTTTAATCCTTTAATCAAGGAAAACTTCTTCAAAATTCCATTTCAAAACACTTTATTTAGGCCATGGTTTTCTTTCAAAATGAGATTGGGTTATTAGTTTTGAAAACTAAGGCTTTCGAAACCTTAAAACATCACTTTCGAAACCCCTGGATAAGCTCCTTCGAAAGCATAGAAACTTCATTTCAAAACATTACATATAAAACTTTCGAAGCTCCTTAAGTCATTTCTTTCGAAACCAAAATGTACCTTTCGAAAGTATTAAAACTTTACTTAGTAATCCTTAGGAACATAGCTTCGAAACCAATGAAAGTACCCCTTTCGAAACCATTGGGTTTAGTCAAAAACATATTTTGAGTCAAAGTGAATATATACGAAAGTATCTCTTTCGAAACCTTTAATCTTCATATAAACTTGTTTGGGGAAATTTTGATGGCATCGGCACCATTCTTTCAAAAGCTTCAAATCATTTAAGCAAAACACTAAAGGGTGGCATTAAAACCCTCCCTTTTGAAGCCATTTCCTTCGAAACCCATGACCTTTTCGAAAGAATTTAGGAAGTGGCTTAGTATATCTTTAAAACAAAGGCTACCCTTTGAAAGCATTGATAACTTCAATACACTTGAAAGGCAAAAGAACAACAGCTGGGTTTTGACTAGGTCGGAACCACCATTTTCGAAGGCATTGTTTTATGAACAAGAGACTCATTTGAAAGCATCATACTTAAAATGAAAGAAAACAACCTAGTTTGAAAGCTATTTAGAAAAACCCCTTTCGATAGCTTACGTTTCAACTCCTTCGAAAACTTTATTAAAACAAAGGCATGCGCTTAACAATTTTTAAAACAAACAAAGACATCGACCCCATCGAAAGCAATGCTTTTGACATCATGCCTTCCGCCTTCCTCCAATCAACTACGTACCCATGTTGATACCTTGTGTATTGGTTTCGGCTTTGTGGGGTTTCGACTTGATTGAAGGTGGAAACTATGAGTCGAAAGGTACTTCTAATAGAGGCGGAACCTGCTTTTCTAAGTAAAAGCTGATTAATGCCAACTAAAGCAAATTCTATCTGACTAACCTGCCCATATGTAAACATGTGATTGGTTGCCTCAACTTTTCAAATTATTTACCAAAATAACTACCGCATAATTTCAGATCTAAACCAAGATTAATTTATCAAACAAGCCATTCCATTAAGAAAAACTAATAATGCAAATAAGTCCTTCTTCTAAACTAATTTAATTTCCATAGCAAATTACTTAAGAAAATACCCAAAAAATACAAAATTCAATTTTAACATGTTATCTAACATATTTAAATTTCAGACCCAAATTCTTAGTATAATTTCTAAAATAAATTTCTAAACCCAATTAACCATATTTTCCTTTGAAAATACATTATAATCTTTCCATAACTTGGAAAATTATAAAAATTTAAACTTGACTCCAAAATCATGTTTTACATAACATATAATTTTTTCCATGGCATTCAAAAATCAATTTCAATCGGTTTTTCCCTAAAACCGCATAAATCCCTATTTAAACAAACTTGTTTAAATCAAGCAAATTATAATTCAAGCATATCATCATCCAAACCATCATAGAAATGAATTTAATCATAAATCTGAAAACATGTGTTCTTAAAACAAAATAGAGATGGTATAAATTAATATTCACCTTGATAAGAATAAGGAGATTGAATTGAGATTGAGATTTACCCCTCTTGCTTTAATTTCTTGACTTGATTTGAATTTTCTTCTTTTTCTTCCTTAACAATGACCGGCTCCTCTTTTATATTTGTGTTTTACGTTTTTGTGAAAATGAGAAATAAACGTGAATGGATGGCAAGCCGTGGATATATAAGGGTTATGGAATTAAGGTGCGACTAATTCCCAATATGCCCTTTTGCAAATTAATTAGCCTATATCCATTCTTAAGCCCACTTAATTAATTAATTAAGCATGGCCTTCTTATCATTTATTCAAATCTCAATCCCCTTATCACTCTAATTATTTACATTATTCTATTTAATTTATCTAATTAAATCTCCTAAATAATGCCATCAAAAATTAGGGGTGTTACAATAGGGGTCGGCCCGGATCTCTATTTCTTGGGATTTGGGCCATGTGATTCCTCATGTGGGCCTTATGATTCTGGATATCCTTCTGTCGAATTTTCAAGGAGATATTTCACCGTCTTCCTCTATAACTACAGGCTTGATTGTTCATTTTGGAGACCTTTACTCTGCTTGTTGCTTTATACTCTTCTGTAACTAAGGATTTTCATCTAATCCTTATTGTACTCAGTTTACAAAGTGATTAATAAAGCTATCTCTTCAAAATGGACGTAGGAAATCAATGCCGAACCACTATAAATTGTTGTGTCTTAGTTATTTGCTTAATTCTGATTGCTTTATTGCCATATTCTCTCTATTTACATTTAATATTATTCATTTATTTCTCTACAAAATCTCTATTGGGTGTTTATGCCAATTTTTGGTGCAAACACCTTACGATAACCAAAACATTCCCATATAATATTATGTGATATTATCATAGTGTCTAGGGTTTAAAGTAAATATTTAATATATATCTAAAAAGCTTGCATCTCACATTTCAGTAGTTGGGCACAACTAAGTCGATAAGGCATGTATTAGAGAATGGTTTCCAATAATGACAAGGTAAGGGACTACCTTCCGCACAGTGCACCTCTAGAGAAAGTGTACCAAGGGCTGCAAATGCATTTGCCCGTCTACCAACATTGGACTGGCCTACCCCTTACTAGATAGTACCGAATATGATCATCCCTTTAATTGCGGTTAACAACTATATAGGGATCCCAAAGCATACATAATCCATTGATATCACTCTGAATTAGATGATGATCATACCCTAATGGGCGCGACACATATTACCCTACCGCATTTATCCTGTTTTAGCCATTTAATAGTTGTGAGGCTTGAGGTTATGCTTTTACTTTTCCTCCTAGCAGATGATCATGGAATGCTAACATTGCCCTCTAGGCAATCAATGCAATGATAGCCTTCATCAATACAAGTTGTTCTGCGATCGAACAAATATTCAACATTTACTATCTCCCATTTTGGAATCAACCTCAGGAAGATTAGTATAGCTCATAGCATACTTCATAATGATCCATCACGAGCATTATTAGTTTGGAGTGGATCAGATAAATCATACTCATGCGAACCCGATGTCTCCAAACTAGGCGATAATTTCTAGCTAACTCAATTTCGGTTCATTGGAAGTGTGCAACAAGTATTTGAGTCCTCACGGAGGAACTCGAATACACACATATACTTCCTAAGTTAAAACAGCTCAAGTTATAAATAATGGGTAATCTGCTATATAGGGTGATTATAAAGAATTCGTATATGAATAACCATATACTTAATTAAAAGTGACCCGCTGATAGAAATTAACTCTCTTATATCTATTACGTTTTTGATATTTCGATCTTACTCTAACCCTCGTGTTATCCCGCCTTTTGGCAAGGCCGTGACACCAAAAAGTTGACTGGAAAACTAAAGACAGTTCGTCGTAAAAGTTCGTTATGCACTGTTTCACCATGGATATCAATGAATTTTGTCCGAGTCCGGATCGGGCTACAATTGATAAGACACGTCAAGCAAAGTCGTATAAACCAACATTCCAAATTTCGAGGCGATCCGAGTTCGTATGCTCAAGATATCACCAACGAAAAATGGAGTAGACAGTCCTTAGTTCGAATCCATAGGCGAAACCTATGTTCGAATCCATGAAACACGCATCCATCAGACCGGCATCACCTCAGCATGGTCGAATCCATGAGAAACACCTTTGCTTCGACTCCATCAAGCCAGCCCATGGTTCGAATCCGTCCCACTAGGCCTAGCTTCGAATCGATCAGATGGTCAGGTTTCGTGTCCATTCCCCGAATCCATGTTCGTTTCCTTCAAGTTTTCCTTAGTTCGAATCCATGGAGATATCCTACTTCGAATCCGACGATACGCTCTGCTTCGAATCCATGAGGCTACTCCACTTTGTACCCACCAGATGCTCTGCTTCGAATCCATGCGAGGGTGGCGTGTTCGAATCCATTAAGTGCCTTCCTTCGACTCCATCGAAATGAATACCTTCGAACCCATCCTATTATGATGGCTTCGAATCGATTGGCTGTAGCGTAACATAATTGATTCGAACGATCACACCTTCGAATCCATTCTCTAGAATCCACTAAGTCAAGGCAGCAGAAAAGGTGGAGTCGACCCAGTCGCCTCGGAGTGAAAGCCGGATCAACTCGAGAAAAGCGCGCGCCACATCACCACGCACATGCACCTGGCATCGATTCGACCCTATCGATTCGAAGGGGTCGATTCGAACCACCATCTTCACCGAAAGTGCAATCTTGAATCGATCATAACTCAAGTTCTACAAGTCCAAATGCCATGAAATTTTCACAGGAGCTTAAGCACATGATGAAGAACGTTCACTCCAAATTTCAGCCCGATTGGATGATTTCTTGATCGATTCGAACCAAGGGTCGAATCGATCCCAAAGTGGGCCCAGATCTCCAGATTTCGGCCAGGTGGGCCCCTCACGTACCAGAACTGGTCTCCCCTCAATTTAGGCGAAATATCAGCCTCCTACACCTATAAATAGAGCCCCTGGTCATTCAGAAAAGAGGTCGGATAATTCTAAGCACGAAAGAGCGCCCAGATTCTGCCAGATCTACTCCAGAACACCGCAGCTGCTTTAGATTGAGACTTAGCATATAATTTCAGTTGTACTACAGTATAAAGAATTGTAATCTTCAAGAATCGAGCAATAAAACCATCAAACTTCAGAGTGGACGTAGGCAAGATCGCCGAACCACTATAAATCTCGTGTCACTGTTCATTAATTTCTCGATTGTTGTTTGTTGCTTGCTTAGATCTGATATTTGTGTTGGAATATTGCTGATTTGTATTCATACACTGGTGCTTTCACAACACTTGGGGTTTGTGACCATTTTTGGTGCAAACACCTCGCCTAGAAAATAAATTGCAGATTCATAGATAGAGGATTAGTCCACTCATTGGCTTTTAATGCTAACTATAGGATGACTTACTTCCCATAAATGTGTCACCACATTAGCATTGGTTTCGTATTTGTTTGAGGTTACTTAAGGGTAATCGATAAAGAAATCCATTGATTTAAAACAATTTTGCAAAGGAAAACAGTTTTAAACAAAACCAATCTTTTAGAAAATAAAGTGAATTTTAAAATTTAAACCCTTATTAATTAGTTAAATATTAAATTAAATCCTTATTAAATAATAATTAAATCTTAGTTAAGTCTTAATTAAAAAATCTTAGTTAAACTTAACTTAATTGGTAATTAATTAATGATTAAACCCTCTTTTAAATAAATAATTTATTAATAATTAACCTTAAATAAATAATTAAATAATAATTAATCCATAGTTAATAATTAAATAATAATTAACTTTTAATTAATAATCTAATTATAATTATCTTATTCGATGAACACTTAAGTATTAATTACCTTCATTAACTAATGGTTAAGTACTAATAACCTTAATTAATTAATCATTAAGTAAATAAATACCTTTTTTATTAGTTAATATATGTTTGAAAACACTATTTTTAAAGATTCTAAGTGAAACACTTTGGAATATTTTCAAAAATAGTTCGTTTTACAAACTGCATCCTTATCGACTATCGTTATATGACCCATAATTTTCAAACTTGTTTAACCTTCCGAATAGCCTTAAAAACCATTCCTTTTTTATTTAAACCCATTTTATATCTTGTATGAAGTTTGTAAACCAAATAAAAGTAAGGTTAAAACTTTATGGAAACTTTTCCAAAATCATATAAGAAAAGCAAGTTAAAGCAAAGGACTTCCGATGTCGCAAACAAGTTATTTTAAATGCTAATTCCTTTAGCATACAACACATAGCATAACACAACATTATCACAACATAGGAAAGATATCTAACATATATACATGCCATAATTTACATAACCAATCAAAGATCATAACTTGTATACTAACTTAACTTTTTAACTTCCATATTCAAAACTATATGTCATCTCAACCAAGCAAATATACATACTTCCAAGTCAACACTATATATACCCAAATAAACATCATATTTAAGACCCAATTCAAGCATATATAAGTTTAGAAACTTAGTTAAAGGCTAGATCTTTACTGACCAAAAGTTGACTAAGTCAAGCTAACTTCTACTAGAATTCGAATATGATCTAAGTCTTCACTTCTAATTTGGAAAAATGATATTTTTGTAGACTTGAATGAGAAATATGGTTTGGCTAGGGGCAAAATGAATTCAACCAAGTAGGGTATGGGTGTGTGTTGGCTTGTTTTGTGAAGGAAGAGTGTTGAAATAGGAGAAGGAAGCTTTAAACAAGGATTTAATGAATTTTAAAAGTGAATGAAACAAGGATTTTTGGACTTAAGAATTTTTTGAGGCTATTAAATTATACATGAGAACTTGGCGGAGTTTTAGAAAGTGAAAATGAAAAATAAGAAATGAGAATAATGTTAGGAATTTTTTATATATGCAAATGGATAAATCAAATTACCAAATTGACCTAAAGGTACATAACCTCCACTAGATGTTTACCACATTACAATCTTGCCTCCTCCCTTGGTGCTCACGTAATGATGTCCCCTCCTTCCATTTTGATGAGCAAACATACATTAATAGTTAATGTACTCAATGTCTCTAAAGAAATGACATATTATGTCACTTTATATTTTACATTTTTATTTTGTTTTAAATTTACATAATATGTCACTTCATATCCTATTATATATCTTAAGTGTGTGTGTGTGTGTGTACATATTACAAGATTATAACTCATTTATAAATGTATATACATATTAACTCAAATGTGCACAATGTTTTCTAACAACTTTTAGACACCAAAAGGTCGAAAATTCGAAAAATGATTTCTGGTCACATTTTCTATTTTTCTTTGAACTAATTGTTTTTGTAAAAAAATTTGAAAAACTGTGTCACCATCACTAGTTATTATTTAAAAGAGTTTTATTAGAGTTATAAAATCTATTAATTAATAATCAAAAATATATTTAATATCCATATTTAAAGTGATTAAATTCTGGGTCGTTACAGAAGATACATGTATTAATGAACTAACTCACTATCTAGAGGAAATCTATACGGTTGCAAAAAGAATTGTATTGGGACTAACGCCATCAGGGAGAAAATTTAAGTTTTATAGAAAAATCTATAATGCGTTTTTGCAGAAATTCACCAACAAAGCAGTAAATTCACTCAACTGGAAGCCCTCCAAACAGCTTACTCCTTTAATACAACCTACTTCGTCAAAGCAACTTATTAGTCCATCGAAATCACCATAAAATCCGATGAAAATATATGAACCATATCTAGAAAACTCATGGAAAACTGATCCATCCGAAGAAATATCGAGTTTGTTAATGAATTAAGATTGATATTGATTCTTCACAATTAACACTATTAAAGTATTTGCAAAAGTTCTTATAAATGCAGATATGTTAAATATAAATAATTGGAATATGTGAAATATGTGTATATGGAAAAGAATTCAATAAACAGTTTTTTTTTTAATTTTATGAATAACAGACGTTTGTCTCTGACTATCAGACATATGGTTATCTGTATCTTCATATTTAACAGACTTATATTCAGACGTCTATTCTTTAAAATCAGACGTCTGAAACAGCCATTTTTTAGACTATTTTCTTTTTTCTCTGTTCACTATCCAACTCAGACGTCTGACCAAATTAAACAGACATCTGAGTCGCTTTCTTTTTGTTTTTTAATATGTCGTTCCAATTACTCTTTCTCTCTTTTACTCAAAACCCCAAATCGAGTTCAAAACCCTAGAGCTCAAAAAAACCCTAATCATACAAAATGGCATCAAAACAGTTGCAAAGAAACCAAGAAGGGGTTAAACTTCCTTTTCTCTGCCCATCTCCCAAGCAACAAATGAAAATATCGTAGTTTGGCATCGTGAGAGTACAATCGCTGAATAACATTTTGAAGATCTTAAGAACAAGCGAATTCATGAAGGACCTTTCTACCGCTTGAGCATTTTTTGAGAATATCATTTTCAAGAACTCATAAATACCGTTGAAATCACTACTTCGGTCGAATATGAACAAAATGAGGTAATAATCGATCCACTAACATTTACCTTTCTATGCAAATTTATGCAGTGAAAATATTTGGAAACCACACGATGAGGAAGTATGGTTCTGGACTAGTGCGTATGGAAAAATAATAAAAATCAATGTAGATCATCTTACTATTGCTCTTAGGTTTGGGCAAGATGAGGTTGAGTTAGAATAATTAGCGAATTGTAGAAAGTTGCCAAGAAATACCATTATTCATGAAATGTGGGAGGATACGATGCCATGGGCTGGACCCCGTGCTAGATTAGTTAATAAAATATTAATCAATACCATATTGCCTAGTCTAGGAAGCAACAAGCAAATATATGATAATGACCAAAAAGCACCGTATGCTATATTTGGTGGGATAAGAGTTACTTGGGCAAAATTTATTCATGATGAGATAAAATAATTTGGAGCCGTCGATGCCCATATATTATTTATGCTTCCTACATAATGAGACTTCTACGTTATTTCAAAGTAAACACCATCCCATCAAACTTTGAATCGATTCTAATAAAATATAGTGTGTGACGACCGCCCATGACCCCTGCACCGAATCTAGAGATAGTGCGCTGTAAAGTGTGCCAGGCGACCATGGACGATTGTCAGGGTAGATTAAAACAACAGAATCTATCGTATTACTCACAGCGCATGGACAAAATACAATAGAACATATGTATAGTGAAGCTTTACAGAACAAAATGACATCATATAAAAACTCCATAATAGTTGAATACAAGCATCCAAATAGCCAATACATCAAGCCTCACTACATAACACTCAGAGAATACAAAACAGCGGAACATCCAGTACATATAATAAGAAGATAATATGCAACCCTTCAGCTCGTCTTCGATATCAGCATCGTGAGAAGAGAACAACACCTGTCACCTGCTACGTAGTCTGCCCGTCCCAAAAATGGACGAACAACCCAAGGCAACAAGAATTAAAACATAAAGCCTTGAGTCAGACAACAGTCTTAGTGAGCAATAAATTAACTAACAACATACCAAAAGAGCATAAAGGAAAAGGAATAGGAATACAACCCTCCCACTCCAACCTCATTCTACAGTGATAGCCCCCAGACACACACTAAGCAGAAGCAACATAGCAAAGCATACAATTTAAAGTAAAGTAATAATCATTCGAGTCAAGGGCGATGTTTTCCAAGTATCAAGGCCTAAATCAGATAAGCACCCAGAAAATACCGCTCTTGAGTCCGAATGACGATACAACCAAACATCCATGACTCTGGCTATCACTGTTACCCTTGCTTCGATATCACCGTTAATTG
The DNA here is from genome assembly GCA_030737815.1 of Allium fistulosum. NCBI lineage: Eukaryota > Viridiplantae > Streptophyta > Magnoliopsida > Asparagales > Amaryllidaceae > Allium > Allium fistulosum. The sequence goes on along the minus strand of CM060903.1, from coordinate 869,994,219 downwards.
AATGACCGGCACATTCTTTCAGCCGTCCGTCAAGGGCTAATGGAAACCCCGGTTCTAGACATAACTCCCGCACGTCGTCGCAGCCCGTGCCTAGGACTATCGAATCTGCCCAGAGTACTCGACCATCAACATTTGACCATTGGGACTATCGAATCTGCCCAAACGTACTCTTGCTTAGAGCATGCTAGAACCTTCAACAACGATGCTATCCAAGCCTCCTAGTCGTCCTCCTCGACGACTATTCTCATATCCATTCATTATCCTCAACTCGAATCATATCACCGAGTTATCAACATGCTTGGAATGATCCCGTCTGGATTAGACCAAGTCTTCATCACATGATGCCTCGCTTCATTACATCCTCGCAAAGCCTCACCTCAACATCACATCATCAAACCTCTGCATAAGAGCTTCATCATCCCGCTACATATGCCACGAGCAGCTTTCCCAATTCAAGAGCCTTTCCCTTAGCTTTTGAATCGTCTTTGGTCTAAATCAAACCATCAATCATCTAATTCATAGCAATCAATCAAATCAAACATTAATCCAAACAATCAAGCATTCAAATATGATCTAAGCAGACAATTATAACAATAATGGCATTTTCGTAATTAAAGGGTTGAAAGTCTAACATGCATGAAATCATAAGAAATATCTCCACAATCTTGATGAATGAACTTGCATAGGTTAACTCTTAGTAAAATGGTTGTCGAATAATTATGAACAATGGATCTACATGGATCTACACTTAGGATGGAGAAAATGCATGGAAATCACTATTTTAACACCAAATCGAGCCAACAATCCGATATACTCCTTTGGATCCGTGTGAGAGATAATCACCACTCACCAAATCACCTAAAAAACCTCAAATCAACACGCCTCAGATCTGGACAGCGAAGGATTAAGCTTGATCTATCACGAATCCGCTTCAAACGAAGAAATCTCACTTCAACGGATGAAGATCTTCAACTTTAGCTCTTGGATCTTCAATTTGATCTTCAACTTGGATGAATGGAAGCACTAGATTAGAGTGGAGAAAAGAAGTGAAGAAGTGTAGAAGTCGAGCTCTCAAAATGGTAGCACTTCGTCGTTTCGAAATCCGGATCCCAAAGATGGAACAAAGCCCTCCTATTTATAGCTGAAATCCTTAACTCGGCTGCCTTCTTAAGTCGCTGCCGACTTAACACTATGCCGACCTACGACCTAAAGCTTTGCCGACCTAAAAACCCATACGACTTAACAGAGCTTCCGACCTATCAGAGCCTCCTACCTAAACTCTCGACCTATCCAAACCTTACGACCTACGACCTAACTGATAAGCCCTCACGCGACTTTAACGCACCAGGTCTCAACGAGATACGACTTAACTCCTAGGTCGCTCGCGACTTAACACACAGGCTACGACCTAACACCAAGCCAAAACCCAGCGACCTACGACTTAACAGGTTACGACCTAATTCCTTAAGCTTCCACGCGACCTAACATAAGTCGCGAACAACTGGGATGCGACCTAACTCTACCCAGACTTACGACTTAAGTCGCTCACTACTACTTAGGTCGTTGCCGACCTAACTACACTAACACGCTAACCCTCTTAAGTCGCTCAACCCTATAGGTCGCTAACTCCTATAGGTCGCTAACTTCCATAGGCCGTCCTAACCGACCTAACAACTTAATTACTAAGTCGCTAACCCGGAACCACTAGGTCGCTAACCACTTAGGTCGTTAACTCTCCCAGCCGACCTAACACTTAACTAAAACTTAGGTTGCATAATTCTATAGGTCGCTCCAACTAACCCACGACCTAAACCACCATACGACTTAAGACAATACGACCTATTTCTTAACTCGGTCAAAACCTTAAGTCGTCTACTATATCTTTAAGTCGGTCACTACGACCTAACTCTATCCTTAAGTCGTTCCAACCTGTCAACCGACTCAACCCACTTCCCCATCTTCCTTAGGTCGTCGCCGACTTACCCCTTAAGTCCTTAACTCGCCCAGACTCATCACTAACTTGTCCAGAACTTATAAGTCGGCTACGACTTAGGACTTAAACAAAATTCTGCCGAAATCTGAAACTTAATAGAAATGCAACCAAAGGTCAACTCTTTTACGATGTTTCGATCCGTGAAAATACGGGTCGTTACATTCTCTCCCCCTTAGGAATTTCGCCCCCGAAATTCCAAACAAACAAAGCAATCAAAGACTATTCTGCACGCCTACCAATCATAGCAATCAACAAACCATGCATCCAATTCTAGCTTAGCATGCAGAATTCTAAAACCAGAGCAAGTTACAATATCATGAGATGACACGACACCTTAGGGCCATACCTTGAAGAGTTCAGGATGAGCTGCCTTCATCCTCTCTTCCACCTCCCACGTACAGTCGTTATCATCATCACTCCATTGTATCTTGAGCAACTTAACTACCTTCCTCCTAAGCTGTTTCGTGTTGGTTTCAACAACACGAAGCGGCTTACGAGGTCTTCTATCGACTGGATCAACTTCAAAATCTTCATAGCTATCTGCAGAAACTACTGTATTCGAGTCGTGCACATACTTCCGTAGATATGATACATGAAAAACATTGTGCACACTCGACATCTTCTCTGGTAACTCTAATCTGTAGGCGAGCTTCCCAATTCGCTCGATGATCGGGAATGGTCCAACGAATCTCGGAGTCAATTTTCCTTTCTTCCCGAATCGAATAACATTCTTCAGTGGAGAAACCTACACAAAAACCATATCACCAACGTCGAATTCCAAATCCTTACGACGCTTATCGGCATAACTTTTCTGACGGTCTTGGGCTGCCTTCATCCGTTGCCGAATGATCTCTATACAATCCGAAGTCTGTCGAATCATCTCTGGCCCAAGCATCAGCTTTTCTCCAGTCTCTATCCAACATGTCGGAGAGTTACACGGTCTTCCATACAATGCCTCATACGGTGCCATACCAATACTTGACTGGTAACTGTTGTTGTACGCAAACTCTACCAAATGAAGGTGATCTTCCCATGATCCTCCGAAGTCCAAAACACATGCTCTAAGAAGATCTTCCAAAACTCGGTTGACTCTCTCGGTCTGACCATCTGTTTGAGGGTGATAAGCTGTACTCAAACATAACTCGGTTCCCAAACCTTCCTGGAAGCTCTTCCAAAATCCACTAGTGAACAATGGGTCTCGATCGCTCACTATACTCTTCGGAATACCATGGAATCGAACTATCCACTTAACATACAACTCAGCCAACTTTGATGCAGTCCTAGTCGATCGAACAGGAATGAATCTCGCACTCTTGGTCAGACGATCCACAATGACCCAAATCCCTTCATTTCCCGTTCTTGTTCTAGGTAGTCCATCAATAAAATCCATCGATATCTACTCCCACTTCCATGTAGGAACTTCTAATGGCTGAAGCAATCCACTAGGCTTCTTCTGCTCGGCTTTCACCAACTGGCAGTTCATACACTTGGAAATAAAATTTCCAACATCCTTCTTCATCCCTTCCCAGTAGTAGGTTCTCTTCATATCCCGATACATCTTATTTCCACCTGGATGAATTGTCAGCTTCGAGTGATGACTTTCCTTCAGGACTTCACTCCTCAATTTACCTATATCGGGAACAACTAGTCGTCCTTGCTTTCGAAGCCAACCCTCTCGATCGACCTCGAATCCTTTATCCTTTTCTGGATCCAATCCAGATTCCAATTCACGGATAATCTTGACAAGCTTATCGTCTTGCTTTTGGCTCTCGCCAATCCATTCCACAAGAGAAGGTCTTATCGATAAGTTTGCCAACATCTCAGGTTCCAATTCACATCTAGGCCTGAAGTCAAATCCAGCTAAATACTCGAGACTCTTCCATTCTGAAAACATGGCTCCCAATCCTGCATGTCTTTGACTTAACGCATCTGCCACTGCGTTACCTTTTCCCGGAGTATAAGCTATACCAAAATCATATGATGCTAAAAACTCTAGCCAACGTTGCTGCCGAAGATTCAAATCCTTTTGGGAGAAAAGATACTTCAACGACTTATGATCCGTAAACAACTCGAATCGAACTCCCAACAGATAATGTCTCCACATCTTCAGAGCAAATACAATCGCTGCTAACTCCAAATCATGAGTCGGGTAATTCCTTTCATGCGGCTTCAGTTGTCGACTGGCATATGCAACAACTTTATCCTTCTGCATCAGCACTGCTCCAAGTCCAGTACCACATGCATCGGTGTAAACCACCATCTCATCATTCCCACTTGGAATAGTCAAAACAGGAGCACTTGTCAGTCTCTCTTTCAGGATTCCGAAAGCTTGCTCACACTTAGCATCCCAACTGAACACTTGGTTCTTCTTCGTCAATCCTGTTAACGGTGCAGCTACCTTGGAGAAGTCTTTGATAAACCGTCGATAATATCCTGCTAATCCAAGAAAACTTCTCACATCAGACGCATTCTTAGGTCTAACCCAATCCTGGATTGCTGCCACCTTAGCGGGATCAACCGCTATTCCACTTCCAGAAATCACATGGCCTAAGAACCTCACTTCACTCTTCCAGAAGTGACACTTCGAAAACTTAGCCTTCAGCTGATGTTTCCGCAAGATTTCCAAAACAATACGCAAGTGCGTCTTGTGCTCTCCTTCAGTTCTGGAATAAATCAGAATATCATCCACGAGCACAAGTACGAACTTGTTCAACTGATCTCTGAACACTCTATTCATAAGATCCACAAAATATGCTGGCGCGTTAGTCAATCCAAACGGCATTACCAGCCACTCAAAGAAACCGGATGGTGTCCTAAAAGCAGTCTTCGGCACACTATCCTTAGCCACTCTCAACTGGTGAAATCCCGTTGCCAAATCCATCTGAGAAAACACCTTAGCCTCGTGAAGCTGATCAAACAAGTCATCTATTCTCGGCAATGGATACTTGTTCTTCTTTGTCACCTTATTCAGCTCACGATAATCCACACACAATCTCAACGACCCATCTGCCTTGGTTGCAAACACAACTGGTGCACCCCACTCGGACACACTACGCCGAATGAATCCTTTCTACAAAAGATCATCAACTTGCACCCTCAACTCCTGCTGTTCCCTAGGCGCCATCCGCCTAAGAGGCATCACAACAGGTCTGGCTCCTTCAACTAGATCTATACGAAACTCGATCTCCCTATGCGGCGGCAACCCTTTGACTTCGTCAAAGACATCCTCGAATCCATTAGCGATCGGCACTGATGACAGTCCATCCCGTGGAACAACCAGCGAATACATGAAGCTCATGAAGACGCCTTCCTCATGCTTACATCGTATCACCACCTTTCGCCCCTCCACATTCTCGACTGTCACTTCCAACCTCTCGCAATCAACCCTAACTGCATACTTCCTAAGCCAGTCCATACCCAAAATAATTCCGAACCCCGCAAAGTTCAGAACAAAGCAATCACAAACAAAAGAGCAACCATGACTCGATACAACTAGACCACGGCATAACATACACAAACAAGACGAACCCCCAACTGGATTAGTCACTACCAATGGCCTATCCACAATATCCGGTTCCAAACCTAACCGGCCTACGAGTTCACTACAAACAAACAAATGCGACGCTCCAGTATCAAACAGAACTCTAACTGGAACACCACATAGGAAAAGAGTACCTTGAACAACCACACTCTTTCCTTTCTCTTCAGCGGTAGGAGCTTTCGAAGACGACGGAACAGCTCCCAAAGCATAAGCTTGCACAATCTGCTTGTCCCTCCTCGGTTCTGGACAATTCTTCCTGAAATGCCCCGGCTTGTCACAGTTGTGACACTTCGCCGGCGCCTTCGGATTCTTGCAATCCTTAGAGAAATGGCCCTTCTGCTGACAATTGTAGCAAGTCACCTCGCCTTTCGGCTTCTTCTGGCCATCCTTACCCTTCTGCTGCTGCTGCTTCCTCTTCTTGTTTCCACCCTGCTGGGGTTTAGACTCTTCCCTGGTCACAGCAACAACAGATCCTTCCTTAGGAAACAGACTCTCATGTCTGAGAGCTTTCTCCACAAGTTTCTCAAATGAATCGTCCAAATGATCCACCAACTGTCTCCCAAGATAATTGTCCAAGCCTGTCACGAACTTCTCATTCTTCTGATATGCAGATTCAATATATGACCGGGCATACTTGGACAATGCTTCAAACTCAGAAACATACTCAAGAACAGATCTTCCACCCTGCTTGAGCTCCACAAACTTCTTGAACAGAACAGACTTCTGAGCTGTAGAAATGAACTTAGCTTCAAATCTAGCTTGGAATTGCTCCCAAGTAATCTCTTCCTCCGTAGTATTGATGGTAATAGAGTTCCACCAATCAGAGGCTCTCCCTTGAAGCTGCCTTGATGCCAACTTCCTCTTAGTTGCATCATCAATTCCCAAATCACCAAAGATCCTTCTACAAGCATCTATCCACCTCTGGACCTCAATAGTTGATTCTGTTCCCAAGAAAACCTTCCCTCCAAGAGCAGTATAGTCCTTGCACAACTTAGCAAAATCCACTAGTTTCGGAGTCTGAACCTGAACTCCAACATCAACTGCTGTTCCCAGAACTGGTATCCTTCTCCTGATCGAAGTCATCATAGCTTCGAACATAGCTGCATAATCAGCAGTTCCCTCAGTAGCACGGCCTTCCCTAGCAGCTGGTCTCCCTCTTCGACTCATTCTCAATATCTATAAAAAGGAATGATCAAAACATCTAGAAAAACAACTGCATAAAGGACTCAAACTCAACTAAACTACTATATTATATATATAGTATTCATCCATCAAATTACAATTACGTCTCTCATACGTAGTTACGTCAGCGAGCGTTGGGTAAAATCGATTAACCAATGCTCTGATACCAAATGTGACGACCGCCCATGACCCCTGCACCGAATCTAGAGATAGTGCGCTGTAAAGTGTGCCAGGCGACCATGGACGATTGTCAGGGTAGATTAAAACAATAGAATCTATCGTATTACTCACAGCGCATGGACAAAATACAATAGAACATATGTATAGTGAAGCTTTACAGAACAAAATGACATCATATAAAAACTCCATAATAGTTGAATACAAGCATCCAAATAGCCAATACATCAAGCCTCACTACATAACACTCAGAGAATACAAAACAGCGGAACATCCAGTACATATAATAAGAAGATAATATGCAACCCTTCAGCTCGTCTTCGATATCAGCATCGTGAGAAGAGAACAGCATCTGTCACCTGCTACCTAGTCTGCCCGTCCCAAAAATGGACGAACAGCCCAAGGCAATAAGAATTAAAACATAAAGCCTTGAGTCAAACAACAGTCTTAGTGAGCAATAAATTAACTAACAACATACCAAAAGAGCATAAAGGAAAAGGAATAGGAATACAACCCTCCCACTCCAACCTCATTCTACAGTGATAGCCCCCAGACACACACTAAGCAGAAGCAACATAGCAGAGCATACAATTTAAAGTAAAGTAATAATCATTCGAGTCAAGGGCGATGTTTTCCAAGTACCAAGGCCTAAATCAGATAAGCACCCAGAAAATACCGCTCTTGAGTCCGAATGACGATACAACCAAACATCCATGACTCTGGCTATCACTGTTACCCTTGCTTCGATATCACCGTTAATTGAATGACCGGCACATTCTTTCAGCCGTCCGTCAAGGGCTAATGGAAACCCCGGTTCTAGACATAACTCCCGCACGTCGTCGCAGCCCGTGCCTAGGACTATCGAATCTGCCCAGAGTACTCGACCATCAACAGTTGGCCGTTGGGACTATCGAATCTGCCCAAACGTACTCTTGCTTAGAGCATGCTAGAACCTTCAACAACGATGCTATCCAAGCCTCCTAGTCGTCCTCCTCGACGACTATTCTCATATCCATTCATTATCCTCAACTCGAATCATATCACCGAGTTATCAACATGCTTGGAATGATCCCGTCTGGATTAGACCAAGTCTTCATCACATGATGCCTCGCTTCATTACATCCTCGCAAAGCCTCACCTCAACATCACATCATCAAACCTCTGCATAAGAGCTTCATCATCCCGCTACATATGCCACGAGCAACTTTCCCAATTCAAGAGCCTTTCCCTTAGCTTTTGAATCGTCTTTGGTCTAAATCAAACCATCAATCATCTAATTCATAGCAATCAATCAAATCAAACATTAATCCAAACAATCAAGCATTCAAATATGATCTAAGTAGACAATTATAACAATAATGGCATTTTCGTAATTAAAGGGTTGAAAGTCTAACATGCATGAAATCATAAGAAATATCTCTACAATCTTGATGAATGAACTTGCATAGGTTAACTCTTAGTAAAATGGTTGTCGAATCATTATGAACAATGGATCTACATGGATCTACACTTAGGATGGAGAAAATGCATGGAAATCACTATTTTAACACCAAATCGAGCCAACAATCCGATATACTCCTTTGGATCCGTGTGAGAGATAATCACCACTCACCAAATCACCTAAACAACCTCAAATCAACACGCCTCAGATCTGGACAGCGAAGGATCAAGCTTGATCTATCACGAATCCGCTTCAAACGAAGAAATCTCACTTCAACGGATGAAGATCTTCAACTTTAGCTCTTGGATCTTCAATTTGATCTTCAACTTGGATGAATGGAAGCACTAGATTAGAGTGGAGAAAAGAAGTGAAGAAGTGTAGAAGTCAAGCTCTCAAAATGGCAGCACTTCGTCGCTTCGAAATCCGGATCCCAAAAATGGAACAAAGCCCTCCTATTTATAGCTGAAATCCTTAACTCGGCTGCCTTCTTAAGTCGCTGCCGACTTAACACTATGCCGACCTATGACCTAAAGCTTTGCCGACCTAAAAACCCATACGACTTAACAGAGCTTCCAACCTATCAGAGCCTCCTACCTAAACTCTCGACCTATCCAAACCTTACGACCTACGACCTAACTGATAAGCCCTCACGCGACTTTAACGCACCAGGTCTCAACGAGATACGACTTAACTCCTAGGTCACTCGCGACTTAACACACAGGCTAAGACCTAACACCAAGCCAAAACCCAGCGACCTACGACTTAACAGGTTACGACCTAATTCCTTAAGCTTCCACGCGACCTAACATAAGTCGCGAACAACTGGGATGCGACCTAACTCTACCCAGACTTACGACTTAAGTCGCTCACTACTACTTAGGTCGTTGCTGACCTAACTACACTAACACGCTAACCCTCTTAAGTCGCTCAACCCTATAGGTCGCTAACTCCTATAGGTCGCTAACTTCCATAGGTCGTCCCAACCGACCTAACAACTTAATTACTAAGTCGCTAACCCGGAACCACTAGGTCGCTAACCACTTAGGTCGTTAACTCTCCCAGCCGACCTAACACTTAACTAAAACTTAGGTTGCATAATTCTATAGGTCGCTCCAACTAACCCACGACCTAAACCACCATACGACTTAAGACAATACGACCTATTTCTTAACTCGGTCAAAACCTTAAGTCGTCTACTATATCTTTAAGTCGGTCACTACGACCTAACTCTATCCTTAAGTCGTTCCAACCTGTCAACCGACTCAACCCACTTCCCCATCTTCCTTAGGTCGTCGCCGACTTACCCCTTAAGTCCTTAACTCGCCCAAACTCATCACTAACTCGTCCAGAACTCATAAGTCGGCTACGACTTAGGACTTAAACAAAATTCTGCCGAAATCTGAAACTTAATAGAAATGCAACCAAAGGTCAACTCTTTTACGATGTTTCGATCCGTGAAAATACGGGTCGTTACATAGTGATTGATGATTTTTTAGTTTGATGCATCTCCCTGAAACCATGTCTCATCATATAAGCTTTGACGAGTGGGCAGAACAATAGAACATTCGTTCCCAAAACATTCCCTAACCATCGGGTCGAGCTCCAACTCCTCCACAAGATCTCATCCTACAGAACATGACACAGGCTACCATTCTGAATTTGATATTTATGATGCCCGAATTCAACCAAACTCAAATGAATGCATAATAGGTTTGACCCTTCAAAATCAGTGAATGATTACGGTAAATCAAAAAATGTTAGAGAAGAAGGTCAAAGGTTTTGAAAGATCACTTTCAACAAGGATGACTAAAATGGAAAAAACAATGGAATAGGTAGTGTCGTCTCTAGCCAAGATTACGAGAATAGTCCGTGGTCAATCATGCACTACTTCTATGTCATCGCCCTACCATAGTCCTCCACCATCTCCTACTTGTGCATCTCAGTCTCATGCATCTACACACGAAGCTAAATCTTCTCATCGCGATAAAGGCAAGACTATTATGAAGGAATTGCACAAGGATGAGGAGCTATCTTAGTCTGATCCACCCCCTCCACCACCTACCCAACAATTGTACTATGCTCTGTTCCAAGGTCTAACAATTAATGAAAACGAAGAGCTAAGCAAAACGGAGCAACAATGAATGAGAGATTACCAAACCGATCCTTCAGCATACTATGAGTACTATGAGAATTATGGTGGTTTCTTTTATGGTCATTATCAGTAATTTCTCTTTCCTTTCATTTGCATTTATGTGTTTTGAAACAATCTACTTAACATGTTTTTTTGGGTTCTTAGGTGTAACTTTGTGGATGATATTGTTATTGGATTGTTGATTATTATTTGTTTGACTACGAATCTTTGTGTTTTAAGCATATGTGGTTATTTTGGTGCATGCTATTTATTTATTTTTCAGTATTTTGCATCTACATACTCTCTTCTCCGTGTGTCTTCTTGCTAATGACAAAGGGGGAGAAACTTGTGCATATTGATAGGGGGAGATATCATATTTAAGAGGGGCATTGTTCATACTATTGTTTGAGCATTCATTTGAAAAGATTTTATAGTTTTCATCATCAAAAAGGGAGAGAATGTTAGAATATCTCTTATTGGGTTTTAATGATAACAACTATACAATTATATTTGTAGAATATTTCAACTACTTTACAGGTACGATGGATGAAAGCACTTGGGCATCGGAAGATTAATAAAAGCTATAGTAGAGAATAATCAAGAAGAGCGACATGTAGAGGTTTTCAAAGTAAAGTCATATACTTGTGTTAGTGTCTTAGATTACTTTGTACAATCTCCCTTGAGTTAGAGGAGCAAACAAAGAATATTCCCAACTTTATCGTTTTCAAAAACAAAGTTGGAAATCATATTTTTGCACAACTCAAGCAACCAGACGTCTGGGAACATTATCTAGATGTCTGGCAATATAAGCTTTTAAACTTATATATATAAGATTTCAAATACACATCAACCAGATGTCTAAGTGAAAGTATTAGATGTTTGATAAAACTCTCCAGTTTTCAAATGTATTTCACAGAGACGTCAGACTAATATTGTAATGACCCGTAAATTCTAACTGTTTTAATAACGTAATTAGTTGAAATTTTGTGAAATTTTAAACGATAAAATTTTGAAATAAAAATTTGATATTTGGAATGCGTCTAATTAATCATAGCAACTGGTAAATTTTCATAAGATAATTTGGAAGTTTATTTTCTAGTGTAATTTTATTCCAATTTATATCAGTTAAAATTGATGATAATAAAATGTTTTCCAAACCTGAATATTTTTACATAGAAAAATTCTAATTCATCTTCTGACTAAGACGTCATTTTTCGTTTTTCCAAATTCGGACTTCTTTAGCTCCGTCGATCTTATTTTTCTGCGTTTTGCTGCATTTTCCGCTAGTAGAAAATTCAAATTTTTATAATTCAATCATACCACTGATATCTGTATACCGTTTTGATCGTCTCGTCATGCTGATCTCTACGGTATATTCAATTCTGTATTTTAATGTCCGGTGCACGGTAGAATCTGCGAAAACGGTGACAGTATCGGTCTATTTGTTTTCTTGATCACCTATCCATCGGTTGAAGTCCAATATGCAGCCTTTTATAATTCCCAAAAATTTCCAGCTTGTGACTTTTCATTTTGTATCGGGTAAAACAAAAGCCATTGGCTTTTAAAATTTCAAGAAATCAAATCATTGACTTTTGCCTTTTCCCTTGGCTGTGATTATATTCTCGGGTTCATTTTTTTTGGTTCATTCGTTTCTATTCTACCTTATTCTCTGCAATTTCTATTCTTACTTGAAAGAGAAATATATATATATATCAAATTATAAACAAGCTTTCTTCCCTACCGTGCCTACCCACCAAATCCCAGAGCACACCCCAAACCGCTCACCCTCTCTCTGCAGCCTAGCCAACATCTTCCACCTCAATCACCACCGGCCATGCCTTCTTCGCGTTCACTACTCCTTCCTCTGCCGTGTGCGCAACCCAGCCACCTGGTGCCGAAGACACCAATGCATTTACAACCACCGATCTCCACGAACTCGTCTTCCACCCGAGCTCCTCCGTGCCAAACAACGCAGCACCGCCTTTGGACCGTTGCCGCGCTCCATCGCCGAGCAACCCGTCCAACCGAGACAGTCCACATTCCTCCCTCCACAACTGCCGCCTCTGCCAGATCACCACCACCATTAGTCGTCTCTTCTCCTCCTCTTCCCCTCAGCTCTTCACTCCTTCGAATGAGTATAGATCCGCATATTTATATGGGGTAAACATTGTTCTTTATATTGTTATATTATACACATAAATAGATTTGACAGCCATATATATTAATCTATGAAAATCTGTTAGTATATAAATTTTTATATATGCCTGTTCTTTGTATAAGATTCATAAGGATCGTGTCGGCTTGTATTTATTTAAATAAGCATATACGTATACGTTGCATTTGTATATATATATTTCAAGTTTTGTTAATATTCTTAATAACATATATATGTTGTTTATACGCATTATTTTGTTAGTATATATATACTTCGCATACAGTTACAGTACATATATAGTAAGCATACATATGTTTAAAGTATTTTATATTTTGTAGTAACTGTAATATATGATGTTTTATATTTTATAATATAGTTAAGATGTCTAGCTTCTCTTCTGTAAAAGATGAGTTATATTGCATATATATTTATAGTATATACTAGATTACAGATGAGGTATTATAAATGTTTTATTTTAAAATAGCTGTACTTCTCTTGATTAAAAGTATATGAATACTGATTTTAGATATGATGAGTACGTGAATTTTATATGTGTGTATGGTTGAGGTTTGTTGTTGTTTGTTGGTATTCGTAGATAGATGTAAACTTGGTCTTCAGTATAGCATGAGAGTTTTATTTTAAAATTTAATTAATTTATATTTGAGATAACGTTTGAATATAGATATTTAGCTATATAAATATTTATATGTATAGTATATTTATTTAAAGTGTTATGTTATAATTGATATATATAAATGTATATTTTTAAAACAGGTTGTACATAAGATTTCATCTGTATCTATACCCTATTGATCAATTTATATAGAGTTTGAACAGTTATATGAAACCGAGCTGCATTGTTTTATAGTAAATGCTGATTTATAGTATAAATGTTCTGTACGAAAGCATATGCATAAGTATAATTCGTTACCAGTACTATAGATGTTAGTCCTTATATACAGCGTTATGGGTTGATTTTTATAATATATGTGTTTAAAAAAAATTCGAATTATGATTGTGAAATATATATATATATATTGTTAATATGTTATATATATATAATATGGGAATTTATCTTAAAATGTGTATTTCTAAATTTAAAATTTTGGCTTTAATATATTTCGTTTCAGTTTATATCAAAACTGATTTGATTTGTTTCATCGATTCTTGTTATCAGCTCTGTTCGTCGAATTCGTGCCAATTTCGTTTTTCTTTGGAGTTCGTGCTTGGACTGTAACTCGTTCCATCATTGAATCTCTAGCCTCGAAAGGTGAGCAATCACTCACGATTAACATTCTTTTATTTATTAAATTTGATTTCAATTGAAACGACAATTGAAATATGCTGTTGTTAGTTATTTACCTTTTCTATATATATGTCATTATCTGTATCTGTTCACCTGTGACACCTGACACCATTATCTGTTATTTATATTGATATATATATATGCCATCATCTGTATCTGTTCACCTGTGACACCTGACACCATTATTTATTATTTATATTGATATATATATATATATGCCATCATCTGTATCTGTTCACCTATGACATCTGACACCTTATCTGTTATTTATACTGATGATATATGCCTGTTACCGTTGTTATATTATTATCATATCTGTTATCACTCTGCAAGTTCCCTGTTAGTGTAGAATTCACTATGGGTTGAAATGATACATACCCAAACGATCCGTAGAATAGGAGAAAATCGTTATGGGTTGAAATGATAAACCCAAGTGATTTTCATTGAATTAAATTTGGGATTATGGGTTGAAAAGATATATACCCGTATATAATTTAAATTACGGATTGAAATGATAAACATCCGTATCACTTGACCATAGGGTAGAAAATTATATACAGACACCGTTGGTCTATATATCAATAATTTGAAATGATTTCTATGGTTTTGAAAAGAAATATATTGTTTTAATAAATATTGATTTTAAAGATTTATTTAAGTTGATTTGAATCAATATAAAAATATGTTTTGAGTATTTATTTAAAATTTATAATTTCAAATATAAAGTTTATAATGTTCAAGTTGAAAGATAAATTTGAAATTGATTTGGAATTCTTGAGTATTTAATAATTATACTTAAATAAGTTTGATTTGAAATCTATTAAATTTGAAATTGTAAGATATGTGTTATAACTTGAACTTGATTAAAAAGTAGCTTAAATGAATATTTCAAACTTATATAAATATAAATGGGATATTTGTTTATAAAAATTTGTAAATTGAAGTTGTATTTAGATGTATTGAAATGATTAAAGCAATATCTCAGAAACTAAATGTAATGAAATTAAATTTAGATATAAATGGAATTATGAAATTTAGTTTTGAAATGTTGAATATTTAAAGCATTGAAGTATATTGAAATTGAAATGGTTAAATTTGGGTTACAAATCTGTATTTGAAATCAATATAATTTGAAATGATTTATTAAGAAATGGAATCGAGTTGAAATTGATGATTTGAGATTTGATTAAATTAAAATTTTGGAATTTAGGTTGATTTGAATCGATTTGTGAAATTTGAGGAAACTATTTTATTTTATAAAGTAATTTTTTAATTATATTTAAGACTATTGATATTTTACTTTATAAATTATTTTAATATAAACTAATTTAATATAAATCATTTTTAATATAAATTATTTTATTTTAAACTATTTTAACTTATAACTATTTATATAAATTATCTTATTTATAAACTATTTTATTATATATACTAATTTTAATATCTAAACCGTTTAAAAGAAAAGTGTTATGATTTCCAAAATGCTATAATTTCAAGGTGTTATGATTTTCAAAATGCTATGATTTCAAAGCTGTGATTTCCAAAGTGTTTTGATTTTTAAAAGACTATGATTTCGAAAGCGATGTAACTTTGGAAAGTGATATGATTTTGGAAATGGATTTATTTAAAGTGAAAATGATATCGTATGGATATGTTTTGAAATGGCAATGATATTTCAGTTTGAAATATAAACTATTTTGAAAGTTTACTAAATGATCATCAGTGTAATTAATACGTAGTTATTAAAGAGACAGGGATCGGATATGGACATACTCTCTGTCGATACCGAAAACCACTTTAATAACTAATATACGCCGAGTGTTGATCCAGAATGAAGTGGATGGTTTGGTGAACGCGTTGACTGAAGAAAGAGAACGATTTTAGATAACCCCTGACATGACTAAAACAGGAGCCCAGCTAGGCCATTGAGGTTCGCCACCTCTAGCGGACACACTTCTTCTTTACCATATCTATTACTTTTGTGATTTGATTTGGGTGCACCCCTCGATTATGGGAGTGTTGTTTCGTGGTGTTGGGGTGGTAGCTGCTATGCCCAACATCAGTCCGGATGACGCAACTACTAGTATCCTAGTTGGTATCGCCTCATGTACCTTGTCATACTGATTATCCTATTCGCGACCACTACGATTTGTCTTGTGGTATACCTATGGGGTACCCTCTGATAACCACTAGTTTATGGTGGGGCTTACAGTGCTGTATAGACCGTGACATTATAAAAATGTGTTAAGGGGGATTATGGTAACGCCTTAATGCTATTTTGATACTTTATATTTATGATTAGACATTATCTACTTAGCGTACACTACTACATAGTAGATAGTTTAACGGATCCTTAGAGGATGGTTATCCCAAACATCCTTTGAATTACTTATATTTCAGTTGCTATGTCACTTGAGTTGGATTTATTGATATAAGAATGTTAATCCTGACTCGAGTGTTTTGTGTTTTCTTTACGCTCGGGTCAGACGGAGTGTACCTGTATTCGAGACTCACCTTTGGAGTTAGAGCTTCGCTTGGAGATCCAGCTATCTATCCAGCTTTCAGATATTCAGTTGATTCCAGTGATGTATTCTGATATTGTATTTGACTATTGTATTCGAGACTTCTATTGTAACTTGTTTAACTCTGTTATATATATATATATATAGTTGCTTCATGAACTACTATTCTTTTGTTTTCGCTGCATTGTTGTTATATTACTCTGTGTCTGTGATCTATGATTATATCTATTTACTGTATATGCAGAGATTTTCCAATTTAAATTAACAATCTATTGTTTTGAATTATTCAAGCCTGACATGTGTGGATTGATTGTCGATTTGAATGGTCCAAAATAGTGGGTCGTTACAAGTGGTATCAGAGTTTTGGTAGCTCTAGGAAAAACTTAGCATATAGGGTAAATGCATTTACAGAATCACTTTCATTCGAGTTGAATCTCTTCCTTTTGACTCGATTCCTTTGAATTTGGGAATGTTCCCTGCGGTTCCAAAATCCATTCGTGTCCCTCACTATTCGTCTTCTAATTCCGGAGTATCCCATAACTCCACCCTGAATGATCTTTATAATGAATCGGCGGTCGCGCCTATCTTCGAAATTTTGTAAATGGGTGAAACTCCTTTACAATTGGCATCGATTCACCGGAGATTTCTATATCCTCGGTTTAGATGCTACTATCTCTTGTATGCCTTGATTTTATCTTTGGTGATCGAATGTCGATTTACCTCAGAATTCTGCATCAGTCTTATTCGTGAAGTCACGGTCAATCCGGTTAAGGTTGCCCGTAAATTAAATAAGCTTACCCATCTCCCGATTATGTTATTGAATCATCTTATCTTTTCTTTCGAATTTGTCTTCGAATCAGAATTCTCTTTGATTTGAGTCCATCAAATTTGAATCTCTATCCTTGCTTTGAAATCCATCCTTGTATCGTCGAGCGAGGAAGTGTATGTGTAAATTAATATTAAAAATGTTTTATACATTGTGTTGTTTGAGTTGTTGATGTTGATTTGGGTTTTCGATTGATTCGCCTGATCAACGCTATCGATAGAATTTCTAAAACACTTGAACAGAACAAACTGACACAATATTGTTTTCAAATTTAGTAAATAAAATAATTTTGAATGATTATATTATATATAAGTATAAATTTTTCTGAAATAAAATTGTTAATGAATCTGTTGTCGGAAATGATAATAATTGATTTTCATTTATTGTTTTGTAAACCATTGACTATTTCAACATCCAAATTTGAAATTTAATTGAATTTAAATTTAGAATTTGAGAATTTAATTTTCGATGATTTCGAACTTTGGTTTTAAAGTTTTAAAAGATATATTATTTGAAGTATTTTCGAATAGAAATTTGCTTCAAAGAATTTTAAAATGTTGAAATCAGTGCTCCCCTCATTTGTCGCTGGAAAATAATTTCGGTGATGGCGGTCGCATCATCGACATTCATTTTCGAGTTTCGAAGTGGAGAGGTCATTCGGTGACTTTGCTACACTTTTGTTTTGGAAATTGAATTTGATTCAAAAAAAAAAAATTAAAGTATGGCTTGATTTATAATATATAGGTATATGGTTGTAGATCCGATTTGATATATATAGCATATATATATATTTATCTCTAAATTATTTGAGGTTAATCAGAAATTTAAAATTCTTAAAATTATGATTTAAGATGAAACCAAAATTTGGAATAAATATTTAAACTTGAATAATTGAATTGGGAAAATTTTATTTGTAAATTATTCAACTGCATTCTAATACAACTTACCTAAATCGTTCAGAAGTTGAATATGTGATGGGATAATATACAATATAAAATGACTTTATAAGGAAAGATTTGAGTGTTATAATGAATATTATACACTTAATTTTTTTTAAAGATGTTAATAGAGATGAACAGAATAATAAGTTAATTGAATAATAGATGAAATAAATAAATTTTGTTCTGAAAGAATTAACAAATTGAAATTAGATCAACTTATGGAAATACCTTGAATTTAAAATCAATTATTGAATATAAATTGATTTAAACTGAAATTTATATGGTTTAAATTAATTTAGATGATTTAAGCATATGTAATGAGATATATTAAGTGGAATAAATTTAATAATAATTTGGAGTAAAAGAATTAAATTTGTTGAATAAAATACGGGTACCATAAATGAGTATACAAATTTATAATTTAGAAATTGTTAATTAAGGATGACTAGATAATAAGATAATGAATTTAGAAATAGATATATTGATTTAACTTAAGTGAACTCAAAGGGATTTAACCAAATTGTTAAATATTAATTAATTTAAATTGAAATTTATATGGTTTAAATTAATTGTTTTACTGGTATTCCAATCTACTTTCTTTCTGGTTGTTTCTATTCTCCGACCTCCTTCCTTTTCGGGGACGAAAAGTTTTGAGTGGGGGAGAGTGTAACGACCCGTAAATTCTAACTGTTTTAATAACGTAATTAGTTAAAATTTTATGAAATTTTAAACGATAAAATTTTGAAATTAAAATTTGATATTTGGAATGCGTCTAATTAATCATAGCAACTGGTAAATTTTCATCAGATAATTTGGAAGTTTATTTTCTAGTGTAATTTTATTCCAATTTATATCAGTTAAAATTGATGATAATAAAATGTTTTCCAAACCTGAATATTTTAACATAGAAAAATTCTAATTCATCTTCTGACTAAGACGTCATTTTTCGTTTTTCCAAATTCAGTCTTCTTTCGCTCCGTCGATTTATTTTTCTGCGTTTTGCTGCATTTTCCACTAGTAGAAAATTCGAATTTTCATAATTCAATCATACCACTGATATCTGTATACCGTTTTGATCGTCTCGTCATGCTGATCTCTACGGTATATTCAATTCTGTATTTTGATGTCCGGTGCATGGTAGAATCTGCGAAAACGGTGACCGTATCGGTTTATTTGTTTTCTTGATCACCTATCCATCGGTTGAAGTCCAATATGCAGCCTTTTATAATTCCCAAA
Source organism: Allium fistulosum (assembly GCA_030737815.1). NCBI lineage: Eukaryota > Viridiplantae > Streptophyta > Magnoliopsida > Asparagales > Amaryllidaceae > Allium > Allium fistulosum. The sequence goes on along the minus strand of CM060903.1, from coordinate 869,974,768 downwards.
AATTTCCAGCCCGTGACTTTTCATTTTGTATCGGGTAAAACAAAAGCCATTGGCTTTCAAAATTTCAAGAAATCAAATCATTGACTTTTGCTATTTCCCTTTGCTGTGATTATATTCTCGGGTTCATTTTTTTTGGTTCATTCGTTTCTTATTCTACCTTATTCTCTGCAATTTCTATTCTTACTTGAAAGAGAAATATATATATATATATATCAAATTATAAACAAGCTTTCTTCCCTACCATGCCTACCCACCCAAGCCCAGAGCACACCCCAAACCGCTCACCCTCTCTCTGCAGCCTAGCCAACATCTTCCTCCTCAATCACCACCGGCCATGCCTTCTTCGCGTTCACTACTCCTTCCTCTGCCGTGTGCGCAACCCAGCCACCTGGTGCCGAAGACACCAATGCATTTACAACCACCGATCTCCACGAACTCGTCTTCCACCCGAGCTCCTCCGTGCTAAACAACGCAGCACCGCCTTTAGACCGTTGCCGCGCTCCATCGCCGAGCAACCCGTCCAGCCGAGACAGTCCACATTCCTCCCTCCACAACTGCCGCCTCTGCCAGATCACCACCACCATTAGTCGTCTCTTCTCCTCCTCTTCCCCTCAGCTCTTCACTCCTTCGAATGGGTATAGATCCGCATATTTATATAGAGTAAACATTGTTCTTTATATTGTTATATTATACACATAAATAGATTTGACAGCCATATATATTAATCTATGAAAATCTGTTAGTATATAAATTTTTATATATGCATGTTCTTTGTATAAGATTCATAAGGATCGTGTCTGCTTGTATTTATTTAAATAAGCATATACATATATGTTGCATTTGTATATATATATTTCAAGTTTTGTTAATATTCTTAATAACATATATATGTTGTTTATAAGCATTATTTTGTTAGTATATATATACTTCGCATACAGTTACAGTACATATATAGTAAGCATACATATGTTTAAAGTATTTTATATTCTATAGTAACAGTAATATATGCTGTTTTATATTTTATAATATAGTTAAGATGTCTAGCTTCTCTTTTGTAAAAGATGAGTTATATTGCATATATGTTTATAGTATATACTAGATTACAGATGAGGTATTATAAATGTTTTATTTTAAAATAGTTGTACTTCTCTTGATTAAAAGTATATGAATACTGATTTTAGATATGATGAGTACGTGAATTTTATATATGTGTATGGTTGAGGTTTGTTGTTGTTTGTTGGTATTCGTAGATATATGTAAACTTGGTCTTCAGTATAGGATGAGAGTTTTATTTTAAAATTTAATTAATTTATATTTGAGATAACGTTTGAATATAGATATATAGCTATATAAATATGTATATGTAAAGTATATTTATTTAAAGTGTTATGTTATAACTGATATATATAAATGTATATTTTTAAAATAGGTTGTACATAAGATTTCGTCTGTATCTATATCCTGTTGATAAATTTATATAGAGTTTGAACAGTTATATGAAACCGAGCTTCATTGTTTTATAGTAAATGCTGATTTATAGTATAAATGTTCTGTACGAAAGCATATGCATAAGTATAATTCGTTACCGGTACTATAGATGTTAGTCCTTATATACAGCGTTGTGGGTTGATTTTTATAATATATGTGTTTAAAAAAATTCGAATTATGATTGTGAAAAATATATATATATATATTGTTAATATGTTATATATATATAATATGGGAATTTATCTTAAAATGTGTATTTCTAAATTTAAAATTTTGGCTTTAATATATTTCGTTTCAGTTTATATCAAAACTGATTTGATTTGTTTCATCGATTCTTGTTATCAGCTCTGTTCGTCGAATTCGTGCCAATTTCGTTTTTCTTTGGAGTTCGTGCTTGGATTGTAACTCGTTCCATCATTGAATCTCTAGCCTCGAAAGGTGAGCAATCACTCACGATTAACGTTCTTTTATTTATTAAATTTGATTTCAATTGAAACGACAATTGAAATATGCTGTTGTTAGTTATTTACCTTTTCTATATATATGTCATTATCTGTATCTGTTCACCTGTGACACCTAACACCATTATCTGTTATTTATATCCATATATATATGCCATCATCTGTATCTGTTCACCTGTGACACCTGACACCATTATCTGTTATTTATATTGATATATATATATATATGCCATCATCTGTATCTGTTCACCTGTGACATCTGACACCTTATCTGTTATTTATACTGATGATATATGCCTGTTACCGTTGTTATATTATTATCATATCTGTTATCACTCTGCAAGTTCCCTGTTAGTGTAGAATTCACTATGGGTTGAAATGATACATACCCAAACGATCCGTAGAATAGGAGAAAATCGTTATGGGTTGAAATGATAGACCCAAGTGATTTTCATTGAATTAAATTTGGGATTATGGGTTGAAAAGATATATACCCGTATATAATTTAAATTACGGATTGAAATGATAAATATCCGTATCACTTGACCATAGGGTAGAAAATTATATACAGACACTGTTGGTCTATATATCAATAATTTGAAATGATTTCTATGGTTTTGAAAAGAAATATATGGTTTTAATAAATATTGATTTTAAAGATTTATTTAAGTTGATTTGAATCAATATAAAAATATGTTTTGAGTATTTATGTAAAATTTATAATTTCAAATATAAAGTTTATAATGTTCAAGTTGAAAGATAAATTTGAAATTGATTTGGAATTCTTGAGTATTTAATAATTATACTTAAATAAGTTTGATTTGAAATCTATTAAATTTGAAATTGTAAGATATGTGTTATAACTTGAACTTGATTAAAAAGTAGCTTAAATGAATATTTCAAACTTATATAAATATAAATGGGATATTTGTTTATAAAAATTTGTAAATTGAAGTTGTATTTAGATGTATTGAAAAGATTAAAGCAATATCTCAGAAACTAAATGTAATGAAATTAAATTTAGATATAAATGGAATTATGAAATTTAGTTTTGAAATGTTGAATATTTAAAGCTTTGAAGTATATTGAAATTGAAATGGTTAAATTTGGGTTTCAAATCTGTATTTGAAATCAATATAATTTGAAATGATTTATTAAGAAATGGAATCGAGTTGAAATTGATGATTTGAGATTTGATTAAATTAAAATTTTGGAATTTAGGTTGATTTGAATCGATTTGTGAAATTTGAGGAAACTATTTTATTTTAAAAGTAATTTTTTTAATTATATTTAAGACTATTGATATTTTACTTTATAAATTATTTTAATATAAACTAATTTAATATAAATCATTTTTAATATAAATTATTTTATTTTAAACTATTTTAACTTATAACTATTTATATAAACTATCTTATTTATAAACTATTTTATTATATATACTAATTTTAATATCTAAACCGTTTAAAAGAAAAGTGTTATGATTTCCAAAATGCTATAATTTCAAGGTGTTATGATTTTCAAAATGCTATGATTTCAAAGCTGCGATTTGCAAAGTGTTTTGATTTTTAAAAGACTACGATTTCGAAAGCAATGTAACTTTGGAAAGTGATATGATTTTGGTAATGGATTTATTTAAAGTGAAAATGATATCTTATGGATATGGTTTTGAAATGGCAATGATATTTCAGTTTGAAATCTAAACTATTTTGAAAGTTTACTAAATGATCATCGGTGTAATTAATACGTAGTTATTAAAGAGACAGGGATCGGATATGGACATACTCTCTATCGATAACGAAAAACACTTTAATAACTAATATACGCGGAGTGTTGATCCAGAATGAAGTGGATGGTTTGGTGAACGCGTTGACTGAAGAAAGAGAACGATTTTGGATGACCCCTGACATGACTAAAATAGGAGCCCTGCCGGGCCATTGAGGTTCGCCACCTCTAGCGGACACACTTCTTCGTTACCATATCTATTACTTTTGTGATTCGATTTGGGTGCACCCCTCGATTATGGGAGTGTTGTTTCGCGGTGTTGGGGTGGTAGCTGCTATGCCCAACATCAGTCCGGATGACGCAACTACTAGTATCCTAGTTGGTATTGCCTCATGTACCTTGTCATACTGATTATCCTATTCGCGACCACTACGATTTGTCTTGTGTTATACCTATGGGGTACCCTCTGATAACCACTAGTTTACGGTGGGGCTTACGGTGCTGTATAGACTATGACATTATAAAAATGTGTTAAGGGGGATTATGGTAACGCCTTAACGCTATTTTGATACTTTATATTTCTGATTAGACATTATCTACTTAGCGTACACTACTACTTAGTAGATAGTTTAACGGATCCTTAGAGGATGGTTATCCCAAACATCCTTTGAGTTACTCGTATTTCAGTTGCTATTTCACTTGAGTTGGATTTATTGATATAAGAATGTTAATCCTGACTCGAGTTTTTTGTGTTTTATTTACGCTCGGGTCAGACAGAGTGTACCAGTATTCGAGACTCACCTTTGGAGTTAGAGCTTCGCTTGGAGATCCAACTATCTATCCAGCTTTCAGATATTCAGTTGATTCCATTGATGTATTCTGATATTGTATTTGACTATTGTATTCGAGACTTCTATTGTAACTTGTTTAACTCTGTTATATATATATAGTTGCTTCATGAACTACTATTCTTTTGTTTCCGCTGCATTGTTGTTATATTACTCTGTGTTTGTGATCTATGATTATATCTATTTACTGTATATGCTGAATTTTGCCAATTTAAATTAACAATCTATTGTTTTGAATTATTCAAGTCTGACATGTGTGGATTGATTGTCGATTTGAATGGTCCAAAATAGTGGGTCGTTACAAATATCATCAGACGTTTGGCAAAACTCTTAGGTTTCTATTCTTTTAAACTAAGATGTTAGACCTAGCAAATACAGACGTCTAGTTGGCACTACCCAGACATTTGGTTACGCCAATTTTAAATTATCTTTTAAATCCAACATCTCTATGCTTTGTATATTCAAACAACCAGACATCTGTCATTATTTTCTAGACGTATGGATTCCTGCAATAGTGAAATTTCTATAAGGATACTTTTCTTCTTCTTCACTGGTTGCGTCTCCTTTTCTAATGGCTGCAACTTTCATTAAAAGATATCATTTGAATAGTAACAACCATTAAACTAAACCCTTGAACATCTATAAATATATACAAGGATTGGGTTTAATTTTAACTGCACTTACTTCCTACTTTCTATCTTGTATCTAACTCTAACGTTATAATGGATTTCATATTCTCACTCTACATCACCAAAATCTATACCATAACATTTGGTGATTAAACTTATTTACAAATCCACGTGTCTACACTCATTATACTCAAGGGGAGATTACAGGAAGATTTGTACCTATAGTAAAAATTTGTTTTTAAAGAACACAAGCTTGTCAACTCAAGAAATTCTTTTGTATTGCTTGTTCCTTCGAGCGAAGTGAGGGATTTTGGTTAGTGGAAATTCCGATGGGGAGCTTCGGGACTGGATGTAGGACGGGAGGTCCGAACTAGTATAAAAATCCTGGTGTGATCACTTTTATTTACTCTATTGTTTAATTCTCCACCAAGTAGTTTTGCTTAGTTTGAAATACATACTTGCTTATTCATATAAGTCATATTATACATGATACATGCGCACTTTCACGGTCGAATTCGTAAATAATTAACAATACGATTGTGTGGACTCTCTAGTTTGTGAACTCGGCCCTCGGTCAATATTTAAACAACTTAATCAATGAAGCATGTACGAACTTTGTCAAAATACAGTATTAGATACAAGTTCAATGTTATAGATCACTTAGGAAAAATCTAATTTCTTATCTATTTTTAGCTCACCTAGTAATGACATATTAGATACATATTCTTTTCATTGTCGTTGTATTGCTTTAATATCTAAAGTTTGGAACAATGATCAAAATCTCTACTGATATTCATATTTAATTGCATAGACCACTTTAAAATCCTTAGTTTAATCCAGTAACATTTATTGATTAATTGTTTTACTCTGGTCTGAAATTTTGACTTTTAAGTTGACTATCAATTACGATGATACTAACTTTCTACAATGAATGAGACGAGTCCTCTATTGGGTAGTGTTTCCCTTCACATAGTTCAACATATACCAAACTATGGTCATAATAAGGTCGCCATGCCAGGTGTTTAACCATAATCTATGTATAGCCTTGCTACTTAAGATTGACAATACCCTCAAGTCAGAAGACTGCTTTTTTATCACTCCATAAATCAATAAATAATTAATTAAAGAATTAATTATGAGAATAAAATTTTAAGCGGATAAATTATGAAATCAAGTAGTGAGGTATGATAAGTATTTGAGTGTACATTTACTTATAATAGTTACCACTTAATGAAACTTCATTGAAATGAATTAAATGAGGAAGGGGAAATAGTGGGCTGATGACCTATAAGGGATTATAATACCTTTCCAAATCATTTCATCGGTCCTTCATATTTCATTCTGCAATCAATAAAATAAAAGGTTTAAAGGATTTAATGGTGGTAGCGGCTAAGAAGAAAAGGAGAAAAAGAAGAAGACCCAAGCTAAAAGAAATGGAAACATTATTCAACTAAGAATCTAGGTGATTGATATATTCTCTAATCGTTTTTCATCATAAATCTCTCAAAGTCAGATTAATGATGAATATACTGTATGCTTCTTATAATCTAAATAGTAGAGCCAAGGCTGGTTGTAAGAGTGGATTTTTTGAAGCTGAATCAACAATACAAAAACCTATGATGAAAGATGTTTAGTGGGAGAGAACCAGCATGTAAGTGTTGAATTATAGAAGGTTAGTGGGTGCATCTTCAAGGATTTGAGGCTGAATGATGTGCAGAAGCAAAAGCTAGCTTCTAGTCGGTTGCATAAAGATGCTTTGGATTAGTGGGAGATGGTGACTGCTAAGACTCCCAAAGAGGAGATCACTTGGGAGCAGCTAGGGAAAAAATTTGAGGCTCGTTTTATTTTCGAATCTCAAAGAGGTGTGTTGTTTAGAGGATTCATTGATCTCAAGTAAGGAAATATTTCTGTAGAAGAGTATATTCAGAAGTTCATTGCCTTAACGAAGTATGATCGAGAACTGGTTGACACATAGTTGAACAAGATCGAGAAGTTTATCAGGGACTTGAAGTAGGGCTTAGATCATAAGGCGATGATGCACCTAGAATTTCCTTTTGAGTTTGTGGAGGATATGACAAGAATGTATATAGTATGCGCTAATAGTAATGAAGCATGTAAGGGAAGCCCAAACAAGGGCCAAAGAGGATTTTTTCTCCTTTCCCGTAGGGGAAGAAGGGGCGGTGGCCGAGAGGAAAGACATAAGAAGGAGGTGGCCGAAATGATATTATGGAAGGTATTTTTTACAATTATAGGTAGAAGGGGCATTATGCATCAAAGTGTTCGCAACCAGATGAGGCAGTCAAGATCAAGTGATATAACTATGATAAGCTAGGCCACAGAAAAAAAGATTGCCCCGAGCTGAAGCGAGATCGAAACGGAGGACCATCTGCTTAGGAGAAAGCCAAGATTGTTGTTGGGAGGCATGATTTTGACTACCAACTTTGCAGTTAGAGTTCTGTTTGATACTAGAGCTACACATACTTTTATTTTGAATAGATTGCGATTATATATTACCTATCTAGTTACTTCTTTATGTGTGGTTAATCCGGTTGGTGGGTATGCTACTCTCGAGTTGAGATGTACCGGTATAGAGTTTGTTTTGTATGACCATTTTCTTTCTTGCGACCCATTTATGTTTTACTTTGTAGTGTAGAAGCTATTTATGGGTATGGATTGGTTAGTGCAGAATTGTAACATCCCTCAGTCAAAGGCTCGGAAATAGATTCTATTTATGTTGCGGTCATCCTTAGCGTTATTTCCAAATGACAAAATGAGATCCATTATTAAATAATTAATAATGAGAGCACTAGAATTTACAAATTTTTAACAAACATTTTCATTCACTAATCTGCAAATTCATTACATTTCATTTTCATAACCCCACGAACGCATTATTCAGATTAAATATAATAATTACATATAGTTCCAAGAGCGACATATGATGACGCCTCCTTGGATGATTAGAGTCTTAACTACTTAAATGGTAATAGTACCCATCATTACATACATTCAACAAATCAAAAGTAGTTAAACTACTACAGAACGGAAATGTAATCTTTTATATAGTAGCTTTCCTCTTGTATGTCTCTGGAAGCTTATTCTTATAAACCTGAAAATGCCCTACTCTTACCCTACCTAGTGCCAAATTAAATAACCGAGAGTTTAGAAGGAAATCAAAAGCTTCAGACTAGTCAAAAAGTTTGGTATGAATGATATTATACCATCTCCAACCAAAAATTTGGGTTCTTAGCACGTCGTAGAGTGGAATGAGTTTTCCCGCACTAATACCCTATCAATCAATATGTAATCCATAACATATCGTGCATCCAAAAATGATTAGAACATAATCATAACGTCAATAACATATCATGTATGCATGAGTTAAAATGAATATTCTATCATTCTCAAGGTTAAGGATTACACATTCCCAAGACTACCCAATCACATATATGGTACAACGACATAGTTTTTCCAAGGTAACCATGAACCTATAATAGTTTTCTCAGACCAACTAAAAACCTATTGGTTGATTCATGTTAAGATTTACCAGATAATTCAATGGTCTTATAATACAGTCGGAAGAAATATCAACGGTCTCCTAAGATTGGTAGGAGAAGATAACAACAGTCTCCTAAAAATGGTAAGAGAGAAATATAGGTGAGCTCACTGCTACGAGTTCCCAACTTTTCATAACCCAATTTCACTTATCCTTCGGCTAAGCCCTACGCAGTGGAATTAGTGGACCTGACCAACCAGAGACTAATGATTGGAGCATAGGGAGTGACCCTACATCAGTCTCCATCCTTAAATCTTAAATATGATTTTAAAAATGTCAATGAGTCATGTCTCATGATCAATTGTGGCATCCTAACACAATTTGATCTTTACGATTTCCCAAACGCAATTCTACTCACTTAGGAGTTTAAGTTTGACCATAGCCACCAATGGAACAAGTCTAACTGGTCATCAGTTACCAAATTCTCAAGATCAAAATGTTCGGTGATAACATTCATACAATATGCGAGTATGTAAATAATTCATCATATGCAATAATAATTGATCAACAAACTAAGTGAACGTATAAAATATCACTAATCAGTTAAATATACATTCAATATAATAGCCATTGTATACACAAATTACTTTTCCAAAGTAATAGCTTATTCTACACAACTCTTTAAATATAGGTAAAATATCCTTTCTTTCCTTTGAAATCTTTTATAAATACTTAACAGAATCATCATTTTTATTTAAGTAAAGATTTTTCCAATATAGAGTTAAAATCTTTACCATGCTATAAAATATAGCTATCCTTTCTTTCAAAACAAGTGCCATAATGCATTGTGAAATTTAGCCTTCGTGCCTTACAATTATAGCATTCATGCTATTTTATAAAATAAAGCTTTTGTGCCCTTTTCTATAAAACACAGTCATCGTGTCTTGATAAAGCAAAGCCATCGTGGGTAAAAATGTAGGCTATCACACCATATAAATTTCTTAGCCATCACATGTTAAAAATAGAGGTCATTGTGCCATACAAAAATCATAGCTTTCATTGAGGAAAACGTAGTCTTCATGATTATTAAAAACATAGAGATTGTGCCATTTTCGTATAACAAAGCTTTTGTGACTTATCACGATGGGTAGTCATTGTGAGTAATAGAAATGATGGAATAAAAGAAATAAAACTTAGCATCCGTGCTTTAACTAAAATATAGCTTTTCATCTTAATAAAACATAGTCATCGTGATTTAACACGATAGGCACCGTGGTGAGTAATTGAAAATAATCCTCTCGTGAGTAATCGAAAATATAACCTTTGTGGGCTATTTGAAATAGAGCTCTCGTAATGTAAAAGCAAAACATTCGAAGGCCAGTAAAAGTTAGCTGCCGTGGGTAAAACAAAGCTATAAATCATCAATATCACGGACAATAAATTTCGTGTGTTAAAAAAAAGCTTTCAAAATTCAACTAAAATAAAGCTATCGTGGACGATAGCTCTTGTGCACAAAAATGAGGGCTTTCATGGTATTAAGTGGCATTTCTGTAATATTTTCCAAAACTGAAAAATTGTCTTTAAAAGAATAAACTTTTCACTAAACCCTTATTATTTGTCAAAATCTCATTGGCCAATATCCATCTTTTTAGAATTCTTTCAAAATCAAAATGGAAAATTTACTTTCATTTTTATAGAAATAAAATTTTCCTCAAATTTATATTATTTTTATATTTTGCAAACAAATCCATTGGGCACAAAAAAATTAACATTAAATTGTACGCACTTGGTAAAAATCCAGAAAAATTCCCAAAAAATCATATTTACTTCCTTAATATCATATTAAAATTTTGGACCAAAATAATTATTCTTCATATTTTAAATAATTAAATTTCAAAATTGATCATTTTCTTCCTTGGAAAATTCATAATAAATTTATATAAAATTCCAAAAATTATGAAATTTAAAACTCATATCCAAAATAATAATTTGAATATCATGTCAAAAATTTAGCTCATTTGAAGATAAAAAGTTGGTATTTTTGACATAAAAACCCTTTAGAAAAATTTCTAAAATTCCTAAATGACAACCGTTCAATCATATACATGATTATACATTTTACATGAATGATAAACATTCGATACAATTTGGATCTACACTCAGACCCGAATCAACATACTTCAAACAAATGAAATGGTAATATTATTCGTCTTTTAGTCCTTGTTGAAATGACAGAATTTTCCTTATTTGGCTTCTCTTTAGTTTTCCTTTTTCTTCTTCCTTAATAATAGTGATCGGTTTTGGTTTCTATTCTCCGTTTTTTAGAATGAAAATGAAAATGAATGTGGGGAAGGTGAGAGTGTAGTATAAATTTGCTCTTCCTCTTTTGCCCCTTCTATACTTATGCTTATCAAACCTTATTTCCTTAACCATTTCTTTAATTATATTTACTAAGGCCACTTAAGTTAATTAATATAGCAAATTCCACATTTACAACTTCTTGCTTAATTATTCCATAACAATTAAATATTTAACTTATGTAATAAAATTAGGGGTATTAAAGGCACTCCTCCTTAAGGAATTTTGTCTTGGAAATTGTAATAAGGAAACAACAACAAGCACATCAATCATACAAACATGTATCACAAGCACATAAATGCAACAGTACTATTCATATCTACTAGTCAAAAGTCTATACAACAATATAGATCATATAATCAAAATAGATCAGGATACACATCCCTAATCCTATATTTAGTTTTCCATGTACACAATCTTGTCCATCGGTTCTCCACTAGGCCTTCACTAACTTGACTGTCATATTCCTTAACTGCTTCATATCATTATCAACTATACGAATAGGTTGCCTAATGATAGTCATATCAGGCTCCACTCCTATATCTTTCAAAACTGTTAGCTTTATTATAGTCTCTGGATTACGCACGTACTTTCTGAAATGAGATATATGAAAAGCGTTATGGAATCTTGCCAAACTACTCGATAAATCGATTCGATATGCGAGTTTCCCAATTCTCTCACTGATAGAAAATAGACCAACATATCAAGGTGTTAATTTTTCCATCTTCCCAAATCATACAACACCCTTCATCGGTGATACTTTCACAAAAATAGAATCTCCGACTAAGAATTCTAGGTCCTTCCGCCTCCTGTCTGCATAAATTTTCTACCTTTTTGAGCTTCCTTCATCCTTACTTGGATTAACTCAATCATTTCAGTCGCCTCTTTTACCAAATTTGGACCAAGTATCGGTCTATTATTTATCTCCAACCAACATGCAAGTGATTTGCATGGCCTTCCGTAAAGTGCTTTGAAAGGTGTCATTCCTATGCTAGTCTAATAACTATTATTATAGGAAACTTGATTAAGTGCAAATGGTATTCCCTTGACCTTTCGAAGTCTAGTACACAAGCTCTCAAAAAATCTTCGAGTACCTTGTTAACCCTTTCCGTTTGCTCATCAGTTTGCGGAGGGTAAGCGACACTCATCTTTAGCTCGATACCCAGTTCATTTGTAAGCACTTCCAGATATCACTGGTAAATAAAGGATCTCTATACTTATAATGCTATTCGGTATTCCATGAAGTCTCACTACATTCTTCATGAATAACTTTGTCAAACTAGGTGATGTCCTTGTCGACTTAACAGGGATAAAGTGTGCACTCTTGGTCAGTCTATCCACCATGACCTTAGCAACCCATCTGTAAAATCCATAGATATAAAATCCCATTTCCATAGTTGCACCTCCAAAGGTTGAAGTAATCGACTTGGCTTTTGATGCTCGGCCTTTACTTGTTGGCAATTTATACATTGCTTCACCCATAAGCCTACATCTATCTTCACACCTTCCCAGTAGAAACTCCTCTTCATATCCTAGTACATCTTTGAACCCCGGGATGAATAGTGAATATTGGTCAATGGCATTGTCTAAGAACTTTCTATCTTAGTTTATCCACATCAGGAACACATAGTTGTCCCTTCTTTCTCAAACAGTCTCATTGATCAAGTACGAAATCTTTCAAATCTTCAATCTCGCTTCCAACTTCGTCTCTTTATTTGATCGATTAATATTGGATCATCGTTTTGCTTTGCTGCTATTCTTTCGATCAATACCGATCGAACTTCAAAACAAGAAATCATTATAGTACCCTGAGTGGAACTGGTCGTCGACCTCATTCTAACTCCACACAAAGCCAACGCCTCTAAATCATTCCATTTAGATAACATCATTAACACCACATTCTGATGTTTTCTACTAAGCACATCTGCCACTTTATTTCCTTTCTCTAATGTATACTCAATCCCAAAGTCATACGCTACTAAAAAATCCAACCATCTTTGCTACCTCATATTCAACTCTTTTTGAGAGAGTAAATACTTCAAGGATTTATGACCTGTAAACAACTCAAAATCATTCTCCCAACAGATAGAGCGACCACACTTTCAGTTCAGTGATCACCATTGCTAACTCCAAATCATGTTTGGGATATCTAGCTTCATGCAGTTAAAGCTGTCGAGAAGCAAAGGTAATAACTTTACCTTTCTACATCAATACAGCTCGTAACCCAGATCCACATGCATCGATATACACCTCCAAATCTTGATTCCCATCCTGAATAACTAACATAGGCACATTGGTTAATAAATGCTTTAGCTTTTGAAATGCTTCTTCATATATATCGGTCTAAACAAACTTCATGTCTTTCCTTGTTAGTTTAGCTATCGGTGCTGCTATACGAGAGAAATCTTTAATAAATCTCTAGTAGTAGCTCGCCAACCCCAAGAAACTTCTAAAATAAGTCACGATCTTGAACCTTTTCCAATTATTAATAGCTTCGATCTTCGATGGGTCTACAGACAATCCATTCTTTGAAACTGCCCAAGAAACTTCACTTCTCTTTCCCATAAATGACATTTTGAAAACTTCGCTTTTAGCTGATGCTGCCTCAGCGTATTTAGCACTATTCTGAGATGAATTTCATGGCCTTTTTAATTCTCAAAATATATCAAAATGTCATTAATAAACACTAGTAAGAATCTATTCAAATGCCCTCAGATGATCTGGTTCATCAAGTCTACAAAGAAAGTAGGAGCGTTGGTCAGTCCAAAAGGCATAACCAACCATTCATATGAACCATATCTCATTTGAAACGCCATTAATGGATAATATCCTCCATCACTTTCAATTGGTAAAAACCCTTTCTAAGTCCAGCTGTGAAAACACATTAGCTCCACTCAATTGATCAAATAAATCGTTAATCCTAGGCAAAGGATACCAATTCTTTCTGGTCTACTCATTCAGCTTTCTATAATCAGTACACATCCTAAACGACCCATCTGGTTTCTTTACGAACATCGCTACAGCCTATAAAGGTGAACAACATTGTCTAATAAAATCCTTTCCTTCTAAGTCCACTAGTTGTATCTTTAACTCATTCATCTCAGTAGGTATCATTTTGCTAGGTGTTCTACTTATGGATTCAGCTCTAGGTACGAGATCTATTCGAAACTCCATGGCACATTTCGACGGTAGTCCCGTAACAGGCTCAAAAACATCAACGTACTCCCTCACTATAAAAACTCGGATGTTTTTATCCTCCACGCCTTCCATGGCACCCAATATTGTACAGACGTTAAGACTTGGCTCTTATGAGTATATAATTCGGCCACAATAATCAGGGTGTTTCATGGATATTACTTTATCTCAATAAAATACCCTAACATTGTATCGGTTTAACCAATTTATACCCAGAATTATTCCAAAACCCATGACCAAATTGCAAGCAAAGAAATGACCAAACGAATCAAACTTTACATGGTTACATCTCATTTTAAGAGTTGCATAGCCACTTATCAGGTTCGCAACACTTAGAGAAGTAATAAGGTATGTCGATTCAAGGTTTAACTTATTTATCAAACATCTAGATATAAAAGAATGTGATGCTCTAGTATCGAACAACACGCTAACACGAATGCTATGAGTAAGAAGTGTACCTTCTAACACAACCTTTCCTTTCTCTTCTGTAGTCGGTCCAGAAGCTGTAGTTCTAAAATGAAAATCTTTCTTTTCTAACCTTTGGCCGGTTTAGGACACTTGTTCATAAAATGCCCTATCTTGTTGCAGTTGTAACACCTCATATTTTTCTTATCAATAGCTCTCTTTCCTTCACTAGAACGGCACTCTTAGCAAAGTGCCCTTCTTATTACATTTATAGCAAGTCACTTTAGCTTTTCCCTTTTTCATAACCTCTTTCTTCTGAGCTCCCTTCTTGCCCAAAAAAACTTTCATTTCTTGCCATGGAAACCTGTAGCCTCCCTAGATTTATTCTTCCCTACAGATGCAAGTAAATCTTCATTTCTTAGATCCATGTCCACTACGACAATTAACAGATCTTTAAGGTGTGGCATAGTTGCCCTAGCAATCTTCGGCTTCAGCTCTCTAATGAACTTCTCGTTCTTCTTAACCAAAGTGTTAATGATGGCTTCTCCATGCCTTGATAGCTCATCAAACTTTATGACATATTCTATCATAGTCATTTCACCTTGTTCCAGCTCCGAAAACTTCCTAAACAAAGTTAACTTAGCTGCTTTAGGTAGAAACTTCTCTTCAAACCTCTCTCTAAAGCCAGCCCAAGTAAGCTTTTCCTTTGGAACTCCCATAGTAACACTATTTCACCAATACATAACAGCTCCTTGCAACTGTCTAGAAGCCAACCTCCTTTTCTAATTATCGTTCAATCTAGATCAACCAAAATCCTCTCATACTAAAGAAGCCAATCCTCCACTTCAATGGCATTCTCCGTTCCCAAGATTGGTTTGCCTCCTAAGCTAGTATAATCTTGGCTTAACATGGGATAGTTATTACGGGCAGCCACTTCTGGAGCGACAGCTCCAACATTACCAACATTACCTCCAGTCAAATCAACTGCTGCTCCAGCTTGCATCATATTGACAAAGAACTAGTACATAGTCCCTGTTGGGTGCGTTTCCACCCTTTACCGGACCAACCTCCACCGGATCAACCTCCACCGAACCAACGTACTACCGGATCAACCTCCACTGAACCAACGTACCACCGAACCAACGTACTACCGGATCAACCTCCACCGAACCAACGTACTACCGAACCAACTTTACCAGGCCAGATTGCATCAGCCCAGGCCCACCAACAGCTATATACATTCAAGACCCCTACCCCCAGCCTCACTCTATAAATAGAGGGGTAGGGGTACAACAATGGGGGACAAGTTTGAGGGCTCAAGCACGGATAGAACTTTCAAACAACTTTCATTTACTTGTATCAAAGCTTTGTACTTGTAATCTGAACAAGAAAGGAGAAATAATATATAAAGTGGACGTAGGCACATTCTGGCTGAACCACTATAAATCCGCGTGTCTTTTACAGTTTAGTCCCTGCTTTTTACATATTTGCATAAATCTCCCAAATCACTAAAAACAACATAAAATCAACTAAATCATACGACTTGGAGGTGTTTGTCCATTTTTTGTGCAAACATTTTTGGTGCTTTCACTGAGAACGCTGAACCCCGGACTTCAGCTTCTCCCACTTAACTTTCTTCCTATCAGCGTTGCACATTACTTGGAAGACATGCCTCCCAAGCAGAAGAAAGATGTTAACAAAGGAAAAAACATCGCAACCAGCAGTCTTCCAGATCCAGTGGTCAAAGATCAAGTAAATCGTCCCATTCTAGCAGCAGTACCAAATGAAGGTCAGGCAAATCCAACAACTCCTGCCACAGAACAGCCGGCAGCAATTACTAGGGCAGATCTAGACAGGGTTGTGGTTGAAGTGGCTAACCGCTTCACATCCCAGTAGGAAGCCTTGGTGGACCAACTCATGTCACGCTTAAGGGATGCTGAAGAGTCCAACCGCAACACTGAATCATGGGGTGAGTCCCAGTCTGGAGGATCTCAGAGACAACAAAGATCTTCCTTCTTCAAAGGAGCTAACGACAGAAGCGGCCATGGTAGGAGCCGAGACCGAGCTCAGCCCGAAGTTGGACCTGAGGAAACACTTGGAACCGAAACCAACGGGGGAGGTACCGGGCGGAGGTCAACTGTAGTCGAGCCTGACATGCTACCTAGCCATGAGAACACTAATGAACGGGGCTGAGCTAGAGCCCAGCGCGAAGTTGGACCCGAGCAAGTACTCGGAACGGAACCCAGCAGGGGAAGACCAAGGCAAGGGCCAACTGTAGTTGACCCTAGCATGCTCCCAGAAGGCCAAAGACAGCCACTGGAAAATATTAAGAGTGATAGGCGATACCATCCCTACAGGTCATCAGGACGGAATCAATCCCGCAGGGAAGAACCAAACTCATTTCTATCTGCTCCAAATTCTGATGAAAGGATGGCACGCTTGTTTAGAGAGTGCGTCCAACGGGACCAAAGAGAACGAGGGATAGGCGCTAGGGTAACTAGCCCTTTCGCCTGCAATATCGAAATTGCAATCACCCCCCGAGAATGGAAAATGCCAATGATGGAACCTTACAAGGGAACCTCTGACCCAGTTGTACACTTACAGAGATACACACAGCATATGCTCATGAGCGGGGCAACAGAGGGAGTACTGTGCAAATGCTTTCCACTATTCTTAGCAGATCTAGCTACCTCCTGGTTCTGCCATCTACCCCAAGGATCCATCAGCTCATGGGAGATGTTGAAAGAAAAGTTTATCAGCCAGTTCCGCATTCATGTGGAACAACCCAAGGATGCTTATTCCTTATCCAGTATCAAACAGAAACCTGGAGAGAAGCTGCAGTAATATCTAACCCGATTCAATGCCGCAGCGGCCGCAGTCCAAGATGCCGATGAGAAGCTTATCTTAATGGCCCTCTGTGGTGGTGTGCATCCGGATACTAAATTTGCTAGAAGATTGACAAAAGAAAAACCAGCTACTTTACCCGATTTCTTCCATGAAGCCGGGAAATATATGAGGCTTGAAGACGCTGCCACTGAGGGGCAGTCAGGGCAACAAAATAAGGCAGCTCACGGCAACACGCCCGCTGTAGAAAAGGACGTTCGAAGAAATGATTCTAGAGACAATGCTGGGGGCAAGAAGGGAGAAAAGCGCCTATATCGGCCAGGACCGAGATTCGACACTTACACTCCTTTGAATGAAACCATCGAAAACATCTTCCTTGCCACCCAAGACGAAGTTAGATACAAAATCCCCCCATACAAGAAGGAATCAAATAACACACTTAAATATGGAAAGTTCTGCCGCTTCCACGAATCTCATGGGCATGATACCAATGAATGCCATCATCTCCGGGACTTGATTGAAGAACACATCAGAAGGAAAAGACTGGAATGCTATGTAAAGGGTCAGAACAGGACTCCAGCTCTTGCCAATGAGAACCCAAGGCTACCCTCCCCAGAGATAGGCAGAGGAAATCGCAACAATAGCGGCTCCAGTCAAGAGAAGATAGTGGTCCATACCATCTCGGGAGGACCACACATCGCCGACAGAAGCTGGGCAGAGATGGAAAGATATGGAAAGTCACTTAGAAACAATGAAGACTGCATTAATTCTGTTATAGAAGAACGCCACCCGAAGCGGAAAGAGAGTGATGACATCACATTCAGTAGGCGTGACCTAGAGGGAAGGCAGTACCCTCACATGGATCCCATGGTTATCTCTGCCCGGCTCGGTCCAGCCGAAGTTTTCCGAATTCTAGTAGACACTGGAAGCTCAGTAAATATCCTATTCAAGCATGCATTCGACAAAATGAAACTGTCAATAAAGGATGTTTCTCCCTGCAATAAACCACTACACGGTTTCACTGGAGATGCGAAGATACCCCTCGGGCAATTGGACCTCTTTGTTGAAATTGGAAGTCATCCCCGCTCCGTTGTGCGGAAGCAGACATTTGTGCTGATAGAAAACCACTCGGCCTACAACGCCTTCTTAGGAAGGCCAGCCTTGTCTGACTTCCAAATTGTCCTGGCCCCATGGTGCCTAAAGATGAAATTTCCAACGGACAATGGAGTAGGGGAAGTAGAGGGAGACCGGGACACTGCTCGAGACTGCTATGTAACTGAACTTCGCAACAACCACAGGAAGGATAAAGGGAAGAGTGTAGAGATTGCCCTCTGCATAAAAAGTTTGAAAGCATAGCGACTAAAGAAAGCCTGTAAAGACCCAAAAACTCGGCCTTCGAAAATCGGCACCCGTACTTCACTTGTACTCAAAATGCCGTAGATTCAAACGCCGAATCTGGTTCTCCGGAGCTTATAACACCATTAAGTATAACAACACAGCGGAAGAAAAAGAATATATCAATATATATAACATTGATATAATGATAGATACAAAATCTGATACAATATGATACAACAGAATGATACAACAGATATCAATATACATCAGAGATATGATACAAGAAATAGCAGTGGAAAGAAAATAGATAACACCAGCAACGGAACTATATCTCCAATAGAATGCTCCAATCCATAGCTAGCGGAAAGCAAGGTCAGTCGTCCAAGGACTGACTAGCTCCAGATAATCTACTCAACCTGAATGTCTGAAAACCCCAACTCTAGACTACTCGTGTAGAAAATTATGAGCACCCAGAGTTTAGGAAAGGAACAATAAACTCCGAGTCAGTCGTGGGACTGGTGTGAGCAACAAAAACACAGTTTATCTTTAAAACAAAGTAAGATTGAATTTCGCAATGCTTTTGGAAAATGAAACTACCATAAGACCTCCCGCCACACACACAATGCAAACGCATAATTGGAGGAGATTTCTTCTTATGATAGTCAAACATGCTTACTACGCAAAACAAATCATTGAATATTATTACTAGTGCATAGTGAAGAAAACATTTCAAAAGTATAATATTAATCTTAGCCAACATAGACATTCAGAACTATGCCTACTATAGCTACCATCTAAACAGTGGGGCGCCACCATAAGTAAATGGCAGGTTCTACAACTAAAACCGTACAAGTTCCATATTGGAAGATGGATTTCCAACAAATGGTCAGGCTAAGGAACTTCCTTTCCTACTACCGAATGGGATCGCCTCTGGCTGGACGTCCCGAGAGACAAACTGCTCTCTGCCAACACAAGGCCGGGTTACCCCTGTAACTAGGTAACTCACGAATATGCCATCCCCCGGTCCTTTGGGACCTTTATCCGAGGCGCCTCGATAAACACACAATCACAATAAATGAGATCGGAGTATCCATATAGGTTAAATACCAGGGCTCCATACCTGATACCACCCTTTTCCAGAAGGAAATGACATACCCTAAAGGGCGCGACCCTCATAACCTTGCCGCATATTCCTGTTTCGACCATTTCCAAGTTGTGAGGCCCGAAGAGGTCTCGTCCACAAGCTACGCTTTGGCACAAAGCCATGCTTTGGGTCAACAGATGATCAAAGTAATGATCACAAAGATAAATGATCAAACAAATGATCATATCACAAATGATCAAACAATGATCATCACACAGAAACACTCAGCATGTCACATTACCAAATTGGGAATATATCGCTGATAACCTTTAACTACATAACCTCTGAGCTCGTACGTCTTAGAGAAGGGTGTTAAGCTAAGAGAATAAATTCTCCGCCACCAACAGAAATGTATTTGAAAGAAATCAGCTTTATATCTCAAAGTGTAATGTCAGACATGTAACCATACAAGTCTGTTCCGGGTTCGAACAGAACCGAAGGCACTTCCGAAGAAGCCCTTGCAAATCCGGGTATTCACAATCCCGATCGGACTTCCCATCACTTAGGGGATCTCTATACCGGGAGCTATCCAGTGTAGAGACAATCGATAGGTTATCCTATCGTTTTCACAAACACCCGGTCTTCAACACCGGTCTTCTAATGCCATCCATATACGATGTATCACTTATTCGGAATGGGTTATATGACACAAAGGTCCTCTCCCGGCTGAACCGAATAGTGAGCGTAATATTTTAAAACATATGGATATTGGGATTTCAATTAAGTCATAACTTATTACCCAAAATCTTTATTTTCAAATGGTTTAACAATTTACCATTTTCAAATCTTTTAAACAAAAAGATTCATTTTAACAACCTTCAATGGTTTAAACAATTTCCACATTTTAATCTTTTAAACAAAAGATTCATTCACAGATTTCCAAATCAATTTCCATTTCAATTGGATTAACTCGTTAAATCTTTAAATCAAAGATTTAACTTATAGCTTTCAAAACAATTTCATTTCGAATGGTTTACATAAATCATCATTTTAAATCTGTTAAAAATAAACAGATTTAATTCATAGCTTTCAAAAAGAATTCATTCATAACTTGGAAAACCATTTTTCAATTCAAACTTGAAATTCCTTTAATTAAACTGGAATTTCATTTCTTATCTGAAAGCTTTTATTCTTTTAAAACAAACAGTTTTCATTTTGGAAATCTGATTCATTTATACGAGTTAAGGTTCTTGGGTTAAATTCAAATTCTCAAACCAATATTTTCAAAATGGGTTAAATTCATTTAAACATATTTATAACATCTTTAACTAAAATTTCCAACCATGGAATTCAATTCCTTATTTTGAATTCAAATTAAAATTTAAATTATTTTAAATTGGAAATTTTACCAAGTTATTCAAAATAACATTTTATCTTAAAACTCTTTTTCAAAAGCTTAAACATTTAACCCAAATTCATTTCCAAAATCAATTGAAATAAAAATTTCAATTTCAAAAACATTAATTTTAAATTATCTGTGACTTAACCGATTTCCACGTGAAATCCATATTTGTGTGTGTATGGTGTAGTCCAGAGGTTTCACACAATAGTGCAACATCATCAAATCATCACAGATCAGAATACAGAAAAAATAGTTGATAAGCGATATAAACTATAACGCTTATCTTTCATTCACAAATCACAGATAATATACAAATGTATCATAGATGATAAATTATATCACAGATAATTAACTACATTATAGATCACACACAAATCAGGATATATCACAAGCAATTCAAGAATCTCATACGATATAATCATTCATAAGTGAGGTCAAGCATTCAAAATTAATCATAGATAGGATTAATTAATTGTTTAATCCTAATTAATTCAATTTATTTCCAATCAAATTTATTTACTTATGAATTTATTATCCAATTTTGATTTATTAATTCCAAATCATTTAATATAAATTAATTAATCAAACACTTTAATTAATTAAATTATTCTTAATTAATCATATTAATTAAATTAACCTTTAAACTCATTACATAATTAATTAACTTCTTAATTAATCAAAATATCCAAAATTATTTATAATAAGTAATTAATCCTTAATTACTTTCATTAAGTAATTACATTTAAGCAATTTATAATTGATTATCTAAATTTATTAATCTAATTAACTATCAAAATTAATCACATTAATTTAATTACTTAATAATCCCTAGTTAATTATCTTCATTAACTAATAACATTTCTTAATTACTTTCTTAAGAAATTATCTTAGGTTAATTCATTATTAATCATTCTAATTATAAATTAATCTAAATTATTAATTTATAAATTAAACAAATCATTCTTTAATTATCTTACTAATTAAATCATTGAATTTCCTTAATTATCTTTAAGATAATTGATTCCTTTTATTAATGATTTCATTATCATTAAAGTGTAAAACACTACACTTTAAATTTTAGATTCAAATTGCATTTTAAAATTTAAATCTCAAAAATAAAATAAAACACTTAGATGCTTAAGCACTCTTTAAGTTATAAAAACAATTTAAATCCAAACCTGTTTATTTCAAAACTCAGTTCCAAACTGACTTGAAGTTATATTTTAAAACTTGACTTTTAAACTCAGTTTAAAACTTTGTTTTATAATTTTAAAACTAAACTTTAAATTAAAAAAAACAGAATAGGCTTTGCTTTGAAATCTGGACAATTGTTCCTACCCGAGCCTCACGAAAATTTCTTCGAGTCAAACTGCAGATTTCACGAGTTCGACCCCGAGACCTTCCCCTGGTTCTTCACGCACCCTTCTTCTTCCCTTTTCTTTTCTAGCTTAAGTTTAAACTTAAACCCACTGCTGAAACAACTCACCCACGAGAAACTCCTTGACACGAGACCGAGGTCGTGCATGTGCACGACATCGCACCGCCGTTCTGGCGAACGTCATGAGCTTCAGCAAGTCAAAAACCTAACACTCACTCGAACTTCGATTCGACACCAAAAATCTCGAAATCAAAAATTAGCATTTCGCTCGACACCTCGACTCGAACTCGCCGAAACGAAATTGCCTTGCCACCACATCTCAGACCACCGGAAGAGCTTCCACTCCGGCTACACCACATCACCCCCCGGCACCATCATCCCCATCAATCTCGTGCGACTCGATGCCTCTGAGGTGATGAAATCACCTCATGTACCAACACGAAAATAAACCGCAAATACAACCCTAAATTGAACTCGTACCTCAAGTTTATGCAATATAAAAAATCAATTGATAATTTTCCTGAGATCATCAATGTTTCAACTTGCTTCAAACAAAATTTCGATACCCAGTATTGAATCGATTATCAGAAAATGATCAAAAGGCATATTTTATTCAAATACGAACTGCACTAGGAATACTTAATTAAAAAATCATCATATTAATTTTAAAAATCATATCTTTGTATGCTTATTCAAATTATGTAATCAAATCAATAATTAAAAATACTTGAATTTATCACATGATTCTTTCTTTTACTGTAAACCAAGTTTACAGAGTCAAGTGTTCATTTTCAAGCTTAAACCAAAATCCAGCTCATAGATGATGTTTAAACTAACTTATTTGTTGAAGATTAAAACCTATTAGAAATCAGGGAAGTGAAGTTTCAACTTTTTTTCTTGATTGAACTCTGAACTTAAAAGGAACAGAGGTGACCTATTCATACTTAGCATCAATATCATCAAAACATATGTAGATATACTCATCTATATAAAATCATATAACACAATATCATTTAGAATTCATAGATTCCAGCATTCATTAACTTAAACTTTAAAGTTAAATGTTTACTCACTTGGATTTGAAAGACGGAGTAGATTGTAAATTTGAAAAACTGGGAGAAGATATTGATTTCTGAAAATCTTGATTTACTTGGATCTGGAAGTTGCATTTTAATCAGGTTGAAGAAGAAGCTTGGTTAAATTTTGAGTGGTATTTGCTTTAGATTTTTTTTCTTCTTCTCAGTGAAAATGAACGAACTGGAAATGAGAAAGTTGATGTGTATGGAAATGAAGTTTACAGAGTATAATATTTTGTACATGGTGTATATTTTTTCCTTGTTTGTACAATGGTTTGGCAGGGATATTTTCGTTTGGGGGCTGAGGTGATTTTCTTGTGATGGCTTGTATTCATTTCTTTGTACAATACTTATCCTTATTTTGCTTATTTTATTTTTGTACATTGCGTGAGAGAAAGGTTTGGTTGCTTCTATTTTTGCTAGCTTTCATACTTATCTTTGTACTTAAATATATTTGTTCAAATCTGAATAGATATCATCTTCATTTGCAATACTTGACTTCGGCTGATATGATCTCATATTTTTGGTGGCTGCAGATCTCATATTTTTGGTGGCTGCAGATCTCATATTTTTGGTGGCTGAAGATTTAAACATTTATTGCTTTTGTCTTCTTCCTTGCAAGTGTATATATATACATACTTGTTGCCTTACTTGTTCATTTTTAAGTATACAGGTGATAATGTTGTTAGATTTTAGCAAATTGTTTACTTTATGTTTTTATTTCTAATTTAAATTATTATTGTTAATTTCTTTACTTCTATATTAATTGTCTTATATACTTTTATAAACTCAAACCATTATTAACCATCAATTCTAATATTTATTATTATCATTTATTTAAATCCAATCATCAATATAGGCACACCTATATAAATTCACATATATATACAATTTCTAAATTTTAAAATGATTTAATATATTTTTATTTGGATTCGGGGAAACTCGAATCAATTCATCAATTAATTATACCATTTTTTATTCAAAAACTAATTTAATAATCGATTTAAATATGTATGAAATTCGGGGTCGTTACAAAGCCCCTCC
The DNA here is from genome assembly GCA_030737815.1 of Allium fistulosum. Classification (NCBI taxonomy): domain Eukaryota; kingdom Viridiplantae; phylum Streptophyta; class Magnoliopsida; order Asparagales; family Amaryllidaceae; genus Allium; species Allium fistulosum. Next base: position 869,949,997 of record CM060903.1, on the reverse strand, counting down.
TCTTCGATATACCAGCGACCCTTTCTATGAATTAGACCCCAGGGACAAAGAGGAGGAGGCCACCGCCGAGCCTGCAGAGGATATGGAATTTGTATCTGTAGACCGACATGACTCGAGTAGACTATTGAAAGTCGGGTCCCAACTAAAAGCAGAATTGAAGGAACAACTCATTGATTTTCTCCACCACAACTTGGATGTATTTGCATGGTCACACGCTGACATGACCGGAATCTCCCTTGACATAGCATGCCACGTACTAAACATTGATCCTTCCAAGGCGCCAGTAAAACAGAAAAAGAGAAGTATGGGGGCAGAACGATCAACAACCCTCGATGAAGAAGTAAAGAACCTACTTGCCAATGACTTCATACGAGAAGCCATCTACCCGTAGTGGATCGCCAACCCGGTGCTGGTAAAGAAGGCTAATGGGAAGTGGCGAACATGCATTGACTTCTCCAACTTAAATGACGCATGCCCGAAGGATTGCTTCCCACTTCCCCGAATCGATCAGCTTGTGGACAGCACAGCCGGGCACGAACTCTTATCTTTCATGGACGCATACTCAGGATATAACCAAATTCCTATGCATGCTCCCGATCAAGACCATACTAGTATCATCACTGACCGGGGGTTGTACTGCTACAAGGTAATGCCTTTTGGACTTAAAAACGCAGGAGCCACCTATCAGCGCCTCGTCAACAAGATGTTTGCGGGGCTAATAGGACAAACTATGGAAGTTTACGTGGATGACATGCTGATAAAGTCAAGGGAAGCCGACAATCACGTAAGCCACCTGGATGAAATGTTTCAAGTACTTCGTCAATATGGAATGAAGCTGAATCCTCTAAAGTGCTCCTTCGGAGTATCATCAGGAAAGTTTCTAGGATTCATCGTCCATGCCAGAGGAATTGAAGCAAACCCTGAACAAGTCCGAGCTCTGAAAGATATCAGGATACCTTCTACCCGAAAGGAAATGCAAAGCCTAAATGGGAAGGTGGCCGCCTTGAGCAGATTCCTCTCTAAAGCGATCGACAAATGCATCCCCTTCTTCAAAGCTCTAAAGAAAGAGAAAGGAAAATTCGAATGGACTGACGAATGCTTAACAGCTTTCCTTAACTTAATCGAACACCTCCAGAGACCACCAGTACTCTCAACTCTGAACAAAGGCGAAGAGCTATACCTATACCTTGCTGTGTCATCTCATGCTCTAAGCGCCGCATTGGTTAGAGAAGACGAACGCACGCAGCGGCCAGTATACTTTGTAAGCAAGAGGTTTACAGGGGCGGAAGCCAGATATCCTAAACTTGAGAAACTAGCGTATTGTTTGCTAATCACATCATGGAAACTGCGTCACTACTTCCAGTCCCATTCCACCAGAGTTCTGACCGATCAACCACTGAGGCAGGTACTCCATCGTCCTGACACTTCTGGGCGACTACTTAAATGGTGCATTGAACTAAGTCAATATGATATCACCTACCATCCTCGCACCGCCATCAAGGGACAAGCCATGGCCGATTTCATTGCCGAATTCACTACCAACGAAGGTAAGGAGCAATCGGAAATAGCAGAAGACATCAAGTGGAATCTCTTTGTGGATGGTGCGTCAAACGAACAAGGCTCGGGGGCAGGTGTGGTAATAATCACTCCCAGGGGAAATAAGCTACACTATGCTATAAGGTTGGAATTCGCTGCCACCAACAACGATGCAGAGTATGAAGCAGTGATAGCTGGATTAGAACTTGCCTTAGAAATCAGAGCCAATTCATTGTGTCTTCATAGTGATTCTCAACTTATTGTAAATCAAATACTAGGAGAATTCCAGGCTCGAGAAGAACGACTCATGGCATATTTAAAGAAGACCAAGTTGCTTCTCAATCGATTGGATCGCTATTTAACCAAACACATCACTCGGGAAGAGAACCAAGAGGCCGACGAATTGGCGAAGCAAGCTAGCATGAGAGACGGGGCTATTTCCGGAGCAGTAGCCATCTCAAAGCAACTGACCCCAAGTTTTGAGCAAGTGAATCTGATAGCTGCAACCGAAGAAGCAACTTGGATGACTCCCATCCGAGACTACTTACAAAGTGGCACACTACCCAATGGGCGTAACGAAGCCAAGAAAATCTTGAGGAAAGCTTCGCGCTACACAATACAAAAGGGCATCCTCTATCGGCACGACTTCTCTAACCCCTTATTAAGGTGTGTCGCTGGAAGGGAAGCCAAGGAAATCTTATCCAACATCCATCAAGGAAGCTGCGGAGATCACACTGGAGGGCAGACTTTGGCAAAAAGATACTCCGATATGGATATTTCTGGCTCACCTTAAGTAAGGACGCCTTAGATTTCGTCAGAAAATGTGACAGATGTCAGAAGTTTGCTAAGATTCTGCGGCTACCAACAACTGAGATTACTCAAATGACCAGCCCTTGGCCCTTTGCAGTATGGGGAATTGACTTGATTGGCGAACTGCCAATGGGCCGAGGCGGGGCCAAATATGCTATAGTGGCAGTCGACTATTTCACCAAATGGGTGGAAGCAGATTCCCTAAATAAAGTATCTTCAGCAAAAGTTATTAACTTCTTGATCAAAAATGTTCTATGCAGGTACGGATTCCCATTCAAAATCATATCGGACAATGGACTTCAATTTGATAGCGAGGAGTTCGCCAACTGGTGCCAAGAGCACGGAATTCACAAAAGCTTCTCATCCGTAGCTTATCCCCAGGCAAATGGACAAGTCGAAGCCGTCAACAAAATTCTCAAAACTCTAATAAAAAAGAAATTCGAAAAGTCAAAAGGCGCTTGGGTGGACGAACTCCCTACGGCACTGTGGGCCTATCGCATATTTTTCAGAACATCAACGGGGCATACTCCTTTCTCTTTGGCATACGGATCGGAGGCTATGCTCCCAGTTGAGACTATAGTGCCTTCCCACCGTAGGATCCACTATAACCCAGAAGAGAACGAAGAACTTCTCCATATGTCTTTGGATATAATTGAGGAAAGAAGAAATGATGCAGCCCTCAAAGCAGCAGCTCACAAGCAAAAAGTGGCAACGCAATACAACTCCAAAGTCAAGCATCGTAGCTTACAAAAAGGAGATCTTATCCTCAAGCGAATCTTCCCGTGCCCCGGAGCGCTAGATCCAATCTGGGACGGACCATATGTAATTCATAAAGATCTCCACAATGGAGCTTATATTTTGTCAACAGTGGACGGGGAGGTGTTCCAGAGGGCATGGAACATCCAACACCTTCGTCGATACTTTTCTTAACTTGTACTGCCCATATGAAGTGAATTAACAAAGAGAATCAGTGGACGTAGGCATTTTCGTGCCGAACCACTTTAAAAACCCTGTCTCTTTTTTAACGTGTTCCTTTATATCTTGGCTGCTTGTTAACTTGATCCTTTTCTGTTGAACAAAATCCTGTGCAAATAGCATTTTCATTCAAGGCGCTCCATAACGCGACTTCTCCTGGACAAAACCTAACAGGTAATATACGAATCTATGCCCTCGCCAATGAGGCACTTTTGCTCCGGCATCCCTCTGCTGCGGGTTAACTCATTGCCCACGACGGCCCTCAAAGCCAACTGTAATGAGCCGATTATAAGCCACCGAGAAGGCCGACTATAGCCAAGGCAGCTCATTACGGCGTTCGGCTCGCCGGCAACTGTGAACCTACTTTAAGCCCCAACATAAGGTGTTGCCAGCCAGGGGTAGTTCACGATTGACGATCGGCACCCACGCTAGCCGGCCACAGTAAATCGAATAATACCCACGATTACGGGCCATAATGGCCCGGGTAGTTACTGTGCGCGATCTCGGCTCCAATGTGTCTTAAGTACGGCTGTGGTAAAAAAGATTAACTCCCCGCGGAGGCGTAAGATGGGTGACAAATGTCTCCAAGACCACAGCTAGGGAAAGTGACTACAAAGCCCGTTTGCCACGAACTTAAGCACATCGAAGGCCTTCCGTGATTGGAAGTTTTACTATTTCTCATATTTCAATTCTATTTAAAGAACTTTTCTCCTGTCCCCTATAACAATCCCTAAAGTTCAGGATACAGAGTAGGAGATACTCGCCAATGGGAGTAGGAACTCACAATTGGATGGCAGGGCATTCAACTGCATTCCATACTCGGTCATACAAGATATTCAAAACTGCCATCTACAATTAGAACATGAAAGGCGGTATTTCCTTCCTTTGTGAACAAATACATGGCTATAATTTATTCATACATCACACTAGCATTGCAAGGCATGAAATTTGTGTTTTAAGCGAGAACTTGACATCAAACACAATTGAATTACAAGCACACGCAAAGCTATGTTTCTCACACAACGTATCAAAATAGCAAAAACATTCAAAAACGATAGAATCGGCTTAAGTTAAAAAATTACACGTCAAGAGTAATGTTGTTTATTACAAGTAACAAAATTACAACCTAAAAGTTACGTTACTATTTTGAGACTAACATATACAACAATGTCAAGTCAACAAAAGATATCCAGGTCAAGTCAAGGAGTCGGCTGCATCAGAGCTTTACCCTTGTCCTGTTGCCCACCTGTCCGGTCAAAGAAAGAATTCATTAGTGATAAGCAACCAAGTTAACGGAAAGACTAGAAGGGAAGACTTACCAGCGCCTGCTTCCTGACCATCCTGGTCATCATCCTCTACTTGCACACCTGCCTCCTCAGCGGCAAGCAGCCGCATACCCTCCTTCACCGCCACCTTCTCCTCCTTGGTAAACTGGGCAGTGACCACATCCATTCTGAAGACCGCACCACCCTCTTTATCCGCATCAGCCCTAGCCTCCTCCAGAGCCCTAAGATAAATCCTGGCCATAACTCGGGGGTAATCATCCATCGAGGACAAGTTACCCTGTTTCCAAGTGCGGAAATACATATCCTGGAGCATCTCATCCATCATCCCCTCGTTTTCCTCAAGCTCCCTCATTCAGGCCTCAGAAGCACGCAGCTTTGCAATGGCAGCATCCCTCTCCGATCGATATCGTGAGCGGTCAGCTTGAAAGGATATCCTCATCGCCTCCATCTCCTCCTTCAACCTGGACTGAGCAAGCTCCGCGGCCTCAAGTCTCCTCGATAATTCCTGTGCCCGCTCGAGGTCCGCTTGTCGAACCTCATCCACCGTCGCAATGGCCATGTCAATCCGCTCCTTGCAGGTGGCCTCCATTTTTCGCAACTCTGCCCTGCTGGCCTCTTCCATAGTCTTCTTCAGTTGCCTGGATGCGGCCTCGTGCTGAGAAATTTGAATGGCTTGATCGGCAAGTTGCTTAGCCTGGTCGGAAACCATTAACCATAGTCGAATGTTGGCACTCCCAATTTCCTCCCCAGCCTTGACTAGTCGGGCATGATGCCCCATCAATTTCCTGGTCTCCTCGGCAACCCGGTCAATGTTCGCCTTAGCTTCATCCCCCAGAGTTACAACCCGGGTGGTAAGCAAATCAAGGTCCAGGGACTTAGCTTCGTCAAGCACCCGTACCATAGGATTGCGAGGGAGAAGGTGCTCACCAGTAGCCTCATCGAAGGAGATGTCATGAGAGGCCAGGTCCAGGTCTGGATGACCCGTAAACGGATTACGAACCAAGCCAGGGTGATCTATCGGGGCAACGGTTGGATTCTCAGACGGATGTGGGGAAGGCATAAACTCAGTATCCTCCTCCGTAATATCGTGAATAGGCTGGAGTGGGGCCGGAGGGCCAGGAAGAGATTCAAACGAAGATCAACTCCTCTTCCTCTTTTGTATATCTTCTTCAATAACTCCAAGAAGAGGACGATAGCCGACTACATCTCCAGGGCGGTTAGTAGGAGGCTTCGGTTTGGCAGAAGCTTTGAGGAGTCTGTATTGTTCAAGCCTGTGCCGAAGATCTGAGGTCTTGGCCGTTTTTCCTGCTCCTGGAATGAAAACCAAGTGTCACCAGCATGCATTGAGCCATCATTCAAGAATTAAAAAGAATAAAGAGAAATTCACCTTGAATCGCAGAAGTTGTCTCAGTAGAAGCACTCCCGGAAGATAAATCGGCGCCGGTCCCGGCCTTATCAGCTTTCTTGGGCTTCTCCGCCAAGGCCGGTCCTTCCTCCAACTCTTCGAAGGCTTGGCGGAGAGCATCATCTGTCCACTCTTGAATCACGCCTGCCTGCCCAGGAGGCAAAGCCCCGGTGCCATCACCGCCCTGTCCTTCGCCACCATCATCGCCGTGACGATCACCGTCACCTTCTCTACCGCTTCCGCTCTCCACCTCACCTCCTTCATCCTTGCTTTTTTCCCCCTCCACTTTTTCCTCCTCCTGAACATCTGGATGTGTGCTGGGAGAGGGTCCATCGGACTTCTTGAGTTTCTTCCCCCCGACGACTGGATGTATCGAGAAGGGTCTCCTTTTGCTGCTCTTCGCTGTGGCCCCTCCTGTAGCTTTGGCAGCCCTCTCCTCCGTCGTGTCTCTCTGCTTGACCACGGACTGATGTGGTAGAATCAGGTTGTGCCCCAGAAGTGTAGCGTTCCTGATCAAGTAAGAAGCCGACCTATCCCTTCCCGAAATGGCTTCTATTTCCGCAGCCATATGAACCAGGCGATCGTTCTCCACGACCGCAAAGCCACCTGTCGCTAGCAAGAAATAAAAGCACATAAGAAGAAGCATTGCAGTCAGAACAGAAATCATAAATAAGCTTCAACTTACAACCAGAGGTGAAGCGACGGATGGAAACAGAGTCATCCTTGATAAAAAACCATTCCTTCTTGAACATGCTGAATTTTGAATATAAATCCAGGACTGGCTTAAAGGACATGGCCGACTCCAAGCTAATATACGGAGACCCCTTCTTGTAGCCTCTAAAGTTGTACAGATACCGGATTTCCCAGTTGGAAGGAGGACGCCCGTATCTTCTCTGGAAGATAACAAACAGGCTCACCAAGATGGCGTAGGAGTTAGGCTGAAGCTGGAATGGAGCCACCTTCAAGTAGGTGATGAAGCTGACTATCCAAGCATTGATCGGGGGAATGGCCCCACACATACAATGGTACCTACTATAAGCGAAATATCCTTAGGGGGGATTATATGGCATCACTCCTTCCCCCGGCAACAGCATACGCGCTCTGTCAATCCCAAAAGAGCGAGAAATGACATCAAGCTGCTCGTCTTTGAGGGAACTAGGGGAGCAATCAGGAGGTGAGTTCAGAAGCTCTTGAGGACCGTACCCGTCCACTAGCGATCTCGGGGCGGGTCCACGTCGTTCTGGATTCGGCTGGACTAGGGGCACGACGGGGGACTCTCTTCTGTCCGTAGATTTATTCTTGTCGGAACGGGTTTCAACTTTACGAGACATTATCTGCAAACACAAAAAAGTGCGTCGTTAGGATGGGGGAAGTAAACAAGCAGGTGTATATAGTCTGGAATTTCACTCGTAATTTAAAACATGAAAGGTTTATAGTTCATTCGGTATGTCACGTCCCCGAGTCCATTCGGTAGTTCAAAGAAAAAACTCATTCGGTGGAAGAGGGCCTCACCTTGTCCGACAGATGAGATTTTGGCTCGGCTAATACGTTTGATTCGGCAAAAAACGAGAAGTTTGGTTTGGCTGATAAGGAATAACAAAAGCATTAGTCCCATACTTATAGGCAAAATACAAATAACCGGACCAACAGGTTCGGCACACAGAGCCGGATGAGAATCCCCCAAACCAAAACAAAGCGTGACATATGTTGGCCTATGCCCCACTTTGGGGGCAAATGTTGGGTGCGTTTCCACCCTCCACCGGATCAACCTCCACCGAACCAACGTACTACCGGATCAACCTCCACCGAACCAACGTACCACCGAACCAACCTACTACCGGATCAACCTCCACCGAACCAACGTACTACCGAACCAACTTTACCAGGCCAGATTGCATCAGCCCAGGCCCACCAGCAGCTATATACATCCAAGACCCCTACCCCCAGCCTCACTCTATAAATAGAGGGGCAGGGGTACAACAATGGGGGACAAGTTTGAGGGCTCAAGCACGGATAGAACTTTCAAACAACTTTCATTTACTTGTATCAAAGCTTTGTACTTGTAATCTGAACAAGAAAGGAGAAATAATATATAAAGTGGACGTAGGCACATTCTGGCTGAACCACTATAAATCCGCGTGTCTTTTACAGTTTAGTCCCTGCTTTTTACATATTTGCATAAATCTCCAAAATCACTAAAAACAACATAAAATCAACTAAATCATACGACTTGGAGGTGTTTGCCCATTTTTTGTGCAAACAGTCGCTATATTAACTGGTGCGGTTTCAACACCTACATTAACATTAGCGTTTGCACTCGCATTCGCGTTGGTGGTTTGGTTAGCGTTCCCCACATTGACCCGAATGTTTCCATTGGTTGTGGTGCTTCCACCTTCTAAGTTTAGTCTTCCACTTCTGGTATCCATTTCTTGTAATATGCATACGGGTTTTCTTAAAATACAGAAGAATGGTCTAAGACAGAGGGAGTGTATAGATAGATATACATACTTATATATAATAAGTATGTTATGATAACACTATACCATACCCCAGTAACTTTTTATTCTTTCTTATTTCATTTGGGTTATATTTTTAAAAACCTTATTAAATTTTATGTAATCCTATGCTCTGATACCAAGTTGTAACATCTTCGATTCTGAGGTTCGGAAATATATATTACTGGTGCTACAGTCATTCTTAGCATTATTTCCTAGCAGTCAAATAAGATCCTTTATACAATCATTAAAACCGAGAGCACTAGAATTTACAAATTTTTAACAAAAATTTTTCACTCATTAACTTGCCAATTCATTACGTTTCATTTCCATAACCCCATGAATACATTATTCATATAAAATACAATAATTACATATAATTCCAACAGCATATAATGATGCCCCTTTGGACGATCTATTTTTAAGTACTTAGACGGCTACATTACCCGTCGTTACATACATTCAACAAATCAAAAGTAGTTAAACTACTGCGCGACGACAATATAATCTTCTACCTTGCCTCATGCACATCTTTGGAAGATTACTCGTCTAGACTTGAAAAAGCCCTACTCTCAGCCTACCTAATGCCAAATTGCGTACTCGAGAGTTTAGAGGGAAATCAAAAACATCATGTCAGACAAAAAGTCTGGTATGAATGATACTATACCATCTCCAACCAAAAATTTGGGTACTTAATGAGACCATGCTGCAGAGCGGAATGTGTTTCATCTCACTAATACCCTATCAATCAATATTTAATACGTAACATATCCTGCATCCAAATGATTAGAACATAATAATAACATCAATAACATATCATGCATGCATGGGTTAAAATGAATAGTCCACCATTCTCAATTTTAAGGGTAATACATTCCCAAAACTACTCAATCGCATGTATGATTCATTAACGAAATAGTTTTTCCGGGATCACTATGAACCTATATTACTTTTCTCAAGCCAACTAAAAACCTGTTGATTGACTCGGGCCAAGATTTACCAGATGATTCAATGGTCTTCTACTGTGGTTAGAAGAAATATCAATGGTCTCCTAAGATCAGTAAGAGAAGATAACAATGGTCTTCTAAAAGTGGTAGGAGAAAAATATTGGTGAGCTAATTGCTACGAGTTCCCTGCTTTGCATAACCAAAATTTTGTCGGTCCTTCACCTAAGCCATATGCAATGGAATCCATATAACCAACCAAGGGATAATGATTGGAGCATAGGGAGCAACCCTACGCCAGACTTTACCCTTACATATTAAATTTGTTTAAAAAATGTCTAAGTCTTGTCTTTTGATCAGTTTGGGTATCCTAACACAATTTGATCTTCACAATGTCCTATATGCAAATCTACTCACTTAGGAGTTCAAGTTTGACCATATACACTAATGAGACAAGCCTAACTGGTCATCGGTTCCCCAATTTCCAAGGTCAAAATGTTGGGTGATAACATTCATCAAATATGTGAGTATGTCAACAATGAGCAATAATAACTGATCAACAAACTAAATGAACATATAACATATCACTAATCAATTAATATATGTTCAATAAGATTGCTAATTTATACACAAATTACTTTTCCGAAGTAATAGCTTCTTCTATACATAACTCTTTAAATATAATCAAAATATCATTTCTTTCCTTTGAAAACTTTTATAAATACTTAACAAAATCATCCTTTTTGTTTGAGTAAATTTTTTCCCAATATAGAGTTAAAAGTCCTTCCTATGTTATAAAATATAGCTATCATTTCTTTCAAAACAAGTGCCATCATGCCTTGTGAAAATTTGGCCTTCATGACTTAAAATTATATCCTTCGTGCTATTTTATAAAATAAAGCTTTCATGCCCTTTTCTATAAAACATTGTTTGCACCAAAAATTGGCAGAAAACACCCAATAGAGATTTTGTAGAGTAATAAATGAAGAATATTAAATGTAAACTGAGAGAATATGGCAACAAAGCAATAAGAAACAAGCTAATAATATAGACACATCAATTTATAGTGGTTCGGCGTTGTTTGTCTACGTCCACTTTGAAGAGATAGCTTTATTAATCACTTTGTAAACCGAGTACAAAAGGGATCGGATGCAAATACTTAGTTACAAAAGAGTATAAAGTAATAAGCAGCATAAAGATCTCAAAAATGAACAATCAAGTCTGTGTTTATATAGGAAGATGGCGAAATATCTCCCTGGGAATTCAACAGAAGGATCTCCAATATCATAGAGGCCCACAAGAGGGATCGCATGGCCCAAATTTCAAGAAATAGGGATCGAGGCCGATCCCTATTTTGGAGGAGTTTGGGTGTACGATCCTTATGCGAGCTTCTCCATGTTGTATCATGCCTACCCTTCAAGTTTCATGCTAATTGGATTAGTAGAACTTGAGTTATTGATCAATCTTTGTTGCAACATGTTGTATAGCCTGATTATGGCCGATCCCTCTAGAGGGAAGAGGGCCGATCCCACTTGCTTGCTCCTTTTGGGGTGCAATCTCTAGGGTGGACTCCCTAGAATCCCCACTTCTTAATCTCAAAGTTTCATATGCATTGGACTTTGGATTTTGATATATCGATTGTTTTCCATTGAGTTGCACTTGTTTTAGCTGAAGTAATCTGATCCCTTTGGCAGAGAGGGATCATACTCGATCCCTTTTCTAGATTAGATTATATTCCATATTTAAAACCTTTTGTATATCATATCTCTCATTTTCGTTTGATCACCGCTTCATATTATCATCTGTACTCGATTTCTGGACCCAACAATCATAGCTCTGTGCTTACTGGCCTTAATGACAGTCGAGTCTAACTTGCCCAATCAGTTCGAATATAGCCGGGTCAAAATGTTGGATAACACTTGCCCTCCAAAGTATATCTTATGTTGAGCACGACGTGCTTTGAATTAAAGCAAGTTGGAGTAGCCAGAAAGATATCCATCCAGTTTTCTAAATAGTCGCTATCCTTCTGTCGAATTATTTTCCCAAAGTTTCGTATCTCTCTTTGATGATCATGACGCTTGGTCGATTTCCAATAGTATAAATTCAGGATTATATTCTGTAAGTTGCTATCTATATCCAGTTCTATAGGGCCAGTAAGCTTTGGCTATCTGATCCAGTCCCGACCTTGAAAGCTTCAGGTGAGAATTCAATTTCTATCGATTTCAAAAATTGAATTTTTTGAATATACATGCGCATGTTCAGGTACACGTCTTATCGTTAGCCTCCGGATGCGTTTGCACACTCATGGATCATCATTAATTTTCGTTGAATTAAATGCAATTTCATTGCATTTATGTATTTATTTACTTTAAATATTTTTTATATACATGTTTGCATGCACATAGAGGTCGTACCCAATCCCTTTCCTTTTTTTTATGTTTATAGGAATCGGAATTCCTCTAGTCTATCCCTTTCTCTCCCAACTTCTCTCTTTATTTTTTGAAATTAGGGGTCGTAATTTTTCTAACCGATCCCTTTTACCTCTTTTCTTCCTCCTCTTTTATTTTTTATATATTTAAGTGTACATGGACACATAGGGATCAGATGGTTACTTCTTGAATAGGGATCATATCCAATCCCTTTATGAGCACTTCAGGCTTCGTGAAGAAGAGTAAGCAAGCCGATCCCTCTAGCCTTGTATATAAACTAATATTTCCCTCTCCATCCTTCACTTAACTTCATTTCCTTCTAGCTTTCATTTCCTCCAACACTGAACCCTCTCGTCTTACCTTAGAGCCGACTCCTTTCTTCCTCCCTTCGAAACTATCACCATCTCCATCACTCAATCCGCTACCACCTTGAATTTGAGAATATTGCCTAGCCCTTCCCTCGAATTTAAATTCATCCCATATCGTGTGTGACTATCCATACTCATTTACATATAGGTAGGTTTTTATTTTGCATATGATTTTGGTTCGTGACGAGATGATGGGTTCGGTCGTGCCGTGGGTCGAATTAGGTGAAGAAGAGGAGAAGGAAAGGAGTGAAGCATGAAGGAAGTAGAGGGATCGGTCGTGTGTCCTGTGTGGAGCATGGAGGGACCAGTCGTGATGGAGTATGGAGGGATCGATCGTTATAGAGTATGGAGAGATCGGTCATTGATGTACGTGGAGGAGAGGGAACGGTCTCATGTGTTGCTTTAGGGACCGAAATAAATATTCGAGGGAAGTGTGAGAATGACAAAGTAAAGGGATCGATGTAGAGGCACATCATAGGGATCAGTTATTGAAGTTTGAGGAGGGATCGGTGATGGAATGCTTGGCTAAGGTATTGGTTGTGTTGGTTTTGGCATAGGGATTAGCTATAAACAGGGATCGATCATGTTGGATCTGTTGTTTGCTTTACGAGAGGGATCGACTATAGGGACTTAGCATATTTTAGGCCCTTGAACCAAGCTTGAAACCTTAAACAAACCACTCCATGTAGACTTGTATGAAAAATTAGAACAAATCTTATCTTAATGGACTTGAACCATATGACTATAATAGACAACAGGACTTGCATATCCAACTTTGAATTTGAAATTGAACAACTAAACTTCTGGGACTTTGATATGGACTGCAACTTAGCATTAGCACTTTAATAATGAACTTTATACTTCAATAGTTGGATAGTCAATCCCAAAGCTTACACAACCAATCAATGTTTATGCCAGTTGAGACGGTCAGCAATGACAGTCACTCTGGTCGGAACCCAAAGTCTCATCACTACTTTTGCTTTTAATTCGGAATTGTTTATCTCTACACTACACAACACTGCACCACATTAGTTTACACTTTGCACAGGCGAATAGGTAAAATTTTCTAATCTTGATTATCTACTGATTTATTTGATATAGGCTCCATACGTTTAGGGCGTTTAGTCGCAATGTCTTCTGGACAACCATCACAACACAACATCCAGTTGTCCAGTCAAGTTCTACGACTGTATCCGATGGACTTTCTCCTGAACACCAAACTGAGCAACCGGATAGTTCCGCTCCATTGGTCGACTTTTCTCTGACATTCTCATCCTTCCCATGGAAGAGATAAATCCTGCCCCTGACAGTTTAGAGGTTGCTATATTTCTAGATAACCCGATGGATTCCCAGGCCTCCAAAATTGATGAGGCTAATCTCCATAGGCTGTGCTTTAAACACGGTATCTGGTTTGGAGATGTTCTAGTCCCTTTAGGAAATGATTGGGCCCACTTGCTCTCGGAGGGGTGTATGGCTTGTAATAAATTTATGTGTTGGGCTAGATGTGCTACCTTTTAATTCTTTTATCTGAGAGATGCTAAATTATCTGGGAATAGCTCCCACTCAACTGCATCCAAGTAGCTATGCTTTTCTTCATGGCACTTTCTTATTATTTATGGATGTTCTGTTCCGCCTGCCATCTCTTGAAGACATCGGGTTCATCTCTATTTTTAAGCAACGGACTGGAAGTCTTTCTTATACTTTCCATAAGCCCATGCCCGACTGTCAAGTTCTTACTAGTGCTTGGAACAAGTTCGGTATCTTTAAACACGAATGGTTCTACGTTCGTTGTCCGCAAGGCTTCGCGAGGCTATGGTTGGAACGACATAAGTGTTGTCACTTTATTCTTAAATTCTTAAGCCCAAGTTGTACCATGAACTAACAAATACTTTGAAAATATATAGGTGCCCATCCAAGACCTAAATGCAATAGTTTTTTAAGGGCAGTTTCTATAATCCGCGCTACCCCAGTTGAGGACAGGGACATCAGATCCCTTGTAACCGATGAGTGGTTATCTCTTTTCGGGCTGTTGGAAGAGGGTCGCAGCATCGAACTTCCAAGAAGTGCTACACCACGGAGGAATGTTGCGGAACAAGAAGGCGGCACTAATAGCCCTGTCATGCCCCTAGTCGAGGAGGCTCGGGATAATGCCAAAGAAGGTGAAATTAGAGGTAATGAAGCCAACAAGCCTAGCAATGATGATGTAGGTTCGGGCAACGCGCCTATGGTTGAATCATCACTAGGCATGCAATCTCATGCACCAACAAGAGAAAGAAAAAAGCTAGTGTACAAACTTCGTAGGAGAAAAACTGCTAAAATGTCTGAGTTCACCATCACCTCTATTGACAAAGAATCTTCCTCTCAGCCTTTAGAAAGTTCGATGGAAGGATTCTCAAATCTACCAATTCCAGATGACATCGAGACTGACTTTCCCAACATTGTTGTCAGGAGGCTTAATTCTCCACTAGGACTGTGATAACATTCTTCCCACTAGCAATGGGGAAATCACTCCTATGAGCAAGGCCATTGTAACTGGTCCGTCGGGAGGGGACACTAGGACACTCACAATCACGCGCACTTCACTGCATGATTTTTTTTCTATCCTTTATTTGATGGTTACTTACACGCTCTTGTTTGGTTTGTAGGTGCTATGTTTCATTCTCGTGCCTTCGAGCGCTTGAGGGGCTCCTCAACACAGTATGGATCCACTCATGGCCCAGACTCGGGCAGGAGTCGAGAAAGGGATGATAGTTGGGAAAGAAGTCATCGTTTAAAGGAGTCTTCATCTTCTAAGCACAAGTCTAAACCTCAATCATCTCATCAGGAAGTTCAGCCCAATCCTCCTGTATATAGTGGTGATTAGACCTCTTCTCATGTTCCCCAAACTGCTGTGCCACCCAAGCATCATTCGGGTTCATCTGGTTCTCGATAGCCTCGCGATCATTGGTCGAGCAAATGTCCTATTATTACTTCTGATCCAGCTTTGACTACTACAACTCCTGAGGCCTCTACAGTAGAATAATTGGCTGAACTTAAGGTTAAATTTCCAAAAATCTGCTTTGATGGGTTAAAGTTTCTTCCTTCTATCCATACAATTCCAGGAAGTTCTAAAGCGAGTTCGCTTGCATGTGCCAAGGATGTTTTTGTGCAGCATGAAGCATTCCAACACTTAGCTGAAAAATTTTCGAGGTGTCTACTAAAAGGAAACATGAAATCAGTCGCTTTAAGCTAGAGGTGATGCATGATAAAGATATAATCAAACACTAAGATGATGAGATCATGGAGTTGACCACGAAGTTAGCTACGGTAGTAAAGAGCGTTAAAGAAACATCAAAAGCAGTTAAGTAGCTGGAAATGGATCACAAAAAGGAGATGGACTCTGCCCTTAGTCGTAGTGGTGCCCTTGCTCTGGAGGAGGACACACTGCAAAAAGAGAAAGACATTCTACCCTACCGCATTGAGGAACTCAAAGAGCTTCTCAAGAAAGAGAAAGAAGAAAAATTTTAGCCTCAAGAGGAGTCTCAAAAGTAATGTGAAGAGGTCGTCAAGGCTCGGGAGCTGAAAATTAATTTGACGAGCAACTCGCTCAAATTGAAGTCCTCAAGGAAGAGGCAAGGGAAGCTAGTTGTAATGAAGTTAGAGAGAAAATTGAGGCCTAGTTGCATGATGCTAAAGAGGCTGGCCGGAATGACATTAAGGACATGTTCGATCCTTTGATTGTTGAATATAATGCTAAGGTCCTAATCCATCGTGACTTGATTTTTCATAGAGAGGGCCACCTCGAATCGCTGAAGCTTTAGAACTTGCCGCTGCAAGGCTCCGATACTTTGATATTTTATCACCCTTTTAAAGGAAAAACATCGCTGAAGCTTCAAAGTCTGATCCCAAAGGTTCCCCTTCAAATCAACCAGCTGGGGCATTAGTTTCACTTGGCCCGGGACAAGATCTTAGCTATGATCCGGATAGACCCAGTTATAAATCAAATGTATCGACTCCTATTCAAGAAGGGAGCACTCCGAAAACAACTGAAATTCAGCCGTACATAGGTATCTCGATGTACTCTCCATTATTCGAGAGGTTTCGTTCTTCATGCCCAATAGTTTTGGGCTTATTTGCTTGTTCTTGCAAATCTGTAGGTCTCTAGGCTCCGAATCAAACTCCGAGAAGCAGTGCCACTGTGGAGCAACAACCGACATTACAGAAATTCCAATGACTACCAACATTCTAGAGCCCGATGCTCAAGTTATTGGAGCTCTTGCCACTGAAAAGGCCGACGATCAACCGCTGCAAGATGAATCTGATGATGTTGTGATCACGGGTGCCTCCGAATATACAGATGAGCTCAGCTTGAAGGAGTGCATCAAGAGGGAGGAGTCATTGAAGAAGAGAGCTAAAACTGAACCCGTTGATGCAGACGTTGATGATCCAAAGCTTATCCCTTTTCAAGTCATTCCACCCAGTGGGTTGGTTCTCGAAGGACTCGCTCCAACATCTGAAAGCTCTCCTGCCAAAGGTGGTAGTGGCAATGGTAACGGATCAAAGAGAGGAACAGGTGAAGGATCGGGTGGGTCCACTACCAAGAAACTCAAAAGGAAGAAAAAGAAAAAGAAGTAACTGTCACATTAGCTTAGTTTGTATATAGCTTATGCAACTATTTTTTTATTGGCTGTGTATGTGCGGGTATAGCCCCCTCTTTTGAATTAACTTGTACTATGATTTCCAAGTTTAATGTGTAAATAAAAGTTCTTTATTTTTTGTTGAACTCTTACGTGAACTTGTTTAAGCACTCAAGCTATTACTTTTCCACTCAATGTACTTGTAATTTTTTGCTTGTTGATTCAGGTAATCATCCGTTAATTTTTTACTCAAGGCCTCCATGTGGTCGTGGCCTCAAGTTGTGCTAAACATTAGGCTCGAGCCCTAGTGTTACGCTGTCAAATTCAGCGGGATTGTACTCCTACTCCCAGTCTTGGGTTAGAGGAGTTAGATAGTGGATGGTTGAACTCCATCCTTAGAGAATTTTTACTCCTCCCGTCGGTTTCAGGTCTGAGTTTATGGAATAGTGAGTGGTCGAACTGCACTCATCTATTTGTTTATACTCATATCCACACTCTGGGGATAAGAGTTAGTTGGCGAGTGATCGAATCACACATAATTTGCGTTTGTACTCCAGTCCACACTCTGGTGATTTAGAGTTATTTCAAAAAATAGTCGGACCGTACTTTCCTTAATTGATTAATTTTCTCCCAAGTCCGGGGTTTGACTTAGCGAGCGATCGGTCGTGCCACGATCACTTTTGATTCATGTCTATCCCATCGCTTGGTGGGATTAATTTGGTTATCGAATGGCCAAGTCGCATCCATTTCTCGTTAGGTACTTCGTTTATCTAGTTGTGAGCAAGAATCATCGAATGAACGGTCAGACCACATTCATTTTGTTTAGTTCAATTTTGAACTTGTGTAATCGGCTGGCACCAAACACTGGGAACCTGCTCGGTCATGTCAACATTTGTTAGTCGGGTATCGTGACTAATATGTAATGCTATAGCAATCATAGATATGAAGTAAATTTCAAACTTTATTTGCCAAATGAAAAGAAATGACGTAATTTGTCTTATTACATATTTGTAAAATCAAACGCTAAAGCAAATTCGGAAATTGAATACTACTACAATAAAAAGAATAAACTAAGTGAAATAGCATCGTAAATGCTCGCTATTCCACACCCTTGGGAATGTGATGCCATCAATAGTCGCTAGCTTGAAAGTTCCTTGTCCAAGCCTCTGTTCAATGACATACGGTCCTTCCCAAATAGGATTCATGTGTAACGGGACACAAAAAGCCCATTTCAAGATGAGATCGTCGATTTCAAAGGTTCTAGATTGGACTTTAGTGTTGTAGTATCAGGCGACTTGGTGTCGATGTGCAGCTACCCTGAGAAGAATAGGTAAATGGGATATAAGGCCAGAAATTAGCTTCTTCTCACTTCTCATCTACAAAGTCTAGAGATTCTAAGAGGAGATCTCTATTCGTTTTGTGATCGTAGTAGGTCACTCGATGAGAAGGGAATTTGAGTTTAACAGGAATGACGGCTTCAGAGCCATAAGCAAGCGCGAATGGAATATCGCCTGTCGCGGACTTGTGGGTGGTTCTGTAAGCCCATAATGCTACTGGGAGTTCATCCACCCACTTGCCTCTAGCCTTTTCCAAATGCTTCTACAAAATGGAATTTATGATCTTGTTCATAAATACAACTTGTCCATTTGCTTAAGGGTAAGCAACTGCTGCAAATCACTTTTTAATACGATGTCGATGGCAGAAGTCTTTGAATTTAGCACTGTCGAATTGGGTTCCGATATCATTAATGGTTCGTGGAAGGCCAAAAAACATATTATGTTCCGGACAATGAAGTTGATTAATTTCTTTGTCGTGATCGTGGCTAAAGGTTCTGCTTCGGCCCATTTGGTGAAATATTCAATTGCTATAATGACATACTTTGCACCACCTTTATAGATCAGTAAGGAACTGATAGTATCTATGCCCTATGTGGCAAAGGACCATGGACTGACCATTTGTTTAATTTTCATCGGTCGAGCTCTCGGAATTTTTGCATACATTTGGCACTTTTCGCATTGCTTAGCGTAATCAACAATATCTCGGTTGATGGTTGGCTAGTAATAACAATAATGGAGTATTTTCTTTGCTAGGGCTTGCCCTCCAGTGTGATCTCCACATTCCCTTCATGAACTTCCTTTAGGACTCATTTTATTTCATCATAAGCGATACACTGGAGCAGGGGAACGAAAAAACCCTTTATGTACATGACTCCTTCCTGAATGTTATATTGCGAAGCTTTGTGGATGATTTGTCATCTTTCATTCCTCCATTCGGGAAGGACTCCCTATAATAAATAATCTTTGATCGGAGTCATCCGCGGCTCCTTCTTAGGCTCCGTTTCTAGTACCCAGTCGATTTCCATCTGGTTTATGCTCGAAGTGTTTAGCACTTCGACCAGAACCAAGCCCATTTGTTGTGCATTCTCGGTGCTAGCAAAGTTTGCCAATGAGTCGGCTTCTTTGTTTTGATCCTGAGGGAATGTGCATGGTGTCATAATACTCAGAATCAGTCAATAGCTCTAGGACTTGGATGAGGTATGGAGGAGTCGTTTTCCTTTAGACTGGTAATCTTTCTTGACTTGGTATACCACCTACTCAGAATCACAAAAGATTTCAGGAGATTTTATTCTCGGTTCTCTGGCAAGTTTGAGTCCAGCAATCAGGGCTTTATACTCAGCTTCATTGTTCATTGTAGAGAAGTCAAGCTTCAAAGCATAGCAAATTAATCGATCCTCTAGAGTTACTAGCATGACTCTGGCTCCAGAACAACAATCATTGGATGCTCCATCCATATATATTTTCCACCGAATGGTAGGAGCTCCACCACTCTCTGGGAAATCATCATATGTAGTGAATTCTGCTATGAAGTCCGCCAGTGCCTATCCCTGGATGGCCCTCTAAGGAAGATAAGCGATGTCGAATTGACTCGATTTGATATATCACTTTAGTAACCTTCCAGACATCTCAGGTCGCTATAAAACTTGTCATAATGGTTGATCGGTGTAAACGTTGATGCAGTGAGCCTAAAAATAAGGGCAGAACTTTCGTAGGCAATTAACAAGCAGTATGCCAATTTCTCTATCTTTGGATAATTCCTTTGAGCTTCTGTTATCTTTTTCTAACATAATAGACCAGCCTTTGGATTCAATTCTCCTCGTGAAGTAGCGTGACACTTATAGCATGTACCGACACGGCCAAGTAGATATACAAGTCTTTGTGATCTACCGAATTTGACAAGATGGGAGCCTCTCTAAGTGGTTCACTAAAGCCTGAAATGCATCTTCACAATCTCGTGTCCGTTCAAAGTTCCTTTTCCCTCTTTTAATCAAGTCAAAGAAAGGAATGCATTTATCGGTGGCTTTGGAAATAAATTGACCTAGGGCTGCAACCTTCCCATTTAGGCTTTGTACTTATTTGATTGTCTTTGGAACTTGGATGTTGTGAATTGCTCGAATCTTCTCTGGATTAGCCTCGATTCCATGGGCACTGACGATGAAACCAAAGTGCTTTCATGATGCAACGTTAAAAGAACATTTCATAGGATTGTTCTTCATTTTGTAATATTGGAGGATATCGAACATTTCTGCTAAGTCCCTATGTGGTCACTTAGTCGTCGTGACTTCATGAGCATATCATCCACGTATACCACCATCGTCTTTCCAATTTGATCTTTAAACATTTGTTTGACTGGGCGTTGATAAGTTACTCCGGCATTTTTAAATCCAAATGGCATTACCCCATAGCATTACAATCCAACGTTTGTAATAAAGCTAGTGTGCACCTGGCCGGTGATGTGCACTAGGAATAGATTACATCTAGAGCATGCATCCATGAAAGATAGCAACTCTTGTCTTACGGTTGAGTCCACTAGTTGATCAATCCTCAGAAGGGGAAAGTTGTCTTTAGGGTACGCCTTATTTGATTCTGAATAGTCAATACATGTACTCTATTTTCCATTTGCCTTTCTCGTAAATACAGGATTAGATACCATTTTGGGTAGAGGGCGTTACGAATAAACCCATTGCTTTTAAGCCTATCCACCTCCTATTTAAGGGCGGTAGATCTCTTCGATTCCATGACACGCCTTTTCTATTTCACCGGGACATATCTTGGATCATTATTTAATGTATGCTCGCAATGGCAAGAAAGATCCTACACATATCATTATGGGTCCAAGCGAATACATCAAGATTCACTTGAAGAAAACCAGCAAGTTCCTTCATCATCAGGGGCTGAGCTATAATCCGATCTTTAGGACCCATGACGGGTCATCATGGCTGACTGCGATATCAATTGTCAACTCAGCCTGTGTAGCCTTGGTTCTTTGGGCTCCTCCTCATCATCCTTCAGATCCATGTCTTTATAGAACCGACTGTGGTGCCCGAGCCAAGGCTCAAGCACTAGCTATCAATCTTCGATGGCTTAGATGCAGAGAGACTTGTCCACACCCTTACCTTTCTCCTTCCATTGAGCGTCTCTCAACTCAACCACATAGCAGGCACACCCGGTCACCTAATCACCATGTACAACTCCAACACCGTTATCAGTTGGAAACTTCAAAGGCAAACGCCATGGGAAAGGGCTGTCCAAAATTTAGCTAGGGCCGGTCGGCCCAAAAAGGCATTTTACGGAGAGTAAACATCCAAGACAACAAACGGAAACATTTGCACTCTCCTACGGTCACCTTCTCCCAACTCCACAGGCAATTCGACATAACCGACAGCTTCGGTCGCAGCACTGTTAAAGCCATGAATGTGGGCTTTAGACGGTTTCAAGTCCTTGGCTTTCATCCTCATCTGATCGTAAGCCTTTTTGAAAATTATACTCATGGAACTACCATGTTCCACCAAGAGCCTTCTGACTAAGGCGGGAGCGATCATGGCCGAAATGACCATTGGGTCGATCATCGGTGCCTTCACCTTATCTACATCTCTGTTTTTGAATACAATGTCGTATGCCATTGTATGCTGCTATTTTGTCGAAGCCTCGTCTTTTGTACTTGAACAACACTCAAAATTCATATGTTTGATTGCACTAGCATAGCGCTCCATCTCGTGCTAGCTCTTATCAGCTGGATGTGGGCCTCCAGCCATTGTATCGATCACTAATCTTCCACCAGTCCACGCTGGCTCCTCAGCCTTGTGTGGCGATTATCCTCGATTAGGGTCAGATGTCCCCTACCCACCATCCTGTGGGGCTTTAATAAGCTGTTGTAGTTTTCTTTCCCGAATCAGTGTCTCAATAACATCATGGATATTCCTACAATCATTTGGGTTGTGACTATAGCATTCGTGGAACCAGCAATATTTTCCAGTCTGCTTCTACTTCTCCGTCGATTCTTTCGAAGGTGGCTTCCTATACTGCATGGTATTGCATGTAGACAAGTAGACATTCTCTATATATGTATTTAGTGGTATGTAAGTATCTTATATTGGAATCCTAGACTTTACTCTTCCAGAATCCCTCTTTTGTTCATAGTTCCTATCACTGCCTTTTTTGCTGATTTGGTTTATTTTGGACATTTACTTGAACTTTTTTAAAACTCTCATCCTAGATATTCCTACATTCATTTGTGTTGTGGCCATAGCATTCGTGGAACTGAAAATATTTTCCAATCTGCTTCTCCATCGATTCTTTTGGAGGTGGCTTCCTATACTGCATGGTATTGCATGTATTCAACTAGATGTTCTCTAGAGATGTATTCAGTGGTGTGTAAGTATCATACATTGGAATCCTAGACTTTCCTCTTCCGGAATCCCTCTTTCGTTTATGGTTCCTATCATCACCTTTCTTTTGCTGATTTGGTTTATTTTGGACATTTACTTGAATTTTTTTGGAACTCTCCCTGGATTTTTTCACAGCAATGTTACTCTGCACCCCCTCTCCACTTGGTTCCATAACATTCTTCTTCCTAGAGCATCTAACTTCCTCTTTCCTCTAATACTAAGCTACTTTTGCATAGAAACGCTCCAACGTTTTGGGTGATTTGCTAGCTAATCATTCGCCAAATCAGATTCTGGGTCAATCCCTCTTGTTATCGCCATCAATATTGAATGGTCATTTAGATTACACACTTTTGTGACGGTTGTATAAAATCTCTCTAAATAGACTTTCGGCGATTCTCCTGGAGCCTAGATCACGCTTGATAGGAACATTACATCTTTGGGGCGAGTTGCATGCATATGGAACTGCTTTACAAATTTTATTGCCAAATAATCAAATCTAGAGATTGACCGTGTGGGTAATCTCATAAACCACATCGTCCCTATGCCAGAGAAAGTAATAGGAAAACATCTACATTTTATGGCTTTATCAGTTCATGCAGAATCTATCAACCGTTCATATCTCATGATGTGCTGCCTAGGGTCGGTTTTTCCCTCATAAGCAGGCATCGACGACATGCTAAGCCTCCTTGGATACTTCGGATGTAGAATATTGTCGATGAATGGGGTATGGCTTCTCGGGATCCTCAAATCATCATCGGTGAAGCCTTGGCTCTCCCTTACTAGTTGCTTGATCATAGTCGTTAAGTCTGACGTTTGGATAGTTGGAGCAAGCGATGGTCATGCTCCACATCATGTGAATTATCCGGTCGATGTCTACAAGCTGTTCCATGCCTTCTTGGCTCAACATCCTCTTGATGCATATCATGTGCATTCACTTCATCATCATTCTTGGGAGGTAATTGGTCTACGTCCACTTGAACTCTAGCATCCAAATTGTTCGCACCAAAAATTCTCACAAACACCCAATACAGATTTTATAGAGGAATAAATGAAGGATATTAAATGTAAATAGAGAAAATATAGTAGTAAAGCAACAAAAAATAAGTAAATAACAGAGACATAGTAATTTATAATGGTTCGACATTGTTTGCCTACGTCCACTTTGAAGAGATAGTTTTATTAATAACTTTGTAAACTAAGTACAACAGAGATCGAATGAAAATCCTTATTTACAAAAGAGTATGAAGCAAGAAGCAATGTAAATGTCCCCAAAATGAACAACAAAGCATGTATTTATAAAGGAAGACGGTGAAATATCTTCCTAAAAATTCAATAGAAGGATCTCCAAAATCGTATGGGCCCACATGAGGGATCACATCCTAAGAAATAGGGATTGGTTCTGATCCCAATTTTGGAGGAATTTAGGGGTGAGATCCTAATTAGAGATTCTCTATGTTGTGATATGCTTAGTCTCCAAGTTTCACGCTAATTGGGTTAGTAAAACTTGATTTATTGTTCGATCATTGTTGCAATATGTTATGCATCCTGATTCTGCCCGACCTCTATGGAGGGAAGAGGCAGATCCCTCTTGCTTAGTCATTTGAGGTGCGATCCCTAGGATAGGCTTCCTAGGGTTCCCACATCTTGTTCCTAAAATTTCATATGTATTGGACTTATGGATTTCGAGATTGATTGTTTTCCATTGTGTTGCACTTGTTTGGCTGAAATAGGCCGATCCCTTTTCTATATTGAATTATATTCCATACTTAGAATGTTCTGTATAGCATATCTCTTGATTCCGCTTGATTACGACTTCATATTACCACATGCACTTGACTTATGGATCCCACAATAATCGCTTTGGACTTACTGACCTTGATAACAGTCGAGCGTAACTTGTCCAATCAGTTCGAATATAGCCGGGCTGGGTCAAAATGTCGGATAACACTTGCCCCCCAAAGTACATTTTGTGCTGAACATGACGTGCTTTGAATTGAAGCAAGTTAAAGTCGTCGACAGGAAATCCATCCAGTTTTTTGAACAGTCACTATCCTTTCATCGAATTATTTTCCCAAAGTGTAGTATCTCTCCTTGATCGTCATGACGCTTGATCAATTTCCAATAGTATTATTTTAGGATTATATTCCGTCATTTGATATCTATATCCAGTTCTATGGGACTAGTAAGCTTTGGCTATCCGATCCAGTCTCGACCTTGAAAGATTCATGTTTGAATTCAATTTTCGTTGATTTCAAAAAATGAACTTCTAGAATATGCACGTGCATATTCAGGTACACATTCTTATCATTAGCTCCCGGGCGCGTTTGCATGCTCATGGATGGTCACCAATTTTTGTTGAATTAGATGCAATTCCATTGCATTTTTTATTTATTTACTTTATATAGTTTTTAGGTACATGTTTGCATGCACATAGGGTTTGTAACTGATCCCTTCTTTCTCTCTCTTACTTTTATGTTTATAGGGATCGACATTCCTCTAGCCGATCCTCAAGTCGAAGGATCATAGCCGATCCCTTCTTATGTTGGGCACTTAATCTTTTTGGCCTCATGGAGAATGAAAAGGCGGGCCGACCCCACAAGCCCCATATATAAGCTAATATTTCCTTCTCTATCCTTCACTTCATTTCTCCCCCTTTCCCATTTCTTTTGAGCTCGCCTCCGAACCCTCCCCTTCAAACTTGAACCCCGATCCCTTCTCTTCAAATCAAATATCGCCTCTTTCCTTAGACTCGCCATCCTCTCTTACTTTAAACCACCACTCCATCTTCAATCTAAATCGAAATCGAACATCTCCCCTCGAGCAACTCATATTCTATACACTTAGGTAGGTTTTCTTACATTTAATCTTTAACTTGTGACGAGATGATAGGTTCCATTAAGCTTTCTGTTTTGAGCATGTGTTGAATTGAATTGAGTGAAGAGGAGGAGAGTGGTGGCGACGTTGGGTTCGGTGAGGTGGTAGGAGAGGAGAAGGTAAAGAGCAAGGGAAATCATGGAAATGAGGCATGGAATTATGTTAAGTGGAGGGATCGATATCATTTGAGTTGAGAGGGATCGGTCATGGTTAGGTGTAGAAAAGGGTGAGTTGCATTGTTAAACGAAGGGATTGGTTGTTTGTGTGCTCGGTTAAGGGATCGGTCGTATTGGTTTTGGCATAGGGATCAGTGGTGTTAGAGAATGGAGGGATCGGTCGTAGGCTTTCTGAGAGAGATTGGTTGTTTTGTTAAGTCAAGGGATCAGCTATGGGGGCTTAACCAATTCTAAGCCTTTTGAATTGAACTTAAACATTTGAGCAAATCAATATTCACTTGCATGAACAATAAAAAACAATCCTGTTTTAACGAACTTGAACATATGACGATGACGAACAATAGGACTTTCTTATCAAACTTTGAATTTGAAATTGAATAACTAAACTGGTGGGACTTGAATTGAAACTTAACGTATAGACTTCAATAATGTACTTCACACTTCGATATGCCGATGGTCGATCCTAAGGCTTACACAACCGATCAATCTAAATGCCAGTTGAGACGGTCAGCGATGACGGTCACTCTGGTCGGAATCCAAAGTCTGGTCATCTACCTTGGCTTTTAATTTGAACTGTTTATCTCTGCACTGCACAACACTACACCACACTAGTTTACACTTAGCACGAGGGGACAGGTAAAATTTTCTAATCTCGATTATCTACTGAATTTAGTCAATATGGGATCTAGACGTTCAAGGCGTTTAGCCACAATGCCTTCTGGACAACCTTCATAACACAGCAATCCATGCACCGAGTCAAGTTCTACGACTGTATCCAGTAAAATTTCCCCTAAACATCAATCTGAGCAACCGGAGATTTCCGACCGATTGGTCAACTTTTCTCTGATGTTCCCGTCCTTTCGGCAGAGGAGATAAACCTTGCCCATGGCACTATAGAGGGTGCGGTATTTCTAGATAATCCGATTTATTCCTAGGCCTCCATAATTTGTGAGGCCACTCTCCGTAGACTATGCTCTAAACATGGTATTCCATTTATTCCTAGGGCTCATTTGCCCCCGAAGGGGTATACGACATGTAATAAATTTATATGCTGTGCCAGATGTATGCCACCTTTTAATTCTTTTATCTAGGAGATGCTAAATTATCTAGGAATAGCTCATGCTCAGCTACATTCGAATAACTATGCTTTTCTTCATGGAACTTTCTTGTTATTTATGGATGTTATGTTTCGCCCATCATCTTCTGAAGATATCAGGTTTATCTACAATTTCAAACGATGGACGGGGAGCCTTTCTTATACTTTCCTTGAGCCTTCTCCCAACTTTTAAGTTCTAGTTGTGCTTGGAACAAGCTCTGTAACTTTAAACATGAAAAGTTCTACGTTTGTTATCTGTTTGCTTTGCGAGGCGATGGTTGGAAGGACATAAGTGTTGCCTTGACTTTGTTGTCAAATTCTTTAGCCTGAGTCATATTCTGAACTAACAAATACTTTGAAAAATTTTAGGTGTCCATCAATGGTATGAAGTTGATAGTTAATCAAGGGCGGTTTCTACAATCTGCGCCACCCCATTTGAGGACTCGGACATCAGATTCCTTGTAACTAATAAGTGGATATCTCTTTTTGGGCTGTTAAAAGAAGGTTGCAGTATCGGGCTTCCAGGAAGCGTTGCACCACCAAAGAATGATGCGAAATAAGAAGGCTGCACTAATAGCCCTGTCGTACCCGCAGTCGAGGGGGCTCGGGGAGATGCCTATGTAGCACCCATATTTTTAGTGACATTATTGGGAACATTTAATTAGGTAAATTAAACGAAATAATGTAAAATGGTTAATGGGTTGAGATTTGTGATTAGTAAGGGTAGCCGTGCTATATACAAATGAATTAAAGAATTGAAATGTTAAGGCAAATAGATAAGGGGCAATATAGGAATAAAACACATCCTTATACCCTAAACCCTTAACCTCATCATTCACACGTTCATTTCTATATTCACAAAAGAAAAACAAACTTGAGGCCCTCAACCATTAAGGGAGGAAAAGAGAAGATAAACAAGATTTTAAAGGAAAAGCTTAAGCAACTTAATCAAGATCAAATCTCCAATTCTTAATCTCAAAGCTAAGGTGAATAATGACTACATCTCACATTTTCTATTGTTTTCGGTTTTAAGGTTAATCCGAATTATTTTGCAAGGTTATGCCATGTTTTTGAATGATAAAATGTTTATATATGTTTGTTGATGATTTATACTTATTCATATAGTTTTTATGATATGTTTTGATGTGAAAACCCTATTAAATGACATCCAAATACCTTGCAATTTTAGATCTAGATCGGAAATGTTATTTTAGAGATGGGTTTCAATTTTCATAATTTTTTGAATTAATGTGGATTTAATATTAATTTTCTAGTGAGGAAATTGATTAATTGGGTTTAATATTATTTACGACTAAATAATATACGTTCTGGGTCTGAAATTTATATATGTTGGAAAACATATTAAAAATGATTTATAGGAATTTTTGTAGAATTTTCTTAAGTGTTTTAATGAATATATAAAATTATTTAAGGTATGGGACTTAAATGTTTTATATATTTATAAAAGGAAAAGGGGTATTTTGTAAATTGTTTAATTCTAAAATTTTTGGTAGCACTTTTAGAAAAGAAAATTAGCAACCAATCAGGTTTTGAAAAATAAGGTAGGTTAGTTGAAAAGATTACTTTAAAAAGTTAAAAATTAGTTTAATCATGCTTTTTCCATGTTTCGCCACTTTCAGCACTATGCTTTCGACCCAGTACTCCCGCCTCCTTCACAATCAAAACCAATGTGCCTGGTATCAATACTGGTACATAGCGAATTGGATGTAGGCGGAAGGTATGAAGTCGAAACGATGGATTCTGAAGAGGTTGAAGCATGTCTTTGCTCCTAAATGAAAATTCACCTGCTTTGCTTTCAACTAAGTAGCTTTCGACTTAGATGGCTTCCGACTGGGTCAAATTGGTTAAAAGAATGGTTTCGAAGAGGTTGCACCTTTGTTTTTAAGTAAATGCTTTCGTTGGGGTCGAAACCCCCTTTACTGTCGCTTTCTACCTTTCGAAGCGATACCTTCGAAAGGTTTATTTTGTTTTATAAAACCCAAGCTGCTTCTCCATAACTTTCAGAAGGGTTGGTTTCGACACCATCACTTCTTTACTTAGGAATAGCTTTCGAAAGTGTTTCTTTCGACCCTGTTCTTTTTTGACCTTTTGAGATTTTTAAAGATAAACCAAAAAGTTTCGAAAGATATAGTTTTGAATGGTTTCGAAAGGTTATTCCGCATCTTTTACTTGAACCCAAATGGTTTCAAAAGGTTGGATGTTTTAATGCTTTCGAAAGGTTTTATTGACGGTTTGGAAGGGATGCTTCCACAATGGTTTCGAAAGGTTTTATAATGTTTTCGAAAGGTAATGTTTAAGTGTTTTAAAGATTGGATGTCCGAGGTTTTAAGGCTTTCGAAGGAAAGGTTTATATGAATGGTTTCGAAAGGAATGTTTTGGCCTTTCGGCCTAGGTTATAAAGGGTTTACTTGGTTTCGAAAGGAATACTTTCAATGGGATCGAAAGAGGTACTTTCAAAGGTTCAAAATGTTTTCATCAACAAAGATTTGTGTAAAGTATATATATAACATGGCAAGGTGATTTGAGTAAAGCATAGAATTTATGTTCCTTGTTTAAAGTATGATTTAAAGGTTTAAATCAATTTGAGAAGAAAAGGTTTTCAAGGAAAATTTAAGGAAAGATTACCCTAAGTAAAATGACTCAGATATTAAAATACCAGATGGGACTGGTATAGGGTCTCGCCCTATACATTAGCTATTAGCCCCTAGCTAATTTAGTCCAAAATTCCAGTATGTAGGGCTTTGTCACGGGTAAGACTAAAATGATGTTACACACGGAAAGGAATATATTTGTATAGAGGTAGGTTATTGGTGAGCCTGCAAAACCTTTGGGATCAGTTGACCTAGAGAAAGTAAGTTAGGGATAGATTGTCCAGAAGAGGAGTATTTAACATATGTTAGATTATTTGTTTGTATTGTCTGGTAGGCCCGAGTCAGCTAATGGTTAGTAGTTAGCTAAACAAAACTATAGTGTTCAGATAGATAGTTCATTTGTTACCTGATATGTATGTTTACATGATAATGCTTTACAGTTTTAACCAGTTTTGGTTGCAGGATTATGGTTTGCAAAAGATATGTTTTAAAAGGATATTAGTGAGGGGAAACTCGTTCCGTTAAGCGGCATGGTCTCACCTAATATCAAATAACCGAGATGTATAATATTATTCACACTAGGCTTTATGTCTGACTCAAAGTTTATGTTTTCCCCTTAAACTCTAGGGTACTTAAATTTGATTTGAGTAGGCTGAGGGTTGAGAATTTTCAGGTTTTAGTATGTGGATGAATAATTCTTCCAAAGACGAGTAGGAGGCTGATGGATAGATATTTAGGAGTTGTTGTTTTATTTTGTTTGATTTTGTTGTGTTGTATTAAGTTAGTTATGACTATTTAGCACTCTGGTCAACCAAGGGGCGTCTTTATATGTCGCTCTTACCGTATTTTGTAATAATTACATTTGATCTGAACCTGGAAAATGATTGGGATTATGTAATGGAATATGAAACATGTTTTGTGAAATGTAATTAGAAAAGTTTTTTTGAAATCTGTGGTTTTGTTTCATATTCATGTGCTTCTGATATTATGGATACCATTAACATCACCGAATTTGGTCATCGGAAGTTAAAACTATGGCTGACTACAACATCATTAACGCTTAGCTTCGGGCCTCCAGATTGGGGATGTTACAACTTGGTATCAGAGCATAGATTTATGAAAAACTTTAAACTAAAATGATTTTTGAAAACATAATCCTAAGGAATTAGAGATAAGATCGGGGTATGGGATAACGCTATAGTAACGTATTTTGCTATATATAAGTATATGCTATATCTCTATTCTCCTATCTCTCCTAGGCTATTCTTCCATATCTTACGAGACTTGAATACAGATATGGATGCTAGAATTGGAAGAGTTAACCTTGGAGGGGGGAAGCACCACAACAAATGGAAATGCCAGACCAAATACCAGGAGAAACCAAGGTCAGGAATAAGCTGGAAAAGTTGGTGTTGGAGTCCCGTAAGTTGACATGGGAGCTATGTATCAGTTCTTTATCAACATGATGCATGCGGGTGTTGCTGCTGGAGTAGTTGGAGGAGGAGTTTAGGAAGCTTCGGTGGTCAACAACTATGCCATTCTGAGTAGAGACTATGTTATGCTTGGAGGAAAGCCATTCATCGAAACTGAAGATGGTATTGAGGTAGGGAACTAGTTGCTGCATTGTGAGAGGATCTTTGTAGACTTGGGGATCAATAATGAGCAGAAGAGAAGGCTTGCATCGAGACAGCTTCAGGAAGCAGCTTTATTCTAATGGAATAGTGTGACAGTTGGAGTGAATGAAGAAACATGACATGGGCTGAGTTGTTCGTCGACGGATTTTCTATCGGTTTAGAAAACCGTCGAACGAATTTAGAAATAAATTTACCGCAAGCGCACGGCGTACACTTGTAGTACGTGGCTAATACGAGTCGATCCGTAGGGAATTGATGATTTTAAAATTCTATTCAATCAAACTAAACTAAAGTCGAGGGATTGTTAACTGACTAAAAGAAAGTAAAAACAAGCTAAAAGAAAATAGATAAAAATATGAGAGTGTTAAGTCAATTTAGGGGCAACTTCCACTCTCTAGATTACATAAATCAACAAAATGAAGCTATGATCTCTCTTTTCTTTGTCATTAGTTAATTTAAATGATGTTTTTATCATAATTATGGCTCATTTGTGCTATTAACTAGCTCAACATAAGCCATCAAACTATAACACAACCTTTAAACCACTTTTAATTCTCATGAAAATGACAAAAGTTGAAAATGAAAATCTATTTTAAGCATGGCCTATTAACTATTGTTTAGAAATATAGGCCGTCAAATTTTGATTTAAACATTCACTTCTTTGCCATAATCATATATAGATGAAGAGGCAATTTGTGATTCATATGACTAAGCATAGCCTATTTGTTTTGAACAACATAAGCTATCAAACTCAATAATAAGCACAAAATTACATAAACATCATTTTCCATGAAGCACAAAAAGAGAGCATAACATTTATCAAAATGTTGAAGTTATATAAATAGAGAGCTTCATTACCCCTAAATTGAAGGGGTTTAGCTTCTCATATTTGTTATCATATCAACAAATATAACTTGCAACATAGAACAAAACAAAGAGGAAAAGAGAGCTAAATGAAAGAAAAAAACTAATCTACTTGTATAAAAGAAAATCTACACTACTAGCATGAAAGGAAATCAACATGTAAGTAAAAGGAAACAATAATTAACATTGCATAAAAAGAAAAGAAGATTACATAAAATAAAAATGGCTAAGTAGCCATGAAAAGAGAAAGAGAGCTTTCTTTTTATTTTCCAAAGATAAGAGACTAAGAGAAGAGAGCCTAAAAGAGAGACTAAGAAGAGGAAGGTTACATGAAGATATGGGGTATTTATACAAGTGTTAAACCCTAATTCATATTTTTGGGGAATGCCCAAATTACCCTTAAGAAAGTGTAGAGGCCAAGTAATCATTAGCTTCTACTAATCATCATTTAAGTGTACATGAAGCCATTAACTCCATAAGCATGTGCATTAGCCTCTAATTTGTACATTAAGGTAGGTGGGTAGGTGGGGTCCTCTATTATCATGCCTTTGAATTATTTCCATCTTCATTTCTTTATCTTCACTCTTGTGCATGCATACATCTTCATGAAACCACTTGTATATGAAGCCAAATTCCTATAAAATAATATAGAAATTTCCAATTAAATTTTCTCAAATTAATATATGCACACAAATGACCATTTTGCCCTTGGATGAAGATGAACATGTGACGATTTGAAAATAATATGAATTTTGGTTTAAACAAGTTAAAATGCCCGATATGATCATTTATTTAATTTAAATAGATTAAATATGGTGGTAAAAATATGCACATTTACGTTCACATCATGAGTTTAAGAGGAGGTTCGAGGAAAGGTTCATGTTCTTTGATGGTGAAGTCTACCTTGCTCATAAAGTTTGCTGGGTTAGAATAGGGGAAGATGACTGTGTTGGAGTATGTTAGAAGGTTTGAGGAGTTGTCTAGGTATGGTTATGCTACTATGGATACCGTGATTAAGAGAAATGAGAAGTTTATAAGGGGGTTGAAGCCTGAGTTGGCAAGGACTACATTACCTCATATTAGGGATCCTTGTGATGTTGTAGTAGAGATGGCATTGAGACATGAGGAGATGCTTGCTTCTCTAGAGAAGAACAAGGCAAAGGAAGTCCAGGTGGGGCAGAGTCAGAAAAGGAAGTTCTTTCATAAGAAGGGTGCTCAGAAAGGTGGAGCCGTGAAGAAAGGAAAGTCGGAGGTTGTTTGCTTCAAGTCGGAGGTCGTACTGGAAAGGAGAAGGAAGTGATCGGTAAGAAGAATATTAGATGCTTCAACTACGATCAGATTGGTCATTACAAGAACCAATGCAAAGATCCTGCTAAGGATGGAAGGTGCAAAATATTTTCATTGGAGCCAGCTACTTTGAGGTCAACGACAGAGGAAAAAAGGAAAGGCAGTGTTAGGAGGTACGCTTCAGATCCATGGTATGTCTGTTAGCATTCTATTTGATACTAGTGCATTGCATTCTTTTATATCTCATTGTTTGGTAGATAAGCTTAACCTAGAGCCCTCATACTTAGTTACTTCCTTAAGGGTTGCAAATCCAATAGGAGGGTATGCGACACTTGGGATGAAGTGTGACCACTTAGGGTTTGATTTGTTCGGTCATACCTTTGTTTGTATTTTGCATGTATTTGACTTCGTAGGGTTTGGAATTATTTTGAGTATGGATTGGTTAAGTACGATGCTAGGATATTTTGCCATGATAGGAGAATATCACTTAGACACCCTGACTGTAGTGATCGGATTATATATACCATAGAAAGCCCTAGTTGTGAGGTGAATGCTTTGTTGGGTGTTGTGGAGTTAGAGGACGAGTTGAATCGAGTTTTCGTGGTTAGAGAATTCAAGGATGTCTTCGAGCTGGTACTAGGATTGCCACCGAAATGAGCCATTGAGTTTCGGATAGATTTGGTGCCTGGAGCAGAACTAGTGAATAGGCCACTAAGTAGGATGACACCTATGGAGATGATAGAGCTGAAGGTGCAGTTGATAGATTTGGAAAGAAAGAATTTTATTAGGCTAAGTAGTCCGTCTTGGGGATCAGCCGTAGTGTTTGCTAAGAAGCCGGACGGATCGTTGAGGTTGTGTATCAATTATCATAAGTTGAATGCAGACAATAAAGAATCGATATCCATTGCCAAGAATTGACGATTTGTTCGATCAGTTGAGTGGAGCCAAGGTATTTTCGCAGTTGGATTTAGCAACAGGTTTCCATCAGCTTAGAGTAGCAGAGGATAGTATTCATTTGATGGTGTTTAGAAATAGATATGGATCGTACGAATGGTTAGTGATGCCATTCGGACTAACTAATACGCCAGCATTCTTTGTGGATTTGATGAACTGAATTTTTCGAGAGCACCTGGTTAAGTTCATGTTGGTTTTCATAGATGATATTTTTGTATACTCTAAGGATGAAAGAGAGCATGAAGTTCATCTTAGAGTGGTGCTTGAGACGCCGAGGCAATATCAATTGAAGGCAAAGTTTTCAAAGTGTCATTTCTGGAAGAAGGAAGTGAAGTTTCTTGGTCATGTAGTCTCAGAGAAAGGGTTGCCTATAGATTCGACTAAGATTGAAGCAGTTAATAATTGGAAGAGACCCAAGATAGTGACTGAGATAAAGAGTTTTCTTGGATTGATTGGATATTATAGGAGGTTCATTAAGGATTTTTTGCGGATAGCAGCACCGATGACCAATCTAAGGCAAAAAGATGTGAAGTTTGTTTGGACCGATAAGTGTGAGTAAGCATTCTAGAGCTTGAAACACTTGTTGACTCATGCACCTGTACTAGTTGTTCCAAATGGGAATCAGGATTTGGTAGTATATACAGATGCGTGTGGAACTGGGTTAAGAGCTATGTTAATGTAGAGGGTAAAGTGATGGCTTATGCTTTTCGACAGCTTAGACTACATGAAGTTATATATGCTATGCATGATTTGGAATTGGATGCAGTGAATTTTGCATTGAAGGTGTGGAGACATTACCTTTTGCGAGAAAGGTTTGAGCTATATACGAATCATAAGTTATTGAAGTATTTATTCTCTCAAAAGGAGCTGAACATGAGATAGTAGAGATGGTTGGAATTTATAGCTGCTTAGGACTTTGGTATTGAATACACGAAGGGAAAGGCAATAAGGTTGCGGACACACTTAGTAGGAAACATCAGAATGCAGTATTGGCGATGATAGTTGTGTGGAAAGATTTGGGAGCGTTGACGACATGTAGAGTACAGTGGAGATCTAAAACTAGATCTAGTAAGGAAACTGCTATGTTGTCATATTTAGAAGTTCGACCAATTATGATTGAAAAGATTGCTTCTAAATGGGAGGAGGATCCAGTTTAGTTGAATGGATCAAGAAGTTAAGGGAAGAAATGGAGAGCGTTGACTTGAAGGATTTTAGTCATGACTAGATGGGTGGTTGAGAAAGAAAGGGAGGTTATGTGTTCCGAATGTGGGAGGCATAAGGAAGGAAGTTTTTGAGGAATGCCATCGTTTGAAGTTCACAATTCACCCAGGAGTAACTAAGATGTATCAAGATAAAAAGAGGAGTTTCTTCTAGGAAGGTATGAAGAGGAATGTAGGCTTATGAGTAAAGCAGTGTCTAAATTACCAACAAGTAAAAGCCGAACATCAGAAGCCAAGTGGGTTGCTTCAGCCATTAGATATTCCGGTATGGAAGTGGGATTCTATTTCTATGGATTTCATAGACAGGTTGCCAAGATCTAATAAAGTAAATGAAAGTATATGGGTCATAGTGGAAAGATTGACCAAGAGTACCCGTTTTATTCCAATTAAGTCAACTAGGACGGCAACAGTTTTAGCTAAGTTATTTATGAAGAATATAGTTAGACTTCATGGAATTCCTAGTAGTATAGTAAGTGATAGAGATTCCTTGTTCACTAGCGAGTTCTGGATGAGTCTATAGGATATTTTAAGAACCAAGCTCAAGATGAGTACCGCTTACCATCCACGGACCGATGGGCAAAAGGAAAGGGTTAACAAAGTCTTCGAGGATTTGTTAAGAGCTTGTGTGTTAGATTTTGGAGGATCACGGGAAGACCATCTACACTTAGTTGAGTTTTTGTATAACAATAGTTATCAAACTAGTATAAGGATGGCACCGTTTGAAACTTTGTATGAAAGGCCATGCAAATCTCCTTTTTGTTGGTTAGAGACTAGGGATAGGTTGGTTCTTGGTCCAGATTTGGTTAGAGAAGCTGCAGGGAAGATTGAGTTGATTCGAACTAGGATGAAGGAAGCTCAATCCAGGCAGAAGTGTTATGCAGATAGAAGACGGAAAGATTTAGAGTTCTCCGTTGAAGGTCATGTTTTCATTAAGGTATCACCGATGAAGGGTGTGATTAGATTCGGAAAATCAGGAAAGTTGGCACCGAGATTCGTAGGACTATTTCCTATTGTAGAGAGGATCGGAAAACTCGCATATAGAGTAGAGTAACCGAACAGTTTGACAAGTGTCTATGAGGTTTTCCATGTTTCTCATCTAAGGAAGTGTGTTAGAGACTCGGAGTCTACTATAGCACCGACCATGTTAGATGACTTAGTAGTAGAACCGAACTTGATTATAGTTAGGAAGCCAGTTCAGATAGTTACGAGAGATGAGAAGAGGCTTAGGAACAAAATAGTCAGATTAGTGAAAGTCCAGTGGAGTGACGATGAGAGAGACTGTACTTGGGAGACTAAGAGCAGGATTAGAGATGCTTATCCTGATTTGTTTGATGCTATGTTTTACTTTTATGTTTGATTTGTATTAGTACTTATCGTAATTTCGAGGACAAAATTCTTTAAAGAGAGGAATCTGTAACACCCCATATTTTTAGTAACATTATTAGGAACATTTAATTAGATAAATTAATTGAAATAATGTAAAATGGTTAATGGGTTGAGATTTGTGATTAGTAAGGGTAGTTGTGCCATATACAAATAAACTAAAGAATTGAAATGTTAAGGAAAATAGATAAGGGGCAATATAGGAATAGAACACATTCTTATACCCTAAATCCTTAACCCCATCATTCACACATTCATTCTATATTCACAAAATAATAACAAACTTATGGCTAGCCACCATTAAGGGAAGAAAAGAGAAGATAAGCAAGTTTCAAAGGAAAAGCTTAAGCAACTTAATCAAGGTCAAATCCCAAAGCTAAGGTGATTAATGACTACATCTCACATTTTCTATTGTTTTCAGTTTTAAGGTTAATCTAAATTATTTTGCAAGGTTATGCCATGTTTTTGAATGATAAAATGTTTATATATGTTTGTTGATGATTTATGCTTATTCATATAGTTTTTATGATATGTTTTGATGTGAAAATCCTATTAAATGACATCCAAATACCATGCCATTTTAGATTTAGAACAGAAATGATATTTTAGGGATGGGTTTCAATTTTCATAATTTTTTGAATTAATGTGGATTTAATATTAATTTTTTAGTGAGGAAATTTATTAATTGGGTTTAAAATTATTTACGGCTAAATAATAAATGTTTTGGGTCTGAAATTTATATATGTTGGAAACATAATAAAAATGATTTATAGGAATTTTTGTAGAATTTTCCTAAGTGTTTTAATGAATATATAAATTTATTTAAGGTATGGGACTTAAATGCTTTATATATTTATAAAAGAAGAAGGGGTATTTTGTAAATTATTTAAATTGTTTAATTCTGAAATTGTTGGCAGCACTTTTATAAAAGAAAATTAGCAACCAATCAGGTTTTTAAAAATAAGGCAGGTTAGTTGAAAAGATTACTTTAAAAAGTTAAAAATTAGTTTAATCATACTTTTTCCATGTTTCGCCACTTTCGGCACTATGCTTTCGACCTAGTACTCCCGCCTCCTTCACAGTCGAAACCAATGCGCCTGGTATCAATACTTGGTACATAGCGAATTGGATGTAGGCGGAAGGTATGAAGTCGAAACGATGGGTTCCGAAGAGATCGAAACATGTCTTTGCTCCTAAATGAAAATGCGCCTGCTTTGCTTTCAACTAAGTAGCTTTCGACTTAGTTGGCTTCCAATTGGGTCAAATTGATTTAAAGAATGGTTTTGAAGAGGCTGCGCCTTTGTTTTTAAGTAAATGCTTTCGCCGGGGTCGAAACCCCTTTTGCTGCCGCTTTCTACCTTTCGAAACAATGCCTTCGAAAGAGTTATTTTGTTTTATAAAATCCAAGTCGCTTCTCCAATGCTTTTAGAAGGTTGGTTTCGACACCATCACTTCTTTACTTAGGAATAATTTCGAAAGCGTTGCTTTCGACCCTGTTCTTTTATGATCCTTTGATATTTTTAAAGATATACCCAAAGGTTTCGAAAGATATAGTTTTGAATGGTTTCGAAAGGTTGTTCCACATCTTTTACTTGAACCCAAATGGTTTCGAAAGGTTTGATGTTTTAGTGCTTTCGAAAGGTTTTAACGACGGTTTAGAAAGGTTGGTTCCCCAATGGTTTTGAAAGGTTTGAAAGGAAAGATTTTCCAATGTTTTCGAAAGAAAATGTTTAAGTGTTTTAAAGATAGGATGTCTGAGGTTTTAAGGCTTTCAAAGGAAAGGTTTTTCAATAGTTTCGAAAGTTTTATATGAATGGTTTCGAAAGGAATGTTTTGACCTTTCGGCCTAGGTTATAAAGGGTTTACTTGATTTTGAAAGGGATACTTTCAATGAGATCGAAAGGGGTACTTTCAAAGGTTTAAAATGTTTTCATCAACAAAGATTTGTGTAAAGTATATATATAACATGGCATGGTGATTTGAGTAAAGCATGGAATTTATTTTCCTTGTTTAAAGTATGATTTAAAGGTTTAAATCAATTTGAGAAGAACAAGTTTTCAAGGGAAATTTAATGGAAGATTACCCTAAGTAAAATGACTCGGATATTAGAATACCAGATGGGATTGGTATAGGGTCGCACCCTATACATTAGCTATTAGCCCCTAGCTAATTTAGCCAGAATTCCAGTGTGTAAGGCTTTGTCACAGGTAAGACTAAAATGATGTTACACACAGAAAGGAATATATTTGTACAGAGGTAGGTTATTGGTGAACCCGCAAAACCATTAGGATCAGTTGACCTAGAAAAGTAAGTTAGGGGCAGACCGTCTAGAAGAGGAGTATCTAACAGATGTTAGATTATTTGTTTATATTGTCTAGTAGGCCCGAGTCAACCAAAGGTTAGTAGTTACCAAACAAAACTATAGTGTTCGGACAGATAGTTCATTTGTTACCTGATATGTATGTTCACATGACAATGATTAACAGTTTTAACCAGTTTTGGTTACAGGATTATGATTTGCAAAAGATATGTTTTAAAAGGATATTAGTTAGGGGAAACCCGTTCTGCTAAGTAGCGTAATCTCACTTAATATCTAATGACCGAGATGTATAGTATTATTCACACCAGACTTTATATCTGACTCGAAGTTTATATTTTTCCCCTTAAACTCTCGGGTGCTCAAAATTGATTTGAGTAGATTGAGGGTTGAGGATTTTTAGGTTTTAGTAGGTGGACGAATAAAGCTTCCAAAGATGAGCAAAAGGATGACGGATAGCTATTTAGGAGTTGTTGTTTTATTTTGTTTGATTCCGTTGTGTTGTATTAAGTTAGTTATGACTATTTAGCATTCTGGTCAACCAAGGGGGCATCTTCATATGTCACTGGCGTATTTTGTAATAATTATATTTGATCTGAACCTGGGAAATAATTAGGATTATGTAATGGAATATGAAACATGTTTTGTGAAATGTAGTCAGAAAAGTTGTTTTTGAAATCTGTGACTTTGTTTCATATTCATGTGCTTCCGATAGTATGGATACCATTAACATTACTGTATTTAGTCACTAGAAGTTAATACTATCGACGACTGCTGCATCTTTAGCGCTTAGCTTCGGGCCTCCAGATAGGGGATGTTATAGCCGAAGAGGGTCAAATTAGAGGTGCTGAAGCCAACTAGCCTAGCGATGCTAATGCTGGTCTAGGCAATGCGCCTGTGGTCAAACCACCACAAGAGGAACAATCTCATTTGCCAACAAGAAAAGGAAAAAAGCTTGTTGATAAACTCCATAGGAGAAAAACTGCCAAAGAGCACGAATTCATCATTACTCTATGGAAGAAGAGTCTTCCTCTAGACATTTAGAAAGTTTAATGGAAGGGTTCTCGAGTCTTAGGATTACTAACAATATCATGACCTATGAATTCCCTAACATCAGTATTGGAGGGCTCAATTCTCCCACCAGAACCAATGATGACAATCCTCCCTTTGGTAAAGGGGAAAACAGTCCTATGAGCAAGGCTAGAGTAACTGGTCCGTCAGGGGGACACTAGGACACCCACAATCATGCGCACTTCACTGCACGGTTTTCGTCTATTTTTTATTTGATGGTCACTTATACGCTCTTGTTTGATTCACATGCGCTATGTATCATTCACGTGCCTTCGATCGCTTGAGGGGCTCCTCAACACAGTATGGATCCAGTTGAAGTCCAGACTCGGACTGGCGTCGAGAAAGAGATAACAGTCGGGAAGGAAGTCATGGTTCAAGGGAGTCTTCATCTTCCAAACTAAAGTCTCAATCTCAATCGTCTCATTGGGAAGTTCAGCCCAATCTTCCTGTACATAGCCACAACCAGACCTCTTCCCATGCTCTCTAAACTACTATGCCACCCGAGCATTATTCTGGTTCATCGGGTTCTCAACAGCCTCCCGATTGTAGGTTGAGCAAACGCCCAATTGCTACTTCTGATCCAGCTTTGGCTATTACGGCTCCTGAAGACTCTACGGTGGAAAGAATGGCTGATATAAAGGTCAATTTCCCAAAAATCTGCTATGATGAGTTGAAGTTTCTTCCTTCTATCCATACAATTCCAAGGAGTGCTAAATCCAGTTCACTTGCATGTATCAATGATGTTTTTATGCAGCATGAAGCATTCCAGCATTTAGGCGAGAAGATCTCTGAGGTGTCTATTGAGAGTCAACATGAAATCAATCTCCTCAAGCTAGAGGTGATCCATGATAAAGACATAATTAAACACCAAGATGATAAGATTACAGAGTTGACAGCGAAGCTAGCCGCGACAGAGAAGAGTGCCAAAGAAACATCTGAGGTGGTTAGTCATCTGGAAACAGCTCATAAAAAGGAGCTGGATGACGCCCATAACCACAGTGGTGTGCTTGCTTCGGAGAAGGATACAATGCAAAAATAGAACAACACTTTGGCCCATCACTTTGAGGAACTTGAACAACTCATTAAGAAAGAGAAGGAAGTAAAACTCGAAGCTTCAGAGGAGTCTTAAAGGTATTCTGAAGAGGCCCATCGAAGCCCGAGAACTAAAATTAAACTTGATGAGCAACTCACTCAAATTGATGTCATCAAGGAAGAAGCAAAGGAAGCTGGCCGTAATGAAGTAAGAGAATAAATTGAGGTCCAGTTAGAGGATGCTAAAGAGGCTGGCCGGAATGAGATTAAGGATATGTTCGATTCTTTGATTATTGAATATAATGCTAAAGTCCTAATCCACTGTGATTTGAGTTTTCTTGGAGAGAGCTACCTCGAGTCGCTCAATGAGGCTTGGGAATATATCGTTGAAATGAAGAAGAAAGCCTTTGGTGAAGCTAATTTAGATGAGGAGAAAGTGGCATGAGAGATCCTTCATGGGGATGAACCTTTAGATCTTGCCGCCGCAAGGCTTCGATACTTTGATATTTTAGCACCCTCTGGCAAAGAAAAAACATCGTTGAACCTTCGAAGTCTGATCCTAAAGGTCCCCCATCACTTCAAACAACCGGAGCATCGGTTTCACTTGGCCTGGGATAGGATCTGAGCTATGATCCGGACAGACCCGGTTATTAATCTAAGGTGCCGACTTCTATTCAAGAAGGGAGCACTCCGACAACAACAGAAAGTCAGTCGAACATAGGTATTCCGCTTTACTCTCCATTATTCAAGAGATTTCGTTCCTCATGCCCAATAATTATGGATTTATTTTCTTACTCCCATGAATCTAGAGGTCCTCCAGGTCCAGTCAAACTCTAAGAACTGGTGCAACCATGGAGTAATAATCCACATTTACTAAAATTCAAACGGCTACCGACATTCCAAGGACCGATGCTCAAGTTATTGGAGTACTTGATGACGAAAAGGCCGACGATCAGCCGCTGCCAGATGAATCTGATGACATTGTGATCACAGGTGCCTCCGAACACACTAATAAGCTCAGCTTGAAGGAGTGCATCGAGAGAGAGGAGTTATTGAAGAAAAAAGATAAAGCTAAACTCGCTGATGTGGGCGTCGATGATCTGAATATCGTCCCACTACAAGTTATTCCACCTGGTGAGTCGATTCCCGAAGAACTCTCTCCAACCTCTGAAAGTTATCCTACTAAAAATAGTAAAGGATTGAAGAGAAGGACATGAGGAAGCTTGGGTGGTGCCATTCCTAAGAAATCCAGAAGAGAAAAAGGGAAAAGGAAGTAGCCATCACTTCGGCTTAGTTTGTATATAGCTTGTATAACTATTTTTCTTTTTATTAGCCATGATTACGGATACGGCCTTCACTTTTAGATAAACTTGTACTACGATTTTCAAGTTTAATGTGCAAATAAAAGTTCTTTATTTTTTATTGAACTCTTATGTGAATTTTGTTTGAGTAGTCCAGCTATTACTTTTCCATTCAATGTACTTGTAATTCGTTGCTCATTGATTCAGATAATCATCCGTTAATTTTTTACTGATGGCCTCCATATGGTCATGGCCTTAAGTTGTGCCAAACACTAGGCTCGAAACCTAGTGTTACGATGTCAGATTCAGCGACTTGAGTGATTATACTCCTGCCCCCACTCTCGGGTTAGCGGAGTTAGATAATAGATGGTCGAACTCCATCCTTAGTGAGTATATACTCCTCCTGTCGGTTTCAGGTCGGAGTTTATGGAGTAGTGAGTAGTCGAACCACACTCATCTTTTGGTTATACTCATATCCGCACTCTGGAGATAAGAGTTAGTTGGTGGACGATCAAATCACACCTAATTCATGTTTATACTCCAGTCCACACGCTAGGGACTTAGAGTTATTTTGGAAAAAAGTCGGATCATACTTTCCTTAATTGATTGATGTGCCCCCAAGTCTAAGGTTTAACTTAGCGAGCGATCGATCATATCACGATCACTTTTGATTCATGTCTGTCCCATCGCTCGGTAGGATTAATTTGGTTACCAAATGGTCAGGTCACATCCATTCCCCTTAGATATCTCTTTCATCGGGTTGTGAGAGAGAATCATCAAATGAACGGTCGGACCATGCTCATTTTGTTTAGTTCAATCGTGAACTTATGTAATCGGCTAGCCCCAAACTCAGGGAACCTTCTTGGACATGTCAATATTAGTTAGTCACATATTG
The DNA here is from genome assembly GCA_030737815.1 of Allium fistulosum. NCBI lineage: Eukaryota > Viridiplantae > Streptophyta > Magnoliopsida > Asparagales > Amaryllidaceae > Allium > Allium fistulosum. The sequence continues at coordinate 869,906,692 of CM060903.1, read as the reverse complement.
TAACTAATATGTAATGCTACAACAATAACATATATGAAGGAAATTTCAAACTTTATTCGCCAAATGTAAAGGAATGACATAATTTATCTTATTACATATATGGAAAATAAAATGCTAAAGCAAATTCGAAAATTGAATACAACCGAATGAAAAAGAATAAACTAAGTGAAATAGCATCGTAAATGCTCATTATTCCACGCCCTTGGGAGTGTGATGCCATTAATAGTCGCTAGCTTGAAAGTTTCCTCTCCAAGCCTCTGTTCTATAACATATGGTCCTTTCCAAGTAGGATTCATGTATGATGGGGCAGGAAAAACCCATTTCATGATGAGATCGCCGATTTCAAAAGTTCTAGGTCGAACTTTAGTGTTGTAGTATCGGGCGACTTGGTGCCGATGTGTAGCTGGCCTCAAATCAGCTTCTTCTCACTTCTCATTTACAAAATCTAGAGATTCTAAGAGGAGATCTCTATTCGTTCTGGCATCGTAGTAGGTTACTCGATGAGAAGGGACTTCGAATTTGATAGGAATAATGGCTTCGAAGCCGTAAGCCCATAACGCTATTGGGAGTTCATCCATCCACTTGCCTCTAGCCTTTTCCAAACGCTTATTCAGAATGGACTTTATGAATTTGTTCACAGCTTTAACTTGCCCATTTGCTTGAGGGTGAGCAACTGCGGCAAATCTCTTTTCAATATGATGCCGACGGCGGAAGTCTTTGAATTCAACGCTGTCGAATTAGGTTCGGTTATCAGTTACAATGGTTTGTGGAAGGCCAAAACAACAGATGGTGTTCCAGACAATGATGTTAATAGCTTTCTTTGTCATGATTGTGGCTAAAGGTTCAGTTTCAGCCCATTTGGTGAAGTAATCAACTGCTATGATGGTGTACTTCACACCACCTTTTGAGATTTGAAATGAACCGATAATGTCTATGCCCCATATGGAAAACGGCCATAGACTGACCATTTATGTGATTTACGCCGGTGGAGCTCTCGGAACTTTTGAATACATCTGGCACTTGTCGCATCGCTTAGCGTAATCAGCAGCATCTCGGTTGATAATCGGCCAATAATACCTATAACGGAGTATTTTCTTTGCTAGGATTTGCCTCACAGTGTGATCGCCTCATTCCCTTTCATGAACCTCATTTAGGACTCTTTTTATTTCATCACGAATGATACACTGAAGCAGGGGAACGGAAAAACCCTTTCTATACATGAATCCTTCCCGAATGATATACCGTGAAGCTTTACAGAGGACTTATCGCCTTTCATTCCTCCGTTGGGGAAGTACTCCCTGTAGTAAATAGTCTTTAACCGGAGTCATCCACGACTACTTTTTAGGCTCCGTCTCTAGTACCCAGTCGATTTCCATCTTGTTTATGCTCAGAGCATCTAGTACACATCCTCGGTGCTAGCAAACTTTTCCAATGAGTCGGTCTCCTTATTTTGATCTCAGGGAATGTGCCTGATGTCATAATACTCAAAGCCAATCAATTGCTCTTGGACTTGGATAAAGTACGAGGTGAGTCGTTGTCCTTTTTCTTGGCAATCTCCCCTGACTTGGTATACCACCAACTAGGAATTGCAAAAGATTTCAAGAGATTTTATTCCATGTTCTCATGCAAGTTTGAGTCCAACAATCAGAGCTTCATACTCAGATTCGTTGTTCGTTGCAAGGAAGTTAAGCTTTAGAGCATAGCAGATTGATCGATCCTCTAGAGTTATTAGCACGACTCTGGCTACAGAACAACGATCATTGAATGCTCTAGCTATATACATTTTCCACCGAATGGTAGGGGCTCCACCAATATTTGGGAGATCATCCTATGCAGAGAATTCTGCTATAAAGTCCGCAAGTGCCTCTCCCTGGATGGCTCTCCGAGAGATATAAGCGATGTCGAATTGGCTTACTTCGATGTTCCACTTTAGTAACCTTCCAGATGTCTCAGGTCACTGTAAGACCTATCGTAATGGCTGATCTGTATAAACGTTGATGGGGTGAGCCTGAAAATAGGGGCAGAGCTTTCGTGAGGCAATCAACAAGCAGTACGCCAATTTTTGTATCTTTAGATAGTTCCTTTCAGCTCCTATTAATCGCATGCCAACATAATAGACCGGTCTCTGGATTCGATTCTACTCGCGAAGTAGCACGACACTTATAGCATGTACCGACGCGGCTAAGTAGGTATACAAGTCTTCATGATCTACCGGCTTTGACAAGATGAGAAGCCTCTCTATGTGGTTCACCAAAGCTTGAAATGCGTCTTCACAATCCTATGTCCATTCAAAGTTCCTTTTTCCTCTTCTAATCAAGTCGAAGAAAGGAATGCATTTATCGATGGCTCTGGAAATAAATCGACTTAGGGTGGCAACCTTCCCATTTAGGCTCTGTACTTGTTTGATGGTCTTTAGCGCTTGGATGTTGTGAATTGTTCGAATCTTCTTGGGATTGGCTTCAATTCCATGAGCATTGACGATGAAACCCAAGAACTTTCCTGATGCAATGCCAAAAGAACATTTCAGAGGATTGATCTTCATTTTATAATATCAGAGGATGTCGAACATATTTGCTAAGTCTCTAATGTGGTCACTTGATCGTCGTGACTTTACAAGCATATCATCCACGTATGCCTCCATTGTCTTTTTAATATGATCTTTAAACATTCGGTTAACTAGGCTTGATAGGTTACTCCAACATTCTTTAATCCTAATGGCATTACCATGTAGCAATACAATTCGACATCGGTTATGAAGCTGGTGTGCTCCTGGTCAGGGATATGCATCGAGATTTGGTTATATCAAGAGTATGCATCCATGAAAGGTAGCAACTCGTGTCCTGTGGTTGAGTCTATCAGCTAGTCGATACTTGGAAGGGGAAAACTGTCTTTTAGACACGCCTTGTTTAAGTCCAAGTAATCCGTCATTTTCCATTCGCCTTTCTCACAAGTACATGATTACATATCCATTTAGGGTAGTGGGCGTCGCGAATAAACCCATTGCTTTTGAGCCTATCCACCTCCTCTTTAAGAGTAGCATATTTCTCTGGATCTATGCCACTCATTTTCTGTTTCACCGGGACATGCCTCGGGTCGATATTTAATGCGTGGCTTGCAATGGCAGGCGAAATCTCACACATGTCAGAGTAATTCTAAGCGAATACGTCAAGATTTGCTCAGAGAAAACCAGCAAGTTCTTTCATCGTCGGGGGGCTAAGCTATAATCCAATATTTAGGACACGTGACGGGTCATCGTGGCTGACCGTGATGTCAATCATCAACTCAGCCGATGCAGCCTTGGTCTCCTCCTCGTCAATCTTTGGTGGTTTGGATACGGAGAGACTTTTCCACACCCTTACCTTTCTCCTTCCATTGAGCGTCTCTCAATTCAGCCATATAGCAAGCACGTCAGATCGTCTGATCAACGTGCACAACTCCAACACCATTATCGGTTGGGAACTTCAAAGTCAAACACCACGAGGCAAGAACATCTCAGAATTTGGCTAGGGCTGGTCGGCTCAGAAAAACATTGTATGGAGAGTCAACATCCAAAACAACAAAAGACAACATCTGCACTCTCCTGCGGTCGCCTTCTTCCAATTCCATAGGTAATTCGACACAATCGATAGCTTTGGTCGCGGCACCGTTAAAATTATGAATGTGGGATTTTGACGGTTTCAAGTCCTTGGCTTCCATCCTCATCTGATTATAAGCCCTTTTGAAAATTATATTTATGGAACTTCCATGATTAACTAAGATCCTCCTCACTAAGGCAGGGCCGATCATGGCCGAAATGACCATTGGGTCGATCGTCGGTGCCTCCACCTTGTCTGCATCTCTATTTCTAAATACAATGTCATCTACCATTGTATGCTGCTATTTTGTCGGAGCCCCATCTTTTGTACTCGAACAACACTCAAAATTCATATGCCTGATTGCGCTAGCATAGCGCTCCATCTTGTGCCAGCTCTTATCTGCTGGATCTGGTCCTCCGACTATTGTATTGATCACTAATCGTACACTAGTCCACGGAGGCTCCTTAGGCCTGTGCAGCGCTTGTCCTCAGTTGGGGTCAGATGTCCCTTGCCACTGTCCTACGAGGTTTTAACAAACTTTTGTAATTTTCTTTCCCGAATCTGTTTCTCAATAACATCTTAGAGATGCCAACATTCATTCGTGTTATGAACATAGCATTCGTTGAACCGGCAATATTTACCAGTTTGTTTCTGCTTCTCCATCGATTCTTTTAGAGGTGGCTTCCTACACTGCATGATATTGCATGTAGACAAGTAGACGTTCTTTAAAGATGTATTCAGTGGTGTATGGGTATCATACATTGGAATCCTAGGCTTTCCTCTTCCAGATCCCTCTTTCGTTCACTGTTCCGATCATCGCCTTTCTTTTGCTTTAGTTTATTTTGGATATTTACTTGAAATTTTCCGGAACTCTGCTCGGACTGTTTCACTTCAATGTTACTCTGCACTCCCTTTCCACTTGGTCCTACAACATTCTTCTTCCTAGAGCATCTAGCTTCCTCTTTCCTCAAATATTAAGCTGCTTTTGCGTAGAAACGCTCCAACTTTGCGGGTGGTTAGCCAGCTAACCAATCGCTAAAGTTAGATTCTAGGTCAATCCCTCTTGTTACCGCTATCAATATTGAATGGTCATTCGGATTACCGACTTCTGTGACGGCCATATAAAATCTCTCCAAATGATCTTTCAACGATTCTCCTAGAGCCTAGATCATGCTGGATAGGCACATTACATCTTTGGGGCGAGTTGCATGCATGCAAAATATATCCACAAATTGTTTTGCTAAATCGTCAAATCTAGAATTTGACTATGGGGGTAATCTCATAAAACACATCGTTGTTATCCCAGAGAGAGTAATAGGAAAACATCTTCATTTTGTAGCATCATCAGCTTGTGCGGAATCCATCAGTCATTCATATCTCATGATGTGTTGCTTGGGATCGATTTTTCACTCGTAGGCAGGCATCGATGGCATGTTGAACCTCCTTAGATACTCCGCATGTATGATATTGTTAGTGAACGGGGCATGGATTCTCGAGATCCCCCGATCATCATTGGTCAAGCCTTCGCTCTCCCTTACTAGCTTTCTAAACATAGCTGACAAGTCCGACGTGCTCCACCTTATGTGTATGGTCTAGTCGATGTCTATGGGCCGTTCCACAACTTTTTGGCTCAACATCCTCTCGATGCATATCATGTGCGTTCACTTCATCATCATTCCGGGGAGGTAACTGGTCCACATCCACTTGAACCCCTGCATCCAAATCAACCACGGCGATTCTAGCTCCTGCTCTACTGGGGGAAGGGATATTTCCTCCTCTAGAGGAGGGATCGGCACTAATCCCTGTAGGAGGATTGGGCCTGATTGGTCCTGGCAACCCGGGTAAGGTCATTCATTGATGCCCAGAAGTTTCTATGATATGCATCAGTTCTACGATACCCGGCGTCTGTGATAGTCATCTAATGAGCTAGAACTTTCCGATATAGAATAAGCAGTTGGCTCTCTTCTAGTTTTCCTTCTCTATTTCTCCCTGAGTTGATTCATTGGATCGATATTGGCTTGAATCTGCTAGTTCAACTGTCGATGGCTATCCACTAGCTCACTCATCAGATTTTGAAAATCATCACTTACGATGGAATCAGCCAAATTCTAGACATCAACTAGATTGGCAGCATTCACATCTACTAGTAGATTGCTCGGGCCCCTAGTTGGATGTTAGCGTTCTCGTTTCCTTCTGCGCTTTGAGAGGTAGATCTGGTGTTCCTAACCATTGTTGATAGTTTGCCTTAGAATTTTGCAAATCTGAATAGAACGGATAAAATACTTGAAGATAATTCTAGATCTCTTTCGAGGGTTTACGCAATCCAGTAGCAGCAAAGGGATCCAAATAGAGCTGAGAATCTTCTCTCTCAGTGAAAGCACCAAAATGTTTGCACCAAAAATTAGCACAAACACCCAATAAAGATTTTGTAGAGGAATAAATGAAGAATATTAAATATAAATAGAGAGAATATAGTAGTAAAGCAATAAAAAAAATAAGTAAATAACAGAGACACGGTAGTTTATAGTGGTTCGGCATTGTTTGCCTACGTCCACTTTGAAGAGATAGCTTTATTAATCACTTTGTAAACTGAGTACAATAGGGATCAGATGAAAATCCTTAGTTATAAAAGAGTACAAAGCAACAAGCACTGTAAAGGTCCCCAAAATGAATAATTAAGCCTGTATTTATAAAGAAAACGATGAAATATCTCCTTGGAAATTCGACTAAAGGATCTCCAAAACCATATGGGCCCATAGGAGGGATCGCATGGCCCAAATCCTAAGAAATGGGGATCAGTGCCGATCTGTAGTTTGGAGGAATTTGGGGGTACGATCCCTATGGGAGCTTCTCCATGTTGTAATATTCTTAGCTTCCATGTTTCATCCTAATTAGGTTAGTAGAACTTGAGTTAATGCTCGATCAATGTTGCAACATGTTATGCATTCTGATTTTGGCCGACCCTTATGGAGGGAAGATGGCCAATCCCTCTTGCTTAGTCCTTTTGAGGTGCGATCCCTAGGGTGGACTCCCTTATGTTGGACTTATGGATTTTGAGATATTGATTGTTTTCCATTGAGTTGCACTTGTTTGGTTAAAATAGGCCGATCCTTATGATTGAGAGGGCTTATAGTTGATCCCTTTTCTATATTGAATTATATTCCATACTTAGAACATTCTATATACCATATCTCTTGATTTCATTTGACCATGGCTTCATATTACCATATGTACTTGACTTTTGGATCCCAAAATCATCGCTTTGGACTTACCAGCCTTGATGATAGTCGAGTTTAACATATCCAATCAGTGCGGATATTGCCGGGTCAAAATGCTGGATAACACAAATCAACCGTGGCGGCTCCAACTTGTGCTCCACTGGGAACATTCAAATTTCCTCCTCTAGAGGAGGGATCGGCCCCGATCCCTCTAGAGGGATTGGGTCCGATCGGTCCTGGTAACCCAGGTAGGATCGTTAGTTGATGTTTAGATGCTTTTGCATTATATCCATTAGTTCTATGATGCATATGTGATAATCATTTGATGAAGTAGAGCTCTCCGATGTAGAATAGGGAATTGGCTCAGTCTTAGTTTTCCCGTGTTGTTGATCTTTGAGTTGATTCATTAAATAAATATTATCTTGAATTTGCTGGTTCAACTGTTGGTGGCTATTCGTGAGCTCTCTCATCAGATTCTGGAAATCAGCCCTTGCGATGGAATCAGCTGGATTCTGGATGTCAACTGGATTGGTTGCATTAACATCTACTGGTAGATTTCTCTAGCCTCATTGCTGGATGCTAGCATTCTCGTTTCCTTCTGCATTATGAGAGGTAAATCTGATGTTCCTAACCATTGTTGATAGTTTTCCTTAGACTTTTGGAATCCAAGTAGAATGGATAAACTATTTGAAGGTAATTCTAGATCTCTTCCTGGGATTTATGCAATCCAGTACCAGTAAAGGGATCCAAATGAAGTTGAGAAGCTTGACTCTCAGAGAAAGCACCAAAATGCTTGCACCAAAAATTGGCACAAACACCCAAAAGAGATTGTGTAGAGTAGTAAATGAAGAATATTAAATGTAAATAGAGAGAATATAGCAATAAAGCAATAAGAAACAAGCTAATAACAGAGATACGATACTTTATAGTGGTTCGGCGTTGTTTGCCTACGTCCACTTTGAAGAGATATTTAATCACTTTGCAAACTGAGTACAAGAGGGATCGATGAAAATCCTTAGGTACAAAATAGTACAAAGTAATAAGCACCATAAGGATCCTGAAAATGAACAATCAAGTCTGTATTTATAGAGAAAGACAGTGAAATATCTCTCTGAAAATTCGACAGAAGGATCTCCAAAACCGTAGGAGCCCACAGAAGGGATCACATGACCCAAATCCCAAGAAATAGGGATCGTAGCCGACATCTATTTTGGAGGAATTTGGGGTTGCAATCCCTATGGGAGCTTCTCCATGTTGTATCATGCCTAGCCTCCAAGTTTCCTGCCAATTGGATTTGTAGAACTTGATTTATTGATCAATATTTGTTGCAACATGTTGTGTAGCTTGATTCTGGCCGATCCCTCCAGTGGGAAGAGGGCCGGTCCCTCTTGCTTGCTCCTATTGGGGTGCGATCCCTAGGGTGGACTCCTTAGGGTCCCCACATATTGTTCTCAAAGTTTCATATGCATTGGACTTCTTTTGGGATATTGATTGTTTTCCATTGAGTTGCACTTGTTTTAGCTGAAGTAATCCGATCCCTTTGGCAGAGAGGGATCATACCCGATCCCTTTTCTAGATTAGATTATATTCCATACTCAGACCATTTTATATAGCATGCCTCTTAATTTCGTTCGATCATGACTTCATATTATCATCTGTACTTGATTTCTAGACCTCACAATCATCGCTTTGGGCTTACTAGCCTTGACGGTAGTCGGGTCTAATGTCCAATCAGTTCGGACATAGCCGGGTCAAAATGCTGGATAATAAACATAGTCATCATGCTTGATAAAGCAAAGCCATCATGGGCAAAAATATAGGCCATCACGCTTTATAAATTCCTTAGTCATCACATGTTAAAAATAGAGGTCGTTGTGTCGTATTAAAATCATAACTTTTATTGAGGAAACCATAGTTTTCGTGACTACATAGGCCTCATGCCCTTTTCGAAAAACAAGGCTTTTATGACTTATCATGATGGGTAGTCATCATGAGTAATAGAAACAATGAAATCAAAGCAATAAAACCTAGCCTTCGTGCTTTAACTAAAACATAGCTTTTCATATTAACATTGTCGTCATGAGTTTGCACGATTGGCATTGTCGTGAGTAATTGAAAAATATGCTTTAGTGAATAATTGAAAATATAGCCTTCGTAGGCTAATTGAAATAGAGCTTTCGTTGGTAAAAGCAAAACATAGAAGGCCAGTAAAACTTAGATGTCATGGGTAAAAAAAGATTTTAATCATAATTATCATAGACAATAGCTTTCTAGTGTTATACAAAAGTTTTCAAAGGCTAATTAAAATAAAGCTATCATGGACAATAGATCTCATGCATAAAAATGAGGGCTTTCATGTACTTATAATGTAATATTTTCTAATACTAAAAATTCTCCTTTAAAAGCATCAACTTTTCATCAAACCCATATTGTTTGTCAAAATATCATTGGCCAATATTCATCTTTTCAGAATTCTTTCAAGAATCAAAGTGAAAATTTTACTTTCATTTTCCCAAAAATGAAATTTTCATAGAATTTATATTATTGTCATATTTTGCAAACCATTCCAATTTGCACAAAACAATTTATATTAAATTGTAAACACTTGGGAAAATTCCCAAAAAATCAATATTTAATTCCTTAACATCATATTAAAGTTTCGAACCAAAATAATTGTTCCTCATATTTTAAATAATTAAATTCTAAAATTAACCATTTTATTCCTTAGAAAAATTAATATATTTATGTAAATTCTGAAAATTATGAAATTTACCCATCTCTGAAATAATAATTCGAACATCATATCAAAATTTTACCTCATTTGAAGATAAAAACCTTGGGTTGTTTTACATAAAAACCCTTTATGAAAATTTCTAAAATTCCTAAATAGAACCATTCAATCGTATACATGATTATACATTAACCGTGTATGATAAACATTCAATAAATTTTAGATCTACAGTTAGACCCTAATCAACATGCATCAAACAAATTAGATCGTAATACCATTCACCTTTTAATCCTTTTGAAATTATGGAATTTTCCTTATTTAGCTTCTCTTTGGTTTTCCTTCTTCTGCTTCCTCAATAATGGTGGCCGGCCTTGGTTTCTATTCTTTGTTTTTGAGAATGAAAATGAAAATGAATGTCGGGGAGGGTAGAGTGTAGTATAGATTTTTTTCTTCCTCTTTTCCCCCTTCTATACTTATGCTTATTAAATCTTGTTTCCTTAACCCTATTCTTTAGTTATATTTAATACGACCACTTAAGTTAATTAATATAGAAAATTCTTTATAACTTCTCATTTAATTATCCCATAATAATTAAATATTTAATTTATATGCAATAAAATTAGGGGAGTTACAAGAATGATGCTAAAATATATTATGCCGAAAGAATCATTGTCTTACAGAACCCAAGCTTGGAGAAAGGATCTTGGTATATTTAGACGAGATTAGGGGAAGGTCGTGGGTTTCATTAAGCGTAATGGAAAGTTTAAAAGGGGAGAAATAAGATTTTTGGTTCAGGAATTTGCAAATTTCTTTGAACTAATATGAGATTATCTTCGAGGAGCGATTGAGTTTCGCATAGATGCAGTACCAAGGGCACAACCTGTTAGTAGACCACCTAACAGAATGTCGCCTAAGGAAGTTGAAGAGTAGCAGTTAGTGGAACATGAACATAAGAGTATTATTAGATCGAGCAATTCGCCATGGGAAGCTTCTACGGTATTTATGAAGATGTCAGATGGATCACTTTGGATGTGCATCGGAAATAGGAAGTTGAATGAGATGACAATGAAGAATCCTTACTATTGCTGAGGATAAATGATCTATTTGATCAGTTGCGTGGAGCTAGAGTATTCTCGTAGTTAGATTTGGCTACATGATTCCATCAACTAAGGGTTGTTGAGGAGTGTATCCCTTTGATTTCATTCATGACAGGGTATGGTTCATATGAGTGGTTAGTCATGCCCTTTAGACTAACCAGCGCTCCAACATTCTATATAGGTCTTATGAACCGGGTTTTTCACGATCAGTTGGATAGGTTTGTGGTGCTCTTTATAGATGATATCTTGGTGTATTGTAAGGATGAGCAATATCATGAAGTTCATCTTAGATTGGTTTTAGAGACCTTGGGATTGCATAAGTTGAAGGCGAAGTTTTTGAGTGTCATTTTTAAGCTGAAAGTTAAGTTCCTAGGCTATGTGGTTTCATGCGAGGGATTTCCATAGTTTCTTTGAAGGTTAAAGCCGTAAGTAGTTGGAAGAGACCTGAGACAATTACCAAGATAAGGAGTTTCTTGAGATTAGCAGGATACTATCGGAGATTCATTAGGACTTCTCCTGGATAGCCATGCCATTAACAAAACTAATCTGAAAGAATAAGAGATTTGTTTGGACAAAGGAGTGTGAGATGGCATTCCAGTAGTTGAAGTCTCGACTAACGGATGCTCCAGTTTTAGTAATGTCGGAAGGTAATGAGGATATGGTAGTGCACATGGATGCTTCAAGTTCTAGGTCAGAAGTAGTGTTGATGCAGATGAGTAAGGTAATAGCTTATGCATGTAAGTAGTTGAGACCCCATGAGGTTCGGTATTGTAACATCTGTGAGTCAACGAAATAGGGATCTTAAGGCTAAATTAACACTTGAGGGGTTGAATAGTGTTTAATGGATTATATGAATATTATTCAAAATCTTTAAGATTTTACTTGGAATGGTGGAACTAACAATCACAGAATCAAAGTACGGATAAAAGTAAATGCAGTAAAAGTAAAAATGAAAGAACACATTAGGATTTTATACTGGTTCGGAGTTACTCTACATCCAGTCCCACACAATTCCTTATATGGATTTCCTTTTCAACTAGTAAATGCAAATACAATCTCGATTTCAAGGCTATGAGACACACCCTCCAAAATCCCGGTCTCTGATTAGAGCCACTTGATTTCCGGGCGACAAGCACACCCATTAGATTTACGGGCTACGATCATACCCAATTGATTTAATCAGGCTACAATCACACCTACTAGGATTTCAAGGATACCAAGTATACCACATAGTATAAGAGTATGATTTGATAGGGTTTACAGACTCAGATTTTCGACCTTGATTACAATTGATCCTATAACTCTTGAATAGCACTTGATCTTAAGAGAGATGAGAGAAATCAGAGAGTATATTAAAGAGAATCAAATTAGTAATGAATGAATTTGATTCTGGTTGAATTTCAGCAGAGTTTCGATAGAAATTACTTTAGAATCAAGAGAGTGAAAAGAGAAGAGAAAAATAAGAAAGTAGCTAAGGAAAATTTGTTTGGAAGACTGGTATATATAGGAAAACAACGGTCATGTCCATTTCAAAGAGATACGATGAAAAGACACTTCCATTCAAATTTGAATTTTGAAAAATACGGCTAGTATGTCGACATACTTGCAAAGAATATGTCGACATATCCCTTTGTATTTTGAAAAATTACTTAATAAAATATGTTTGAAAATATTACGTTTTGTAAAATATTTTGAAACTTTGTAAAAACATTTAAACATAGTTTATACATATTTTAATCATATTAAAACTTAATAAAACTTTATAAAATAATTTTGAAAGATTTAAAAAAATATTTAATATAATGTAAATTATATGTATAAAATCAATATAGTTATAAATTATTAAAGTATAAACAATAATTCAACATATATATAAGCTTAAAAACATTAAAATAATATCTTTATAAGTATAAGAGATTTGGAAATCATTTCGGAAATAGTTTGAAAAGATTATTTTAAAATAGAATATTTGAAAAACAATTTAAACAAAATTAGATAAGGTAAGAGAGATCAGGAAAGTGCTATCAAGGTTTTAACATAAATTCAATGACTTTAACTTATCTAGAAATCTTGAAATCTTGAACTCTTCAATACCCATGAGTCTTCATTCTTGAACTCTTTTAACTTTAATCAGCATCTTGAATCTACTCTTTGTATTAGCATCTTGATATTGTACAGTCTTCTTAAGCAATACATGTCTAATATCCTGCACTATATACTATATATATCTTGATAAAACATGTTATCATCAAGACCAATACCTAAGGTACTAACAACATCCCCCACTCCAAGACTCGAAAATAGACATCAGTGATGTTGTAGTCATCAGCAAAATCATTTTTCAGCAACAAAATGAGTTCAGTATGGTTTGCACAACATAACTAAATAGAGCAGCTAAATGATTTTTTCATTACATCAGTTTGAATTACAAGATTGGTTACATCATTAAATCAAAATCTTTCCCATGCAGGAGTAAATATATAATAAGAAAGTCAGAGTAGTGTGTGTTCGACATATGAAGAACACCATACACAATCGGTTATAAATTGTAATAGCCCTACTTTCTACCTCGTATAAATATATAAATTTATTTAAAATAAAAGTGTTCGAATTCGAGTTTTGATAGTTAATATTTGGAAATTAGATTTTAGTTAATTAAATTCTATTCAATAAAGGATTTTGGTTTAGTAAATTGAATTAAATTAATAAATTCTTTTTGGATAACTTACTGAATTAAATAAAAACATGTGAATCAATATGAAATATTTTGAAGGGTAATTAATTTGAAATATGTTTGGAATAGTTGAAAAACAAATTTATTCTGTAACAAAACGATGAATGATTAAATAAAAAATTAAGCGAGCGTTAAATTGAATGAAAATTTCAATTATGAAGATGTAATTTATAGGATGAGATGTGAATCAATTTATACTAGATTGAAATTTATTTGAAGATTAGAATCAAATTTAAATGCATTAGAAATTAACTAAAATTGAATTTAATTAGATCAAGGCCAAAAACTATTTTAGCCCATGGCCAAGCCCAATTCTTTGTGTGTCTGGAAGACTCTCCTACTTTCTAATACAAACCCGAACCCTCTATTTTATTATTCAGCCCTAACCCCACAAAACTAAAAAATCCCTTATTTTAAAAAAAATAGAAAGAGGAACCACGTTACCTCGCTTGCGAACGAGCAGGCACTCAATGCCTGGAGGCACTATCGGCCATGGCGAGATGGCGTCACGACTTGAGGTGGGGCAACACGACTGGGGATGGAGGTGACGCGTTTAGTTCGCGCGAGTGTAGTGGTAGTTGTGCACGATTAGGGAGGCCGACTTGGGTTGTTAGGCGTGTTGAAGAAGGCATTGTAATGGTAGGTCGAGCATGGTGATGTGCGTGATTTCTAGGTGCATGGTTTTGGGAGGTTGGTGGCGCTTGTGTAGGAAATGATGGCGACGAATTTGGGCGGCTGAGGCTAGCCAAGGAACGAGAGGTTTGATGGTGTTTGACATTATGGAGATGAAGGAGACGACGGCAGTGGCTTTGGCAATTGGCTAAGGCAGAGACGATGAACTTTTGGTAGGACTAAAGCTTTGATTTTGATGAGTTTCTAAACTCCCAACTATGCCTTTACCATATAATTAGATTTGTATTTATTCCGTATTTTGCTTGATTTGCTTGGTCGATTGGATTGTTGATTTATCGGATGAAATTGATTATTTGACGATGATTGATGGTTAATATGGTTTGAGGTGGGTGGAATTGTGTTGTGAACTATGATTTACTTGTGGTCGCAATGATTATTGTAAGATTATTGATGTGTAATATTTGAGTAGTAGTTAGATGTTTACAAAATATTCGTACAACATTTGAAATTGTTTGGAAATGAGGAAAATGAATTAAAAGATGAAATTTGAAAATAAATAAATTATTTTGGAAATAAATTGTGAATTTTTGTTTGATTTTAATATTTAAAATTAAAGATATTGAAATAAATGAATTTTTTTGAAAGTGGGATGATTTTGGAAAAATATATATAAGTGTAATAATTTTGAGGATTTTGTGAATGGAAATTATTTTGGAAAATGATGAAATTGGGGTTTTACGAAGTAAATAAAATTTTGGAATCAATATGTGTGTGTGTATTTGTGTTTGATATAGAATTTTAGTTTGATGGATTGATTGCTTTAAAGGGGCTTGAAAATAAAGGAGGATTTTGAATAATGATTTTGAATATATGTATATATATAGGATGGGAAATATTTTTGGATATATATTTGTGTTTAATTATCAAAGTATTTTGGGAATATATTATATAAGGTAGAATTTAAGACTAATGGATTTCTTTTCAATAATAATGGTTTTAAATAGGTTCGGAAAATAAACGAGAATTTTAAATGATGATTTTGAAACTATATGGATACCTAAGTTTGGAAAATATTTATGGATTAAGAATAATCTTTGTGTTTGATGTTTTTAATGATTTTAGAGGTATTTGAAAATATAAACTTCTTCGTAGAGTTTTGATAATATATTATTGAAGTAGAAATTTAAGACGAATGGATTTTTGTGGTTTTAAATAATTAAAGGATTTCAATAAAGTTACTTTGAAAATAAATATGTGATTTTAAAATATGGGTTCGTAAGGATTATTATTTATTTTATTAAGAAAGAGAAATGAATAATAGAGGTATTTGATAAATTAATTGAAGTGATTTTATAAAAAGAGAAAGAGATGTTTTGTGATTAAATTAAATTAAAATGTTTTTTATTAAAAGAAGGAAAAATGAAGTGAAATATTTTTAAATAAAACCCTTCATCTCATTAATCACTAACTGAATAATATATTGATGTGTGTATGGATGGTTGTTGATTGGATTACTACAAACGAGATGAAGTTAAATTATTCATTGTGTTGAACTTTGACGTAATGAATGTTGGGTGTGTTTCGACCGGTCTAACACCACCGAACCAACTTCCTTCCTATGCACAGCCGAACCAGCCTCCACCGATCCAAACTCCAACCAACCACTGCCGAACCACTCACCACCGGACCAACCCACGCCCTCGCCACCGAATCAACCTTCACCGAATCAGCCACACCGAACCAATTCCCTCTTCTCTCATCTACAACCCAACCATCACCGGACCAAGTGCTACCGGACCAAGACTACAACCCAACCATCACCGGACCAAGTGTTACCGGACCAAGGCATACCGGACCAACTCTGCCAGGCCAAATTGCATCGGCCCAAGCCCAGCAGCAGCTATATACATCCAAGACCCCTGCCCCCAGCCTCACTCTATAAATAGAGGGGCAGGGGTACAACAATGGCAGACAAGTTTGAGAGCTCAAGCACGGAGAGAACTTTCAAACAACTTTCAGATATTTGTATCAAAGCTTTGTACTTGTAATCTGAACAAGAAAGGAGAAATAATATATAAAGTGGACGTAGGCACATTCTGGCTGAACCACTATAAATCTGCGTGTCTTTTACAGTTTAGTCCCTGCTTTTCATATACTTGCATAAATCACCCAAATCACTAAGAACAACATAAAATCAATTAAATCATACGACTTTGAGGTGTTTGTCCATTTTTTGTGCAAACATTTTTGGTGCTTTCACTAAGAACTAGAAGCTCGAAGCTTCAGCTTCTTCCACTTAACCTTCTTCCTAACAGCATCGTTCATTGCTTGGAAAGCATGCCTCCCAAGCAGAAGAAAGATGTTAACAAAGAAAAAAACATCGCAACCAGCAGTCTTCCAGATCCAGTGGTCACAGATCAAGTAAATCGTCCCCCTCCAGTAGCAGTACCAAATGAAGGTCAGGCAAATCCGACCACCCCTGCCGTAGAACAGCCGGCAGCAATTACTAGGGCAGATCTAGACAGGGTTGTGGCTGAAGTGACTAACCGCTTCACGTCCCAGCAAGAAGCCTTGGTGGACCATCTCATGTCACGCTTAAGGGATGCTGAAGAGTCCAACCGCAACACTGAATCATGGTGTGAGTCCCAGTCTGGAGGATTTCAGAGACAACAAAGATCTTCCTTCTTCGAAGGAGCTAACGACAGAAGCGGCCATGGTAGGAGCCGAGATTGAGCACAGCCCGAAGTTAGGCCTGAGGAAACGCTTGGAACCGAACCCAACGGGGGAGGTACCGGGCGGAGGTCAACTGTAGCTGAGGCGGTTGTACTGCCTAACCACGGAAACGCCAATGAACGGGGCCGAGCTAGAATCCAGTCCGAAGTTGGACCCGAGGAAGTGCTTAGATCAGAACCCAACAGGGGAAGATCAAGGCAAGGGCCAGCTATGGCTGATCCTAGCATGCTCCCAGAAGACCAAAGACAGCCACTGGAAAATATCAGGAATGATAGATGATACCATCCCTACAGGTCATCTGGACGGAATCAATCCCACAGAACAGAACCAAACTCGTTTCTATCTGCTCCAAATTCTGATGAAAGGATAGCATGCTTGTTCAGAGAGTGCGTCCAATGGGATCAAAGAGATCGAGGGATAGGTGCTAGGGTAACTAGCTCTTTCGCCCACAATATCGAAATTGCTATCACCCCCCGAGAATGGAAAATTCCAACAATGGAACCTTACAAAGGAACCTCCGACCCCGTTGTACACTTATAGAGATACACACAGCATATGATCATGAGTGGAGCAATAGAGGGAGTACTGTGCAAATGCTTTCCACTATTCTTAGCAGATCTAGCTACCTCCTGGTTCTGTCATTTACCCCAGGGATCCATCAGCTCGTGGGAAATGTTGAAAGAAAAGTTTATCAGTCAGTTCCGCATTCATATGGAACAACCCAAGGACGCTTATTCCCTATCCAGTATCAAACAGAAACCTGGAGAGAAACTGCAGCAATACCTAACCCGATTCAATGCAGCAGCGGCCGCAGTCCAAGATGCCGATGAAAAGCTTATCCTAATGGCCCTCTGTAGTGGTGTGCATCCGGATAATAAATTTGCTAGAAGGTTGACAAAAGAAAACCCAGCTACTTTACCTGATTTCTTCCATGAAGCCGGGAAATATATGAGGCTTGAAGATGCCGCCACTGAGGGGCAGTCAGGGCAACAAAATAAGGCAGCTCACGGCAACACGCCCGCTGCAGCGAAGGACGTTCGAAGAAATGATTCTAGAGACAACGCTGGGGGCAAGAAGGGAGAAAAGCGCCTATATAGGCCAGGACCAAGGTTCGACACTTACACTCCTTTGAACGAAACCATTGAAAACATCTTCCTTGCCACCCAGGACAAAGTTAGATACAAAGCCCACCATACAAGAAGGAATCAGATAACGCACAGAAGTCTGGAAAGTTCTACCGCTTCCACGAATCTCATGGGCATGATAGCAATGAATTCCATCATCTCCGGGGCTTGATTGAAGAACACATCAGAAGGAAAAGACTGGAACGCTATGTAAGAGGTCAGAACAGGACTCCAGCTCCTGCCATTGAGAACCCAAGGCTACCCTCACCAGAGATAGGCAGAGGAAATCGCAACACTAGCCGCTCTAATCAAGAGAAAATAGTGGTCCATACCATTTCGGGAGGACTGCACATCGCTGACAGAAGCTGGGCAGAGATGGAAAGATATGGAAAGTCGCTTAGAAATAATGAAGACTGTGTCAATTCTATTATAGAAGAGCGCCACCCGAAGCGAAAAGAGAGTGATGACATCACATTCGGTAGGCGTGACCTAAAGGGAAGGCAATATCCCCACATGGATCCCATGGTTATCTTTGCCCGGCTCGGTCCAGCCGAGGTTTTCCGAATTCTAGTAGACACTGGAAGCTCAGTAAATATTCTATTCAAACATGCATTCGACAAAATGAAACTATCAATAAAGGATTTTTCTCCCTACAATAAACCATTACACGATTTCACTGGAGATGCGAAGATGCCCCTTGGGCAACTGGACCTCTTCGTTGAAATTGGAAGTCATCCCCGCTCCGTTGTGCGGAAACAGACATTTGTGCTGATAGAAAACCACTCGGCCTACAACGCTTTCTTAGGATGGCCAGCCTTGTCTGACTTCCAAATTGTCCTGGCCCCATGGTGCCTAAAGATGAAATTTCCAACGGACAATGGAGTAGGGGAAGTAGAAGGAGACCAGGACGTTGCTCGAGACTGCTATGTAACTGAACTTCGCAACAACCACAGGAAGGATAAAGGGAAGAGTGTAGAGGTTGCCCTCTGCACAAAAAGTTTGGAAGCATAGCAACTAAAGAAAGCCCCTCCTCTTCGATATACCAGCGACCCTTTCAATGAATTAGACCCCAGGGACAAAGAGGAGGAGGCCACTGCCGAGCCTGCAGAGGCTATGGAATTTATATCTGTAGACAAGCATGACTCGAGTAGACTATTGAAAATCGGGTCCCAACTAAAAGCTGAGTTGAAGGAGCAACTCATTGACTTTCTCCGCCACAACTTGGATGTATTCGCATGGTCACATGCTGACATGACCGGAATTTCCCCTGACATAGCATGCCACGTACTAAACATTGATCCTACCAAGGCGCCCGTAAAACAAAGAAAGAGAAGTATGGGGGCAGAACGATCAGCAGCCCTCGATGAAGAAGTAAAGAATCTACTTGCCAATGACTTCATACGAGAAGCCATCTACCCAGAGTGGATCGCCAACCCGGTACTGGTAAAGAAAGCTAATGGGAAGTGGCGAACATGCATTGACTTCTCCAACTTAAATGACGCATGCCCGAAGGATTGCTTCCCACTTCCCCGAATCGATCAACTTGTAGATAGCACAGCAGGGCACGAACTCTTATCCTTTATGGACGCATACTCAGGATATAACCAAATTCCTATGCATGCTTCCGATCAAGACCACACTAGTTTCATCACTGACCGGGGTTTGTACTGCTATAAGGTAATGCCTTTTGGACTTAAAAACGCAGGAGCCACCTACCAGCGCCTCGTCAACAAGATGTTTGCAGGGCTAATAGGGCAAACTATGGAAGTGTATGTGGATGACATGCTGGTAAATTCAAGGAAAGCCGACGATCACGTAAGCCACCTGGGCGAGATGTTTCAAGTACTTCGCCAGTATGGAATGAAACTTAATCCTCTAAAATGCTCCTTCGGAGTATCATCAGGAAAGTTCTCGAGATTCATCGTCCATGCCAGAGGGATTGAAGCAAACCCTGAACAAGTCCGAGCTCTAAGAGATATCAAAATACCTTCCACTCAAAAGGAAATGCAAAGCCTGAACGGGAAAGTGGCCGCCCTAAGCCGATTCATCTCCAAAGCAACGGACAAGTGTGTCCCCTTCTTCGAAGCTCTAAAGAAAGACAAAGGAAAGTTCGAATGGACTGGCGAATGCTTAACCGGTTTCCTTAACTTGATCGAACACCTCCAGAAACCGCCGGTACTCTCGACTCCAAGCGAAGGCGAAGAATTATACCTATACCTTGCTGTGTCATCTCACGCCCTGAGCGCTGCGTTGGTAAGAGAAGACAACCGCACGCAGCGGCCAGTATACTTTGTAAGTAAGAGGCTTACGGGGGCAGAAGTCAGATATCCTAAACTTGAGAAGCTAGCATACTGTTTACTAATCACATCAAGGAAACTGCGTCACTACTTCCAGTCCCATTCCATCAAAGTTCTGACCGATCAACCACTGAGATAGGTACTCCATCGTCCCGACACTTCTGGGCGACTACTTAAATGGTGCATTGAACTAAGTCAGTATGATGTCACCTATCACCCTTGCACTGCCATCAAGGGGCAAGCCATGGCCGATTTCATTGCAGAATTCACTACCAACGAAGGTAAGGAACAATCGGAAATAGCGGAAGACATCAAGTGGAATCTCTTTGTGGATGGTGCGTCAAACGAACAAGGCTCGGGGGCAGGTGTGGTAATAATCACTCCCAGGGGAAATAAGCTGCACTATGCTATAAGGTTGGAGTTCGCTGCCACCAACAACGATGCAGAGTATGAAGCAGTGATAGCTGGATTAGAACTTGCCTTAGAAATCGGAGCCAATCCTTTGTGCCTTCATAGCGATTCTCAACTTATTGTTAATCAAATACTAGGAGAATTCCAGGCTCGAGAAGAACGACTCATAGCATATTTAAAGAACACCAAGTTACTTCCCAGTCGATTGTACCACTACTTAGTCAAACACATCCCTCGGGAAGAGAACCGAGAGGCTGAAGAATTGGCAAAGCAAGCGAGCGTGAGAGACGGCGCCATTTCCGAAGCAGTAGCCATCTCAAATCAACTGACCCCAAGTTTTGAGCAAGTGAATCTGATAGCTGCAACCGAAGAAACAACTTGGATGACTCCCATCCAAGACTACTTACAAAGTGGCACACTACCCAACGGGCGTAACGAAGTCAGGAAAATCTTGAGGAAAGCTTCCCGCTACACAATACAAGAGGACACCCTCTATCGGCGCGGATTCTCTAACCCCCTATTAAGGTGTGTCGGTGGAAGGGAAGCCAAGGAAATCTTATCCAACATTCATTAAGGAAGCTGCGGAGATCACATCGGAGGGCAAACTTTAGCAGAAAAAGATACTCCGATATGGATATTTCTGGCCCACCTTAAGCAAGGACGCCTTAGATTTCGTCAGAAAATGTGACAGATGCCAGAAGTTTGCTAAGATTCCGCGGCTACCAACAACTGAGATTACTCAAATGACCAGCCCGTGGCCCTTTGCTGTATGAGGAATTGACTTAATCGGTGAACTACCAATGGGCCGAGGCGGGGCCAATTATGCTATAGTGGCAGTCGACTATTTCACCAAATGGGTAGAAGCAGAACCCCTGAATAAAGTATCTTCAGCAAAAGTTATTAATTTCTTGATCAAAAATGTTCTGTGCAGGTACAGAGTCCCATTCAAAATCATATCAGACAATGGACTTCAATTTGACAGCGAGGAATTAGCCAACTGGTGCCAAAAGCACGGAATTCACAAAAGCTTCTCATCTGTATCGTATCCCCAGGCAAACGGACAAGTCGAAGCCGTCAACAAAATTCTGAAAACTCTAATAAAAAAGAAACTCGAAAAGTCAAAGGGCGCTTGGGTGGACGAACTCCCTACGGCACTGTGGGTCTATCGCACATCTTTCAGAACATCAACAGGGCATACTCCTTTCTCTTTGGCATACGGATCGGAGGCTATGCTCCCAGTTGAAACCATCGTGCCTTCCCACCGTAGGATCCACTATAACCCAGAAGAGAACGAAGAACTCCTTCACATGTCTTTGGATCTAATTGAGGAGAGAAGAAATGATGCAGCCTCAAAGCAGCAGCCCACAAGCAAAAAGTGGCAGCACAATACAACTCCAAAGTCAAGCATCGCACCTTACAAGAAGGGGATCTTGTCCTCAAGCGAATCTTCCCTCGCCCCGGAGCACTAGATCCAATCTGGGATGGACCATATGTAATTCATAAAGATCTCCACAACGGAGCTTATATTTTATCAACGGTGGACGGAGAGGTGTTCCATAGGGAATGGAACATCCAACACCTCCGTCGATACTTTTCTTAACTTGTACTGCCCATATGAAGTGAATTAACAAAGAGAATCAGTGGACGTAGGCATTTTCGTGCCGAACCACTTTAAAAAACCTTGTCTCTTTTTTAACTTGTTCCTTTATATCTTGGCTGCTTGTTAACTTTATCCTTTTCTGTTGAACGAAATCCTATGCATACAGCATTTCCATTCAAGGCACTCCATAACGCAACTTCACCTGGACAAGACCTAACAGGTACTATGCGAATCTATGCCCTCGCCAATGAGACACTTTCGCTCCGGCATCCCTCTGCTGCGGGTTAACTCATTGCTCGCGACGGCCCTTAAAGCCAACTGTAATGAGCCGATTATAAGCCACCGAGAAGGCCGACTATAGCCGAGGCAGCTCATTACGGCGTTCGGCTCGCCGGCAACTGTGAACCGACTATAAGCCCCAAAATAAGGTGTGGCCAGCCAGGGGCAGTTCACGGTTGACGATCGGCACCCATGCTAGCCGGCCACAGTAAATCGAACAATACCCACGATTACAGGCCATAATGGCCCGGGTAGTTACTGTGCGCGATCTCGACTCCGATGTGTCTTAAGTGCGGCTGTGGTAAAGAAGAATTAACTCCCCGCGGAGGCGTAAGATGGGTGACAAATGTCTCCAAGACCCACAGCTAGGGAAAGTGACTACAAAGCCCGTTTGCCACGAACTTAAGCACATCGAAGGCCTTCCGTGATTGGAAGTTTTACTATTTCACATATTTCAATTTTATTTAAAAAACTTTTCTCCCATCCTCTGTAACAATCCCTGAAGTACAGGACACAGAACAAGAAAACATTCGCTAATGGAAGCGGATACTCATAGCAAGATACTGGACCGCATTCCATACTCGGTCACACAAGACATTCCAAGCTGCCATCTACAAGCAAAGCATAAAGGGCAGTATTTCCTTCTCTCATGTGTAAACACGTGATTATAATTTATTCACACCTCACGCTAACATTGCAAGTCATGAAATTATGTTTTAAACAAGAACCTGACGTCAAACACAATTTAATTACAAGAATATGCATAGCTATATTTCTCATACAACATGTCAAAATAGCAAAAACATCCAAAAGACGACAGAATCAGCTTAAGTTAAAGAATTACACGTCAAGAATAGTGTTGTTTATTACAAGTAGCATAATTACAACCTAAGAGTTACGTTACTGTTTTGAGACTAACATATACAATAATGTCAAGTCCACAAAAAGATATCCAGGTCCAATCAAGGAGCCGGCTGCATCGGAGTCTTATCCTTGTCCTGTTGCCCACCGGTTCGGTCAGAGAAAGAATTCATTAGTGATAAGCAACCAAGTTAACGGAAAGACTAGAAAGGAAGACTTACCAGCATCTGCTCCTTTATCATCTTGATCATCATCCTCTACTTGCACACATGCCTCCTCAGCTACAAGCAACCGCATGCCCTCCTTCACCGCCACCTTCTCCTCCTTGGTAAACTGGGCGGTAACCACATCCATCCTGAAGGCCACACCACCCTCCTTATCTGCCTCAGTCTTGGCATCCTCTAGAGCCCTGAGATAGATCCTAGCCATAACCCGGGGGTAATCATCCATCCAGGACAAGTTACCCTGCCTCCAAGTACGGAAGTACATATCCTGGAGCATCCCATCCATCATCCCCTCGTTCTCTTCAAACTCCCTCATTCGGACCTCGGAAGCCTGCAGCTTTGCAACAACAGCATCCCTCTCCGATCGATACCATAAACGGTCAGCCTGGAGGGACCTCCTCATCGCCTCCATCTCCCCCTTCAACTTAGCCTGAGCAAGCTCTGCGGCCTCAAGTCTCCCCGATAGTTCTTCGACCCGCTCGAGGTCCGCTTGCCGAACCTCGTCCACCGTGGCAATGGCCATGTCAATCCACTCCTTACATATGGCCTCCATCCTCCGCAACTCCGCCCTACTGGCCTCTTCAATAGTCTTCCTCAATTGTCTGGATGCGGCCTCATGCTGGGAGATTTGGATGGCTTGGTCGGCGAGTTGTTTAGCCTGGTCAGAAACCATCAGCCGTAGCCGAATGTTGGCGCTTCCTATCTCTTCCCCAGCCTTGACCAGTCGGGCATGGTGCCCCATCAATTTCCTGGTCTCCTCAGCAACCCGGTCAATATTTGCCTTAGCCTCATCCCCCAGGGTTACGACCCGGGTAGTAAGCAGATCAAGGTCCAGGGACTTAGCTTCGTCAAGCACCCGTACCATAGGATTACGAGGAAGGAGATACTCACCAGTAACCTCATCGAAGGAGATGTCATGAGTGGCCGGGTCCAGGTCAGGGTGACCCGCAAACGGGTTACGAACCAATCCAGGGTGATCTATCGGGGTGAAGGTTGGATTCTCAGACGGATGTGGGGAAGGTATAAGCTCGGTGTCCTCCTTCTCAATATCATGAATAGGCTGGAGTGGGGCCGGAGCACCAGGGAGAGATCCAAACGTAGATCGACTCCTCTTCCTCTTCTGTATATCTTCTTCGATAACTCCAAGAAGAGGACGATAGCCGACTACGTCTCCAGGGCGGTCAGTAGGGATCTTCGGCTTGGCAGAAGCTTTGAGGAGTCTGTATTGTTCAAGCCTATGCCGAAGATCTGAGGTCTTGGCCGTTTTTCCCGCTCCTAGAATAAAAATCAAGCGTCACCAGCATGCATTGAGCCATCATTCGAGAATTAAAAAGAATAGAGAGAAATTCATCTTGAACCGTAGAAGTTGCCTCAGTAGAAGCGCTCCCGGAAGATAAATCGACGCCGGTCCCAACTTTATCAGCTTTCTTGGACTTCTCAGTTCCCTCCAAACCTTCGAAGGCTTGGCGGAAAGCGTCATCCGTCCACTCTTGCATCTCGCCTACTTGCCCGGAAGACAAAGCCCTGGTGCCATCACCACCCTGTCCTTCGCCACCATCATCACCGTGACGGTCACCGTCACCTTCTCTTCCACTTCCGCTCTCCGCCTCACCTCCTTCGTCCTCACCTTTCTCCTCCTCCTGAACATCCGGATGTGTGCTGGGAGAGGGTCCATCGGACTTCCTGAGCTTCTTCCCCCCGGCGACTGGATGCGCCGAGAAGGGTCTCCTTTTGCCGCTCTTCGCCGTAGCCCCTCCTGTGGCTTTGGCAGCCCTCTCCTCCGCCGTGTCTCTCTGCTTGACCACAGACTGATGTGGTAGGATCAGGTTGTGCCCTAGAAGTGTAGCGTTCCTAATCAAATAAGAGGCCGACCTATCCCTTCCCGTGATGGCTTCTATTTCCGCAGCCATCTGAACCAGGCGGTCACTCTCTACGACCGCAATGCCACCTGTCGCTAGCAAGAAACAAAAACACATAAGAAGAGGTATTGCAGTTAGAACGGAAATTATAAATAAAGCTTCACACTTACAGCCGGAGGTGAAGCGACAGATGGAAACAGAGTCATCCCTGATAAAGAACCATTCTTTCTTAAACATACTGAACTTCGAATATAAGTCCAGGACAGGCTTGAAAGATACGGCTGATTCCAAGCTGATGTATGGAGACCCCTTCTTGTAGCCCCTCAAGTTGTAAAAATACCGGATCTCCCGGTTGGAAGGAGGACGCTCATATCTCCTCTGGAAGATAACAAAGAGGCTCACCAGAATGGCGTAGGAATTAGGCTGAAGTTGGAATGGAGCCACCTTCAGATATGTGACAAAGCTGACTATCCAGGCATTGAGAGGCGAGATGGCACCACACATACAGTGATACCTGCTATAAGCGAAATATCCTTCGGGGGGATTATATGGCATCACTCCTTCCCCCGGCAACAGCATACGCGCTCTGTCAATCCCGAAAGAGCGAGAAATGGCATCAAGCTGCTCGTCTTTGAGTGAGCTAGGGAAACAATCAGGAGGTGAGTTCAGGAGCTCTTGAGGACCGTACCCGTCCACCAGCGATCTCGGGGTGGGTCCACGTCGTTCTGGATTCGGTTGGACTGGGGGCACGGCAGAAGGCTCTTCTCTGTCATGGGATTTCTTCTTTTCTGATTGGGTTTCCACTTTATGAGACATTTATCTGCAAACACAAAAGAATACGTCGTTAGAATGAAGGAAGTAAACAAGCAAGTGTTCATCCGGTAATTCAAATATAAAAGTTCATTCGGTACTCGGAATCTTTGAGTCCATCCGGTAATTCAGGTATATAAGATCGTTCGGTAGAAGAAAATTCACCTGGTTCGGCAGTCAAGTTGATTCGGCAGTTGATTGGTTCGGCTATTTCAAGCAGTCAAGTTTGGTTCGGTATTCAGTTGATTCGGCTGTCTCAAATGGTAAAGGATGAACAGAGACACGGAGCCCATACTTATAGGCAAACATGGACGACCGAACCAACTGGCTCGGCACACAAGACCGGATGAGGATGTCCAAGCTAAAACAAAGCACGACATATGCATGCACATGCCCTACTTTGGGGGGCAAGTGTTGGGTGTGTTTCGACCGGTCTAACACCACCGAACCAACTTCCTTCCTATGCACAGCCGAACCAGCCTCCACCGATCCAAACTCCAACCAACCACTACCGAACCACTCACCACCGGACCAACCCACGCCCTCGCCACCGAATCAACCTTCACCGAATCAGCCACACCGAACCAATTCCCTCTTCTCTCATCTACAACCCAACCATCACCGGACCAAGTGCTACCGGACCAAGACTACAACCCAACCATCACCGGACCAAGTGCTACCGGACCAAGGCATACCGGACCAACTCTGCCAGGCCAAATTGCATCGGCCCAAGCCCACCAGTAGCTATATACATCCAAGACCCCTGCCCCCAGCCTCACTCTATAAATAGAGGGGCAGGGGTACAACAATGGCAGACAAGTTTGAGAGCTCAAGCACGGAGAGAACTTTCAAACAACTTTCAGATATTTGTATCAAAGCTTTGTACTTGTAATCTGAACAAGAAAGGAGAAATAATATATAAAGTGGACGTAGGCACATTCTGGCTGAACCACTAAAAATCTGCGTGTCTTTTACAGTTTAGTCCCTGCTTTTCATATACTTGCATAAATCACCCAAATCACTAAGAACAACATAAAATCAATTAAATCATACGACTTTGAGGTGTTTGTCC
The DNA here is from genome assembly GCA_030737815.1 of Allium fistulosum. Lineage (NCBI taxonomy): Eukaryota > Viridiplantae > Streptophyta > Magnoliopsida > Asparagales > Amaryllidaceae > Allium > Allium fistulosum. The sequence goes on along the minus strand of CM060903.1, from coordinate 869,879,434 downwards.
ATTTTTTGTGCAAACAATGAAAATAAAGAATAATGAATTGAAGTAAAAGTTTAGCGAGAGCAAATTAATAAGCGAAGCGGAAATTTATTTAATGTTGGTTAATTGAGGGTGTTGTGTACTTGATTATATTTCATCGGGCAATATGGAACGTCCGTATGGGGTATATTTATGTACCTAACACTAATATATTGTTGGGTAATTCATTGTAGACCAAGCATTCAATATTTGGATATCGGTGAATTGTTTTATATTATACGCAAAAATAATGGATATTGTTTGGATTTCTGACTTGATGTGCAAGGTAGATTATATTATTCCTTATATTATTTTTAAGCTGGAATGTGATTATATCCACTTTTGAGTGGAACATGGTGTGTGGAGTCTCTGACGCAGATGTGATGACCAGAAGTTTTGCTAGCCCTATCCTAGCTTGACCGACTATAAGGTAGCTTCACTATGGTTGTGGTAACATGGCCCCCCTCATTGCATGGTCACAGTCTAGTGCATGAGCCAACAAGACGAATACAGAATAAAGTGAGGTGGTTGATGATGGGAAGCGAGGTACGAGGAAGAGAGGAAGCTATGTGCATTTATCGTGCAGCTAAAGACGGGTGAGTACACTCAGAAAATTTACAAGTAGGGTCTTGCTTTGCATATTAGAAGCAGTGAGGCTTAGGTGTAGACTCGGCTTCTGGCATTAGCATTTAAAGTAGTAGTAGCATTAGCTGTAGCAGTAGCAATAATGAAGATGAAACTAAAGAATAAGATGAATAAACCAGTTATAATTAAATAAATATGAATGTCGATGTTTAATGTGTGATGTGTTCGATGTATGTTGTGTGTGACATGTAGATGTGTATGATGTATGTTGTGTGTTGAACAACCCGGCCTACATAATACCCTGAAATCCACATTGAATGAAAATGTTTGATTTTCACAAAAGATGGATTGTCGGGAAAAAAAACTTAAAACAAACATTATACAAAGACATCGACATAATCTCACAGTGGAATGATAATATATAATATACTTAATATACATGAGCAAAAAAGGATTAAAATATATATAAGAGACTGTGCTAGCGGAAGTAACCGATAAGTAAATATCAATACAGAGACTCGGAATAGAATATCTGGTACATTAAGTCTCGTATATAAATAACACCTGTCATGTGCTAGTATAATATCGCGTATATATACAAAGTATCGACATCGTCTCCATAGAATGCTCCAGCTATCCTAAAAGTGTGTCCCCATAAGCATCTGACTCCCAGACTACTCAATCGAGTACCTGAGAGTTCTCATGACATAAGGAGACAAAGACAAAACACGGGTTAGAGTTAAGCCTGATGTGAGGGAACTATCTCAAAATACCGTATATTAAAACTATATACAAATAAACAGAAACTGTTAAGGCATAGCTAGTCCTCTCCACAATCATGTCTCAGGGGTGATATGGATTGTCCGTAAACAAGTAAAGTAAACTCATCCAAAAGATAGGAAATCATACAATAACCTGCTCTTCTCTGATAATCAATGAGTTAGCACAACTAATGTAATGTGATTGAAACGTAACAATCATACTATGATAAAGGTAACCTAACATCCAAAAGTAGGGTGATCATAATATAAGTCTATCGAGAAGTATAAAATGATAGGAAATGTAGCAACAACAGCAATCAACTAATAACACACACAATGCAACAGATGAAAGATAACTAATAAATACAAATCAATACCCATTATTAACGATGGGTAGAATCAACAGTGGACATCTATCACGATCCAGTGATTCCCGTCAAGAGTTCAAGATATATAGATCAATATTTGAATATACCATAGACCCCGAGTCACAAGTCTCGTGTGGATCTCACCGTACCCCTTAATGAGCATAAGTCACGATCTACTCTATATACTTGAAACCTAGTCCCAGTAGTAAATAGAATCACCGTACCCCTATAATGAGCATACATGTTATGTGACCAATTCTAAATACCTAGGACCTTTGCAGATCTCAATGTACCCCTATAATGAGCATAAGTGTTCTAGAATCCCGTAATAGATGATTTTCATCATCCCCTCTAGGACCTCTAGGATTTCCCAAACAACAAGGGTACACCTCCCATAAAAAAGAACAAAGATCATGTCTCGTGTAATAAGCTATCAGGATCATAAAGGAACACTAATGCCATATACATATGCACACATCAATTATAACACTGCGCAACCAAATACGCCTATCACAAATGAAGACTGCTATCTCATCATCGTCTATCCATGCGCATGGTCACTAATATAAGGCCAATACAATGTTTGATTACTAATATAAGACCAATACCGAGTACGGTCACAATCATAAGATCTATACCATTCATCAAACATATCTACCTCAAAGTCAAAGCCAAGGAGCACAGACTAACTCCGCTAAATTGTACACCACCAAACGTGACCTTGTAATCAATTACTACATTGATATCGTATTCGAACACTATTGATCGCACATGTATCAATATACATTGCATCCAAATCCCGAGCTTCACCTCACATTCCACTTACCTGAGTAGCCCGAATCCTTCCTGAAGCCTCACATCGTTCTACATCCAAATCTGGGGAGAAACACCGATCGAATTGCACCGGACCTGAGCTTATTACCCATGTTTGTGCACCTTCAGTCGACTGGGAAACCTTCCATGTCGACTGGCCTCAATCGAATGGTGGCACACACCAGTTGACTCAGACTGATCATTCCTAGGCAACAAGCCCAAGCGAGCGAGCCAAGTTGGCCACCGCTCGTCAGTTCAAGCCTTGTCTTCTCCATTGCTTCGCCCGATGAGACATCTAGCTCTCGTAGTCTACCTCTGCTGCAATGGAGTTGACGTTTTGGAAGTGTTTTCTTAAGTATTCGAAAACCGATTTTGATACCGAACTCCACTCTTTGCACGTATAGAGTTCTACATATGCATATAACGACCCGACCTTGTTTGACATGCCAAAACGAACTCAATTGACATTCTCGCCTCACACGATGCTCACACATGCGTCGATACGCCCGCTCATGCATGCATATACACACACGTATTCACAAACACGTAAAACCTCACAAATCATGTTTTGAGCTTTTTCGGAGTGATTACTCGACCCGATACTCTCTTATAGCTTTTCTCTATGGCCACATAAGATTGCTCACAACATGATTATATACACATACGGATATTTTCATGCGCATATACAATTATTTACATAATTAAAAAAATGTTATTAACAATCAAAACTATTCAACAATTCTAACTACAATACAAGAATTGTATTAATTGTTGTATAACCTCAAATATGCGTATATGCATACCCGTTCGTGCACATATACTTATACGTATATTCAAGTATGTAATTAAATTATTACTTAAATCAAGTCTTACTTTATTTACTAAATTATTTTAAATAAAAGTCCAATCTCTTTTCTATTATTTTATAAAATACATCATTAGCTGATAAATTATTTTTAAGCCCTTTAAACCATTTTAAAAGTCATACTCTTATCTCCATTTAGTAGTAAAATATATCATAATATTTCTATCACTAATATAATGATGAATTAGAGTTTAATTAATTTATAATCATGCTATAAATTAATATCATCGCTATCTAAATTTATTCAATACAATAGAATGCAGTATAAATATATGGGATTTTAATCAATCATCTCCGGTATTTATTCAAACAAATCCAATCAAATGGGGAAACAATTTCATATATATTTATTTTCTGCCTTTACTAGGTAATATATTTCAATATATATAATAATAGAAAGTTATACTGAAATATCAATTTAGAGTTATAATTCCACTCACCTGAAACGTAAATTCTCATCCAGTCCAAGCCTATACCATATCGTAAATAATCCCACTATGAGTGCAAAGGCGAATACCGCGTCTCAATTGGACCTTGTATGCAAGAGATATAATTAAATATGAATCAGAAAATTAATTCATTAATCAATTGTACCTCATTAACTATAATTCCCTTTCTTCCCTAAATCCCTTGCACAATAGAAACATGCACAACCCACTTCTCTACCTTCTCTCTTCGAATTCTCCTCGCACATAAGATGATTCGATTGCCTCATGCTACACTTCACGTGCTCTTCACGATGGACCCCACCACATAAAGTTCGCACCTACCCTGGAAAACGCGACCGTGTTCCCCTTCCTCTCGACTTGCAAATGTCGCACCTCCAAGATGATGGATAGAGCAGCTGAAATAGCTTGGAGAGGTGAACGTCATCAAGGGAAGAATTATGGTGGCCTTCGTTTCTCCTATTTTTTCATCGTTTGTTGACAATGTCAAACCCTAGTTCGACAACAAAAGGTTGAGTTTAGCAAAACATCTTTACACCCTCCAACGACCATATAGACACGAAGCCCTTTCTTCCTCGAGCTCAACAAATTTGGACTCATCATTTTTCATTGACCGAAACTCTAGATTTTAATTTTTGAAGGGTTGGCCATTTTCATTTTATAGGAAAGAGGGGAAAAGTAGGAGTTAGGGAAAAGAATTGTGTGGTGGTGTGTGTATATATCATAATATAATACTTTATTAGATTTCTCAAATAAATCGCCATACATTTTGAGTTCGTACAATCACATAGCACATTAGATCGCCATGAAACACCTCATTTTTCTGGTCCCTATGATATAAATTTCATTGCTAGATTGTAATTTCATGCATCCCTATGTTGTTTTGACCAAAGGATATCCTGATTCCAAATATAGCGATATTTATACCCATTTTGTTTCGCAGCTTCGATTCGAGCTCAAAGGAGGTGGCCTCGAGTACTAATTCGACCATGTACAAAAAGTCATATTTTGGACCTTTAATTCTATAACGATTCGATATTTAAATTAATTATTTAACTATTTTACCGTTGAAAATGCGGGTTGTTACATTCATCCCTCCTTAAAATGATTTTGTCCTCAAAATTTTCAAAGTAAGAAAATGTCTTCCAACCCTTAGGCTTTCAAAACCCCTTTTGTTGTAGAAAAATTCGACAGCACCTTCTTTTGTGCGGTTAGGTCCGAAAAGAATCCCAAAAAACAAAGACACACATACATCTATATCTGAGGCATCTCATTTCTGACGGCATACAAGCATGTATATATATATATATATCCAAGTCTACACTACAGATCTTATATACCTCTTTTTAGCTTGCGCATGCCATTTAGACGCAAACAAAAGAGAGTAAACATCCAAATAGCCAACAATTGCTTCCATGTACCTGCTTATGTACTCAACAAAGAGGATTAAACATGATTGCAATATATCCATAATTACATTTATATATATAAATCCATAATTAAATTTATAAATTCATATATATATATATATACATATATATATGTATGTATGTATGTATGTATGTGTAACGACCCACTATTTTGGACCATTCAAATCGACAATAATCCACACATGTCTGACTTGAATAATTCAAAATAACAGATTGTAATAAAATTTGGAGCAAATAAAATCAAATACAGAATCACAGACATAGAATATCAGAATAACTCGCAGCGGAAATAAAATACCATAGCAGTTCATGAAGCTACTATATACAAACTCTCAAAACATATACAAAATCTCATAGTCAAAATAGATACAATAGAAGTTAGGATACATAAATCAATAATACAGAGACGATACCGAATAGTAAATAACTGGATTAGAAGATAAGAAATAACAAATGGACAGATAAGCTCCAGTAAATCTCTAGCTCCAGAAGATAAATTCCAAAGCTGTGATTCTCAGGCTGACCCGAGCGTAAAGTAAAACACAAAACACTCGAGTCAGGACATATATACTTATAAAATGTAAACCAACTCAAGTGAACTGTAACAGCAATGCATAATACTTAGAGGATGCTTGGGATCGCCCATCCTTTAAGGATCCATAAAACCATCAATTAAACAGTAATATCAATATCACAGAAATGTCCATGTCGAAATAAACCATGCAACTAAAAGTGTTAATGTGCATCACAGCCATCATCAGGAAATCAAATGACATACAGAGAAGTATACCCGTGGTTATAGTATTTCAAAATAATATTTTATATTTCAAAATTTAATATCATTTCAAATCCAAATCTTTATCAAAATAAAGATTAAATCATTTACAAACCATTTCAATATATTACAATATCATATCCTTTCAAAACTTCCTTTCAAATCATTATTTGAATTCAAATTCAATTATCAAATTTAATACCCTTTAAAATTCCAAAATATCATTCATTTATTATCTTATCAAATCACCCTTTAAATAGTTTTCCATTTAAACCATTTAAAAGTGAAATTATTATTCTTTCAAGTCAAGTATTCAATTTCCAAAGTTTCAAATCATTCTGAGTTCATTTACTAGGTCAAAATCCATAAATATTGAAAATTTCAGCCTTTCACCAAATTTAGAAAAAGCTATTATAAGTTATATTTGAAAACATTTTATTTCAGCAAAGACAGCACTTTAAAACTGCTGTTATATCTCATTTTTGTTGAAATTTACTTTAAAACAGCAAAGACAGCTTTTCCAGAAATGCTGTAATAGCTCAGGTTCAAAAACAAGGTTTTTACTTAATTTCAGCAAAGACAGCAAGCAGCTACAGCAGTTTACAGAACTGCTGTAATAGCCCTTTATTAAGTTCTTTAGCCTTTACATTTACTACAGCAACTACGGCATTTCAGAAATGCTGTAATAGCCTCTTTTTACTAAGTTTTAGTTCGATTCTAAAATCATAGCATTTCTGAATGCTATTAAAAGTATTTTTCAGATTTTAGTGTATTTCCAGCCAATAATAAAATTCATTTTTAAACCCTTTTAATATTATAAAAATCATGTTTTAACATTTAAAAATGTTTATATAATATATCATTTAGCACATGATTTTTATTAAATAAATCAGTTATAGTTAAATCAAATTTCAATGAATTATTTAACAAATTCAAGTGTAAATTTCTTTTCTTCACACTTTTAATAAATAAACTTAACACTTAAATTTTATTTCCATTCTCCAATAAATTTCAAATTTCCATTTTTATTTATATAACTTATTTTCTCATTTTAACCGAAATTCCAAAATTTTCTAACTTAAGTTATATTTTCAAAAATTCCATTTCTATTCATTTTCAACATTTTTAACTTATAGAAAATTCCTAATTTCACTATTTAAACTTATAAAAATTCAATTTAAATCAAATTTTCATATTTTTACACTTTTAAAAATTATTTAAACATTTTTCAAAACCTTAAAATAACCGCGGGCCTGTATATAGTTTTCTAACCTAGGTCAAGTGATACAGATATGTACCATTTCAATCCGTAGTTTAAAAAGCAAAAATCCGGGTTCTATCATTTCAAACCCACAATCCCAAGTTAAATGAAATAAATAAAAATCGTTCAGGCCTATCATTTCAGCCCATAACGATTTTTTCCTATTCTAAAGTCTGTTCGGGTATGTATCATTTCAACCCATAGTGAATCTATCTACAGGGAACTTACAGTGTGATAAACAGATATAAAATGAACAGTATATAATATATAACAGTAACAGATGAGACGACAAGTAAATTAATAGGTTTAAAATCATATAATTAAATCATCACAGGCAGTTATAACATATCATAATATTCCACACATTCAATTGTTGTTGTTTCACATTAGTATAAGTATAAAATGTCGTGTGAGATTTACTCACCTCTTGCTGGAGATGCAAGTTCAAATGACACAACACAAACCAGAACACAATGACAAAGCTATGAACTTGAGTGGAGAGCGAGATCCAAGTTATAGATCTTGTGTTACAACCCAAAACAAAACCAAAATAATAGTTAAAAATCAATACGATTGAATTTGAATAACTTTGAAACAAAAAGCAGTTTGAATACGAAACTTTTTGCCTTGCTTTCTCTACTTGTTTGCATGGCCTAGGGGATCAATTAGGTCAGGTTTGTACTTGGTTTGGGTCAGGTATGGGTCTGGAAAAGGTAAGGCTACAAGGTAGAACATGATGGAGGAAGTTACAACATAGGGATGTGAAGGGGTTTAGGCTAAAACATGGTTTTTGGCAACTAAAAGAGCTCGGTCATGGGGTTATAGGCTTGGCCAGTCAAGCTCAGGTCTGGAAAAGGTGGTGGTGGCGGCCTATGGTGGTGGTGGTGGTGTAAAATGAAGGGAAGGTTGCATACATGGCTCGGGTAGGCAATAATTGTAGAGTTTTCAATGTTTTTGTGGAGTTTTGCTCAAGGGAAGGCCATGGCACTTTCAGGTCAGTGGAGAATGGATTTAGTGGGGAGGAAGGGATGGTGGTCGATGGTGGTGATGGTGAGGCTATGGGCCGAGCAACATAGGTGAAGATCAAGGCCAATTCAAGTGAAAAACAAGGCAAATTCAAGGAAGAAAAGTAGAAAAAATAAAAAATAAAATAAGGAAGCCATTACCAAACTTCAGAAATGTTTTGTGGCCGAAAATTGTGATGAATGAGAAGTGATTTCACGTGAGAAAGAAAATAAAACTCACCGCAAAAATTAAAGAAAGGAACGGCCAAAATATGAAGAGTCTAGAAAATGAAAAGTCATATGTTTTAAAACTTTAGCCTCTTCAATTTCCATTTCTATTAAATAAAATAAAACAAATAAAATTTCAGTAAATGAATTTAAAAACTGAAACAAAGTAAAATAAAATAAAAATAAATAATTAAATTTAAAGAAAATAGAAAAAGAATTAAAGAAATTGCTTAAATATTGAAAACAGGGTTCAAAATTTCAATTAAATCATCACAAGCTTTAGAAAAATATCTACTTCATTTTAAAAATATTTTAAAACAAAAATGTGAAGTAAAATAATTCATTTATATTTTCAAAATGGAATAAATAATTAAATTTAGAGAAATTAGAAAAAGAACTAAAGAAATTGTTTAAAAATTCAAAACAGGACTTAAAAATTACAAATAGAATATCACCAGTTTTAGAAAAATTATAACTTTACTTCTAAACCAATAAAAGTCAAGTAAAATAAAATAAATGTTGAAAAAAATTAAGTGTAAATAAAAATAAAATAAAGTCTTAAGAAAATAGAAAATAAACAAAGAATTTATTTAATTAAATGAAACTGGAAATTAGAAATTATACACATAATACAACCGACATTGGAAAATGTCAATTACACTTTGAAAAGATGTTTTAAAACCAAAATATATACATAACATGTTATTTTACCCATATAAATATAAATTAGAACATTACATGACCAAATAAAATATTATTTATATAATTTAAAATAAACAATTTTGTTAAATACAGCAAATTACACTCAATAGTTAAAAAGGCATAACTTTCACATTATAAATCAGATTTCAACGAAACGAAAAGTAGTATTCTTAAAATTTTATTTACTTTCATAAAATAAAGATAGATTTCAAAATTTTAAAATTTTAAATTAAAAGTCAAAGTTTGACCATATTGACCAAGATTCACATTTCTGAAAAATATCTTATTTAATCATGTTTGAAATTATAATTCACATAGAAATCAAAATTTATATTTAAAATAACAAAATTTATCCATTTTAATAAATAAAATAAAGTTTTCAAATCAGGAAATTTAATTTAAAATAATCACAAAATACAGGGTTGTTACACTCTCCCCCACTTAAATCTTTTCGTCCTCGAAAAGGAATGAAGTACGGAAACACAGAAAAAGATAGAATGAAATAGGATTAAGACAAGATGACACGAAGATTAAAATTATACCTGATAACTGCTGTTATATGTAAGTTTAACAAAGTGGAGAATAGGAATAGCTAGAGGGGAAATATGACAAAAGATAAGGATGAGCCATTAATTTAAAACCATATAAATTTCAATTGGAATTATTTAATACTTAATAATTTGGTTAAATCCATTTTATTATATCCATAAAAGTCATTTAATTCAAATTGTTAGTTAAAGAGGTAAACCATATTTAAAACACTTTAAAATCCTTTAGGAAGGAAAATAACTGATCAAAATATCCTTTATATAATATTTTATCAAAATACTTTTATAACTCGATGTCTTAACAAGTTTATCCTCGTTCCTGCAGACTCTGGCAGTGCGTTGATCAGGCACAAAGCTAGAATTCTCAGGGTACTTAGTAGACTTGTTTCAACACCCAGTGAAAATACTAGAAAACTTTTTAAAACGGATATGGAAAGTACAATCCAAAAAAAAAGCAAAACATGTCGATCATGGATCGCGGATACACAATGGTTACGCCTGGATCCCCTAAGAAACATCCGTACCCGTAGGCCGCCCCCCAACCTTGCGATTACGCCATGAAGACTGGTAGTACTGCAGATACACAATGGTTACGCCTGGATCCCCCAGGAAACATCTGTACCCTAGGCTCTCGCAGCCCCTGTTGATTACGCTACCAAGCAACCCAATAGATTGCAGATACACAATGGTTACGCCTGGATCTCCCAGTAAACATCCGTACCCGTAGGCCGCCCCCAACCCTGCGATTACGCCATGAAGTCGCGCTCGTAAGACCATGGAGATTGCCATGGAATTCGATGGAAACTCGAGTATCATATCCGGAAAACCAAAAATCAGAGAAATATCGATAGAATGAATCCACAATGTGGCCATAAAGCGGATATCAAGCAGAAGGCACTTTCCATATCTTTACTTTGAAAATATGTATCATATAGTACCTTTTCAAATCACTTTCAAATATCATACTTATATAAAGTCCATTATATATAAGATTTCATTTTCAAATCAAATACTTTCCAAAATCAATAGTATATCAAATCACACTTATATAGACTTCAATTATATAAGATTTCACTTTTCAAATTGAGTACCTTTTCAAATCCATAGTTTTCGAATCAAAATCATACTTATACAAACCAAATTTTATATAAGTTCGATAACTCCCAAATCAAGTATTTAGTAACACAAGGTTCTCAAATTTCAATTTGTTTCAATATCAATACAATTTTCAAAATCATATACGCTTTCACCAAATTATTCTTCCAAATCAAATATCTTCAGTTCCAAAGTTTCCGAAATAATAAATTTAGAAAAAATAAATCCAAATTTCCAAATCAATATAATTTAAGTCAAACAATTCATTTCCAAAATCATCTTATATTTACATAAAGTCTATCTTATATAAGGATCAAAAATTTATCAAAAAATCAATTTCGCTACATGAAGAGTCATATGGGATTGAACATCTTTGCTTTATAAAAGATTTTTAATTTAGAATAGTTTTGTATATAAAATAGTTTGTAAAATAGTGTGCATATAAAGAAAAAAAATAGTTTTGTATATAAAATAAATTTTTGGAAAATGGTTTTAAATAAAATAGTTTTGTATGTAAAATAGAATAAAATAGTTTGTTTAAGAAAAATAAAAGGAAAATTAGTTTTGAAAAATGGGTTTAAATTGATAGTAGTTTTGCATAAAAGAAAAATTCCAATTAAATCACAAAGATATCCAACCCAACAACTTCCAATTTCAGCGGCAAGTATATCAATAATATTAGAATATAAGATGTACATATGTCATCATTTCGCAAAGTCTCATTCGATCGCTCGCTCGATCACACAAGTTCGCTTTCGAACTAGTATTGTCCATTCGACTTCCCTAATGCGGATTTCGATATGGTTTCTCGACTAGAAACCATCAGTCTCCTTGCATAGCCATATACTATAATAGAGAATTCTAGAATCAAGCCCAAAATCCATATCAAATATTCGCCATCAAGAATCAAATGAGAAATCCTAACACGAAATGGTGTAATTCAACTCGAACTTGTGTACTCAAACTTGGATCAATTTAATTATGTGAATAAAATAGCATACGTACAACTTATGTATCTATTCCAACTTTTTAAATATATAGTTTCATAAAGATGTTACTAAGTTAAACATTTAAACTAAATTTTATTCAAAATATTTTGAAGACCAAATTCTTTTCAAAACATTTAAAATCTAAATTTCATATTATAAAAATTCAAAATAGCCTTATTCATTTACTTAACAAAACAGTTCAACCTATTTAAATCATATTACTACATACTTTAAACATACATACCAAACCTATATACTTTATACTTTTCAAAATTACTTAGCTTTGAAAAGTTAACCTTGATTTGGAAGTGCTCGAACCTTTAAAATAGTTGAAGAAATCATTTTCAAATTCAAGAGTTGGAAATCAACAACAAATCAGTAAATCAATTTCAAAAGATGGGTTTCAAATCCGAAACTCGAGGACTGAACACCGGCTCAATTCAAATTGTTCAAATATATATACATATATCTTTCGAATATAACATCACACTTCGGAGTTTGAAATCAAAATTTGGTTTCACAAATCAATCGCATAGCAAAGCTACCGAAGTGGCCTCTCCCCCACTCCGAAACTCGAAAATCAATGTCGATGATGCATGCATTCATCACAAAAATTATTTTCCAACGACATAAGTGGGTTCTGGACTTCTATTCTCAAACTTCTTTTGAAATTTCTTCGAAATCATTTGAAACCCATTAAAATCATTTGAAACATTTCATATTCGGAAAATACTTTCAAATCATATTATTTTATTTCAAAATCTTAAACCAGTTCCAAAATGCCGAAGTTCAATCACTCAAATTCAGATTCAAAACCTTCAGTTATAAATTATTTTATACGAAACCATTTCTTATATAACTTTCAAATTTTCAAATCCTTTCGAAACTTCAAATTCTCATTTTTTTTAAAGGTATATAATCCTTATCGAAAACATTTCACCTTTACATAAAAATATGGTCATCCTTATCAAAATAAAAACTACGATGAATACACAATTTTTAAAAGACAATCAACCACAAATTTTTCCAAGGGATGATTCAAGGATGGATTTCAAAACAAAACAGAGATTCAAATTTAGAGGAACTCCAATTAAATAGAATTCTTATTCGAAGATAAGCTCGAACGAAGATGAGAATATTAAATTATCAAATAGAAGATGGATAAGCTCATATAAATCGCGGGCGACCTTAACAGGGTCGACCGTGACTTCAGGAATATAATCGATGCGAAAATCTAAGGCAAATTGACCTTCGATCGCCAGAGATAGAATCAAGGTATAGCAGAAGATAGATAGCATTGTAAACCGAGGATACGGAAATCTTCGGTGAATCAATGCCAATTGTAAAGGAGTATCACCCCTTTACAAATCATTCAAAGTTTGGCGGAATCGTCGGTCTTTATAGAGGTCATTCAAAGTGGAGTTATGGAATGCTCCAAAAATCAAAAGAATACAATTAGGGGAGATAGGAATGGATTTCAGAACAAGTGGGAGCGTTCCAAAATTCAAAGGAATCCTAATCGAAGAAATCCCAACTAAGATAGAAGTTCAGAATTTTAAGGAAATCCTAATCAAAGAAATTACTAACAAGGTGGATACGAAAGGGATAAAGTCCAGAAAATTTTCTTTCAAAACAAGAAAATTTTATATCAAAATAATCTTTAAAATCCTTTAAAAATCATTTGAAAATCATTTTATACTTCGAAAATACATTCTCTCACAAAGGAATGATTCTGAGAATTATTTCACTCATTCTAGGGTATTTCTACCCTATCTCTAATGAGTTTTTGCTCCGCAGGCTAAGGTTTGCCTAAAACCAAAGCTCTGATACCAAATGTAACGACCCACTATTTTGGACCATTCAAATCGACAATAATCCACACATGTCTGACTTGAATAATTCAAAATAACAGATTTTAATAAAATTTGGAGCAAATAAAATCAAATACAGAATCACAGACATAGAATATCAGAATAACTCGCAGCGGAAATAAAATACCATAGCAGTTCATGAAGCTACTATATACAAACTCTCAAAACATATACAAAATCTCATAGTCAAAATAGATACAATAGAAGTTAGGATACATAAATCAATAATACAGAGACGATACCGAATAGTAAATAACTGGATTAGAAGATAAGAAATAACAGATGGACAGATAAGCTCCAGTAAATCTCTAGCTCCAGAAGATAAATTCCAAAGCTGTGATTCTCAGGCTGACCCGAGCGTAAAGTAAAACACAAAACACTCGAGTCAGGACATATATACTTATAAAATGTAAACCAACTCAAGTGAACTGTAACAGCAATGCATAATACTTAGAGGATGCTTGGGATCGCCCATCCTTTAAGGATCCATAAAACCATCAATTAAACAGTAATATCAATATCACAGAAATGTCCATGTCGAAATAAACCATGCAACTAAAAGTGTTAATGTGCATCACAGCCATCATCAGGAAATCAAATGACATACAGAGAAGTATACCCGTGGTTATAGTATTTCAAAATAATATTTTATATTTCAAAATTTAATATCATTTCAAATCCAAATCTTTATCAAAATAAAGATTAAATCATTTACAAACCATTTCAATATATTACAATATCATATCCTTTCAAAACTTCCTTTCAAATCATTATTTGAATTCAAATTCAATTATCAAATTTAATACCCTTTAAAATTCCAAAATATCATTCATTTATTATCTTATCAAATCACCCTTTAAATAGTTTTCCATTTAAACCATTTAAAAGTGAAATTATTATTCTTTCAAGTCAAGTATTCAATTTCCAAAGTTTCAAATCATTCTGAGTTCATTTACTAGGTCAAAATCCATAAATATTGAAAATTTCAGCCTTTCACCAAATTTAGAAAAAGCTATTATAAGTTATATTTGAAAACATTTTATTTCAGCAAAGACAGCACTTTAAAAATGCTGTTATATCTCATTTTTGTTGAAATTTACTTTAAAACAGCAAAGACAGCTTTTCCAGAAATGCTGTAATAGCTCAGGTTCAAAAATAAGGGTTTTACTTAATTTCAACAAAGACAGCAAGCAGCTACAGCAGTTTACAGAACTGCTGTAATAGCCCTTTATTAAGTTCTTTAGCCTTTACATTTACTACAGCAACTACGACATTTCAGAAATGCTGTAATAGCCTCTTTTTACTAAGTTTTAGTTCGATTCTAAAATCATAGCATTTCTGAATGCTATTAAAAGTATTTTTCAGATTTTAGTGTATTTCCAGCCAATAATAAAATTCATTTTTAAACCCTTTTAATATTATAAAAATCATGTTTTAACATTTAAAAATGTTTATATAATATATCATTTAGCACATGATTTTTATTAAATAAATCCGTTATAGTTAAATCAAATTTCAATGAATTATTTAACAAATTCAAGTGTAAATTTCTTTTCTTCACATTTTTAATAAATAAACTTAACACTTAAATTTTATTTCCATTCTCCAATAAATTTCAAATTTCCATTTTTATTTTCATTTTTATTTATATAACTTATTTTCTCATTTTAACCGAAATTCCAAAATTTTCTAACTTAAGTTATATTTTCAAAAATTCCATTTCTATTCATTTTCAACATCTTTAACTTATAGAAAATTCCTAATTTCACTATTTAAACTTATAAAAATTCAGTTTAAATCAAATTTTCATATTTTTACACTTTTAAAAATTATTTAAACATTTTTCAAAACCTTAAAATAACCACGGGCCTGTATATAGTTTTCTAACCTAGGTCAAGTGATACAGATATGTACCATTTCAATCCGTAGTTTAAAAAGCAAAAATCCGGGTTCTATCATTTCAAACCCACAATCCCAAGTTAAATGAAATAAATAAAAATCGTTCAGGCCTATCATTTCAGCCCATAACGATTTTTTCCTATTCTAAAGTCTGTTCGGGTATGTATCATTTCAACCCATAGTGAATCTATCTACAGGGAACTTACAGTGTGATAAACAGATATAAAATGAACAGTATATAATATATAACAGTAACAGATGAGACGACAAGTAAATTAATAGGTTTAAAATCATATAATTAAATCATCACAGGCAGTTATAACATATCATAATATTCCACACATTCAATTGTTGTTGTTTCACATTAGTATAAGTATAAAATGTCGTGTGAGATTTACTCACCTCTTGCTGGAGATGCAAGTTCAAATGACACAACACAAACCAGAACACAATGACAAAGCTATGAACTTGAGTGGAGAGTGAGATCCAAGTTATAGATCTTGTGTTACAACCCAAAACAAAACCAAAATAATAGTTAAAAATCAATACGATTGAATTTGAATAACTTTGAAACAAAAAGCAGTTTGAATACGAAACTTTTTGCCTTGCTTTCTCTACTTGTTTGCATGGCCTAGGGGATCAATTAGGTCAGGTTTGTACTTGGTTTGGGTCAGGTATGGGTCTGGAAAAGGTAAGGCTACAAGGTAGAACATGATGGAGGAAGTTACAACATAGGGATGTGAAGGGGTTTAGGCTAAAACATGGTTTTTGACAACCAAAAGAGCTCGGTCATGGGGTTATAGGCTTGGCCAGTCAAGCTCAGGTCTGGAAAAGGTGGTGGTGGCGGCCTATGGTGGTGGTGGTGGTGTAAAATGAAGGGAAGGTTGCATACATGGCTCGGGTAGGCAATAATTGTAGAGTTTTCAATGTTTTTGTGGAGTTTTGCTCAAGGGGAGGCCATGGCACTTTCAGGTCAGTGGAGAATGGATTTAGTGGGGAGGAAGTGATGGTGGTCGATGGTGGTGATGGTGAGGCTATGGGCCGAGCAACATAGGTGAAGATCAAGGCCAATTCAAGTGAAAAACAAGGCAAATTCAAGGAAGAAAAGTAGAAAAAATAAAAAATAAAATAAGGAAGCCATTACCAAACTTCAGAAATGTTTTGTGGCCGAAAATTGTGATGAATGAGAAGTGATTTCACGTGAGAAAGAAAATAAAACTCACCGCAAAAATTAAAGAAAGGAACGGCCAAAATATGAAGAGTCTAGAAAATGAAAAGTCATATGTTTTAAAACTTTAGCCTCTTCAATTTCCATTTCTATTAAATAAAATAAAACAAATAAAATTTCAGTAAATGAATTTAAAAACTGAAACAAAGTAAAATAAAATAAAAATAAATAATTAAATTTAAAGAAAATAGAAAAAGAATTAAAGAAATTGCTTAAATATTGAAAACAGGGTTCAAAATTTCAATTAAATCATCACAAGCTTTAGAAAAATATCTACTTCATTTTAAAAATATTTTAAAACAAAAATGTGAAGTAAAATAATTCATTTATATTTTCAAAATGGAATAAATAATTAAATTTAGAGAAATTAGAAAAAGAACTAAAGAAATTGTTTAAAAATTCAAAACAGGACTTAAAAATTACAAATAGAATATCACCAGTTTTAGAAAAATTATAACTTTACTTCTAAACCAATAAAAGTCAAGTAAAATAAAATAAATGCTGAAAAAAATTAAGTGTAAATGAAAATAAAATAAAGTCTTAAGAAAATAGAAAATAAACAAAGAATTTATTTAATTAAATGAAATTGGAAATTAGAAATTATACACATAATACAACCGACATTGGAAAATGTCAATTACACTTTGAAAAGATGTTTTAAAACCAAAATATATACATAACATGTTATTTTACCCATATAAATATAAATTAGAACATTACATGACCAAATAAAATATTATTTATATAATTTAAAATAAACAATTTTGTTAAATACAACAAATTACACTCAATAGTTAAAAAGGCATAACTTTCACATTATAAATCAGATTTCAACGAAACGAAAAGTAGTATTCTTAAAATTTTATTTACTTTCATAAAATAAAGATAGATTTCAAAATTTTAAATTTTAAAATTTTAAATTAAAAGTCAAAGTTTGACCATATTGACCAAGATTCACATTTCTGAAAAATATCTTATTTAATCATGTTTGAAATTATAATTCACATAGAAATCAAAATTTATATTTAAAATAACAAAATTTATCCATTTTAATAAATAAAATAAAGTTTTCAAATCAGGAAATTTAATTTAAAATAATCACAAAATACAGGGTTGTTACACTCTCCCCCACTTAAATCTTTTCGTCCTCGAAAAGGAATGAAGTACGGAAACACAGAAAAAGATAGAATGAAATAGGATTAAGACAAGATGACACGAAGATTAAAATTATACCTGATAACTGCTGTTATAGGTAAGTTTAACAAAGTGGAGAATAGGAATAGCTAGAGGGGAAATATGACAAAAGATAAGGATGAGCCATTAATTTAAAACCATATAAATTTCAATTGGAATTATTTAATACTTAATAATTTGGTTAAATCCATTTTATTATATCCATAAAAGTCATTTAATTCAAATTGTTAGTTAAAGAGGTAAACCATATTTAAAACACTTTAAAATCCTTTAGGAAGGAAAATAACTGATCAAAATATCCTTTATATAATATTTTATCAAAATACATTTATAACTCGATGTCTTAACAAGTTTATCCTCGTTCCTGCAGACTCTGGCAGTGCGTTGATCAGGCACAAAGCTAGAATTCTCAGGGTACTTAGTAGACTTGTTTCAACACCCAGTGAAAATACTGGAAAACTTTTTAAAACGAATATGGAAAGTACAATCCAAAAAAAAAGCAAAACATGTCGATCATGGATCGCGGATACACAATGGTTACGCCTAGATCCCCTAAGAAACATCCGTACCCGTAGGCCGCCCCCCAACCTTGCGATTACGCCATGAAGACTGGTAGTACTGCAGATACACAATGGTTACGCCTGGATCCCCCAGGAAACATCCGTACCCTAGGCTCTCGCAGCCCCTGTTGATTACGCTACCAAGCAACCCAATAGATCGCAGATACACAATGGTTACGCCTGGATCTCCCAGTAAACATCCGTACCCGTAGGCCGCCCCCAACCCTGCGATTACGCCATGAAGTCGCGCTCGTAAGACCATGGAGATTGCCATGGAATTCGATGGAAACTCGAGTATCATATCCGGAAAACCAAAAATCAGAGAAATATCGATAGAATGAATCCACAATGTGGCCATAAAGCGGATATCAAGCAGAAGGCACTTTCCATATCTTTACTTCGAAAATATGTATCATATAGTACCTTTTCAAATCACTTTCAAATATCATACTTATATAAAGTCCATTATATATAAGATTTCATTTTCAAATCAAATACTTTCCAAAATCAATAGTATATCAAATCACACTTATATAGACTTCAATTATATAAGATTTCACTTTTCAAATTGAGTACCTTTTCAAATCCATAGTTTTCGAATCAAAATCATACTTATACAAACCAAATTTTATATAAGTTCGATAACTCCCAAATCAAGTATTTAGTAACACAAGGTTCTCAAATTTCAATTTGTTTCAATATCAATACAATTTTCAAAATCATATACGCTTTCACCAAATTATTCTTCCAAATCAAATATCTTCAGTTCCAAAGTTTCCGAAATAATAAATTTAGAAAAAATAAATCCAAATTTCCAAATCAATATAATTTAAGTCAAACAATTCATTTCCAAAATCATCTTATATTTACATAAAGTCTATCTTATATAAGGATCAAAAATTTTTCAAAAAATCAATTTCGCTACATGAAGAGTCATATGGGATTGAACATCTTTGCTTTATAAAAGATTTTTAATTTAGAATAGTTTTGTATATAAAATAGTTTGTAAAATAGTGTTCATATAAAGAAAAAAAATAGTTTTGTATATAAAATAAATTTTTGGAAAATGGTTTTAAATAAAATAGTTTTGTATGTAAAAGAGAATAAAATAGTTTGTTTAAGAAAAATAAAAGGAAAATTAGTTTTGAAAAATGGGTTTAAATTGATAGTAGTTTTGCATAAAAGAAAAATTCCAATTAAATCACAAAGATATCCAACCCAACAACTTCCAATTTCAGCGGCAAGTATATCAATAATATTAGAATATAAGATGTACATATGTCATCATTTCGCAAAGTCTCATTCGATCGCTCGCTCGATCACACAAGTTCGCTTTCGAACTAGTATTGTCCATTCGACTTCCCTAATGCGGATTTCGATATGGTTTCTCCACTAGAAACCACCAGTCTCCTTGCATAGCCATATACTATGATAGAGAATTCTAGAATCAAGCCCAAAATCCATATCAAATATTCGCCATCAAGAATCAAATGAAAAATCCTAACACGAAATGGTGTAATTCAACTCGAACTTGTGTACTCAAACTTGGATCAATTTAATTATGTGAATAAAATAGCATACGTACAACTTATGTATCTATTCCAACTTTTTAAATATATAGTTTCATAAAGATGTTACTAAGTTAAACATTTAAACTAAATTTTATTCAAAATATTTTGAAGACCAAATTCTTTTCAAAACATTTAAAATCTAAATTTCATATTAGAAAAATTCAAAATAGCCTTATTCATTTACTTAACAAAACAGTTCAACCTATTTAAATCATATTACTACATACTTTAAACATACATACCAAACCTATATACTTTATACTTTTCAAAATTACTTAGCTTTGAAAAGTTAACCTTGATTTGGAAGTGCTCGAACCTTTAAAATAGTTGAAGAAATCATTTTCAAATTCAAGAGTTGGAAATCAACAACAAATCAGTAAATCAATTTCAAAAGATGGGTTTCAAATCCGAAACTCGAGGACTGAACACCAGCTCAATTCAAATTGTTCAAATATATATACATATATCTTTCGAATATCACATCACACTTCGGAATTTGAAATCAAAAATTGGTTTCACAAATCAATCGCATAGCAAAGCTACCGAAGTGGCCTCTCCCCCACTCTGAAACTCGAAAATCAATGTCGATGATGCATACATTCATCACAAAAATTATTTTCCAACGACATAAGTGGGTTCTGGACTTCTATTCTCAAACTTCTTTTGAAATTTCTTCGAAATCATTTGAAACCCATTAAAATCATTTGAAACATTTCATATTCGGAAAATACTTTCAAATCATATTATTTTATTTCAAAATCTTAAACCAGTTCCAAAATGCCGAAGTTCAATCACTCAAATTCAGATTCAAAACCTTCAGTTATAAATTATTTTATACGAAACCATTTCTTATATAACTTTCAAAATTTCAAATCCTTTCGAAACTTCAAATTCTCATTTTTTTTAAAGGTATATAATCCTTATCGAAAACATTTCACCTTTACATAAAAATATGGTCATCCTTATCAAAATAAAAACTACGATGAATACACAATTTTTAAAAGACAATCAACCACAAATTTTTCCAAGGGATGATTCAAGGATGGATTTCAAAACAAAACAGAGATTCAAATTTAGAGGAACTCCAATTAAATAGAATTCTTATTCGAAGATAAGCTCGAACGAAGATGAGAATATTAAATTATCAAATAGAAGATGGATAAGCTCATATAAATCGCGGGCGACCTTAACAGGGTCGACCGTGACTTCAGGAATATAATCGATGCGAAAATCTAAGGCAAATTGACCTTCGATCGCTAGAGATAGAATCAAGGTATAGCAGAAGATAGATAGCATTGTAAACCGAGGATACGGAAATCTTCGGTGAATCAATGCCAATTGTAAAGGAGTATCACCCCTTTACAAATCATTCAAAGTTTGGCGGAATCGTCGGTCTTTATAGAGGTCATTCAAAGTGGAGTTATGGAATGCTCCAAAAATCAAAAGAATACAATTAGGGGAGATAGGAATGGATTTCAGAACAAGTGGGAGCGTTCCAAAATTCAAAGGAATCCTAATCGAAGAAATCCCAACTAAGATAGAAGTTCAGAATTTTAAGGAAATCCTAATCAAAGAAATTACTAACAAGGTGGATACGAAAGGGATAAAGTCCAGAAAATTTTCTTTCAAAACAAGAAAATTTTATATCAAAATAATCTTTAAAAATCCTTTAAAAATCATTTGAAAATCATTTTATACTTCGAAAATACATTCTCTCACAAAGGAATGATTCTGAGATTGATTTCACTCATTCTAGGGTATTTCTACCCTATCTCTAATGAGTTTTTGCTCCGCAGGCTAAGGTTTGCCTAAAACCAAAGCTCTGATACCAAATGTAACGACCCACTATTTTGGACCATTCAAATCGACAATAATCCACACATGTCTGACTTGAATAATTCAAAATAACAGATTGTAATAAAATTTGGAGCAAATAAAATCAAATACAGAATCACAGACACAGAATATCAGAATAACTCACAGCGGAAATAAAATACCATAGCAGTTCATGAAGCTACTATATACAAACTCTCAAAACATATACAAAATCTCATAGTCAAAATAGATACAATAGAAGTTAGGATACATAAATCAATAATACAGAGACGATACCGAATAGTAAATAACTGGATTAGAAGATAAGAAATAACAGATGGACAGATAAGCTCCAGTAAATCTCTAGCTCCAGAAGATAAATTCCAAAGCTGTGATTCTCAGGCTGACCCGAGCGTAAAGTAAAACACAAAACACTCGAGTCAGGACATATATACTTATAAAATGTAAACCAACTCAAGTGAACTGTAACAGCAATGCATAATACTTAGAGGATGCTTGGGATCGCCCATCCTTTAAGGATCCATAAAACCATCAATTAAACAGTAATATCAATATCACAGAAATGTCCATGTCGAAATAAACCATGCAACTAACAGTGTTAATGTGCATCACAGCCATCATCAGGAAATCAAATGACATACAGAGAAGTATACCCGTGGTTATAGTATTTCAAAATAATATTTTATATTTCAAAATTTAATATCATTTCAAATCCCAATCTTTATTAAAATAAAGATTAAATCATTTACAAACCATTTCAATATATTACAATATCATATCCTTTCAAAACTTCCTTTCAAATCATTATTTGAATTCAAATTCAATTATCAAATTTAATACCCTTTAAAATTCCAAAATATCATTCATTTATTATCTTATCAAATCACCCTTTAAATAGTTTTCCATTTAAACCATTTAAAAGTGAAATTATTATTCTTTCAAGTCAAGTATTCAATTTCCAAAGTTTCAAATCATTCTGAGTTCATTTACTAGGTCAAAATCCATAAATATTGAAAATTTCAGCCTTTCACAACATTTAGAAAAAGCTATTATAAGTTATATTTGAAAACATTTTATTTCAGCAAAGACAGCACTTTAAAACTGCTGTTATATCTTTTGTTGAAATTTACTTTAAAACAGCAAAGACAGCATTTCCAGAAATGCTGTAATAGCTCAGGTTCAAAAACAAGGGTTTTACTTAATTTCAACAAAGACAGCAGGTAGCTACAGCAGTTTACAGAACTGCTGTAATAGCCCTTTATTAAGTTCTTTAGCCTTTACATTTACTACAGCAACTACGGCATTTCAGAAATGCTGTAATAGCCTCTTTTTACTAAGTTTTAGTTCAATTCTAAAATCATAGCATTTCTGAATGCTATTAAAAGTATTTTTCAGATTTTAGTGTATTTCCAGCCAATAATAAAATTCATTTTTAAACCTTTTTAATATTATAAAAATCATGTTTTAACATTTAAAAATGTTTATATAATATATCATTTAGCACATGATTTTTATTAAATAAATTCGTTATAGTTAAATCAAATTTCAATGAATTATTTAACAAATTCAAGTGTAAATTTCTTTTCTTCACATTTTTAATAAATAAACTTAACACTTAAATTTTATTTCCATTCTCCAATAAATTTCAAATTTCCATTTTTATTTTCATTTTTATTTATATAACTTATTTTCTCATTTTAACCGAAATTCCAAAATTTTCTAACTTAAGTTATATTTTCAAAAATTCCATTTCTATTCATTTTCAACATTTTTAACTTATAGAAAATTCCTAATTTCACTATTTAAACTTATAAAAATTCAATTTAAATCAAATTTTCATATTTTTACACTTTTAAAAATTATTTAAACATTTTTCAAAACCTTAAAATAACCACGGGCCTGTATATAGTTTTCTAACCTAGGTCAAGTGATACAGATATGTACCATTTCAATCCGTAGTTTAAAAAGCAAAAATCCGGGTTCTATCATTTCAAACCCGCAATCCCAAGTTAAATGAAATAAATAAAAATCGTTCAGGCCTATCATTTCAGCCCATAACGATTTTTTCCTATTCTAAAGTCCGTTCGGGTATGTATCATTTCAACCCATAGTGAATCTATCTACAGGGAACTTGCGGTATGATAAACATATATAAAATGAACAGTATACAATATATAACAGTAACAGATGAGACGACAAGTAAATTAACAGGTTTAACATCATATAATTAAATCATCACTGGCAGTTATAACATATCATAATATTCTACACATTCAATTGTTGTTGTTTCACATTAGTATAAGTATAAAATGTCGTGTGAGATTTACTCACCTCTTTTGTTGGAGATGCAAGTTCAAATGACACAACACAAACTAGAACACAATGACAAATCTATGAACTTGAGTGGAGAGCGAGATCCAAGTTATAGATCTTGTGTTACAACCCAAAACAAAACAAAAATAATAGTTAAAAATCAATACGATTGAATTTGAATAACTTTGAAACAAAAAGCAGTTTGAATACGAAACTTTTTGCCTTGCTTTCTCTACTTGTTTGCATGGCCTAGGGGATCAATTAGGTCAGGTTTGTACTTGGTTTGGGTCAGGTAAGGGTTTGGAAAAAGTAAGGCTACAAGGTAGAACATGATGGAGGAAGTTACAACATAGGGATGTGAAGGGGTTTAGGCTAAAACATGGTTTTTGGCAACCAAAAGGGCTCGGTCATGGGGTTATAGGCTTGGCCAGTCAAGCTCAGGTCTGGACAGAGGTTGGAGTGGTGTGGGGAGGTCTAGAAAAGGTGGTGGTGGCGGCCTATGGTGGTGGTGGTGGTGTAAAATGAAGGGAAGGTTGCATACATGGCTCGGGTAGGCAATAATTGAAGAGTTTTCAATGTTTTTGTGGAGTTTTGCTCAAGGGGAGGCCATGGCACTTTCAGGTCAGTGGAGAATGATGGTTTGGCCGTGGATTCAGTGGGGAGGAAGGGATGGTGGTCGATGGTGGTGATGGTGAGGCTATGGGCCGAGCAACATAGGTGAAGATCAAGGCCAATTCAAGTGAAAAACAAGGCAAATTCAAGGAAGAAAAGTAGAAAAAATAAAATAAGGAAGCCATTACCAAACTTCAGAAATGTTTTGTGGCTGAAAATTGTGATGAATGAGAAGTGATTTCACGTGAGAAAGAAAATAAAACTCACCGCAAAAATTAATGAAAGGAACGGCCAAAATATGAAGAGTCTAGAAAATGAAAAGTCATATGTTTTAAAACTTTAGCCTCTTCAATTTCCATTTCTATTAAATAAAATAAAACAAATAAAATTTCAGTAAATGAATTTAAAAACTGAAACAAAGTAAAATAAAATAAAAATAAATAATTAAATTTAAAGAAAATAGAAAAAGAATTAAAGAAATTGCTTAAATATTGAAAACAGGGTTCAAAATTTCAATTAAATCATCACAAGCTTTAGAAAAATATCTACTTCATTTTAAAAATATTTTAAAACAAAAATGTGAAGTAAAATAATTCATTTATATTTTCAAAATGGAATAAATAATTAAATTTAGAGAAATTAGAAAAAAGAACTAAAGAAATTGTTTAAAAATTCAAAACAGGACTTAAAAATTACAAATAGAATATCACCAGTTTTAGAAAAATTATAACTTTACTTCTAAACCAATAAAAGTCAAGTAAAATAAAATAAATGCTGAACAAAATTAAGTGTAAATGAAAATAAAATAAAGTCTTAAGAAAATAGAAAATAAACAAAGAATTTCTTTAATTAAATGAAACTGGAAATTAGAAATTATACACAGAATACAACTGACATTGGAAAATGTCAATTACACTTTGAAAAGATGTTTTAAAACCAAAATATATACATATCATGTTATTTTACCCATATAAATATAAATTAGAACATTACATGACCAAATAAAATATTATTTATATAATTTAAAATAAACAATTTTGTTAAATATAGCAAATTACACTCAATAGTTAAAAAGGCATAACTTTCACATTATAAATCAGATTTCAACGAAAAGAAAAGTAGTATTCTTAAAATTTTATTTACTTTCATAAAATAAAGATAGATTTCAAAAATTCAAATTTTAAAATTTTAAATTAAAAGTCAAAGTTTGACCATATTGACCAAGATTCACATTTCTGAAAAATATCTTATTTAATCATGTTTGAAATTATAATTCACATAGAAATCAAAATTTATATTTAAAATAACAAAATTTATCCATTTTAATAAATAAAATAAAGTTTTCAAATCAGGAAATTTAATTTAAAATAATTAAAATAATCACAAAATACAGGGTTGTTACAGTATGTTTCTTAATTTTTGGAATCATTTTTGTACCATTTTGATGTGGTTTTATATCCTAAATCATTTTTACACAAAACCGGGCTAATTTTCATATATTATGAAATCATATGTTTATATATTCATATAAATTAAATAAAATTCCACAAAAATATTTATAGACCCAATACCATCATAAAAAACTTTATAAAATAGTTTGTACCCATTTGACATGATTAAGTGTCTGTAATAGTTTAAATACAATTTCAAGCATGTTTTCACATGTTACGAAATATATGTAAATGAATTCATATAAATTATATAAAATTGAATAAAAAATATATTTAGGTCTGTAAATTTGATATTTCATCTCATAAATTTATTCATATAAATTTCTAACCATTTTATTATAACTTTCCCAATTATATTTATCTACTTGGAAAACCCATTTTATAAATTTCTTGTTTATTTAATTCCAAATTTATTTCAAATTGGATACAGAACCAAATAAAATTCCCCAATTTCATCTTAAAATTAATTAAGATAACTTAAATCATAGTTTATATTTAATTTCAGGTAACCTTAACCAGGGTTGTTACAGACTCCTACCTTACAAAAATTGCGTCCCCGCAATTTTCCTTATGGAAAACTCAATACCGACTATGGATGATGCATCTATTCAAAAGAAAAAAGCTATAATCGAGAGATAATTTAAAAAAGAATCTCAAGTGCAACAAGAATTCTATGCCCAAGAATAGAATCAAATTTCTAAAGTGTTTCCAACTCTGAAACACACAAAGAACGCCACGAATGGCAGAGAACTAGATTGGTAAAGAAACTCGATAAGTAACAGGGCTACTACACTCAATTGTTGGGTAGGGTCCCATATATCAAAGAGCCTTCATCCCAAATTAACCGAAATACCAGTCATCTAACAAGAAAGAAACATGAATAAAGATCTGATTTACCACAAAAATTCCAAGATCTTTCTAAAAGATTCACGGATAGAGTCGGGACTTAAAATCAATTTCTTTCCCAGACTTAAGCTAACAAGAGAGTGTCGATATGGCCTCTCAAATAAAGTCTTGAAAGGAGCCATGCCGATATCTAATTGGAAACTATCAACAACAGAAAAATTCATTAAGGCGGACACGATCCTCCTAGCGCTAACAAAGTCAAGAATATAATCATAAGGTAGATTTCAAAGATTTTTATCTACATTCAAACCATTAGGAGTTCTCTATTTAATTTCCATAAGATACAGTTTTGTTCATTATTTATTTGAGATAAACCCAAAAGATTGGTTTGAATTCTCAAAATTTCTATAATCTTTTACTTCCGGAAATTTTTTTAGTTACCTCACTCTTAAATTGCACTATGGATTACTTCTGTAACTTGTTTAAAAGGATTTAAAATTTACAAATTCCAACCTCAGCAAATCAAATAAAGATTATAACCCAAAAAAGGTTCTTAGTTGTAAATTTCCAAGCAAGTTTTAACCCAAGTTTTCAGATCTCAATTTATTAAAAGTACTTTCTCTATTCAAAATACTTATTATCTCAATATTCTAAGATACTTGCTTAATTAATCATATTCAAAGGTTGTGAATTAATTCTAGTATTTCTCCTTGATATGACTTCTAGATTCATAGTATAAATTTATCTTACCACAAAGTTCTTTCCCATGGGTTTTAATTTTAAAATTCATAAGAACACCAATTAAAATTACATTCTTTCAAATATGCAATTTTCTTATTTCTATTTTGAGTAGAATTCTTATTTGCATTAATTTGGAAGACTTAATTCATATAACTCTTTCTAAAGAGTTCATGTTATTTATTTGGATTTTCAAATGAGATCTTCGTAATTAAATTCCTTATAGTTCAACCACTGCCTCTTTATTATACAATATGTGAACCAAAAGGATTCACTAATATAATTTATCATTTAGGTACACTTTGATTTTATTTTTCCCAGTATTTAGATGGGTTTTATTTTATTTCAACAAAGCTTATATTAGGTGATAACCCAAAATATTGATCTAGTCTTATTCCTTATCCTTGGCTTTTCACCATTTACAATTTGGAAAATTACTTTCCAATCCTTGATTATTTCTAATTTGAAATAAAACCTTTTCTAAGTGCAAGTTTGAAAGTTTAGACACTACCTAATATATTGAATCAATATATATATATATATATATCTCACGGATTATTATTAAGTCTCTAGCCCCTTTTTAAGAATACATCAATTTGCTTTAATATTTTAATTAATATCCAAGAGACAAATTAATCCATAAAGTCATCATTAAAATTTTCAAGATAAATTTTAAACTCCTAATTATTTAAGTTCAAATAGTTATCTTCCTTAATAACTAGTTTGAATAGTGAGTCAATATATATAAAATATGCTCCACAAAGCATTACCCAAAAACTTCTTTTAATATCAGAATTAGTATCCAAAAGATGAATCAATTCATAAAGTTATTTCCATAAATTTTTATTAAAAATGCAATTACAGATGGCATCTCAAACTCATATATTATTTAACCTAAGCTTATTCCCGAGCTTAAAAGTTTGCCCCTTTTTAACATTCAGAATTTGCTTCCAAATGATCTATGTAAAAGAATCATGTTTCTTATTAGCTTTTGTTGATTTGACTATTTAAGGATTTACACTTATGTGTTTTTACTTAGATTATAATGGTCTTTCATAGCCTATCCAAAGCATTACATCAAATTCAATTTTCAGAGCAAACCTTAAAACAATTCCCAAATGTCATAAACAACACATAATGCTACCTCTTTATCTATTAATAACAAATTGCCTTGACTATCGGTTGTGGTGTTGATAAAATCAACATCGCCTCGCCATTGTTCTCGGCGAACTCTATGATCAAGCATTGTAGTCCATTATGGATTATTAATTCATATAATTTACCTTTATTGATATTTCTATGTTTCTAATAATATAGAAATACTTTTATATTTCTAAAACCCTACTATATAATTATATATACACCTTCATATGTATTTCCAAATACCATTTTATTTTAAATCACATTAGTTTTCAAAAAAATTATTATTCCTTCTTGAATTGACATATTTCCAAAAATATGATTTTTCCAAAACACTTACTTTAATAAAAGCGCATGACCAATTTTCTCATTTGAATGTTTATGAATCCCTATCGAGTACATTGGCTAGACGTCCCCGACCAAAATCCTTAAAGCACCCAACGGGCAATTTAACACTCATAAATATATATATTTCAAACTTTTAAAATGAAGAATACTTATATCTTTATAAACTCTAGTTTATGCATATAATAATAAGCTTATAATCATCTCCATTAACCACCTCATAGAAAACTTCATGGGGTGGTATTTCCTAATTAGGCGATGATTTCAATAAAAAAATTCTTAATCAACTCTTTGTTTAGAGTAGATAAAAATCATTTATTTTTTGGCTCATTGGTAATCAAGTACCAAAATTTACCTCCATTTCCTATTGATTAATCTATATAACTACAAGATTTGATCCTTGTTTATTTTATACCCAAGAAATTCAATTTCTCTTGTGGTGATTTCCAATACGATGATACCGCAAGATTCAATTATTAGCCTTCAAATAAATTCTAATCATCAAGGGATGACTCTTAATTTAATTGTCATTAAGAATCCTATGCAAATAAACACCCAACCAACTAATCATACAGTCGCAAATTTACTAGATAATGTGCCCACTGGAACCATCCGTCTGCTTCCGCTTCGCGGCTCTGATCATAAAATGATCGATAATAGACTTCATGATTAGCTGGGCAAACAAAGTACTACATCTCAACTATACTCGCTGGATTATCAAATAGTAGAATGAGTGACTCAGCCGCCAGCGAACTGCACCTCTGGAATGGATAAGATTAGATCAAAGTTTGCTTAAGAATCACATGATTTAATATAGGAACATCGAGGAGTGGAAACAAAGGGAAATGTTCCTAGATTACCAAAAGACACTTCCTTATTCTAAAGGGGACGGTTCCTACTATCTACCCCAAGAATCCCTAATGGACGGTCTCTAAGACTCATTTAGGCTAAGGTTTGTGTCTGTAATATCATTTTTTGTTATGGACTCAGCTCTGATACCAAGCTGTGATGCCCAATCCCGAGACCCGCACTAATAAAGGATATTACAAAGTAATATCATCTTCTAGTGTAGAGAATAGGACTAGTTAGGAGCGACTATCCATGAATTTTACTTTAAGTGAGCATAGATACGTCGATTCATATGCTAATTTTTTCTATCTTAAGTGGAATCGACTATGCGAACCAGGCTTAAAACAAAACTATAGTGGTTAAAATAATAATCCAGAACATTATACGATAAACGCAAATCACTGAATCATAGATTACAGAATATATACAGTGGAATATAAATAGATACAAACTAATCAAATTGATTAAGTACATAAGGTCGACTACAAATTGATAGTCACTATGAACCACATAATATACAAGTAGTACATCCCATATATAAAATATGTACATTTAAATGAGTCTAAACTCATATAAGGTACAATGCTACATGAATTGTACACATATACAAGAGGAAAGTAAGATGAATGATAACTAGATAACTGGAGTGTAATCCTCTCTAGAACTATCGAACTGGAGTACCTATAATATCTCAGTCTGACCCGAGTATTATAAAATAATAAATGGGTCAGTCTAGACTATAATGAATGAGTTAAGCAAGATAAATAATGGATCACGGAACTAGATCTCAAATATAAACACAAAGCCAAGCATCGGAAAACATCAGAAATGCTTCAATAAACTCCAAGAATGTAATCACCAAATATCAAAACCCAAGATAGCTTCTAAAAGTGTAACCCCCAAAATTATTTGGTGATAACACAAATAACATATAATCAAGAAACCATCAATAAAATTTCAGAAAGCACATGAAAGAGGAAGGCGTCAAAACTCCAAGATTGGTGAATAAATTCACCTACACGCGTGTAACTCCAAGAAAGCATCTATAAAACTTCAAGATAGGTATAATTTCCATAGTGACTTCAAGATAAGCGAGAACCTATGGAACTTCATGATAGGTGCGATGCCTATAGACTCCAAGATAGGAACAAGTCCTACAAAACTCCATGATAGGTACAAGACCAATAAAAACTCCAAGATAGGTGCAATACCTATAGAACTCCAAGGACGAGTCATAGACTCGTCGATATAATTGTCATATGCTCCAAATAGCAATCGAATAAGTAATAACCGTGTGTCCTATACCACATATGTAACATCCCTAAATTTTTTGATAACATTAATTAGATAATTTAATTAGATAAATTAAATAGAATTACAATGATAATGAGATTGAGATTTGATTAAATTATATATATGGTCGTGCTTATTAATAATACAAATGGGCTTTAAATTGGTTTATAAGGTAATTAACTTACATAAGGCCTTATTAGTAAAAGTAGTTGCACTTTCTATTCATAGGTATACATTTTCCTTTG
The DNA here is from genome assembly GCA_030737815.1 of Allium fistulosum. Taxonomy (NCBI): domain Eukaryota; kingdom Viridiplantae; phylum Streptophyta; class Magnoliopsida; order Asparagales; family Amaryllidaceae; genus Allium; species Allium fistulosum. The sequence goes on along the minus strand of CM060903.1, from coordinate 869,847,558 downwards.
TCCATTCACGTTCATTTTATTTCTCAAATCAAATGCAAATAACCCTAAGATAGCCTTCCATTATAAAGGAGGTAGAGAGGAATTTTAATCTAAAGCTAAGGATCAAAAGCTAGGGAGGATTAATCAACAACAAATCTCAAATTCCTTATCAAGTTTAAGGTGAATAATAATCTCTTACCATCTTTATTTTTGTTCTATGATTATATCGTTTCAGATTTATGATTTAAATTTGTTTTTGTGATAAAATGGATGATGATATGCTTGAGTTATATTATGATGATTTTTTTAATTCATAAGCACATGAATTTGCAAGGTTTTGACATGAAACCGAGAATCTATGATTTTATATTGCCATCGAAAATTTTTATGTTATGTAAAACATGATTTTGGCAATGGGTTTTAATTTTCAGAATTTTCCAAGCTATGGAAATTTTATTATGAATTTTTAATGAAAAATATGATATAATTGGTTTTAAAATTTATTTCGAGAATTTCAGGAAGAAATTGGGTCTAAAATTTTAATACGTTTGATTACATGATGAAATTGAATTTCTGTGATTTTTGGGGGTTTTCCTAATAGATTTACTAGGGAAAATAAATTATTTTAAAAGAAGGAATTTTCTGAAATAATTGGCTTTAGTATATGGAAGGGCCAAAACGTGGCATTTTAATGGTTTTAATCTGATTTAAATGTGGCAGTTATAAGGGTAAAGTAATTGAAAAAATTTTATGACAACCAATCAATTGTTTACAAATAGCCAAGTTGTTAGAAAGTAATTACTAAAAGTTGCTATAATTCAGCCTTTAAATCAAAAAAAGGCGTTTCGCCCCTATTAGTAGGGATCTTTTGACTCCTTTGATTCTGCCTCATCCCTGTTGAAACCAACACAGTCGAAACTACCATAGTCGAAACCAATACACAAGATAACACTTAGATGGTATGCAGTGGATTGGAAGGAAGGCGGAAGCCTTGGTGTCGAAAGGGTAGCTTCCGATGAAGTCGTAACCCTGCTTTGTTTTCATAAGTTAAAATTCTTGCCTAGTTTTACCCAAAGCTTTTGACACAGTCGAAACATATGCTTTCAAAAAGATTTTATAATTAGCTTTCGAAGAAGGTTGTCATGTTGTGTTAAAGTATTTGCTTTCGAAGGAGTACCTTTCTCCTTTAAATAATTGCTTTCGGAAGGGTAGGTTCCGACCTAGTCGAAACCTAGCCACTACTCTACCTTTTGACTATATTGACCAATAATGCTTTCGAAAGGTTACCCTTATTTTTACCTTAAACTAAGTCTTATTCCTAATTGCTTTTGAATGGGTTGAGAGTTTCGAAGGTGATGGAGTCGAAAGGTGTTTCGACTCCGTCCTTCAAAGTTTTTGTTTTAAAGGTTTTGCTTTCGACTAAGATGGTTCCAACACCATCTATTTTTCCCCAAACAAATTTTCGTTGGTTTCAAAAGAGATACTTTCGTATATAACAATTTTAACCCAAATGATGTTTTTAAAGAGTAAACCCAATGCTTTTGAAAAGGGTACTTTCATTTGTTTTGAAGCTCTAAATTTTAAAAAGGTGATTTGATACCATCAAAAGGTATAATAGGTTTTGAAAGAGAAGGTTTACTAAGGGCTTCGAAAGGTATATATACAATGTTTTGAAAAGAAGTCTTTGCTTTCGAAGGAGGCTATCTAGAGGTTTCGAAAGAGATGTTTTTATGGTTTCAAAACATAAACCAAATCTCAATTTAAAGTAATAACCATGGCATAAATAAATGAAGATTTTGAAATGTTATTTACGTTGTTATTAACCCATAACTGTATTTTGGGGAAATGGCAGAATAACCAGTTAGGTTGACCTGGTAGTGAATATAACTTAACAGATGTTAAAATTTTAATTAAAGATATTGGCAGGGGCCATTAGGTTTATAGTAAGCCCATGAAAACTGTATGATATTGGCAGGGGCCAATAGGTTCATAGTAAGCCCATGAAAACTATGATTTGATACTGGCAGGGGCCAGTAGGTTCATAGTTAGCCCATGAAAACTATATCTGGATTAAGATATTGGCAGTCAGCCAATAGGTTCCTAGTTAGCCCATGAAAACTAAGATAAGAAATAAGATATTGGAGTTACCAATAGGTTCTTAGTGATCCCAAGAAAACTAAGTAATTGGACAGATAGTCCATAAACATTTAACAGGTTAATAGTAACCCTAGAAACTATAATTGAGACAAATAGTCAAAATAAATGGGGATAGATAATCCAGAATTGATTTATTTGTTTTGCATATCATCATAATGTTTTGAAATACTATGTTTTAACCATTGTGGATGCAGGAGCACAATATATGGTTTTAAAACTGTTTTAGGATACTAGTAAGGGGAAAACCCGTTCCGTTAAGCGGCGTGGCCTCACTAGATATCTAAATGGTTTGTGATGGTAAATTATTATTCATACTAGGCTTTATGTCTGGCTCGAAGTTTTTGTTTTCCCCTTAAACTCTCGGGTACTCAATTGATTTTGAGTAGGTTGAGAGTCAAGGTTTCCAGGTGTTCTTTTAGACGAATAAAGCTCCCGAGGACGTGTAGGAGGCAAGATTGTTATTAGAGTTCTTTTATTTCCGCTGTGTGTTTTGTTTGTAAAGGCAAATAGTTACTTGCCTATCTATATACTTTGATCTACCAATGGGGCATCTTCATATGCTGCTCTTGGCGTATTTTGTAATAATTATATATTATCTGAATGTGGTCTACGAATTAGGATTATGTAATCAATTTGCAATATTTTGAAATGGAATATGGAATTTGTTTGCTATTTTTTTCGTATTCTTGTGTTTCTGCATATCAATGTATCTGATGTCGCCATATTTGGTTGTCGAGGATTAATAACTATGGATGACTACAGCATCCGTAACTATTAGTTTTGGGCCTCTAAGTAGGGGGACGTTACAACATAGGTTTACCTTAACATTTACAATAAGATAGTAAACTCCACTCGTGTGTATAAATGACAAAATCGAACAAGTTCGAGAATTAACTGGTAAAACAAACTCGAGTGTTCCATATCACTCATTTTATTAAACTGTTTAAATCGCCTCTCATTTAATTGATAACGTGAAATTTCATAAAAATATTTTACTTTAAAATCATTATTGTAAAATATAGTTTTATAAGCTAGAATATATATATATGTATGTATATGTATGTATGTATATTTTGGAAAGCCTTTGTTAAATATATATATATAAGTACAATTTTAATTCATTGTTCCAAATCAACCTCAAAACCACTATTATTATAAATAAATATATTGTATATATATAAATACTCCAAATATCCTTTAAAGGAAATATATTCATACTTTAAATTAGGAAAATGGTTTGGATTGAAAATCATTATTTTGAAAACTCTAGCTGAAATTGTGTGATAAAATTTATGTGCAATATCATGTATCCATAGAGCATTTCTAGGGAATAGAAACTCCAAGATGAATTCACAAATTCATAATCAAAACTCCAAAATTTGCTTTCAAATCAACATGAATTGGAGCATCAAAATCAAACATCGAAAGGAGCCCAACGAACGAACGAACGAACGGGCGCGAATGAGAGGCCACATGCCGTAACCTAGGGCTCAGTCCAGGTCATGACTGGTGCGCTAGTCTGGCGGGGTGTAATGACCCGGTATTTTCAACCATTCGCATCCGCACATGTCGGACTTGAATTGCTCAAGCTACCAGATTGTTAATTTAAAATTTGGCAAAACTCAGCATATACATTAAATAAATCAATCATAGAATCACAGACACAAAGTAATATAATAATAATGCAGCGGAATAGATAAATAGTAGTTCATGAAGCTACTATATAAACAACAGAGTTTGAAATAAAATACAACAGAATATCTCAAATACCGTGAAGTTTCAAATACAAACCGATGACATCTCTAAACAAATAAACTGGAAAAGCTGAAAGCTGAAACGATAGTTGGATCTCCAAGCGAAGCTCCAATCTCCAAAGGTAAGTCTCAATTGCTGTATCACTCAGTCTGACCCGAGCGTAAAGCAAACACAAAACACTCGAGTCAGGATTAACATTCTTATATCAATAAATCCAACTCAAGTGAAATATCAACTGAAATACAAGTAACTTAAAGGATGTTTGGGAAAACCATCCTCTAAGGATCCATGGAACTATCTACAATGTAGAAATACACGCTATTATCAACCAAACGTCATTATAACACCATGGTCATTTCAAAAAAAAATTATACTTCAAAACCAAAATATCGTTTCCATTTCAAATATATATATTTCCAAATTATAGCACTTTCAAAACTAAATTGATAATTTCATATATATCTTATTTTAACTTCATTATTTTTTAGTTTTGAAATATTCACTTAATAAATCCATTATCATTTAAATAACCTTAAATTACATTTAACTAAATATTTCCTTCGATTTATTTAAAACTTGAAATATCCATTTAATCATTTTAAATCAAAATCAAGTTATAAAATTATATCTTAAACCCTCAAATTCAATAAGTTTCTAATCGATTTAATTAAACAAAATTCTTAATTAAATACAATTTCGAATAAATTCAAATTTTATCTTTCCAACCTTAACTTATAGAATCATTATAAAAATCTATTTTTAAAATAAAATTTTTAAAAAATTACTTAAACATATTGTATTTTACTTAAATCAACTTGACTAAATATCAAGCTTATTCATATACATAATATTTTCAAATTTAAATAAAACCATATATACTTCCTTTCAAAACCATAGAAATCATTTTAAAATATTTATATATAGACCAACGATGTTTGTATAAATTTTTCTATCCTATGGTCAAGTGATACGGATATTTATCATTTCAATCCGTAATTTAAATATATACGGGTATATATCATTTCAACCCGCAATCCCAAATTCAATTCGAATGAAAATCGCTTGGGTTTATCATTTCAACCCATAACGATTTTCTCCTATTCTACAGATCGTTCGGGTATGTATCATTTCAACCCATAGTGAATTCTATACTAATAGGGAACTTGCAGAGTGAGAACAGATATGACAATAATAATAACAGGCATATATTATCAATAACAATATAATATAAACAACAGGATATGGTGTCATATCCCACAGGTGAATAGTTACAGATAATAGCATATATAACAATCTAAATAACTACAGCAGCATATTTCCATTGTCGTTTCAATCGAAATCAAATCTAATAAATACAAGAACATTAATCGTGAGTGGTTGCTCACCTTCCGAGGCTAGAGGAGTTTTGACGAAGAAATTGAGTTACGAAATCCAGGCACGAATCTCAAAATAAGGCAAGATTGAACTCGAATCGAAGAACGAAGCTAATAATTGGGAATTGACGAAATCAAATCAGAACTGCATCGATAAAGATAATTGGTATAAGTGAACTTATATATAACTATATATCTCTATATATAAAATCATATTCAAAATTCAAATATATATTAAATTATATATATGCGTGGTTTCCAAAAATCATTGTTTCAAATTAAATTTCATACATTGAAGTCCAACATATATATATATATATAATAAAATTTGAATCAATACATTAAAACTTAATAGATTTTATGAAACTGCCAGACTTTTCATGTAAACTAAATATATATGCATTAACATGACTTTTACACTATACCACTTACATACATATTAAAACAAAATATATATTTACAAGCTAATGTATATATATACAACAGGCCAACAGACATACATAAGTATATATATAAACTGTAAAGTATTTATATATTTACACAACTAGATATATATGCGTAGACTAACATATATGCAGGCTAAGCCAATATACACAAAATAGTGTATTCATTACTATATGCACAACATATATAAACCTATATAATCTAAACTGTTATTTATGTATATACCTACAAATAGACAACTAACCACTATATAACTTATATATATAACTGACATAAGTGTCATACTCAAAACAGTGTATGTATAGACCACATGTTAAGTACTACTTATATAACTTGTATACTTATCATATTTATACTATTATATATATATATATATACAACCGTACAATACTTAGTAAACAACTACTTTATATAACATATATGAATATATATATATATATAAACATCTTTCAATGATTTCCCATATAAAAGTAGCTTGTAAAACTATCATAACTAAGCCGAGTCATTTGTGTTTAGATAAACTAATATATATACAATAAAGAACAAATGAAACTATTATAAATTTATACATTAAAAAATCAAACTCAGGCATATATATATATTTGAGATCCATATTTATATCATAGGTAAAACACAACCTAGCATAACTTTATATAAAATATACAGTCATATACAAACTTATACAAAAAACAAACAACTTTCATACTAAAAATATATATAAACAAACACACGCATCTCCTTATATATATATATATAACTTATATATAAATAACTTATATAAATATACCTTACGTAAAACAACAGGGTTGCTGCTGTGCCTCATTGCTCGAAACCTGAAGGTGGGTTCGAGATAGAAGACGAGGCCGAGGGAGGTGAGACTCGGTAGGGAGGCGGAGGTGAAGGCCTGGCATTTGGCTGAGCTTGAGCGTAGTGGTTGATGTAACTAGTGAAGGTGGTGGTCGAAGTGTTTGAGGGTTGATGCGGGAAATGATGGCCGGTCGATGCGATGCAGGTGAGGGAAGAGAGGAAAATAGAAGAAGGGGAACGGTTATTAGATAGGAGAAAGATAAAAGAGAAGAAGGAATAAAAGAAAGGGAAAATAATATAAATAAATGGAACGTGCCTTTGCAATGAACGATGAAAACGTAGAAAGGTAAAGTAAAGTAAAATGTATAAGCAGCGGTCACCCTTGGATTTGAGCTAATAAATTAAAGCAATTAATAGTTGTTTGGGCTCCATGTTTCAAAGTTGAAAAGGCAAAGGAAAGCTAACGGTCACAATTAAGGGTACTGATACGACGTACCGTTTATCATTTCCATCGCGTACTGGACCTCGAAATACAGAGTAAATATACCGTTGAGATCAGCACGACGAGGCGAATAGAATGGTATACAGATATCATCGATACGATCATCCTATCAAAAGTCGATAATCGGTACCGAAACTGCTGCTAATTTGCCAGAAATAAGATAAACGGAGCAAAAGCAGATCAAATTTGAAGAAACGAAATATGACGTCTCACTCATAAGATGATTTACAAATTTATTATATAAAAATATTCAGGTTTTGAAAATATTTTATCATCATCAAAATTTAACTGATTTGAATTCGAATGAAATTACACTATAAAATAAACTTCCATGTTATCAGCTGAAAATTTACCATTTTCTATGTTTAAATAAGCGTATTTCAAATATAAAATTTTTTATTTCAAAATTCAATTATTAAAATTTTCACAAAATTTCCAGTTAAATATATTTTTAAAACTATTAAAATTTACGGGTCGTTACACGGGACCGGTGGGCCGATGGTAGTGCTTGGGCTGAGTCCCAGTTCATCCGCTGTCACTCATTTCTACGTCGATAACCACCTTGACTTCTAAAACACTGTTTTAGCAGTCATGCAAGCATATAAACATCAAAAATAATTCATGATCATATGAAGTGGATTTCAACAAATTGGAATTAGTATAGCAATTGCTGTAAACAACACAAGAGATTGAAATCAATTCAACACCAAAAATCATCCAAAACAACAACTTGCAACATGTATTCAACCATAATCTAGAAGTGTGAGATTAACTCACCAATACAAGCTCGAATTGATGGCACGAACAAGGATTCCCTTAGGCCAATGACTTTCAGCAGATAACCCTAGGTTGATTCTCAGAAAATAGGCAAAACAAGTTCATGAGCAAAACTAAAAATCTGAGAATAAGCCTTAATAGATGGGAAAGAGGGTGGAGGAGATTACCTTAATTTTGCCTCTTAAATTATTAGCTAAAACACCTTTGGTTTCAAATTAGATTTGGGAGCAATTTTGATTTAGGGTTTCAAATTAAGAGGAGGAAGTTTTAGGTTTTCTGGCTAAAGCTAAAATTGAGAAGGAAGTATACTTGTTTCTCATTTTCTCTTTTCTAACTTCTCTTATATGGGCCAAGTGAATAAGCTATGAACCCAGTAAGAAAAGGTGTTACTAATTACCTTTGTTTTCTCCTTTTAAAACACTAATTACACTATAAAACACTAACATACAGAATTAAATCAAATCAAATCCAAAATTGTAGTCCAAAGACGTAGCCTAATCGTTGCCTGAGTACCCTAGAAGAACCCCGGACCAAACCCCCTTCGATTTGGATTTGTTTGATCAAAACATTTGATCACAATGTGCCCCATCAATGCACCTTTGGTGACCACCGGTGCACCTATGGTGGCCAGTTGAAACAGACTTCAGATTTTGTTTTGCTTGTTTCTTGCTCATTTTTAATCGGGTTCTCGATACGTTTTCTTCTAAATTTAGATTTGATTCTCTATTACCTTTCTAGTTTCATTTCTTCAAAAAGTTTGAATAGAAATCTTTTCAAGATTGTTGTACAAATTGGTGTTTTAAACTAGTTTCCATAAAATAGAAATATAGCCTTTTCGCATATAGATCTTCAAAATACCTTTAAAAATCATTATAAATTCAAAATAAAATCATAGTAAGACTAGATATATAAAATTGCAATTTATAAATATTTTTATATAATTTATATATATATATATATATTATTTATTTATTTCAATATTATTCATTTCATAGCTTAGAACATTGTTTATTTTTCATTTCTCACTAAATAAATCATATCTCTTAGAATATACATCTATAAATCCATAATTAAATTTATAAATTCATATATATGTATGTATGTATGTATGTATGTATATGTATCTTAACTTTAGAAATCTTTTTTATACCATTTTGATGTGATTTTATATCCTAAATCATTTTTACACAAAACCGGGCTGATTTTCATATATTATGAAATCGCATCTTTATAAACTCATATAAATTAAATAAAATACCATGAAAATAATTTTTAGACCTGATACCATCTATCAAACTTTATAAAATTGTTTTGGATCCATTTTACATGATTAAATGTCCCTAATAGTTTAAATACAATTTCGTGCAAGTTTTCACATATTACGAAATGTATGTATATAAATTATATAAAAATGCACAAAAATTATAATTAGGTCTGTAAATTTGATATTTCATCTTATAAATTTATTCATATTAGTTTTTAACCATTTTACTATAAAATTCCTAATTATATTTATCTCACTTGGAAAATCCATTTTATGAATTTCTTATTTATTTAATTCCAATTTATTTCAAATTGGAAACAAAACCAAAAAAAATTCCTCAATTTCATCTTAAAATAATTAAAATAACTTACATCATATTTAATGTTTAATTTCAGGTAACCTCAACCAGGGTTGTTACAGGTGCAGTGGAGAGTTGATTGGCATAGGCAGATGTGCTCGGGTAGGTCGAGGAAAATTGCGACACTAGGACACATGGATTAGGGCAGTCGGACGGAACTTCATAGGGTTGATCGAGCTCGGCCTGGTGGTGGGGGATGCATCTAGATTAAGACCAGAAGTTCGTTGGAGGCCTCGGATTTTGATACCATTGAGTATCGGTTGAATTGTTGTGTGCGTGCATGATTTGTGCACTGTGAGTTGTACAAGAGCAGTTCGTAAGGGAGGGAGAAGAGGTCTTCATGCGGGTCAGGTCTGGTGCTAATAGGCCGAAGGGTTTAGAATGAGAATAAATTTTTATCTAATTTGTTGTAATTTGTTTAAATATATGTGTTAACTAAAAAGAAAAAAATTGAATATCTTCATCGGTTTTAAGTTCGATTGACTCGTGAATTTTTGGGTTACTCATATTGATGAGTATAATATTGTAGTATAATGTGTTGATAGTTTTGACGATGTATAAATTTATGATAAAATGTTAATGACTAAATTTAATTACGTTATTTTAAATAATTACGTCACTAAATTTATTATACTTTATTGGTGATATATACTTAGCTAAATAAAACACCATTCGATTAAATTAAAATTGAATAGATTATTTTGAACATCTAGTGAGCAGAATAAAACACCATTCTGCTATAAATAAATTGTGTAGAGTATTGATAACATTTGTTTAGCAGAATAAATACCATTTTGCTGCTATATTTATTTGGACATTTATTCATATATCCATTAATTAATATGTGGATAAGTTAATACTGGATAAGTGGTGGATTAACTAGTGATGGTGAATTGATGATTCTATTTACATATATGATACTTATGTAAATACTAGTTATGTGACATGAAAGTTAAATTAAATTAAATGGTAGCTTAATTAAGCAACATTGTGGTCGCTAAGCCTCTTTCCGAATTTGTAAAGTTATGAATTGGAATTAACTTTAAAATTTTGTAACAATTAGATGTTAAGTGTTTATTTAATTTATAGATGAATTTTCATTTTCTTTATAAAAGATGTTAAGTTATTTAAATTTATTTTAATTATCAATGTTATTTAAAGTTATTTAAGTATAATATAAATGTGGTTTTAAGTTAATCAATTGATTTAATTATAGTCTACGTTAATCAATTATTTTGATTTATAAATGTTTGAAGTTGATTAATTATTTTGATTAAGGATGTTTTAAAATTAAATATTATTTTGATTATGTCATTTAAGGAAATTAATTATATTATTAATGATGTTTAAAGGGTAATTAATTTATTAAATTAATTGTGTTTAAGTTAATAAATTGTTTATTTATGATATAAAAGGTGATTACATTAATTTAACAAAGGTGTTTTTAAAATAATAAATGGTTTATAGAAGGAATTGAGATTTACAAATGATATTTCTTAAAAGAGATTTACAAATGATATTTTGCAAAGAAATTTATCGACAACATTTTGTAAAGTAGTTTTGTAAGTGATATTTGTAAAGGAGATTTATAAACGGTAATTTTTAAATAAAAGAATGATTTTATAAGTGATATTTTAAAGATAACGTAGATTGGGATATATATATATATATAAATGGGGTTTTCTGGAATTTATAAAATGGATCTTTATAAGGGATTGTACAAAAGAATTTATAAAGCGAGACTTATAAAAGAGTTTTATAAACAATGAGGAATTTTATAAAACATTTTAGAGATCTATAAAAGTAAATAGATTTGGGAATTTATTAAAGGATTTGTAAATATGAAATAGGCTTATCAAAAGGGAATTTTATAAAGGAATGAGATTTGTATTAACTATTAATCCTTCTTAATTATGGTGGTATAGAAACATTCTTTCCATACTTAACACCTAAGAATAGTAGTTTGGTTCACAGTAAAAAAATATTTTAAAAAATATTTGCTTTGGCGCATTTAAATATGATTTTTGGAAAAGAGGAAATCTTCCTCAAGTTTTGTTAATATACTTATACTATTGAGGTAAGTATATGAATGTTTTCCCATGTATTGAAAAGAATATAAGGGGTTTTTGAATATATCTTGTGTGAAGTTATTTTGAAATAATTGAAAGCGTTTTTAAAAATTGAAAGATTTATTTATAGGAGCTTAATGGATCTCATATGGAATTAATTTGGTTTGATTGATTGTTATTTGATAGTTAAATAACTAACTATCAAATCTTGACCTAAAATCTACTCTAGAAATATCTAGAAGAAAAACGGGGGTTATATGACATAGTCATCTTCGATGATGTTGTACTATGCATATAAATCTCGTTTTGTTCTCCTAGGACGAATGGTAAGTCCGTCTACTTAAACGGTTAGGAGGTGATCTCCGATCTTATGTATTGCCATATTATTCCTGAAAGAACCGGGATTGAGTTTGCTGAAAACTATTGAATGTTGGTTCGAAGAGATCGGGATCGGATAAGTACGAATTATCCAAAAACCACTTCGAACCAACTCAAGCATCATATTAAAGACATCTTGAAGATGATGTAATCAAAGGCGGAGCTCTTTGAAATGCAATGGCTACTTGCTACTAATCCTAATGGTGATTCCAAAATGGATATAATAAAAGTAGTGCCTTCAGTTTGTTCTTGTCCTGAACAACTTGTATGGACAAATGCTGACATTGCATTGTGCCTAAAGGGTAGTGTTAGCATTCCAAGTGGGAATTGCTAAGAAAGGAAAAGGTAAATCGTGACCTCACAAGCCTCACAACCTGGTAATGACTAAAAACAGGGGATATGCTTCAGAGCTATATGGTTCACAACCATTAGGGGTAGTCATTCCTCGATCTAAAATCGATATTTATGGATTTGGTATGCATACGACGAGTGAGGCCATGATGCACATTGTTTTTAGAGCCTTGGTCCTAGCTAATGATGTAGTCTGGTTTATCATATTCGAGGGGCAAGTGGCTTTGATTCGTAGGGGGTCCATGTGAGGCCCTCGGTACATTTTTCTAGAGGTGTTCTGTGGTAGGCGGTACCTTAGTAGCCTTGTCATGAATGGAAATCCAATCTCCAATATGTAACTTTACGGACTTAGTTGTGCCCAACTATGTTGAAATGTGAGATGCAAGCATTTCAGCTATTTAATATATTTATTTTCCCCTATAAATTATTATAATATCACTGGATTTTCTATAAAATGATTTGGTAATCGTAAGGTAAAAACCCGTCTGTGTTTATGTGCAGCGTGGTCTTACGAGATACATCTATTTTAAAAGGTTTTTATAATTGTAACGACCCAGAATTTTTGTCATTTGAATTTGAAATATTTAATTGATTTAAATATGAGGATATTGGTTGAATAAGTCAAATAGCTTAAATTTCAAATATAAAGATTTATTTGATAATTTGAATTATTAAATCGAATAACCGAAATCTTTAAGTAATTGAATCTTGAATTTAATGTTGATAAAAATGATTTCAAAAGCTGATTTAAATTCTGATTAAATAAGAATGAAGATAGTAAAGTTTTAAATTGGAATTAAAAGCGATTAAACTGATTTTATTAATAACTCATTTTAGTTAACGTGTTAAATCATCGATCCGGGGTATAGTCTTGGATTTTGACGAAACCGGTGCTATTGGGTCCATAATAGTAAATTATTATACGCCATCGAATTTTGTGGCGATCGGATGTATCGTTTGGTTGTACGAGTTCGAAACATGTAGAAATTAATTAAAGGAATTTAATTTAATATAATTTGATTTTGAATGTTAACTTCTGTATATGATAGAATTGGATACTAGTACTAGCTCCACTGTGTTTGGAATAGGAGTATTTAGTATAGAACGCCAGTCGGCACGCCTCGATTGGAGTTTGGAAATTTAAAGCATGAATAATGTTTTACAAATTTTTCTATGAAAGGACTTAAGATGTTTTCATTTGCAAACTAAAACCCTAAATTGAACAACAGCTACCATTGTTGCCCTTCATCCAATGGCCCATATTTCTTCGGCCGATCTAGGCATTTTTAGGCCTCGACTCCTATATGAAAGTTGTTGCTCTCCTCTGCATGAGTTCATCGATGCAAGTTGATCGACAATAGAAGGCTCGACATGGCGGCAAAGTTGTCGCGTTTGTGGCAGCGATGGGATTGGGTTTTGCACGATTGACGAGGCGAGGGAGGTTATGATGGGTGCTGGAGGTTCATCTTGAGTGCGGCGATGTTCGGTGGAGGTTGCGGCGGCGATAGGTGCGATGAACGGCAGCACGGCGAACGAAGAAGGCATGGAGGAATTTTCTGTTACCTGGAAATGAGAATGAGAGGGAGGATTAGAATGCGTGATTAGGATAAACATGGTAATTAAACGTTAATGACTTGTTAATTGATTTTATACTAAAATCGAATGTTTAAAAATGTATAACTTTTTCATATGAAGTCGGATTTGAGTGTGACGAGTTCCGTTGTGATCATATCAGTGAAATCTATGTTATGGAGTTGGATTGGATGGATTTGGAGTTAGTAGAAATTTATGTTAAAATCGAACGCCAGTTCGTTTTCAATTCAAACTGGAATGCTTTGGCGATTACTGGAATTTCGGTGAGTTAAATTCACCTCTCTGGCCCACTTATATTTTATATAAGTGTAGATAAATTTTTATTGTTGACTGTTGTTGCTTGTTTGGATTATTTACTCTATTTATCAGTTGGTATGGATATATTTCGGCCGTTCGAGCGGTTGAGACATTATATGTTCCCATATATGAGCAAATGACCCTTTGTACATGATCTCGCCTTGAAGCGGTTGATTTATATTTTATGATTATATACCATATGTGATGTAGGGGGCAGGTTGGAGGGATCCAACAGGATTCCTCATTGGCTATTGACTTTTATTTACATACAAACATATATGTGTGCGTGTGTGCATGTGTATGTGTGTTGATATATTATTTGAAGTGCAAGGGATAGGTTGGAGGAATCCAACTGGATTCCTCATACTGTTGATTTTACTTTTCATATATTGTGTTATATGATCTGTTGGAAATTATATTGTGAATAATTGAAGCGATACAGTTATAAACGTGCTTTGACATTCCTGAAATTAAACATGTGTTTAAATTGGATAAATCGATATATATATATATATGTATGTATGTATATATATATATATAATATATATTGGGTTGTTTACACATGTTTTAGCATGTTGGACATAAATGGATAACTTGGGAAGTTATTACCATTAAATAACAAGTGGTGATGGAAGCCCTTGGTTTAATAAAGTAAAAGTGACTTTTACTTTATATATATATATATATATATCCTTTCAAAATCTTTTTAAAATAATTTTGTAAGTATTTATTTAAATGAATTAATTTCAGAAGTTTTGAAGTTTAAAAATGTTTTATAGTTATTTCTGAATTTCAAACGTAAATGGGTTTTCATATTGAATATGTAATATGGATTTTAAATAAATATTTTTAAGAGATATTTAATATAAATGTCTTAAATAATAATACAATAGTTTTTAAAGTATTTCTAATAATAAAATAGTTTTTAAAGTATTTCTAATAATATAACAGTTTTTAATGTATTAGGTTATATAGTTTTTAGTTAATAAGTTAAATATTTTATTTAAAGTAAATAGAAGTTTTATATTATATTATCTTTTTAAATATTTCTTAATATTAAATATTTTACCACATAAATAAATTAGTGTGTATATATATCACAACATTATTTTAAGTAGTTTTAACATATTAGTAAGTATTTTTATATATATGCAAGTTTTAAGTACTAAATTAAATATTCTATCAATATAATAAAAAGGGGATTTAGGTTCTAACACTTAAGTTAAATAAATGGTTTGAGAAAGATTTAACTAAAAGTGCAACATCTAAATTTATAAATGTTAGATATGCTTGATCTTTAAATAAATGTATTGAAGATTAATTATAAGGATAACTAATGGTTTAGGGGTTGTTGTTAAAAATGTTGTAACAACACTTGTTTTTAACCCTTATTATTAATTATACTTGGAGATATAATT
The DNA here is from genome assembly GCA_030737815.1 of Allium fistulosum. NCBI lineage: Eukaryota > Viridiplantae > Streptophyta > Magnoliopsida > Asparagales > Amaryllidaceae > Allium > Allium fistulosum. Next base: position 869,832,036 of record CM060903.1, on the reverse strand, counting down.
AGATATTTACTAATGGATATTTAGTAGAAAAATACAAGTAATACAGTGTAATAACCCTATATTTTGTGATTATTTTAATTGTATATTTTGGTTATTTTAATTGATTTCCTGATTTAAAAACTTTATTTTATTTATTAAAATGAATAAATTTTGTTATTTTAAATATAAATTTTGATTTTGATGTGAATTAGAATTCCAAACATGACTAAAAAGAATATTTTCCTGAAAAGTGAATTTTGGTCAATATGGTCAAAATTTGACTTTTAATTCAGAAATTTGAAAGTTTGAACATTTGAATTTTTTCTTTTATTATGAAATTAAATAAAATTTTAAGAATAATGCTTTTCGTTTCGTTAAAATCCGATTTATAATGTGAAAGTTATGCCTTTTTCAATATTGAGTGTAATTTGTTGTATTTAACAAAATTGTTTATTTTAAATTATATAAATAATATTTTTATTTGGTCATGTAATGTTCAAATTTTTGTTTATATGGGTAAAATAACATGTTATGTATATATTTTGGTTTTAAAACATTTTTCAAAATGTAATTGACATTTTCCAAAGTCAGTTGTATTCTGTTTATAATTTCTAATTTCCAGTTTCATTTAATTAAAGAATTTTTTTTGTTTATTTTCTAATTTCTTAAGACTTTATTTTATTTTAATTTACACTTCATTTTATTCAGAATTTATTTTTATTTTTTTTTCTTGACTTTTATTGGTTAGAAGTAAAGTTGTAATTTTTCTAAAACTAGTGATATTCTATTTGTAAATTTTAAGTCCTGTTTTGAATTTTTAAGCAATTTCTTTAATTCTTTTTCTATTTTATTTAAATTTAATTATTTATTTTCATTTTATTTTACTTTGTTTCAGTATTAAAACTCATTTTACTAAATTATCATTGGTTTTTATTTAATTAAAAAGAATGGAAATTTGAAGAGACAAAAGGTTTCAAAACAATGACTTTTGGGTTGCTAGACTTTTCAAATCATTGGCCGTTCCTTTCTAATTGATAGCCGTGAGTTCCTTAACTCATTTTCACGTGAAAACACCTCCTTTTCACTTCATTTTCACAGCACTTCAGATCTGAGAAAAATTAGTAATGTCTTCTTCTTCTTTTTCCACTTTTTCCCTTCATTTTATTGAATTTTCTATTAAAAATTTGCCTTGCTTCTTCATAGTGTTGATCGGCCATAGCCTTTCCACCACCTCCACGACCAGCACCACCACCATCCACAGCCACATCACCCTCCTCTCCATTTGTCTTGACCAGGTTGTGACCATCACTTGAAGGTAGCACCACAAAAAATCCACACAAACATTGCAAAACTCCTTAAACCAATGCCTAGCCACCTTAGCACCTTCACCACCACCATAGTTCACCTTGGCCACCCCTTAGCCGCCACCACCTGCTCCTCCACCACCGCTGGCCTCTGCTCCAGCCACCACCAGACCTGCTCATGCCAAGGCCGAGCCCAATCCATGTAAGGCCAAGCCTTGTTGTTACACCCAAACACTCTTTTGTTGCCTTGACCATTTGCATTCCTACCTTGTAACTCCCCTCCATGTTCATGCTTGTAGCCTTACCTTTTCCAGACCCATACCTAATCCAAACCAAGTACAAACCTGACCTAATTGATCCCCTAGGCCATGCAAACAAAAAGAGAAAGCATGGCAAAAGATTTGGCATTCGTATCTCTCTTTATTTAAAAGTTATTTCATTTCTAGTGTATTGAAATTTATGGTTCGCTTTGATTTTTGTTTGGGTTATAACACAAGATCTATATCATTGGATTTTCTCTCCACACTCAAATTGTATTAGAGTTGTCGTGCCCTCGTAATCTTTGTGTTGTGAGCTTTGTTGGCAAATCTCCAGCTTAACAGGTGAGTTATTCTCACCAGACAATATGTACATATATAACTAGTGAATTGACCCCTTTTGAATCTGTAAAATGCATTATCATGTTACACTTGCTATGTTATGATTTTATGATGTTCACCCATGCTTAAACACCTATTATATTATATGTTACTATTATATTATGCTGTTCTATTATTTTTATCAGTTTATCACACTGCAAGTTCCCTTTAGATTAAAATCACTATGGGTTGAAATGATACATACCCGAACGGACTTTAGAATAGGAGAAAATCATTATGGGCTGAAATGATAGGCCTGAATGATTTTCAATTATTTTTTCATCTCCTTGGGATTGCGGGTTTGAAATGATCAAACCCGGGTTTTCTTTGTAAATTACAGGTTGAAATGATATATTACCTGTATCACTTTACCTAGACTAGAAATGAAATACAGACCCGTAGTTAAAATATGTTTTATAAATTTTTTTAAAAATATTTTTAAAAATGTAAATATTATGATATTTTGATTTAAACTAAATAAAAATGATTTTTTGTAAAGCATTATTGATTTTCTGAAAATTTATAAGTGAAATTAATTAATGGTAAAATTAGAAAATTTGAAATGTAAGTTATTTTGGGAAATTTTAATTTGGTGATAATTGGAATTTAAATTAAATGTGAAATGTGATAAATTCATGATAATTTGGATTAAAGTGAATTTAAATGATTTTATAATATATTAAATGTTTTTTTTTAATAAAGTTAAAATGTGAAATGAATGAATATTTAAGTTGAAATTTTGAAATATAACTAAAATTGGAAATTTGTGAATTTGGCTTAAAAGTGAATTTTTAAGTTAAGTAAATAAAAATGGAATTAAGTTATATTTGAAAATTTAAACTTAAGTGTTAAGTTAATTTAATTTAATGAATTTATAACTTAATATTGGAATTTAATAAGTGAATTATTATTAAATTTTGATTTTTGAATGGAGTTTTAACTTTATAAAATCATGAATATAAGGGTATTTGAATAATTGTTTTAAAAGTGAAATTATATGATTTTATAAGTAAAAAAAATGATTTATATAAAAATATAATTGTTTGTGAAATTATACTAAATATTTGAAGTTAGTTAACTGCATTTCTGAAATGCTATTAAATTCTAATGTAAATGATAATACAACATTTGTAAATGCTGTAGTTGATAATAATGAACCAAATGGCTAAATTTAATTAAAGGCTATTATAGCATTTTTGTAAATGTTATAATGGTTGAATTTAACTAAGTTTATTTGAAACTAATGTAACCATATTACAGCATTTTAAATGCTGTCTTTTGTTAAATTGAACTGTTTTAAATGTGACTTTCCGTAGCATTTTCTAAATGCTGCGAAAGTTGAAATTTCATTGTTTTAATTAATTGAAGGGAACGAATGAACTTTGAAAATTTAAATTTTTGGAAATTTAAAATTTTAATTATTAAATATACTAACTTCATTTTTATGATTTAAAATGAAGTAATTTGTTTCGAAATATAAACTATTTTGAAATATGATATTTTGATATTTTGAAATGGATTTTTGAAGGATATTGAATTTTGAAATGATATTTGATTTCGAAGTATAAAATACCAATTTGAAATTTTAACCACGGGATGTATTTAATTTATAGTTTAACTGATCCTTAAAGGACAGGCGATCCCAAGCATCCTTTGAGTTATTGTGCATTTCTACTACAGTTCACTTGAGTTGGTTTACATTATATAAGTATATATTGTCCTGACTCGAGTGTTTTGTGTTTTACTTTACGCTCGGGTCAGCCTGAGTATTTACAGCTTAGCTTTGGATTTCTTTCTGGAGCTAGGAATCGCTGGAGATTCTGCTTGTCTAGTTATCTGTTCCTTTCAGTTCAGTTGTTCTATTTCAGTTCTGGTATTCATAAACTTCTATTTATTTGAGATTTCTATTGTATATGGTTTCAAACAAATATTATGTATTTTGTTTTGAGAGTTTGTTATAGTAGCTTCATGAACTACTATGGTATTTTTTAATTTCCGCTGCGAGTTATTCTGATATTCTGTGTCTATGATTCTGTATTTGATTTTATTTGCTCCAAATTTTATTACAATCTGTTATTTTGAATTATTCAAGTCAGACATGCGTGGATTATTGTCGATTTGAATGGTCCAAAATAGTGGGTCGTTACAGTTGGTATCAGAGCTTTGGTTTTAGGCAAACCTTAGCCTGCGGAGCAAAAACTCATTAGAGATAGGGTAGAAATACCCTAGAATGAGTGAAATCAATCTCAGAATCATTTCTTTGTGAGAGAACGTATTTTCGAAGTATAAAATGATTTTCAAATGATTTTTAAAGAATTTTCAAAGATTATTTTGATATAAATTTCCTTGCTTTAAAAGTAAAATATTTCTTAAACTTCATTCCTTTCGTATCCACCTTGTTAGTAATTTCTTTGATTAGGATCCTCTAAAATTTTGAACTTCTCTCTTGATTGATCTAGATCCTTTGTTGATAGGAATCTATTTTGGGTATGGCAAAATCAGTAGTTTGTTAGGATGCTTTGAGTAAACTCTGTTGTATCTTTTGCTTAGCTAAAGTTGTCCAACTAAAGATATTTATGCTTCTGTTTTCGTATGTTATGAATTCGAGTCTTTCCAAATTTTTATGGGAATTTTTCTGTATCGATATAGGTTATATATCTCTAATCTTCGTTTGGATTCTTATCGAATAGGATTCCTTTGAATTTTGGAACGCTCCCACTTGTTCTGAAATCCATTCCTGTCTCCCATAATTGTATTCTTTTGATTTTGGAGCATTGCATCACTCCACTTTGTATGACCTTTATAGGGTGGCGATTCCGCCAATCTTTGAATGATTATAATTGGCATTGATTCATCGGATATTTCTGTATCCTCGGTTTACGATGTTTTCTATCTTCTGCTATATTTAGATTCTATCTCTGGCAATCGAAGGTCGATTTGCCTTAGATTTTCGCATCGATTATATTCCTGAAGTCACGGTTGATCGGTTAAGGTCGCCCGCGATTCATATAGGCTTATCCATCTTTTATTTGGTAATTTAATTATCTTATCTTCGTTTGAGCCTATCTTTGAATTAGAATTCTATTTGATTAGAGTCCTTCTAAATTTGAATCTCTGTTTTGCTTTGAAATCCATCCTTGAATCGTCCCTTGGAAAGTTTGTGGTTGATTGTCTTTTGAAAATTTTGTATTCATCATAGTTTTTATTTTGATAAGGATGGCCATATTTTTATATAAAGATGAAATGTTTTTGATAAGGATTATATACTTTTTTAAAAAATGATAATTTGAGGTTTTGAAAGGATTTGTAATTTTGAAAAAAAAACTATATAAGAAATTTGATTTATAACTGAAGGATTTTAAATTTGAAATTCGAGAATTGAACTCCGGTATTTTGAAATTGGTTTTAAGATTTTGAAATATATAATAATATGATTTAAAAGTATTTTCCGAATAAGAAATGTTTCAAATGATTTTAATAAGTTTTTGATGAGTTTCGAAGAAATTTCAAAAGAAGTTTAAGTAAATAGAAGTCCAGAACTCACTTATGTCGCTGGAAAATAATTTCGGTGATGAGTGCACGCATCATCGACATTGATTTTCGAGTTTCAGAGTGAGGGAAAGGCCACTTTAATAGCATTGCTATGCGAGTGATTTTGTGAAACCACTTTGATTTCAAATTCCGAAGTAAGATTTGATACTCGAAAGATATATGTATATTTGAAATGATTTGAAGTAAGCCGGTGTTCGTTCCTCGAGTTTTGGATTTGATATAACGCTATCTATTAAAATTAATTTACTAATTTGAGCTGATTTCCAACTCTTGAAATTGAAAATGATTTCTTCAACTATTTTGAAGGTTCGAGCACTTCCAAATCAAGGTTAACTTTTCAAAGCTAAGAAATTTCGAAAAGTATAAAGTATATAAGTTTGGTGTGTATGTTTGAAGTATGTAGTAATATGATTTAAATAAGTGGAAACTGTTTTGTTAAGTAAATGAATAAGGAAATTTTAATTTTTTCTAATATGAAATTTAGATTTTTGAAATGTTTCGAAAAGAATTTGGTCTTCAAAATATTTTGAATAAAGTTTAGTTTAAATGTTTTAACTTAGTAACATCTTTATGAAACTATATTTAACAAGTTGGAATAAATATATAAGTTGTATGTATGCTGTTTTATTCGCATAATTACTTTGATCCAGGTTTGAGTACACAAGTTCGAGGTGAATTACACCATTTCGCGTTAGGATTGTTCATTCGATTCTTGATGGCGAATATTTGATATGGATTTTGGGCTTGATTCTAGAATTCTCTATCATAGTATATGGCTATGCAAGGAGACTGATGGTTTCTAGTCGAGAAACCATATCGAAAATCCGCATTAGGGAAGTCGAATGGACAATACTAGTTCGAAAGCGAACTTTTGTGATCGAGCGAGCGATCAAATGTGATTCTGCGAAATGATGACGTATGTACATCTTATATTCTAATATCATTGATATATTTTGACGCTGAAATTGAAGCTGTCATGTTAGAATATCTTTGCTTACTAAAAAGAAAATTTCCAATTTAAATTACAAAGATATATAACCCATAAAAGCAAAGATATTCAAATCCCATATGGCTCTTCATACAGCGAAATTTATTTTGAAAAATTTGATCCTTATATAAGATAGACCTTACGTAAGTATAAGATGGTTTTGAAAACATTTGATTTTGAAAATAAATTGGTTGACTTAAATTATATTGATTTGGAAATTTGGATTTATTTTCTAAATCTATTATTGTGGAAACTTTGAAACTAAAGATATTTAATTTGAGAAGAAGTAATTTGGTGAAATTGTATATGATTTTTGAAATTGAACTGATATTGAAACAAATTGAAATTTGAGAACCTTGTGTTACTAAACACTTGATTTGGGAGTTGTCGAACTTATATAAAATTGATTTGTATGAGTATGAAATTGATTCGAAAACTATAGATTTGAAAAGGTACTCAATTTGAAAGTGAAATCTTATATATAATGGATATTATATCAGTACGATATTTGAAAGTGATTTGAAAAGGTAATATATGATACATATTTTCGAAGTAAAGATATGGAAAGTGCCTTCTGCTTGATATCCGATTTGTGGCCACATCTTGGATTCATTCTATCGATATTATTCTCTCTGATTTTTGGTTTTCCGGATATGATACTCGAGTGTCCTTCGAATTCCATGGCGTTACCCATGGTCTTATTGTTCTCTAGTGACTACATAGCGCAACTGCCTGGCTGAGTCTTGCCTAGGGGTACGGATTGTTTCCTGGGGGATCCAGGCGTAATCATTGTGTATCCTGCAATCTGTGTAGGTCGCGAATAGTAGCGCAAATGCTTGGCTGAGTCTTGCCTGGGGGTATGGATTGTTTCCTGGGGGATCCAGGCGTAACCATTGTGTATCCTGCATTCTACTAGTCATCATGGCGTAACTCGCAGGGCTGAGAAAGCTTACGGATATGGATTGTTTCCTGGGGGATCCAGGCGTAACCATTGTGTATCTGCGAACCATGGTTAGACAAAGGTTTTGATTCGTTTTTGTTTGGATTGTACTTTCCATATCTGTTTTTAAAGGTTTTCCCAGTATTTTCACTAGGTGTTGAAACAAGTCTACTAAGTACCTGGAGAATTCTAGTTTTGCGCCTGATCAACGCACTGCCAGAGTCTGCAGGAACGAGGATAAACTTGTTAAGACATCGAGTTAAAATGTATTTTGATAAAATATTATAAAGGATATTTTGATCAGTTATTTCCTTTCTAAAAGATTTTAAAGTGTTTTAAATATTGTTTACCTCTTCAACCAACAATTTTAAAATAATGGTTCATCCTTGTCTTTCAACCTGTTTTCCCTTCTAGCTACTTTTTCCCTACCTTCTTTCCGGATGTCTTCCAACCTATTGTTCTTTCTAGTTGTCTCTCCGCTTCCTTTCTTTTCGGGGACGAAAAGATTTGAGTAGGGGAGAGTGTAATAACCCTATATTTTGTGATTATTTTAATTGTATATTTTGGTTATTTTAATTGATTTCCTGATTTAAAAACTTTATTTTATTTATTAAAATGAATAAATTTTGTTATTTTAAATATAAATTTTGATTTTGATGTGAATTAGAATTCCAAACATGACTAAAAAGAATATTTTCCTGAAAAGTGAATTTTGGTCAATATGGTCAAAATTTGACTTTTAATTCAGAAATTTGAAAGTTTGAACATTTGAATTTTTTCTTTTATTATGAAATTAAATAAAATTTTAAGAATAATGCTTTTCGTTTCGTTAAAATCCGATTTATAATGTGAAAGTTATGCCTTTTTCAATATTGAGTGTAATTTGTTGTATTTAACAAAATTGTTTATTTTAAATTATATAAATAATATTTTTATTTGGTCATGTAATGTTCAAATTTTTGTTTATATGGGTAAAATAACATGTTATGTATATATTTTGGTTTTAAAACATTTTTCAAAATGTAATTGACATTTTCCAAAGTCAGTTGTATTCTGTTTATAATTTCTAATTTCCAGTTTCATTTAATTAAAGAATTTTTTTTGTTTATTTTCTAATTTCTTAAGACTTTATTTTATTTTAATTTACACTTCATTTTATTCAGAATTTTTTTTTTTTCTTGACTTTTATTGGTTAGAAGTAAAGTTGTAATTTTTCTAAAACTAGTGATATTCTATTTGTAAATTTTAAGTCCTGTTTTGAATTTTTAAGCAATTTCTTTAATTCTTTTTCTATTTTATTTAAATTTAATTATTTATTTTCATTTTATTTTACTTTGTTTCAGTATTAAAACTCATTTTACTAAATTATCATTGGTTTTTATTTAATTAAAAAGAATGGAAATTTGAAGAGACAAAAGGTTTCAAAACAATGACTTTTGGGTTGCTAGACTTTTCAAATCATTGGCCGTTCCTTTCTAATTGATAGCCGTGAGTTCCTTAACTCATTTTCACGTGAAAACACCTCCTTTTCACTTCATTTTCACAGCACTTCAGATCTGAGAAAAATTAGTAATGTCTTCTTCTTCTTTTTCCACTTTTTCCCTTCATTTTATTGAATTTTCTATTAAAAATTTGCCTTGCTTCTTCATAGTGTTGATCGGCCATAGCCTTTCCACCACCTCCACGACCAGCACCACCACCATCCACAGCCACATCACCCTCCTCTCCATTTGTCTTGACCAGGTTGTGACCATCACTTGAAGGTAGCACCACAAAAAATCCACACAAACATTGCAAAACTCCTTAAACCAATGCCTAGCCACCTTAGCACCTTCACCACCACCATAGTTCACCTTGGCCACCCCTTAGCCGCCACCACCTGCTCCTCCACCACCGCTGGCCTCTGCTCCAGCCACCACCAGACCTGCTCATGCCAAGGCCGAGCCCAATCCATGTAAGGCCAAGCCTTGTTGTTACACCCAAACACTCTTTTGTTGCCTTGACCATTTGCATTCCTACCTTGTAACTCCCCTCCATGTTCATGCTTGTAGCCTTACCTTTTCCAGACCCATACCTAATCCAAACCAAGTACAAACCTGACCTAATTGATCCCCTAGGCCATGCAAACAAATAGAGAAAGCATGGCAAAAGAATTGGCATTCGTATCTCTCTTTATTTAAAAGTTATTTCATTTCTAGTGTATTGAAATTTATGGTTCGCTTTGATTTTTGTTTGGGTTATAACACAAGATCTATATCATTGGATTTTCTCTCCACACTCAAATTGTATTAGAGTTGTCGTGCCCTCGTAATCTTTGTGTTGTGAGCTTTGTTGGCAAATCTCCAGCTTAACAGGTGAGTTATTCTCACCAGACAATATGTACATATATAACTAGTGAATTGACCCCTTTTGAATCTGTAAAATGCATTATCATGTTACACTTGCTATGTTATGATTTTATGATGTTCACCCATGCTTAAACACCTATTATATTATATGTTACTATTATATTATGCTGTTCTATTATTTTTATCAGTTTATCACACTGCAAGTTCCCTTTAGATTAAAATCACTATGGGTTGAAATGATACATACCCGAACGGACTTTAGAATAGGAGAAAATCATTATGGGCTGAAATGATAGGCCTGAATGATTTTCAATTATTTTTTCATCTCCTTGGGATTGCGCGTTTGAAATGATCAAACCCGGGTTTTCTTTGTAAATTACAGGTTGAAATGATATATTACCTGTATCACTTTACCTAGACTAGAAATGAAATACAGACCCGTAGTTAAAATATGTTTTATAAATTTTTTTAAAAATATTTTTAAAAATGTAAATATTATGATATTTTGATTTAAACTAAATAAAAATGATTTTTTGTAAAGCATTATTGATTTTCTGAAAATTTATAAGTGAAATAAATTAATGGTAAAATTAGAAAATTTGAAATGTAAGTTATTTTGGGAAATTTTAATTTGGTGATAATTGGAATTTAAATTAAATGTGAAATGTGATAAATTCATGATAATTTGGATTAAAGTGAATTTAAATGATTTTATAATATATTAAATGTTTTTTTTAATAAAGTTAAAATGTGAAATGAATGAATATTTAAGTTGAAATTTTGAAATATAACTAAAATTGGAAATTTGTGAATTTGGCTTAAAAGTGAATTTTTAAGTTAAGTAAATAAAAATGGAATTAAGTTATATTTGAAAATTTAAACTTAAGTGTTAAGTTAATTTAATTTAATGAATTTATAACTTAATATTGGAATTTAATAAGTGAATTATTATTAAATTTTGATTTTTGAATGGAGTTTTAACTTTATAAAATCATGAATATAAGGGTATTTGAATAATTGTTTTAAAAGTGAAATTATATGATTTTATAAGTAAAAAAAATGATTTATATAAAAATATAATTGTTTGTGAAATTATACTGAATATTTGAAGTTAGTTAACTGCATTTCTGAAATGCTATTAAATTCTAATGTAAATGATAATACAACATTTGTAAATGCTGTAGTTGATAATAATGAACCAAATGGCTAAATTTAATTAAAGGCTATTATAGCATTTTTTTAAATGTTATAATGGTTGAATTTAACTAAGTTTATTTGAAACTAATGTAACCATATTACAGCATTTTAAATGCTGTCTTTTGTTAAATTGAACTGTTTTAAATGTGACTTTCCGTAGCATTTTCTAAATGCTGCGAAAGTTGAAATTTCATTGTTTTAATTAATTGAAGGGAACGAATGAACTTTGAAAATTTAAATTTTTGGAAATTTAAAATTTTAATTATTAAATATACTAACTTCATTTTTATGATTTAAAATGAAGTATACCACTGTAACGACCCGCCACTCATTCCACAGAATGACGTATCATTAATAAGAAAGAAAGGGGTAGAAAATAGAAAAGAAGAGAAGAAAGAAAGAAACAACAACAACGATCTCACAGCGGAACGAATAAATTATATTAATAACATAAACTATTACAAAGTATACAACACTTATCAGAGTTTACACAACTATACAACACATACTAGACAGTTATAAACATCTGTCTAGATATTACAACTCAAATACAATACAAGACTCTAACACAGATATCAACACAGCGGAATACTATATCTACGAACGCCGAAGCCTCCTGCTCCATTGCTCCTCCACAATTCGTCAAAGCTAAACCTGAATCCCTTGGCTACTCGTAAAAATTTGAGTACCCAAGAGTTTATAAAACAGAAATAAACAACTTGGGTCAGACATGGGTCTGGTGTGAGTAACAGGTTAAACTTGTTTAACTTTGAAAACCATTTGGAAAGAAAAGGTATCTCGTAAGACTTCCCGCACATAAACACGGAAAAGTTTTTACCTTACAATAACCAAAACATTTGATAGGAAATTCGATTGTATTATAATAGGGTCTAGGGTTTTCAAATAAATATGAAATAGCCGAAATTGTTACATTATTAAATTCCAGCATACATAAGTATACAATCAAGTCCGTTATCACTTATTGGAATTTGGATTTCCATACAATGGCAGAGCTACCGGGGTACCGCTCATCACAGTACGGGGCCTAGATCACCGTACCGAGGATCACTCCCAATCCCCTGCAACACAAAGCCGGAACCATCCCTTACTGGATAATTCCGAATAAAATCACCCCACAGATGGCCGTCGCCAACTGCACCACTAAGCCGAAATAAAAGAAGGAACTCTCTAGACAGGGATGACCTTACTCTCAGTGGGTGCTACCCACGAAGCCTTGCTGCACCTCCCCTGTTTTAGCCATTCCCGGTTGATGAGGCTTGAGGCTACGATTTACCTTTAAATCAGAACACATCACTTAGAATGCTCATCGCCCTCCTGACGATGTGTTGAAAGCATTCAATCCATACAAGTTCGTTCCGGGTTCGAACGAAACCGAAGGCATTATCTCGTTACACTCGTATTGGAATCACCCTCAGAGTTAACGACAATAACCCTTGCACTCTGAATCTTCATCTTCACTTGAGATTCACGACCTATCGTTAAATTTGGATCGATGTGGTATTCGGGTCTCCAGACCTGGAATTCCGGTATACGGAAACCCGATCCCGGTCTCATCGAAATCCAAAACGTATTTTAAGGGTCAAGTTGTTTTAAGGTTAAAACAATTCAATTCTTTATCTATATACACAAAGATAGATAATTCAATAGATAATTTACATTATCATCCAAACAGATAATTCATATTATCATTTCAATCCAACCAAACGTCCATATTATAGATCAGCACATCTCTTATCAGAGATATCAACAATGCAAAGCATTCCATATCATTCAACATCCCTAAGTAATGATTTATATCATCTCTAATTAATTTAAAGTAAATTAAATTAATTACTTCATTTTATAAATCCTTCTTACTTAATTATTAATTAAACCAATTAATTAATCATACTCTAAGTATCATCTTAATTAATCATCCTGATTAATTATACTTTAATTACCTTAAGTAATTAACTCTTAATTAATTTCACAAATTAACTTAAACCATTCAGTAATTAATCTTTAATTACTTCATCTACTAATTAACTGTATTTAATTACATTAATCCTTAATTAATTACAATTAATTAATTACTTTAATCACTTATTATTTATTAATTAATCTTAATTAATCAATTCTTAATAACATCATTAATTATATTAATTAATGATCCTTAATTATTCTTAATTAATTATCTTATTTATATTAATAATTAATTAATCACATTTATTAATCACCTTTGATTAATTCCATTTAGTAATTAACTACTCTTAATTACTACACTTCCTAAATTAATTACTCCTTAATTAATCATCCTTTAATTAATCCCTTGATTAATTATTAAAAGTACTAAACTCAAATTACTTTTATTAAACCATCTTTAGTTAATTACATCCACTAATTAACTTTAATTACTTTCCTAAGTAATTTATACTTCCACTAATTACATTTAAGTAATTATCAAATCACCAAGTGATTTCTTAAATTAATTAAACAAATTAATTTAAACTTATCAAATTTATTTAATTAATTACCTTAAGTAATTAATTCATTTAATTATTTCCATTAAGTAAATTATACTTAACCAATTTATATATGATTATCATTAGTTAATTAATCTAATTGATTATTAAGATTAATCACATTAATTAATTATTCAATAATTCCTAATTAATGAACCCTCATTAATCATTAACAATTTTTATTTAAGTAATTAAAGGGTAATTTAATAATTTAATTAATTAATGATTTAGTGTTAATTAAATTAAATAATTAAGATTATAGGTAAATTAATTAAAGGTTAATTAATTTGGGATTAAGAATCATTTATTTAGATAAGTATAGATTTTTAATAAATGATTAGAAGTTTATTATCAAGTGATTAAAGATTAATTAAGTGGTTAATTTAGTAATTAGAAATAAGTTAAATGGTAATTAAGAATTTATTTATTTAGTAACTAACCTTGGGTACTCAAATTTTTACGAGTAGCCAAGGGATTCAGGTTTGCTTTGACGAATCTTTGGAGGAGCAATGGAGCAGGAGGCTTCAGCGTTCGTAGATATAGTGTTCCGCTGTATTAGTCTGTATGAGTCATTTGTTGAGTTGTATTTGGGTTGTAATGACTAGACAGATGTTTATAACTGTCTAGTATGTGTTGTATAAGCTGTGTACCTCTGATGTATATGATACAATGTAATATCTTATTTGATTAATATAATTTATTCGTTCCGCTGTTTAGATTCTGATGTGTTTCTTTCTTTCTTCTCTATCTTATCTCTTTTCTATCCCTTTCTTTCTTCTTGATGATACGATTTTCTGTGGAATGAAAGTCGGGTCGTCACAGTTGGTAGTTTCGAAATATAAACTATTTTGAAATATGATATTTTGATATTTTGAAATGGATTTTTGAAGGATATTGAATTTTGAAATGATATTTGATTTCGAAGTATAAAATACCAATTTGAAATTTTAACCACGGGATGTATTTAATTTATAGTTTAACTGATCCTTAAAGGACAGGCGATCCCAAGCATCCTTTGAGTTATTGTGCATTTCTACTACAGTTCACTTGAGTTGGTTTACATTATATAAGTATATATTGTCCTGACTCGAGTGTTTTGTGTTTTACTTTACGCTCGGGTCAGCCTGAGTATTTACAGCTTAGCTTTGGATTTCTTTCTGGAGCTAGGAATCGCTGGAGATTCTGCTTGTCTAGTTATCTGTTCCTTTCAGTTCAGTTGTTCTATTTCAGTTCTGGTATTCATAAAATTCTATTTATTTGAGATTTCTATTGTATATGGTTTCAAACAAATATTATGTATTTTGTTTTGAGAGTTTGTTATAGTAGCTTCATGAACTACTATGGTATTTTTTAATTTCCGCTGCGAGTTATTCTGATATTCTGTGTCTATGATTCTGTATTTGATTTTATTTGCTCCAAATTTTATTACAATCTGTTATTTTGAATTATTCAAGTCAGACATGCGTGGATTATTGTCGATTTGAATGGTCCAAAATAGTGGGTCGTTACAGTTGGTATCAGAGCTTTGGTTTTAGGCAAACCTTAGCCTGCGGAGCAAAAACTCATTAGAGATAGGGTAGAAATACCCTAGAATGAGTGAAATCAATCTCAGAATCATTTCTTTGTGAGAGAACGTATTTTCGAAGTATAAAATGATTTTCAAATGATTTTTAAAGAATTTTCAAAGATTATTTTGATATAAATTTCCTTGCTTTAAAAGTAAAATATTTCTTAAACTTCATTCCTTTCGTATCCACCTTGTTAGTAATTTCTTTGATTAGGATCCTCTAAAATTTTGAACTTCTCTCTTGATTGATCTAGATCCTTTGTTGATAGGAATCTATTTTGGGTATGGCAAAATCAGTAGTTTGTTAGGATGCTTTGAGTAAACTCTGTTGTATCTTTTGCTTAGCTAAAGTTGTCCAACTAAAGTTATTTATGCTTCTGTTTTCGTATGTTATGAATTCGAGTCTTTCCAAATTTTTATGGGAATTTTTCTGTATCGATATAGGTTATATATCTCTAATCTTCGTTTGGATTCTTATCGAATAGGATTCCTTTGAATTTTGGAACGCTCCCACTTGTTCTGAAATCCATTCCTGTCTCCCATAATTGTATTCTTTTGATTTTGGAGCATTGCATCACTCCACTTTGTATGACCTTTATAGGGTGGAGATTCCGCCAATCTTTGAATGATTATAATTGGCATTGATTCATCGGATATTTCTGTATCCTCGGTTTACGATGTTTTCTATCTTCTGCTATATTTAGATTCTATCTCTGGCAATCGAAGGTCGATTTGCCTTAGATTTTCGCATCGATTATATTCCTGAAGTCACGGTTGATCGGTTAAGGTCGCCCGCGATTCATATAGGCTTATCCATCTTTTATTTGGTAATTTAATTATCTTATCTTCGTTTGAGCCTATCTTTGAATTAGAATTCTATTTGATTAGAGTCCTTCTAAATTTGAATCTCTGTTTTGCTTTGAAATCCATCCTTGAATCGTCCCTTGGAAAGTTTGTGGTTGATTGTCTTTTGAAAATTTTGTATTCATCATAGTTTTTATTTTGATAAGGATGGCCATATTTTTATATAAAGATGAAATGTTTTTGATAAGGATTATATACTTTTTTAAAAAATGATAATTTGAGGTTTTGAAAGGATTTGTAATTTTGAAAAAAAAACTATATAAGAAATTTGATTTATAACTGAAGGATTTTAAATTTGAAATTCGAGAATTGAACTCCGGTATTTTGAAATTGGTTTTAAGATTTTGAAATATATAATAATATGATTTAAAAGTATTTTCCGAATAAGAAATGTTTCAAATGATTTTAATAAGTTTTTGATGAGTTTCGAAGAAATTTCAAAAGAAGTTTGAGTAAATAGAAGTCCAGAACTCACTTATGTCGCTGGAAAATAATTTCGGTGATGAGTGCACGCATCATCGACATTGATTTTCGAGTTTCAGAGTGAGGGAAAGGCCACTTTAATAGCATTGCTATGCGAGTGATTTTGTGAAACCACTTTGATTTCAAATTCCGAAGTAAGATTTGATACTCGAAAGATATATGTATATTTGAAATGATTTGAAGTAAGCCGGTGTTCGTTCCTCGAGTTTTGGATTTGATATAACGCTATCTATTAAAATTAATTTACTAATTTGAGCTGATTTCCAACTCTTGAAATTGAAAATGATTTCTTCAACTATTTTGAAGGTTCGAGCACTTCCAAATCAAGGTTAACTTTTCAAAGCTAAGAAATTTCGAAAAGTATAAAGTATATAAGTTTGGTGTGTATGTTTGAAGTATGTAGTAATATGATTTAAATAAGTGGAAACTGTTTTGTTAAGTAAATGAATAAGGAAATTTTAATTTTTTCTAATATGAAATTTAGATTTTTGAAATGTTTCGAAAAGAATTTGGTCTTCAAAATATTTTGAATAAAGTTTAGTTTAAATGTTTTAACTTAGTAACATCTTTATGAAACTATATTTAACAAGTTGGAATAAATATATAAGTTGTATGTATGCTGTTTTATTCGCATAATTACTTTGATCCAGGTTTGAGTACACAAGTTCGAGGTGAATTACACCATTTCGCGTTAGGATTGTTCATTCGATTCTTGATGGCGAATATTTGATATGGATTTTGGGCTTGATTCTAGAATTCTCTATCATAGTATATGGCTATGCAAGGAGACTGATGGTTTCTAGTCGAGAAACCATATCGAAAATCTGCATTAGGGAAGTCGAATGGACAATACTAGTTCGAAAGCGAACTTTTGTGATCGAGCGAGCGATCAAATGTGATTCTGCGAAATGATGACGTATGTACATCTTATATTCTAATATCATTGATATATTTTGACGCTGAAATTGAAGCTGTCATGTTAGAATATCTTTGCTTACTAAAAAGAAAATTTCCAATTTAAATTACAAAGATATATAACCCATAAAAGCAAAGATATTCAAATCCCATATGGCTCTTCATACAGCGAAATTTATTTTGAAAAATTTGATCCTTATATAAGATAGACCTTACGTAAGTATAAGATGGTTTTGAAAACATTTGATTTTGAAAATAAATTGGTTGACTTAAATTATATTGATTTGGAAATTTGGATTTATTTTCTAAATCTATTATTTTGGAAACTTTGAAACTAAAGATATTTAATTTGAGAAGAAGTAATTTGGTGAAATTGTATATGATTTTTGAAATTGAACTGATATTGAAACAAATTGAAATTTGAGAACCTTGTGTTACTAAACACTTGATTTGGGAGTTGTCGAACTTATATAAAATTGATTTGTATGAGTATGAAATTGATTCGAAAACTATAGATTTTAAAAGGTACTCAATTTGAAAGTGAAATCTTATATATAATGGATATTATATCAGTACGATATTTGAAAGTGATTTGAAAAGGTAATATATGATACATATTTTCGAAGTAAAGATATGGAAAGTGCCTTCTGCTTGATATCCGATTTGTGGCCACATCTTGGATTCATTCTATCGATATTATTCTCTCTGATTTTTGGTTTTCCGGATATGATACTCGAGTGTCCTTCGAATTCCATGGCGTTACCCATGGTCTTATTGTTCTCTCGTGACTACATAGCGCAACTGCCTGGCTGAGTCTTGCCTAGGGGTACGGATTGTTTCCTGGGGGATCCAGGCGTAATCATTGTGTATCCTGCAATCTGTGTAGGTCGCGAATAGTAGCGCAAATGCTTGGCTGAGTCTTGCCTGGGGGTACGGATTGTTTCCTGGGGGATCCAGGCGTAACCATTGTGTATCCTGCATTCTACTAGTCATCATGGCGTAACTCGCAGGGCTGAGAAAGCTTACGGATATGGATTGTTTCCTGGGGGATCCAGGCGTAACCATTGTGTATCTGCGAACCATGGTTAGACAAAGGTTTTGATTCGTTTTTGTTTGGATTGTACTTTCCATATCTGTTTTTAAAGGTTTTCCCAGTATTTTCACTAGGTGTTGAAACAAGTCTACTAAGTACCTGGAGAATTCTAGTTTTGCGCCTGATCAACGCACTGCCAGAGTCTACAGGAACGAGGATAAACTTGTTAAGACATCGAGTTAAAAAGTATTTTGATAAAATATTATAAAGGATATTTTGATCAGTTATTTCCTTTCTAAAAGATTTTAAAGTGTTTTAAATATTGTTTACCTCTTCAACCAACAATTTTAAAATAATGGTTCATCCTTGTCTTTCAACCTGTTTTCCCTTCTAGCTACTTTTTCCCTACCTTCTTTCTGGATGTCTTCCAACCTATTGTTCTTTCTAGTTGTCTCTCCGCTTCCTTTCTTTTCGGGGACGAAAAGATTTGAGTAGGGGAGAGTGTAATAACCCTATATTTTGTGATTATTTTAATTGTATATTTTGGTTATTTTAATTGATTTCCTGATTTAAAAACTTTATTTTATTTATTAAAATGAATAAATTTTGTTATTTTAAATATAAATTTTGATTTTGATGTGAATTAGAATTCCAAACATGACTAAAAAGAATATTTTCCTGAAAAGTGAATTTTGGTCAATATGGTCAAAATTTGACTTTTAATTCAGAAATTTGAAAGTTTGAACATTTGAATTTTTTCTTTTATTATGAAATTAAATAAAATTTTAAGAATAATGCTTTTCGTTTCGTTAAAATCCGATTTATAATGTGAAAGTTATGCCTTTTTCAATATTGAGTGTAATTTGTTGTATTTAACAAAATTGTTTATTTTAAATTATATAAATAATATTTTTATTTGGTCATGTAATGTTCAAATTTTTGTTTATATGGGTAAAATAACATGTTATGTATATATTTTGGTTTTAAAACATTTTTCAAAATGTAATTGACATTTTCCAAAGTCAGTTGTATTCTGTTTATAATTTCTAATTTCCAGTTTCATTTAATTAAAGAATTTTTTTTGTTTATTTTCTAATTTCTTAAGACTTTATTTTATTTTAATTTACACTTCATTTTATTCAGAATTTATTTTTATTTTTTTTTTCTTGACTTTTATTGGTTAGAAGTAAAGTTGTAATTTTTCTAAAACTAGTGATATTCTATTTGTAAATTTTAAGTCCTGTTTTGAATTTTTAAGCAATTTCTTTAATTCTTTTTCTATTTTATTTAAATTTAATTATTTATTTTCATTTTATTTTACTTTGTTTCAGTATTAAAACTCATTTTACTAAATTATCATTGGTTTTTATTTAATTAAAAAGAATGGAAATTTGAAGAGACAAAAGGTTTCAAAACAATGACTTTTGGGTTGCTAGACTTTTCAAATCATTGGCCGTTCCTTTCTAATTGATAGCCGTGAGTTCCTTAACTCAATTTCACGTGAAAACACCTCCTTTTCACTTCATTTTCACAGCACTTCAGATCTGAGAAAAATTAGTAATGTCTTCTTCTTCTTTTTCCACTTTTTCCCTTCATTTTATTGAATTTTCTATTAAAAATTTGCCTTGCTTCTTCATAGTGTTGATCGGCCATAGCCTTTCCACCACCTCCACGACCAGCACCACCACCATCCACAGCCACATCACCCTCCTCTCCATTTGTCTTGACCAGGTTGTGACCATCACTTGAAGGTAGCACCACAAAAAATCCACACAAACATTGCAAAACTCCTTAAACCAATGCCTAGCCACCTTAGCACCTTCACCACCACCATAGTTCACCTTGGCCACCCCTTAGCCGCCACCACCTGCTCCTCCACCACCGCTGGCCTCTGCTCCAGCCACCACCAGACCTGCTCATGCCAAGGCCGAGCCCAATCCATGTAAGGCCAAGCCTTGTTGTTACACCCAAACACTCTTTTGTTGCCTTGACCATTTGCATTCCTACCTTGTAACTCCCCTCCATGTTCATGCTTGTAGCCTTACCTTTTCCAGACCCATACCTAATCCAAACCAAGTACAAACCTGACCTAATTGATCCCCTAGGCCATGCAAACAAATAGAGAAAGCATGGCAAAAGATTTGGCATTCGTATCTCTCTTTATTTAAAAGTTATTTCATTTCTAGTGTATTGAAATTTATGGTTCGCTTT
This sequence comes from Allium fistulosum, assembly GCA_030737815.1. Classification (NCBI taxonomy): domain Eukaryota; kingdom Viridiplantae; phylum Streptophyta; class Magnoliopsida; order Asparagales; family Amaryllidaceae; genus Allium; species Allium fistulosum. The sequence continues at coordinate 869,811,495 of CM060903.1, read as the reverse complement.
GATTTTTGTTTGGGTTATAACACAAGATCTATATCATTGGATTTTCTCTCCACACTCAAATTGTATTAGAGTTGTCGTGCCCTCGTAATCTTTGTGTTGTGAGCTTTGTTGGCAAATCTCCAGCTTAACAGGTGAGTTATTCTCACCAGACAATATGTACATATATAACTAGTGAATTGACCCCTTTTGAATCTGTAAAATGCATTATCATGTTACACTTGCTATGTTATGATTTTATGATGTTCACCCATGCTTAAACACCTATTATATTATATGTTACTATTATATTATGCTGTTCTATTATTTTTATCAGTTTATCACACTGCAAGTTCCCTTTAGATTAAAATCACTATGGGTTGAAATGATACATACCCGAACGGACTTTAGAATAGGAGAAAATCATTATGGGCTGAAATGATAGGCCTGAATGATTTTCAATTATTTTTTCATCTCCTTGGGATTGCGGGTTTGAAATGATCAAACCCGGGTTTTCTTTGTAAATTACAGGTTGAAATGATATATTACCTGTATCACTTTACCTAGACTAGAAATGAAATACAGACCCGTAGTTAAAATATGTTTTATAAATTTTTTTAAAAATATTTTTAAAAATGTAAATATTATGATATTTTGATTTAAACTAAATAAAAATGATTTTTTGTAAAGCATTATTGATTTTCTGAAAATTTATAAGTGAAATAAATTAATGGTAAAATTAGAAAATTTGAAATGTAAGTTATTTTGGGAAATTTTAATTTGGTGATAATTGGAATTTAAATTAAATGTGAAATGTGATAAATTCATGATAATTTGGATTAAAGTGAATTTAAATGATTTTATAATATATTAAATGTTTTTTTAATAAAGTTAAAATGTGAAATGAATGAATATTTAAGTTGAAATTTTGAAATATAATAAAATTGGAAATTTGTGAATTTGGCTTAAAAGTGAATTTTTAAGTTAAGTAAATAAAAATGGAATTAAGTTATATTTGAAAATTTAAACTTAAGTGTTAAGTTAATTTAATTTAATGAATTTATAACTTAATATTGGAATTTAATAAGTGAATTATTATTAAATTTTGATTTTTGAATGGAGTTTTAACTTTATAAAATCATGAATATAAGGGTATTTGAATAATTGTTTTAAAAGTGAAATTATATGATTTTATAAGTAAAAAAAATGATTTATATAAAAATATAATTGTTTGTGAAATTATACTGAATATTTGAAGTTAGTTAACTGCATTTCTGAAATGCTATTAAATTCTAATGTAAATGATAATACAACATTTGTAAATGCTGTAGTTGATAATAATGAACCAAATGGCTAAATTTAATTAAAGGCTATTATAGCATTTTTGTAAATGTTATAATGGTTGAATTTAACTAAGTTTATTTGAAACTAATGTAACCATATTACAGCATTTTAAATGCTGTCTTTTGTTAAATTGAACTGTTTTAAATGTGACTTTCCGTAGCATTTTCTAAATGCTGCGGAAGTTGAAATTTCATTGTTTTAATTAATTGAAGGGAACGAATGAACTTTGAAAATTTAAATTTTTGGAAATTTAAAATTTTAATTATTAAATATACTAACTTCATTTTTATGATTTAAAATGAAGTAATTTGTTTCGAAATATAAACTATTTTGAAATATGATATTTTGATATTTTGAAATGGATTTTTGAAGGATATTGAATTTTGAAATGATATTTGATTTCGAAGTATAAAATACCAATTTGAAATTTTAACCACGGGATGTATTTAATTTATAGTTTAACTGATCCTTAAAGGACAGGCGATCCCAAGCATCCTTTGAGTTATTGTGCATTTCTACTACAGTTCACTTGAGTTGGTTTACATTATATAAGTATATATTGTCCTGACTCGAGTGTTTTGTGTTTTACTTTACGCTCGGGTCAGCCTGAGTATTTACAGCTTAGCTTTGGATTTCTTTCTGGAGCTAGGAATCGCTGGAGATTCTGCTTGTCTAGTTATCTGTTCCTTTCAGTTCAGTTGTTCTATTTCAGTTCTGGTATTCATAAACTTCTATTTATTTGAGATTTCTATTGTATATGGTTTCAAACAAATATTATGTATTTTGTTTTGAGAGTTTGTTATAGTAGCTTCATGAACTACTATGGTATTTTTTAATTTCCGCTGCGAGTTATTCTGATATTCTGTGTCTATGATTCTGTATTTGATTTTATTTGCTCCAAATTTTATTACAATCTGTTATTTTGAATTATTCAAGTCAGACATGCGTGGATTATTGTCGATTTGAATGGTCCAAAATAGTGGGTCGTTACAGGTTTGTTGTAAACAATGTTTTAGCAACATTTGTTTTTAAACCCTAAAACTATAATATGGAAGAAATATAACATAAATATTTAGATATTTAATATTGGAATTTTAAAGATAATAACAAGTATAGGAGTCTTTAATAAAAAGATAGAATATGTAGTATATTTAATTTATAAAAGAAAAGGAGTTTATTATAACAATGTTTTGCTAGTAATTGTTTTAATCTCTTTGATTATATTTTAAAGTAAATAAAACTTGTTAAGTAATTTGTGAATATACTTATATCGTTGGAATAAGTATATGAATACTTTTTAAGTCTTGAGAAGGGTATAAGTGGGAAATTAAATGGTAAATACAAGTATATAGAGGGAGTTTTAATTAATAAAGGAGTATTAAATAATAAAGGAAGTTTTAACTAATGAAAGAAGTTTTATTAGATATAAAGAAGATTGACTAATAAAAAAGGTTTTTAATTAATAAAAGATAAATTAATTTAAAAAGGGATTGAAAGTCGTTTATGTGACTTAATCATGATTATGGATTTAACCATGCTTAAATTCTTATGAAATTAAACTTATGTTGATATGTTATTTTTATTTGATAGTTAATAACCGACTATCAAAACTTGGCCTAAATATGTAATCCTTCTTAATATTGGTGGTATAGATATATTCCCTACTTAACACCGAAGGGTTTTAACTTTGGAAATATCTAGAAGTTACATGAGATTTATGTGGTACAGTTATCTTCGGTGATGTTATACTATACATATAAACCCATTGGCTCTTCTAGGACAATGATAAGGAAATCCGTCCACTTAAACGGTTAGAAGTGACCTCCGCTCTTATGTATGTTTATTTATTTCCAAATGAACCGGTATTGAGCATTTCGGAAAATCGTCGATTGGTTTATGGGTTATTCGGTATGCGAGGGAGTGTACTTGCAAGAGATGATTTGTAGCAAACCACACCAATAACCATACACGTGTTCTATGGATGAGCCTTGAGCTCTATCTTAGATGGTGGAACCTATGTGTGGTTCTGAGACCCGTTGGGGTATGGGAATCCATATGGGATTCATTATGCGATCGAGTTTCGATGGAAACTCGTGAGAAGATGCAAAAAGTAGCCTCATTAACGATATTGACAAAAACCAGAGAGGGAGGCACAATCTCGGGGTTTAGCTGACCCATTAGGGTACACCAACTCTATTATCTAGAGTATGCTTTCGATTGTTGGGCCCGGAGTTGGTGATACTTGGTGTGCACATTGTCCACGAGAGTATTCGGATGATGACCCAATTGTGTTAGCCTTTTGGAACATCACTAGAGATCTATGCTGCTCGGAAGTATAGCTCTGATCCTTGTGCAGGAGACCCACCTCATAGCAAAGAGGGCTTCTCCACTGACTCCTACAAAATTAGCGAACGCACCTTAGCGATTTGATTTATATACCTATTACTGATGTGTTGTAGACTCACTCACAACACCGCTACCTGATATATATTTTCAATCCTAGACATTATTATAATAGCACTAAATTTTTCCTATAAAATGTTTTGGTTATCGTAAGATAAAAACCCATCCATGTTTATATGCGGCATGGTCTTACGAGATACCTTTATTTCAAAAAGGATTTATAACATTAAATAATTCTCATGACTTGGGTTTTCTCACGCTAGTTTACCAGACTGATCCGGGTATTATTTTTCTTATAATGCTTAGGTTAGCCCCGTGTATATTTCCAGGATTCATTGATGATCATTGGAGCTCTTCTTCGAGAGGAGCTGGATGATTTCTTACCATAGATTTTATTTTTGTTGCATTGCTTTGTTTATATTTATCAGCAATTGTAAGGCAATTATAAGGACATGTTGTTATAACTGTTCAGGCTGATGATAAGTTAGTTTTTCTCTGATTGTTGTATGCATATTAAAATGTTCATTTTATAAAAGTATCATTCTGATTTTATATGTTATCATTCTTGGTGAGTGTGTGGGCACATGTGATAGGGAGTTCTCACACTAGTGAACGTGTAACGAAGCTTTGTCTCGTACCCCTACATTTCCCTTTACGGGTTGGTTGAGAAAGTCGAGAGGCTGGCCGTAAATCAGGAATGAGGTACCACTTGTAGTCACCTCCGAAGGGGAGATTTGTAACATTTTGGTATCAGAGCTTAGGTTGTGCGAACACCTAGGCATCGGTGGGGTACTCATTATATATAGGGTTGGTAATATCCAAGAATGAGTTTGAGTATGTTTGTGTGTGTGTATGAGCGCATATTTGTTAGTGCCATAAAAATGTTTTATATTATGCTGATTTATCAGTTGAGTGGCTTATGGATTTCGATTAGTACGAGTAATTAACGTTACTTATAGGAATCTTTAAACATTTGAACATGGCAAATCGACATAGTATTGTTTTAAAATTAGGTAAATGAAAAAAATTTACCTTAATTATATTTTTATATAAAAGAATAATTTAAAAATTATTATAGTCATATATGGTGTGTTTGGATGTTAGAAAATATAATATTCAAGTTCTAAAGTTTAAGTTCAATAAAGTTGTTTATTTTAATCTAAAAAGTTATACAATTGTAAAATGAGTTATGTAAGAAAGGGAATTTATAAATGTGAATTATCTAGTAATGATTACAATTAAAATGATCAACATTTGTGAAATGATTTTATCCAGATAAGAGAAATTAGGCAAATATTATTTATAAATGTGATTTATAAATAAAAAGGAAATTTAATTGTATAAGTATGATTTATAAAGATGGTTTATAATTAAAATGGAATTAAACTAACAATTTGATAATTTAAATACCATTGATTTTGAATATATTTTTTAAAGTGCTATGAAAAATAATAATAGTATTATTTTGGAAGTATTTTTGACTAAAAATATTTTAAAAGGATTTTAAAACAAGGTTTCAAAGCACGAACTCACTTCGGTCGCTGGAAAACAATTTCGTTGACGACTGCAGCATCATCGGTGTTCATTTTCGAGTTTCTATGTGAGAGATTGCTACTATAGTGATTTGCTATAAAAGTATTGTTTTGGCAAACAAAGGTTGTTTTAGATTTCGAAAGTATGATTTAATATATAAAGGATTTATGTATATATATGATTTCAAAATGATTTGAAATAAAAACCGTGTTTAAATTTTGAAAACTTGTATCTAAGTGTTTTGTGAAAATATAAGAAAATAAGTTTGTAACTTATAAGTTGAAAAATAGTAAGTTAAATAAATTTTAAATTTGTTAAACATTTTGGTTAAATAAAGCAAATTAGAAATTTTATATACTCTTAGGATTAGAAGAGTATGAAATGAATATAAATTTAAGTTGTGAAGGAATTATATAACCATAAGTTGTAATTATAAAATGTGAATGAACTTAAATAAGGATTTATGAAATTTTAAGTAGATAAGTTTGTGTAACTTATAAATTTTAGAAAATGGAAAGTGAAACCAAATACTAAAAATGGTTAAATATTTTTAGTTAAGCAAAACAAAATTTAAAATTGAGCTATGAAATGAAAGTTAACTTAAGTAAAGTTAAATGAAATAAATTAAAGAATATGAACTTAAGTTTTGAAGGGATATTAAACATATGTAGTGTTGTATAAAATGTTTGTTTTATGGAATGGTTCCTAAGTGTTATTAGTATTAAAGGAAATATACTAATTAAATAAATGTTAAACAAATAAATGTTAACCTAATAAATGTTAACCTAATGAATGAGAATAATGAATATGAATAATGAAGTGAATAATTGGATATGAGTAATGGAGTGAATAAACGAATATGAATTATGAATATAGATAATGGATGTGAATAAAAGGATGTGAGTAGAAAGAACTTGGTATGGTTAATAAACCAATTGAAATAAACACGTAAGTGGTACATAGATCATTTTATTCGCATAACTATTTGATCCGGATTCGAATATACGATTTCAAGGTCATCCGAGTTAGGATTTTTCACTCAATTCTTGATGGTGAACACTGGATATAGATTTTTGATTTGAGTCTGGAATTCTCTATCATAGTATATGACTATGCAAGGAGAATGACGGTTTCTAATCAAGGAACCGGATCTGAACCCGAACTAGCATGGTCGATCGAACGATACTAGTTCGGAAGCTGTGCAGTTAATGCCCCGCTATATCCCCGCTATAACTCCGATATATCTTATAGCGGATTCCTACCGCTACGATTTTTCCATATATCCCCAACATATAGCCTTTCCGCTTTAATCCCCGCTATTTCCGCTATATCCCGTAATTTCCGCTATATTCCGCTATTTTCGCTATATCTTCTATAAAAAATTGGATTGAAAAATGATATATATACTCTATAAAAATTATGAAATTAATTAATTTCATTGAATTTTTGATATATGTTTAGAAATGATAATACTCTAATATTCTACTAAATTAAATTAAGTTATATAACAGTTTTACGTTCATTTACAATACATTTGCACATATTTTTATTTAAAATTATTTTTATATTAATTATAATTCAATTGAATGTTAATTTTTCACATAATTACTATCTATATATTTGTAAAAACAACAAGTATGGGATTTATATGCTATTTTAGAGTAATCTGATATATCCCACTATATCTTCGCTACATCCCCGCTATGACTTTTTGCACCTCTACCGCATTGAATCCACCGAGCGCTTTAACTGCACAGTTCGGAAGTGAAATTGTGTTATCGAGCGAGCGATCAGATTTGATATGGTGAATGGATGGCATATGTACGTCGTACGATCCAAAAATAAATTATATTATGCTTCCTTTGTATAATGAAAAATAATATGGTTATAAATTATATGGTTGGATAGTATTTGTAAGTAAGGATGGTTGATAGTTTCTTTTGTTGCATATGGTTTTTATATTAGTCTATGTTATATGGTGACTTTATTTTCCATATCTATATTAGTCTATGTTATATGGTGATTTTATTTTCCATATACTTGTTCTCATTAGTTGTTAAGTGTTTAGTAGGTGCTGACAGTTCGGATTATATTAATTGTATATACTTGCTAATATTAAGAAAAGGTACACATCTCAGATTACATATCGTGTTTTTATGTTTTTTTCCCTAAGGAATGTGTAACATCCCGTGTCTGGAGGCCAAAAGCTAAGCGCTGTGGATGCTGCAGTCATCCACAGTATTAATTTCTGGTGACGAAATACGGTATGTTAATGGTATCCATAATATCAGAAGCACTTGAATATGAACAAAATCACAGATTTCCAGAAACTATAATTACAGTGATTACAAGTCGAACAAAATCATATCCAAGTTACAAAAATCCCCAAACGTATTCCCAAGCAGTGATCAAATATAGTTTACAACAATACGCCAAGAGCGACATATGAAGATGCCCCCTTGGATGATCAAAGCAATATAGACATAATTGTCTTAATACACAACGGAAACAATTTAAAACAGAATTCCTAGATTAGCTATCCGTCAGCCACCTGCTCGTCTTCAAATGCTTTATTCGGCAAAATCTGTTAAAACTTGAAAACCTAAACCCTCAGCCTACTCAAATCAATTTTGAGCACCCGAGAGTTTAAGGGGAAATAAAAACTTCGATTCAGGCATAAAGCTTGGTATGAATAATTTATGTTACATCTATGTTTACTGGTACATAATGAGACCACACCACTTAGCGGAACAGGTTTCCCCTCACTAATATCTCCATTCAAAACATATATTTTGCAAATCCTTTCCAACAACCAAACTGGTTAATCAACTAATTATAATAATCATATAGCAATATCCATTATGCTAAAACATGAAATAAAATAGACTATTTGTCTAAAATTTGAGCTATCTGCTCTTTACTGGACTATCTTTCCTAAATTCTGAGCTAGCTGCTCTTTTCTGTGTTAGTCCTTGAAAAGAATGGTTTTGATGACAACAACCTTAGGACTTGTTATAAAAAATAAATACTAACATTATAGTTTAGATATATATATGTATATGCAGGATATAAACATGCAGGTACTGAGAATGAAGACTGTACAGTATAGAGACTCAAGATCGAAGACATCAAGATTCAAGACTCATGAGTATCAAGATATCAAGAGTTCAAGATTTCAATAGTACAAGACAAGTATTGAGTTAGAATTATGTTAAAACTCCTAGAAAAGCACTGACATCTTAAAATCCATTTTATTCGTAGAACGGAATCCACTTCAAGCCTGTTAAAGGGATGGAACCCTAAGTAGGATGGAACCTACGAAAAATCTAGTGGAACATCGTTTTATATCCACTAACTTTTATTCAAATGTTTTACAAAATTATATCTTGTTTTCAAAATGATTTCAAAATCTTCCTTTTTAAATCAAAAACATCTATCCTGGTTTTAAGTACTTTTAGCCTCAAAATAATCTTTATTTTCAATATCAAAATTATCCTTGGTTTTAAACTATCTTTAATTATAATGTACTTAACTTTTAATATTTATATTTAAGATTTAAATATGAAATTATAGTAAAATTTTATATGTACCAAAATATTATTCTCTATACTTATTTATGTATTTTAACTATAGTATATTTATAAAGTTTAAAATAGTTTTAATATAAGATAGAAGTTGATTTCAAAAGAAAAACAAATTATCAAAAATACCTTAGGCATGTCGACAACCCCTAGGTACCCATGTCGGCATGATGGCAGTTGATTCCAAAAGTTTGAATTTCAAAGGAAGTGTCTATTCGTCATATCCTTTCCCGAATGGACATGGCTGTTGTTCTACTATAAATAGGGGATGTTTTAAACGAATTTATATTCATAATTTTCTAATTTCACTCCTCTTCTTCTTCCACATTTCTTTATATACATTTTTACTATTACTCTGCCGAAATCACCATTGAATCTAACTAGATCATCTCTGGTTTGATTCTCTATCACCATCTCAACAAGATCCCAGTGCTATTCAGAGTTATAGGCTTCTTTGTAATCAATCGAGTGAGAAAAGGTGTGATTGTAGCCTGGAAAATCAATCAAGTGAGAGAAGGTGTGATTGTAGCCTAGGAAATCAATTGGGTGAACTTGTTGCCCGTAAAATCAAGTATCTATACCCAGAGGATTGTGAATCTGGAGTGGTGTACCTCGTGGCATTGTAATCGAGGGTGTAATTGCAAGAATTGATTTTGAAAGGAAATCCGTACTTGTGTTGCGGGACTGGATGTAGGGTAACTCCGAACCAGTATAAAATTCGGTGCGTTCTTTCCTTTACTACTTTTACTTTATATTTGCATCTGTGTTTTATTCTGTGATTATATCTGTATCTGAATATTGCATACATTTGTGTTCAAATTAATATAAACTCAAAGAGAATTAGTAAATTCTTAAAACACTATTCACCCCCCTCTTTAGTGTTTATTCTAGCCTTAAGATCCATAATCCGCATTTCTCACATTTGGTATCAGAGCAAGGTTTTCAAAGTTTCATAATCTGAATTTTGAAAAATTTTCAAAATGGCTACCAACACTGGTACTGTTGTTACTACCAACACTAGTTCATTTGTAGAAGGTCAGTCTACTGTCAGACCACCACTTTTTAATGGCAGTAACTATGCATATTAAACATGTAGGATAAAAATATATTTACAATCAGTAGGACTAGACACTTTGAATATCACACAGACTGAATATTTTGAACCCACAACTGATTTTGCATAGTGGACTGCTGAGCAAAAGACAATCGCACAAAATAACTCTAAAGCTATGAATATTCTGTTTTGTTCACTTGATAGGAATGAATTTAATAGAGTGTCAGTTTGTAAGTCTGCATATGAAATCTGGAAAACTTTGCAAGTTACTCACGAAGGAACAAGCAAAGTTAAACAGACCAAAATTTCCATGCTCACAAAACAGCTTCAATTATTTAAAATGATTGCTAATGAGTCTATTTCAGATATGTATAGTAGGTTTCAGGATATTATACGTTCTCTCATATCTTTGGGAAAGGTATTTTCGGAAGAAGATCAAGTCAAAAAAATCTTAAATTCTCTTACTCCAGAATGGGATCAAAAGACACTTGTGATCGAAGAGGCAAATGACATCAGTACCTTAAAGATAGAAGAATTAATTGGAAATCTAATGTCGTTTGAAGTCCAAATGATTGGGAGAAGAGAAAGCAAAGCATCTGAAAAGAAATCAATTGCATTCAATGCATTGACCGATGGACCAGACTCAAACAGCGATAATGATGAAGAGATAGCCTTTATGACCAAGAACTTTCGGAAATTCCTAAAATACAGAAAGATGAATAATCTCAAGAGAAACAACTATAAGAACTCTAGTAATTAGAATATAGTGCCAAACTATATCAAATGTTTCAACTGTGACGAACCAGGTCATATCAAAAGAGACTGTCCGCATCCAGATAAGCAAAATCTTCCTATAAACAATTAATCCATAAAGAAACGAAAGCGTGCATTTACCGCCACTCTAGATGACTCAGACTCATCCTCGAGTGATGATGATCAGAAGACAAATAATTCAAATATGTGTTTCACGGCAGTTCACGACTCCGATGAATTCAGAAAAACGGACTCAGAAAAAGGTACACGTTTACAATACATTGGTTGAAATTGCATGCTTAGGATTGAATGATTGACCGATTGATTTTGAATTGGTTTGTCGTTTGAATTTTAAATTTTTATTTTATTATATTTATTATTATTTTATTATTTTTATTTTAAAAAAAGTAGTATCATAATATTTTATGCAATATACTATAATTTCATATATATATATAGTCATTAAAAATAATAAATATATATATTAGAATACTTAAAAGAAATAAATCATGAAAATTCAGAGACATCTGCCGACATGGTCCCCTCCACGTTGTCGACAAGGGTACAGAAATTTGAAATTCAAATTTGAATTCAAGTGTTTGAATATCCCTCCATCTTTTCACTTCATTCAAGACTCTGAAAAGTCATCTTTTGACCAGAGAACCTGTCCTTTGAGACTCTATTTATTTACTATCTCATATCACAACTTTTCACTTTCATTTTCAAATTCAAACTCTTATTTAAAAATTTCAAGCTCTCTACTCTCTACTCTAATGGCTTCTTTAAGCAACCCCTCCACAATGAGACTTTCCAGAAACATGAAAGAGCAACTCTTTAATGATCCGGAGGCTATAAAAGCATATATCAACTATGCTAACTATGGAAAAGTCCATCCCGGAAAGTTTGCTATATTTCAAGATTTCTCTTCTTATGAAATCGATTATCTTTTTGCAAACAACCAAATTCTTAGTCTTGTTGATGCTTCACAAAATGATTTTGTTTGTTATCCAAATCTTGTTAAAATTTTCTATGCAAATCTCAACCGTGGATTTTATAATGGAAATGATGATGAAATTTAGAGTAGTGTCAAAGGCACTAGAATCATTTTAAATTGTGATATTTTGGGTACCATTCTCAATTGCAAAAGCACGGGAATGGATCTTTCTAGTTTTAAAATCGATGAAAATGATCGTGAGACATTTCATCACATTTTTGAAGGAGATGAAAACTTTGAATTCAAAAATCGAAATTTTCGATCAAAAGCAAGAATTGTTAATCTTCTTTTACAACATACTTTGACCCCAAGATTGGGAAGTTTTAACAATCTAACTTCAAAAGTTTGCAAAGCACTTTTTGCTATTTTTGGAAATTATGATATTAATTGGGCATAAGTTATTTTGGATGAACTTCGTCCCAAAAATCTTGAAATGGGTGAAAATACTTTATATCATGGAATCTATCTCACTCGGATTTTTAATTGTTTTGGAGTAGATTTCAAAGGAGAAGAATTTGTTTCAAGAAAATTTTTTAATCACTCAAACATTTTTCTTATGAAAATTCCATATGTTTTTCAACCATATGAGACTCTTGCCGAAAAGGAAGAGCGTTTGGCTCATGAAGAGATGGAAGAGGAGGAATAAGAAGAAGAAGGGGATGAAATGGAAATAGAAGAAGAAGAAGAAGGTGAAACATCCTTGGAAATTATTGATTATCCCTCTAATCCAACCAACAAAACCTTACTCAAAAATCAAAAGAATATTGTTGAAAATCAACGGATTCTTAAACGGTCCGTTAATAAGAAATTGGATAAAATGTCATCCAAGATGAACAAGTTTTTCTCCAAAGTTAGCAAGAAACTTGGATTATCTTCATCTTCGTCATCATCTAACTAGCTCTACCTTTTCATATCATGTTGTATTGTTTTAGTATGATTTGGTTTGAATGTTTGTGTAGTTCTAAATGTTTAATCGTTGTATCATTCTATTATGAAATGAAATTGAATTACTTTTCTGTTATCTAGCTTATCTTATCTCCAGAATAAATGTTAGTATATTATATAAATATATACATATACACAATTATTCACAAAATGAAAATGAGTCATCAAAATGAACTGACCCCTGTCGACAACCCCCCACACACCATGTCGACAAGTACTGGTCAGAAATGACTTCTCATTTTAAATTTGAAATTTGAATAACTACCTTGTGTCTATTCATTTCAAACGAATTCCTACATCTATAAATACTTATTTCTTCCAGAATTCATCACTCAAAATCATTTCTTATCTACTCTATCTATATTTCTTCTCACAAATTCAAAAATGGCCAATCCAATTCATAATTTGACTGAGAATCTTATAGAAACCCTTAATTATTTCAAGAATATTCTTTCTTTCATTCTCCGTAATCAGTGACATTTAGAGTTAAGTCAAATGTAGATGATCAAGGAACAAGAAAAGCATTTCGATGCAATTCGATGGATGATTTCCTCCCTGCACAAAGATGATAATGAAGCACATCCTTCAGTCTCTCTCACCAATGACAATGAAAATTGGGATGCCATTAAAGCAGATCCAATATATGAAGAAGAAGGATGGGTGGAAGTTCCTCGTAATGTTTGATTTTATTTGATTATTTTATTTGATTTGAATTGATTGCTTGGATTGATTTGACTTGATTTGATTTGATTTGGTATGGATTGATAATTGGTGTGCAAAACATAATCTGTATAAATATGCATTGATATTTATATTATCTTTGATTAGTTATCATGTCTATCAGTATAATTATATCTTAATTTATTTATTATATAATCCATTGTATATTTTAATGCAGGTACTTTAGTACAAGATTAAGGGGGAGTGATATAGTTTGGAGTTAGTTTGTTTTTGTTGATGACAAAGGGGGAGAAGTATAAAATAGGATAGTTAGGCATAGATTAAGGGGGAGATATTAGTTTTAGGGGGAGTTATTAGGATAGAAGTAATATTTTAAACAAAGGTTGTCATCATCAAAAGGGGGGAGATTGTTATTGAAAAGAATGGTTTTGATGACAACAACCTTAGGACTTGTTATAAAATATAAATACTAACATTATACTAACATTATAGTTTAGATATATATATGTATATGCAGGATATAAACATGCAGGTACTGGGAATTAAGACTGTACAGTATAGAGACTCAAGATCGAAGACATCAAGATTCAAGACTCATGAGTATCAAGATATCAAGAGTTCAAGATTTCAATAGTACAAGACAAGTATCGAGTCTAGAATTATGTTAAAACTCCTAGAAAATCACTGACATCTTAAAATCCATTTTATTCGTGGAATGGAATCCACTTCGAGCCTGTTAAAGGGATGGAACCCTAAGTAGGATGGAACCTACGAAAAATCTAGTGGAACATCGTTTTGTATCCACTAACTTTTATTCAAATGTTTTACAAAATTATAACTTGTTTTCAAAATGATTTCAAAATCTTCCTTTTTAAATCAAAAACATCTATCCTTGTTTTAAATACTTTTAGCCTCAAAATAATCTTTATTTTCAATATCAAAATTATCCTTGGTTTTAAAATATCTTTAATTATAATGTACTTAACTTTTAATATTTATATTTAAGATTTAAATATGAAATTATAGTAAAATTTTATATATACCAAAATATTATTCTCTATACTTATTTATGTATTTTAACTATAGTATATTTATAAAGTTTAAAATAGTTTTAATATAAGATAGAAGTTGTTTTCAAAAGAAAAACAAATTATCAAAAATACCTTAGGCATGTCGACAACCCCTAGGTACCCATTTCAACATGATGGCAATTGATTCCAAAAGTTTGAATTTCAAAGGAAGTGTCTATTCGTCATATCCTTTCCCGAATGGACATGGCTGTTGTTCTACTATAAATAGGGGATGTTTTAAACGAATTTATATTCATAATTTTCTAATTTCACTCCTCTTCTTCTTCCACATTTCTTTATATACATTTTTACTATTACTCTACCGAAATCACCATTGAATCTAACTAGATCATCTCTGGTTTGATTCTCTATCACTATCTCAACAAGATCCCAGTGTTATTCAGAGTTATATGCTTCTTTGTAATCAATCGAGCGAGAAAAGGTGTGATTGTAGCTTGGAAAATCAATCAAGTGAGAGAAGGTGTGATTGTAGCCTAGGAAATCAATTGGGTGAACTTGTTGCCCGTAAAATCAAGTATCTCTACCCAGAGGATTGTGAATCTGGAGTGGTGTACCTCGTGGCCTTGAAATCGAGGGTGTAATTGTAAGAATTGATTTTGAAAGGAAATCCGTACTAGTGTTGCGGGACTGGATGTAGGGTAACTCCGAACCAGTATAAAATCCGGTGTGTTCTTTCCTTTACTGCTTTTACTTTATAATTGCATCTGTGTTTGATTCTGTGATTATATCTGTGTCTGAATATTGCATACATTTGTGTTCAAATTAATATAAACTCAAAAAGAATTAGTAAATTCTTAAAACACTATTCACCCCCCCCCCCCTCTAGTGTTTATTCTAGCCTTAAGATCCATAATCCACATTTCTCACATTCTGGACTATTTGTCCTAAAACTGATTATACCAAAATAGCAATATCTTTTATGCTAGATAATGGGCTATATGCCCAAAACAGGTAAAAGGGGTGGACTAACTGTCCTTAAAAAGTAGCAAGGTCTGTTATGCTAACAAATGAACTAACTGTTCATATCTGGGCTAACTGCCCTTATCTAGACCAACTGTCCTCTGGGCTTACTGCCCTTAGAATGGACTGACTGTCCGAATTTAAATGAGCTAACTGCTCGAATTTTCTTTTGGGTTAACTATCCTTCAAATTTTCCTTGAAAACCTTTTCAAAATGATTTAGTCTATCAAATCATATATATACAAGGAAAATATCACTTTAGCTTTACTCCAAGCTATTTTTGCCATGATATGTATACTTTACTCAAAATAATGTTGATGATGTTCATTAAGGATTATCTATCCTTTTAAAATAAGATAAAGTCCTTTATAACTTTAATCACTTAGGCTATTTGCCTAATCATTATATCCGAATCTTTTGTTTAAAACCTTTAAACAACCTTTCGACAATATTGAAGGTAACTCCTTCAAAACCATTAATAAAACCCTTCGAAAGCATTGAAGGTAACTCCTTCATAACCTTTAATAAAACCTTTCGAAACCATTGAAAGTAACTCCTTCAAAACCAATAAAACCTTTCGAAAACATATGACATCCACCTTTAAAACCCTTTAGCCTTTGCCTTCGGAAAACATTGAAAAACCATACCTTTCGACCTTGTCAGAAGGTTTCCTTTCGACTTAGTCGAAAGGTCTCACCTTTCGACTTTGTCGAAAGCCTGGGGTACCTCCCCTATGAAATCATTGATAAACCTTTCGAATGCAATGAAACTTAAAACCTTTCAAAGACATTGGGTTCAATTTAAAACAAGTGGAAACCTTTCAAAACCATTCGAAGTTGACTACTTCGAAAGTTTTAATAAAACGTTTTGATTTAAAACATTTGGATTATGCCTTCAAGTAGAGCAAAAGGATTATAAAAACATTGGAGTCGAAAGCAACTGCTTTGAAACCTTTAACAAAACCTTTCGAAACCATTCGAAAACAATGAAGTGTTGGTGTTGAAACCAACCCTTCGAAAGCAATGGAGAGGCGGCATATTTTAGAAAACAAAAGATTACCTTCGACTCCATCTGGGTCGAAAGGTTTGGAAGCGGCAACTATTCGTTCGATCTTGTCGAAAGTTATACCTTTCGACTTTTTCGAAAGGTTTTAATTAAAACAAGAAAGCAAACCAATCGAAACCTTTTCTTTTAAACCATTCGACAACGTCGAAAGCTGATGTGCACGTAAATGTGCATATTTTTACCACCATATTTAATCTATTTAAATTAAATAAATGATCATATCGGGTATTTTAACTTGTTTAAACCAAAATTCAAATTATTTGCAAATTGTCACATATTCATCTTCATATAGGGGTAAAATGGTCATTTTTATGCATTTATTAAATTGTAAAAAATTACTTGGAATTTCCTATGTTGTTTTGTAGGAAATTTGGTGAATTTTACAAGTGGCTTCATGATAATATATGCATGCACAAGAGTGAAGAGAACAAATGAAGATGGAAATAATTCAAAGTGATGATCATGGAGGACCCCACCCACTTACCTTGATTTTCAATTAGGAACTAAGCACATGATAAAAGGACATTAAAGCTTCATGTACATTTAAGTGGGGGATTAGTGGATGTTAATGATTCCTTGGCCACCACACTACCTCAAGGGCAATTTGGGCATTCCCCAAAAATATGAATTAGGATTTCATACATGTATAAAGACCCCTTATGTTTCATGTAACCTTCTTCTCCCTTAGTCTCTCTTAGTTTAGTTTAGGCTCACAAATAAACAAGCTCTTCTCTTTCTCTTTTCATGGCTACTTAGCCATTTTTATTTTCATGTAATTTTCTTTTCTTTTTTTTATGCAATTTAATATATGATCTTTTCCCTTTCTTGTTTATTTCCCTTCATGTTGTAGTGCAAATTTACTTTCATGCAAGTAGAATAGTTCTAATTCTTGTTAATTAGCTCTCTTTTTCATTAAACTTTCATTTTCCTTTCATTTTCTTTTCATGTTGCTAGCTACATTTGTTAATAAAATGACAAATATGAGAGACTAAACCCTTTCAATTTAGGGGTAATGAAGCTCTCTAATTATGTAGCTTGAACTATTTGTTAATTCATGCTCTCTTTTTGTGCTTAATGAAGAATGATTGAAGTGGTTTAATTGTTGTTTTTGACTTGAATTTGATAGTCTATATCGTTGACACCAAATAGGCTATGCTTAAACAATCACTAACACTAATTGCCTCTTCATCAAAATATGATTATGGCATAAGAAAGTGATTTGAAATTAAAATTTGATGGTCTATATTTCTAATCAATAGTTAATAGGCCATACTTAAAATAGATTTCATTTTCATTTTCATTGTCAAGTTCATGAAAGTTAGTGAGTGGTTTAAGGGGTGTGTCAAAGTTTGATGGCTTATGTTGGCTAACTAATAGCACAAATATGCCATATTTATGATAGGCACATCAATTAAAGCACTAATGACCATAAAAGAGAGATCATGATTTCATATGTGTTGAACTACATGATCTACAGAGTGGATTTATTCTCTAAATTGTCATTTAACTCTTATATTTGCATCTCTTTTCTTTTAGTTAGTTAGCTAATTTTCTAATTCTCTAGCTTAACTTTCACTCGACTTTGGTTTTATTTGATTGAATAGAATTTTAAAATCATCAATTCCTTGCGGATCGACCCGTACTCGCCACGTACTTCAATAGTACGTCGTGCGCTTGCGGTTAAATTTTATTTCAAAAATTTTCGACGGTTTTCTAACTCGATGGAAATTCCGTCGATTAACAAGTTTTTGGCGCCGTTGCCGTGGAATTGTTTTGATTTTAGTTTTCTATTCTTCGAATTATTTGTTGTTTGATTTTTGTGTGTGTTTGCATATTTATATATATATATATATATATATAATTTCGTGTGTTTGTGTGTAATCTTTTTTTCAATTTTCGTTTGTATGCTTGTTGTTTGTCTAGTGTCATTGGCATTTGCATTTACTTAAAAAACACACTTCAAGAAATTTTGCAAATATCATTTTCATTTTCATTTGTACAAACTTTCATATTTACATTTACTTTGCAAATTCTGCTATCTTTATTTACATTGCAAATTGCCAGTTTACTGTTTCCACTTATCTGTTACTGTTCACTTCACTGTTTACTGTGCATATATGCACATCTGTGCACCCACTACCTCTGCCTGCCCTCTGCCATTCAAAAAGCAGTGCACATCACCAACAATTGCTGCAATTCTCTGTCCATCCTCAAACAAGCCAGGCAACAACTTCACTACCCCTTTACTGTCAGACCATCAACTGTCAGACCAGCAACCCACATCAAAGCTTCTACAACAACAATCAAGCCGCTTTCCATCAACTCCTACCTCTGCCTCATTTCCTCTCTGAAATTCAAATGCAAACTTGCCTGCCACTCCTCTAAACAAACATTGCCATTCACCATCCATTCTTCACTACAGTACAACATCCCAATATAACCATCAAACATACAACTGCAAAAACCTTTCCACAAACCATTCCATTCTCCACCTCTCTATCATACTGCATACGACTGATGTATTTGTCCTCTGACCACCATCCAACTATCACTTTTGCACCTCTGCACTTTTCTAGCCTTGACAGACTTCATCATCAAACTTACCACATCCATCGACCAAATCGCAACAATCTCCAACCATACTCTATCACACATTCAATTGCTCAAATCCACACTACTAACAACTGCCTATAGTCCAAAACAATTCTCCACTGTCTCTCATCAACCTCCACATTAAACATTTCATCAAACCATTCGACTTTTGACCATAGAACAATGCACTTCCTCATGAACCAAACAACTGCTCACCAACCTAAACATTCACATCACCGCCTGTGTTCTTCTCTACGACTCAACCAATCATTTTTCTTACAGCATCAACCTCACAACTTCTAACTTCCTCACAACAAAACTACACAACCACCTAACAGCCACTGTTGAACCACAGTTCATCCTCACTCAACCTCTTCCTCTCATCAACTACAAAACTTCCTGACATTCATCAGCCAACTTCCATTGCGTGTCCACTACAAAAACCACATCAAACACAGTTCCACTTCCACATTAATTCCCACTGCTTGCCATATCACAACTAATTCCATACCCATACTTCCCATCACAGTACATCATACTCGACCAAACCCTCACTTTTCATTGTTTTAAACCATCAGAAGCACTGAAACTTATACCACTTCATCAGACTACAACATCAACTACCATCCTCACACACTCTGCAATCACAGTACATCACAGCAACACACTCTGCAATCAAGCCTCAACCTTCAATCAAACCACATCCTAACATCGCCACCTCCTCCAAGCAAACCATCCTCGCAAAATCCCCACTTTCAATCAAAAACCAGAAATCGACACTACCGCAACGCCTTCACCACCTCACAACCATTGCACACAAGCCCAAAACACATTTTCAACAACCATTACCGCCCTACCTGCTACACCTCTCAGTCCATAATATCCTCAAGCAACCCAATTCCTCCTCCTCCCTAAAGCCAAAACCAGATCACCCTAATCGCATCTTTGAATCCTCACCGCCACCTCCACTAGCATCACATCGAACCACCATCCATTACCACCTCGCACCCGAAATCAACGACACCAAACCTAGAATCGCCTTGCCCCGCTTTGCCTCGAAAACCAAATCGCCCAATCCTCCAACAGCCTCGCTCCCCTGCCATAATCGCAACCACCTCTCACCCAGATCGCACCCAGTCCACATCGCCCAATCACCAATCGCGACTCTATCACTGAATTGCAAGGCTTGAATTTTTGTGACTTCTTTTAGTTGTGAGATTTGAATTGAGTTGCGTTTTTGTTTTGTTGCTGATAATTCGAACTGTAAATTTGTGCGAAGAAGTTGTGATTTACATCATGAATTTTTAATCTGGCTATTGCGAACCGGGGTGTTGTGTGAGGAGTGTTTTAAGTTGGGTCGTGCCTTATTATTTAAAAAAATTTGCTTTCTTTTAGTTTTGTTTTTATTTTACCCTTTAAAGAAATTATTATTTAATTCTAAATTTGTTTTAAAAAAAATTAGTTCTATCATAACTTAAAAAAAACAAATATCGGCTTGTTGATTTTCAGTTTGTGTTGTTTATTTTGTTTTGACTTAGTTTCTTCTTTGATATATATATAAAAAAACAACATGTATATATTTTGTTTTAAACTTTTTTTTGGTTGTCAAATCAGAAGGAGAAGAACTGCTGTCAAAAATAATCGCTCGCTTGCTACAAAAAAAATTTGTGCTGCTTTTATATAGCCATCATCTATTGTTTTTATTTGCCTTGCATTGTTGGTTGTTTGCATTTGCATAAAAAAAAATTCAATAACAAAAACAAATATCCATTCGTAGTTGCATTGTTAATTCACGTTTAATTTCCGCTTTGCATTTCATCTTAGATTTTGGTTAATAATAACGATTAGACATCGATAACACTTAATTGTATATTGAAAATTCGTCTTCTTTGAACAATTTAATTTCTCGGTGTCTAGGCTACGGCATAGCAATAATCAGTTATAAATATTATGGTGATTGGTAAATATTATACTGAATTGTTTCTCTGAAGGTACTTAAACCTTCGATTGCATTGCTACGGTGATTCGTGGTGCACCGATAACTCATGCCCGTTACCTGGCTGAGAACTATCTTGTTTATCTAAGACAAAGTGTGATTATACAATTTTGGGTTAACTTAGGATAAATCATTTGTAATTAACCTTGCATTCATTTAGTTGCATTAGATCATGCATATTTTAAAAAAAAATAAAAATAAAAAACTAAAAAAAAATTGTAAATATTCCTTTTCCTTTGAAATTTTAAATCCTTTTTCTTTGAAATTTCAAAAATCCAAAAAAAATTAAAAAATCAAAATCCAAAAAAATTATAAAACCTTTTCAAAAACAAAGAAAAAATTTGAAAAACAAAAATCAATTTCCCTTTTGAAAAATAAATTTTATTTGTAAATATTTTTCCTTTATAAAAAAAACAAAAACAAAACATTCTTGAAAATGTCCGAGTTTCCCCACTCACTTGAATTTTACAATAGTTGTGAAAATCAATATAATCCATATGATTTCACTCCAAATTCGTATGGATATTTCAACGACAACTATTCTTTAAACAATTCAAATTTTGAACCACAAAATTTTCAAAACAATAACCAACCCTCAAATCTTGAAAAGAGCATTTCGTCTTTACTTGAAATCTCTACACAACAAAATCAAATGATAAATGATTTGTGTAATTCATATTTGGGCAATGATTCAAATCAAAGTTTTCAAAATAATCAAAATTTAAATTCACTTCAAATTTCAAACGATTTCGAGTATAACCCATGCCAATTCAATTTTGAACTCCAAAATGAATTTCAAAATCAAAACGAAAATGTGATCCACTTTTCAAATAATTTTGGCAATGGGAATAACCTCGACTATGATGCAAGTGAAAAAAAATTTTCTCAACAAATCCAAATTGAAAATCCTCATGCTAACAATTATAAATGGGATTTTGTTGAACAAATGAACGAAATTTACGATGATCACACGGATTCGTTGTTTGAAACTTATATGAAACAACGTGAACAACAAAACCAAATCCCAACGTATGACGTGTTAAGTAATAATCCATCTTTTACCCAAATCGACGATTTTCAAATAACAACTTTTGAAATTGATAATAATAATCTTAATGAAGTTGTTGAAAACACGGTAATTGAGTTGGATTTTAATTCTTTTGAGGGTGTGGAACCAAATTTAAAATTCGATCTTCCTATTCTCGATTTCGAAAATTTGAATACAACTTTGGATTTTGAACTTGAGATACGCAATGAAGTTGTTGATAATCCAACAAAGGAAGACGAATTTAATGAACACGATTTCTTTGGACTTTTCGAAAACGAGTTGTCAAATTCTGAAGGGGAAGATTTAAATCACCATTTTGATTTTGAAATCAATAATTTTGAAGAAGTTTTCAATGATAAATTTGAATTTCAATTTGGTGATTGTTACCCTGTTGTTTGACCATGTAACAAGAGGCTCGGCACAGGCCTCGTTCGGCACACCTCCCCTCGCTCGGCATAGAGCATCGCTCGGGACAAGGCCTCCTTCGGCATTGAAGGGTCGTTCGGCATTAAGGGGTCGTTCGGCATTAAGGGGTCGTTCGGCATCTCACCTCGTTCGGCATGACAGGGTCGTTCGGCACACCTCCCCTCGCTCGGCATAGAGTATCGCTCGGCATAAGGGCTCTTTCAGCATTGAAGGGTCGTTCAGCATTGAAGGGTCGTTCGGCATCTCACCTCGTTCGACATGATAAGGTCGCTCGACATCTCACCTCGTTCGGCATAGAGGGGTCATTCGGCATCTCACCTCGTTTGGCACACCTCCCCTCGCTCGGCACAGAGCATCGCTCGGCACAAGGCCTCATTCGGCATTGAGGGGTCATTCGACATCTCACCTCGCTCGACATTGAAGGGTCGTTCGGCATCTCACCTCACTCGGCATAGAAAGGTTGTTCGGCCTGGGTGTGTGGCTCGGCATACAAATGCCGTTCGGCACTGAGGCCTCGCTCGGCACACCTCCCCTCGCTCGGCAATTGCCGTTCGGCATCTATGGCTCGGTGCGCAGAAGTTACTTACCACAGGCCAAGGTACGTTGTTCCCAGGCCCATGAGGGAAGTCCAACCCATCTTCGTCTATAAATAGAAGGGCGGGGGCACGGTGAAATAGACCTTTTTTGGGAGAACATTGGGGAGACTCTGCCGCTTTCAAGACTCATTATTTTCAGTTCAAACTTGTATTCAAGTCATTAGCGCATGGATTGTATCTATATTCAATTACTTGTGAAAGCAATAAAGATTAAAACTCAAAGTGGACGTAGGCAGTTACGCCGAACCACTATAAATATGGTGTTCTTATTCTCTACGATTAATTTAGCTTACATCCCTCTGTTTTAATTTATCTTCTTCATTAATCTCTCTACACAAAACTCTTTTTGGGTGTTAGTGACCAATTTGGGTGCTAACATTTTGGTGCTTTCACTGAGAGCATTCTCAAGCTATTAGGATCTACTTTGTAGCTACTGGATTGAAGAAATCCCCCGAAGGAGATCCAAGTCATTCACAGGAAATCCGTTGATTCTACTCAGAGTTTCTACCAATAACTCTACAGTGGGAAGACCACGTACTAGATCAGCCTCCCACAACACGGATATCAACGAGACTGCTAGTGTCCAACAAGTAGGACCCAGCAATCAACAGGTTAATCCGGGCGCAGGGACTGTCACTGCCTAAAATCAAATGGAAGCTGTCACTAGGATAGAGTTCAACGAGCTGATGAGAGAACTCACAGAGAGCAGGAGACAACTTAGCAAACAAATCCAAGCTAATGCTAACCTTATGACTCAACTTACTCAATAACAGCATCAGAATGCTGGGGGAAGCTCCGCTCCTTATTCCTCCTCTGACAGCTCTTCCTCGTCTGATGAACCTCCCAGGCGTAGACGTTGTAGAACGGAAACAACGCAAACAAGTGCTACTAATCGATCAACCAGGGATGGTCTGGGTTCTCTATCTGGATTAATGGCTCCTCACTTACACCAAGAACATCACACTCAAGCTGGACCGGGAAACTTAGGATCTAGAGTGCGAGTGGAAGCTGGACAGTGGTAGATCACCAACGGAGAAGACACCGACTAGAACGGTCTCACAGGACAGACACCAACATGCCATCTTCCATACAAACCTCAGACCTATCAGCTATGGTTAGACAGCTGATGAAAGAGAATCAAGGCTTATCAAATGATGATTGGGGGTAATCCAGAAGTCATACTCCGTTTACAGATGTTTTCTTATAGGTCGAGTACCCCAAGAAGTTTAACATGCCGACTATTCCGGCCTATGAAGGAAAGACTGATCCCCGACAGCATGTTATGAGGTATGAATGGATGATGGACTCGGCTAGAGCGAACGATGCAACCAAGTGTAGATGTTTCCCAATAACTTTATCTGGAGTCGCTACCATGTAGTTCACCCGAGTTCCTCCTCGAACTATCTCCAGCTTTGATGAGTTAGCGATAAAATTTGTGGAACAATTCAGGATTCATGCCACTCGTCCCAAGGATGTGATGTCCTTGTCCAGTGTGATTCAGGATCCAGGGGAGTCGTTGAAAGAGTACTTACAAAGATTTCATGTTGCCGCAACTGAAGTTAGCAACCCCAACGACCATGCTATTTTAATGGCCGTGATGCGAGGGGTAAATCTGGATTCAGAGTTTGGAGACTGGCTGGCGGGAAAGCCCCTAACTACGCTAGAACGTTTTTATTCAAAAGCACACCAATTTATAAGAAGGGAGGAGGCTAGGTAAACGAGGCGAGATAATGCACCGGTACATGGCAAGGAGGCTGTGCAGAGTAACATCGCTGTAAAACAATCTGGTGACAACTCTGGAAAGGTACAAGTCAATGTTCAAGACAAGCCCGAACAATCTAAGGGATCCGATGGGGGAAATCCCGGAAAGAAAAGGGAAGCTGGAAAGTGGAAACTAAGGATACCAACTTACAACGAATACACTCCTCTGAATGCATCTTTGGAAAATATTTACTTGTCAACTTGCAATACTTTCCAATATCGGAAGCCACGGCCAAAAGAGTCTACTGAAGAGCAAAAGCGAACTGGGAAGTATTGCCGCTTCCATGAGACTTACGAGCACAATACCGAGGAGTGTAGGCACCTCCATGACACTATAGAAAAGTTGATTAGACAGAAAAAATTGCAAGAGTTTGTAAAGAATCCTCAAGAGGATGGACAGGGAACGTCCAATCCCGATTGCGCACCAGCTCCACATCACCCTGAGGAGCCTGCTCGGGCTATGGGTAGACTGGTCATAAACACGATAGTAGGTGGACCTTTCCCTGCAGATAAGAACTGGCAAGAAATTGAGCGGTATGCTAACTCCTTGAGACATGCGAATTTTGAGTGTTGTTCGAATGTGGAGGATGGGACCCCCGCTTAACAACAACGCATGATGACGGATGATATAGTATTCAGGAGCAGAGATGCTGATCAGGTGGAGGCTCCTACCATTGACCCGATGGTCATATCCACGATAATCGGGCCAGCATTTGTGAAAAGAATTCTGATTGATTGTGGAAGTTCTGTTAATATCATCTTCAAAAAAGCATATGACCAGATGAAGATGGAGACGAAAGATTTAAAACCATCTAAAGCTCGTATCCATGGCTTTAATGGTGCTGCAACCGATGCGGTGGGTTATGTTGAATTGCCAGTTGAACTAGGGCAAGGTGAACATAGGAGGGTGCGAATCCTACCTTTCATAGTTTTGGATGTTGATTCTCCATACAATTTATTTCTGGGTCGACCGGCCTTGGCGGAATTCAAGGCAGCTTTGGCCCCATGGTGTTTAACTTTGAAATTTCCGACAGACAAAGGAGTTGGCGTTGTACATAGCGATCATGCGACTGGTTGTGCATGCTATGTGGCTGAGCTGAGAGAGGCCCAGCGAAGAGAGAAGGGAAAGGTTGTGGACAGCTCCGTCCATAACCGAGTCGTTGAAAATTGACAAGTAATGCCCGAGCCCTGGCTCGGGCAACATGATCGGATCTATAGAGACATAGATCCGAGAGATGATGATGAGGAACCCAGGGAAGAAAAAGCAGCGCCGGCTGAACTGACGATTGACATTTCAGTCAGCCGAGACGATCCATCGCGAGTACTTAAGATTGGGTCACAACTCAGCCCCTCGATGACCGAGGATCTCACTGATTTCCTCCGAGCGAATCTGGATATTTTCGCTTGGACACATTTTGATATGTGCGGGATTTCTCCCGCTATTGCGAGTCATATGTTGAACATAGACCTGAAGTACGTTCCAGTAAAGCAGAAAAGGAGAGGTATGGACCCGGGGAGGTCTGTGGCTCTCAAAGAGGAAATGGACAAACTCAAAGCCAATGGGTTCGTCCCCGACGCCCTCTACCCAGAATGGGTCTCTAATCCTGTACTAATGAGAAAAGCGAATGGGAAATGGAGGACTTGTGTTGATTACTCGGATTTAAACAAAGCATGCCCTAAGGATAGTTTCCCATTACCTAGAATTGATCAGCTGGTCGATTCAACGGCAGGGCACGAGTTATTATCATTTATGGATGCGTACTCGGGATACA
Source organism: Allium fistulosum (assembly GCA_030737815.1). Lineage (NCBI taxonomy): Eukaryota > Viridiplantae > Streptophyta > Magnoliopsida > Asparagales > Amaryllidaceae > Allium > Allium fistulosum. The sequence goes on along the minus strand of CM060903.1, from coordinate 869,784,924 downwards.
ATCAAATCCTAATGCACATACCAGATCAAGAACACACCAGTTTTGTCACAGATGTTGGACTGTACTGTTATGTAGTGATGCCTTTTGGGCTGAAAAACACAGGGGCGACTTATCAGCGCTTGGTGAATCGGATGTTTAAAGACCAAATTGGTAGAACAATGGAAGTCTATGTGGATGACATGCTCGTGAAGTCATGATAGTCAAACGACCACATTCGAGACTTAGCAGAGATGTTTGATATACTCAGTAATTATGGAATGAAAATCAACCCACTGAAGTGTTCCTTTGGTGTTGCATCGGGAAAGTTTTTGGGTTTCATTGTCAATGCACGAGGAATCGAAGCTAACCCAAAGAAGATTCAAGCTATCCGAGACATACAAGTACCCAGAATTATAAAGCAAGTACAAAGCTTGAATGGGAAAATAGCCACGTTGAGTCGATTTAAATCCAGGGCCACAGATAAGTGTATTCCATTCTTCAATGTAATAAAGAAGGGAAAGAAAAATTTTGAATGGACGCCCGATTGCGAAGATGCATTCCGAGCTCTGGTAAGGCATTTGGAAAGTCCCCCGGTGCTATCGAAGCCTATAGACCATGAAGTATTGTATGTATACTTGGCTGTGTCTCAACACGCTATCGGTACAGCTTTGGTTCGCGAGGAGGACCGAGTTCAAAAGCCGGTGTACTATGTCAGTAAACGTCTAACGGGGGCAGAAAGAAATTATCCCAAAATTGAGAAATTGGCCTACTGCTTGGTGATTGCATCATGCAAGCTACGTCCGTACTTCCAGGCACACTCGATCAATGTTTATACCGATCAACCCTTGCGACAGGTACTCCAATGACCAGAAACCTCTGGAAGGATGTTAAAATGGAATATCGAGTTGAGTCAGTTCGATATTACCTACCTGCCGCGAAGAGCCATACAAGGGCAAGCGCTAGCAGACTTCATTGTTGAATTCACCATGTCAGACGAATCAAACGATTATGATGTCATTCCGCCTATTCGATGGAAACTGTACACTGATGGAGCATCCAACAATCGTTGTTCTGGGGCTGGTATAATTTTTGTGACACCCGAAAACCGATCAATTTGTTACGCTTTGAAACTCAATTTCGCAGCCACAAACAACGAAGCTGAGTATGAAGCGTTGATTGCTGGATTGAAACTTATCAGGGAACTCGGAATAAGATCGATCTAAATCTTTTGCGACTCACAATTGGTAGTGTACCAAGTTCGTGAAGACTATCAAGCAAAGGGGCAGAGATTCGCCCCATACCTTGCACGAGTTCAAGAACTGTTGGCGGACCTTCAATACTACGATATTTCCCATGTCCCGCGCGAGAAAAGCAAGGAGGCCGATTCATTAACAAAGTTCGCAAGTACTGGCGATGCACAACAAATGGGCTTGGTTCCCGTCCAAGTTTTTCAATTTCTAAGTATAGACGAAATGGAGATAGATTTTGTTCTAGGAACAGAAATTGAAAAGGAGTCGTGGATGACCCCATTCAAACAATACATACTACACGGAACCTTTCCCGATCAGAAGAACAAGAGACGGCAAGTCCTTCGTAAAGCTTCAAGATACATAATGCAAGATGGAATAATGTATCGAAGGGGGTTCTCGGTTCCCCTACTCCGGTGCATCGCCCATGATGAGGGAAAACGAGTTTTGATGGAAGTGCACGAAGGAGAATGTAGTGACCATACTGGGGGGCAAACACTCGCAAAAAAGATCCTCCGCTATGGATATTATTGGCCAACTATAAATCGGGACGTTGCAGACTATGCGAGAAAGTGCGACAAATGTCAAAAGTTTGCGAAAATCTCAAGAGCTCCGCCAACAGAACTCACGCAAATGGTTAGTCCTTGGCTATTTGCGATTTGGCGGATCGATATAATCGGTTCCTTACCTATTTCTAAAGGCGGTGCAAAATATGAAATTGTTGCAGTCGATTATTTTACCAAATGGGCGGAAGCCGAGCCTTTAGCCACAATCACCACCAAAAAGGTCATCAATTTCGTCGTACGAAACATTATATGTCGTTTTGGTCTCCCACGAACTATCATTACGGACAATGAAACTCAATTTGAAAGTAGGGAGTTCAAAGATTTTTGCCAAAAATATCACATTGAGGAAAGATTTTCAATGGTCGCTCACCCTAAAACAAATGGACAAGTGGAAGCCGTAAATAAAATAATCAAGTCAATATTAAAGAAACGTTTGGAAAAGGCTAGAGGCAAATGGGTGGATGAGCTTCCGACAACGCTTTGGGCTTACAGAACCACCCACAAGTCCACGACTGGCCATACTCCATTCACCTTGGTATACGGCACTGAAGCTGTGATACCTGTCGAACTTGAAGTTCCTTCTCATCGGGTAACCTATTATGATCCCAAGACGAATCAGAATCTCTTATTGGAATCACTGGACTTTGTTGATGAAAAACGTGAAGAAGCTGATTTGAGAGCGGCTGCACATAGGAACAGAATTGCTCGATATTATAATGAAAAAGTCCGACCAAGAAGTTTCGATGTGGGCGATCTTGTTTTGAAACGAGTCTTTCCGACCCCATCACATATGAATCCCACATGGGAAGGTCCATATGTCATCGAACGGAAGCTTGGAGAAGGAACTTTCAAGCTAGCGACCGTAGATGGCGCGACACTCCCCCGAGCATGGAATGGCGAACACCTGCGCCGTTATTACACTTAGCACAACTATTTCGCTTTTTAGTTGTAATTATTTCCAGTTTACGTTCCTTTCGTTGTTTTTAGTTGTCAGCATGTAATAAGATAATTTAGTCTGTTTTTATTTGTTATGATCAATAAAGGCTTGAAGCCGTTTTTTTCATAAACTATTGTTGTTACCATATAGTGCATTTTAGTGACGAAGTTTAAATTGCGTTATTCTGTCTAGCGTATGAACGCGCATTCAAAACTGAAAAATCTCTAAGTCCCCAGAGTGAGGAATAGAGTACTCTGAGTCCCCAGAGTGCGGACTAGAGTATAAACGACTGAAAAATCTCTAAGTCCCTAGAGTGTGGACTAGAGTACTCTGAGTCCCCAGAGTGCAGACTAGAGTATAAATGACTGAAAAATCTCTAAGTCCCTAGAGTACGGACTAGAGTACTCTGAGTCCCCAAAGTGCGGACTAGAGTATAAACGACTGAAAAATCTCTAAGTCCCCAGAGTGCGGACTAGAGTACTCTGAGTCCCCAGAATGCGTACTAGAGTATAAATGACTAAAAAATCTCTAAGTCCCCAGAGTGCGGACTAGAGTACTCTGAGTCCCCAGAGTGCGGACTAGAGTATAAACAACTTCGAAATCTCCAAAGTCCCCTGAGCACGGATTGGAATGTTATGAGTTCCCAGAGTACGGATCAGAGTATAAGCGATTCAAAAAATCTCCGAGTCATATGGAAGTGAACTAGGGCTTATGTAGCTCACAAGGTTTCAGATTTCGACTACGAGTTATACAGTGAGCTGAACAACAAAAGTCATTTGAAAGACAAAGAATGAAGTTTTATTCATTAATTCAAAATGAAGTCCTACTACAACTTCTCCCAAACTCGGGGCAAAAAGTCTATCTACAACGGCTATGAAAATAAATAAAAATAATTACATAATCCAGACTGATTCTCATTGAACGAGCACGATAACTACTTCTTCGTCTTCTTCTCCTTCTTTGGCTTCTCAGACGATTCTTCCCTCATGCGTTTTCTCTTGGATGTTTTGCTCGCTAATGAAGGGGTGTCCAAAGAAGGAGGAGGAACTTCATGTGGCCTAATCCCACCGGGAAGGATAACCTTTAAAGGCCTGTTCAGTGGGCCATCAAGTTCGACCACTTGGGACTCGACCTTGATCTCAAGTTTTTTCTTTTTATCTTCCGCAAATTGCTCCTTCATGCTCACTTTCGAAGTGTGTCCTGAGGCGCCCATAATCTCAACTTCACAACTATAACAACCCGCATATTTATCGATTTTATATTTAAATATTTTATCGTTAGTCGGATGTTAGTCCGAAAAGCTACTTTTTGCATACGGTCAAATTAGGACTCGAGACCACCCCCATTGAGTTCAAAATGACGTTTGCGATCTTTTTGAGTGTAAACTTCGATATGTTTGGAGATAGTGAAATTTTCGTCACTTTTTGTGTTGGGCTTTTGGTTTGGGCTGCACCTCTTCTAACTCAGCCCAACCCCTTCCTTCTCTTCATCTACTTGCATAAACTTTGAAGCTTTAGCAAAAATGGTGGAGGGAATAGGAAATTAAAATTCCAAGCTCAAGTTCTTTAGCAAATTCAACATCTAACTCCAAATTCAAAGTGAAGACATTGATTCAAGCTTGTGGTTGATCTTTACTTTGCCCCCGAGCTTCGTCTTCATCAAATTCCGTGAAAAGGTGAGATTTTTGATCTCACATCTTGCCTATATCTATCTTGGATTGTTGGGAATGATCCTCTAATGCATTTGTATGAATATCTGCATTTGGTTTGGATTGGATTGGCGAAAAACTCCAAAATTTAGTGATTTTGGTGAAAAACTGCTACTAGGTCGTTCTGGCCATTTTTAGCTCGTTCGGATTTAGGTCGTTCGCCCTTAAGTCGTAGGTCGTTGCCGACCTATAATCTCCAGGCAAAATGTTAAGTCGTTCACGAGCTAAAGGCATAAGTCGTTCACGAGTTAAAGGCATAAGTCATTCACGAGTTAAAGGCTTAAGTCGTTTGCAGTTAGCTCGTTCGCCTCGAGTTAAGTCGTAGGTCGTTTGGCCTTAAGTCGTTTGCAGTTAGCTCATTCGCCTCGAGTTAAGTCGTAGGTCGTTTGGCCTTAAGTCGTTTGCAGTTAGCTCGCTCGCCCTGGCTTAAGTCGTAGGTCGTCCCCGACCTAACTTCACTAGGTCGTTCCAGCCTTAGCTCGTAGCTCGTATTTGAGCTTAAGTCGTTAAGTCGTTCGTTCCACTAAGTCGTTCAAGGCTTAGGTCGTTAAGTCGTTCGTTCCACTAAGTCGTTCAAGGCTTAGGTCGTTAAGTCGCTCGACCCTGCTAAGTCCTTAGGTCGCCAGTTTTAGGTCGCTGGTTCGTATGGCTCTTAAGTCGTAAGTCGTTCGCAAGTTAGCACTTAGGTCGTTCGACCTGTTCTTCTGCTAGGTCGCGTGGCATTCTTCCCTTAGGTCGTATGACCTGGCAGCCACTAGGCCGCGAACTCTTTAGGTCGTTAGACCTCATTTTTCCTTAGGTCGCTTGACCAGCTTGCCTTCACTAGGTCGAACCCCGTATTACTCTGCGTAGGCAATCTCATCTGAAAAACATTTATCAGAATTTCTACTTTGATGGTTTTGGGATTGACTTCTTTGGACTTTACTCACGTCTTCGAACGTGAATTGATTTGTTTCTACAATCGTTTTATGACTTGTCACTTTAAAGATATATGAAGGTTTCAATACTAATAGTAAATATCAAAACTCTTTCATCAAAGCGATTTCAACACTATTTTAAATATCGAAAGTTCGTTTTCTCAAACCGATTTTCAATCTACTAGTATATACAAGCCTTTACTTCACTCGAATGAGAAATCGACTTAAACGACATAGTAAAACGAGTGGTATGAAACGCTTGCGTTCACTTCGTCGGTTAGCTCTTGGACTTGTTCGATTGAACCCTTTTCGTGACAATTTCCTAGTGAAGATTTACAGCTTGTTCGTAAATATTTAAGTTAAGCAAGTGGTTATGGGACATGAAGCTAAACTCATATATTTACTAGCTTGGTGTGATTGACACTTCTCGCTGATCATGATGATCATTTTATGATTTAGACTAGCAATTGTGCGATGTCTCTTTGTCCGTATGAAGGACTGTACTTCATTTTATTGAGCTTCGTCTCATTTCTTTGTGGGCTGGCAACCCAAGTACTTTTAATGTGTTTCGATTCATCTGATGTACCGTTTGTACTACATCGATGTCTCTGTCTTTCCGATTCATTGGACGTACTGTTTGCACTGCGTCAATGTTTGATTCATCTGATGTACCGTTTGTACTACATCGATTTCTCTGTCTTTCTGGTTCATTGGACGTACCGTTTGCACTGCGTCAATGTTCGATTCATCTGATGTACCGTTTGTACTACATCGATGTCTCTGTCTTTCTGGTTCATTGGACGTACCGATTGCACTGCGTCGATGTTCGATTCATCTGATGTACCGTTTGTACTACATCGATGTCTCTGTCTTTCCGATTCATTGGACGTACCGTTTGCACTGCGTCAATGTTTGATTCATCTGATGTACCGTTTGTACTACATCGATGTCTCGGCTTTCTGGTTCATTGGACGTACCGTTTTCACTGCGTCAATGTACCGGCTTTCATGCTCCTGTTTGGGATTGGCCATCCTTTTCTTGTGATTTCTGGATTTCTAATTATTGACTTCTGGAATTTTATGTTTCACCAGCTTTTACCATTGACATTGATGAGTATGTCATTTTATTGTGGCTTGGTGAATTAAATTAAGAATATGACATTCTTTTCTCTGTTTTGAGATTATTGAGATATTGTATGACTTTTGTGGGATTTCTAATGTATACTTTTCATAGTATGACACCTTTTTGTTATCATACGTTCTATTATCATATCTCATATTCTATCTCATTTTATCTGATAATTATAGCTAGACTGATCCGTTTATTATTTTCTTCTTAAATAATACTCGGGTCAGACTGAGATTTTACAGGTGCTTCCTCATGACTTCTTATCTGGAGCCATCTTCTGACTTTTGGCTAACTACTCTAGTTTAGTAGTTTTTTGTTGTATGCATTTGTGATGAGACTCCTTGATGTATACGTATTCTATTGTCTTGCACTTGTATCTATTCTTTTGTGTTATTGTGGATCTTATTTGACCACTACTCTGATGTACACTTTTAGGTGTAATATTCATATCTTATTCCGCCTTTGTGATATGAATTGTCTGTGACTGATTTGTGTTATGTTTATTTCTATATTTGTTTCCGAAGATTATATATAGCCACCATGTGATAGCTTTGTGTTTGTATCGGTATGTTGGATTTCCTCTTTAAAAGATATGCATTCTATTCTATCTGACATATCGGTGCTCGCACAAAGAAGTTACACGGATGGTCGCTCCTCAACAGCCTTATTCTCCGTGCTAATTGACAGCACTACATCGTAGTGTTCTTGGTTAGCGTGGGTATAGAGGTGGGGCGTCACAACAACTTTCTTCGACGGGTGACGAAGTGTCAGACTTGTCCTCGTCAAGCGCCTCAATCACTTGAGCATCAGGACCGGGAGTCTCTCCCGCTTGGATAGCCCCGCTCGCTTTCTCCCTCTCCTCCTTGGCGTCATCGCTCCTTGGAGTTGGCTCAGGATCAGAGCGGCCTATGTAAAAACACAAGAGACAAACGTTAGAATACAATAACCTCTCACCGAAATCGACGACTCTTTGAACTTTAAGAAGAAAGGTTATCTACCGGTTTCTTGCTGACTCTCCACCATCCGAAGAGTCTCGCCCTCTGGAATGGGAGAAAGAACATGAATGTCAAGGCCAGGGTCTTCCGGGTCGTAACCAACATGCCGCTCGAACGGATCAAGTGCTGGCCGACCAGTCGATTGAGTTAGGGGAGGAGCTGGAGACGCGGTCCCAAACGGACCGGCAATGTCATTCTTTCCTCCTGATGGGGAAGGACTTTCGCTATAGAGAGCCCTCGCTGGAGACAAGTCTGAAGGCTCATTCCCCCTGAGAAATTCCTTTACTAAAGCCTCCTCGTCAACCTTCCCTGTACCCGATTCCACCTTTCTAATCTTTATAAGAGTGTCCCATGCCTCGGCTAGAGATTTGAGGTAACCCTCGCCAAGAAAAGTCAAATCACGATGCATGAGGACGCGAGCGTTGTATTCTGCTATAAGCGGGTCGAACAAGCACTTGATCTCCTCCCTGCCGGCCTCGGTAGCCGCCTCAAGGTGCGAATCGATATCAGAGAGCGCCATCTTTTTACCTTCCTCACGGGCTATCTCCTTCAATGCTTCGGCTCTGGAAAGCTGCTCATCTAGTTGTGTTTTGAGGAGTCGAGTGGCAACAATCTAGTCGCAGTAACGTTGCGACTCCTCTTGAGCAACCACCTTTTCTTTTTTCTCTTTGAGAAATAGCTCCTCTAGCTCTTTGACTCATTGAACGAGCACGTCTCTATCCTTTTGAATAGAATCTTTCTCTAAAGCTAAGGCCCCACAACGTTGAACCGCTTCATTAATTTCTTTTTTATGTGTCGTCTCCAGATGACTAACGGCCTCCGTTGTATCTTTAGCATTCTTTTGAGCATTTTCGAGTCGAGACTTGTATGAAGAGAGCTCTTCATCCTGAGCTTTAATGATGTCTTTGTCATGAATAGCCGCGAGCTTCAGACGATCAATTTCATGTTGACGCTCAATAGAGACTTCCGAAACTTTTTCAACCAAATGGACGAATGCGTCATGTTGGACGTAGACGTCGTTGTTACATGCAATGGCGCTTTGCTTGACGTGTCCCAGAATGGGATGGATCGCAGGAAGGAACTTCATACCATCAAATCATATTTTAGGGAATGTAGCCTTGAGCTCGGCCAACTTTTCCGATACCGACGGATCTTGAGCGGGAGTAGGAGGATTTGGTTTTGAAACCACAGTTTTCTTGTGAGGCCTTGTGCTGGAAGAGCCTTAGTGTTGATCGCAGAATGCATCGGACTGGGACCCTTTATGGCCAGATTTCTCCCTGCCTTATTCTGGGTGAGAAGGAGAATTATGATGAGATGAAGGCTAATGGTAAGTTTTCCTTTAGGATGACGAATCATGGGGGCGGTAATCTTTGTTGCTGTCATCATCTCTATCCCGACGTTTGCCGGAGCCCGAATCTCGTCCAGAATGATGGAAAATAGAGGAACCGCGGAGGCGGTCAAATCCGTGAGAATACCCCATATCACCTGCACAAAAATTAAATGAACGCGGGTTAGCTAGAATCACATAGTGACTAAAGATTGAGTGCAGGGTGAAGTGTAAGTGTCATCGTGTGTGTCCTAGTGTTCCCCCTCAACGGACCAGTTTTTTTAGCTTTCCTAATTGGAGTTTTCTCTCCTTGATTTTGGACTTGAGCATCTCCATCGCCTTTCGCGGGCGAGTGAAGCTTCAAGGCTTCCGGATCATCGAAACCATAATTAAGCAAATCGTCGGGAATGGTGAGGTCTGACAAGCCTTTCAATAAACTCTCTAAGTGTTGAGGAGAGGGCTCTCTCTACTGGAATGATTGTGACCTTAGAGGTTCCGTCTGCTGTCTTTATCCTCAATTTGTAAGTCAATTTCTTCTTTCCCTTTGAAGGAGGAGGCGTTACTTCAATGTCGTGAACCTCAACTACCGGCTCCTGAGCAGGACTAACATTTTTACCCGGAACTTCGGTCATTTTAGCTTCTCTAATCTCCCCCTCCTCAGGTGTGTCAGGGGCATCACGTGCTGAAGGCCCAGCTTGCCTTTTGCCTTTATCCAAGGCAGAACCAGTTATAGTGACGCCGTGAGGAAGACTTATTCGGCGACCTTCCGCCAGCAGGCCAAATTTTGAGAGCATTTCATTATAAATGATAGACCTGATATCTCGATCTTCCGCGGGGACAGCTCAGATCGCTTCAACGGCCTCAGAGTACCCGAAGCCTTCGGGACGTGGGCTGATACCTGTAAAAGTAGAGAAAGAATTAGAAATAATGCAACTCCCACTGAATGCGAGTATTGATCTAGAAAAGAAACTCACTCCCTTCCACCCATATCCTTGCAAAGCCAGAGGACAACGCACGTAGAACCATTCCTTCTTATACTAGGCGAATTTGCTCCACGCCCCAGTCGGAATTTGACACTTGCTATGCGGCTCAAGAAATACAAAGGATGGGCTATCGGATCATCTCTTGAAACGATAAATGTAGCGGATATCGCTAGGAGTCGGGAGCCTAAAAAGGACGCTCATGTAGAGAATGCACGTGCCATATACGAACGCGTGACTGTTAGGATGTAACTGTGATGGAGCTATCACAATATATTGTAGCAAGTCACGGAGGAAGGAATTGAATGGTGGCACGCTACCAACCCAGCACATAAATTTATTGCAGGCGGTATATCGGACTCGGGGCAAGTGAGGACGATCTTGTCCCGATGGAACCAACACATCATCGAAAGGAATCTCATGAATTGAGCATATGCGACGAAGAGCGCTTTCGTTAATTCTCGAAGCTTGGGAATCGACTGGGTTGTCTAGAAAGATCGCTGCTTCCAAGGCATCGGGAGCCAAGTCGACGGATGCGATCATGGGACTCGGAATATCTTATACAGGAGTAGTCGATGGGTTCGAAGTTCCAACTACTTTTTGTCGTGAAGTTTGCTCATGTCTATCTGAGACTGTGGCAGAGCTGGATTTCCTAGACATCTCTGATGAATGTTGGATCTGATGAAACACCTGTTTGAACTATACTTGAAAAACAATCGACATTAGACATAACAACAAAAATACTCCCCCCGTGTGGTGTGTGAACTAGTGCAGCCATTCGAGTATAAGTGCCAAAGAGTTACAAGTCACAGAGTTGATGAAATAAAGTTAGGCTTTGAACTATCATCTTCGAAGACCGTCATCGCTGACCGTCTACGAGAGCTTGTCGTAAAATGGTTTATGTTTTGAACTCGACATCGACACTGTGCGTTGAAGGTTATTATCCATTTTAATCAAGTTAAATTCAGGTTTATAATTGTCAAAACAGAGGAGTTATCAGTTTGGATAGTCCGATATTCTTAATTGCTTAAGTCCTTGTCCTTGTTCACTGTCATATGTTCGGGCATAAAAAGTAAGTTAAGTCAACAGTGCATTGTGTTCGACTAGTATTGTTGTTGTACACCAATCTCCTACCTTCCCTCTCCACCGTTCAGCATGCGGCAAGTCATGTCGAACTGAAGTCATGCCCAGCCGCATCGCTCGGCATTTTGCCCTCAACTCCAACTTCCCTCCTACCCTCCATCTCTACCGCTCGGCACGGATGAGTCCTTCGGCAAGTCATGCCGAGCCGCATCGCTCGGCACTTTACCCATCTCCTACTTTTCTCTTGCACTCCCTATTACCCCGTTCGGCATAAGGGAGTCATGCCAAGCCGTGGTCATACCGAGCCACCTCGCTCGATATGCTAAACCAACTTCAACTTCACTCCAACACTCCCTCACATCGTTCAGCATGAGGAATTCATGCCGAGCCACAACCATACGTCCTCCTCCAACTCATTTCTTGGAACAAACTAGATACCCTCCAAGGTGGCCAGAAGATCACCACACTGATTCGCACGCCACCTTCGACCGGCCATATCAACCCTCACCGATTCATAATGGACCGACACCCTCTTCCATCCTCCTCTCCATTTAATCCTAAGGCTTGCTTAAACCTCGGATCCACCTTCCTTATCTACGCATATTTGTGGGTTAGAGGAAGGTCGTAAATTCAAGTTTTGTCCAAAATCCCTAATTGAAGAAAGTCGAGAAAGTGAAAGGTTCGTACCTAGAAGAAGGGGTCGAAGTCTAGTGAGGTGCTCGATTTAGAAGTGGAATCCACTCAGATTTGTTGTTGAGGGTAGTCGAGGAGTAACGTGTAAGATTCGGGAGTCTAAAGGAAGGTTGAGATGTTAGCGAAAGTCTGGAAAAGATGAGTTCGTAAGGATGTTAGAGTGAAGGTAAAAGTAAAGGGGGGAAAGAAGAGAAGTATTGCGTTATATAGGAAAGAGGGAAGGCGAATAGACAGTGACCGGTAGAACCGGTCAAGGCACCTCCCTCGTTCGGCATCAATGTCGTTCGGCATCAGTATGCCGTGCGGCATCAGTATGCCGTTCGGCATCAGTATGCCGTTCGGCATTCACTGCCTCGTACGGCATTCAGGAGGTCGAAAGAAAATGCTATCGAAAAGACAGAACATGGGCTTAAAAGAAAACACGGAGTACTCATGATTCAAAGCGCATCATGTTCATCCACATGATACACTTTGGGGGGAAAGTGTTACCCGGTTGTTTGACCATGTAACAAGAAGCTCGACACAGGCCTCGTTCGGCACACCTCCCCTCGCTCAGCATAGAGCATCGCTCGGCACAAGGCCTCGTTCGGCATTGAAGGGTCATTCGGCATTAAAGGGTTGTTCGGCATCTCACCTCGTTCGGCATGACAGGGTCGTTCGGCACACCTCCCCTCGCTCGGCATAGAGCATCGCTCGGCACAAGGCCTCGTTCGGCATTGAAGGGTCGTTCGGCATTAAAGGGTCATTCGGCATCTCACCTCATTCGGCATGACAGGGTCGCTCGGCATCTCACCTCGTTCAGCATAGAGGGGTCGTTCGGCATCTCACCTCATTCGGCACACCTCCCCTCGCTCGGCATTAAGCATCGCTCGGCACAAGGCCTCGTTCGACATTGAGGGGTCGTTCGGCATCTCACCTAGCTCGGCATTGAAGGGTCGTTCGGCATCTCACCTCGCTCGGCATAGAAAGGTTGTTCGGCCTGGGTGTGTGGCTCGGCACACAAATGTCGTTCGGCACTGAGGCCTCGCTCGGCACACCTCCCCTCGCTCGGCAATTGCCATTCGGCATCTATGGCTCGGTGCGCAGAAGTTACTTACCACTGGCCAAGGTACGTTGTTCCCAGGCCCATGAGGGAAGTCCAACCCATCTTCGTCTATAAATAGAAGGGCAGGGGCATAGTGAAATGGACCTTTTTTGGGAGAACACTAGGGAGACTCTGCCGCTTTCAAGACTCATTCTTTTCAGTTCAAACTTGTATTCAAGTCATTAGTGTACGGATTGTATCTATATTCAATTACTTGTGAAAGAAATAAAGATTAAAACTCAAAGTGGACTTAGGCAGTTACGCCAAACCATTATAAATCTGGTGTTCTTATTCTCTGCAGTTAATTTAGCTTACATCCCTCTATTTTAATTTATCTTCTTCATTAATCTCTCTACACAAAACTCTCTTCGGGTGTTAGTGACCAATTTAGGTGCTAATAGTGATAATAAACATAAATTTCAATCAATTATTTTATCAACCCCAAAAATTATCGAAAATAAAACAACTCGTACGATTTTCAATAAAACGACATTCGTTTTTCCAAATCAACATTCAACTTCGAAATCTTTATGGTTTGGTTTATTGAGCTTAAGCTGTGTCTCGTATACTTGACGAGGCAAATGAATCGGTTTTTGGAAGACCATTTCATTTACGCTTTGACGATGTACTTTCTGATCTCGTGTAAATACCGTTCACCTTCATGTAAATATAGGTCATCTTTTTATTTTTATTTTATTTTTCTCCTTCCACTTGGGTTGACTGTGGGGATACAGTCAAAATCAAGTGTGGGGGGAAACTCGTCTTTATTTTAATTTTTTCATGGTTTATTCTTGCATTTCTTTTAAAAACTCAAAAAAAAATTAAAAAAATCCCAAAAACAAATTTTCTTTTAATTTATTTTTAAAGAAACACTATAGGATAAATATATGGTTATAGTTTATTAAATTGAAATTTAAAAAAAAATATTTGTCTCAACAAAAATAAGAATGAAGTTTGATTACAAATAACGATGGTTTAACTAGTATATAGGAAGATTCATACGTGTTAATTTTGAAATACATCCTAATTGAAAATCTTGGTTTTAAAAAGTGGTTGATTTAAAGTAAAGATATAACATTTTTTTGTCTTCTAAGTTAAATGGTGCTAAGATTAGAGTGCAAAACTCTCTCTTCTAAAAAAACCAAAAAGAAAAAGAAAAAAAAACAAAATACAAAAAAAAATTCTTATATATATATATATTTTTTTAATAAACACCTAGAGTCATGTGTTCACACTTGTGTGTTCACTGGCCATGCTCTGTACCCTTCTCACGTAAGCCCGAAAGGCAGTGCACGACCGGTATATTTGGCCTCAGTTTATCTGAGTTAGGTGTATGTATATAAAAATTATTTTACTAATAACGACTACAGTCAATAGGTGTTCACACTTGTGTGTTCACTCGTCACGCTCTGTATTCCCCTCACATCAGTCCGCAAGGCAGTGCATGGGTAATATATCTGGCCTCAGTTGATCTGAGTTAGGCATATATAAATATTGTTAATATCAATAAAATTTCCAAAAGAAAAAAGTGGAGAGAGTAAGCAAATGAAATCCTAGCACTATTTTTAACATATTTGATTTGACTTTTTATTGAAAAGAAATGAATATACCACTTTGATAAACTTTGATAATCAACTAAGCATCCATTTTATAATTACACTTTGTTATCAACCGAAACAACGAGTTAAACTATACTCTATTTGTTATGATAACTTAATTTTTGTCGGAAATTTTGACGAGTAAATAACTTAAATTTTCAAGATAATAACCAAACCTATATCTAACTTATGTGTGTTGATTTAAAAGTAAATCCTTCATTGTAAATATTTTCAAAAACTCGCATTCATCTCTTTGTAAATAAATCTTGCATTTTGTAAATATTTTCATCCTGCATTTGGATTTTGTGGGTAGTATCCGCTGAAAACCCTCATGAGACAACACTCGTCCTACTGGGGACACCCAGAGGTTTAACGGCTTGTTACATACGCTCAATGCAATCGTGCTCCCTACGAAAACGGATTTATCTTAGTTTTTCTTTATTCGAGGACGAATAAAAAGACAAGTGTGGAGGTATTTGATGTGCACGTAAATGTGCATATTTTTACCACCATATTTAATCTATTTAAATTAAATAAATGATCATATCGGGTATTTTAACTTGTTTAAACCAAAATTCAAATTATTTGCAAATTGTCACATATTCATCTTCATATAGGGGTAAAATGGTCATTTTTATGCATTTATTAAATTGTGAAAATTTACTTGGAATTTTATATGTTGTTTTATAGGAAATTTGGTGAATTTTACAAGTGGCTTCATGATAATATATGCATGCACAAGAGTGAAGAGAACAAATGAAGATGGAAATAATTCAAAGTGATGATCATGGAGGACCCCACCCACTTACCTTGATTTTCAATTAGGAACTAAGCACATGATAAAAGGACATTAAAGCTTCATGTACATTTAAGAGGGGGATTAGTGGATGTTAATGATTCCTTGGCCACCACACTACCTCAAGGGCAATTTGGGCATTCCCTAAAAATATTAATTAGGGTTTCATACATGTATAAAGACCCCTTATGTTTCATGTAACCTTCTTCTCCCTTAGTCTCTCTTAGTTTAGTTTAGGCTCACAAATAAACAAGCTCTTCTCTTTCTCTTTTCATGGCTACTTAGCCATTTTTATTTTCATGTAATTTTCTTTTCTTTTTTTTATGAAATTTGATATATGATCTTTTCCCTTTCTTGTTTATTTCCCTTCATGTTGTAGTGTAGATTTACTTTCATGCAAGTAGAATAGTTCTAATTCTTGTTAATTAGCTCTCTTTTTCATTAAGCTTTCATTTTCCTTTCATTTTGCTTTCATGTTGCTAATTACATTTGTTAATAAAATGACAAATATGAGAGGCTAAACCCCTTCAATTTAGGGGTAATGAAGCTCTCTAATTATGTAGGTTGAACTATTTGTTAATACATGCTCTCTTTTTGTGCTTAATGAAGAATGATTGAAGTGGTTTAATTGTTGTTTTTGCCTTGAATTTGTTAGTCTATATTTTGATGGCTAGTAAGTTGTTGAGTTCATTTTCATTGTCAAGTTCATGAAAGTTAGTAAGTTGTTTAAGGGGTGTGTCAAAGTTTGATGGCTTATGTTGGCTAACTAATAGCACAAATATGCCATACTTATGATAGGCACATCAATTAAAGCACTAATGACCATAAAAGAGAGATCATGATTTCATATGTGTTGAACTACATGATCTAGAGAGTGGATTTATTCTCTAAATTGTCATTTAACTCTTATATTTGCATCTCTTTTCTTTTAGTTAGTTAGCTAATTTTCTAATTCTCTAGCTTAACTTTCACTCGACTTTGGTTTAATTTGATTGAATAGAATTTTAAAATCATCAATTCCCTGCAGATTGACCCGTACTCGCCACGTACTGCAATAGTACGCCGTGCGCTTGGGGTTAAATTTTTTTTCGAAATTTTTCGACGGTTTTCTAACTCGATAGAAATTCCGTCGATTAACAAAAGCTCTTTGTCAAAAGCTAGTAGGCGTATTTTCTTTAAATCTAAAACAAAGCTTCATCTCTTTCGAAAGCTCTAACCTTTCGTCCATAAACCTTTCGACTCCTTCCAATTCACTACGTACCAGTTGCCTGATACCATGTGCATTGGTTATTGACCTAGTCGAAAGGTTTGATACCTTTCGACTTTGTCGGAAGGTTTGGAATGGAGGCGGAACTTCTTTCCAAAAGAGTTGAAATAGTGAAAATCTTATTTATTTGTACTTTAAAATAGTTCTTTTGTACCCAACCTGCCTTATTTGTCTAAATCTGATTGGTTGCCATATTTTTGTATTCAAAAATGCTGCCGACTTTCCTTATTTAGAGATTTAAACAATTTTGAAAAAGCCCAATTCTCCTTTATAATTGTATAAAACATTTCAGTCTCATACCTTAAATAATTTTATATAACTATTAAATCATCTTAGAAAATTCTAGAAAATCAATTAATATGTTCTTTTCAACATATTAAATTTTCGGATCTAAACAATAAATTATTTTTCTGTAAATAATTTTTTAATCAAAAATAACATTTTTTTCCTTAGAAAATTCATAATAATTCCACAAAAATTCAGAAAAAACTGAAAATTGAAACCCATCTCTAAAATATTATTTTAGATCACCATAAAAATTTGCAAGGCTAACGGATGTCATTTAATAGGGTTTTCATCTTAAAACATGTCATAAAATCTATATGAACATTCATAAATCATCAACATGTATATATTATCATTTTATCATTCAAAAAATGGTAAATCTTTGCAAAATCATTCGGATTTAATCTTAAAATCGAAACCATAAAAATTAGAGATGTAAACATAATTCACCTTTGCTTTAGAGATTAAGGAGATTGAGATTTGGATGAGTTTGGTTTGAATTTGCTTTCCTTAAGCTTTTCTTAATTTCCTTTTCTTCTTTCTTTGTTAATGGTGGCCGACCTCAATTTTGAAAATTTGAAATGAATGAATGTGTGTATAACACACGGCCTAAGGAAGGTGATATAGAAATGGCCTCTTTCCCATAATACCCCTCCTCTAATTCATTTTAAACCCTTCTTTTAGTTTATTAGTTACAAGGCACGACTGCCTTAATTAAAATCAAATCTCAATCTCTTAATTAACACATTATTTTATTTAGTTTATCTAACTAAATCTTCTAAATAATGTTATCAAAATCTATGGTGTTACAGACTCCCCACCTTAAAGAATTTCGTCCTCAAAATTACAGTAAGGCATAAAAAACAAACAAGAAGGTAAAACATACCATCAAACAAATCAGGATAAGTATCTCTAATCCTGCTCTCAACCTCCCAAGTATAGTCTCTGTCATCGTTACTCCACTGGACTTTGACATATCTGACCGTCATGGTTCTAAGCCTCTTCTCATCTCCTGCAACAATGCGAACTGGCTTCCTCACCATGGTCAAGTCCGGTTCTACCACTAAATCATCTAGCACTGTCGGTGCAATAGCAGTCTCCGGGTCTCTAACACACTTTCTGAGATGAGAAACATGAAAATCATCGTGGACACCTACCAAACTGCTCGGTAACTCAAGCCTATAAGCGAGTTTCTCGATCCTCTCAAGAATAGGAAAAGGTCCAATGAACCTAGGAGATAACTTCCCCGACTTCCCAAATCTAAGCACACCCTTCATCGGTGATACTTTGACGAGAACCTGGTCCCCAACTGAGAACTCCAAATCTTTCCATCTCTTATCTACATAACTCTTCTGCCTAGACTGAGCCTCCTTCATTCTAACCCGAATGACCTTAATCTTTTCTGCAGCTTCTCTAACCAAATCTGGACCAAGAATCAACCTATCCCCGGTCTCCAACCAACAAACAGGAGATTTGCGTGGCCTTCCATACAAAGCTTCAAACGATGCCACCCTAATACTAGTCTGATAAATGTTGTTATATGAAAACTCTACTAGATGCAGATGGTCTTCCCATGATCCCTAGAAATCCAGAACACAAGCTCTTAACAAATCTTCCAAGATCTTGTTAGCTCTTTCCGTTTGCCCATCAATCTGCGGATGGTAAGCGGTACTCATCTTAAGCTTAGTTCCCAAAACTTCCTGCAGATTCTTCTAAAACTCGATTGTGAACAAGGGATCTCTATCACTAAATATACTGCCTGGAACTCCATGCAGTCTAACCACATTCTTCATGAACAACCTTGCTAAAACAGGTGCCATCCTGGTTGACTTAACTGGAATGAAATGGGCACTCTTGGTCAATCTGTCGACTATGACCCATATACTTTCATTACCTATATTTGACCTTGGCAACCCATCTACGAAGTCCATAGAAATAGAATACCACTTCCACACTGGAATGTCTAACGGCTGAAGCAAACCACTTGGCTTCTGATGTTCGGCCTTTGCCTACTGGCAATTAAAGCACTGCCTTACACACAAACCAATATCCCGCTTCATTCCATCCCAGAAGAAACTCCTCTTCATATCCTGATACATCTTGGTACCTCCGGGATGTATAGTGAACTTCAAACGATGAGATTCCTCTAAGACTTCCTTCCTTATGTTTCCTACACTCGGAACACTTATCTTCCTTTCTTTCTCAACCACTCATCCTGGTCAAGAATGAAATCTTTCAAGTCATCGCTCTTGGTTCCTTCCTTTAGCTTCCTGATCCGCTCAGCTAACACTAGATCCTCAATCTGCTTAGAAGCAATCCATTCGATCAACACCGGTCGAACTTCCAAACAAGACAATACAACTGTATTACCACTAGACCCAGCTTCGGATCTCCACTGCACTTTGCAATTTGCTAATGTTCCTAAATCTTTCCACTCAGCCATCATCGCCAACACTGCATTCTGATGCTTCCTGCTAAGTGCATCTACAACCTTGTTGCCTTTCCCTGGTGTGTACTCAATCCTAAAATCATAAGCGGCTATGAACTCTAACCACCTCTGCTGTCTCATGTTCAGCTCCTTTTGAGAGAACAAATACTTCAGCGACTTATGATCTGTGTACAGCTCAAACCTTTCTCCCAAAAGGTAATGTCTCCACACCTTCAAAGCAAAAAATCACAGCAGCCAACTCTAAATCATGCGTTGGATATCTAACCTCATGCGGTCTAAGCTATCTAGAAGCATAGACAATCACTTTACCTCTCTGCATTAGCATAGCTCCTTATCCTGTTTCACACACATCGGTATAGACTACCAAATCCTGATTCCCCTCTGGAACAACCAACACCGGTGCATGAGTCAATAAGTGTTTCAAACTCTGGAATGCTTCCTCACACTTATCGGTCACACAAACTTCACATCCTTCCTCGTTAGCCTGGTCATCGGTGCTGTTATCCACAAGAAATCCTTAATGAACCTCCGATAATAACCAGCCAAGCCAAGGAAACTCTTAATCTCAGTTACTGTCTCGGGTCTCTTCCAACTATTCACTGCCTCGATCATAGTTGGATCCACTGACAACCCTTCTTCTGAGACCACATGACCAAGAAACTTCACCTGCTTCTTCCAGAAGTGACACTTCGAAAACTTCGCTTTCAGCTAATGCTGCCTCAGCGTCTTAAGCACCACTTTAAGATGAACTTCATGCTCTCCTTAGAGTAAATCAAGATATCATCTATGAAAACCAGCACGAACCTATCCAAGTGCTCTCGAAAAATCCGGTTCATCTAATTCACAAAGAAAGCTGGAGCATTCGTCGGTCCGAACGGCATAACTAACCATTCATACATCCATATCTGGTCCTGAATGCTGTCAAAGGTATACTATCCTCTGCTACCCTGAGCTGATGGAAACCTATTGCCAAATCCAACTGAGAAATACCTTTGCTCCACTTAACTGGTCGAACAAATCGTCAATTCTGGGCAATGGATATCGATTCTTTATCGTCCTCTTATTCAACTTATGATAATCGATACATAGCCTCAATGATCCGTCCGGCTTCTTAGCAAACACTACCGCTGCACCCCACGGCGAACAGCTCGGCCGGACAAAACTCTTGCCCTCTGGATCCACCAACTGCACCTTCAAATCCCTCAACTCCGATGAGGTCATCCTGCTTGGCGGTCTACTCACTGGTTTTACTCCCGGAACCAAATCTATCCAAAACTCAATGGCTCGCTTCGGTGGCAATCCAACTACAGGCTCAAACACATCTGTGGATTCTCTAACCATGTAAACTCTATTCAACTCATCGTTTGAATCCAAAGCACCCAATAAAGCAACCACCTCACCACTAGAACCTCTTATGGTGAAAACAATCTGATCGCTACCATCTGGGAGTCTAAGAGATATCTTCCTACCCTGGAAAAATATCTTAGCATCGTACTCACTCAACCAATCCATATCAAGGATAATCCCGAACCCCACAAAATCAAACACATGCAAACTGCACTCAAAAGTATGACCTAACAGGTCAAACTTAAACCGGTCACGCCTCAACCCTAGAGTTGCATACCCTCCTATTAGATTCGCAACCCGTAAGGAAGTAAATAAATATTTTGGTTCAAGGTTAAGCTTATCTATCAAACATCTAGATATAAAAGAATATGATGCACCAGTATCAAATAAAACGCTAACAAACATACCATGAATCTGAAGCGTTCCTCCAAGAATGCCTTTCCCTTCTCCTGGGCTGTTGGCTTAGAAGCAGCATGCTCCAATGCATACATCTTGTCCTTACCATCTCTAATGGGCTCCTTGCACAGGTTCTTATAATGGCCTATCTGGTCACAGTTGAAGCACCTGACATTCTTCCCCTTAGCCACATCCTTTGCTTTCCCTAAGCGACGCTCATCAACAAAGTGCCCTTTCTTGTCGCATTTATAGCAGACAACCTCAGACTTCGCTTTCTTGGCTGCTCCACCCTTCTGAGCACCTTTCTTTGGAAAGAACTTCCTCTTCTGGCCCTGCCCAACCTAGACCTCTTTTGCCTTGCTCTTTTCCAGAGACTCAAGGACTTCTTCCTGCCTCAAAGCCATCTCCACAACAATATCAGAAGGATCTCTAAGATGTGACAAAGTAGCACTAGCCAATTCCAGCTTCAATCCTCTAATGAACTTCTCATTCCGCTCCAACGCTGTATCTACAGAAGCATACCCATACCGGGCCAACTCTTCAAACTCCCTAGCATACTCGGCAACCGACATCTCACCCTGCACCAGCTCAGCAAACTACCTAATCAAAGCTGACTGCACCATTACAAACATAAACCTCTCCTGGAATCTCCTCTTGAAATCCTCCCAGGTTACTATTTCCTCATCAACTGTCGTTGTTACACTATTCCACCAAAACAGTGCGGCTCCGTAAAGCTACCTTGTAACGACCCGCAAATTTAACTGGTTTTAATAACGTTATTGATTGGAATTTTATGGAATTTTAAATGGTAAAATTTTGAAATAAAAATTTTACATTTGAAATGCATCTAATTAAACATAGCAAACTGTAAATTTTCATCCGAAAATATGGAAGTTTATTTCGCGCATAAATTTACTTCAATTTAATCGGTTAAAAAAAGCGATGAAAATAAAACGTTTCGGAACCTAAATATTTTTATATAGAAAAATTCTAAAACATCTTCTGAGCAAGACGTCATTTTTTGTTTTTCCAAATTCGGACTTCTTTAGCTCCGTCGATCTTATTTTTCTGCGTTTTTGTTGCATTTTCCGCTAGTAGAAAATTCGAATTTTTATAATTCGATCGTGCCACTGATATCTGTATACCATTTTGATCATCTCGTCGTGCTGATCTCAACCATATACTCATTTGTGTATTTTGAAGTGCGGTGTGCGGTGCAATCTGTGAAACGCCTAGCGTATCGGTTACGCAACCGAGTCTTTTGGTCCCATACCTTTTAATATCCCGCCGTTCAAACCAATGGACACTATCATTTATTATTCTCAGAAATCAACCGCGTGACTCTTACCATTTCCACTTTTAAACGTAATCGTTCCTTTTGAGAAATTTTTAACAGTCTCCGCCGTCACTTATATTATTATTGGTTCTTTCAATTGCCCATGATGCTTCCTCTTCTTCTGCCATCTATTCTAATGGCTTCAGCCAGCATTCCTTCACGACGTTTTGCCACCCCTCCTCTCAACCCGCCTCACGTCGCTATTGCTAGCCAAGTCCATTCCCTCCACCATACTCGTGCACCGCCCTCCATAGCCATCGACCTTGCTTCGCCACAGCCATGCTAGGCCTCCCGTTCTTCTCGGCCTTCCCCTCACCACTGACGTCCCATCAACTCATCTTTCTCAACAACAGCCGTAACCCCAAGCTTCCTCCTCCTACTTCTCTTTTGCCGAGCATCTTTTATCTTCTATAATAGGTAAGAGATTATATATTAACTATGTTATATATATGTTTAGCTGTTATATTAATTTATATGCGAGTGTACAAAAGATTCGCATAGTATAAATACTAGTTTCCGAATTTGATTTCTTGAATAGTAAATATAAAGTATTTTTTTTGGTTTGTTTTGTGGATCTATTCTAAAGGTTTATATTAGGTTGTATATCTAAGTTTATAACTTGTTTATAATACGTTCTGTTTTATATGTGCATTTGACTTGGTTTGATTTTTGTGGACTTTTATGTATGCTATGCGTGTGTGTGTACATATAGTTCCATTCTTTGTATTAGTGTTGTGCCTTACTTTATTCTACTGTCACAGCTTTATTTACATATATATATTGTATGTTTTACATGTTTAAGGGTACATATTATATGTTTTGAATGTTCTACAGATTGTTTTACATATTATACAGATTTTGTATTTACATATATTATATAAATTATATGTTGTGTATTTATATATAAGTTAAGTATGTTCAAGTGTCATACCATAAAAGTTCTATATATATTAGTGTATAGATTATATTCTGTCGGGTTGAGTTATAACAGTGTTATGTATATAGATTTTAACCTGTTTGTTTACATATATAAAAGGCTTTACAATTTACAAAAAAAAATTGCATGTTTATTTTTTTCTGAACAGCAGTTAGACTTCATGTTCACGATATCATATCTCACTCATGTTTTATCGGAATGGGTTGATTCTATTTTAAAAAAAGAGTCGAAGTTACCTAGTTTATGCCTGTCAAATTTCAGCAAAATCCGACATCGTTTGATTAGTGGTCGAGGATCTGGAAGTTAGACCCAGGTAGCTGTTCTTTTGTACTTGAAATTATTTTACACTGCTGCAAACACGACCTGAGTTCATGTTTGACGCATCGTATCTCTTCTGTCTTACGTCGGAATACAGTGATTCCTTTTTTGTTTAAAAGATAAAGTTTTCTACTTTCTGTATATAAAATTTTAGCTTCATACGAGGTGGTTCAGTTCTCTGTTTCTTACCTGAAAGTCAGACCCAGAGGGGTTTTCAGACCTGAACATTTGACAGTCGCAACATGGCCTGAGTCTATGTTCGTGACATCGTAACTTTTCTCGTCTCTTGTCCAAATCAAGTGATTCTTTTGCAGTTTGAAATACAAGTTTTGATCTTTATTCATACCAAATTTCAGACCATTTCGATCTCGGTAGCACATAGAATTATATTGTTAAACTTTGACGTAGGACATGTTTTTATTTGTTGCTATGTTGAATGTTTTGATCTGATTTTGGCAATACCTATTTAACAGCTTTGCTCGTCGATTCGTGCCAATCTGGTTTATTTCGGAAGTCGCGCTTGCAATTCGTAACTCAACTTCGTTGTCTATTCTCGCTCCCTAGCCTCAAAAGGTGAGCAATCACTCACGATTAATGTTCTTTTATTTATTAAATTTGATTTTAATTGAAACGACAATTGAAATATGCTGCTGTTAGATATTTACACTGTTATTACCTGTATCAGTTCACCTGTGACATCTGACACCATTATCTGTTATATATGCAATGATAATCCAGTTTGGTTGTTAAATGATTGATTGTTTGATGTTTACAATTGGACGTTAAAATTGTAATGTATAAAGTGATAAATATTATGCAAATAAATTTGACGTAGGATAATTAAAATTTGAATCGTCACATATGTTGAATTTGATTAGTTGAATATGACCCCTTTTAATTGTTAAATTAATTGACATGTAGAATAGTGATAATTACACTTTGAACCATTGAACGTATATTTGATTAATTGTTGTAGTGTTAAAATTGAAATCGAATGACAATTGAAGAACCGTATAAATTTTAGTGTAATAATCTTTAATCTACATGAAATGATAGTGTAGATTCTAGAAATAATTTTATTAATTTACACAAATAACAATGTGAATTAATACGATTATTTCGGGATTATTTGAATTGATTATTGGATTGATATTGATTGTTGTTATTGCTTGTTTATTTACTTTGACACCATCCCAGTTATCACAGTGCAAGTTCCCTTTGCTATGCTTTGATTTTGAATTGAATTGGAATCGGGTTGAAATGATAAAACCCAAATTGAACTTTGACCTAGGATAGAGAATTAAATAAAAACCGATTGGTCAATACTTTGATTTAAAAATAAAATGAAGATTTTATTTAAATAAATAATATGGTTTTGAAACGAAGTTGGAATTTGAATTTTAATGAAATGAAATGTTAATATTTAATAATCTGAATCAAAATATTAACATAGTAGTTGATGAAAGAACGTTGTTTTAAAATTTGGAATTATTAATAATTAAGTTTGAAATTATTTAATAATTAAGTTTTGAAATTATATAATAATTAAATAAGATTGAATTATTTAATAATTAAATAAAATTGAATTCTTTGTTAAGTGAAATTGAACTTCTTGAATAAGTGAAATTAAGTTTCTTTATTAATCGAGTTTTGAAATTATAACTAAGTAAATTGATAAGTGAAATTGAATTTCTCTAATAAGAAATAGAATGTGATTTATTGAAATTAATGTAAGACTTGTAATTGAAAGAATTGATTTGATGAATTTAATTTAATTCAAATTTGTAAGTTTTGATACAATGAAGTTGAATTTAAGTAATTGATTTAGTGAATTGGAAATTAAATAGAAATTGTTTGAATGATAAATTTACTTAACGAATAATTGAATGAAATCGATAAATGAAGTTAAACTGATTTGAATGTAAATTAAATCATTTCAAAGGATTTCGGAAAATGAAACGTATATACGAACTTGAATCAATATTTGAATTGTTTTAAATAGAAATTGAAATTGAATTATAAGATTTTGAATTTGAATTTGGAAGTTTTGAAACGTAAATTTTGGAAATTGGTTTAGAAAACAAATGAAATGTTGGTTTACAAATTCTATTTGAAATTGTATTTGATTTGGTTTTGAAATATATTAAACGACCAATCGGTGAAATAATTACGAAAGTTATTAAAGAGACCGGAATCGGTTAGGGACATACTCTCTGTCAAAACCGAAAACCACTTTAATAACTATACGCAGAGTGTGATCCAGAATGAAGTGGTTGGAATGATGTACGTGATGACTGAAGAAAGAGAACGATAATGGATAGCCTTGACACTTGTGTCAAATTGGAAATGACTAAAACAAGAGCCGTGCCGGGCCAAATGGGGGTTAGCTACCTCGAGCGAACACACTTCTTCGAAACTACTCATTACTTGTTGTCGATTGGTGCACCCTTGATTTGGGAGTGTTGTTTCGCGGTGTTGCGATCGCTGCGGCGATGCGTTTTCACCAGTCCGGATCAGGCAAACGGTAGTTTCACTACCTTGGGTATTGCCTCATGTGCCTTGTCATACTTGTATCCCTATATATGCGACCACTACGATTTGTTTTGTGTTATACCTATGGAGTACTCCCTGATATCCCACTAGTTTACGGTGGAGTTTACAGTGCTGTATAGACTATAACGCTTATATAAAATATGTTAAGGGGGATAATGGTAACACCTTAACACTATTTTGATACTTTATATTACTGATAGGCATTATCTACTTATCGTACACTACTACATAGTAGATAGTTTAACGGATCCTTAAAGGATGGTTATTCCCAACATCCTTTGAGTTACTTGTATTTCAATTGCTATTTCACTTGAGTTGGATTTATTGATATAAGAATGTTAATCCTGACTCGAGTGTTTTGTGTTTTGCTTTACGCTCAGGTCAGACTGAGTGTACCAGTATTCGAGACTCACCTTTGGAGTTGGAGCTTCGCTTGGAGATCCAGCTATCTACCCAGCTTTCAGATATCCAGTTGATTCTAGTGATGTATTCTGATATTGTATTTGATTATGTATTCAAGACATCTGTTGTACCTTATTTAACTCTGATATGTATATAGTAGCTTCATAAACTACTATCTTTTGCTTCCGCTGCATTTATTACTCTGTGTCTGTGATCTGTGATTATTTATTTACTGTATATGTTCAGTTTTGCCAAATTTAAATTAACAACGTAGTATTTTGAATTATTCGAGTCGGACATGTGCGGATGCGAATGGTCCAAAATAGCGGGTCGTTACATACCTGGACGCCAACCTCCTCTTCTACTCATTATTGAACCCCAGATCTGGACAAATCCTTTCGCAGTGCAATAACCAGTTCTCAACTTCAATGGCATCCTCTGTTTGCATAAACGGCTTCCCTCCTAGCTTCACAAAATCACCACTCATCTTGGCGAAATGATTAACCACTGGAACTTCCGGAACACCTACTCCTGCAGCATCTCCTCCTAAAACTCTGGCTGCAACTCCTGCCTGCATCATATTCCTAAAAAACTGATACATGGCTTCCATTCCGACCTACGGGACTTCAGCACCAACATTCTCTGCCTGACCTTGGTTTCTCCCAACACTAGGTCTGGCATTCCTTTTAGTCCTTCCTTCTGCTTGGTTAACCATGCTTCTTCTACCATCCATATCTGTATTCAAATCTCATGAGATATAGAAAGATAACCTAATCAAGGATAGATGAATGGAGATAAAGCGCACACTTATATATAGCAAATACAAGTACGTTAGTATAGCGTTATCCCAACCCCAATCTTACTCTAATTCCTTTGTATTTTTGTTTTCAAAACCATTTTTAATTAAATTTTTCATAAACCTATGCTCTGATACCAAGTTGTAACATCCTGTGTTTAGAGGCTAAAAGCTAAGCGCTATGGATGCTACAGTCATCTATAGTATTAACATCTGGGGCCGAAATACGGTAATGTTAATGGAATCCATAATATTAGAAGCACTTGAATATGAAAAAAATCACAGATTTCCAAAAACAATAATTCCAGTGATTACATTTCGAACAAAATCATATCCAAGTTACAAAAATACCCAAACGTATTCCTAGGTAATGATCAAATATAATTTACAACAATACACCAAGAGCGACATATGAAGATGTCCCCTTGGATGATCAAAGCAATATAGACATAATTGCTTAATAGACATAATTGACTTAATACACAGCGGAAACCATTTAAAACAGAATTCCTAGATTAGCTATCTGTCAGCCACCTGCTCGTCTTTGGATGCTTTATTCGGAAAAATCTGCTAAAACCTGAAAACCTAAACCCTCAGCCTACTTAAATCAATTTTGAGCACCCGAGAGTTTAAGGGGAAACAAAAACTTCGAGTCAGACATAAAGCCTAGTAAGAATAATTTCTGTTACATCTTTGTTTACTGATATATAGTGAGACCACACCGCTTAGCGGAACCTTTCGACCACGCCGCTTAGTTACAAATAGACTATCTGTCTAAAATTTGTGCTATCTGCTCTTTACTGGACTATCTGTCCTAAATTCTGAGCTAACTGCTCTTATTTGGACTATCTGTCCTAAAACTGATTATACCAAAATGGCAATATCTTTTATGCTAGATAATGGGCTATCTGCCTAAAACAGGTAAAAAGGATGGACTAACTATCCTTAAAAAGTAGCAAGCTCCGTTATGCTAACAAATGAACCGATTGTTCATATCTAGGCTAACTGCCCTTAACTGGACTAACTGTCCTCTGGGCTGACCGCCCTCAAAATGGACTGACTCTCCGAATTGAAATGAGCTAACGACCCGAATTTTCATTTGGGTTAACCACCCTTCAAGTTTTCCTTGAAAACCTTTTCAAAATGATTTATTCCGTTAAATCATATATACAAGGAAAATATCTCTTTAACTTTACTCTAAGCTATTTTTGCTATGATATATATACTTCACTCAAAATAATGTTGATGATGTTCATTAAGGATTATCTATCATTTTAAAATAAGTTAGTCCTTTATAACTTAAATCACTTAGGCTATCTGCCTAATCGTTATATTCGAATCTTTTGTTTAAAACCTTTAAACAACCTTTCGACAATATTGAAGGTAACTCCTTCAAAACAATTAATAAAACCCTTCGAAAGCATTGAAGGTAACTCCTTCATAACCTTTAATAAAACCTTTCGAAACCATTGAAGGCAACTCCTTCAAAACTAATAAAAAGCCTTCATTTTATAAGATTTAAAACATATGACATCCACCTTTAAAACCCTTTAGCCTTTTCCTTCGAAAAACATCGAAAAAACATACCTTTCGACCTTGTCGGAAGGTTTCTTTTTGACCTAGTCAAAAGGTCTCACATTTTGACTTTGTCAAAAGCCTGGGGTACCTCCCCTATGAAATCATTGATAAATCTTTCGAAAGCAAAGAAACTTAAAACCTTTCGAAGACATTGGGTTCAATTTAAAACAAGTGGAAACCTTTCGAAACCATTCGAAGTTGACTACTTCGAAAGTTTTAATAAAACATTTCGATTTAAAACATTTGGATTATGCCTTCAAGTAGAGCAAAAGGATCGGAAAAACATTAGAGTCGAAAGAAACTACTTCGAAACCTTTAACAAAACCTTTCGAAACCATTCGAAAACAATGAAGTGTTGGTGTTGGAACCAATCCTTCGAAAGCAATGGAGAGGCGACATATTTTAGAAAACAAAAGATTACCTTCGACTTCATCTGGGTCGAAAGGTTTGGAAGCGGCAACTATTCTTTTGACCTTGTCGAAAGCTATACCTTTCGACTTTGTCAAAAGGTTTCAATTAAAACAAGAAAGCAAACCAATTGAAACCTTTTCTTTTAAACCATTTGACAATATCGAAAGCCCTTTGTCGGAAGCTAGCAGGCGCATTTTCTTTAAAACCAAAACAAAGCTTCATCTCTTTCGAATGCTCTAACCTTTCATCCCTAAACCTTTTGACTCCTTCCAATTCACTATGTACTAGTTTCTTGATACCATGTGCATTGGTTATTGACCTAGTCGAAAGGTTTGATACCTTTCGACTTTGTCGTGAGGTTTGGAATGGAGGCGAAACTTCTTGCCGAAAGAGTTGAAAGAGTGAAAATCCTATTTATTTGTACTTTAAAATAGTTCTTTTGTACCCAACCTACCTTATTATCTGATTGGTTGTTAGATTTTTATATTCAAAAATGCTACCGACTTTCCTTATTTAGAGATTTAAACAATTTTGAAAAAGCCCATGTCTCCTTTATAATTATATAAAACATTTAAGTCTCATACCTTAAATAATTTTATATAACTATTAAATCATCTTAGAAAATTCTGGATAAATTCTATAAAAAAATTAATATGTTCTTTTCAACATATAAAATTTTTGGATCCAAACAATAAATTATTTTCCCGTAAATAATTTTATAATCCAAAATACCATTTTCTTCCCTAGAAAATTCGTAATAATTCCACAAAAATTCAGAAAAATCTGAAAATTGAAACCCATCTCTAAAATATCATTTTAGATCACTATAAAAATTTGCAAGGCTAACGGATGTCATTATCAGGGTTTTCATCTTAAAACGTGTCATAAAATCTATATGAACATTTATAAATCATCAGCATGTATATATTATCATTTTATCATTCAAAAACAAGGCAAATGTTTGCAAAATCATTTGGATTTAATCTTAAAACCGAAACCATAAAAATTAGAGATGTAAACATTATTCACCTTTGCTTTAGAGATTAAGGAGCTTGAGATTTGGATGAGTTTGATTTGAATTTGCTCTTCCTTAAACTTTTCTGAATTTCCTCTCCTTCTTTCTTTGTTAATGGTGGCTGGCCTCAATTTTGAAAATTTTGAAATGAAATGAATGTGTGTATAACACATGGCTTGAGGAAGGTGATATAGGAATGGCCTCTTTCCCATAATACTCATCCTCTAATTCATTTTAAACCCTTCTTTTAATTTATTAGTTAAAAGGCACGCCTACCTTAATTAAAATAAAATCTCAATCTCCTAATCAACACATTATTTTATTTAGTTTATCTAACTAAATCTCCTAAATAATGTTATCAAAATCTGGTGTGTTACAGAATGCCTCATCCTCAAAGATGAGATGTATATTTATGATTATATATATTGTAAATTTTTCGATCGAACCGCGCAAACGAGACACTGGCAAAAAATTTCGGAAATTTAAGGCATTAGAAAAAAAATTTAGAATTTTGAAAAACTTTGATAACTAAAATTTGATTATTGTGTTATAACTTGGAATGGTATTAGTTGGTATTATGAATGAATTTGAAAGGCTTAGAAATTTTATACTCTATTTCAACTAATTAATTTTGAAAAGTTAATGGATTGTGGCATTTTTCTTACCTTGGAAATTTCGAGGACGAAATTCTTTTAAGGGGGAAGAATGTAACGATCCAGAATTTTTGTCATTTGAATTTGAAATATTTAATCGATTAGTATATGAAAATATTGGTTGAATAAGTCAAGTAGTTAGATTTCAAATATAAGGATTTATTTGATAATCTGAATTGTGAAATTGAATAACCGAAATGTTTAAGTTATAGAATCTTAAATTTAATGTTGATAAAAATGATTTCAAAAGCTGATTTAAATTCTGATTAAATAAGAATAAATATAGTAAAGTTTTAAATTGGAATTAAAAGTGATTAAAATTATTTTAATAATAAATTGTTTTAATTAACCTGTTAAAGTATCGATCCGAGGGACAGTCTTGGATTTTGACAAAACCAGTGTCATTGGATCCATAATAGTAAACTATTGTATGCCATCGAATTTCGTGGCGGTCAGATGTATCGTTTGGTCATACGAGCTTGAAACACATAGAAATTAATTAAAGGAATTTAAATTAATATAATTTATTTTGAATGTTAACTTCTGTATATAATGGAATTGGATCCTGATACTAGTTCCATTATGTTCGAAATAGGGGTATTTAGTATAGAATGTCAGTCGACAGGCCTTGATTAGAGTTCGGAAATTTAAAGCGTGGATCGTGTTTTATAAATTTTTCTATAAAAGGACTTGAGATGTTTTCATTTGCAAACTAAAACTCAAAATTAAACAACAGCCGCCATTGTTACCCTTCATCCAATGGTCCATATTTCTCCATTCGATCTAGGCGTTTTTAGGCCTCGACTCCTACATGAAAGTTGTTGCTCTCCACTCCATGAGTTCATCATCGCAAGATGATCGACAATCGGAGGCTTGACGTTGCGGCCAAGTTGTTGCGTTTGTGGCAGCGATGGGTTTGGGTTTTACATGATTGACGAGGCAAGGGAGGTCGTGACAGGTGTTGGAGGTTCGTCTTGAGTGGGGCAACGTTTGGTGGAGGTCGCGGCGGTAGGCGCAATGACCGGTAGCACGACGAACGAAGAAGGCGCGGTCAAATTTTTTGTTACCTAGAAATGAGAATGAGAGGGAGGATTAGCACGTGTTATTAGTTTAAACATGGTAATTAAATGTTAATGATTTGTTAATTAATTATATATTAAAATCTAATGTTTAAAAAGGTATAACTTTTTCATACGAGGTCGAATTTGAGCACGACAAGTTGTGTTGCGATCGTAGCAACGAAATCTATGTTATGGAGTTGGATTGGATAGATTTGGAGTAGTAGAAATTAGTGTTAAAATCAAGTGTAGGTTCTTTTTTTATTCAAACTAGAACACTTTAGTGATTACTGAAATTTCGGTGAGTAAATTCACCTCTCTAACGGGATTTGGAGGGATCCAATGGGATTCCTCATCAGCTGTTGATTTGTATTTACATACATATATGTGTGTTAGCACCAAAATTGGTCACTAACCTCGTTGAGAAAGATTGTGTAGAGAGATTAATGATGAAAGTAAATTAGAACTGAAAAATAGTGTAATTCAATGCCAAAAGAACAACAAAAACGAGAACACCGGATTTATAGTGGTTTGGCGTAACTGCCTACGTCCACTTTGAGTTTTGATCTTTATTGCTTTCACAAGTAGTTGAATACAGACAATTCATATATTAATGACTTGAATACAAGTTTGAACTGAATAGAGTGAGTCTTGAAAGCGGCAGAGTCTCCCAGTGTTCTCCCAAAAAAGATCCATTTCACTGTGCCCCTACCTCTCTATTTATAGACGATGATGGGTTGGACTTCCCTGGTGGGCCTAGTGGCAAGATACCTCGGCCCAAAACAAGTAACATATGTGTGCCGAACCATGAATGCCAAATGGGAACTCTGTGCCAAGCCTCTCGTTACCGGTCAAATAACCGGTTAACACTTTGCCCCCCAAAGTACGTCTTGTTGCATACATGACGTGCTTTGAATCGAAACAAGTTAGAGTCTCTAGAAAGAAATCCATCATATTTTCTAAATAATCATTATTCTTCAATTTTATCCTCCTAAAGTGTTGTATCCTTCTTTGGTCGTCCCAACGCTTGGTCGATTTCCAATAGTATAAATTCAAGATTGCAGTTCATCAGTGGTCATTTGTGTCTGGTATTTTAGGGCTAGTAAACTTTGGTTTTCTAATCCAGTCTTTTCTTAATAACCATATGTAAAAATCCAAATTCTGTTGATTTCAAGAAGTCGAATTTTATGACTAAAAACGTGCACATTCAGGTACAGGTTCTTGCCATTGGCTCCTGGATGCGTTTTATACTTTCGTGAGTTATCACCAATTCCCTCTAGTTTAATTGCAATTCAATTGCAATTCCTTGTTTATATTTTTTTTTGTAATATCGGTTGTCATAAGCCACTCGATGAGAGGGGATTTCAAGTTCTACATAGATGATGGCCTTGGAACCATAAGTAAGGGCGAATGGAGTATGGCCAGTCGCGAACTCATGGGTAGTTCTACAAGCCCATAATGTTGTTGAGAGTTCATACACCCATTTACCTCTAGCCTTTTCCAAACCTCTCTTCAGAATAGACTTTATGATGATTTTTTTTCATAGCTTCAACCAATTATAATGGATTATGGAAGGTCATAAGGACAGATGACATTAAGGACAATGAAGTTGATTATTTTCTTCATCTTGGTCGTGGTTTAAAGCTCTTCATCTGCCCATTTGGTAAAGTAATCAACCGCTATGATGGCGTATTCCACGCCACCTTTAGGATCGGAAAGAAGACGATGATGTCAATGCCCCCAAGTGGCAAACGGCTACGGACTAGCCATTTGAGTAATTTCCATCGACGGGGTTCCCAGATTTTTTGCAAACATCTCGCACTCATCGCATTGTCTAGCATGATCAACCGCATCTTGATTGATAGTTGGCCAGTAATACCCGTAGCGGAGTATTTTCTTTGTTAGAGTTTGCCATCTGACGTACTCGGCGCACTCTTCTTCATATACTTTGCTCAAGACTCATTTGATATCATTATGGGTGATATACCAAAGCATGGGAATGGATAAACTTCTTTCTACACATGACTTCTTCTTGGATGATTTGACATGAAGCTTTGAGGAGGATCTGTATTCCTCCATTCTGTAAGAATTTCTCATTGTAGATAGTCTTTGATAGGAGTCAACCATGACCCCTTTTCTGGCTCTGTCTCCAAGATCTAGCCGATCTCTATCGGTTAATGCTTGGAATATTAAGTATTTCAATCGAAACAAAGTACATCCGTTGCACGTCCCTGAAACTGGCCAACATGGCCAGTGACTTGAATCTTTTCATTTCGATCGCCGAGGATGTGTGTAATGATGTAATACGTGAAGTCGGCTAGTAGCTCTTGGACCTGGCCGAGATAAGGAGCAAGACAACGCCCCCTAGCAAGATCAACTTCATTAACTTTTCATACTACTAATCAGGAATCACAAAAGATATATGAAATTTCCACTCCAAGTCCTCTAGCAAGTTTGAGGCTGGCGGTCGAGGCTTCATACTAAGCATCGTTGTTTGTTACAGGGAAATCGAGTTTCAGGACGTAGGAGATCGATCGTTCCTCAAGAGTCATTAACATGACTTCTGCGCCATAACACTGATCACTAGATGCTCCATCCGCGTACATTTTTCATCTGTTGGTGGGCTCTCTACTACTCGTTGAGTAGTCATCTGATGCAGTGAATTCGGGTATGAGGTCTGCTAATTTCCGTCCTTGGATAGCCCTTCGAAGGAAACAAGTGATATCGAATTGGCTTAGTTCGATATTCTATTTATGTAGTCTTTCAGACGTCTCAGGTTATTGTATGCCCTGTCGTAATGGCTGGTATGCATAGACGTTGATGGGGCGAGCCTAAAAGTAAGAGTGGAGCTTTCATGATGAAATCAATAGACATTGCGCTAGCTTTTATAGCTTTGGGTCGGTATCCAATGCATGGCTCGCGATAGCCGGTGGAATCGCATATGCATGTCAGAATGAGTCCAAGGGAATATATCATTATTTATTCAGAAAAATCCAACTAATTCTTTTATCATCCTTGCACTGAGCTGTGATCCGGTATTCAGCACCCGGAAAGGATCGCCATGGCTGGCTGTAATGTCGACTATCAGATTAGTGGGCGCAATTCCGGATTCTATGAGTTTAGATATAACTATTTTGCATAACATTCAATGTGAAATATAGTTGGGACGGTCAATGTTGATGGTTACTCTGGTCGAATCCTAGAGTCTTGTCATGAGTTGTTAAGTCTAATAATGAAGGGCTTTGGGTGCTCTAATTGATTATCTGCAAATGGCCAAAGATCAGGCTTAAAAGCACGTTGAAGGAAATGTTGAGTAGGGGTCAGCCTCGAGTAGCGTGCAACTGCATAGCTGGATCTTGCTATGAGTTTGAATTTGCTTGTACATTCGAGTAACACATTTTCTATTCAATGCATTCATGATCCTTCACTCACCCTTCGGGTTGGAGTATTAGTCAGTTGCGCACGAGCTTTGGCATCGATTTAATGATTCTATCTCTAGGCATTCTTTTGGTCGTAGCCTTGAGTAACTGTAAGCACTATATATAAGTATCGATATTGAGCTATAGTAGCTAGTCTTTGGATGATCATGCTTCTGCTCCCAGTCTCGGGTTGACAAATGTGCTACGTGGACGGTTGAGTCTCGCCCTAGCTATGTTTATGTTCCCACCTAAACTCCAAAAACATAGAGTTGATCGGTGGATAGTCGGTTCACATTCATCCTACTTCTCACTCGTGCCCCCAAGCCTGGGGTATATACCGATAAGTAGGAAGGCCAACCATGCCCTCTTTAGCTTTACTCTCTTTCCCCTTGAATTGTGGGATCAGGTCAGTTGATGAAAGGCTGAGTCTCACCTATCCTGGATTGTATTGTGGTTTTTCATTCCAAGGGGAATACCCCGATGCGTCGTCACTTTATGGGCGTAAGCTGG
This sequence comes from Allium fistulosum, assembly GCA_030737815.1. Lineage (NCBI taxonomy): Eukaryota > Viridiplantae > Streptophyta > Magnoliopsida > Asparagales > Amaryllidaceae > Allium > Allium fistulosum. The sequence goes on along the minus strand of CM060903.1, from coordinate 869,749,156 downwards.
ATATTGGACGGTCAACCACGCCCACTTTGGTTCATGTTCTGTAATCAGATCTTGGGGTAAATTTGCCTCAAGAGCAATCGGGTCATGCTCCTCCAGTTTCATACTCCTCCTGATGGATCGAAGAAAGGTGCTGGAGAATTAATGACCAAGTCTTCATGGTTTACTCTTCTTCCCACACTCTGGTGGTCAAAGTTTTTCAAGGGACATTCTAATCACATTCGTATGTGCTTGGTGTGGATCGATATTGACCATCGATCTAAGGTATGATATAGTCGGTCGTTCGTAGCTTTGGATGCCGTTCCGATTGGCTTTGTATTAAGGTTTCCTTGTAGTTGTTGCCTTAAGTTGTAAAGAACGCCAAACTAGAGCTACAATGAGCTGTCGTATTCAGCTTTTAGTGATTTGTACTCTTGCTTCACACATTGATTTGGCCAGGCCACAAGTCGGATGGTCGAACTCCATCCCTAGCGAGTTTACACTCCTACCGTCGATTTTAGGCCGAAGTTTGCAGAATAGAGAACGGTCGGAATCCACTCCTCTATTTATCAAAGTTTATACGCCACTCTGCATTCTAGTGACTTAGAGTTATTCTTCCCCTGGTCGGCTCGTGCCTAATTTGTGTTCATGCTTCGGTCCATGCTCTGGGGACGTAGAGATTTGTTGAATGGTTTATGCTCTAGTCCACAGTTTAGGACGTAGAGATTTTTGTCAAGTCATTTATACTCTAGTTCGCGCTCCGGAGACTTAGAGTACTCTAGTCCGCTTCAAGAACTTAGAGATTTTTCTCAAGCCGTTTATACTCTAGTCCGCTTCATGGAATTAGATATTTTTCTGAAGTCATTTATACTCTAGTCCGCGCTCTGGGGGCTCAGATTGACTTGGAATGGGACTTTGCCCCCAACATCAAGGACGAAACTTGAAAAATAGAAGATTGATTCTCATCCGCTTGGTGATTATAGCTCTTCCAATCTGGTTGGATCACATCCATACTGGGGTTGGATAATCAAGTCTCGCACAATTTGCTTCGTATCTCTTTCTAGAAAACGAGGATGATGGATTACTGGGTAGACAAAGTAAGCTGCATATGTTTCAAGGTGCAGTCGCGTCCATGTATTGAGAGTGATGGTTAACGAGTAGGCAGTCTATCACAACTACTTTAAGTCGGACTTTCAAACCACCTTTTGTGTTCAGGGTAGGATTTGATGTGTAGATGATCAAATCATGTCCGCTCTAGTTAGATCCCAGCATCACTGAGCTCCATGAGAGACATATGTATTTTATCGAACTTTACTTTATGATCCAAGGATTGGATGATCGGGCCACATTCATTCCAAGCCTTGTGTAGATCTCCAAGGCAAATGTGGAGGTCGATGAATGGATGGTCGATCATATTGGCTTTGTGTTGGGCTCTGACCATGATGAGCTTTTCAATCTCTAGTCGTTGGGTCCAAATCAAAGGCACATGGTTGATGATGAGCGAACGAATCATGCTCGTCTTGATGAAACTCCACAAATCCGATTAAGGTTTGCGTGGATTGGTTGGCGGCCAACTCTTAGTACGTGGTCACCTACATCGTTTTGGAAGAAGTTTAGTGTAAGTCGGTCATAAGTTAAAGCACAATTGAAATTGAAATAGAAATAATCCAAAGAAGATTGGTATAAATCTCGTTGATAAGTGGAGCAGCACTATGTGCTTGCTATTCAACTCTGCCCCTAGCCACTTCTAGCGGGATGCCGACTGCCAACGGTTCAATTATTAATTAGGGTTCTTTATTGATGGGCATCCACAATTCCTGGCTCGCCCTTCTAGAAGGGTTGCACGTACTATTGAAGCTTTCCTTTTAGAAAAAACTTTTCGATCACACCTCGGAGGTGTTTGTAATCGCTGGTGTTAGGATCAGTGTGCATCTTGGAATATACAACATTCCCCTGATTTTCTTTGGACCTTGGTGGACTCTCTTGAGGTTGGTTTTCAGTACCACTCTGAGTCGTGAGCTTCCAAGTAGAGGCTATCGATTGAATCTACCAAAGAGCATATGAGTCGAATTTTGAGATCTTGCTTTTGTCTACTAGAATCAGTGTCCTTAGCCGACGGGCCTGCACTGTTATTTTTCCTAGTCTGCTCCACTCCTCCTCACTTTGGTTATGATTCATTTTGTAAAAGAAATGATCCATAGTCGTAGAAGGCTCTTCAGCTAACTAGCTGCCAAAATATATCTGGAGGTCGACTCTCCTCAAACACGATCAGTATGATACCCTTGTTAGTATTTAGAATAAATTGCTTAGAGCCAAACATTGGTTTGCTTGGAGTCACTAAATTCGAAGTGCTGGGTCAGCAAAGAATGGTGCTGGGAGTCATCTTGGCGTTTGCTAGAGTCATATCATCTATGTTCTCCAACCTTTGGTAGTACCGTTTGAATAGCGGTTGCTTGTCCGTTCCCTTGATGTCGTTCATAAGCTGCCGCTAGATCCACTATGTCCTGGTCGATCATGGGATGTCAGGGAAGTGGATAGAATGTTCCTTTATTAAGTTGAGTTTTGAATTCACTATCCGGAGGCACTGCGCTGCGGCTAGGGTTCGGGGTGGTTTCCCCCCGAAAACAAAATTTTTTAGCCTCTTTTTCGGAAATTTAGGTCGTACCCGAAAATATATTTTTTTGAAAATAGGGGTCGTATAAGGGACCGGTGTAATTTAATTCCAGAGGTGTTCGGCATTCGTTCTCGTTCAGCGCAACTGAGTCGTTCGGCATACAATACCATTCGGCATTACAGAGGAGCTCGGCATTCATTCTTGTTCGGCACAACCGAGCCGTTCGGCATTACAGAGGCGCTCGACATTCATTCTTGTTCGGCACAACCGAGTCGTTCGGCATATAATACCGTTCGGCATTACAGAGGCGCTCAGCATTCATTCTTGTTCGGCACAACCGAGTCGTTCGGCATACAATATCGTTCGGCATTACAGAGGCGTTCGGCCTAGAATTATGGTCGGCCTGGAAGGGCGTTCGGCCTAGAGGTGTGGTCGGCCTGGAAGGGCGTTCGGCCTAGAGGTATGGTCGGCCTGGAAGGGCGTTCAGCCTAGAGGTATGTTCGGCCTGGAAGAGCGTTTGGCATACCCCTTTTCTGGAGCGTTCGGCATACCCCTCTTCTGGAGCGTTCGGCATACGCCTTTTCTGGAGCGTTCGGCATACCCCTCTTCTGGAGCGTTCGGCATACGCCTTTTCTGGGGTGTTCGGCATACGCCTTCAGAGGAGGGTCGGCCTTCATTTAACTTGAGTGCAAACTTCAACGTCCAATCCCCAGATCTTGCGTACATCAGTGAATCCAATCTACGGCTATCAGCTTCCTTTAGATTTCTTTCAAATCTGAGTAAAATAGGAAGTTTTCTAGTAAACAACTGGATCTATCTCGCGAATATGGAAATCCACTAGTAGACGATGAGATCCAATCAAGTTGAGAATTCAATTCTCAGTGAAAGCACCAAAGTGTTAGCACCAAAATTGGTCACTAACCTCGTTGAGAATGATTGTGTAGAGAGATTAATGATGAAAGTAAATTAGAACTGAAAAATAGTGTAATTCAATGCCAAAAGAACAACAAAAACGAGAACACCGGATTTATAGTGGTTTGGCGTAACTGCCTACGTCCACTTTGAGTTTTGATCTTTATTGCTTTCACAAGTAGTTGAATACAGACAATTCATATATTAATGACTTGAATACAAGTTTGAACTGAATAGAGTGAGTCTTGAAAGCGGCAGAGTCTCCCCAGTGTTCTCCCAAAAAAGATCCATTTCACTGTGCCCCTGCCTCTCTATTTATAGACGATGATGGGTTGGACTTCCCTGGTGGGCCTAGTGGCAAGATACCTCGGCCCAAAACAAGTAACATATGTGTGCCGAACCATGAATGCCAAATGGGAACTCTGTGCCAAGCCTCTCATTACCGGTTAACAATGTGTATGTGTTGATATATGAGTTGAGGTGTAGGGGGATGGGTTGGAGGGATCCAACGGGATTCCTCATACTGTTGATTTTACTTTTCATATATTGTGTTATATGATGTTTTGGAAATTATATTGTGAATGGTTCAAGTAATATAGTCGTTATAAACATACTTTGAAATGCCTGAAATTAAACATGTGAATAAATTGGGTAAATTGGGATAAATATATATATTGAGACGTTTACACATGTTTTAGCATGTTGGACATAAATGGATAATTTAGGAAGTTATTATCATTAGATAACAAGTGGTGGTGGAAATATTTGGTTTGATAAAGTACAAATGACTTTTACTTTATATACAACCTTTAAAAATCTTTTTAAAATAATTTTGTAAATATTTATTTAAATAAATTAATATTTAGGAAGTTTTGAAGTTAAAATATGTTTTATAATTATTTCTGAGTTTAAAACGTAAATGGGTTTTCATATTGAATATGTTATATGGATTTTAAATCAGTATTTTTAGGAGATATTTAATATAAATGTTTTAAATAATAATATAATAGTTTTTAAAGTATTTCTAATAATATAACAGTTTTTTATAGTATTTCTAATAATATAACAGTTTTTAAAGTATTTTAGGTATATATATAGTTTTTAGTTAACAGGTTAAATATTTTATTTAAAATAAATAGAAGTTTTATATTATATTATCTTTTAAATTTTTCTTAATATTAAATATTTTACCTAATAAATAAATTAGTGTATATATATCAAAATATTATTTTAAGTAATTTTAACATATTAGTAAGTATTTTAAATTATTTTTATATATATGCAAGTTTTAAGTACTAAATTAAATATTCCATCAATATAATAAAAAGGTCTAACATTTAAATAAATAGTTTGGGGAAGATTTAACTAAAGTGTAACATCTAAATTTATAAATGTTAGATATGCATGATCTTTAAATAAATGTTTTGAAGATTACTTTAAAGTATAAGTAATGGTTAAGGGGTTGTTATAAACGATGTTGAAAAAACACTTATTTTTAACCCTTATTATTAATTATATGTGACGACCCACCTTTTTGGACGATATAAGTCAACAATAAACCACATATGTCTAATTCCAACCATTCAAAAGGGCAGATTATCAATGGGGTTTAATAAGAAAATAAGAGAAAAAAAGGAAAGCAAAATACAGAATCTCGCAGCGGAAAGACAAAATATAATGATCAAATAAGCAGTTCATGAAGTTGTTTTACAATATATATTTGATTTTGATTTTTACAACATAATCAGAGTACAATCAAAAAACATACCAACACAATGCAGCGGAATAATAATAGTAAATACGGTCTAGCAAACTCCATCTTCATCTTTAAGGAATAATGTCTTCAAACACTGAAATACTCAAGCTGACCTGAGCGTAATGAAAAGACAAAACACTCGAGTTAGAACTAAAACTTCTTATGTAGGTTAAATCAATAATAAGTAAATATAAGTGTAATAGCTTCAGAGATGTTATGGGATTTTCCATCTCCTATCAAGTGTACAGCGTGAGTGCAATAACTTAAGAGATGTTACGGGATTTTCCATCCCTTAAGGATCCATCAAACTATATATATGTAGTAAGATACACTATATATGTAATGTTTATTAATGAAATAAATATTTTTCCTAGCATTAAGGCTTTACATTAATCCCCTTTAACACATTTTTAAGCATTGTCCTACAGTTTGCCTTAGTAACACAACCAGTAATGTCGGTAGCCCGGGAGGCGCCATGATAGGACAACACTAAAACAAAATCGTAATGGTCGCGAATAAGGATAAAGAGTATGACAAGGCATATGAGGCGATGCCAAAGGTAGGATACTACCGTTTTGCATTTCCTAACTGGTGGTAACCCCTAACGGCCACCGCGAACATACATCCCATAATCAAATCAAGGTGCACCAATCGAGTCCAAAAATCAAGATAGTAATACGAAGAACAGATGTTGCTAGAGGTAGCCAGCCTCACTGGTCCGATATGGCTCTTGTTTTAGTCATTTCAAATTCACACTCGGGGTCTATCAATCATCATTCTCTTTCTTCAATTCACCAAGCATCACCAATTCAACCTCTACATTCTGGATAACATCCACTGCGTACACAGTTGTTAAAGTGGTTTTGGTATTGACAAAGAGTATGCCAATATTCGGCCCCGGTCTCTTTAACAACCAAACGTCAACTTTCACGCTGGTTGGTTCTTTTAAATTTCAAGAACAAGTCATATTTCATATCAAAATATCAGATTCACTTAAAAAATCATTTTGAATCCAAAATAGGTTATACCTTCATACCAAAACATTCGTATTTAAATCGATAATTTAAATCTAAATAGTTTTCCTTTAAAACGGTATGAATATTGAAAATGGTTTTGAATAATTAAAATAGTTTGAATATTGAAATTAATTTGGTAAAATAGTTTGGAATAATTAAAATAGTTTTAAAGATTGGAAATAGTTTTGAATATAAAATAGTCTTAATATTGAAAATAGTTTAGATAATTAAAATAGTTTATATGTTAAAATAATTTGATTATTAGAAAGTTTATATATTAAAATAGTTTATATTAAAACTGTTTCTTTCTTTCACAACAATTTGACCTTAGGTTAAAATTCTAAATCACCAAGAATTCAATTTTCACTTTTCAACTCAATCAACTTCAAATCCCAAAATTCGACTTAAATCAAGCTCAATTCAAAACGGTTTCAAAACTTTACTTCAACTTCAATTTAAACAGTTCTATTCAAATTGCTGAAAGTTTCAATTCAAATTCTCATTTTTAAACAATTTAGTTTAAATTCATTTCACATCCATAATTTTTGAAATACCATTTTAAACCACTTTAATTAAAGTAAATTCAAAGTTTTACATTAAAATATAAATCTTCACAATTATTCACTTCTAATAAATCCAAATTGTATTCCAATATCCACTTTAAGATTTCAAATTAGATCCTTAAACAATTTCATTTCAATAGTTTCAATTTCAACATTTCAAATCTCGAATTAGAAAATAATATAATTCATATAAATCAAAATTTTATTTTCTTTTAAAAAATCTCATTTAAACCCATTAAAATTCAAGATTTTAGAAACCATTTAATTTAACCAAATCTGGTGTCCGTTTATAATTTTCTACACTATAGCTAAGTGATCATTTATTTCGATTTTAATTACATTAATGGATATTTAACATTTCAACCCATATTTAAATGACATAGGTATATATATCATTTTAGCCTATTTCTTAGTTTATTTCAAATAGTCCAAATGATAATTTATATAATGTCAAATTCTAAATAGGGTAATAATAGAAATATGTCAAATAAATAAATAGCCATACATCCAACATATCAATCAATAAGCATCCAATTGGAATCAACATCCAAATCAACCAACATATCACAACAGTTAATAGTTATCAATTGTCGGTGCTTAACTAGCAATTAAATACAGTATTAATTTAAATGTCAATTTAATTCAATATCAATATCATTTTCAATTTAAATGTAAATTTAAATTGCCAAACAACAATCAATAAAATTTTACCACTTCATGATTTCAATTTAACTAACATTGAAACGACCGGGCGATTTTCAACCCTCGAAAATCGACACCAATACGTTCACTGTATAGAGTGCCGAGCAATCGAATGCCGAAAATACCAGGTTGTTAGGGTTAAAGAAGAAAAGAGATAGAAGAAGAACAGAAATAACAACAACAAAGAATCTCACAATCGTGGCGGAACAAAATATAATATACAATAACAGCTTTTTATACAAAAGAAAAACTAAAACTGCTAATATACATACAAATTATCAAAGTATAATCATCAACATATAAACCTGGACAGATATAATAACTTGTCCTCAAATGTTAAATATACAGTCTACAATACACAGCGGAATATAATCAATACGAGTAATATGTCTCTGCCATCCAGCTCGTCTCCTGAACTCTAAAGCATCCTAACCTGAATCTGTAATACTCGGTCTGACCCGAGCGTTACAATAAAGTAACAAGCAAGTCAGGCTGGAAACCAGCGTGAGTAAAACACACTTAATTTGAAATACTTAAGTTATCAAAATCCTTCAAAAACCTAGGTAAATCGTAAGACCACGTCACAATAAACACGATGGGTTTTTACCTTACGATAACCAAAACACTTTTATAGAAAAATCCATCGATATTATAATAGTGTCTAAGAATAAATACTTATTTAATACAGCCGAATTTGTTAAATTAATTCAATTCCAGCATATTAGACTCTATAATCGAACTATAAAGGTCCATAGTGGTTATTGGATCGAAGTGGTTCCGGATAATGCTGATATCCGATCCCGGTCTCCTCGAATCCAAACAATAAATTTATAGGCCAAGTCGTTAAATAAACAACTTCACAATCAGGGTATTCATAATCACATATGGAAATTCTTTCCATATGTTTACTTTATCATGACCAGTGCATCGAAAATAATTCGTTTTTAATCATCACAATTTCCGAAATTGAAATAGTGGTCAGTACGAGTCGATTTACTATGAATAAAACTCGTCAACGTTTTATTCTACTTTAATTATGTTTGGCTACTAGATGGCACAACAATAGATAGTTGAAAACCATGTCTAGACAATATCAATTAACATAGATCATAAGCTCAACCAATGATTTATAATTGATATTAAATCAGTATACAATTTAGAATTGGATAAGTTTCAAATAATTGAGTCGAATTATATATTCTAATCCAAATTACTTGTTAATCAAGAAATTAAATAAAATAATTTATTTCTAGTTAATTAAATTAAAAAGATCATTTAATAAGTAATTAGTTTATTAACATATAGTTAATTTAGATAAGAAAGTACTTATTTATTTACTCTAAATATTATAATCATTAAATTTTCATTGTAGAAATCTCGACAACATTTGTTCATGTCAAAGTACTCGGCGAAAGGTCACAACACAACAAACTGCATGTCAGTGGTTTTTAAAATGGAAGATAATTTAATTTTTAAAATCTATAGTTTTTTTTAAATGAAGTAATTAATTTAGTTTCTCTTTAAAAAAAACCAAAAAAAAGCTCAAACAAATCCTACCGGCCCAAAAAGACACAAGATAATCACGGCCCAACACATATACCCCAACCAAACCCAAATAAGCCAAACTAATTCCTTCTTCTCCATTCCAGTTTTCTTTCCCATCCCTCTCTTTCATTCGAACATACCCAAGAGTTTGCACGTACATGTGCACGCAACCTCTAACCGTTGTGGTTCGACACCAACCGTTCCTACAAGTCGTCGCCGACCCCTACACCATGTTTTTTCACTTGAAACCATGCTCGATGCCTGGGTTCGAATTTTTGAACTGCAACCCAAAACACGAGTGAAGACCGAGCCTCCCATCACCTCTCCACGTCACCATAGCCCATCGTTCGCCACCGAAAATCACACAGAGACGCGTCATCGTCCCCTCCATCAATTCCCCCTAGACCACACGCCTAATTGCCCTTCTCGACGTCGCAATTTCCTCGTCACTGAAGCCAACACAAGGACAGTCCTAAACCCTAAAACAACCTCGCCACACTATAGAAAAATTCCATACCATTTTTCCCACCAGCGCCAACCCCCAACGTTCCTCCATGCCGAATCACACGACACGAAATCAAGCGAGACGTCGGAATTTGACCAAACACCCAATTCTGATCAACTCAATATTTCTCATCCCATACGCCACTAAAAACCTTCAAACCAAGCTGAAAAATCATGTTTTTCAAAGACGAACACATCTTTATAATCAATTGATCAAATTATGATACTTAAAAATTCGACTTATTTGACATTCATACTGTAAAAGGAGATTTCCTCTCTCCATGCTTGGTGGTTTTCAACCAGATCAATTTTAAAATATACTACACTCAAAAACATTCATCTTTTGTTTTGGAATAATGACTTAAAACCAATTAGATATGAAGGTATTTAGTTTTAAAGTTGAACGTTCAACTATTTTTAACCAAAATATATGAAAAGACAGCTTTTATAGAAAATGTACAGTGTTTTTATTTTGTGCTTGACTAGATTTATCCTCATCATGATGTCCCCTTGCATATATACATCCTTTCATATATGTACATATATATTTCCTATACACTTTGACCATATATACATGTATACATATACTTATACTCATAGTTTGAAATTTTCCATTATGAAGCTTGTACATTCATGTATGTATATACTTATTTACATATACAATATTTTTATAAATATATATATATTTACTTATTCACTATTTTACATAACATATATACATAAACATTTACTTACATATATTTGTCATCATATATATATATATATTGTTATCCCACTTTTTGGCAAAGCTGAGATACCCAAAGATTAACTGAAATCAATATTAACCAACCATGAATATTAAATATGCATTGCAGGATGATCATGGATATCGATGAATTTTGTCCGAGTTCGGATTGGGCTATAATTGACAAGACATGGCATGCCAAGCCGAGAGAGCCAACGTTTCAAGTTTCAGCTTAATCGGGGTTCGTAGTAGGGAGATATGATTAATACAAGTTAAATAGGCATGTTGTTCGTATCCATCGGCGAGCTAGGGTGATGATGTGTTCGAATCCATCATATTCGAATCCATCAGAAACCATCGCATTGGCTTGTTCGAATCGATCAGTTCCGTATCCATCTGAGCGACGTCGCCTCAAACTGTTCGAATCTATTCTAGAACTTTGTTCGAATCGGAGTTGTTCGAATCCATCCGGTATTGGACTCCTCGCATCGATCCATAGGCGGTAGCGTCATATCAGTTTAGCTCGTATCCATCGTAGGCGAAACATTTCGTATCGACCAGGGGTAGACCCGGTTCGAATCGATTACCGAGCCTTGGTTCGTATCCATGTGATTCGTGGTTATTCGAATCGATAGCGCCTAAGTCCTTCTTCGTATCCATGCGAAGAGGACCACGTCGAATCGATAACTGGTTCGAATAAAGACAGAAGCACGTGGATGCGAATAAAGAGTTGGTATGGGCGAAGCTTCGGCGCTAGATGCGAATGACTCGTTCGACGCGGCAAAAAAGGTGGAGAGATCCAAGAGTTCCGCACCACGTCACTGCGCGCTCACGTGCCCAGGTCGACTCGGAGCGATGGATACGAATCCATGGATTCGAACAGAGCAGCACACACGAAAATACGATCTTGTATCGATCATATCTCACAAATCCCTGATCCAAATGCAACGAAATTTTCAGAGTAGCTTCCATGCAAGGTAAAGAGCAATCCTGCCAAGTTTCAACTCGATTGGAGCATTTCCTGATCGATACGAAATTGATTCGAATCGATCACAGATTGAGTTGAAACTTGGTGGGACCGGTCGCGTGGGCCCCCTCACGTGCCAGAAGAAGTCTCCTGAAGTTTGGGCGAGATCTGAGCCTCCTACGCCTATAAATAGAGCCCCAGAATCAACAGAAAAGGGGATCTTTTCAGCGATTCAACGTCCAGACTCTGCCGGATTCAACTCTACTCCTTTCCATTGCTGTTATATTCAGATTCATTCATTGCATTTGCTGTAATCATCTGTAATCAGCGAAGAACATCAATAAAAGATAAAAATCCTTGAAGTGGACGTAGGCCGGAGATAGCCGAACCACTATAAATTGCGTGTCGCTGTTCATTATTTCTGGATTGTTGTTTGTTGCTTGCTTAGATCTGATATTTGTGTCTGAATATTGCTGATTTGTATTCATACACTGGTGCTTTCACAACACTTGGGGTTTGTGACCAATTTTGGTGCAAACACTTTGGTGCTTTCACTGAGAAGAACTAGCACCCGCTACACCAGATTCGAAGTTCAGATTTAAAAACTCGAAGATTTGAAGACAATGACTCGACAAACAAGTAGAAGACAAAGAGCTGAGAGAAGCCATCAAGGAGGAAGTCAAGAGGCATCCTCTGGTGCTGGAGAAGAGCCGGCTTCGATCTACATCACTAGAGACGAAATGGAGACCATGACCAATCTGATGCACGAAAGAATGATGAAAAGTCAACAAGAGATGCTGCAGAATTTCTTTGAACAGATGAGAGCTGCAGGGACGCAGAGCCTAGGACCAGCTACAGCGGCTATGAATGTGGAACAGGGAGCTAGGATTGCGGAACCTGATGAGGGACAGAATGCATATCCAGAGGACAATCGACAAGGACTCGGGGGCAGACCCACGGGATCCGATACTGGAAGGCCGACAGACGGAGCTCAACAAGCTAGGGCCAATGCTGATGCTAACGGGCCACACGAAGAGTACATACCAGAATACCCTTCAAGACCAAGAGGGCAACCCCAGGATGGAGATGAAAAGATGGCTGGATTAGTGCGACGACTCATGAGAGGAGGATTGTCTATCGGAGGATTGGAGGAAGTCAGTCGGAGTCCGTTCACTCCAAATATCAGGAATGCAAGGAACCCTCCAAAGTTCAAACTGCCGACGCTGAACCCGTATGATGGAAAGTCAGACCCGACCATGCACGTTACCAGATACATCAGGCATATGGAAGTGCTGGGGGCATCCGAGGAAGTGATGGCACGATGCTTCCCTTTATTTCTATCAGATTTGGCTGCGCTTTGGTTCAGACAACTAGAGACTGGATCAATCAGGACATGGGGTGAGCTAGTGGAATGCTTCATGAGACAGTTTAGGGTCCATGTGACGCGACCCAAGAGTGTGATGACTTTAGCCTCGATAAAGCAAAGGACCGAAGAGTCCATAAAAGATTTTCTATTGCGATTCAATGCAACGGTGGCTTCTGTAGATCGCCCGGATCCATCAATGATTTTGATGGCGGCAGTAGCAGGAATTGCAGAAGGCACCGAATTCAAAGATTCTCTGACCAGAGATCCACCGCAAGATCTAGGAGAGTTCTATCATGAAGCTGAAAAATTCATTCGACTAGAGGAATCACGAGCCGAGAGGCAGGAAATAAACACTACACGAAGCGAAGGAACCGCAGGAGGACAATCTGGAGTAGACAAAGGCAAGAGAAAGCAGGACGATGCACAAGACGGTCCTGATAAACGGAAGAAATTCCGAGAACCCAGATTCAGGAAATTCACAGATTTGACGGCAAGCCTGGAAAGGATTTACACTGAAACTCGGGGGCAACTCCCCTATCGAAAACCACCCAGGAGAGATCCCACGGAGCGGGAACGCAGGACTGGAAAATACTGCCTATTCCATGAGCTGGATGGACACACTACCGATGAATGCCGCCACCTAAGGGATGAGGTGGAAGAACATGCCAGGAGTGGTAAACTGCCACAATATGTCAGAGAACGGGCAGCAGCGGTAAGGCCTGAACAACTACCGCCTCCAACTAACAGAAACGATCCTGGATCGGGATCACGACTCATCATCAACTGATTAAGATGGCAAGGGCCAAGTTCGAGATCTGGACTTCGGCCAAATAATTTCATTAGATTTGCCTTCAAAATAAAACGGCTATTCCACTCACTCATGTACGGGAACCAGAGAGACCCCTAGGCATGCTCTGAGATGGTATAGACCGTTCAGCCCGGAGAGGCGTTGTTTACTTTTTCCCTGATGTTTGAGATTGAACATCTAGGGTCTGAATTTAATAAATAAACTTGAATTTCCTGAATAAGCCTTTGACCGGAGAGTTAAAGGACGAATATTACGTACTAATACAAAATTATGATCGCTTTATGACCCTACCCGGAGAGACGGGGTCCGGAGTGCAAGAAGTGAGTCGCTTCGCCGGAGAGCGACAGGATCGACTCACTTAAGCGCTGTTTCCCCTTCACCGAAGTGTGATAGGATGGGATCCAGCAAGGGCCCGGAGAGGCTATGATCGGCCAACGATTTAGGCCAAGATATCGCTTAATGTTCAGATACACTGAACCGGAGTGCAAGAAGTGGATCGCTTCGCCGGAGAGCGACAGGATCGACCCACTTAACGTTGTTTCCCCTTCACCGGAAAGTGACAGGATGGGATCCAGCAGGAGCCCGGAGAGGCTATGATCGGCCCAGAACGGCCAAGACATCGCTTCACGCCCTAACTGGGGCCAGAGTGCAAGGGATAGAAAGCAACGCCGGAGTGCAATAGGATCTTTCTATTCGACCGCTAAGTCTGGAATGGGCTTCGCAAGGGTCCGGAGCGATCGACAACAGTCCGGAGAGACTGTAGAATTTCATTCTTAACTTCCACTGGCAGAAATTGATAATGCTTCGGCTTCGAACAGCCATGAACTCGATTGAAAATATCATAAGATTCGAATGAAACCTGAGCTTACTACATTCGAATTGAGACTAATCAAAACACACCTTTTACCAAAAGGCATGTTTTGGGGGGCAAAGTGTTATCCCACTTTTTGGCAAAGCTGAGATACCCAAAGATTAACTGAAATCAATATTAACCAACCATGAATATTAAATATGCATTGCAGGATGATCATGGATATCGATGAATTTTGTCCGAGTTCGGATTGGGCTATAATTGACAAGACATGGCATGCCAAGCCGGGAGAGCCAACGTTTCAAGTTTCAGCTTAATCGGGGTTCGTAGTAGGGAGATATGATTAATACAAGTTAAATAGGCATGATGTTCGTATCCATCGGCGAGCTAGGGTGATGATGTGTTCGAATCCATCATATTCGAATCCATCAGAAACCATCGCATTGGCTTGTTCGAATCGATCAGTTCCGTATCCATCTGAGCGACGTCGCCTCAAACTGTTCGAATCTATTCTAGAACTTTGTTCGAATCGGAGTTGTTCGAATCCATCCGGTATTGGACTCCTCGCATCGATCCATAGGCGGTAGCGTCATATCAGTTTAGCTCGTATCCATCGTAGGCGAAACATTTCGTATCGACCAGGGGTAGACCCGGTTCGAATCGATTACCGAGCCTTGGTTCGTATCCATGTGATTCGTGGTTATTCGAATCGATAGCGCCTAAGTCCTTCTTCGTATCCATGCGAAGAGGACCACGTCGAATCGATAACTGGTTCGAATAAAGACAGAAGCACGTGGATGCGAATAAAGAGTTGGTATGGGCGAAGCTTCGGCGCTAGATGCGAATGACTCGTTCGACGCGGCAAAAAAGGTGGAGAGATCCAAGAGTTCCGCACCACGTCACTGCGCGCTCACGTGCCCAGGTCGACTCGGAGCGATGGATACGAATCCATGGATTCGAACAGAGCAGCACACACGAAAATACAATCTTGTATCGATCATATCTCACAAATCCCTGATCCAAATGCAACGAAATTTTCAGAGTAGCTTCCATGCAAGGTAAAGAGCAATCCTGCCAAGTTTCAGCTCGATTGGAGCATTTCCTGATCGATACGAAATTGATTCGAATCGATCACAGATTGAGTTGAAACTTGGTGGGACCGGTCGCGTGGGCCCCCTCACGTGCCAGAAGAAGTCTCCTGAAGTTTGGGCGAGATCTGAGCCTCCTACGCCTATAAATAGAGCCCCAGAATCAACAGAAAAGGGGATCTTTTCAGCGATTCAACGTCCAGACTCTGCCGGATTCAACTCTACTCCTTTCCATTGCTGTTATATTCAGATTCATTCATTGCATTTGCTGTAATCATCTGTAATCAGCGAAGAACATCAATAAAAGATAAAAATCCTTGAAGTGGACGTAGGCCGGAGATAGCCGAACCACTATAAATTGCGTGTCGCTGTTCATTATTTCTGGATTGTTGTTTGTTGCTTGCTTAGATCTGATATTTGTGTCTGAATATTGCTGATTTGTATTCATACACTGGTGCTTTCACAACACTTGGGGTTTGTGACCAATTTTGGTGCAAACATATATATACTTACATTAAAAGATAGGAGTTTATCATCATTAAGCTTTTACATGTATATATATCTATATATAATTTCATGTACACTATTTTACTATAAATACATTTATATATATATATATATATGTGTAGATATGCATACAAATAAAATACACATATTTATTTTATCATATTTGCATATATATATATATGCATATTTTCATATACAATACTTCATATGGACATATATACATATATATATATATACATATATACTTACATATATATATACATATATACTTACATATATATTTTTAAACATCATAAAGCTTGTATATATTTATATATACAAATATATGGATATTCTATCTTAATTTTAAATGGTGGAGTTTATATACATATATCTATAAAATTTATCATATGTAGAAATTTCATTTTAAAATTAAATATAGTTTTATCAATTTATACATTCAGATATTTCCAGTATCAGCGAATTTGTTTATTCGACTTTAAAAAAAATTCAATAATTAAAATTGGCTAATTATCCCAATATCAGATGGCTAAAAATCTGGGTCGTTACATTCCTCCCCCCTTAAAACTTTTCGTCCTCGAAAAGGAACGAAACGAGAACTACAATTTTGAAACTACTTAAATCAATCATCCTTTAAACATTTTAGACTTCTCACTCTTTTATTTTACATTTAAAGATACATACACTTTAAATTACATAGTATTACCAAGCTAGTTTGATATTAAAACATTTTTCATAACTCGATGTCTTAATAAGTCCATCCTTATTCTTACAGAATTATAGTCATACATTGATCGGGTGTAGGACTAAAAATCTCTAAGTACTTAGTAGACCCGTTTCAACACCTAGTGAAAATACTTGAAAAAAACTATTCAAAAATGATATGGAAAGTATCACCCATTTTCCTTCTTACCACCATGGATCGCGATTTACATGATGATTACGTCGCCATCTCGGCGAAATCATGAGTAAACTGTAGGCATCAACACCCCTCGACTTACCCCATGGGAACACGATAGATCGCAGCTACACAAAGGTTGTGTTGCTATCACAACAAAACCGTAAGTAGTCTGTAGGCAATCTCTGCCCCCTACCTTCCCCCCGAATTACACTATCAAAACAAAACCACATAGATCGCAGCTACACAAAGGTTGCGTCACTATCCCAGTGAAACCAAACATAGACTGTAGGCAATTGCTGCCTCTCGAATTACGCTATGGAACCAAACTACATAGATCGCAATCTACCGATGTTACGTCGCTATCACAGCGAAATCAAACGTAGACTGTAGGCAATCGATGCCTCCTGAATTACGCTATGGAACCAAATGATCACCAGGAACTCATGAGTTTTGTCTGGACGTCCTCTAGGATCCTAATTCTCATTGAACCCACCATGTGGATTCCTAGGTAGAACCACCCAGTGGATCTCCTACTACAAATTTCAACTTTCGTGGGGGTGTCTTTCCATACTTTTAGTTTCAAAACATATCATACTACATACATAGTACCTTTCAAATCATACACTCCATGTGTATCACATATAAATTTTATCTATATAAAATCGATATCTTCTAAATCGATAGTTTTTAAATTCGGTTTACCCAATTTTCCAAATTGACTATTTGCCAAAATCAAATGTCTTTAAAAATAAATAGGTTCCAAAACTATTTCAGTTTCATTCTCATATACATATAAGATTATTCTTTCCAACTCGAAAAATTTTAGGACCAATAATTTCTGAGTCTGCTTCATACTTATATAAACTCCATTTATTATTTCAAATATCTTTCAAAGATCATTTCTTTCTAGTTATAAATTCAACAAAGGGAGTTTGGAAATATAACTAACATATATAATCTCATTAGTGCCAATCAAAAATTTCCAAGTTCGTTTACCTTACAAAGTTACTTGTAACATTTCTTACCTTTTATAAAGTAAGTTTCAGTTATAGTAACTACTAAATCTTCATTTTAAAATCATTATATTTACTCAAAATATACTATTTCACTTCAAAATCATTTTTGCCTTAATATCTCGATTTCGGTTCCAATTCAAAATTTCTTCGAATTTCCATTTGGGTTATAACTTCAATTTAACACAATTTGTATTTAAATCCATGATTTAAATATAAACAATTTCCACTCTGACCAGTTTGAATTTAGAAAATAGCTTGAATAGTTTTAAATTAGTTAAATAGTTAATATATGATAGTTTGAGTTTTAAAAATGGTTTATATAGTAAAATAGTTTGGAAAATCAAAATAATTTGAATATTTAAGAAGATAGATTTTAAACGGTTTATATTAAAATAATTTATTTGAAAACAGTTTCATAGTCAAACTAATTCAATTCCCAATCTTGTAATTCAAATCAATTTCAATTTCCATTTCCATTTAAATTGATTCAATTCCGACTAATTCAATTCAATTATCCACTTTAAACCAATTCGATTTATATAATTTCAAGTTCGATTTTCAAAATATCGATTTAAATCACTTAAATCAAATTAACCTTCAATATTCAATTTAAAAAATCCAAATCTTAAAAAATAATTAAATTTCGAACCCCAAAATTCGAAATATCCATTTAAATTACTTTTACTTGGATTTATTTTAAGGTTCGAGTGAGAGTTCAAACCTTTTTTTTAAAACAAATCAATTCCCGAAATTCAAGTGATTTCTCAATTATAACTTCAAATTTTCAAACCCGATTCTTTAAACAATTCCGGTTGACAAGTTCATTTTTAACATTTCAAATCGAGTTCAAAAACGATTCCATTTCCATAAATTTGATTTTATTTCCTAGAATCAAAATCATTTAAATAATTTCAAATCAAAGTTTTTTTTAACTAATCCGGTGTCCGTAACAATTTTCTATCCTATGGCCAAGTGAATCCATTATTTCAATTTAATTTCAAGGATGGATATATATCATTTCAATCCAAAATAAATGTCATAGGTATATATTATTTCAACCTATTTCTTAATTTATTCGAAATAATTCGATTTACATTTTTGTATACTATAAATAATATACAGGATGATAACAGGATATATCAAAATAAATAAACATCCAAATCATCTAAAACATCAATCAATAGCATCCATCACAAATTTTCAGAATTCGAAACCCGCTTTATTTCAAAAATCATTTTGAAATCATTCATGCATACATAATTTCTTTTGCAACTCTTATCAAATCTATACCTTTTCTTTTACAATTTAATTTATTTAACTTCCATAAGTTAAATTTTAACTTCACCTTGAAATTTCCAATTTCAGGTTATAAGTTCAAAACTTATTTAACTTGGCCTGAGTTAATTCCCAATTCTTTCAATCCATTTAAACTTACTCAATTTAAATTTTTCATTCCAAAATTCAATTCTTATTAATATCACTTCCCACTTATAAGTTCAAAAACTTATTTTTCCTTTGGTTCTACTTCTCATTATAATGGAAATCCCAGAATTCAAACACCCGGTATTTATTTCAAATCAACTTTGAAATCATATACATATATATATATACCATTTATAAACCAAATCAAGCTTTTAAATTTTAAACCAACCTTGGTTTCTATCCAAAACAAATTCCTTCGGAATTTTCAAAACAACCCTTGTTTTCAAAACAAAAATTTCCATATCAAAAATATTCCAAATAATATTATTTATTATTTCCTCAAACACCTTGAAACACATTTCAAAATTTTCGGGACTTAGATTCAAAACTTCTCAATTTAAATTCATTTTAATTTATAAGTCATATTTATAAATTATGCTTATATAATTCCACTTCCTTAAAACATTTCATAATATTTTATCATTGTTTATTTTGTAATAAACATCCTTTATTAAGGCACAATAACCAATTTATGATAATAACTAATATTACCATACCTAGAAACCAAACGCACCATATATTCTATAATAATTTCCTAAAAAAATATTTCTATATATAAAATATAATCAGGGTAAACTAATTTTATTTCAAAACACTTTGAAAAACTCTTTTGATTTTTTTTTCTTTCGGAATTTTAAATTCCGGTTTGAACCTATTTTTAGCTTAACCCATTTGTATAGTTCATCTTTATCAAATTTCTATTTGGTTGTGTATATATAACCACTTAAATTTTATAATCTTATTTGATTATAATAATTACAACCAAACACCTCAACATACTATAAAAATTTTAGAAAAATTATTTCTTTTTATATCAAAATATAGTCTTATATGAAATTATTTTAAAATTGTTTATCCTTTAAAATTATTATATAAGAAAATAACAAGTACGCACTCATATATAATACACTCAATTCATTCTAGGGTACTACTGACCCTATCTCTAATGAGTAATCCCCACCAGAGCCAAGGTTCTTGCTTAACCTTCAGCTCCGATACCACGTGTAACGACCGGGCGATTTTCAACCCTGGAAAATTGACACTAATACGTTCACTGTATATAGAGTGTTGAGCAATCGAGTGCCGAAAATACCAGGTTGTTAGGGTTAAAGAAGAATAGAGATAGAAGAAGAACAGAAATAAAAAATACAGAATCTCACAATCGCTGCGGAACAAAATATAATATACAATAATGGTTTTTTATACAAAAGAAAAACTGTTAATATACATACAAATTACCAGAGTACAATCATCAACATATAAACCTGGACAGTTATAATAACTTGTCCTTAAATGCTGAATATACAGCCTACAATACACAGCGGAATATAATCAATACAAACAATACGTCTCTGCCATCCAGCTCGTCTCCTGAGCTCCAAAGCATCCTAACCTGAATCTATAATACTCGGTCTGACCCAAGCATTACAATAAAGTAACACCCGATTCAAGCTGGAAACCAGCGTGAGTAAAACACACTTAATTTGAAATACTTAAGTTATCATAATCCTTCAAAAACCAAGGTAACTTGTAAGACCACATCACACATAAACATGACGGGTTTTTACCTTACGATAACCAAAACACTTTTATAGAAAAATCCATTGATATTATAATAGTGTCTAAGAATAAATACTTATTTAAAACAGCCGAATTTGTTAAAGTAATTCGATTCCAGCATATTAAACTCTATAATCGAACCGTAAAGGTCTGTAGTGCTTATTGGATCGAAGTGGTTCCGAATAATGTTGATATCTGATCCCGGTCTCCTCGAATCCAAATAATAAATTTATAGGCCAAGTCATTAAATAAACAACTTCACAATCAGGGTATTCACAATCACATATGGAAATTCATTCCATATGTTTACTTTATCATGACAAGTCCATCGAAAATAATTCGTTTTTAATCGTCACAATTTTCGAAATTGAAATAGTGGTTAGTACGAGTCGATTTACTTTCAATAAAACCTCGTCAACGTTTTATTCTACTTTAATTATGTTTGGCTACTAGATGGCACACCAATAGATAGTTGAAAACCATGTCTAGACAATATCAGTTAACATAGATCATAAGCTCAACCAATTATTTATAATTGATATTAAATCAGTATACAATTTAGAATTGGATAAGTTTCAAATAATTGAGTCGAATTATATATTCTAATCCAAATTACTTGTTAATCAAGAAATAAAATAAAATAATTTATTTCTAGTTAATTAAATTAAAAAGATCATTTAATAATTAATTAATTTATTAACATATAGTTAATTTAGATAAGAAAGTACTTATCTATTTACTCTAAATATTATAATCATTAAATTTTCATTGTAGAAATCTCGACAATATTTGTTTATGTGAAAGTACTCGGCGATAAGGTCACAACACAACAAAATGCACGTCAGTGGTTTTTAAAATGGAAGATAATTTAAGTTTCAAAATCTATAGTTTTTAAAAAAATATGAAGTAATTAGTTTAGTTTCTCTTTAAAAAAACCAAAAAAACAGCTCAAACAAATCCTACTGGCCCAAAAAGACACAAGATTATGCCTGGGTTTAAATTTTCGAACTGCAACCCAAAACACGAGCGAAAACCGAGCCTCCCATCACCACTCCACGCCACCATAGCCCATCGTTCGCCACCGAAAATCACCCAAAGACGCGTCATCATCCCCTTCATCGATTCCCCCCGGACCGCATGCCTAATTGCCCCTCTTGACGTCGCCATTTCCTCGTCACCTAAGCCAACACAAGGACAGTCCTAAACCCTAAAACAACCTCGCTACACTTCACCATGCTATAGAAAAATTCCACACCATTTTTCCCACCTGCGCCAACCCCCAACGTTCCTCCACGCCGAATCACACGACACAAAATCAAGCGAGACGTTGGAATTTGACCAAACACCCAATTCTGATCAACTCCATATTTCTCATCCTACACGCCACTAAAAAACGTCAAACCAAGCTTAAAAATCAAGTTTTTCAAAGACGAACACGTCCCTATAATCCATTGATCAAATTATGATACTTGAAAATTCGACTTATTTGACATTCATACTGTAAAAGGAGATTTCCTCTCTCAATGCTTGATGGTTTTCAACCAGATCAATTTTAAAATATACTACACTCAAAAACATCCATCTTTTGTTTTGGAATCATGACCTAAAACCAATTAGATATGAAGATATTTAGTTTTAAAGTTGGACGTTCAACTATTTTTAACCAAAATATATGAACAGACAGCTTTTATAGAAGATGTACAGTGTTTTTATTTGAGCTTTAAATGGAACTGACCATGTCTACACGCATTTACATACCCATATAGACATAACAGACACATATAAAATTTGCATAGATCAAAGTGTCATCCGTATAACAGTTGTATACATATATATGCAATAACCAGTTAAAAGAAAACAGTGTTCTACTCACAGTTTTAACAGATATGAACTGCTGCTATGATTATCACCCTCTTCAAGCTTTAGCAACTTGATTTTGTTTTAATGGCAGACTCCTTTATTTTATTTTTAAAGTGTTGAATGGTATACGTGAATAAGCTAAGACGGTGGCATATATATATATATATATAGAGGAGAGGGACAAATAAACAAAAGGCCGAAGGTATTCATAAACAGGACTTTCCCTTTTTCTTTATTCTTTTATTTTTTATTTGAAAATTTGTGACTTGATTTGATAAATCGTGTTGATTTGATTTCCTTGTTGACTTGAAAATTGAGTGAAAGATTTGAGTTATTTTGTGCTTGACTAGATTTATCCTCATCATGATGTCCCCTTGCATATATACATCCTTTCATATATGTATATATATATATATATATATTTCCTATACACTTTGACCATATATACATGTATACATATACTTATACTCATAGTTTGAAATTTTCCATTATGAAGCTTGTACATTCATGTATGTATATACTTGTTTACATATACAATATTTTTATAAATATATATTTACTTATTCACTATTTTACATGACATATATACATATACATTTACTTACATATATTTGTCATCATATATATACACACACACATTAAAAGATAGGAGTTTATCATCCAGAAGCTTTTACATGTATATATATCTATATATAATTTCATGTACACTATTTTACTATAAATACATTTATATATATGTAGATATGCATACAAATAAAATACATATATTTATTTTATCATATTTGCATATATATACGCATATTTTCATATACATTACTTCATATGGACATATATACATACACACGCACACACACATATACTTACATATATATTTTTAAACATCATAAAGCATGTATATATTTATATATACAAATATATGGATATTCTATCTTAATTTTAAATGGTGGAGTTTGTATACATATATCTATAAAATTTATCATATCCAGAAATTTCATTTTAAAATTAAATATAGTTTTATCAATTTATACAGTCGGATATTTCCAATACCAGAGAATTTGTTTATTCGACTTAAAAAAATTAATATTTCAATAATTAAAATTGGCACATTATTCCAATATCAGATGGCCAAAAAATCCGGGTCGTTACAAACATTAAAAAAAATTAGTATTGCGTGAGTGGGTTTAATCACTCACCTTTGATTTAAAGCCCATTTAAAATCCAATAAAAACCCAAAATTTCGAAAGTCTCCAATTCCACCAAACTAGTTTCGTGTTATCCGAAATTTTGGTACGAATCCAATGGAAGAAACCGCGCGTCAATTGTAGTTCGTATGCAAAAGTTATGAAGGTTAGAACATTTGAAAATTTAAAAATTAAATTGAAATAAAATTAGGGGCACAATAGTAATTCCCTAACGTTCATAAGCACGCTCGAACAACCCAGCCGCCGACCTTTGACCGTCGACTGCGCCGCCTTGAATGCCATATCTCCAATCCAACCTCGCCGCCTTCTCCCCCACCTCCGTCCGCACCTACTGGTTCCCACACGACCTCCTCCAATCGAGCTACGTGGCCCCGCCGCCGCCGCCATTCAATTCTGATTTCTGGCGAATTCGAGCACAATCACGATGATCGACTCCGATGGATGAAGACTGCTTCGCCTCCTCTACCATATGCAACTCCCCGTTCGTCGAATGGTCGACGATCAACCGTTAAACGACAAACCCTAACATGAATGGCTGAGATTTCTTTGTTGATTTCTGGACAAACGGAGCCTCCAATCGAAAAACGAATTACAGATGTTTATTCCATTCATCGTGAACTTCGCGATGATATATAATATGATAGGGTTTGAGCGGTTTGAACTTTAGGATTAGATTTGAAATTGAAATTGAGGTCGTTGGGATATTCACCATTGAGAAGGAGCAATTAGAATTGAAAGAAAGTATAGAAAAAAAATAGAACAGAAGGCCGTTAGGGTTTCATAACAGCATATATATATACCAAGATGAAATAGAAATAGATGGAACAGATATCGATTGGAACAAAATCATTCTTATGTAAGTTAAATCAATAACAAGTAAATATGAGTGTAATAGCCTCAGAGATGTTACAGGATTTTCCATCTCCTATCAAATGTACAACGTGAATGCAATAACTTAAGAGATGTTACGGGATTTTCCATCTCCTAAGGATCCATCAAACTATCTATATGTAGTAAGATGCGCTATATATGTAATGTTTATTAATAAAATAAATATTTTTTAGCATTAAGGCTTTACATTGACCCCCCCTTAACACATTTTTAAGCATTGCTCCATAGTTTTTCTTAGTAACACAACCAGTAACGTCGGTAGCCAGGGAGGCGTCGTGATAGGACAACACTACAACAAAATCGTAGCGGTCGCGAATAAGGATAAAGAGTATGACAAGGCACGTGAGGCAATGCTCAAGGTAGGATACTACCATTTTGCGTTTCCTGACTGGTGGTAACCCCTAACGGCCCACCATGAACATCCATCCCATAATCAAATCAAGGTGCACCAATCGAGTCCAAAAATCAAGATAGTAATACGAAGAACAGATGTCCCTAGAGGTAGCTAGCCTCATTGGTCCGGTATGGATCCTGTTTTAGTCATTT
Source organism: Allium fistulosum (assembly GCA_030737815.1). Lineage (NCBI taxonomy): Eukaryota > Viridiplantae > Streptophyta > Magnoliopsida > Asparagales > Amaryllidaceae > Allium > Allium fistulosum. The sequence continues at coordinate 869,723,839 of CM060903.1, read as the reverse complement.
CAAATTCACACAAGTGTCGAGGTCTATCCATCATCGTTCTCTTTCTTCAATCCAGCAAACGTCGCCAATTCAAACTCTACATTCTGGATAACATCCACCGCATACACGGTTGTTAAAGTGGTTCCGATATTGACAGAGAGTATGCCAATATTCGGCCCCGGTCTCTTTAACAACCAAACGTCAATTTTCACGCCGGTTGGTTCTTTTAAATTTCAAGAACAGGTCATATTTCATATCAAAATATCATATTCACTTCAAAAATCATTTTGAATCCAAAATAGGTTATACCTTCATACCAAAACATTTGTATTTAAATCAACGTTTTAAATCTAAATAGTTTCCTTTTAAAATAGTTTGAATATTGAAAATGGTTTTGAATAATTAAAATATTTTGAATATTGAAATTAATTTGGATATTTAAAATAGTTTTAATATTGAAAAATAGTTTGGAATAATTAAAATAGTTTTAAAGATTTGAAATAGTTTTGAATATAAAATAGTCTAAATATTGAAAATAGTTTAGATAATTAAAATAGTCTATATATTAAGATAATTTGATTATTAAATTTTTTATATATTAAAATAGTTTATATTAAAACTGTTTCTTTCTTTCATAATAATTTGACCTTAAGTTCAAATTCCAAATAACCAAGAATTCAATTTTCACTTTTCAACTCAATCAACGTCAAATCCCAAAATTCGACTTAAATCAACCTCAATTCAGAACGATTTCAAAACTTTACTTCAACTTCAATTTAAACAGTTTTATTCAAATGGCTGAAAGTTTTAATTCAAATTCTCATTTTTAAATAATTTAGTTTAAATTCATTTCACATCCACAATTTTGAAATACCAATTTAAACCACTTTAATTAAAGTAAATTCAAAGTTTTACATTAAAATATAAATCTTCACAATTATTCACTTCCAATAAATTCAAATCATATTCCAATATCCACTTTCAGATTTCAAATTAAATCCTTAAACAATTTCATTTAAACAGCTTCAATTTCAACATTTCAAAACTCGAATTAGAAAATAATTTAATTCATATAAATCAAAATTTTATTTTCTTTAAAACAATCTCATTTAAACCCATTCAAATTATAGATTTTAGAAACCATTTAATTTAACCAAATCTGGTGTCCACATATAATTTTCTAACCTATGGCCAAGTGATCATTTATTTCAATTTTAATTGCATTGATGGATATTTATCATTTCAACCCATATTTAAATGACGTAGGTATTTATCATTTTAGCCTATTTCTTAGTTCATTTCAAATAGTCCAAATGACAATTTATACAATGTCAAATTGTAAATAGGGTATTAACAGAAATATGTCAAATAAATAAACAGCCATACATCCAACATATCAATCAATATGCATCCAACTGCAATCAACATCCAAATCAACCAACATATCACAACAGTTATTGGTTATCAATTGTCAGTATTTAACTAGCAATTAAATTCAGTATTAATTTAAATGTCAATTTAATTCAATATCAATATCAATTTTAATTCAACTGTAAATTTAAATTACCAAACATAAATCGATAAAATTTTGCCACTTCATGATTTCAATTCAACTAACTTTAGAAAAAATAGTATTACGTGAGTGGGTTTAATCGCCCACCTTTGATTTAAAGCCCATTTAAAATCCAATAAAAGCCCAAATTTTCAATAGTCTCCAAATTCCACTAAACTAGTTTCATGTTGTTCGGAATTTCGATACAAACCTAATGGAAGAAACCGCGCGTCAATTGGAGTTCGTATGCAAAATTTATGAAGGTTAGAACATTTGAAAATTTAAATTTTAAATTGAAATAAAATCAGGGGCAAAATAGTAATTTACCATCTTCATCCCTAACCCTAACGTTCATACGCACGCTCGAACTACCCAGTCGTCGACCTTTGACTGTCGATCGCCATCGCCTCGAATGCCATATCTCCGATCCAACCTCGTCGCCTTCTCCCCCACCTCCGGCCCCACCTACTGGTCCCCACGCGACCTCCACCGATCGACCTACGTGGCTCCGCCACCGCCGCCATTCAATTCTGATTTCTGGCGAATTCGAGCACAAGCGGGATGATCTACTCCGGTGGATGAAGACTGCTTCGCCTCCTCTACTAGATGCAACCCCCCGATCGTCGAATGGTTGACGATCAACCGTTAAACAACAAACCCTAACATGAACGGCTGAGACAACTTCGCTGATTTCTGGACAAATGGAGCCTCCAATCGTAAAATGAACTACAGATGCTGATTCCATTTGTCGAGAGCTTCATGACGATATATAATACAAAAGGGTTTGAGCAGTTTGAACTTTTGTATTAGATTTGAAATTGAAATTTAGGTTCTTGGGATATTCACCATTGGGAAGGAGCAGTTAGATTTGGAAGAACATATAGAAAAAAATAGAACAGAAGGCTTCTGGGTTTCATAACAGCATATATATAGACCAAGATGAAATAGAAATAGATGGAACATATATCGATTGGGCCAAAGCGATAACAAAGGCCCGAAAACCCGTAGGTCATCCCATATGTCGAAATGTAGGTTTTCAATATTTTTAAACTCAATGAAACTAATTTCAAACCCTAATACTATTGTATATAGAAGTTAGCTTTAAATCATGTTTTTATACATTAATTAATCGAAATATTGTCCAACTGATTTAATCACTTTTAAATTATGAATTAAAAGTTTTCTATCATTATTCTTGGTTAAACATGAATTTAACAATCTTTTGAAATCCAATTTTTCATGTTTAACCAAGATTTAAATATTAAATTAATTTCAACATTTAATTACAACAGTAATAAAATCCTAGTTCATTATATTTTAAATTTCAAACAAATGCTTTTATTTTGATTTACATGTTCTTATTATTAAATCAAATATTACCTTATGTGTTCATTAAACATAAGTTTTCATTTATTACACTCATTACTCCACCATTAACGTCTTTTCTTATATTAACTGCAATATTTCAATTGCATTAATTTTAATTGATTACAAAATTAAATTTCAGAATGGATTAACTAAATGAGTGAGAAACAAAACAATATTTACTTTTAAGTAATTCAAACACATTTATGAATTTATTGTTTCCAAACAAAGGTTAGTAAATTTATGTACTAAATAGTTGATTTCTTATTGCATGCTAACATATTTAAATATTGTTTATCGCATTCTTTATTGACATTTATTATTACAATCGATGGAATTTACATTTAAACATTTATTAATAATATTCAAATCAATATCATTAAATTATATTCTAATATGCATTACCATCTTTACCTTCACTGTAGTTGTTATTTTTTTTTGGAATTTGATTTAAGGTCAAAATTTATAATCTAATAAATTCACGTTATTAAATCATAAATTTTAAATTCCTGACAATATTAGATTCCAAAGTCTTATTTAATTTAATATTTTTAATTATCAAAAATGTGGGTCGTTACATTATACTCACAGATATAATTGATATTTACTAATAGATATTTAGTAGAAAAATACAAGTAAACGGTTTTGGGTTTGTAGTAAACAATGTTTTAGCAACATAAACCATAAATTGGAAGGAATGTTATAAAAATATTTAGATCTTTAATACTGAAATTTTAAAGATAATAACAAGCATAGCAGTCTTTTATAAAAAGATAGAATATGTGGTATGTTTAATTTATAAAAGAAAAGGAGTTTATTATAACAATGTTTTGGTGGTAATTGTTCTAATCTCTTTGATTGTATTATAAAGTAAATAAAACTTGTTAAGTAATTTGTGAATATAATTATATCGTTGGAATAAGTACATGAATACTTTTTAAGTATTGAAAAGTGTATAAGTGAAAAATTAAACAATATATACAAGTATATAAAGGGGGTTTTAATTAATAAACGAGTATTAATTAATAAATGAAGTTTTGACTAATGAAAGAAGTTTTATTGGATATAAAGAAGTTTGAATAATAAAAAGGGTTTCAATTAATAAAAGATAAATTAATTTAAAAAGGGAATTAAAGTCGTCTATGTGACTTAATCGTGATTATGGATTTAACTATGCTTAAATTCTTATAAAATTAAACTTATGTTGACATGTTATTTTTATTTGATAGTTAATAACCAACTATCAAATTGGCCTAAATATGTAATCCTTCTTAATATTGGTGGTATGAAAATATTCCCTACTTAACATCGAAAGGTTTTAACTCTGGAAATATCTAGAAGAAACATGAGATTTGTGTGGTACAGTCATCTTTGGTGATGTTATACTATACATATAAACCCGTTGGCTCTACTCGGACAATGATAAGGAAATATGTCCACTTAAACGGTAAGAAGTGACCTCCGCTCTTATTTATGTCTGTTTATTTCCAAAAGAACTAGTATTGAGCATTCTGGAACATCGTCATTGGTTTATGGGGCATTCGATAAGCGGGGGAGTGTGCTTGTAAGAGATGACTCGTACCATAACCACTCCAAGAACCATATACATGTTCTATGGATGAGCCTTGAGCTCTTTCTTAGATGGTGGAACCTATATGTGGTTCTGAGACCCGTTGGGATATGGGAATCCATATGGGATTCATTATGCAATCGAGTTTCGATGGAAATTCGTGAGAAGATGCAGAAAGTAGCCTCATCGTCGGTATTGACAAAAACCAGAGAGGGATGCACAATCCTGGGGTTTAGCTGACCCAGTGGGGTATAACGACTCTATTATCTAGAGTATGCTTTTGATTTTTGGGCCCGAAGTTGGTGATACTTGGTGTGCACATTGTTCACAAGAGTGTTCGGATGATGACCCAGTTGTGTTATCCTTATGGTACATCACTAGAGATGTATGCTGCTAGGAAGGATAGCTCTGATCCTTGTGTAGGAGATCCACCTCATAGCAATGGGTGCTTCTCCGTAGACTCCTACACAATTAGTGAACGTGCCTTAGCGATTTGATTTATATACTTATTACTGCTGTGTTGTACACTCACTCACAACACGGTTACTTGATATATATTTTCAATCCTAGACATTATTATAATAGCACTAAATTTTTCCTATAAAATGCTTTGGTTATCATAAGGTAAAAACCCATCCGTGTTTATATGCAGCGTGGTCCTACGAGATACCTTTATTTCAAAAAGGTTTTATAACATTAAATAATTCACGTGACTTGAATTTTCTCACGCTGGTTTACCAGACTAATCCTGGTGTTATTTTTCTTATAATGCTCGGATCAACCCTGTGTATATTTTTAGGTTTCATTGATGAACATTGGGGCTCTTGGAGAGAGGAGTCGGATGATTTCCTACCATAGATTTTATTTCCACTGCATTGCTTTGTTTATATTTATCAGCAATTGTAAGGACATGTTGGTATAACTATCCAAGCTGATCATATGCTAGTTTTTCTCTGATTGTTGTATGTATATTAAAATGTTCTTTTTGCAAAAGTATCATTCTGATATTATATGTTATCGTTCCTGGTGAGTGCGTGGGCACGGGTGATAAGGGGTTCTCACACTGGTGAATGTGTGACGAAGCTTTTTCTCCTACCCCTACATGTCCCTTTACGGGTTGATTGAGACAGTCGAGAGGCTAGTCGTAAATCAGGAATAAGGTACCATTTGTAGTCACCTCTGAAAGGGAGATTCGTTATTTTATTTAATTGTGTTTTCTCATGCTGGTTTTATCAGACTGACTCGGGTGTTGTTTTCTTATAATGCTCAGGTCAGCCCGAGCAATTTTCCAGATTTTGTTGGACACTTTGGAGCTTTCAGGAGACGAGCCGGTGCCTTAAAGACGTACTTTCATATTTTCTATTATCTTCTACTGATTGTCCTTATTGCATTATTAGTAATTTGAAGGACATATTGTTATAACTGTCCATGCTAATGATGTTTAGTGTTGTACTCTGATTTATATATGTTTATTAAAGTCTCTTTCATTTTGTAAAGATTTTTTTAGTAGTATATATTACTCGTCATGCTTTTGTTAGATTCTATCTTTCTTCTTCATTTCTTTTCCCCAACAATCTATCTTTCCGACAATTAGATGCATGGCACATGAATACCATAGATGTATTAGTGTCGAATTCTGAGGATCGAAAAGGTGGGTTGTTACATAAATTGTGCAACTAGCAATTCTAATGCAACAATCATGAAATTTGAACATAGTGTAGAAATCGATACTATCCAATCATACATGACTACCAATTAGTGAGTAAGCTCAAATAAGTCGGCATCTAAATTTACCATTGACTACGAGTCACATTAAAAGGCAATAGACTCGTATAGATTTCATCTCGACCTCTACAATGGCACTGGATGACATGATCTATTTTAGATAGCTATCACTCTCTCTCTCTCTTCGAAATACTTTAATAGGAAATTTAAATTAAGATACGAGCAATCAAATACACAATAAATAGCAATAAACAACAATAATTTACAAACATACTACCAAACATGCAAAGCACGCAACAATTAGCAATACAAATTAATAACAAACAATAATCAAACAACAGCAAACAAAAATAAGCAATAATAAACAATCAACAAGCAACAATTAATAACATATAAACTACCAATTATACAAGACAAGCAGCAACAACCAATCAAAAAAATTAAAATCAATCAACAACAACCAATAGCAAGCAAAAAAAGCAACAATCAAATAATAGCAAGTAACAATAAATAATAAGTATACAAAACAATGAACCATACCAAAGAGTCTATACTGACATGCACAGTGAACAACAATGGTTGAACATGCATGGCAAACTATAAACTCCAATGGGCCTGTCCGACATCTAGGATAGACTAAAGGTGTAGCTAATGTAAGTCCTTCCATGAGTACAACGCACGAAAGACTACTACACCATCCGCTACGAGAAGGAAAACTTTACACAATATGAAGGATCATCGAGTTTCAAAATTCTCGAATAAATCCATCGAGGTAAGTCTCAATCTTTCCTTTCCATCCGAACAGAGCTCATTTCTTTAAAAGAGAAAATTCTACTAATTAAATCATTATTTAATAACGATCTATAAATGCCTGGGTTCACTTGGGTTCAAACTCATCTCAACCGCACAATGTTGATAAGGATAATATACTAAGTGTACTAAGATGCTTGCCTAGGTAAATATCATATCGCCACTTAGAAGATTATCCGAATCGCCACAAAACTAGTCGAGAAGCCCTTCCTTGAGCTATCACAAGCATTCCAAACTATACTATAAATAATTCTACAATGAATAAAGATCATCCACAATAATATACGATATATGATCTAATCCTTTGTTCGCTCGCACGATTTCTTTGTTAAACTAAGATCGGCCACTTGACTCCTCTCATGCAAATTCCAATCTAGTTCCTTGATTAGAACGCCAAAATTTCCTCGCACAACTGGAGTCGTGCTTCAGAAATCTCTTTGTCGCCTCAAGAATCCAATTCGAGTGATCGCCTTTAAGAATGGAGTGAAAATCCCATGCCTGACTGGTGCAAATCACTTAAAAACTCTATGCTCAAACTAGTAATTAGGAACTGGTATGTGAATGGAACAATCTTTAGAAAATATTCCTTTCGGCACATGGGTTTACTCCCATCACCTAAGGTTTTCAAATATAAGGACAAACAATTCTAATACGAATGATTTTATGCAAAACGTATAAGTCACCCAGCCGATCTTTGCCCATTACTGGACAACTACCGAACTCTACCTGGATACCGAATCCAAGTTATCATCGATTTACCTCACTCAATCTGGATGCTCATGCATCAAGTTTGAATGACAGTACGTTATGTCGTCTTACCTTAGTTTAACACTAAGGTTATTTATATAAAGGTAACATTGCAGAAGATTTTGCTTACAATAGAGGGTGTCAAGTTTAGCCAATCTACCAAGTAACTAGCAATGGAAGAATATACCGCTCAAGTATCAGAAAGAACATGAGCAAGTAACTTACAGATTAAAGCATACCTTGCTACATGAATCTCTTTCCTTTTCCCAAGCAGTAGGATTTCTACGACTCGGTAATGCTTACGAGGCATAGATCATCATCATTTACACACCCATAGAAAATCTAGGAAAATCCTTTTTCAAGTGATTAAACCAATCACAATTAAAGCACTTATGCATCCCTTTAGTTGGATGATATCTCATGGCGAAATGTCCCCATATGCCATGGAAGTGACATACTAGGCTAGCTTTTTTCTTTGCATAAGCTCAATCATCCCTTACATCATGGTCTTTGCACTTCGGTAGGAGCTTCGATTTGCTTTCCACTCTCGCTATCTCCAATGTTACCTCAAGGATGCTCTCACGGAGGAGAACCATCCCAACAAGACTTTCTAGAGTGGCCCCTAACAAGGATAAGACTAAGCGATGAATCCCCGACTGATGCTTTAAGACCCAAGGCAATCTATTTTGCCCATACCAATGGAGTACCAACCATCTGAATCCCTGAATACAAAAGTTTGAATTGGACAACATACTCCTTCATTGACAAGCTGCCCTACTTCTAATGGATGAAACACTCAAATCGCTTGGTTTTCTCCATCTTAAAAATAAACTGAAACCCAAGGCAACGCTCAAAATTAATCCAAAGCATGGCTTGCTCATCTACTACCTCTACTATTATATCCCACCAAGCCAAAACTTCCCTCTTAAGAAGATAGAAGACAATCCACTACAAGAGAACATCCCTTAAATCATATTGGCGAGAGCCATATCACAAATACGTGTCTTAGCCGGTGTTACAGCGCTGCCTCAAAACTTGAAAATAGCTTACCGCTGGAGTTGAAGGAATCCCAGGAAAACTTTAGGAAGTTAAAAGCTGGTGGAGGTAGAAATATTGGTGCCCCTAGGGCTACACCACTTTCATCATATACCGTAGATACCAGAATGTTCGTGGGTGGTGGAGCATCACGTGCGATAATCAAATAGTCTCTGGACAAATTAGGTATCCTATACAACCTGTTCGTAGTTGCAACTAGCGGTAGAAATAAATGAAAGTCCATAGGACAAGCGGTGTTTGCAGTATTATGTAGTAGAAAAATATAAGTACACTCACTTAACATATCTTCTTCTACCAGTTAGTTTAACCCAAACTGCCCTAAGTGTTGAACCTAGGCTATGATACCAAATGTAACAACCTGCCCTTCGTAATACCCTGAAATCAACAATGAATGAAAATGTCTAACTTTTGAATACCAAAAAAGACAAATTATCGGGAAAGAAAATGTAAAACAAACATATACTAAGGAATGTCGACAGAATATCATAGCAGAATGATAATATATAATATACTGAATACACGAGCAGAATAGGATTATAATATATATAAGAGACTATGCTAGCGGAAGTAACTGATAAGTAAATATCAATACAAAGAGTTAGAATAGAACATCTGGCATAATAAGTCTCATATATAAATAACATATGTCGTGTACTACTACAATATCAAGTATATATAAGAAGTATCTACATCATCTCCACAGAATGCTCCAACTTCCCTAAAAACATATCCCAAAAGCACCTGACGCCCAAACTACTCAATCGAGTACCCGAAAGTTATCCTAACATAAAATGACAAAGAAAAAACAAGGGTCAGACATAAAGCTTGGTGTAAAGGGAACTATTTCAAAAAAGTATATTAAAACTATATACAAATAAACAGAAACTACTAAAGCACAGTCAGTCCTCTCCATAATCGTGGCTCAGGGGTAAACTGGACTATCCATAAACAAATAAAGTAAACCTACCCAAAAGATAGAAAATCATACCATAACTCGCTTTTCTCTTGAGTCAACATAACTAATGTAATATGAATAAAACTTAATAATCATACTATGATAAAGGTAACCTAACATCCAAAAGTAATGTGATTATAATATAAGTAAATCACGAAGTAAAAAGTGATAGTAAATGCAGAAATAACAACAATAGTCAACTAATAACATACTCAATATAACAAATGAAAGATAATTAAGGAATAAAAATCAATACCCATCATTATCGATGGGTGGAGTCGATAGTGGACGTCTATCGTGGTCTAATAATTCCCTTCGAGAGTTCATGATATATAACGTCGGTATCTAAATATACCATAGACCCCAAGCCATAAGTCTCATGTAGATCTCATTGTATCCCTATAATGAGCATAAGTTATAATCTACTCTATATACTCGAAACCTAGTCTCAATAGTAAATAGAATCATCGTACCCTTATAATGAGCATAAATGTTATATGATCTATTCTAAATATATAGGACCTTTACGGATCCCACTGTACCCTTATAATGAGCATAAGTGTTATAGGAACCCATGGTATATGATTTCATCATCCTCCTCTAGGATCAAGGATTTCCGAAATAAAAAATGTACACCTCTCATCAAAAAGAGAACGAAGGTTGTGTTTGGCGTAATACACTATCAGGACCGCGAAGGAACACCTATGTCGTATACATATGCACACATCAATTATAACATTGCGCAAACACACCTATAACAAACAAAGATCGATATTTCACCATCGTCTATCCATATGTATGGTCACTAATATAAGGCCAATACAATGTCTGGTTACTAATATTGTAACGACCCCGAATTTTATAAATATTTAAAATGATAATTTATTAATTTTTGAATTAATATTTGTGAAATAAAACGATAAATGGATTGAAGAGATGCGAGTTTCCCCGATATCCAAGTATATTTGTATAAATCGTTTAAAAATTTAAAAGTATTTATTTGATTTGAATTTAAGTCGTAAATAAATGAGTTAGAAATAAAAATACAAAATTATATAAGATAAATAATAAAAATATCAAGTAAATACATTTGCTAAACTTTAACAACTAAATAAAAATAGAAATCATCAATATTACAAGATAATGAGAAATAAATAAATTCTATAGTTCATACAATATAAAGTAAATCTCAATATTAATAAATCAATACAAAATAAAAAAAATATAAGTATATGAATGAACAAGCAAAGGAAGCCACCAGGTTCTTCTCTTATGCAATGTACAAATAAACTAAGTACAACAAGACAACTCAACCAACATATTATCACCTCAGCCGAGTAAAACAACAAACAAAAATATGCTTTCATGAACACTAGCTAAAGAAGGAAACAAAATATATATCTATAGGCAAGAAAAAAAATATAATGTATGTTACCTGTAGGATAGATATGCTAGGCAAAAGAAAGATGAAATATCTTTGTCCAAAGAGGTTAAGTATAGACATAAAGTACGCAAACATTAAATGCTTTCACAGCTCAAAGTATTTTTGGTCAATTCGAAAATATACAAATGTGCTTTCAGCCTCCAAAACTATGAACTATCTCTGAAATTGGTACAAACTTGTACACTGTCTTGAAAAAAAATTATGATACCCTGTAACTTCTTGTATACATAAACCTGTAAGCTACTCTCCCCCATATCATCTTTTTATTTCTTTCGAACTAAACAAAAGTAAGATAAAACTCCATTTGTAACTTAAACAAAATCAACAACTCAATTTAACATAACTCAAATCAAACCAGAGATCAGAAGATCAAGCCTGCAGTGTTTCATACATAGAGGAACTCTGTTCATATTTCTGGAAGAAACCATGGTGAGCAACCTTTTGTTTTAACCTTGAATTTGTTTATATGACTTGATGTTGTGATTGGTATTTTAGTAAAGTGAGTAAACTTTCTTTAAATTTTTTTTATTTGTTTGAATGCATATTTATATGTATATATGTGCAGAGTTAATGATGTCTGGAGGTATGTATATACCTCTGTCAAAACTTATAGGCTCTAAAACAACTTCAAATATAAATTCCATTCCTCTGATTCTTGTTATGACTAAGGATCTAAACGAATTATACTTGTATAACCCAGATTCAGTTAGAAAACTTTTGTTAAGCAAGATAAGTCAAATTTTCTTCAAATTATTTAGAAAATACAGTGGGTTTTTGAAAGAATATCAAAAATTTCAATATCTTAATTTTAACATCTGATTATACGACCATGATTGCATCATGAAATGATGATTTTTGATATGAGTCTCGCGATTTTTAAGCAAGTAGGTATAGTGAAATTTCTAGGTGAACGAAAGATGGTTTCACGTCAAATTGCAGTGGTCGGAGGCACTAGGGAGGTCGGGGTTTCTCGAGGAGGTAGAGGAGCTTACGGGATATCAGAGAAAAATATTGGTGTGATCGGCAGGTCAACGTGGCGACGGCGATGGGTGATTCATTTTTGGAAACCTAGTTTGGTCGAGGCTATTAATTTGAATTCGTTTTCCATCTGTGGTTGATCGAGTGCCACCGGAGTGAGGGGGATTGAAGGTCGGGGTGTGACGTTGCTTTGGTTAGAGCGACGCGGTTCCTGGTTGCCTAGATCGTTGGCGATGGGTGGTGTTCCATTCGAGTTGGAGTTCCAGTTGGGTTGAAGCACTCGATTTTGATTGAAGGCTTGATCGAGCTGGGGGACGATCGGAAACTGTTGCGGAGGGGATACTCGATGGGGCGAGATCATCGGGGTCAGTCGGAGTTCGCCGACATGGTTGTGCACGTGTACGACAATCTCGTGTATCAGGTGGGTTCGCGTGGGGGACTCGGAGACGTTCTCGTGCAAATTGGGTTGATACTCGGGGTCGAGCTCGAGTTTGTAGAAGAGTTCATGTACCAGTTTTGTTACTTAAACTTTAAAACTGAAAAAGAAAAAAAAAGAAGAGGGAAGAAGAAAAAGAACAGTAGAAGAAGAAGGAGGGATGCAAGAGTGACGCGAGAAAACTTAGTGGAAACCCGAGGTTAGCTCGAGCATAACACGTTGATTTCTTTGGGTTTAAATCTTCCAGGGGAGGGGGTAGCCAAATAAAAATCTGAAGTTAAAAGGTTGAACAAGTTTGATATTAATCAAGTTATTAATGTCGACAGGGTTTTAAGCTAAAAACCTGATTAAATTGCAATTACGAACTCACTAAGTTATAATTAACACTTAATTAATTAAATAAGTAGGATTAATCAATGAGTTAATTAATGAGTTATTAATGTCTAATCAACTTTAATTAATAATGATTAATGTAAGAAATTTTTGTAGAACGGTAAAGAATTGCTATTAGTAAATGAAGGTCATTAATTAAGATTATTTAAATAATTAATTAAAGTGATAAATTTTTAATGATTAATTTAGATTAACAAATAAATGATAATCATTATGAAACTGGTTTAAAGGTTGATTTAATTGATATGATAAATCAAGAATAATTTAATTAATTAAGGTGATTAATAAATTTATTTATACCAAATGATTTGTAATAAATTAATCAGAATTTGATAATTAATTCATAAGTAATTAATTTACTTGGAAATATATTGAATTAATCAGGATTAAACGATTAATTGATTCTACTTATAAATAGCTATTGAATACTTGATCTTACTTATGGATGTTTAGATTCCATTGAATGTTAAATTTTTTGATATCCCTGATATATGATGCTTGGTGATATACCCTGATTTATGTTGTGATCTATAATTTACTTATCTGTGACCTTTATATATCTATGATCTGTGAATGAACGATAAGCGTTGTTCTTATACCGCTTATTGAATTATATTTCTGTATTCTGATATGTGATGATTCATTGTGTTGCACTATTGTGTGAAACCCCTGAACTACACTTTTACACACACAAATATGGATTTCACGTGGAAATCGGTTAAGTCACAGATAATTTAAATTTGATGTTTTGAAATTGAAATTTTAATTTCAATTGATTTTGAAATTGGAATTTGGGTTTAAAGTGGAAAGGTTTTTGAAATGGAATTTCAAAGATAAAAGTTATTTTGATAACTTAATCGAGTTTTGAAAATTTAAATAATTTGATTTAAATTTGAATTCAAGTTTGGAATTGAATTCTATGATTTGAAACTAGGGATTACAAATGATATAAATGTGTTTATATAAAGTTAAACCATTTAAAAGTATAATTTTGAGAATTTGGATTTAACCCAAAAACTTTAACTCGTATGAATGAATCAGACTTTCTGAAATAAAAACTGTTGTTTTAAATGATAAAAGCTTTCAGATAAGCAATGAAATTCTAATTTAGTTAAAGAAATTTCAATATTGAATTGAAAATGGATTTCCAAGTTATGAATGAATTGTTTTGAAAAGCTATGATTTGAATCTGTTATCTTTAACAGATTTAAAATAATGATTGGTTTAAATCATTTGAAATGGGATTGTTTTGTAAGCTATAAGTTAAATCTTGATTTAAAGGTTTAACGAGTTAATCAAATTGAAATGGAAATTAATTTGGAAAATCTGTGAATGAATCTTTTGTTTAAAAGATTAAAGTGTGGAAATTGTTTAAACCGTTGAAGGTTGTTAAAATGAATCTTTTTGTTTAAAGATTTGAAAATGGTGATTTGTTAAACCATTTGAAAAGAAAGATTTTGGGTAATAAGTTGTGACTTAATTGAAATCTCATATCCATATGTTTTTAAATATTACGCTCACTATTCGGTTTAGCCGGGAGAGGACCTTTGGGTCGTATAACCCATTCCGAATATGTGATACGTCGATATGGATAGCATTTGAAGACCGGTGTTGAAGACCGGATATTTTTGAAAACGGAAGGATTACCGTCGAGTTACTCTGCATCGACTGATCCCCGATATAGAGGTTTTATCATCCTTAGTGACGGGAAGTCCGGACGTGATTGGAAATTATCCGGAATTGCAAGGGCTTCGTGAGAAGTGCCTTCGGTTCTGTTCGAACCCGGAACAGACTTGTATGGATTGTATGTCTGACATTACACTTTGAGATATAAAGCCGATTTCTTTCAAATACATTTCTGTTGGTGGCGGAGAATTTATTCTCTTAGCTTAACACCCTTCTCTGAGACGTACGAGCTCAGAGGTTATGTAGTTGAAATTTATCAGCGATATATCCCAATTTGGTAATGTGGCATGCTGAGTGTTGCTGTGTGATGATCAGTGTTTGATCATTTGTGATATGATCATTTGTTTGATCATTTATCTTTGTGATCATAGGTTGATCATCTGTTGACCCAAAGCGTGGCTTTTTGAAAAAGCGTAGCTTTGTGGACGAGACTTCGTCAGGGCCTCACAACCCGGAAATGGTCGAAACAGGAATGTTGCGGCAAGGTTAGGAGGGTCGCGCCCTTTAGGGTATGTCATTTCCTTCTGGAAAAGGGTGGTGTCATGGTATGGAGCCCAGATACTTACTCATGTGGATACACTTTATTATGTGTGATGTTGGTTATCGAGGCCTCGGATAAAGGTCCCAAAGGACCGGGGGGTGGCATATTCGTGAGTTACCTGTTACAGGGGTAACCCGGCCTTGTGTTTGCAGAGAGCAGTTTGTCTCTCGGGACGTCCCGCCAGAGGCGATCCCATGCGGCGGAAGGAAGTTCCTTAGCCTGACCATTTGTTGGAAATCCATTCTTCCAATACGAACTTTGTACGGTTTTAGTTGTAGAACCTGCCATTTACGTACGGTGGTCACCACTGTTTAGATGGTAGCTATAGTAGGCATACGATACTGGTCGTATGTTGGCTAAGATTAATATTATACTTTCGAAATGTTTTCTGCACTATGCACTAATAATAATATCCAAATGATTTTGCGTAGTAAGCATGTTTGACTATCATAAGAAGAAATCTCCTCCAATTCTGCGTTTGCATTGTGTGTGTGGCGGGAGGTCTTATGGTAGTTTCATTTTCTAAAAGCATTTCGGATTTCAACGTTTAAAACCTTTTGTGTTTGTTTAAAGATAAACTGTTTTTGTTGCTCACACCAGTCCCATGACTGATCCGGAGTTTATTGTTCCCTTCCTAAACTCTGGGTGCTCATAATTTTCCACACGAGCAGTCTAGAGTTGGGTTTCTTTTCAGATATTCAGGTTTAGTAGATTATCTGGAGCTAGTTCATTTATCGGAGTTGCTTATCTTGGAGTGTGGATTCATTCTTGTCTGAAGATCATTTTGGAGTTATCATTTCTATTGGAGTTTATCCGCTGCTGATGTTATCTTTTCTTTTCCGCTGCTATTTGTTGTATCATATCTCTGATGTATATTGATATATGTTGTATCACTCTATTGTATCAGATATTGTATATCAATGTATTATTCTTTTCTTCCGCTGTGTTATTTACTTAATTGTGTTATAGCTCCGGCGAATCGGATTTGAACGGTCGAATCTGCGGCATTCTAGTACAATGTAAAGTACGGATGTTGATTTTCGAGCGGGCAAAACCCGAGTCGTTACATGTGGTATCAGAGCTAAGGTTGAACTTTAGCTCAGGAGTATAACACATTAAGTAGCTCATTAGAGATAGGGTGAAGTATACTCTAGAATGAGTAATCCTTAAGATATCTGTCTAATGCCTCAGTAAATTCTCTTGCTATCCACTGATAGTGAGTATGAGTGCAAGAAGAGGACGAGATAGGGGACAGGAGAATACGACTATAAATGGTCAATACTCTGTAACAATAGTGGAAACAAATTTTCTCTATCAATCTCTTTTGTTCAGCATCTTTTCTCAATTCTTCGATAATTTCTGGTAGATCCAGAAAGAAGATTCGATATATTAATATGGGACGTAAACTCCGGGTAAACCAAAATTGTTTGTATGGGTGTATTGGTTGTTTTGTTTGCTATGGTTGATAGATATGCTTTAGTTTCTAAACTGAAATTTTTGAAATCGTATCTATATATATATCTATTCTTTGGGTCCGGATATATTTTACGAATGGTTAGTTATCCCTTCGAACTAACCAATGCCACTGCATGTTTCGTAAATCCGGATAACCCGAATATCTTGTGAAGTGTTAAACAGATTCGTTCTTGTATCTGTTGTTGATATTCTGATTTGGTAAGCCAAATGCGGAATAGCTGTTCAGTTCGATTTGATGAAATATTTTTCATCTGTCTTTTTGTCTCCTTGGTAATTTCGAGGATGAAATTCTTTTAAGGGGGGAAGTCTGTAACGACCCCGAATTTTATAAATATTTAAAATGATAATTTATTAATTTTTGAATTAATATTTGTGAAATAAAACGATAAATGGATTGAAGAGATGCGAGTTTCCCCGATATCCAAGTATATTTGTATAAATCGTTTAAAAATTTAAAAATTTAAAAGTATTTATTTGATTTGAATTTAAGTCGTAAATAAATGAGTTAGAAATAAAAATACAAAATTATATAAGATAAATAATAAAAATATCAAGTAAATACATTTGCTAAACTTTAACAACTAAATAAAAATAGAAATCATCAATATTACAAGATAATGAGAAATAAATAAATTCTATAGTTCATACAATATAAAGTAAATCTCAATATTAATAAATCAATACAAAATAAAAAAAATATAAGTATATGAATGAACAAGCAAAGGAAGCCACCAGGTTCTTCTCTTATGCAATGTACAAATAAACTAAGTACAACAAGACAACTCAACCAACATATTATCACCTCAGCCGAGTAAAACAACAAACAAAAATATGCTTTCATGAACACTAGCTAAAGAAGGAAACAAAATATATATCTATAGGCAAGAAAAAAAATATAATGTATGTTACCTATAGGATAGATATGCTAGGCAAAAGAAAGATGAAATATCTTTGTCCAAAGAGGTTAAGTATAGACATAAAGTACGCAAACATTAAATGCTTTCACAGCTCAAAGTATTTTTGGTCAATTCGAAAATATACAAATGTGCTTTCAGCCTCCAAAACTATGAACTATCTCTGAAATTGGTACAAACTTGTACACTGTCTTGAAAAAAAATTATGATACCCTGTAACTTCTTGTATACATAAACCTGTAAGCTACTCTCCCCCATATCATCTTTTTATTTCTTTCGAACTAAACAAAAGTAAGATAAAACTCCATTTGTAACTTAAACAAAATCAACAACTCAATTTAACATAACTCAAATCAAACCAGAGATCAGAAGATCAAGCCTGCAGTGTTTCATACATAGAGGAACTCTGTTCATATTTCTGGAAGAAACCATGGTGAGCAACCTTTTGTTTTAACCTTGAATTTGTTTATATGACTTGATGTTGTGATTGGTATTTTAGTAAAGTGAGTAAACTTTCTTTAAATTTTTTTTATTTGTTTGAATGCATATTTATATGTATATATGTGCAGAGTTAATGATGTCTGGAGGTATGTATATACCTCTGTCAAAACTTATAGGCTCTAAAACAACTTCAAATATAAATTCCATTCCTCTGATTCTTGTTATGACTAAGGATCTAAACGAATTATACTTGTATAACCCAGATTCAGTTAGAAAACTTTTGTTAAGCAAGATAAGTCAAATTTTCTTCAAATTATTTAGAAAATACAGTGGGTTTTTGAAAGAATATCAAAAATTTCAATATCTTAATTTTAACATCTGATTATACGACCATGATTGCATCATGAAATGATGATTTTTGATATGAGTCTCGCGATTTTTAAGCAAGTAGGTATAGTGAAATTTCTAGGTGAACGAAAGATGGTTTCACGTCAAATTGCGGTGGTCGGAGGCACTAGGGAGGTCGGGGTTTCTCGAGGAGGTAGAGGAGCTTACGGGATATCAGAGAAAAATATTGGTGTGATCGGCAGGTCAACGTGGCGACGGCGATGGGTGATTCATTTTTGGAAACCTAGTTTGGTCGAGGCTATTAATTTGAATTCGTTTTCCATCTGTGGTTGATCGAGTTCCACCGGAGTGAGGGGGATTGAAGGTCGGGGTGTGACGTTGCTTTGGTTAGAGCGACGCGGTTCCTGGTTGCCTAGATCGTTGGCGATGGGTGGTGTTCCATTCGAGTTGGAGTTCCAGTTGGGTTGAAGCACTCGATTTTGATTGAAGGCTTGATCGAGCTGGGGGACGATCGGAAACTGTTGCGGAGGGGATACTCGATGGGGCGAGATCATCGGGGTCAGTCGGAGTTCGCCGACATGGTTGTGCACGTGTACGACAATCTCGTGTATCAGGTGGGTTCACGTGGGGGACTCGGAGACGTTCTCTGCAAATTGGGTTGATACTCGGGGTCGAGCTCGAGTTTGTAGAAGAGTTCATGTACCAGTTTTGTTACTTAAACTTTAAAACTGAAAAAGAAAAAAAAAAAAGAGGGAAGAAGAAAAAGAACAGTAGAAGAAGAAGGAGGGATGCAAGAGTGACGCGAGAAAACTTAGTGGAAACCCGAGGTTAGCTCGAGCATAACACGTTGATTTCTTTGGGTTTAAATCTTCCAGGGGAGGGGGGTAGCCAAATAAAAATCTGAAGTTAAAAGGTTGAACAAGTTTGATATTAATCAAGTTATTAATGTCGACAGGGTTTTAAGCTAAAAACCTGATTAAATTGCAATTACGAACTCACTAAGTTATAATTAACACTTAATTAATTAAATAAGTAGGATTAATCAATGAGTTAATTAATGAGTTATTAATGTCTAATCAACTTTAATTAATAATGATTAATGTAAGAAATTTTTGTAGAACGGTAAAGAATTGCTATTAGTAAATGAAGGTCATTAATTAAGATTATTTAAATAATTAATTAAAGTGATAAATTTTTAATGATTAATTTAGATTAACAAATAAATGATAATCATTATGAAACTGGTTTAAAAGGTTGATTTAATTGATATGATAAATCAAGAATAATTTAATTAATTAAGGTGATTAATAAATTTATTTATACCAAATGATTTGTAATAAATTAATCAGAATTTGATAATTAATTCATAAGTAATTAATTTACTTGGAAATATATTGAATTAATCAGGATTAAACGATTAATTGATTCTACTTATAAATAGCTATTGAATACTTGATCTTACTTATGGATGTTTAGATTCCATTGAATGTTAAATTTTTTGATATCCCTGATATATGATGCTTGGTGATATACCCTGATTTATGTTGTGATCTATAATTTACTTATCTGTGACCTTTATATATCTATGATCTGTGAATGAACGATAAGCGTTGTTCTTATACCGCTTATTGAATTATATTTCTGTATTCTGATATGTGATGATTCATTGTGTTGCACTATTGTGTGAAACCCCTGGACTACACTTTTACACACACAAATATGGATTTCACGTGGAAATCGGTTAAGTCACAGATAATTTAAATTTTATGTTTTAAAATTGAAATTTTAATTTCAATTGATTTTGAAATTGGAATTTGGGTTTAAAGTGGAAAGGTTTTTGAAATGGAATTTCAAAGATAAAAGTTATTTTGATAACTTAATCGAGTTTTGAAAATTTAAATAATTTGATTTAAATTTGAATTCAAGTTTGGAATTGAATCCTATGATTTGAAACTAGGGATTACAAATGATATAAATGTGTTTATATAAAGTTAAACCATTTAAAAGTATAATTTTGAGAATTTGGATTTAACCCAAAAACTTTAACTCGTATGAATGAATCAGACTTTCTGAAATAAAAACAGTTGTTTTAAATGATAAAAGCTTTCAGATAAGCAATGAAATTCTAATTTAGTTAAAGAAATTTCAATATTGAATTGAAAATGAATTTCCAAGTTATGAATGAATTGTTTTGAAAAGCTATGATTTGAATCTGTTATCTTTAACAGATTTAAAATAATGATTGGTTTAAATCATTTGAAATGGGATTGTTTTGTAAGCTATAAGTTAAATCTTGATTTAAAGGTTTAACGAGTTAATCAAATTGAAATGGAAATTAATTTGGAAAATCTGTGAATGAATCTTTTGTTTAAAAGATTAAAGTGTGGAAATTGTTTAAACCGTTGAAGGTTGTTAAAATGAATCTTTTTGTTTAAAGATTTGAAAATGGTGATTTGTTAAACCATTTGAAAAGAGAGATTTTGGGTAATAAGTTGTGACTTAATTGAAATCTCATATCCATATGTTTTTAAATATTACGCTCACTATTCGGTTTAGTCGGGAGAGGACCTTTGGGTCGTATAACCCATTCCGAATATGTGATACGTCGATATGGATAGCATTTGAAGACCGGTGTTGAAGACCGGATATTTTTGAAAACGGAAGGATTACCGTCGAGTTACTCTGCATCGACTGATCCCCGATATAGAGGTTTTATCATCCTTAGTGACGGGAAGTCCGGACGTGATTGGAAATTATCCGGAATTGCAAGGGCTTCGTGAGAAGTGCCTTCGGTTCTGTTCGAACCCGGAACAGACTTGTATGGATTGTATGTCTGACATTACACTTTGAGATATAAAGCCGATTTCTTTCAAATACATTTCTGTTGGTGGCGGAGAATTTATTCTCTTAGCTTAACACCCTTCTCTGAGACGTACGAGCTCAGAGGTTATGTAGTTGAAATTTATCAGCGATATATCCCAATTTGGTAATGTGGCATGCTGAGTGTTGCTGTGTGATGATGTAACGACCCGTAAATTTCAACTGTTTTAACAACGTAATTAGTTGAAATTTTGTAAAATTTTAAACGATAAAATTTTGAAACAAAAATTTTATATTTGGAATACGTCTAGTTAAACATAGCAACTGGTAAATTTTCGTCCGAAAATACGAAAGTTTATTTCACGTGTAAATTCACTTCAATTTAATCAGTTAAAAAGCAGTGAAAATAAAATGTTTTCGAAACCTAAATATTTTTACATAGAAAAAATTCTAAACCATCTTCTGAGCAAGATGACAGTTTGTCGTTTTTCCAAATTCGGACATCTTTGGCTCCGTCGTTCTTATTTTCTGCAAAATAGCAGTATTCTGGTACCAATATCGATTTTTATCGGATGATCGTACCACTGATTTCTATATACCGTTTTGATCGTCTCGTCGTGCCGATCTCTACGGTATATTCGATTGTCAAATTCGGAGTTCCGATGTACGTTGCGCTTTGCGTAACGCCTACCGTATCGGTAACCGTTTCATGCCTTTTGGCTTCCGGTGTCCATTCAACTTTCCAAACGGTCATCTGTCTTTAATAATTTGCCTTGAATTCCCATGCTACTTTTCCTATTCTCCGTGTTCCATTTATTATAGTCTGGTTGTTTGAATTATTTGGATCTAACCGTTCCTTGATACGCCTGTAGCTTCCTCTTCTACCCAGACCCATTCTTCTTTTCAAAATCTCCCTTCCTCCATTTCTCCCCTTCATCATATTCCTTCCACTGTTAAACGTACAAAAGAAATTCATGAACCAAACTCCACTTCCCTCCTCCAGCCGAGACTTCCCTCCACGTCACCTTCCACCCTGACCGAGCCCACCCCTTCATCGCCGTACCCACCCCTCAGATCCAATGCCGGCCTCTCATCCTCCCTGACTTCGACCTACCACCCACCATCGGACCACCACCCTGCAACTCACGGCCTGCAACCCCATGCCGTGCGTTTCCTGCACACGTGGCCACCACCCCATGGCCTCGACAGCCTGCAACTCCGCCTCTACCACCACATTCACCGCCTCTGCTAGCATGGCCTCGTTTCCGCTCTGTTCTCCACTGGAGCATCAATGAGCAGCCAAGCACTCGTTTTCCCTTCCGAACCTCTCTTTGGTTCATAGGTATTTGTGTTTTGATTTCGTATGAAAGAAAAAAAAAAGATAAGCCCATTTATATATAAGGTCTGATTTTGAAAAGCAAATACATGTTAGTATATATAGGCTTATCTATTAGGTATGGGCATAATAATACTATTTATTGTTTGCCTGTATAAGTTGAATTTGTATAGTTTAATAGGTCAGATCTGATACTTAGTTTTAAACTTGTATATACCCATATATATTTGTTTATATATATTCTATTTTGAATCTTATATACAAGCTCTGTTAGCTATATACATTAATATACATATATGTAAGTCTATATAGTGGCTGAAGCTTTTTTTTATCTTATTTTGAGTGTTAAGTTGTACATATATTGTATGAATTTTGAAGATGAGTAACTGTTTATTGGATGTTTGTGTTTAAATGGTAAGTATATAGGTTATATGCGATATATATTTAGTTATATAGCAGTTCATATACACTTTTGTATATCTAGTATAATGTAATAAGGTTTATACTTCAGTATATATGTTATACACTTGGGCTGTATATTTATAAATCTCGGAAGGAAAATGTTGATTTTTTAAAAAAAAAAGAAAGGTTTATGTGTTTATGCTAGTGGTACTTATGCTTAGTCTGTTGAGTTTTAAAGGTATAATGTTACAATACTTTACATACATATTATGCTTTTGTATTCTCTGTTCTATTTATGTATAGTATACCGCATATTACTTTGCGTACCTTTTTGAGTTCGTCTATAATATATAGGATAGCTATATATACCCAGTTGCTGTTAGTAGTATAAAGTATAGCATGTTCAGTTTTTTTTTAGTATTTGGGTTTCAAATTTATGTTACTGTGAACTATCTATTTTATTCAAATACCTGTTAAGTAACAATGTATTTTAAGTATAGAGTTTTGTTTTAAAGATTAGTATGGATGTTATAGAGATATTATATGTATTTTTGATTTGTTTGTATGTATATATATAGTACTGTATATATATATATTATTTATTAACTGTATTGTATGAATGATAAATCTATATGGTTTTCTTTCCAAACAGTTTGAAGTAACCAAGTTTGTTTATACGGTTATAAGTTTGTAAAGCTATAAATGTTAATTGTTTAAATATAAGTTGTGTTTATATATTGTCAATTGAGTTGGTAAGGTTATATAAATTTATTAGTTATCGGTTTGAGCTTATAAAGGTTACACGTAAGCTTACATACATATTCAGTTATTTATACTATCTATTTTACTTTAAGTGCTATGTGTTTTAACTTTATTTTGATATTTAAAATATATGTATTTTAGGGATAAGGATTTTTTTTATTTTTTATTTTTTATTTTTTTGATTAAAGGTATTGATCTTAATAAGACAACAAATAGTTATACACATTAGTTATTTATACTATCTATCTTCATCAATCTGGTTTTGATTCATTATCAATTTCTGTATCAGCTTCGTCTGTCGTTCTTATTTTCTTCATCAAATCGTGTCCATCCAACGTTGCTTGAAATCCGTAGCTCGTTTCCTTGTCTGTCTCTCTAGCCTCGAAAGGTGAGCACTCACTCACGATTAACGTTCTTTTATTTATTAAATTTGATTTCAATTGAAACGACAATTGAAATATGCTGCTGTTAGTTAATTACACTGTTATATATGTTATTGCCTGTATCAGTTCACCTGTGACACCTGACACCATTATCTGTTAATTATTTATGCAATAATAATACAGTTTGGCTGATAATTGATTGATTGTTGATGTTTATATTGGACGTTAAATTGTTAATGTTAAATTGATAAATAGTATGAAATTGAACTTGATATAGGATAATAAAATGTTAAATTCGATGAACGGACATTTGTATAATATGACCCCTTTAACTGTTAAATTTATTGACACGTAGGATTGTTAACTACACCTTGAACCATCAATTGTATGTTGCTTAAACTGATGATGTATGAAATTGTAAATAGATGACAAGTGAAACCGTAATGTAATAATCTTTAATCTACGTGAAATGATAGTGTAGATTCCAGAAATAATTATATTAATTCGTACAAATAACAATGCGAATTAATACGGTTATTTCGGGATTATTTGAATTGATTATTGGATTAATATTGATTGTTGTTATTGCTTGTTTATTTACTTCGACACCATCCCTGTTATCACACTGCAAGTTCCCTTTACTATGTTTTGATTTTGAATTGAATTGGAATTGGGTTGAAATGATAAATACCCAAATTGAACTTTGACCTAGGAGAGAAAATTAAATAAAACCCGATTGGTCAATAATTTGATTTTAAAATAAAACGAAGATCTTATTTGAATTAATAATATGATTTTGAAATGAAGTTGAAATTTGAATTTTAATGAAAGGAAATTGTTAATATTTAATAATCTGAAATGAAATATTAATAAAGAAATTGATGAAAGAAGGTTGTTTAATTTGAGAAATGATTGAATTAAGTTTGAAATTATTAAACTTTGAAATGATCTAATAATTAAGTTCGAAATTATAATTAAGTTCGAAATTGTTAAACTTTGAAATTATTTAATAATTAAGTTTTGAATTATTTAATACTTAAATAAGATTAAATTATTTAATGATTAAATTGAATTGAATTCTTTAATAAGAAAAATTGAACTTTTGAATAAGTGAATTTACTTCGTAAATATTTGAAATTGAGTTTTCTTGATTAAGTAAGTTTTGGAGAATTATTTAAGTAAGTAAATAAGTGAAATTGAATTTCTTTAACAAGAAATAAAAATGTGATTTATTGAAATTAATGTAAGACTTGAAATCTAAAGAATTTGGTTTGATGAATTTAATTTAATCAAATTTGTAAATTTTGATATAATGAAGTTGAATTTAAATAATGGATTTAATGAATTGGAAATTTAATAGGAAGTGTTTTGAATGGCAAAATTTACTTAATGAATATTGAATGAAATTGATAAATGAATTTAAATTGATTTAAATGTTAAATTTAATTAATTTAAATGTTTTCGAAATGAAACTTATATTCGAACTTGAGTTAATATTTGGATTGTTTAAATAGAAATTGAATTTGAATTATAAGATTTTGAAATAATAATTTGAAAGTTTGGAACGTAAAGTATGGAATTTGGTTTTCGAAAGACAAGTGAAAGGTTGATTTACGAATTGAAATTGAAATTGAAATTGATTTGGTTTTTGAAATATATAAACGACCAATCGGTGTAATAATTACGAAAGTTATTAAAGAGACCGGAATTCGGTTATGGATATACTCTCTATCTAAACCAAAAACCACTTTAATAACTAAACGCGGAGTGATGATCCAGAATGAAGTGGTTGGAATGATGTACGTGATGACTGAAGAAAGAGAACGATAATGGATAGCCTTGACACTTGTGTCAAATTGGAAATGACTAAAACAGGAGCTGTGCCGGGCCAATGGAGGATTGATACCTCAAGTGGACACACTTCTTCGAACTACTTATACTTGTTGTCGATTGGTGCACCCTTGATTTTGGGAGTGTTGTCTCACGGTGTTGCGGGCGCTGCGGCGTTGCGTTCTCACCAGCCCGGATCAGGCGAACGGTAGTATCACTATCTTGGGTATAGCCTCATGTGCCTTGTCATACTTGTATTCCATTTATGCGCGACCACTACGAATTTGTTTGTACCTTGAGTATATGGATTGCCCTCTGGTGACTTCCGGTTTTGGGGAAACTACGGTCTTGTATATGCTTGTGGGAATAAAAATGTGTTAAGGGTGGAATGGGCCATGACTTAACGCTATTTTGATATCTTTATATTACTGATAGACATTATCTACTTATCGTACACTACTACATAGTAGATAGTTTAACGGATCCTTAAAGGATGGTTATTCCAAACATCCTTTGAGTTACTTGTATTTCAATTGCTATTTCACTTGAGTTGGATTTATTAATATAAGAATGTTAATCCTGACTCGAGTGTCTTGTGTTTTTGCTTTACGCTCGGGTCAGACTGAGTGGTTCAGCTTTCGAGACTCACCTTTGGAGTTGGAGCTTCGCTTGGAGATCCAGCTATCTATCCGGCTTTCAGTATTCGATGATTCCAGTGATGCATTCTGGTTTAACTCTGATGTATTGTATTATTCTTCTGTTGTAAACTCTGATGTATTTTATATATTCATATAGTAGCTTCATGAACTACTATCTCTTTTAATTCCGCTGCACTTATTACTCTGTGTCTGTGATCTGTGATATTTTATTTACTGTATATGTTCAGTTTTGCCAAATTAAATTAACAATGCGGTATTTTGAGCAATTCAACTCCGGCATGAGTGTCTACCTATACACTTATAATGGATGCGAATGGTTAAAAATGGCGGGTCGTTATAGTTGGTATCAGAGCTTTGGTAGCTCTAGGCAAAACTTAACATATAAAGTAAATGTATTTACAGAATCACTCTCATTCGAGTTTCAATCTCTTCCTTTTGACTCGATTCCTTTGAATTTTGGAACGTTCCCCTCGGTTTCGAAATTCATTCGTGTCCCTCACTATTCGTCTTCGTTCAAATTCTGGAGCACCCCATAACTCCATTTTGAATGATATCTATAATAGATCGGCGGTCTCGCCAATCTTCGAATGATTCGTAAAGGAGCAAAACTCCTTTATAATAGGCATCGATTTACCGGAGATTTCTGTATCCTCGGTTTACAATGCTATCTATTCCCTGCTATACCTGAATTCCATCTCTTGAGATCGAGTGTTGATTTACCTCGGAATTCAGCATCGATCCTATTCTTGAAGTTACGGACGACCGGTTAAGGTTGCCCGTGAATTTAATAAACTTACCCATCTCCCGATTCTGTTATTGAATCGTCTTATCTTTTCTTTCGAATTTGTCTTAGAATCAGAATTCTCTTTGATTTGAGTCCATCAAATTTGAATCCCTATCCTTATTTGAAAATTCATTCCTGTATCGTCGAGCAAAGAAATGTATTTGTAAACTAATATATATAAACGTTTAAATATATTGTGTTGTTTGAGTTGTTGATGTTGATTTGGGTTTCCGATCGATTCGTCGGATCAACGCTATCGATAGGATTTCCAAAACACTTGAACAGAGCAAACTGACACAATATTATTTTCAAATTTGGAAAATGAAATAAATTTGTTTGATTATATTGTGAAAATATAAGTAAAATTTTTTTGGAATTTAATAGGTAAATTAAATTGTTTGTTTGAAATGATAATATTTGATTATCATTTATTGTTCTAAATAAATTTATAAATACGGTTTATAAATTGATTTGGAATTTGAAATGAATTAAATTCAGAAATTTGAGAATTTAGTTTCCGGTGATTTCGAACTTTGGTTTTAAAATTTTAAAGTATATTATTGAAAGTATTTTCAAATAGAAACCATTTTCAAAGAATTTTAAAATGTTGAAATCAGTCCTCTTCTCTTTGTCGCTGGAAAATAATTTCGGTGATGGCGGCCGCATCATCGACATTCATTTTCGAGTTTCGAAGTGGAGATACTATTCTGTAGCTTTGCTACGGTTTTGTTTTGAAAAATATTTTGATTTGAATTTTTTTTAGTATAATTTGATTTATATATATAAGTACCTTATTTTAAAATTTAATTTGATTTGATATGAATATATTATATATATCTCTAAATTGTTTAAAGTTAATCGGAAATCTAATTCTTAAATTTCGTTAAAGGATGATTTTAATTATAAATAAAACCAAAAAATTTTGGGATAAATTTTAAACTTGAATAATTGAATTGGGAAAATTTTATTTGTATATTGTTCAACTGCATTCTAATACAACTTACCTAAATCATTCAGAAGTTGAATATGTAATTGGATGATATATAAGATAAATTGAATTTATAAATAAAAGTTGAGTGTTTATAATAAATGTTATACACTAAATTTTGATTATAAAGATGTTAATAGAGTTAGATAGGACTAAGTAAACTCAGTTAATAAATTAATAAATTTGTTTTGAAAGAATTAATAAATTGAAATTTGATCAACATATGAAAATACCTTGAATTTAAGAGAAATTAATAGATGTAAATTAATTTAAATCGAAACTTTTATGGTATAAATTAATTTATACGGGTTAAATATATGTGAGTAGATATATTAAGTAGAATAAATTTAACAGTAATTTGGAATAAAGAAGAATTTAAATTGCTGAAGAAAAATATGAATAAAATAAAAGACTATTCAAGTTTATGATTTTAGAAATTGTTAATAAAGGATAATTGGATAATAAAACAATGAATAAATGAGATAAATAAAATAAAATTTTGTTTTGAAGAAATCTTTTGGTATCAAATATTAATAATTTGGAATTAAATCAACTTATTGAAATACCCTGAATTTTAAATCAAATATTGAGTATTAATTACGGTAAATTGAAATTTATACGGTTTAAACCAATTGTTTTATTTTGTTTTCAATCTATTTTTCTTTCTGGTTGTTTCTATTCTCCTACCTCGTTCCTTTTCGGGGACGAAAAGTTGTGAGTGGGGGAGAGTGTAACGACCCGTAAATTTCAACTGTTTTAACAACGTAATTAGTTGAAATTTTGTAAAATTTTAAACGATAAAATTTTGAAACAAAAATTTTATATTTGGAATACGTCTAGTTAAACATAGCAACTGGTAAATTTTCGTCCGAAAATACGAAAGTTTATTTCACGTGTAAATTCACTTCAATTTAATCAGTTAAAAAGCAGTGAAAATAAAATGTTTTCGAAACCTAAATATTTTTACATAGAAAAATTTCTAAACCATCTTCTGAGCAAGATGACAGTTTGTCGTTTTTCCAAATTCGGACATCTTTGGCTCCGTCGTTCTTATTTTCTGCAAAATAGCAGTATTCTGGTACCAATATCGATTTTTATCGGATGATCGTACCACTGATTTCTATATACCGTTTTGATCGTCTCGTCGTGCCGATCTCTACGGTATATTCGATTGTCAAATTCGGAGTTCCGATGTACGTTGCGCTTTGCGTAACGCCTACCGTATCGGTAACCGTTTCATGCCTTTTGGCTTCCGGTGTCCATTCAACTTTCCAAACGGTCATCTGTCTTTAATAATTTGCCTTGAATTCCCATGCTACTTTTTCTATTCTCCGTGTTCCATTTATTATAGTCTGGTTGTTTGAATTATTTGGATCTAACCGTTCCTTGATACGCCTGTAGCTTCCTCTTCTACCCAGACCCATTCTTCTTTTCAAAATCTCCCTTCCTCCATTTCTCCCCTTCATCATATTCCTTCCACTGTTAAACGTACAAAAGAAATTCATGAACCAAACTCCACTTCCCTCCTCCAGCCGAGACTTCCCTCCACGTCACCTTCCACCCTGACCGAGCCCACCCCTTCATCGCCGTACCCACCCCTCAGATCCAATGCCGGCCTCTCATCCTCCCTGACTTCGACCTACCACCCACCATCGGACCACCACCCTGCAACTCACGGCCTGCAACCCCATGCCGTGCGTTTCCTGCACACGTGGCCACCACCCCATGGCCTCGACAGCCTGCAACTCCGCCTCTACCACCACATTCACCGCCTCTGCTAGCATGGCCTCGTTTCCGCTCTGTTCTCCACTGGAGCATCAATGAGCAGCCAAGCACTCGTTTTCCCTTCCGAACCTCTCTTTGGTTCATAGGTATTTGTGTTTTGATTTCGTATGAAAGAAAAAAAAAAAAGATAAGCCCATTTATATATAAGGTCTGATTTTGAAAAGCAAATACATGTTAGTATATATAGGCTTATCTATTAGGTATGGGCATAATAATACTATTTATTGTTTGCCTGTATAAGTTGAATTTGTATAGTTTAATAGGTCAGATCTGATACTTAGTTTTAAACTTGTATATACCCATATATATTTGTTTATATATATTCTATTTTGAATCTTATATACAAGCTCTGTTAGCTATATACATTAATATACATATATGTAAGTCTATATAGTGGCTGAAGCTTTTTTTTATCTTATTTTGAGTGTTAAGTTGTACATATATTGTATGAATTTTGAAGATGAGTAACTGTTTATTGTATGTTTGTGTTTAAATGGTAAGTATATAGGTTATATGCGATATATATTTAGTTATATAGCAGTTCATATACACTTTTGTATATCTAGTATAATGTAATAAGGTTTATACTTCAGTATATATGTTATACACTTGGGCTGTATATTTATAAATCTCGGAAGGAAAATGTTGATTTTTTTTAAAAAAAAAAAGGTTTATGTGTTTATGCTAGTGGTACTTATGCTTAGTCTGTTGAGTTTTAAAGGTATAATGTTACAATACTTTACATACATATTATGCTTTTGTATTCTCTGTTCTATTTATGTATAGTATACTGCATATTACTTTGCGTACCTTTTTGAGTTCGTCTATAATATATAGGATAGCTATATATACCCAGTTGCTGTTAGTAGTATAAAGTATAGCATGTTCAGTTTTTTTTGAGTATTTGGATTTCAAATTTATGTTACTGTGAACTATCTATTTTATTCAAATACCTGTTAAGTAACAATGTATTTTAAGTATAGAGTTTTGTTTTAAAGATTAGTATGGATGTTATAGAGATATTATATGTATTTTTGATTTGTTTGTATGTATATATATAGTACTGTATATATATATATTATTTATTAACTGTATTGTATGAATGATAAATCTATATGGTTTTCTTTCCAAACAGTTTGAAGTAACCAAGTTTGTTTATACGGTTATAAGTTTGTAAAGCTATAAATGTTAATTGTTTAAATATAAGTTGTGTTTATATATTGTCAATTGAGTTGGTAAGGTTATATAAATTTATTAGTTATCGGTTTGAGCTTATAAAGGTTACACGTAAGCTTACATACATATTCAGTTATTTATACTATCTATTTTACTTTAAGTGCTATGTGTTTTAACTTTATTTTGATATTTAAAATATATGTATTTTAGGGATAAGGATTTTTTTTATTTTTTATTTTTTATTTTTTTGATTAAAGGTATTGATCTTAATAAGACAACAAATAGTTATACACATTAGTTATTTATACTATCTATCTTCATCAATCTGGTTTTGATTCATTATCAATTTCTGTATCAGCTTCGTCTGTCGTTCTTATTTTCTTCATCAAATCGTGTCCATCCAACGTTGCTTGAAATCCGTAGCTCGTTTCCTTGTCTGTCTCTCTAGCCTCGAAAGGTGAGCACTCACTCACGATTAACGTTCTTTTATTTATTAAATTTGATTTCAATTGAAACGACAATTGAAATATGCTGCTGTTAGTTAATTACACTGTTATATATGTTATTGCCTGTATCAGTTCACCTGTGACACCTGACACCATTATCTGTTAATTATTTATGCAATAATAATACAGTTTGGCTGATAATTGATTGATTGTTGATGTTTATATTGGACGTTAAATTGTTAATGTTAAATTGATAAATAGTATGAAATTGAACTTGATATAGGATAATAAAATGTTAAATTCGATGAACGGACATTTGTATAATATGACCCCTTTAACTGTTAAATTTATTGACACGTAGGATTGTTAACTACACCTTGAACCATCAATTGTATGTTGCTTAAACTGATGATGTATGAAATTGTAAATAGATGACAAGTGAAACCGTAATGTAATAATCTTTAATCTACGTGAAATGATAGTGTAGATTCCAGAAATAATTATATTAATTCGTACAAATAACAATGCGAATTAATACGGTTATTTCGGGATTATTTGAATTGATTATTGGATTAATATTGATTGTTGTTATTGCTTGTTTATTTACTTCGACACCATCCCTGTTATCACACTGCAAGTTCCCTTTACTATGTTTTGATTTTGAATTGAATTGGAATTGGGTTGAAATGATAAATACCCAAATTGAACTTTGACCTAGGAGAGAAAATTAAATAAAACCCGATTGGTCAATAATTTGATTTTAAAATAAAACGAAGATCTTATTTGAATTAATAATATGATTTTGAAATGAAGTTGAAATTTGAATTTTAATGAAAGGAAATTGTTAATATTTAATAATCTGAAATGAAATATTAATAAAGAAATTGATGAAAGAAGGTTGTTTAATTTGAGAAATGATTGAATTAAGTTTGAAATTATTAAACTTTGAAATGATCTAATAATTAAGTTCGAAATTATAATTAAGTTCGAAATTGTTAAACTTTGAAATTATTTAATAATTAAGTTTTGAATTATTTAATACTTAAATAAGATTAAATTATTTAATGATTAAATTGAATTGAATTCTTTAATAAGAAAAATTGAACTTTTGAATAAGTGAATTTACTTCGTAAATATTTGAAATTGAGTTTTCTTGATTAAGTAAGTTTTGGAGAATTATTTAAGTAAGTAAATAAGTGAAATTGAATTTCTTTAACAAGAAATAAAAATGTGATTTATTGAAATTAATGTAAGACTTGAAATCTAAAGAATTTGGTTTGATGAATTTAATTTAATCAAATTTGTAAATTTTGATATAATGAAGTTGAATTTAAATAATGGATTTAATGAATTGGAAATTTAATAGGAAGTGTTTTGAATGGCAAAATTTACTTAATGAATATTGAATGAAATTGATAAATGAATTTAAATTGATTTAAATGTTAAATTTAATTAATTTAAATGTTTTTGAAATGAAACTTATATTCGAACTTGAGTTAATATTTGGATTGTTTAAATAGAAATTGAATTTGAATTATAAGATTTTGAAATAATAATTTGAAAGTTTGGAACGTAAAGTATGGAATTTGGTTTTCGAAAGACAAGTGAAAGGTTGATTTACGAATTGAAATTGAAATTGAAATTGATTTGGTTTTTGAAATATATAAACGACCAATCGGTGTAATAATTACGAAAGTTATTAAAGAGACCGGAATTCGGTTATGGATATACTCTCTATCTAAACCAAAAACCACTTTAATAACTAAACGCGGAGTGATGATCCAGAATGAAGTGGTTGGAATGATGTACGTGATGACTGAAGAAAGAGAACGATAATGGATAGCCTTGACACTTGTGTCAAATTGGAAATGACTAAAACAGGAGCTGTGCCGGGCCAATGGAGGATTGATACCTCAAGTGGACACACTTCTTCGAACTACTTATACTTGTTGTCGATTGGTGCACCCTTGATTTTGGGAGTGTTGTCTCACGGTGTTGCGGGCGCTGCGGCGTTGCGTTCTCACCAGCCCGGATCAGGCGAACGGTAGTATCACTATCTTGGGTATAGCCTCATGTGCCTTGTCATACTTGTATTCCATTTATGCGCGACCACTACGAATTTGTTTTGTACCTTGAGTATATGGATTGCCCTCTGGTGACTTCCGGTTTTGGGGAAACTACGGTCTTGTATATGCTTGTGGGAATAAAAATGTGTTAAGGGTGGAATGGGCCATGACTTAACGCTATTTTGATATCTTTATATTACTGATAGACATTATCTACTTATCGTACACTACTACATAGTAGATAGTTTAACGGATCCTTAAAGGATGGTTATTCCAAACATCCTTTGAGTTACTTGTATTTCAATTGCTATTTCACTTGAGTTGGATTTATTAATATAAGAATGTTAATCCTGACTCGAGTGTCTTGTGTTTTTGCTTTACGCTCGGGTCAGACTGAGTGGTTCAGCTTTCGAGACTCACCTTTGGAGTTGGAGCTTCGCTTGGAGATCCAGCTATCTATCCGGCTTTCAGTATTCGATGATTCCAGTGATGCATTCTGGTTTAACTCTGATGTATTGTATTATTCTTCTGTTGTAAACTCTGATGTATTTTATATATTCATATAGTAGCTTCATGAACTACTATCTCTTTTAATTCCGCTGCACTTATTACTCTGTGTCTGTGATCTGTGATATTTTATTTACTGTATATGTTCAGTTTTGCCAAATTAAATTAACAATGCGGTATTTTGAGCAATTCAACTCCGGCATGAGTGTCTACCTATACACTTATAATGGATGCGAATGGTTAAAAATATCGGGTCGTTACAGATGATCAGTGTTTGATCATTTGTGATATGATCATTTGTTTGATCATTTATCTTTGTGATCATTGGTTGATCATCTGTTGACCCAAAGCGTGGCTTTTTGAAAAAGCGTAGCTTTGTGGACGAGACTTCGTCAGGGCCTCACAACCCGGAAATGGTCGAAACAGGAATGTTGCGGCAAGGTTATGAGGGTCGCGCCCTTTAGGGTATGTCATTTCCTTCTGGAAAAGGGTGGTGTCATGGTATGGAGCCCAGATACTTACTCATGTGGATACACTTTATTATGTGTGATGTTGGTTATCGAGGCCTCGGATAAAGGTCCCAAAGGACCGGGGGGTGGCATATTCGTGAGTTACCTGTTACAGGGGTAACCCGGCCTTGTGTTTGCAGAGAGCAGTTTGTCTCTCGGGACGTCCTGCCAGAGGCGATCCCATGCGGCGGAAGGAAGTTCCTTAGCCTGACCATTTGTTGGAAATCCATTCTTCCAATACGAACTTTGTACGGTTTTAGTTGTAGAACCTGCCATTTACGTACGGTGGTCACCACTGTTTAGATGGTAGCTATAGTAGGCATACGATACTGGTCGTATGTTGGCTAAGATTAATATTATACTTTCGAAATGTTTTCTGCACTATGCACTAATAATAATATCCAAATGATTTTGCGTAGTAAGCATGTTTGACTATCATAAGAAGAAATCTCCTCCAATTCTGCGTTTGCATTGTGTGTGTGGCGGGAGGTCTTATGGTAGTTTCATTTTCTAAACATTTCGGATTTCAACGTTTAAAACCTTTTGTGTTTGTTTAAAGATAAACTGTTTTTGTTGCTCACACCAGTCCCATGACTGATCCGGAGTTTATTGTTCCCTTCCTAAACTCTGGGTGCTCATAATTTTCCACACGAGCAGTCTAGAGTTGGGTTTCTTTTCAGATATTCAGGTTTAGTAGATTATCTGGAGCTAGTTCATTTATCGGAGTTGCTTATCTTGGAGTGTGGATTCATTCTTGTCTGAAGATCATTTTGGAGTTATCATTTCTATTGGAGTTTATCCGCTGCTGATGTTATCTTTTCTTTTCCGCTGCTATTTGTTGTATCATATCTCTGATGTATATTGATATATGTTGTATCACTCTATTGTATCAGATATTGTATATCAATGTATTATTCTTTTCTTCCGCTGTGTTATTTACTTAATTGTGTTATAGCTCCGGCGAATCGGATTTGAACGGTCGAATCTGCGGCATTCTAGTACAATGTAAAGTACGGATGTTGATTTTCGAGCGGGCAAAACCCGAGTCGTTACAAATATAAGATTAATACCGTTCACCAAACATATCTACCCCAAAGTCAAAGCCATGGGGCATGGATTAACTCCACTGAATCGTACATGCTCACCAGACGTGGCCGTGTAATTAATCACTACATTGATATCGTATTCGATCATTATTAATCGCATACGTATCACCACACATTGCATCTGAATCCTAATATTCACCTTGCACTCCACTTTCTCAATTAGCTCGAAGCCTTCCCAAAGTCGTGTCGAAGCCTCACGTTGCTCTGCTTCTGGATTTGGGGA
Organism: Allium fistulosum; assembly: GCA_030737815.1. Taxonomy (NCBI): domain Eukaryota; kingdom Viridiplantae; phylum Streptophyta; class Magnoliopsida; order Asparagales; family Amaryllidaceae; genus Allium; species Allium fistulosum. Next base: position 869,687,641 of record CM060903.1, on the reverse strand, counting down.
GAAACCCCAATCGAGTTTAACCTGACCTGGGCTTATTGCCCAGGTTTGTGTACCTTTAGTCGAGTGGGAAACCTTCCTAGTTGACTGATAGCACACACTGGCATCTGTGATTGGTCATTCCTGGGTAGTAAGCCAAGGCCAGCGAGCCAAGTCGGCCACCGCTCATCGATTCAAGCCTCGTCTTATCCGTCGCTTCACTCGATGAGTCGTCTAGCTCTTGTAGTCTACCTTCGCTACAACAAAGTTCATTGATTGACATTTTGAAAGTGGTTTCTTAAGTATTCAAAAACTGATTTCGATACCAAAATCCACTCTTTGCACGTGTAGAGATCTACGGGTGAATATAATGACCCAGCCTTCTTTGACATGACAAAACGAACTCAATTGACATTCTTGCCTCATGCGATGCTCACACATGTGTCAATACACCCGCTCATGCATGCATATGCACACGTATTCACAAACACACAAAACCTCACAAAACATGTTTCGAGCTTTGCCAGAGCAATTACCCAGTACCCTTTTATGCAACTTAGCGCACTCGGTGGTCATTCACAACTTGATTATATACACATATGGATATTTCCTTATGTATATACAATTATTTACACAATTAAAAAAATGTTATCACTAATCCAAAGTATTCAAAAATTCTAACTACAATACAATAATTGTATTGCTTATTGTATAACCTCAAATATGCGTATATGCATACCTGCTCGTGCTCATATATGTACACGTATATTTAAGTATGTAATTAAATTATTACTTAAGTCAAGTCTTACTTTATTTACTAAATTATTTTAAATAAAAGTCCAACCACTCTTATATTATTTTATAAAAATCACTTTATTATTTATAAAATGCATCATTAGCTTATAAATAATACTTAAGCCCATAAAACCATTTTAAAATCATACTCTCATCTTCGTTTAGTAATAAAGTATATAATAATATTTCTATCACTAATACAATGACGAATTAGAGTTTAGTTCATTTATAGTCATGCTATAAAATAATATCATTGCCATCTAACTCTATTCAATACGAATAGAACAAAATATAAATATATATGGGATTTCAATCAACTATCCCAAGTATTTATTCAAACAAATCCAATCAAATAGGGAAACGATTTCATATTTATTTATGTTCTACCTCTATTAGGTAATATATTTCAATATATATATAATAATGGAAATTTATACTGAAATATCAATTTAGAGATATAATTCCACTCACCTGAACTGTAATTTTCAATTATCCAAATCCAGTCCAAGTCTATACCATATCGTAAATAATCCACTACGAGTGTGATGGTGAAGACCATGTCTCAATTGAGCCTTGTATGCAAGAGATACAAATTAAATATGAATCAAATAATTAATTCATTAATTAATTATAATTAGTAAACAAATTACCTCATTAACTATAATTCCCCTTCTTCCCCAAATCCACTGCGCAATAGAAATGTGCAACCCACTTCTCCACCTTCTCTCTCTTGGAATTCTCCTCGCACACAAGACAATTCGATGAACGGTCGATTGCCTCATGCTACACTTCGCATGCTCATCACCACGGACCCCACCATACGAAGTCCGCACCTTACCTGCAAAACACAACCACCTGCCCTTTTGTCTCGACCTGTAAATGTCGCACCTCTTAGATGAGGGACGGAGTAGTTGAAATCGCTTGGAGGGATTAATGTCGTCATGGGAAGAATGATAGTGGCCTTCATTTCTCTTACCTTATATTAGTTCATTGATAATGTCACACCCTAGTTCGACGGCAAAAGGTTAAGTTTAGCAAGACATAATCGCTCCCTCCAATGGTCATAAATATGTGAATCCCTCTGTTCCTTGAGCTTAATGGATCTGGCCTCATCATTTTTCATTGAACAAAACTCTAGATCTTGATTTTTGAAGGAGTGGCCATTTTCGTTTCTTTTACAGGAAAGAGGAGAAAAGAAGAAAAGTAGGAGTTAGGGAAAAGAAGTGCATGGTGATGTGCGTATATATATTATAATATAATAGATTATTTGATTTCTCAAATAAATCATCATATGTTTTGAGCTTGTATGATCACACAACACATCAGATTGCCATAAAACTCGTCGACGCATATCACCTCATTTTTTCGATCCCAATGGTATAAATTTCGTCGCTATCCGAGACAGCATTCCATGATGGTATTTTCACATATCCCGATGTCATTTTGGCCATTGGATCGTCCGATTTCAAATATAGCTATATATATACCCATTTTGATTCACAACATCGATCTGGGCTCAACAAAGGTGGTCTCGAGTCCTAATTCGACTGTATGCGAAAAGTTATATTTTGGGCCTTTAATTCTATAGCGATTCAATATGTAAATTAATTATTTAAATATCTTATCATTGAAAATGTGGGTTGTTACCTATGCAATGTGTGTGATGTGCGATGTGTGGATGGGTGCAATTTGTGCGATGTGCGATGTGTGGGTTGTGTGGTGAGTGTGATACATGTGATACTACACTTAGGCCACCGTGATATAATATGTACAAATGAATAATCTCTTTCGGTTTGTCGAGCAAACTCAAGGTCAAAATGAGATTAGGACAAGGAACCATGGGTTAGGAGTTGTATGCAATACAACCGATAAGGATTTATCCATCGTTTGTGGAGATATGACTTGTTGAGCAAACTCAAGGTCAGAATTCCAAGGCGGACGAGTCCTAGCACCCACTAGTGAAGTCGAAAGGCTTCTATGTTTCACTTAAGGTTTGGTGCAATAATAAACAGTAGTGGGAGCCTTATTATAAAAATGAAATGATAACATTTGACCTTTCTAATATTATAAGAACATACGCTATATAATCTACATGGATAAATTTTTGCATTTAATAAGATTGATAAAATGTTTATCAATTAAGATATATAAATGAATTGAAAATTGACAAATAGAAATATAACACATATTCACAATAAAATATTGTTGCATGTTAACGTTTTAACACCTATGCAGGTGCCTGATTTTACAATTACTAAATACATTTGTAATTTAGTCACTTACGCATTTATTTGGTCGAGACCATGTATTGAATTCTATGAGTTTTGAACTTTAAAAGAAGTACAAAACTATAGATATTTGATCCACACACAATTGCATATAAATGTTATATGGTGAACGATCCAAGTTTGTAATGTACAATATTTCAATGAAATTTGTTCATCTGAAAAAACAATAAACCTTAATGTGAGATCAAGTATTCATTTTGATTGATTACAAAAGGATCATATCGTATTAAATGTAATACTAGGCCAAAACCACAATAAAATTCTAAGAACTAGATCGCTGAAATGTCGGTTTGATCATTTTATGCAAAGAGCAACATATCTGATGTCCTTAAAAGTTAAGGATAACCAAATGCACTTTTGTAAAGAGTTCGTTATGATATTGTAGTAAGAGTTTTTGAATGGTTTGACCATTTAGAAAGAATAATGAATGTACAAAAGTAGATGTGACTTAACGTACAATTGGGATATAGAGAGTGAATGGACGCTTCTACTTTATAAAGAAACATCGGAAATGAGAATTGTAATAATATGATATGATACTCAACATCGGAATAAGAAATGTGATTTCTATTCTGAAATGTAATTTCATATAGAAAATTATTTTCTATGAGATTTATTTCTTTGAGTTCAGGATAATTGATCAAAGAACTCTCTGTTGTAATCTAGCTACAGTATATGAAATAAATAAACTATATTCAGTGAATGAAGGACCTCCAAATTTAGTATGCTATTATAGTAATTGCAAAATAGTGGGAGCATGCCATATAGAACTTATTGATTGCATCAAATTACAAAAGTTGTTTTCGTAAAACATACCGAACATTATTTATGAAATAATGATATTTTTTTGGTGTCGACTGAAAAATAGACATAGTTATCATTCATTGTGAATATTATGAATATTTGTTATGAAGTAAAACTATTGTATGGTAATTGTTTTCACAAGAAAAGTGATGCATTGAAAATATAGAAGTATCTAAAATTATTTACAATTATTTTGGAATTGTAGACTAAGTTGTAGTTTTGAGAAATTATTTTTATCATATGATTATGAATCATATGACACTGGTTAATTATATCTCGAACAATTGAAAAGTTATGCACCCAATTAGTGGGAGCATCATAAGAGTTGATGAACTTTTCGGATTGATACATATAGATGCATACAATTGTAACAACCCGGAATTCCACTGCTCTCATTTGCGAATATTTGATTAATTTTAAATATTCAAATAAATGGTTTTATAATGAAAATAAAACTCTTTTTAATAATAAATAATAATGGTGAAATAAATTTTAAAATTTGTTTATAAAAATATATAGTTCGATGAAAAACAAAAAATGTGACCGGAAACCGTTTTCCGAATTTTCGACGTTTCATCGTATAAAAGTTGTTTGAAATATTGTGTACACATTTGTATATATATATATTCAAATATATGAAATTTTATAAACATATATTAGTAATTTAATAAGGGTTAAGTGTAATTAATTAAGTTAAGAAAATGATGATGTGACACTTTGACAACTATAATAAAAAAATAAAAGAAAATGTCACATCGGGGGGACATGAATTGACATATTGGTGGCCTGATGTGAAAGGGGGGAGGCTATGGTGGCATTGATATGGTGGGATGAGGATGACATGGTGATGTGGCATTCATGGAATGGAGGGTAAAGGACGAGGGGTAGTTTGGTAATTCAATATGTGAACAAAATATATAAACTAATTTTCCTAATTGTTATTTCACTTTCTCATTCTCTTTTCCATTTTCAAAACTTTTCTAAGCATGGAAACAAAACTTCCATGGCTTCTCTATTCGGTTTTTAGGTTTTAAAGTTTTTAAAAATCAAATTCTTACTTTAAAAACTTGGTTTTAATTCACTTGTTTTCATCTCCACTTTTTCTATTTTTCCTCCTACTTCATTCGGTCATAACTTTCTCCACACTACACCAAATCAAGATTTTCTTTTTTTCAAACCATGTATATTTCCAGTGGATACAACTTTTTAGTTTACCACTTTTTCTAATTTCGAGCTTAGATGCTCCAAAAATTTATTTTTTTGCAAGTGTGCTTTTGAACCTAGATTTTGATGTCCGAAAATAGCCCCTCACGGTTTTGGCTATAACTTCCTCAAAATTTAACTTTTTTGAGTAATTTTTTTTAAATGATAGAGGAAAGAATTATCTAAAACTTTCCTTTTGATCACTTTTCCAAAATCCGAGAGGAAAGGATCCAAAATTCGAGTGCAAAATGACCCATTTTCGAGAAGAATTTGTGGTTTTCCAAACTTCCCGAATTTCAAAGTGTATCAAGTTTTCAAAGGATTTCCGGTGAGTTTAACTCACATTTAATTTTATTATATCATATTAATGATGTTAAAATTGTTTATTAATTATTTGGATGTCAGTTAAAATTGTTTGATTGCTTGTTTGGTTGAATTTCCGTTTGGAAAATGGATGACATATTAATATGATCGTTATAAACCCATATGATTATATATTATCAGTAACCATTGTTTTGCAGGGGAAATCTATAGAGAGACCCAAAGGGGGTTTCTCGACCATAAATTATATATTTACATCATTATGTTGTAATATTGATGGTTAATTAAAATAAAACCCTGATATTCCATTTAATAGATTAAAAGTCGTTATAGCAATATTTTCTACATCGTCGTTCATTCCATTTCATTCCCAAAACCTTGTTATTTGAACTTGAGCTTGTGTTTCTGCTAAAAAGAATATTGAAAATTTATTAATCATTTTGATTAATGATAATTTAAAATTAATTAATTTGAGATTAATTAACCAATTTAATAAATGATGATTAAAAATTGGTTTATCTTTAAATTTAATTAATTATTTTTGCTAATGATGTTTTATACTTAATTAATCATTTTAATTAATGATTATTTGAGTTTGATTAATTAATTTAATTAATGATCATGGAGTTTAATTAATTTATTGAACTTAATTAATTATTTCAATTAATGATAATTGAAATTAATAATCATTTTAATTAATGATATTTAAAAGTAATAAATCATTTAAATAATGATTTTGGAATTTAATTAATCATTTTGATTAATGATTGTTTTTTTAAATTTGATTAAGTGTTTTAGCTAATGATTTTTTAGAATTTAGTTAAATCGTTTTAATTAATGATGTTCTATAATTAAATAAATCATTTTAACAAATGATGTTTTAATTAATCGGTTTGACTAATAAAGTTTGAATTTAATTAATTCGATTAATTTATGATTATTTTGAACTTAATTAATTGTTTTAATCAATGGAATTTAGAATTACTTATCATTTTAATTAATGATGTTTGAGATTGTTTATTTATTTAATTAATAGCTATTTGAATTTAATAAATATTTTTAATTAATTGATTTAGTAAAGGTGATTAAAGTAAATTAACTGATATAACAAAAATCGCTTTAATAAACTAATTTAAAGTTAATAAACTGATTTAATGAAGATTTTAAAGTTAAATTACCAATGTTATATAAGTGTTTGGAAATAATTATCTATTTTATTATAGATAATGAATTATTTATTTAAAGGGATTTTAAATGTGATTAATTATTTTTCGGGATAATTAATATTGTTTTTAAAGTTATAAAAAGGAATTGGAACTCGATTATTGGGATGTTAAGTTGGATAACCTTCTAGGTGTTTGGACTAATGTTGGTTTAGGCCTTCGGGGTCGCGCACTTGGAAAAATTATTCTCTTAACGTTTTAACAATCAGTAACTAATTCTAAAAGTGTTTTACCAATACGGGAATCAAGCAAAAGTTCAGTTCTTTTTTTTCAAAAGAAAAGGTTTGATTTGTTTATGGAAATGAATTTTTCTATAAAGCGAATCACTTATATGGAAACGGTTTATTTGTATAATTAGCACTAAACATTGAAGAAGTAGACTTGTCGCTATTTCGAAAGTTAAGAGTAATCGTGTGACATGACTTTGAGGTAACACTACCTTGACTTGTCCGGTATTATTATTAATCAAGAAATAGTACAAGTTTGAATTCAATGAGTGGTGACAAGTTTACAAGACTTAATTTCCATATACGATCATTTTATATCCTCGATAGTTGGTATCTCAGCTATCGGTTACTCCAGCTACTTTATGAACTTCATTCTAAGATGATTTGTTGCTCAATCGAGCACTGTTATCCTTTGTCGGAAATAACTAAACCAAAAGCGCGAGAGGAAGCCAAGCTATGTGAGGTTAGTCCCATTAGGGTATTTTCACATCTCATCTAGATTTTTGTGTACCGTCACATGAAAAACGGTTCAGATTTAGATGTGAAATATTTGGATACTCGGTAAGGTCTGGTGGGGTTCGGGTTGGTATTATCCGAGAAGTGTCATGAAGTATACAAACTTCGCAGAAGTATATTACTAGAGGTATACTTCAAAGGGGGTGCACCTTCCTTGTCATTTGTTGGAAAATTTCTCTTCCTTATTTGATTCGAAAACCCTGAATCTGTTTTAGCTTTAACTTGGCACGAGTAGAGCCAACTCCTCATTACGGCATTTAGGTGTTTATTTAGTCCATTCTATCGAGTTTGGAATGTTACTTTATTTAGCCCATTCTATCGAGTTTGGACTGTTACCTTATTTAGTCCATTCTATCAAGTGGGACTGTTTTCCTTGTTCTATCCATTCTGTCCAGTTTGGATTTTACTTGGTTTATTTCCATCCTTTCAAGTCTGGTTTAATATTATTTATGCTCAATCATATTTGGATTTGTTTCCTGATATTTATTTTTGCTCATGCCTATATGGATGTTATTCTTGTGAGGTAAAAATCCATTCTGCGTTAGCGGCGTGGTCTTACAGAATTTTTATATATGTTTCCTCTTATTCGAGTTATCTCACGCTAGTATTTCCAGACTGATCCGGGTGTTATTTATTTATAATGCTTGGGTCAGACCAAGTATTTTCCCAGGTTGGCTTTGGCGTTATGGGATTCATGAAGGGGAGCTGAAGATTCACCTGTCGTGGTATTTTATTTTCCGTTGTATTATATAGTATATCTATCGGCATTTATAAGGTCAGGATTTTATAACTGTCCAGTTGATGAGGTTTGTTTTAACTCTGATATACTCTGTATGTTTGGAGTGATAGTTTCTACTGTCCTTGTTTATATTATATGTTGTTGATTCCGCTATGAGATTCTGTTTTTCTCTGTTCTCTGTTCTTTTCTTTTTTCTTTACCCTAACAATTTGTCATTTGTCGATTGGATGATCGACATTGGAACACAGTGGTAGTGTTCGGTGTCGACTTTCGATGGTCAAAATGGTGGGTCGTTACAACAAACGTAAGTCTATTAATACCAAAACAGTTTCACGTACTTTGTTATATTCACCGACGAGTTATCACTGATGTGGACATGTGTATTTGATACATATATTGTATATCTACGGCAAACTCGTAGAGTATATAACGAAAGTAAATTAAATAACATGCGATAGAAATGATTCAAAATGATCGAATGAGTGGTTATATTGGAAAAAGTTCCTAATGTATCTAAAAATGAATAAAGATTCAATCCCAAAAGTCACTCCTCCATGTGATACATAATGATGCATCGATAAGGAGTAATCAAACTTTGTTAGATAATATACAATAAATATGAGTAAAGTTGAGTTAGTTTCTTTCTATAAGGTCATGTACTTAAGACACAAGGTTAATATTATTTTATCTAAATAACAGTTTACAAAATCACACAAGATAAGAGTTTATAAGAAACTCCAACATATTCTAGGCCAAGAAGTTAGCAGGTCGTGCAAGTCGAAAGATCGCACGTAATAATTGTTCGTGAGGGATCTTGTATGAATGTCCCGAAAAGGATTTTGGAAAAGACTATAACGACCCACTTTTTCCGAACAGTTTAAAAGGACAATAAACCACACGTGATCCACTCAAATTGAATGGCAAGGCAGATAGTTAGGGAAAGAAAGAAGAAAGAAGGAAAAGGGAAAGAAAACTAATAATATAGAATATCACAGTGGAACAAAAAATCTATAATATATAGCAAATATTTACACAAAAAGAAAATTGTAATATATACATATATACAGACATCAATCAGTGTATGCTAACCTATTTCAGTGTGGATAGTTATAACCACATGTCCACACAATTGTTAATAAATACAACAATGAATGCAGCAGAAAAATAAAATTATACGCGAATACATCTTTAGGCTGTTAGTCCATGAGTTGATTGTTTTGATGACAACAACCTTAGAATAAGATTATAAAATATAAATACTAACATTATAGTTTAGATATATATGTATATGCAGGATTTAACCATGCAGGTACAAAGAATGAAGACTGTACAGTATAGAGATTCAAGATATCAAGATTGAAGACTCATGAGTATCAAGATTATCAAGAGTTCAAGATTTCAAGATAAGTATTGAGTCTAGAATTATGTTAAAACTTCATAATAGCACTGAAATCTTCACTCCATTTTTCTTTTGGGATGGAACCCATTTCTACCTTTTTAGTGGCTTACAAACCCACGACAAGTAGCTTACAAACCTACGACAAGTGGCTTACAAACCCACGAACATCCTGGTTTTGTATAAGTTCTCGAGTCCTGATATGATGAGATATTCTACAGGAAGAAGCTTGCAAAACTACTTCAAAATGATTTTCAAAACTACTTCAGAATGATTTTCAAAACTGCTTTTCAAAATGTTTTAGCCTTAAAAATTATCTTTTCAAATGATTTTCAAAAAGATGGTTTAGCCTTAAAATATTCTTTGTTTTTGTTTTTAATAAACTCTTTTTTAAACTTCGTTTGTTTTAAACTATCTTTTAATTATAATATATTTATACTTAGATTTAAATATAAAATTATAGTAAAATTTTATATATATTATTCTTTATATTTATCTATGTATTTTATCTATAGTCAAGTATATTTATAAAGTTTAAATAGTTCTTAATATAAGATAAAGGTTATTTTCAAAGAAAATCAAATCTTCAAAAAATGCTTTGGGATGTCGACATGCTCTAGTACCCCATGTCGACATAGTGACAGTTAGATTCAAAAATTTGAATTTCAAAAGAAGTGTCTATTCGCCATAACCTTTCATGAATGGACATGGCTGTTGTTCTTCTATAAATAGGGGTTAGTTTCAACGAATTTTATATCAGATTTTCTGGTTTTTCACTTCTCTTCTTCTTCCACATTTTCTTATTCAAAATCATATCATCACTCTGCCGAAATCAACATTGAATCTAACTAGATCATCTCTGGTTTGATTCTCTGTCACTATCTCATCAAGATCCTCAATGTTATTCAGAGTTATAGGATTTCTTTGTAGTCAGAAGAGTAAAAGGTATGATTGTAGCCTTGGAAATCAACCAAGTGAGAAAAGGTGTGATTGTAGCCTTGAGAAATCAATTGGGTGAACTTGTTGCCCGGAAATCAAGTATCTCTACCCAGAGGATTGTGATTCTGGAGGGTGTACCTCGTGGCCTTGAAATCGAGGGTTGTAATTGTTGAATTGCTTTTGAAAGGAAATCCGTACTTAGTTGTGCGGGACTGGATGTAGGATAACTCCGAACCGGTATAAAATCCGGTGTGTTCTTTCCTTTACTGCATTTACCTTATTTCTGCATCTGTGTTTGATTTTGTGATTATATCTGTGTCTGAATATTGCATATATTTGTGTACAAATCAACAATAACCGAAAAAGATTTAGTAATTTCTTATAAACACTATTCACCCCCCCCCCTCTAGTGTTCATTCTAGCCTTAAGATCCATATTCTGCATTCCTCACATTTGGTATCGGAGCAAGGTTTTCAAAAGTTTCATAATCTGATTTTTGAAAAAGTTTTGTTAATGGCTATGTTTAAGAAATTTGTTAATGCATGTTTAGAAATATTCAGATCATCATTGTCTCTCGAGTCTGCATATAATCAATATTCAAATACAAGTTTTCTACTAAGATTGTTCGATGTGCGGGAATCATGCTTTATGGGAGTTGAGGAATCAATCCAGAATAAACAAACTGTGCAGATCAAAAAGAACAAATGGATACTCGATAGTGGATGTTCTAGACACATGACTGGGAATCCAGATATGCTGAATGATATAATATACAAAGACGGAGGACTGGTTAACTTTGGAGATAATTCAAAAGGTTATGTGATCGGCATCGGCAAATTCGGTAACTCTAAAACTCCTATTATTACTAATGTTTTGCTAGTTAAGAATCTGAAACACAATCTGCTAAGTATAAGTCAACTATGCGATAAAGGATATAAAATTAAATTCGAAAAAAATAAGTGTCACATTGAAGATAATAATTCAACCATAATATTTGAAGGAATTAGGAAAAAAAATATTTATATTCTTAGTATGAAAATTTCAAATGATAACTTGTGTCTTTTGGCAAATGCAAGTGACCCTTGGATTTGGCATAAGAGATTTGGGCATTTGAATTTCAAACTCTTATCTAGACTGTCAAAACATGATCTAGTAAGAGGCCTCCCTAAAATGAATTTTAAAGTAGATAGTCTATATGATGCATGTCAACTAGGAAAACTTAGAAAAAGCTCCTTTAAATTAAAAAATATAATTTCTACTTCAAAACCTCTTGAATTACTTCATATTGATCTATTTGGTCCATCTCAAATTCTATCAATAAATAATAGTAAATATGTTTTTGTAATTGTAGATGATTATTCTAGATTTACATGGACAATATTTTTAAAACATAAAAGTGATACTTTTGAATATTTTAAGAATTTTCAAAAAGGGTTCAAAATCAACTTTCTCAAAAAATTATAACCATCCGTAGTGATCACGGTGGTGAATTTGAAAATGAAAAGTTTGAAGAATCTGCAATAAAAAGGGAATAATTCACAATTTTTCATTTCCAATAACTCCACAACAAACCGGAGTAGTAGAACGTAAAAATAGGACGATTCAAGAGTGTGCGAGAACTATGCTTTCTGATAGTAATTTACCAAAGTACTTTTGGGCAGAAGCAGTTGCTACCGCCTGTTATATTTTAAATAGAATTTTAATTAGACCTTTAACTGATAACACATCTTATGAACTTATTTACTCAAAGGAACCTAAGGTATCTTATTTTATAATTTTTGGAAGTAAATGTTTTATTTTAAATACAAAAGATAACTTAGATAAATTTGATCCTAAATCCGACAATGGTATCTTTATCGGATACTCTAATAGAAGTAAAGCATACAAAGTATATAATTTAAGAACTAATACCATCGAAGAAACAATGCATGTTTCATTTGATGAAAATTTCAAAAAAATTGAAGAAATAAATGATGAAGAGGATTTAATCACTCAAAACCAAGAGTCAACTGAAACTAATAATAAATTAAATCATCCTAATAAAAGGATTAAACTTTTAAAAGATCACCCTATAGAAAATATACTTGGAGATATGCAATCTGTTGTTGAAACTAGAAACCAACTAAGTCAAATGAGTAATGTAGCTTTTATATCAACTATTGAACCCAAAAATCCAGAAGAAGCATCAACTGATGATTCATGGATTTTGGCTATGCAAGAAGAATTAAATCAATTCACTAGAAATGATGTTTGGGAACTTGTTCCTAGACCTGAAAATAAAACAATAATTGAAACTAAATGGGTTTATAAAAATAAAATGAATGAACAAGGAGAGGTTGTTAGAAATAAAGCCCGGTTAGTCGCTCAAGGTTATTGTCAAGAAGAAGGAATAGATTTTGATGAAACCTTTGTTCCCATAGCAAGATTAGAAGCCATTAGGATTCTACTTACTTTCGCAAATCATAATAATTTCAAATTATTTCAAATGGATGTTAAAAGTGCATTTTTAAATGATTTTGTAAAAGAAGAAGTATTTGTTGAACAACCACCACTTTTTGAAAATGATAAATTTCCAAATCATGTTTACAAACTTAAGAAAGCTCTATATGGTCTAAAGCAAGCTCCTAGAGCCTGGTATGATAGACTAAGATCTTACTTGTTACAATCAAATTTTGAAATAGGTAAAGTAGATAATACTCTTTTTATTAAAAGAAATAAATATGATATTCAACTAGTACAAGTCTACATAGATGATATCATTTTTGGATCAACTAATTTTGAAATGAATAAAGAATTTTCTGAAATAATGACAAAAGAGTTTGAGATGAGTCATATGGATGAATTAAAATTCTTTTTAGGATTACAAATAAAACAATTAGATAATGGTATCTTTATTGGTCAAGAAAAATATGCTAAAGACCTAGTTAGTAAATTTGGTTTGACTACTGCGAGTGGAAAACTCACTCCCATGGCAACAAATGAGTACGTTAGTAAAGAAGATCTCTCGAAAGATGTAGATCAAAAATTATATAGAGGAATGATTGGATCACTACTCTATATCACTGTGAGTAGACCTGATATCATGCATAGTGTCTGTCTTTGTGTAAGGTATCAATCCCAACCTAAAGAAACTCGCTTAAAAGCTGTAAAACGTATTATAAGATATGTTAAACACACCTTTGATTATGGCTTATTTTATCCTAAAAATGATTCGTTTGACTTAATATCTTACTGTGATGATGATTATGCTGGTTGTAAATCAGACCGAAGAAGTACAAGTGGAACTTGTCACTTTTTAGGGCATTCTCTGATTTCCTGGTTTAGTAAAAAGCAAAACACAGTTTCTCTATCAACAACTGAAGCAGAGTATATTTCTGCTGCTTTGGCTTGTTCTCAAGTAATATATATGCAACAGACTTTAAAAGATTTTGGTTTAAATATCTCAAAATCACCAATTTATTGTGATAATACTAGTGCAATAAATTTATCCAAAAATACTACCCAACATGCTCGAACTAAACATATTGATATCAGACATCATTTTCTCAGAGATAATATAAGTAGAGAAGTAATTACTCTCGACTATATCAATTCTGAAAATCAAATTGCTGATATCTTAACAAAACCCTTAAATGAATCTACATTTACTAAATTAAGAAGAGAATTAGGTATTTGTTCATTAACTGAAATATAAAATATAAATAACAAAGTATAATTAAAAATTAAATCAAAATAAATCAAATAGTAAAAATATTGAGAACCATGTCGACATCCCCCCTATACCCATGTCGACATATAACGTTTTTTTAAATTTTAAAAATTTTCCCACCAAAATTCAAATAATTGGTTATATATTCTTCTTATTTTCAAAATTTTCTTCATTCTCTCTGTTCTCTTTCTGTTTTATCTTCTGAAATCAATTTATCAATGGCCTCCTCTTCCAAATCAAACATAAAATCAACCTTTTCGTTCACTTCTCCTACCTCTGGTCCGTTCCAACGTACTACGCTCGCCCAAGTGACAAAAATGGAGGATTCTCTGAAGGATGCAATTCAGTTAATGACTAAAATTCAAATAGTGCAACTCCGAATGGCAAAAGAACAGGAAAGGCAAGGGAAAATCCTTAGAAATTTGCAAAAATTTCTAATGGACAATCATGCTAATCCAATCTTGATTGACGAGGACTCTTCAGGAGATCATGAACAAGAGGAAAGTGAAGAAGAAGAAGAACCAATGGAAGAAGAGCATGCGGAAGACAACGACAAAGTCATTTGCGTTGGCCAAGTATGTTTTGACAAGGACGAAAACTTGGTTGAACAACATGGAAATTTCTGTTTCCATTATCCAAATTGTTCGATCCATAGATCTCCAATTGTCAAAGATACTCAGTAGTTTCTTCTTTTTCGTTTTTCATCGTTATGTGTATATTTGTCACGTTGTACGAAAATGTAAATATAAACATATATATATACAAATATTGTGTGCTCTTATATATGATTCCTATATATGTTATATATAAGTATTATATAGGTACTTGGTTAGGAATGTTAGTAGTTTAGGACTAAGTTTTAGGTTTACAAGTAAGCATTGATTATGTATGATAACACTATCATTATAATCATATAGGATATTAGACTAAGAGTTATATAGTTTGGAGTTTGTTTGTTTTTGTTGATGACAAAGGGGAAGAAATATAAAATAGAAGAGTTAGACATAGATTAAGGGGGAGTTATTAGATTTAGGGGGAGTTATTAGGATAGAAGTAATATTTTATAAACAAAGGTTGTCATCATCAAAAAGGGGGAGATTGTTAGTCCATGAGTTGATGGTTTTGATGACAACAACCTTAGAATAAGATTATAAAATATAAATACTAACATTATAGTTTAGATATATATGTATATGCAGGATTTAACCATGCAGGTACAAAGAATGAAGACTGTACAGTATAGAGATTCAAGATATCAAGATTGAAGACTCATGAGTATCAAGATTATCAAGAGTTCAAGATTTCAAGATAAGTATTGAGTCTAGAATTATGTTAAAACTTCATAATAGCACTGAAATCTTCACTCCATTTTTCTTTTGGGATGGAACCCATTTCTACCTTTTTAGTGGCTTACAAACCCACGACAAGTAGCTTACAAACCTACGAAAAGTGGCTTACAAACCCACGAACATCCTGGTTTTGTACAAGTTCTCGAGTCCTGATATGATGAGATATTCTGCAGGAAGAAGCTTGCAAAACTACTTCAAAATGATTTTCAAAACTACTTCAGAATGATTTTCAAAACTGCTTTTCAAATGTTTTAGCCTTAAAAATTATCTTTTCAAATGATTTTCAAAAAGATGTTTTAGCCTTAAAATATTCTTTTTTTTTGTTTTTAATAAACTCTTGTTTTAAACTTCGTTTGTTTTAAACTATCTTTTAATTATAATATATTTATACTTAGATTTAAATATAAAATTATAGTAAAATTTTATATATATTATTCTCTATATTTATCTATGTATTTTATCTATAGTCAAGTATATTTATAAAGTTTAAATAGTTCTTAATATAAGATAAAGGTTATTTTCAAAGAAAAACAAATCTTCAAAAAATGCTTTGGGATGTCGACATGCCCTAGTACCCCATGTCGACATAGTGACAGTTAGATTCAAAAAATTGAATTTCAAAAGAAGTGTCTATTCGCCATAACCTTTCACGAATGGACATGGCTGTTGTTCTTCTACAAATAGGGGTTAGTTTCAACGAATTTTATATCATATTTTCTGGTTTTTCACTTCTCTTCTTCTTCCACATTTTCTTATTCAAAATCCTATCATCACTCTGCCGAAATAAACATTGAATCTAACTAGATCATCTCTGGTTTGATTCTCTTTCACTATCTCATCAAGATCCTCAGTGTTATTCAGAGTTATAGGCTTTCTTTGTAATCAATAGAGTAAAAGGTGTGATTGTAGCCTTGGAAATCAATCAAGTGAGAAAAGGTGTGATTGTATCCTTGAGAAATCAATTGGGTGAACTTGTTGCCCGGAAATCAAGTATCTCTACCCAGAGGATTGTGATTATGGAGGGTGTACATCGTGGCCTTGAAATCGAGGGTTGTAATTGTTGAATTGCTTTTGAAAGGAAATCTGTACTTAGTTGTGCAGGACTGGATGTAGGGTAACTCCGAACCGGTATAAAATCCGGTGTGTTCTTTCCTTTACTGCATTTACTTTATTTATGCATCTGTGTTTGATTCTGTGATTATATCTGTGTCTGAATATTGCATACATTTGGTACAAATCAACAATAACCGAAAAAGATTTTGTGATTTCTTATAAACACTATTCACCCCCCCCCCCCTCTAGTGTTCATTCTAGCCTTAAGATCCATATTCTGCATTCCTCACATAGGCCTCCATCTCGTCCCATAAATTTAACGACCCGATTTTTCGACTTCCAAAAATCGACATCAATACATCCACTGTATCAAAAGCCGAACAATCGAACGCCGGAAAACCGAACCATTAGGGTTAAAGAAGAAGAAACAGAAACAATATCAGAATCTCACATTCGCAGCGGAATAATATATAATAGATAAATGAATAATCTTTAAAACAAAGAACTATATCAGTTTATACATACATCATCAGAGTTTACAACAACAACACACAACACTGGCAGTTATAATAACCTGCCCATATGATTGAATACACCATGGAATGATAATAGTATACGGAAGTACGTCTCGCCATCCAGTTCGCCTCCTGATCTCCACAGCATACTTTTCTGACTTCACTCCAGAACAACAGATAACCTGACTCTAGGCTGCCCGTGTGAAAAATTATGGGCACCCAGAGTTTAGAAAGGGAACAATAAACTCCAGGTTAGTCATGGGACTAGTGTGAGATCTTAAAACAATTATTTGCACAAAGGAAATAAAAATAAATCCGCCATGCTTTTGGAAAATGAAACTACCATAAGGCCTCCCGCCACACACACAATGCAAACGCAGAATTAGAGGAGATTTCTCCTTATGATAGTCAAACATGCTTGATATGCAAAATCTTTTTAATATTATCATTAGTGCATAGTGTGGAAAACGTTTCGAAAGTATAATATTAATCTTAGCCAGCATACATATTTCGTAGTATGCCTACTATAGCTACCACTTAAACGGCGGGTCACCACCATAAGTAAATGGCAGGTTATACAACTAAAACCGTATAAGGCGCGTATTGTTTCTTTGGATTTCCAACAAATGGTCAGGCTAAGGAACTTCCTATGTCACATGGGTACGCCTTTGGAGGGACGCCCCGAGAACCTAACCGGATCTCTGCCAACACAAGGCCGAGTTACCTCACGCTTCTGGTGCAATGAAGCTATAACTAGATAACTCCACACACGAGTATGCCATCTCCGGTCGTTACCGACCTTTATCCGAGGATCCTCAACACCAACAACCACAAAGTAAAAAATTTGCAGCAACCAAAGTTAAGTATCTGGCTCCATACCATGATACCACCTTTTTCCAGAAGGAAATGGACATACCCTGAGGGCTCTACCCCCAAAACAACCTTGCCGCATCCTTCCTGTTTCGACCATTCCGGATTGTGAGGTCTGACGAAGTCTCGTCCACAAAGCTACACTTTTCACAAAATCCATGCTTCGATCAACAAATGATCAGCAGCACTTCGTATGCCACATTACCAAATTGGGAATATATCACTAGTAACCATCAACTACATAACCTCTGAGCTCGTACGTCTCAGAGAAAGGTGTTAAGCTAAAAGAATAAATTCTCCGCCACCAACAGAAATGTATTTGATAGAAACCAGCTTTACATCTCAAAGTGTAACGTCAGACATACATCCATACAAGTCTGTTCCGGGTTCGAACGGAACCGAAGGCACTTCAAAAGAAGTCCTTGCAATTCGGATAATCCCTAATCATGTCCGGACACCCCATCACAAAGGGTGATATAAATCTCTATACCAGAGCAACTCGATGCAGAGACATTCGACAGGTAATCCTTTCGTTTTTGAAAATACCCGGTCTTCAACACAATCTTCAAATGCCATCCCATTTCGTTGTATCATTATTCGGAATGGGTTTTATGACATAAAGTCCTCTCCCGGCTTAACCGAATAATGAGCGCTTATTTTTGAAAACAAATTCAAGTGCCATTTCAAAGGTCAATATTGATAATCGGTTATTTGACTATCAAACAACATTCACAACAATCAACAAGCCTCAATAATTGCCCACATTATTTATACTGATAGTTGGTTATTTAACTATCAAAAAATATTCACAACAATCATCAGATTTTAAATAATTTTCCCAAATTATTTATTTTCAAAATATCTTCGCAAGATATATTTTCACATTTCAACCCTTTGAAAACAAATTTTAAATCACTTTTCACTCGCGGAATAAGCTTCCCGATATTATTTATTTCCACTGAAAATCTGCCAAGTCCGAATACTTTAAAATTATTTAAATCACTTATTCAAAAATATATACTTGGAAACATTTAAAATAAAAACTATTTTAAAACACTTTATTTTAAAATATTAGTTATGAAATTTTATATCCATATCTCATATAAATCTTAAGCCCAAAATAATTTTAAAATAAAATTATTAAGTAGAGTATAACTATTTAAATAACCATTTTCTAAATCCAAATATCAATTAAATCTTTAAATAATCACTTCTATAATTAGCTTAATAAATATTTACTTTTAAAGATTTAAAAACACTTTCCGAAAATAATTTCTCCAACAATATTTTTTTTAAACCAATTCTAGAACTTTTAATTTATATTTTAAAAGCTACTTTGAAAACATACTCGGGTTTCCAGGGAAAATACACCTTCCATTTCAAAATGGTCCATTTAAATCAATTAATAAATCCTTCTTGATTTATTTTAAATTTACATTCCAAATCCGTAAATTTCTTTCCACGCTTTTAAAAATAAACCAATATTTATTTTTAAAACAAATTTCCCTTTTCTTTATAAATTCCCATTGTGAATTTAAATTTCCAAATATCCATTGATATACAATTTTCAAATCGATTTCCAAATAATCACATTCAAACACCAAATCAAATTTCAAATTGATTTCCAAATTTATTTCAACACCAAATCAAATTCCAAATTTATTTCCAAATTTATTTCAACACCAAATCAAATTCCAAATTAATTTCTAAATTTATTTCCAAACACCAAATCAATTTTCAAATTGATTTCTAAATTTATTTCCTTTTAAAACAAATTCCTTTATTTCTTCCAAATTATTTAAAATCTGAATTTTAAATAAATTCTCCAACTTTTAAACAATAGCACTCGAAATCCATTTATTAAAATATTTTTCCCATATTTTGGAATTGATTTGATAAGATTACAAAAATCAGCTTTTATACTTTTAAATCCCTTCCTTTAAATTTATCCAATTCTCTAATATTAATTTACTTAAAAGTTTCTACTATAATTTTCAAAAATCCAATTATATATCCCGGTATTTTAAAATACCAGAATATATTCGGCCAAACCATGGCCTTCAATTAATTTCAATCGCCAATATAATCATTCACAGATTATCAATAAATTCAACAATTTGAGGAATCCAGTTGGATCCCTCCAACCTGTTTCCCTGCATCCACAGATGTTAGCACAACAATTAAATACCAATTCCACTTCGAGGTGGAATATCGCGGTATATGGGATTATACAATATCATCCGCTATTATGCGGCGCATAGGGTCTCATCCGCTATATAATGCGGGAAATCAATCACTCCAAATATATATATATACACACACACACACAGACTATCATATATACTATCACATCCAAACAATCAATCACTAACTGAAATTCTAATTATTTAAATTGAGTGAGAAGATCTCACCTTTGCTTTTATTTTGCAATCCATTTCCAATCCCGATTTTGTCTTCATAGTATTAGACCTTACAGCCTCATGAAACCCACTCGAACCCAATCGAACCAACGTACGCCGCCTCCACCTCCGTCGCGACATCGCCGATATCCCGACCTCGTACGCACCTGAACTTGATTGAACTTCATCCAAGCACCCCGATCCAGCAGTTGCGATCAACTGCGGAGCCTTCGCCACCTTACCCAATCTGACGCGAACCCTAAATTTGCCTCGACATTCGCCCCGCTCGAGACAGCGCCTTCACCAACACTCGCACGCGAACTACACCCTCGCGGTGATCGAAACCCTAGACGCTCGCGACTCTCCCTCCTATGCTTGAATTCGCGACACCACTGTACTATCGACCGCGATCGAGATCGATCCATCACTTTCGAATTCGATTTGAAAAACTTCTGTCAAATTTTTTTTTTATTTTGAACGAAAGCGAATTTTGATAATCTTCGGCCATTATTAGATTTTGAACGAAAAGGTTTTCATTTGATTTGAATGCCTGGAAGAAGAAATCTCGTTTTTTCTTTCTTTCGTTCGATATATTATTAATATTATTTTTTTATAAAAATCAAACGCGTGTGAAAAAAACAGAAAGAAAAGAACACGTGGTTGAAAAGAGGGTACGTGTTTTAATTGTCTGATGAAATATTATTATATTAAACATATATAAATATTTAATTTAAATTCAAATTCAAATCGTTTCAAATTTCACAATTCAAAATATTGACCTCTAATCGAGGCGTGCCACTAGGCGTTTATAATGTTAAACCCCTATTCCGAACACAATGGAAAAGGTTTCGAGTCCAAATTTGATCGTATGGGAAAGATAGCCTTTTTGGACCAGTAATTATATTAAATTTTCGATATAGTTTTCAGCACGTTTACAAACCATACGATCACACGACAACTCCAAATGCTATGGAAATTGAAATCCAATAATAATACATTATTACGGATCCAATGGAACTGGTTTCGTCGAAATTCGAGACTGTGCCTCGGAAAGCTATTTTTAAATATCGATTTAAACGATATAAATTCAAAACTGTACAAATCACTTTCAAAGTCAAATGTAAAGCTTCTATTATCTCCAATATTATAAATACAAATTTTTCAAGCCTTAGAAATATTTTTAACAAGCTTAAAACTGAAGATACAATATTTTACCCAGTTTCAATAATTAAATTCAATAATTTAACTGCCAAATAAATCCTGATATTTGAAATTCAAGTTAAACTAACTTCCAAATATTTAAAATCAATTAAATATTTCATTTTCAAATGTTCAGAAATTCCGGGTCGTCACATTCTTCCCCCCTTAAAAGAATTTCGTCCTGAAATTACAAGTTAAGACGAATGATCCATAACCCGTTTATTATTTTCCTAAAACCAAACAGTTTTATCAACTTGTCAATCCAAATCTTTTTATTAAGGATCCATTATCATTTCAACTAACTTTCCAACCTCAACCATAAGTTTCAAACAATATAGTTTTCTTAACAATTCAAATTTAAATTCAAATTTTAAATTATCCAAATTTTCTCAAAAAAATTCTAACTCTCTGAATTTTCGAAAAATTTCGCCAGCGTCTCCTTTGCGCGGCTAGCTCAGTACTACTACAAAATGCCACAACGGGCCCCCAGATTTCAAAAGAAAACAAAAGGCCAAGTGGCTAGACCAGAAAATCATCAAATTTCATATTGAAATTTAAATACATACCTTTTGTCGAGCAAATTAATTTTATCTTCTGAAATCAAAAATCTAATTCCTTTTGCTTTTAAAACACCTGTATACTACAAGCAATAATTTCCGATCATTGCTTTCAAAATCATTTTATACATTTCTTTACTAAATTTTCAATATCCATTTCATTCAAATCTATACGATGTTCATATATCATTCGTATGCAATATCAAATCTGATCGCTCACTCGATCACACAATTTCACTTCCGAACTAGTATCGTTCACCCGACTTCCTAGTGCGGACTCAGATCTGGTTTCTTGATCAGAAACCATCATTCTCCTTGCATAATCATAACTATAATAGAGAATTTCTAGAATCAACCAAAAATCCATATCCAGGGTTCGTCGTCGAAAATCGAGTGAAAAATCCTAACTCGGATCGATATAACCATCTCGAAATTTTATGCTCGAATCTGGATCAAATCGTTATGCAAATAAAATAATATACGTACATCCTACGTATTTTATTCCAATTGATTATTAGCTATATCAATTTTCTTTTCTTTTATTCACATTTATTTCATTTCTATCCACTTATTTACAATCACCATTTTACAATTTCCAGTTTAATCTTCATTCACTTATTAACTTAGAATATTTCCTCGATTCCAAATTTTACTTAAGAATTTCACCATATATTTCTTAAGTTCAATATAAATAATTCATATACTTCCTATATTTATTTTCACTTCACTACCAAAGTTATATATTCATTTCCATTCAACTTTGCATTTTCAATTCCATTTGAATTCAATTTACAATATTCAGCTTCAATTTCATTTACTTACAAATTCAAAACGAATTTCAACATTCAGTTTCAATTTCATTTACTTGCAATTGTAAATTTCTTTATTCGTTTACAATTCATTTTCCACCTTAATAAATTTTATTCATATCCATTTAGTTTACTAGACTTACTTCTCAAATTTACTTTTATTCAAATTAACTCAAGTTAATTTCAGTTTAAATTTGAATTTTCTAAGTTTTCAAACTTATTTATTATTCCATAACTATTTTTAATAAGATTCCAGAGTCTTTCCAAAATCATCTTTGAAATTAATTATATCTAAAATCAAACTCAATTTCGCAAACAACTTAAGAAAATAATTTCTCCATAGTATCCTTTTTATTGAAGACACATTAGCCCTCTTATTAACTTCCCAAACTCAATTCAAAAATATTTCCCAAATAATTTCACCTTTATTTTTCCAAAACTTTTGAAAAATCATTTTCAAATTCAAAATGGGATTTAAATTTCTCAAATCTCAAAATTTCAAATCCTTTCAATTTATTTTCAAATATTACTCTGGAATTTTATTTTAATTTATAAATCACATTTACAATTTACATTTACAAATCCCATTTGTATAAGAATTTCTTAACCTTTTGTTTCGATTTCAATTTTTAATTTCCATACAACAATGATAATAATTTAATATTATCACTTCCTAACAATCAAGCAACCATATACTATAACAATTTACGGAAAATGATTTCTTTTCTATACAAAAATAGTTTGGGTAAAATTATTTCATTTACCCTATTTTAAAACAATACTATGTCGGTTTATCTTGTTTAAGAGTTTAGAAACCCCTATCGATACAGTTGGCCAAACTGCATCGACTAGAATCTATAAACAATCAACCGATAAGTCAACACAATACAAAACAATTTTTTTATATTCACTAACAAATACGCGCTCATATCTATTATTACACTCACACTCATTCTAGAGTAATAGTGACTCTATTTCTAATGAGTAATCCCCACCAGAGCCAAGGTGGTCGCTTAACCAATTGCTCTGATACCACTTTTAACGACCCAATTTTTCGATTTCCGAAAATCGACATCAATACGTCCACTGTATCAAATGTCGAACAATCGAACGCTGGAAAACCGAACCATTAGGGTTAAAGAAGAAGAAGATAGAAGAAGAAACAGAAACAATATAAGAATCTCACATTCGCAGCGGAACAATATATAATAGATAAATGAATAATCTTTAAAACAAAGAACTATATCAGTTTATACATACATCATCAGAGTTTACAACAACAACACACAACACTGGCAGTTATAATAACCTGCCCATATGATTGAATACACAGTGGAATGATAATAGTATACGGAAGTACGTCTCGCCATCCAGCTCGCCTCCTGATCTCCACAGCATACTTTTCTGACTTCACTCCAGAACAACTGATAACCTGACTCTAGGCTGCCCGTGTGGAAAATTATGGGCACCCAGAGTTTAGAAAGGAAACAATAAACTCCAGGTCAGTCATGGGACTGGTGAGATCTTAAAACGGTTATTTGCACAAAGGAAATAAAAAGAAATCCACCATGCTTTTGGAAAATGAAACTACCATAAGCCCTCCCGCCACACACACAATGCAAACGCAGAATTGGAGAAGATTTCTCCTTATGATAGTCAAACATGCTTGATACGCAAAATCTTTTTAATATTATCATTAGTGCATAGTGTGGAAAACATTTTGAAAGTATAATATTAATCTTAGCCAGCATACACATTTCGTAGTATGCCTACTATAGCTACCACATAAACGGCGGGTCACCACCATAAGTAAATGGCAAGTTATACAACTAAAACCGTACAAGGCGCGTATTGTTTCTTTGGATTTCCAATAAATGGTCAGGCTAAGGAACTTCCTATGCCACATGGGCACGCCTTTGGAGGGACGCCCCGAGAACCTAACCGGAACTCTGCCAACACAAGGCCGAGTTACCTCACGCTTCTGGTGCAATGAAGCTATAACTAGATAACTCCACATGCGAGTATGCCACCCCGGTCGTTACCGACCTTTATCTGAAGATCCTCAACACCAACAACCACAAAGTAATAAATTTGCAACAACCACATAAGTTAAGTATCTGGGCTCCATACCATGATACCACCTTTTTCCAAAAAAAAATGGACATACCCTGAGGGCGCTACCCCCAAAACAACCTTGCCGCATCCTTCCTGTTTCGACCATTCCGAATTGTGAGGTCCGACGAAGTCTCGTCCACAAAGCTACGCTTTTCACAAAAGCCATGCTTCGATCAACAAATGATCAGCAGCACTTCGTAAGCCACATTACCAAATTGGGAATATATCACTAGTAACCATCAACTACATAACCTCTGAGCTCGTACGTCTCAGAGAAAGGTGTTACGCTAAAAGAATAAATTCTCCACCACCAACAGAAATGTATTTGATAGAAACTAGCTTTACATCTCAAAGTGTAACGTCAGACATACATCCATACAAGTCCGTTCCGGGTTCGAACGGAACCGAAGGCACTTCAAAAGAAGTCCTTGCAATTCGGATAATCCCTAATCATGTCCGGACACCCCGTCACAAAGGGTGATATAAATCTCTATACTGGAGCAACTCGATGCAGAGACATTTGATAGGTAATCCTTTCATTTTCGAAAATACCCGGTCTTCAACACAATCTCCAAATGCCATCCCATTTCGTCGTATCATTATTCAGAATGGGTTTTATGACATTAAGTCATCTCCCGGCTTAACCGAATAATGAGCGCTTATTTTTGAAAACAAATTCAAGTGCCATTTCAAAGGTCAATATTGATAGTCGGTTATTTAACTATCAAACAACATTCACAACAATCATCAAGCCTCAATAATTTCCCACATTGTTCATACTGATAGTTGGTTATTTAACTATCAAACAATATTCACAACAATCATCAGATTTTAAATAATTTTCCCAAATTATTTATTTTTAAAATATCTTCGCAAGATATATTTTCACATTTCAACCATTTGAAAACAAATTTCAAATCACTTTTCACTCGCGGAATAAGCTTCCCGATATTATTTATTTCCACTGAAAATCTGCCAAGTCCGAATACTTTAAAATAATTTAAATCACTTATTCAAAAATATATACTTGGAAAAATTTAAAATAAAAATTATTTTAAAACGCTTTATTTTAAAATATTAGTTATGAAATTTTATATCCATATCTCATTAAATCTTAGGCCCAAAATAATTTTAAAATAAAATTATTAGATAGAGTATAACTATTTAAATAACCATTTTCTAAATCCAAATATCAAATAAATCTTTAAATAATCACTTCTATAATTAGCTTAATAAATATTTACTTTTAAAGATTTAAAAACAATTTCCGAAACTAATTTCTCCAACAATATTTTTTTTAAACCAATTCTAGAACTTTTAATTTATATTTTAAAAGCTACTTTGAAAACATACTCGGCTTTCCAGGGAAAATACACCTTCCATTTCAAAATGGTCCATTTAAATCAATTAATAAATCCTTCTTGATTTATTTTAAATTTACATTCCAAATCAGTAAAAAAATTCCACACTTTTAAAAATAAACTAATATTTATTTTTAAAACAAATTTCCCTTTTCTTTTAAATTCCCATTGTGAATTTAAATTTCCAAATATCCATTGATATACAATTTTCAAATCGATTTCCAAATAATCACTTTCAAACACCAAATCAAATTTCAAATTGATTTCCAAATTTATTTCAACACCAAATCAAATTCCAAATTTATTTCCAAATTTATTTCAACACCAAATCAAATTCCAAATTAATTTCTAAATTTATTTCCAAACACCAAATCAATTTTCAAATTGATTTCTAAATTTATTTCCTTTTAAAACAAATTCCTTTATTTCTTCCAAATTATTTAAAATCTGAATTTTAAATAAATTCTCCAACTTTTAAACAATAGCACTCAAAATCCATTTACTAAAATCTTTTTCCCATATTTTGGAATTGATTTGATAAGATTACAAAAATCAACTTTTATACTTTTAAATCACTTCCTTTAAATTTATCCAATTCTCTAAAATTAATTTACTTAAAAGTATCTACTTTAATTTTCAAAAATCCAATTATATATCCTGGTATTTTAAAATACCAAAATATATTCGGCCAAACCATAGCCTTTAATGAATTTCAATCGCCAATATAATCATTCACAGATTATCAATAAACACATCACAACTTATGCAATAAATTCAACAATTTGAGGAATCCAGTTGGATCCCTTCAACCTGTTTCCTTGCATCCACAGATGTTAGCACAACAATTAAATACCAATTTCACTTCGAGGTGGAATATCGTGGTATATGGGATTATATAATATCATCCGCTATTATGCGGCGCATAGGGTCTCATCCGCTATATAGTGCAGGAAATCGATCACTCCAAATATATATATATATATATATATATATATACACACCATCATATATACTATCACATCCAAACAATCAATCAATAACTGAAATTCTAATTATTTCAATTGAGTGAGAAGATCTCACCTTTGCTTTTATTTTGCAATCCATTTCCAATCCCGATTTTGTCTTCACAGTATTAGACCTTACAGCCTCACGAAACCCACGCGAACCCAATCGAACCACCGTATGCCGCCTCCACCTACGTCACGACATCACCGATATCCCGGCCTCGTACGCACCTGAACTTGATTGAACTTCATCCAAGCACCCCGATCCAGCAGTCGTTATCAACTGAGGAGCCTTCGCCACCTTACCCAATCTGACGCGAACCCTAAATTTGCCTCGACATTCGCCCCGCTCGAGATAGCGCCTTCACTAACACTCGCACACGAACTAAACCCTCGCGGTGATCGAAACCCTAGATTCTCACGACTCTCCCTCCTATGCATGAATTCGTGACACCATTGTACTATCGACCGCGATCGAGATCGATCCATCACTTTCGAATTCGATTCGAAAAACTTCTGCTAATTTTTTTTTGAACGAAAAGGTTTTCATTTGATTTGAATGCCTGGAAGAAGAAATCTCGTTTTTTCTTTCTTTCATTCGATATATTATTAATATATTTTTTCTATAAAAATCAAACGCGTGTGGAAAAAAACAGAAAGAAAAGAACACGTGGTTGAAAAGAGGGTACGTGTTTTAATTGTCTGATGAAATATTATTATATTAAACATATATAAATATTTAAATTCAAATTCAAATCGTTTCAAATTTCGCAATTCAAAATCTCGACTCCAATCGAGGCGTGTCGCTAGGCGTTTATAATGTTAAACCCCTATTTCGAACACAATGCAAAAGGTTTCGAGTCCAAATTTGATCGTATGGGAAAGATAGCCTTTTTGGACCAGTAATTATATTAAATTTTTGATATAGTTTTCAGCACGTTTACAAATCGTACGATCACACGACAACTCCAAATGCTACGGAAATTGAAATCCAATAATAATACATTATTACGGATCCAATGGAACTAGTTTCGTCGAAATCCGAGACTGTGTCTCAGAAAGCTATTTTTAAATATCGATTTAAACGTATAAATTCAAAACTGTACAAATCACTTTCAAATTCAAATTTAAAGCTTCTATTATCTCCAGTATTATAAATATAAATTTTTCAAGCCTTAGAAATATTTTTAACTAGCTTAAAACTGAAGATACAATATTTTACCCAGTTTCAATAATTAAATTCAACAATTTAATTGCCAAATAAATTCTAATATTTGAAATTCAAGTTAAACTAACTTCCAAATATTTAAAATTAATTAAATATTTCATTTTCAAATGTTCAGAAATTCCGGGTCGTCGCACTAAAGCTCTAATGAATCCAAACTAAATCTGTAATATGCTCAGTCTGACTCGAGCATTATCATAAAATAACACCCGAGTCAGTCTGGAAAACTAGCATGAGAAAAACACACCGAATTGAATTTTAAAGTTATAAAAAGCCATTGAAATCAAGAGTATCTCATAAGACCACGTGCACATAAACACGGATGGGTTTTTTAATTTACATTAACCAAAACATTATTTATAGAAAATCCATTGATATTATAATAATGTCTAGGGGTCACCCCTAATTTTAAATAACATTATTCAGGATATTATTTAGGTAAACTAAATAGAATAATGTAAAGATTAAGTGGTTAAGAGATTAAGATTTTTAAAGTATTAGGGTAGTTGTGCCTTAATGAATAAGCAAAAGAAAATTTAAGATAATAAGATTAGGGCAAAATAGGAACAGGTTATATTCGTATACCCTAAACCCTTAACCCACTCTCATTTGCAACATTCACGAATTAAAACTAAAACAAAGCAAGGCCGGCCACCAATAGAAGATAACAAGGAGAAGATAAGCAAGATTTTAAGAAGGAAGCTTAATCAAATTAGTTCTAGAGCAAATCTCAACCTCTTTAACACAAGCTAGAGGTGAATAATAGATTACATCTCATTTTTATAGTTTTTGGTTTCTAGATAAGGCCCGTGTTATTTTGCAAATGATTTTGCCATGTTTTGATTGTTTAAATGGACTATATGCTTGTTGATGATTTAGGTTATTTCATATTTCTTTTACGATAAGATTTGATTTGGAAAACCTATTAGATGACATCCAAATGACTTGCGTTTTTGGTGATAAGGTCAGAAATATTATTCTAGAGATGGGTTTCAAGTTTCATAATTTTCTGAATTATTGTGGATTTATTATAGATTTTCTTATAAAGAAATGATATATTGGGTTTAAAATTAATTACAGCTATTATATGTTAGCTTTGGGTTAGAAATTTAAATATGTCAGAAATCGTATTAAAAGTGATTTATGGGAATTTTTAGAGAATTTTCTTAAGTGTTTTATTAAGTATATAAAATTATTTATGGTATGGGACTTAAATGTTTTATATGTTTAAAATAGGAGAAGGGGCAATTTGCTAAATGTTTTAAATTATTAAATACTGAATTCGGTAGCACTTTTAGAAATGAATTTTGGAAAAGAAATTGGAAGCCAATTATATGATGACAAATAAGCAACTTAGTTAAAAAAGATATTATTTTAAAAGGAAAGAAAATAGTTTTTGTCAAAGTTTGCTATTTCGCCCCTATCGGCAGCTACCTTTCGACTTCATACCCCCGCTTCCATCATAGTCGAAACCAATGCATATGGTATCAATGTCTTGGTACGTAGTGTATTGGAGTTAGGCGAAAGGTATAAGGTCGAAACATGCTTTCAAGGGGGTCGAGACCTTGTTTTGCTTTCAAAAGAAAAGCCGCTTGCTTTGCTTTCCAAAGATTCGTTTTGAGAAGGTTTTAATATGGCTTTCGACGGTGATTGCTGCCTTTTTTTAAACAAGATTTCGACAGGGTCGAAACACTCATTGCCGCATTCTACCTTTCGACACAGTTGAGGCCGCTTTGCCTTTAAACATTGGTTTCGAAAGGATGCTTTCGCACTTAAACAAGAAGCCGCTTCTCCATGCTTTGAATGGGTTAGTGTCAAAACCACCTACTTTCTTTTACTTAAGAAATTTCTTTCGAAAGTGTTGCTTTCGACCTACTTATTTTAAGACCCTTTGTTCTATTGAAAGATAAACCCATAGGTTTCGAATGGAATGGTGTTAAATGGTTTTGAAACTATGTTACACAAGCTTTTACTTGAACACAATACTTTCGAAAGGTTTGTTTATAGTAAAGGACTTTAATGCTCTCGAAAGGTTTAAACTAAGGTTTCGAAGGGGAGGTTCCCTAATGGTTCCGAAAGGTACTTATAGTATTTTAAATGGAAGGTTTCCAATGCTTTCGAAAGGCAAGTTTAAAGAGTTTTGAAAAGAGGATGTCTAAGCTTTATAAAGATTTCGAAGGGATACCTTCAATGATTTTGAAAGGTTATTGTAAAGGCTTCGAAAGGTATGTTTTGGTCTTTTAGCCTAGTGTTTCAATGTATAGTAGTTAATATATTTTGAAAGGGGTACCTTCAATGGTTTCGAAAGGGTTGTTTAAGTTTTTAAACAAAGGTTTCGAATGGTTTACCATGGCTTTATGACCTAAGGTCTTTTAAGTTAAAAAGGATTTTAACTTACTTCGGAGGGATAGATAATCCTCATTATATTTCATCAACATTGTTTTGAGTAAAGTATATATATAACATGGCAAAGAGATTTGAGTAAAGTAAAGAGTGTATTTTCCTTGTTTAAGTATGGTTTAAAGGGTTTAATTAATTTACAAGAAATGTTTTCAAGGAAAATTTTGATGGGACGGTTGACCCTAAGTAAATGACTTGGATATTAGAATACCGGATAAGACTAGCATAGGGTCGCGCCCTATACTTTAGCTAGTAGCCCCTAGCTAATATAAGTCCAAAATTCCAGTGTGTAGGGTTTTGTCATAGGTAAGACTAAAATGATGTTACACACAAAAAGGAATATATAGAGGAAATTAGGTTATTGGTGAGCCCACAAAACCATTAGGATTAGCTGACCCTGAGAGAAGTAAGTTTGGGATAGACCGTCCAGAAGTGTGTCTAATAGAAGTTAGATTATTTGTTATGTCTGGTAGGCTCGAGTCAGCCAAAGGTTAGTAGTTAGCCAAACAAAAATATATTGTTCGAACAGATAGTCCATTTATTACCTAATTTATATGCATATATGATATTGTTATGATTGCTTTAATCAGTTTGATTGTAGGATTTTGGTTTGCAAAAGATATGTTTTGAAAAGAGATATTAGTGAAGGTAAACCTGTTTCGCTAAGCGGCGTGGTATCACTTTAATATCAAATAACCAAGATGTATAGTATTATTCACACTAGGCTTTATGTCTGACTCGAAGTTTATGTTTTCCCTTTAAACTCTCGGGTGTTCAAAATATGATTTGAGTAGATTGAGAGTTGAGGTTTTATAGGTTTAGTAGGTTGGACGAATAAAGCTTCTGAAGGCGTGCAGGAGGCAATGCTAGCTATATATATATAAGCTATTTGGTTTTATTTCCTTTGTTATGTATTAAGATTGATATGTCTATTTAGTACTTTGATCATCCAAAGGGGCACCTACATATGTCGCTCTTGGCGTATTTTGTAATAATTATATTTGATCTATACCTAGGAATCGCTTTGGAATTATGTATTTGAATATGAAATATTGACTTAGAATGTAATCAGAAAAATTGTTTTAAACCTATGTTGATTTTATTTCATATTCATGTGCTTTTGATATTATGGATACCACTAACATTACAGTATTTTGTCACCGAAAGTTAATACTATGGACGACTGTAGCATTTGTAGCGCTTAACTTCAGGCCTCAAGATAGGGGATGTTACAACTTGGTCTCAGAGCATAGGTTTATGAAAAACTTAAAAGAGATTTCAAATTTAAAATGATTTCGAAAACATAATCCTAAGGTATTAGAGAAAAGACTGGGGTTGGGATAACGCTATAGTAACGTACTTGTATTTGATATATATATATATAAGTATATGCTATATCTATATTCTTCCATCTCTCTCAGGCTATTCTTCTGTATCTTACAAAGACTCGAATGCAGATTTTATGGACGTAAGATATGGATGCTAGAAGAGTTAACCTGGGTGGAGGAAGCACCACAACCAATGGAAATGCCAGACCAAACACTAAAAGGAATCCGGGTCAGGCATAAGCTACTAATGTGGGTGCTGGAATGTCGCAAGCTAATATGGGAGCTATGTATTAGTTCTTCGTTAACATGATGCAAGCAAGAGCTGCTGTAGGGTTAGTTGGAGAAAATTAGGAAGCTACAGTGATCAATAATTATGCTTTGCTGAGTAGAGATTATGCCAGGCTAGGAGGAAAACCGTTCATTGGACTGAAGATGCAATTGAAGCGTAGAATTGGTTACTTCATTGTGAGAGAATATTTGCTGATTTGGGGTCAATGATGAGCAGAAGAGGAGGCTTGCTTCTAGGCAGTTACAAGGAGCAGCACTGTACTGGTGGAACAGTATTACGATCGGAGTTAACGAGGAGACTATGACATGGGCTGAGTTTAGGAGGAGGTTTGAAGAAAGATTTATGTCGGAGATTGCTAAGTCTACGCTGCTCAGGAAATTTGCTAAATTAGAGCAGGGAGATATGACAATGCTTCAGTACGCAACCAGATTTGAAGAGCTATCAAGATACGGATATGCTACGGTTGATACTGTTATTAAGAGGAATGAGAAGTATATTCGTGGGTTGAAGCCTGAACTTGTAAAGGCTACATTGTCGCACATTAGGGATTCGTGTGATGTAGTTGTTGAAATGGCTCTAAGGCAGGAAGAGATGCTAGCTATTCTTAAAGGTAACAAGATAGGTGGAGCTCGGGGAGGACAAACCCAGAAGAGGAAGTTTTTCCACAAGAAGGGAGCTCAGAAGAGTGGAGTTGCAAAGAAATGAAAGGTGGTGGTTATCTGCTATAAATGTGACAAGAAAGGGCATTTGCCAATGAATGTCTCTTGGGAGATGGAAAGAAGGTGATCGGGAAGAAGAATATCAAATGCTTCAACCGCGATCAAATTGGACATTATAAGAACAATTGCAAGTAGCCAGCCAAGGATGGGAAAGGCAAGATGTTTGCATTGGAACCTGCCACCTCGAGACCAACAGCAGAGGAGAAAGTAAAAGCTGTGTTGGAAGGTACGCTTTTGATTCATGGTGTGTCAGTTAGAGTTCTATTTGATAATGTTGCATCACATTCTTTTATATCTCGTTGTTTGGTAGATAAGCTTAACCTAGAACTCTCATACCTAGTTACATCCTTAAGGGTTGCAAATCCGATAGGAGGTTATGCGGCTCTTGGGATGAGATATCACCCTTAGAGTTTGAATTGTTAGGTCATGTATTTGCTTGCAGTTTGCATGTGTTTGATTTCGTAGGGTTCATAATTATTTTGAGTATGGATTGGTTAAGTAAATACGATGCTAGGATACTTTGCCAGGATAGGAAAAAATCACTTAGACACCCTGACTGTAGTGATCGGATAGTATACTATGTAGAAAACCCTAGTTGTGAGGTTAATGCTTTATTGGGTGTTGTGGAGGCAGAAGACGAGTTGAATCGAGTTTCCGTTGTTAGTGAATTTGCGGATGTATTTGAACCTGTAGTAGGACTACCACCGAAATAAACCATTAAGTTTTAGATAGATTTAGTGCCTGGAGCAGAACCGGTGACTATACCGCCAAGTAGAATGATACCTACCGAGATGAAGGAGTTGAAGGTGCAGTTGGTGGATTTGGAAGGAAAGAGTTTTATCAGACTAAGTAGTTCGCCTTGGGAAGCAGCCGTAGTGTTTGTAAAGAAGCCGGATGGATCGTTAAGGTTATGTATCAATTATCGTAAGTTGAATGAGAAGATGATAAAGAATCGATGCCCGTTACCTATAATTGACGATTTGTTCGACTAATTGAGTGGAGCTAAAGTATTTTCCCAGTTGGATTTATCTATAGGGTTCCATCGGCTTAGAGTTGTAGAGGATAGTATTCCTTTGACGACGTTTAGAACTAGATATGGATTGTACGAATGGTTAGTAATGTCGCTCGGACTAACTAATGCGCTAGCATTCTTTGTAGATTTGATGAACCGAATTTTCTGAGAGCATTTGGATAGGTTCGTGTTGGTATTCATAGATGACATTTTGATATACTCTAAGGATGAAAAAAACATGAAGTTCATCTTAGAGTGGTGCTTGAGATGCTGAGACAGCATCAACTAAAGGCGAAATTTTCGATGTGTCATTCTGGAAGAGAGAAGTGAAGTTTCTTGGTCATGTAGTCTTAGAAAAAGGGTTATCTGTACATCTGGCTAAGATCGAGGCGGTGAATAATTGGAAGAGACCCGAGACAGTGACTGAGATAAAGAGTTTTCTTGGATTGGCTGGATATTATCGCAGATTCATAGAGGATTTTTCGCGGATAGCGGCACCGATGACTAAGCTAACGCGGAAAGATGTGAAGTTTGTTTGGACTGATAAGTGTGAGGAAGCATTCCAGTAGCTGAAACACTTATTGACAAATGCACCTGTATTAGTCGTTCCAGAGGGGAATCCGGACTTAGTGGTGTACATGGCGCATGTGGAACAGGATTAGGAGTTGTGTCAAAGCAAAGAGGTAAAGTGATTGGCTACGCTTCTCGACAGCTTAGACCGCATGAAGTTAGATATCCAACACATGATTTGGAATTAGCTACGGTAATTTTTGCATTGAAGGTGTGGAGATATTACTTGTTGGGAGAGAGATTTGAGTTGTATACGGATCATAGGTCATTGAGATATTTATTCTCTCAGAAGGAATTGAATATGAGACAGCATAAGTGGTTAGAGTTTTTAGCCGCTTATGACTTTGGTATTGAGTACACACCAGGAAAAGGTAACAAGGTTGCAAATGTACTTAGCAGAAAACATCAAAATGCGGTATTGGCAATGATTACTGAGTGGAAATATTCGGAAGCATTGCCTACATGCATGTACAATGGAGATCTCATAGTGGTTTTGGTACAGAGACTGCTATGTTGTCATGTTTAGAAGTTTGACCAGTGATGATCGAAAGGATAGCTTCTAAGCAGAAGGAGGATCCATTATTAGCTGAGTGGATCAAAAAGTTAAGGGACAGAATGGAGAGTGATGACTTGAAAGATTTCAGTCTTGACCAGAATGGGTGGTTAAGAAAGAAAGGAAGACTATGTGTTCCGAATATGGGAAACATTAGGAAGGAAGTTCTAAAAGAATCCCATCGTTCGAGGTTCAATATTCATCCGGGAGGAACTAAGATGTACCAGGATATGAAAAGAAGTTTCTTCTGGGAAGGTATGAAGAGAGATGTAGGCTTATGGGTGAAATAGTGTTTGAGCCGTCAACAGGTAAAAGCCGAACATCAGAAACCAAGTGGATTACTTCAGCCCTTAGATATTCCAGTTTGGAAATGGGATTCTATCTCGATGAATTTTATAGACGGATTGCCAAGGTCAAATAGAGGAAACGAAAGTATATGGGTTATAGTGGATAGATTGACCAAGAGAGCCCATTTCATTCTGGTTAAGTGAACCAGGATGGCACCTATTTTGGCTAAGTTATTCATGAAGAATATAGTTAGACTTCATGGAGTTCCTAGTAGTATAGTAAGCGACAGAGATTCCTTATTCACTAGCAAGTTCTGGAAGAGTTTATAGGAGACTTTGGATACCAAGCTCAAGATGAGTACCGCTTACAATCCGTAGATAGATGGGCAAACGAAAGGATTAACAAGGTCTTAGAAGATTTGTTACGAGCTTGTGTGCAAGATTTTGGAGGATCATGGGAAGACCATCTACACTTAGTCGAGTTTTCGTCTAACAACAGTTATCATGCTATTATAGGGATGGCACCGTTTGAGCTTTGTATGGAAGGCCATGCAAATCTCCCATTTGTTGGTTAGAGACCGAGGATAGGTTAGTTCTTGGTCCAACTTTAGTTAGAGAAGCTGCAGAAAATATTGAGTTAATTGGAGCTAGAATGAAGAAAGCTCATTCTAGGTAGAAGAGTTATGCAGATAAAAGACGGAAAGATTTAGAATTCTCAGTTGGGAATCATGTTTTCGTTAAAGTATCACTAATGAAGGGTGTGATCAGATTCGGGAAATCAGGAAAATTGAAGCCAAGATTCGTTGGACCATTTCCTATTGTAGAAAGGATTGGGAAACTCGCATATAGA
Source organism: Allium fistulosum (assembly GCA_030737815.1). Taxonomy (NCBI): domain Eukaryota; kingdom Viridiplantae; phylum Streptophyta; class Magnoliopsida; order Asparagales; family Amaryllidaceae; genus Allium; species Allium fistulosum. The sequence goes on along the minus strand of CM060903.1, from coordinate 869,651,040 downwards.
GTGGAGTTACCAAGTATTTTGGCAGGAGTCCATAATGTTTTTCATATTTCTCATCTAAGAAAGTGTATTCAAGATCCAGAGACTACTATAGCACCGACTGTGTTAGATGACTTAGTAGCGGAGCTGAATTTGACTATAATTGGGAAACAAGTTCATATAGCAAGGGACGATAACAGGCTAAGGAACACGACAATAAGATTAGTTAAAGTCCAGTGGAGTGATGACGAGAGAGACTGTACTTGGGAAACAGAGAGCGCTCATCATGATTTGTCTCATGGGATGTTTTACCTTTATGATTGATTTAATGAGTACCTTATCGTAATTTCGAGGATGAAATTCTTTAAGGAGGGGAGTCTGTAACACCCCTAATTTTAATAACATTATTCAGGAGATTTAATTAGATAAACTAAGTAGAATAATGTAAAGATTAAGCGGTTAAGAGATTGAGATTTGTAAAGTATCAGGGTAGTCGTTCCTCAATGAATAAGCAAATGAAAATTTAAGATAATAAGATAAAGTCAAAATAGGAATATGTTATATTCTTATACCCTAAACCCTTAAAACCCACTCTCATTTGCAACATTTACGAATTAAAACTAAACCAAAGCTAGGTCGGCCACCATTAGAAGATAACAAGGAGAAGATAAGCAAGATTTTAAGAAGGAAGCTTAATCAAATTAGTTCTAGAGCAAATCTCAACCTCTTTAACACAAGCTAAAGGTGAATAATAGATTACATCTCATTTTTATAGTTTTCGGTTTCTAGATAAGACCTGTGTTATTTTGCAAATGATTTTGCCATGTTTTGATTGTTTAAATGGACATATATGTTTTTTGGAGTCAAAATTGGCCACCAACACCAATTGCAAGTGAAAGCACTAATATCCAGTCACAGATCACATATAAGGTATATGTTGAGAGTATAACATGAAGAATAGCCAAAATTAAAATGAAAGCAGTAAAAGAAACAAGATTTATAGTGGTTCGACTAACTCTAGCCTACATCCACTCCAAAAAAATCCTTTTTATTATACTAAAATTTGATTACAGTTACAATCCAGAATTTCTGAAACAAAAAGGTGGAAGATGAAGAGAAACATAATGAGAATCCTCTTTTATGAAGCCACACCTGCTGTATTTATAGGTGAAACCCCCGCTACAGGGTCTCCTCACCTACATGGACCCACCATAGTGACCGTCGAGCCCAACTCATCAATCTATGCCGACCTAAGGTAGTTCATGTGTTAACCGAAGTAAGTAGTGTTCTGACCCGAAGCAAGCTCAATGTTGTCCCGAAGCAACATGTGTGCCGACCCCTAGCCATACCCAATGCCGACCCTAAACCATTCCCAATGCCGACCCGAAGATCATGCCACACAGACCCGTAGTGAATACTAATGCCGACCCCCAGTTCCTTCTGCTTTGCCGACCCCTTGCAATGCTTACAACCGACCCGAAGTCCTCCTGTAGCCGATCCGAAGTGATGTCGACCCCTAGTTGTATGTCGATCCCAAATTTGTATGTCGATCCCAAAATCCAATGCTGACCCGAAGTTTCCCTGATGCCGACCCAATGAACTCCTATATGCCAATCCCTCAAAGTGATGCAATATGCCGACCCCTTATCTCCTGATGCCGACCCGAAGCCTTATCATTGCCAACCCGAAGCCAAAGCTAAGCCGACCCGAAGTCTTTCCAACACCGACCCCAAGCAAATATGTTGACCCGAAGCCAATCACTCATTGACCCGAAGTGAACCCTTGCCTGACCCGAAGCAAACCCTTAGATGACCCAAAGCAACTCGACCTTTCCCGAAATTCATATTCCAAATACCCGGCGTCGTTTATCCATCGACCATGCTCAATCCCGGCTTCATATTCGTACTTATTATCTGTAGTTGAGTATCCATCCATCTGTTTGAACCAAATCCATAATACTCCAGTCTCGATAATCGTGCAGTCGATTGGGTTAAATCCACCTGTATATTACCTTGCCAAAAGACGGGTTAACACTTTGCCCCCCAAAACATGCCTTGCAATTGGAAGGCGTGTTTTGTATTGCCATAAGTCCAAAATCCAAAGTCCATAATCCTCTGATTGCCATATCATCCAACCTAAAGTCCAATCCATTGCCAATCCGATTCATTGATCTCTCCGGATCATCAGCAAAATCCACGACTATCCCAAGTCGATATCCAATTCCGAATCCATTCCAAATCCATTAGCCAAATCCACGATCTCTTCGGATCATTTTATCCAAGTCCGGGACTACTCCGGGTCCTGTCATCCAAATCCGGGACCTCGCCGGGTCCATATCCAAATCCGGGACCTCTCCAGATCCAAATCCAAAGCCAGGACCTCTCCAGGTCCACATCCAAATCTGGGACCTCTCCGGGTCCAAATCCAAAGCCGGGACCTCTCCGGATCCATATCTGAATCCGGGACCACTCCGGGTCTATATCCAAATCCTTAGACCTCTCCGGGTCATTTTATGCTACTCCAGCCTCGACTCTCCAGTCGAGGGCTTATCCATGGTTTTCCTTCTCCGTCCTCGACTCTTCGGTTGAGGACTTAACCCATGGGGCATCATACTCCGGCCTCGATCCCCAACCGAGGACTTAATCCATGAATATCCTTCTTCGGCCTCGACTCTCTAGTTGAGGACTTAATCCGTGGGGTATCCTACTCCAGCCTCGATCCCTAGTCGAGGACTTAATCCGTAGGGTATCATACTCCGGCCTCGATCCCCAATCGAGGACTTAATCCATGAATATCCTTCTCCGGCCTCGACTCTCTGGTCAAGGGCTTAATTCGTGGGGTATCATACTACGGCCTCGATCCCCGGTCAAGGACTTAATCCGTGGGGTATCCTACTCCGGCCTCGATCCCCAATCGAGGACTTAATCCAAGTTCAAGTCCATCCTGTCGCTCTCTGGCAAAGGGACTCGTAACTCGCGGTTATTGCCCCTTCTCTCCGGTCGGGACCATAACCGTGACCTGAAAAACCAAAGTTTGCAGTAAATAGAAAAAACAAGATTTCATAAACCCAAGCACCACGGTTCATTGTCATCTCAAAGCATGCCTAGGGACCGTCCTCGATATCGTACATGTGTAAGTGACTTAGCCGCATTACTACAGGGTTTATTACTTATTCCACACCATCAAGAGATGATGACCTATGCCCTTAAGCCGGGCTAGCTCCGATTTATGGTGGATGATAGCTGTTCCTATTCCATCACCGCTATCCATTTCCGAATATAGCCATCCAAATCCATGCCCCCAGTTCCATGGGGAGTTGTGCTGATCCATTCTCCTTGGTCGGGGTTTGCCCTCGGCTGATCCACTCCATATCTAAGCCTGCTAATTTCCGCTCCAAGTCCTGGGTTCCAATTTCCAGCTATTCCAACATCCATAAATGGTCTCTGATGATCATTTCCATCGTGCCCCCGAGTCCGCGAGGGAATCCGATATTATCCTCTTCCAAACGCACATCCGAGTTCTGATCCATGCCAAAATCCATAGCACCATTCAATATCTAGCCAAGAATTGTCTTTTCCCTGGTTCTGATCCTGGATTTCCTTCTATCTCTTTAGCATCCTTTCCTGCATACCATCCATCATTGTTTCCATCTTGTCCCTACTCTTTGTGTAACGATCCCGAATTTTAATTAATTTTGAATTGATAATTAAATTTATTTTTAAATAAAAATTTCAATATTTATCGGTAATTAGATACGAGTTTCCCCAAAACGAGTAAGTGTTTGTTTCGAACAAATATTTGAAACAAATTTTAGTTATATAAAATAGAATATGAACAAATATAATGTTTATAGTTAAAACCTTTAAATAGAACTAAAACAAACTTTGTAATAAAATCACATAGTTATAAAATGTTAATAACTAAAACAGTTTTCATTAGCAAACCAAACAAAACAACATATGCTGTAAGTACAAGGGAGCAAAGAAGCATAGGCTGTGAACATACAAGTATGGACATTTAATGCAAGCATTAAATGCTTTCAAACTCAGCCCATACACTAACATTATCAGCAAGCATGGTTAGGTCAAGAAAAAAAATATAAAATGCTGAGCAAAGGAAACCAGTACTTGCCTATACCTTCACCTATACACAATCTCCTTTATATATGTGAATATCTCTCTGCTTTGTTTTCGTTTAAAAATCTTAGCAAAGAACAGAAAAGATCATCACTTTATATTCAAATTTGAAAGCAAATTTACTGGAAAAAAAAAGAGAAAAGAGAAGAAGATCAAAAATTGTTTCTTTTTCAAAACAGAAACAAGCCTCTGTTCATCAATATATTCAAGGTGAGTAGACTTAATCTTTGAAAGTTTTAAATTTATCTGAAAAACAGTTTAAACTTCATCTATTTATTGTTTTGCATATACTTCAGTCAGCATATGATTCAAATATGCTCTGTGTTCTTTGAAAGTGGTTACAGATTTCATTTTTCTGTTTAAACATTCAAACTATTTTGCTTAAAACATTTTATAAGCTTTAATTCTCAACTGAACCAATTGTTAAACATAAAAAAAATAAGATTTTAAAGGTTGATTTAAAATCTCTTTATCGAACATCACTGTAATTTTGTTTTACAGGTTTCAAGTAAAAAATTTGATAAAAATAAAATGTTGTAAAATATTAATTCAAGATTATAATCTGAATCTATACTTAAATCCATGATTTTTTAAAAAAAAATAAAGATTTTTAGTTGGTTATTTTAAGAGTAGTCTGGATTTGAATAAAAATTGAACTTTTACTAATTCCTAACAATCGATTCAATTATAAATGCTAAAAATTGGTTTGTAGCAAGCTTGAACATCAGAGACTTCGAGAAAATTATCAAAGAAATTTTCCATTGCGTGAAATTTGAATACGAGATCGATTTAGGGTTTGGTTTTCAAGTTTGGTCGTGTCTGTAATGTGATGAATGCGACTCCTACGCCTGATAGAGTGTCATGAGGCTCTGGTGGAAGGTTGCGAGTGTTTCCGGTGGTCTATGAGGTGGTGGCGAGGTGTTTTAGATGGTAGGTGGTGCAGCAGTTTTTCGAGCAAATGCTAAAAAATCGATTTCGAACGTATGGAGGCGATTCGAGTTGGGCTTTCGAGATTGCTGGAGATTTGCGACTTGCCGAGTGTCACGGTGGCCATCGGAGTGGCGCCGCGGTGACGTACATGTGCACGATGTTGATTCGCGTGTCAGTAAGTTTGGGTTGGGAGGAGAACTCGAAGAAACGTTCGAGTAGAAGGTGGGTATACTCGGGTTTGTTTTGTGCTCGAGAAATGTCGTTCCAGCAGTAGTTTTAGTTTAAAACTTAAACTGAACAGAGGAAAAAGGGAAGAAGAATTATGAGAGGGATAAGAGGAAGAACTCGGGGGAGGCACGGAGAAAGCTCGAGTTGATTCTCGAGCGAAACCCTAGTTTGCTCGGTTGTGTTTAAAATGGGTTAAGCCCAATCTAAAATTTTAAATCACATAGTAAGTTAATCTCTTCATTCACAAAGTAAACAATGTAGATTTTGTTAAGTTAAATTATTTAACAATGTTTTAGAATTTGTTAATTCTTTAATTAAGTAAGGAAAGTTTAAAATAAAATTTAAATTAACCCTTTAATTAAACGATTAAATTTTAAAACAAGAATTTAAAATTTATTTACATTAAAATTTCAATGTAACAATAAATAAATTTTGAAAGGGTAAATCAGATTTTCAAATGATAATTAAAGTAACTAATTAAAGTTAATGAATTTATGATAAATAGTAAACTAATTAGGAAATTAAATTAAGAATTAATAATGGATAAATTTAAAGAAGTTCAATTTATTTATTAAGAAATAATCATAAATTAAGGAGAAATTAATTTGTCATGGTAGTTAATTAAAGTTAATAAATTGAGGATTAATTATTAATGAAGAGTTAATTAATGATTAATTAAAGGATAATTTATTAAATATTTTGTAATTAATTGGTTATTAATTTACCATAACCGGCAAATTTATTCATAGGAATTAATCTGATTTAAACCAATCAGATAATTAAATTTATCCTATTTATGGATGTTTAGATTGTATTGGATGTTGAATTGTTTGATATTCCTTGATATGTTATGCTTTGTGATATATTCTGATTTGTGTGTGACCTGTACTGTAGTTTATTTATCTGGGATGAATGTAATATATTATATGTGATCTGTGATCGGCGAATGAAAAGATAAGCGTTATCATTATACCGCTTATAAACTATATTTCTGTATTCTGATATGTGATGATTGAATGATGTTGCACTATTATGTAAAATGCCTGGACCACACTTTTACATACACAAATATGGATTTCACGTGGAAATCAGTTAAGTCACAGATGAATTAAATTTAATGTTGTTTTGAAATTGAAATTTTAATTTCAATTGATTTTGGAAATGGATTTGGGTAAATGTTAAAGCTTTTGAAAAGGTGTTTTCAAAGATAAAAACTATTTTGAATAACTTGATAAAGTTTTCCAATTTAAACAATTTAATTTGAATTTGAATTCAGAATTTGGAATTGAATTCCATGTTTGGAAATTTTGATTAAAGATGATATGAATGTGTTTGTATGAATTTAAACCATTTTTAAAAGTAAAATTTTTAGAATTTGGATTTAACCCAAGAACCTTAACTCGTATAAATGAATCAGATTTCCAAAATGAAAGCTGTTTGTTTTAAAAGAATAAAAGCTTTCAGATAAGAAATGAAATTCCAGTTTAATTAAAGGAATTTCAAGATTGGATTGAAAAATGGTTTTCCAAGTTATAAATGAATTCTTTTTGAAAGCTATGAATTGAATCTGTTTATTTTTAACAGATTTAAAATGATGTTTTGTTTAACCCATTCGAAATGAAATTGTTTTGAAAGCTATGAGTTAAATCTTTGATTTAAAGATTTAACGAATTAATTAAATTCGTAATGGAAATTGTTTTGGAAAATCTATGAATGAATTTTTGTGAAACTGAGTGAACTCTGTGAAATGAATCTTTTTGTTTAAAAAGATTTAAAATGGTAATGTGTTTAAACCATTTAGAGGAAAGTATTGGGTAATAAGTTGTGACTTAATTGAAATCCCATTATCCATATATTTTTAAATATTACGCTCACTATTCGGGTTAGCCGGGAAAAGACCTTTGTGTCATATAACCCATTCCGAATAGTGATACGTCGTATATGGATAGCATTTGAAGACCGGTGTTGAGGACCGGGTATTTGCAAGAACGATAGGATGACCTATCGATTGTCTCTGCATCGAGTAGCTACGGTATAGAGATTCCCTAAGTGATGGGAAATTCGATCGGGATTGGGAATACCCGGATTGCAAGGGCTTCTTTGGAAGTGCCTTCGGTTCTGTTCGAACCCGTAACAGACTTGTATGGTTACATGTCTGACATTACACTTTGATATATAAAGCTGATTTCTTTCAAATACATTTCTGTTTGGTGGCGGAGAATTTATTCTCTTCGCTTAACACCCTTCTCTGAGACGTACGAGCTCAGAGGTTATGTAGTTGAAGGTTATCAGCGATATATTCCCAATTTGGTAATGTGACATGCTGAGTGTTGCTGTGTGATGATCATTGTTTGATCATTTGTGATATGATCATTTGTTTGATCATTTATCTTTGTGATCATCACTTTGATCATCTGTTGACCCAAAGCATGGCTTTGTGACAAAGCGTAGCTTTGTGGACGATACTTCGTCGAACCTCACACCCCGGAATGGTCAAAACATGAAAGATGCGGCAAGGTTATTGGGGGTAGCGCCCCTTAGGGTATGTTCATTTCCTTCTGGATAGAAGTGGTATTATGGTATGGAGCCCAGTTACTTAACTTATGTGGATGTCGCAAATATATATATATATATATATATATATCTTACTTTGTGATTTGTTGCTGGGGCCCCGGTTAAAGGTTGGTTACAACCGGGAGATGACATACTCGTGTCAGTAGTTACCCAGTTAGGGGTAACCCGGCCTTGTGTTGGCAGAGATCCGGTTAGGTTCTCGGGACGTCCTTCTAGAGGCGTTTCCATGTGGCAATGGAAAGTTCCTTAGCCTGACCATTGTTGGAAATCCATCTTCCAATACGAACTTTGTACGGTATTAGTTGTAGAACCTGCCATTTACGTACGGTGGTCACCACTGTTTAGATGGTAGTTATAGTAGGCATACGATAATGGTCGTATGTTGGCTAAGATTGATATTCTATTTTCGAAATACTTTTTCCACTATGCACTAATAATAATAATCAAATGATTCTGCGTAGTAAGCATCTTTGACTATCATAAGGAGAAATCTTCTCCAATTCTGCGTTTGCATTGTGTGTGTGGCGGGAGGCCTTATGGTAGTTTCATTTTCCAAAAGCATTGCGAATTGATTTTAAAATTCTCTTGCTATTTGTTTTTAAAGATAAACTGTTTTTGTTGCTCACACCAGTCCCATGACTGATCCAGAGTTTATTGTTTCTTTCCTAAACTCTGGGTGCTCAAAATTTTTCTACACGGGCAGTTTAGAGTTGGGTTTTTCAGATAATCAGATTAGTAGATTTTCTGGAGCTAGTTCAGTCTTTGGATATGGACTGCACTTGCTTATCTTGGTGTATCATTATTGGGAGTTCGAGCTATTTCTGGATTGGTGCTTTGGAGATGGAGATTATCCGCTGCTGGTGTTATCGTTTTCTTTTTCGCTGCTATTTCTTATATCATATCTCTGATGTATATTGATATTCATTGTATCACTCTGTTGTATTAGATATTGTATCAGATATTATATATCAATGTATTATTCTTTTTCTTCCGCAGTGTTATTTACTTAACTATGTTATAAGCTCTGACGACTCGGATTTGAACGGTCGAATCTATGGCATTCGAGTATGATGTAAAGTATGGATGTCGATTTTCGAACGCGAAAAATCCGAGGGCGTTACATTTGGTATCAGAGCTAAGGTTAAACTTTAGCTCAGGAGTATAACACATTAAGTAAACTCATTAGAGATAGGGTGAAGTATCCCTAGAATGAGTATATCCCTAAGATATTTGTTTGAATGCCTCAGTAAATTCTCTTACCATCCACTGATAGTGAGTATGAGTGCAAGAAGAAGACGAGATAGGGGATAGGGAAGTATGGCTATAAATGGTCAATACCCTATAACAGTGGGAACAACGTTCTTATCAATATTCTTTGATTCGATTTCCAAATTCTTTTCATTTCTTCATGACAGCTCCAAAAAGAAGTTTCGGTGTAATGGTGGCCCTACGAACCGTTGTAGGAAATTTTTACTTCGTATCTTCATCGGTTTCTTATCAGTTTTTGATTTAAAATTTAATGAATATGAATTGGAAATTTTAAATTGAGTTAAATTGATTAAAAGAATTTGAAGCTAAATTTGAATTAAATCAATAAAACGATTTCATTTAAAACCAAATTTGAAATTTTATTGTAATTTCTTGTGAATACCAAAGTCCGAAGAGGGACAAATTGGTATGTATTCTAAGATATTCCGACTTGAGTTTGGAATTCATATCTTAAGTTTGAGGAATTATAGGAGATCGAATCTGTCTATCTCTGTGTTGTTTTCGTGCCTGCGAATTTCGAGGACGAAATTCTTTTTAAGGGGGGAAGTCTGTAACGATCCCGAATTTTAATTAATTTTGAATTGATAATTAAATTTATTTTTAAATAAAAATTTCAATATTTATCGGTAATTAGATACGAATTTCCCCAAAATGAGTAAGTGTTTGTTTCGAACAAATATTTGAAACAAATTTTAGTTATATAAAATAGAATAAGAACAAATATAATGTTTATAGTTAAAACCTTTAAATAGAACTAAAACAAACTTTGTAATAAAATCACATAGTTATAAAATGTTAATAACTAAAACAGTTTTCATTAGCAAACCAAACAAAACAGCATATGCTGTAAGTATAAGGGAGCAAAGAAGCATAGGCTGTGAACATACAAGTATGGACATTTAATGCAAGCATTAAATGCTTTCAAACTCAGCCCATACACTAACATTATCAGCAAGTATGGTTAGGTCAAGAAAAAAAATATAAAATGCTGAGCAAAGGAAACCAGTACTTGCCTATACCTTCACCTATACACAATCTCCTTTATATACGTGAATATCTCTCTGCTTTGTTTTCGTTTAAAAATCTTAGCAAAGAACAGAAAAGATCATCACTTTATATTCAAATTTGAAAGCAAATTTACTGAAGAAAAAAAAGAGAAAAGAGAAGAAGATCAAAAACTATTTCTTTTTCAAAACAGAAACAAGCCTCTATTCATCAATATATTCAAGGTGAGTAGACTTAATCTTTGAAAGTTTTAAATTTATCTGAAAAACAGTTTAAACTTCATCTATTTATTGTTTTGCATATACTTCAGTCAGCATATGATTCAAATATGCTCTGTGTTCTTTGAAAGTGGTTACAGATTTCATTTTTCTGTTCAAACATTCAAACTATTTTGCTTAAAACATTTTATAAGCTTTAATTCTCAACTAAACCAGTTGTTAAACTTAAAAAAAATAAGATTTTAAAGGTTGATTTAAAATCTCTTTATCAAACATCACTGTAATTTTGTTTTACAGGTTTCAAGTAAAAAAATTGATAAAAATAAAATGTTGTAAAATATTAATTCAAGATTATAATCTGAATCTATACTTAAATCCATGATTTTTTAAAACAAAAATGAAGATTTTTAGTTGGTTATTTTAAGAGTAGTCTGGATTTGAATAAAAATTGAACTTTTACTAATTCCTAACAATCGATTCAATTATAAATGCTAAAAATTGGTTTATAGCAAGCTTGAACATCAGAGACTTCGAGAAAATTATCAAAGAAATTTTCCATTGCGTGAAATTTGAATACGAGATCGATTTAGGGTTTGGTTTTCAAGTTTGGTCGTGTCTGTAATGTGATGAATGCGACTCCTACGCCTGATCGAGTGTCACGAGGCTCTGGTGGATGGTTGCTGGGTGGGTTTTCATGGTGTGGACGGAGTGCGAGTGTTTTTGGTGGTCTATGAGGTGGTGGCGAGGTGTTTTAGATGGTAGGTGGTGCAGCATTTTTTCGAGCAAATACTAAAAAATTCGATTTCGAACGTATGGAGGCGATTCGAGTTGGGCTTTCGAGATTGCTGGAGATTTGCGACTTGCCGAGGGTCATGATGGCCATCGGAGTGGCACCACGGTGACGTACACGTGCACGATTTTGATTCGCGTGTTAGTAAGTTTGGGTTGGGAGGAGAACTCGAAGAAACGTTCGAGTAGAAGGTGGGTATACTCGGGTTTGTTTTGTGCTCGAGAAATGTCGTTCCAGCAGTAGTTTTAGTTTAAAACTTAAACTGAACAGAGGAAAAAGGGAAGAAGAATTATGAGAGGGATAAGAGGAAGAACTCGGGGGAGGCACGGAGAAAGCTCGAGTTGATTCTCGAGCGAAACCCTGGTTTGCTCGGTTGTGTTTAAAATGGGTTAAGCCCAATCTAAAATTTTAAATCACATAGTAAGTTAATCTCTTCATTCACACAGTAAACAATGTAGATTTTGTTAAGTTAAATTATTTAACAATGTTTTAGAATTTGTTAATTCTTTAATTAAGTAAGGAAAGTTTAAAATAAAATTTAAATTAACCCTTTAATTAAACGATTAAATTTTAAAACAAGAATTTAAAATTTATTTACATTAAAATTTCAATGTAACAATAAATAAATTTTGAAAGGGTAAACTAGATTTTCAAATGATAATTAAAGTAACTAATTAAAGTTAATGAATTTATGATAAATAGTAAACTAATTAGGAAATTAAATTAAGAATTAATAATGGATAAATTTAAAGAAGTTCAATTTATTTATTAAGAAATAATCATAAATTAAGGAGAAATTAATTTGTCATGGTAGTTAATTAAAGTTAATAAATTGAGGATTAATTATTAATGAAGAGTTCATTAATGATTAATTAGAGGATAATTTATTAAATATTTTGTAATTAATTGGTTATTAATTTACCATAACCGGCAAATTTATTCCTAGGAATTAATCTGATTTAAACCAATCAGATAATTAAATTTATCCTATTTATGGATGTTTAGATTGTATTGGATGTTGAATTGTTTGATATTCCTTGATATGTTATGCTTTGTGATATATTCTGATTTGTGTGTGACCTTTACTGTAGTTTATTTATCTGGGATGAATGTAATATATTATCTGTGATCTGTGATCGGCGAATGAAAAGATAAGCGTTATCATTATACCGCTTATCAACTATATTTCTGTATTTTGATATGTGATGATTGAATGATTTTGCACTATTGTGTAAAACCCCTCGACTACACTTTTACACACACAAATATGGATTTCACGTGGAAATCAGTTAAGTCACAGATGAATTAAATTTAATGTTGTTTTGAAATTGAAATTTTAATTTCAATTGATTTTGGAAATGGATTTGGGTAAATGTTAAAGCTTTTGAAAAGGTGTTTTCAAAGATAAAAACTATTTTGAATAACTTGATAAAGTTTTCCAATTTAAACAATTTAATTTGAATTTGAATTTAGAATTTGGAATTGAATTCCATGTTTGGAAATTTTGATTAAAGATGATATAAATGTGTTTGTATGAATTTAAACCATTTTTAAAAGTAAAATTTTGAGAATTTGGATTTAACCCAAGAACCTTAACTCGTATAAATGAATCAGATTTCCAAAATGAAAACTGTTTGTTTTAAAAGAAAAAAAGCTTTCAGATAAGAAATGAAATTCCAGTTTAATTAAAGGAATTTCAAGATTGAATTGAAAAATGGTTTTCCAAGTTATAAATGAATTCTTTTTGAAAGCTATGAATTGAATCTATTTATTTTTAACAGATTTAAAATGATGTTTTGTTTAACCCATTTGAAATGAAATTATTTTGAAAGCTATGAGTTAAATCTTTGATTTAAAGATTTAACGAATTAATTAAATTCGTAATGGAAATTGTTTTGGAAAATCTATGAATGAATTTTTGTGAAACTGAGTGAACTTTGTGAAATGAATCTTTTTGTTTAAAAAGATTTAAAATGGTAATGTGTTTAAACCATTTGGAGGAAAGTTTTAGGTAATAAGTTGTGACTTAATTGAAATCCCATTATCCATATATTTTTAAATATTACGCTCACTATTCGGGTTAGCCGGGAAAAGACCTTTGTGTCATATAACCCATTCCGAATAGTGATACGTCGTATATGGATAACATTTGAAGACCGGTGTTGAAGACCGGGTATTTGCAAGAACGATAGGATGACCTATCGATTGTCTCTGCACCGAGTAACTACGGTATAGAGATTCCCTAAGTGATGGGAAGTTCGATCGGGATTGTGAATACCCGGATTGCAAGGGCTTCTTTGGAAGTGCCTTCGGTTCTGTTCGAACCCGGAACAAACTTGTATGGTTACATGTCTGACATTACACTTTGAGATATAAAGCTGATTTCTTTCAAATACATTTCTGTTTGGTGGCAGAGAATTTATTCTCTTCGCTTAACACCCTTCTCTGAGACGTACGAGCTCAGAGGTTATGTAGTTGAAGGTTATCAGCGATATATTCCTAATTTGGTAATGTGACATGCTGAGTGTTGTTGTGTGATGATCATTGTTTGATCATTTGTGATATGATCATTTGTTTGATCATTTATCTTTGTGATCATCACTTTGATCATCTGTTGACCCAAAGCATGGCTTTGTGACAAAGCGTAGCTTTGTGGACGATACTTCGTTGAACCTCACACCCCGGAATGGTCAAAACAAGAAAGATGCGGCAAGGTTATTGGGGGTAGCGCCCCTTAGGGTATGTTCATTTCCTTCTGGATAGAAGTGGTATCATGGTATGGAGCCCAGATACTTAACTTATGTGGATGTCGCAAATATATATATATATATATATATATCTTACTTTGTGATTTATTGCTGGGGCCCCGGTTAAAGGTTGGTTACCACCGGGAGATGGCATACTCGTGTCAGTAGTTACCTAGTTAGGGGTAACCCGGCCTTGTGTTGGCAGAGATCCGGTTAGGTTCTCGGGACGTCCTTCTAGAGGCGTTTCCATGTGGCATTGGGAAGTTCCTTAGCCTGACCATTGTTGGAAATCCATCTTCCAATACGAACTTTGTACTGTATTAGTTGTAGAACCTGTCATTTACGTACGGTGGTCACCACTGTTTAGATGGTAGTTATAGTAGGCATACGATAATGGTCGTATGTTGGCTAAGATTGATATTCTATTTTCGAAATACTTTTTCCACTATGCACTAATAATAATAATCAAATGATTCTACGTTGTAAGCATCTTTGACTATCATAAGGAGAAATCTTCTCCAATTCTGCGTTTCCATTGTGTGTGTGGCGGGAGGCCTTATGGTAGTTTCATTTTCCAAAAGCATTGCGAATTGACTTTAAAATTCTCTTGCTATTTGTTTTTAAAGATAAACTGTTTTTGTTGCTCACACCAGTCCCATGACTGATCCGGAGTTTATTGTTTCTTTCCTAAACTCTGGGTGCTCAAAAATTTTCTACACGGGCAGTCTAGAGTTGGGTTTTTCAGATAATCAGATTAGTAGATTTTCTGGAGCTAGTTCAGTCTTTGGATATGGACTGCACTTGCTTATCTTGGTGTATCGTTATTGGGAGTTCGAGCTATTTCTGGATTGGTGCTTTGGAGATGGAGATTATCCGCTGCTGGTGTTATCATTTTCTTTTCCGCTGCTATTTCTTGTATCATATCTCTGATGTATATTGATATTCATTGTATCACTCTGTTGTATCAGATATTATATATCAATGTATTATTCTTTTTCTTCCGCTGTGTTATTTACTTAACTGTGTTATAAGCTCCGACGACTCGGATTTGAACGGTCGAATCTATGGCATTCGAGTACGATGTAAAGTATGGATGTCGATTTTCGAACGCGAAAATTCTAGGGCGTTACACTTTGTCTCCTTGTGGATTGCCTAGCCATTTCTTCCCAAATCCAAGCTCTTAAGCTTTCAAAACCAAGATCCAAACTTCCAAATCCCTTAGTGCTAGCTTTCTCAGTGAAAGCACCAAAATGTCGGCATCAAAATTGTCCACCAACACCTAATTGCAAGTGAAAGCACCAATATCCAGTCACAGATCACGGATAGGGCATATGTAGAGAGTATAATACGAAGAATAGCCAAAATTAAAATGAAAGCAATAAAAGAGACAAGATTTATAGTGGTTCGGCTAACTTTAGCCTACATCCACCCTAGAAAAATCCTTTTTATTATACTGAAATTTGATTGCAGTTACAATCCGTAATTTCTGAAACAAAAATGGCAGAGTAGCCTTTAGGTGGAAGATGAAGAGAAACAGAATGAGAATCCTCTTTTCTGAAGCCACACCAGCTGTATTTATAGGTGAAACCCTGGCTACAGGGCCTCCTCACCTACATGGGCCTACCATAGTGACCGTCGAGCCCAAGTCAATCTATGCCGACCTGAGGTAGTTCGTGTGTTGACCCGAAGTAAGTAGTGTTCTGACCCAAAGCAAGCAACATGTGTGCCGACACCTAGCCATACCCAATGCCGACCCCAAACCATTCCCAATGCCGATCCGAAGTCATCCCTGATGCCGACCCGAAGTTCATGCCACACAGACCCGAAGTGAATTACTAATGTTGACCCATAGTTCCTTCTTCTTTGCCGACCCCTTGCAATGCTTACAGCCGACCCGATGTCCCCCTGTAGCCGACCCGAAGTGATGCCGACCCATAGTTGTATGTCGGTCCCAAAGTTGTATGCCGATCCCAAAATCCAATGCCGACCTGAAGTTTCCCTGATGCTACCCGAAGCACTCCTATATGCCGATCCCTCAAAGTGATGCAAAATGTCGACCCCTTATCTCTTGATGTCGACCCGAAGCCTTAACATTGTCGACCCGAAACCAAAGCTACGCCGACCCGAAGTCTTTTCAACGCCAACCCCAAGCAAATATGCCGACCCCAAGCCAATCACTCACCGACCAGAAGTGAACCCTTGCATGACCCGAAGTAAACCCTTGGATGACCCAAAGCAACTCGACCTTTCCCGAAATCCATATTCCAAATACTCGGCATCGTTTATCCATCGACCATGCTCAATCCCAACTTCATATTCATATTTATTATCCGTAGTTGAGTATCCATCCATTTGAACCAAATCCATAATACTCCAGTCTCAATAACCATGCAATCGATTGGGTTAAATCCGCCTGTATACTGCCTTGCCAAAAGGCGGGTTAACAATGCTTGTTGATGATTTAGGTTATTTCATATAGCTTTTATGATAAGATTTGATTTGAAAAACCTATTAGATGATATCCAAATGACTTGCGTTTTTGTGATAAGGTCAGAAATATTATTTTAGAGATGGTTTCAAGTTTCATAATTTTCTGAATTATTGTGGATTTATTATGAATTTTCTAGTAAAGAAAATGGTATATTGGGTTTAAAATTAATTACGGCTATTATATGTTAGCTGTGGGTCAGAAATTTAAATATGTTAGAAAACATATTAAAAGTGATTTATGAGAATTTTTGGAGAATTTTCCAAAGTGTTTTATTAAGTATATAAAATTATTTAAGGTATTGGACTTAAATGTTTTACATGTTTAAAATAGGAGAAGGGTGCTAAATGTTTTAAATCATTAAATACTGAATTCAGCAGCACTTTTAGAAAAGATTTTTGGAAAAGAAATTGGCAACCAATTATATGATGACAAGTAAGCAAGTTAGTTAGAAAGATATTACTTTAAAAGGAAAGAAAATATTTTTTGTCAAAGTTTGCTATTTCGCCCCTATCGGCAGCTACCTTTCGACTTTATACCCCCGCCTCCATCATAGTCGAAACCAATACTCATGGTTCGATGCCTTGGTGCGTAGTGGATTGGAGTTAGGCAAAAGGTATAAGGTTGAAACGTGCTTTTGAAGGGGTCGAGACCTTGATTTGCTTTCAAAAGAAAAGCCGCTTGCTTTGCTTTCCAAAGATTGGTTTCGAAAGGGTTTTAATATGGCTTTCAACAGAAGTTGATGCCTTTTGTTTTAAACAAGCTTTTGACAGGGCCGAAACACTCGTTGCCGCATTTTAACTTTCGACCCAGTTGAGGCCGCTTTGCCTTTAAACATTGGTTTCAAAAGGGTGCTTTTGCTTTTAAACAAGAAGCCGCTTCTCCATGCTTTCGAAAGGGTTGGTGTCGAAATCACCTACTTTCTTTTACTTAGGAAATTGCTTTCGAAAGTGTTCCTTTCGACCTGCTTGTTTTAAGACCCTTTGTTCTATTGAAAGATAAACCCATAGGTTTCGAATGGAACGGTTTTAAATGTTTTCGAAACTATGTTCCACAAGCTTTAACTTGAACCAACACTTTCGAAAACTTTGTTTATAGTAAAGGACTTTAATGCTCTTGAAAGGTTTAAACTAAGGTTTCGAAGGGGAGGTTCCCCAATGGTTTCGAAAGGTACTCATAGTATTTTAAATGGAAGGTTTCTAATGCTTTCTAAAGGCAAGTTTAAAGATTTTGAAAAGAGGATGTCTAAGTTTTATAAAGGTTTCGAAGGGATACCTTCAATGATTTCAGAAGGTTATTATAAAGGTTTTGAATGGTATGTTTTGGCCTTTCGGCCTAGTGTTTCAATGTATAATAGTTAATATATTTTGAAAGGGGTACTTTCAATGGTTTCAAAAGGGTTGTTTATAGTTTTTAAACAAAGATTTCAAATGGTTTACCTTGGCTTTATGGCCTAAGATCTTTTAAGGTAAAAAGGATTTTAGCTTAGTTTGGAGGGATAGATAACCCTCAATATATTTCATCAACATTGTTTTGAGTAAAGTATATATAACACGGAAAAGAGATTTGAGTAAAGCAAAGAGTGTATTTTCCTTATTTAAGTATGGTTTAAAGAGTTGAATCAATTTACAAGTAATGTTTTCAAGGAAAATTTTGATGGGATAGTTGACCCTAAGTAAATGACTCAGATATTAGAATACTAGATGGAACTAGTATAGGGTCGCACCCTACACTTTAGCTAGTAGCCTCTAGCTAATATAAGTCCAAAATTCTAGTGTGTAGGGCTTTGTCATAGGTAAGACTAAAATTATGTTACACACATAAAGAAATATATAGAGAAAAATAGGTTAATGGTGAACCCACAAAACCATTAGGATTAGCTGACCATGGGAGAAGTAAGTTAGGGACAGATCATCCAGAAGTGTGTCTAACAGAAGTTAGATTATTTGTTATGTCCGGTAGGCCCGAGTCAGCCAAAGGTTAGTAGTTAGCCAAACAAAACTATATTGTTCAGATAGATAGTCCATTTATTACCTGATTTATATGCATATATGATATTGTTATGATTCCTTTAATCGGTTTTATTGCAGGATTTTGGTTTGCAAAAGATATGTTTTGAAAAGAGATATTAGTGAGGGGAAACCCATTCCGCTAAGCGGCGTGGTCTCACTTAATATCAAATAACTGAGATGTATAGTATTATTCACACTAGGCTTTATGTCTGACTCGAAGTTTATGTTTTCCACTTAAACTCTCGGGTGCTCAAAATATGATTTGAGTAGATTGAGAGTTGAGGTTTTTCAGGTTTAGTAGGTTGGACGAATAAAGCTTCCGAAGACGTGCAGAAGACAATGCTAGTTATATATATGAAGCTATTTAGTTTTATTTCCGTTGTTATGTATTAAGACTGATATGGCTATTTAGTAATCTGATCATCCAAGGGGGCATCTTCATATGTCGCTCTTGGCGTATTTTGTAATAATTATATTTGGTCTAAACTTGGGAATCGCTTTGGGATTTTGTATTTGAATATGAAATATTTACTTGGAATGAAATCAGAAAAGTTGTTTTAAATCTATATTAATTATATTTCATTTTCATGTGCTTCTGATATTATGGATAACATTAACATTACCGTATTTTGTCACCGGAAGTTAATACTATGGATGACTGCAGCATCTGTAGCGCTTAGCTTCGGGCCTCAAGATAGGGGATGTTACAGTCAGTTATTTAACAATCAAAAAACACACATCCAAATCAGGGATTTATTTAAAAAGGGAAAACCAACATTGGTTAGCACATAAGCAACTACTAGCCTCTTAAATTAATCCTTTTTATTAATTAAATTCACTTTGTTAATATTTGTAGTAAAATCCTTTTACAAAGATATATATCTACAAATCCCTATATTTTCAATGCTTAGAAAATATCCATATACTTATCTCAACGGTATAAGTATATTCGCACACATTACACCTCACAACTTAGAAAATGCACTCATATATCAATGGTATAGGTATATTTATAAAACTGAGAAAGATTTCCTTTTATTCGATTCTAAAATCATTTATAAACTCCTTATAATTCCCTGAAACCATTTATAAACCATTTTATAAATCTTCGAAAATCATTTATAATCTCTTTTATAAATTTCAGTCACTTATAAAAAAAATTGTACATTTCTAAAATCATTTATAAATCCTTTATAAATCCATAAAACTAATTACAAACTCCTTTAATAGATCTATAAACCCCTTTCTAAATTCTTTTATAAATATCTAAAACCATTTGTAGAACTCTTTTTACCCTTTTACTAATCTTCCTTTAAGTTTCCCAAACCATGCTATAAGATTCCTCTTATAAAACCAAATCTGTTTCTACAACGCAATTTATAAATCTCGAAAATGTTTATAAATAATTCTAATCATTTACTTTAAAACACTATAATAATAATAATTGATAGCAAACATTATAAATAATTATTAACTTTGAATTATCTTAAAAATAATAATTATTAATTCAAAACATTATTAATAAAATTATAGTAATTAATCTTTATCATTACCATAAATAATAAATTAACTTCTAAAATATTTAAAACATTGATAAATAACTTTAAAACAACATTAAATACAAATAAATAATTTTAAAACAATATTGATATAAATAAATAATTTAAAACAATATCAATAAATAAATAACTTTAAAATAAAACAATGTTGATATAAATAAATAACTTTAAAATAATATTAAATATAATAAATAATTTTTTTGAAACAATGTTAAACATAAATAAATAACTTAGAAAAAGATAGGTAAATAGATTGGAATAAATAGAAATTAAATCCTTTTAAACACAATATTTCCGAAACCCAATTGCGGATTAAAAATCATTTCCTGTCTCAAGAACCCCTTTCCACTCAAATAGCAATTTATAGTACTAATTTTGAAGCCGAAAGCCACCCAACGCTCAACCAGTATTGACATTGATTTTCTATTAATACAGGATTTCAAGTTTGAACATATAATAATGTCATAAACCATATGTCCACAATAGGGTTTCATATTCAGTAATCATATAACAGAATATTATTGAAATTTAAAATCAACAATGGCGAGGAATCCTGTTGGATCCCTCCAACCTGTCCCCCTGCATCATAACTCATATATATCACAGATACACACACACACACATAATCAACAGTGGTTAGGAATCCTGTTGGATCCCTCCAACATTTTCCCCTGCATAACAAACCATATATAATTATATAAGATAGGTCATCCGCTTCTAGGCGGGTATATATAAAAGGTCATCCGCTCCAGGGGTAGGAATAAAACCAAACCAATTGATAAAACAGTAAATCATCCAAATATTCAATCATTAATTTTTTTCAACTATATATCACACTGGTAAACCAAAAAGGTGAGTTTAACTCACCAAAATTCCAGTTGTCGCTGAGGCATTCTGCTTTCGTCGAATTCAGCGTAAAATTCAACAAGCTCAGCATTCACCAAAACCAGTTCCATGACGTAGTATTTGTCATTACGAATGTAACGTAAAAATGCACGTTCAAATCCGACCCAGTATGGATTAAATATTGCAATTATGAGATTTCATAATTAAAAACAAAGTTAAACTTCCTAAATTACAACTTAGAGCCTAATTACCCTAGATAATCAACGCCAATAATCCCTTTCTTCTTTGTCCACGTTCAAAGCCCAGGCACGAAACCTTTGACCTCCTTTAGTTGCTGCTATCCATCACCAGCGGCCGTCACATTCCACCAGCAACAAGCCTCCACCTTCCCCCTTCGAACGACACTAGCCACGACGCTTGCAACCTCGTCTAGCTCCGCCACAAACCCGAAATAGATTCACCGTACATCTCCAAAATCCTAGCCACGACCCTCCTCTACGTTTTCTCTTCAGAGGCCTCCACCCCTAGAAGGCCAGAGTTCGCTGCCAACATCCAAAAATCACGTCGCCGTTCATGACGAATTGCGGCCACCTCATCGTGTCTAGTGAGATCCGACCGTCCATTATGATTGTCTCGCCCTCATGAACACTTCTCCAGTTGATATCGAGGCACAATAAGGCCTCTAGTGGCTCCGGCGAGCCTCCGCCATTGGATGGAGAGGGATTGAATTTGAAAATAACAAAAAGAACTAAACTTCTCTAGTAAACATGATTAAATAGGAGGGAGAGAGTACGTATTTAAACATGGAAGCTATGGGAAATGGTATGGGTAGGATATGGGACATGTTTATTTTATTTTAATTTATGTTCAAAAATACCAAGTCTTAGACACTTAAAATTTCAAACTCCAATCAAAGTGTGCCGCCTGGCGTTCTATATGTAATACCCGTATTCCGAGCACAATAGAACTAGTCTCGAGGCCTAACTCGATCATATACAGAAGATAGCTTTTCAAACCCAATTATCATATAAATTTCAAAAATTAAGTTATACGTGTTTCAATCTCACATGACCAAATGATACGTCTGATTGCCACGGATATCGTCAACATACAATAACTCACTATTACGATCCGATGACACTGGTTTCGTCGAAATCCGAGATAGTGTCCCGAAAAGCTATTTTTATACATTAATTAAAATGAATTATTATTAAAACCAAATAAATCACTTATAAATCTAAATTAAAAGTTTATTATCTTCATTCTTATCTAAATAGAATTTTATTAAACTTTGAAATCGTTTTTATCCAAAGTAAGCCCAAGATTTCAATTATTTAAACAATTTCAAATATTCAAATAATAATTATATTTGAAATTAAAATTATTTTAACTTATGAAATTAATTTTCAATATTTAAAATCAACTAAATATTTCAAATTCAACGACTAAAATTCTGGGTCATTACAGAGACTATCATTGGATGACATATTTATTTTTGAAATAAGTTTTGTAAACTAAAACCAACTCAGTTTTATAAATAAAGAAATTCATAAAACATATATAAATACCTATTCTATTGCATTGAAAAACAATTGTTGTTTCAAGAAATACTAACTTCATTGTGAAGGAATTTCTTTAAGGAATTATTAATAGCAAAATGAAATTGGATACGATCCATAGATAGAACTGATTAGATATGATGAAATGAAATTAACTAACCTAAATGAACACATTGCATTAGAGTGTCTAATAAGTATTCTCGCACATTGAAGAGAAACTATGAGTTTTTTATCAATGTAGAAAATATGCAATCCCTGGTTGTTTAATTAAACCATTAAGAGCGTTGACTCTATGATATAGTATTGTAACAACCCGCCTATTCGACCATCGAAAGTTGACATCGAATATCCATGGTATTCAAATGTCGAACATCCGATCATCGAAAAGGCGGATTGTTAGGGTAAAATAAAAAAGAAAAGAACAGAGAACAGGAAAATCAGAATCTCACAGTGGAATCGATAACATATAATATAATAAAGACAGTTAAAGCTGTTACTCTAAAATACAGAGTACATCAGAGTTAAAAACAAACCTTATCAGCTGGACAGTTGTAAAATTTTGATCTTACAATTGCTAATAGGTATACCATATAATACAGTGGAAAATAAAACACTACGATAAGTGAACATCCAGCTCTTCTCCAATAACTCTGTATCACCAAATACTAACCTGGGAAAAACTCTGTCTAACCCAAGCATTATAAAAAAAATACCCGGGTCAATCTGGAGAACCAGCGTGAGAAAATACAAGTAATATGATGAACATATAAAAATTCTGTCAGACCACGCTGCTAACGTGGAACGGGTTTTTACCTCATAAGAATAACATCTATAGACGAAGAAATGGGAAACAAATTAGAACAACAATCCATACATGTAGGAGTGGAAATAAACAACAGGAAACAAACTCAAATATAAAGAAATAGTTCAAGTAAGAACAAATCCCATACTTAACGAATGGGCATAGATAATATCATAATTCCAGACTTGAAAGAATGGAAATAATCTGATGGAGAAATGGGAAAACATATTAGAATCAACAATCCAGTATGGAAAGAATGATCATCTACAAGATCAAAATCCAAACTTAAAGAATGGACACAAATAATTAAACATCACGAAATGCTCTTGACACTTCTCAATGTAATTAAGAAAGAGGTGATTTTAAGAATTTGGAACCAAAGGAAAGCAAAGGAAAATTTTCCAACATATGATTAGGAGGGTGCACCCCCTTACTGAAAGTATACCTCTAGAAATATACTTTGAGAGGGTCACTTCTTCTGGCACCTCTTGGGAAACTCCAAGTTAGACCCCGCCAACCTTACTGAGAATCAAAGTATTTCACATCTCAATGCGCAAACCGAATCCAATCTAGAATGGATGTGAAGATACCGTAAATGGGAGGAACCCCACATAACTTGGTCCCTACTCGCTTTCTGGTTTTAGTCATCCTTGATAAACGGTAACAAAGCTCAAAAGGGCAACATATCGTTTTAAGGTGACTATACACCATGATGAAAGTTGTACCGATAGTTAATAAATCAACTATATCAATTATCAGAGATAATTAAAAATGATCGTATATGGAAATTAAATTTCATATTCTTACTACTACTCGTCGATACCAAACAAATGTTATCCCTTGGTTGAAATGAAGTGGGCAAGTTGAGGCAATGTTACCCATAGGGATTGCCTTGACGACATTTTTAACCTTTGAGATAGAAAAGAGTCTAAGTCTCGACGTTTACTGTTAAAAGTATGGCTAGATCATTTACATATAAGCGATATCGTTTACGGAACTACTTTTCCACAACCGAATTGAATTTTACTTCTAAAACAAAACTTTACTTTTTAAAAACATTTGATTCGCATTTGGGCTTGATTTTCACATTTCAAATATTGTAAAACACTTTAAAATACTCTTTTATAACTTTATAACCACGTTAATTTTCTCAAAGAAAGAAGTCAAATTTAAAATCTTTTATTAAATTTAAAACACATTAATTACCCTGAGAGATAATTACAATCTTTTATAAATTTAAAACAATATTAATTATCCCAAAAGATAATTAATCACATTTAAAATCCCTTTTAATAAACTAATCAATTATCTTTATTAAAATGGTTAAGTGTCTCAAAAACACCTTTGTTTAATCGGTAAATTAACTTCTTAATCTTATTAAATCGGTTCATTAACTTTAATACACTAAGTCAGTTAATTATCTTTGAAACACTTTTATTAAATTAACTTTATCACTTTTATTAAATAAATTAATTAACTTAAATACCTTTGTTAAATTAATTGATTAACTTTAAATGTTATTACTTAAAATGATTAATTACATTCAAATATAATTAATTAGAATGACTACTTAAATTTCAAATATCATTACTTAAAGTGATTGACTAAATTCAAATGTCATTAATTATAATGATAAATTAGATTCAAACATTGTTAATTAAATTGATTTGTAACATTTAAAACATCATTAATTAAAACAATTAATTAAACTCACGCATCATTAATTAAAATGATTTATTAATTTTAAATATCATTAATTAAAATGATTAATTGAATTTAAACATCTTTAGTTAAAATGATTTATTAACTTAAAACATCATTACTTAAAATGATTACTTAAATTCAAATATCATTAATTAAATGATTAATTAAATCCAAATATCATTAACTAGATGGTTGATTAAATTCAATTATCTTTAATTAAAAAGATGTAATTAAATTCGAACAACATTAATTTATATGATTAATTAATTTAAATATCATTAATCAAAATGATTAATGAATTTAAATATCTGTTTCGTGAAAATACAAGCTCAAGACAATACACACAAAGGATTTAGGAGATGATATTCAATAGATGATGGTATAGCGAAAAATTGCTATAACGACACTTAAACAATTTAAATAGAATACCATGATTAATTTTAACTAGATATCAATTTAAGCAGCATAAAGAATTAAATAATTATTATTGGCGAGAAACCCTTCAGGGTCTCTCTATAAATGTTCCTTGTAAAATAATGGTTATAGACAATATATATAATCATATGGGTTCACGACAATCAAGTTAATACGTCATCCATTTTCCAAAACGGAATTTCAACCAAACAATCAATCAAACAAAAATTTAACTAATTCTAAGCAATCAACAATAATCTATCGCATCACAGATATTATATAATAAATTTGAAGGTGAGTAAACTCGCCTTGGTTCCAGTTATTGCTAAAGCATTCCGGTTAGAACTAAAATCGAACGAGCGTTCGATTTTAGCCCAAAATTCCACTAGCTCTGAATTTAACCAATCAAATTCCATTGCCTAGCTAATGATCCCATGAGTGCAACGCAACTGACCGCGTTCGATTTGGACCTCGTACGAGAAAGTTATGCATTTTATAAGTTTTCGGAATTAAACATTATAATTAATCACTTGATTATAAATTAAGTATACCTAACACTAACCATCTTCCCCAAAGTTTAAACTACCACCTAAAACTGCTCCTCACTAACCATGGTCGAACCTTCCCTTGCCTCCCACTCTCACCACACACAACGGAATCCACAATCGATCGCACCATTAAACTCCACTGTCGACGAACTTCAAAATGGACACCAGGACATCACCTCCACCTTCCCCCACCAAAATGCATCTCGACCTCCACACCCGGTCGCACAGTGCAAATGAGACCGGACCCCCTCCAAAGCCCGGTGCCGAAGCTTCCTACCACTATGAATCCAAATTCAAGCTCCAAGTCCAAATCGATGATAAGAAATCCTTAAATCAATAACCTAATTCATTTTGCCCAAAACCCTTTACTGCTAACTATCGAACTCCTCAAAAGAGTGTCGGACCCTCTCAAACATGCATAAACTTGTAGCGCTAGCTTAAACATGAACAAAGAAGCAAGCTTTATATTTTTTTGATTTTTCTTTGATTTGTTTTAGTTTTTCAAAGTGGATTTTCTTTTCTTTTTCTTTCTCAGAACATAAATATGTAGAAGAGTACGGGGAACATAAAAGAAAAGAGGATCGGAGAAATGTTGGCTGAAGTTAAGTGTTGACTTTTATTTATTTGCAATTTCTGGTATCTCGCCGCACAGATTTCTGATCGCATATGAACCCCGAAATGATAAAATAAGGTTGCGCTCGAAACAGCGACGCGACCCCAAAACAATTAATATATATTTTGTTATCGCATTCTACAAAATCATAAAAGAATCAACGTTAGTCGAAATAATGTCAAACGATAATTCAAATATTTTCAAAAATAAAAATTATGGAAAAATCCAACAAATTAAATTAAAAATACTTCATTAGAAATCGATTCGTTTTATTACCAATTGGTTTTCTTATTATTTATTCGACTCATTTATTATTATAAACAAATTTACAAAATGAATTCACCATTATTATTTATTTATTTCAAGGTTAAATAAAATTATTAAATCCATTTAATTAATATTTAATTTACAAATAATATTTAACTCGCAATTCAATTATCTAAACGATCACTGTATTTGAATTCAAGTTATTAAATCCCAAAATCCAATTATTTAAAATTTTAAAATTAATTAAATATTAAAAGTTCAATGACCAAAATTTAGGGTTGTCATGGGTATGATGTCCAAATCTGAAAGAATTCCAAGTACGCTATCAATATATGATTTTGGTAGTCATAACGAAGTGATGTGATCCATCGACCGTGATTATGTCTTTATGAGCAAGACTAATGTAGTTGAATTAAATGTGCAATGTTGATAAGAATAATATCACAAATTTTAATTGTTGAAATTAGCGTAATAGGTTGGGGATTCAACGTGCTCAAGTTAACTAGGATTTACTCACAAAATTACCACTTAGTATGACTTTATGTTTGTTACATATGCATTGAAATAGAAAATTCTAAATAATGATTTAGAGCAAACTGTTTACACATAATAACCAAAACTGTCTCGAAGTCAGTGGGAGCGATATTGAGTTTGTGAGTCTTTGGATATGATCCACAGGTAGACCGATTGATAGATAGATCCTTGGGAGTTGATGGGAAGCCCTCATCACATGCATGTTATGTTTGTTTGGTTACCCTGAGCTGAGGTCTTTGTTCTTGCCAAAGATGCTTCTTTGAGACCTTATTTGACTGGACCCAAGGAAACGATAGGAAGTATCATTTTATAAGCATCAAAATTGAAAAATTATTTTAATAGAAATATCAAATAGTTTGATTATTAATCAAAATGCAGAGGAAGCGTATGTTCATAAGAAAGAACGTTAAAAGATACATTTATATTTCTAAACTATAAGTAAACAACACATTGTTTATTTTAACGACGTAATTGTGTTAACGTCAACCTTAGTTATTTTAATACTCAACTTTGGATTGTACATGATGTCTTGTATAGTGAGTATAAAAGATATTGGGAATGTCCCAAATCGATATGCAAAGACACCTTATTAAATTGTATAATACGGAACATGTGAGATAAGTTCCTCATGCATTGGCAATAGGAATTATCATACATGTTATGTTTTCTATGATATCGTGATTTGTTTATGTATTTGATACATGAAGCAAATATCAAATCCAAATTGATATCATTAAATGGTTGTTTGACGTGTTCTCGTGTATTTATGAAATACTAGAGAATTAGTTATAGAAACAAAAACTGCTTATGAAGGAGTGTTCGGACTCAAACATTATACGTTATATTGAGTATAATATGTCAATATTAAATTCAAGTTAAGAATCTTTAAGTGGAAATGTTCCAAATGAAAGACTGTGGCTGATTCAATGAAAAAGGATAAGTACATTGCCTAGAATAGCACCGCAATAAAAGTAATGTACATAAAAATATAAGTGCAAAATTTATAACTCAGCCGATTCCAAATGTTGAGAATCTCATAACATTGTTATACGAGAACCATGTCGCAATATAGTTCATGACAAAACTTAGAGTTCACTAAAAGTCGAGAGACATACTTCGAATTATTCCACATGATAAAACAGTTTACCACCATCAGAGATAGTTGATTGACATTGTGGATAATTGAAATATAATAGCATACTCATTCACAGAGGGACTGATCCAAATTGGTTTTAAGAAAACCAATTGGAGAAATTGGAATAAGATTCCATAGTTGACCCTAAGTGCAAGTGGGAGATTGATAAAGTTAGGGATATGCCATAGGGGCAATTGTGTAATCTGTTACATATATCTAACTTGTTGACCAATCTTGTTAGAAATAAAAGGTGTTTCTTTCCATTATTGATAATGTGTTGCATTAATTGATTAATTTAATTAAAAGTATATTTAATAGAAAATACATAAATGGTACATTTTTTGATGGAAGGTACAAAATGTTGTAACTGTGAATAATTTATCACAATGAAAACAAATATACCATTTTAAATGTTCCTAATCAAGATGCATCGAGATTGGATATCGATGTATCCGTTGAGACTAGAGTATGTAACGCTCTCCAAATGTTGGCAGCGTATTATCATGACTGTTGGACGCACCAAGGATTACATACTGATAGTTATTGTACAACTATGCAACGACTCACCTGATAGTTTTTTGTTGGTTAATATTACTAAGGTCAAACAGAAAATATCGATGTGATTGATTTACACAGTTCTCTCGACTTGAGAAAATCATAGATCTTCAATATGAAAGCTCCGCTTTGATTATAGTCAAATCATGGCATCGAGTGATTATAGTTGGGTCAAGTGGAAGTATTGGAAGTGAAGCACTATTCAAGAGAGGATTCGTCTCTTCAGTTATATGGGGTTAGTATCACGGTCAACTCAAGTCAACTCAAGGTCAAAGTCTCTGGCCAGAGCATTTCGGTAAATAATAATTGTTATTATTGAACCAAGGACTTTGTATTTCGACATTGGAGTTGAATGTGGCCGATATTGGAATTTATACCATTACCAAATTCCATAAGTCCAGAGTAATATAGTTTTGACGAAGAGAATTGATGTAAATAAATATTACAATCGGGTAACGCTTGTCAAACTAGAAGTGGATTTTACTAAAACTAAGTAAGCGATAAATATAGCCATAAATGTTACACCACCTGCTAAGTGACATGTGAATGTTAACATTTGAATAGTTTGATGTTAATCGCTGGCCGAATTTACACCCAAGAGTCACTCAACCGGAATGATGAATTTAATTCTCTTTAAACCGAATGATTTAATTAGTTTATAATTGTTATAAATTAATTAAATTAATATTTATGAAAAATTAATTATGAAATTTGAATATGATTTGAGAAACAAATATTGTATGTATGTATATATATATATAATAGTTATGAATATGTCAATCAATATGAGATATTAATAAGAAATTAAATTAGATTTAATTACCATATTGTTTGCGCTTAAATGCGCTATTAATCCATAGATTTGGAAGAGATTTTTAGCTGCAATTATATGGTTGGGACAGCCAAAAATGGAAGAAATTTGGGTTTAAAATAGATGGAGGAAATTAGAAAAGAAAAAGGAAAGATATGATCCTCTTTTCTCTTTCTCAAACATTATAAAAGGCATCTCTAACCTTAACATAAATGATAGATTTTGAGCTGCCTCCATCTTCTAAATTATGGCCACCATGAAATTCCTAGTGTTGCCGAAACAAGGCTCCGTTTATCTCTAAAATTCTAAAATCAAATTCAAGTTAAAACGAAACTATTCGATAGTGGAAGGTTGCTGATTCCAGACTAGCAATCTGACGGATCAAAGAATATTTAGAGAAAGAGAATTCACTATTTCAACGTGTACTTGAGGGCAGTTGTAGTAGGTAACATTTATTTACATAGATATTAAATAGATTATCATGTTTTATAATCTGTTAATCATATATGCATATGCCTAATCTACATATCGTTGTTATTGCATTAGTTAGGTGAGAGTTTTATATGTAATGTTGTTGTCATAATGGAGATTGGTTATGTGCATAATTTAATGTTTATATTCATAATTTTGTTTGTAGTATGGTATTATAAGTTGAACAAATTTTTTTGTTTAATTTTATATTAGTTTATATTCATATAAATATTAATTTGTGTATTAGTACTCATGTACAGTTTATAGTAAAGCATATATGTTTATATCTACTATATAAAATTGATCTATATTTTTTTCTTATATATGTTTATGTTTATTATGAATTATAAGTACTAAAAATAATTTTTTGTATTATTAATATACATTTATTGTCAATATTTATTGAATATTTGAATTAATAAGTTTATACAAAATAAAACGATTTTCAAAAATTCAATTTTATAATTTTTAAAATTAAATCGTGATGTTAGATAGTCACTAAATTATTTTTAGAGTTTTTCAACTTTATTTTATATTATTAAAAATTATTTTAACTTCAACCGTACATTAATTAATTAGCCTAAAAATATTATTTTAATTTCTAAAATTATGGAAATTTTCATGACAACTAAAACATGATCCTAGATTATCAAAAAATTGAAATTTTGAATTTCTGTAAAATAATTATTTTATATTAATTAATTAAGGGTAGAAAATAATTATTAATTCATGATATATATATATATATGCATAATAAAATATTAAAATCATATTAACTTTAAATCTATGATATTTTAGAACTAAGAAAACAATTATTATTATTATTATATATATAATCATATTTATATTTATGTATATGTACTATATTATAAATTAATTTACTATTAATTATTATATTGACCAGCTATGCATACACACACATATATAAAATTAAATAAATAGTTTATTTTAATTCATGTTAAAAATATTATTTTATCATATATATATATATATCTTAATTGTTACTTATAATATAACATGTTGTTTACATAAATATATTTTTCTATAATATTTTAATAATGGAAAATATTTATATATATTTACTTTTATATGTATACACACACACATATATATGTATGTATATATAATTATTAGGAATTTATAACACATGTACATGCACATATTTGATAACATACAATACATATAAAATGAGCTAATGTGTCTGTTGCGATGTAAATCCCAACATCTATATACGGGCATGTTATACCTTGCATAGATTACTATGTTACACATGCACGCACACATACACGGATATATATATATGTATATGATACATGTGTGTGTATTAAGCAAAACCAAAATCAAATAAATTTCAAATTATAATTTATAAATTTGAATAAAATACATGATTTTATTTAAACTAAATTTAGAAATGTTCTAAATAAATTAGACTTCATAGGCCCAATAAAGATCTAATAGGGTAATTTCTTTTTGAAATTCATCCATATCTTCCACTGCGGACTAGCCCAGTTCCAACAATGGTATCAGAGCCTATAATATATTTTACACAAGAATGTGTAGTTATCATGATATTTGACATGAGTACTAATGCATATCTTTCTGTTTGACCTTAGTTATATTAACTAATAGAAAACTATCGAGTGAGTCATTCCATAGTTATCCAATAACTATTAGCACGTAACTTCTAGGTGCCCCCAACAGCCATGAGTAATACACTACCTAAAATATATGGTAAAAAATATAATCTGTCTATTTTATAATTTTAACTTAAATAAAGTATCAAATGATTATTGTTGGAACTACTATCATATCTATGATCTGAATGATTATCGTGATACAACATTTATAATATACAATGTGATATTAACCATATATGTAACTACTATCATACATATAATGGCTCGATCCTTGGACATTGTAGTATTTAATTAAAATTTTGAAAATATTTTATTGGGCTCTGATAGGTACATTTCGAAATAGAAATTACTTATTCAATTATATTTTCAGTTAGGAATTAAAATAATATTTTTCATGTATTTTTTTAATCTTGGATCATATTTTATGTAGTAGGTATCCGTTAAATACCCCAATTCAATTAAAATATATAAGCCAGGATCTACATATAATACATAAGTTAGGAAAGAAGGAGGTCAAAGATAGAAACACATCCTACTTTTCCTTAGTCATTTACACATCTTTTAGAATCAAAATTCAAAGCCAATTCCTCTCCATCATGGCCAACCATACTTGTCTCCCTATTAAGCCTTAAATCAATTCAAGTCGAATCAGATATTTTAAATTTAAATCAAATTTAAACGTACATAGATATCGTACATCGACAAGTGTGTATATAATTTTTATATATGCATTAATTTTAATACTGATCGACACAATTCAAAAATAATAATAATTAATATTTCATAAATATTATTTAATTTAATTTAATTAATGTAATATTTATAGCTTAATTAAATTGGGTGGTAGATGGAGGATTCGACATTCCAGTTGTATCTACTCTTTATGTAACAACCCGCATATTTGTTGATTTTATATTTAAATATTTTATTTAAATATTTTATCGTTAGTCGGATGTTAGTCCGAAAAGCTACTTTTTGCATACGGTCAAATTAGGACTCGAGACCACTCCCATTGAGTCCAAAATGACGTTTGCGATCTTTTTGAGTGTAAACTTCGGTATGTTTGGAGAAAGTGGAATTTTCGTCACTTTTTCCCGCCTTTGACTTGAGTTGGACTGCACCTTCTAACTCAGCCCCCAACCCACCTCCTCTTCCTCACTTTATCAAACACTTCAAGCTTCATAAAAAATGGTGGTGGGAAAGGGAAATTAAAACTCCAAACTCAAATTCAATTGCAAATCCAACTTTCAACTCCAAACTCAAGTAGAAGATAGTGGATTCAAGCTTTGGATTTCTTCTCATTGCTTTCAACCTCCATCTTCATCCATTTTAGTGAAAAGGTGAGATTTTTAATCTCACATCTCGCCTATAACTGTCATTGGGTTGTTGGGAATGATTCCCCATCACTTTAGCATGCATATTTGCATTTGGTTTGGATTAGATTGGCGAAAAACTCTAATTTTCAGTGTTTTTGGTGATTTTCTGGCTCTAGGTCGTTCTGGCCTCGATAGGTCGTTCGCGCGGAAAAGCCACGCAGGCTATAGGTCACATCCCTTAGGTCGTTTCCGACCTAGTATCACTCGCCTGGAGTTAGGTCGTAGGTCGTTCGGCCACACTTAAGTCGCGAACACTTAGGTCGCCAACTCGCTTCATGACTTCGTTAGGTCGCATGCCACTTACCTTCGTTAGGTCATCTCCGACCTTATATCGCCCGGCTTCGCTAAGTCGTAGGTCGCGCCTCTTTTAAGTCGCGCCTCTTTTAGGTCGCACCTCTCGTTAGGTCGCTCAACACACTGTTTAACTTTAGGTCGTTAGACCTTATTCCTGATAGGTCGTTCGAGCGTTAAACTTTTAGGTCGCTCGAGTGTTGAACTTTTAGGTCGCTCGACCTAGTTAGGTCGTAGGTCGCGTGTCACCGTTAGGTCGTGAACCTCTTTTAGGTCGCTTGGCCTGCATCTGGTAGGTCGTTAGACCTATTGCCAAGTTAGGTCGCTGGCCTCTAGGTCGCGAGTCTTTAGGTCCCCAGTTTTAGGTCGGCCATGTTAGGTCGCGAGTCTTACTTAGGTCGCGTTCCTTTCAACACTTAGGTCGTTCGACCTATTTAACTTTAGGTCGTTCCTTTTCACTTTAACTCGGCCACGTTTGGTCGCATGGGGACTTCCACTTTGATGCATTTTGAGCTAATTTCCTTGGGCTTTTTTTTCTCACATCTCCGAATGTGAAATTAATGTGATTCGATTTGTTTCAACAATCGATTTGTGACTTGTCACTCTAAAGATATGAAGGTTTCAATACTAGTAATAAATATCAAAACTCTTTCATCAAAGCACTTTCAATACTATTTTACTACAAAGCTCTTTCTTCTCAAACCGTTTTCTAATCTACTAGTATATACAAGCCTTTACTTCACTCGGATGAGAAATCGAATTAAACGACTTAGTAAAACGAGTGGTATGAAACGCTTGCGTTCACTTCGTCGGTTAACTCTTGGACTTGTTCGATTGAACCCTTTTGTGACAATTTCCTAGTGAAGATCTACAGTTTGTTCGTAAATATTTAAGTTAAGCTAGTGGTTATGGGACATGAAGCTAAACTCATATATTTACTGACTTAGTGTAATTGACACTTCCTAATGATCATGACGATCATTTTTGTGATTTAGACTAGCGATTGAGCGATGTCTCTTTGTCTGCGAGGGAGACTAGACCCCGCTTTTGTGATGTTTCGCCATCATATATATGGGGTAGCACCCCATGGTCTTCGGGCCATTTCTATGTGGAAATTTAATGGATAGCTTCCATGAGATAGCTTCTCATTCATGTGTTTACGCGTAGGTGAGTTTTCATGCTCCCGTTCATGTGTTAGGCCTCCCCCTTTTATGTGTTTTTCTGGATTTCTGGTGATGATTTCTGGAATTTGTGCTTCACCAATTTTCATGATTTTCATTGATATGATATCAGTTTTTGTGCATTGGTGAATTTATGTGTTATTGACTTGTTATGAATACAAGTTTATGGTATGATACCCTATTTTATCTTTGAGAAGATTCTTGTGATATTGATTGTTCTTTTGTTGATTATCATTTACATACTTATAGTAGTATGTCGTTACGGTTGTCACATGTTCATGCCATATTATTATTTATCCTACCTTATTATCTGATATTTATAGCTAGACTGATCCGTTTATTATTTTCTTATAAATAATACTCGGGTCAGACCGAGATGTTACAGGTGCTTCTGCTTGACTTCTCTTCAGGGTTATTCTGACTTTTGGCTAACTACTTAGATTAGTAGTTTTTGGATGTACACATTTAAGATATAGACTCTATGTAGTGTACTTATTCTTTTGTATAGCACATGTTGCTATTCTTTTGTATTATCGTGGATCTTTTTGACCACTACTCTGATGTACACTTTCATGTGTTATATATATTTTCATATCTTCTTCCGCCTTTGTGATATGGATGTCTGTGACTGATTTATGTTATGTTTATTTCTATGTTTGTTTTCGAAGATTATTTATAGCCACCGTGTGATAGCTTTGGGTTTGTATCGGTATGTCGGACTTCCTCCTTAAACGAAGTTCATTTTATTCTATCTGACGTATCGGTGCTTGCTCAAAGAAGTTACATGGATGGTTGCTCCTCAACAGCCTTATTCTCCATGCTAGTCGACAGCATTACACCGTAGTGTTCTTGGCTAATATGGGTATAGAGGTGGGGCGTCACACTTTAGGTGCAAATTTTATCGGTGATTAATATCGAACAATTCGAATATTAACGTTCACACGTCACTTCAGATAACGGTGTGACATTATGACTAAATTTATCGCTTATATAGCTTCGGTAAAATCTAGTTTTACCTATTTAAGCATTACCCGATAATGACAGTTATTTACACCAGTTCTTTTCGTTAAAACTATATCACATTAGGATTTATAGAATTTGGTAATGGTGAAAATTCCAATATCGTCCACATTCAACTTTATAGTCCACACACAAAAGTCCTTGGTTCAATAATAATAATTATTATTAACCGAAATGCTAGGGCCAAATATTTTGAATTTTAATTGACTTACGTTAACCCCTTAATACAACCCCATATAACCAAGGAGACGAACTCTTTATTGAATAATGTTTCACTTCCAATGCTTCCACTTGATCCAACTATAATCGTTCGGTGGACGCCGTGCCGCAATTTAACTATAATTAAAGTGGAGTTACCATGCTGAAGCTCGACGGTATTCCCAAGTCAAGGGAATTGTGTAATATTGTAACAACGATATTCTCTATTTGACCTTATTTATATTAACTAACATAAAACTATCAACTAAGTCATTCCATGGTTATCCAATAACTATTAGAATGTAACCCCTTTTTACCCAACCATGAGTAATATGCTACCCAACGTTTGAGTGTGTTATGTACTTTAGTCACAACAATATCCAGTCTCGATACATTTTGACTAGGAATATTTAAAACGATATGTTTAAAATATAATGATAAATCGCTCATGATTACAATGCATTGTAACTACTATCACAAACATATCATTTATGGATTTTTTATTAAATATACTTAAATTGAACAATCGATTATTTAAAACACATTATAAGAAGTATATAACTGAAAGAAAACTTCTTTTATTTCAAACAAGATTGGTTATCAAGTTAGACATATGTACCAAATTACATAATTGCTCATAGGGCATACCCTTAACTTTATTAGTTTCAAACCTTAATCCGGCTCTTATCAAAAGTTATAAGTCTTACAAGATTTTCAAAGTCAAAATCATCTGATAAAAATTCTAAGAGTAAGATATGTCACAAGCTGACATTTTCCAATGTTATAATCATACGACCTCGTATGAGTCTAATAACAATAATATTTTATGATCATTCGATACATAAAATATGGGGCATTGTAATTTTCTTCCCTTTAGGAATATCCCTCTCGAAATCCCTAGATAAATCAAGGAAAGTTAACCATAATTACCTCGTATGCCTAATAATTATAAGCAATCATTTTAAGCATCAAACATGTAACAATGCAATAACAAATACAAATATTCTAATCCTAGCGTGCGAGATACTAAACTATCTTGCATGATATCAAAAGTGAAAGCACATGCGATAAACATAAACCCTAACCAAGTAAAGAGCTCTGGATAAGCGATCCTCATGCTTTCCTTGGTTTCTCATGTGAAATCGCTTTTGCTCTCACTCCATTGAACCTTCAATAGCTCCACCATCTTCTTCCTAAGCTACTTTGTGTCACATCCGACAATGTGAATTGGACTACGAGGTCTCGAAGCTTCTGGTTTAACTTTGATATCATCAAGTCGATCTAGTGTGATCATCACACCTAAGTCATGCACAAACTTCCGCAAATGAGAGATGTGGAATACATTGTGCACGTCCTCCATCTTCCGAGGTAAGTTGACTTTGTAAGCTAGGTTCCCAATCCTCTATTGTATCGGAAAAGAAACTACGAATCTCGGTGTTAATTTCCCCTTAGTATCGAACCACACTATAATCTTCAATGGAGATATTTTCACAAATGCCTTATCACTGATAGAGAACCCCAAAATTATATGTCTCTTATCAACATAGCTCTTCTATCTATCTTGAACAGCCATCATTCATTGCCAAATGATCTCGATCTTCTTTGAGGTCTCCCTGATCATATCTAGCCCTAATATCAATTTTTTGCCCGCTTCCCACCAACACGAAGGAGTGTTAAATGGTCGTCTATACAATGCCTCGAATAATGCCATGCCGATGCTAGATTGATAACTATTATTTTATGCGAACTCTACCAAATGCAAATGATTGTCCCACGAGCCTCCAAAGTAGTGTATGTAAACTTGTAAGAGATCCTATAAGATACGATTCACTCTCTAAGTCCGTCTGTCTGTTTGTGAGTGATAAGTTGTACTGAAAGGCAACTTTGTCCACAATGCCTCTTTTAAGCTTTTCTAAAACTTGCTAGTGAATAAAGGGTCTTGGTCATTCACAATGCTCTTTGGCACACTATGGAATTGCACTACTTAATTTACATACAACTCAGCTGTAACATCCCCCACTTGAAATCGGAAGATGAACACCGATGATGCTGCAGTCATCACTAGAATTATCTTCCAACGACTAGTTCAGTATATGATTACATAGATAAAGTAAACAAAGCAAACTAATAATATTCCATTACACGATAGTTTCTTTTTTTCAATATTCATTACAATTACTTCGATCAATATATAAAGACGTAGCCCGCACTCCCTCATACAACGGAAATAAAATCTTTATTAGCTAAAGAGCCTCCTGCTCCGTCTTCAGTCCTCGTATGCGGCCATTATTCCAAACCTTCCTAAGTCCATAAACTCGTACTACTTAACTGAGTACCCGTGAGTTAATGGGGAAAACAATAATAAAAAAACAGGTCAGACATAAAAGTCTGATGTGAATAATATTGTCCCCAAAACAAACATATATTGAGATCAATCTACACTGCACAAATTAGGTTTTCCCTTTATTATTCAACCATTATGAGTAAAACATCGTCATCTTCTGATGCAATTATTTCTTTTTTACGTTCTCAATTAATGCTTCCCTAAGAAAATTTCTTTTAATACCATGCACCCTATGCTGACCCCACCCAAGTCTCAATTTAGATTGCTTATAAAGCATAATATAAAATACAGCACTATCCGTGCAGATTTCTCTTATTCCTTAAGTATGCTTTAAGGTATTTAAGACTACGCCCCACAAAGTTGCACATTTCATTCTTCATTAGAATTTTATTCTTTCTTGGAATTTAGTACCGCGCCTCACGTAGTTTCACCTTCCTAAGGCGAATCCCTACTTATTCTTCTCTTTAAGTACTTATATTGCACCCTGATAGAGTTAGGGGTATGCCCTAGGGGCAATTATGTAATTTGTTACATATATCTAACTCGTTGACCAATCTTGTTCGAAATAAAGGTATTTTCCTTCTATTATATACTTGATATAATGTGGTTATATTAATTAATAAATTTAATTAAAAGTATATTTAATAGAAAATCCATAAATGGTATGTTTTGTGACAGTAGTTACAAAGTGCTGTAACCGTGAGTAATTTATCACAATGAAACAAATGTACTATTTTAAATGTTCCTAGTCAAGATGCATCGAGATTGGATATCGATGTATCCGTTGAGACTAGAGTACGTAATGCTCTCCAAATGTTGGGCAGTGTATTACTCATGACTGCTGGGGGCACCAAGGGGTACGTACTGATAGTTATTGGATAACTATGGAACGACTCACTCGATAGTTTTCTGTTGGTTAATATAACTAAGGTCAAATAGAAAATATCGATGTGACTAATTTACACAATTCTTTCGACTTGAGAATACTGCCAACCTTCAATATGAAAAACTCTGCTTTGATTCTAGTCAAATCATGAAACGACATCCATCAAGTGATTATAGTTAGGTCGAGTGGAAGTATTGGAAGGAAGACACTATTCAAGAGAGGATTCGTCACTTCAGTTATATAAGTTTAGTATCATGGTCAACTCAAGTCAACCCAAAGTCAAAATCTCTGGCCAGAGTAGTACGGTTAATAATAATTGTTATTATTGAACCAAGGATTTTATGTTTGGACTATAGAGTTGAATATGGATAGTATTGGAATTTTGACCATTACCAAATTCCATAAATACAAAGTGATACAGTTTTTGACGAAGAGAATTGGTGTATATAATGTCGCTAACGGGTAACGCTCATTAAATTAAATAAGATTTTACTGAAAATGAATAAGCGGTAAATTTGGCCATAATGTCACACAACTTGCCAAGTGACGTGTGAACGTTAACATTTGAATAGTTTGGTGTTAATTGCTGACCAAATTTACACCCAAGAGTTACACAACTAACATGATGAATTCCCTTAAGACCGAACGATTTAATTAGTTTATAATTGTTATAAATAAATTGAATTAATTAATATTTATGAAATATTAATTATAAAAATTTGAATATGGTTTGATAAATAAAAATTGCTATATATTTATAATAGTTATAAATGTACCAATCGATATACGATATCGATAAATGATTAAATTAGATTTAATTAGATTTAATTGCATAGCATTTTGGCTTGGGCTTAAATAAGTTTAAAGCCCATCATTGGGGCTGAAAATTTCGGTTTTGACAAGTTATTAGAGGCGACTAAAATTTAGGATTAGACCTAGAGATGGATGACTAAGATTAAGAGAGAATAGGTAATGAGGTTGTCTTAATATCTGTCTTGTACAAGGCTACATATATGGATCTCTAAACCCTTAATCAAAACAACTTTTGGCTGCTATAATTATCAAGTTTGCTGGATGAAATTAATCCCCATACCAGTTCTAAGAATCTCAAATCAATTCAAGTTAAGTAAAAGCACTATTTGATAGAATAGGTCGACGATTCCAAACTTGCAATCTGATGGATCGAGCATAACTAGAGAAGGGAATTCATTGATTCAAGCAGACTCAAAGGCATCATCAATTGGTATTTTATTTATATATTGCAGTAATCATATCATATTTTATGGTTTAATATTGATTAATCCCAAATCTGTATATATATTAATGTTGTATATCTAGTTAGGTGAGATTTTCGTAGGTATATGTAGTTGTCGCAAATTTGTTTGGTTATGTACATGGTTATATTGTTATGTGTTATAATTTATGTATAAACAAATCTAATTAAATTTTGTCATTATTAATTATTTTATGTATATTTATATATTAATTTAAATATAGACTAATGTATATTGTAAACATATAATTACATATGTGTATATTTGTAATGTATAAACAGCTTAGAATTTTTCCTTACACCTATTTATACATAATATGAATTATCAAATTCGAAAATAAATTATATATATATAAATAATTTTAAATTATCTTTTATTTATTATTTGAATTGTTTATTATATCTAAAATAATTATTGCACTGAAAATTCGATATTATATTTTTTAAATTAATACATCTATGCAGTAACCTATGAAAAAAAATTTAGAATTTTTTGTTAATATTTAATATTTTTAATAATTAAATTACTTCGGTTGAAAATTTCTTTTATTTATTAAAAATAATATTTTATTTCAAAAAATCATGAAATTTTTTTTGAAATTGTATTTTATGATTCTAAATATTTAGAAATTTTAAATTTTTGTGTTTTAATATTTATTACTAATATTTTTAATTATTATGGTCGAAACTATTTATTATATATACATATAATAATGATAAAATTAAAAAAATTATTATTTTATGTTTGTTATGCTAATTTTGATCTAGAAATAATTTTAAAATATATATATTTATATTTTAAGTATTTGAATGTAATTAATTATTCATATATATACATTTTATTTAACCTTATATATAATTTTAATTATTATATATATACGTATGTATAATTTTATATGTTTAATTATGTATATATATTTATACAAATGTTTTAAATTATATATATATATATATATATATATATATAATTTTGAGACTTTTAGTTATAAAATATATTTTAAATATATGTATACATATTTATATAAATATACTTTGCATTATAGATTTATGCACGTATTTAGACAACATACAATACATACGAAATGAGCTAATGTGTCTGCTGCGATGTAAATCCCAACATCTATATACGGGCATGTTATACCCTTTACGGATTATTATGTTACACATGCACACACATATGTATATGTATATGATACATGTATATATATAAATTAAATCATTCATTTAACTTTACATTACAAAATACTTAAATTCAAATAAAATACATGATTTTATTTAAAACAAATTTAGAATTGTTCTAAATGAATTAGACTTCATAGGCCCAATAAAGATCTAATAGGATAAAAAAAATTTGAAATACACCCACCACTACCACTGCGGGCTAGCCTAGTTCCAACAATGGTATCAGAGCCCAATAGCCTATGCGGTCTAAATTGGTCATGTTAGGGCTAACTTACTAAGCTTGCCCACTCAGTACGGTGTCTAGAAAGGTAATGTCTAGGATTGGAATTTGACAATCAAGTACCCTGTCCTACTTGGTTACCGGCCTGGCCTGAATGGTGAAGTGAGCCCAAAGGTTGCCCTTAATAGAAAAGGCCCAACTTAATTTGGGCCTTCGGCTAGTTTTCAAAATTGTCTTGAAAAATAAAGTAAAACATTTTAAATTTAATTGTTAAATTTAAAATAAAATATATGTTTATTATAATAGTTATAACGTAACATATTTTTCAAAATGTTTGAAAAACAAAATAACATAATTTTTGAAAATTATAAATTTTATTAATAAGTTAATTAATAAAATGTATGTGCATGTAGTAAATATATTATGAAATATGTTATGATATTTTAAAACGTTTAAGATATCATAAATATGCATGTATACATATGAATAATGATTTTCGAAATCAAGATAATTTAATTAAAACGTTAATTAATTGAAATTATAATTACACATGTATATGATTTATGTGTTATACTATAAAGGTTATAGTACATAATAAATATAAATGTTATATCAATATAAAATTAATTAAAATGTTAATTAATTAAAATTTAATTAAATATGATTTAATTAATATAATATTATACACAAGACTATTATATAAGTAATGTGAAATATAAAAACTATATAACAACAAAATTTATATGATATGAATGTATAAACTAAAAGTGGAACATTAAATAAACACAAATAGACTTAAGGAATAAATACATACGTAAATGTATGTATACTATGATTTCTGATGTGTCTAACACTTGAATCACAAGGGTATTTCATAAGAAATATATTATTTCATAATTCGATATCAGTCAATATAATATATTGAAGATTATGAATCTTCAATATAATGTTGTCCTCTACCATATGTATATTAATAAATTACTTGCATACTCCTTAGTTGTTGAGCAAACTCAAGCTGGGGATGTTATGTGTAGTATTATTAATATATATAATAAATGAGGTAAGATAACTATATGTATTTGTTGAGCAAAATCAAGGTACATATACTATACTTAGGCCATCACGATATGGTAGGTATGAGTGAATAATTTCTTTCGATTTGTTGAGCAAACTCAAGGTCGAAATGAGATTAGGACAAGGAAAAATGGGTTAGGAGTTGTATGTGATACAACTGATAAGTAGTTATCCATCATTTGTGGGGCTATGATTTGTTG
Organism: Allium fistulosum; assembly: GCA_030737815.1. Classification (NCBI taxonomy): domain Eukaryota; kingdom Viridiplantae; phylum Streptophyta; class Magnoliopsida; order Asparagales; family Amaryllidaceae; genus Allium; species Allium fistulosum. The sequence continues at coordinate 869,607,967 of CM060903.1, read as the reverse complement.
AGCAAACTCAAGGTAAGAATACCACGACAGACGAGTCCTAACACCTACTAGTGAAGTCGAAAGACTTCGGTGTTTCATCTTGGGGTTTGGAGAAACATAAAAGACTAGTGGGAGCCTTATTGGAAAAATGAAATGGTAACATTTTACCTTTCTAATATTGTAAGAACATATGCTAAATAATGTTATAATTATCTACAATGATAAATTTGTGCATTTAATATGATTGATAAAATGTTTATCAATTAACATATACAAACAAACTGAATTGAAAGTTGATAAATGAAAATATAATACCCACTATCAAATTCCTATTGCATGTTAACGTTTCAACACCCATGCAAGTGCCTGATTTTACAACTACTGAATACATTCGTGGTTTGGTCACTTATGCATTTATTTGGTCAAGACCATGTATTGCATTTTATGAGTTTCAAACTCTAAAACTACACAAGACTATGGATATTTGGTCCATATACAATTGCATATAAATGTTATATGGTGAATGGTCAATGTTTGTAATGTACAATATTTTGATGAAATTAGTTCATCCGAAAAACCGAATAAACCTAAGTGCGAGATCAAGTATTCAATCTGATTGATTACAAAAGAGATCATATTGTGTTAGTGTAACACAAGACCAAAAACTACAAAATAGATAAAAGAACTCGATCGCTGAAATTTCATTTTGATCGGTTTACGTAAAGTGCAACATATTTGATGTCCTTAAATGTTAAGGTAATCGAATGCACTTTTGTAAAGAGTTTATTATGATATTGCAGTAAGATTTTCTTTTGAATAGTTTGACCATTTGAAAGGAAAACGAATGTATAAGAATAGATGTAATTTAAGGTACGGTTGGAATGAAGAGAATGAATACTCACTTCTGATTCATAGAGAAACATTGGAAATATGAATTGTAATAAATAATTGATACTTAATATTGGAATAAGAAATATGATTTCTATTCTGAAATGTATTTTCATATAGAAAATTGTTTTCTATGAGATTTATTTCTTTGAGCTCAAGATATTTGATCAACGAACTCTCCATTGTAAATAGTTGCAGTGTATGAAATAATACAAAAGTGAATGACGGATCTCCAAATTTAATACGCTATTATAGTAATGGCGGAAATAGTGGGAGCATACAATATAGCACTTATTAATTACATCATAGTATGAAAATTGTTTTCGTATAACTTACCATACATTATTTATGAAATAATGATTATTATTCGGTATCGACTAAAAAAAATAGACATAGCTATATTTCAATATGAATATTATGAATATTCTTTGTGAAATAAAACTATAATGTGGTTTTTATATAAGAAAAGTGATGCATTAGAAAATACAAAAGCATCTAATATTATTTATGGTTGTTTTGATATTATAGACTAAGCCGTAGTTTTGAGAAATAATTTTATTGTATGGTTTTGAATCATATGATACTTGTAATTATATCTCAAACAATAAAGGGCTATGCACCCATTCAATAGGAGTATCATAAGAGTTGATGAACTCCTCGGATTGATACATATAGATGTATGCAATCATAATTCTATAAATACCAAAACGATTCATTGTACTTAATCATATTCACCGATGAGTTATCGTCGACATGGACATGTGTATTTGATACACATGTAGTATGTCTACGGTAAACTCATAGAGTACAAAACATAAGTAGATAAAATAACATGCAATTAAAATGATTCGATTTGATCGAATGAGTGAGAATATTGGAAAAAGGTCTGAATCTACCTAAAAATGAATAAAGATTCAATCTTAAAGGTCACTCCTCCATGTGATGCATAATGATGCATCGATAAGGGGTAATCGAACTTTGTTGAACAATCTGCGATTAATTGTGAGTGAAGTTGAGTTAGTTTCTTTCTATAAGGTCATGTACTTAAGAGTAGTACACAAGGTTAATATTATTTCATCTAAATAATGGTTTACAAAATCACACAAGATAAGGGTTTATAAGAAACTCCAACATATCCTAGGCCAAGGAGTCGGCAGGTTGTGTGAGTCAAAAGATTGCACGTAATAATTGTTCATGAAGGTTCTTGTATGAATCTTCCCAAAAGGATTTTGAAAAGACTGTCATTGGATGACATATTTATGTTTCGAACATAACTTTTGTAAACTAAAACCAAATCAGTTTAATGAATAAGGAAATTCCTAAAATGTTTATGAATACCTATTCTATTGCGTTGAGAAACATTTCAAGAAATACCAACTTCATTGTGAAGGAATTTACTTGAGAAATTATTGGTAGTAAAAAAGATTTGGATACAATCCAAATAGATGAGATGAAATAAAATTGACTAACCTAAACGAACACATTGCATTAGAATGTCTAATAAGTATTCTCACTCATTGAAGAGAAACTATGAGTTTCTTGTCAATTTTGAAAATATATAATCCTCGATTGTTTAATTAAACCACTAAGAGTGTTGACTCTATCATATGGTATGATGCGCAAATCTGAAAGAATTCCAAGTACGCTGTCAACATATGATTTTGGTAGTCGTAACCTATGGGATGTGATCCATCGGCCCTGATTATATCTTTATGAGCAAGACTAATGCAGTTGAAATTAAATGAGCAACGTTGATGAGAATAATATCGCAAATTTCAATTGTTGAAATTAGTGTAATAGATTCGGTATTCAACATGCTCAAGTTAATTCGGATTTACTCACAAAATTACCGCTTGATATGACTTTATGTTTGGTACATATGTATTGAAACAAAAAATTCTAAATAATGATTTAGAGTAAACTGTTTACACATAATAACCAAAATGTTTCAAAGTAAGTGGGAGAGATATTGAGTTTGTGAGTCTTTGGATATGATCCAAGAAATGATTCGAAAGTATCATTTTATAAGCATCAAGATTGAATAAGTATTTTGATAGAAATATCAAATAGTTTGATTTTTAATCAAAGTGCAGAGGAAGCGTGCGTTCATAAGAAAGAATGTTAAAAGGTACAATGATATTTCTAAGCTATAAGTAAACAACACGTTGTTGATTTTAAGGATGTACTTGTGTTAAAATCAGCCTTAGTTGTTTTAATACTCAACATTGGATTAATAAATGATGTCTTTTATAGTAAGTATAAAAGATGTTGGGAATGTCCCAAATGATATGCAAAGACACCTTTTTAAAATGTTTAATATGGAACATGTAAGATTGATTCCTTTGCATTGGCAAAATGAATTATCATACATGTTGTGTTGTCTACGATATCATGATTTGTTTATGTATTTGATACATGAAACAAATATCAAATCCAAATTGATATCACTAACTGGTTGTTTGAAGTTCTCGTGTATTTATGAAATACTAGAGAATTGTTTACAGAAACAAATTCCTTATGAAGGAATGTTCAGACTCAAACTTTCGAAAGTAATATTGAGTATAATATGTCAATAACAAATCTTTAAGTTGGAAATGTTCCAAATGAAAGACCGTGACTGATTCAATGAAAAAAAGGCTAGGTACATCGCCTTGAATAGCGCCGCAATCAAAACAATGTATATAAAAATATAAGTGCACAAATTTATAACTGAGCTGATTCCAAATATTGAGAATCTCATGACAGAGTTATATGATAACAATGTCATAATATAGTTCATAATAGAACTTAGAGCTCACTCGAAGTCGAGAGACATACTTTGAATTGTTCCACATGATAAAACAGTTTATCACCGTCGGAAAAAGTTGATTGATAGAGTAGATAATTAAAACATAATAGCATACCCGTTCACAACGGGACTGACCTAATTGGTTTTAAGAAAACCGATTGGAGAAGTTGGAATAAGATTCCATAATTGGACCTCAAGTGCAAGTGGGAGATTGATAGAGTTAGGGGTATGCCCTAGGGGCAATTATGTAATTTGTTACATATATCTAACTTGTTGACCAATCTTGTTCGAAATAAAGGTATTTTCTTTCTATTATATACTTGATATAATGTGGTTATATTAATCAATAAATTTAATTAAAAGTATATTTAATAGAAAATCCATAAATGGTATTTTTGTGATGGTAGTTACAAAGTGTTATAACCATGAGTAATTTATCACAATGAAACAAATGTACCATTTTAAATGTTCCTAGTCAAGATGCATCGAGACTGGATATCGATGTATCCGTTGAGACTGTACGTAACGCTCTCCAAATGTTGGGCAGTGTATTACTCATGACCGCTGGGGGCACCAAGGGGTTACGTACTGATAGTTATTGGATAAATATGGAATGACTCACTCGATAGTTTTCTGTTGGTTAATATAACTAAGGTCAAATAGAAAATATCGATGTGACTAATTTACACAATTCTTTCGACTTGAGAATACTGTCAACCTTCAATATGAAAAACTCTGCTTTGATTCTAGTCAAATCATGAAACGACATCCATCAAGTGATTATAGTTGGGTCGAGTGGAAGTATTGGAAGGAAGACACTATTCAAGAGAGGATTTTTCACTTCAGTTATATGAGTTAGTATCATGGTCAACTCAAGTCAACCCAAAGTCAAAATCTTTGGCCAGGGTAGTACGATTAATAATAATTGTTATTATTGAACCAAGGATTTTGTGTTTGGACTATAGAGTTGAATATGGACAATATTGGAATTTTGACCATTACCAAATTTCATAAATCCAAAGTGATACAGTTTTTGACGAAGAGAATTGCTGTATATAAATATCACTAACGGGTAATGCTTATTAAATTAAATAAGATTTTACTGAAAATGAATAAGCAATAAATTTGGCCATAATGTCACACCACTTGCTAAGTGACGTGTGAACGTTAACATTCGAATAGTTCGGTGTTAATTGCTGACCAAATTTACACCCAAGAGTTACATAACTGACATGATGAATTCCCTTAAGACCGAATGATTTAATTAGTTTATAATTGTTATAAATAAATTAAATCAATTAATATTTATGAAATATTAATTATAAAAATTTGAATATGGTTTGAGAAATAAAAATTGTTATATATTTATAATAGTTATAAATGTACCAATCGATATACGATATCGATAAGCGATTAAATTAGATTTAATTGCATAACATTTTGGCTTGGGCTTAAATGGGTTTAAAGCCCATCCTTAGGGCTGCAGATTTTGGTTTTGATAAGTTATTGGAGGCGGCTAAAACTTAGGATTAGACCTAGAGATGGATGGCTAAGATTATGAGAGAATAGGTAATGAGACTGTCCTAATACCACTCTTGTACAAGGCTATATATATAGATCTCTAAACCCTTAATCAAAAACAACTTTTGGCTGCCATAATTATTAAGTTTGCTGGCCGAAATTATCCCCATATCAGTTCTAAGAATCTCAAATCAATTCAAGTTAAGTAAAAGCACTATTTGATAGAAAAGGTCAACGATTCTAGGCTTGCAATCTGACGGATCGAGCATAACTAGAGAAGGAAATTCATTGATTCAAGTGGACTCAAAGGCATCATCAATTGGTATTTTATTTATATATTATAGTAATCATATCATATTTTATGATTTAATATTGATTAATCCCAAATCTATATATATATATATATATTAATAATGTATATCTAGTTAGGTGAGATTTTTGTAGGTATATGTAGTTGTCATAAATTAGTTTGGTTATGTGCATGGTTATATTATTATGTGTTATAATTTATGTATAAACAAATTTAACTTGCTTTAAAAAGTAATTTTTGTCATTATTAATTATTTTATGTTTATTTATATATAAATTTAAATATAGACTAATGTATATTTTAAACATATAATTACATATATGTATATTTATAATGTATAAATGGCTTAGAATTTTTCCTTACACCTATTTACATAATATGAATTATCAAATTCAAAAATAATTTTTTTGTATATATAAATAATTTTAAAATTATCTTTTATTGGTTATTTGAATTGTTTATTATATCTAAAATAATTATTGCACTGAAAATTCGATTTTATATTTTTTAAAATTACTACATCTATGCAGTAACCCAAGGAAATTTTTTTTAGAATTTGTTTTAATATTTTTAATAATTAAATTACTTCGGTTGAACATTTCTTTTATTTATTACAAATAATATTTTATTTCAAAAATCATGAAAAAAAATTTGAACCTGTATTTTATGATCCTAAATTTTCGTAAATTTTAAAATTTGATTTTTTAATATTTATTACTAATATTTTTAATTATTATGATCAAAACTATTTATTATATATACATATAATAATGATAAAATTATAAAATTATTATTTTATGTTTGTTATACTAATTTCGATCTGGAAATAATTTATATATATATATATATATGTTTTAAGTATTTGAATGTAATTAATTATTCATATATACACATTTTATTTAACCTTATATATATATAATTTTAATTATTATATATATATATATGTATGTATGTATGTATAATTTTATATGTTTAATTATGTATATATATTTATACAAATGTTGTAAATTATATATATATATATTTATTTATTTAATTTTGAGACTTTTAGTTATAAAATATATTTTAAATATATGTATACGTATTTATATAAATATACTTCGCATTATAGATTTATGCACATATTTAGACAACATACAATACATACGAAATGAGCTAATGTGTCCGTTGCGATGTAAATCCCAACATCTATATACGGGCATGTTATACCCTTCACGGATTATTATGTTACACATGCACACACATATGTATATTTATATAATACGTGTATATATAAATTAAATCATTCAATTAACTTTACATTACAAAATACTTAAATTTAAATAAAATACATGATTTTATTTAAAACAAATTTAGAATTTTTCTAAATGAATTAGAGTTCATAAGCCCAATACAGATCAAATAGGATAAAAAAATTGAAATACACCAACCACTACCGTTGCGGGCTGGCCCAGTTCCAACACACCCCTTATTGTTAAATATTTTCTTTCACCTCCTCAAGGTGAAGTCTACGTCCCGCGCAAGTGGATGCCTACCCTCCCAAGGTAAGTATCCATTGAACCGCCCCGCAGTCCCTGGAAGTTGAATACCTCTCCTCACATTCCCAAGGTGTGAATTCGAGTGAGCATCACTACCCAGCGTCAGTAGCCCTTTCGACTCTATCTTTCCTCTTTAACGCAGGATCCCTTTCCCATTCTGATCTGACCTCGCCTCGAGTCCCATTAACTTCCCAAATTTGGTCTCAAACGTCATATAAAACTTTCATTAAGTTTTGAAATCATCAAAGTAAGGAAAACACATGTAACATCCCATGTTCACCCATCTTTTCCCAAAACATTGATTGAACTTTTATATCTTTACATGAAAACTTGTATGAACCCCATCATATATAAAAACATATAGATCTGAACTGAACCCATACATCTAAGGAAATCGATTTAGGAGGATTAAGTATTACTCACCTAAATCTTTAATATTTATAGCTTTAGTCTTCTTTAGTCTCTCCTAGCTTGCGTTCTCTAATCTTCTTCTTATTTGCCTTCTTATGCTTTCATATTAAAGAGTTTCTCTAACCTTTATTTTAGTTTTGAGTAAAATGAAATGAATGAATATAAATAAGTATTGTATGTTGTCCCATAATAAGTTGGGCCTGGGTCCTCATAACTGCTTATATTAATGTGTTCCTCTCCACCTTTCCTATTTAGCCCCTCTTATTTTTTTAATAAACTTATTTTAATCATCTATAAAATTTAGTGTTATTATAGGCTCCTCTCCTTAAAGGAATTTCGCCACAAAATTCAGTTAAGGTCAATTAGAGACTAGTCCTCTCCTTTATGCTTACTTTAAGCATCCCCATGAATTCCTAATCCATGCATACATAAAACGTACTAGTATTGCCTACTAATATAACAAATAGGCGATGAATGGTTTACATCAACATGACTCAATACATAACATATATGCTAATCCGTGATAAACAACTCTGTATAGGTCCTCTTAACCTTATCCTCTGTTTCCCACGTGCAATCCTCCTGGTCTTCCGCTTCTCATCCCGATCCTTTATCCAAACAGGTCTGTGCTCATAAGTCATATCTGGTTTAATAACCAGATCTTCCACCATCCTTTGATCAATCACTGCTCCCAAATCCCGGTTGTATTTCCGCAAACATGATATGTGAAGTACATTATGAATCTCTGCAAAAATACCTAGCAGATCCACCTTATATGCCACCTTCCCAATCCTTCCTATGATCGGAAATGGTCATATATATCTTGGGTGCTAACTTACTTGCTTTCCCAAAATGCATCACGCCTCATTAGAGAAACCTTCATAAACACCTGATCGTTTATTGCAAAGTCCAGTTCCTTTTCCTTGTGTTAGCATAACTCTTTTGCCTAGATTGTGCTGATTTCATCCTTGCTCAGTTGAGCTCTACCTTCTTAGTAGCATCCTTCATCACATTTGGTCCTAACACAACCTTATCTCCTGCTTCCAACCAATATGCAGGCGACTTACACGGCCTTCCATACAAAGCTTCAAATGAAGTTGTAACGACCCGTATTTTTACGGATCGAATGTTTGTAAAACAGTTGTCATTGGGTCGACTAGAGTTTAAGTCATATAGAAGATAAGCCGTGTGTAGCTTAGGTCGTCTAGAAGATAAGTCGTGTGGTGGCTTAGGTCGTGGGGTAGGTTAGGTCGAGTAGTAGTTAGGTCGGGTGAGCGACTTAAGGAATTGGAGCGACCAAAGGAAGTGGATGACATAATAGTTAGCGACCTAAGAGTTATCGGCAACGACCTAATAGTTAGCGACCTAAGAGTTAGCGGCAACGACCTAATAGTTAGCGACCTAAGAGTTAGCGGCAACGACCTAGTAGTTAGCGGCGACTTAAGAATTAGCGAGTTAACGACCTAGGAGATAAGCGGGTTAACAACTTAAGTAGTTGTGAGCGACCTATGGGGTGTTGTGTTTAGTTAGGTCGTGAGCGACCTAAGTTTAGCAGTTATGAGTAGTAGGTCGTAGACGACATATGATAGTACTGGGTATAGTTAGGTCGTGAGGTGTTAAGTCGTAACCCAGCCAAGTCGCAAAGATTCGTTAGGTCGTATCTTTGTTAGGTCGCGCGTATATGTTAAGTCGCGCATGCGTTAAGTCTCATCTCAGTTAGGTCGTAGGTCGCGCATTAGTGTAAAGGCTTAGGTCGTTGGGTAATTAGGTCGCGCAAGTGTGTATCGTTAGGTCGTAGAAGCGCATATGCGTTAGGTCGTAGGTCGCGTAGAGGTTTGAATTGTTAGGTCGGGGATCTGTTAAGTCGTAGGTCGTGGATTTGTTAGGTCGTAGGTCGTGGGATTTTTAGGTCGTGGACGACCTAAGAGCGAACGACCTAAGGAAATCTGCCTATAAATAGGCGGGTTCTACATCATTTTTGGGATCCAGATTTTGAAGCGACGAAGTGCTGCTATTTTGAGAGCTCAAGTTCTGCACTTCTTCACTTCTTTTCTCCACTCTAATCTTGTGATTCCTTCCATCCAAATCGAAGACCAAATGGAAGAGAGATTTTATCGTTTGAAGCGGAGTTTTGATAGATCGAGTTAGATTCTTCGCTGTCCAGATCTGAAGTGTGTTGCTTTTGAGGTGTTTTGGTGATTTGGTGAGTGGTGGTTATCTCTCACACGGATCCAAAGGAGTATATCGGATTGTTGGCTTGATTTGGTGTTAAAATAGTGATTTCCATGCATTTTCTTAAACTTAAGTATAGATCAATTGTTCATGATGATTTGGCATTCATTTTACTACATGTTAACCTAAGCAAGTTCATTCATCAAGTTGTAGAGATATTTGCTCATAATTCATGCTTGTTAGATTTGGACTCTTTATTTACAGAATTGCCATTATTGTTATAATTGTGTATTTGATCATGTTTGAATGCTTGATTACTTGGATTAATGGTTGACTTGATTGATTATTATGTATTAGTTGATTGATGATTTGATTTAGACAAGATGGTCGAAGATGATTCAAAAGCTAAAGGAAAGGCTCTTGAATTGGAAAAGCTGCCCGTGGCATATGTGGCGGATGATGAAGCTCATATGGATAGATTTGATGATGATGATGTTGAGATGAGGCTTTGCTATGATGAGATGAAGCGAGGCATGATATGAGATAGCTTTGGTTTAATCCAGACGGGATCACTCCAAGCATGTTGATAACTCGGTGAAATGGTTCGAGTTGAGGATAATGGTTTGCTCGAGAGGCGCTTGGGCTAGTATGGAAATAGTCGTCGAGGAGGATGACTAGAAGGCTGAGATTTCATCGTTGTTGAAGGTTCTAGCAGGCTCAAAGCAAGAGTACGCTGGGCAGATTCAATAGTCCCTAAAGACTATGATTGTAGTCGAGTACTCTGGGCAGATTCGATAGTCCTAGGCACTGGCTGCGACGACGTGCAGAGTTATGTCTAGAACCGGGGTTGCCATTAACCCTTGACGGACGGCTGAAAGAATGTGCCGGTCATTCAATTAACGGTGGTATCGAAGCAATGATAACAGTGATAGCCAGAGTCATGGATGTTTGGTTGTATCGTCATTCGGTCTCAAGAGCGATGTTTTCGGGGTGCTTATCTGATCATGGTTTAGGCATTGGGGGTTTGTACTTGGAAAACACCGACCTTGACTCGAGTGATAATTGCTTTACTTTAAATGTCTGTTTTGCTATGTTTACTTCTGCTTAGTTTGTGTCTGGGGGCTATCACTATAGAAAGAGGTGGAGTGGGAGGGTTGGATTCCTATTCCTTTTTCCTTTATGCTCTTTTGGTATGTTGTTAGTTAATTTACCGCTCACTAAGACTGTTGTCTGACTCAAGGCTTTATGTTTAACTCTTATTGCCTTGGGCTGTTCATCCGCTTTGGGATGGGCAGACTAGGTAGCAGGTGACAGGTGCTGTTCTTAGTTTCCGACGATGCTGATGACGAAGACGAGCTGGAGGATTGCATATTATTTTCTTACTATATGTACTGGATGTTCCGCTGCTTGTATATTCTCTGAGTGATATGTAGTGAGGCTTGATGTATTGACTATTCAGATGTTGTACCAAACTATTATGAAGTTTAATAGAGATTCTGTTCTGTAAAGCTTCGCTATATATACCTTCTATTGTATTTTATCCATGCGCTGTGAGTTATACGATAGATTCTGATGTTTTAACTTAACCTTGGCAATCGTCCATGGCTGCTTGGCACACTTTACAGCGCACTATTTCTATGTTCAGTGCAGGGGTCATGGGCGGTCGTCACAGAAGTCATCCTAATACTGCTATGATAGTTGTTATTATATGAGCACTTTACCAGATGTATATAATCTTCTCAAGATCCATCAAAGTCTAAAATATGCTCTCAGTAAATCTTATAGGAAATTGTTGGCCCTCTCAATCTACACATCTGTCTATGGATCGTACGCGGTATTAATGCGCAGTTCTGTACCTAATACCTTATGCAGATTTCTCCAAAATTCACCAGCGAACAGCAAATCCTGGTCACTAATAATATTGCTTAGCATCCCATGTAGTCTCACTATCATCTTCACATATATTTTTGCTAACTTCAGTGTAGTCCGCTTAGCCTTCACTAGAATGAAATGGGCACACTTAGTTAGTCTATCAACTATGACCCAAATGCCTTCATTCCCCATCCTTTTCCTTGGAAATCATCTATGAAGTCCATAGATACTGAATCACATTTCCACACCGGGACCTCTAAAGCATGCAGGAGCCCACTTGGCTTTTGATGTTCTGCCGTCACATGGTAGCATGTAAGACATCTTCCTGCATACTCTCCTACATCTTTCTTCATTCCTTTCCAGAAGAAACTCCTCTTCATATCTCGGTACATCTTCATTCCTACAGGATGTATGGTAAACTTTGAATGATGACATTCGTCCAATACTTCCTTCCACGGTTCTCCAGTACTTGGAACATACAACTTGCCATTCTTCTGCAGTATTCATTTCTTATTTCACACTGAATCCCTTTAGTTCTACTGCCTTGACTCATGAGTCTAAACTTCTTACCGTTTCTGCGCTAAAATTACATTCTTTTGTAGTTTAGCTATCCTTTCTACCAGTGCAGGTCTAACTTCTAAGCACGCTAATATCTCGTTTATGCTACTTGATCCTGCTCTAGACTGATACTGCACATTACACGAAGAAAACATTTCTAACGTGGTTCATTCTTCTAACATTGCCAAAACACAACTTTGATGTCTTCGGCTTAAGGCATTAGCTACTTTGTTTCCTTTTCCTAGGGTATACTCTATCCCAAATTCATATGATGCTAGGAACCCTAACCATCTATGCTGCCTCATGTGCAACTCCTTCTGAGAGAACAAATATCTCAAGGACTTATGGCCAGTATACAACTCAAACCTTTCCCTTAAGAGATAACGTCTCCAAATCTTTAACGTGAAGACTGTCGTGGCCAACTCCAAATCATATGTTGGATACAAAACTTCATGGGGTCGTAACTAGCTAGATGCATAAGCAACTACTTTGCGCTTATGCATCAATATTGTTTCTAACCCTAACCCTAACGCATTATTATACATAGTCATACTATCATTCCCTTCAGGAATTACTAATACAGATGCATCGGTCTATCTGTACTTTAACTCCTAGAATGCCCTCTCACACTTCTGTGCCCAAATAAACTGCTCTCCCTTTCTGGCTAGTCTATTCATTGGCCCTGCTATACAAGAGAAATCCTTGATGAATCTCTTGTAATAACCTGTCAATCCTAGAAAAATTTGCACCTCAGCCACAGTCTCAAGGCTCTTCCACCCAATTACCACCTCCACCTTTTCTGGATCTACTGTTTATCCTCCTTCTAAAATTACATGGCCTAGGAACTTGACTTCCCTTCTCCAGAAATGACATTTAATTTTTTTTGCCTCTTATGCTGTCTTAACCGGCATAAGCCTTAGGTGAACTGGGTGCTCCTCCTCATCCTTATAGTATGCTAAAATGTCATCTATGAACACCAACATATATCTGTCCAGCTTATCTCAAAAGATTTTGTTCATCAAGTCTACGAAGAATGCATGCGCATTGGTCAGCCCAAATAACATAACAAACCACTCATATGAACCGTATCAAGTTTTGAACACGGTTAAAGGAATACTTTCCTCTACAATCCTTAGCCAATGAAACCCTATAATCAAGTCCAACCACAAAAACACTATAGGTGCACTCAGCTAATAAAAAGATCATCTATTCTTGGTAAGGGATATCTGTTTTTCACTATCTTTTTGTTCATCTTCTAATAGTCTATGCACAATCTCAAAGACCCATCGGACTACCTTACAAATACCGCCTCCGCTCTCTATGGTGAGTTGCTTGGTCTTGTGAAGATCTTCCCTTCTAAATCCACCACTGCTTCCTCAGCTCCTCCATCTCCCTCGGAGGCATTCTACTAGGAGTTTGACTAAATGGTTCAGTCCTTGATAGTAAGCCAATGCGGAACTCTACCGCTCTCGGGGGTGGCAACCCTAGAACCGGTTTAGACACATCCTTGAACTCCTTCACTGCTTGTTCCACTCCCAGCTCCTCTTCCTTAGAAGCTATCGCAAATAAAGTGCTCCTATGCAGTTCTTCACATTCCTTTAATACCACAAACACCCTATCTCTACGGTCATGATGACTTAAGGTAATTATCCTTTCAGCGCAATGTACCCTCGCACAATACCTCTCCAACCAATCCATCTCCAAAATAACTCCAAATCCTATGAAGTCAAACACATAAGGATTAAGAGAAAACCTACTCCTACCTAACTCAATATCTAGGTTACTACATCTCAATCCGAGAGTGGCATATCCCCCTATTAGATTTGTTATACATATGGAAGTGACTAAATAGATAATCTTTAACCCAAATCTATCAACCAAGTTTTTAACTACAAATGAATGTGTAGTTCCAGTATCAAATAGTAGCCTAACTGAAATACCAGAAATCAAAGCCATACCTCCTAAGACTTTCGCCTTGCCTCTCTCCTCTGTAGATGGTCCTTCCCTTAGTCCCACCAAGGTATATACCTGCGCTTTGACCTCTGGGCAGTCCTTCTTCAATTGTCCTACGTTTTCACACTTGAAGCACTTCATCTTCCCAGCTTCCTTGGGCATAGGGCACTTTGAAGCATAATGCCCTTTTTGATTGCAGTTAAAGTACACAACATCTGTGTTAGCAACTATACCCCCTTTCTACTTCTGCGCTTCTTTCTGACCTTTTGTATATGGGATAAACTTCTTCTTCTGCTCTACTCATCTCCACCCTATTGTGCTCTTGTTACATCCCATCGTACCTTCTAGCCATGTCGACCATAAACTCGAAAGGAGATGCTAGATGAGCCATCATCTTATGATTAAGACCTTGTTTCAAGCCTCTAATTAACTTCTCATTCTTCTTCACTGGAGTGTTGATGATTTTTCTACCATACTTCTAATGCATTAAACTTCTGGATGTATCCCTCCTAAGGTCACCCTGCCTCAAGTCAATGAACCCCCTCAATAACACACTCTACGAGACTCCAATATGAACTAAGCCTCAAACCTCTCTGTAAACCAGTCCTAAGTAATTCCCTTCAACGGAGTCTCTACAATTATGGTCTCCCACCAATCCAATGCATCTTCTTGTAACTTCCTTGTTGCCAGTCTCCTCTTCCGCGCATCATTCAATCCCAAGTCTCTAAAAATACGCTCACAACTACTCAACCAATTCAGAACTTCTACTGCAGGCTCTTTCCCTTTGAACATCTTTTCTTCCATATTTTTGAAATCTTTGCTCATTTTGGGGAAATTATCTCTCACTACTGCAGCTCTCGGCTGTGCTACATTTGGTGCAACTTCCCTCACCATGTGAGCCATGAACTCCCTAAACAAGACATTAATATCTATGCCTCCCTCATTCGCTGGCGGTGTAGCTTCATCCCCCACTGCTCTTGAAATTCTTTCTTCCCTTCCTCTATACGTCTATGCTTCTACGGTCTCTCTTCTTGCACTCGCCCCTCCCATTGTGATTTGTTCGCTTCTCAAATCCATCTTGCTTTTCCGTTAACGCAAGTCTTCATCAAAAAGAAAAGATAGGAAGTGAAATCACAATAGAAGAATAGATATATCTCCTTATATATATAGCAACCTACAAATACGACACACACACACACACTTACGTATTAGCTCATCCCCTCATTAGAGTGTTTATTTATAGTTTAACTACTACTTTTATCTTTTATTAGCTCCATTCTATTTGGGTGTCCCTAACCTATGCTCTGATACCAATTGTAACATCCCTTACTTGAAACTTGAAGACGAACGCCGATAATGCTGCAGTCATCACCAGGATTTTCCAATGACTAAAGTGATTTCAGTATAATATGATTACATAGATAAAGTAGACAGAAAAAAATAAACATTTTCCATTACACAAAAGCTTTTTTAATATTCATTACAATTACTTCGGTCAATATTATCCAAATAATGTTCCCACACAGCGGTCAAATATAATAGAAATTAACATAATAAAGAGTCGAGCCCACATATGAAGATGCGGCCCACACTCCCTCATACAGCAACAACAAAATCTTTATTAGCTAAAGAGCCTCCTACTCTGTCTTCAGTCCTCGTACCATGGTCATTATTCCAAACCTTTCTAAGTCCATAAACTTAGCCTATTTAAATGAGTATCCGTGAGTTTATGGCGAAAACAATAATAAAAACACGGGTCAGACATAAAGTCCAATGTGAATAATACTATCTCCAAAACAAACATATAGTGAGACTAATCTGCACTGCACAGATTAGGTTTTCCCTTCACTATTCAACCAAATGAGTAAAACATCGTTATCTTCTGACACAATTATTTCTTATTTACGTCCTCAATTAATGCTTCGCTGATCAAATTTCCTTTACTACTGCACCCTACGCTGACCCCACCCGAGTCTCAGTTTAGATTGCTTATAAATCTCAATATAAAATACAACACTCCATATGCAAGTTTCCCTTATTCCTTAAGTATGCTTTAAATATTTAAGACTGTGGCTTGAACAGTTGCACATTTCATTCTTCATTAGAATTTTATTCTTCTTTGGAATTTAGTACCACGCTCCACGTAGTTTCACCATCCCAAAGCGAATCCCTACTTGTTCTTCTCTTTAAGTACTTATATTGCTCCCTTAATTGTTAAATATTTTAAGTCATCTCCCAAGGCGAAGTCTATTCCCCGTGTAGGTGATCCCAAGGTGTGCATCCATTTGTTTTATTGGAACTGCCTTGCAGTCCTCGGAAGTTGAATGCCCCTCCTCACCTTTCTAAGGTGTGAATTCGAGTGAGTGTCCCTATCCGACGTCTATAGCCCTTCTAACTTCGTCTTTCCTCTTTAACGCAGAATCCCTTCCCTGTTCTGACCTAGCCTCTTTCCTGAGTCCTATTAACTTATCTTTTATGAGCATTGTATATATATATATGCATGTATGTATAATTCTCTATACAGCTTAGAACCCCATGTTCCTATATAGAACGTTATACACTTTCTTTGTTAAGTGTTTCTTTCTAACTTTTAGTGCAACATGATCCCTTCATATTTAACCCACTTATAAAATTAGAGCTGCCGTTCCAATGCCATACCCCGACAAATCTGACATTTATGATAATGCCTTTACACGTGTTGATATACTATTCGTTCTTATTTTTCTTTTTTTTATCTGCAGCTTCCTTTTTCGTAGATGATGTGTATCTTGCCCCCCATTTTACCAACCCTTGCTAATAATATTTTTCCATGGAATTTATTTTATTGCATCCCCCATAGTACCCATTTACACCAGCACAGTATTTAGCTAGTTTTACTTTTATGTTATTTTAGAAAATTCTAATAAATTCCCTAAAATTGCTTGAACCCCCATTCTTTCATAGTTTAGCTTTAGGTCGCCTTTTTAGGGCATTCTCCTTATTTATTTCAAGTCATATAACTTCAGAAAATTCATAGAGAATTACATAAGCATAAGAAATCTTTTAAACTATAACCCACTCCCCAAATCCGATCTTAAACATCATACAAAGCTTCCATTAAGTTTTGAACTCATTAGACTAAGAAAAATACATATAACATCCCATATTCACTCATCCTTTCCCAAAACATTCATTAAACTTTTAAATCTTTACATGAAAACCCCTATGAACTCCATTATACATAAAAATATATAGATCTGAACCGAACCCATACATATAAAGAAATCGGTTTAGGAGGGTTAAGTAATACTCACCTAAATCTTTAAGATTTATAGCTTTAGTCTTCTTTAGTCTCTCCTAGCTTACGTTCTCTGATCTTCTTCTTGTTTTCCTTATTATGTTTCCACCATTAAAGAGTTTCTCTAACTTTTATTTTAGTTTTTAGTAAAATGAAATAAATGAATAGAAATGAGTACTGTATATTGTCCCATAATAAGTTGGTCCTAGGCCCTCGTAATGCCTTTTATTAATTCGTTCCTCTCTACCTTTCCTTTTTGGCCCGCCTTATCCTTTGATTAACTTATTTTATTAATTTAAAAAATTTAGGATCATTACATCAGCAAACTTAGTTGCCATTATATTGGACTTAATGAGTATAAATCGTGCGCTCTTCGTTGATCTATTGATTATAATCCAAATGTTATGTACCCTCCTCATGTCCTCGATAATCCATTGATGAAACCTATCGAAACTTATTTTCACTACCAATGGGAATCTCAAGTGGTTGCATCAACCCATTTGGGGCTCTACCTTTACAACCGATAGTTTATGCACTTCAAGATGAATGCCCCGATGTCCTTCTTCATCCTTTTCCAATAACATGTCTACTTCATATCATTGTACACCTTATTACCATTGGGATGTATAATCAGTATCGAATGATGGTACCCTCATAATACCTCATCTCTTAATCCATCCATATTGGGAACAAACAATCTCCCTTCCTTATGGAGCCAACCGTCTTGGTCGAGTCCATACTGTCTTATTTCGTTAGACTCTATGTCTTTCTCTATCTTTGCTATGATCTCTGCTAGTCTAGTGTCTCACCACTAACTAGTGCCAATCCTCACAATCGGAGTAGGTTCGATAGTCAAACTTTCCAACATCTCTGGTTCTAACTCACAAAGAGGTTTGAATTCATAACCAGTAATAAAGTCGAGTTGCACCCACTCTAGGAACATCGACTCCAAACTGCCATGTCTTCAACTTAAAGCATCATCGATTGCATCTCCCTTACCATGCATATAAGAAATGCTAAATTCGTATAAGACCAAAGATTCCAACCATTGTTATTGACGAAGGTTGAGGCCTTTTTAGGAGAAAAGGTATTTCAATGATTTATGGTCAGTGAATAACTCGAACCTTTCCCCAAGTAAATAATGCTTTTAAACCTTTAAAGCAAATACTGCCGCTGTCAGTTCCAGATCTTGGCTTGAGTACTTTATCTCATGCGTTTCAACTGTCAACTAGCATATGCGACAACCTTACCTTCTTGCATTAGCAACCAATCTGGTACCACAATCATTCATGTATACCATCCTTATTCTTGCTTACAATGATTAATAACGGTGCACTTGTCAAGCTCTTTTTCAAACTTACAAACCCGTGTTCACACCTTGCGTCCCATATAAAAGTTTGATTTTTCTTTGTCAAATTGGTCAATGGTGCCATTACCTTTGAGAAGTCCTTGATAAAACGTTCATAATATCCCATCAGTCTAAGGAAACTCCTCATATTTGGAGTGTTCTTGGGTTGGTTCCAATTTTGAACCGCTGCTACCTTAGTCAGATCTACAACAATACCTTGTTCTGAAACAACATGATTAAAGAACCTTACTTCCCTCCTCCAAAAGCGGCACTTTGAAACTTCGCCTTCAATCTGTGCTTCCTTAATACCTCAAGCACAATCCTCAAATGTGTCTTGTGTTATTCTTCCATCTATGAGTAGATAAGAATATCATCCACTAACATAAGCACAAATTTATTTAGCTGATCCCTAAAGACATGATTCATAAGATCAACAAAGTATGCTGGTGCATTGGTCAGCCCGGACAACATAACCAACCACTCATAGAATCCAAATGGTGTACAAATGGCTATAATCGACAAACTCTCCTTTTCCATCCTCAGTTGGTGAAATCCCATTGCAAAATCTAACTAAGAGAATGCCTCTGCACCATGGAGCTGATCGAACAAGTCATATATACATGGATGTAGATACTTATTCTTCCTCGTCAACTTATTCAACTCACAATAATCAACGCACAACCTCAAAGAGCCATCCGTCTTTTGTGGAAAATACTATAGCTGCATCCCACTCAGATATGCTCCTACAACTGAACCTCTTCTTCATCGGGCCATTCACTTGCACCTCTGATTCCTTATGCTCTTTGGATGCCATACACCTTAAAGGCATAACTATTAGTCTGACATCCTTTACTAAATCTATGCATAACTCTATCTCCCTATGCGGTGGTAATCTGGTCATCTCCTCGAATACGTCCGGATACTCTCTAACCATAAGAACAGATGACAACTCATCTTATAAGACCACTAGCAAATATACAGAGTTAACCATAACCTTGTCCTCCTGTAGGCAGCCCAACTTTACTTGCTGCCCATCCTCGATCCTAATTGTCACCAACAACTTCTCACAATCGACCATTACTGCATACTTCCTTAGCCAGTCCATCCCTAAGATAATAACAAACCCCACAAAACATGAAACAAAGCAACCACAAACAAAAAACATCAATGATTCGATAAGACCAAACTACGACAAACTATTCATAGGCTGGTAGATCCTCCAACGGGATTTGTCACTGTCAAAGGCCGATCAACAATTTTGGGTCTCAATCCTAATCTATCACTAGGTCACTAGATATAAATGAACGTGAAGCTCTGGTATCGAATAAAAAATATATGGGAACATCATAAATAGAAAGCATACCTTAAATAGTGATGCCCTTCCCTTTCTCCTTCGGTGGTGAGGGAGCACTCGATGAAGTCAGGATAACATTTAATGCATATTTTCACCATCTACCTTCGCTTTATCGGTTTAGGACAATCACTCTATATATGCCATGGCTTATTGCAGTTATAATAGCTCTTCCTTTCAGCCTTGCGAACCCTTATCACCACAGTTATAGCAAATAGGGTTCCACTTGGTCTTTTTGTGCGCATCCTTGTTTTGGAACTGTTTCTCTTATTGTTCCACTTCTTTCTGTCTCCCCAACTGATTGTGGCTTTGGCTCTTCTTTAGAAACAACAACATGCTTATATTTAGGGTACATACTCTCATGTCAAAAAGCCTTCTCAATGAGTTTCTCAAAAGACTCGTCAATGCGTCCTACTAATCTCTCTCTCAAGTAATCATCCAAACCCATAATATACTTTTAATTCATCTTTAATGGGGTTTCAATAAAAGACATCACATACTTCGACAAAACATCAAACTCAACTACATACTCAAAGACAAACATGTCCCCATACTTCAGATCTGTAAACTTACGAAATACAACCAACTTCTGAGCTGCCAATATGAATTTCTCCTCAAAGCCGATCTTGAACTAGTCCCAAGTGAATTGATCATTAGGAGTGGGAATCCTCGTAGCATTCCATAAGTTGGTAGCTCTTCCTTAGAGTTGTCGAGAAGCCAACCTCCTCCTCACAACACCATCCAACTCTAGATCGTCAAAGATCCTTTTGTAGGTATCCAACCAATCATGCACTTCCATAGTCGACTTTGTTCCTTGGAATGGTTCTCCACTAAGACTGGAAAAATCCTTATTCAACTTTGCAGAATCGGCCCTAGGCGCCTACACTTGAGCACCACCACCTACAGCAACATTCAAAGCAGCCGCTTGAGCATTTTGCAGCATGTTCCTCATTATTGTATTAAACATCGTCTACAAATCGGGATTAGCAGCTCCCAAACCTACTCCCTCCTCTTCAACTCCAAAGATAGAGTTCCTAGTAGTGTTTCTTGTATGCCGGTTCATTTTTAATTTGTAATAAGAATGATAGGTCTCTCATAAAAAAACTGCATTAGTGATACTCGTGTGTCAATGCGACTTATATATATATATATATATATATTAATGCTATATAGTTTTGAAAACCAAAATATATAACAAGTACGCTCTCTCATATATACACCCTCGATCCATTCTAAGATGCTAACTCCTTCATACCTCTAACAGATCATAGTATCAACCTAGGTCGACTACGCAACCCAAGCTCTGATACGAAATGTGATGATCACCCTACATCTCTAACACCTAGTCTACTTGCATAGTGCACTACAATGGTGCCTGGGCGATGTAGGACAATTATCAGGGTTGTAAAGAAAATAAAATATAATAACCATCATAGATATAAAACAACAGAGACAATCATAACTAAGTGAACCACAACAACAGAATGCATAAGTTGAAACAGTTAGAATAATAGTAGATTTTATACAGCTGGTAAATAAACTCAAATGATGAATTATCTCTAAATAAAGTAAATGGACACTGTGAAGGCTCTAAAGTGTCACACAACCAAATAAGCAATAATAAGTCTAAATATAAGTACAAGAAATCACAGCCTCCTGCTAGACTATCCATACAGCCTCACATGTCGCCTACACATATCTAGTCTACTCATTTAAGAGTACCAAAGATAATAATAAGTAAACCATAAAACCTCGAATCAGACATCAGTCTGGTTTAAGTAATAAACAATCTCAAAATACTATGAAAATTGATATAGTAAGGAACATATGATATGAAGAATCATATCGACTTGTTTCTACATATAAAGAGTCAGCACATAATAATATATGCTAATCTACTAACATCATAAAGTGTATATATCCTAAGCACAACATACATGACAAACATAGTATCCATCAAACAATCCTCACTATCACTCATGTGCTTCAGATATATGATAACTCGTATGACCATTCCACTGTCACAGATTAATGAAAAAATATTAGTTTATAGATACTCAAACACTAACCATGGAAATGCTGGACGCTAGATCACTTCCTCGATCTAGGGTACATTGATCCCTTCCTTGATCCATGGTACACGACTAAATACCCAACGAGCGTCCTCACAAACTCCTTCTTTATGAGCATATTAGTAACACTCTAAGTATTAACGATCCCTTCACATGCATATTTGAGCCCTTCCTCGCTCTATAGGTTTCCATTTCTCATAGCAGAACCCTTCCTCATTCCACTTTCCATAGTAGAACCCTTCTCGTTCTATCCATGAGTTCCCTTTCTCAAACCCATCCTTATGGATCATCATCATGGCTCCCTCGATCGAGTCATCATCATTGGAACATTTTTAAACATCCACATGAATCGTAGAATCCATATATCAAAGTTCAGTAGCCATCACGTCAAAGCGTCACACCTTCATCTCGCCGTTTATCATTGTTCTTCACTGCACCACAATTGTCAAAATTTCCTAGAGCGACAATACCTATGTCCTCCATAGTATCTGCTTCCACAATGCCTATGTCCTGTGACATCCCTAGAGCGACAAACATACATGACAAACATAGTATCCATCAAACAATCCTCACTATCACTCATGTGCTTCGGATATATGATAACTCGTATGACCATTCTATTGTCAAGGATTAATGGAAAACTCCTAGTTTATAGATACTCAAACACTAACCATGGAAATGCTGGACGCTAGATCCCTTTCTCGATCTAGGGTATATTTGATCCCTTCCTTGATCCGCGGTACACGGCTAAATACCCAGTGAGCGTCCTCACATACTCCTTCTTTACAAACATATTAAAAACACCCTGACTATTAACGATCCCTTCACATGCATATCTGGGCCCTTCCTCGCTATATAGGTTTCCATTTCTCATAGTAGAACCCTTCCTCATTCCACTTTCCATAGTAGAACCCTTCCTCATTCTACCCACGAGTTCCCTTCCTCGAACCCGTCTTTATGGATCATCATCGCAACTTCCTCGATCGAGTCGTCATCATTGGAACATTTTTAAACATCCACATCAGTCGTAGAATCCATATATTAAAGTTCTGAAGCCATCGCGTCAAAGCATCAAGCTTTCGTCTCGCCGTTTATCATCGTTATTCACTGCACCACAATAGTCAAAACCGAATGAACACACGCTAGATGATCACCTTGTCATCGCTCGTGTTCACCAAAAGTTTTGCCTCGATCCCCACACTCTTGATATGGTCGGTATCGACCATATATGGTCGTCGCCGACCATGTGGGTCCACTTCAAAACGATCAAGTGTCGAAGTCCTCAAAGCAGAGTATTTGAGTGATGAAGTTAGTTGAAAGAAAATCTATTAGACGATGCGAAATGTGTATTTGCATAGAGTATTTAAACGGAGTATTCAATTAAGGAGAAAATATATAGGAGAATGAAGGAGAAAGAAGAAGCAGCCGTTTGAGGTCAAATGAGAGAGCGCGTCCGACACACATAAAATTCTCTTCCTTTCATAGAACGGGCTATGTGGGGGAGTTTATCTGTTACCGTATCGCGTCTGATGCATGGACGCATTGCAAACAGAAAAGTGCCCATCTGGCTCACGGTACCAAAAATATTAAGATATTGACGGGTATAATTGAAATTGCTTGATCAATACTGTAATTAGTCGCGCTCATAATTCGGAACAAATTTAATCCAAATTCCTTTTCTTCCCCTCGGATCTTAAGTATGCCGGCGGTTTAATATATTTAAAATTCATCTTTCAAAATCAGCAAAGAAACAACGATATCTCTTTTTACGAAAGATCTCGAGCGATGAGTGGAGCTAGGTTGTGCACAGTGCTTAGCGACCTTGGGTTTAGCAATGGTGGCAGCGTCGGAAATTCACTAGACCCTGACAGCTTGGAGTGGCCATTTCAGTATGAAGAAGTTAGACCTGTTCTCGATTGGATCTGTTCAAATCTTAGGCCTTCCAATGTGCTTTCAACCACTGAGATCTCACAGTATATTTTCTTTTGCTCTACCTTTTTTTTTTGGTGGATATTGACTGATTGAATTCTTTTGGGGATTTGGATGAGGATTTGTAAAAATGAGAGTGTCTAAGACAGTGGGCTCGTCCTTCTTCTGAATGACTAAACATGTTTTTGTTTTCTTAGGCATGAACAGTTCAAGCAAGAAGGGAAATTGCTAGAGGTATGCTATACTGCACATTTATTTTGGTATTCTTTCTCATTAATTTCGCTTGATAAGAATATATAGCCTATGTAGATGACGTCAAATAGGTGGTTTTGAACTTGAATGGTGCTATAAGGAGAGAGATTCTTCGTTTCATTCATTAGTATTGGTTGCCTATAACTAAAGTATGAGCAAGACTTTTTCACGTGGATCAGATACTTTCTGATTCACAGAATAAGAAAGTTAAAGAAGAATAGTTCTAGTTCAATCTATCTGCTGTTTTAAGGATCCATGCGGTTGCTCATGATTTGATTTATGTGTTATTGGACTCCCTTAAATATTATCGGGTTCTTGACATCTTGTTTGGCATCACCGCATGAATTTTCTATAGGATGAGGACTTGGATTCAGCATATGATAGTATTTCAGCCTTTTCTAGTAGGAGAGACAACCAGGAAGCTGTTTTTGGTGCTGAAGAAAGACTAGTTGATATCAGGTAACATTTTCCTCTAAACAGATGAATTTCTAGGTAGTATACTACCCTGGTTGATAGCATAACATGTTTTGTCCTCTCAAATCTTTTGTTTAAAAGAGAGGCCAAATTGGCATATAAAGCAGAAATTGTAGAATTGCAAAAGCAGCTTAAGCGTCAACAAGCACAATATGATCTATTGGCTAACCAAGTCTCAACCCTGATCCAAGGCCGGCGAGCTCGAGTTGCAGCTATATCTGCAGTTGGTGGAAACCTTGTATCTTTGGAAGAGAAGATTTCATCAAGGAATTTAGAGGTAAATCATTAATGCGTATACCATCTTTGTTTTCTATATGCTAGTACAACCACACCTGCTTGCATGCAACGGTATTTAATTAAGAGGATGTGGAATCAAAGAACATGGCAAAAGAGTTAAGCTGTGGCAATATGTCATGATTGGTAGTTTAAGTACTTTGGTTTGTTAATCATTGAAACACGGGGTAGAAAAAAAGTAAATTAACAGCGATGTATTCCTATGATTTTGCATTCATTTTAATAAATATAAGTCCAAAAACAATAGTAACCTCACACTTCACTCTTTATCATACCTGTAGCATAGCACTCACCCCACACTACTATAAATGCACACTTTGGAATAAAAAATTAAGATCTAAAAGTTACACTCTAGGGTGGGAAGAATAGATAACTAAGATCATCTCTGATTCTCTAGTCATTGTGTCTACTTTCTCCATTTTGGCAATGTGCAATTCTTCATTCTATTAAATTGGAAAGTAGATTCTTTGTATAGTTAATAAAGTAAAATTCTATTTGGACACAAGATATAGACATAAAATGAGACACAAGAGATCTTGACCATTAGATCCCTCTTGAATTCCACCTCCCATGTAAAGACAAAAAGATCCAGTGGCCAATACTTATCGTGTGTAGTTTTGTGTTTTATTTTGTGTCTCAATGGTCGCTCTCTCAAATAAAATGCAGATTACATTTGTCAAAAAGAAATAGTCATGATTTTTCTCCTCTCCATTTTGTCAACATGGATACGGGAGAATGGTTTAATAATAGATTTGCCGAATGAAGGATAAAGTAGAAAAACAACTGTAATCAGAATTATCGGTTGGAGTCAATCTTATATCTGTTTTGACAATTTAAGTTTTCCTACCGTTAGATGAATGCTGCTCTTGGGAAAATTGCTGCTACTGCACTTGAGTTGGCTCACTATCATTCAGGGGATGGTAACTCTTATTTTATTCCATAGTTTTTGGTAGTTTTACGGACAACATTAACCTGCTATTCAGTAACTGAGTGTTATGTTTTTAGATGCGTACAATAAACTTACATTGTTATGTCTATTTGCAGAAGAAAGCATTTACCTTGCTTACTCAGACTTCCATCCTTACCTAGCTAATGATTCAGCATGCACCAAGGAGCTAAACCAATGGTTTTCTAAGCAGTTTGAGATGGTAGCACTTTCAAATCAATGTTATAATTAAATTGTAAATAATTTTTTAAATAGCAAATGCCGTAACCGTTATTCAGCATTCTTATTCTATTTACACCAATCTATTGAACTAATCTGAGTAGAAATTAGGGCCCACTTCATCTTGTTGCTGAGGAGGGTAAGTCAAAGTGTTCGTGGGTGAGCCTAGATGACATCACTAATTGCTTGATACGAGGTGCAATTCGCAAATTTTGTACTGTCTTCCATTATGTCATATTTTATGTATTTCCTATTCTTTATTGCCATCGATTAATTACTTTTCTGTTATTATTCATATGCCGAGACTAGCTAATTCAATTTTTTACATATGTTTCAAACCATGGCTACCTAGTTTTGTTTGAGCTTGTCCTTCTACTGTCGTATAAGACTAAATCTGATGCATGTTAATCTATATATGCACGGTGGGAAAAACTTGTCTCGTTTTAAACACATAAAATTAAACAAAACTCATACACTAGACCTTAACAGACTATATTGTAACATCAGCTTGCATTTCAGGAGATGTGGAGAAATCTCATCATCACCAACGTGTAGCTGAGTTGCAACGTCTTCGTTCCATGTATGCTTTTGCTTTTCACTTGTATCTTCTCCTGCTCCTTTAATAATATCCTATCGTAGACTTCATATTGAGTTTTATTTGCTCACTATTGTTGCATTGTTGGTACTTGGTAATGACTATTATGAGTGCACAACCTGTTGTTGCAAGGACCTCGATTGCCAGTTGTGTATGAAGTTTCTTTTTCCATTTTTTATTTGATCATGCCAAATCAACGGCATGCTAAATGCTACACGCTGAACACCACTATCATATGTCGCTACTCGCTATACCTTGGGACTGTTACCTGAAAACTATTTAATTACCCATCTTGTTTTGCAATATTTTCTGAAGATCTGTATAGTGAATTGATTCTACAAAAATTTAGGTAGCATCATATCAGCATTGTCTAGCATCCCTAGTTTTTTTTCCTCCTCGTCTTCATGTATTCTAGGTCTATGCTTATTCTCAGCAGAGCTTATATCGGGTGGAGAATAGATGTACATGCACCAGTTTGGTTTTTCAATTTTCAACCTTCTCTGTGCTATACTATTGTTTTCGATCCATTTGACTGTAACCTGATATTGAGCAAGGTTGGGGCTGATCTATAGTATGGCCACCCTAGAAGACTTCAGGATCAACTTGGATTACTTTAAAAGAAAGATTTAAATTTGGCAATGAAAATACAGTCTTGGATGGATGCTACCTATTATTTTTTTCACTTTTGATGAGGTCATTGTAAACAAGCTTTCAAATCTTGGATTTCCGATGAAATCTCGGACGGACATCTCGGTCTATATCTCGGTAAGATGGGTGCCAAACAATCAAAAATCATGTTTGAAATCTCGTCTCGTTCAAGTGCAAAAAGCGGATCTCGGATATGATCTCGGGGGAGATGAAGGAGATTTAAAACCCTGATTGTAAAAGCATACTATGATATTTACACATGTACTTCTGATCTATTCTGGTTGAAAAATAATTATGGTGCATAGTGCATTTTAGATTACGGGGCATATAACTGAAGCTGTTTATATCCTTCTACCTACTATTTCTATTATGCCAACAGATTTGCAACAAGTGAAAGGCAGTGGGTAGAAGCTCAAGTGCGGAATGCTAGAGAACAGGCCGTTCTCTCCGTGCTCAAATCACAATTATCATCCGATGAAGCTCACATACATTGCGATAAACATTCTCTAAGGTATGTTGCAGATGTCAAGAAAAATAATCCAAATTTTCACACTGTCCCTTTTACATCATAGTATTTTGTTATGATCATATTTGTGGCATCACTTTCTTTTGCTTGCTGGTATCTATATTGCAATTTTATGTCAGAAAGATGTTTTATTCTGTGAAACCTTATTCATGCTATACATATCAGATTCTTCTTTGTTTAACATAGATTTGCATCTATATCTCTTTGACTAAACTATTAATTTTCATGGTTAACTTGAGACATTTTTCTCTAAAATGCAGAAGAAAGCATTCTCAACTGACTGGAGAAGCATCCGATCTGCACAGAAGGGTGCAAGAACTTTTAGCTGAGGTGTGCATTCAACTGAGATGCATACACAACAATTTAACACACATCGTCTGTTGCAAAAAAAAAAAAAAAATCAAGGGTGATGATAAAAAATCATCAGTGTTTAATCACAATCAACATTAGATATCATCATTAAAATACAAGCTTGATGATCACTGAACGCAGATATACAAAGTTCTAAATACCTTACTCCTTAAAAACTCACCAAAAATCTGACAACCCACTCGTCAAGTAAAACAGAAGGCTACACAACAAACTGGTAAACCAAATCCTTAATCCACAATGTTGGATGCAACCAATGCATCAATAACATTTATTAGTTTTACTTATTTTAACCCACTCCATGCCTTCTCTTTTTGATAACTATAACTTCTCAAATTAAACCATTTATTACCTATCTGCCTCAATGTGTCATTCCTTGTATCTTAAAATTTACTTTTGTCCCTCCCTTGCAGACTATACCACGGCTTTGTTCAGAGCTTGCCCAACTACAGGACACTTATATTTTGCAAGGCATGTAAACAGTTCAATTTTTTTTAGCACTTCAGTACAATAACAAACTCACAATTTTACACACTTTTTAGGGGATTATGATCTAAAGGTGATGCGCCAAGAGTATTACATCAATCAGCAAAAAAGGGTAAATATCATTTCTATAAACTTATTTATTTGACTGATTACATGACATGATTACCTTAAATTATAACATCAATTGTTACCTTAAATTATAACATCAATTGATTTAGTTCCATCTAATTTTGGTTTGTCATAGGAGAAGGCCAAATGATTTTCTCTTGCTATTTATTCATACAAAATATGCAATAACTATCCACAAGTCATAACTTGTTAGTTGGTCTAGTGTTTATAATTATGACCTAATTTACTCAAATATACTCGAATAGGAAGGGAAAAAATAGCATCTTTATGAAAGGATAAATGTTTTGTCATTTTGTTAACAAGCACCGAAAATGCAACAAGCTCTGTGCAATTCTCTTGCAAGATATCTACTTTTTTAATTTAATCTCTCACAGGAGTAGTATTAATTTACTCAAATATACTCGAATAGGAAGGGAAAAATAGCATCTTTATGAAAGGATAAATGTTTTGTCATTTTGTTAACAAGCACCGAAAATGCAACAAGCTCTGTGCAATTCTCTTGCAAGATATCTACTTTTTTAATTTAATTTCTCACAGGAGTAGTATTCAGTTGATGTTGAAGGTTATTTGAACATAGTAAGAGTGGATTAAACCATATGTAATACTATTGTAAAATGCTTCTCGTGCTATAATTTTAGAAAAACATTGAATAGTGGAGGAAGACGTTTTATGATTTTACACTCTCACTGTAAGTTTCTTGTGCTTTAAACCGCTAATGATCTGTTCTTGAATTGTGGGATACTTTGGTTAATCCTCATGCATTTCTCAACTAAGTTTTATTAATTTGGCTCAAATGGTAGGTTTTAGAAGGAGAATAGACATGAGACAATATATTGGTTTACTTGTCATTGTATCATAGCGTGTTATAGCCACCGCCATTATTGAGACTCGAACTCATCACCTTTGGTTACCCAACTATATTATTTTATCACTAGGCCATTGTGTGTGTCCGTGCCCGCACATACGTGTGTCCGCATATATGTCCACACACATGCCTTTATTGATTTTATATAGGATATATAACTATCCCGTGCTATAATTTAAATCTCGAAAGAGTTGTATGCAGTGGACGGTGGAGACTATTTGAATATGCTGAGAGTGGATATACCCTATATAATACTATTCTAAAATGCTTCCCGTGCTATAATTTTAGAAGAACATTGAATAGTGGTGGAAGAGGATTTATGGTTTTACACTGTCGCTGCAAGTTCCTTGTGTATTGAACGCCTAATGATCTGTTCTGGAATTGAGGGATACTTAACCATGTAGTTATTCCTTATGACATTCTCAACTAAATTTTTTGAATTTGGCTCGGCTGGTGGGTTTTAGAAGGAGAAAAACACAGGATCATATATCTGTTTACCTGTCATAGTATCATAGTGTGCTATGTGCTGTCATTATTGAGACTCGAACTCTTGAGCGCGCGCGTGTAATTTCAGCAGTCTCTCCTTTATTAATAGGATACACAATAACCTCCAAAGCATATACATTTTATGATTATAACTTCCAAATCAACTAAAGACCACACTAACTGTTTACCAGTATTCATCTTCTCTTGTCAGAATCAGACTTTATCTTCTATATGTTTCATCATCTTTGCTTCCAACGGTCATCTTGGACCATAGCATAACCATATGCAAAAGTTTCAATTTCTTTGATTTGAAATGGGATATAATAATTTCACATGAATCTTATATTCTATAAGACTTTCTATAGTATTAGTTTACTTATACCAATGGGAGAATGTTTGATTTATGTACCATAACATAAACAATTTAATAAATGTCTAGGAGGATTGTTACATAAGTCATTTAATCCACCTTCTTTTATTTTCTAAATCTAATTTTGCAGAGATTGAAATACAGCATAGAAAAATTTCTTCTATATGTATGAAACAAAGTTTCATCATGTTCAGTCACTTCTTAATTACATGTTATATACACTTTTTTTACACACTTCTATTAAAATATTCCCACTCTTTTGAGTGCCACATTAGTGAGAAGAGAAACCGAGGTTCAATCTTGTACACAACATCCTATCACATAGTTTTGAGTTGGGAGTAGTAAATTTCAACCTTTCCTTTAGAGTCTCCTATGTGTAACCCGTTAGATGTAACAGGATCATCTCTTTGAGGTGGTCATGCTTTTGATCAATGTACAATAATGTAAGACATTGCTCATATCGTAAAATGTGTGTGTGATATGCCTTTGCCACTGCCCTTTACATGCTTATTTTGTTTGTTTAGCTGAGGCTGAAGTATGCAACCATCGCATGAAAGTTTTGATTTAAATGCATTAGTGCATTAGCCAGAAATGCCATAGTATAAGTTTTAGTTAGTTATGTCTTACATTGCATTTTTTTTAAGAATGTTAAAAGCAAGGTACCATATAACCTTGCAGTTGAAAATTTGATGTATCTGTGGTTCTTGTCTTGATATTGCCTCCATGGTAGGGATGTCTAGTAGACACCAAAACAATCATTTACTATTCCTTTACCATTATAATGAGTCTTTTATGCTGGATGACCTGGCAGTTTAGGTTCTCTCTTAGTTCTGCATATTATTAAAGTTTACAGATGAAAATATCCCCAACCACTGCTAATGTGGTTAATAACTATTATTAAGGTTATGGAAACTTTTTTAATGCAGTTCATCAATCACCTAGTTAACCAGCTTGCTAGGCATCGATTTCTGAAAATAGCTTGTGAATTGGAAAGGAGGACCATGGCTGGTGCATATTCCTTGCTTAAAGTTATTGAATCAGAAATAGAAGATTATCTAACTACAGTGAATGGTCGTGTGGTATGTATTCTCATGAACCTGTTTTTTTTTTACTCATGCGAATTCACCTGGCATGTTTATTTAACCAAATTTTTTTGACGACCACGGGTATTTTATATTTTTGTGCTTATACGGTTTATAGGTATCATAATTAATTAAAGGGAAAACTAATTGGCCAAAGGTGAGAATCCTGTACAATGAGATAGCAAAATATATAGAGAAAACAAGTCTTTTGACTTTGGACATCATGTTACATTTTTAGCACAGCAAAACATTAAACATGGTTCCTTTCAAATACGGTAAAATATAGGTAATGTTTGACTTGAAAACAAGTTTTGTGTTTTGCATTTCAATATCTATGTCAAATGGCATGGAAGATGAGAAGTTGGAAAATCCTAGTCATTCCAACAAAGAGCAGAAGAGGAAGGAAGAGGATCGTTTTTGACAATTCCTAAAAAGCAAAAAACAGGAAAAGCCATTTTAATTTTTAAAGGTTAAAATCATTTTCCAAACCGATCGTTTTTCACCATCTTCTTCCATGTTGCATTTTAAAGTACATATTGAAAATGCAAAACATAAAATTCTTTTTCAAACCAAATGCTATCTTAGTGTTTTGCTATGGTTTTTTAAGATTGTGTTTGAACCAAAAAAATGACACAAACACCCAAGAGATTGTGTAGAGAATAAAAAGTGAAGAAAAATAAATTAAAAAGAGCAAGAAAAGAACACACAGCGTTTTATAGTGGTTCGGCTAATCTTGACCTATGTCTACTTAGTGGTTTATATTTTTGTGCTTATACGGTTTATAGGTATCATAATTAATTAAAGGGAAAACTAATTGGCCAAAGGTGAGAATCCTGTACAATGAGATAGCAAAATATATAGAGAAAACAAGTCTTTTGACTTTGGGCATCATGTTACATTTTTAGCACAGCAAAACATTAAACATGGTTCCTTTCAAATAAGGTAAAATATAGGTAATGTTTGATTTGAAAACAAGTTTTGTGTTTTGCATTTCAATATCTATGTCAAATGGCATGGAAGATGAGAAGTTGGAAAATCCTAGTCATTCCAACAAAGAGCAGAAGAGGAAGGAAGAAGATCGTTTTTTGATAATTCCTAAAAAGCAAAAAACAGGAAAAGCCATTTTAATTTTTAAAGGTTAAAATCATTTTCCAAACCGATCGTTTTTCACCATCTTCTTCCATGTTGCATTTTAAAGTACATATTGAAAACACAAAACATAAAATTCGTTTTCAAACCAAATGCTATCTTAGTGTTTTGCTATGTTTTTTTAAGATTGTGTTTGAACCAAAAAAATGACACAAACACCCAAGAGATTGTGTAGAGAATAAAAAGTGAAGAAAAATAAATTAAAAAGAGCAAGAAAAGAACACACAACGTTTTATAGTGGTTCGGCTAATCTTGACCTATGTCTACTTAGTGGTTTTATTGCTTCGATTATTGACTTGCAAGCACAAATTCTTACGGATCGGTATAAATTCTTGGATGATTATAAAAGATTAGAGTAAGAGAGCATTGAAGCTGAAAAAGATCCTTAAAACTGAGCCACGTCCTCCTATTTATAGCTATAGGTTGCCTGAAAACTCGCCCCTATGATCTCCACCTAGTTTTCCACGTCCAAACTAGTTCTCATGAGAAAATTGGGGGACACCTCATCGATATACGTGGATCAGTGCCGATCTAGGGGCTTGGATCGATACCGATTCATAAGGTCCTCAAATGGATCTTTATGAATGCTTTGTCCTGGCTCGATTTGTGGTTAGCTTCATGATTCCAAACTTGTTTGCACTATTATTGGCTTGTTTCTGAGTCCAAATAATGGATCAGTGGAAGAATGGAGTTGCCGATTTCAAGTGCTCGAGGAGATTCGTTGGAGGATTGCATGAGATCAATGCAATAAGACCTGGAATAGCCTTCTAGTATCAAAACATGCAAGTAAGAGTATTTTGGACCAGAATTGACAAAGTATCGTGGATCGGTACCGATCCAAGTGGTTGGATCAATACCGATCCACGATACTTTGTCAATTCTTAGTACTTTGCTTTTTGTGGTGGTTTGGTCGTTGCTCCGTGGCTCTGTTTACACTTGGGTTCCAGACTCGTAGGTTACCTTCCCGGGCTTTCTGCCTCGATAGCTTTCAAGTTCGACTCGTCTAGTCTATCCGAATATTGCCTGGTCAAAAGGCCGAATAACACTTGTCCTTCAAAGTACATCTTGTTTTAAACATGATGTGCTTTGAATCGAGACAAGTCGAGATTGCTATGAAGGACTCCATTTTGTGCTTTGAATGGTCGTTATCCTTCTTGCGGATCGTTTTTGCGAAGGGTTATGTCTATAGCTATTCGTCGTGACTCTTTTCCAACATCTGGCATTATATAACATGAATATGCTCTTACGATCTATCATTTCAAGCTCATTAATTTTAACCTGTTCCTCTCATGGACTTTCCAGTTTGAATCTGATTCTCCTTGACTTTAGTCGTTGGGTGTTAAATACAATTACGCATACGTATATATACGTGCACGTTCTCCAGGGGCTCCATAGTCATAGACACACATACACATGTGTAGGGTGTTAAATATAATTACGCATACGTATATATACGTGCACGTTCTCTAGGGGCTCCATAGTCATAGATACACATACGCATGTACACATGAATGGTCATCACCATCGTTTCCATTTTTAAAAATATCAAGACTCAGTATCGATCCAGATTCTCGGATCGATAATGATCCAAGACTTGAGAAAAGTCTTCCACTTTTCTTTCCTGGAAACTCGGGTTTTGGGCTTATAAAATCCAATTTCTTCCATCTTCTTCTTCACTTTGCTTTTGCTACCGGACCGAGCTCGAGTTCCGCCATTGAAACCCTTGGCTTCCTGAACCAACGCCTCTCCTTGCCAACGACAACCATTGACCAGCGCCTTTTATTCCAACCTCGATACCACCAACGCCACTTATTTTCAAGTGAAACAGTGTCGCAAGTGTTCTCTATTCCACGCCATCGGGAGTGAGATCCCATCAACCGTTGCTAGCTTGAAAGTGCCATCTTCAAGCTTTTACTCAATCGCATACGGACCTTTCCAACTTGGACCTAAGTTTTCGGGGCCTAAGAAGATTCGTTTGAGAATGAGGTCGCTAATTTCAAAGGTCCGATTCATAACCTTAGCATTGTAGTATTGGACGACTCAGCTCCGGTGTGTAGCTATTCTGAACTCAGCTTCATCGCGCTTCTCATCATGTATATCGAGAGATTCTAACAGGAATTGCTCATTTATCCATGAATTGTAGTGAGTCACTCGATGAGAAGGTACTTTCAGTTTAACCAGAATCATAGCCCATGTTCCGTAGGCTAGGGCGAAGGGAGCATGGCCAGTCGCTGACTTGTAGGTCGTTCGATAAGCCTAAATAAAGTGATAATGGAAGTTCATCGACTTACTTGTCCTTAGCGTTTTCCAACCGTTTCTTGAGAATGGACTTAATAATCTTCTTCACGATTTCAACTTGTCCATTCGCCTGGGGTGTGCCACCACAACAAATCTCTTCTTTATGCAATGTCGGCGGCAGAAATCTTTAAACTCGGTGTTGTCGAATTGGGTCCCGTTATTGGTAGTAATTGCTTGTGGAATTCCAAAATGACATATGATATTCTGGACCACGAAGTTGATTACTTTCTTTGTGGTAATTGTGGCCAATGGTTCTGCCTCAGCCTATTTGGTGAAGTAATCAGCGGTGACGATGACGTACTTCGAGCCACCCTTAGATATCAGCAACACACCGATACTATCGATTCCCCAAACGGCAAAAGGCCAGAGACCGACTATTTAAGTAATCTCCGTTGATGGGGCTTTAGGAATCTTAGCAAATCTCTGGCACTTGTCACACTTTCTGGTGTAATCAGCCGCGTCTCGGTTGATAGTTGGCTAGAAGTACCCATAGCGGAGAAGCTTCTTGGGCATGGTTTGCCCCCAGCGTGGTCGCCAAAAGCCTCTTCATGAACTTATCTCGGGACTTGTTTGGCCTCGTCGTTGGCGATACACCGTAACATCGGGACTAAGAATCCTTTCCTGTAAAGCGCTCATTGCTAAAAGATATATCTTGAAGTTTGGCGAAAGAGCTTCCGTCGCTCGTTCTTTCTGGCCGGAAGGATCCCCCTCTGTATTGGAGTTATCCATGACTCCTCACACTCGGTCTCCAAGATCCAATCGACATCTATATGGTCGATGCTCGGAGCCGACAACATTTCCACCAGAATCAGGCCTATGAGCTACGCGTCTCCACAACTGGCAAGCTTAGCCAATGAGTCGGCTGTCGCATTTTCCTCTCCGAGAATATGCGTTATTGGTGTAATATTCAATGTCACTAAGCATCTCAAGGGTCCGGTTTAGATAAGGAGCTAGTCTCGCTCCCTTTGCTTGAAACTCTTTCCTTGACACACCACCGACTGGGAATCACGGAAAATGTGCGAAGTTTTAACTCTCGATTCCTTGGCGACTTTGAGTCCCGTAATCAATGCTTCGTACTCCACTTCTTCGTTGTAGGAAAATCGAGTCTCAAGGCATGACAAATTGAACATTCCTCGGAAATGACAAATACAACTCCAGCACCGAAACAATGTTCATTCGATGCACCATCTGTATACATCTTCCGCCTAGCATTTTGCTCACCACCGCTCTCCGGAGTATCGTATCGTGCAGTGTCCTCGTCTATGAAATCCGCCAAAACTTGAACCTGGATTGCTCTCCGAGGGTGATAGGTTATGTCGTATTGGTTCAATTCAATGTTTCATTTCAACAGCCTTCTAGAAGTCTCAGGTCGCTGTAAGACTTGTCGCAAAGGCTGGTTGGTGAGAACTTTGATCGGATGAGCCTAAAAGTAGGGGTGGAGCTTCCGTGAAACGATCAATAGGCAGTATGCAAGCTTTTCCAGCCTTGGGTAATTTTTTATGCTCTTGTCAATCGCTTACTGATGTATTAGACCGGTTGCTGGATGCGGGACTCCTTACGTACGAGTGTGGCGCTCAGAGCGTGCATCGACACTGCTAGATATATAAACAGGTTCTCATCATCCAACAACTTTGAAAGAATGTGGTCTCTCCAAATGATTCATCAGAGCCTGGAATGCATCTTTACTCTCCTGCGTCCAGGCGTAATTCCCTTTTCCCTTCTTATCGCGTCAAAGAAAGGGATGCATTTGTTTGTTGCTCCGGAGATGAATCGACCCAGGGCGGCGACCTTCTCGTTTAAACTCTGGACCTCCATGATCGTCTTCGGGGCTTCGACGTTTCTCAGTGCCTCGATCTTTTTCGGATTGGCTTCAATCTCACGGGAGTTCACAATGAAGCCCATGAATCTCCCCAACGTAACGCCAAACGAGCTTTTCAAAAGGTTGAGCTTCATCCCGTATTTCCCCAGAACGCCGAACATCTTTGCCAAATCGTCAATGTGGTTTCCCGAATGTCGTGACTTCACGAACATGTCATCCATATAGACTTTCATCGAACGTCCAATCTGATCTTCGAACATCTTGTTTACCAACCTCTGGTAGGTTGCTCCAACATTCTTTAATCTGAAGGACATGACGAGATAGCAATACGGTCTCAGGTCGGTTATAAAGCTGGTGTGTTTCTGGTCCGGGACGTGCATTGGAATATGATTGTATCCTGTGTATATGCATCTATGAACAAAAGCAATTCATGTCCGGCTGTCGAGTCTACCAGCTGAGCTATCATTGAGAGTGAGAAACTGTCCTTCAGGCATGCTTTATTCAGGTCTGAATAGTCAACGCATGTCCTTAACTTTCCGTTTGATTTTTCACCAAGACCGGGTTTGATACCCACTCTGGGTATAAAGCATCGCGGATGAAGCCGTTATCTTTCACTTTTGCACTTCTTCTTTGAGGGCAGCGGATCTCTCCGAACCCAGGTTGCGGTGTTTCTGTTTCACAGGAATGCAATTATGATTTATATCTAATGCATGACTCGCTATCTTCGACGAGATCTTATACTTATCAGAGTGCGTCCAGGCGAACACATTTAGGTTCGTTCGGAGAAAATCAATCAACTCCTTTATCATCCTGACGCCAAGCTGTGATTCGGTCTTCAGGATCCGTGTTTGGTCACCCTGACTGACCGAGACATTGATTGTCAACTCGACTGGAGCTGCCCTTCCATCCAGTGGCTCTTTTCACGGATCAATATCCTTATGGAACTGACCATTGCTATGCGTCCAAAGCCTTGATGCAGAGGGTCCCCTCTACGCTCTTTCCTTTCTCTCTTCCCCTCGTCTCCTTCAGCCCAGCGACGTAACACTCGCGGCCAAGCCCCTGATCTCCTTGGACTATTACTACATCATTTTCTGTAGGAAATTTCATTATCAAGCACCAATGAGATATAACCGCTCTGAATTCAGCCAGGGCCGGTCGGTCCAAAAATGCATTGTAAGCAGAGTAAATATCCAACACCACAAAAGGCACGACCCGCACTCGTTTGCGGTCGCCCTCGCCAAGCCCACCGGTAGTTCCATATATCCGACTGGCTTTGTAGCTGTCTTGTTAAATCTCTGTATCCGAGACTTACACGGTTTCAAGTTCTTGCCCTCCAGAAGCATCTGGTCATAGGTTTTATTAAATAAAATGTTGACTGAACTTCCATAGTCAACAGGCATTTTCCGTACAACAACATGGCCAAACATGGCCGTCATCACGAGCGGACCAATCGTTGGGCTTTCCACCCCATCAGCATTTCTGTTCCAGAAAACAACGTCGTCTGTCATGGTTTTGAATTGTTTTGTCGGAGCTCTATCCTCAATAGTAATGCAACTATGTCTCTGTATGTTTCAATGCACTAACATACCTATCCATCTTGTTCAAACTCTTATCGACTGGATGTGGTCCACCAATGATTGTATTGATCACCAAACGTTTTTTAAGGCTCTTCACCACTAGGCCTGGCTTGCCCCCGTTGGGATGTCGACCCAAGGGGATTGGAATTCCCTTGCCCGTCATCTTGCGGGGCTTTCACAAACTGCTGCAACTTCTTTTTGCGAATCAACTCCTCGATCATATTGCGCGAATGTCGGCATTCATTGGTGTTATGACCGTGTATCTCATGGAACATGCAGAACTTGCTAGATTTATTCTCCTTCTCAGTCAACTCTCTTGGAGCCGACTTCCTGTACTGGTCAGTACCTTGAGTAGTCAGTTAGATATTCTCTATTGGGTTATTCAATTTACTATAGTTGTCATACTTAGAAATCTTTGGACGATTCCTATTATCCGGCTTTCGCTTCCTGGCCCCATTATCACTCTGCTTTTGACCATCATTCTTGTTGCCAACATTCACATCCACGTTTTTGGAACTCCCCTTGGACTGTTTCACAACAATATTGCCATGTATCACTTCAGCTGAAGGTCTAACATCATCCTTTCGGGAAAGAGTGCGTGCCTCTTCTAAGCGCAAGAATTGGTTAGCCTTTCTGTAAAAAATATCCATCGTCAATGAGGTTTCATTTCCAACCATCTCCCGAAATCAGTGTCGGGATGAACCCTCCTAATCAGTGCCATCAATACTATGTTATCCTTAGCATTCGTAACTTCCGTCACAGCCACATGGAACCTATTCAAAAAATCCTTCAATCTCTCCCGCGTTCTGGAAGAGGTTTGATGACGACATCACGTCCTTTGGGCATGAAATTGCCCCATATACCTTCGCATCAACTTAGCAAAAAACGATATGGATCTCGGCGGAAGCCAGGTGAGCCACATCGTCGCCTCTAGGAAGATTGGAATCTCACGGCATCAGATGCTCTAGCAGAGTCCATATGCTATTCGTATTTCATCAGGTGCTGCATTGGATCCGTTTTTCCGTCGTGCAATGACATCGTAGACATTACAAATCTCCGTGGATACTTCGCACGCAGAATGTTCTAAGTAAATAGGTTCCGACTTGGAAAAGTATCCCACTCATCGTTACTTCTGAATTGATTTTCATTCATAAGTTTTCTGACCATCTCGGCCAAGGACTTCAGTTCTACAGGTTTGGCTGAACGGCGGTAATCAGGATCCGTTAATTCAGCAGTCTCCCCTGTTTAATTCTTGTGCGACGCATCATTAGCTGTACTCGATATTCCAGATTCTGATCATCTACAGCACGACCAGAGGTCAAATCCACGCCACTATCCAGCGGGCAAGCTTCGGATCCAACATATGTTGGATTGATATCGATATGTTCTGTTGGATCGATACCGGTCCACAAACCCTTGCCACGAGTTCGTCTCGTATCCTGATTTGAAGTTCCAACCGCGTTTTGCGTCTTTTTCTGCTTCTTATTTCTGTCTCTGCTCGGATGATGAGGAGCCATCAGGCTTTGAATCGGAGGATGTTAAGTCCCTCCCGCTTCTTCTATGGCAGTTCTGAGTTAGCTCATTTAGCAGTCTCAAGCTCTCCTGCATCTGCTGGTTCATCTCATTGCGACTCTCCTGGAACCTATCCTCCATTTGCTTCATCATACAATCAATCTCCATCCTGGTCACGACATCAGTTGGATTCTGGATCTCTAGTTGATTTGGCTGGACGACTTCATCCACATACTGAGTATCTTTGTTCCCAGCTTCATTAGCAGCTCTGGAGTTTGCTTCATTAGTAGCTGAGTATCTTTCATCCACATGGCGAACAGCTTCTTATAGATTGTTGAAAATCTGAATAGTAGAACAGTAAGGTTGGAAGATTGGATCTATCCCTCGGATCTAAGCAATCCAATAGTAGATGATGGATCCAAGTAGTCTGAGAATATGTTTTTAGTGAAAACACCAAAATGTTTGAATTAAAAAATGTCACAAACATCCAAGAGATTGTGTAGAGAATAAAAGAATGAAGAAAAATAAATTAAAAATAGCAAGAAAAGAACACACAGTGTTTTATAGTAGTTCGGTTAATCTTGGCCTACGTCCATTTAGTGGTTTTATTGTTTTGATTGCTGACTTGCAAGCTTTGATTGCTAAGTTGCAAGTACAAGTTCTTACGGATCGGTATAAATCCGTGATTGATTATAAGAGATTAGAGTAAGAGAGCACTAGAGCTGAAAAAGATCCCTAAAAATGAGTTATGCTCTCCTATTTATATCTGTAGGTTGCCCGAAGACTCGTCCCCATGATCTCCACCTCGTTTTCCACGCCCGGACCAGTTCTTCCGAGAAAATTGATGGACACCCCATCGATATACGTGGATCGGAAACGATCCAGGGGCTTTGATCGGTACAAATCCATAAGATCCTCAAACAGATCTTTGTGAATGCTTTGTCCCGGCTCGATTCGTGGTTAGCTTCGTGATTCCAAACTTGTTTGCACTATTAGTGACTTGATTCTGAGTTCAAATGATGGATCGGTGGAAGAATGGAGTTGCTGATTTCAAATACTCGAGGAGATTGATAGAGGATTCCATGAGAGCAATGCAATAGGATTTGGAATAGCCTTCTAGTATCAAAACATGCAAGTAGGAGTAATTTGGGCTAGAATTGACAATGTATCGTGGACGATCCACGATATATTGCCAA
The DNA here is from genome assembly GCA_030737815.1 of Allium fistulosum. Classification (NCBI taxonomy): domain Eukaryota; kingdom Viridiplantae; phylum Streptophyta; class Magnoliopsida; order Asparagales; family Amaryllidaceae; genus Allium; species Allium fistulosum. Next base: position 869,566,708 of record CM060903.1, on the reverse strand, counting down.
TTTTAGTCCAAATTACTCCTACTTGCATGTTTTGATACTTGAAGGCTATTCCAAGTCCTATTGCATCAAGTGGTTGGATTGGTACCGATCCACCACTTTGGTAGATCTTGGTACTTTGCTTTTTGTGCTGGTTTGGTCCTTGCCTCGTGGCTCTATTTGCATTTGATTTTAGGACTTTTGGGTTATCTTTTCGGGCTTTCTGTTTCGATAGCTTTCAAGTTCGACTCGTACAGTCTATCCGAATATTGCCCGGTCAAAAGGTTGGATGACAGATTGTATAAGAAATGCCGTTTTAGTATTAAAGATGTAACCATGTCTTCAGTAGAAGAACATAACACTACCAATAGCTACATAATTGTGGAGTTACCGGATTAAAAAATTATATAAAAAGTTAGAAAAATATTTTCTATGGTATTGCATCAGTGTTTATAGAATATAGAGTTTCTGATTCTTGCATTGTATGGTAACTCGTTCCACAGGCCATACCATGTTTTCTATGGCAAGTATGGCTAACCCCAATTTCCTTTGTCAAGGCGGGAAACAGACTCAACATCAGAGAGTTGGACATCTAATATAATATCATTATGCCATGAATTATCTTGAAAGAAAACTTTGTTTTACTGACGTCTTATTGATAGTTTACACGATGATCATAGGAAATTCACTGAAAACTTCCTCCCGCAACGATCGTTTAGAAGAAAAGTTTTATACTTAACAGCAGAAAAATTTGACCATGAACAATTTTTATTACAAAGTTTACCATCATTTCTACCCTGCAAATTTCATATATGTCATTTGAATGCCTTAGGTGAAGACCCACCTTCGTCATATGCATCACATATACTTTCCATGAATACATGCTAACAAATAATGCCAAAGAAATTTGTATATCATCATGTATATAATTAGGGAATTGTTGAAGGAAGAATAAATTTAGATAAAGGGAATTAAAAAAAGAGAGAACATTTTGTAAATTAAAGTTTTTTGTTAAGGGGAGAACAGAATCATTGATTCTCCCCTTATAAAATCAAACTAAAATAACTAAATTGCCCATATTATATCAACTCTCTCTTCCTTTCTTTTCATTCCCAAACCTACTTTCTCTTCATTTCTAAACCCTAATTCTCTTATTTTAAGATCATGAATGAGAACCATCTCAATCTCCATTCTACCAGTCTCTACCAAAATAAGATGATATGGATATTGATATCTTTCCTTCTATTGAAGATTCCAGTGACATCTTAAGAGGATGTTTAGAATCTTATGTTTTGACCAAGTTTCAAAATATGTAACGCAATTATCAATTTTATTAAATATTTTTAGTTGTTCAACAAAATTAATACTAATAAATTGTATGTGTTCAGATTAAAAATGATACAAATGGGAAGTAATGGAAAATGATCCAAATATAACGAATGGTAGTACCATAGTATTGGAAAAATCGATAATAATTTGTATAAAAAATTTGCAATAGGTTAAAAGTTTCTTCCTTTGTAATTTTTTGACCTTTTTAGAAAATTTCCCTTAAACTTTTATTTGCCTTGGCAAAATTAAAAATTTCCCTCAACTTTTATTTGCCTTAACAAAATTGTTTTTACCTATAACAATTCTCTAAAATTAAAGAGAAAGGATTTTTTATACTTAAACTTTTTACTTAAAAATTCACTCAAATGAAATCCAAATGTTAAGATTGAATCTTGACTTCGATCTCCTGAATTCCTCTCTTAATTTTCTCATCGTAATAGTTTTGATCCTGTGGTTGCTTTGTTCCTATAGCTATTAATTTGCGTGTAAGGATCATTCTCCGTAATTAAAAAATAGTTGTCATATTTATCATATCACCTTATTATGCTTGAACATGTCGTTTCTCAGTTTATTTCAAAATGTGTTTGAACATGTCATAACTAGGGTCACTGTCTTTCGCTCATTCAAGCTTCTTCTGAAGTTCAAGAACAAGGGGCAGTTGATGACCGTGACACTTTCCTTCATAGTGTTCGTGATTTGTTGAGCATTCATTCAAGTAAAACACCAGATTAAGTTTATTAATTCATTTGTTTATTCAACGCGAGTATCTGTAAACTGACCTTTGTTATTTTTTATGTGCAAGGTGCATTACCAACATATGTTTCAGCACATGGCTTAGTACAGCAGATATCAGGATTGCAATCTGATTTGGTTTTCCTTCAGTCAGAGCTTGAAACCTCTTTGTCTGAAGAGCGAAGAAGATGTGTTAATGATATGTAAGCACATGGCTAGTTAACAATTTAGGGTCCGTTTGGTTTGAAAATGAGTTTTGTATTTTGCATTTTTAACATGTATTTCAAAATGCACAAGAAAGAGAAGACGGCGGAAAACAATCAATTTAGAAAATAATTTTAACAAGTGAAATTGAATGACTTTTCTTAGTTTTCCACCACATGAGAAATAGCAGAAACTATCCTCTTCCTTCCATCTTTTCCCTTTGTAATTACTGACTATGATTTCCTAACTTCTCCTTCCCTCCAACGTCATTTGAACTACATATTGAAAACGCAAATATAAAACTCGTTTTCAAACCAAACAGGCCCTTATGTATGATAACATCTGTTCACTTAATGGGTTGCAGATTTATCTACTCTTTTGTTTGTACCTCAGCTATTGTTTTGAGGAATTTAATCCTAACTTTTTGGTTGAAGCAATCAGATCTAGAACATGAGTGCCATAGTTTTTAGCTCTTTTACTACTGTTTCAAGTTTATATTTGAATGGTATCACGAATTTAATAAATGATATAAATTTCTTTACCCATAACTCTACCCTTGTCACTCTGTTCATAGTCTCTTCAACTAATACAATTTTGTTAGGGAATGGCTACAACATTGTGCATCTACTTATGCATCACTTATGATTTGGTCCATTGCTATAGCAAATAAAAGAGAAGTTAAATCAAACCTTGGTGCCGCCCCATTTGTTAATGAAAATAGTAGTTTTTTTTTGCCTCTTATCTGCCAATCCACGTTATTTCTTCTTTGAGTATAATATATTTTTAGGCGTATATCTGGGTAGTTATGAGTGTGTGTTAATTAGAAATTAGGAGTGTGGTAAATAAAAATGAAATAAATACAAATAAAATAAAATAGATTATATAGAGAAAATTTGTGATGCAACAATATTGGTTACCTGAGAAGAAACAATTTAATTAATTTATTTATTCCGCAGCCATTGGTTGAGATTATATAATGGTTACACGAGATTACATGATAAAGTGCAATACTTAATGGTGTTCATGACTACCTACCTATAAAATAGAAATGAAGTAGAGCAGTAAATAAATGATTCTGCTGATTAAATATCGCTGTAAGATTATACTGAACACTTGGGAATAAGCGTGCATATTCTATACATAGATGAGCCAGAAATGCATACTGGTTGAAATGCCAGTTTTTAACTATCACTATACCTGAATATTCTAAATATATTAATTATCACTGGATATATTTCGTCAAATGTAGGAATTTATTTCTGATAGAAAGAATAACATGAAATTATTGTCAAGGACAAAATTTCTCAGCATTTTAGCCTCAAGGACAAACCTTCAGTATTTAAATCTGAAGAACAACTTTCTCTAGGTATCAGTTTTTAGTTATTGATGGCAGTTTTTAGGTGTCAGTTTGTAGTTATCGGTAGCAGTTTTTAGTTCGGTAGCAGTTTTGGAAGAATGTTTGTCCTTGTGGTTAAAATATTGAAGTCTTGTCTTTGAGGCTAAAAATATACAAATTTTTGTCCTTTAAATTAATTCTTTCAAAGTATAATACATTTATAGATTGTTAAATTATTTTCCCTTCATATTTTAATGTTAATGCATAACTTGCGGCCTTCAATCCTTTTGACTTGACAGATGCACTCTTATTCGAAGTTTGGAGCAGCTTTTATTTTCATCCTCAAAAACAGCTGAACTTACACCTAGGGTAAGTGACATTATGGATGCCCTTATCTGTCTCCTTTTTGTTCTTTTACTCTTTGGAGATTTGATTGACTGTAATGTTCACTATGTAGTTTATTCCTTTAAATTTATGTGACTGAGAAGATAACATACCTAATGATTGTAATACAATAGAATAGAAATCCACAATTAACATTTCTTCACCATGATGTGTTCTAAACATACTTCTTACAATTTTCTTATACTTTGTGCTCATAGGAAGGAAGTTGAATCTATATTACCAGGAAAATGTAAAGAACAGCGCTTTATAAACCATATCAATAACATAGGGATAATATAAATATGTATGGCGGCAAAAATCCAAAAGCACAAGGTTTTCGGACCTGGGCAGAATTCAACATGGCCTGAGTCCATGTTTGAGACAGCGTATCTTTTTCATTTCCCGTCGGAATTCATCGGTTCTTTTTTTATTTGAAAGTTAAAGTTCTATACTACGTGCGTACCAATTTTCAGTCAAATCTGAGGCCGTTTGGTCACCTGTTTCATGCCTGTAAGTTGAACCCGGAGAAGATATTTGATAGAGATTTTGCGTGCCAATGCATTAGTTTTATGGTGTGTCATGCATGTATTTATGCGCATACGAGGCCGTTCTTTTATTTCAGCCTTGTTGAAATTTTAAGTACTTTCAGTTCTTGATTTATCACCATTGTAACTTAATATACTTTTTTTCTTTTGTAATTATTTTTGAATCATTCTAAACACTTTTCGTGTATTCTACTTAAGTCAATTACCTTTCAGTCTATTATATATTATATAGATCTAACTGACTAACGTGTTGACATATATTATAAAGATCCTACCGACTAATGTGTTGATACAAATCAGAATCTAATGCGAGCACTAGATGAAATGGAAAAGGTGAACTCACAACTATCTGCTTCAGTAGAAGAAGTAACAGAAGCACACCGACAAAAGGCCGAGGTAATATACATCTTTCAAAAGCTGCGATGCATTTGTTTGCTATCTTTCAAGTACAATCTCAATTCTGCTTATCTCGACTTCAATTCGAATGCTAAAACTCATCAATGATCATTTTCTGTTTTTATAGATTGTCAAACATCACCCTAGGGAGGTGGGAAGAGAGAGACAGGTCTTTGTTGATTTCTTCTGTAACCCGGACCGCCTTCGAAATCAAGTCAGAGAGCTTACCTCTCGTGTCAAAGCTCTTCAAGATTAGAATGCTATTTTTTCCGAGTTCAATGCATTTTCCTTGCCTTCTGATAAGCAAGCGCTCCTTGCTCCTCTTTACGTTTGTTTTTAACACAAGCTTGCAAGCATCGCTATTCTTCTTTACTCGATATGATTATGGAAGAACAACCTGTACTTGTAATTATTAATCTGAGTGTATAATGAATTTACTGGTAAATATTAGAAACCTTTTCACTGATTATTTTTTGTTAGATCCTAAATATTCCAGTTTTGGAGTTCTCATGGTAAGTACATTTTTAGAGAATGTAGTGTATTGACTGATCAGAAAGAAAAGTAAGCCTTGTATGTTATTATTATCGAGTTGTGGCATTCATTTAGCCTGCTATTCGTATTAATTGTGCTCAGCTCCCAATTATGTTGATGCTTCGCCCGTGTTCCTGTCATCCTTATTTATTATTTATTACAACTGTCATTCTTATTTATTATTTATTGTAATTGCTATTCTTATTATTACTAACGTGTAATGCATATGGATAATGCTAAAACTATACATGATAACCGTATAATGATGAAAGGTGATATTTTTAGTTTGCAATTATCATTTTGTTTCCTTTTAATCTTTAGTTACGTGAATGATGGTTATGATGATTGGAAATATTATTTTTGGTTGATGAAGAACAAAAACATTATGATATGAGCAGTATTATAGTGTTAAAAGTTTGCGATTAAGCGAATATTCTAATAATATAATATTTTACAAGATAAATCATTTCATATTACTAATTTCTTTTGTTAAAAAATAATTTTGATATATATTATTAGCCTTTTGTGCTAAAAACACCTTGAAGAAACAAATGATTCCTTTTCTTTTTAAAAAATTCAAAATTAGCTATATAGAGTTGTAATATGCAAAAATATAATTGTCATAAACAAAATAATTAATTTGAAAACTATTTAAATGTTTAATATTGAAATAAGTGAACTCATAGGTTGTTTTGATTTTATACACACATATTATTCAAGAAAACAGTAAGTAGATAGTGGAGTAATGATATTGCAAATGTGGAATCTTTGGCTTAGTATATATTTAAGTACTTTAGAAATGGAAAATAAGAACAATATGTGATGTTGCATATTTACCTGGTTTTTTCTTTCATTTAAATAACAAATTTAAGTGGAAACTGGTGTCACATCCTTATCTTTTATTATTTTATAAATTTCATCCTTTTCTGTTTTACATTATGTTATACGTCCCTACCTTTATTTTTCAAAATTTTATACGTACTCTCTTTTCCATATTTATCCCTCTTCTTCCAAAATCAATGCCCTCATGCTTTGAATTTCGTCGTTTCTTATTTCGCTACTTCTTATCTGGTTCTGATTTTGTGCTTCCATCTCGTGCGCATACAGATTTCGTGGTTTTCCAGATCTTGATTTTTTCTACATCTCGAGCTGTTTATTGATTGAAAGAAGTTTTTTTAGTAAATTTAATTCGATTTGCATCCCTTATTTTTCTTCTATTTTACGTTATTAAAATGAGTTTGAGGTTAGTTATTTTTCTTTGTAATTATTTTTGTTTGTTTAATGTTTGTTATAACAGTATATTGAATCGAATTTGCTTTTGTTATTGATGTTATTGGTGTTTAATTATGTTGTAATCGTTATAGTTCAACTATGTTGTTGGCATTGTATGACATGAAAAATATATAACTTGTAAGCTATCGAGTTTCAAAATCCCCCCATTCACCGACGACCAGCAAGTTGCCGATCAAACAAAGCTGCAGTTCATTACTTTGCATTCAGACTCGTCCATTAATTCCACTCGATCGAAGGTAGCATAGCCGAGTCAACGAGGACTAGAGTGCGGGCTTCTAGCTAATTCTAGTGATTCCTGTCTCCATGTTCTTCCTTCGAGCACGAATCCGTCGAGGATGAGAAAATGCAGTCAATCCAAATTTGTCGGTGAAGTTTTATACGGGCCATTATATGTAGGAAAAATATTTGTCTACGTAGAATTGAATGTGGTTGTGTTTTTAATCATTGCAACTGTTTGGCTTAATTATGTTATTATTGTTATAGTTCAACTATGTTGTTGGTATTGTATGACATGAAAGATATATGATATGTTAGTGAAGTTTTATGCTGACATTATTTGTATGGCAAATATTTGCCTATGTTGATTTGAATGTGCTTGTTTTTGTCGTTGTTGTAACTGGTTGACTTAATTATTTTGTTATTATTATAGTTCAACTATGTTGTTTGTATTGAGTCCGCGGTTGCGGCGCAGTGGAAAGGAGGCTTGGGTTCTAGTAAAAAGACCCAGGTTCGATTCCTACCATGCGCTTCCCTATCCTATATAAATTTACCCGGGGGTATGGGGGCTTGGATCAACGGACGACTTTACTATACTCTCCTCAGGAGTTTACCGGTCCGCCAGGTTCTCCTGGGTTTTCAAAAAAAAAATGTTGTTTGTATTGTATGACATGAAATGTGTAAGATTTGCCAGTGAAGTTTTATGTAGGCCATTAATCGTATGACAAATACTTGTCATATCGATATTTGTTTAGCAAATATTTGCCATGACAGTTTTTCCTGTTTTTTCCTCTTGTAGTGCTTTTATTTTAATATTATATATTGTATTTGTGCAGGTCTGATCCTATTAATGTTCTTGTCTTTTTAATGTTGGGTAATGATACTTATAGTAGGTGGACTGGTTTGAATGATTGCGTGTTGAGTTGAGAAATGATGTTCATGACCATTGGTCTGAATTAATATCTATTCCATTAAATTAGTTTATAATAGAGATGATAGAAAAAGAGCAATTGAGACTAATTCTGACTTGTGTAGTATATTGTTGCTTGTTGCTTATAGCCATGATGATTTCCTACTTGTTTCGGTTATATCTAAGCGGTGTAAAAATAGTTCAGCTGATGTTGATATTTATAGTTCTTCATTTGTTGGTTCTTTTACGGGGTGTGGGTCATCTACTTCTTCAATGGTTTTTTCTTCAATTGATTTTAGTTCTATTTGAAACGATTGCTAAAAAAAGATTATAGCAATTCAGTGTTCACTGGTGGTGGTTAAAGATTTGCTGGTGGCGTTGAAGAGTTCCGATTATATCTTATGATCTATTGTATTAAGAACGAATATAAAGTTAAAGTTGTTAAAAATGGTAGGAAGCGAGTTACAACTATTTGTTCATGGGAAGGTTGTACTTTTTATATTCATGCTTCTCGTAAATTTGACTTATCAGTTTTTTTATTATTAAAACTATGCGACCTAATCATTCATGTGGAGCTGGTATTGTGATATTAACCATCCACCTGTTTATAGCAGATTAGTAAAGAAGTTGGTTGTTAATTTTATTCGTTCGAATCCTTTATTGAAAATGAAGGATATCGTTCATTTGTTTCAGACAGAGTAGAATATAGTCTTAAATTACTATTTCGCGTATATGGGAAAAAGATTGGCTTTAAAGAAATACATGAGAATGATTTGCTTTCATATCATTATTTGAAATCTTTTTGCGAAGCTGTTGTTGTTTGTAATCGCAGTGGTACTGTTGAACTTCAAGGTGATCCTGTTGATCATGAATTTGAAACGGTTTTTGTTAGATTTGAAGCATGTAAATATGGATTTGATTATTGCCGACCTTTGATTTTTCTTGATGGGTCTTTTATGAGAGGTAGATGACAATGTTGTATTATGTATGCTATTGGTAAGTATGATAATCAAGGTATGATTTTGTTCTGAAATTTATATTGTAATTGTTTGGCATTTCAGCAGTCAAATATTTGCATGTCAAATATTTGCCCTATATCGCTGACAAATATTTGACAGAGCTATGTTGTTGCAATTTTTTCACTTGTCTATTTATTTTATTATTTTATTTGTTAAATTAGTATTACAATGTTATTTTATTTACCTTGCTACTTTTTTGTATGTTTTAATTTCTTTGTTATATTTTCTAATTTAGCTTGTTAAATATTTGAATGTCAAATATTTTCCATATTTTTATTGCAAATGTTTGAATTATCTACGCTTTTGCAATTTGTATATTTTGTGCATCTATTTTTATTTTATGAATCTGACATATGTATTTTTCTTTATTTTAAGTTTTTTCATTAGCTTTTGGTATTGTATCTGGTGAAGATGAACCTAATTGATATTAGTTTTTAACAAAGCTCAGGAAAATGTTCTGTGATGATGATCGTGATTTCACCTTTGTATCTGATCAACATCCAGGTCTTTTGCTTGCCGTTCCTTAAGATTTTTCAGGTTCAGCTCATGATTTTTGTTATTATCATTTGAAGAGTTTTTTTAACAAAAATATAGCCTCAGGGAAAAAGAAATGGATTATTTCTTTTTTTTATTGATTGCTAATACTGCTACAGTAGATGCATTTAATCAAGCTTTGTTTGAGTTTATAAGTGCTTGGGGCTGAAGTAGAATCTTTTTTTTGCATGGTTTACCTTTTGAAAAGTTTGCTAATATTTTTTTTTTGGAAATCGATATGAGGAAATAAGTTCTACTTATGCGGAAAATTTTTAATCGCTGGATTTTAGAGGAAAGATATTTACCTATCACTATACATAGAATTCGTTTGAAGCTCATGAAACTTATGGTTGATCGACGTGAGCTAAGTAAAACTTGAAATAGTCAATTGTGCCTTTTTATGAAAAAACATTTAAGGGATGTATACCTTGAGGATATTCAATGGAAAGTTACTAGATCTACTGTTAATGTTTAAGAAATTTAATCAATTAAATTTTATTATGTAGATTTGAGTGTTCGATGATGTGGTTGTAACTTATGGCGCATTGAGGGGTTTCCATGTGCTCATGCAATTAGATGAATTCTTGCTTTGGATTTGAAAGTTTATTCTTATATTGAGGACTATGTCAAAGCATCCAATTTTCGAGCATCTTATTCTCATCTAATTCATCCACTTGTTAATTTTCAAATGGAAGATGTTTTACCTAAAGAAGTTGAAGTTCATACACCTAAGAGAAGACGTGATCTAGGAGGACCTCCTTCTGAACGTATTAAATCAGCCGGTAAGGTGAATAAGTACAAACGTTGCAGTTTGTGTAAGAAATTAGGTATAACAAAAGATCTTGTTTGTTAAGAAAACAAGTGTAATTTGTACCTTATAAGTTTTATAATTTGAAGACTATTAATGTGATTTCATGTTATGTTTTATTGAATTAAACAATTTATTTGTTATTTTATTTTTTTGTTTACTTAATACTATAATTTTGTTTGCCTGGAAAATAACGGCCCAACAAAAAATGGCTTGGCAAATATTTGCCTGACCTTAATTGCCAAGCTATTATTTACCATAAAAAAATTTACCCAATAAATTTAGTAGTTTGTTCTTGCTTGTTATATATCAGTTATGAATATTTTTTTATCATGATTGTATGTTTTATTGTTTAGGTTTTGCTTTCGATGATAAGCTCGGTTAGTCATTATTCTAATTTGGTTATAGATAGTTTTCCATTTTTACTTGATCAAGTTGTGCATTTGGTTGTCATTTTCATCCATACATGTATGATTAGGCTATGAATCCGGTTAGATTTTGCATTCATACATACGTGATTAGGTTAGGCATCAGTCAAATATTTACTAGGCAAATATAAGTTTGGCAAATAAAATATTTGGTAGTTATATATATTGTAATTTGTGTTTTCTTGTTATATATTTGTCATGCGTATGTAGATTTTGCCATGATAGTATGTTTTATTATTTATGTGTTGCATCCATATATACTCGATTACACTGTGTATCCGGTTACATTTTGCATCCATATTTATCAATTATATTATGCATCCGATTAACTTTTGCATTCGTGATTAACTCAGTTAACCATTGTTCTAACTTTGTTACAGATTAGTTTTCATATGTACTTGATTAGGTTATGCATTTGGTTAGATTGTGTATCTATAAATACCTGATTAGGTTGTGCATTTGATTAGCTTTTGCATTCATGATTAGCTCGGTTAACCATTGTTATATAGGATCGTTTCACCCTAGAGGGGGGGGGGGTGAATAGGGTGATACTAATAATAACAAAAATTAACGCGGAAATAAAAACAATAACAGAAAGTAATGCAGCAGAGATCACACACAGATTTACCCAGCTTCGGCAAAACTCTGCCTACGTGCTGCCCCCAAGGTTTCTACTAGAAATTAAGTAGTCAGATGCTTACACATGTAAACTTGCGACACCTGCTACTTGACTAACCTAACTCTACGCTCAAAACCCTGCCACAATTCAGCCACTGAGTTGCGAAGTCTCGAACTACACCACCGTAGTTTGTAACCTAGTCACACGACTAGAAAGTTACACAAGTTAAAAAAGAAAATTACATAACTAAAAAACAAATAGAAATAAAACCCTAATTATTTAATTTAAGCCCAATAATTATATAGAGGCCGGTCCAAATCACTTAAGAAAAAATAGACGTCTTCTCCCCTTTTATTTTTGTTCAGTACTTCGGCCGTTCGTTCCTCTTTCTCTTTTATCTGAAATTTAGGGTTCCTGGAAAATAGAAGTCGCCGCCTTGTAGTTGATCGATTGATTTGAGGAGATTACTTTACTTTGCTTCGCTTCGTCAATCGACTTCTGGCTTTGAATGGCTTATGGTTGCTCCAATTTTTGTCGAGCACGAATGATAGAAATGGTATGCAATATTTCCCCTTTTTGATTTTGATTATACTCGACTTCGATTTGAACTATGGATTGTTTTCTTTGATTCGTTCTAAGTATGCTCTCTGATTTTGTTTTGAACTCGAATCACTTAATTGTCGATGATGACTGTGGGTATTTATAGGGATTGAAACCCTTAATTTTCGTTCGTATATTTCTCAATTGAATTCTTCAGCGAGTGTTGCTTGGCCGTGTAATCGAACGATGGTGTTATTTGCTGACTTGTTCCATAATTGATGAATTTGAATTTCTTGTGTCGGTTCCATTATTTTCTCTGATGCATTTGAATTTGCTCCGTGAATTTTTTTGGGTCGGTTCCTATGACTTCGGCATTTGAAATTGTGATAATATTGTGACTTTTAAATTCGTGTTTATCACCTGCGAGTTCCATAAAAAAAATATTGATGGCTTTGACTTGTTGAAACAATTCTTGACTTTGTTCGATTTGTGTTACTCTCTGATTTCACTGACTTTTTCGGCTTGATCAATTTATGTTAACGGCTTTGACTTTCATTGAACTGGTATACATACGAATTTGAAATGTCTTCATGCTTGTTGCTCTTTTTACATTTGTAGTCTGGACTGTTGTTTCCTCTGATTCATGTTTTACATTCCATATTATCATGTTGCATTGAGTCATTCTTTGTACCTGTGGTTCATGTCACTATGCTTGTGCTCCTGTTGAAGTAGAAGTTTTCTGTTGTATTTCTTTGATTCATACTTGCTGTCCCACACACCGTCACATTGCTGTCCTTGTTCTTGTTCGAACTGTACTGCTGTTGAATTGCTTGGTTGGAGTCTTCACTTGTGTAGTTATGTTAATGCCTGAACATACATGGTTTCATATGATTTACTCTGTATTGATACACTTGGTTCACTTGAGTCTGCATTTTGATGTACACTTGATTGAGTCTTGTTCACTTTGTAAATACTCCTATCTAGTTTCTGAGTTTTCATGTCTGATCTGTTTCATGTATGTTGGTTTGATATTCATGCAGTTAAGTTTGGTTGAGATACACATTCATGCTGCTGGTAATTGAAGTTGTACATTATCACTTATATGTGTGTCACTGCATATATATGTATACATATGTGTACACATATGTATATATGTATGTGGTCATTGAAGTCTGGTACTCATATTGCTTTGAGTTTGGATGCTGTGTCATCATGTTGCATTGCATTCATGTTTGTGTGATCTCTGATCTGGATTTTCTTCGAGTTTGGTTAAGTTGTTGTTGCCTTTGGTATTTTCAGTCTTGAGTCATGTGTACATTTGTTTGCATGTTGTCACCTCTTCTGGATTGTGTCTGGTTCAAGTGTGTTCGTTGGTCTGCATTGTGCATTGAACTTGTGAGCATGATGAACTGCTAGCTTGTTGCTCTGACCATGCCTTGCACTTGACAATTTAGTTGAGTTATTTGCCTTTGAGTTAACTGTGCAGTTGAGGTCTGGTTCTGGTTCATTTCAGTTCTTGGTTGGTTTAGTTGCTTTTGTATTGCTATGTTAGGTGTTGTTCCTGTCTGATGCACATGTTGATTTTGTACATTTTGATTCTGGTTCCATATGTCTGGTTCACTTAAACTACATGTACGTGTGCCATATGAGGTCTGGTGTGTGTGCGATATTGTGGCTATGCTCTTGACCATGTCTGGTGTGATTTCATGCCTCTGGTTTCATGTAGGTAATGACTGGTTTGTGTTGTTTGTTATGTCCACTGGCTCGCTGAGTCCTTTATATTCACTTTGTCATGTGGTCTGGTCTATATTGCATCGAGTCTTGTTCCAGCTGAACTCTGATTTGATTATCATGTTGTTGTAGTCATGTACATTTTGTTTGATTGCAATTGCTTCGCGTTGAATGTTTTCATTTTGTATTGCACCTGAGTTGAATCCAGCATTTGCTTGGGTTTGACCTTGTGCTCACCTGTCCCTGCGATTTTAACAAGCAAGTGTATATCGGTGTGCACGGCCTTGTGGCATGTAAAGTGATACACTGTGCATGTCACAAGTTATTCGTGTATGATGATTTAAAAGAATATGATGACGAACAATCCAAATAACCGAGGCAAATAATATATTCAAAACACACACTTCATTTTACATTGCAAAAATATTTCTTTTTCAATTTTATTGCGTCAGTGTTTATTTTGCAGATAATTCAGATGCTGGATACAAACTAGAATAGAGTTGAAGATCAAATACGAGTGAGAGTGAATGTATAGTAAGGTGAAAATTGTAAGTTGAAAATTGTGTTGTAATCAAGGTTGTATTGTAATTGAAAATGTATAACTGTAGTGAGAGCTCAAATTTGTACTATTTGAATTTGTAATAAAATATTTGTTTGAATAAAATATTTGTTTAAATATGAATTCCGAGGTATTTATTTTATTCAACAAATATTTATTTAATTATGTGAAAAATAAAATAGTACAACAACAAATACATTTAAATGAATATATATATATATATGTTTATTATCATCAAACAAAAATCATATACTGGCATATTCTACATGTTCTAACTCGGTTATAAATTGGTTTTCATATGTACCCGATTAGGTTGTGCATCTGATTAGCCTTTGTATCCATATGTATCCAATTAGATTGTGCATCCGATTAGTATTTGCATCCACATATACCCTATTAGGATGTGCATCTAGTTAGCTTATGTATCCAATGTATTTGATTATGTTGTGCACCCGGTTAGTTTTTGCATCCATTGTATTAAATTAGGTTATGCATCCGGTTAGCTTTTGCATTCGTGATTAGCTTGGTTAAATATTATTCTAGTTCAGTTACAGATTGGTTTTCATATGTATTCGATTGGGTTGTGCATTTGGTTAGATTTTGCATCCATACAACCCGATTAGGTTGTACATTTGGTTAGGTTTTGCAACAATATGTACCCAATTAGGTTTTGTATTCCTTAGCTATTGCATTAATGATTAGCTTGATTAACCATTGTTCTAACTCGGTTATAGATTGATTTTCATATGTATCCAATTAGGTTGTACATTCAATTAGTTTTCTGCATCCATACGTACCCGACTGAGTTGTGCACCCAGTTTTCTTTTGCATTCATACATATCTGATTAGATTATCCATTCAATTAGCTTTTGTATTCATATATACCCGATTAGGTTATGCATCTTCTTAGCTTTTGCATTTGTGGTTAGTTTGGTTAACCATTGTTCTAACTCAGTTACAGATTGGTTTTCATATGTACTCGATTAGGTTGTGTATTTGATTAGCTTTTGTATCTATACATGCTCAATTAGGTTGTGCATTTGGTTAGATTTTACATCAATATGTATCCGATTAGCTTGTGCATTCGCTTAGCTTTTGCATCAATATGTACCCGAATAGGTTATGAAACCAGTTAGTTTTTGCATTTATGATTAGCTCGGTTAATCGTTGTTTTAACTTTGTTATAAATTAGTTTTTATATGTAGTCGATTAGATTGTGCATCCATTAACATTATATGTACCCAATTAGGTTGTGCATCTAGTTAGATTTTGCATCCATATGTACTCGATTAGGTTGTGTATTTGGTTAGTTTTTGCATTCATTATTAGCTCGGTTGACCATTGTTCTAACTCAGTTATAAATTAGTTCTCATATGTACTTGATTAAGTAGTGCATTCAGTTAGCTTTTTATCCATATGTACCTGATTAAGTTGAGCATCCAGTTATCTTTTTATTCTTATGTATCCAATTAGGCTGTGCATCTGATTAGCTTTTGCATCCATATATACTCGATTAGGTTGTGCATCCGATTAGCTTTTGCATCCATATATACTCGATTAGGTTGTGGATCCGATTAGCTTTTGCATCCATACATACCCGATTAGATTGTACATCCAATTAGCTTTTGCATTAATATGCAGCCGATTAGTTTGTGCATCCGATTAGCTTTTGCGTTCACGAATATCTCGGTTAACCATTGTTCTAACTCGGTTACAGATTGGTTTTTATATGTATCAGCTTTTGTATCCATATGTATCAGATTAGGCTGTGCATCCGGTTAGCTTTTGCATCCATACGTACTCGATTAGGTTGTGCATCCGGTTAGCTTTTGTATCCATATGTAGCCGATTAGGTTGTACATCTGGTTAGCTTTTGCATCAATATGTAGCCGAGTAGTTTTTGCATACGATTAACTTTTGCATTCACGATTATCTCGGTTAACCATTGTTCTAACTCAATTACATAATAGTTTTTATATGTACCCGATTAGGTGTGCATTCGATTGGCATTTGCATTCATGATTAGCTCGGTTAATCATTATTCTAAGTTGGTTATAGATTGGTTTTCATATGTACCTAATTAAGTTGTGGATTCAATTAGCTTTTGCATCTATATATACTCAAATAGTTTGTGCATTCAGTTAGCTTTTGAATGCTATGTACTTAGTTAGGTTGTGCATCTTGTTAGCTTTTGCATTCGACGATTAGTTCGATCAACCATTGTTCTAAATCGGTTATTTATTGGTTTTCTTAGATATTTGATTAAAGTTTGTATTCGATTATGTTATGGTATTGAGGATAAGCTCGGTTAACTAACATGAAAATATTATATCTCACTATTTTTTCTAATTGTCAATTATCTCGGTGGCTAATATTTGCGTAACATATAAATGCCAAGCATATATTTGCTGGCCACATTTTGAGCTGAATATTGAAATTTTACAATGTTATACTGCACAACAACAACATTTCTTTTAAACATTGGACATTACATTTCAAATATTAAATACCGTACATTACATTTTGAAAAATATATCTAACATTCAATATCTAACCTCTAACATCAAAAAGTGATTTTTAAACATCCAATATGTACATGTATAATCCAACATCCAACATCTACCAACATCCATCATCCAACATCCAACATCCAACGTCCATCATTTAACATCCAGCATTCATCATCCAGCAATGTATTTCGTTTAGTCAAGTTAAACAAATTGCAATTACTTAAACATAAATACAGCTATATAATCTTTAATACATTTCACAATTTCATGTTCTGATTTTCAACCATGCATTTTTCTTGTAACAATATCATATAGAATTTGAGCTCTTAGTTTCTGCATCTCTTCGTTTTCATATAAATACACCTTTCCTTCTATCTCTATATTGTTCTATAGATCGTCTAGTATCACATAAAAATATTGCACAATCAATTCTGCACCATAAAAAAATAGTTTTTAATGTTCTTAAATTTACTTTTATAAATTTTAGCTTTATACTTACGAATAGTAATTCCACCATGGACAATCCACAAAATTGACTGGTATGTTTTATAGTTCTGATGATTGTTCCCTATTTTTGCATAAAATGATTTCAGAACGTCCATTATATTGTCTCTTTGTAAATATTTAACTAGTCAATATGTTTGTTTAATAGTTCTATTGAAATATTACATGATAAATAATTTTCAAACAAAAATTTGCCACAAGGAAAATATTTACTTGACAAATATTTGATAGTAGTAATTATTAATATATTTAAAACTCATAACTATTTTTCGCTTGCCGTTTGTGCTGGCAGCTGTAGTTTTTCCTTCCCGGTTTTTGGGAATCATAGTGTTTTCAGGTTTTATCAATAACATCAAACTCCAACATGTATAATGATTTTTAATCATGTAATGATATCAATATTTTTGTGCAATTTATTGCTTTTTCTTACAGCACTTTGATTGCCAAGACTTTGTATGTTGATTTGTAGTCATGAATTATCGATCCCTATGTTTACAGTTTAACTAGTTTTAAAATTTTAAAGTAATATGTATTTTCAGTAGTAAGTATATCACAAAATAAGACTTTAAGTATATGATATCTTCATGATTTGGCTTTAGTTTTAATTCTGAGAATCAGCCAATAACCTGCATAGAAATTAGATTTTATATATTAGTTTTCTTATTTTTAATTATGTTTATAATGTTATATTAAATTATACCATTGAGCCAATGAATCTATTAAATATCATATTAGAAATATGCACTCCTCTAATTTCAGTATCATTGTTGGAGTTATAGTATGCAGCTTTCCTACTTTAATATTAACTAAAGTATATTAGTATGTACTACGGCAAGTAGTCTAGAATATAATATATGAACTTTGTTAGTGATTTATGCTTGAAAAAGATACATTAGTATAGTTAATATTAACTAGGCAAACATTTGCCTAAATTTATTTATATTTTATTAAAATAACTTATATATTTCCATCTTCTTCATAAAAGCTTCAAGGTCATGAGTTTGTTCTTTTGTAAAGCCCTTATTTTTACAAGCTTGTTTTTTTCGACAAATATCTTTGTATCTTCTTTAATTTCACTTCGGTCATGATCAGACTCTGTGCTTTCTTCTGATATCAATTCAAGTCGAGAAGCTTTTTCATCTTCCTTTTTTGTTGACATTGCTTTTTGTTGATTTCCTTTGGTATTGTTTCTTGTGTGTAGGTAATTCATACTGAAAATCAAGATCTTTTATTTTTTCTCCTTTTATTTCTTTTTTTAATTTTTTGACAGTGAAGAAGGAGAAATTTTTCGTTGTTTTCTTTTTAACTTTTTCTCCTCATTTTTCAAGCTTTATTTTGTAATATATAGCCCCTTTTTCTTGAATATTTTATAATTCTTGAGTTAATTTTCACTACTTTCCTGGCTTTCACTTGACGGTGTTAGTATATGAAAATGGAAGTTTGGGTAGTCAATACTAGGTCTGCTTTTCTTTTGATCATCTGTTGTAATTGTATGGTTAGCATACGTCAAATATTTGACATTAAATTTTTATATAAAAATATCTTTTATTTCATAATATATACCTTCCTTTTTTTGTATTATTTTTTCTTAATTTTTCACCGAAGCTTCTTTATGTTCTATGTTTGTGTTGTCTTGTTTTCCTTGAATTTTTGCAATAAATGTATAATTAGCGTTTGGAAATTATTTGACATAAGAAAATATTTTTGTTGTCTACCTACATTTTTGCTTCAAAGAGTCTTCTTCCATCCACTCCAAAACTTGATGACTTTCAAATTTTTTTGAATCTACAATTTGTTGTAGTAACTAATTATACTTTATATTTTTACGAATAAATTTTGTGAAAACAATTATTTTGAATAAAATATTCTTTGTCAAGTCTTTGGTTAGCAAACATTTCTATGTCAAATATTTGCTAGATAGATATTTGACGTAAAAGTTTTATGTATTTGGATGTAATACCTTTGAACACGATGATGCCACTTTGTTCTTAATTTCTGCTCTCTCTTCACTACCAATTTCTTCTTTATTCATCATTAAGTCTTCTGGTTTTTCACTTAGTTTGTCAAAAGTTTTCAACTTTAAAATGTTTATTTGCTAACATTGTATGACAAATACTTGCCTGTCAAATATTTGGCAAGCTGAATTTTTCGTAGTAGATTTGTTTATTATTCTAGACAGTTCCCTTTTTGTGTGTCATCTTCTTTTTTTCAACCGATGTTACCCTATTTCCTTCCGCCTTCTCCTGTTCATTATCGCCTTTTGTTGTTCTTTGGTAATTTTCTCATTTCGTATTGGTTGATATTTGGATCATCACTATCATATGTTTGCGTTATTACTTCCTTTTCAACATCAATGTCACCATTTTCTTCTTTCTTATCATCTTTATCTCCATCTACATTATCATCATCATTTTCTTCTTTATTTGACTCATTTCCATCTACATCTTTATCTTCGTTTTCTACTTTTTTGTTAGTTTTAACTCCAGCTACAGTTTGATCATCATCTTCGTTACTCTCCTCCGTCACATCATCATCATCATCATCTTTAGTTTTCCTCTCGTTTCCATCTTCATATTTACTATCATATTTATCATCATCACCTTTAATATTCTTCTCCTTTGTATTTTCATCTTTACCATCATCTTCTTCATCAGCATTCACTACCATCATCAATATTTCCTTCATCATCATCAAATTCATTATCATCACCTTCATCGTCATCACTTCCAGCATCATCATTTTCTTTGTCATAGTCCTCGTCATCGTCATTTTCATCTGTTTCTTCATCAGAATCTTTTTCTTCATCAATCTACTCATCTTCTTTTTCATTTATAATCTGGTTATCATCTGCTTGTTTTTCTTCATCGTTATTTTCTTCATTTTTTTTTCAAATTTTCGTTCTCTTTTTTAGAAGCTTATTTTCTTTTTTTAGAGCTTTATTTTATTTTCTAAGCTTATGTATTTGCAATTTTATGTCCTTCGGTTTTTTGTTTATTTTTCGTATTTTTCATCAACAACAAAAGATTTTTCCTTATTGATGTTTTTAATTGTAGCTCCATTTTTTTCTTTGCTTTTTTTTTGAAAATTAGAAAAGAAATATTTTATTTTTTCATAATTAAAAAGCTGAATGAGAAATATATTTGTTGCAATTATATATGAAGCTAATTATTAACTTGTCAAATTTTAGCCTGGTAAATATCTGACGTGTAAATGTTCATAGAAAAATATTGTATCACTGTAAAATGATGTTATCATACATTAGACAATCAAATATCTTTTCGGGCAAAAGTTGGTTAGCATATTTGCATGTCATATATTTGCATGGATAATATTTTACATACTAATATTTGTTTGACAAATATTAGCATGTCAAATATTTTGGATGTCAAATATTGCCAGAAAATGTGTGCCATTCATTTTTTATTATAGAATTTCATAGTGATGTATTTCTAATTTTACCTTTTTGACAAGGAAGGACTTCATTTTGGTTGGAGTTACTTCCTGTCGTGTCCGTCTTGCATAAGTTGGATCATTTTCTTGATAACTTTTATTTAAGCTATTATTTTCGTCATGTCACATAACTATTACTGCACACATAGATGGTAGCTTTTAGTTTAGTTCACAATAGAAAGTATTACAAAAATAAAATGAGTTATTAGAGTTTATTAATAGCAAAGTTACATAGACACGTATTTTTCTTGGATTTTCTTTGTTTTTTCTCACTTGTTCCATCAAATGTTTTCCTATAGTTGCTGGTCAAAAATAGTTTCCACTTGCTTCAATCTGTAAACATATGGTAGCAATACTAAAGGAAATGCAGAGTTTGCATTGGAGAACAAGAACGTTGAAAGCAAATACATCATCAGCAACCTTACAACATTAATTATATTTTTTGATTTTTTTTCTTTTCAGAGCTTTCTTTAGCTTATTTCTATTTCTTTTTCTTTGATCATTTTTGAGTCATCAAAATATTTTTATTTGAATGTCTTCATTTCAGAGTTCATATTGGTTTCCTTCAAATGAGATGCTATATCGATTGTTATGCCTTCATTTAGAAATCCAAAAATTGTTGCTATGTCACTTTCTTTTAAAATTATTTTCATGTCTCCATGATAAACAATTTTATTCCATTGAAAATGAGTCCATGATCAAAGCTATAGGATCAGATTCTTGATATGTTTTCTATTGTTATAGCTATATCCAAGTATGGATTGATTATGTTGAAGAACAGAGTTAGCTTTAACTGTATTACGTGCTTCTCCAGAATTATATTTTCTTTTATTAAATTTTCTATCAATGCATGGAAAGACTTTAAGCTACTTTCGTAGCTTTTTCTAATATCCTTTTACACTTCTTTTTTTTGTAGCACTGCCTTTCCTTGGTGACTATATTCTTTTGAGGGATGGAAGAACAAATTGATCACTATCTTTTCTAGATTTTGAAAATTCAGAATATTTATATGTTAGAGATTTATTTCTTTATTTAATTTAGCTTTAGATTTTTCTTTAGTAACATTTTTTGCTTGCTCCATTTCTTAGGAGTAGGTTTGTGAGCAAACCTCTTGACCTGATATGGTAATCTTTTTTTCATTGCTGCAACTTAATATCTTCTTTGGGGGTACCTGTAAAGGTTCTAATAATGTCAACTTGGTGCCCCCTCCCACACACACACAAATATATATATATATATATATATATATATATATATATTTGTGTGCGCATGCGTGCGTGCGTGCATGCGTGCATGTGTAACTTGCAAATATTGGCATGTTAAATATTAGCCTACCAAATATTTGCCAGGAAAATATTTACTACGCCAATATTTTCCTATCAAATATTTTCCTTGCATATATTTACGGTAAATATTTGATATTTTCCTTGCTTTTCATGTAAATGCATACTACAATTTCAACTTACAAACAATCGGAACTATACATGACAAATATTCGACATTCTAAGTATATGTAGTAAAAGGTTTCTAATATATGTCGCAATTTCTAAAATAAATTGTTTGTGGCAAACATTTGTCACTCTCACTTTATCTTTTGATTGTATACTACAACTAGAATCTACCATCAATCAAAGCTATGTTTAGCAAATATTTGACCTCTCAGTATTTGTAGTAAAAGATTTCTAATATATCTAGCAATTACTAACATAAATTGCAATTACTAACATAAATTGCAATTACTAACATTAATTGTATATAGCAAATATTTTCCATGCTCATTTTATTTTCTAATCATATACTACAATTTCAACATACCATCAACCAAAACTATGTATGGTAAATACTTAACATTCTCGGTATTTGCAGTAAAGTTTTTCTAATAGGGGATTTTCACTCGAAGGGCTTCTTTGTGCAGGGTAATAAGTTTTAATGACAACAATACTGAAAAATTAATTTTAAGGACAAATTACAACAAAAAAATAAATATCGTATTAAAATTCATCAACTTAGGTCATAAACATATGTAAACATGCTATTAAAGTTAGAAAAGTATTTAAGGTCAAAAACCATGTTTAAACCTATAAGTCTACCATATAAACATGCATAGGATAGTGAAAAGGCATAAACCACTCACCGGTTACCAAAATCAACCAATTCTCACCTAGATCCAATGTGGATAGCAATAGAAAGCAATGCAAATAAACCAAAATGATGATATCTAACTTATATTTGATGATCTTCTCTCTAATTAATGATTTGGCTAAGTTTAGAGAGTAATTTGTATGATTTTGTATGAAATTAGGGTTAATGGGGGTTTAGATCTGATTTGGGAAAGAGGAAAAAGTTTTAATTTGACTCCTATTGCCCCTTATTTATACTAATCTCGAATTAGACTAATGGGCTTACTTATGGACTTAATTAATTACATACTAATTCTGGCCGGCAGCTACCAAAATGTAAAATGGGAATAATCGCAAGTTCGTTTTTCTTTTATGACCATTATAAGAAATGAAATCATCATCCCGAAGCAATAGAACTAGTTTGAGACCTTAATTTAACTTCTATCAAAAGTTATAGCCTAAACAAGATTTCCAGGGTCAAAATGGTCGCATAGAAATTCGAAAAAAATCATAGGTGTGAAATGTCTCTAAGATTCATATCCCAATATTATAGAATCGTATGACCTCACATGAATAAAATAAAAATATTTTACGATCCTTTGATACGTAAAATACAGGTTGTTACATTCTCCCCTCTTTAGAAATTTTGCCCCCGAAATTCCTAAACAAGTCCAGAATTAAGCAATCACAGTTACTCAACATGCTTAATAATTATATACAACCATCGACCATATCAAACATGCAATCATGCAGCTTATAAAATAAGTGATCCTACCTAGCATGTGGAATACTAACCTACCCAATGCAATATACAATGGTAAAATTAGATACAATAAACGATGGATCTTATCATTCAAGGAGCTCTGGACACTTAGTCCTCATGATCTCCTCAGTTTCCCATGTACAATCGTCCTCACTTCCACTCCATTATACTTTTACTAGCTTCATCGATTTTCTCTTAAACTATTTCGTATCGTGTTCAATAATACATATCGGCCTATGAGATCTTGAAACTTCTAGTTCTACCTCAACATCTTCAAGCTGATTTCATGTAATCGTTACGCCTGAGTCAAGCACAAATTTCCATAGATAAGAAACATGAAAGTCATTGTGCATGCCCATCATCTTCTGAGGTAAGTCGACCCTATATGCTAGCTTCCCAATCCTCTCTACTATCGAAAAAGGACCTACAAACTTTGGTGCCAATTTCCCCTTATTATTGAATCAAACTACATTCTTCAAAGGAGATATCTTCCCAAAAACCATATCCCCAATGGAAAATTCCAAATCTTTATGTCTTTTATCAGCGTACCCCTTCTATCAATCCTGAGAGACTTTCATTCATTGCTGAATGATCTCAATCTTTTTAAAGTTTCTATAATCATATCTGGCTCAAGTGTCAGTTTTTCGTCCGCTTCCCACCAACATGAAGGAGCTTTACACGGTCGGCCATATAATTCTTTATAAGGGGCCATACCAATACTTGACTGATAACCATTGTTGTATGCAAACTCTACCAGATGAAGTAGTCATCCCATGACCTTCTAAAATTTATAATGCATGCTCGCAAGAGATCTTCCAATATATGATTTTCTCTTTCGATCTGCTCATTTGTTTATGGGTGATAAGCTATACCGAGGTGCAACTTAGTCCCCAATGCCTCTTGTAAGCTCTTCCAAAATCCACTGGTGAATACGGTTCTCAATCACTCACAATGCTCTTTGGCACACCATGAAATCGTACAATCCACTTTACATACAACTCTAGTAGCTTGGATGCCGTTCACTTGACTTAACATGTATAAATCTAGTGCTCTTTGTCAACCGATCAAGCACGACCTAAATGCTATTGTACCGTCTTGAGTCATCGGCAATCCATCAATAAAATCTATCAACACTTGCTCCCATTTCTAATTAGGAACTTTTAGCGGTTGTAACAATCCACCGAGTTTCTTCTGCTCCACCTTCAACAATTGATAGTTCATATATTTCAAGATGAATGTCCCAATATCCTTCTTCGTACCTTCCCAATAATAGGTTTGCTTCATATCCCGATACATCTGATTACCTCCAGGATTATTGTCAGTCTAGAATGGTGGCACTCTCGTAGCACTTCATCTCGTAATCTGTCAATATCGGGAACAAACAATCTTCCATCCTTAAGAAGCCAACCATCTCGGTCGAGTTCATATTGCTTCATTGCTTCAGATTCTACTCCTTCTACTATCTTCATCATGATCTCCGCCAGCCTAGCATCTTGCCTATGACTAGCACCGATCCTTTCTATTAGAGTAGGTCTTTTCGACAAACTTGTCAACATCTTTGGTTCCAGCTTGCAATAAGGCCTGAAATCATATCCAGTAATATACTTCACCTGCTTCCATTCCAAGAACATTGCTCCCAAACTAGCATGTCTTCTACTCAATTTATCAGTGACTGCATTCCCTTTTTCTGGTGCATAGGAAATGCTAAAACCATAGGAGGCTAAGAACTCTAACCACCTTGCTGATGAAGGTTGAGATCCTTATGAGAGAAAAGGTATTTCAAGGATTTACGGTCCACAAAAAGCTCAAACCTTTCTCCTAACAGATAATGTCTCCACATCTTCAAAGAAAAAACTATCGTCGCCAATTCCAAATCATGAGTTAGATAATTCCTTTCATGCGGCTTTAGCTTTCGACTAGCATAGGCAAAAAATTTCTCTTTCTGCATCAATACTACACCAAATCCTATAACACAGGCTTCTGTATATACAGTCAACTCCTCATTCCCACTTGGAATAATCAATACTGGCGCACTCATCAACCTCTCTCTCAGACTCACAAACGCATGCTCACACTTCGCGTCCTAAACAAAAGTTTGATTCTTCTTCGTCAAATTGGTCAACGGTGCTGCTATCTTTGAGAAGTCCTTTATGAAGGGTCTACAGTATCCTGCCAATCCTAGGATACTCCTCACAACCGTAGCATTCTTGGGCTGGTTCCAATCTTGGACCGCTGCCACCTTTGTAGGATCCACTGCTATACCCTGTCCAGAAATGATGTGACCAAAGAACCTCACTTCTTTTCTCCAAAAGTGACACTTAGAGAACTTTGCTCTCAACTTGTGCTTTCTCAGCACCTCTAGCAAAATCCTCAAGTTTGTCTTGTGCTCCTCTTAGGTTCTGGAATTGATCAGAACATCATCCATGAGTACAAGCATGAACTTGTTCAGTTGGTCTTTGAAAACCAGATTCATGAGATCCACAAAATATGTAAGAGCATTGATCAACCCCAATGGCATTACCAACTACTCATAAAAACCCAATGGCATACGAAACACATTAATAGGCACACTTTCCTTTTCCACTCTCAGCTAGTGAAATCTCATTGCTAAATCCATTTGAGAGAACATCTTTGTACCATGAAGCTAATCAAACAAGTCATTTATACATGGGTGTGGATACTTGTTCTTCTTCGTCACTTTATTCAACTCACGATAATCCACACATAACCTCAAAGAGCCATCCGCTTCAGTCGTGAATACTACAGGTGCATCCCACTTATACATACTCCTTTATATGAAACCTCTCCTTAATAGGTCATTCACTTGCACCTCTAATTCCTTTTACTCTCCAGGTGCCATACATCTCAAAGGCATAACTGTAGGTCTGACTTCCTTCACTAAGTTTATCCGAAACTCAATCTCACTATGCGGCGACAATCCGGTCACTTCCTCAAATACAACTAGATACTCCCTAATGATAGGCATAGATGACAACCTCTCCTTTGGAACTTCAAGCGAATATAGAAAGATAACCATCGTCCATACTCTAGTAGGCAGCCGATCACTACAGTTCACCCTTCCACATCTTCGATTTCCACCAATATCTTTCCACAATCCTATCGCCGCATACTTCTTAAGCCAGTTTAATCCCAAAATAATCTTGAACCCAACAAAATTCAAGATAAACCAATCACAAATAAAAGAGCATCCATGACTCGATAATACTAGGCCATGACAAACCATACAAAGACTAGTAGAGCCTCCAATAGGGTTTGTCACAATCAGGGGTCGGTTTACTATCTCGGGTCTTAATCCCAACCTGTCTACTAGACCACTACATATGAATGAATGTGAAACCCCGATATCAAACAAAATACGAATGGAAATATCTTTAATGGAAAGCATACCTTGAATAATGACTCCCATTCTCTTCTCCTTCGCCCATGTAGCACTCGATGAAGTCGGGACAGCATCCAAAGTGTATGCTTTCACAACCAGCTTATCCTTCACCGGTTCCGGACAATCCTTCTTCAAATGCCCGGGTTTATCGCAATTGTAGTACTTCTTCTTCTCGCTCACTTTGCAATCCTTAATCAAGAGACCCTTCTCCTTACACCCATAGCAAGTAGGTTCCCACTTAGATTTCTTCTGGACATTTTTTCCTTGAGACTGCTTCCTCTTTCCGTTCCACTTTTTCTTGCCTACACCGCTTTGTTGCGGTTTTGGCTTTTCCTTCTTAGCAGAAATGAAAACAGCTGTCTTAGCTTTTGGATAAGATTCTCATAATGGAGAGCTTTCTCAACAAATTTCTCAAATGGCTCATCAATGTGGTCTACCACCTTCTCGTCAAGATAGTCATCCACTCCAATGATGAACTTCTCATTCTTTCTTAATGGAGTGTCAGTAAATGACATCACATTCCTCAATAAAGCATCAAACTCTGCAACATACTTAGAAACTAACATCTCTCCTTACTTAAGATCAGCAAAATTCCTAAACAACACCGACTTCTGAGCAACCGAAATGAACTTCTCTTCAAACCTTGCTTTGAACCGGTCCTATGTAAATCGATCTTCTAAAGTAGTAATGGTAATGGAATTCCACCAGTTCATAGCTTGTCCTTGAAGTTGTCCAAAGAGCAGTTTTCTCTTCATGGCATCATCCACTTCCATATCACTAGATGTGCTCATACATACCCAACCAATCCTGCACTTCCATGGCTGACTCTGTTTCATGGAATGATTTTCCTCATAGAGTAGAATACTCCTTACTCAACTTGGTGAATTAACCTTGGGCGCTTACATAGGAGCACCTTCTCAAACAACCACACCAGGAGTAGCATCTTGAACGTTCCTCACCATAGTTGCTATTATAACATTTAAAAACATCGCTTGAACTTCAAGTGTAGTAGCTCCTAACCCTGCTCCTTCCTCAATTTCTGAAGTAGAATTACTTATAGTATTTCTTATATGCCGACCGATTCTTAATTAGTAATAAGAATGATCAGTCTCTCATAAAGAAAACTGTTTCTATGTTACTCGTATGTATGCGACTTATACTATATAATATATTTCTATATAGCATTGAAAATCTAAATATATAACTAGTACGAATTCTCTCTTACACACACACACACACTCTCTCTCTCTCTCTCTCGATCTAGTCTAAGGTGATACCTCTCTAGTCTAAGGTCATAACTCCTTCCTTATCTCTACTAGATCACGGTATCAACTCAGGTTAATCACGTAACCTAAGCTCTGATACTAAACGTAACAACTGCCCTATGCCACTTGCACCAATAATTTCAAAATAGTGTGCTGCAGTCATGCTCGATCGATATAGTACAATCATTAAGGTTGGAAATGAAACAAATACACCAGATAACCTATCAAATATATCATAGTGCATGGATAAAATATAATATCATAGATATAACAAGAAGGGACAGTAATAACTATGCAAACAAATCATTTGAAAACAGATCCATAGAGTTATATACAAATGTAGTAGACTTTATACAACAAAAATATACCCAACAACTATCAAGAAAATAAGCAGTCACTGTTATGGCTCTTTAGTGCTATACAATGGAATAAGCATAGAAATCCATATAAGTATATAATACGAGATAGCTCCATCCAACTCGTCTTTCGCACAGCTATTGTGTCACGTAGACTTGTTATTTAGTCTACTCATTTAAGAGTATTCAAGATAATAAGAACAAACGCATAAAACCTTTGGTCAGACAACAATCTAATGTGAGCGGTAAATGAATATCAAAATACTATGCAAGTAAATATAATAAGGAACGGAGGTACATGAATCATACCTAACATGTCCCTACAACCAAAGAGTTAGCACATAACATCATAATATATTACTCTACAAATAACATAAAGGTACTATACTCAAAATAAGGATATCAACTCTCCAGGTATTCCTATCTCCAATACCTATTCCCAAAGATATCTCCAAGTGATGGCTTAGAAAGCAATTGTAACACCCATCAAGCAATCCCTACTATCACTATAACTTCATGTGCTTTGAATATATGATAACTCGTATAGCCTCCTTACTGCTAGGGACTAATGGAAATCCCGATTTTTAGTGTACTCTCGTATCACGTAGCCCAAAGCTTGATATTGTCTCGTAAGCCAAAGCTAGACATTAGACATAAAGCCGCCAGTCCAAGATATTAAGATCCATTCCATTTATCCATGGGTGTCCCCACTTATAATATCCCTGCTTCGAGTATAATAGAAAACACTCTGATTATCAATGATTCCTTAGCACATACATCAGAGCCCTCCTTTGCTCCATTCAGATCTAAGCCTTTTCTTTGATCAATCCAATATCCATTATTGGAAACTCTTCACTTTCCCTATTCATGGATCTCTCCTTTATTGAGCCTTCATCTTTGGTACCTACTCCCTTCACGAGTCACAAACCGCCAAAGCTTTTATCATGCTGTTACATCGCCATCCTATCCATAAGCGAATGAGCCAACATCTCTAACATGATCAACAAAGTCCCCTACTTCCTCCTTGTATAAGCCTGACCCCATTTATTTAAAAAACAACTCGATACCGAATAAAAATGACTCGCCACCGAGTCATTTACTTATCTAATTTTGGCTAAGTAAACTTCCCTGCCCCTAGTACTTCCTTCCTAGATGATTCAGACCTCAATCCATTCCTCAAAACAACTTGGTCTCATCCCATAGCATCTGACTTCAAGTGGAAACAACACGACATAACATCCAGTACGTAGAATTTCCTGCATCCTTTCATGGACAACTTCCACTAGCCATGTTCTACCCATCCATCAAGTTGACCAAGCCATCCAAGCCCTCAAAACAACTTGGTACCGACTCTTCAACTCAGTGCCGAGTTGAGTCCTTAGTAAATTTTAAGCCTTTATTTTTCTACAAGCTCCTCCAATGCTTCAAAGCCTTCTCTCCAAGTTTTGTCCAATTTCGATCAACTTTGCCTTCGATTTGCCAAATTCACCAACCTATCTTCCTAAACATCCAAAACACTAGCAAGCAACATCAAAGCATAACATACAATCATGGAATAACATGCACATACATCCAGTTACACAACAATACATAAAATTATAGTAATCAAGCAAATTCTAATCCAAATCTAAGCAATCGATGAACATATAAATATGAACAAGTTGAATTTCTAAACAAATACTAAATATCATATTAGAATTCATAGATTTAGGTCATAAACATATATCAACATGTTATTAAAGTTTGAAAAGGATCTTAAGGTCAAAAACCATGTTTAAACCTATAATTCTACCATATAAACATGCATAGGATAGTGAGATGACGTAAACCACTCACCAATTACCAAAATCAACTAATTCTCGCCTAGATCCAATGTGGAAAACAATAGAAATCAATGCAAATCAACTAAATGATCTTTAATTTCTATTTGATGGTCTTCTCTCCAATTAATGATTCGGCTATGTTTAGTGAGTAAGTGTGATTTTGGATGAAATTAGAGTACACTATTTGGAAAGAGAAAAAGTTTTAATTTGACTCCTACAGCTCCCTATTTATACTAATCTCGGAATAAACTAATGGACTTACTTATGGGTTTAATTAATTACGCACTAATTTTGGCTAGCAGCTACCTAACACTTAAAATAGGCATAACTTCCTAGCCTTAAGTTCGTTTTTTTATTATGACCACTCTACAAAATGTGAAACTATCATCCTGAAGCAATGAAACTAGTTCGAGACCCTAATTCTACTCCTATCAAAAGCAATAGCCAAAATAATATTTTCAAGGTCAAAATGGTCACATAGAAATTCGAAAAAATATTAGATGTGTAAAATATCCCTAAGAGATGTATCCCAATATTATAGAATCATATGACCTCACGTGAATAAAATAAAAATATTTTACGATCCTATGATACGTAAAATATGGGTTGTTATAAAAAATCGGCAAGCGCAAGCGTAAATTTTAAATCTCCAGAAACATAGCCTACCCCAAATAAAAACTTTAGTGGGCTCCCTACTTTCTTAGGCCCTACCCAAAAACCCCAATGTACAAAGAAATATTCCAAACTATGTAGCAAAAACTAAGTGAAGCTATATCCTTTGTAGTTTGCACCCAGAACTATGGCCATCCAAAATACAATTTAAATTTAGCTAAAATGTCGCATAGTTGCACTTTACCCAGAGACCATTAAAGTGTCATCTATATAGGGAACCATTGCTGAATAAAAAATAGCAGTTTTTTCATGCATGTCAGTGTACATATTCTTGTGCACCACCTTGCTTAAAAATATACGTGCATGTCTAGAGCCATTACAATCCAAATTGCCCACAAACTCATCCTTCTTTTCTATTTCATCACATTCTGCCATCACATTAGTATCCATATTGGGCTCCAAATCAAACGTTTCTGCCTTTTCAAAACCCAATGATACCTTTTCATTTTGCATGTTTCTAAATACAGTAGACCCATACTCACCAAAAACTTCACCAGTACTATCCATACTATTTCTGCACTGTTTTTTCACTAAACATACAACCCTTTCTCCCATAATAACAATTCCACTGCCTTTTCCATTAACCATTATATCATTATCTGTATCTATTTTTGAAGACTTCACCTTCTCCACCATTGTCCACAATATTCACCAAATTGAACATCTTTAGATCAACATGGTCATATTTAGATTTTTCTAGAATTTCAAACTTAATGTGCCAGCTTAATTCTGTCTCACATATTTCCACATCATCGAGAGAAAAGTCGTCTTTTTCAGTAAATTTTGTATTTCGATTATTATGCAAACAGAATTGCAGTAAACTGGGAGTTACAGAGAATAGAGTATGTGATAAAATATAGTACCGTTTTAGATTGTCCGAGTCCAGAATAATATTTTTCCTTGAAAAAATATTGCTCCCTTTACAGCACTTAAGGATATCAAGCAATTATTTACCAAAAGTGCTAAGTGCTTCTAATACACCTCAAATGCCCATTTGCCCATATCGTGGCGCGGGCGCGCATGTGCGGGGTGAAGATAGTCACGCTTCCTTGTCTCTTTTTGTCTCATAGTAACTATAATAGGAATCACGCCTTACTATATAAACACTTGATGTTTATTATATTCTTTATGTGAGACTATTCATATTCCAAGGCATTTAATGCCCATATTTCTCAATGAAACGGTCATTCATTTCTAATAACCCCCCACATAAATGAGTAATTTCTCAATTTGTTCTTAAATTTTGTGAAACATTTATCGTATCAGTTAAAGTAGTACATTGGCCTTGAACTTTCTTAATGTTTTTCCTTTTGACTTATTAGCGAATTAGTGGACTTAGGTTGTCTTTGAAATGTAAGCTTTTTGTATAAATCTAAAATAGACAACACACAATAAGTGTTTCTTATCTTCCTTGCTTCTTTGTTTTTGTTCATTTTTGCCATGAATACCGGCTTGGTCTCATGAGTGCTTGGAGAATTTAGCATTACAATTCTCCTTAAAGCGGTGCCTTCGCACTCATGTAGGTGATTGTATAAAGGGTATTTCATAA
The DNA here is from genome assembly GCA_030737815.1 of Allium fistulosum. Lineage (NCBI taxonomy): Eukaryota > Viridiplantae > Streptophyta > Magnoliopsida > Asparagales > Amaryllidaceae > Allium > Allium fistulosum. The sequence goes on along the minus strand of CM060903.1, from coordinate 869,534,206 downwards.
TACCCCACTTGGTTCTTAATATTATCAAGTATAGACATCATTAAAAGTATCAAAACTTATCATATTCTCCGGCGAGTACTGCATTGACTTATCGTAGGAATGATTTAAGTGTATACCAGTGCCATCAAGTTTATCTTAAACTTAGTTGTCCCTTTGAACCTAGATATTGGGATCTCCAGTCAACTAGGTAGGGTTTCTATTGTAGAGAAACTTTTAGTTTATGGGCCTTAATCCCATTCCCTTCGATAAGATATTAAACTTCTCTCTAGGTAAAACTTTTGTTAGTGGATCCACAATGTTATCATTTGATCTTACATAGTCAATTGTGATAACCCTATTGGAGAGAAATTGTCTAATAGTCTTATGTCTATGACGATCTAGACTTGCCATTGTAAATCTTACTACTGGCAATAGCCGAATGGCTGTCACAATGTATGCTTATTGGAGGTACAGGTTTTTCCCAATTAGGAATACCTTCTAAGAAACCTCAAAGCCAGTCTGCTTCTTCTGCAGCTTATCTAAGGCAATAAAATCCGATTCCATGGTAGATCTTGCTATACACGTTTGTTTAGAGGTTCTCCAAGATATTGCCCATTTGCTAAGGTAAACACATATCCACTAGTGGATTTTGTATCTATTGAACCAGTTATCCAGTTTTCATCACAATATCCTTCTATTACAGATGGGTACCTAGCATAATATATTCCATGATTTTGTGTATACCTTAAGTATCCTAGTACTTGAATTATAGCTTTCCAATGATTCTTTCCTGGTTGCTAGTATATCTACTGATTTTACTCATAGCATATGCTATTTCAAGTCTAATGCAGTTCATTACGTACATAATGCTGCCTAGTGTATGAGAGTACTCAAGTTGGTAAATGCTATCACCGCTATTTTTAACCCAGTTTTGGTTCAAATCTATGGGTGATTTTGCTGATATTATATTATGTTGTTTAAATTATTCAAGTATTTTTCCAATATAGTGTGATTGGGATAACACATATCCCTGGTCGGTTTTATGTATTTATATGCCAAGTATTACATCAGCGATTCCTAGATCTTTTATGTCAAATCTGGCGGAGAGCATATCTTTTGTAGATTTTATTATCTCCTTGCTACTTCCAAAAATTAGTAGGTTATCTACATATAGGCACATAATGACATATCCTATATTTGTATGTTTAGAATAGACACATTTGTCACATTCATTTATATGAAATCCATTTGATATTATAGTTTCATCAATTTTTTCATGTCATTGTTTAGGCGCTTGTTTAAGCCCATATAGTGATTTTCTTAATCTATAAACCTTACTTTCATTTCTAGATTTTAGGAAACCTTTTGGTTGTTCCATATATATTTCCTCTTCTAGTTCTCCATTCAAAACGTTGTTTTTACATCCATTTGATGTATTTCTAAATCTAGCGTGGATTCAATTGCTATTAACATTCTTATTGATGTTATCCTAGTTACTAGAGAGTACGTGTCAAAATAATCCAGGTCTTCCTTTTGTCTGAAGCCTTGAGCCACAAGTCAAGCCTTATACTTATCTATTGAACCATTAGGTTTCTATTTCTTCTTAAATATCCGTCTATTACCTAAGGTCTTGCATCCTTGAGGTAAATCAATAATTCCCATGCATGGTTTGACATAGTGGATTCGATTTCATTGTTAATGGCTTCCTTCCAGTAAGGAGCATCAGCGGTGGACATGGATTGTTTGTATGTTAACGGGTCGTTTTTTAACATAAATGTGTAGAAATCTAGTCGACAAGTTTTTGAGATTCTTGATCTTTTGCTTCTCCTTGGTTCCTCCACTTGTTGATCAATATTGTTTTGCTGAATATTGTCAATATTTTGTTTAGTATCCTCAGGTGAATTAGAGACTTCAGTTTCCCTTGGTCTCTTTTGAGCATAACTTTCAATACCCTGTTCTAAGTGGTATATATGTTCAAAAATCTAGCATTTCTCGACTCAATGATGGTATTTACGTGAATATCATCAATTTCTAATTTGTGTACCAAAAATCGATAAGCAGCACTACTTTGCGCATGTCCAGTAAATAAACAATCAACTGTTTTTTGTCTGATTTTGACTTTTGGTTTAGGTACCGCCACTTTTGCAAGACACCCCACGCTTTTAAGTATTTGTAGGATGGTGGTCTACTTTTCCATAGTTTGTGGGGAGATTTAGATTTTTTTCTTTCGTGACATCATATTTAAAATATGATTTGCTGAAAGAATAGCTTCTCCCCAAAAGTTATATAGCAATCCAAAACTGATTAGTAAGGCATTCTTCATTTTCTTAAGAGTTCTATTTTTCTGTTCGGCTATACTGTTGGATTGAGGTGAATATGGAGCCGTAGTTTGTTGTATAATACCATGTTCGGCACAATACTCCTCGAAGGAAATTCATATTCTCTTCCTCTATCACTTCTTAAAGCTTTTATTTTCTTGATGTGTTGATTCTCAACTTCTGCTTTATAATGTTTAAACATGTCGAATTCCTCCTCCTTGCTTCTAAGGAGGTACACATAATAGAACCTTGTACCATCATTAATAAAAGTGATGAAGTACCTTTTACCTCCTCTAGTTTAACACATTTTTAAATCACATACATCTATGTGTATTAAGTCTAGAGGTTCAGTTTCTCTTTCAACATGGTGGAATGAAGTTCTTGTCAATTTTACTTCCGCACAAACTTGACATTTATAGTTGGAATCTATTTTACATTTTGGTATGAAGTCTGTATTAATCAATTTTCACAGTGTATCAAAATTTACATGGCTAATCTAGAATGCCATAGGTTATAAGAGTCAATGATATAAGCAGAAGATTCAATTTTATTCATATCATTATTTGGTACAATAATGGTTACATTTTCTTTAAATAAAACCATCACTCACATAACCTTTCCCTACATACACTCCATTCTTTGACAACACAAACTTATCAAACACAAAGGTAAGTTTGAAGCCATGCTTGCTAAGTAGTGATTCAGAAATTAGGTTCTTGCGGATCTCTGGAACATGAAGAACATCTGCCAAAGTTAGATATTTTCTAGAAGTCAATTTCAGTACAATCTTTCCCTTGCCTTCGACCTTAGTTGTGGATGAATTACCCATAAAAAGTTGTTCGTCCTCTGTAGCAGTTTTGTAAGTTGTAAACATTCATTTATTTGCATATATGTGTCGAGTAGCTCCTGTGCCTACAAACCATTCCTTCGAGTTACCAACAAGGTTGCATACGGACACTACCGCACATAAGTCCATATAAGAAACGCCTTTTGAAATGTCATCCATGTTTGCTTCTGATATCTTTTTCTTAGGTGCACAACATTCGGCGGTTTGTGCCCTTTCTTTCCACAATTATGGCATGAACTCTGAAATTTCTTTGATTTCTTAGGAGCATGCTTACGTTTCCTTTTGTTGGGTTTCGTCAACTAGAGTACATTTCCCTTGGTAATCATGGTATGCAAAGGCTTCTTCTCAAATTTCATGTTATCTTCCTCAAATTCTCAATCGAACTACAAGTTCATCCATTGTCATCTCCTTGTGCTTGTGCTTAAGTTCATTTTTGAAATCTTTCCATGATGGAGGAAGGTTTTCAATTGCAGTGACAACCTAAAAGGATTCGCTTAGAGTCATACCTTCATCATGCAATTCATGGATAATGACTTGTAGCTCTTGAATCTGGTTGATTACAGTCTTCACATCAATCATTTTGAAGTCGAGAACTTTCTTGCTATGAATTTCTTCATGCCAGCATCTTTAGTTTTGTACATCTTATCCAATGCCGTCCAGAGTTCCTTGGAAGTTCGAGCAGTACAATATACATTGTATAGACTGTTGCCGAGTCCATTGAGGATGTAATTCTTGCACATGAAATCAGAAATCTTCCAGATATTCAGGGCTTCTACTTTAGTTGCATCGGGTTCCAGTTCTACGAATATGGGAGCATCTTTAGTAAGAACTTTGCAAGGCCCAATGTCATAAGATAAAACAACAATTTTTGCTGCCAACGCTTGGTGTCCATCCCGATGAACTTTTATGGGCTTTCTTCATGGGATAGTGCCATTGTTGAAACCACAGTTGCAGGATGACTGGTAGCTATAGTCTGTGTTGGTGTAGAATTATTGCTTTACCGTGACATCATCGTCTATAGAAACAACAAACAATCAATATTGTTTCAAGTTTGTTGCTCGAATTTTATGCAAATAGAATTGCAGTAAACTGGGAGCTACAGGGAATAGAGTATATGATAAAATATAGTACCATTTTAGATTGTCCGAGTCTAGAATAATCTATTTCCTTGAAATAATATTGTTCCCTCTACGACGCGTAAAGATATCGAGCAATTGTTTCCCAAGATGAAATGGACCTGCCTCTGTGATGCTGTGCAACAATCACAAAGCAACAACAAACTCAAGAGAATTTAAGTAAGACAGTCGACAGCCAACTGCAAAGTGCTAAGTGCCTCTAATACGCCTTAAACGCCTATTCGCTGGGGTGTTACGTTGCATCACCCGCTAAGATGATCATGCTTTCTTGTCTCTCTTTGTCTCATAGTAACTATAATAGGGAGCACATCTTACTATATAAACATAGGATGTGTCACGGCCCGTTTTCCCGTACCCTTTGAATCGACAATAAACCACACATGTCTAACTCAAATTGAACGAAAAGAAGGAACATGAAGGGTAATAAAGAAAAATAGATAGAACAGAATCTCACAAACGTATTTGATGGATTTAAGATTAAGAAATTTGATTTAGAAATGGATAGGTAAATAAATTAAGTTGATAATCATAAAATTAGTAAGAAAAAGATGTACACTTAGTAAAGTTGTCTTATTAATATATAGATAAGATAAATAATATTAGCTATATTGAGACCTTAGGTAAATAAAACTAAGGATTAAGTTTTATAACTTATTAATTTGAGATAATAGTAGAATTCCACATTTGTTAAACACCCTAATTGAAGTAATAACGGTTTGAAGTTGGGGATATGTATATATACTCTTAGGAAGTAAAGGTATATTATACAAGTTTAAGTCATATTTGTATGCTTAAGTAATAATGGATTTAATAGAAAGTAAATGGTTGTGAAATAAATTTGGATTAATAGAAATTTTGAAGAAATACATTAGGTAAAAATGAATGTGAATAAATACATAAGTTATACGTAGATCATTTCGGCACATAAAATTTTGATCTAAGATTTGAGTACAGAACTTTGAGGTGTTTACACCAATCCGAGAAAGGATTTATCACTCGATTCTTGACGACAAACATTGATGAGGGTTTGTGATTACGTACTCAAGTTTTCTATCATAGTTGAGAGCTATGCAAGGAAAGCAAGGGTTTGTGATCAGGAAGTCTGATCAAAGTCCGCACTAGAAACTCGGGGGATCGATACTAGTTCGATAGTAAGTTGTGGATTCAAATAATAGGTCGAATCAAATATCATATATAGTATAATGTTTTGGGTCTATCTACATAGTAATTGAATGTATTCATTTATGTTAATATAGTATCAGTTTGGTTGTTTTTGGATGTATGGTCTTATTTGGTTGTTGTATATATTACCTTAAGTGTGCGGTACGCACCAGGATGGGTAGGATAGAAGTCTGACTTGATGTATGTATATATAACCTTAAGTACGTGATAGGTACTCAGTTTAGTATAGGGAATCTCTATATGTATGATTGGTATCATTTGTTTCAGTATTGTTATAGTATCAACTTTCTTTTTATATATGCATCTTTTCTACCATCACTATAAATAAGCCAAAATTTTTGAGGATACGAGTATGAGATAGATTCCTTTATCTAACTTTCATTTTGAGGACGAAATGCTTTTAAGTAGGGGAGAATATAACGACTCGTAATTTCGCTACTTCGAAAATGAGAGATTTCATTTATTTTAAATTTAAAAGAATTTAAAACTTAAATAAATATGTTATATATAATAAATAATAATGGAGAAATTATTTATTCTTATAGTTAATAATTTAAAAAGTATAAATTTGAATTTTAGAACGAATCAACAAAAGTTAAGTTTTGTTAGAAATAAATAAATGCTTAAATAAATAGGTTTAAATATTTATTTGAAAAGATAAATCTTATTAAAAACATCTAATAAAGATAATAAAAGTATGTTAAAGAATATAAAAGTATATTAATAATCGTTTTACAAAAATAACCAAAATTTGTCGCATTTTGTCAGTTTTACATACATTGTAAAAATAGAGATTTTGATATTATTTAAATATGATTTTATAATATAAATAGACATGTTTTAATTTATTTAAAAGAAGTAAAAAGCTTATTTTTAAGTTTGGTTTATATCAATATATAGCTTAACAAAAACGTCAAAATTTTGACTGTAAAATATGTCAACAAAAACACCATTTTCATCCGTAACAAGTTGTCGCAACATTGAATAAATGTATTCACTTTATAACCTATATAATCACAACTTTACAAACTTTAAAACACATTTCATTTAGCACTAAAAGACAAAATGTTTATATTAGGAAAGTTTGAATAAATATATAAAAAAGTAAAAAGGTGTGATTTGACTAATCATATTTTATTTTAAAATTTTTATTACCAACATCATTACTTATATCATATCTCATTTATGAGATGCATGGAAAAGGAGCAAAATGTAGTTTAAGTGTTTTCTAAGTTATGCAAAAATAACCAAATCATTACATAAGGGCTAAAACCTATCTTCTCACCATTAATGCAAGTCTCTTCATGCATGGAAACTAAGCAAATTAATATTTAAACATTTTGTAAATTAAGAAAAAGAGGCAAGCATCATTACATGAATCAAATTATGAAATCTTTCACCATAAATGCACTTCTTATCATGTTAAGTAAAAGTCAAAAAGTAAGGCAAGCGTATTTAGGACATTAGCCACTCTAACTCCACTTATAAATACAAGCCTAAACCTCTTCTTTCTCCACTACATTTCATTCTACAAAATTCCTAAACTCCATTCTCTCCCTCCAGTTCCCAAACTCCACTTCTTCATTTCCTCCCCCACCTCAAGTAAGCTCCACACCACCCTACACGCCTCCTACTCCACCTAAAACCTCCTCTACTCATGGCCAAACATCCCTACCCACCTCCAAAATCCACACACCCCACCTACCCGAGCTACCCTAGGCCGTACACTCCCTACCCCTTCCAAAAGCCCACGGCCACACTAATAAAAAAAACAAAAGAAGGAAAAAAGTAAAGAAAAAGAGAAAGAGAGGAAAAGGCAAACTCGAGACATTCGGGAAAAAAACACGAACCACGCTAGCCTATAAAAGTTAGACGGAGTGGATATGAAGGTGAGAAAATTCTCACCGCTATATAATTTATATTGATTTTTGAGTTGATTTGCTATGATAGATAATCATCGTTTTATAATATGGATGTTTGAATAATTGTTTGAATGTTGGATAATCCTTAGTAATGTTATGACATTTATCGTACTATACCCATATTGAATATGTTAATGTCATATAATTGTTTGTATGGTTGTGATGTTAATACGGACATCAAAATTTCTGTCATTATTGATTAAGTGATATATTTGTTAAGTAAGACCCAAATTTTAGTGATATGATATACTTTGGATAAATAAGTCTCTTTTCAATTGGAATTGAAATTAAAGTAGAAATAAAAGAGAATTTGAAATTTGAAGTGAAACGAGATTGAAAAGGATTGTGAAATTGAAATTGAGATGAATAGTGAAATTGAATTTGAAATCGATTTTGAAAATTGAAAGTGAAATTAAGGTTGAAATTTAAGTTTAAATTGAAATTAGATTTGAAATCTAAGTTTTAATTGAGTTTAATTTGAAGTTAGAACTGAAATTGAATTGAAATTGGAATTTAAAATTTAATATTAAAATAATAGGAATATAATAATATTATAATATGCAAATAGTGAAAATACATTTTAATACTTTAAAAAAAGCGGAAATATTGATTTAAAATGATTTGTAATGGTTTTGTAAGTAATAAAGTTCAATTTGAATAGATTATTTCAAATGTTGAAAAATAAGTTAAAACTAGGTGCGTTGCGCAACGGTAGTTCGCGATTTCGCGCTGAAAAGTTCAAATAAGTATATAGTGTGGAATATACCTTGGAATTCTTCGAGATTAGAAAATTACAGACTATTATACCCATATCTTCTAAACGAAGAAAGAAAATCAAAATTTCGTTGAGTAGATTTTGAATTAAGTCCAAATCAATTTTCTAGAAAAATCGCGCTAGTGAAGTTAAGTGACCATAACGGAAAATCCGTTTAAATGAACGTTTTTAATTATGGAAAATATGAAATAAATTTGATAAATCTATTTAAATAATTTAGAAGAGATTTGGAGTGAAAAAATGAATTTTCAAATATTTAAAAGTTGTTTAAATCAAATAAGCTTATATAGCACTTTCCACAGCACTTTTATGCTGCAAATTCTATAACTTTTTGAATATGAGTTTAAACTTAACGATTTCTCCTAGAATCAATTATGAATGTTTTTAAAAGAAAAATAAGTGTTTAAAAGATAATTTGGAATTTTTATAATCAATTCCAAAATAAAGTTGATATCTGAGTATGCGGAAACGACTAGTACATTTGTCCCGCTTGTGAGATCTGGGAAGATAAAACAAGGTATTTAACTAAGGTTAGGGATGGAGCAATCAGTGCCCTGAACTTACCTGGCCTATGTTTTCTTTTCTTAGGCGAGGGGTGGAACAGATCAAAAGGAAAGCCCGGATGCTCTAATAAGATTGTATTAAGTTTTCAAAATAAAAGGAGATTGGTATTATCCAAAATTTAAGCAATCTCCAAAATAAATGATTTCTATGATCCTATTTACTCAAAAATGTTTTCTAAGATTGATTTAGGGTTCATCGTAAACAGTGTCTTAAATAACATTGTTTTTGACCCACCTAAAAGTTAAGGAATTTGGATCGCGAGTTAAGTGAGGGAAATTGAAGTATTATCCAAAGCAAAAGAATGAATTACTTAGAATTATTCTAAGACAAAAGAAAGAGGTTTTGAAATCATCCGAATTGAAATTAAAGTGAAAAGAGACTTAAATAAATCCTATATACTCATATTCACTTTTTATCGATAATTGGATTTCGAAGGAACCGAGGTCGGATTTGGGTGATTCCTATCGGAAAACCACTTCGAACCAGCTTACGTGTTCGAAGAATGAAGATATTTGAAGATGGAGATATTGAGACGAATAATAACGAGGGACTGCTTGTTGATTAATTGGGAATAAACTCCCGATTCACTATATTATAGCAGCGGTCTCTTTGTTGTACAAAACCTCAAAACCACAAGGACTTCTCGCCTATTAATGGAGGAAAGTACCTTCAGTTTCGTTCTATCCTAGAATGAACTTGTATGGATGAGTGTTTGACCTTGCATTCTAAATCACAATGAGTGGTCTCTATAAATGTATATCTATTTGGTAGTGTAGAAGACACCTTCTTTTAGCTTAACACCCTTCTCTGAGACATACGAGCTCAGAGGTTATACGTTTGATGAAGGAGATGTTTTTCGAAATCTGTATCTGCAGAAGGAAACCACAGTTCTTGGAGGGTCCTGTGTTGGAGTGGATAGTTTTCGTGCTTTAAATTCCACTAGACTTTGGTCTAAGATTGTGTCATATTTCGGAGTAGGCTTAGAGTTGCTATGCAGTCAAAAGATGATCAAAGGAGGAAGCTTCAACAAGTTGGAATTCTGCCAGAAGTGTCTGCTGGGAAAACAGAGGAAGGTATCTTTTTGAGTTGGATTTCATAGATTAGAGAGAGTGCTTGATTATATGCATATAGATGTTTAGGAACCAGTAACTACTGCTTTCCTTTGGGGGACGAAGTATTTTATTTCCTTTATTGATGACTTCTCTCAAAAATTTTAGGTGTATGTGATGAAGGCCAAATCAGAAAGCTTAGAGAAGTTTAAAGCATGAAAATCGCTAGTTGAGAATCAATCTGGTTATAAATTGAAGGTGCCTAGATCTGACGGTGAATTTGTTTCTAAGGAGTTTCTTAATTTTTGTAAGCAGCATAGTATTCAGAGACATTTCACTACACCAGGAGATCCCCAATCCAATGGGGTTGCTGAGAGAATGAATCTAACTAAACTTGAAAAGACACGTTGCTTGAGATTGACGGTAGGCTTGTCTAGAGTCTTTTGGACTGAAGCTTTATCAACTTCAGCACATATTATAAATCAAATTCCATGCTCAACCATAGAAGGGAAGATTCTGGAGGAGAAGTGGAGAAGTAAAGCGGTGTATCTTGGTTACTTTCGTATTTTTGGTTGTCCTATGTATGTTCACCATTTAAGTGATGAGAATTTGGAGACTAGAGCACACAAGGGCATATTTATGGTATACATGGATGGTATCAAAGGATATCGCATTTGGAACCCTGTTGATAACACAGTTGTGCATTCTAGACATATTACTTTTGATGAGTCTGCAATGATCAATTCTAAGAAGGAGTTACCTACCACATCCAATGAATCTGATAGGCCTAAGGAGTTGGAAGATGTTCCCATATTTCAGCCTTGTGGTAGAGTTATTGCCATTGAAAGAGATGTAGATGCAGTTGATGAGACATCATAGAATAGTCCAAGGTTCATTCTAGTAGTGTGAGTGATGTACATGAGATTAGAGGAAGTTCAGTTCAAGATGGAACTGAAAGGAGCTTAGGCAAAGTTATGCCTATTCGGGCCTATCGTAGGACTATTAGGCCATCCGAGAGGTATAGGCACTGGAATTATGCAAACCTTAGCCTTGATGATCAGTTTGATTATGCTCTACATGTGGTTCATAATGAAACATTTGACCTTGAAGAAGCTATAAGTCGAGCGATAGCTTGAATGGATGTGCGCTATGGAAGAGGATTTAGAGTCATTGAGAAAGAACAAGACTTGGAATTAGGTACCACCTCCTCAAGAAAGCCAAGCCATAGGTTGTAAGTGGGTATTCAAGGTAAAGGATGATGGGAGATACAAGGTTATATTAGTTACTAAAGGGTTTTTAGAGTGGAAGGGAGTAGAGTATGATGAGATATTTTCTCCCGTAGTGAGACGTACCTCCATTCGCATTTTGCTTACTATTGTTGCTGCTCATAACTTGAAGTTGGAGCAACTTGATGTGAAGACCACTTTCTTACATGGTGAATTGGAGGAGACCATTTAGATGAAGCAATTAGAAGGATTTGTTGTAAATGGCAAAGAGAAATGTGTTTGCAAGTTGAAGAAGTCACTTTATGGAATCGTGCAATAGCCTAGACAAGACAATGGTACAAGATGTTTGACCCTTTTATGCTTTCACTTGGTTTTGATCGTAGTATCAATGCCGCTTGTGTGTACTTCAAGCATTTAGAGAGTGGTAGTTGGGTGTATTTACTCTTGTATGTTGATGACATGTTGATTGCTTACAAGGATAAAGCTAAAATTGATAGTTTGAAGATGAAGCTAAAAGCGCAATTTGAGATGAAAGACTTTGGGGAAGCAAGGTAGATTTTGGATATGGACATCCAAAGAGATTGAAATCTAGAACTTTTGAGGCTCACTCAAAAGGAGTACTTTAAGAAGGTGCTTGCTCGGTTTAGCATGAAAGGAGCAAAGGCAATTTATACACCCATGCTTTTGCATATTCATCTTTCTAATGAAAGCTCTCCGATCTCAGAGAAGGACAAAGCTTACATGGAGAAGGTGTCATATGCGAGTGCAGTTGGTAGTTTGATGTATGCTATGGTTTGCACTAGGTCTGACATTGTATAGGCTATTGGATTGGTTAGTAGATATATGGAAATCCAGGAAAGATGCATTGGGAGACAGCAAAGTACATCTTCAGATATCTTAGAGGAACTCTAGACCATGGGCTTATTTTTGGTGGCAGAGATAGAGGTTTCAGCTTGGTAGGATTTTGTGATTCTGACTACGCCGGCGATAGAGATCGAAGAAAGTCAACCTCAGGATATGTTTTCACTCTTGAAGGGATAGCTATTAGTTAGAGAGCGAGGTTGTAAACCATTATTGCTTTGTCTTCTATAGAGGTAGAGCTCATAGCTGCTATTGAAGCAGTTAAGGAGGCACTGTATTTAAGGCGGTTGATGTGTGATTTAGGCTTCATGTATGACGAGGTTGAAGTGAATTATGACAGTTAAAGTGCAATTCACTTAGCAGAAAATCTGGATTTCAGCTCAAGGACGAAGCACATAGAGGTAAGAGAATCATTTCTTGTCTCAATGAATGAAGAGAAGCTATTCGTCTTCAGAAGGTTCACACAGAGGTGAATGCAGCATACATGTTCACCAAGTCCTTACCTGCTGCAAAGTTCGAGCTAATTTGCTCAAACTTGATTCACTAATCAAGGTGCTAGATGCTGCATGGTGGGACAAGGGAGAGAGAATTGGTAGATGGAGACGTTTGTTTTCATTGAGAAGATTGATAGATCCTATACAGGAAGGATATGCTTAAACGCTTTTTTGGTAGGCAGTGGCGTTGCCAGAGTTCATCGAAAAGTGTAATGGGTGATGGCACTACCAATGCTCATTGGGAATGTATCGGTTATGCTCGAGACTACTTAGAGTATGAAGGTGTAGATGGAGTTGGATGGCTTTGTTTAAAGATATATATTGTATCAAGATGGTGTATTGAAAAAAGTGATACAATATTGAGCTTTATGTTTTTTATTTAGTCCCACATCGTGGGATAAATTCAATACCTTATTACAAGTCTATATATAAAGGAGCCTATGCAATAAAAATAATTTGTACCTTTTTTGTAATCTTTTCTCTAAGTATTGATAAAATTCTTCTCCTCTTAGTGGACATACACTGTCACATCGATAGTATAACCACTTTAAAAAAATTTATGTGCTTCCCTTTCATTTATTATTAATCGGGTAATGTCATCATTGTCATGAATAAACCCTAATAATTTTATTTGATTATTTCGCCATTCTATAATTGATCCTATTTGTTTCCGCATATGTGTTATTGGGTAATATCAGCTTGGAAGGATAGACCCCAATAAAGTTACCCTACTATTTTGAGTTTTTGTTCCAATATCTTTTGTGTGAAAACATTGTCCATTAATTAAATAACATGTATGGGACAATGCACTACTCCTCGGACAAAATGTAATCCATTTTAACATTTTATCATGATCCTTTGAATTAATAGGTATCTATAACAATAATAGTTGGAATGAATATTGATAATAATAACCTAAAGTTAATGAGATAATATTTGAATATTCAACTCACCTTCTTTTTAATACAATTAGCAAAATTATTTGTATGGGTATCCAAAAGTAAGGTCGCATTCTTTCCTATGCGCTTGCTGACTGCTATAGCTCCTCCAAATGCAAACTATCATAATACAAGTTGTACTAAGATATACTCGTAATTACATATATTTTAAAACAATAGAACCAAATTGTAATAAGCACATTATAAATTATTTACAACGTCCATATTCATTAGCACAGCTAAATGAGCACTTTGTTTCTCACTGGAAGTCAGTGTAACTGTTTTGCAAGTTGAAATTGGTTGTCCTTCGAGTATGACATCATTTTCATAATCTTCATTTCAGACTTCCTTTTCCTCGACTTGTATTGATTTTTCTAAAAAACCATTGAAAAATTTCATGCACTCTTCTGCAAAATAAGATTCTGTAATACAATCCTCGGGTCATGCATGATTTCTTACATAATGTTTAAGTGTCGAATGAAAGTGAACCGGTCCACATAGTCATGCTTCTTTTCAAGATGAACCTTCAAGTATATTATTATATCAAAAAAAGAAGGTGGAAAATATCTTTCAAGTTCGCACAAAGTGAAAATAATCTCATCATCAAGTTGTTGCAGTTTTTCTCTATCAAGGACATGTTAGCAAATTTATTAAAGAATGAACATAAACAAATTATTGCGTTTTTTGACTTCTTTGGTAATAGTCCTCTTATTGCAATCGGTAATAATTGGCGCATTAAAACATGATAGTCATGTGACTTCATGCCGCTAATTTTACAGTCCTCCAATGATACATAATTTTTGAAATTCGAGCAATAGCCATCAGATCCCTTGAAATTGTACAATCTTTTACAGAATTGTTCTTTCAAAATTTGACAATGTATATGGAGGTGATGAAAGATATGTTTTTTCCCACGTGATTGTACATAACGAGCATGCCAAATTCCCTAACCCTCCAAATATTTTCTTGAATTAGTTCCATCATTCGATTTGTTATCCTGTAACATCGTTCCTAGAACACTTTCACAACCATTTTTTTTCTGTATGCACTACGTTTAAATTATGATGAATTGGAAGTTCCTACAAATTTAGCATTTTTATAGTCCACTAGTGTATTTTTTATATTATTGGTTTATTAAAAAAATTAGATAACAACCTCCCAATATGGCAAATCAAAGAAGGTTGATCGTTTTTTCCACCTCGATAGTTCTATTTTTGCAGGATCACCATCTTTGTCTTTATCTTCCTCTTCTCTATTATTAGAATTTTTTTCTCTTCTTACTCTACCGCTCCTTAATTAGTTTCTTTTTACCTTTTCTCTTCTTGTTTTTATTATTTTCCGTTTCTTTTTTTTTCCTCCAAAATTATTCGAAATTTTTGTTAACATAATAGAGATACTTCTTTCGGTTAAAATTCTAAGTCTATGATCATTTTCTATTGTGTTATCAAACCAAGTTTTCTGTTTTCTCAACGAATCTGAAGGGGGTAAAAATCTTATGTGACCCATATAGATAGTTTTTCGATTATGATTCGACCATCGATGATGAGTATTGAAACTGCATAATGGACAAACTTTTTTTTAACCTTCACACAACATCTAGCAAGATTTTCATATGTTGGAAAATCATTTATCATCCATAACAAAATTGCTCCATATTAAAAAGTGATTGTGTATGCTCCTATGTAATTTCTAAGTCTTAAATGTTCTCGTTTAGATTTGCAAATTTTGATGTTTTCATTTTAGAACTTGTGCATGTGTTGTTGTATTAGTGAGTTGTTATAGGTGCTGAAGCATATTTGCTTCACACCTGTCATCTTTTATTAACTGGTATGACCATTATAAAATCAGCTTGCTCATGCAAAATAATAGTGCTTTATTTTTCCTTCAAAAAAAGTGTTTTATTAAATGCATCATAAGCCTGAACTCCAGTGTCCCATAAGTAATGCAAATCTTCTACTACTGGAGCCAACTATATACAATATCATTTCCTGGTTGTCTTGGGATAGGAATAAGCAATGTTAATATGGTATTTTCTTTTTTCATGTATAATATTGGCGAGAGATTATATATCACAAGCATCACAGGCCAACAACTATATTTGGAACTCAATGTTAAAAATGGATCATTCCACAAGAATCTACGGGTGATGCATTTTTCCATCATTACTTATGTTACGGAAATGCCACAGTAAATCTTCTGTCATCTTTTATGATTTAAACATTCTTCTGAATCTTGGAATTATTGGAAAATATCTCAAAACTTTAACTAGTATACCATGCATAATTTCTTCTGTACATTCGTTCATCTTCCATCTTGAAAATCTACATTTTGAATTACTATCCAAATCTTTGTACTGTCCTCTAAAAAGACAGCAATAATTTTGACAAGCATGAATTTTATCGAACCCCATATCGAATACTTTGAATTTTTTTTACATTATATAAAGGCTTGGGGAGTAAATTATCTTTTGGCAATGATGGTTTTTGCACACCGAGAAGTTTATCAAAGTCATTATTAGAAAATCCAGTCTCACATTTAAGATCATTCAAGACAATAATGGTAGATAATTTTGTTTGATCAGTGCAAGTAGGGTATAATAGGGTTTTCGCATCTTCCAAATTTTTGATAAATCATCCTCTTGTCTTTGTGCACAATCTTCATCTTTATCATCAATGAAAAAAGTATGATTGATGAAATCTTCATCTTTATAATGAATGACTTTGAATAAATCATAAGTGTCATCAGACTTACATCTTCAATTGTATTCATTTGCTTGCTGTAATCATACCACATACCGCTCTTGTATATGGGATCCATTCCTTTTATAATTAAATATTCAACGACAATATTTCCATAATGATGACTAAGATTATGACAATCTGAGCAAGGACATAAAATCTTCTCTGCATTTCTCGAATTTCTAGCATACACAGGCTTCCAAGCTCCTTGCTCTACTCCTTGCTAGTTCTGTGAATAACTGTACTATTAACTTTTAACATCAAAATATATGATTTTGTTCTTAAATTATGTTTATATTCAGTATTATACAGTTACCTGCGTAAATGCACCCGATCTTTATCCATCACTAAATAATACATAAGCATATAATTTTATAACATTTGAAGTAATACTTAGTTATTGATTGCAAGAAAAATACAAACGAAATTTGGAGTTATAAATTTATTCTTTTATGGTTCTAGTTTTTTTGATATAAATTAATATATTAAAGAAAACCAAAATATTTTGAAGGATGATGCCAATCAATTGCATAGTGCAATGTTATGATAACATTTTAGAAAATTGTTAGGAAAATAAATGCAGGTGGTTAACACCATACCGACAACAATATAAGATATGAAAATTGGACCTACTATATGTAGTAGGTGTTAACGTTTGTAAAACGTTTATAAAATCAAGTAAGAAGAAGAAGATAATTCATATTATTCAGCAAGACGGCTGAAAAAGAAGATTGATTACATTAGGGTTACAGAGATAGGTTTATATAGATAGAAAACAGATAAAAGGCCAAACAGATAAAAGGCCAAACAGATAAAAGGCCAAACAGTATGCTAACATCCCCCTCAAACACGCGATGGTACAGCAAGAAGCATCAAGAGTTTGCCAATGAAAAATCTATGACGTTCGATAGTGTGAGCCTTCGTGAAGAAATCTGCAAGTTGCGTTGATGACGAAGTAAAAGGCAGAGAAATGGTTCCATGCAGCAAGTGATACCGAGTGAAATGACAGTCAATCTCAATATGTTTGGTGCGCTCATGAAAAACAGTATTGTGAGCAATTTGAATAGCACTATTATTGTCACAATACATAGGAGTGGGAGAGGAAATCGAAACACCCATATCTTCCAATAGCCAGCGTAACCAAATGATCTCAGATGTAGTAGAGGCCATAGCACGATACTCTGCCTCAGTAGAAGACCGAGAAACAACATCCTGTTTCTTGCTCTTCCACGAAATAAGGGAATCACCTAAAAATATGCAAAAGCCAGTTGTGGATTTTCTATCCGTTGAATCACCAGCCCAATCTGCATTAGAGAAAGCACGAAGCTCCAAAGATGAGGTCGATGGAAACAAAAGACTCTGATAAAGCGATCCTTGCAAGTAACGAAGAATGCGCATAACAGCAGCCCAATGAACAGAGGTAGGGGAAGATACGAACTGGCTAACAATGTGAACAACATAGGCAATATCTGGACGAGTGATGGTCAGATATACAAGGCAACCAACAATAGAACGGTATAAAGTGGGATCAGAAAGAGGACTCCCATCTGTCGGAGTATATCGGGCATTTACCTCAAGTGGTGAATCAACATGACGTGTATTAGTAAGATCAGCACGATGAATAATGTCAGTGGCGTATTTGGATTGGGAAAGAAGATAGCCTTTTTCTGAGGAAGCTACTTCAATGCCTAAAAAGTAACGTAGATGACCCAAATCCTTCATATCAAAACAACGAGACAATGTGGCTTTAATGCTCATAATACCATTACTGTCATCAACTGTAATGATCATATCATCTACATATAGTAGAAGAAGAATACGGCCTGCAGAAGTTAATCTGACAAAAAGTGCTGAATCATGGGGACTAGAGGTAAAACCAAGTGATGTAACAACATTCGAAAATCTCTCATACCAAGCACGAGGTGCTTGCTTAAGACCATATAGAGCTTTCTTAAGCCTGCAAACCTGACCTGGAGCATGAGAAACGCCAGGTGGAGCAACCATGTAAACTTCTTCCTTAAGACTCCATTAAGAAAAGCATTTTTAACATCCATTTGAGAGATGTCCCACTTACGACTGGACGCAACAGCAATAAGAACCCGAACAGATGTCATCTTAGCCACAGGAGCAAATGTCTCCTCATAATCCATGCCATACTCTTGGGCAAATCCTTTAGCAACTAAACGAGCTTTGTATCGCTCAATAGAACCATCTGACTTGGTTTTAATCTTATATACCCATCGACAACCAATAGTTTTCTTCCCAGTAGGAAGATATACAAGATCCCAGGTACCAGTTTTGTCTAAAGCAGACATTTCCTCAGACATAGCACGTTGCCACACAGGAGAACGAATAGCCTCCGAGTAAGAAGAAGGCTCATAGAAAGTGTCAATGGAAACAAGAAATGAAGCAAAGGCCCGAGAGTAACAAGAGTAAGCAAAATCTGATAATTGAGTAGATTTACGTGTGCGAGTGGGATAGCGAGGTTGAACAGGATCTGTCATCACAGGAGGTGTTTGAATAGTCGTAGTAGCAGGAGATAAAGTGTCACCTGCAGTAGGAGGAGGAATAGAGTGTGTGGATGATGGTGTTTCAATGGTAATGAGTGGTGAATCAGAGAGGTTATCAGCAGGAAATGGATCAATGTGAATAAGATCAGACTTAGTCATATTATGAGGACTAGCTGGAATAGAGTAGAAGGGAATATGCTCAATAAAGGAAACATGACGAGAAACATATAGTTTATTTGAAGAAGGATCATAACAACGATAGCCTTTTTGTCCAATACCATACCCAAGAAAAACACATATAGTGTTATCCCGCCTTTTGGCAAAGCCGAGATACCCAAAAGATTAACTGAAAATCAATGATTATTAGTCATGAACATCGATTGTGCATCGCAGGTTCACCACGGATATCGATGAATTTTGTCCGAGTCCGGATCGGGCTGCAATTGATAAGACGTGTCAAGCAAGGTCACGAAAGGCAACGTTCCAAATTTCAAGTCAAGCCGAGGTCGTACGCTCAAGATATCATCGATGCAAGTGGAGCACATGGTCTTGGGTTCGGATCCATAGGCAAAAACGTGCGTTCGAATCCATCAGCCTTCCCCTGTTTCGAATCGATGAAACCCCTTTTACTTCGTATCCATCTAGCCTCGGTACTTCGTATCCATCGGTGAGTACTCTGTTCGAATCCATCGATTCGACTCCACATGGTTCACATCCATCAAACAGACATTTCCTCGAATCGATCCAGATGAGTCGCTTCGAAACAACAAAGCTACAGGCTGGTGTCCTTCGGATCCATTGAGATGAATTCCTTCGAAACCACGAAGGCTAATCACTTCGTATCCATCCGAAACCATTGCTTCGAATCCACCCTGTCAAGACAACTTCGTATCGATCAACTATTGTATGCCTTGATCGATACGAACGAGCATGCTTTCGAATCCATTGCCTCGAATCCCCCAGGTCAAAGCGGCTAAAACCATGGATTCGACCCAGTCAACTCGGAGTGAAAATAGGATCGATACGAAGAAAGCGCGCCACGTCAACAATGCCACGCGCGAAGCCATCGAGTCGACCTTATCGATTCGAAGGGATCGATTCGAACCAAGCTAGTCAACCAGAAATGCAATCTTGAATCGATCATAACTTGAGATCTATAAGTCCAAATGCTATGAAATTTTCACAAAAGCTTGAGCACATGTTGAAGAATGTCCACACCAAATTTCAGCTCGATCGGACAATTTCTTGATCGATTCGAACCAAGGGTCGAATCGATCCCAAAGTGGGCCCGGATTTCCAAAGAGCGGGCATGTGGGCCCCCTGACGTGCCAGCAGGCTTTTAAATCTCCCCGAGATGGCCGAGATGAAAAATCCGAGATATCAGCCAAAATCCGAGATTTGGCAGCCTATTTAGTTATAAGTGTTTTAAATATCGCCCGAGATAGCCGAGATATTTTCCCGAGATATTGGCCAAAATCCGAGATTTAAAACACTGCGTGCCAGAACTGGTCTCCCTTCATTTTAGGCGAAATATCAGCCTCCTACACCTATAAATAGAGCCCCTAGTCATTCAGAAAAGGGGTCAGACAATTTTGAGAGCTAAAGAACGCCCAGACTCTGCCATATTTACTCAGAATCACCACTGCTTCCTTAGATTCAGACTTAGCTCAGAAAATCAGTTGTACTACATTAAAAGAAATTGTAATCTTCAAGTGAACATCAATAAAATCATCAACTTCAGAGTGGACGTAGGCAAGATCGCCGAACCACTATAAATCTCGTATTTCTGTTCATTATTTCTGAATCGTGATACTCTGTTTGCTTAGATTTGAGATTTGTGTGTGAATATTGTTGATTTATATTCATATACTGGTGCTTTCACAACATTCGGGGTTTGTGACCAATTTTGGCACAAACACTTTGGTGCTTTCACTGAGAGGGCTAACTCAGGAGTTCTATCATTTGAAAGTTGAATCAGAAGGCTAAGAGATTCAGATCCGAAGAATCATGACAAGACAAACAAGTAAAAGGCAGAGGCCAGAGCGAAGTCAACACGAAGGGAGTCAAGAGGCTTCCTCAGGAGCAAACCAAGCTTCAGTTTTCATCACTAGGGAAGAGATGGAGACAATGATGAAGAGACAAGAGGAAATGATCCAGAATTTGCTTCAACAGATCGGACAACTTGGAGCACAAAATCAAGGAGCAACCAGAATCCAGAACGGAGCAGGACCATCTAACGCAGCGCCGGAGCTGGGGGGCACACACTTAGGACATGTTGATCCGAACCTGGGAAGAGAGACAAGGACATCCGAGCAACCTGGAAGCGATAGAGGGATGAATGCTCAGCCAGGGGGGCAGACACCCGAAAGCTCACACAGACTCGGGGGGCGGATCGAAGATAGTGAACGCGGACTATAGCTTGGAGACAATGATAGATTGGCGGAGATGGTCAGGCGAGCCATGAGGGGCGGATTAGTAAACAGAGATCTTGAAGACGTGAACAAGAGTCCCTTTTCTCCTACGATTAGGTTGGCTAGGAACCCACCAGAATTCAAACTGCCAACAGTAGAAAGATATGATGGGAGGACGGACCCTGCGGTCCATCTAACGAGGTATATAAGGCACATGGAAGTGCTGGGGGCATCACAGGAAGTCATGGCCCGGTGCTTCCCATTGTATTTGACAGACATAGCAGCTTTATGGTTCAGACAGCTGGAGAGCGGCTCCATTGGGACATGGACCGATTTGATTGAGAAATTTATGAGGCAATTCAAGGTTTATATTTCGAGACCCAAGAATGTGATGAGTTTGGCAACGCTAAAGCAGAAAGATGGGGAGTCTTTGAGGAATTTCTTGACGCGGTTCAATGCGGCAGCAGCATCGGTGTATCGGCCAGATCCATCCATGGTTATGATGGCAGCTGTGTCCGGAGTAGCTGACGGCACGGAATTCAAAAATTCGTTAACTAAGGATCCACCAATGGATCTAGGAGAATTCTATCACGAGGCAGAAAAGTTTTTACGATTGGAAGACGCTAATGCTGAAAGAGAAGAAGGGGATGGAATAGAAGTTTATGCACTTAAAGACAAAAAGCCCTTTGAAAAGGATTCAGACCAGGATAAAAGAAAACGAAAGGCTGAAGAAAATGATGACAGGTCAAAGCAGCAACGAAGGGAGCCGCGATTTACCACCTATTCAGAACTCAACGAGGGTTTCGAGCGAATCTACCAAGACACCCGAGAGCAAGTTGCCTATCGTAGACCAATACGACGGGATCCAACTACCGACGAGAGAAAATCAGACAAATATTGCTTATTCCACGAGCTGAATGGACATAGCACAAATGATTGCAGACACCTAAAGGATGAAGTAGAAGGGCATATCAGGAACGGTAGGCTACTTCAGTATGTGAGGAGGCGAGCTCCAATGGTGGAACCAGAGCAACCACCGTCTACATCGGCTAGGGGTGATCCTGAACCAGGACACCGTATGATTATCAATTAATTAAAATAACGATGAACAAGTCGTAAACCTCTCACCAACACGAGTAAATCATTTGCACATGTGCGAGATCACGAACGGTCCATAAGCATGCGCTGAATGACTACTAACCCTATCGTTGTGGGAATTTACACTTTGACATCCTTGCTTTGCTTTTGTTTCGTCTTGATTTGAACATTTGAACTTAATTCTGTTTATCATTTCTGCTAAAGACTTATTTTCAATGAGAAAATGCTACTTGTAATTTCATAACGGCTAAGCCACTTACACATGTACGGGATCGCGAACGGTCCCTAGGCATGCTCTGAGATGGCGATAAACCGTTGCAACAAACAATCCGGGAATTCACCCGAACGTGAAACCTGGTATCGATGATACTAAGTCCCTCCCCGGGCACACTCAAATCGCCACGAACGGCACCCGACCACGAACGGTCACAACTCGCCACGAACGGCACCCGACCACGAACGGTCACAAATCGCCACGAACGCCACCCGACCTCGAACGGTCACCATTAGCCTCGAACGGCACCCGACCTCGAACGGTCACCATTAGCCTCGAACGGCACCCGACCTCGAACGGTCACCGTTTGCCTCGAACGGCACCCGACCGCGAATGGTCACACTTCATCTAGTATAACATTCGATCACGAACGATCACACTCTGCCTCGTACGGCACTCGACCACGAACGGTCACAATTCACCTAATATGACATTCGATCGCGAACGATCACATTTTTTCCCCGTACGGCACGCGATCGCGAACGATCACATTCCTCTTTCCACGTCACCTGACTGCGAACGGTCATAGTTCGCCTAGAACGACACACGATCACGAACGGTCGCAACTCGTCTAGAACGACATCCGACCGCGAACGGTCCCATTTCTTTATTTGCCGTGAACGACATCCGACCTCGAAAGGTCCCATATCGCCTTGAATGACATACGATCCCAAACGATCGTCATTTGTGATCAGATAAAACTATCAATTTCTTTGCAGGGCATCAACAGGATATGAACATCCAGCTTATGGCATTACAAAACACACCTTCCTATCGCAAGGCATGTTTTGGGGGGCAAATGTTATCCCGCCTTTTGGCAAAGCCGAGATACCCAAAAGATTAACTGGAAATCAATGATTATTAGTCATGAACATCGATTGTGCATCGCAGGTTCACCACGGATATCGATGAATTTTGTCCGAGTCCGGATCGGGCTGCAATTGATAAGACGTGTCAAGTAAGGTCACGAAAGGCAACGTTCCAAATTTCAAGTCAAGCCGAGGTCGTACGCTCAAGATATCATCGATGCAAGTGGAGCACATGGTCTTGGGTTCGGATTCATAGGCAAAAACGTGCGTTCGAATCCATCAGCCTTCCCCTGTTTCGAATCGGTGAAACCCCTTTTACTTCGTATCCATCTAGCCTCGGTACTTCGTATCCATCGGTGAGTACTCTGTTCGAATCCATCGATTCGACTCCACATGGTTCACATCCATCAAACAGACATTTCCTCGAATCGATCCAGATGAGTCGCTTCGAAACAACAAAGCTACAGGCTGGTGTCCTTCGGATCCATCGAGATGAATTCCTTTGAAACCACGAAGGCTAATCACTTCGTATCCATCCGAAACCATTGCTTCGAATCCACCCTATCAAGACAACTTCGTATCGATCAACTATTGTATGCCTTGATCGATACAAACGAGCATGCTTTCGAATCCATTGCCTCGAATCCACCAGGTCAAAGCGGCTAAAACCATGGATTCGACCCAGTCAACTCGGAGTGAAAATAGGATCGATACGAAGAAAGCGCGCCACGTCAACAATGCCACGCGCGAAGCCATCGAGTCGACCCTATCGATTCGAAGGGATCGATTCGAACCAAGCTAGTCAACCAGAAATGCAATCTTGAATCGATCATAACTTGAGATCTATAAGTCCAAATGCTATGAAATTTTCACAGAAGCTTGAGCACATGTTGAAGAATGTCCACACCAAATTTCAGCTCGATCGGACAATTTCTTGATCGATTCGAACCAAGGGTCGAATCGATCTCAAAGTGGGCCCGGATTTCCAAAGAGCGGGCATGTAGGCCCCCTGACGTGCCAGAACTGGTCTCCCTTCATTTTAGGAGAAATATCAGCCTCCTACACCTATAAATAGAGCCCCTAGTCATTCAGAAAAGGGGTCAGACAATTTTGAGAGCTAAAGAACGCCCAGACTCTGCCATATTTACTCAGAATCACCACTGCTTCCTTAGATTCAGACTTAGCTCAGAAAATCAGTTGTACTACATTAAAAGAAATTGTAATCTTCAAGTGAACATCAATAAAATCATCAACTTCAGAGTGGACGTAGGCAAGATCGCCGAACCACTATAAATCTCGTATTTCTGTTCATTATTTCTGAATCGTGATACTCTGTTTGCTTAGATTTGAGATTTGTGTGTGAATATTGTTGATTTATATTCATATACTGGTGCTTTCACAACATTCGGGGTTTGTGACCTATTTTGGCGCAAACATATAGCAACACGCGAAGATAATTTTGTACGCTCTACGTGCGGACGAAGAACAAAACAAGTGGAACCAAACACTTTTAGGTGTGAGTAATCGGGAGTTTGACCGAACAACTTGGCATGAGGAGAAATACCAGAATTATGAGAAATTGGGATTTTATTAATAAGATAAACGGAAGTAAGAATAGCTTCTCCCCAAAATTCTTTTGGAACACTAGCTGAAAGAATCATAGAACGGGCAGTTTCAACAATGTGTCTATGTTTTCTTTCAGCAACACCAT
The DNA here is from genome assembly GCA_030737815.1 of Allium fistulosum. NCBI lineage: Eukaryota > Viridiplantae > Streptophyta > Magnoliopsida > Asparagales > Amaryllidaceae > Allium > Allium fistulosum. Next base: position 869,509,364 of record CM060903.1, on the reverse strand, counting down.
TTTGTTGCGGGGTATCAGTGCATGAAGACTGATGCAAAGTACCATCAGCCGTGAATATGTTAGAAAGGTCTCCCTTAGTATATTCCCCCCTAAATCAGAACGAAAGCATTTAACAATAGCAGAGTGTTGTGTTTTAACATATGCTTGAAAGGCAGTATATATATCAATAAACTCAGAACGACGTTTCATCAGAAAAACCCAACAATAACGAGTATAGTCATCGATAAAAGAGACATAATATCTGCACCCACCTTTTGTGGGGATGGGTGCTGGACCCCAAACATCAGAGTGAACTAAATCAAAAGGTGCAGTAGAAGTAGAAAGACTTTGATTAACGGGTAAAGCCGAAAATTTTCCAAGTTTACAACCACTACAATCTGAAATATCATGAGAACGTAAGTCTCCCAAAACACCAGAATTACATAAAAATTTAAGACGAGAGCTTGAAATATGACCAAGTCTAGAATGCCACAAATAAAACTTAGAAGACAATGGAGTTAAATGAAAAGAAGAAAGATCAATACTGGCAGCAGCGGCATGACTTGGAATGTGTAAGTCATCCAAAACATAGAGACCGCCCTGCCTACGGCCTGTCCCAATCACCTTCTTGGAGTTGGGATCCTGCACAGAGCAAGTGGTAGAAGAAAAATGAACAAGATATCCAAGATCACAAAGTTGTCCGACCGACACAAGGTTCATAGTTAATTTAGGAATGCAATAAACATTTGGGAGGGAAACGTGTGTGGTTTGAATTGTACCGATTCCTGTTAATGGCAAAGGTGTGCCATCAGCAGTCAAAATAGAAGGTGAGCGAGAATCAAAAGACATAGATATAAATGATGAACAATCATGGGACATATGATATGAAGCACCAGAATCCAAAATCCACAAAGGAGAATTCAAACCTGATATGGAGGGAGCTGACATGGCAAAATGCTGAGACTGAGGAGCAGTCATGTTTTGAGACAAAGACTGGCTAGCAAGGAACTTCTGAAATTGTTCTACAAGAGAGTCCATAGAGGAGTCCACACCTGATTCACCAGAAGGATGTACCAATGCAGCAGTCTTAGGCTGGGAACTACCACGTGACTGTCCATATCCTTGTGCAGTAGAGAAGGACTGTTGTTGGCTACCACGTTGTTGCTGTTGTGATCTATCACCTTGCTTTTGATTTTTTTGACGAGCTAATAATTCAGAACATTGATTTTTCCAATGGCATGGTTGTTTACAGTAATTACAATCACGACCATTCTTGAAATTAATTTTGTTGCATTGAGATGGGATTGGTAAAATCCCCGTAGCAAGAACAGATGCAGAAGAGGTCTGTGCAACTTTCTCAGTTTGAGACTTCAAGCGAGTTTCTTCAGCTAACAATTCATGTAGAACAGAGTCAACAGAAGGTAAAGGAGTGCGATGTAGGATGGACGCACGACAATGCTCATACTCTGGTCGAAGAGCCATCAACAATTGAACAAGACGTTGTGCGTCCCTACGAGCGGTATATGGAGCAAATGACCTAAGCTCAGCATCCTCAGTCATAGCCAATTGATCCCAAAGAGCAGTAATCTCAGAATAAAAATCTTGAATATTTCGATCATTCTGAGACAATGACCGAATATCAGCCTCTAATTGATATTGAATGGCAAAGTTAAACCGCTCAAAAAGTCGCTCCAAATAGTCCCAGACTTGCTTAGCAGTATCATACTTAGCCAATTGCATACCAATTTTATTCTCAACGGAATTATTAATCCAAGTAATGATCTTTGAATTGTTGGTATCCCATTTCTCCATTGATTCAACATTAGTAGTTTCAGGAGCCACAATAACACCAGAAATATATCTCCACATCTGTTTTCCTTTCAGAAAATTTTTCATGACATAACTCCAATAAGAATAGTTTTTTCCATCTAAACGAACACTAATAGCCTGTAATGAATCATCACCTCCTGCCATATTTTGAAGTCAGCAACTGCTTCAGGTCGAGACTGGTATCAATTAGGCTAGGGTTTCGGGGAACTAGGGTTTCGAGACAAGGGTAGGGTTTCAGTGTGCTAGGGTTTAGGTGGGGACAAGGGCTGCAGGGACGAGGTCGGCAGGGGCTGGGGCTGTGGGGCCTTGGGGCTGATCGGGGCTTGGGCTGAAGCAAGACGAGGGCGGCAGGGGCTAGGGCTGGGGAGATCGGCTGTGGGGCTGGGGCTGATCGATTGTGAGGCCTTGGGGCTGGGATGAGGGCGGCAGCAGCAGAGGCTGGGGCTGATGCGAGGGGCGAAGAGGCTGAGGCAGCGACAGAGGCTGGGGCTGAGGCAAGGGGCAACGAGGCTAGGGTTTCAAGCTGAGAGCTCGACGACGAGGCTAGGGTTTCGGGCTGAAGCAGGCTAGGGTTTCAGGTTGAGGCAGCGACGAGGCAAAAACAGGAACCTTGCTCTGATACCATGTTAACGTTTGTAAAACGTTTATAAAATCAAGTAAGAAGAAGAAGATAATTCATATTATTCAGCAAGACGGCTGAGCAAGAAGATTGATTACATTAGGGTTACAAAGATAGGTTTATATAGATAGAAAACAGATAAAAAGACAAACAGATAAAAGGCCAAACAGTATGCTAACAGTAGGAAAATATTATTTGAACTCCTAATTCTAGGGCATTATTAATTTCATTTCACTCATATTTGGCCAATATGATTCAAAATAAAAAATCGAGTATAAATTCACTATATTTGTTCACAATTTAATGGATTCTGAGCGACATAGTTTATTATCCCTAATTAAATAGCCAATATAAAAAAAATCCCATAGAGAATGGACCATGAAGACCATAAACAAAACCCCATAAACCACATTTTAGACCATGAAAATGAATGATTGCAGTCTCCAAAATATAGTAGGAGGTAGAACTACATAGAAAAGAAAAATAGCAGTATTGCCATTTAACAATCATTGACAAATAGAAACGATTAATAAATACTAATATTTTAAAGTGCGATGTGTGATGGACATAGCAGATCTGTTATGTGAAGTAGTTTGTCATAGTAATTGTATTATGTATATCATCTTATGTAATGCTAGAAGTTTTGCATGTTTAAATTGGAAGGAAATAAAGATAATGATATAAATATATCCACCTGCAGGTTTCTCACAACAGTTTTAACAACAACATTAAATATTTTAGAATCCTAGAAATATAAAGCACAACACAATCTAGCAGGGTGCATAATGATTGAACTTGTGTTTGGGCACAACACAATCCTAGAACTATTAAGAGTTGACCCAAGTTAAATTTTAAACACAACATAACATTATGAAAGAAACGACATTATATATATATATATATACGAGTAGATTGGCACGTGCGATGCACGTGCGCGGAAGGAGCTGGTGTTAAGAAACAATGTCTATGAGAGTTGTAGAATGCGACAAAATGACTGTGACGTACATGTATTGTTGAATATTTTGGATACTGACATGCAGATTGAATGTACAGCAGATGGACGTGGGCATTGAAAATTTGTATCGAAAATGGGAAGAAGCGTTGGATCCAACTGACATTGGGTGGGTAGGAAGAAATGTAATATACATATGGTGTAACGAATTATTAACATGTATTGTTGAATATTTTGGATATTGACATGCAGAATGAATCTACGAACATATGCACGTGGACGTAGAAAAGTTGTATCGAAAATGGGAAGAAGCGTTGGATCCAACTGACATTGGGTGGGTAGGAAGAAATGTAATATACATATGGTGTAACGAATTATTAACGCATGTTCATGCAAACCATAGAGAATAAGTTCGAGTTGTAATGGAAATAGAATATGGTCTTCGTTACGTGTAGTAGGTGATCAGAGGTAGATATGAAACCATTTTGTGGGGATAAGGAAACAGAATGAGTTGTTGCACCTAAGAAACTATTTGATAGTAAATTGTAGGTAGTTACTGCAGTTCTTCTCGTAACCGTTTTCTCTCCTCCTTGTTCCGGGCTTGAGACCGGCATCAGTAGTAAGTTGATGGCGGAGTTAAAAACGTTTTTTAAGGGAATTTTTATGTGGACCGAAAGTGATTTGTGGTAGTAAAGGAGGAATTTTTTTTAAACCCAGTTTTGTATTTTGTATAATATGTAGCTAAATATATGACTGGAAAACAGTAAAATGGAGAAAAAGATTATAAGTGCAGATATTACTCATTTATGGTCGGATTAAAAATCCCTTAATTATTTAAGTGGAGTTAGAAAATAATGGTAAAGATCTTATTTGTGTACCCAATGTTGTAGAGTAATAATTATAGTAAAAACTGCAACATGTGAAGTGGAAAAATGAAGTATTGTTAATTAAGTTCATGAGTACATTGTAATAACACATCCTTGTACACAACATTTCTAGTATGTGTGCCATTTCTATTTCGAATCTTTCCATTTTTTACCAAAACTTTTGTTGTTTTTCGTGAAACGCCTCTTGATAACGCAACATATAACTGACCATGACTGAAAACATGTTCGGGAAGATAAATACCAACCCGAGGAATGGTTTGTCCTTGTGATTTATTAATCGTTAAGGAAAAAGCTAATTTAATTGGAAATTGTTTACGTATTAGGTTGAAAGGCATGTTAGTATTCTCAGAAGGTTTTAGTGGTATACGTGGAATAAATACTCTTGTGCCACGAAAATGTCCAACAGTTATTTCTGCATCTATGACATTTCTGTGAAAGACACGACATAATAATCTGGTTCCATTACATAATCCAATTCGTGGATCAATATTCCTAAGCAACATGATTGGCGCACCTACTTTCAGTCTTAATTTATGTGGGGGTAGACCTCCCGGAGCAAGTGAGTTTAAGAATTCATATTGGTATAGATTATGTGTATCTTCTTCGACCTTGTCAAAAGAGTAGTAAATGCGCTCAGTACCTGGAAACAGTTCTATAACTTTGTTATTAATGTCATCCACTGTTTCGTTTGTAGGGGCTAATATTGCTCTATCCATTATAAAATTAGGATCACCTAATCTGTCATTGAGTTCAGCGAAGACTTCATTAATCAGAGCATAGAGTGAAGAAGTGTTGGTCCAAGGTTCAACGATATCATTTGGGAGTTGTATAATATCGTCTTGAACATAGACTTCATCTCCATTTCCAATGCGTAAAAGAAACTGTGCATATGATTGATCGTCTTTTGCGCGCATATTTTGTGTTAAATGAATTACCTGAACATTTTGCCATAAGTACGATCGTACTATACATGCATCGACGGTTTGAGCTCTAGTACCGTTTACGACTATTGGTAGAACTTGACGAAAATCACCACCTAAAATAACAATCTTTCCTCCAAATGGTGCGTCGAAATTAGTTAAATCTCGTAATGTTCTGTCTACGGCCTCAAATGCATGGCGGTGAGCCATGGTAGCTTCATCCCATAGGAAAACAGTAGCAGACAGTAAAAGTTTTGCGAGTTCAGATTGCTTAGGAATATGACATGTAGATGAAGAGTCTAAATTAATTGGTATTTTAAATCTAGAATGTGCAGTTCGACCTCCTGGAAGAGCAAGAGAAGCAATTCCAGAAGTAGCGACTGCAATTGCAATATGACCTTGAATTCGTAAATGGGCTAAGATTGCTCTATATAAATATGTTTTTCCTGTACCTCCGGGACCATCTATGAAATATATACTATTAGCTCCACTTTCGACAGAAGACATTATCGTGTCAAATGCCTTCTTTTGTTCGGAGTTCAAGTTATCTACAGAATTGATATCATTATTGGGTATTTCTATGCATTGTTCTTCTGAAATAAGAGTGGATGTGTTTGTATGAGTAAAGTTGGTGAAATTAGTATGTGGAATGTCATAGTCAAAAATTGTTTTGTTATATTGTTTGAGAAGGTTGTCGAGGTCAGACAGACATTGAATTATTGAAAATGAATTGGTCACAGTAGTAGCAGATGTAGTAGGATAGTCTTCAAGTAAGAAAGGTGAAAACTCTTCCCACAATTCACGCACATGGCATGGGTCACAGTATACTAAAATTGTAACAAATAATCTTCTTAAAGCATTAGGCATATGTGTGTTTGAAGCATCTGTCAAACAGTCCTTTATACTATTATCATTTTCAAGTAAACCTCTATGTTCAGCTGATTCTTTAAATGTGTTATATTCTATTTGATTAACTGTTAGTAAGTCAGTAAAAGATTGAGGACCTCTAACATGTGTTAACAGTAGACGCAAATAGTAACGTTCTCCTTCAGTGGGAGATACAGTGTAAATTCTACCAATTGCCCTACGGTTATTTCGCCTACGGTTCCATTGCTTACTTGTAGAATCCCACCAATATTTTTCAGGAAACTCGTAGTATAAATATTGACGTGCTTGTTCATCAAAAACATTTTTACAGAAAAATTCAGTAAGCATTGTTTTTGATCTATGTTGATCATCCAGAATAGTGTTTATGTGCTCTTCTGCACGAAATAATAATTGTTGTCTATTTGGTAAATGTATTTGTAAGCCGGTAACAGAAGGAAAAATATTACTTAGGGAAAATTTAAATATTCTCCATAAAGCTTCTGGAGCACAAATCCATCTAGCGTTAACAAATTTTGAAATTTCATCATTATCGTCAGATGTACTGGATAATCCTACAGAAACGCGGTCTGAACCTTTGTAAACATATTTGTAGAGATATTTCACAGATTTAATACTTGAACAAATCTCAACATTTATATGACAATCATATTTCAAAAGTAAGTAAGGATTATAAGGTACTATCCAACGGTTATCGATTATGTGGCTTCCAATTTGATATTGTATTCCGTTGTCGCGTCTTTTGTAAATAGGGTAAGAGTCAGTTCCTTGTAAAGTAAATGGAGAGAAAGCTTTTGGAAAACCCTTCTTACAACAGTTATTTTTCATGCAGACAGCTCGTGGGTTAAAATGTCCGCATGGATAATGAATCATATGTTTCATTACAGCGTTGTGTAGTTCGGGTTCTAAATGTGTACATGGAATTTCAGCGCGAACTAAAGCATCATAATCATCAGGATTGTTAATTTTATCGTTTTCATCTAGGATAAGTAGAATGTGAGAATGTGGTAGTCCTCTTTTTTGGAATTCAATAACGTGAACATGGGCAATGACTTTACCTAAAACACCTGTGTCAAATAGGTCCGTTTTTAGTTGCTCTAGTTTTGATCGAAAAATCCTAGTTGTTAAATCCGGTCTATCTTGTGGTTGTTGACCGGGAAGCAATTCTTGTGTAATTTCTACCCAGTTAGTATTACAGGTCATAGTAATAAATAAGTCAGGCTTTCCGTACCTTCGCACTAACGCCATTGCATCTTGGTATCTTTGATGCATATCTCGTGGACTACCAATATGGGAGGAAGGAAGAATCTTCTTGACACCAACACTTCCTAATGTGTGAAAACGCATAGGATTGAGTAGTAGTAAAATAACTGGTTAATAATTAATGGGAACAACAAATGGTTGATTGAAGGAGGTAAAGAAACTTACTGGCAGATGTTTCTCCAGTAGCTAAGGCATCTTGTAAACCTTGGTATAACTCCGCTCTGATAGTAGTCTGATTGTTGCGAAGAAACCTTAGCCGCATTGTTTCGATTTTTACATACATATCAATGACATATTGTTGAAATAGGCGACCACCAAGCAGTATAAGTGATGTCTCGGTTGGTCGTATCTGTGTGTGTAGGCGATAGACAAAATGCAAGCAACATTAGTATTGATGTTGATATAAATGAGGTTTTGTGCTATTTACGAACAAATAATAATGGATATCAATTAGGCTATGCGTACCTGTAAAATATGAGAGTAGTAAGATGTACAACTTATAGGTGTACTTCCATTTTCGTGGATGCTCAAATCCCATCCATGCTGACCGTAAGGCAATAATAGTGGATATTGCAGCGGATCGTAAAAACCTGCAGTATCAGATATTCTCTGTAGATTTCCACTTGTTGTCCGAACAATGATATCTCGACCTTGCAAATTGTCTGGTTCATCTCCAATTATTATTCCTGCTACCTGGGATGTGGTTGGCAGCTCATGAAGATGGCGATCTATTGTGATCTCTTTGATTTTGATCCTACATATTTGCACGTCAGGTTGTTGCCCCAACTGTCGAAGTATGGAGACATATGGGTTATGAGTATCTAAAATTTGTTTCAAAATCATAATTATCTCCGGTCTCATTGCTTCACTATCTTGAAGTCGGTTTTCAATCTCATGGTCAGTGTCATATATGTAAAGTTGTAAATATCTTGGTCTACTTCCAGGCAAGGGTAAAAGACTTCCAATACTATGATATATTGAACCTTGCGCGCGATATGTGTAAACTCCTTCTCTAGCATTGGCCAGGTTATTATCAATTGATGCACCCATAGACGTGAATGAAAATGCATTATTATAGGATCGGATCTTTGTACGAAAATGGGTACCCAATTCACCTTGATCTTGGAATAAGCTCAGTAACTGTTGTGGTGTTGTGGTAGGACGATGAATGTCGATGGAACCTCCAGAGCAACAATTACGTAAGCTTTCGTGGAAAAATATTTTAGCATTGCAGAAATCGCAGTAAGTGGGCTGAGGAAGTCGATGTTTGTGGTACGGAATGGTTGCGTTAAAATTTCGACCACAGTTATGACTACTGTTTAATACAGTCCGCAGTATTGTATCTTCGCCATCCCGTGTTATTGAAGAACCTAAAAAAATAAGGTTAGTATTCAATGTAGTAGTCATACTTTTACAACTTCACATCACTATCGTTGTACTTGAAATGATGATTTTTGCAAACATATCATCGGTTTAACTCAAATAATAATCGTGCAGAAAGTGAAATAAGGAAAATTACTTCTCAAAATTTTATCTTTTATCTTCTAAAAGTAAATGTAAAGAATCTATGTGGTTTTGCTCAGAATAATAAGAAAGAAAAAAAAAATTAATTAAATGCAAATTTTATTCCCAAACCGCCTGTTGTACTACTATCCTTTTGTTTCAAAACTGTTGATATTTCATGGTGCATATTTAGTCCAACATAGTAAACAGAGTTCCTTACAATTGTAAGAATGTTACTTGACCATTTAAAAACCTCAAACTGATAACAGAAATAACGTGCTAAGTATAGGTATGGTACGTAAAAATGTGTATTTGCTTGCTTAAATATGAAAACATATACGCCTTATTAGAAAATTGACGAAGGTTGGATGATCTCTAAAATACCTTGGGAAAGGTTATTTGTCTACTTAAAAGAAAGTATTTAAATTCAAGTTTATGTAAACAGTAATGGTTTCAGTATTATCAAATGAATTGTATGTAAACCTAGGAATCATCTACTTTCATCGGAAGCTAATTTACTGTACAACTGAACATATTTTGGAATCATTCATACAGTCAAAGTCACATACATATTTAGAAGCATAAATGCATACAAAAAAAAATATGTAGTTTATAAAAATTTAGCATAATTAAGATGGGTACAGTTTGTAAAGCCCAAATATAAAAAGCGTTTGAAAACAACATATATTTAAAGACTTATACATATAGATTAGAAGTCATATGTATTTGTTGAAAACTTGTTTACACGGACTTGCTTCTGAAAAACTGGACTTAGTTGAAGTCCTCATGGTCAAAACATTTTATATATATATAATAGACAGCCTAGATGTAAAAACCCGTACATGTAAGCTCCATATTTTCGAAACTATTATTTGTAAAATCATTTTTATAGTTAGTAATAAAACTGACATATATATCTAAATCCATGCATGTACTTACCATTATTATTTCAGAAGAGTTCGCACTTGAACATAAACCATACGTTGTAGTGTTGAAAGCTTTGTTTAAAGTGGTATGTTCAAATAGGAACGAAGTAAAGTAAATCGTAGTTGAACCAGGAGTTGATAAGGTACGTAATATGTACGAAATATTTGAATGTGGTACGGAATTAAATTGTAATTTACTGTTAAACTGAAACATATTTTGGCATCATTTATATAGTCAAAGTCGCATACATATTTAGTAGCATAAATGCGTACAAAGTAAATGTGAAGTTTATAAAAATTTAGTACAATTAAGATGGGTACAGTTTGTAAAGCCCATATATAAAACGCGTTTGTAAACAAAATATCTTTACAGACTTATACGTATACAGTAGAAGTCATATGTATGTCTTGAAAAGTTGTTTACACGGGCTTGCTTCTCAAAAAGTCGAGTTAGTTGAAGTCCTCATGCTCAGAACATTTTATATATACAAAATGGACGGCGAAGAGTTAAAAAACCAAACATGTAAGCTCCGTATTTTCGAAACTATTATTTGTAAAATCATTACTATAGTTAGTAATAAAACCTGACGTATATATCTAAATTTATGCATGTACTTACTATTATTATTTCAAAACATTTCGCACTTCAACTTAAATCATACATTGTAGCGTTGAAATCGTTGTTTAAAGTGGTCTATTCAAATAGGCACACAGTAAGTAAATAGTGGTACGAAGTGGACCAAGAGCTGATAAGTTAAAAAATATGTACGAAATAGTTAAATGTGGTACAGAATTAAGTAGTCGTATAAACTTGTAAAAGTCCAAGTACGGAATTAAAACAGTCAGTCAGAAGTAAAGTTGTAATATTTTTGTAGTACAGAACGTCAACTATGCGGTGGGAGATGTTGTTTGTACGTTGTTACGTGAAAAATAAAATACATGCGCACTGTTTTTTTTTTGTATGAAACAGTTTATAAATTTTGTACTTATTTTAATAGTGGAAATAAAATATTGGCAGATGGCTGATAATAATGTATATATAACGACTAAAATATATTTCAGCTAATAAGTAAAGTACTTATTTCTAACTAAATAGGGTGTTGTACATAATTAACGCAAAACCTCAAGTATACAGAACTTTAATATTTCAAGAACCTTCTCTGTCAGGATCATTGCAAAAAGGGTATATATCTGTAACCGTAGGTGTGTGTATTCAAAATAACATTTATATTTGAGGCTATGTACATTTGGAAACTTATACTCCTGAAATCAAACTTTTGCATACATGTACTTAAAATCGTATATAAATTTATTCAAAACTCAGCATTTTTAAAACTTTGGTACATGAAACCGTGACCTTTTGAAACTAATACATCTTTGATTGTTTTATTGTTAAAGCTAAACCGTCTCAATTTTCTATGCAGCCTATATACTGCAGTGCGTACGGTTGGTTATGCAGCCTATATCCTACAGTGCGTACGGTTGGTTGTGTGTCAATTTTTTTTGGCATTTTCGTATACATAACGTATGAGCTATAATTAAAAGAGGCATGGGCAGCGTACTGTTAGATGAAGTAATAGGTCGGCTGTGTGAATGTAGGATGTGTGATACATATTTCCTGTCATGTCATGCCACCCCATAAAAAAATACGTACAACCAAGTGGACCAAGACAGGAGAAACTAAAAAATAAGTATGAACTCTGTAAATGTGGTACACGGTGAAGTAACAGACAACAGCAAATTAGGTGTAGTGTTGGGGTGAATGTCGTGATGACGGAGGAAGAAAAAATAGAAATTACCCGGTAAATCTCGACTGTGGAAGCCTTCACTCAACCGAGTTCTTCTATTTGCAATACTTGTTTCTCTTGCTTCTGCACGTCTAGCACGTTGACTAAGCCTATGTCTTTCTCTCTGTTGCTGTTCCATTATATGTTGAAGATAAACTGAAGAGGTAATAAATAGCAGTGAAGAGTAAAAAAAAATTTGTTACTGAGTTGCAGAGATATGACAGTAGCAGAAAAGGTAGTACAGTAGTAAGTGAAGGAAAGTCTTTTAGCAAGTATGTATATATAGGTAAATGAACGGCTATGTAAACTGGTATAACTGCTGAAAATGAGTAGGTGAACGTTGTTGAAATGGTAGATATCCGGGATGTGCGCTGGTGATATCTGTTAGGGGGATGAATTTTTATTATGTACGTTGCGTAAAAGTGGCCATAAGAACAGGGTAGTCATAGGGAAATTGGTATGCAGCTGTGGTCGGATGTAAACTTGGAGTGTGTATTAAATAACGGACAAATTTTTATTTGTCATGTTGGCAGCCAGTCGTTCACGTATATTTACATATGACTTGTCAAAACATTTGTGATTTTTTAGTCACTGCTGTACGTTATAGATTTTGTACATTACAGTTAACGAAAATGTGTACTCTGCAAAATAGACATCAGTTTGCATGCCAATATAAAGTTCAGTTAATAAGGAGTAATCGGTGGGTGAGTTATTTGCTTAGTTTTGATGGATTGGTTAATCTTCGGGTACAATTGTTTTGCTCTCTGGATGTTTGACGTGATTAAGTTGTTTAAGTAAAAGCAAGATGACATGACCATTCACTTATAAGCTATTCACTTAGAAGCTAACTGTGTATACCTAGAGTTGAACATATTCTTCCGTATTAATTTTTGCTTCGTTTGAATGTAATAATTCTATGTCAATGTTTACTGATAGTTCATGTATGTTTAGTGATAGTTCATGTATATATTGAAGGCAGTATCAGTGTCAAACGAATATTACATGTATCAGCCTCGGATAATATAACGCACACATACATTTTTAACAGCATTTACGTCCACCTAGAAAGAACATCAAATTTATTTAGCCAATGACAAAAGAATGGAGTACACAACAAATTTAACCGAACAGTGACGAATACATAAAAAACAAATAACTTTGCATTAAGAGCGAGCAAAGGAAAAAGTACGGAAGTCCGAAAATGGACAATTTATTAGGTGACAAAGAGTTGAAGCTGTATTAAGGACGGTTCTTGAGAAATTGCTCAACAGCTGCATCACATTGTTCAATCTACAGGGGAAATTAAAATTTATGATTAGTATGTAGTATAAGCATATATATATATATATACACACACACACATATGTATGTACATATGTATATATTTGTCGGTGTATCAAATAATTAAGTGTTGGCATACCACTTCAGGAGTAAAAAAATCTTCCCATTTATCATCTTCAGAGCAGTGTGGAAAATACTGTAGTTCATCTGACTGTATCATCTGGACTTCAGAGTTGGAAGATTTTGGTAAGTTTTTGTTGGTTTCAAAAATTTTTGTCCCAACCGGAGGAAGCTGAACAGAGTAGGTTGGTTTGTTAACATTTGCCGATTCAATCTGGGAAAGATTAACCTCTGAGACGGTGGATGAAACATTAACTTTGTCATTGGTAGCGGATTGAAGGTGTTTTGTTAAACGCGTACTTTTACGTTTCAATTTGTCTACAGAAGGGGATAATGCAGGCTCTTTACCTTGTTGTATACATTTGTTCTGCAGTTGGGAAAAAATGGCAACTTGTGGAAAAACGTACGGACAGTATATATACGGATTGAGGCAGTTGATAGTTAAGAAGTAAATAGATTTTGGACTTTGAACTACGTACGTACGTGTACAGAATAACTTGCATATTTTAGACAGAGCAGTAAAATTTTTGAAAATCCACCACAGTCAAATATTCGCGTGCTCAACTCGTGGACAGCTATTACAGCTAAAAGCTTCTATACATAAACGAATATAGTACATGGTTGAAAAAGCATGTGCAAAAGCTTTTTAATAGAATATGTATAAAAAAGTATATGCCTGAAAGAGGCTTTAGTCAAAAAATTTCAAATAGGATAGCATAGACTAAATTTGGGAATAAAAGATAATAATACCTTTGTCATTTTGCAGAGAAAGTAATGTGAAGGTTTAAAGGTTGGAACAGAATTGGCGAAGTTGGGAGAATTTATGGAGATCAGATGTTGAGGATGGAGAGTGGTGTGTGTGTGGAGACTGTTAACGGAGATGTGGTTATAATATATAGTGGTGGACGTATTAAAATTTTTGAGTGGAAAAGTAATTTTCTGCCTAGTCTGCAGGAAAAGTTGAAGGAGCAAGTATAGGAAACATGGGCAGTAATAACGGATCAGGTGCTAAGGGAATTAATGTAGAGCAGGTGCAGTTATAGGAATGACTGAAAAGGCATGCATTTAAGATTTGTGTTCTATTCTTATTTCTTCAATATAAAAGCAAACATCTCTTCGTACTCTGTTGCGTACTGTGGCTCATATACTCAGATAACTATTTTTACAATTTAAATTGTGAAATTTTGAAGAAATCAGAAACAATGACAGTGCAGATGGTAGAGAAAAAAAGATATTTTTGTATGGCATAAGTAGTACAGAAAAAAGGTGCAATCTTGTATAATGTGTTCCATATACGTACTTTACATTTAAAATAATGTTCTGGTTCTTGTTTGAAATATCAGTGCCAACTGTTGAAATGTCAGTGCCTACCTTTACAGTCAATTTTGTTTTGACTTTTCTGAATATATGTACTTGGCTACGGTGCATTTCTCCTTGCTACTGTTAAAACTGTAAATATATTTGTGCCTTGTTTATACACGTGTGCGTAGAAATATGAATTCAATATTGAAAAAATGTACAGTTGGAGCATCACCGCCTTGCTTAAACGGTGAAGCATTTCAGTAAAAATATACAGATTATTTATGTCAGGACTAACCACGGTATGCTACATTCGACTCAGACATAAATTTTATATTGTTTAACAGCAAAGCAGAATATAAATTCACATGTACATGTCAGTCATAAATGGTTTTCAAAATTTTGCAAAACTCAACAGCAAACTGGTGGAACATACAGTGGGTTGGAAACATATACTCATGCACTGGTTTAAAAAAAAAATTGAACATGGGGTGAAAACAAAACTGCTAATGGCAACTGTACATTTACAAATTGAGTAGAAAACACCATAATAGTGTCCGCATACACATTAATAATATGCATATTCAAAAGCAATATTAGACATTAATGGTAAAAATAACAAAGTTTAGTGATAATAAGATAAAATGAATAAATCCATACATACGACAGATACTGGTTTTCCTGTATGAGATGAACATTTTTTTAAACAAATAGAGAAATTTTTGAACAAACTGACATTCATAATGGACCAAGGCATAGATCTATTCACCATGAAATTGCAACTCTGAGCAGCAACCTAGTAGAATGCAGCAACCACTTTCAGTGCAAAAAGCAACATCATTTATGATGTCATCCCTGCACAAAAAGCATATGTAAATGCACGAATAAAATCATCAATATAGTTTCATATACAACTCATCGAACTTAGAAAACTTTCGTCAGCTATTATATACACTCTGATCCAAAATAAAAATAAGTCAACCATTAATGTGCACCAATCACATGTTTTTATTCAGGCTTCCAATTAACTCTTATGTGTATAAGCCAATATAACATGCATATGAAAACATGGTCTCAATTTCAATGTCTGATGCCTAAAAATGAAGATTGAGTTGAAAAAAATTCCTTTCAGAACAGTTAAAACTAATGTAAAGTACATAAAAATTAGGAATATGGTAAAATAGATTTGCTTGGTACTATAGATGCTTTAAAATGGCGCACTTGTCAGTGAGAATACATTTAAGCATTACGTATATTTAAGCATATACTGTAAAATACATGTGCACATGTTACATATTTTAATAACAGACATATAGTTATATTAAACAGTCGCATGCATATTTTAACTGTAAGCACTTGTCAAATGACCTTTTTTTTCTTCCATCAATGCTATTTTAACCCTTCAATTTTTATTACCATATACGTATCGAGCCAATGCTTGAAACCCAGTAGTTGAAGCATTGTTGAGGGAGAGTGTTAGAGATGTTAGAATTGCATTTTAGCTACAGGCTATTGCACACTTATCTCTTTTGTATATATACCCTGTTGTATCTGAGTTTATGTATTGATTGATTGAATCATTTTTCTCATTATCTCTATATTTGTTTTTTTACCTTTTCAATTCTTTCAAAACATTTCGCACTTAAACTTAAGTCATACATGCCCGAAACTACCTTCTAAAAACCTAATATATATATCTTTTATATGCATATTTTAAATTTATATATTTCAAAGCTTCTTTCTATGACAGGATAAAACTTTATCAAAGGGCCTGTGTACATGAAAATCCAAATACTCTTCAAACCGTGTTTCCTCAAAATCACATATTTGAAATCCAATATATACTTCATACTTCAAAAAGCTAAAACGTATACTCATATTTGAGTTACTGTGCATTTGGAAATGATATATACAAATTTATCTCTGACAGTGGTAAACATAAATTAGATTCTAAAACTGTTTATTTTCGAAATTAGATTCACATGCCTTCAATATCATGTATACAAAACAAATGTATATATACTTGTAACTAAAGATATATGTAATACTGATATCCAAAGTTTCATTCAAATTGATATACAGCAAATGTATTCTTATGAAAAACTTGGATATGCAAGGGGCTACACATTCCAGGAATAATATGCATTTAGAATCACAACATGTAAAACCTGAACATTCAAATTTCAAAATGCAAAGAACTGTTATGGATTTAAAAACATGCATATTTGAAAAGATGTTAAATTAAGGCCTTGCATACACTTAAAACTCATGCATATATTTGAAATCAAAACCCAGTGCGTATGGATATATAGCTGGTATGTGTTTGTAGCTCTTACGCTCCTGAAATCTTGAAATCCAAGTAAACATATCTTTATACATAAAACCCAATATAGTCAAACTGGTGTCAGATAGTGTATGTGCTTAAGACGAAAATTATTCATACAATACATCTTCAAGATCATAGATATATAAATCCTTTTGCCATTTTGAAACTATTCATCTCCAAAATTTGCCATATGCACTTTTAAAAACATGTTATACTTAAAACCGTTCAAATACATGGGGCAATATATTTTTGAAGCCTTGATATTTTCAGAAACCATTCAGAAACTTTATATTTACAACTCCAGATGCATGAAATTTCATTTTTGTAAAACCTGACATGTGCTTAGCATGTATCTGAAAATTTAGACAAAAATCTGCGAAAAAAATCAAATGTATAAGTGAAAATCTGTATATACATATCTTTATACATAAAACCCAATATACTCAAACTGGTGTCAGATCGTGTATGCGCTTAAGACGAAAATTATTCATACAATACATCTTCAAGATCATAGATATATAAATCCTTTTGCCATTTTGAAATTATTCATCTCCAAAATATGCCATATGCACTTTTAAAAACATGTTATACTTAAAACCCTTCAAATACATGGGGCAATATATTTTTGAAGCCTTGATATTTTCAGAAACCATTCAGAAACTTTATATTTACAACTCCATGTGCATGAAATTTCATTTTTGTAAAACCTGACATGTGCTTAGCATGTATCTGAAAATTTAGACAAAAATCTGCGAAAAAAATCAAATGTATAAGTGAAAATCTGTATATACATGAGAAATTACATATTTGAAATCGTATACTTTCGAAGTCCCCAATTTTCAAAACTTACTGCTTGTACATAAAACATAAGACATTCATATACAACCCACACGGGATCACTCACATAAGACATTCATGAAAAATCTCAAAGCCCAAAGAAGATGCTTTTACGATAAAGGGCCACCTATGTTCACTATTTTGCAGCACATTGTACAGTTGATGTTTAGGACTAAATGATGGGAAAACTAAAAAATAACATGCGGTATAAATATTTCAGCCAGTTAAATTTAATCCAAATGAAAAAATAATGACACCTTGGTCGAAAATACATGAAGAAACAGTACCTATTTGTATTCCTTTGATTTGCAGATCCCTCAGAATAATGTGGACAATTAGGCACTAAAGATTGGAGCATTGTTATGCCTTTCTATATCAAAATTCGCACAATAAATATTGCTTCGAATCTATGTAGACTGGCAAAGTAAGTAATTACCAAATCTAAAATGGAAAAAATGATAGCAGGATTCTTACCTAACCCGTGAATCAGAGTCAAAGTCGCCAGATCTGTAATGGCATAAGATGTTGTTCCAAAGTCGCCGTCGCAATGTTCTACCTCCTCACTCGTTTTAAGCAGTTGCTTCGAATCTATGTAGACTGGCAAAGTAAGTAATTACCAAATCTGAAATGGAAAAAATGATAGCAGGATTCTTACCTAACCCGTGAATCAGAGTCAAAGTCGCCAGATCTGTAATGGCATAAGATGTTGTTCCAAAGTCGCCGTCGCAATGTTCTACCTCCTCACTCGTTTGAAGCAGACGAAATCGAGTAAAACTGAAGAGAGGCTGGTTGCGGTTTGGAGGATTATGGTAGGGTTGAAATGGGGGCGTGGGTGGAAACGTGTATGCGAAAGGTAAGTGGGCATTGGAAAAACCAAATATGTCCTTAGTACCGAAAATTATGAAATCATCTGAAAAAGGGCAATTTGGTCAGTCCGAAAAAGGCTTCACGTAGGGAAGTATTTGCTTTATATATAAGATATACAATGCCATGGAACAAAAACTTAATATGAATATTCAAATTTACCTAAAAAATGTACGTTTAAAAAATTAATATGAATATTCAATTTTACCTCGAAAAATGTATCTCCGTAGCAAGGAAGTTCAGATCTGAATATTCAATGCTTTTGGCAACAAGTTCCTGCATATATGATTGACCTAGTAAGAACTAGCCGTAATAAACTAGCATATCAATCAATACAAACTTTTTTCTTTACCATTTTGCACTAATATTGAAAGGCATTACAAACTTTTTCTTTATCATTTTTCTAGATATGTTACGTACGAGTTGCTCACTATCTCAATCGTTTTTTAATCTAATAAAATATGCAACCATGTTAACAAGAAATTTTCTTATATTTAACAGGAAATGATATGATCCGAGAAAATTTTACATTAATAAACATTGTTAAGTGATTTAATTAGTTACTACCATAATCAATAAACCTGCTGTGAAAAATCTAGTTGTTAATACTGCTATCACAAATGTTACTGCGACATAGAACTTTTATCAGTCACTTGTGCACATGATAAGGTGCATCCGTTTCAGTATATTTGTATACATAACTAAAGCAAAAGTCAATAATAATTCTTATTATCACGTGCACCAGTACAGAATCTTTTTAAATAAACCAGCTAATCAAAACAAAGTTAATCATATAAATATAATGGCACCACTAATTGAATTATAGATAAAAGTAAAAAGTTGATTTACTTGTATACTCTGTAGCAGGGAAGTTGTGGCTCGACAAAATTGATCTACAAATTTAAAGAAATCGACAACATAGACATTCGAATGCTGTGTACAGCAATAATAAATAACAGTGTTCATGAAGCAATTTGTTTACTTGGAGGATGATCCTTCTCCGTTTCATCTGTATACACACTTACAATTCATGAATCAATCCATTTAGAAGTCTTTGAACCTTAAGATTTGGTACTTCTTATGCAAAAAAGGTTGTCGCTCTTTCATTACAAAATAACAACTTGGTTGTTCCCTGTTTAGAGAACTTTAGCATACATATACATATATAAAACAAACATGCATACATCAACATCTATCATATTCCATCTTGATTATCACCTCAAAGGTTTTCTATCTATCATCTGCTTGTTTCTAACTATCATCTATTTTGCTCATCTTAATAGCAGCTCTTTTTATACCAAAAATCAATAACTTATTTATTTACATAACCATGTAAACAAAAATAAATTTGGCCTGATATGACGTAGTTAATGGTTGATGTAGACTGTTATAAATACACCATGAAATTATTCACATGTTAATATGCTAATGACTCAAAAAATTACTAAAAAATTCTAGATTTCAAAATTTAATTAATGTTTGGTTTTAGTTGATTTAAATTTAGCAAAATTAAGGAACCAGTTCACTTACGAGATAGTAAGGTAAAAGTTTACAGAAGAAAGACCTATCGGAAGATCTATCACCCAAAATCAAGAAATAATATCACAATAGGTTAATTAAAAGGAGGGTTGCTGAAGATTGCGATAGGTTAAATCGATGATGGAGTTGTGGCTTGAACTGTGGTATGCGTATTCTAGAGATCAACGATGGAAGGTTGATGTTGAGCAACACCGGAAGAGTTTGATTTTTTAATTAAATTTGGGATAGGGACATGTGGGAGGGAGGGAAGTCGATTTAGT
The DNA here is from genome assembly GCA_030737815.1 of Allium fistulosum. Lineage (NCBI taxonomy): Eukaryota > Viridiplantae > Streptophyta > Magnoliopsida > Asparagales > Amaryllidaceae > Allium > Allium fistulosum. The sequence continues at coordinate 869,489,287 of CM060903.1, read as the reverse complement.
GATTTATGAGTGGCGGCAACTAGGCCTGTAAACGGATGCAATCGGATACGGATACTGCTATATTCGTATCAGAAAATGAAAATCCGTATCCGAATCTGTATCCGATATCCGCGAATACCCGTTGAATATTATTCGTATTCGTATCTGCGAATATTTTCGGATATCCGAAAATATCCGTATCCGGCTTAGCGAATACGGATATTTTTGGATATCCGAAAATATCCGTATCCGGACCTCAAAATGTATCCGAAAATATCCGAAAATTAATCAATATAATGCATATTTCATTTTTTTGGACTGAAAAAAGATGAAAAAACCTTGTAATACATAAATTACATCAAATTAACAATAGCTAATCCAATCACACAAAATCCATACAATAATATTGCATATAAATATAATCCATACGAAAAATCCATAGGCTAATTCAATCACAGCAAATCATAAAGCAAACATACATCACACATCTTCTTAATTGTAACAGATACCAAAAAATAAAAATCATCTTAATAACATACATATAGCCTAAAATATTGTATTCTTTTTCCATCAAGTGGTTAATGCTCCAAAACCAAAAGATTACCCTGCAAAATACCATGGGTTGTATTTTTGTAAAATGAAGTATATTTATATTAAATTTATGGATATAAAATAACATATTAATATATTTATATATATATATATATTTAATTTCAAACCGGACGGATATTTATCGGATACGGATACAGCCATATCCGTATCCGTATCCGCTTTTCGGATATTGGATATTTTTCATGTTTTCGGATACGGATGCAGACGGATTTCAAATATTTCGAGTACTCATTGACAGGCCTAGCGGCAACGTTTTATTTTCCCTGTGCTTATGTTTTCACGTAGACCCTGCTTCCTATAGGCGGTGTTTTAGATATTGTTTTTTTATTTTTTTAATAATCCATCCAGATAATTGCAGTTTTTATATTAAAACGCTGCGTATTCGTGCTGCGAAAAATATATTTTCCTGCATTGATGACCTTATTGATTTTATTTAGGATTTTGAGGGCAAAAATCCTAAAGTGTGAGAGAATTTAACGATCCATATTCTGCGTATCGAAGGATCGTATAATATTAATGTTATTTATTTTTAGGGTCGTATGATTCTATAACTTTGGAAAATGACTACCAGAGATATTTTCCATCCTTTGGATTTTGAACCTGAAGATCTTGTATGGCCTATAACTTTTGATAAAAGCTGAATTAGGGTCTGAAACCGCTTTCATTAGATCGAGATGGTAGTTTCCCTTTCTGTAGAGTAGTTATAATAGAAGAACAGACTTACCGTTAGGAAGTTATAACTTTTTAAAGTTTCGCTTGATTTCGAATAGCTTAATGAATAATTAGTGAGTTAATGGCTAGGCGCAAAGCCCATTTCGGGATTAGCATCATGATGGGGCTGATAGGACAACTCTCCATCATACACACTTCCCAAAAGTAAAGAGAAAACCTCTATTAATCACTTCAAAGCTAAAAAGTTGCCCCAAACCTCACTCTAATTAGCCATTTTTTTATTAAGGAATGATTAGCGAAATTAGCATTTGGATTTGGAGACTTGTTATTGGAGATCACTTGGAGTTGTTGTTCGTCTCGGGATTTGTGCACCTTTGGACTTGATTTGGACTTGCTTTGGATTAAGGTGAGCGGTTAGGACCTCGACCTACTAGTTAGTCGTTATACACCTTAAAATGATGTTTTTAAATTATTTTTAAAATCTAAAATATGTTTTAAACCCTCTTTAATCACATATATAAATTTGAAACGATTTGGCAAACATTTATGAAATCATGTTCTTATGGATCTCCTTGTTCTTATTGGTTTTCTTCTTTAGATTTATGCTATAAAATGGATGTACATTAATGTATGCTTGATAGGATATATTATATGTAATGTATGCTTGAATGAATGATGTTTGAATGGCTAAAAACGCCGATCGAATGGCGATTTAGTTCTAGAAATAAGTTTTAGATCGAAGATGACCATGAAGGTCAAGTCGTCAAAATGGCTTGTAATCCATAGGGTAGGTCAAGAAGGATACCCTAAAGCTACATTCCAAATTTCATGTCATTTGGAGTTCATTTGCTCGAGTTATGATCGATTATAGATGGATCGATTATGATTTGAAAACTATGGATTAGTGGGAAGTTTCTTTAGGGTGTCTTGAGATGGTTCACTTCGAGTTATATGGTGGAATGCTTCGAGTTGCTAGCAGGTATTTATGGGTCGCAAGAGAAGATGGGAAAATTGCAACTGTAAGATGTTTATGAGTTGTGCTTCTGGCTAGGAGATGAATTACTTCGCTTCAACTATGTGTCAGTTACCCGCCGTTCGTAGCTCGGTTGGTTTGGGAGCTGGGAGATGGGAACCAAAGGACTGTGTCCGGGCAGGTTCGAATCCCAGCGCCAAACCATCAGTGGGAGTTTCAACGTTAAGCATCCGTGTGCGACGACTAAATAAAAGCGGGATAGATACACGACGTGAGGTTTACTTAAGTGAGTATCAATGAATACCATGATCTTAAGGTTCCCCATGATCTCAAAAAAAACTATGTGTCAGTTTGCTTGGAGTTGCATGAAGAAAAATGTGAAGTATTGGTTGTTGACCATAGATCGATACCGATTCATGAGGTTTGGATCAACGGTGATGGTTTGATGAGGGGGCTTGGTTCGTGGTTGCTTGGACCGATGGAGAAGCATGGATCATGGTAGTTTAGGTCGGTGGTGCTTGGTTCGGGGTCACATGGGTTGGTGATGAAGATTTGTATGACGGCTTCGAGTCATACCAATGGTTGCTTTGAGTCCGAGGAACAAATAGCTCGAGCCATTTATACGTTCGCTTCAGGTCTTCATACGTAAACTTGCTTTGGGTTGGACCTTCAATTTCCGAGCTTATGCTCAGGTCGATACCGAACCATAAGGTTCAATAATGATTTTTGACGATGACGACATGTGATTTGATGATGATGATGATTCCGTGATGGAAATTGATGACTTTGACGATGGATAGCTGTACTTCGAATCATAGAGTAGATGGCCAAGAGTGCGATTGAAGGAACCGTTAAAGGAAGGTTACAGAACAAATGATGATATTCTATGATTAATGATGGCTATTAAGAATAGTTCCTAACCACGATGACTTCAGATGAGAGTTTTTAGGACAGTTCCAGGATGAGTTCTACTATGGATAATGCGCGCAAAGGGATAGTTGATACTCGGAGATTTCCAGTGTACTTGTATAGTAGGGATACGCATTTAGGGGCGTGATGGCTCCTGGAGCATGATGTCTTCTTTTCTTCAGATGGGAGATTTATTTACCCCGAACTAACATTATGGTTAGTCCAGTTTTTGGCATACTGAGCGGCATGGATTTGAGTACCATGAAACTAGGACATTGACTATCATGATGGGTAGTCAAATATCCAGTGCACTAAGTGAGTGAAAGGAGGATGGATGATGAATGATATGTTTGCTTGATTGCTTATCACCATAGGGATGTCACATGATGTAGATGTTATTGATGTAGATATCTAGACGTCCTTAGTACTTTGATGTATAGTACACCATGGTGATCGTGATGTAGAGTAGCATATATTTTATGTTATGTGTTAACTCCGTGGATGCATGGACATGTCATGTATGATTTTCTTACCATTTGTCCTAGTATATTGACTCTATAGTATTTGAGATTTTCTACCGCTCACACCAGACTATTGTCTGACTCGAGATGCTCTGCTTCGTATTATTCCGAGTACTCTTAAATGAGTAGATTAGGAATATCATGTCTGGTGAGCACGTGGAGTTGGACAGATGATGAGCAGGAGGCTAGACCCTTGTATTACTATACTTAGCTATTATCGCTCATCATTCCACTATGCAGCACTATGGAGCTTATTAGTGCTATTGTTTATTTAGAAATAGTTATCTATATTGAGTTTATTATCGGTTGTATAAACTCTATCATTGATGCTGTATAACCGTATGGATCTAAGTACTCTAATTATTATGATTCATTAGTTATTACTATCTCATCTATTTTATATCTAAGATGTTTACTATTTGTAACATCCCTCATTATGAGGCTTGAAACTAACCGCTACAGGTGCTGCAGTCATCTATAGTATTAATCTCCGATAACAAAATGTGAATAAGTTAATTGTATCAATAAAATCAAGCATAAGAATATGAAATCTTCTTAAACACAATTTTTAAACAAACATTCTCATTTCATTCAAATATAATATTTCATATTCGTTACATAATCCTAAACGTTGCCAAAGTTCAGATAAAATATAATTATTATAAAATACTCCAAGAGCGACATATGAAGATGCCCATTTGATTGGTCAGAGTTTACTACCAAAAGGTTATAACATCTTTCTTTACATGCACTTCAACAAAATAACTTCAATACAGCGGATTGATAATATATAAAGATAGACTCCTAAATAGCTAGCTTTGCCTCCTGCACCTCTCCAAAAGCTTTATTCACCGAAACCTCCTTAACCTGAAAATCCCTTACTCTCGGCCTACTCTAATTAAATTTTGAGAACCTGAGAACTTAAGGGGAAAACATAAACTTCGAGCCTGACAAAAAGCCCGGTGTGAATAATAATATGCCATCTTGGTTTATAGATATTTGAGACCATGTCGTTGAGCGGAATGAGTTTTCCCCTCACTAATATCCCTTTTAAAATATATCTTTTGCAAAATAACTCCTGAACCACAATGGTTAAAATAGACATTATAAACAATAATGTGCATGCATACAACATTGGTAATCATGACCAATCTGTCAAAATCAATGGACTATCTGTCCCAACATTATAGTTTTCTTAAGGTAACTACAAATCTTTAGCTGACTTGGGCCTACCAGATATATCAAATTCTCTAACATACTGCTAGAAGACAATTGGACGGTCTGCCCGAAACTTACTATTCCTAGGGTCAATTTGATCCTAATGGTCTTGCGGGTGTTTGTACCAAAATTGGACACAACACTCTTCAGATGTGATTGAAGATATTAAAGTGAAGAAATTAAATGGAAAAAGAGGATAATCTAACAATCACACCAATAAAAGCATGCAGAAATAGAAAAAGACAAGAAATTATAGTGGTTCGGCGTTGTAGCCTATATCCACTTTGAATGTTTTGTTGTTTATTGATGATTAATAATTGATTACAACAGTAAGACACTCTAACACTCGAGTTACAATGGAGTTGCGGTAGAGTAACGACGTAGTGGAATCAAAAGTCCTTTTTCTATAGGCATAAGGGTGCTATTTATAGGTGTAGTTCTGAAATATCCGCCACCAAACTCGGAATACCTTTTCTCACTAGTGGGTGGGCCTACCAGATCGATTTGGGGTCATTTGGGATCGATTGGATTGATCCCCATCATCTTCGTATCGATCAAGATTGTGTCCATTTAGGCTGCGATCGATCAGCGGCATTCTTGAGGTGGTAAGCAAGCTCCTGTGAAAATTTCATAGCTTTTGGACTTATAGATTTTGAGTTATGATAGATCTAAGGTTGGTTTTACAAGTAGGCTGGTGGCTGCGTATCGATCCCTATTCGTATCGATAGGCTATGCATCGATGACGTGGAGCGGCATTCACGTGGAGATCCGCTCTTCATGCTAGTGGACCGCTTCTTTTATTGACCTTGCCTTCTTCATATCGATCTAGTGCGACTCATTTCGTGTCGATGCTTGCATGCTACTTTATATCGATGCTTGTATACCACTTCGTATCGATGCTTGGTGTTGGTTTCGTATCGATCTGTTGGCTAATCGATACGAAATGGATGGAAGTGGTTGATTGATATGAATTGAACATATGGACTATGATTGGTGTTGTTGGTCGATGGATATGAAGCAAAGTGATGGATGTGAACCAGATGGATACGAAGCCGATGGATACGAAACAAACGTGCTTCCCATGAAACTTGATCGATCCATAACTTAAGCATACGAACTCTGATTGACTCAAAATTTGGAATGTTGGCTTTCACAGCTTTGTTTGTTGTATCATGTTAATTATAACTTGATCCGGACTCGGACCAAATTTGCCAGTATCCATAGTGGACCTGTGCATAAACCGATCTTCAGGATGAATTGTCTTTAGTTTCTAGTCAGGTCCTTGGTGTCGCGGCCTTGTCAAATGGCGGGATAACATTTGCCCCCCAAAGTACGTCCTATGTAAGCACGACGTGCTTTGAAAAGCTGCAGCCTTTATTCTGAAAAAGTTCTATCTGATTCGTTGAATAGTTGTCATCTTTTCGTCAAGAGATGTAACCTTTGACTGATTTCTAGCATTATAAATGTTGAACTGTTGACTGCCAATGATCATGCAGCATTTTGTTGTAACTGAAGGTTGAGGGCTAACGATTTGTTGTTCGTTGTTCTGGTTGTCATCAGGTAAGAATCCAATTCCTGTTAATTTTGAAAATCGAATGTTAGTTCGTCACACATGCATGTATGTTAACCTGACTCCTGTTCACGTTTGCACGTTCACGGGTCGTTGTCAAGTTCTTTGGTTCTTGTTTGGACCGAGTTTCATATCGATCCTCTCCTGGATCGATGTGAAATTCGAGTTGTAACAATGATTGATGGTTGTTTTAGGCCACTCCTTCGTATTGATCCTCTCCTGGATTGAGTTGAGATGTTGGAATGCATGCTTCATATCGATGGCTATTGATACGAAATGGATAGTCCTTGGAGATGCTTCGTATCGATGGATACGAGGTCTTGGGTCTTCGAGCTGATGGATACGAAATAGGCGTTTTGTATCGATGGAGTTGAGTGGCTCTAACATGACCTTGTAGTGGCTTTCGTATCGATAGTCATCGATACGTGATGGTATGATCTTGGAGTACTTGTTTCGTATCGATGGTTCCGAAGTGTTAGACTATGGATCACTTTGGGCTGATGCATATAAATCAGTGTCTTCGTATTGATGCAAGTGATCGCTCCAGGTTTGTTTGCACAACGTCTTTCGTATCGATAAAATTTTGACCGCTTCAATTGGTTTTTGCTATTGGGATACGAAACGTTTTATTTTTCTGGATACGAAACCATGTAAAGGGCTTAGGACATAGAAAAATTTCTCACTTGCCTTCGCCTTTACCTACCACTTCGTATCGATACCAAGCACGAGAAAAAAGAACTATAGAAGTCTTCGCCTCTAAAACACTCAATTTTTAATCCTTAATCCAATTATTCGAACTAGGTAATTGATCGATCAAAACCACTTTAAAATGATGAGACTTAGGGATCGATGCCGTTTCATCCATTGGCGTGGCCAATTCCGGCGTCATAGATGCCGGAATCTGGTTGGAGTGAGGTCGAGGAAGTAGTAATGGAGTTTTAGCAACTTGGGGAAGAAGAAAAGTAGTTGATTGGGATGATTGAGTTACTCGTATTGATGGTGGATGGAGGAAGCATCTTTGTATCGATCTGTAATGTTGTAGAGTGGCTTGTATAGATGGAGGATAGTAAGCCAGCTTCATATCGATCTGGAATTATAAGAGTTCGTATCGATCCAGGATGATGGATATGAAACTGCTCACCTAGGATCGATACAAAGAGCACCTGTCTGGGTTGATCGATACGAAGCCAGAGCTATGGGATGGATACGAAATGCGGTGATAGTTGATTGATTGATACGAACTCTACTCCCCTGAATCGATACGAAGATAGACTTTTGAGGAACGATCCAAGTTGAACCTCAATGGATAGGAAACTTTTGCATATTCGAACATTTGACTCCGACGAGCTTCAGCTTTGCATATCTGGACTTAAATATTAAATTGCATATTTGACTATCCTTCAAAGCTCGTCGATGGAACTGTAATTTGACAAACATAACAAACTTTAACACGGATCATTCTTCGAAGTCAGGATGACATGGTTTGGACGGTCAACGATGACGGTCACTCCATTTGAATCTCGAAGTCTTGTCGCTTTAACATCTTCCAAACTTGTAGAAATTCAATGTATCATGTTGCACTACACTACACAACACGATCATTTACTTCACACCGGAGGGAACACGGGTTTATTGCCATCTAATGATAATTTTTACAGAGTTCAATAGCTATGGATCCCAGAAGCTTCAAGCTGCAGGACATTCAGAGTCCTCCACTTCCTAGAATCGAAATGCCATATGCGTGGCAGATGTAATTAATCCCGCCCCGGATGAACTACCGGGTGTAGTCTTAGTTCTAAACCTGGAGAATTCTGTTCGTTCTAAAATCTTCGAAGACAAGTTATGCTGGATCTGCCTTAGGCACGGATTATCTCCAAATGATGTTTTATTGCCAGGGCCAGAAGACAGAGCCCACAATCCCCTAGAAGGGTATTCCGCCTGCAATAGGTTCATGTGAGCAGCCGGGATGTTGCCCCCGTTCAACCAATTTATTCGGGAAGTGCTGTTCTTTTTGAGGATTGCGCCTTCTCAATTGCATCAAATGGATATGCTCTGCTCAACAGCTTGTATATTATCTTCATGGAGCATCTTTTCCGGCCCCCGACTGTCGAGGAAATCAGATTTCTATTTAACGTCAAAAGTCGGGGGGCAACCCTTCGTTCACCTTCTTAGAAGTAGTAAGAAACTGCCAAGTAGTGGCATGAGCTTGGAGTAAATTAAGTTACTTCAAAACCAAATGGTTCTTTGTTCGATGTCCACCCAGATTTGCCAGGCGGTGGTTAGTTAGATGTAAGTGCTTCAACTCCTTTGTCGATTAACTGGATATGAGTTGGTGCTAAATCTAATACTTTGCTTCTTTTGCAGCTTCGATTCTGCGGTCCAAAGGAGCGCAATTTAAGGAGATAGTAAGGATTCTCCAATTGGTGCCGGCTGAGCTCAGAGAAATCGATGAAGTCCTTACTGATGAAAACTTAATTGCCGTGGGGCTGATAGAGGAAGTGTAACAGCCCTAGATTTTTGTATATATTTTAAAATTTGACTTTCTTTTATTTAAATTATTTTTAAAATGGTTTATTTCAAATATTTCGTTTTTAAATATAAATGTTGATTATTAAGTGATTTATAGTTCAAACTAGTATAATTTGAATATTTTACTATAAAGTGAATTTCTGGTCAAACTGTTCAAACTTTGACTTTTAAACTTCAAATTTAAATTATTTAAATTCTTAAATTTTATCTTTTGTTATGAAAATAGATTTAATAACATGAATACTGCTTTTCGTTTCGTTGAAAACGGAGTTAAATTGTGAAAGTTAAGTGTATTTCAATATTGAATGCAATTTGTTTTATTTAGCAATTTTGTTTATTTTAAATTTTATAAATTATATTTTCTTTGTCATATTTTATTTTAATATGTGTTAATATGTTATTTTATGTATACTTTGTCTTTTAATATTTTTAAAGTGATAATAAAAAAAATTTCCAAAATTTATTGCAATTATTTTCTATTTTTAAAGGATAGTTTCCATTTTTCTGCTATTTTCTTCATTAAAATTATATTTAATTAAAGTTTATTTATTTATTTTTGTGAATTCACTTTATTTTGTGTTCTTATTTTTATTTATAAATATTTTCAAGTACATAAAAATTCTCCAAAGTTCATTGCATTTATTTTCATATTTTCAAGACTAGTTTGCAAATTTTCCTGTTTTTTATTTATTTATTTTATATATAATTATTATTTATCTATTTATTTTTGTTTATTTACTAAATTTTCGTGTTTTTATCTGAATTTATATGCATTTTTCAGTTATTTAAAATTGCAAAAAGAATTATGGAAATTTGAAAGGTTTATGACCCTTTAGTTGCTTAAGTCTCTTGGTTTTCCCACCTTTTCATTTCTAAACTCTTGCATTCATTGATAGCCGACCCTATCTCATTCTTTCAGCTGCATTCTTATTCATTTTTCACGTATATAAACACTTCTCACCTAAAAAATTTCGGTCTCCATCTGAACAAAGATAATTTGGTAAACTTTCATATTCTTTTTCCATTTTTTTCTACTTGTTGTTTGATTTTTGCACTTGCCTTCTACCTTCCATGGTTCAGCCCTTGCTCCTCCACCACCATAGCCGCCTCCACCATCACCACATCAGGTCACCATCTCCTCCAGCCCACTGACCAAGCCATGCCATGGTCATCTATGACTAGATCCACCAAAGTTTATGCAAACACTCCACTTGTTCAACCTAGCCGAGCACCAATCTTGTTCCACCACTCAAACCATCACCTTGGCCGCCACTTGCACCACCATCTCCAGCAAATTCCTGACCTGACACCACTGCCATGTCATCCTACTGACCCCACCAGACCTGGCCATGACCCATGACCTCTGGCCGAACCTATATGTGGCATAGATGTGATGATTTTGCCTTGTGTTGAAGTTTGTACACTTAGTTTATACACCTAGACTTCACCACCTTGCAAACATGTGTAGGCCGACCCATATGGAACCCAAACCAAACCAATTTCCTACCCTAGGCTGAGCTTAACCACTACATAACTGAAGCACATGAGGTAGAGAACAAGTGCAAGTCAATTGTTGTTGTTTTGAGCTTTGATTTCTAACATCGTTAGTGATAAATTGTTTTGAAACTTATCTATGTTGCATTGTTTTGTTCAAATGTTTGATCAAGGCTTTTAGCTTTGGCTCTCCACTCTCAAGTCATTTCCATATTTTCGTGCCTTCATAGTGTTTGTATTGTTTGCTTTGGTAGCTATCTCTAGCTCTGAACAGGTGACTTATTCTCACCAGACAATATGTACATATATAACTAGTGAATTGACCCCTTTTGAATCTATAAAATCGCATTATCATGTTACACCTGCTATGTTATGATTTTATGATGTTCACCCATGCTTAAACAACTATTATATTATATGTTACTGTTATATTATGTTGTTCTATTATTTTATCAGTTTATCATACTGCAAGTTCCCTTTAGATTAGAATCACTATGGGATGAAATGATACATACCCGAATGGACTTTAGAATAGGAGAAAATCGTTATGGGATGAAATGATAGGCCTGAATAATTTTCAATTATTTTCATTTACTTGGGATTGCGGGTTTGAAATGATCAAACCCGGGTATCTTTGTAAATTACGGGTTGAAATGATAAATTACCCGTATCACTTTACCTAGGCTAGAAAATGAAATACAGACCCGTTGTTAAAATATGTTTTATAAATTTTTAAAATATTTTAGAAATGTAAATATTATAATATTTTGATTTAAACTAAATAAAAATCATTTTTGTAAAGCATTATTGATTTTCTGAAAATTTATAAGTGAAATAAATAAATGGTAAAATTAGAAAATTTGAAATGTAAGTTATTTTGGGAAATTTTAATTTGGTGATAATTGGAATTTAAATTAAATATGAAATGTGATAAATTCATGATAATTTGGATTAAAGTGAATTTAAATGATTTTTATATTATATTAATGATTTTGAATAAAGTTAAAATGTGAAATGAATGAATATTTAAGTTGAAATTTTGAAATATAACTAAAATTGGAAATTTGTGAATTTGGCTTAAAAGTGAATTTGAAGTTAAGTAAATAAAAATGGAATTAAGTTACATTTGAAAATTTAAACTTAAGTGTTAAGTTAATTTAATTTAATGAATTTATAATTTAATATTGGAATTTAATAAGTGAATTATTATTAAATTTTGATTTTTGAATGGAGGTTTAACTTTATAAAATCATGAATATAAGGGTATTTGAATGTTTGTTTTAAAAGTGAAATTATATGATTTTATAAGTTAAAAATGATTTATATAAAAATATAATTGCTTGTGAAATTATACTGAATATTTGAAGTTAATTAACTGCATTTCTAAAATGCTATTAATTCTAATGTAAATGATAATACAACATTTGTAAATGCTGTAGTCGATAATAATGAACCAAATGGCTAAATTTAATTAAAGGCTATTATAGCATTTTTGTAAATGTTATAATGGTTGAATTTAACTAAGTTTATTTAAAACTAATGTAACCCGATTACAGCATTTTAAATGATGTCTTTTGTTAAATTGAACTGTTTTAAATGTGACTTTCCGTAGCATTTTCTAAATGCTGCGAAAGTTGAATTTTCATTTGTTTTAATTAATTTAAGTGAACGAATGAACTTTGAAAAGTTAAATTTTTGGAAATTTAATAATTTAATTATTAAATACAATAACTTCATTTTAGGATTTAAAATGAAGTAATTTGTTTCGAAATATAAACTATTTTGAAATATGATATTTTGATATTTTGAAATGGATTTTTGAATGATATTGAATTTTGAAATGATATTTGATTTCGAAGTATAAAATACCATTTTGAAATTTTAACCACGGGATGTATTTAATTTATAGTTTAACTGATCCTTAAGGGATGGGCGATCCCAAGCATCCTTTGAGTTATTGTGCATTTCTACTACAGTTCACTTGAGTTGGTTTACATTATATAAGTATATATTGTCCTGACTCGAGTGTTTTGTGTCTTACTTTACGCTCGGGTCAGCCTGAGTATTTACAGCTTAGCTTTGGATCTCTTTCTGGAGCTAGGAATCACTGGAGATTCTGCTTGTCTAGTTATCTGTTCCTTTTAGTTCAGTTGTTCTATTTCAGTTCTGGTATTCATAAACTTCTATTTAGTTGAGATTTCTATTGTATATGTTTTCAAACAGATATTATGTATTATGTTTTGAGAGTTTGTTATAGTAGCTTCATGAACTACTATGGTTTTTATATTCCGCTGCGAGTTATTCTGATATGTTCTGTGTCTGTGATTCTGTGTATTTGATTTCATTTGCTCAAAATTTATTTACAATATGTTATTTTGATTTATTCAAGTCAGACATGTGTGGATTATTGTCGATTTGAATGGTCCAAAATAGTGGGTCGTTACAGTTGGTATCAGAGCCAGGTTTTTAGGCAAACCATAGCCTGTGGAGCAAAAACTCATTAGAGATAGGGTAGAAATACCCTAGAATGAGTGAAATCAATCTCAGAATCATTCCTTTGTGAGAGAACGTATTTTCGAAGTATAAAATGATTTTCAAATGATTTTAAAGGATTTTTAAAGATTATTTTGATATAAAATTTTCTTGTTTTGAAAGAAATTTTCTATACTTTATCCCTTTCGTATCCACCTTGTTAGTAATTTCTTTGATTAGGATTTCCTTAAAATTCTGAACTTCTATCTTAGTTGGGATTTCTTCGATTAGGATTCCTTTGAATTTTGGAATGCTCCCACTTGTTCTGAAATCCATTCATGTCTCCCCTAATAGTATTCTTTTGATTTTTAGAGCATTCCATAACTCCACTTTGAATGACCATTATAGGGTGGCGATTCCGCCAATCTTTGAATGATTTGTAAAAGGGTGAAACTCCCTTATAATTGGCATTGATTCACCGGAGATTTCTGTATCCTCGGTTTATGATGTTTTCTATCTTCTGCTATATTTAGATTCTATCTCTGGCGATCGAAGGTCGATTTGCCTTAGATTTTCACATCGATTATATTCCTGAAGTCACGGTTGACCGGTTAAGGTTGCCCGTGATTCATATAGGCTTGTTCATCTTTTATTTGGTAATTTAATTGTCTCATTTTCGTTTGAGCTTATCTTTGAATCAGAATTCTATTTGATTAGGGTACCTTTAAAAATTTGAATCTCTGTTTTGTTTTGAAATCCATCCTTGAATCATCCCTTGGAAAGTTTATGGTTGATTGTCTTTTGAAATTTTTGCATTCATCGTAGTTGTTATTTTGATAAGGATGACCATATTTTATATATTAGTGAAATGTTTTCGATAAGGATTATATACCCTTTTAAAAATGAGAATTTGAAGTTTCAAATGGATTTGAAATTTATATAAGAAATGGTTTTATATAAAATAATTTATAACTAAAGATTTTGAATCTAAATTTGAGTGATTGGACTTCGGCATTTTTGAAACTGGTTTTAAGATTTGATATAAAAATAATACGATTTGAAAGTATTTTCCGAATAAGAAATGTTTCAAATGATTTTAATGAGTTTAACATGATTTCGAAGAAATTTCAAAAGAAGTTTTCGAGAAAATGGAAGTCCAGAACCCACTTATGTCGCTGGAAAATAATTTCGGTGATGAATGCATGCATCATCGACATTGATTTTCGAGTTTCTGAGTGGGGGAGAGGCCACTTCGGTAGCTTTGCTATGCGATTGATTTGTGAAACCAATTTTGATTTCAAATTCCAAAGTGTGATGTGATATTCGAAAGATATATGTATATATATTTGAACAATTTGAATTGAGCCGGTGTTCAGTCCTTGAGTTTTGGATTTGATTTGATATAACCCTATCTTTTGGAATTGATTTACTGATTTGTTGGTGACTTCCAACTCTTGGATTGAAATATGATTTCTTCGACTATTTTGAAAGTTCGAGTACTTCCAAATCAAGGTTAACTTTTCAAAGCTAAGTAATTTTGAAAAGTCTAAAGTATATAAGTTTGGTATTTATGTTTAAAATATGTAGTAATATGATTTAAATAAGCTGAAACCGTTTTGTTAAGTAAATGAATAAGGCTATTTTGAATTTTTCTAATATGAAATTTAGATTTGAAATGTTTTGAAAAGAATTTGGTCTTCAAAATATTTTGAATAAAATTTAGTTTAAATGTTGTAACTGAGTAACATCTTTATAAAAGTATATATTTAACAAGTTGGAATAGATACATAAGTTGTACGTATGCTGTTTTATTCGCATAATTAAATTGATCCAAGTTTGAGTACACAAGTTCGAGGTTAATTACACCATTTCGTGTTAGGATTTTTCATTTGATTCTTGACGACGAATATTTGATATGGATTTTGGGCTTGATTCTAGAATTCTCTATCATAGTATCTGGCTATGCAAGGAGATTGATGGTTTCTAGTTGAGAAACCATATCGAAATCCGCATTAGGGAAGTCGAATGGACAATACTAGCTCGAAAGCGAACTTGTGTGATCGAGCGAGCGATCGAATGTGACCTTGCGAAATGATGACATATGTACATCTTATATTCTAATATCATTGATATACTTGACGCTGAAATTGGAAGTTGTTGGGTTGGATATCTTTGTAATTTAATTGGAATTTTCCTTTATGAAAAACTACTATCAAATTTAAAACCATTTTTCAAAACTATTTTTCTTTTATTCTTCTTAAACTAACTATTTTATTCTATTTTTCATACAAACTATTTTATATACAAAACTATTCTTAATTAAAAATCTTTTAGTAAGCAAAAATGTTCAATCCCATATGGCTTTTCATGCAACGAAATTTGTTTTTGAAAATTTTGATCCTTATATAAGATAAACTTTATGTAAGTATAAGATGATTTTGAAAACCATTGATTTTGATAAATGAATAATTGAAGCTTATATTAGTATGAAAGGATATTTGGTTTACCTGTAATTTGAGTTTATTTAAAAATAATGGATTTATGAAATAAATATTTCAACACTAAGTAATAATGAAGTAAAATTTGAGATATATGAAATTAAAAAAAAAATTAGTTTTGAAATATGGTATATTTAAGCCTTGAAACATATTTAAGACTTACTAGTTTATTTTGTAAATCAAATCTATATTTGAAATTTGATAATATTTGAAATGGTTTTGTTGGAAAACTAAATTGAATTGAAACTGATGGTTTGAATTGAATTAAAATTGGAAATTTTAGATTTTGGTTTAATTGAATAAATTTGTGAAATGTAAAGAATTAAGGGAATGTTTTATGATTTCAAATGTATGATTTCAAATTGTTATGATTTTCAAAGTGAAATGATTTCAAGTATTTGGTTTCAAAAGATTTACAACTTTGAATGTATTATGATTTTTGAAGTGAATATATGTTTGAAATGGAAATGAATTGGTTTGACCTAAATTTTGTTGATTTGAAAATTTGGATTATTTTCTAAATCTATTGTTTAAGAAACTTTGAAACTAAATTTATGTAATTTGGAAGAAATGATTTGGTGAAATCATATATCATTTTGAAGCTGAATTGATATTGAAATGGTTTGAAATTGAGAACTTTGTTTATTTAAATACTTTGATTTGGGAGTTATCGAACTTATATAAAAATTTGGTTTGTATAAGTATGATGTTGATTCGAAAACTATGGATTTGAAAAGGTACTCAATTTGAAAAGTGAAATCTTATATTATTGAAGTCTATATAAGTGTGATTTGATATACTATTGATTTTGGAAAGTATTTGATTTGAAAATAAAATCTTATATATAATGGACTTTATATAAGTACGATATTTGAAAGTGATTTGAAAAGGTACTATATGATACATATTTTCGAAGTAAAGATATGGAAAGTGCCTTCTGCTTGATATCCGCTTTGTGGCCACATTGTGAATTCATTCTATCGATATTTCTCTGATTTTGGTTTTCCGGATATGATACTCGAGTTTCCATCGAATTCCATGTAAATCTCCATGGTCTTACGAGTGCAACTTCATAGCGTAATCGCAAGGTTGGGGGGCGGCCTACGGGTACGGATGTTTCCTGGAAGATCCAGGCGTAACCATTGTGTATCTGCAGTACTACCAGTCTTCATGGCGTAATCGCAAGGTTGGGGGGGCGGCCTAAGGGTACGGATGTTTCTTGGGGGATCCAGGCGAAACCATTGTGTATCCGTGATCCATGATCGACATGTTTTGTTTTTTTTGGATTGTACTTTCCATATCTGTTTTTAAAAGTTTTCCAGTATTTTCACTGGTGTTGAAACAAGTCTACTAAGTACCTGGAGAATTCTAGCTTTGCGCCTGATCAACGCACTGCCAGAGTCTGCAGGAACGAGGATAAACTTGTTAAGACATCGAGTTATAAAAGTATTTTGATAAAATATTATATAAATGATACTGTGATCAGTTATTTCCTTTTTTAAAGGAATTTAAAGTGTTTTAAATATTTTACCTCTTTAACCAACAATTTTAAACAATGGTTCATTCTTCTCTTTCAACCTGCTTTCCCTCCTAGCTACTTTTCTTCCCTACCTTCTTTCGGGATGTCTTCCAACCTATTGTTCTTTCTAGTTGTTTCTCCGCTCCCTTCCTTTTCGAGGACGAAAAGATTTGAGTGGGGGAGTGTAACAACCCTAGATTTTTGTATATATTTTAAAATTTGACTTTCTTTTATTTAAATTATTTTTAAAATGGTTTATTTCAAATATTTCATTTTTAAATATAAATGTTGATTATTAAGTGATTTATAGTTCAAACTAGTATAATTTGAATATTTTACTGTAAAGTGAATTTCTGGTCAAACTGTTCAAACTTTGACTTTTAAACTTCAAATTTAAATTATTTAAATTCTTAAATTTTATCTTTTATTTTGAAAATATATTTAATAACATGAATACTGCTTTTCGTTTCGTTGAAAATGGAGTTAAATTGTGAAAGTTATGTGTATTTCAATATTGAATGTAATTTGTTTTATTTAGCAATTTTGTTTATTTTAAATTTTATAAATTATATTTTCTTTGTCATATTTTATTTTAATATGTGTTAATATGTTATTTTATGTATACTTTGTCTTTTAATATTTTCAAAGTGATAATAAAATTTTTTCCAAAATTTTTTGCATTTATTTTCTATTTTTAAAGGCTAGTTTCCATTTTTCTGCTATTTTCTTCATTAAAATTATATTTAATTAAAATTTATTTATTTATTTTTGTGAATTCACTTTATTTTGTGTTCTTATTTTTTTTATAAATATTTTCAAGTACATAAAAATTCTCCAAAGTTCATTGCATTTATTTTCATATTTTCAAGACTAGTTTGCAAATTTTGCTGTTTTTATTTATTTAATTTATATATAATTATTATTTATCTATTTATTTTTGTTTATTTACTAAATTTTCGTGTTTTTATCTGAATTTATATGCATTTTTCAGTTATTTAAAATTGCAAAAAGAATTATGGAAATTTGAAAGGTTTGTGACCCTTTAGTTGCTTAAGTCTCTTGGTTTTCCCACCTTTTCATTTCTAAACTCTTGCATTCATTGATAGCCGACCCTATCTCATTCTTTTAGCTGCATTCTTATTCATTTTTCACGTATAGAAACACTTCTCACCTCAAAATTTTCGGTCTCCATCTGAACAAAGAAAGTTTGGTAAACTTTCATATTCTTTTTCCATTTTTTTCTACTTGTTGTTTGATTTTTGCACTTGCCTTCTACCTTCCATGGTTCAGCCCTTGCTCCTCCACCACCATAGCTGCCTCCACCATCACCACATCAGGTCACCATCTCCTCCAGCCCACTGACCAAGCCATGCCGTGGTCATCTATGACTAGATCCACCAAAGTTTATGCAAACACTCCACTTGCTCAACCTAGCCGAGCACCAATCTTGTTCCACCACTCAAACCATCACCTTGGCCGCCACTTGCACCACCATCTCCAGCAAATTCCTGACCTGACACCACTGCCATATCATCCTACTGACCCCACCAGACCTGGCCATGACCTCTGGCTGAACCTATATGTGGCATAGATGTGATGATTTTGCCTTGTGTTGAAGTTTGTACACCTAGTTTATACACCTAGACTTCACCACCTTGCAAACATGTGTAGGCCGACCCATATGGAACCCAAACCAGACCAATTTCCTACCCTAGGCTGAGCTTAACCACTGCATAACTGAAGCACATGAGGTAGAGAACAAGTGCAAGTCAATTGTTGTTGTTTTAAGCTTTGATTCTAACATCGTTAGTGATAAATTGTTTTGAAACTTATCTATGTTGCATTGTTTTGTTCAAATGTTTGATCAAGGCTTTTAGCTTTGGCTCTCCACTCTCAAGTCATTTCCATATTGTCGTGCCTTCATAGTGTCTGTATTGTTTGCTTTGGTAGCTATCTCCAGCTTTGAACAGGTGAGTTATTCTCACCAGACAATATGTACATATATAACTAGTGAATTGACCCCTTTTGAATCTGTAAAAATGCATTATCATGTTACACCTGCTATGTTATGATTTTATGATGTTCACCCATGTTTAAACAACTATTATATTTTATGTTACTGTTATATTATGTTGTTCTATTATTTTATCAGGTTATCACACTGCAAGTTCCCTTTAGATTAGAATCACTATGGGTTGAAATGATACATACCCGAATGGACTTTAGAATAGGAGAAAATCGTTATGGGCTGAAATGATAGGCCTGAATGATTTTCAATTATTTTCATTTACTTGGGATTGCGGGTTTGAAATGATCAAACCTGGGTATCTTTGTAAATTACGGGTTGAAATGATAAATTACCCGTATCACTTTACCTAGGCTAGAAAATGAAATACAGACCCGTTGTCAAAATATGTTTTATAAATTTTTAAAATATTTTAGAAATGTAAATATTATAATATGTTGATTTAAACTAAATAAAAATGATTTTTTTAAAACATTATTGATTTTCTGAAAATTTATAAGTGAATAAATAAATGGTAAAATTAGAAAATTTGAAATGTAAGTTATTTTGGGAAATTTTAATTTGGTGATAATTGGAATTTAAATTAAATATGAAATGTGATAAATTCATGATAATTTGGATTAAAGTGAATTTAAATGATTTTTATATTATATTAATGATTTTTAATAAAGTTAAAATGTTGTTTACGGAAGGCCATGCCGATACTAGACTGAAAGCTGTTGTTGTAGGAGAACTCTACAAGCGGTAAGTGATCCTCCCAACTACCTCCAAAATCCAGAATACAACAGCGCAAAAGATCCTCTAAAACACGATTCACCCTCTCCGTCTGACCGTCGGTCTGAGGATGATAAGCAGTCGAGAGATTCAGCTTTGAGCCCAAAGCTGACTGTAGGCACTTCTAGAAGTGACTAGTAAAGATAGTGTCTCGATCACAGACGATAGATCTAGGAATGCCATGAAGTCAAATGACTTCCTTCACATATAGCTTGGCAAGCTGAGGAGCAGTCCGAGAGGACTTAATAGGAATGAAATGAGCTGATTTGGTCAAGCGATCGACGATGACCCAAATAGAAGTATGGTCTGACCTCGATCGAGGCAGACCCTCAATAAAATCCATGGATCTCTGATCCCATTTCCACAATGGAATCTCTAGCGGCTGAAGAAGACCAGATGGACGCTGATGCTCAGCTTTGATCTGTTGACAAGTCATGCAACGGCTTACATAACTTGCAACATCACTCTTCATGCCCTCCCAATAAAATAGGCGACACATGTCGGCATACATCTTACTCGACCCGGGATGTATAGTGTACTTAGTGCGATGACACTCGTCTAGAATGTCGCGCCTAAGTGATAAATCAGATGGTACCAAAGTACGGTTCTTCCTGCGAAGACACCGATGAGAATCAATAGAATAATCCGACAATGTCTCATCACTGGATCCCGACTCAAGGAGATGAATATATCGCAACAAGTCTGGATCCTGCCGTTGAGCATGGGCAATGCGATCCAATAGAATAGGTCGAGCTTCCAAGCTGAATAGCAAGATCTGAGGAACAGAAGACGGAGCTCGATTTCGAATATCACACATAGAAAGAGTCTCAAGAATATCCCACTCGGCTATCATTATAGAAACTACTGCCGAGTGTTTGCGACTGAGTGCATCAGCCACACGATTACCCTTGCCAGGGGTATACTGAATGTCTAAGTCATATGAGGCGAGAAACTCGAGCCATCGCTGCTGCCTCATATTGAGATCCTTCTGACTGAATAAATACTTCAGCGACTTGTGATCGGTGTAGAGAATGAAACGTTCGCCCAATAGATAATGACGCCACGTCTTCAAGGCAAAGACGATAGAAGCTAACTCAAGATCATGAGTAGGATAGCGAACCTCATTCGGACGTAGCTTCCTAGAAGCGTAAGCAACTACCCGATCTTTCTGCATAAGCACAGCACCGAGGCCGCTACCACAAGCGTCGGTGTAAACAACAAGATCCTGGTTACTCTCAGGAACCACAAGGATAGGAGCATGAGTGAGAAGTTCCTTCAATCGCTGGAAAGAAACTTCACACTTATCAGACCAAATAAAGCGAACCCCCTTACGAGTCAGAGTCGTGAGGGGAAGTGCAACACGAGAGAAATCCTTGATAAATCGACGGTAATAACCCGCCAGACCAAGGAAGCTGCGAATATCATGAATGTTCTCAGGCTGCTTCCAATTCTGAATAGCTTCAATCTTGACAGGATCAACAGAAATACCCTCAGAAGAAACAATATGACCCAAGAACTTGACCTTGCTCTCCCAGAAATGGCACTTGGAGAGCTTGGCTCTAAGCTGATGCTGACGAAGAGTATCCAAGACGATCCGCAGATGACGAGCATGCTCTGCCTCGGATCTAGAATAAATAAGAATATCGTCGATGAAAACCAGAACGAATCTATCGATGTATTTCCGGAATACTCGATTCATGAGATCGACGAAGAAAGCCGGAGCGTTCGTCAAGCCAAACGGCATGACCAACCACTCAAAAGAACCATAACGAGTGCGAAATGCTGTAAGAGGAATGCTGTCTTCCGCGACTCGTAGCTGATGGAATCCGGTGGCAAGGTCAAGCTGAGAGAAGACCTTCGCACCGCTCAATTGGTCAAATATGTCGTCTATCCGAGGAAGTGGGTAGCGATTTCTGATGGTCAGCTCATTGAGCTTGTGATAGTCAATGCAAAGCCTAAGAGAGCCATCAGCCTTCTTAACGAAGACCACAGCAGCACCCCATGGCGAAGAACTGGATCGGATGAACTGCTTCGCTTCAAGCTCAACTAACTGCTTCCTGAGTTCCTCATTCTCCTTAGTAGACATTCTCGTAGGAGGACGCCCAACTGGATGAGAGCCTGGAATGAGATCGAAGCAGAACTAAAAGAGAGGGAAAGAAAATCGAAATGAAATAAAGAATATAAAAAATGAATATTTAAGTTGAAATTTTGAAATATAACTAAAATTGGAAATTTGTGAATTTGGCTTAAAAGTGAATTTTAAGTTAAGTAAATAAAAATGGAATTAAGTTATATTTGAAAATTTAAACTTAAGTGTTAAGTTAATTTAATTTAATGAATTTATAATTTAATATGGGAATTTAATAAGTGAATTATTATTAAATTTTGATTTTTGAATGGAGGTTTAACTTTATAAAATCATGAATATAAGGGTATTTGAATGATTGTTTTAAAAGTAAAATTATATGATTTTATAAGTTAAAAATGATTTATATAAAAATATAATTGTTTGTGAAATTATACTGAATATTTGAAGTTAATTAACTGCATTTCTGAAATGCTATTAATTCTAATGTAAATGATAATACAACATTTGTAAATGCTGTAGTTGATAATAATGAACCAAATGGCTAAATTTAATTAAAGGCTATTATAACATTTTTGTAAATGTTATAATGGTTGAATTTAACTAAGTTTATTTGAAACTAATGTAACCCTATTACAGCATTTTAAATGCCGTCTTTTGTTAAATTGAACTGTTTTAAATGTGACTTTCCGTAGCATTTTCTAAATGCTGCGAAAGTTGAATTTTCATTTGTTTTAATTAATTTAAGTGAACGAATGAACTTTGAAAAGTTAAATTTTTGGAAATTTAATAATTTAATTATTAAATATAATAACTTCATTTTATGATTTAAAATGAAGTAATTTGTTTCGAAATATAAACTATTTTGAAATATGATATTTTGATATTTTGAAATGGATTTTTGAATGATATTGAATTTTGAAATGATATTTGATTTCGAAGTATAAAATACCATTTTGAAATTTTAACCATGGGATGTATTTAATTTATAGTTTAACTGATCCTTAAGGGATGGGCGATCCCAAGCATCCTTTGAGTTATTGTGCATTTCTACTATAGTTCACTTGAGTTGGTTTACATTATATAAGTATATATTGTCCTGACTCGAGTGTTTTGTGTCTTACTTTATGCTCGGGTCAGCCTGAGTATTTACAGCTTAGCTTTGGATCTCTTTCTGGAGCTAGAAATCACTGAAGATTCTGCTTGTCTAGTTATCTGTTCCTTTCAGCTCAGTTGTTCTATTTCAGTTCTGGTATTCATAAACTTCTATTTATTTGAGATTTCTATTGTATATGTTTTCAAACAGATATTATGTATTATGTTTTGAGAGTTTGTTATAGTAGCTTCATGAACTACTATGGTTTTTATATTCCGCTGTGAGTTATTCTGATATGTTCTGTATCTGTGATTCTGTGTATTTGATTTCATTTGCTCAAAATTTATTTACAATCTGTTATTTTGAATTATTCAAGTCAGACATGTGTGGATTATTGTCGATTTGAATGGTCCAAAATAGTGGGTCGTTATAGGAAGATCAAAGCATTGGACTGGTAGGAGTTTCCGAGGTGGCTCCGGTGAGGCAAGGAGGACGAAGAGCTCCTGGAGTCAAAATCACCAAACACGATGATGACGAGAGTTTTCCAGTTGGGGATGAGCCCGCAGTTGCACCTTCGCATAGTCTTCGATTATCGAAAAGAAAAGGCAAGGCTCTCACCCATAAATCTCAGAGACGTAAAACTGTTGTGGCATCTCTACCTGTTGCGGCTGCTGTAAGTCAAGAGACTAGCTTCTTCTTCGCAAATGGAGAGTTCGTTGAAAGGATTGGCGGATATCCCTATTCTCGATGACTTGACTTCATTCCAAGATTTTGGATTAGAAGGACTTCATTCCCCGTCACAAACCGATGCAGGCTTAAGTTCTTTAGATGTAGGGGAACCAACTCCTGCGAGCAAGGCCACTACAATCGGTTGGTAGGGGGGTTTGCACATGCATACACACATTTCACGGCACCACATAACTTCTAATCACATGTTTCTTAATCTCTGGAGTTAACTAATTTTGCTTTTCTTTTCATTTTTCAGATACGATGGTGAGGCAGCGGTCTATGCTTGGCAGTCTTCGTTCTTCGCACCGTTCTTCCAGCTCTTACTCCGAGCATCATAGGCGCGAAACTGAAAGAGACCACGATCCCCATTGTTCCAGCCAAGAGCGTGAACGCTATGAAAGGGAGAAGTAAAAATCTTACCAAGCTAGGCGTCGCTCTCGGTCGCGATCGCCTCCACCTAAGGGTCTCTCAAAATCCTCTGGTTTTGGCAGACAATTTTCTGAAATCGCCTATCAAATAGTGCCTGCTCATACTTCGAAATCCGACATTCAACGCCGTAGAGTTGAAACGGAAGCTCCCATCGTCACCGCACCAACTGTTATGGAGCCCATAGGGTAGGGAGCCATTAGAATTGCTAAGTTAAAAACAGACTTCCCAAATATCTACTTCGATGGCTTCCATTTCCCCCCAAACTTGAAAAGAATTCCCAATGATGCAGAAAAACTGGTACATGACTACGTGCATGATGTTTACAGCCAGTACCGGGAGTGGGTCAAAACTATAGAAAAGGCTTCAGCGGTGGCTTTCGAGCGGGCCAAAATAATTGAGAAACTGGAGACCGTTCTTGCTTAAAAAAATCGGATAATAGAAGTGCTCAATAATGAAGCCGAGTTTTCACAAAAATCAGAGATGGAGGCTGATAAGAGAGCCGAAGAGGCAAAACAGTCCATGGAAAAAATGCGACGGTCTCATATGGACTTGGTTCAGGAGATGGGCCACCGGAATACCCTTATCACGGAGGAGAGAGATGCTGCGGTGAAAGAGCTCAACGAGCTAAAGGCAAAACTTGCCAAGGATACCAGGGAGAAAGACGATGCCAATAAAGCTGCCCAGGAGGCATGCGAACAGACGGTGGCGCTTAAGGATGAAAAGGATGCGACAAATTTAAAAGCTCAGGAAGCCGAGGCCAGGATCGAGTGTGAAGTTAAAGCGGCGGAGGCCAGGATGGAGGATGAGTTTGAAGATCTCCTGGTCACATACAATGCCAATGTCTTAAGAAACCGCAATGTAAATTGGCTTGGTGAAGATTATCCTATCCAGTTGTACAGAGCCTGGAGTCGCTTGGTGGAGGACGAGAAGGCGGCCCGCAACACTTCAACTATCGACGGTTTCGAACTGGAAAATCAAATATTAGTTAGAGATGAGGCTAAAGTTCTTCACGACACCATCGTCGCCCTTGAAAAGGAAAAACTAACTGCTAAGTATTCAGATGTTGGAGAAAGATTCAGAGTTGAGCATCATGAAGCAGGTTCCGAAGCGCCTGCAATGTCTCAATCTGAGCCTACTTCTTCTATCGATTCTCCAGTCGTTCTGGCGTATGATCCTGACAGGCCACATCTCTCGCCGATAACTAAGCGCGGTTCGAAAGGTGTGTCAGCTCAACCGGGGAGCCAAACTGAGGAAGGTATTCTGAATACTTCTCCTATTCACTCGAACGTAGGAACACTATCAGAAGACATTACTAATATTTTCTCCTATCTTCATTCAGCCTTAGATTATGCACCACATGATCCTCCTGCAACTCAAGGAATGCATCACGAGCAGGAGGCACTAATGACGGAATCTACAACCACAACGGTCACCGCATCGGCTGGGAGATGCACAAATGTCACGTTTTTGATGAAAAAATGATGGAAGCACTCCTTGACCATCAGAGCGACCCGATCACCGAAATGCCTTTCATCATTGATGAAGATGTGATGATTATGAGCTCCTCGGGCCCAACTAGTAGCATGCCAATGGGGATTCGTGCAGATCGGGATGAGGAGATAATGGCCGAAATTAAAGCCGAGATAGAGCAAGCCAAGAAAGCTAGTAGTGTTGGTGGTGGCATGGCGGGTCCCGACCTAGTCCCTATGCTTATTGTTTCTTCTGGTGGCACCATCATCGATACTAGCGCGTCTTATTTTTCCAGCGTTGAGGGTGCCACCGTTCCTCCAGCTCCACACGCGGAGGGTATTCCGATCCCTTTAAGTTCCAAGGAGGAGACGGTTCCGATTCCCCCGGCCGAAGACAAACCAGCTAAAGCAGGCCGGCGAGGTAAAGGCTCGAAGAGACAGCTGAGTGGCAGTTCGAGCGGGTCTACGTCGAAGAAGAGCAAGAAGGATAAAAATCAAAGGCGTAGACTTGCACTTTTGCTCCTTCTTTTTGCAGATAGCTTAGAATAAGATTTCCTTATGCTTTTGTAGGCCATGTATAGATGCAGATTCGGCCCCTGCTTATAGGAATTCTTCGAATAAGTTTTTGTACTTATCTTTTTCAAAGAATAGTGGAAATAAAACTTCATTTTGTTTTGTCCAGCATAACTCTATGTTTATTTGTTTAAGTATTTCAGCACTCGCGTTTCCATTTAATGTATTTGTGAGGCTTTAGTCTCTGAGTCGAACTTGAGTCCGGTCGTTAAGTCTCGAAGTCATGGCTTCGGGTCATAACCAGACGTCAAGTCGAGTCCCAACGTTGTGCCGTTTCGGCTAGCGGCTAGTACTTGAGTTGTGCCCCCAGTTCTAGGGAGAATTGAAGTGGTCGATCAGTAGTCATTTTACGCCTTCACTAACTTTAATTTAACTTAGTCGGAATAAAATTAAAGTAAAATGAGTTTGAGTGGTCGGATCACACTCGCTCATTTGTTGGTATTCGAATCCACGCTCTGGGGATTAAACTTGTATGCCGACGGTCGATCACGCCTGCTTAATGTTTGAAGTCATATCCGTGCTCCGGGGACTTAAGTTATTTTACGGGTAGTTAGTCACACCCGTTTAATACTTAGAATTATATCCGCACTCTGGGGACTTAAGTTATTTCATGGGTGGTCAGTCACACCCGTTTAAGACTTAGAATTATATCCATGCTCCAGGGACATGAGTTAATTTTACGGGCGGTCAGTCACACCTGTTTGGCGTTTATACTCCAGTCCGCGCTCTCGGGACTAGAGTTAGTCGATGGGTGGTCAGTCACACCCATTTGGTGCTTATACTTCGGCCCGCGCTCTCGGGACCAGAGTTAGTTGGAGGGTGGTCGATCACACCCGTTTAAGTTTATACTCCAGTTCACACTCTGGGAATCTGGAGTCGGTCGACAGATGGTCAATCACATCTGTTTAAGTATTAGGATCTCGTTCGCACTCCGGGAACGAGGAGTTGATCAGGGTTGTGGACGGTTGGATCACATCCACCCTGAGTTGGCAAGCGAAGTCGTAGATGGACGGGTCCATCCTCTTCGAGCTTGGATTGAATGAGGGCAAGGTCGTGGGAGGACAGATCCACCCTCTTCGAGCCCGTGTTTTGTAGTTTGTACTCCAGCTTGCACTCCGGGAGTTGGAGTTTGTTAGATGATTGTCGTGTTTCAATCTTTTTTTTTACTTTATTTTTGCTTGCCCCCGAGCTCGGGGTTTCACTTAGTGAGTGACCATTCGGATCACAGTCACTCCCTATTTGAATAAGTCCCACCTTGAGATGGAACTTAGCTCCTTGTACCTCGTGACGGTCGCACGATGCATTTCATAAATTGTTTATCTGGCTTGATGAGTCTGCATTGCATTGCTGAAATAAGAAAGTAAGGCAAAGTCAGTTGCCTTATTACAAGTTCAAATTCAAAAAATTCATAAACAAATTTCAAAGGAAAAGCAGACTAAAGGAATAAAAGCCAGTTATGTGTAATAGCGACGGAGACTCTCACTGTTCCATGCTTTTGGTAAAGTAAGACCGTCAACGGTTGATAGTTTTAATGTGCCGTCTCCAAGTCTCCGCTCAATGACATACGGTCCTTCTCATGTCGGTTTCATGTGTGAAGGGACTGGATAAATTCTCTTGAGTATGAGATCGCCAACTTCGAAGGTTTTGGGTCTGACCTTAGCGTTGTATAACCAGGCGACTCGACTGCGGTGTGTGGCTGCCCTCAAATCAGCCTCTTCGCGCTTCTCATCTAATAGATCCAAAGATTCTGCAAGTAAGGTGGCATTCGTCTTTGGATCATAATAGGTCACTCGGTGAGAAGGTACTTCTAATTCAACTGGAATAACAGTTCGGAGCCATAGGAAAGTGCAAACGGAGTGTGGCTAGTCGTGGACTTGTGGGTAGTTCGATATGCCCGTAGGGCCATGGGAAGTTCATCGACCCATCCGCCTCCATCCTTTTCTAGTCGTTTCTTCAGAATGGACTTGATAACTTTGTTAACAGCTTCGACTTGTCCATTCGCTTGAGGGTGAGCTACTACGGGGAACTTCTTCTGGATGTGGTAACGTTGACAGAAAATTTTAAACATGACACTATCAAATTAGGCTCCGTTGTCAGTGATAATCATCTGCGGGAGGCCAAAATGACAGATAACGTTGCATACAACAAATTTGATTACTTTCTTCATCGTAATAGTAGCAAGGGGCTCGGCTTCCTCCCATTTGGTAAACTAGTCAACTGCAATGATGACGTATTTCACACCACCTTTGGCCAGAGGTAAGGACCCAATTATATCAATGCCCCATGAGGCGAATGACCACGGACTGACCATCTGAGTGATTTTGGTAGGCCGGGCTCTTGGAATTCGGGCATGTTTCTAGCATCTATCTCATTTCTTGGCATAGTCCGAGGCGCTCGGTTCACAGTGGGCCAGTAGTACCCGTATTTGAGTATCTTCTTAGCAAGGGCTTGCCCCCTAGTGTGATCGCCACATTCTCTCTCGTGCACATCATGTAACACTCGTTTGATCTCGTCGTGGGCAATACACCGGGGTAAAGGAACAGAATATCCCCTCTTGTATATGACTCCGTTCTGGATAATGAATCAGAAGCTTTTCGGAGAACCTGTCTTTTCTCACTTCTACACTTGGGTAAAGTTCCGTGCTCATGATAATTTCTGAATGGAGTCATCCAGGACTCCTTATCGGGCGTTGCCTCATGCACCCAGTCTGTCTCTAATTGATCGATACTCAAAGTGGTAAGTGTCTCAACGGGGATGAGTCCCATCTGCCGTGCTTCACCGATGCTGGCCAGATTTGCTAAAGAATCGGCTTTCTGATTTCGCTCTCGGGGTATATAGTGGATAGCATAATAATCGAACTGGTTCAACATTTCTCAAACCCGAGTAAGGTAAGTGGCCAACCTCCGGTCTCTGGCATGATACTCTCCTCGAACCTGACATATAACTAATTGCGAGTCATAATATATATCCATAGCAATAATTCCCAAATCTTTGGCAAGTCTAAGTCCAACGAGTAGAGCTTCGTACTTGGCTTCGTTGTTAGTTGCACGGAAGTCAAACTTTAGAGCATAGCATATGGATCCACCTTCTGGGGTTTCAAGTACCACTCCAATGCCCGAGCAATAGTCGTTTGATGCACCATCGGTGTATAAATTCCATACATGCTTAGGAGATTCACTGGCTTCGGGCAAGTCTTCTGGGAATGGTGAATTCGGCTATGAAGTCCGCCAGAACTTGTCCTTGGATGGCTTGCCTCGGTGTATAAGCAATATCAAATTGACTCAACTTGATTGTAACAACCCGAGATTTCATACCAATTAATTATCGTCTCTAGACGATTAAATCTGGTTGTTAATTGCTGATGGAAGTTTTTAATCGATAGAAATTCTTTTACAATTTTGATTTAAAAGAGTATACAGGCTTTAAAATTTGTATTAGCCTGTTCCCTTTTTATTTGATTGGGCCTGCTTTCTTTTCGTTGAGATAATAGCAGCGACCGTTTCCCCCCTTCTTCATTTTTGGTTCGAAAACCCTAAAATGAATCGAACGAAGAAAAATGGTGGCGGGCTCGTCTTCAAATTAGGGCATACTCGTTTTAGCTCGTTCCTTTGCAAATTAGGGCTTCGTGAAATGTCGATCACTTGCGCTCGCTTGTGGCTGCTCCTCGTTTGATCAAGTTCGACTTCGCCTTCTCGATCGGATGAAGGTGAGTTTACTCACATCTATTTCATACTTCAGATGTTTGGTTTTCTTGGCTATTCGATTTCGTTTGAATATTGGGGTTGATTTCTGGTTTGTTCACTCGTTTCGATGTTGTTGATTTCGTTCTCTGTCTATTGCTTACTGCTTTGATCTGATAATGTCTTTGACATTTTAAAAGTGGCTTCGGCTCTTGATATTGTTCGTTTTTGGTAAACTCGTTTCGATGTTGTTGATTTCTTGTTTTTCTGGTATTCACGGCACTGCTTTATCTCGTGAACGCCACGGCTCGACTTCCATATGACTTTGGTTACGTGGTTAAGTGAATCTCGATCTCACTCACATCTAATTCATTCGAATTCTATGATTTTCGTTCGTTTTAATTGTTGAGTTGTCGATTCATTTTGCTTGCCGTTCGATGTATGTTGTTACTTGAGATTTATCTGACATCTTCTGGTTCGTTTTTGCCTCTGGTTAACTTCGCTAATATACTTGTGGCCCCGGTCCCTCTAATTTGTTGGCCATTCATTTTGGTTTGATGTTGATAGATTGCTTTGATATAGCATTGATTCCCTGGCTCACCTGGTTCGAAATTCTAGCAATTGATTAATGTTGGCTTCGGCATTTCTGACTGAGGCCATGGTGACTTGTGATGATATTTTGTTTTCTACTTGAATTTGATTTTGAACTGCGTATTTTGTTTTGGCTTTAGCTTTGAAACATTTTTCATTCCCCTGTCCACTTTGGGTTGAAACTGCAGCCCCATTACTTCGGTGGCATACCGTGGCATAGCTTCATATATATATATATATATGCATTCATGTTGTATATATATGATTGTTGTCACACTGTTTCATATATATATATATATATATGTGTTTTTGTCTCAACTTTACTTGTTTTCAATTCTCTGTTGTATTTCTTGAAGTCCGCTTTGCACACTGGTGACCTGATTATTTCTTTTGACCTGTATTTCAAACTTGACTTGTTCAATCTTGCCTTGCCCTTGTATTGTGCTTGCTGCATTTTAAATGTGGCTTCGGCTCTGGAATTGATTTCGAACTTGTTTTGATTGAACTTTGACATTACTCAATAATGTCTTCAAGTTCACGATTGATGTATTGGAGCCTGCATCCCCGATCATGTCACTGCTTGTATGGTCGACTTATGTGTTCTATGTAGTTGAAGCACTTTGTTATCCACTGCTTGGACGTTTGGCTCTTATGAAGTTGCAGTGTATTTATTTTGTAAGTTTGAGTTGTTTGTTAAGCTTTTGTCCACTGTTTCTTCGTATATATGCATATATACGATTGTATGTGTGTATGCATGTATCGTTGAGTCTACACTTGCAATTACAGTCCTTATACATCACTGTTTCAGTTGCAGTTTGCATTTTGCTGTTCATTCGTTGATTGAACTTCATATATCTATATACACCATTGTCCATGATTTGGCGATACAGTAATTTGGGTTTGGTTACATTTGTTTGATG
Organism: Allium fistulosum; assembly: GCA_030737815.1. Taxonomy (NCBI): domain Eukaryota; kingdom Viridiplantae; phylum Streptophyta; class Magnoliopsida; order Asparagales; family Amaryllidaceae; genus Allium; species Allium fistulosum. The sequence goes on along the minus strand of CM060903.1, from coordinate 869,457,948 downwards.
TCTTCATGCTATGTATATGTTGACTTGAGTTTCATTTCTTTGTAGTTGAGTTGAGTCACGATAGGCGTGACTTGACCTCTACAGTTTTGATTGCTGTTAATATTCACTGTTGTGATGATTTCACGTACTGTGTGGCGAGGCAGTGCACGCGTGCGTGTACTGCAGCCACACAGAAATTTGTTTTTGATTTATCATTTTTGAGATTCTAATTATCTATTTAATAATTGGAATTTGTTGTAAATTGCTGTTTAGGCAATTCTGGAGTTTTCATATTATCTTCATCAATAATCGTTTTATTCATCTTGCTGATGATTTGGATTGCTGATTTGTTGATTAACACTGTTTAGTGTTATATCTGCCGTTATCCGATTCTCTTATCGAGAGGTTGGATATACGAGATTTCTGTGATTGTCGTCTATAGTGTTATTTGATTATTACTGCTTCTGTGCACTAATAACTGAGTTTGAATTAGACTGACCCGTGTATTATTTTCTTTTGAATTTAATACTCGGGTCAGACCCGAGTTATTTCAGGTTGTAAATTTCCTACTTTCAGTTGCTGTTTGGGCTATGAAGACTTTTCATATCTTTTTGTAGTAGTAAGTATACAGATTTAGGTTGATATGTATTCATGTATATTAGTCAATAATGTACTTGTATATATAACTTCCAGAGTCGACAGTTGTAGTTGTATCATATGTATTGTGTCAAATGTATTGTAACTGACATCAGTTATATATATATGAGACTTTTGTTATTTGTGTTCCGCATTCTTTTTGTATCTGTGTTATTATTATATATATTGTCCTAAACTATTATAGCCACTGTGTAATAGCTTTGAGTTTGTATCGGTATGTCGGATTTCCTCCTGAAATAAAATGCATGTTATACTATCTGACATATCGGTGCTCGCACAAAGCAATTACATGGATGGTCGCTCCTCAATAGCCTTATTCTCCGTGCTAGTTGACAACATTACACCGTAGTGTTCTTGGCTAGCGTGGGTATAGAGGTGGGGCGTCACAGCTTGGTATCAGAGCCTAGGGTTTAGGACAATTATATAACATAACTTAGATGGAGCATGTGTTACAACTATTTGTCGATGTTTTATCTCTCATCTTTGTATATAATTATCTTTGATTGTTAGGTATGAATTCCTAATGCTTATTCATATGCATTTGATTTTGATTTCGTGAAAGTATTTTGGCTTCTGCCTCCGTTTGCTTTGCGAACTCAAGTTGGGTTTTTGATGATGAGGATTTTGTTCTTGTGTTTTCGGCTTTGAATTGATTTAGCCGATGTTGATTTTGTTCGAATTTGGCCAATTAAAGCTATTTTGACCTCTGGACTTTGTTCCACTTTTGTGCTATGCTATGGGTGTCATTGTGTACCTGTTACACTATGATAAAAAATAGCTCGACCGGTTGCAAATTGAATGATTTTGATTTTCACTCATATCTAGTTCGAATCTCAGCGATTTTGAACTTGATATTTTGTGTTTTCCTCGGCTTGATTTCCATTCGACTTCGGTCACTTTGTTTTTTTGAAATTGCTAATTTCTTGATTTCCAAGACTCTGACTTTGTTTGCCGTTGGATTCTTTGATGATGATGTTGATTCATTTTGTAATCGACAGTGGCCATTAATTGTTGACTTCGGCATTGAGTTGATTCTAATTTTTGTTGAAGTCATTTATGCATTTATGCTCGTTTTGCTTTGTTTTTCCAATTGATAATCGATTCTTCTTTTCCAATTAGTTGTTATCACCTTTGTCGACTTTGATAACTTCTATTTCTGGAATTTTTGGGTATTTCTACTTTGATGAATTTGGAATCGAATTCTTTGGATTTTATTCACGTCTTCGAATGCGAATTTTAGTGAATTGATTTGGTTTCCAAATTAAATCGATTCTTGATCATTTCCCCGATTTGTTGCTATCATTTATTTGCAACTTTAATGACATTTTCTTCGGGATTTTTGTGAACATACTTTTTGATGGATTCAGTATCGATTTCTTTGGATTCTATTCACATCTTTGTATGTGAATTCTTGTGATTGATTATTTCTACAATCATTTTTGTGATTCGTCACTTTAAAAATATAAAGGTTTTCTATACTAGTAGTAAATATTAAAATCCTTTTCTCCAAACGATTTCAAAACTATTTTACTACAAAGCTCTTTTCCTAAACCATTTTCCAATCTATTAGTATATACAAACCTTTATTTCACTCGTATGAGAAATTGAATTAAACGGCTTAGTAAAACCAGTGGTATGAAACGCTTGCGTTTACTTCGTCGGTTAACTCCTGGACTTGTTCGATTGAACCTTTTGTGACAATTTTCTAGTGAAGATTTACAACTTGTTCGTAAATATTTGAGTTAAGCAAGTGGTTATGGGACATGAAGTTAAACTCATATATTTACTAGCTTGGTGTGATTGACACTTCTTGATGATCATGACGATCATTTTTGTGATTTGATTTAGACTAGCAATTGTGCGATGTCTTTTTGTCTGCGAGGGAGACTAAACCCTGTTTGTGTGATGTTTCACCATCACATAGAAGTGGGGTAGCAACCCACGGTCTTCGGGCCATTCTTGTGGAGCCTCGGCTCAAAATTAATGGTTAGCCACCATGAGATAACTTCTCGTTCTTGTGATACCAGTCGGTGAGTTTTCATGCTCCCATTTTGTGATAGGCCTTCCCCTTTTTATGATTTAGACTAGCGATTGTGTGATGTCTTTTTGTCTGCGAGGGAGACTAAACCCCGTTTGTGTGATGTTTCGCCATCACATATGTGGGGTAGCGCCCCACGATCTTCGGATCATTCGTGTGTCAAAATTTAATGGTTAGCCACCATGAGATAGCTTCTCGTTCTTGTGATACCGGTGTTTTGAGTTTTCATACTCCCGTTTTGTGATAGGCCTCCCCCTCTTTGTGATTTCTGGATTTCTTGTGTAGATTTCTAGAATCTGTGTTTTCTGGATTTCTTGTGATGATTTCTGGAATTTGTGCTTCACCAATTTTCATGATTATCATTGATATGTTTTATCAATTTTTGTGCATTGGTGAATTCGTGTGTCATTGACTTGTTATGAATACAAGTTTAGGGTATGGTATCCCTTTCTATCTTTGAGAAGATTCTTGTGACATTTTTGATGAATGAAAATTCATTGGTATTATATTTTAATGCCAGTTATTTTGATGAGATTTTGACGTGTTAACTTTAGTAACCGTCAATTTTAAAATGGATTGACAAGCGGTTCTCCCGCAATGCTGATTTTGTTGTCCGTTTTTACGGTATTTTGAGAAGTGCAATTTCCTTATCAAAGTTGCTACTGATGTTGCTAATTTAATCACGTGTTTTCAAAATTCGTTATTTTTAAAAGTTGTTTCAAAATATAAATTAAAATTGTTTTCAAAATTTTTACAGTTTTCATTTTCAAAAGAATGAGGAAGCGATTTAAACGTTTCGAGAAAATCAAGGACTATGACCCCTTTCTTTTACTGATTCGCTTAATTCCGGACTTGTCCGTTTGAGAATGTGAAATGTTATTTTTAGAATACACAATTTTGCACTTTCAAGGAAACGATGAAGAGAATTAAATGATTTAGTAAAACTCGTGGATTATGGGACATGTGCGTTTGCTATTTCGGTTAATTCCGGACCCGTTAATTGAATATTTGTGATTTCTGATTATCGTTTTTGATAATCGGATATTTGTGATTTCTGATTATCGTTTTTGATAATCGGATATTTGTGATTTCTAATTATCGTTTTTGATAATCGGATATTTGTGATTTCTGATTATCGTTTTTGATAATCGGATATTTGTGATTTCTGATTATCGTTTTTGATAATCGGATATTTGTGATTTCTGATTATCGTTTTTGATAATCGGATATTTGTGATTTCTGATATCGTTTTTGATAATCGGATATTTGTGATTTCTGATTATCGTTTTTGATAATCGGATATTTGTGATTTCTGATTATCGTTTTTGATAATCGGATATTTGTGATTTCTGATTATCGTTTTTGATAATCGGATATTTGTAATTTCTGATTATCGTTTTTGATAATTGGATATTTGTGATTTCTGATTATCATTTTTGATAATCAGATATTTGTGATTTCTGATTATCGTTTTTGATAATCGGATATTTGTGATTTCTGATTATCGCTTGTGATAATTAGATATTTGAGATTCTAATTGTCGTTTTGATAATTAAATATTTTTCGATTTGATTATCATTTGTGATAATTGAATACTTGTGATTTGTGGTTTAATTATCGTTTGAGATAATTAAATATTTGTGATTTGAAAACTCGATTATCATTTTTGATAATTGAATATTTGCGATTTGAGATCTGATTATCATTTTGATAATTAGGTAATTGCTAATTTTGCTGATTATAAGATTTTCTAGTCTCTAATTGATTTTAGATTATGTTGATTATATTGAATTGCTGTTTTCTACCTATCTCTGTTGATAGTTAGAGTTTGCTGATTATAAAGTTCGTGTTTTCTACTTATCTGCTGGATAACTAGATATTTGCAGATTTGCGATTTGCGAATTTTGTTTTCTAATTATGTTTGTTGATAATTATATTTTGCTGTTTTCTAATTATCATATCGATAATTAGATATTGCTGTTTTGTGATTTTTGAATTCTAATTGTCTAATTGATAATTGAATATTGCTGATAATTGCGTTCATTCAGTTTTGTTATTTTATGATTATCTATTTGATAGTTATATTTTGTTGAGAATTGTGAATTTCTTTTATGAAATTAAAAGATTTCTTTGATGTTTGAATTCTCTACCCTTATTTTTCTAGCTTAACCAGTTTATGTTAGAAAATTTATTGTTAATGACGACCTTAATTATGAAAATTGCGGGGACGCAATTTCTATAAGGAGGGGAGTCTGTAACAACCCGAGATTTCGTACCAATTAATTATCGTCTCTAGACGATTAAATCTGGTTGTTAATTGCTGATGGAAGTTTTTAATCGGTAGAAATTCTTTTACAATTTTGATTTAAAAGAGTATACGGGCTTTAAAATTTGTATTAGCCCGTTCCCTTTTTATTTGATTGGGCCTGCTTTCTTTTCGTTGAGATAATAGCAGCGACCGTTCCCCCCCTTCTTCATTTTTGGTTCGAAAACCCTAAAATGAATCGAACGAAGAAAAGTGGTGGCGGGCTCGTCTTCAAATTAAGGCATACTCGTTTTAGCTCGTTCCTTTGCAAATTGGGGCTTCGTGAAATGTCGATCACTTGCGCTTGCTTGTGGCTGCTCCTCGTTTGATCGAGTTCGACTTCGCCTTCTCGACCGGATGAAGGTGAGTTTACTCACATCTATTTCATACTTCAGATGTTTGGTTTTCTTGGCTATTCGATTTCGTTTGAATATTGGGGTTGATTTCTGGTTTGTTCACTCGTTTCGATGTTGTTGATTTCGTTCTCTATCTATTGCTTACTGCTTTGATCTGATAATGTCTTCGACATTTTAAAAGTGGCTTCGGCTCTTGATATTGTTCATTTTTGGTAAACTCGTTTCGATGTTGTTGATTTCTTGTTTTTCGGGTATTCACGGCACTGCTTTATCTCGTGAACGCCACGGCTCGACTTCCATCTGACTTCGGTTACGTGGTTGAGTAAATCTCGATCTCACTCACCTCTGATTCATTCGAATTCTATGATTTTCGTTCGTTTTAATTGTTGAGTTGTCGATTCATTTTGCATGCCGTTCGATGTATGTTGTTACTTGAGATTTATCTGACATCTTCTGGTTCGTTTTTGCCTCTGGTTAACTTCGCTAATATACTTGTGGCCCCGGTCCCTCTGATTTGTTGGCCATTCGTTTTGGTTTGATGTTGATAAATTGCTTTGATATAGCATTGATTCCCTGGCTCACCTGGTTCGAAATTCTGGCAATTGATTTATGTTGGCTTCGGCATTTCTGACTGAGGCCATGGTGACTTGTGATGATATTTTGTTTTCTACTTGACTTTGATTTTGAACTGCGTATTTTGTTTTGGCTTTAGCTTTGAAACATTTTTCATTCCCCTGTCCACTTTGGGTTGAAACTGCAGCCCCATTACTTCGGTGGCATACCGTGGCATAACTTCATATATATATATATGTGCATTCATGTTGTATATATATGATTGTTGTCACACTGTTTCATATATATATGTGTTTTTGTCTCAACTTCACTTGTTTTCAATTCTCTGTTGTATTTCTTGAAGTCTGCTTTGCACACTGGTGACCTGATTACTTCTTTTGACATGTATTTCAAACTTGACTTGTTCAATCTTGCCTTGCCCTTGTATTGTGCTTGCTGCATTTTAAATGTCGCTTCGGCTCTGGAATTGATTTCGAACTTGTTTTGATTGAACTTTGACATTACTCAATAATGTCTTCAAGTTCACGATTGATGTATTGGAGCCTGCATCCCCGATCATGTCACTGCTTGTATGGTCGACTTATGTGTTCTATGTAGTTGAAGCACTTTGTTATCCACTGCTTGGACGTTTGGCTCTTATGAAGTTGCAGTGTATTTATTTTGTAAGTTTGAGTTGTTTGTTAAGCTTGTATCCACTGTTTCTTCGTATATATGCATATATACGATTATATGTGTGTATGCATGTATCGTTGAGTCTACGCTTGCAATTACAGTCCTTATACATCACTGTTTCAGTTGCAGTTTGCATTTTGCTGTTCATTCGTTGATTGAACTTCATATATCTATATACACCATTGTCCATGATTTGGCGATACAGTAATTTGGGTTTGGTTACATTTGTTTGATGTCTTCATGTTATGTATATGTTGACTTGAGTTTCATTTCTTTGTAGTTGAGTTGAGTCACGATAGGCGTGACTTGACCTCTACAGTTTTGATTGCTGTTAGTATTCACTGTTGTGATGATTTCACGTACTGTGTGGCGAGGTAGTGCACATGTGCGTGTACTGCAGCCACACAGAAATTTGTTTTTGATTTATCATTTTTGAGATTCTAATTATCTATTTAATAATTGGAATTTGTTGTAAATTGCTGTTTAGGCAATTCTGGAGTTTTCATATTATCTTCATTAATAATCGTTTTATTCATCTTGCTGATGATTTGGATTGCTGATTTGTTGATTAACACTGTTTAGTGTTATATCTGCCGTTATCCGATTCTCTTATCGAGAGGTTGGATATACGAGATTTCTATGACTGTCGTCTATAGTGTTATTTGATTATTACTGCTTTTGTGCACTAATAACAGAGTTTGAATTAGACTGACCCGTGTATTATTTTCTTTTGAATTTAATACTCGGGTCAGACCCGACTTATTTCAGGTTGTAGATTTCCTGCGTTCAGTTGCTGTTTGGGCTATGAAGACTTTTCATATCTTTTTGTAGTAGTAAGTATACAGATTTAGGTTGATATGTATTCATGTATATTAGTCGATAATGTACTTGTATATATAACTTCCAGAGTCGACAGTTGTAGTTGTATCATATGTATTGTGTCAAATGTATTGTAACTAACATTAGTTATATATATATATATGAGACTTTTATTATTTGTGTTCCGCATTCTTTTTGTATCTGTGTTATTATTATATATATTGTCCTAAACTATTATATCCACTGTATAATAGCTTTGAGTTTGTATCGGTATGTCGGATTTCCTCCTGAAATAAAATGCATGTTATACTATTTGACATATCGGTGCTCGCACAAAGCAATTACATGGATGGTCGCTCCTCAACAGCCTTATTCTCCATGCTAGTTTACAACATTACACCGTAGTGTTCTTGGCTAGCGTGGGTATAGAGGTTGGGCGTCACATTGATGTTCCACTTAAGCAATCTACCAGACGTCTTAGGTCGTGTTAGGATTTGTCGTAACGGCTGGTCGGTGTAGACTGTGATAGGGTGAGCCTGGAAATATGGGCAGAGCTTTCTCGAGGCAATGACGAGGCAATAAGCCAGCTTTTCCAACTTTAGGTAATTTCTTTCTGCCTCTGTCAGTCGCTTGCTGATATAATAGGTCGATCGTTGGATACGATCCTCTTCCCGAATCAACGCAGCACTGATCGCATTTGCTGAAACCGCCAGATAGACATATAATCTCTCATAATCAATTGGCTTCGACATAATAGGAGGTGTTGCCAGATGTTGAACAAGTGCTTGGAATGCGCCTTCACACTCCTTCGTCCATCCAAAATTTCGCTTTCCTTTTCTGATCAGATCAAAGAAAGGGATGCACTTGTTCGTAGATCTGGAGATGAACCTACTTAAGGCTGCCACCTTCTCGTTGAGGTTTTGCACTTACTTTATGGTTTTGGGAGTTTCGAGATTCCAAATCGCCCAGATTTTCTCAGGATTGGCTTCAATTCCTCAAGCGTTGACGATGAATCCAAGGAATTTTCCTGATGCAACTCCGAAATGGCACTTCAACGGATTGAGCTTCATTCTATACTGTCGGAGTATATTAAACATAGTTTCCTAATCACTGACTTAGTTGATGGACAATCGCGATTTTACGAGCATGTCACCCACGTATACTTCCATGGTCTTTCTGATCTGGTTGGTGAACATTCGATTTACGATCCTTTGATAACTTGCCCTAGCATTCTGAAGTCCAAACGGTATTACTTTGTAACAATAGAGTCCCAAATCAGTGACGAAGCTAGTATGTTCCTGATCAGGAAGGTGCATTGGGATTTGATTATAGCTAGAATACGCGTCCATGAAAGATAAGAGCTCATGTCCGGCTGTTGAATCCACAAGTTGATCAATTCTAGGAAGGGGGAAACTATCTTTAGGGCAGGCTTTATTCAAATCTGAGTAGTCCACATATGTTTGCCATTTGCCGTTCGACTTTTTGACAAGCACTAGATTTGATACCCACTCCGGGTATAATGTATCGCGAATAAACCCATTCGACTTAAGTTTATTTACTTCTTCCTTAAGGACGGAAGATCTCTTTGGATCCATACCGTGCCTTTTTTGTTTGACCGGGATGTTCCGTGGGTCAATATTTAATGCATGGCTCGCGATGTCCGGCGAGATCCCACACATGTCTGAATGAGTCCAAGAAAACACGTCCAGGTTTGCCTGGAGAAAATCAACCAATTCCCGTCTCATCCGGGCGCTAAGTTGAGATCCGACCTTTATCATTCTGGAGTCATCATTGTCGTGGATCGGAACATCAATCGTCAACTCTGCCGAGGAAGCCTGATTGTCTTTGACTTCCTCTTCATCACTATTGTCTTGAGGATCAAGATCTTTAAGGAACTGGTTGTGGTGCCCGGGCCTAGGCCCAGGTGTTAGCTGTCAATTCTCTGAAAAACGGACCCAGAGAGATTCCTCTATGCCCTTGCCTTTTTTCCTTACGCCGCGCATCCCGCAGCTCAACAACATAACAGGCGCGTCCAGCCGCCTGATCACTATGTACTACTCCAACTCCGTTATCGGTGGGGAACTTCAGAATCAAACACCACGGGGTAATCGCTGCCCTGAATACAACGAGTGCCGGTCAGCCCAAGAAAGCATTGTAGGGGGAATGTATGTCTAACACAACAAACTGCAGCATCCAGACTCTCCGGCAATCTCCAATACCCAACTCAACTGGCAACTCCACCATTCCAGCTGGTATAGTTGCGCTTCCATTAAACCATGAATTTGTGACCGACACGGTTTGAGATCTTTTACTTCCATTCTCATTTGGTCGTAAGCTTGCTTAAAAAATAATGTTCACAGAGCTTTCGCTGTTGACCAAGATCCTCTTCATCCAAGCAGGACCTATCTGGGCTGAAATGACTAATAGATCGATAGTGGAGGCCTCGGCCCTATCAGCATCTTGGTTTCTGAAAACGATGTCGTCTGTCATCGTTCTCTGTTGTTTCGCTAGGGCCCCGTCATCTGAATTACTACAACACTCAAAGTCCACATGCCTAATCGAACTGGAATATGACTCCATTTCCTTCCAGCTCCGGTTAGCTGGATGAGGACCACCACTCACTGTGTTTATTACCAACCTCCTACCAGTATGCGCGGGTTCTTCGGGCCTAGCTTGGCCTTGATTCGGGTTAGATGGGCCCGCACCTCCATCCTACGACGCCCAAACAAACTGTTCCAACTTCCTTTCTCTAATCAATTTCTCGATGATGTCTTGCAAATGACGGCACTCATTAGTATTATGGCTATAACAATCGTGGAATCTACTGAATTTCCTGGTTTGAATTTGTTTCTCAGATGATTGTTTCGGAGCTGGCTTCTTATACTGTCTAGTATTACAAGTCTGCAAATAAACATTTTCCAGCGATGTGTTTAAAGGGTTATATCGGTCGAACATGGGAGCTCTGGGTCTCGGTCCGCGATTTGGGTCTCTTTTCTTCCGCTGACCTCCATTGCCCTTCCGTTGACCTTGCTTGTTCTGTATGTTCAATTGTACTTTGCCAGAATTTCACCGGACTGTTTCACAGCAACATTACTCTAAATTTCTTCAACACTAGGCCCCCGCATTGTCCTGCTTCCTAGATCGTCTAGCGTCTTCTCTCCTCAGAAACTGGGCTACCTTAGCATAGAAACGATCCAACGAAGCAGGGAGCTTCCCAGTCAACCAATTGCCAAACTCGGAATTGGGATCGATCCCTTTAGTTAATGCCATCAAAATAGAATTATCATTGGGGTTGCTAACCTCAGCACAGGCAGCATGAAACCTTTCCAGATAACGTCTAAGAGTCTCTCCTGGAGCTTGGGTAACACTGGACAAGGTGTTGACATCCTTTGGACTTGTGACATGCATACGAAACTATTCGACAAACTTTGTAACCAATTGATCGAAACATGAAATGGATCTGGGTGGCAGACGAGTGAACCACATGGTTGCAATGCCTTCTAAAGAGATAGGGAAACTACTACATTTGACCGCATCGTCAGCTTGAGTGGCGTTCATGAGCCATTCATACTTCAAGATGTGCTGGTTAGGATCCGAACTTCCTTCGTACACGGGCAAGGTAGGCATCCTGAATCGACAAGGTGGCTCAACGTAAAGAATGTCATGGGTGAACGGAGTATGACTTCGGGAGATTCCCTAATCATCATTAGTAAGACCTTGACTTTCTCGGATCATTTGGCGGATCATGGTTGGAATGTTAGGCATTTGGATATTCGGGGCCAAGGCAAGGTCGGGTTCCATGTTGCGGGGACGGTCCGTTCCTCGCCTCCTTGGCTCTCGGTCTTCGGGAACGTAGGGTTCATGAGCATGGATGTGTTGACGAAGGGCTGGATCTGGCTGGTTCTGGATCTCAACTTCCAGATCTATAGCGGCAGCAGCTGCATGGTCATGGATGCTGTGATAAGGAAGCGCCCCTCCTCGGGAAGAGGGTCCAGCTTGGTGCCCTGTAGAAGGACCACCCCCGGCTTACCCGAGATTCTCAACACGGTGATGCTCGAAGGCTTGTGCATAATTTCCATCTAGCCGACGGCGTGAAGATCTGTGGTTGAAATCAGATGAAGCCGAGCTTTCAGTCGAGGAATGTGAGACATGATCCCACCTAGATCTCCTTCGCCTTTCCTCGTTTAGCTAGTTCGCGAGCTTCATGTTGGCACGGATCTACTGATGAGCTGCTGACGGCTCTGAGTTAGCTCTTGCATGAGGGTCTAAAACTCCTCTCTAGTCATAGGACCTTGTGGATCTGAAGCTCCAGCTGATGTCTAGCCTGCGGTAGTCAGCTGCGTGGGATTTTGCATATCCCTTCCTTCTTGATCTGCAGCATTTGAAGCAGTTCTGGTAGTACGCACCATGGTTGATGTAACTCTTTCCTAGATCTTGAGTAATCTAAGTAGAATGGAAGGAACCACAGGAAGACAGATCTAGATCTCCTCCTTAGATTTTAGCAATCCAACAACGGCAGTAGATCCAATGAATCAGAGAAAAATAGAGTTTTCTCGGTGAAAGCACCAAAGTGTTTGTACCAAAATTGGGCACAACACTCTTTGGATGTGATTGAAGAGATTAAAGTGAAGAAATTAAGTGGAAAAGGAGGTTAATCTAACAATCACACCAATAAAAGCATGCAGAAATAGAAAAAGATAAGAAATTATAGTGGTTTGGCGTTGAAGCCTACGTCCACTTTGAATTTTTTGATGTTTATTGATGATTGATAGATGATTACAACAGTACCACACTCTAACACTCGAGTTACAATGGAGTTTCGGCAGAGTAACGGCATAGTGGAGTCAAAAGTCCATTTTCTGTAGGTGTAGGGGTGCTATTTATAGGTGTAGGTCTGAAATATCTACCCTCGAACTCGGAATACCTCTTCTCACTCGTGGGTGGGCCCACCAGATCGATCTGGGGTCATTGGGATCGATTGGATTGATCCCCATCATCTTCGTATCGATCAAGATTGTGTCCATTTGGGCTGCGATCGATCAGAGGCATTCTTGAGGTGGTAAGCAAACTCCTGTGAAAATTTCATAGCATTTGGACTTATATATTTTGAGTTATGATCGATCCAAGGTTGGTTTTTCAAGTAGGCTGGTGGCTGCATATCGATCCTTGTTTGTATCGATACTCCTTCATATCGATAGGCTATGCATGATGATGTGGAGCAGCATTCATGTGGAGATCCACTCTTCTTACTAGTGGACCGCTTCTTTTGTTGACCATGGCTTCTTCGTATCGATCTAGTGCGACTCCTCTCGTGTCGATGCTTGCATGCCACTTCGTATCGATGCTTGTATGCCACTTCGTATCGATGCTTGGTGTTGGTTTTGTATCGATCTGTTGGCTGATCGATACGAACTAGATGGAAGTGGTTGATCGATACGAATTGAACATATGGACTATGATCGGTGTTGTTGGTCGATGGATACGAAGCAAAGTGATGGATATGAACTAGATGGATATGAAGCCAATGGATACGAAACAAACGTGCTTCCCATGAAACTTGATCGATCCATAACTTGAGCATATAAACTCCGATTGACCCGAAATTTGGAATGTTGGCTTTGACAGCTTTGTTTGTCGTACCATGTTAATTGTAGCTCGATCTAGACTCAGACCAAATTTGCCAGCATCCATAGTGGACCTATGCATAAACCGATCTTCAGGATGAATTGTCTTTAGTTTCTAGTCAGAAACTTGGTGTCATGGCCTTGCCAAAAGGCGGGATAATAGCGGGCTGACCAATAACCTATCTCATCTTTGTGTATTCCTTTCTATGCGTAAAGTTACTTTAGTCTTACCCGTGACAAAGCCCTACGCACTGGAATTGTAGACTAATATCAACTAGGGGCTAACAGCTGAAGTAGAGGGCACTAACCTACACCAGTCCTATCTGGTTTTCTAATATCTAAGTCAACACATCCTATTAATATGATAAGAACACTAATCTCTGTAGTAAAATTCTAGGCTAAATACCCTTTTTAATTCCTTGAAACATATTTCTTAATAAATACCCTTTTTAATTCCTTGAAATCATATTTAAAATAAGAAAAATTATAGCCCTTTGCTTTATTCAAAAAATTTATGCCGTGATATATGCTTTTATAAAACAACATTGATGAATCATGAAATCAATTGGAGTTCTTCGCTCCTCAAAACAAAAGCCATAAGGCTAAAACAATCAAACCATATATATTGATACAGCTTGGCGTCATTATAACCATTGGGGTCATCACCGCTCTTCAATATAAAACACGTTAAAGTCTTTAACTTATAAAACATATGGCTACATACTCGAAGTTAACCACGTATAATAGTATGGTATCGAATCTCATTAGTTTGCATAGTGTAAAGCTTCATAAGATAAGCATCGCAATGGATGGTATCGACATCAATGCCTTAAAGAAAATAGCGTCATCATTAGGGCTGAAGTGATAACAGGCGACAACCAAGCCTTCTTCGAAAATAGGTGTCAAGGGTTAAAATGACAAGGAATAAAGTCGAGGTGATAAAGTGCGACACTATATAGCCGATAAGAAAAGCAACATCATTAGAGCCAAAATGATTACTTGAAAATATAGGGTCGGCGACAATATTGAAAATAGGCGGTGTCAAAACGTTTGAGTAAAACAGGCGGCATCATCCACGTCGAAGACCATGTAGTCAAGAGTGTCATTGCCGACTTCGACTCCAACCCATCTGAATACATCCTATATCATTTAGAATGATATCCTTTGCATTCATTAAGGTCGGCGAGCTATAACAGTGGCATCAAGGATGTTGGTGATAATGGTTTTGGCATGGCAATATCGTAAATAACAAGAAAACTGCTATTTTGCTATTAAAGTAATTTCTTTCCACTAACTCCTTTTATTTGTCAAAATTCAATTGGATAACAACTTCCTTTATCAAAATATTTATTAGAAAACTCCCGCTGATTAGAAATTTTATTCCCAAAACAATTTGCACACTAAACCTTTATTTCAATATTTTAGTATAATTATTAGGCCCTTCATGCTTAATAAATTTATAAACATTCATAAACATTTGGGAAAATCCCCAAAAGTCACAATAAATCCGATTTAATATTTTCTTTAGCATATAAAAATTTCGGCACTGAAAACTTTAATTAATTATTTTTAATAATTAAAACGCGAAATAGTCTATTTTCTCAACTTAGAAAATTCATCATAACCTCATACTTGCTTGGAAAATTATGAAATTAAAAACCCACTTATAAAATTATGTTTCCAATATCATATCAAAATTTCAGGTTATTTGGGTACCATATGATAGGTTTTCTCACTTAAACCTATTAACTTATTTCATAATAAATTCAAATATTCATTAATAAGCATATAATCATTCAAACTACGATAACATGACATAACACAAGAAAAGGATTCGGGTTTTATTCTTAAAACCGAAAATAATAATTAAAACATGAGACGCATAACTATATTCACCTCGAATGGTTAAAGAAGGTTGAGATTTGTATTTTGATTTGATTCCTCTAAGCTTTGATTTTTCTTCTTAGCTTATCTTCTCTTGAATACTTTGCTATTGGCTAGCCCATCCTTCTATTTTAATTCGTTTGCATTGAATGAAATGAATGAGGAAATGAGAATGAGGGTGTATGTTAAGGAAATGTGCTCCTTTCCCATTTTGCCTCCTCATATATCCTTTTTATTAAGGTTCTAATTCTCATTAGTTCATTACTTAAAGCTTGACCCATTATGTTTACCAAATCTCGATCTCCTTATCATTCTACATTATTATTTTTTATTCATCTAATTAAATATCATAAATAATGTTAATCAAAATTAAGGGTGTTGTAAACTCTCATACTTAAAGAATTTTGTCCTTGAAATTATGATAAGGTTCACAACAACAGTTATAACCATAAAACAAGTCAGGATAAGCATCTCTAATCATGTCTTCTATCTCCCAAGTATAGTCTGTCTCGTTGTTGTTCCATTGGACTTTTACTAATCTGATTGTCTTGTTTCTTAACCTTTTCTCATCCTCGGCCATGATACGAACTTGATGTCTAACTATAGTCATGTCTGGTTTCACCACTGTCTTCCAATGCAGTCAGAGTGATAGTAGTTTCTGGATCTCGAATGCACTTTCAGAGATGAGAAATATGAAACACATTATGGACTCCTGCGAGATTATTCGGTAACTCTATCATGTAAGCGTGTTTCACGATCCTTTCTATAATAGGAAATAGTCCAACAAATCTGGGTGCCAATTTCCCTAACTTCCCGAATCTTACCACACCTTTCATCGGTGATATTTTGACAAAAACATGATCTTCAACTAAGAGTTCCAGGTCTTTCTGTCTCTTGTCTACATAACTCTTTTGCTTAGATCGAGCTTTCTTCATTCCATTCTGAATTAACTCAATCTTTTTTGCGGCTTCTCTTACTAATTCTAGACCAAGGACTAATCTATCTCCTATCACTAGCCAACACATAGGTAATTTGCATAGCCTTCCATACAAAGCTTCAAAAGGTGTCATCCCTATACTAGTCTGATGACTATTGTTATACGAGAATTCGATTAAGTGTAGATGATCTTCCTACAATCCTCCAAAATCTAGCACACAAGCTCTTAACAAATCTTCCAAGACTTTGTTAACTCTTTCCGTCTGTCCATCGGTCTGTGGATGATAAGCGGTATTCATCTTGAGCTTGGTACCTAAATCCTCCTATAGACTCTTCCAGAATTCGCTAGTGAATAAGGAATCCTATAACTGACTATACTACTAGGAACTCCATGTAGTCTAACTATATTCTTCACAAATAACTTAGCCAGAATAGGTATCGTCCTTGTCGACTTAACATGTATAAAGTGTGCACTCTTAGTCAATTTGTACATTATAACCCAGATACTTTCATTTCCTCTATTCGACCTTGGCAACCTGTCTATCAAATCCATAGATATAGAATCCCACTTCCATATTGGTATGTCTAAAGGTTGAAGCAATCCACTAGGCTTCTGATGCTTGGCTTTTACTTGTTGGCAATTTAGACATTGTTTTACCTATAAGCCTACATCATTTTTTCCACCTTCCTAGAAGAAACTTCTTTTCATATCTTGATACATCTTAGTCCCTCTAGGATGAATAGTAAACTTCGATTGGTGACACCCCCTAAGGACTTTGTTCCTTAGGTCTCCCACAACTGGAACACAAAATTGTTCCTTCTTTCTCAATCATCTATTCTGGTCAAGGTAAAGTCTTTCAAATCATCAGTCTCAATTCCTCATTCCAATCTTCTAATTCTTTCAGTTAGCAATGGATCCTTTTGATCAATACTGGCCGAACTTCCAAGCAGGTTAACATTGCTATACTCTGGCTAGAACTGGCAGTTGATCTCAACCGCACACTAAAGTATTCAATGCTTCCAAATCTTTCCACTTCAAATCATTGCTAACACTGCAATCTGATGTTTCCTACTAAGCACATCTACAACTTTGTTTCCTTTTCCTGATGTGTACTCAATTCCAAAATCATAAGTAGCTAAAACTCTAACCATCTTTACTGTCTCATATTCACTCCTTCTAAGAGAATAAGTACTTTAAAGATTTATGATCTGTATATAACTCGAATCATTCTCCCAAAAGGTAATGTCTCCACATCTTCAAAGCAAATATTATGGCAGCCAACTCTAAATCACGAGTCGATATCTAACTTCTTGCGGTCTGAGTTGTCAGAAAGCATAGGTAATCACTATTCCCTTCTGCATTAACACATCTCCTATCCTGTTCTGCATGCATCGGTATACATAACCAATTCTTGATTTTCATCTGGAACAACTAACAGGGGTGCATTGGTCAATAAATGTTTCAGCTTTCGGAATGCCTCCTCACATTTATTGATCCAAACATACTTCATCTCCTTTCTTGTTAGTTTAGTCATTGGTGCTACTTTCGAAGAGAAATCCTTGATGAATCTCTGCTAATAGCCAACTAATCCAGGAAAACTCTTTATCTCATTCACTATCTTGGGTCTCTTCCAATTATTTACTGCTTCAATCATAGTAAGATCTACTTACAACCCTTTTTCTGAGACTACATGACCAAGGAACTTCACTTCCTTCTTCCAAAAATGACACTTCAAAAAATTTGCCTTTAGTTGATGTGTCTCAATGTCTCAAGAACTATTCTAAGATGAGTCTTATGGTCTCGCTCATTCCTAGAATATATCATATTATCATCTATAAATACTAACACTAATCTATCCAAGTGCTCTCAGAAGATCTGGTACATCAAATCTACGAAGAAAGCATGTGCATTTGTTTATCTGAATGGCATAACTAACCACTCCTACGAAACATATCTTGTTTGAAACGCCATTAAAGGAATACTGTCTTCCGCCACCCTCAATTGATGGAATCCTGTCGCCAAATCCGACTGAGAAAATATTTTGGCTCCATTCAACTGATCGAACAAATCAACAATTCTCGGCAGGGAATATCGGTTCTTTATCATCTTTTCATTCAACTTACGATAGTCGATACACAACCTTAACGATCCGTATGATTTCTTTATGAACACCGCGACCGCTCCCCAAGGTGAACTGCTTGGTCTAATAAAACTTTTTCCTTCCAAGTCCATCAACTGCACCTTTAACTCCTTCATCTCGGTAGGTGTCATTCTATTAGGCAGTCTACTTACAAGTTCAACTCCAAGTAAAAGATCTCTTCGAAACTCAATAGCTCATTTCGACGGTAGTCCTATAACAGTCTCAAAGACATTTGCAAATTCTCTAACTATAAAAACTCGATTTAATTTTTCTTCCTCCTCTATTGCACCGAATAAAACACAAACATCAAATCATGGATTCTCTACTAAGTATACAATTCAGTCACTACTATTAGGGCATCTTATTGATTTTTTCCTATCTTAGCAAAAGATTCTAGCATCATATTTACTTAACAAGTCCATACCCAAAATAATCCCAAAGCCCAAGAAATCAAACATATGTAAATTACAGGCAAATATATGGCCCAATAATTCAAACTCTAAATGGTCACATCTCATCCTAAGAGTTGCATACCCTCCTATTGGATTTGCAACCCTTAAGGAAGTAACTAGGTATGAGGGTTCTTGGTTAAGCTTATCTACCAAACAACGAGATCGATATAAAAGAATGTGATGCACCAGTATCAAACATTACTTTAATAGGCAAGACATGAATCAGAAGCGTAGCTCCTATCACAGCCTTTCCTATTTCCTCTGTTGTGGGTCTCGAGGTAGCTGGCTCCAAAGCAAATAATTTCCATTTCTCAATCTTAGCTGGTTCCTTGCACTGATTCTTGTAATTCCCAATCTAGTCACAGTTAATGCACTTAATTTCTTTTTCCCAATGACTGTATTTCCATCCCCTGAATAACACTCGTTCGCAAAATGCCCTTTCTTGTCACACTTGTAACACTATACTCTTACTTTTCCTTTCTTAGCAGCTCCGCTCTTCCGAGCTCTCTTTTTCTAAAAGATTTTCCTCTTCTGATTCTATCCACTCGAAGTCTCTACTTCATTATTACTACCAAAGAAAGCAAGCATCTCTTTGTTCCTCAAAGCCATCTCAACTACTACATCACATGGATCCTTGAGATGTGGAAAATTAGCCCTAGCAAGCTCATGTCTTAATCCACGGATGAAATTTTCATTCCTCTTAACCACGGTGTCCACATTAGCATATCCATGTCATGATAACACCTCAACACCAACTCAGCAAACTTCCTAAGCAAAGTTGACTTGGAAATTTTCGACATAAAGCTTTCTTTGAACCTCCTTCTAAACTATACCCAAGTCATAGTTTCCTCAGCCACTCCAATGGTAATATTGTTCCACTAGTACAATGCAGCTCATTACAATTGCCTAGACGTCAATCTCCTCTTTTATTCATCATTCAAACCAAGATCAGTGAAAATCCTTTCATAATGAAGCAACCAATTCTCCACTTCAATTGCATCCTCTGTTCCAATAAAAGGTTTCCCTCCAAGTCTTGCATAGTCTTTACTCAAAAAAGCATAATTGTTGCAACTGGAACTTCTTGATTAGCTCCTCCAACATTTCCTCTAACTAACCCAGCCCCGGCTCCTACTTGCATTATATTAACGAATAACTGGTACATTTCTCCAATATCAACCGATGGTGTTCCAATATCTACATTTGTAGTTGTTTATCTACTTGGATTCCTTTTAGTATTGGGTCTGACATTTCCATTGGTAGTGGTGCTTCCTCCACTGAGATTCACTCTTTTGTTTCCTGCCTCCATGTCTTCCTTCTTAAATCTACATTCGAACATTAGTAAGATACAGAAGAACGTTCTAAGAGAGAGGGAGAATAAAGATATAGCATATACATATATATACCAAATACAAGTACGTTACTATAGCGTTATCCCATACCCTAATCTTATTCCTTGATTCATTTGGATTATGTTTCCAAAAATATTTTATGTTCAAAAACTCTTTTAATTTTACATAAGCCTGTGCTTTGATACCAAGTTGCAACATGCCCCATTTTGAGGCCTGAAACTAACCACTACATATGCTGCAGTCACCTATAGTATTTATCTCCGATGGAAAAATGTAGATATGTTAATTGTACCAATAACATCAAGCACAAGAATATGAACTTTTCTAAACAGAATTCCTAAACAAACATTCTTATTTCATTTCAACGATAATATTTCATATTCATTACATAATCCTAAACGTTGCCCGGGTTCTGATAAAATATAATTATTACAAAATACTCAAAGAGCGATATATGAAGATGCCTCCTTGGTTGATCAGAGTTTACTACCAGACATTTATAACATCTGTCATTATAGATACTTCAACAAAATAACTTCAACACAGCGGGTTAATATTATATAAAGATAGACTCCTAAATAGCTAGCTTTGCCTCCTCCATGTCTCCAAAAGCTTTATTCACCAAAACCTACTTAACCTGAAAAGCCCTTACTCCCGACCTACTCAAATCAAATTTTGAGCACCAGAGAGTTTAAGGAGAAAACAAAAACTTTGAGCCTGACAAAAAGCCTAGTGTGAATAATAATATGCCATCTCGGTTTATAGATATTTAGTGAGCCTATATGGCTGAGCAAAACAGGATTTCCCCTTACTAATATCCCTTTTAAAAATATATCTTTTGCAAACTAACTCATGCAACCACAATGGTTAAAATAAACAATATAAACAATAATGTGCATGAATGCAACATGGGTAATCATGACCAATCTGTCAAAATCAATGGACTATCAGTCCCGACATCATAGTTTTCTCAAGGTAACTACAAACCTATGGCTGACTTGGGCCTACTAGATATATCAAATTCTCTAACATACTGTTAGAAGACAACTGGATGGTTTGTTCGAAACTTACTATTCCTAAGGTCACTCTGATACTAATGGTTTTATAGGCTCCCCAATAATCTATCTCATCTTTGTGTATTTCTTTATGTGTGTAAACCTGCTTTTAGTCTTACTCGTGATAAAGCCCTACACACTGGAATTATGGAATAATATCAGCTAGGGGCGAACAGCTGAAGTATCAGGCGCTATCCTATACCAATCCCATTTGGTTTTCTAATCTCTAAGTCAATACATTGTATCACAATTTACCTAAAGGTGATAAGAACACTAATCTCTTTAGTAAAATTCTATGTTAATACCCCCTTTTAATTTCTTGAATCATATTTCTTTATAAATGATTTAACCCTTGAAATCATATTTAAGACAAGGAAAATTATAGCCTTTACTTTATTCAAAATATTTACGCCATGATATATGCTTTTATAAAACAATATTGATGAATCACGAAATCAATTGGAAGTCTTCGCTACTCAAAACATAATCCATAAGGCCAAAGCAATCAAATCACATATATTTACAAAGCTCGACATCATTATTGCCATTGGGATCATCGCCCCTCTTCAATATAAAACACGTTAAAGTCTTTAATTTATAAAACATATGGCTATATAGTCGAAGCTAACCACATCGTATAGCATGGTATCGAATCTCATTAGTTTGCGTAGTGTAAATCTTCATAAGATAAGCATCGATATTGATGGGTATCGACGAAAATGCCTTGAAGAAAATAGCGACATCATTCGGGCTGAAGTGATAAGAGGCAGCAACCTAGCCTTCTTCATAAACATGTGTTAAGGGTTAAAAACGACAAGGAATAAAGTCGAGGTGATAAAGTGCGGCACTATATAGCCGATAAGAAAAGAGGCATCATTAGAGCCAAAGAGATTACTTCAAAAATATAGGGTCAGCAACACTACTGAAAATAGGCAGTGTCAAAACGTTTAAGTAAAATAAGCGGCACCTTCCACGTCGAAGACCATGGTGTCGAGAGTGTCCTTGCCGACTTCAACTCCGACTCTCCTGAATCTATCCCATATCATTTAGGACGATATCCTATGTATTCATTAAGGTCAATGACCTATAATAGTGGCATTAAGGACTTTTTCTAAAATGGTTTTGACATGGCGATGTCGTATATAATCAGAAAATTGCTATTTTACAATTAAAAGTAATTTATTTCGAACAACTCCTTTTATTTCTCATAATTCTATTGGATAACAACTTCCTTTATCAAAATTTTTATAAGAAAACCGCCGCTGATCAGAAATTTCATTTCCAAAACTATTTGCAAACTAAACCTTTATTTATTATTTTAATATAATTGTTAAGCCCATCTTGCTTAATAAATTTATAATCATTCATAAACACTTAGGAAAAATCCCTAAAAATCACAATAAATCTGATTTAATATTTTCTTTAAAATATAAAAATTCCGAGGCCGAAAACTTTAATTAATTATTTTTAATAATTATAACCTTAAATAGTCCATTTTCTCAACTCAGAATATTCATAATAAATTCATACTTGCTTGTAAAATTATGAAATTAGAAAACCACTTCTAAAATAATATTTCTGACATTATCAAAATTTCAAGTCATTTGGGTATCATATGATAGGTTTTCTCACTTAAACCTATTAACTAATTTCATAATAAATTCAAATACTCATAAATAAGCATATAATCAATCAAACTATCATAACATGGCATAATACAAGCAAAAGATTTGGGTTTTATTCTTAAAGCTGAAAATAATAATTAAAACATGAGATGCATAACTATTACTCACCTTGAATGGTTAAAGAAGGTTGAGATTTGTATTTTGATTTGATTCCCCTAAGCTTTGATCTTTCTTCCTAGATTACCTTCTCTTGAATTCTTTGTTAATGGCTGGCCTATCCTTCTCTTTTAATTCGTTTGTATTTAACAAAATGAATGTGGAAATGAGAATGAAAGTGTATGTTAAGGAAATGTTCTTTTTCCCATTTTCCCTCCTTATATATCCCTCTTCTTATTAAGGTTCTAATTATCTCATTAGCTTATTACTTAAGGCTCAACCCATTATGTTTACCAAATCTCAATCTCCTTATCATTCTACAGTATTTTATTTTGTTTACATAATTAAATATCATAAATAATGTTAATCAAAATTAGGGGCGTTACACTATTATATTTTATTCGATGAGCTGTGAGATATACGACGGGTTCTGTGATATGATTATTTACTTTACTACGACCCTTGGAGGTCGTCCTATATCGACCGAGCACTGTAGCAGCGCACACCACTATATAGATAATACACTTTGGTGCCTATGGTGTAGGGCGGTCATCACAGGATGTGTCCTTCTAACAAACCCACTACTATCGAACCAACCAACAACTGTCGAACCAAACAGGGCATATAAGGTAAGTCAACCTTAAATAAATTGAAGTTCCGGATTATATCTTCTATATATGGAAATAACTAAACTAGCTTTGTTATAAAGGGAAACCACTTATTTTACTGGCCTGACTTACCTATACCTTCATTTCTATAAATATCTAAGCTTCCAACATAAATGGGAACATTTTTAGGGACCGTTTGCCACTATCAAACAGGAATTGCCGAATAAATAACTGAGGAGCTGTATTATCCATCCAAGTCATTGTATTATCCATCCAAATCATTGTAAAACTGGCCTAAGGAAGGAAATAAAAATGAACAGTAGATGTAGGCACATTTAGGCCAAACCATTATAAATATATGTGTATTTAACTTTACCGTTTTCCTACTTCTATATTACTATAAATTGATTGGAAGGGTTTTTAAATTTTGTCTGCAAACAATATATATTTAATGTATTTAAAAAACTAATTATACCCTAATATAAAAATATATATAATAGAAAATAAAATTAAAAGCTCACTTTATTTCGAATAAGATTTTCTTTACGAGTTAAGTTATATAATAAAATTACATAATCACCCCTAGAGCACACTCTTAACTCTATCAATCTTTCACACACACTTAGGGCCAATTATGGTGACTCATAATCATACTCCTGATCAGTTTTCCTAGACAAAATTGGGAAAAGGTGTGATGACTGCTCTACACCTCTGGCACCTAATATACTTTTATATTGTGTTATAGTAGTGCTCGGTCGATGTAGGATGATTGTCAGAGTGGTAAGTAACTAAACAACTATAGAATCTATCATATATCTCATAACACATCGAATTAAATATAATAGTCAAACAGATATAAAAAAGACGAGACAGTAATAACTAAATGAACCACAAAATAAGAGTGCACATGTTTATACAGTTGTATAAAATAATAATAGAATTTATACAGCTGCTAGATAAACCCAAAATATATGTCTCTAAATAAAGTCAAACATTCTCATGCTCCAGAGTGTTGCATAGTGGAATAGTAAAAACTCTAAAAAATTAATATACTTGAAAGCATGGCCTCCTGCTAATCTATCTGCACCACGCTACGTGCTATGCCATACATGCTATCTGGCCTACTCATTTAAGTATACCCAAAATAAAAAAAGCAAAGTGTAAAAACTCGAGTCAGGCAACAGCTTGGTGTAAGTGATAAATAATTACAAGATACTATGAAAATCCTATATAGTAAAGGATATAAGATATGAAGAATCATACCTGATTTTTCCCTACATTCAAAGGGTTAGCACATAACAATGTATGCTAATTTACTATCATCATCATATAAGTGTACTACCACCTAAGTCAAATGTCGGGTGTGTAGGCATCTAAATCCATAATACCTACATCATATGACATCCCTGGAGTGATAAGAAACATAGGAATTATAACATTCATCAAATAATCCTCATAATCACTCATGTGCAAGGGATATATGATAACTCGTAGAGCCATTCCTCTACTAGAGATTAGTGGAAAGATCTCGATTTTACAATGCTCAAATCCATGCCATTACGATGGCTAGGAAATTAGATCCCTTTCTCAATCCAAGGTATATGAATCCATCAACATTGTCCCGAGGTCCATCAACATCGACCATAGTGGATCTCCTCACATAACCATGCTTTACGAGCATGCACACTACAAAACACTCTGAGTGTCAAGTATCCCTTTACACTTGTCATCATAATCAAACACATCATCTTGTTCCATTCCATTAATTTCCATAATAGAACACATCATCTTCTTTGCTCACTAGTTCCGTCATCACTGAACTTTCCCTTGTGGATTATCCTTACGACTCCATTGTCATCGAGTCATCATCATGAAAAGTATAGCTCCATCAACATCGAGCTAACACCATCCAAATACAACTCCATCCTCATCGAGTTGTCATCATTGGAACATCTCTATCCCTTCACCTTGAATCATAGAGTCATCTCATCAAAGCCCCCAAGCCACCATGTTAAGGTGTCACGTTCTTGCTTCAACTTCGAAACCATTCTTCTTCGCATTGTAACATCGATCCAAACGTTGAACAAACGAACATAGACACGACATTCTCCATAAAAGATCACCTTCATCCCCATGAAGATTGACCATGATTGGTCAATCACTCATCATATCGGTACCTGCATTATTGGACATGTCGGTGCTGACATGATTTACTTAACAAGCTTGGCTAAGTATTTTATGTCCAAGCAAAGCCTAGAGTTTTTGCCTTCTCATCTCGAAGCAGCAAATATACTCATCTTGATGCTAATGTAGTCAGTGTAGACATCTTTCATTAGCCTAAAATTTTATAAGTCCTAAACTTCTTACTTCTAGGCATCCTCTTGCAAACTCGAAGCTCCAAAACCAATTCCACAAAGCCCCCCAAGCTTCAACCCAAAGTATTTCATCACCGACATGTTCCACCATTGACATGGTTCCATGGTCACCACAGATATGGTTCCATGGTCACCACCAACATGATTTTAACCCCTCAAATCTTTTCCAAATCCGTAACGACTTATTTTGGGGTCTTTATAGATTTTTAACAATAACATACTTCAATTACATCATGTTTGAACATTTTTTATATCGATTTTCTCAAGTTGACAACCTATTTTCTAACTATCCTAAACGACTAACAACTTATCAAATAATTCATATAGTCATCACATAACATTCAACACCTCATATAAGCAATCCAAACATGATCTGAGCACATATATTTGCTTAGATCTAATTATAGGCAAAAATCACGACATGGCTAATAAATGGTGTAAAATGAATTAAAATACAACTCTAACCTTTTAAACTAGGTTCTAGGGAGTTATTAAAGTTAGATCTAGGTTTTAAAATGTTTAATCATTAAAAATAATCTTAAAAATCACATTGTTGCTATATCAATGAACATATAATAGTGAAAGAATCCACCTTATACCAAAATACAAGAGTTCTAAAGCAAATCTGAGGTGGGATTACAAGCTCCATAAACGTTAATGTACCAAAATAGTGAATCTACTAATCTCTTTGTCAATCACCCTTTAATGATGATTTTAAGCTAATTAAAGTAGGAAAAATTAGTTCTTTTTGGTTGAAAACGAGTTAATGGAGGTTTGGTTCAGTTTTGGGAAGTGGGAAAGTGATTAGGAACCATCCCATCATCCCCAATTAGGCACAAATCCCAAAATGGATCAACGGGCCTATCCAGGCCTAATTAATTATCCACTAATCTAGCCAGAAACTATTAAACTTCAAAAGGCTATATCTCCTAAACGGTAAGTCCAAAAAGCTTTTATGACCACTTTGTGGGAAGAGAAACCACATATCATTCCAATAGAAGTGGTCTCAGACTCTATTTTGACTCCTATCAAAAGTTATAGGCTTTATAAATTTTCAGGTTTAAAATTATCCAATAAAATTGTGCAGGTGAAAAATGTGACTACTTAACTTTCCCCAAAGTTATAGGAAAATACGATCCAACATGGAATTTAAAAAACATTTTACAATCCTATGATATGTAAAATGTGGATCATAACACTTTTTTGAAACATCAAGCAATCATCTCAAAGAACAAAGTGCAACCATGAAATCATGAAAAAGAAATAATATTAATGTATGACCTAGCATGTAAGGTACTAATTATCCTATAAGATTTCTAAAGTCAAACATTGTGAACGGAACGTCTTACCAAGTGAAGAGCTTTGGATAAGCCGTTTTCATGGTTTCCTTGATCTCCCACGTGCAATCGCCTTTTCTTTACTCCAGTGAACCTTTACTAACTCCACCATCTTCCTCCTAAGCTGCTTCGTATCACACATGATGATAAACAGAGCCCTATAAAGTCTCAAATCTTTCGACTCAATTTCTATATCATCAAACAGATCCGATGAAATAATTACATCTGAGTAGTGCACATACTTCTGCATATGAAAACATGGAATTCATTGTGCACCCCTGCCATCTTCCGAGGTAAGTAGACTATAAGTTAGCTTCCTAATCCTCTCAATATCGGAAAAGGACCTACAAACCATGGTGCCAATTTCCTTTTGGTACGAAATGGAACAACATTCTTCAGCGGGAAGATCTTAACACTGTGTTGCCGATGGAGAAATTCAAACACCTATATCTCCTATCAGCATAGTTCCTTTGTCTATCTTGAGCAACTTTCATTCATTACTGAATGTTCTTGATCTTCTTCAAAATTTCCCTAATCATATCTAGCCCAAATATCAGCTTCTCGCCCGCTTCCCAACAACATGAAGGAGCATTGCATGGTCGACCATATAATGATGGTGCCACATCGATGCTAGACTAATAACAGTTGTTGTTTGCAAACCCGATTGCATGTAAATGATCGTCCCACGAGCCTCCAAAGCCGAGTATACAAGCTAACAAGAGATCCTCCAAGATACAATTCATCCTCTCAGGCTTTACATCAGTTTATGGGTGATAAGATGTGTTGGGATGCAGCTTTCACTACAACAAACATGACCTTTAACAGCGTTTTAAAAACGCTATAAAAGCTATTAACAACGTTTTTACATACGTTGTATAACAACATGCAGTTATATGTCAGAGATATATAATGACAAGAAATAAACGCTGTTAAATGTCCTTTTTAACAGCGTTTCCCTGGTGTCATGAAATCATTTAACAGTGTTTGGTTGGGTGCAGGCAGAGATCTTTCTTAGCGTTTGTTTCGTGCTAAGATAAGATTTTATAGCATTTTTTCAATGCTGTGATATTTATTTACAGTGTTTTCTTGTTGCAATAAATCATGCTTTATGTTTTTAGATACAATTTAACGGCATTTTTAAAACGCCGTTAAAACTTTCAACGACGTTTTAAAAACGCTGTGGAATGTTTTAACAGCGTTTTAAAAACGCTGTGGAATGTTTTAATTGCATTTCAGTAAACATCCGCCACAATGTGTGTATATACCACATTTCAAAATTAGCATATTATATCAATATCACATTTCAAAATCAACATATTGTATCAATACCACATTTTGGACACATATTTGATAACTAACGTATGAAATTTCATAATCAAAATACACAATATTCTTACACCAAACATAAATAGTTTGTCATCAATAGTTCAAAAACAAAATATAGAACAAGTAGTAATAGAAAAACAAAAGCAAGTAGTACATACGTTAAAACCAAAAAGTAGTTCTAGCAGCAAAAATAACTTCGATCCATAACTCGTTGCAACCTCTTTTTGCATCACAGTCATCTATCTACCTGTAAAGCAAAAGTAATGCTTGAGGATCAATTCATCAAAAAAGTGTACACAAAGTTAAATCGGATTAATAGTGCAAACACTAAATATTCATCACACTAATTCAGTAGGCGATTGACTAAT
This sequence comes from Allium fistulosum, assembly GCA_030737815.1. NCBI lineage: Eukaryota > Viridiplantae > Streptophyta > Magnoliopsida > Asparagales > Amaryllidaceae > Allium > Allium fistulosum. Next base: position 869,429,313 of record CM060903.1, on the reverse strand, counting down.
AGTCATTGCCTTTCTGATGACCAGAAAACAGTCATTGCCTTTGGGCAGAAAACAGTCATTGCCTTTGGGCAAAAAACAGTTATTGCCTTTGGGTAAGGATGAATGACATCTCACGCTTTTCTAATGACCAGAAAACAGTCATTGCCTTTGGGAAGCTGACATCATCACAAATAGTTGGGGGTTCAACTCATCTTGACCCACATGATTGCACCACTCATTCATTCTGAATGCAAATCTAGATAGTTGCTCATAAAAATACTCCACTGTCAGTTTCTATGAATGAAAAGAAGATTAAGTAGACTAATTACACAAGTTAAAACTTAAAACACCTGTCTTTTTAAGGTATTTCCTCAATTCAGATCATATTTCGATAATTATGATAAAATCAAACCTTTTTCAAATATCTCACACACACTGCAGCTACCGAGACACAAAATCCGACCCAACAAACTTAACTATTGGAATTTTTTGTCTTTGCATGCAACAAACTTAACTATCTAGCTTACCATGTTACGTGACAATAAAAGGGTTAGAAATTGCATATCTAAAGTAAGCAATAATTTAATCATTAACTTACTTCATAGCTTCTGAGTTGTCTATCCAAACTCTGGCAGCTTTAACTAAATGTGGATAAGTTGCACCTAATGAAATAATAATCCAACGTATCAGATTTTTGTGTTTTTATAATAGCAAGTTATCAAAAAAACTTTGAACTCCTTAACTTAGTTAACAAAATCACAGATTTAAGGCAAATAAACTAAGATGCACCACTTGCTTCTAGCTTAACTGTTAAACCAATGGCTGCAAATTTGAAGATGCTAACAATAGTTTAATCCATTAGAAGCTAAGCTTAACATAAAATTTAAATAGCATCAGCTACATAAACAAATTTTATCCTTTTTTCCTAACGGTTTTACGGTTTCCATACATCACCTCAATCCTAACCTACTAAGACCACCGATACAGTCAACTTGATTACCCTACAAAAATCCAAACGTTTTCATCCATCAGCTATACAAGCTAGTAAAACTTCTAGCAAAAATAGGGAAATGATGGAGCTACACTTACCAAAACAAAAGATCATATTAAATTATTAAAAATTTAATAAAATTACCGACTTGTTTACCTTCCGTAGCTGATCAGACTGGCGCCCCTCATGCAGCAGTGCATGCCTTTGGTTTCCCCATGCATGTCCACTACTGTTTACGTGCATGCCCTCTCTGTCTCACTCCAAGCATGTTCTGGCCACAGCTTACACTTGATTGCAGCACATAACTACATCATGCATCCGTTACACCCTTACATCTTGTGCTTGCTGCAATGTTCAGGGCCAACGCATGTGGCCTCATCTTCATGCAATCTCATGCATCAATTATGTATTGTGCAACCAGATTATACAGAATGATCACATCTGACAAATACATCATACAATTATATTTTCCTTGTGAAGTTTATTCCCTCACGGAATTTTTTTAATGAAATGCTAAGAGAATTTCAATCTAGATATTCTTAGAAAAAAGGAACAGTAAGGTGCAGGTTTCACTTTTGAAGAAAATGGCATAAACTGTAAACATGTTTTCCCTTCTAATTCAAAAATTCATATATTATATAACAATTATTAGGTAATATAGCCAAGGTACTACATATTGCAGCATTGACTATGATAACCCAGTAAAAGTTTTTAACCAAAATTAATCCAGTGGATGATATCAAAGACAGTACAAAGGGAAACTATAAGATCATAAAATTTTCTCACTCAAGAGCAAACTCAGGAATTAAGACGGTGGTGAGATATACTTTTAATGTTGATTTGTTTCTTATTTTTTTTATAGTTTTATTGTAATTATTGCTGCTGTGACATAACAAATAGAACAAGTGTTAATGAAAGTGTAGATACGAAAGAATCACCTTGTCGACCGCCAGTATTCACCATATCAGCAATACTCCAATTCATCATGTCTCAATGGCTCTCTTACATTGGCTTCCTCCGTGGTTTTTCATCATATCAGCATTTTATGTATAGAGAGTACTGATGCTTACAGATTCAAACGGAATTAGAATGGTAGGAACCCCATAGGAAGTAGTCAACTGCATCAAACAATAGCAGTTATTATATGATGGTACACATAATAGTTTACAAATTTAATGCATTACTCACTTTTATTCTGCATGAACATGGACCTATGAGAAAAATTGAACTGCTCCTCCGTAAATTTTGGAAAAAGTTACCCCAAAGTGGCTGAATTTCCAAAGGTAAGCAAGAAAGGAACAACTGGGTCACTGGGATCCAGGCCAAGTTTTTCTCTCAAACCCTTCAATTATTATGTATACCTCCCTGAAGAAATTTTGTTCAAATGTAAGATAATTTGTCAAGACAAAAAATAATAGTGTTACCCCAGAGTGATTGTATCTAGTTCGTGATAATGATGTGGAAATATCAAAATAAAAAATGCTTATTACTCACACTTATTTCTCAGACTTGTTCACTCCATCCTTATAATGAAGAGCAATTTACAGAGAGTGAATTGGATAACAGCAAGGCAATGGTTGCAAATCAACAATTACAGTCAAGAGTGATTTCACAAAAGGAGTCTTTTAATATCCTTTATAATATCTTTCTTCAGAACTATCCCATTACAGATCATCAGCAAATCCAACCTAAATCATTTCAGTCTACGTCAGATGAGAATTTTCTCAAACAATTAAATAATTCAAATCTTGACAACAAGATATGCAAGTGATGAACACGATGAGGTGGAAAAAATATTACTTGGATAATTTTACTTTTATACTTAATATTCACTAACTTATTGATGTTGATATGATGAAAAACCATGGAGCAAGCTTAGGATATCAGGCCTATGCTTTTCTTACCTGATCGTGGAACTCTAGCCAAAGTTCTACAGCCTATCAACTTCTATCCACATCCTTTTCAATTAAAACAAATAACAACAAATATTTGTTTAATTAAGGGGTTTCAACCTTTCAGAGTATCATGAGCATTTGATCCATTAAAGTACATAATATCATTAGTACATCTCTTATTTTGAACTGCAGATTGCACTCTCTTTTGTGAAAAAATACCTACATTGTCCATTTGTGAACAAATACCTACATTGTCCATTTCTCTAACACAAGACTTATTATCAGTATCCAATGCAAGAACTTTGAACTGATTATTACATTCAATATCGAAAATAGTAAACTTAGTTCCCTTAGTTTTATGATAAATATTAGTATTAAAACCCTTATCACCACTAACTAAATCAGTTGAATTATCCTTCAAGACAAGCTCTTCCGTCTTCAACTTATTTATATCATTTGAAATCCCATTTAAAATTACCTTTTCACAACTGATATTCTTTAAAGAATTCATATATTTTGAAATTTCAGAGGATAAAATCAATTTATTCATGGTATCGGCAAAATTTGTATCTTTTGATAAAGACTCAGAAATTTTCCATAGTACTGCCAACCATTGTTCATTTATCTTGGAGTATAGCCTAATTACATGAGTCAATTTTAGACTAATATGCTGACATAACAGTGAAATTGAAAGAGTCAGCTGAGCTACCTCCCGGAGAAAATATATGCCTTCCAACAGATAAAAAAGCAAAATATGATTGCTTTTAAATAAAGCAAAATATACTTTTAAAACAAGTTAATATTTACTTATCTAAGTTCAATACATTTTTTTCCTAATAAAAAAAACATATTAGCTGCCATAGTACTCCTAATGGCTTCATAGGACACAAACTTTGATCACTTCTCATCTTCACACAAACTATATTAATATTAGTGTACATAGTGGCTTTAATTGCTATGCTATAACTTAATGAGCAATATTCTATTTCCTAATTGCAATAGATCGGCTTGAAAGAAAGAAGTGAAAGCAACATCCAATAAATAATTTGCTAGGCGGCACAGTGTAACTTTGTTTATTTCAGTCATCATATACACATAAGAAATTAGTAGCTGTATGAAATATAATATTCATATGAATCTTGAGATCTCAACTTCATATAATAATAATTATTTTTTTATGTAATTCGGGCAATTGAATTTCTCACATTTATCTAGTCTATAACCTGAAGTGGGCTTTAAATAATGAGCAAATTTTGACTGCTATTTAGTACAAAAGAATAAGTTAAGCCACTTCATTTATTCGTCCACCAATTTATACACACGTTAAAGTTTCCTGCAACATTAAAATGCTTAATTTAGCAAAATTTACATTAAATTTAATATAATATCAGTGACTGTTCTGTCTTAGACTGAACGTTCAAGACAGAATGGTCAATAAATTTATTTTAGTTTTCAAATCTTCCATGGATCATGGCCATTACACTAATGGCTGGCGTTGTACTACACTAGTTGAAAACCAAAAAAGAAGATCCTATTGCTACTAACATAGAGAGGTAATAATGTTCTAACAAGTGAAAAAAAGAAAGTTGAAATACAAAGCCAGGCTGACAAGCCTGAAAAAACAATGGATATTGTGTTGATACAAGAGACGCTTTCATAGAACATAAATTTGGATACTGTGTAGATTCTACATTTTCTAGCAACTATACAGATATCAAATAGGAAAGGTTGATGCTATTAATCATTACATAATCGTACATAGCAGATAAGCTTTATGATATCATTACCAACCAATATTCTATAAAAGATGGGCATTTTATCCTTTTACAATTGGTGCTAAGGAATTGATGGCATGGCTTCTGGAGAACTAGTGGATGTCAGTTTCTTTGTTGGTCAAACTTCATGTCAACCAATACCATGAAGTTACTGATTGCACTACTTATAGATAATAGCAATTAGTTTTAATTTTAAATGCAAAAACAGAGAATATATTCTATGTCCTTAATTTTTAGCAGGCCATCTCCCTTATCTATCCGTAGATGACTTAGTAACATGTACTCCTACTCAAATAAAAGATAAAAACATAAGCAGAAGAGCAAGAAAAAATGTAACTGTGAGTATATACCTGGGATAACGGAAGCCTTGTCATAAGTCTTTGGAGAAACATCAGCTCGTAGAACAACCTTAATCTACAATTTAGGTAAAGATTAAATTTGAATCAAATTGATCAAAATCATAAATAAAAAATTGTACAAACAAATCACTTGTGGGAAGCCATCTGAATACTGCGAGGCAGGATATGTTTCACTAAGGCCCTCGATGAACTCAGTCATCACAGCTGCAAAAAATGCAGGACAAATGAAACTTGCTCATGGTGAAGTTCTTAACAAACATGATAGTAAAGCTAAACAAATTAGGTGATCCAACCCGAGCTTCTATTATAAATGCTACATAAAGAACATTTAAAATTGGAAATGACAATCAAGGAAGAAACTGAACCTGTATATCACTAAGATTAATAATATTCATTATTTCATTGTCTGCACATATCAGTGAGATTAACGACATTTAACCATGGAAGATTAAACTAAAACCAATTTAGACTTACCTGGCCAGAATAACTTCATTGACCATTCCTGTCTTGAACAAGCTTAAGTATAACTTCAATTTACTCCGATGCACCATCAATATGGACCGTTCGCTCTAGTTCAACATGGACGCGCAAAGCCGTGGACTAGAGATACACGACTGAGCTCGTCAAGGTGATCGGCGAAGTTGGAGCAACTGCTATCGATGGTTAGGGCGAGATTTGGTTTGGCCGAAGTTTGGTATCGAAGGAGCCGTTCATCGAAGCCGAGGAATGGGAGCTTCACCAGGTTAGGTAAGAGAAGAAAAGCATCATCAGAGCTTAAACAAAGTTTACAAATTTTAAGTGAAGACGAGCTCGTAATTTAGGGATTTGAAAGTGAAAAGAGGGAAGTAGGGCGGAATAGGAATTTTGAGAGAGAGGGAGAGGGAAAAAATGGACCGCCAAAATTTTCTTTTCATTATAACAGCGTGAATATGGAGCTATAGTTTAACCTAAATGAACATACGCAGATAATAATTACATGTCAGATTCTGATGCAATCAACCCTTGCTATAAATAGGTCATTTTCTTATAGTGTTTTTACCCAATGCCTCTTATAAGCTCTTCCAAATCCCACTTGTGAGTAAAGGGTCTCGATCTCTCACATGGCACACCATGAATTTCATAATCCACTACACATATAAGTCGACCGTGCCATCTTATTGGACTTAACGGGTATGAGTCGAGCATTCTTCATCAATCTTTCAAATATGACCTAAATGCTATTGTACCCTCCTCTGATCCTCAACAATCTATTGATGAGGTCCATCGATATATGTTCCCACTTCCATTTGGGAGTCTCAAGTGGTTGCATCAACCAACTTAGCTTCCTCTGCTCCACCTTTACCAATTGGCAGTTCATGCACTTCAAGATGAATACATTGACATCCTTCTTCATCTCTTCCCAATTATATTCTATTTCAGATCACGGTATATTTTATTGCTACTAAGATGTATAGTCAATCTTGATTGATGGTTTTCTTATAGCACCTCATCCCTCAACCCATTAATATCTGGAATAAACAATCTTCCATCCTTATGGAGCCAACCATCTCGGATGAGTCCATACCGCTTCATCCCCTTAGACTCTACTCCTTCCACTATCTTCGCTATGATCTATGTTAGTCTATCATCATACCTCTTACCAGTGCTGATCTTCTCAATCAAAGTAAATATGGTAGTCAAACATTCCAACATCTCTGGCTCCATCTTACAACGAGGTCCAAAGTCATAACCGACAATAAACTCAAGCTGTGTCCTTTCCAAGAACAAGCTCTCAAACTGGCATGTCTTCTACTCAAAGCATCAGTGACTGCATTTCGTTTACCTTATGCGTATGAAATACCACAATCACAGGAAGCCAAGAATTTCAACCACTATTGCTGGCAAAGGTTGAGATCCTTCTAGGAGAAGAGATATTTCAATGACTTGTGATCCATGAACAACTCGAAACATTCTCCAAGTAAATAGTTCCTCCAAATCTTCTAAGCAAACACAATTGCACCAACTTCAAATCATGGATAGGGTACTTCCTTTTATGTGGTTCAGTTATCGACTAGCATACAAGAAAACCTTACCTACTTGCATTAATACCTCACCCAATTCAGTACCACGTGCATCCATATATGCCATTGTCTCTTCATTCCCACTCAAAATGATCAACACCAGTGCACTCTTCAACCGCTCTTTAAGACTCACAAAAGCATGCTTGCACCTCGTGTCCTAAGTAAAAGTCTAGTTCTTCTTCGTCAAATTGGTCAATGGTGCTGCTACCTTTGAGAGATTCTTGATAAACATCTATAATATCCTACTAGTCTAAAGAAACTCCTCACATCCATAGTGTTCTTAGGTTGGACCCAATCTGGAACCGCTACCATCTTCATAGGATCTATAGCAATGCCATGTTCTGTCATGACCTAAAAATCTCACTTTCGTCCTCTAGAAGTGACACTTCTAAAACTTCACCTTCAATATGTGATTCCTTAATTTCTCAAATACAATCCTTAAATGTGTCTTGTGTTCCTCTTCCATCCAAGAGTAGATAAGAATATCATCCACGAACATAAGCACGAACTTATTTAGCTGATCCTCGAAGACATAGTGATGTCGATGCATTAGTCAGCCTGAATGGCAACCAACCACTCATAAAATCTAGAAGACGTATGAAACGCTGTAATCGGTGCACTCTCTTTCGCTACTCTTAGTTGATGAAACCCCATTGCATTGTCCAATTGAGAGAACACCCTCGCACCATGGAGCTGATTGAATAAGTCATCAATATGCTGGAGTAGAAACCTGTTCTTCCTCATCACCTAATTTAGCTCAAGGTAATTAACACATAATCTCATGGAGCCATCCGCCTTACTGGTGAATACTGTAGGTTTTCCCCACTCAGATATGCTCCTATGAATGAACCCCTTCCTCATTAGGTAATTCACTTACACCTCTAGTTCCTTTTTCTTTCTAGGTGCCATATTCCTAAAAGGCATAACTACTAGTTTGGCATTCTTTACTAAATCTATATGGAACTCTATCCCCCAATGTGGTGGTAATTCGGTCACCTCCTTGAATATGTCCGAATATTCCCTAGCTATAGGCATGAATGAACACACATCCCACAAATCTTTAGCGAATATAGAAAGCTAATCACAACCCCACTCTTCGATAGGTAGCCTAACTCTACATTCCGCCTATTCTTAGTCCCAATTGACACCAGCAGCCTCTCGTAATCCACCACTACCACATACTTCCTTGTCTGGTCCATCCTTAAAAAATAATGAACCCTACAAAACCCAAAAAAACAATCAAAAACAAAAGAGCATCCATGGTTTAATAAGACCAAACTATAACTAATTATCCACTAATCTGGCTAGAAACTATTAAACTTCAAACGACTATATCTTCTAAGAGATAAGTCTAAAAAGCTTTTATGACCACTTTGTGGGAAGAGAAACCATGTATCTTTCCGATAGAAGTGGTCTCAAACTCTAATTTGACTCCTATCAAAAGTTATAGGCCTTACAAGATTTTAGGTTTAAAATTATCCAATAAAAATTCTGCAGGTGAAAAATGCGACTGCTTAACTTTCCCCAAAGTTATAGGAAACTACGATTCAATATGGAATTTAAAAGAACATTTACGATCCTACGATATGTAAAATGTGGGTCATAACACTCTTCTGAAACATCAAGCAATTAATTCGAAGATCAATGTGCAACCATGAAATCATGAGAAAATAAATAATATTAATGTATGACCTAGCATGTAAGGTACTAATCTATCCTAAATGACTTTTAAAGTTGAAAACAATGAACATGATGTCTTATTAAGTGAAGAGCTTTGGATAAGCGGTTTTCATGGTTTCCTTGATTTCCCATGTGCAATCGCCTTTTCTTTACTCCACTGAACCTTCACCGACTCCACCATCTTCCTCCTAAACTACTTCATATCATACACGATGGTACAAAGAGGCCTATAAGGTCTCAAAGCTTTTGACTGAATTTCTATATCATTAAACTAATCTGATGAAATAATTACATTTGAGTTATGCACAAACTTCCACATATGGAAAATGTGAAATTCATTGTGCACCCCTGCCATCTTCCTAGGTAAGTACACTCTATAAATTAGCTTCCTAACCCTCTCAATATCAGAAAAGGACCTGCAAACCATGTTGCAAATTTCTCTTTAGTACCAAATGGAACAACATTCTTCAATGGGAAGACCTTAACACCATGTCGCCGACGGAGAACTTCAAACATCTATATCTCTTGTTAGCATAGCTCTTTTGTCTACCTTGAGCAACTTTCATTCATTACCGAATGTTTTTTATCTTCTTCAAAATCTCCCTAATTATACCTAGCCCAAATATCAGCTTCTCGCCTGCTTACCACCAACATGAAGGAGCATTGCATGGTCGGCCATATAATGCCTCGAATGGTGCCAGATCGATGCTAAACTAATTACAGTTGTTGTTTGCATACCCGATTAAATGTAAGTGATCGTAGCATGAGCCTCCAAAGCCGAGTATGCAAGCCAACAAGAGATCCTCCAAGATACAATACACCTCTCGGGCTTTACATCAGTTTATGGGTGATATGGTGTGTTGAGATGCAGCTTTTCCCTAATGCCTTTTATAAGCTCTTCCAAAACCCATTTCTAAATAAAGGGTCTCGATCAATCACAATGCTTTTTGTTACATCGTGGAATTGCATAATCCACTTCACATACAAGTCGGCCAACTTGGATGCCGTCTTATTGGACTTAACGGGTATGAGTCAAGCATTCTTCATCAATCTTTCAAATATGACCTAAATGCTATTGTACCCTCCTCTGGTCCTCGACAATTTATTGATGAGGTCCATCGATATCTGTTCCCACTTCCATTTGGGAGTTTCAAGTGGTTGCATCAACTGACCTGGCTTCCTCTACTCCACCTTTACCAACTGGCAGTTCTTGCACTTCAAGATGAATGCCATGACATCCTTCTTCATCCCTTCCCAATAATATTTTATTTCAGATAATGGTATATTTTATTGCTGCCAAGATATATAGTCAATCTCAATTGTTGGATTTCTTATAGCACCTCATCCCTCAACCCATCAATATCCAGAACAAGCAATCTTCCAACCGTATGGAGCCAACCATATAGGATGAGTCTGCACTGCTTCATCCACTTAGACTCTACTCCTTCCTTTATCTTAGCTATGATCTTTGCTAGTCTAGCGTCATACCACTTACCAGTGCCGATCCGCTCAATCAAAGTAGATATGATAGTAAACCATGCCAACATCTCTAGCTCCAGCTTACAATGAGGTCCAAAGTCATAGCCGACAATAAACTCAAGCCGTGTCCATTCCAAGAACATTACTGCCAAACTGGCATGTCTTCTGCTCAAAGCATTAGTGACTGCATTTCTTTACCTAGTGTGTATGAAATACCAAAATCATAGGAGGCCTAGAATTCCAACCACCATTGGCGGCGAAGGTTGAGATCCTTCTATAAGAAGAGTTATTTCAATGACTTGTGATCAATGAATAACTCGAAACTTTCACCAACTAAATAATGCCTCCAAATCTTCAAAGCAAACACAATTGCACCAACATCAAATCATAGATCGGGTACTTCCTTTTATGCGGTTCAGTTATCTACTAGTATATGCAACAACCTTACCTACTTGCATTAGTATTGCACTCAATTCAGTACCATGTGCATCCATGTACACCATTGTTTCTTCATTCACACTCAAAATTGTCAACATTGGTGCACTCATTAACTGTTCTTTAAGACTTACAAAAGCATACTCGCACCTCACATCCCAAGCATAGGTCCAGTTCTTGTTTGTCAAATTGGTCAACGGTGCTGCTACCTTTGAGAGATTCTTGATAAACATTTATAATATCCTGCTAGTCCAAAGAAACTCCTCACATTCATAATGTTCTTGGGTTGGATCCAATGTTGAACCGCTACCATCTTCATTGGATCTGTAGCAATGCTATGTTCTGAAACAACATGACCCAAAAATCTCACTTTCGTCTTCCAAAAGTGACACTTCTAAACTTCACCTTCAATATGTGGTTCCTCTATTTCTCAAATACAATCCTTAAATGTGTCTTGTGTTCCTCTTCCATCCGGAAGTAGACAGGAATATCATCCACGAACACAAGCACGAACTTATTAAGCTGACCCCCGAAGACATAGTTATGTCAATGCATTAGTCAGCCTAAATGGCATAACATACCACTTATAAAATCTAGAAGACATACGAAACGATGTAATCAGCGCACTCTCTTTCGCTACTCTCAGTTGATGAAACCTCATTGCATGGTTCAATTAAGAGAACACCCTCGCACCATGAAGCCGATTCAACAAGTCATCAATATGCTGGAGTAGAAACCTATTCTTCCTCATCGCCTAATTTAGCTCAAGGTAATTAACAAATAATCTCATGGAGCCATCTGCCTTAGTGGCGAATACTGCAGGTTTTCCTCACTCAGATATACTCCTATGAATGAACCCCTTCCTCATTAGGTCATTCACTTACACCTCTAGTTCCTTTTGCTCTCTAGGTGCCATATGCCTAAAAGGCATAACTACTAGTTTGGCATCCTTTACTAAATCTATGTGGAACTCGATCTCCCAATATGGCGGTAATTCGGTCACCTCCTTAAATATGACTGGATATTTCCTAGCTATTGGCATGGATGAACACCCATCCCATAAAAATTCTAGCGAATATAGAAAGCCAATCACAGCCCCACTCTCCGATAGGTAGCCTAACTCTACATTTCGCCTATACATAGTCCCAATCGATACCGGCAGCCTCTTATAATCCACCACTACCACATACTTCCTCGGCCAGTCCATCCTCAAATAATAACGAACCCTACAAAACTCAAAACAAAACAATTATAAAATAAAAGAGAATCCATGGTTCGATAAGACTAAACTATGACAAACTACATACAGACTAGAGGAGCCTCCAATAGGGTTCTTCACAATTAAAGGTCGGTCAACAATTTCATGTTTCAATCATAATCTATCTACCAAGTCACTAGATATAAAGGAATATAAAGCCCCGATGTCACACGAACACTTGTAGGATAAATAGGAAGTATACCTTGAATAGTGATGATCATTCCCTTCTTTTTCACCGAGGGAGCACTCGATGAAGTCAGAACAACATCCAATGCATATGCCATTAACAGTTGCTTCCACTTCACTAGTTTGGAGAACCACATATGCCATACCTTATTGTAGTTGTAATAGTTTTTATCTTTAGTTTTGCAGTCCCAACTCAGATGGCCTTTATTGCCACAGTTATGGTAAATAGGGTTCCACTTGCCCTTTTCTTCTCATCCTTGTTTTGGAATTGTTTCCACCTGTTGTTTAATTTTTCTTGCCTACCTAGCCCAATTGCGGATTTCGCCCTTTTTTGAAACAATGGATGGCTTAAACTTGGGATACAGACTCTTATGTTGGAAAGCTTTCTCAATGAGCTTCTCAAATGACTTACCATTATATTGCATTAGCTTTTCTCCTAGATAATTATTCAAGCCCATGATGAGTTTCACATTCTTCTTTAACAGAATATCGATGAATGACATCCCGTACTATGATAAAGCATTGAGCTCAGCTACGTACTTGGAGACAAACAAGTCTCCCTGCTTTAGGTCTTCAAATTTCCTAAAGAATACAGACTTTTGAGCTGCCAAAATGAACTACTTCTTAAACTTGGTCTTAAACTGATCCCAAGTGAATTGGTCCTCTGGAGTAGCAACTATTATATCATTCCACCAGTTAATAACTTTCCCTTAGTGTTGTCGAGAGGCCAACCTCCCGTTCATAGCATTGTCCAACTGTTGGTCATCAAAGATCCTCTCATAAGTATCTAGCCAATCCTATACTTCCATAGCCGACACCGTTCCTTGTAATAGTTGAACACCAAGGCTGGTAAAATCCTTCATCAACTTCATGAAATTGGCTCTGGGCTGCTGCACTTGAGCACCACCCTTATTAGCAATATTCGAAGCGACCATATGGGTATTTTGCAGCATGTTCTCATCATCGTGTTGAACTTCTTCTACAAGCCAGGGTTAGCAGATTCTGAGCCTGCTCTTTCCACTTCAATCCATAGATGGAGTTCCTCGTACCATTTCTTATATGTCATCTCATTCTTACTCTGTAATAAGAATGACCAGTCCACCACAAAGAAAAATGCATCAATGGCACTCATGTGCAACATGGTTTATACTATATATACACTATGATATAGTTTTGAAAACTAAAATATAACAAATTCACTCTCTCATATACTCTCGATCCATTTTAGAGTGTTTTAGCTGCCCTATCTATAATGGATCCTGGTGCCAACCTAGGTCGACTATGTAACCTAAACTTTGATACCAAATACGACGACCACCCTACACCTTCGACATCCAACATACCTGTATACTACATTGTAATGGTGCTTAACCAATATAAGACGATTGTTAGGGTGGTAAGTAACTAAATAACCACAAAACCTATCAGATATCTCTCATTGCATCAAAAAATATAATAGTCGTCACAAATATAAAATAGGTGGGGTAGTAATAACTAAATAAACCACAAAATCAGTACATAGGTTCACATAGCTATACAAAGCACCAATAGACTTTATATAACTGATAAATAAACCCAAAATATTTTTCTCTAAATAAGAGTGAAATGCTTTAACGGCTCCATAGTGTTGCACATCAGAATAGTAAAAGCTCCAAAAATATAGTATACATAAAAGCATAGCCTCCTACTAGTCCTTTTGCATCACTCTACGTGCTATGCCATAACTTCTTTCAAATCTACTCATTTAAGTGTCCCTAAGATAATAAGAAGCAAATCATAAAACCTTGAGTTAGACAACAATCTGGTGTGAGTGAAAAACATTCTCAGGATATTATGAAAATCGATACACTAAGGGACATAACATATGAAGAATCATACCTAACCTTATCCGACATCCAAAGAGTTAACACATAAGAATATATGCCAATTTACCATCATCATAAGTGTACTACCACCTAAGTACAATGATGGGTGTATAGGTATCAAAATCCACAATACCTATGTCTTGTGACATCCCTAGAGCGATAACAAACGTAGCTAACATAACATTCATCAAACAATCCTCACCATTACCCATATGGATTGGATATACTGTTACTCATATAGTCATTCCTCTGCTAGAGGTTAATGGAAAAAACTCAGTTTCTTGGTGCTTGAATCCATGCCACTCTGATAGTTAGGAAACTATATCCCTCCCTCAATCCAAGGTACATGGATGCATCAACATTGACCCAAGGTCCATCAACTTTGACCCAAGTGGGCATCCTCACATACCCCTACTTTACGAGCACACTACGAAATAGTCTGAGTATCAACAATCCCTTTACACTCATCATCAAAGTTGAATTCATCCTTCAGTTCTATTCCATTCGTTTCCATAGTAGAACATATCATCTTATTCCACTCACAAGTTCTGCTATTCTCGAACTTGCCTTTATGGATTATCCTTATGACTACATCATCATTGAGTCATCACCATCAAAGTACAAATCCATCAACATCAAGTTTACACCATCCAAATATAACTCCATCCTCATCGGGCTATTATCGTCGGAACATCTCTATCCCTCCATTTTGAGTCGTAGAGTCATCTCATCAAAGTCCCAACGCCACTATGCCAAAGCATCACATCCTTGCTTCAACGTCGAAACCATTTATTATTGCATTGTAATATCAAGTTCAAACATTGAACAAATGAATGAAAATGCATGACATGCTCCCCAAGGCATCATCATCACCCTTATGAAGTTTGATCATGGTTGGTCATCTAGTTATTATGTTGTATAGAAATAGTTGGACATGTATGCATTGACATGATTTACTTAGCCAATTTGGCTAAGTACTTCATGCCTAAGCAAAGCCTAGAGTTCTTACCTTCTTGTCTTGAAGCAGCAATTTAATCATCTTGGTGCTAAATTGGTTGGTGTCTACTTCCTTCCTTAGCCTAAATTGTTCTAGGTCATGAACTCCTTACTTCTCGGCATCCTCTTGCAACTATAGCCGCAACAACAATTCTACGATGTCCTCCATGCTTTAGCCCGAAGTAGTTAACCACTGACTTGCACCTACCACTTTACCAACAACATAATTCCATGGTCACCACTATCATGATTTTAATCCTTCATATCTACCCCAAATCTGATGCGACTTGTTTTAAGGTCTCTCTAGGCTTCAAACAACAATATACTTCAGTCACATCAAGTTTTGAACATTTTTGATACCGATTTGCTAAAAAAGATGACCTATTTTCCAATTACCCTAATTGACTACCGAACTTATCAAACAATTTATACAATCATCACAAAATCATCTCATAACATTCAACATCTTATATAAGCAATTCAAACATGATTTGAAAACATATATTTTGAAAGATCCAACTATAAGCAAAAATCACAACATGGTTGGTAAATGGTGTAAAATGAATTAAAATATAACTCTAACTTTATAAACTTGGTTCTAGGGTATTATTAAAGTTGGATCCAGGTTTTAAAATATTAAAAATCATCTTCAAATTTTTTTGCATGAAAAGTAGACAACCCTAATCGACCGGTTGTAGAGCTGTGAATACGGGGTAACACAACTGTTATATTTGTGTTATAATTGATTTTCAAAGAGCAAATCACATATAGGTTATGCAAAAAGTAAATTGCAGTAAAGTAAAGAACACAAGGATTTATAGTGGTTCGACTAGAATGTGCCTACACCCATTGTCCACTTTCATTATTTTTCTTATAGATCTTTGATACACTGCCAGAGATACAAAACATAATGATATGTTGCTTAAAAGAAAGTAAGATATAGCCAAAGGAAGTCTTTTCGGCTATTCCTGTTCGGTTATTCCTGTCTGCCTATTCCTGTTTGATTGTTCTGTTAACCTATTCCTATTAGGCAGTTCTAATACTTATTAGGCTATTCTTACTAGGAAGTTCATGTTAGGAAGTTCCTATTATGCTGTTTCTTTTAGGCTATTCCTATTAGGCTATTCCTGCTAGCCTATTCCGAGCTTTCTCTAACTTGTTTGCCAATACTATTGTAAGCTTGGCTAACTCGAATTCTCCCTCATTTTTGTTGGATGCTTTGGAATTTATAGGAGTGAAGGTATATGGTGGTCAGGTCAATAATATAAGCAATTTCCTTGTATAACATGCTTGTTCGGTTATTTCCATATATAGAAGATACGCTCCAAAATTTCCATATATTTAAGCCTGCCTTTCCATATATGCTCTGTTCAGTTCGATGGTCATTGGCTTGGTGGTAGTTGGCTTGGTGGTGCTTGGTTCGACGGTGTTTAGGTTCGGTGGTTCTCCAAGTGTTGAACATGCATCCTTGTCTGGTAGCTTCGTTACCGGATAAGAAATCTTTCCCGGTGCCCCTGCTACCAAATAGGGATTCCTGTTCAGTAGTTGGACAACCGGACATGAATTTCTATCTGGTAGTTTGACTACCGAACATGGATTCTTGTTCGGTAGTTGGACCATCGAATAGGAGTTTTAATCCAGTAGTTTGACTACCAAACATGTGGTTCCTTTTTGGTATTTGGACCACCGGATAGGAGTTTCTATCCCGTAGTTTGACTACGAACAAGTGAGTATGGTGTGCTTTCCCCTACTTTTCCCACACTTCCACTTACCTTAATTCAAGAGCTTCTCGCCTCTTCATTTTTGGATACTCAAATAAAGTGATGATGCTCCAGTGATTAGGTTAAGCAAGACTCTATTAGTTAGGGATCTGGTTAGGAAGTCTCCAAAGTTCCAAGCTTATCTGCCATTATTGCTCATTCATCTTTTTTCTAGTTGTGCTCATCCATGAGGTATTTATAGGTGTGAGGTTGAGTAGAGATCTATTAGGTATAATGGTTAGGCACTAAACAATTAGATTCCCTACCAGACCATTCCTCCTATTTTATAAAAATAATGTGCTTGCTAGGAATTGAACCCTTGACCACTTTGTTGGAGGTTTGATGCTTAACTACCTGAGCCAGACATATTTTTGTGCCATAACTCTTTCATTTCAAGTCAGAATTAAATGAAACTTGGACCAGTAGCTTCATATCATTAAGTAGGGTATTCCAATGCCTCTGATTGGTCCATTTTCATAAAGTAAGTAGCATCTCTCCATGGTGGGGGCCGAGTCAGCTAGGAAGTGGAAATATTTTAAGATGATCATATATTCCAATTCGTAGCTCGTATTGAGATGAGGTTTCGACTTAGGCACATGTCTTGACCTTAGGAACATTTTACAAGTACTTTGAGTATATTTTTAGACTATGTGAGATTTGCCCCTAACGCTTTGCCTTTCCCTTGTGATTACATGTTGATGCCTTTATTATGCACCCTCCGGCCGTTTCTTTGCTCCTTGATATCTTTTCGTATTCACCATACTATGGGCGAAAATGCCAACAACACTTGCCCCTTAAAGCATACTTTCATAGAATACAAAGTATTCTTTGTTTTATCCAAAATGTTCATTCTTTCTCATGTAATGGTTCCCTCAAACCTCTAATATCTATATCCTCATTCCCGTCCTTTTAGTATGTTTTTCGCTGATATTGCAGAGCCTTGTTCGCTTGGGGAAAGCTTATTAATTGTTTCAAGACATCTTTTATCAGTATGACGTCCACAGCTCATTCTTTTTTGGTAGTATAATCATTTGACATGATTTCCCATTGATTATCATCTCTATCCGGTAGGCTTTTGCTTCCTCTAGTTCAACATTCTTGCCTTTAGGTCCTGCGGGCCGTGCATTGCCTTATGAATGTTCCAAGAATATCGAGATGTTATAGGGAAAGGAATACAGTGGTTCCATAGTATGTGGACTTGACGATGTGTATTTTGTAGCATTGATTGTTGTTTGGCCAATTAAGATTGGTGGTTGTGATGTATTTTTCCTACATGATTGCCAAGTTATTCCAATAGTGACCCCTTTACCACTATGATGCATGCCTATATAGATCAATCACCAAAATGTTTAGCTAGGTAAGTCTTTATGCTGAAGTTTTGAACATTGGTTGATTATGCGCTTGTGTTGTGAAGCTACTCTCCTTTTGATGCTTATGCGTTGTCGCGTCTGATATTTATTCATATCCATATTCTCCTTTTCCTGATTAGTAGTCATGATATTATTTGTTCCACATGATTGCTAGGTTTGCTTCTTCCATTTGCAACCTTTCTTGCTGTTATCATTCTTACTTGCATGGGACCAATCACCAACAAGCCCAGTAGGGCAAGCAATTTATGCGATTAATGCTTTCCTTGGCCCATACTTTATGTTTCTTGTATGAACACTTATAAAAGTGCATATGCAACTTATAGAAATTTTAAATGAAATTATTTTACCTGATCAGGAATAGATGTCACATTTGTGTTTGTATAGTATTCTTACTTAGCCATTTGATTGTGAGCAATTTTTTCATTGCTACCTTAGCACTTATGCATGATCAATCATTGACAAGTTTGGCAAGGTGAGCATATTGGTAAAGTGGTTCCTTGTTATTTTCCTAACTCTTTTGGTAACTCTTCCTTTACCTCCAATATATTTGTATAGGATCAACCACTATCAAATTTGCTAAGGTGAGCGATCTTTGGTGGAGTATTTTTGTAGTCCAGTCACATGTTCCCTTGTTTTGTTTTCATGCACTTTCATCATTCTAGTTTGTTTATTATCGCATACATATTCCATGCATACTTTAAATAAATTTTTCCTAGTTGTAATCTGTTGTTAGCCTTCATAGGAAATTTTAGTATTGACTGCTTGCACTGAGCCGTATAATTGATAGTCATGTTTTACTACGAGCAAGTATAGTTAACCGCTGCAGATATAAATCTAGAGTCAAATGTCGGGAGTGAACCAACTGGGTGGCAGTCATGTCCTAACTGTTGGTAAGTCGTGCTCTCTACAGCCATACCAAAAGCCTATAGAATATCAGCAATGGTGGACATCCAGTTAGGGTGACTCTGGTCCGCCACTACTGGTAAGAAGTTTGAGCTGATCGTCAATGGTGGACACCCAGTTAGGGTCACTCTGGTCCGCCATTTCCGAAAAGAAGTTTGAGCCGATTGTCAATGATGGACACCTAATTAGGGTCATTCTAGTCCGCTTTTCCGGCAATAAGTTTGAGTCGATCGTCAATGGTGGACACTCGATAAGGGTCACTCTGGTCCGCCATTGTCAGCAAGAAGTTTAAGCCGATCATCAATGGTGGACACCCGATGATGGTCACTCGGTCTGTTATTGCTGGCAAGAAGTTTGAGGCGATTGTCATTGGTGGACACTCGGTTAGGGTCACTCTGGTCCTTCATTTCGACAAGAATTTTAAGCCAATCATCAATGGTGGACACTCGGTTAGGATCACTTTGGTCCGCCATTGTCTTAGGAAGTTTATACTAATTGTCAATGGTGGACACCCGTTTAGGGTCACTCTAGCTTGCCATTGCTGATAAGAAGTTTAATGGTGGACAACCAGTTAGGGTCACTATGGTCTGCCATTGCTAGCAAGAAGTTTGAGCTAATCATCAATGGTGGACATTCGGGTAGGGTAACTCTAACCCACCACTACCGGCCAAAAATTTGAGTCGATCGTCAAAGGTGGACACCTGATTAGGGTCACTCTGGCCCACCACTACCGGCCAAAAGTTTGGAGCCGATCCTCAACAGTGAACTACCCATTCCTTGATCATGTCCTAATCATGGGTAAATATAGTTCACCATTATTGCCATGATTTATCCAAGCTTTCGGTGATGTGCTCGAGTTGGGTATCGCTAATATGCAATGGCCTTTCCTTTATATTCCTAGAAATTGATGACTTTATTTGACATGGGATGATTGCTGTTGTAGTAGTTTGGTTGCACCGATCATCTATTATTGTGTCGCATACCCTATCCATGGGGTTCGATAAGACCATGATGACTGACAATACACCTATCCATAATCCATGTAGTTGCAATAGTTAGTGCGCAAAAAAAAACAAAGGTTCTGAGCATTCCATGTTTTCTCAGACAATGCTCCATCCACGATGATGAAAATCTTAGCTCCATTCCCCTGATCCTACTGATAAAATATAGTCCTTCCCAGATTGGGTCAGGTGCCACAGCCCAAGGGGAGCTCCATGACTAGGTTTCCTTCCTTGAGTGGACGATGCACTGTCCTAGAGTTGAACTATTTCATTGCTTTCTACTAGAGCACCGTAGTTCTCAAAGCACCCTCGTCTCGCTTCTCCTTTATCAAATCCAGGGACATGTTTAGCAATTCCTCATTCTCCTATAAGTCATAGTGAATTCTCTTATGAGATAAGACTATGGTTTTGTTGGGAAGCAGGACCTATAATTCGTAGGCTAAAGAAAAAGGGGTATGTCCCATTGTAGTTTTGTGGAAAGTGCAATGCACATAAAATCCAATGGCAGCTCATCCATCCGAGCTTCCTTATCATTTTCCAAAAGCTCCTTTATTAGTGTTTTGAGAACCTTGTTGACTTCTTAAGCTTATCCATTGGCCTATGGTGAGGCACTATAGAAAAGCTTTTCCAGATTCCTTATCGTCAATAGAAGTTGGCGAATTCCCGACTATCAAACTGATATCCATTGCCAGATATAATCTGGAGTGGAACTCCATACTCGATAAGTAATGTGCAACTACATTACATACTCAGTTTCACCCATAGCTATTACAGATTCTCTATTCATATCGATGCCAATGAGGTTTCCTTTTCTAGGTCCTGCCCTATAATGTGGTCTCCTCGACTACCTAAATGGACGTTATCTAATATTTCCTTAACTTCTCTTGCAACCATGCACCTTAGCATCGGGTTAGTGAAAACCTTCTACATAGGATGCCATCCCATATGGTGTTCCAAATTGCCTTCCAAATTACTTTCCATGCTTCATTCCGGTTTAAAGGTGAGGTTTTTACTAGAACTAATCCAAAAGCGATCCATTTGTTTAGCAAGCCAATTTTTCTATATCATCAGCATCTCGATTTTTCTCCCGTGGGACGTGCTTAGCCATATATATTAAGCAAAGCCTTTTCCCTTTTTCTTACTTAAATAGTATGCCAGCCGTTCTCCTTTGACTTAAAGCTCCCCAAATTCTTGATTCATAGCCATTTGCAGGTCACAACAGATAGTGTCCTGATTCTTAATTTCTTTTGCTATTTCCAATCCTATTATTAGTGCACTATAAACTGTCGTTTGCTCTAGCCTATAACGTAAGAGGTCTATCCAACCCATATGGGTCAAGAACATTCGTTCTTGTCCATCCATTATTGTTTTTCTTACTTGTGCGGGGGTCGCATAGTTATGCAACATGGTATTATTATGCCTTAAGTATTTTTATTAAATATCACTTGAAATTTATTCATTGAATAAGTCATACCTTTGCATTATTGTCCCTGCACTCTATAGGGGATTCACTCTCCGTAGTATCATGCTTCATATTCATATAAAGTTGATCTTTCTCTAGGGCTTTTTGAAAAGATTATGCTCCATTATCTTTAGAGATGTCTTGTCCCACCTATGGAATAGGTTAGAATTACACTACACTATCTTTGGAGGAGCTAACCTAGTCTACCATTGTCTCCGATGGAGTTGAACCATGCTACCGGGACTAGGAAGTTTATGCTCAGTTGTTTGATTACCCTATTCTTTATAATTTTCATGCGCATCTATCTTCAGATGTCTAGTAGGAGGACATGCTCTAATGTCTATAGAGGGATCCAACACCATGCCCCTAAGTGTGCTTTACACTCTTTCTTTGTAGGGACTCATTTTAGTCGAGGGACTACAATCTATAGTTTGTGGCATTCTTGGTGGAGTAACCCTAGTGTTTTAAACTAGATCATACCTATGAGATATATCTATGTTCATCGGTTTTGTAACCATAAATCTCATGGAACACGAGGATTTGTTGTTTCCATCTTTACTGTATTTGATTCTCTGTCCTCAATTCATCGTAATCAACTGTTTCTATAATAGCAAGATATTTTTTTGGAGTCTTTGTAACCTACAAAAGCAGAAGCAAGCCTTATCTTATAAAGTGTTTCCTATCCTGAAGCTCTTAGTCTCTAACCTAGTTAACACTTGTCTATGTTGCCTTAATGTTAGAAACCTTCAAGTGCATGAACTTGTTGGCTTGATAGTATAAGTCCTCTAAATCAACGGTTGAATTTTTCTTAAGTTCCCTGTAAAACTCTATTTTCCTATCAATTCCTGAAGAAACAACCACAAAGACAATCCATTCATTAAGTTTTTCCATAGAGCTCTAAATTGCTAAACCATGCAAGATTGTTCCATAAGTTTTCTCCAACTTCTGCTTCCATCATAGCTCCAACTGCTTTCATATGCTGAATGTAGCACCTCAAATGTGCTCAAGGGTTGGTTTTTCAAATGTATTATTCCATGAACAGTGTCTTAAAACCCGAGGGTTGACTGCATATCTGATGTTCTAAGTGTTTGACTATGGTTCATCTTGTCAAGCTCTGGTCTTCTGCTCCGCTTGCCTAACAATCGATGCATTAGTCTAGGGACTCACTCCTCTACTACTGGAATGATTTTTAGGTTGCATGGTAGGACATGTTGTTCCCTTCTAGAAATGAATCAACCACCTGTGTATGTACCAGTCGGTACAAACTCAGGCGGTCCCATTTCAGTAGCCAAATGTGTGGTTCCAACATCAGCATTGACTTCTGATGAGACATCCTTCCTTGGCTCGGAACGGGCAATGCCATTGGTTTAGTACTTATTAGTTCTACATCGGTCCGATTTGATTCAAACCCTAGCTAGTTTGGTTTGTTGAAGTCCAGACTTTTATGATTCCTTTCTGGCTTACCTGCTTTCTTATGTCCATTCTTGATGGTTAGGAAACATAATTCTAGACTCGGTCTCTTTGGACTTGCATTGGTGCTGCTTGCTCCATGAGTCTAAGGAATGCTCTATTATTTCCACATAGTTATCTAGGAACGAGCTACTATATTTTCCTTTATCATTTGCAGTCACTACTATACTCTTCTTAAGTAGTTATACAGAGCAATCTCTTTGAAGCATCATATTCCAACCTCAAATACTTTGCCAACTCATAGATGAACTCCACCAGTGTGCCTGGCTTATCCACTGTCGATCACTTAACAAATTAACATCGCACTATAATAATTAATCCCAAAGATAAACCACAAAACTACATAATAGCTAAGTCTGATAAGAATAGAAGAAAGTACTTACGTAAGACTTCCTCTATAGATCCATTAATTAGCATATGCTGGGTATTTCGTTAGCAATGTACTATGGGGTCAGTTAGTCCATTATACGGCTCTATAGTAGGCATCTTGAAATCTCTAGGGTTCCTAGTAGTTCTATCCCGCTAAACCTAACTCCAATTCCTCATTCCACTTGTTCAAATTGAACACATTATCCAATGATTTGAGCAATCCTATCTTCCAATTCATGCGATTGGCAATGATAGCTCATCCCTTCTCTTTCGGTGGAATGATTTCCTTCATCCTCCCTATGATAACTTTATCTTCGATTTTGGGTATGGTCATAGCTCCTACACTAATCCCAATGATCATTTTTTTCTCGATTAACCACAATTTCAGTATGGGAATGAGAAGTGTTTTCTGCACCTGCCCCCAGTTCGACATCATTCCTACCTGGTTCGATGTCGAACCTTTTCTCAATCTTGCTTCAGGCTGAACTCTTGCTTCTCTTTGACTTTCTTGATCCGATCCCTTATCAGCGCGTGACCCCCTTCACCTTCTGGATCCCCTAAATTGGGATCTCTCTTGGGTTCTAGTGTTGTGACCAATAGTTTGCGGCTGCCCCAAGCAGGCCATGAGTTTGTCCACCATTCCTTGATGTTGGGTAGTGAAACGTTCATTTTGCTTAACCATAACTCGATTCGGATTGCCTTTGGTAATTACATCTGCTAGCACTAGAGTGCTTGCTGAATGATCATCCTGATTGGTAGTAGTTTAATTAGGTGTGCTGGGGTTTCCTGCATTCCCACTAATAGCACAAACCTTATTCTTAGGTTTAGGAGACATCCGGTGTCAGTTCTTAGTGAAAGCACCAAAAATGTTTGCATAAAAAGTGGACAAACACCTCCAATCGATTAGTTATAGAGCTATGATCACGGGTGTACAACACAGCTATTATATTTGTGTTATAATTGATTTTCAAAGAACAGATCACATATAGGTTATGTAGAAAGTAAACTGTAGTAAAGTAAAGAGCATAAGGATTTAGAGTGGTTCGGCCAGAATGTGCCTACATCCACTATCTGTTTTCATTATTCTTCTTATAGATCTTTGATACAAAGCTTGAGATACAAAATATAATGAACTGTAGCTCAAAAGAAAGTAAGGTATAGGCCAAGGAATGGCTATTCCTGTTCGGCCATTCCTGCCTGCCTATTCCTATTGGTTAACCTATCCCTATTAGGTAGTTCTTGTTAGGCTATTATTGCTAGGCAATTCGTGTTAGGCTATCAATGTTAGGTCATTCCCGCTATTAGGCTATTCCTACTAGCCTATTCCTAACTTTATCTGACTTGTCTGCCATTACTGTTGTAAGCTTGGCTCTCCCGAATTCTCCCTCAATATTGTTGGATATTTTGTATTTATAGTAGTGAAGGTATAGGGTAGTCAGGTCGATACGATAGGTAGTTTTCCCATATAACATGCTTGATTCAGTTAGTTCCATATATAAAATATATGTAACAGAATTTCTATATATACAAGATTTCCTTTCCAGGTATGCTATGTTTGGTCCAGTGGTCATTGGCTCGGTGGTAGTTGGCTCGGCGGTGCTTAGTTAGGCGGTGTTTGGGTTAAGTGGTTCTCCAAATACTGAACACATATCCTTATATGGTAGCTTCATTACCGAACAAGAAATCTTGCCCGATACCCCTACTATAGAATATGGATTCCTATTCGGTTATTGGACCACTAGATAGGAATTTCTCTTTAGTAGTTTGATTAATAAACAAGGATTAGTTTATGTCCAGTAGTTTGACTTCAAAAAGGGCGAGTATGGTATGGTTTCTCCAACTTTTTCCCACACTTCCACTTGCCTTACTTCAGTAGTTTCTTGCCTCTTCATTTTGGGGTTACTCAGACAAAGTGAAGATGCTTAACTGATTTGGTTAGGCAAGGCTCTATTAGGCATAGATTTGGTTAGGCAGTCTCTAAGTTCCAAGCTAGTCTACTATTATTGCTTATTCACCTTCTTTCTAGTTGTGCTCATCCACGAGGTATTTATACGTGTGAGGTTGAGTAGAGATATATTAGGTAGTAAATGGTTAGGCACTAAACAGTTAGACTTTCTACCAGACCATTCCTTCTATTCCACAAAAATAATGTACTTGCTAGGAATTGAGCCCCTGAATTCTCCATTGGTAGCAAGATGCTCACCCACTTGAGCCACACACATTTTATGCTATAGTTATTTCATTTTAAGTTAGAATTGAATGAAACCTGGATCAACAGTTACGTATCATTGAGTAAATTATTCCAACGCCTCAGAATCTTCCATTTGCTTAAAGTAAGTAGTATCTCTCCAAGGTGGGGCTCGAGTCGGTTAAGTGGTGGGCAAATTTTAAGATGATCATATCTTCCAATCCGTAGCTCGGATTGAGATGCGGTTCGACCTAGGCACATGAACTGACCTTAGGAACATTTATCAAGTGCTTTATGTATATTTTTAGACTGTGCTAGATTTGCCCCTAACACTTCGTCTTCCCCTTGTGATTACATGTTGGCACCATTATTATGCACCCTCTGGCCATTTCTATGCTCCTTGACATCTTTTCATATTCACCACAATATAGGCAAACACCGCTGTAAGCGATAATTCCCACAACAAAAATACACTTTTACAATATCAATGAACATATAATAGCGAGAGAAGTAAAATCACCCACCTTACATCAAAATACACGAATCCAAAAGCAAATCTGAGGTGGGACAGCAAGCTCTAGGAATCTTAAGGCACCAAAATAGTGAATCACCTAATCCCTTCTTTAATCACCCTTCGATAACATTTTAAGCTAATTAAACTAGGTAAAATTAGTGCTTTTTGGTTGAAAATTAGTTAATGGTGGTTTGGTTCAGTTTGGGAAGTGGAAAAGTGATTAGGAATCGTCCTTCATCCCCAATCAGGCACAAAACTTCAAATGGATGAATAGGCCTGATTCAGACCTAATTAATTATCTAGTAATCTGGCCAGAAACTATTAAACTTCAAATGACCATTTCTCCTAAATGGTAAATCCAAAAAGCTTTTATAACCACTTTATGGGAAGAAAATTGTCGTTTCTTTCCAATGGAAGTGGTTCCAGACCCTAGTTCGACTCCTATCAAAAGTTATAGGTCTTAAAATTTCAGGGTCAAAATTGTCCATTGAATATTCTATGAGTGAAAAATGTCACTAGTTAACTTTACCAAAATTATAGGCAAATACGACCTAATATGGGTTTTAAAATAACATTTTATGATCCTCCGATATGTAAAATGCAAGTCGTTACAAAAGGCTTAGTGAGTGGATCTGTAATATTAGTATTTGAATCTAATTTTTCGATTATACTTCTGTGTCACTGATAAACTGTCTTATAATATGGTAATTATAGAGAATATATCTCGACCTCTTATTGAGTTATAAGTTCCTATTGCAATTTATATTTGTAACATTCCATAAATTTAACGATAATTAAATAAAAAAGAACTAAATTACTTATTTAGTTATGCCTAAAAATATAAATTTTATAAATGTCAAAATTTGGCTATTGAAATTTGCACTATTGTGCTTATGGCGATTTTATGATCAATTTTCATATATAAAGTTTTATGAGCAGAGTTCAAACGAAAAAGTTATTAATGTTTGAAGCTTTCGGATCGGAAACAATTCAAAACTAATTAAGGAAGTAAATATTAATAACTCAACATTAAAATGGGCATTGAGTATAAGTGTTAACATTAATAATAATTTTAATTAAGGGAGCTCAATCAAATTAAATCTAATTAAGAAAGCATGTAAGTAAATAAATTGGACGCAGAAGTAAATAAGTATCAATAACCTATGTTAACATAAAAATTAGATGTAAATCTAATCATCAAAGTAATTGACCACGTTAAAACTAATCAAATCAGATATTAGAAGGAAGTAATCAAAGAAAATCAATGTTAAATTAAATTAAATCAGTGTTGAAAAGGAAATAAATAAATGAGAATTAATTAACATTAAAACAAACGTTAATAGTAAAGAACGTTAGCATTGAAGAGAAGAAAATCAGGAAATAAATATGGTTAATTAAGCAAAATTAACAGTATACAAATATTTAATGCATACGAAACATTAAAATTAACACTAACATTACAATAAAAGAAAGAAACCCTAACTATAATTAAATATTAACGTTAAAATTAATATATTAAAAGCAGCAACAAACGAAAGAAATATGCAACAAACGAAAGAAATAGGCAACAAATTATAAAGCGAACCTGTCAACACCCTAGTGCCTACCGATTGACACCTAGTAGTCGACCAATGGAGGTTGGAGCGGTCGACTGGTCAACTAGGTTTGGGTGAGAATAAACCTAGGCCAATGGTCGGATTAAATAAATTAAAATCTAATGGATGAAATTGATTCGTGCGCCAATAAATGCAGGCCTAGCCCTTCGCTCTTCTTCTCATATTTTCTAAATCAAAGAGCAAAGCCCTGTCATTTTCTTTTGTTCATAAAATTTAGGAAATATATAGATTATAAAATAGTATATTATATATATATATGGAGAATAGCGAAAAATAAAAGAGAAGAAGAATCAGGGGTGAATCAACTCTATGAATGAAAGGTAAATCTAAACCCAAATCTAAACTAAATTCAAATCTCTTCTCAGATTGAAATTTCTGATAGGCATATGTATGCTTGCGGTATATATATATTCCATTAGGAAAGAAAAAGGAATCAAATTGAATAACAAGAACTAGATTTGGAGATTTGGAAAGCTAAAAAATTAAGTGGGAAATTATATATATTTTTTATATAATATTAGATTTATATCATTGTAAATCTGTTCCTTATATGTCTAAAAAAATTATTTTGGAGTTATAGGCTTAAAAATATACATGTAATGAATTTGAAAACTATGCCTACATATTCAGTGAATTGTTAACTTGAATTAAATATTATATGTACTTAAATCAAGAAAGTAAGGGTGTAACTTGTAGTCCCTAAATTAACAAGATTTTATGAATATTCCATATTTGTAGATTTAAATAACAGATGTTAATTATTATGAAATAGAAGTTACTATAAATTGAACTGGGTTTAAATAGTATTTTAATTCATTGAAATATAGAGCGTTGCAATGTAAATTTCTATAAATTATCAAGTCTAGACTCATAAATAAAAGTGCATCATTTGAAATAACAAGGAATATGCTTAAATGAAAGAGATGTATAAAATATGGATATTTAATGTATTTTGTACTGTCTATTTCAGTAAATATAAAAAAAATTCCTTATAATTCGAAATGCAACACAAATTCTCCTTTTGGATAGGACATAAAATATACACTGTTAACCTTTCCTTTTTAGAGAGATGTAATTCCAATGCATTAATATGCAAAAATCCCTAAAGTTTAATTAAGGAATTGTAAATGTGATAATAATAACGGCTTAAGCAAAGAATTAATACATATACAATAGAGATAAGAGAAAAAACAAATAATAAAAAATAAAAAGGTAGGAAAGTAATAATTTAAATAAAAAGGTAGGAAAGTAATAATTTAAACATAAAGGGTATGGAAAGTTCACTAAACAAGGGAGGGTAGTAAAGGTTAAAAAAGAATAGAAATAGAAATTCAACAAGACATGAAAAAGTAAATAGGAAAGGATATTGGATCTTAAATGAAAGCGGAAAATGACATTAAATTGATACTAATGGAATATGAAGTAAACACATGAAAAAGTAAATGAATATTACTAACAGTTGAACATTGGAGGCATAATAATTAAACAAGTATAAACATACATACACACACACATAAATAGCCTCAAGTATGTGTTTATGATAGGTGTGAATTATTAAGTTAGTAAATAACATAGATCAAATAAGAATGACACAGTCAATAAAATAGGTTAGAATGCGAGGTCAGTAGTGTTACACAATTGAAGTTTGCCCAACTCAAGGGGCTACTAGCAATTGTGTATACGCTATACTATTGTGGGACATACCCAAATATAGGAACCATGGAGTTATGTACATTCGTGTATAGGTGAGGGATACCTAAGCAGAAAGGTTCGCCTTGGTAGAAGTGTCAGAGGAAAAGTAGAGTTTGCTTCAACCTTTTAGGGGTTATTAAGTAATAAATGAGTATCTTCTTGATTGCATAAGGCAATCTAAATAGGACGGTGAGCAAGGCTGGATACCGTCAGTATGTGATTGGTACCATATTAGGGAGTAGGAGCTGTATATAGGTCGAGAATGATATTAGTCCTGAGTTGTCAGTGGAAAGATAAGGGTTAAGCCCAAATGGCTACACCTCTTACTAGTGTAAATCACTTTTAGGTCATGCACCGTCACAGTTGTTTGCTTTATTGTTTATTAGGGGCAAGGCTAGATAACCCTTTATGTGGGGTCTTTCAAAATGGATTGAATACGGCTAACAATTATGATTCATTATTAGGCACTACGGGAGTTCCTTGGTATGCATGACGATGATGATATGATATTGCGTTAGAATGATGGATCCTAACTAGGTGCTGGGTTACCGATACTAGCGGAGATAGTATCTTGATCCAAAAGAGGACCGTGGTACACACACAATACACAGATATATATATATATATATAGTTATTATCTATCTAAGGCAAAAGGGGCATATCATACGCATACGTGGAGTCGAGACGACTAAGTGAAATAAAAGATATAACATGTTACAGAAGGAAATCAGCATAAACTAATGTTATGTATAAAGTGTGTAATTTACCAGTCGCTAGAACATTGTTCCTACCTTCTCCTTATTACAACCCACATGATAGCTTTAGAGGGACAGATACTGGTGCAAGGCGAGAATGGTGGTAGGATATATTTCCTTATGCATGCTCGACACTAATAAGGACACTTGATCTTCGAAGTTTCAACCTTAGTTGGTAGCTATATGTTTTATTATACTTTACTATTCCACTGTGAGTTATATCGTAGTTCTCTGATATGCATTTATTTATTTGTAGGATGCCAAAAACCAAGGATTCGTAATTTTGTGGACTTGGGTTTTCGATTTAGCGAAAATTAGGGCCCATCGAGGTGCAGATTGTCACACTTGGTATCAGAACTTGGTTAGTCGATCTTAAGAATTAGGAAACATTGAGTGAGCATATTTGTATTTTTCCTATAATTATAAATACATTATACGTCAAGTCCTATAAAATCTGACTATAGAGTAGTTGCCACCATACTTAGAAAAGATGGACAAGTCAACTATGAGTTAGAACAATGGATGAAGTTGAAGACATACACCTACCAATATTACTCCATGGGAAATAGGTTGTATGGGAAGCATTGGCTTAAGAAAAGAATGAACGAGACATATGGAATGTAACAACCCTGGTTTTGTGAATAGCTGTGAAAATAAATTATAACGATGGTTATAATTTAAAATGGAGAAATAACATAAAACTGGAGATGGGAAAATTGTCGAAAATTGTTTATTTTAAATAAACAATGGGTTTTGAATAAATAAAACGGAGTTAAGTTGATTTGGTTGTATTTCATTTAAATAAACGAACGAAAGAATTTAATTCAAACATTAATTTTTAGAATGAGTATAAAATGAAGAGAATAAAATTTTGAAAACTTTATTATTTTAGTTTGTGGTAAAAATAAACATTTAAGGATTTTAATTTGATGAAATGCAATAATTTTGCAAATTATTGCCAAACAGTGATTTATGTTATTTTAAAGACATGTTCAAATTAAATATGGTTGATGTTATAAAATAAATATGGGAAAAATTGATTAAAATCAATATTTAAGTATGTAGATAATTCTAACATTGTTTGTTATGATAATTTGAACAAGAAAATGATTTTTTTGTAAATTTTGATGTTAGCAATGTTAATTTATTTAAATAAAAAGAGTAAATTAAAGCATTTAAGTAAAAATGGGATTTTAATGATGGAAATTGATTTTAATAGCTAAAATAAATTTAATATGCTGATTAACATTTTATAAAGTGTAAAACTTTGAAGCTATGTGAACTATTTGGTTAAACAAGTTGAAATTGTGAAAATTGCATAATTAACATAGTGTATATGGTTAATAACTTAAGTAATATGTTAGTTAAAACTATAACGATCCCGGTTTTGAGTCAAGATTTAAATTGATAATTAAAATAAATTTTTGAATTTAATTGTGAATAAATTTGAAATTTTCCAAATTAAATAAGATATTTGTTTGTTTGTTTATACATACATATATATATATATATATATATATGTATTGATTGTAAATTTGATTTTGAAATTGAAATTCAAAATAAATATTTTGACAGATAATTTGAATTTGAAAACTATATAATTTAAAACTAATAAAATTTTGTTTTCTAATTATATTAAATATTCATTTTGGTTTGAAAGTTATATTTTGAATTTGATATAATAAATTTTCAAAGGCCATTTAAGGATTAAAATTCTAATATATATATATATATATATATATAAATTAAAGTGTAATTAGATTTTAAAATGAGATTAGTAAAAGGTTAATCTTCTTTTAAAACTATAATTTGTGTGTGTATACATATATATCTCATAATACTTAATTAATAAAAACATGAAACTTGTTTAATAAATTAAATAAAAGTTTAACAAGGGTTTAAAACTAAATCTATAAATTAATTAAAGTTAAGGATTTAAACACAATTTAAATCACATGTGACATTTGTAAAATAAGGGAATGTATGCATATAATAAGTGTTGCCTTAAAAATATCTCGTAATAACAAGTGGCCATTCCATTTTCTCTTAATCTAAAATTTATGAAAATATGAATAAATGGGAAATCAGAAAATAAAAGCTATAAACCAGCTCAAACCAAATTATCTCAACATCAAAACCAAAAACAACATCAATATCAAGTTCGCAGATTCAAAGTAGCAAACCTAAAAATAATCAAAACCTGAAAGCAAAGCCATGAGAAAATCTAAAAGCCTGAAGTAATTCAAATTCAACTCAGTATTACAACAAATAACTTCTGTTCAATTCATTCCAACCTGAAACAAAGTCTTTCAGTTAACAAGTTCAACCTGAAAGCTTGAAGCAAGTATCAACTTCAGTTTCAAGGATCATCAAATCATGTAGCAAATCAAGATCAAAATTCCAGTTTCAAAGTTGTAAAACTGAATCAAGTACAACATTCAAAGATCAGAGTCAAAATTCATTTCCAGATTTTCAACATCTTTTCCAGGCTTGTTCTCTGTTCCTTTCAAAACAAGGTGAGCAAACTCCCCCTTTTAAACTTGATCTTCCTTATTATCTTAAGTCTGTGATGATGATAACTTGCGTATGGTTTGTATGAATGTGAAATGTGATTGCATTCCTGGGAATATGAAATGATTGGGCTATAAACATAAATAACATCACTCTGTTAATATACAGGCTCTAACCCATCAACATAAATTTAATTACTCATTGTACAATCGAATTTAGGCTTTGATTTCTAAAAGGAAAATGTTTGTAATATGTTAACATCATTTTTAAAAATAGATTCAAAAGGATTTATTGAGTAATTATTCCAAAATCTATGAATTATAGTAAAATAAAACAAAGGCAAGAAATTCGATTATCAAGTTTTTATAATTTAATCACATGATTAGAATTGTCATCAAAAATGATGAATTTTAGAAATAAAATGATGATTTTTAGTTTGGGATCGAGTGTATAATTCGAAGTTGACCAGAAAATGGATTTTTAAGCTTTTCTGGTGATCGGTGAACTCAGGGAGGTCGTGCTTGAGGTTGAGGGTAGTTTGAAGGATGTAGATTAAGGGAAAAATAATGGCAGGATTTATAGATCGTCGGTGTGCTTGGTTGTCGACGATTTAGGGTTTTTGGAAGCTATTTAGTCGCCGTCGTATCTCGAGCTCGTGCTACGTCCATGGTGGATCAGAATCAATGAGACCAGAGGGGATTGATGCGTTAAGGTGTGGTGCAGCTTTGGGTTGGCTGGTGTGGTCTCAAATGGTCGGAGTCGTCGGCGTGGGGTGGATTTGTCGACTGGAGTTTGGGTTCCAAGTGGTGTTGAACAGCTTGATTTTGATTTTGGACGAGACTGATGAAGCTGTGTGGTCGGAACGGCTCGGGGAAACTCAGGTGACTCATCGATGGCTAGAGCAATGATCAGAGGTGGTCATAGCTCATGTACACGTGCATGAATGGGGATGTGTATCTGTGTTCTAGAATGGTTGTGGAAGAAGATGAAGTACTCGGGTTCAAACTCGAAGTAATTCGTGAGGAAACTCGAAGACGAGTAACATGGGAGAAAACTCGAAGTAAGGCTCGAGAAAATCTTGAAATCACTCGGGTCTGTAGTTTTTATATAAAAACAGTTTTTAAACTTTAAAAACAAATTAAGTTTTATTGAAACAAATTTTGTTAAAACTAATTCTTTTGTATAAAAGATTTGGAATTGAAATGGTTTTGAAAACTATGAAAGAATCTTTGTGAAAGATTGGTGAACTTTGTAAAGTGAATCTTTTTGTTTAAAAGATTAAAATGGTAATTTGTTTAAACCATTTGAAAGAAAAGTTTTGGGTTATAAGTTGTGACTTAACTAAGATCCCATGTATCCATATGGTTTTAAAATATGCGCTCATTATTCGGTTTAGCCGGGAGAGGACCTTTGTGTCATAAAACCCATTCCAAATAATGATACGATTAAATGGATCGCATTTGAAGACGGTGGTGAAGACCAGATATTTTCGAAAATGAAAGGATTACCTGTCGAATGTCTCTGCACTGAGTCGCGCCGGTATAGAGATTTTATCACCCTTTGTGATGGGGAGTCCGGACGTGATTAGGGATTATCCGGATTTGCAAGGGCTTCTTTGGAAGTGCCTTCGGTTCTGTTCGAACCCGGAACAGACTTGTATGGATGTATGTCTGACGTTACACTTTGAGATGTAAAGCTGGTTTCTATCAAATACATTTCTGTTTGGTGGCGGAGAATTTATTCTCTTAGCTTAACACCCTTCTCTGAGACGTACGAGATCAGAGGTTATGTAGTTGATGGTTACTAGTGATACATTGCCAATTTGGTAATGTGGCATGCTGAGTGTTGCTGATCATTGGTTGATCGAAGCATGGCTTTTGTGAACAGCGTAGCTTTGTGGACGAGACTTCGTTGAGCCTCACACCCCGGAAATGGTCGAAACAGGAAAGTTGCGGCAAGGTTATTAAGGGTCGCGCCCTTAGGGTATGTCCATTTCCTTCTGGATAAAAAGTGGTATCATGGTATGGAGCCCAAATATTTACTTATGTTGATTTTGAAAGTGGTATCATGGTATGGAGCCCAGATACTTTACTTATGTGGTTGTTGGTTGTTGGGGCCCCGGATAAAGGTCGGTAACGACCGGGGATGGCATACTTGTAGGTGTTACTCCGGGCATGGGTAACCTGGCCTTGTGTTGGAAGAGATCCGGGTAGGTTCTCGGGGCGTCCCTCCAGAGGCGTTCCCATTCGGTAAGGAAGTTCCTTAGCCTGGCCATTTGTTGGAAATCCAAACAAAACAATACGAGTCTTTACGATTGCAGTTGTATTACCTACCACCTCAGGTGGTAGCTATAGTAGGCATAGTATAATGGTACCTATGTTGGCTAAGATTAATATTATACTTTCGAAATGTTTTCCACTATGCACTAATAATAATATCAAAAGGATTTTTCGTAGTAAGCATGTTTGACTATCATAAGGAGAAATCTCCTCTAAGTGTGCGGTTGCATTGTGTGTGTGGCGGGAGGCTTTATGGTAGTTTCATTTTCCAAAAAGCATAGCGAATTTATTTTTATTTCTTTTGTTCAAATTAAACTGTTTTCGTTTGCTCACACCAGTCCCATGACTGACCTGGAGTTTATTGTTCCCTTTCTAAACTCTGGGTGCCCACAATTTTTCACACGGGCAGCCTAGAGTTAAATTTTCAGATAATCAGATAGTAGATATAGATTCGGTATCCTTCAGCTTTCTGTTTGGAATTCTTTAGAGTCTTTGGATTTTGGAAATCACATTCATAACTGACCTTACTTAATACAATTTGATGGTGGTTCGAGCTTTTGGATTGAGCTATTTGGTTTGGAGCATAGGAGCTATGGAGTTGGAGATGCAAATATTGGAGTTTTCCATTTGGAGTTCAAGTTATGTTATAATATTCCGCTGTTGTTCCGCTCTAGCATTGTATATTGATCTCTGATATATTTGTTGGTGTTTAGTGTTGTATCATATTGGATATTGTATCAATGTTGTATTAATTGATATTCATTCTTTCTTCCGCTGTGTTGTTGTACTTAATGTGTTATAAGCTCCATTTGAACTGGACTTCGACGTTCGAATCTACGACATTCGAATACTAGTGAGGTATTTGATGTCGATTTTTAGACGCCAGATTTTGGGTCGTGACAAAAACATATATTTGTTGCATAAGCTTAATGGGTAGTTTTGGGTCCAAATCCAAACCCAATACCCAAAAGTTAGAAAAGGCTGAAGAGGTATGTTCAGTACGTACCTATACGGTATCTTCTTCCTTATTTTCTTTTGTTTGAGAAAAAAAATGGCTGCTTACTGTCTCTGTTGAATCCCTCCTCATGCTAAATAGAAATAAAAGGAAAATTAGTGGATTAAAGAGAGTAACAGGTAATCAATCCAAAATCAAAACCTATTTCATCTATTTCAATTTTTGAGAAGTCCGTATTGTCTGTAACTTTTCTAGTTTTGTCTACATGTCTGTATTTTCTCCACTTTCAGGTTTCTAACTCCAAATCAAGGCCAAAGCTTCCATCTTCCTTGAGTTTGCTCTAAAAATGTGCCAAGGTGAGTTTGTAACTCACACATCTAGCTTAAATCAGGTTTGCATGTTGATAATTGTTGATTTCTGCTTACTGTAAAACAAAGTCTGTTGCTTGAATGATTACAGTAAGTATATGTTCTAGAGTCCTTCTTTGCGTGCTTTTATATCTCTGATCTTATCTTGAATTCATGCCGGATTTTCTCCGGATTGTTGTTTGAGTGTCAATCATCTTGCATGCTGAATCTGGATTGAAACAGTTTTTGTAAGTGCCTCGAAATCATGCTGAAAATCAAGTTCAAAACACGCTGAAGCTTTGGAAAAAAAATGCGACATTTGCCTGTGAAGGTCGACCATAACGGTCGACGATCACCCTTCAAGAGTCGACCTCTAAGGTCGATCGTTCAGAGGCCTAGTCGACATATAAGGTCGACCATTGCTTTGTATTTTGCGTGTGATTTGTTTTGTTGTTTTCGATTGTGCTGGTTCCAATTCTGTTGATTTCTGCTGTTCCATTCCAGCAAAGTGTTGAATGGTTTTTCATCCAAATCCGAAAGTCAACATTAGATGATGATTTTGTGGTGAATTTTCTGTTTCATATGAGTTTTAAGATGTGTAAATTTTGGTTGAATTTGCTTTGATTTTGATGATTTCGTGCACGGGTTTTAAAATCGGTTTTAAACGAAATTTACAAAATTAAACCAAATTTTGAAATGGAAATTTTCTGAATAAATTTTTATGAGTTTGAAACTATTTTCAAGCTTATTATTATTATTTAATACTATATTTCCTTATTTAAAGGGATTTTAAACTGAAATAATTTCCAAATATTTTCATAAAATCATTTTTAACTCGTTTTCTTAAAGTAAATTATTTTCTATAAAATTACATTCATTACTTACAAAATTTCATTTCTCACAATGATTATTTTCTTTAATTTACATTCATTACTTACAAAATTCCATTTCTCACTTATACATAAAATGCTATTGTTCATTTCTTTACATCCATTTACTTACATGATCACTTTTTTCCATTTAATTATTTAAAATAATCAATGAATTCATTATTTAAGTATTGCATACTTTTTATTTCAGTTTACTTCACATTTATTATTTACTTTGATTTCCTTTTAACATCAATATTCATTTGTGAAGCATCCATACTTGGGTTTTTTTTCCTTTCCTTTTTCTTTTCACTTTTATTTCTTCATATATAGTATTCACTTTTACTATTTACTTTAATTAAAATAGGCTTCAAACATAACTTAAGTTTACAATCATTTACTTATAGTATTCACCTTTTTATTACGTTTAATTAGTAGCATTTCAAGTTATTAATTTAAGTTTTTAACATTTTTGCAACATTTATTATTATTTATAGGAAAATTTCTATTGAACATCTTCATTACTAAAATTTTACTTGTATAATATTCTATCACATATTTGTATTTAACATTTCAACTTTTAACATTTTGGTAAGTTATACCTATGTCTTTTAGAATGTAATTGAATGTTACTCAAGTTTATCTTATTCATTTTAATTAGAAAATGTTCAAAATTACATCTTCTAAATTTTCATTATTCTTTAATCTATAAGTTACAAATTACAATTTCCTATCCATTTCATTTATCACTTAGCATCTAATTTCTCATTTCATTTAGAATTTCCAATTATTAAAATAGGCGATATTTCGTTCTATTAAAATAATTGAAAACTACTAATTATCAGAAAGCTTTAAGAACTAATTCCAGATTTCTTTTCAAATCATCTAAATAATATATATATATCTATATAAACTCATAACCTTTACATATATATCAAATCATATTTAGAAATTAAAATTAAGATTTGTTTATCAAACAAATGTGTAGCAAAACTACTACAGCGGTCTTCCCACTTTGAAACTCGAAAATGAACGTCGATGATGCGTGCACTTATCATCGTAATTATTTTCCAGCGATAGAGAAGGGAGTACATAACTTATTTCCTTCTTAAATTCCTTTAAGCATTTCTTTCAAATCATATTGGAATATTTATATCAGATAATACTTCCAAGTAATACTAATATTATGTTACAAAATCCTTTGAAAACAAATTCAAAACTTTGGAACTTAAGTTCCAAATTTCCAATTTATTTATTTTATTTACAATCTCATTTTACAACAAATGTTTATAAAATTTTGACTTCCTATCAAACAACATATAACATCCAACTATATCATTTACAAAATTTATCCATTTATATACAAAATATAATACTAGGTAAAATTATTTCATGTACCTATAATTCAAAACCAATATTGTGTCGCCCTATTAAGTGTTTAGAAACCCTATCGATGTCATAGCGTCCTATGTACCGACCAGAATTTATAAATACAAAACAGAACAAATTAACACAATATAAAACATTTTAAATACTAACAAATACGCTCTCTCATATATATACACTCAGCGACTCATTCTAGGGTATTACTACCCTATTCTCTAATGAGTCAGACCCCATAGGGCCAAGGTTATCGCTAAA
Source organism: Allium fistulosum (assembly GCA_030737815.1). Lineage (NCBI taxonomy): Eukaryota > Viridiplantae > Streptophyta > Magnoliopsida > Asparagales > Amaryllidaceae > Allium > Allium fistulosum. The sequence goes on along the minus strand of CM060903.1, from coordinate 869,390,653 downwards.
CCAAAGCTCTGATACCAAATGTAATAACCCACCATTTTGAAAGGTTTAAATCGACAATAAACCACACATGTCAAACTCAAACCATTCAAAAGGGAGGATTGTTATGGGATAAATAAGAAAAAGAAGAGAAAGAAATAAAACAAACACAGAATCTCACAGCGGAATGACAAAATATAATGATTAAATAACAGTTCATAAAGCTATTACAAATAACATTTGATTAAACTTTACAATACAGAATCAGAGTAACATACAACAGAAATCAATAACAATGCAGTGGAACAACATGATGCAGTAGTACGAATATAATAAATAGTACTAGTACTAAATCTTCGTCTTCGTCCTCTAGAAAAGCAGTCTTCGATACACTGAAAAGCTCAGACTGACCCAAGCGAATTGAAAAGACAAAACACTCGAGTCAAAACTAAAAGATCTTATGTAAGTTAAATCAACAGCAAATAAATATGAGTGTAACGGCGTCAGAGATGTTTATAGGTTTTGACATCTCCTATCCAGTGTCTTCATGTGTGCAATAACTTAAGAGATGTTTGGGATTTCCATCTCCTAAGGATCCGTTAAACTATCTACATACATAGTACAATACTCTATTATAATAGTGTCTACAATAAAATAAAGTATTAAAATAGCATTAAGGCGTTACCCATATCCCCCTTAACACATTTTATATAATGTCGTAGTCTATATAGTACTGTAAACTCCACCGTAAACTGGTGGGCTATCAGGGAGCAATCCATAGGTACAACACAAACCAAACTCGTAGAAGGCGCGATAAGGCATGTGACAAGGCATGCGAGGCAATGCCCAAGGTAGGATCTTACCGTTTTGCGGATCCGGACTGGTCGTAACGCATAGCAGCTACTACCGCCCACCTCGGAACACACTCCCATAATCAAAATCGAGGGGTGGCCACCAAATCAATCACAAGTCAAAATATGGTATCGAAGAAATGTGTCCGATAGGGGGAATGACCTCACTTGGCCCGGCGTGGCTCATGTTTTAGCCACATCAAGCTGGTTTATGGGAGTCAGGGCTGCGTTAATACCTCATATAGAATCATCGTCAAACCATCCTACTTCGTTCTGGAATCTCCACCACATACACAGTTGTTAAAGTGGTTTTCGGTATTGGCTAAGAGTATGACAATATCCGATCCCGGTTTCTTTAACAACCAAACGCTTATTTCACACCGGATGGTTCTTTTACATTTCCAAAACCGTTTCATAATTGATATCAAAATATCATATTCAATTCAAACATATCACTTTCAAAAATCATATTCACTTTCAAAATCATATCCATATTCGCTTTAGAATCAAGGATTTAAATATAAACACTTTCACTTTATACAATCTGAAAATTTAAAAAATAGTTTAGATAGTTATAAGTAGTTTAAATAGTTTAGCATAGTTTAAAATAAATTTCAAATAGTTAGAGTACTCTAAAATAGTTCAAAATAGATTAAAATAGTTGTAAATTGATTAAAATAGTTTAAATAAATTTAAAATTGATTAAATAGATTAAAATTAGATTAAAATGGGTTAATTAGTTTAAAATAGGTTAAAATAGATTAAATTGGATTTAAATAGCTAAAATAGATTAAAATAAGTTGAAATAGTTTTAAATTGATTAAAATAGATTAAAATAGTTTAAAATAGATTAAATTAGTTTAATAATTTGAAAATCTTAGTAATCAAGATTTAAGAATAATATATTTAAATAGTTTATATTAAAATAATAAATTTGAAATTAATATCCAATTGTAGTGTTTCTTTCATTTCAACACATCTTTAAACCATTTAATCAATATTGATTCCAAATCCATGTTCGAACTATAAATTCAAACTATTTCAAATTTAGCCGATTTCGAAGTTTAAATATTCAAATATTTCAGTAACTCAATTTCGATAAATTTTATTTATACTTCAAATCTAGCTTTAAATTTTCAATTTAAACCAATTCCAATTTCAACATTTAAAACTTGGATTTTCAAAAATAATTCAGTTTATATAAATCAAATTTTCTTCAAAATATCATCTAACTAAATTCAAAATTGAAGGATTTAAAATCATTTAATTTAACCAATCCGGTGTCCGTATATAATTCTCTACCATATGGTCAAGTGATACGGATATTTATCATTTCAATCCGCAATTATTTTATATTCACGGATATATATCATTTCAACCAGCAATCCCGAATTTAATTACAAATCCATGAAATCGCTCGAGTCTATCTTTTCAACCCATAACGATTTCTCCCTAATCTATCATATCGTTCCGGTATATATCATTTCAACCCATAGGGAACTTGCAGTGTTATAACAATATAAAATATAACATCCAGTCATCCAATATCAACAACTAAACATACATCACAATCACCATTCAATCAACCAATAAATAACATCAATTAACTTATTATCATCAACAGGTATAAAATTGACAATTAAATTCAATATTAAATTAAATGATGATTAAATGCAATAAAAGTCATAGTTAACTGGAATGACAATTTAAATATACCAAACATCAACCAATCAATTTCTAATCACATCATAAATTTTATTTAACTAACATAAGATAATTTAGTAGTTGTGAGTGGGTTAAAACACTCACCTTTGATTTAAAATCGATTTGAAATCCAAAATAAGGCTCAAAATTCAACATTCTTAGAATTCGTCTAAACTAGTTCCATAACATCTGGAATTTCGATACGATCCCAATGAAACAAACCGCGCGTGAATCCGACCTCGTACGTAAAAGTTATTAACATTAGAACATTGAGTTTTTAAATTGAAAATAAATAAAATAAAATACAATTACCCTCCACGTCACATCCTTGTACACGTAACACCCTAGCTTGCTTCGACTACGACCTCGCGACACAAGCGGCCGCCACCATGCCACTGGCCATCGCGGTCTGCCAGATCCTCTCAACCATGAAGCGCGTCTTCTCCCAAGCATCACGACCCTCCCTCGCGATCACCATCAGTCGTCGATAGCAACATGGAGGAGCCGCCACCACCGTTATTTCATAAACCTAATCGAATTTTATCGATCGATCCAACCACTAATTGACCAAACGAACTACACCGATGGACTTCGCTCGTCGATCTCCACATACCCATACCATCGATTCGACGATCGGTCGAAGTTGATCACAGCACAGTGAACGACCGAGATTAATTCATTGATTTGTGGACGAACGATTATCCGATTCGAGGAACAAATCACCGCAGTAGATTGCGCTCGTCGAGAGCTTCGAATCGATATATAATATGATATAGTTTGAGTAGTTTGAATTTGAAACTGAATTTGAATTGAAATAGGGTTTGAGATTGAATTTGTTTCTGTCATTGAAAAGAAAGAGATAGACAGAAGTTGATGTACGTACAGAATCAGAAAAATGACTGCTAGGTTTGGGAAACAAGACTATTTATATTAACAAAGCCCGATAAGAAAATAAACACATATCGAATTTGTACGAACGACGAATAGTGACACAAAAAGCCCGTTCTGCCTCCAAAACAAAAGTGGGGCATCCCATATATCAAAATAGATGTTTTTGATATTTTTAAACTCAATGGAACAAGTTTCAAGTCCAAATTCCATCGTATGAAGAAGTTAGCTTTAAAATCAGCTTATTTCAATCGAATTCAATTAAATTGATTTCTACGCGTTTCAAGCCCGTACGATCAAACGACAAGTTCGATCGCTGCGAAACTTTAAATTCTACAATAATTCACTATTACAGATCCGATGAAACTAGTTTTGTAGAAATCCGACACGATAGCCAAAATGGTTATTTTAACATTAATTAAATAAATTATTATTAAATTGATTAAATCACTTTTTAATTTCAAATTTAATAACCAACAATTTTCATCATTTTTTGATTACTTGGACATTTAAAATAATTTAAAACAAATTTACATATCATTTTAGTGTTAAATATTACACTAATTACAGTGTTCAATTTCAACTGTAATTAAATCCAATTAATTATAATTTAATTCCAATGAATTGATTTAATTTGGTTTCAATCTTTTTATTCAATCATTCATTACTCTATGGCATAGTTAACATTGGTTTATATCTTATTACATTAATATTCTCCACTTTCATCTTAATTTCCATTAACGTAATATTTAATTACATTTAATTTCAATTGATTTCCAATTTAATTCAACAGCTTAAATAAATAGGTAACACATCACAATGGTCACCTTTTACTTAATTTAATCACATTTATGGTTTTATTATTTACAAACAAATGTTATAAATACTTACACAACACTGATTTCATCCAATTACAATTAATTACATATTATTTCACCAATTAATATAACTTTTAATTTATTTTCTTATTTTAAGTTTATAACCAATTATAACTTACAATTATTACAATTACATGATATTACATTCAATTAGTCATCTATTACATTAAATTTACATTTTAAATTTTATTCTAGATAGTTCCCTCATTCCTACATCATAAATTTTATTTTCCTCCAACATCAAATTACAAAATCTTATTAAATTAACTATTTTTAATTATCGAAAATTACAAGTCGTTACATCTTCATTCTTTACTTTTAACTAAACCCCGTTATTATAAGGCGTTCTTTTAACTTAGCATATCAATTTACAAAACTAGCATAACATTTTCCTTATTTCTAATTTGAAAATAAGTTTACAGAAATATTTTACATCCTTAAAATATAACACCTTTTATGGTTGAGAATACCAAACACTTTAAGGTATTCTATGACATTCAGCTCATTTAAACCCTTGGAATAAGGATGTGAAATAATTTAAAGATTTCCCATAGTTTAGCTATTATATACTTCATAGTTTAATTCATTTATCACAAAATTTAATTTCTCAAAGAATTATTCCATAAAAATGAAAAATTACAAAAATCCAATCATTGTTCAACTTTTTAATTGTAGCACCCCATATTTTTATAACATTATTTAGGATATTCAATTGGTTAAACTAAATAAAATAATGTGAAGATAAATAGGTTGAGATTTGATTAAACTAAGGGCAACCGTGACATGTTAATGCGCAAATTAAAATGAGATAACATAAACTAATGTGTTAGGAAATGAGTAAGGGCAATATGGGAAATATGAGAGGCTTATACCCTAAACCCTTAGGAATGAAACACACGTTCATTTTCATTTTACACAAACTAAATTAGATCAAGGTCGACCACCATTTCCACTCTCAAGAGAAGATAAAACTAGGATTTAGGAGAAGGAAGTTAACCAACTAATTCAACATCAAATCTCACATTTTTAATCTCAAAGCTAAGATGAACAATTATCACATCCCATTTTCTTATGGTTTTCGGTTTTAAGATTAGATCCGAAATGTTTTTGCAAGTATGTGCCATGTTTTGATGATTAAAGTTATATATATGCTTGTTGGTGAATTATGCATTTTCATATTAATTTTTTATGATATGTTTGATATGAAAATCCTATTAGATGACATCCAAATGCCTTGAATTTAAATATAGGTCAGAAATGATATTTTAGAGACGGGTTCCAATTTTCATAATTTCCTGAATTAATGTGGATTTTATATTAATTTTCTACTGAAGAAAATAATTAATTGGGTTATAAATTATTTATGGCTAAAATAATAATTAATTGGATTTCAAAATTTTATATGTGGAAAACATATTAAAATAGATCTTTTGGAAATTTTTTAGATTTTTCCTAAGTGATTTAATGAATATATAAAATTATTTAAGGTATGAGACTTAAATGTTTTATATATTTAATTAAGGAGAAGGGGCATTTTATAAAATAAAATCATTATTTAATTCTGAAATTAGTGGCAGCACTATTCTGAAAAGTATTTTACTAACCAATAAGAATTTGACTAACAAAGGCAGGTTAGTTGAATAGTTATCTCTTTTAAGTTAAAAACAAGAAAATCATGCTTTTAGCATGTTTCAGCCATCTTGGCATCAAACCTTCCGACCCAGACCTCTCGACAGAGTCGAAAGGTTATAGCTTTCGACTAGGTCAAACCAATGCATATGATATTAAGTTACTTGGTATGTAATGAATTGGACAAGGTCGAAGGGTACTCGGTCGAAAGGTTAGTTGCCAAAGAGGTTGGAGTATGTTTGTTTTTGTAAGCCAAAAGAATCGCCTGCTTTGCTTTTGAATAAGAGCTTTCGACTTGGTTGCTTTTGAAAAGGTTAAAATTTTAAATAAAGGTTCTAAACTTTTCAATAAGATTGAAAGGTTACTGCCACTTTCCAACCTTTCGAAGCTGTTGCTTCTGACAAAGTCGAAAGGTTTACTTGTTTTTAAAACCAGCTGCTTCTCCCATTCTTTCGAAATGTATCAAAGCTTTTGAATTAGATGTTTTATTCTTGTTTTTATAATTGAGGTATAACCCAAGGCTTTCGAAGGAGTTTTTTTTAAAGAAAGAGGCTTATTGTTTTAAATGATATGCTATAAAGCTTTCCAAGCAGAGCTTTCGACAAAGTTGAAAGGTTGCTTCCAATGAAGTCGAAAGGTTATTAAAGAAGATTTTCCACATGTTTTAAATTAAACCCAAAGAGTTTTTGAAAGGTTTTAGTCCAATGGTTTCGAAAGGTTTTAGTTCAATGGTTAAGGTTTGAGTTCAATGGTTTCGAAAGGTTTTAGTTTAATTGTTTTGAAAGGTTTGAGTTCAATGGTTTCGAATGGTTTGAGTTCAATGGTTTTGAAAGGTTTGGAGTAAGGTTTCAAAAGGTAAGGTTTGGCCTCTTGGCCTAGATAATTGAAGGGTTTTACTTGGTTTCGAAAGAGATGCTTTCAAAGATTTAGAAGGGGGTACTTTAAATGGAATCGAAAGGGATACTTTTAAATACTTAAATGTTTTCATCAACTAAGGTTTAAGTAAAGAAGATATATGTGTGTATATATATATATATATATAGCATGGCAATGTGATTTGAATAAAGCATAAAGATTATCTACTTTCCTTGTGTAAGTTTGATTTAAAGGTTTTAAATCATTTTGAAAATGTTTTCAAGAAAAATTATGGGAGGGGATCCTTAAGTGAAAATGACTTAGATATTAGAATACCAGATGGGACTAGTATAGGGTCGAGCCCTATACATTAGCTATTAGCCCCAGCTAATTATTGTCCAAAATTCCAGTGTGTAGGGCTTGGTCACAGACAGACTAAAAAGTATGATTACACACTGAAGGGAGTATATGTTTGTATACAGATAGGTTATTGGTGAGCCGGAAAACCATTAGGATCAGGAACACCTGGGAGATGATTAAGCTAGGGACAGACCATCCAGAAGAGAAATATTTAACAGATAGTTAAGGACAGACCGTCCAGAAGAGGAGTGTCTAACAGGTGTTAGATAAAATTTTGTTTATATTGTTTGGTAGGCCCGAGTCAACTAAAGGTTAAAAGTTAGCCAAACAAAACTTATGTGTTTGAACAGATAGTTCATATTTACCTGATCTTTATGTATGTTTACATAATGATGCTTTGCAGTATTTAACCAGTTTTGGTTGCAGGAAAAGGTTTTGCAAAGATATGTTTTAAAAGGATGTTAGTGAGGGGAAACTCGTTCCGCTAAGCGGCATGGTCTCACTTAACATATTAAATCGGGATGTATAGTATTATTCACACCAGGCTTTATGTCTGACTCAAAGTTTATGTTTTCCCCTTAAACTCTCGGGTGCTCAAAATTAATTTGAGTAGGCTGAGGGGTTAGGGTCTTTTCAGGTTTTAGTAGGATGACGAATAAGGCTACCTGAGGCATGCAGGAGGCAAACAGATAGCTATTTAGGAGTTGTGGTTCTTGTTTATGCTTTGTTGTATTTCCGCTGAGTTTGTACTAAATCAGTTATGACTATATGACTCTGATCATCCAAGGGGGTATCTTCATATACCACTCTTGGCGTATTTTGTAATAAGTATATTTTATCTATGCCTGGGAATGTATTTGGGATTATGTATTGAGAATGTGAAACATCTGGTTTTGAAATGTAATGAAGTAAAAGTTGTTTTCAAATCTGTGTTTTGTTTCATATTCTAGTGCTTTTGATATTGTAGATACCATTAACATAGCCGTATTTAGTCATCGGAAGCTAATACTATAGATGACTGCAGCATTTGTAGTGCTTAGTTTTGGGCCTCTAGATAGGGGATGTTACATTAATTCTTTTCTAGGTAAATTTTTGTATTCCAAACTCATAAATTGGAAAAACAAACTTCTATTAAGAAGTTGTATATATAAAACCAAAAAAATTATCTTTTCTCTTACTAAGATATTTATCTTATCAACCTTCATCTTAACTACATTTTGAAGACTTTCTATCATACTTAACTTATTTTAGTACATTTCATATTTTTATACTAAAATACAAAACTCATTTCACAATTCTCTTTTCTTTGCTTTATAAAAGAACTTTTTTATATCTCAACATATTATTTTATAAAGCTATACGAAATCAAAATATCCATTATTTACCAAAACTAGAGTATTCAAAAATTCAAGAACTTATTTCAATCGTATAAAGTTAACTTCAAAGTCCAACCTTTTTAATAAAACAATTATAAGGTTAAGTGAATTTCTTCCCTTCTAATTTATTCTCATGGTTTATTTATCATAACCTTTACTTTTCAACAAAGCTTCAAAATGCTTTTTAAATTATAAATCTCTGATTCTGGATAAATCTTTTCCCCAATAATAGTTTTCTAACTTTACGTTTTCTAAATAATATAATAGCTTCTTATGGCATTTATTTATACCAAACCTTGTTTATTTATCATTCAAAATGAATCTCATTAATATAGTTTGTCCTTCTGATTTCAAATCGTCAAAAACAAAGTTTCATCTTCTTCAAGTATTTTCTATTTTGAAATTTCCAAAATTTGTGTACTCCATTACCTTACATTCTTTGTAACACAATTAACTTTTATTTCAACTTACTTAATTCAGGAATCATATATATATATATGTATGTATGTATGTATATATACATATGTATGTAAATTTCAACATTAATTTAAATCGCAATATGTTATACACAACCAATCAAAAGCATTAGATACAATCCATTTAAGCATATATCCTATAAATGAACATACATAAAATTTACATAAATCAAATACTATAATGACATTGCCTTGCCATCTAATTATAGCAAATTGCTTTGTCAATGGACTGCAATGTTGACCATAAATCAACATCGCCTTGCCACTAACCTTTGTTATTGCTAATGCTCGGTAGCTACACTCGTCATCTAAAATGTTAATACATATAATGTACCTTTATGATTTTCATTATAATTACTTTTAACTAGAGATATATATTTATATATAACTATTTTCATAGTAGATATATTTTCCTTCCCCATTTATTTACCAAAATATTTTTCTAAATAATATCCTATCTTTTCAAATAGTATTATTCAATCCCAAATCAATTACTTAATATTATTATCAAAACTCCATATAATATCTTCTTTCAAAAATAAAAATATAGCTCATAATCTTTCTTTAAAATATCATTTATCTCCAAAATATTATTTAATTTTTGAGTAATATTTACTTTAAAAATTTATTTCATTTTTAAATATTATTTATAACACTTCTATAAATATTTAAAAGACTTTTAAAATATTATAACTCTAAGCTGTGTGGCTGATTGTCTCATCCTTGTGTTTAGGAATCCCTATCTAGAACGTTGGTCAAACGCCTCTACCAGAATTCTTAAAGCACCCAACGGGCAATTTAACACGAACTATGTTTCCAAAGATTTCTATAATCAAAGAGAATTTTAATTTAAATTGAAGCTTGCTTTTATTAAACTATTTCCAATAAATTTTTATATTTTTATACAAATAATAATTCGCTGATAACAATTCAATTATACAACCATTCATCCATGCATACATTAAGCGACCATCAATTTTAACTTCATCTTAGTATTTAATTAATCATACATACACTCAGCATAGATCATCAAAGTAATATGGATATCTTTTTAATGGCGACAGCGAAATATCGATCTTTGGCGTCAGCTTCTTTTCCTTTTTCCCTATCTCCTTTCGTCTGAGCTGCTATCGTTTCCTCCTTTTTTTTCTTCGTTTTTTCCCTCGTTTAACCTTGCCTCGCAATCGATTCGCCTTCCACTTATGCCTAAGAAGAAGAGGTCTAAGCCCGTATCTTCGTTGCCAAATCTGGATTCCCACACGCGTTCTGGCGTTATTTTTAGTGCCTCTACTCCAATGATTTGTGCATATGGGTCTCCTCCTTCTTCTGAGTCACTGCCTCCTGCTGTGTCAGCCGTTGTTGCCATCTCTACTTGTAACAATGCTCAAGATATCGTGTGTGACCCTGCCTTGGTTATGTTTGTTAATTGTAATCCTTTATCGGGTCTGCTATCTGATATGAACTCCCCTAAGTTGCATCATTGTCCGTTTGTTTCAGGTAAGCATCCTCTATCGCCGCTCCTAGCATCTGCTAGTATCTCGTCTTGGTCGAAGTATGTTCTTGGTTTGAATCTCGTATCTAAAACCGGTGATGATGTAACCGAGCAAAGCGAAATTACCCCTGCTTGTTTGGTTGATAAGTCTTTGGAAAATACCGGGTTATGCAAAGATGATCGTGCTACTGTAGTTGAGGAAGTGGGGTTAAATTCATCCGGCTCTGGTTTTCTTCGGGGCTGCACTCTAGGTGCTTGTGACAATGCTGAGTACAATATCCCCTTAAATAGTTCTACTCTCTATGGTTCTGCTCCAAATGAAACACTCGCTGTCCCAATGGTTTCTCCTCCTAGGGCAGCTCTAAAATGGTCGTCATTGTTCTCCAAATTACCAAAAAATGCAGGTGTGCATTCTCCTTGTTGTTTTGATAAAGTTGAGATCGAGGGTGTTATGATTCCTCCGATGGAAGTGATTGAAGCCGGTGTTGATTATTGGAAAGACTATTTAGTAGGATTCTTCCTTGGCTCCAACCCTCCTATCAGATTGTTAAGGCGTGTTGCAACCAGGTTTAGAAGCCTGGGGGGTCTGAGTGTTCATTTCGATAATGCAATGTTCTATTTTAAATTCTCCCGTAGTGATGAAAGACACCATATTATAGAAGCCCACTTTTCGCACATCCCACCTGTTCTTCAGCCTCTTATCGGGATTGATTGGCTAGTGGGTCTTGTTGGTAAGGTGAAATGTTATGATGCTAACACTATGGCCAGAAAGAGACTTGTTTATGCCAAAGCTTTGGTCGAAATAACTCCTGCCAAATCGTTACCTTCCGTGTTAAAAGTCAGACTAGATGATGGCCATTTTGTTGAGATCAGAGTTCGCTACAGTTGGAAAATAAATATATGTACGTCATGTTAGTCTTTTGGACATCTTTCAGATACATGTGCTAGTCCGGCCTTCGATGGCCTTGTTCCTCTTGCTGATCGGATTCCACTTCTACGTCCTCCTATCCGAAAATGGGTTCCAAAGGTAGTGCCTCCCTCATCTGATTCTTTTGTCGCTCCCGTTGGTGTAGATCCCACTATTAATGACCTTGTGGTTCCTTCCTCTATAAGTATGTCGCCTATGGCCCAAGTTGTGGTTGATCTTTATCCCTTGTTCGATTTATTATTTGGAATTATGAGGAATGGGCCTAGTTCCATGTTCAATATGATATGCGATACTCGCCTGAGACTGACAGCTTTTATGCTTATATCTATGATATTGAGGGTGAGAGTCATTGTCTTATCTATCAATTGAAGGTGGGGGTCTATCCCTTACTAGGGTTGGCGAGATTGGTAAGGCGAACAAAAGTAAGTTTTATGATGTCATCTGGGATAGGAAATTTGTTTGCTTACCTACTTCAGAGGGTTATGTTCCAAATCTGGATACCCTCTTCTTTGGTTATTCTCATGTTATTGGTCCTGCATCGGATGATGGCCGTGGCGGTTCCTCCTCTTCTTCTAAGTGTGTCTAGTCATGTTGTTATAGTAGATTAGGCACTTTGTCTAGCTCCTGTGCTTTTTTTATTAGTGGTATGGTAACTTTAAACCCATTTAGTTGTTCTGTGCCTGTACAGAACACCTATTTTCCCATTTTTATACAGTGGCACGGCCCACTCTTAAGCTGGCTAGCTTTGCTAAAAAAATAATCTATTTTTATAAGGGAACAAACTTCCAATTTCCCTTGTGGTGGCTACACCACAGAAGATACCGCAAGGTCTTATTATTAATATCGAGTAAGTTTCTAACTCTCAAGTGTTTATTCATACTTAATATAAAATTTAAATTATTGTTAAAGATTTTAAAATAACCAAGCATTCATCAACCAATCAATCAAACATATATAAGGTAAACTAATTAATGTGCTCAGCGGAAGGCAATCTGTAACATCCGAAGTTTTTGACCCTCGAAAATTGACACTAATACATCCTCGGTATTCACGTGCCACAAATCCAAGTGCCAAAATGCCCGATTGTTAGGGAAAAAGAAAATAAAGATGGAACATAATCTCACACAAATGGAATAACATATATTATTTCAATATAAATCTTTACAGCAGAAAAAAAATTAAATACAATATCAGAGTCTAACCTAGATTCAGCCCAGACGGTTATAAACCCTTTGCTGTTACAGATGCTGAAAATAATAAAAACAAAAACAAATGTAATAGATGCAGTGGATAATAGAATACATCCATACGTAGATAAAGATCTCCAGCTCTCCTCTGGAAACTACAAGCGCCTTCAGCTAAACCTGAAGCTACTCAGATCTGGCCCGAGTATTAAAAATACATGGATCAGGCTTGATAAACCAGCATGCGATACTAGATTTATAAATTGATGCTAGTTAAAAACCTTTGAAAATAAGTGTATCTCATAAGACCAAGCCACACATAAATACGGATGGGTTTTTACCTTATGGTAACCAAAATACTTTATGCCAAAATAATTTGATATTATTTCTAATGACATTTCTTTGAAAAACACCTTTCAAATAATCTATCAAAATAGATGAAATTGTTACATTGGTTAAATTTGACGGCTTACTAGCTAATTTTTAAAAGTAGGTTATACAATCAAAATCGTAAAGGCAACGTATTGGAATTATATTTCCAACATGATAGGGAACTAGTCACCATTCATACTCGAAAAATCCACGTATAACACATAGTTTCCGCATGGCTTTACAAGATTTCTATCAACCTCCGAACTACGATGTTATACTACTGTGGAATAGAGTATTACGCGGCTAGGATTTACACGATCTCCGTCAGCCTCCAATATATGTCCATTCATACAATAAGGCAACAAGTGCCTACAAAGACATCTTCCCTCAATAATAGCCCTAAAATATGTCCTTCAGACGACATAGTATCCAATACCATTCCTAGGGTGTGAGGCTATGCCCTACAAAGTCACGCTTTGATCATTACGGGTTCCACTTTGAATGACACATCACCATTCCTTCGATCACTATTGACTTTCATGAACATACAACCTCTGAGCTCGTACATCTTAGAGAATGGTGTTAAGATAAGAGAAGTTGCCTTCTCTACCACCAAACAGATGTACTTTTGTAAAAGTCAACATTGTGATCTCAGAAATGTAATGTCAGACATTCGTCCATATAAGTTTGTTCTAGGATTGAACAAAACCGGAGGCACTCCTCCTACTACCATTAGTATCGAGTAGTCCTTGCAATCCGAAGATTTCAAACCACGATAGGACCACTGCTATAATAAACGTCTCTCTATTGGGAGCTACCCAGAGAATGTCAACAGGCAGTCCTTCCGCTATGAAGATCTCCGGTCTTCAATACAATGAGGATTTCAAAATGCAGACACCACTGGCTTATAAATATAGTATGGGGGTAAACCCCCGGGACTCATGACAACAATCCCTATATTCTGAAGATCTTTAGTCGTAAAAAACATCTTTAACACGTCTTAATTTTCAAAGGTATACATTGGTTCTAAGTGGTTTTCGGATAGGATTTACCCAAATCCGACCTCGGTTCCTCCGAACCAATCATCGATTAAAAGATGTTAAGTTCATATGTGATTATCAATCATCATTCAATTTAATTCATCTTTTTATTCATTCACAAATATCTCAAAGAGACATATTATTTATTCCATTTATCTTCTTAATAGTATATGGAATCATTAAGTCTCACTTATCAAATCCTTTTAAGTTAATTAAACCTTTTTGATGGAAAAATTCCAAGTCAATTCACTTTTTATTTAGGAAAACATTTCCAAATCATTTATTTAAATCTTATATTGGAAAAAATTATAGAGTAAAAAGGATCGTGGAAATTATACTAATTCTACTCAATATCAATTTCTGTATTCAATTAAGTGTAAGAAGATTATATCTATGAAATCCAAGTTGTTTAAATTTGGAAAATTTAGTATTTTATACTTAACTCATTCCGACATTTCAAACTTATCTATCCCTCACCCAGGAGAGGCCAAGTGAGCAAGGGCACTGGTTGCTCCTAAACATCTCCTTAGTTTAAGCACCTCATCTGAATCTCACGAATAGAAAAATCCAGTCTACTCGTCGGCTTTTAGAGCCAAGATTAAATCACTTGATTTTTGAAAGCTTTTCTTTAAATCATTTATTTAAAATCTTTAAAATAAATTATAAAATCCTCAGATCATATTTGAAATGCTTAATTATTTATTTGAAAACATTTATAAATATTTTGAAAAGAATCCATAAGTTTAAAACCATATTTCAAAAGTTATAGAAAAGTGTTTTTAAGCTATATTGGTCAAAACAACTTTTCTATCATTTGGAAATTCATTTTTATAACCCAACTCACTTTTAAAACATTTTAAAAGATTTATAGAATTTATTTCATATTTTTAAATATTTTAAAAATATATATTTTGAACATTTTCCACTTTGGGCATCGAACTGCCCAAGCGTGATTTTATCGAAAACTTGATTTGCTCATATTTCAAAATCGATTAAATGAAATCTTGATCGTTTTCTTTTGTTTAAAAACTATAGTCATAAGAGTTTGAAAAATTCTTATTGCAAAGAAATCCGAGTCTGATTCTATTCTATAGAAGGATTTAACTTTTAGGGCACGAAATCGCGAACTGCTGTTACACGACGCGCTTCTTTTTGACTCCAAATTCATTATTCTTCAAAACTTCTCCAAATTGAATTTTAATGTTTATAAAACATTTATAAACCATTTTCAAATATTTAAACCAATATTTTTTATATTAAATTTCCTTTTCACTTTTAAATCATTTTATAATATAATATTATTATAATATTCATTTTCAATCTTTTTTATATTTTAAAACCATTAAGAGGCTCAATAAACTCCATATAAATATTATATGAATTCATTTTCTATTAATTAACTATTTTTATTATGATTTCTCATAATTTATCACAACCAAATTATCAACCATATCAATATCCATATAATCAACCAAGTTATCAATCATTCATACAAATCATTAAGAGATTAAATGGTCATATTGTCATACTTAAAATAGTTATAGAGATTATTTATTATTTAATAAACATTGAGTACTCACTATCACAAATGCTCCCTCCTTCCCAAGCTTCAGAAAATCCGGCAGAGCTTTCGGGCACTTCAAACTTTCTCCTATCTCCTTGGAATGAAACTGACGGCACTTCCTTCTCTTTTTCTTGGTTCGGAGCTTCTCGAACTCCTCCTTCTTCTTTTTAAGTGGATCAGCCTAGGCTAAAGGAAGTGGAGGTCGAATTCACAAGAGGAGGAGTGGAAGTGATTGCACTTGTTTTTGAAGTGGATTGACATTGATTTCATATATTCTATTTTTGCATTATTTCCTCACAACTTCTCCATATATTTTCTATGAACAAGAAGCCATAAGAGAGGCTCTTAGAAATCTTAAGAAGAAGGAAGAAGAAGTAGAAGAATGTGTTAGGAATTTATGAGAAGGGGGGGTGGTATTTATAGGGAAAGATATGGAAAATGTCTAAATGTGCAAGGACCTAAACACCCCGTGCCCACACCCCCTCTTTCACATCACCATACACATTGGTACCCTCCCTTCCATGTGCTCTATCACTTCATTCACTTCCAAGCCATCAATTCATATCCTTAGTTGACTTAAGGTTGCTTAAAGGTTAAGTAGTTAAGAAATATCTTAGATTTTTCCCTCATATATGTTTATATATAAATGTATTTGTATATTTTTATGTGTATATGTGTTCATGTGCACACATATATGTTATATATGTTATATATGTGTAAATGACATATAAACAAGATTGAAACAATTTTCGAACAAATTCTATTTGTCAATCCATTAAAAATCGAGAAACCTATTACCGATCACATTTTCACTTATATTTTAAATTGCAAATAAATGTAAACAAAATTTGAAAATAAATTTCTCATCATTATTAATTAATAAAAATGATCTCATTTGAATTATAAAATCATATAAATCAATATTAACAATTATTTAAAAAAATTACTATTACACCGATAAAGCGATATATCAATTTTCCTTATATTTTCAACCCGATTGTACATATATCTTTATAAAACTGTTATAAAATATTTATTATCACTTTATAACTATTTAAAATGAATTATAATCATTTGAAACAATTATTTAAATAATTATAACAATTATTAAATCATTAAATCTCAATTTAAATTCAAAAATCAATTATTAAATATAAGGACATCATTGATGATGTCATATATTCATTTAATTTCCAAAATTAAAATAAATAATTTTATTTTATATTCTTGTTCAATTATAAAAATAAGTGTATGTATCCAGCTCTATGTGCAATGTTTTACGATTATAGAGCTGTTTGTCGATAAGATGGTTTTCGGTATTTTTATCGATATTCCTTCAAAGTTTATATTTTCGTAAATACTTATTTAAAACAAGATTATCATTATTATTTATTGTTCAAAGCATCATAATTTATGTTTTTAAAAGCTTATATTTGAATATTTTAAAAATAAATATAATTTATCAAATTGATAAATTTGCGGGTTGTTACAAAGTCGGTCGGCTTCCTTTGCGCAACTTTGATTACTAACGTATCAGGACACTACAATTCAATTCTAAGCCATCCAAGGTCTAATCTATGTTATCGATTAAATCTCACGCTTGAAAAAAGTGAGTTTCAAACTTTAGCATCATTTTCATAACAATAATTTGTATAGTAATTCAAAATTTTGACAAATATGTCCCGATGATTATTCCTAATAATCATTTATATTTATATCCTAAATAGGAAACAATTTCTAAATACTACCCTGCACCCCAAGGAACGGGACTCTAAGTATGTCTAGGCCAAGTTTTGTGTCTCTTTCATTCTACATCGTTCCGAACCTGGCTCTGACACCAAGCTATAATGCCCCACCTTTAAACCCATATTACCTAAGGATGTTACAAGTAATATTGTTGAGTAATATAGAGAGCATGGCTAGATAGGAGCGACCATTCATGTTTATTCCCTTGGACTAACACTATCATGTTTTACCTTTTTGTCCGAAGAAATATAATGGTGTGAATAGCATCGACACAAAGTAATAGACATGTTGACTAATATAAAGCAGAATAATATATCACAAATAAGCAACATAAAATCATAGATCGCAATGGAAAATATAATACAGATCATATCATATAAAGTGAGGCAACAAAAATGGTGCATAAGACCCACAAATATATTCATGTATGAGGAACTCTAACAGGTCTTTGAAGAATATATACATACATTCAAAAGGAGTCACTATCTCATAGAAGACACATAAGTGCACATAAAATTCCAACTCAAAATACTGAAACTAGGTACATATACATATATATAGATAGAGTATCTACTACTACAAAGCTAACCATATCCATATTCAATGAGTCCTTGGACCTTCCAAGTCTTGACCTGACCCGAGTATTTATAAAAATAAATGGGTCAAACTCTTTCTAAATATAATCGGGTGAGATCACATACTAAGCATATACAATGTGCTAGATATAGGAATATATGTATAATGGTCACATTCATTAGCAGGTATCAAGACTAAATCACTATATTAAATGTGTATCACGATCATCAATAGTTATCATTTCATTATAGTATAAGGGGATCCAATCAAACATAAGATTGCATAATAGCAACACACATTAAACATAAAGCTATACTACTTTTAATTAACACAAAAGTATAGCATACAGCAAGAACATAATTCATATAGTAGATCCTATTAGTGTCTTGATTATGGGGAAACTTATTACTTATGCAAGCTTCTCTATTCCAACGGGGAGACTTACAGGACATGCTCCCTCAATCGTTATATACCAACCCTCTAAACACAAGGGACATATATGGTATTGACTGTTGGGTTTAATGGTCATGGGAAATCAGTAACACAGATTCCATTCTATCATTAACACAAATAGT
The DNA here is from genome assembly GCA_030737815.1 of Allium fistulosum. NCBI lineage: Eukaryota > Viridiplantae > Streptophyta > Magnoliopsida > Asparagales > Amaryllidaceae > Allium > Allium fistulosum. The sequence goes on along the minus strand of CM060903.1, from coordinate 869,372,183 downwards.
ATCACTAACATGAATATCATGACCTGGGGAGCAACCCCGCAATTAGCCTACAAGTTCAAGCAGATAATATGCATTTTAAAACTTGTAAGCTATGGACATAGCGTATTTTCCCAATATACAGTTTACTATTGAAGTGTTATATACTATCGAACGATAATCATTAAAATAACACCGTCTGTCTCATACCACTTAGTGTTGCTAGAATATTTGCTATAAGTTAGTAAATATCACTCACTTGATTGTTATACAAGATAAGTTGTATAATCAACCGAAGAAGTGACACCGAATGTTCCATAACATTTGATGTTACTACGTCGTTTCATTATATTTCTCGTCCTAGAGAAGTAGAAATTTGCATAAAACATTATTTTTAAGGTCATATAGAAATTCTATACGTTTGAAAAGTCTAGTGTAAATGTAATGAATTTCCAAAGGATGAATCATTGTTCACAAGCAATTGGTTTGCTCTTTCAACTCATGTGCAATACTTTTAGATCCATTTCAGGTCATTTAAACCTCAAAATTTTATAAAACTCACAACATAAAAGTTTTAGATAATAGCCATAGTCTTCTAGTAAGAAAAAATCATCAAATTTTGACTTATTGTTAATAAGTTATAGCCAAATCAATTTTACCTATAAACTCATAAAAATAACTATAAAGACAAAGCTATGACTATACGTTCAAATCATTTTAGATCATTTAAACCTTAAAATTTTGAAAAACTCACAACATGAAAGTTATAGATAATGGTCTTAGATGTCCAGCAGGAAAAAGATCATCAAATTTTGAAATACGCTTCAAAAGTTATGGCCAAATCATTTTTGGGTATACACATAGAAAAATCACTATAAAGATAGAGCTATGACTATATGTTCAAATCCATTTCAAGTCATATATACCTCAAAATTTTGTAAAACACACAATATGAAAGTTATAGGTATTGGTCTTAGCTTTCCAACAAGAAAATGATCATAAAATTTGAACTTACGGTTCAAAAGTTAGGGCTAAATCAATTTCAGGTATAAACTCAGAAAAATTACTATAAAGACTGAGTTATGACTATATGTTCAAATCCATTTCAAGTCACTTAAACCTCAAAATTTTAAAATGGTCACAATATGAAAGTTATAGATAATGGTCTTAGATTTCCAGTAAGAAAAAGATCATCAAATTTGGACTTATGGTTCAAAAATTTTGGCTAAATCAATTTTAGATGTAAACTCAAAAAAATCATTATAAAGACAGATCCATGACTATGTATTCAAATCCATTGCTGGTCATTTAAATAGCTTAATATCAAAAGGTGACCAAAAGAGAAACTATTGCACATTGAACCTTTTTTCTAACCAAAAAGGATTGACCCCAAATTGGTTTAGAAAGTGCAAGTTATCACTGTTTTACTACAGCAAACTTTCTAAATAAATTTTCAGCTATCACCTTATGTTTCAAAGAAGCATACTTTCAATCATAACAAAATCTTAGCAATTCGATTCAAATTAACAACTGAAATTATTAGTTGAATTGATCTAAATATACATGCAGACAGGTTTAGAAAGAGTGGTAAGGATTACTCACCTTAACTCCTTGAATCCTTAGCCAAAAACATACATAATAACACGTCTTCTCTTATTTCAGCCAAGCCATAGAAGTAGTATACACAAGAGAACAAAGAGGGATTCAAAACTAAATCTAAGTTGAAATCAATTGGTCTAGAAGGTAGAAAAGGCTTGAGAATCTTACCTTGATTTTATTTGAATTTTTCAAAATTTTATTGGAATTAAAACAGTTGATTTTTACTCTAGGGTTTAAAGAGAGAAAAAGGAATACTTGGTTTTCTTTACTGATGTAGAACATACAATAAATGAGAAAATGAGAAGTGAACTTCTCTTCTGCTTAAGTATTAAATGGACTTGAGTTAAAAATATATCTAATAAGAAAAAGATTGTTCCTTATTTCTCTTATTTCTTTCTTTAAATCCTGTTTTTCTTCTAATTTATTTTTATTAACTCACAAATATTATCCTTGAATAATTCAACCAATAAATTTACGATTTCACTTGTTATATACTTCAAATTGATTATTAACAAATAATTGTCTCTTAAACTCTTTTTATCAATAATTGGATAATTTGACAAATAAAATCTCAATATCTCTTAAAAATGATTGCTTACAATTTAAACACTTCTTAACTCATCTTTATAATAAATAAAAAGGATTTACCAAAAATAAAATCTCTATTCTTCATATAAAAGTAGATTTATTTGAGGATTCCAAAATATTAATTCCACATATATTTTTTAGGTACTTAGATGGTAGTACATATTAGTACTACAAGGCTTAGGTAGTATACAATATACTCCATGTCAATATGTTCGAATCACGCTATGAAAGTTCGAACCTATGACCTCTCGCACTAAAGTCGAAGCGCCTAACCACTGGGACAGTGGTGTTGGTCTTCATTCCACATATTAATTTTTCCATTTTATATAAATTTAGAATTAACATTCCAAAGAATTCATTATCTTTTATAAAAGAAGAAAAATTCAAATTTCTCATTTAAATCTCCAATTTAAATCATTATTTATTTTATTTGAGTAACTCGAAAATCAGGGTTGTTGCAGCATATATTAGAACCTTGAAAGTATGGGTAAAAGGTAGTCCCTGAAGTAATAAATTTTATAGTAATTCCAGGTTTATTGTTTTAATGATGTACGCGAGTAATTAAATATGTATGAATATCTATATAAATACATATATACATAGGCTCAATTATACGTTTATGATGAGTGTGAATTATTAAAGTTAGCCAATAGCTTCGATTAAATAAGTATGAATAGTCACTAAAATGTGTTAGAATGGAAGGTCGTAGTGTTACACAACAGAAGTCTACCCACCGTAGGGGGCTACCAGTGGTTGTGTATACCTTATACTGATGAGAGGCATCACCAACAGTGGAACCCATGGAATTATACTTCACATATAGGTGAAGGGAATACCAAGTAGGATAGTTCTCCTTATTCGAAGTGTTAAAGTACAAGTAGAGTTCGCTTCAACCTTTTAGGGGATATTAAGTAACAAGTGGGTATTTCCTAGATTGTGTTAGGCAATCAAAATGAGACAGTAAGCAAGGATCAGTCCTATGACAGTGAGATTGGTACCATGTATGGGAGTAGGAGCTGTTTTCATAGGTTGTGAACATCATCGGTCTCGAGTGTTGATACGCTATATTTTGATCAATGACAATGTGCTTCAACAAAAAGGAAGAGATATGTGCAAGACTAAAGGAAGGACTATGAAGACCATGGATATCATGAGTACTTATTATATTTAGGTCTTAGTCTTAGTTTTATTGTTAAAATCTATCCTCAAAAAGCTTGCACAAATACAAGAACACATTTCATAACTTAATGTTTTAGTTAAAGTGTTCACTGTGCAGAAACTACCAGTTCAGTCGACTGAACAGGAAATCCCAGTCGACTGAACCTGTTACAGAATTACAACATGCACAGTTTCAGTCGACTGAAATTCCCTGTTCAGTCGACTGAATTTGAACCTATGAATTTTCACTGAAAAGACACCTTCTTCTTCCCAAGAGTTGCAACCATTCTCCAATGGTAATGGATGCATTTCTTGCCTGAATCTTTTGCAAATAGATACATCTCTTATACACCTATAAATACATGTTTCTATCATTTGCAAATCACCAATTCTAATTGCTTTAATCTCTCTATTTTCTTGAACATACTTTCAGATTTCTTAAGTTTTCCAAAGCAATCACAAACCACTTCAATTGCTTGAATCTGTGTTTTATCTATAACACCTTTTGATTCATAGCAATTCACATTTCCTAAATCTTCACAAACACTTTGCATACTCTCGAGGATAAGATTACATGAAAGTTGTACTCAATTAGACTCATTAGTGTTATCAAGAACACAACAAGTCAGAAATACTCTTTGTATCTAGTTGAATTCCTCTTCGGTAGTTGAGGCAAGAAATCCCGTTCGGTTGTTTGGGTAAGTTGTAAACCTATTCCTTCGGGTTAAGTGAGGGTTTTAGTTAGTAGAATTCCTAAGAGGAGCTTAGGGATTCGACGTAGGACAAGAGGTCCGAACCAGTATAAAGTCTTGGTGTCTACTTTACTTACTACTGCTTATTGCAATCTACCTAGACCGTTCCACTATTCCATATTATACGATCCTACCACATAGCCTCTTTCATCGAGAAGTTAGCGGAAAGATGCAGGTTACACCTAAATGGACTACACCTCCTACAAGTGTAGATCCTATTTAGGACAAGCACCGCCTTATAATTGTTTGCTAGTTTGTTTGTTGTTAGGAGGCAAGACTAGATAACAATTTTGTGGGGTCTTTCAAATACGAATAGAATACGGCTAAACTATTGTGTTTCCATTATTAGGTACTATGAGAGTTCCTTGGTATGCATGGCAACGAGGACATGATACTGCGTTGATGATGGTTCCTGATGAGGTGTTGGGTTACGGATACTAGCGGGGATAGTACCTTGGTCCAAATGGGACTGTGGTACTTATACACACACACACGTATGTAGTTATTGTTTACCTAAAGTAGATAGGGTATATTGTTCGCGTACGTTAAGTCAAGACAGCTAATTAAAACAACAGACAAAACATGTGACTACCCACCTTTTTGAATCTTGGAAATCGACACTAATACATCATTAGTATTCACATGCTGCAAATTCAAGTTCCGAAAAGGCAGATTGATCAAGGGTAAAAAGAAAATAAAGGCAGAACAAAGTAGAAAATAGAATCTCACACGAACGGAATAATCATATATTATTAACTAGAAAATCTTTTACAGTGGAAAATCTGGAATAAAATATCAAAGTCAAACCTACATTCAGCCTGGACAGTTATAAATCCCTTGTCCTTACAAATGCTGAAAAACAACAAAACAAACGTGGTGGAAAAATAGAATGCGTCTATATGTTGATGAAGATCTCTGGCTCTCATTTGGAAACTCTGAGCATCTTTAGCTAAACCTGAACTACTCGGATTTGATCTGAGTGTTAAAAATACCCGGATCAGGCTTGATAAACCAACATGAGAAAATTGAATTATAAATGTATATGACAGTGTCATGGATCAGATTGATGCCTATCAAAACCTTTGAAAAGAGAGGTATCTCGTAAGGCCACGCCGCATATAAAGACAGATAGGTTTTTACCTTATGATTACCAAAATACTTTATGCCAAAACAAATTTGATATTACCATTAATGACATTGGTTTGAAAACATTTTTCAAATAAATATATACACAAATTAGGTATTAATACCGGATAATGTCAAACACTGTATGCCCAAGGGGTAGCTAAAATGTTTGCAAAGCATTACAGCTATTTTGAAAATACAACTAAAAACCATAACGCTCATATTGCAATTGGATTTCCAACATGATAGGGAACTAGTGGCCATTTCCTCCGATGCGAAATCCACACATATCATCCAAGTCTCCGGTGACTATTCACTTTTCTCAAGCAAGCCTCCGTACTATATTGTTACACTGCTATGGAACAGCGTATTTCGGTGGCTTTTCTCTTTCTCAGTCGAGCCTCCAATACCTGCCCATTTAAACCATTGAGGGTCCAAACACTACTGGACTCCTCTATCATCAATAAAACTGATAGCCTGAAACATATGACCTGCATACCAAATAGTATCCCGTATCATTCCTAGGATGTGAGGCTCATTAGGCTACGCTCTTCTTTTGACAAAGCCATGCTTTGCTTTTCACAAAGCAAATTCCACATAGAATGCCGCATTGCCATTTCTAACAACACTTATTGATTTCCACAAAAGTATATCCCCTGAGCTTGTACATCTCAGTGAAGGGTGTTAATTATAGGAGGGGTTACCTTCTACACCACCAAACAGATGTACATTTGTAGAGATCAATGTATGTGGTTTTAGAAATGCATTCTCAGACACTCGTCCATACAAGTTGTCCAGATGAAGGACAAACCGTAGGCACTCTCCTACTACATCCTATCGCGAATCAACCCTAGGATTTGTAGCGAGCAATCCTTGCATCGAAATTTCCAGAATGAAGGACTACTACCGCCATATATTTATAATATGGAATCGCGGGGCTGGTGGAAAGCAGCCCTACATCATGTAGATCTTCATCTTCAAAATATTTTCACTTTCGAATGTATATTGGTTCAAAATGGTTTTCCGAATAGGAACCATCCAAATCCGACCTCGTTTTCTCTAAATCAATTATCGATAAAAGATGTCAAGTATATAGTTGATTATTAATCAATATCATTTATCCAAGTAAAATATATCTTTAGAGATATACATCTTTAAATCATATTCTATTTCAGCATATACGGGATAATTAAACCTCTTTCATCAAATCCTTTGGCTAATTAAAACCCTTTTTAACTTTGGAAATACCAAAATATTTCATCTTTAATTACTTAGGAAATGTATAGTTCAAATCTTAATGAAGATTTCACATTTCAGAAACATATCATTAATAGGTCAAAAACAATGTTATTTATGACACTGTTTACTGTAAATCATAACCGGTTGGTATTGAATAAAAGGGATCCATAAATTTTAGACTGATTATACACAATACTAATTTTCGTATTCAACTTGTACTATTCATCGAATAATGGTGAAATCATCTTTTGAATTCATACGGATAGTACGAGTTCCCTCCTCGAAATTTAATATGGAGTTTAAATAGAATGTTTTCTTTAACAACCAAAATCCTATTTTAAATCTTATTTAACTTTGAAAAACTCCAAAGCTCTTTTTACCTTAGGAATATGCGGTCCAAGCAAGTCAAATTAGCTATCCCCTCCATCGGGCCAGTCCGGATAGCTTGAGCGGAATCCTAACACTAGTTGTCCAAACTCTAATTCAGAGACTATCTCTATGTCACCCATAAGGCGGTCAAGTTATTTGATCAACTCTAAACTCTTTAAAATACCAGATTTATTATTTGAAATAATTTGCAAAAGATTTAGGAAGAAAATCCCAAGTTTAAATCTTAATTTCAAAATTTACCAAAAAGTGCTGCGAATAGTGTTTTGAAGCATCGTTGATCAAAATGCTATTTCATTCCACATATGTCCATTTTAATAACTAAAATCCTTTTGAAACATTTTAATATATTTATGGAATTTATTTCATATTTTTAAAGATTTAAAAATATCTATTTTTAAGATTTTACCGCTTTGGCTTCCGAACTGCCAAAACGCGATGATTTTGAAAACTTGATTTGGACATATCTCAAACTTTACTAAATGAAATCTTGATTTTCTTCTTTTATTTGAAATCTATATTCTAATGGGTTTGGAAAATTCTTATTTCAAGGAATTCCGACCTATATTGCATCTTACATATTATTTTAACTTTTCATGTCGGAAAATGACGAACTATCTCTACGCGACGGGCTTGGTTTGGCTCTATTTTTCAAACTTCATTAAACTTTGCCAAAACTTGTAAAAACGTTTAAAGTACCATAATAAACTATTTTAAATCATTTCAAACTATTTTTACTACATTAAAAACTCATTTTCCACTTTATTCCATATTATAATATTATATTATCACAATATTCATTTTTCAATATTTTTATATTCAAAACCATAAAAAGGCTTAATAAACTCTATATACATATTAATATGGATTTATTTTTCATGAATTAACTATGGTCAATTGATTAACCATTTATATTTTGATGAATATTATTTTCCCATCATTAGTGACCAAGTTATCAACCAAATATTCATCCAATATTCAACCAAGCATATTAATTTACTAATTAAAACATGCATATCATCATTTTAAGTTTTAGATAATTATAACTAAACTCGAGTACTCACAATTATTTTCCCCTCCACCAAACTTTTTCAAAACTCCTTGAATCGATTCCGGCTGAAATCCAATAGCACTTCTCTCCACTATTTTTTACTCTGGAGCTTCCTGGATCTTGCTCTACGCCTCTAATAAGTTCGGCCTTGATCGTGGAAGTGGTGGAGCTTGGCCTTAGTGCTTGAAAGAGAGGTGATCGTGGGTTATAGAGGTGGTAGGGAGTGATTTTGCCTTGGTTTTGAGGTGGAATGATAACATATATATATATATATATATATATATTTGTGTGTGTGTATGTAACGACCCGTAAATTTCAACTGTTTTAATAACGTAATTAGTTGAAATTTTGTGAAATTTTATACGATAAAATTTTGAAATATAAATTTGATATTTGGAATGCGTCTAGTTAAACATAGCAACTGGTAAATTTTCGTCCGAAAATATGGAAGTTTATTTCGCGCGTAAATTTCAATTTAATCAGTTAAAAAGCGATGAAAATAAAATGTTTTCGAAACCTAAATATTTTTACATAGAAAAATTCTAAACCATCTTCTGAGCAAGACGTCAGTTTGTCATTTTTCCAAATTCGGACATCTTTGGCTCCGTCGATCTTATTTTTCAGCGTTTTTCTTGCATTTTCCGCTATTAGAAAATTCGAATTTTTATAATTCAATCATACCACTGATATCCATATACCGTTTTGATCGTCTCGTCGTGCTGATCTCAGCGGTATATTCGATTCTTTCTTTCGAACCACGGTACGCCGTGAAATCGTTAAAACGGTTGACCGTTGCGGTTCGTTATTTGTGCCTTTTGGTTTTGTGACCTTCAATATCCTCACCATGTATGGGACAACGGTCATTTGAGTTTTTTGGAATTCGAATCGTGCCCCTACGTTGTAATGCTACATACCCCATTTAATATGGGTGCATTGGTACTATCAGTTCACTTCTTTTCAAACCACTCACATTCCTCCCACCTCCTTCTTTTCTCTCTGCTCTTTCTATTCTCTCTATCCATAGTCCATACTTTCCAGAAACGAAGAAAAAAATATAGCATGTTAACCTTACTTTTCCCTCACCACTTCTACTTCATACCAAGCCTTCTCTCCTACCTCAAAACCATGCAACTCACGCATGCACGGAAACGAATGCCTACTTCCACCCGACCTCCACATTGAAGCCACCATTCCCGAGCACACCTCCATCACAGCCCGACCTGCCTGAAAGCAATGCCTCGCCGACACCTCTGACCGTCCCCATGCGAGCAGCCAAACCAAGCCTACCTTCCTCCATGCAAGTGCCGCAACCACCCACCACCGAATCACCTAGCAACATCTTATGCAACCTCCTCCATTTCCAAGCGCCCACTCACTGACCTCGGTCGCCTGCAACCAAGACCCACCTTCATCTCCTTGCCCGCCGTCTCCTTCCTAGTGCACCGTCTCCACCGTGTCATACCCATAAAGTCGCCGCATCACCGTGGCCTCCGCCGAGCCGACCCCACCTTGCCTAACCATTGCTCCGCGTTCACCAACCTCCACCAAACTCGAACCGCCCCTTGCTTCCTTCACCCGTCATCTTCCGTGCGTCCAGCGCGCCTCCCCGTGATAGCCTTGCTAACCTCTCAACGCTACACTCACCCAGCCGTTGTCGTCGGATCAGTTTTCCTCCACCACTCCTCTAGCCACCGCTCCATCAGGCAACCATCACTTCCCTGTCAGGCCTCCAACCATCACTCCTTTGGCTATCTTCCTCTTTGTTGCAATTGTGTAAGTGCGAATATCTATTTTTAAATATATTTTTTATATGTATTTTAAGATAAGTTTATAGCATATTTTGTTTTGATATATAGTTCCCATTAGTTTATATATATTATATGTACAATTATATTTTGCCAGAGATAGTTTCGGCCAGCGCGTATGTTTATATTTATATAAAATGAAGATGTCATGCATTAGTTGTACTTCAAGATCTTTACAGCACACACTTGATATTTTGTATATTGTGTAGTGTATATAAATAGGCTACATCGGGTTCCGGTTAATTTATTTAATATATATGAGGTTACAATTTTGTTCTGTCTTCTGTTTACAGTACCGTGTATTTACTACGTTACTGAATTTGAAAGTATGGATTGGTTTTAAAGTTTTATATATAATAAACAGTTTATAGTTGGTTTTGTTTATAGTTTTAAATCTCACAAAGTTGTTATAGCAGTTTATGTTTTATCTATGTATGTAAGCTATACTATATTGGTATTATGATAATATCTTATTTATGTGAGGTTTATAAATTGATAGATATGGGTATTTTATATTATAAAGTTGCAACCAAACTGATTTTGCACTTGTTTGCATGTTTGTTTATTTTTATATTATTATTATTATTATTATTTTTTGAACAGCAGTTAGACTTCATGTTCACGATATCATATCTCACTCATGTTTTATCGGAATGGGTTGATTCTATTTTTAAAAAAGAGTCGAAGTTACCTAGTTTATTCCTGTCAAATTTCAGCAAAATCCGACATCGTTTGATTAGTGGTCGAGGATCTGGAAGTTGGACCCAGGCAGTTGTTCTTTTGTACTTGAAATTATTTTACACTGCTGCAAACACGACCTGAGTTCATGTTTGACGCATCGTATCTCTTCCGTCTTACGTCGGAATATAGTGATTCTCTTTTTGTTGAAAAGATAAAGTTTTCTAATTTTTGTATATAAAATTTTAGCTTCATACGAGGTGGTTCAGTCCTCTGTTTCTTACCTGAAAGTCAGACCCAGAGGGGTTTTCAGACCGGAATATTTGACAGTCGCAACATGGCCTGAGTCTATGTTCGTGACATCGTAACTTCCTGGTCTCTTGTCCAAATCAAGTGATTCTTTTGCGGTTTGAAATACAAGTTTTGATCTTTATTCATACCAAATTTCAGACCATTTCGATCTCGGTAGCACATAGAATTATTGTTAAATTTTGACGCAGGACATTTTTTTATTTGTTGCTATGTTGAATGTTTTGATTTGATTTCATCGATTTCTGTTATCAGCTTTGATCGTGGAATTCGTGCCGATTTGTTTTGCTTGGATTCGTAACTCAATCTCTATGACCGTATCAGTGTGCGTATCCGGGTCATCTTCTCGTGCATCTCTAGCCTCTAAAGGTGAGCAATCACTCACGATTAATGTTCTTTTATTTATTAAATCTGATTTAAATTGAAATGACAATTGAAATATGCTGCTGTTAGTTAATTACACTGTTATATATGCTATTGCCTGTATCAGTTCACCTGTGACATTGACACCATTATCTGTTAATTATTTATGTGATGATAATACAGTTTGGCTGATAATTGATTGATTGTTGATGTTTATATTGGACGTTAAATTGTTAGTGTTAAATGATAAATAGTATGCAAAATTGAAATGGATATAGAATAGTTAAAAATTTTAAAACTGATTTATATGTTAAATTTGATTAGTTGAATATGACCCCTTTTAATTGTTAAATTAATTGACATGTAGAATAGTGATAATTACACTTTGAACCATTGAACGTATATTTGATTAATTGTTGTAGTGTTAAAATTGAAATCGAATGACAATTGAAGAACCGTATAAATATTAGTGTAATAATCTTTAATCTACATGAAATGATAGTGTAGATTCTAGAGATAATTATATTAATTCGTACAAATAACAATGCGAATTAATACGGTTATTTCGGGATTATTTGAATTGATTATTGGATTGATATTGATTGTTGTTATTGCTTGTTTATTTACTTTGACACCATCCCAATTATCACACTGTAAGTTCCCTTTGCTATGTTTTGATTTTGAATTGAATTGGAATCGAGTTGAAATGATAAATACCCAAATTGAACTTTGACCTAGGATAGAGAATTAAATAAAACCCGATTGGTCAATAATTTGATTTAAAAATAAGCGAAGATTTTATTTGAATAAATAATATGGTTTTGAAATGAAGTTGAAATTTGAATTTTAATCAAAGGAAAATGTTAATATTTAATAATCTGAAACAAAATTTTAACAATGTAATTGATGAAAGAACGTTGTTTAATTTGAGAAATGATTGAATTAAGTTTGAAATGATTTAATAATTAAGTTTGAAATTATAATTAAGTTTGAAATTTATTAAACTTTGAAACTATTTAATAATTAAGTTTTAAACTATTTAATAATTAAATAAGATTGAATTATTTAATGATTAAAATTGAATTGAATTCTTTATTAAGTAAAATTGAACTTCTTGAAAAAGTGAAATTTAGTTCTTTATTAATTAAGCTTTGAAATTGTAACTAAGTAAATAAATAAGTGAAATTGAATTTTTTTAACAAGAAATAAAATGTGATTTATTGAAATCAATGTAAGACTTGTAATTTAAAGAATTTATTTGACAAATCTAATTTAATTCAATTTGATGTTTTGTATAATGAAGTTGAACTTAAGTAATTGATTTAATGAATTGGAAATTTAATAAAAATTGTTTGAATGACAAATTTACTTAATTGAATATTGAATAAAATCGATCAATGAATTTAAATTGATTTGGATGTTAAAATTAAATTAATTTAAATGATTTCGGAATGAAACTTATATACGAATATAAATGAATATTTGATTTGTTTTAAATAAAAATGGAAATTGAATTATAAGATTTTGAAATGGTAATTTGGAAGTTTTGAAACAAAAATTTTGGAAATTGAGTTCGAAAGACAAATGAAATGTTGATTTACAAATTCTAATTGAAATTAAATTTGATTTGGTTTTGAAATATATAAACGACCAATCGGTGAAATAATTACGGAAGTTATTAAAGAGACCGGAATCGGTTATGGACATACTCTCTGTCTAAACCGAAAACCACTTTAATAACTATACGCGGAGTGAGATCCAGAATGAAGTGGTTGGAATGATGTACGTGATGACTGAAGAAAGAGAACGATAATGGATAGCCTTGACACTTGTGTCAAATTGGAAATGACTAAAACAGGAGCCGTGCCGGGCCAATGGAGGTCAGCTACCTCAAGCGAACACACTTCTTCGAAACTATTCATTACTTGTTGTCGATTGGTGCACCCTTGATTTTGGGAGTGTTGTTTCACGGTGTTGCGATCGCTGCGGCGATGCGTTCTCACCAGTCCGGATCAGGCAAACGGTAGTTTCACTACCTTGGGTATTGCCTCATGTGCCTTGTCATACTTGTATTCCTTTATACGCGACCACTACGATTTTGGTTTGTACCTTTAGTATATGGATTGCCCTCTGGTGACTTCCGGTTTTGGGGAAACTACGGTCTTGTATATGCTCTTGGGAATAAAAATGTGTTAAGGGGAATAATGGTAACGCCTTAACACTATTTTGATATCTTATATTACTGATAGACATTATCTACTTAGCGTACATTACTACCTAGTAGATAGTTTAATGGATCCTTAAAGGATAGTTATTCCAAACATCCTTTGAGTTATTGTATTTCAATTGTTATTTCACTTGAGTTGGATTTATTGATATAAGAATGTTAATCCTGACTCGAGTGTTTTGTGTTTTGCTTTACGCTCGGGTCAGACTGAGTATACCAGTATTCGAGACTCACCTTTGGAGTTGGAACTTCGCTTGGAGATCCAGCTATCTATCCAGCTTTCAGATATCCAGTTGATTCCAGTGATGTATTCTGATATTGTAGTTGACTATTGTATTTGAGACTTCCGCTGTACTTTATTTAATTCTGATATGTATATAGTAGCTTCATGAACTACTATCTTTTGTTTCTGCTGCATTTATTACTCTGTGTCTGTGATCTGTGATTATTTATTTACTGTATATGTTCAGTTTTTCCAAATTTAAATTAACAACGTGGTATTTTGAATTATTCAAGTCCGACATGTGCGGATGCGAATGGTACAAAATACCGGGTCGTTACAGTTGGTATCAGAGCTTTGGTAGCTCTAGGCAAAACTCAGCATATAGGGTAAATGTATTTACAGAATCACTCTCATTCGAGTTTCAATCTCTTCCTTTGACTCAATTCCTTTGAATTTTGGAACGTTCCCCTCGGTTCCGAAATTCATTCGTGTCCTTCACTATTCATCTTCTTTCAACTATGGAGCACCCCATAACTCCATTTTGAATGTTATCTATAATAGATCGGCGGTCTCGCCAATCTTCGAATGATTCGTAAAGGATTAAACTCCTTTGTAATGAGCATTGATTTACCGGAGATTTCTGTATCCTCGGTACGATGCTATCTATCTCCTGCTATACCTGAATTCTATTCTTGAGATTGAATGTAGATTTGCCTCGAAATTCTGCATCGATCTTATTCTTGAAGTTACGGACGACCCGGTTAAGGTTGCCCGTGAATTAAATAAACGCATCCATCTCCCGATTGTGGTAATTGAATTATCTTATCTTCTGTTTCAAACTTATTTTCGAATCAAAATTCTCTTTGATTTGAGTCCATCAAATTTGAATCTCTATCCTTGCTTTGAAATTCATTCTTGTATAGTCGAGCGAGGAAGTGTATTTGTAAATTAATATTAAAATGTTTTATATATTGTGTTGTTTGAGTTGTTGATGTTGATTTGGGTTTCCGATCGATACGTCTGATCAACGCAATCGATAGGATTTCCAAAACACTTGAACAGAGCAAACTGACACAATATTATTTTCAAATTTGGAAAATGAAATAAATTTGTTTGATTATATTGTGAAAATATAAGTAAAATTTTCTGGAATTTAATAGGTTAATAAAATTGTTTGTTTGAAATGATAATATTTGATTATCATTTATTGTTCTAAATAAATTTATAAATACGGTTTATAAATTGATTTGGAATTTGAAATGAATTTAATTCAGAAATTTGAGAATTTAGTTTCCGGTGATTTCGAACTTTGGTTTTAAAATTTTAAAGTATATATTATTGAAAGTATTTTCGAATAGAAATCGTTTCCAAAGAATTTTAAAATGTTGAAATCAGTGCTCTTCTCTTTGTCGCTGGAAAATAATTTCGGTGATGGCGGTCGCATCATCGACGTTCATTTTCGAGTTTCGAAGTGGAAATACTATTCTGTAGCTTTGCTACGGTTTGTTTTGAAAAATATTTGATTTGAATTTCTTCAGTATAATTTGATTTATATATATATAAGTATCTTATTTTAAAAATTTAATTTGATTTGATATAAATATATTATATATATCTCTAAATTGGTTAAAGTTAATCGGAAGTCTAATTCTTAAATTTTGTTAAAGGATGATTTTAATTATAAATAAAACCAAAATTTGGAATAAATATTTAAACTTGAATAAATTGAATTGGGAAATTTTAATTGTATATTGTTCAACTGCATTCTAATATAACTTACCTAAATCATTCAGAAGTTGAATATGTAATTGGATAATATATAAGATAAATTGAATTTATAAATAAAATTTGAGTGTTTATAATAAATGTTATACACTAAATTTTGATTATAAAGATGTTAATAGAGTTAGATAGGATAATAAGATAATGAATTTAGAAATAGTTGAGATTGATTTTAGTGAAATCAAATGGACTAAATCAATTATTGAATATCAATTAATTTAAATTTGAATTTATATGGTTTAAATTAATTGTTATTTTGTATTTCAAATCTGTTTTTCTTTCTGGTTGTTTCTATTCTCCTACCTCGTTCCTTTTCGGGGACGAAAAGTTTTGAGTGGGGGAGAGTGTAACGACCCGTAAATTTCAACTATTTTAATAACGTAATTAGTTGAAATTTTGTGAATTTTTATACGATAAAATTTTGAAATATAAATTTGATATTTGGAATGCGTCTAGTTAAACATAGCAACTGGTAAATTTTCGTCCGAAAATATGGAAGTTTATTTCGCACGTAAATTTACTTCAATTTAATCAGTTAAAAAGCGATGAAAATAAAATGTTTTCGAAACCTAAATATTTTTACATAGAAAAATTCTAAAACATCTTCTGAGCAAGACGTCAGTTTGTCGTTTTTCCAAATTCGGACATCTTTGGCTCCGTCAATCTTATTTTTCAGTGTTTTTCTTGCATTTTCCGCTATTAGAAAATTCGAATTTTTATAATTCAATCATACTACTGATATCCATATACCGTTTTGATCGTCTCGTCGTGCTGATCTCAGCGGTATATTCGATTCTTTCTTTCGAACCACGGTACGCCGTGAAATCGTTAAAACGGTTGACCGTTGCGGTTCGTTATTTGTGCCTTTTGGTTTTGTGACCTTCAATATCCTCACCATGTATGGGACAACGGTCATTTGAGTTTTTTGGAATTCGAATCGTGCCCCTACGTTGTAATGCTACATACCCCATTTAATATGGGTGCATTGGTACTATCAGTTCACTTCTTTTCAAACCACTCACATTCCTCCCACCTCCTTCTTTTCTCTCTGCTCTTTCTATTCTCTCTATCCATAGTCCATACTTTCCAGAAACGAAAAGAAAAAAATATAGCATGTTAACCTTACTTTTCCCTCACCACTTCTACTTCATACAAGCCTTCTCTCCTACCTCAAAACCATGCAACTCACGCATGCACGGAAACGAATGCCTACTTCCACCCGACCTCCACATTGAAGCCACCATTCCCGAGCACACCTCCACCACAGCCCGACTTGCCTGAAAGTAATGCCTTGCCGACACCTCTGACCATCCCCATGCGAGCAGCCAAACCAAGCCTACCTTCCTCTATGCAAGTGCCGCAACCACCCACCACCGAATCACCTAGCAACATCTTATGAAACCTCCTCCATTTCCAAGCGCCCACTCACTGACCTCGGCCGCCTGCAACCAAGACCCACCTTCATCTCCTTGCCCGCCGTTGTCTCCTTCCCAGTGCACCGTCTCCACCGTGTCATACCCATAAAGCTGCCGCATCACCGTGGCCTCCGCCGAGCCGACCCCACCTTGCCTAACCATTGCTCCGCGTTCACCAACCTCCACCAAACTCGAACCGCCCCTTGCTTCCTTCACTCGTCATCTTCCGTGCGTCCAGCGCGCCTCCCCGTGACAGCCTTGCTGACCTCTCAACGCTACACTCACCCAGCCTTTGTCGTCGGATCAGTTTTCCTCCACCACTCCTCTAGCCACCGCTCCATCAGGCAACCATCACTTCCCTGTCAGGCCTCCAACCATCACTCCTTTGGTTGTCTTCCTCTTTGTTGCAATTGTGTAAGTGCGAATATCTATTTTTAAATATATTTGTTTATATGTATTTTAAGATAAGTTTATAGCATATTTTGTTTTGATATATAGTTCCCATTAGTTTATATATATTATATGTACAATTATATTTTGCCAGAGATAGTTTCGGCCAGCGCGTATGTTTATATTTATATAATTTGAAGATGTCATGCATTAGCTGTACTTCAAGATCTTTACAGCACACACTTGATATTTTGTATATTGTGTAGTGTATATAAATAGGCTACATTAGGTTTCGGTTGATTTATTTAATACGTATGAGGTTACAATTTTGTTCTGTCTTCTGTTTACAGTACCGTGTATTTACTACGTTACTGAATTTGAAAGTATGGATTGGTTTTAAAGTTATATATATAATAAACAGTTTATAGTTGGTTTTGTTTATAGTTTTAAATCTCACAAAGTTGTTATAGCAGTTTATGTTTTATCTATGTATGTAAGCTATACTATATTGGTATTATGATAATATCTTATTTATGTGAGGTTTATAAATTGATAGATATGGGTATTTTATATTATAAAGTTGCAACCAAACTGATTTTGCACTTGTTTGCATGTTTGTTTATTTTTATATTATTATTATTATTATTATTTTTTGAACAGCAGTTAGACTTCATGTTCACGATATCATATCTCACTCATGTTTTATCGGAATGGGTTGATTCTATTTTTAAAAAAGAGTCGAAGTTACCTAGTTTATTCCTGTCAAATTTCAGCAAAATCCGACATCGTTTGATTAGTGGTCGAGGATCTGGAAGTTGGACCCAGGCAGCTGTTCTTTTGTACTTTAATTATTTTACACTGCTGCAAACACGACCTGAGTTCATGTTTGACGCATCGTATCTCTTCCGTCTTACGTCGGAATACAGTGATTCTCTTTTTGTTGAAAAGATAAAGTTTTTTAATTTTTGTATATAAAATTTTAGCTTCATACGAGGTGGTTCAGTCCTCTGTTTCTTACCTGAAAGTCAGACCCAGAGGGGTTTTCAGACCTGAACATTTGACAGTCGCAACATGGCCTGAGTCTATGTTCGTGACATCGTAACTTCCTGGTCTCTTGTCCAAATCAAGTGATTCTTTTTCGGTTTGAAATACAAGTTTTGATCTTTATTCATACCAAATTTCAGACCATTTCGATCTCGGTAGCACATAGAATTATTGTTAAATTTTGACGCAGGACATTTTTTTATTTGTTGCTATGTTGAATGTTTTGATTTGATTTCATCGATTTCTGTTATCAGCTTTGATCGTGGAATTCGTGCCGATTTGTTTTGCTTGGATTCGTAACTCAATCTCTATGACCGTATCAGTGTGCGTATCCGGGTCATCTTCTCGTGCATCTCTAGCCTCTAAAGGTGAGCAATCACTCACGATTAATGTTCTTTTATTTATTAAATCTGATTTAAATTGAAATGACAATTGAAATATGCTGCTGTTAGTTAATTACACTGTTATATATGCTATTGCCTGTATCAGTTCACCTGTGACATTGACACCATTATCTGTTAATTATTTATGTGATGATAATACAGTTTGGCTGATAATTGATTGATTGTTGATGTTTATATTGGACGTTAAATTGTTAGAATTACACTGTTATATATGCTATTGCCTGTATCAGTTCACCTGTGACATTGACACCATTATCTGTTAATTATTTATGTGATGATAATACAGTTTGGCTGATAATTGATTGATTGTTGATGTTTATATTGGACGTTAAATTGTTAGTGTTAAATGATAAATAGTATGCAAAATTGAAATGGATATAGAATAGTTAAAAATTTTAAAACTGATTTATATGTTAAATTTGATTAGTTGAATATGACCCCTTTTAATTGTTAAATTAATTGACATGTAGAATAGTGATAATTACACTTTGAACCATTGAACGTATATTTGATTAATTGTTGTAGTGTTAAAATTGAAATCGAATGACAATTGAAGAACCATATAAATATTAGTGTAATAATCTTTAATCTACATGAAATGATAGTGTAGATTCTAGAGATAATTATATTAATTCGTACAAATAACAATGCGAATTAATACGGTTATTTCGGGATTATTTGAATTGATTATTGGATTGATATTGATTGTTGTTATTGCTTGTTTATTTACTTTGACACCATCCCAATTATCACACTGCAAGTTCCCTTTGCTATGTTTTGATTTTGAATTGAATTGGAATCGGGTTGAAATGATAAATACCCAAATTGAACTTTGACCTAGGATAGAGAATTAAATAAAACCCAATTGGTCAATAATTTGATTTAAAAATAAGCGAAGATTTTATTTGAATAAATAATATGGTTTTGAAATGAAGTTGAAATTTGAATTTTAATCAAAGGAAAATGTTAATATTTAATAATCTGAAATAAAATTTTAACAATGTAATTGATGAAAGAACGTTGTTTAATTTGAGAAATGATTGAATTAAGTTTGAAATGATTTAATAATTAAGTTTGAAATTATAATTAAGTTTGAAATTATAATTAAGTTTGAAATTATAATTAAGTTTGAAATTTATTAAACTTTGAAATTATAATTAAGTTTGAAATTATAATTAAGTTTGAAATTTATTAAACTTTGAAACTATTTAATAATTAAGTTTTGAACTATTTAATAATTAAAAAAGATTGAATTATTTAATGATTAAAATTGAATTGAATTATTTATTAAGTAAAATTGAACTTCTTGAAAAAGTGAAATTTAGTTCTTTATTAATTAAGCTTTGAAATTGTAACTAAGTAAATAAATAAGTGAAATTGAATTTCTTTAACAAGAAATAAAATGTGATTTATTGAAATCAATGTAAGACTTGTAATTTAAAGAATTTATTTGACAAATCTAATTTAATTCAATTTGATGTTTTGTATAATGAAGTTGAACTTAAGTAATTGATTTAATGAATTGGAAATTTAATAAAAATTGTTTGAATGACAAATTTACTTAATTGAATATTGAATAAAATCGGTCAATGAATTTAAATTGATTTGGATGTTAAAATTAAATTAATTTAAATGATTTTGGAATGAAACTTATATACGAATATAAATGAATATTTGATTTGTTTTAAATAAAAATGGAAATTGAATTATAAGATTTTGAAATGGTAATTTGGAAGTTTTGAAACGAAAATTTTGGAAATTGAGTTCGAAAGACAAATGAAATGTTGATTTACAAATTCTAATTGAAATTGAATTTGATTTGGTTTTGAAATATATAAACGACCAATCGGTGAAATAATTACGAAAGTTATTAAAGAGACCGGAATCGGTTATGGACATACTCTCTGTCTAAACCGAAAACCACTTTAATAACTATACGCGGAGTGAGATCCAGAATGAATTGGTTGGAATGATGTACGTGATGACTGAAGAAAGAGAACGATAATGGATAGCCTTGACACTTGTGTCAAATTGGAAATGACTAAAACAGGAGCCGTGCCGGGCCAATGGAGGTCAGCTACCTCAAGCGAACACACTTCTTCGAAACTATTCATTACTTGTTGTCGATTGGTGCACCCTTGATTTTGGGAGTGTTGTTTCGTGGTGTTGCGATCGCTGCGGCGATGCGTTCTCACCAGTCCGGATCAGGCAAACGGTAGTTTCACTACCTTGGGTATTGCCTCATGTGCCTTGTCATACTTGTATTCCTTTATACGCGACCACTACGATTTTGGTTTGTACCTTTAGTATATGGATTGCCCTCTGGTGACTTCCGGTTTTGGGGAAACTACGGTCTTGTATATGCTCTTGGGAATAAAAATGTGTTAAGGGGAATAATGGTAACGCCTTAACACTATTTTGATATCTTATATTACTGATAGACATTATCTACTCAGCGTACATTACTACCTAGTATATAGTTTAATGGATCCTTAAAGGATGGTTATTCCAAACATCCTTTGAGTTATTGTATTTCAATTGTTATTTCACTTGAGTTGGATTTATTGATATAAGAATGTTAATCCTGACTCGAGTGTTTTGTGTTTTGCTTTACGCTCGGGTCAGACTGAGTATACCAGTATTCGAGACTCACCTTTGGAGTTGGAGCTTCGCTTGGAGATCCAGCTATCTATCCAGCTTTCAGATATCCAGTTGATTCCAGTGATGTATTCTGATATTGTATTTGACTATTGTATTTGAGACTTCCGCTGTACTTTATTTAATTCTGATATGTATATAGTAGCTTCATGAACTACTATCTTTTGCTTCCGCTGCATTTATTACTCTGTGTCTGTGATTATTTATTTACTGTATATGTTCAGTTTTGCCAAATTTAAATTAACAACGTGGTATTTTGAATTATTCAAGTCCGACATGTGCGGATGCGAATGGTACAAAATACCGGGTCGTTACCGTGTATATTTTTATTTTCTCTTTGCTATTATTCCTTCATAAATTTCCTAAGAAGAGAAGCCATTAAAAGCTTGAGGAAGGAGAAGAAGAAGACGAAGAAATATGTGAATAAAGGAGTGAACAAGTGCATGTATTTATAGACTTGAATTTGGAAAATATCTTCTCCCCCTCCTACCTCATGCTCACGCCCTGCCTTATCCCTCCCCCCTCCATGTCACTATGAGCTCGACCACCTTCCAGCCCATTTCCCTCCATATGCCTCCCTGTGTAAAAGGTGATGGTTGCTTTTGACTTTATATGAAAAAGATCGTGATATTTTCAAATTTGTTTTCTAAATATCATGGTATTTATACAATATGTATACATGTATGTGTATTTGTTTGTGTATATGTATGTATGACATGTATATATGTGCACATGACACAAAAACAAGGTTGCAATAAATTAGAACGATTTTTATTCGTCAAACTGTTGATAACCTGGAATCCGATTTTTGGTCATATTTTTACTTTTCAATTAAACTATATATATTTGTAATCAAAGTTTTAAAATAAAATTTCTATTATTATTTAATAATTAAAGGGCCTCATAAGGTTTTAAAACAATTATTAAATCATTTAAACTCAATTTAAATTCAAAATTCAATTATTCAAAAATGATGATATCATTGGTGATGTCATAAAGATATTTTATTTCCAAAAAGAAAATAAATAATTTTATTTCATATTCTTTATTAAGTGGAGACATAAGTGTATGTAATAAAATCATGCTCGACTTTTGATGGTTAAAAAGCTGTTTATCGATAAAACAATTTTCGGTCATTTTATCGATATTTTTCCAAAGAATATATTTTTATAAACATTTTCAAATACAAGATCACCATTATTATTTATCACATAAAACATGATTATTTATATTTAATAATCCTATATTTGAATACTTAAAATTAATTAAGTATTCCAAATTAAAGTGATAATACGAGTCGTTGAAGACTTCCTCCCTTAAAAGAATTTCGCCCCCGAAATTACAACCCAAAACCCAATACATGTATTTTTAAACTCAATTCCATATGATATACACAGATCATCTTTATGGAATATTTGATTCGATCTTCTATTCGAATACACATATTTACTTCCAAACTAGTATCGATCTCTCAATTCTCAAGTGCGGACTCTGATCAGGCTTTCCGATCAGAACTTTAGTTTTCCTTGAATAGCTCTCCACTATGATAGAAAACGCAAGCACTCAACCACAAACCCTCATTAATGTTCATCGTCATGAATCGACTGATAAATCCTTTTTCGAACCGATGTAAACACCTCAAAGTTTCTTACTCAAATCTTAAATTAGAATCATGTGACGAAATGATTTACGTATAACATACATACTTACTAGCATTCCAGAAAAAAATTATGAAAAATTTTCATAAAATTTTCTTCTTTTATTCAAACATTATAAAGGTGCTTCTTTATATATATAATCACTTTTATTTCCAATTATCTTATTAAATTGATCCGATGGAAGATAAGATAAATGCATAGAGAGAATAATCCAAAAGAAGATTTATTAATTAACATCATGTTTATAAATCCTTTCCTAACCCTGGCATGTGTCATAGATTTTTAAGAGATAGACCTTGGGGGATACCATTTATTATACACCACCATCATATATACAGATACTTGAACTGCTACACCCACTATCTTTTGATCCCTTTTGAGTTAGACGTTGCTTTATTCTTGGCACCTAAGTCAAACCAACCTTATATTTAGACAGTTCTTATTAAATGTCTCCCTTTGTAGCACCAAATGCAAGTCTATTTGGGACACATTTTGGATACATGCTCTAGTCCTTTGTAACTGTAACAAGCTTTTGCCCTTTCTAATCAAAATCTGGGTTTCTTTTGTGTTTTAGGGCACTCACGTAGAAAATGTCCTTGCCTTTTACACTTGAAACAGAATATATCATACCTAAAATATTCTGCTTTCTTCTTTTCCTTTATTTCCTTATTCCTGCTTTCCTTTATTTTCCTATCCTTACACTGAACTACATAATGCCCTTCTTTACCGCATTTGTAACAATAGATGCTAACATAAGGTACTATTTTTGCTCTTTCTTCTGCTTCTCTTGCTGCATGTACTCTTTGTGCCTGCTTTGGATTCTCCCTAAGCTCATCACCCAACATATAATAAGCTATCTTGGCCCTAAGTCATATACCAAGATATCATTAGAAGTTTTATACCATTTAGTTCTTGACTTAAAAACCCTTCTTATCCAAATAACTAAATTCAACTTGTTCGAATTTGAACTTGCCTTGATCCTTCAATGATAAGGAAAATAATTACCAAGTGCTCGGTACTGTTTGCTAAAGCCAACATATGATTGATACTTAGAAGATTATCCCAATCATCACTAAATGAATTAAGACTTATTCAACGAACCTTCAAAGGGAATGTATCTTATAAAATTTCTCCAAATAACACACATATCTATACTCTTTTCGTATATAAAATATAATCTTTTTAAAACAGTGTGTCGACTTGTCTTGTTTGAGTGTTTAGGAATCCCTATCAATCGTAGCGCATCCCCTGTATTGACCAGAATTCATAAACCACTCAACAGACTAATCAACAAAAATCATTTTATAATCGATAACAAGTACGCGCTCATATATAGAATACTCTCAAACTCATTCTAGGGTGTTACTAACCCAATCTCTAATGAGTCTCTTGTTCTAGGGTATTACTAACCCTATCTATAATGAGTTTTACCCACCAAAGCCTAAGTATTCGCTCAATCTAAGCACTGATAACAAATGTGATGACCCGCCTTTTTGACTCTCGAAAATTTACATTAACACATCCTCGGTGTTCACATGCTGCAAATTGATCAAGGGTAAAAAGAAAATAAAGGCAGAACAGATTAGAAAACAGAATCTCACATGAATGGAATAATCATATATTATAACCAGAAAATCTTTTACAGTGGAAAATTTTAAATACAATGTCATAGTCTAACCTACGTTCAGCCTAGACAGTTAAAAATCCCTTGTCCTTACAAATGCTGAAAAACAACAAAACAAATGTAGAGGAAAAGTAGAATACGTCTATACGTTGATGAAGATCTCCAGCTCTCCTTTGGAAACTCCAAGTGTCTTTAGCTAAACTTGAAACTACTCGGATCTGACCCGAGTTTTATAAATACCCAGATCGGGCTTGATAAACCAGCGTGAGAAAACTCAAATTATAAATGTAAATACAGTGTCATGAATCAAATTGATGCCAATCAAAACCTTTGAAAAGACAGCTATCTTATAAGACCACGCCGCACCTAAATACGGATGGGTTTTTACCCTACGATAACCAAAAATACTTTTTACCAAAATAAATTTGATATTTCATTAATGACGTTGGTTTGAAAACACTTTTCAAATAAATATATGCATAAAGTAGGTATGAATACCCCCATAATTTCAAACGGTGTATATGATGCCCAAGCGGTAGTTGAAATGTTTGCAAAGCATTGCAGCTATTTTGGGAATACAACTAAAAACCATAAAGCTCGTATTGGAATTGTATTTCCAACATGATAGAGAACTAATGGCCATTTCCTCCGATGCAAAATCCACGCATAGCATCCTAGTCTCTGATGACTATTCACTTTTCTAAAGCAAGCCTCCATACTACATTGTTACACTACTGTGGAACATCGTATTTCGGTGGCTTTGCTTTTTCTCGGTCGAGCCTCAAATACCTGTGCATTTAAACCATTGAGGGTCAGAAACTACTGGACTCCTCCATCATCAAAAAACAGATGGCCTGAAATATATGTCCTATAGACCACATAGTATCACGTATCATTCCTGGGATGCGAGGCTACGCTCTTCTTTCCATAAAGTAATGCTTTGCTTTTCATAAACCACGCTTTTCTTTTCACAAAGCAAATTCCACTTAGAATGCTATATTGCCATTTCTAACAACACTTATTGATTTCCACAGAAGTACAACCTCTGAGCTCATACGTCTCAAAGAAGGGTGTTAAGTATAGAGCGGGTTACCTCCTACACCACCAAACAGATGTACGTTTGTAGAGATCAATGTACGTGGTTTTAGAAATGCAATGTCAGGCACTCATCCATACAGGTTTTCCAAGTGAAGGACAAACCGAAGCCACTCTCCTCCTACATCCTATTGGGAATCAACTCTAGGATTAGTAGTGAGCAGTCCTTGCATCGAAGATTTCCAACATGAAGCACTACTGCCACCACATATTTATAATATGGAATCGCGGGGCTAGTGGCAAGCAGCCCTACATCATGAAGATCTCTGTCTTCGAAATCATTGTCTTTAACATATTTTCACATTCGAACGTATATGGGTTCGAAGTGGTTTTTCAGATAGAAACCACCCAAATCTGATCCCGGTTTCTCCGAATCAATTATCAATAAACGATGTCAAGTATATAGGTGATTATTAATCAATATCTTTTATCCAAGTAAAATATCTTTTTAGAGATATACATATTTAAATCATATTATGTTCGGTATATACCGGATAATTAAACCTCTTTTATCAAATCATTTGGTTAATTAAAACCCCTTTTTAACTTTGGAAATACCAAAACATTTCATCTTTAATTACTTAGAAAATGTATAATTCAAATCTGAATGAAGATTACACATTTCTAAAACATATTTTTAATAGGTCAAAAACAATGTTATTTAAGACATTGTTTACTGAAACCCAAACCAGTTGGTATTGAATAAAAGGGATCCATAAATTTGAGTCTGGTTATACCCAATACTAATTTAAGTGTTCAACTTATACTATTTGTCGAATAACAGTGAAATCACCTTTTAAATTCAAACGGATAGTACGAGTTCCCTCTCGAAATTTAATACGGAATTTAACTAGAATGTTTTCTTTAACAACCAAAATCCTATTTTAGATCTTGTTTAACTTTTGGAAATTCAAAATCTCGTTTTATCTTAGGAAGATGCGGTCTGATTAAATCAAATTAGCTATCCCCTCTGTCCGACCAATCCGGATAACTAAAGTGGAACCCAGACACTGGTTGTCCAAGCTTGGGTCCAGAGACTATCTCTCTGTTACCTATAAGGTGGTCAAGTTTGTAACATCCCTAATTTTTTATAACATTATTCAGAAGATTTAGTTATATAAATTAAATAGAATAATGATGATAAGGGGATTGAGATTTGAATAAATTAAATGATGGGTCGTGCTTAATAATAAAATTTAATGGGCTTAAATTGGTTTATAGGTTAACCAAATTACACATGGGCATATTATTAAATTAGCGAATTTATTATACATGGCTACGACCTTTCGTAATTGCCTATTTATGTTCCATTTTCATCTTTTCACAAACGCAAATCAAAACAATATAGAGCTGACCATTAACAAAGAGGAAAAATGAGAAATTTCAATCTAAATCTAAGGATCAAAGCTAGAAAGGATTAATCAACAACAAATCTCAAATTCCTTATCAAGTCTAAGGTGAATAATAATTCATTTAATCTCTTTTTGGTTTCTATAATCATGATTTCGGATTTAAGTATTTATTTCGTTTCTATGATATTTTGGGATGATGATATGCTTAATTTATGAATTGTTTGATTTAATCAATTTAATTGTACATGAAATTTGTACGGTTTTAGGGGCAAAACCATGGGTTATTGATTTCAAATTGCCATGGAAAATTTTTATGTTACGTAAAACATGATTTTGGAGATGGATTTTAATTTTCAGAATTTTCCAGGCTATGGAAATGTTATTATGAATTTTTGATGATAAATATGATGTAATTGGGTTTAAAAATTTATTTTGAATATTTCAGGGAGAAATTGGGTCTAAAATTTTAATATGTTTGATTACATGATGAAATCAAATTTCTAAGATTTTTGGAGATTTTTCACAATTGATTTACTAAGGAAAGTAAATTATTTTAAAAGAAGGACTTTTCTGAAATAATTGGTTTTGGTATATGGAAGGGCTTAAACATTGCATTTTTATGGCCTAAATCTGATATAAGTGCGGTAGTTTTAAATGTAAAGTATTTGAAAAGTTTTATGGCAGCCAATCAATCATTTACAAATAGGCAAGTTAATATAAAGCAATTACTAAAAGAAGCAACATTTCAGCCTTTAATTCAGAAAAAGGTGTTCCACCTCAATTAGTAGCCTTTTCGACTCCAATGATTCCGCCTCATCTTAATCGAAACCTACTTAGTCGAAACCATCTTAGTCGAATCCAATACATAGGGTAACACCTAGTGGTACGTAGTGGATTGGAAGGAAGGCGGAAGCCTTGGTGTCGAAAGGTAAGCTTTCGATGAGGTCAAAACCCTGCTTTGTTTTCAAAAGTGAAAGTCTTGCCTTGTATATTTAAAGTTTTCGACATAGCCAAAACAAATGCTTTCGAAAAGTTTTATAAATGGCTTTCAAAGAAGGTTGATGTACTATGTAAAGGATTTAGCTTTTGAAGGGGTATTTTTCTTAAATTGGAGCTTTCGAAAGGACCGGTTTCGACCAAGTCGAGACCTAGCCGCAAATTTTCCTTTCAACTATATTGAAGTCCTCTATGTTGTCGAAAGTGTTACTTCTGTTTGTACCTAAAATAAGCCTTTTTCCTGAATTCTTTCGAAGGGGTTGAGTATTTCGAAGGTAATGAAGTCGAAAGGGGGTTTTGACTCTGTCCTTTGAAGTTTAAATTTTTAAAGGCCTTTGCTTTCGACTAGATGGTTCCGACACCATCAACTTTTCCACAAATTAATTTTAGTTGGTTTCAAAAGAGATACTTTCGTGTATAACCATTTTGATTCAAATGATGTCTTTAAAGAGTAAACCCAATGCTTTCGAAAGGGTACTTTATTTGTTTCGAAGCTATGTTTTAAAGAATGTTTTCTTGATATCATCGAAAGGTACCATTGGTTTCGAAAGGTGCATATTTAGAGTTTTGAAAAGAGGTTTTCTATTCTTTCGAAGGATGTCATCCAGTAGTTTTGAAAGTGATGTTTTAGAGTTTCAAAACAAATAACCCATTCTCATTTTTAAAGGAAAAACCATGACATAAATAAAGATTTTGAAAATATTATTCACATTGTTATTAACCCATAACTGTATTTTGGGGAAAGGGCGGAATAACCAGTTAGGTTGACCGAGTAGTGAATGTAACTTAATAGATGTTAAAAACTTTAATTAAAGATATTGGCAGGGGCCAATAGGTTTACAGTAAGCCCATGAAAACTGTATGATATTGGCAGTGGCCAATAGGTTCATAGTCAGCCCATGAAAACTATGATTTGATACTGGCAGGGGCCAGTAGGTTTGTAGTTAGCCTATGAATACTATAATCGGATTAAGATATTGACAGTCAATCAATAGGTTCCTAGTTAGCCCATGAAAACTAGGATAAGAGAAAGATATTGGAGTTACCAATAGGTTCTTAGTGATCCCATGAAAACTAAGTAGTTGGACAGATGGTCCATAAACATTTAACAGATTAATAGTAACCCTAGAAACTATAATTGAGACAGATAGTCAGAATGAATGGGGATGGGTAATCTAGATTTGATTTACTTATTTTGCATATCATCATAAAGTTTTTGAAATACTATGTTTTAACCATTGTGGATACAAAAGCATAGTATATGGTTTTATAAATGTTTTAGGATACTAGTGAGGGGAAAACCCATTCCGCTATGCGGCGTGGTCCTACTAGATATCTAAATGGTTTGAGATGGCAGATTATTATTCATACAAGGCTTTATGTTTGACTCGAAGTTTTTGTTTTACCCTTAAACTCTCGGGTACTCAATTGATTTTGAGTAGGTTGAGAATTAAGGTTTCCAGGTGTTCTTTTAGAAGAATAATGCTTCCGAGGACGAGCAGGTGGCAAGCTTTTATTAGAGTTCTTTTATTTCCGCTGTGTGTTTTATTTGTAAAGGAAAATTGTTTTCTTGCCTATCTATATACTCTGATCTACCAAGGAGGCATCTTAATACATCACTCTTGGAGTATTTTGTAATAATTATATGTTATCTGAATATTGTCTGCGAATTGGGATGTAATTAATTTGGTATATTTTGAAATGGAATGTGGAATTTGTTTGCTATTTAAATTTTTTTCCATATTCTTGTGTTTCTATATATCAATGTATCTAATGTCGCCGTATTTGTTCGCCAAGGATTAATAACTATCGGTGACTGCAACATCCATAGCCGGTAGTTTTGGGCCTCCAAGTAGAGGGATGTTACAAGTTGGTATCAGAGCATAGGTTTATGAAACGTCAAAAGAAAACATAAACCTAAAAGATTTTCCAAACATAATCCAATGAATCAGATAATAAGATTGGGGTTTGGGTTAATGCTATAATAGCATATTTGTATTTGCTATATATAGTATATATAAGTACGTATTCCCCGTTGTCTTAGACCATTCTTCTGTATCTTACTAAGGCTCGTATGCGGATTTACGAGAAAGGGGATATGGAAGCAGGAAACATAAGAGGAAATCTTTGTGGAGGAAGCATCACAACAAATGGAAATTCTTGACCCATTACCAGGAGAAACCCAGGTCGACCAGCTAATGCTAGTAACTAAAATGCTGAAGCCAATGTGGGTGCTGGAAATCCACCAGTAGTATGGGGGTGATGTATAAGTTCTTTGCTAGTTTGATGCAAGTAGGGGCTGCTGCTGAAGTTGCTGGAAATGTAGAAGGAGCTAATCCTGTGGCTCCAGTTGGGAATATTGCTTTGCTAAGTAGAGATTACACCAGTTTGGGTAGGAAGCCAATCTTGGGAACGGAAAGTGTCTTAGGAGTTTAGAATTGGTTGTTGCATTATGAGCAAATATCTACCGATTTGGGTCTGAATGATGAGCAAAAGAGAAGGTTGGCCTCTAGACAGTTGCAGGGCTCAGTGCTACATTGGTGGAATAGTGTCACTGCCAAAGTTCCGGAAGAGCTATTAACTTGGGCTGATTTTAAAATGAGATTTGAGCAGAAGTTTGTATCGGAGTTTGCTAAGTCTGAGCTGATGAGGAAATTTATGGATTTAGTGCAAGAGGAGATGTCAGTAGTCGAGTATGCTACCAAGTTTGAAGAGCTGTGTCTATATGGTTATGCTGTTATAGAAATTGACATCAAAAGGAATGAGAAGTTTATTTGAGGATTGAGGCTTGAGCTTGCTAGAATGACCATGACACATGTCTGTGATCCTTGTAATATTGCGGTGGAGATGGCCATTCCCCATGAGGAGTTTCTTACTGATTTATCCCAAAAATGTCAGTGGAAACTCAGGGTTCTCAGGGGAAGAAGAGGAGGTTCTTTAAAAAGAAGGGAGCCCAGAAGAGAGATACTGTTAAGAAGTCAAAGGCTGAGGTAGTTTGCTATAAGTATGACAAGAAGAGTCACTTTGCTAATAAATACCGGTCATGAAATGGGAAGAAAGATGCAAGTAAGAAGAATGTGAAATGCTTAAACTGTAATCAAGTTGGGCATTACAAGAATCAGTGTCCAGAGGCAGTTAGGGAGGACAAAGGAATTTTTTTTGCTATAGGACAAACTAGGCCTACTATAGCTGATAAAGGAAAGACTGTAATGGAAGGTACGCTTTTGATTCATAGTATTCCAGCTAGAGTACTTTTTGATACTGGTGCATCACATTCATTTATATCTCAGTGTTTGGTTGATAGATTATGTTTAGAACCCATCTACCTTGTTACTTCCTTAAGGGTTGCGAATCCAATAGGAGGACATGCAACCCTAGGGTTAAGATGTGACCAGTTAAAACTTGATTTGTTAGGTCATAAGTTTGCATGTAGTTTGTATGTTATTGATTTTGTAGATTTCGGGTTCATTTTAGGTATGGATTGGTTGGGTAGGTATGAGGCTAGAATATTTTGCCAGGATAGAGAGACATCACTGACACACCCTGATAGTCATAACCGAGTGATATTCTCAGTAGAGAATACTGACCGGAATAATAGTGCTTTTCTTAATGCTATGGAGGTAGGAAATGAGTTAGGTCAGGTTCAGGTAGCAAGAGAGTTTGCAGATGTCTTTCCACCAGTCATTTGACTACCCTCGAAAAAAGATGTTGAGTTTAGAATTGATCTTATGCCAGGAGCTGAACTTGTAAGTAGACCACCTAGCAGGATGACACCAACTGAGATGAAGGAATTGAAGGTGCAACTAGTGGATCTAGATGGAAGGAGTTTCATTAGACCAAACAGTTCGCCTTGGGGAGCGGCCGTGGTGTTTGTGAAGAAACCAGATGAGTCGTTGAGGATGTACATCGACTATCGTAAGTGAAACGAAAGGATGATCAAGAATAAGTATCATTTGCCAAGAATAGATGATCTGTTCAGTAACATCCTGTATCTGTAGGCCAAAAGCTAAGCGCTACAGATGCTGGAGTCGTCCATAGTATTAACTTCTGGTGACAAAATACGGTAATGATAATGGTATCCACAATATCAGAAGCACATGAATATGAACAGAATCACAATTTAAAAAAAAACCACACTTTGCTGATTACATTTCAAAACAATAATTCATATCCATGTTACATAATCCCTTACGTTTCCCAGGCAATGAATAAATATATCATCACAAAATTCGCCAAGAGTGACATATGACGATGCCCCCTTGGTTGATCAAAGCAATATAGTCATATCTGACTTATACACACAGCGGAATCAAAATAGAATGAAACATCAAATCCTAATTAGCTATCCGTCAGCTACCTGCTCATCTTCGGATGCTTTATTCGCCAAAAGACTAAAACCTGAAAACCTCAACCCTCAGCCTACTCAAATCAATTTTGAGTACTCGAGAGTTTAAGGGGAAACAAAAACTTAGAGTCGGACATAAAGCCTGGTGTGAATAATTCGGTTACATCTTTGTTTACTGATATTAAGTGAGACCACGTCACTTAGCATAACGGGTTCCCCCTTACTAATATCTTCTTTAAAACATATATTTTGCAAATCCTTTCCTACAACCAAACTGGTTAATCAAACTGATTATATCAAAATAGCAATATCCTTTATGCTAATAAACGGACTATCTATCCATAAAACAAGTAATATGTGAACTATCTGCCCATACATAATAGCAAGGTCCGTTGTGCTATAAATGGACTATCTGTCCAAACAACTGGGCTGACTGCCCGCAAACTGGACTGACTGTCCGAAATCTAGGTCGAATGCCTGCAAAATGGACTAACTGTCTGAATTATTTTCTTAGGGTTAACTACCCTTTAAATTTTTTTTGAAAACATTTTCAAAATGATTTAGACCTTCAATCATATATATATAAGAAAAATATATCTCTAGCTTTATTCAAAGCCATTTTGCCATGCTGTATACACTTTACTCAAAATAATATTGATGAATTTTAATAAGGATTAGCTATCCTTCCAAAACAAGTTAATACCCAT
This sequence comes from Allium fistulosum, assembly GCA_030737815.1. NCBI lineage: Eukaryota > Viridiplantae > Streptophyta > Magnoliopsida > Asparagales > Amaryllidaceae > Allium > Allium fistulosum. Next base: position 869,339,233 of record CM060903.1, on the reverse strand, counting down.
TTTAACTTGAAAATACTTAGGCTATATTGCATATTCTATACATTCAAAACCTTTGTTTAAAACCTTTAAACAACCCTTTCGAAACCTTTGAATGTAACCCCTTTGAAACCATTGGAAGACCCTTTCGAAACCATTAAATATAGCCTTTCAAAAATATTCGAAAACCATTCCTTTCTTTTCTCTGAAAGCTTCAAAATATCAGACATCATCCTTTAAAACCTTTTAAATATTGTCTTTCGACAACATAGGAAAAACCTTCCTTTTAATCATTTCGAAACCCTGTGGAACCACCCCTTTCGAAACCATTCGTTAAACCTTTCGAAATAGTAAAAACCCAATCCTTTCGAAAGCACTTTGGATTCAATTTAAAACATGTGGAAACCTTTTGAAACCATTCAAAAACATCTCGGTCGAAACCATTTGTATTCTGCCTTCAAGTAAAGCAAAAGGATCAGAAACCCATTAAAGTCGAAAGCATCTGTTTCGAAACCATTTAAAACTATCTCCATCGAAACCATTTGGGTTTTACTTTACTTATAGAAAAAGGGTTCTTCGAACATTTTTGTCGAAAGATACTACTTCAAAACCATTTCCTAAGTAATGAAGTGATGGTGTCAAAACCATCTTTTCGAAAGCATTGGAGAGGTGGCCAGGTTTTAGAAAACAAAACAACCTCTTCGAAACCATCTGAGTCGAAAGGTAAAAAGGCGGCTGCAAGAAGGTTTCGACTTAGTCGAAAGCAATTATTTAAAAATAGAGGCGCAACCCAATCGAAACCATTTCCTTTAAATCATTTTACTTAGTCGAAAGCTACTTTTTCGAAAGCCATTTAGTCAAAAGCAAGCTGGCGTGTTTCTTTAACTTAAAAACAAAGGACTGCCTCAACCCCTTCGAAACTCCTGGTTTCGACTCCCTACCTTCCGCCATCATCCAATTCACTACGAACCAGTAAACTAATACATGTGCATTGGTTTCGACTGTGTCGGAAGCAAAGATGAGGAGGCAGGACCTGGTGTCGACGGTGTCGAAACATTGAAAAACATGTAACAAATAGTTCTTTTCACCTAACCTGCCTTACGTGTCTAATTGTGATTGGTTGCCTCTTTCTTTACCAATAAAAAGTACTGCACTTTGTCAAAAGTGCTGCCGACTTTCCAGATTTTATAATTTAAATCATTTTACAAAAAGCCCCTTCTCCTCTTTTAATTATAGAAAACGTTTAATTTCGATACCTTAAATAATTTTATATAACCATTAAAACACTTAGGAAAAATCTAGAAAAATTCCAGAAAATCATATTATATATGTTTTCTAACATATAAAAAACCAAATAATTAATTATTTACCCATAGTTAATTTATAACCCAAAATACCATTTTCGTTACTAGAAAGTTCATATTAATTCGACGGAAAGTCAGAAAAATCAGAAAATTGAAACCCATCTTCAAAATAATATTTATGGTCTTCATAAAAATTCGCAAGGCAATTGGATGTCATTTTATTGGGTTTTCATCTTAAAACATATCATAAATTCAATATGAATAACCATAATTCATCAACAAGTATATATATTCATTCCATCATCCAAAACATGGAAAATCATTGCAAAATATTCAAAATTCATATTAAAATCGAAAACACAATCAAAATTGAGATGTAAACATTATTCACCTTAGCTTTAGAGATCATAGAGATTAAGATGTGAATAGATTTGATTTGAATTAGCTTCTTCCTAGTTTTTCTTCTTCTCTTCCTTGTTATTGGTGGCCGACCTCTTTTTAAAATTTTTGAAAATGAAAAGTGAACATGCATTGGGGGATACACGGCCATGTTTAAGGGTTATAAGAATGGATTCTTTCCTATTTTACCCCTTCCTTATTTCATGTTAACTCTTATTTTAATTCATGGTTAAATGGTACGGCTACACCTTAATTAAAATCAAATCTCAATCCCTTAATCAACAAATTATTTTATTTAATTCAACTAATTAATTATCCTAAATAATGTTACCAAAAATCTGGGGTGTTCTCCTTAAATAATTTGTCCTTGAAATTATGATAAGGTACACAACAAATCAAAGTAGAAGGTAAAACTTACCTTAAAAAAGAGAGGATAAGTATCTCTAATCCTACTCTCAATCTCCCAAGTACAGTCCCTGTCATCGTCGCTCCACTGGACTTTGAGTAATCTAACCATCTTGGTTCTAATCCTCTTCGCATCTCTTGCAACAATATAAATAGGCTTCCTCATATGGTCAAATCGGCTCTACCACTAAATCGTTTAGCACAGTCGGTGCAATAGCAGTCTCTGGGTCTCTAACACACTTTCTGAGATGAGAAACATGAAAAACATCGTGGAATCCTGCCAAACTGCTCGGTAACTCAATTTTATATGCGAGTTTCCCGATCCTCTCAATAATAGGAAAAGGTCCAACAAACCTTGGTGCTAACTTCCCCAATTTTCCAAACCTAATCACACCCTTCATTGGTGACACTTTGACGAAAACCTGGTCTCCAATTGAGAACTCTATATATTTCCATCTCTTATCTGCATAACTTTTCTGCGTAGACCGAGCCTCCTTCATTCTAGCCTGAATGACCTCAATCTTCTCTGCAACTTCTCTGACTAAATCTGGACCAATAACCAACATATCCCTAGTCTCTAGCCAATAAATGGGAGATTTTCGTGGCCTTCCATACAAAGCTTCAAACAGTGCCATCCCAATACTAGTCTGATAACTGTTGTTATATGAAAACTCGACTAAATGCAGATGGTCTTCCCATGATCCCCCAAAATCTAGAGCACAAGCTCTCACCAAATCTTCCAAGATCTTGTTAACTCTTTCTGTTTGCCCATTTGTCTGCGGATGGTAGGCGGTACTCATGTTGAGCTCGGTTCCCAAAACTTCTTACAGACTCTTACAGAACTCGCTAGTGAACAAAGGATCTCTATCACTAACTATGCTACAAGGAATACCGTGTAGTCTAACCATATTCTTCAAGAATAATCTTGCCAAAATAGGTGTCGTTCTGGTTGACCTAACTGGAATGAAATGGGCACTCTTGTTCAATCTGTCCACTATGACCCATATACTATCATTTTCCCTATTCGACCTTGGCAACCCATCAATAAAATCCATGGAGATAGAATCCCACTTCCATACTGGAATATCTAATGGCTGAAGCAACCCATTTGGTTTCTGGTGTTCGGCCTTTGCCTGCTGGCAAATCATGCACTGCTTCACACATAACCCAATATCCTACTTTATACCTTCCCAGAAGAAACTCCTCTTCATATCCTGATACATCTTAGTACCTCCTGAGTGAATAGAGAACTTTGAACGATGGCATTCCTCTAAGACTTCTTTCCTTATGTTTCCTACACTTGGAACACATAATCTTCCTTTCTTCCTTAACCTCCCATCCTGATCAAGACTGAAATCTTTCAAGTCATCGCTCTCAGTTCCATTTCTTAGCTTGTTGATCCGTTCAGCTAATATCGGATCTTCTTCATGTTTAGAAGCAATCCTTTCGATCATCACTGGTCGAACTTCCAAACAAGCAACTGTATCTCCACTAGACCGAGCCTCAAATCTCCTCTGCACTCTGCAATTTGCTAATGCTTCCAAGTCCTTCCACTCAGCAATCAATGCCAAAAACTGCATTTTGATGTTTCTTGCTGCATCTACAACCTTGTTTCCCTTGCCTAGTGTGTACTCAATCCCAAAATCATAAACGACAATAAACTCTAACCACCTTTGCTGTCTCGTGTTCAATTCCTTCTGAGAGAACAAATACTTCAGCGACTTATGATCTGTATAAAGCTCAAACCTTTCTCCCAAAAGGTAATGTCTCCACACCTCAATGCAAAAATCATTGCAGCCAATTCCAAATCATGCGTCGGATATCTGATCTCATGCAGTCTAAGCTGTTTAGAAGCGTATGCAATCACTTTACCCCTCTGCATCAGCACAGCTCCTAATCCTGTTCCACACGCATCGGTGTAAACCACCAAATTTTGATTCCCTTCGAAACAACTAGCACCAATGCATGGTTCAATAAGTGTTTCAAACTCTGGAATGATTCCTCACGCTTATCAATCCACACAAACTTTACATCCTTCCTTGTCAGCTTGGTCATCGGTGCCGCTATTCCACGAAAAATCCTTAATGAACCTCCGATAATAACCAGCTAACCCAAGGAAACTCTTTATTTCGGTTACTGTCTCAGGTCTCTTCCAACCGTTCACTTCTTTAATCTTAGTCGAATCCACTGATAACCCTTCATCCGAGACTACATGACCAAGAAACTTCACTTCTTTCTTCCAGAAATGACACTTCGAGAACTTCGCCTTTAGCTGATGCTGCCTTAGCGTCTCAAGCACCACTCTAAGATGAACTTCATGCTCTCTTTCATCCTTAGAGTAAATCAAGATATCATCTATGAAAACCAATACGAACCTATCCAAGTGCTCTCGGAAAACCCAGTTCATCAAATCCACAAAGAAATCTGGTGCATTAGTCGGTCCTAAAGGCATAACTAAACATTCGTACGACCCATATCTAGTCCTAAACACCATCAACGGTATACTATCTTCTGCTACCCTGAGCTGATGGAAACCAATCGCTAAATCCAATTGCGAGAATACCTTGGCCCCACTCAAATGGTAGAATAAATCGTCAATCTGTGGCAATGGATATCGATTCTTTATCGTTCTCACATTCAACTTATGACAATCGATACGTAGCCTTAATGATCCATCCAGCTTCTTAGCAAACACTACAGCTGCTCCCCATGGCGAACTACTCGGCCTGATAAAATTATTGCTTTTTTAATCCACTAACTACACCTTCAACTCCTTCATCTCCGTAGAGGTCATCCTGCTTGGTGGTCTACTCACGGGTTCCGCTCCCCGAACCAAATCTATCTGAAACTCAATGGCTCATTTCGATGGCATTCCAAGTACATGCTCAAACACGTCTGTGAATTCTCTAACCACGAAAACTCGACTCAACTCATCATCCAACTCCATAGCACCCAACAGTGCATACATCTCACCGCAAGAACCTTCTATGGTATAAACTATCCGATCACTACAGTCTGGATGTCTAAGCAATATTTTCCTATCCTGGCAAAATATCCTAGCATCGTACTCACTTAACCAATCCATACCAAGAATAATCTTGAACCCCACAAAATCAAACACATGCAAACTGCAAACAAAAGTATGACATAACAGGTCAAACTCTAACTGGTCACATCTCATCCCTAGAGTTGCATACCCTCCTATTGGATTCGCAACCTGTAAGGAAGTAACTAAATAATTGGGTTCTAGGTTAAGCTTATCTATCAAACATCTAAATATAAAAGAATGCGATGCACCAGTATCAAATAGAATGCTAACAGGCATACCATGAATCTGAAGTGTACCTCCGAAGACTGACTTTTCTTTTTCCTAAGCTGTTGGCTTAGATGCAGCAGGCTCCAATGCATACACCTTTCCCTTTCCATCCTTTGTGGGCTCCTTGTACTGGCTCTTATAATGGCCAATCCAGTCACAGTTGTAGCACCCGACATTCTTCCTTCCAGCCACTTCCTTTGCTTTCCCAACATGACACTCATTAGCAAAGTGTCCCTTCTTGTCGCACTTGAAACAGACAATCTTAGACTTTCCCTTCTTAGCTGCTCCACCATTCTGAGCACTTTTCTTAGGAAAGAACTTCCTCTTTTGATTCTACCCAACCTGGACTTCCTTGGCTTTACTCTTCTCTAGAGAATTAAGCAACTCCTCATGCCTTAAGGCCATCTCCACAACAAAGTCAGAAGGATCTCTAATATGAGGTGATGTGGCCCTAGCTAATTCAGGCTTCAACCCCCTGATGAACTTCTCATTCCTCTTCATGACTGTGTCTACTAAGGCATACCCATAACGGGCCAACTCCTTGAACTTCCTTGCCTACTCCAGAATTGACATTTCTCCCTGCTCTAATTCGGCAAACTTCCCGATTAGAGCTGACTATGTCATTGCTGACATAAACTTCTCGTGGAACCTTCCTTTGAAATCTTCCCAGGTCATAGTTTCCTCATCCACCGCCGCAGTCACACTATTTCACCAGAACAGAGCTGCTCCCTAAAGCTATCTCGATGCCAACCTCCTCTTCTGCTCATCATTGAGCCGCAGATCTGCAAAAATTCTTTCGTAGTGAACAACCAATTCTCTACCTCAATGGCATCTTCCACTCCAATAAACGGCTTTCCTCCAAGCTTGGTGTAATCTCTACTCAACTTAGCATAATGATTAACTACCGGAGCTTTCGGAACTCCTGCCCCAGCAGCATTTCCTCCTACCATTCCGGATGCAACTCCAGCTTGCATCATATTCACAAAAAACTGATACATAGCCTCCATGTCCACTTGTGGGACCCCAGCACCTGTATTCTATGCTTGTGCCTGATCTTGACCTCTTCTCACATTAGACCTGGCATTTTCTTTGGTGCCCTCACCTCTTTGGTTAACTCTTGCTCTTCTTCCTTCCATATCTGTATTCAAACCTTATGAGATACAAAAAATAACATAACAAGGATAGAAGACTAGAGATAAAGCGTATACTTATATATAACAAATACAAGTATGTTATTATAGCATTATCCCATGCCTCCAATTTTACTCTAATTCCTTAGGATTATGTTTTAAAAACCGTTTTTATTTCGAAGTTTTTCATAAACCAGGCTCTGATACCAAGTTGTAACATCCCATATCTGGAGGCCAAAAGCTAAGCACTACAGATGCTGCAGCCATCCATAGTATTAACTTCTGGTGACAAAATATGGTAATGATAATGGTATCCATAATATCAGAAGCACATGAATATGAACAAAATCGCAGATTTCAAAAAAACAACACTTTGGTGATTACATTTCAAAACAATAATTCATATCCATGTTAAATAATCCCTTAACGTTTCCCAGGCAATTATTAAATATATCTTTACAAAAATACGCCAAGAGCGACATATGACGATGCCCCCTTGGTTGATCAAAACAATATAGTCATATCTGACTTATGCACATAGCGGAATCAAAACAGAATGAAACAACAAATCCTAATTAGCTATTCGTTAGCCACCTGCTCATCTTTGGATGCTTTATTCGCCAAAAGACTAAAACTTGAAAACCTCAACCCTCAGCCTACTCAAATCAATTTTGAGTACCCGAGAGTTTAAGGGGAAACAAAAACTTCGAGTTAGACATAAAGCCTGGTGTGAATAATTCTTTTACATCTCTGTTTACTGATATTAAGTGATACCACGCCGCTTAGTGGAATGGGTTTCCCCTCACTAATATCCATTTTAAAACATATATTTTGCAGATCCTTTCCTGCAACCAAACTATTATATCAAAATAGCAATATCCTTTATGCTAATAAATGGACTATCTATCCGTAAAATAGTTAATATGTGAACTATCGGCCCACACATAATATCAAGGTCCATTATGCTACAAATGGACTATCTATCCATACAACTGGGCTGAGTGCCCGGAAACTGAACTGACTGTCCGAAACCTAGGCTGACTGCTTGCAAAAAGGACTAACTGTCCAAATTATTTTCTTAGAGTTAACTACCATTTAAATTTTCCTTGAAAACCTTTTCAAAATGACTTCGTCCTTCAAATCATATATATATATAAGGAAAATATACCTCTAGCTTTACTCTAAGCCATTTTGCCATGTTATATACACTTTACTCAAAATAATGTTGATGAATTCTAATAAGGATTAGCTATCCTTCCAAAACAAGTTAAGACCTTTTTAACTTGAAAACACTTAGGCTATATTGCCTATTCAATACAATTGAAACCTTTGTTTAAAACCTTTAAACAACCCTTTCGAAACCCTTAAAGGTAACCCCTTCGAAACCATTGAAAGACCCTTTCGAAACCATTAATTATAGCCTTTCGAAAACATTGAAAAACCTTTCCTTTCTTTTCTCCAAAAGCTTCAAAATATTAGACATTCTCCTTTAAAATCATTAAAATATTGCCTTTCAAAAACATAGGAAAAACCTTCCTTTTAATCCTTTCGAAACCCTAAGGAACCACCCCTTTCGAAACCATTCATTAAAACCTTTCAAAACAGTCAAAACTCAATCCTTTCGAAAGCACTTGGGTTTTACTTTACTTATAGAAAAAGGGTCTCAGTCAAAACCTTTCGAAAGCACTTGGGTTTTAATTTAAAATGTGTGGAAACCTTTCGAAACCGTTCAAAAATGTCTCAGTCAAAACCGTTTGGTTTATGCCTTCAAGTAGAGCAAAAGGATAAAAAAAACCATTAAAGTCGAAAGCATTTGTTTCGAAACCTTTTAAAACTATCTCTTTCGAAACCATTTGGGTTTTACTTTACTTATAGAAAAAGGGTCCTGAAAACATTTTTGTTGAAAGATACTGCTTCGAAACCATTTCCTAAGTAATGAAGTATGGTGTCGAAACCATCCCTTAGAAAGCATTGGAGAGGTGGCCAGGTTTTAGAAAAAAAACAACCCCTTCAAAACCATTTGAGTCGAAAGGTAAAAAAGCGGCAGCAAGAAGGTTTTGACTTAGTCGAAAGCAATTATTTAAAAATAGAGGCGCAAGCCAATCGAAACCATTTCCTTTAAATCATTTGACTTAGTCTAAAGCTACTTTGTCGAAAGCCATTTTGTTGAAAGCAAGCAAGCGTGTTTCTTTAACTTAAAAACAAAGGACCGCCTCAACCCCTGGTTTCGACTCCCTATATTCCGCCATCATCCAATTCAATACGGACTAGTAAACTGATACCATGTGCATTGGTTTCGACTGTGTCAGAAGCGAAGATGAGGAGGCGGAACCTGGTGTCGACGGTGTCGAAACAGTGAAAAACATGTAGGAAATAGTTCTTTTCACCTAACCTGCCTTACGTGTCTAATTGTGATTGGTTGCATCTTTCTTTACCAATAAAAAGTACTGCACCTTGTCAAAAGTGTTGCCGACTTTCCAGATTTTATAATTTAAATCATTTTACAAAAAGCCCCTTCTCCTCTTTTAATTATATAAAACGTTTAAGTCCGATACCTTAAATAATTTTATATAACCATTAAAACACTTAGGAAAAATCTAGAAAAATTCCAAAAAATCTCATTATATATGTTTTCTAACATATAAAAATTTCAGACCCAAATAATTAGTTATTTACCGTAATTAATTTATAACCCAAAATACCATTTTGTTTACTAGAAAATTCATAGTAATTCGATAAAAATTCAGAAAAATCTAAAAAATTGAAACCCATCTTTAGATAATATTTATGGTCTTTATAAAAATTCGCAAGGCAATTGAATGTCATTTTATAGGGTTTTCATCTTAAAACATATCATAAATTCAATATGAATAACCATAATTCATCAACAAGTATATATATTCATTCCATCATTCAAAACATGGCAAATCATTGCAAAATATTCAGAATTCATAATAAAATTGAAAACATAATCAAAATTGAGATGTAAACGTTATTCAACTTAGCTTTAGAGATTATAGAGATTGAGATGTGAATAGATTTGATTTGAATTAGCTTCTTCCTAGCTTTTCTTCTTCTCTTCCTTGTTAATGGTGGCCGGCCTCTTTTTAAAAAAATTGAAAATGAAAAGTGAACGTGTATGGGGGATACATCGCCTTGTTTAAGAGATATAGGAATGGCTCCTTTTCTATTTTACCCCTTCCTTATTTCATGTTAACTCTTATTTTAATTCATGTTTAAATGGCACGGCAACACCTTAATTAAAATCAAATCTCAATCCCCTAATCAACACATTATTTTATTTAATTCAACTAATTAATTATCCTAAATAATGTTACCAAAAATCTGGCGTGTTACATGTTTGATCAGTTGAATAGAGCCAGAGTGTCCTAGTTGGATTTAACGACCAGGTTCCATCAGTTAAGAGTGGCGGAGGACGGTATTCCTTTGACAGCATTTCGGACTAGATTTCTTATGAGTGGTTGGTGATGCCATTAGGGTTAATGAATGCACCTTTTTTTTGTGGATTTGATGAACCGAGGTTTCCAAGAGTATTTGGATAGGTTTGTGTTGGTATTTATAGATGACATTCTAGTCTACTCTAGGGATGAGAGAGAGCATGAAATTCATCTTAGAGTGGTACTTGAGACGTTGAGACAGAATTGGCTAAAGGAAAAGTTTACCAAGTGTCATTTCTGGAAGAAAGAGTTAAAATTTCTTGGTCACATGGTTTCAGAGAAAGGATTGTCAGTCGATCCAGATAAGATCGAAGTCGTGAATAATTGGAAGAGACTAGAGACGGTGACTGAGGTAAGGAGTTTTCTTGGACTTGCTGGTTACTACCGGAGATTCACTAAGGATTTCTCGTGGATAGCAGCACCCTTAACTAAGCTAACCAAGAAGGAAGTGAAATTTGTTTGGTCTGACAAATGTGAGGAAGCATTCCTTATGTTAAAACATTTTTTGACCAATGCACCCGTGTTAGTAGTTCCAGACGAAAATCATGGATTGGTGGTGTATACTAATGCATGTGGAACTAGATTAGGAGCGATGTTGATGTAGAATGGTAAAGTCATTGCCTACGCATCTAGGCAGCTAAGACCGCATGAAGTTAGATATCCTACTCATGATTTGGAGTTGGCAGCGGTGATCTTCGCATTGAAGATTTGGAGACATTATCTCCTAGGGGAGAGGTTTGAGCTTTTTACCGATCATAAGTCTTTATGGTATTTATTCTCTCAGAAGGAGTTGAATATGAGGCTGTAGAGGTGGCTGGAGTTTTTGGCTGCATATGATTTTGGTATAGAGTATACACTAGGGAAAGGTAATAAGGTAGCAGATGATCTTAACAAAAAAACATTAGAATGTGGTGTTGGATGTGTTGGCAGAGTGGAAGGATTTAGAAGCCTTAGTCAGTTGTGATGTGCAATTAAGATCGACTGCTGGTTCTAGTCAGAATTCCACCAAATTATCTTGTTTAGAAGTTCGACCAGTATTGATTGAGAAAATTGCTTCTATGTAGAAGGAGGATCCAGTATTAGCTGAAAGGATCAGAAGACTGGAGGTTTGAACATAGATAGATGATTTAAAGGATTTTAAACTTGACCAGAAAGGATAGCTAAGAAAGAAGGGACGGTTGTGTGTTTCGAATGTGGAGGACTTAAGGAAGGAAGTTCTTGGAGAATGTCGTCGATCCAAGTTTACGATTCATCCTAGAGGAACCAAGATGTATCAGGATATGAAGATGAGCTTCTATTGGAAAGGCACGAAGAGGGATGTTTGCTCGTGGGTTAGGCTGTGTGCAAACTGTCAACAAGTGAAAGCTAAACATAAGAAGCCTAGTGGGTTGCTTCAACCTTTAGATATTCTAGTTTGGAATTGGGATTCGATATCTATGGATTTTATAGACGGGTTGCCAAGGTCAAATAAAGGTAATGAAAGTATATGGGTTATAGTGGACAGATTGACCAAGATTGCCCATTTCATTCCAGTTAAGTCAACCAAAACGACACCTATTTTAGCTAAGTAGTTCCTGAAGAACATAGTTAGACTGCACGGAGTTCCTAGTAGTATAGTCAGTGACAGAGATGCTTTGTTCACTAGTGAATTCAGGAAGAGTCTACAGGAATTGATGGGTACCAAGCTTAATATGAGTACTGCGTATCACCCTTAGACAGATGGGTAGACAAAGAGAGTCAACAAAGTACTCGAGGATCTATTGGGAGCTTGTATGGAAGACCATGCAAATCACCATCATGTTGGTTGGAGCCTAGAGACAGATTAGCCTTAGGTCCAGATTTGGTTAGTGAGGCATCGGAGAAGATTGAGTTAATTCGAGGAAGGATGAAGGAAGCTCAGTTAAGACAGAAGAGTTACACAGATAAGAGGCGTAAGGACCCAGAATTCTCAGTTGGAGATAAAGTTTTCATTAAGGCATCACCAATAAAGGGTGTGACGCGATTTGGAAAGTTAAAGAAGTTAACCTCGAGATATGTAGGTCCATTCCAGATTATAGAGAGGATTGGAAAGCTCGCATACAGAATAGAGTTGTCGAGCAGTTTGGCAGGTATCCATAATATGTTTCGTGTGTCTCATCTTCGCAGGTATGTGCATGATCCAGAGACTACTATTCCTCCGACAGGGTTGGATGACTTAGTAGTAGAGCCTAATTTGACTTTTGTTAGACAACCAGTTCGGGTTGTAGCTGGAGATGAGAAAAGATTAAGGAACAAGACAGTCAGGTTGGTGAAAGTTCGGTGGAGCGACAACGAGAAGGACTGTACTTGGGAGACAGAGGACAGGATTATAGATACTTATCCTGATCTGCTTTGAGGGTATGTCTATATTGGATTTATATAGATAGTTGGTAGTCAGTTAGACTACTATGGTTGTTAGGTGTTGTTACAGATGATTGCTATGTTTAGTATTTAGTCCTTACTGAATTTCAGGGACGAAATTCTTTAAGGGGGGAGCCTGTAAAATCCCTAATTTTTGATAACATTATTCAGAAGATTTAATTAGATAAATTAAATAGAATAATGATGATAAGCGGATTGAGATTTGAATAAATTAAATGATGAGCCGTGCTTAATAATAAAATTTAATGGGCTTAAATTAGTTTATAGGTTAATCAAATTACACATGGGAATATTAGTAAATTAGCTAATTTATTATACATGGCTATGACCTTTTGTAATTGCCCATTCACATTCCATTTTAATCTTTTCAAAAATGCAAATCAAAATAAAATAGAGCCGGCCATTAACAAGGAGGAAAAAGGAGAAATTTCAATCTAAAGCTAAGGATCAAAGCTAGGAAGGATTAATCAACAACAAATCTCAAATTCCTTATCAAGTCTAGGGTGAATAATAATTTATTCCATCTCTTTTTGGTTACTATAATCCTATGATTTCGGTTTTAAGTATTTATTTCATTTCTATGATATTTTGGGATGATGATATGCTTAATTTATGAATTGTTTGATTTAAACAATTTAATTGTACATAAAATTCGTATGGTTTTAGGGGCAAAACCATGGGTTATTGATTTTAAATTGCCATGGAAAATTTTTATGTTAAGTAAAACATGATTTTGGAGATGGGTTTTAATTTTCAGAATTTTTCAAGCTATGGAATTTTATTATGAATTTTTGATGATAAATATGATGTATTTGGGTTTAAAAATTTATTTTGAATATTTCAGGAAGAAGTTGGGTCTAAAATTTTAATATGTTTGATTACATGATGAAATCAAATTTTTGTGATTTTTGGGGATTTTTCACAATTGATTTACTAAGAAAAGTAAATTATTTTAAAAGGACTTTTTTGAAATAATTGGTTTTGGTATGTGGAAGGGCTTAAACGTTACATTTTTATGGCTCAAATTTGATATAAGTGCAGCAGTTTTAAATGTAAAGTATTTGAAAAGTTTTATGGCATCCAATCAATGGCTTACAAATAGGCAAGTTAATATAAAGCAATTACTAAAAGAAGCAACATTTCAACCTTTAATTCAAAAAAAAGTGTTCTGCCTCAATTAGTAGCCCTTTCAACTCCAATGATTCCGCCTCATCTTAGTCAAAACCTACCTAATCGAAACCATTTTAGTCGAAACTAATACACAGGGTAACACCTTGTGGTACGCAGTGGATTGGAAGGAAGGCGGAAGTCTTGGTGTCGAAAGGTAAGCTTCCGATAGGGTCGAAACAAGGCGGAATCCTTACCTTGTTTATTTAAAGCTTTCGACATAGTCCAAACACATGCTTTCGAAAAGGTTTTATAAATGGCTTTCGAAGAAGGTTGTTGTACTATGTAAAGGAGTTAGTTTTCGAAGGGGATATTTTTCTTTAATCGAAGCTTTCAAAAGGACCGGTTTCGACCAAGTCGGGACCTAGCCACAAATTTTCCTTTTGACCACATTGAAGTCCTCTATGTTGTCGAAGGGATTACTTATGTTTTAAGCTAAACTAAACCTTTTTCCTAAATGCTTTCGAAGGGGTTTCGAAGGTGATGAAGTCGAAAGGGGGTTTCGACTTTGTCCTTCGAAGTTTTAATTTTTAAAGGCTTTTGCTTTTGACTAGATGGTTTCGACATCATCGACTTTTCCCAAATTAAATTTAGTTAGTTTCGAAAGAGATACTTTCATGTATAACCATTTTGACCCAAATGATGATTTAAAGAGTAAATCCAATGCAAGGGTACTTTATTTGTTTCGAAGCTATGTTTTAAAGAATGTTTTATTGATATCATCGAAAGGTACCATTGGTTTTCAAAGGTATATACTTAGAGGTTTGAAAAGAAGTTTTCTATGCTTTCGAAGGAGGTCATCCAGTGGTTTCGAAAGTGATGTTTTAGAGTTTCAAAAAAAATAACCCATTCTCATTTTTAAAGGAAAAACCATAATAAAGATTTTGGAAATATTATTCACATTATTATTAACCCATAACTGTATTTTGGGGAAAGGGCAGAATAACCAGTTAGGTTGACCTAGTAGTGAATATAACTTAACTTATGTTAAAAAATTTAATTAAAGATATTTGCAAGGGCCAATAGGTTTACTGTAAGCCCATGAAAACTATATGATATTGGTAGGGGCCAATAGGTTCATAGTCAACCCATGAAAACTATGATTGGATACTGGTAGGGGCCAGTAGGTTTGTAGTTAGCCCATGAAAACTATATCTAAATTAAGATATTGACAGTCAGTTAATAGGTTCCTAGTTAGCCCATGAAAACTAGGATAAGAGAAAGATATTGGAGTTACTAATAGGTTCTTAGTGATCCCATGAAAACTAAGTAATTGGATAGATAGTCCATAAACATTTAACAGATTAATAGTAACTCTAGAAACTATAATTGAGATAGATAGTTAGAATGAATGGGGATGGGTAATCCAGATTTGATTTACTTGTTTTGCATATCATCATAAAGTTTTTGAAATACTATGTTTTTAACCATTGTGGATGTAGGAGCATAGTATATGGTTTTATAAATGTTTTAGGATACTAGAGAGGGGAAAACCCGTTTCGCTAAGCGGCGTGGTCTCACTAGACATCTAAATGATTTAAGATGGCATATTATTATTCATACCAGGCTTTATGTCTGACTCGAATTTTTTGTTTTCCCCTTAAACTCTCGGGTACTCAATTGATTTTGAGTAGGTTGAGAGTTAAGGTTTACATGTGTTCTTTTAGATGCATAAAGCTTCCGAGGACGTGCAGAAGGCAAGCTTGTTATTAGAGTTCTTTTATTTCCGCTGTGTTTTTTGTTTGTAAAGGCAAATTGTTTTCTTGCCTATCTATATACTCTGATCTACAAAGGGGGCATCTTCATATGTCGCTCTTGGCGTATTTGTAATAATTATATGTTATCTGAACGTGGTCTGCGAATTGGGATTATGTAATCAATTTGGAATATTTTGAAAGAGAATGTGGAATTTGTTTGCTTTTTAAATTTTTCTTCCATATTCTTGTGTTTCTGTGTATCAATGTATCTAATGTCGCCCTATTTGGTTGTCGAGGATTATTAACTATGGACTACTACAGCATCCGTAACCGTTGGTTTTGGGCCTCCAAGTAAGGGGACGTTACAAAGTTATTTGATCAACTCTAAACTCTTTAAAATATTTGATTTTTATATGAAAAAAGTTCGCAAAAGATTTGGGAAGAATGTCCCAAGTTTAAATCTTAATTTCAAAAGTAACCAAAAGTGCTACAAAAAGTGCTGTGAACAGTGTTTTGAAGCTTCTTTGATCAAAATGCTATTTCATTCCACATATGTCCATTTTAATAACTCAAATCCTTTCTAAACATTTTAATATATTTATGGAATTTATTTCGTATTTCTAAAGATTTAAAAATATCTATTTTCAAGATTTTATCGCTTTAGTTTCCAAACTGCCAAAACGCGACGATTTTGAAAACTTGATTTGGATATATCTCAAACTTTATTAAATGAAATCTTGATTTTTCTTTTTTTATTTGAAAACTATATTCTAATGGGTTTGAAAAATTCTTATTTCAAAGAATTCCGACTTATATTGCATCCTACACATTGTTTTAACTTTTCAGGTCGGAAAACGATGAACTACCACTATGCGACGAGCTCGGTTTAGCTCTATTTTTCGAACTTCATTAAACTTTGCCAAAACTTGTTATAATATTTAAAATACTATAATAAACCATTTCAAATCATTCAAAACTATTTTTATTGCATTAAAACTCATTTTCCACTTTATTCTTTATTATAATATTATATTATTATAATATTCATTTTTCAATCTTTTTATATTCATAACCATAAAGAGACTTAATAAGTTCCATATACATATTAATATTTCATGAATTAACTATGCTTAATTAATTAACCATTTATATTTTGATGAATATTATTTTCCCATCATTAACAACCAAGTCATCAACCAAATATTCATCCAATATTCACCAAGCGTATTAATTTACTAATTAAAAAATGCATATCATCATTTTAAGTTTTAGATAATTAAAACTAAACTCGAGTGCTCACAATTGCTTTCCACTCCATCAAACTTTTACGAAACTTCTTGAATCGAATTCGACGGAAATTCGAAAGCACTTCTCTCCACTATTTTTACTCTGGAGCTTCCCAAATCTTGCTCTATGACTCTAATAGGTTCATCCTTGACCTTAGAAGTGGTGGAGCTTGGCCTTGGTGCCTAGATGAGGGGTGATGGTGGGTTATAGAGGTGGCAGGGAGTGATTTTGCCTTGGTTTTGAGGTGGAATGATAACATATATGTGTGTATATTTTTATTTTCTCTTTGCTATTATTTCTTCATAAATTTCCTAAGAAGAGAAGACATTAAAAGCTTGAGGAAGGAGAATAAGAAGATGAAGAAATGTGTGAATAAAGAAGTGCATGTATTTATAGAATTGAATTTGGAAAATATCTTCTTCCCATCCTACCATATCTTCTCCCCCTCCTACCTCATGCTCATGCCCTACCCCTCCCCCCCATTTCACCAAGAGCTCGACTACCTTCCAGCCTATATGACTCCATGTATAGAAGGTGATGGTTGCTTTTGACTCCATATGAAAAATATCATGATATTTTCAAATTTGTTTTCTAAATATTATGATATTTCTACCATATGTATACGTGTATATGTGTATGTGTATGTATGACATGTATATATGTGAACATGACACAAAAACATGGTTGCAATAACTCAGAACGATTTTTATTTGTCAAACTGTTGATAATCCGGAATCCGATTTCCGGTCATATTTTACTTTTAAGTTAAACTATATATATTTGTAATCAAATTTTTAAAATAACATTTGTATTATTATTCAATAATTAAAAAGGCCTCATTTGATTTTAAAACAATTATTAAACCATTTAAACTCAATTTAAATTCGAAAAACAATTATTCAAAAATAATGATATCATTGATGTTGTCATAAAGATATTTTATTTCCAAAAATAAATAAATAATTTTTCTTTATATCTTGCTTAAGTGAAGAAATAAGTATATGTAAAAAAAATCATGTGTGACATTTGATGGTTAAAAAGCTGTCTATCAATAAAATAATTTTCGGTCATTTTATCGATATTTTTTCAAAGAATATATTTTTGTAAATACTTTCCAAAACAAGATCACCATTATTATTTATCACATAAAACATGATTATTTATGTTTAATAATCCTATATTTGAATATTTAAAATTTATTAAGTATTCCAATTTAAAGTGATAAAATTATAAGTCGTTACATAACATGTAACGGAAGGCAATTGACATAAACTAATGTTATGTATAAAGTGTGTAATTTACTAGTCATCGGAATGTTGTTCTGATCCGCTCCTCATTACAACCCATAGGGTAGACATAGAGGAACTGGTACTGGTACAAGGTGGGAACGGTGGAAGGACAGATTTCCTATGCATGCTTGACACTGATAAGGGGTACTAGATACCAGAGGTATCAGCCTTTGTCAGTAATTCTATTTTTTACTATACTTTACATTTATGTTGTGAGATTTTATTGATAGTGCTCAAATATGCTTTTGGTTATTTACAGGATACCAAAACTAACGATCGGTGATTTGGTGGACTTGGGTTTTCGATTTAGCGAAAATTTGGGCCCATTGAGGTGTCGGTTTTTAAATTATTAAGTCAGCCACCATCTTTTGCTTAGAAATATACCAACCTAAAGTTCCTTAATTAAGCCTATACATGAATTTAGGATTGACGAACTATGTTTGATATCATTTATGAAGCTTGAGTTCCAACGCACATTCATAATGAGTTCGTAGTTTCCATAAACAATTTTGCAGTATTTTGTAAGTACTTGAGAATATTATTAACTAATATTAATTGATATTAATTTGGATTTGACATTATAGAAATGCAATATGGTAGGCAACTCAACATATATGATAAATCCTATTGTTTATGCATAAGTAATCAATCTTACATTCTCCATATTAAACTTTTTAATGTGGTGGTTATGTACATTCTTTGGGACACTGCAAACATCCTTGTCGTTTTCAAATTCTATATCAATAACAAAACTAGAACTAATTTTAACATAAGTACATTGGTAAATATCAGTGGTTTGTTGTTTACTTATAGTTTTAGAAATATTTTAGAATCTATAATGTTATATTTTACAAACACGTATTTCTCTTTATTTTGATTGAAATTTAAACTATTTAATTTCTCTGTCAAAATATTTTCTCAATTCTAGTCAAGGAACTCTAGCTCAAGTGGTTAGAGTTATGATGCACTAGACAAAGGTTCTAAAGGTCATGGGTTTGAGCCATTGAGAAATTTTAATGAATACACTATTTGAATAAAGTATAACTCTTGCTATAAAAAAATATTTGTTCAATTCCAATGCTTGTTGAATGATATTGTTGTTATCCTACTTTTGAACCAAGTGACATCTTAATGAATCTAGACTTTAAGACGATGAGTAAATGAATCAAAAAGCTCAAGAGATGTTCTGAATGATGAAAAGATGGAGTACAAGAAGTTTGGTGTAGATTTTCACAAAGCAAATCATGTCGGTACCAACATGATCAATCATGTTGGTACCGAGTTGTTTTATGAAGTGGGACCTACTTTAAGTTATAGATGGCATGCCTTGTACTTTGAAGAAAAAGAAAATGACTCCAACAGAACAAATCGTGTTAGTGTCAACATGATTTGGAGGAGCGATTTTGCCCGCAATGATTAGAAGCTTGAAGAACTATACAATATATAAGAAAGTTGAGAGAAACAAGACAACAAAACATAACGGTTCTGATATGATGATGTTGGTACCGAGTTGTTTTGACTTACGAGTTTTACTCATTCTTCATGCCAGAAACCATGGATGTTGTCTTTTACCTGTTCTTCCCCAAGCCGGTGAACCTAAAGGCTGAATTCGACTATGAATATCCATCCTTTAGCAATGAAAGATGTTACGTTATGAAAATCGCGCTTAGGCATCACTTAAGCGTTAAATGCATGCATAGTGTTTAATTTTTTGAAAAAGCAAAATGATTAAGCGATATGAGCGCTTAAGCATTCTTAATTGGTGCTTATATACGCTTCACTTAAATTTAAGCAATGCCTAAGCAATACGTAGCAAAAAAATTATTATTTTTAAAATAAAAAGAATTGGAATTATAATGAATAATCACATTCCCAATAAAATTTTCTCATTTCCTATGATACTGATCGATGGATGGTATGCATTAAGATATTATTATTTTATTTTACAAATGTGCACGATTTGTACTCTACTCAAGTATGCTAATTTTTAATGAATAGCAAAAGTCAAATCCAACATTTGAAATGTATGAATTTATAGGTTAACTTCAAAGTTAACTTTAGTTCTTCATGGTGAATTTGTATGTACACATATAGTATACTTATACACATACAATACGCTTAATATAATCTCTTTATATAATGCATTTATATAGGTATGGACAAAGTATACTAAAAAATTAAGCAGTGCTTAAGCGACACTTAAGTGACATTAAGCAAAGCAAGACTTCTATTGCCTCGCCTCGCCTCACCTAGCGCTTACTATAACATAGGAAAGAAGAACTTTTCCTTCTCTTTGATCCTTACACTGAATCATTGCCATTTTTTGTCAACTAGTGTTAGAACTATAGTTGTGGTTTAAAATTGGTTGTAATTTCTAGCACCAATCGAAATAAAACTAATAGTGGACGTAGGAAATTGATTTGAGTTTGAACCACAATAGAAATTTCATGTATTCGTAGTTTCATTTCATTTTACTTGAATCACCTTATTTTTTGTTTAATCTAGGTGTTGTGCTAATTTTTGAAGCAAAATTCTTGTAGATCTCTGCTTTAACTTTGGATTTGAAAAATCTAATAGGTAGATCTAGAGCTTTTTGTTGAAGATCTGATAAGAGTTGGCTCCAAGGAAGGCTGCTTCTAAATCAGAAACTATTATTGAAGGAGATCATGAAAGATCTTAACATACAAATGATGAAACAACTCAACCCATGGCTGTTCAACCAGGATCATCTTCTAAACCAACCAAAGTTATGACAAGAGCTAAAATGGGGAGGATGATGTTATATATGAATGTGAAAATGTTAGAGTAGCAAAAATGTAGATGGAATTGATGAAAAGCATGCATGATCAACTGATATCGTTGGCTTGGCCCCAATAGAGGATTGAATTGAAGTGACGAAGAAGTAAAAGGGAATCACCATCTTCTAATTCTAGCAAAAAAGGCTTATCTTCTATAGAAAGTAACAGAAGTGATGGCAAACAACCGATGTAGAGAAGTTCTTGATAGTGTGGAAGAGAGTTGCGAAAGATGGAGTGAATCAGGCAAATGTTAGACATGCCAGTATTGAGAGGTCATAACATGTCGATGCCAATATGATTGTTAAGGCAGTAAACTCGTCTAATAGTGAAGAGGATTTCAAGATGTTGGTGTTGGTAAAGAGAAAGCTATTAGTACAGATCGATGGTGTTCAGATAAATGGCGTTCAGATGAATCTCGTGGAATAGGCTAGGAGGGAATGTAGTCCAACAAGACATCGACAGAAAGTGTCGGGACAAATAGATTCCCCAGAGACAGGGGAGCCTAGATATCATGGAACGAACCAAGAACGTTTGCAGAGTCAAACACTTAGGGCTATTCTTGATGATTGTTATCTAACTATCCAAAGCAATGAAAAGTATATCACTGATATGGTTAAGAGATTACTGAATGAAAATAAACATTGAAACAATAATGTGTGGGGTTCATCGTCGAATTGGACTCCCTTCAACAAAAAAATCCTGGAAGAAAGGTATCCAAAGAAGTTTGTTGTGTCGATTATGTCATCTTATGATAGGATGACTGACCCGAGATATCATCTATTGAAATATGGGTGGCATATTGGCAGTGCTTATGCAACAGACTCTATTAGATGCAAATGTTTTCTCATATTCCTTGATGGATTTGTGATGATATGGTTAAATCGACTCACGACGAGATCCATATCATCATTCGACCAGTTGGCTAAGAAGTTTATAGAGCAGTTCACAAAGTATAACTGAAAGACGTGATGTCATTGTCGAATGTTCATTTGAGTTCTGAAAAGACTTTGAATTTTTTTAAGAGGTTCACTACATTGAGCAATTCAAGAGAGGATATTAAATTGATGGCGTTAATTTGTAGGCTTCAATTGAGGATGAATTTTAGTTGGTGGTTAAAGAGAAAGAAACCATCTACTATGGAAGAGTTTTACCAAAAGACATCTCAATTTCTGCACTTGGAAGAGGCATATTTGGCTGCCGGATTTGCTGTTGGCAGTCAAGAGGGGCCAAGTGGTGCAATACAAAGCAACATCATTATCAAGTAGACTGGTGATAGTGCTGGGAAAGATTTATGGTAAATGTTGGGAATAAAATAGTAATGCTAAGAGAAAGAAACAAGGCATTGGTGGTAAGAAGCAAGACACCAAGAAGCGCACGAGGTACATTAGACCGGGAGATTATACACAACTAACTGATACTATTTATAATATTTACCTTGCGACTTAAGGTTTTGAGGATTATTAGAAACCACCTCCGAAGGAGGCAATTGAGGAAGAAAGACATTCAAGGAAATATTTAGCTTCTATGCGATCATGGGCACAATACGAATGAGTGTAGGCATATGAGAAATGTCATTGAGGATTTGATACAAAAGAAAAAATTGCAATAGTATGTCAGGAACCCACAGGTTGATGGGTAGACAAATAACATATGCTAATGGTAGCCTACCCAAAGGAATCAGGTTGGATCCAGTGGAGAAGTATAACGACAGCCTGATAGAGGGATTATGATCAAAACTATCTCTGGAAGTCCTCATCCTACAAAGAAAAGATGGAATGAAATGGAGCGCTATGGCAGCTTACTAAAGCATATGCTTCAAGAAATGTGTTTTGCTAAAGAGTATGGGACTCCAGCGAAGTAGTAGAGAACTATGATTAATGATATTGTATTTTGGAACGAGATGCTCACAAAATGCAAGTGCCGACACTTGACCCCATGGTGATTATGACCGCAATCGGGCTAGCCATAATGCATCGAGTCCTTATTGACTGCGGGAGCTCAGTGAACATCTTGTTCAAATATACCTTTGATAAGATGCCCTTGGATGAGAAGGATCTGAGGCCGTGTAAATCCTACATCGAAGGATTTACTGGAGAGGCTAAGAAGCCAGTTGTTTGCACAAAATTACCATTGAGTTAGTTGAAGGAGGCCGCAAGGTGGTGTAGATGCAGATGTTTATTATTGTAACGGATTTTTGGTGTACAATGCTTTTTTGGGCCGATTGACCCTTGCTAATTTTTACAACGCAATTTCACCATGGTGTCTTATGATGAAATTTCCAACCGCAAATGGAGTAGGAGCAATCCAAGGTAACCATAGCACAGGTCAAGAGTGATATGTTGCTGAGCTCAGAGAAGCGAAGCAAAAGGGGAAAGGAAACAGAGAAGCCTCTCTGTACCAAGCCTTCTAATCATAGCAACTACTGGCTACACCCTAGATCAAGTTCAACAGCAAGTTCCATAAATGCATGGACTAACGAATAGAGTCATAGGATGCGAGAAAGATACTGAAATAGCCGACGATTGACATTTTGATTGATGATGATCCTATGAGGGTTCTTAAGATCGGGTCTCGACTCAACTTAAGATAAAGAAGGAGCTAGTCGGGTTTCTCTGGGAAAATGCTGACATGTTTGCTTGGATGCATTCCAATGTGTATAATTTCACCCGAGATAGTACGCCATTCATTGAATGTGGACCTAAGATACCCTCCTGTGAAGCAAAAGAGGTGCAACATGTAACCAGAGCAATTCTCTGCATCAAAGGAAGACATGGATAAGCTGAACACAAATAGCTTTATCTATGATGCGCTACACCGGAAGCGGGTATCAACTTCTGTGTTGGTCAAGAAGGCGAATTGGAAGTGGTAAACATGCATTGGCTATTCGAACTGCAATAAGGCATGCCTGAAAGACTACTTACCCTTGTTGAAGAGAGACTAACTTGCAGATAGAACAGCCGGGCATGAACTACTATTATTTATGGATGTGTACTCCATCCATAATCAGATAGCGATGATGTCCCTAATCAAGATCATACAAGTTTATCATTGATTTGTGGCTGTGTTATTGTTAAGTCATGTCATTTGATTCGAATAATGCTGGAGCTACTTGTTGACGATTGGTGAACAACATGTTAAAGATCAGATCAGACCAATTATGGAGTTCTATGTGGATGATATACTAGTAAAGACACAATGATTGATGAATCACATGGGAAACCTCTTAGATATGGTCAATGTACATTAGAGATGTAGAATGAAGCTCAATCTATTGAAATTTTCTTTTGAATCTCATAGGGAAAGTTTTTATATTTTATTATAAACACAAGGGGCATTAAAGCTAACCTAAAATATATTAAAATGTCGAGAGATGTTATTGCCTTAAAAACAACAAGGGAGATGTAGAGCTTGAATGGTAAGGTCATCACATTGAGTCCATTCATTTTGAAAGCAATGGATAATTACATACCATTCTTTGATTCCCTTAAGAGAGAGAAGGTAAACTTCATCTGGGAAAAGTAATGTCGGGATGCTTTTCAAAAGTTATTGGAACAAATGAAGAGACTATCAATGTTGTGAAAGCCTTTGGAGGAGAAGACCTATTTGTTTACTTAGAAATGTTAGCTCACACACTGAATGCATCCTTGGTGTGTGAGGAGAGAAAAATCCAAAGGCTAGTGTACTATGTCAACAAATGGTTTACTAGAGTGGAAAAGAACCATCTGAAGCTAGAGAAACCGACGTACTGTATGTTGATAGCCGCAAGGATGTTGAGACCATAGTTCCAAGCTCATCTGATAAAGATGCTAACTGATCAGCCATTGAGGCAAGTACTACATTGACCCAAGAATTCAGGAAGATGGATGAAGTGGAATATAAAGTTGAACTAGTATGAATGAACTTATTATCCAATAAAGGTGATTTAAGGATAGGCATTGGTAGATTTCATTATTGAATTCACCGTCCAGGAAGATGAAGTGGAATAAGAATGGGTTCACCATAATTCCAAGCTCATATGATAAAGATGCTAACTGATCAGTCATTGAGGCAAGTACTACATTGACCCAAGAATTCAGGAAGATGGATAAAGTGGAATATCAAGTTGAACTAGTATAACAGAACAGATTATCCAAGGAAGGTGATTTAAGGATAGGCATTGGTAGATTTCATTATTGAGTGCACTGTCCGGGAAGATGAAGTGGAATAAGAATGGGTTTAGCCTTCTCAATGTAAATTGTCGTAGGCAGAACCTCCAATGAGAATGAATTCGATGTAGGAGTAGTTTTCATGACCATGGAAGTGCGTAGGATATGTTATGTTTGAGACTAAAGTTCTTAGCGAAATACAATGAAGCTGAATATGAAGCATTAATTATGGGACCGAAGATAACAAAGGAATTGAGAGTCAAGATGTTGCATATATTCAACAGCTCTCAGTTGGTGGTCTTCCAACTGAAGAAGGAATTTCAGGTTAAGGGAGCGAGACTTGCACCTTACCTATTGAAAGTATTGGAAATACTGAACGGTACTGAACATTATATGATAACGCACATCCCTAGGGAAGAAAACATGAAAGCTGATTCACTAGCCAAACTGGCCAACTCTAGGATGTGTATGTTTTGGGAATCATTCCAGTTGAAGTTTGTCGGCTCTAAGCATCAACAAGATGGATGTTGACTGGACCTTGGAAGCTGAAGAAGAGAATGAGTCATGGATGACTCCAATAAAGGAATATTTGCAAAAAGGGACTCTTAGTATGAAGGAATGAATGACGAAAACTCATACATAAGGTACCTTGATTCATCATGCATGAAGGAGTGTTGATATGAGAGGATTCGTGATGCACTTGCTGAGATGTGTTGTAACCACCTGCATTTTTATCAATCGAATATTTAAATAATTAATTTAAACATTAAATTGTTAATTATGGAATGCCCATTATACTTGATTTCTCAAGGCAGGTGAATTGGGACTTGAGAAGATGAGTGAACTAGGACATGAGGCGCCCGCCATTGAGACTATAATTTCATCGCGATAAGAACAAGTATGAGTTATGCTATGTTTGAAGTTGATAAGTTTTAGTGGTGAATAGTGTTTTGTTTTGAGGAAATGAATTTTGGGTGAAGGTCCATTAACTAACCTCTAAGTGGCTAACCTCCTCATTCACTGTTCATTCAATGTAACATTTCATCTCCATCTCCTAACTACTTTCATAATCCATACCTCTCCTAACTACTTTCATAATCCATACCTCAAGCCTAGCCATAAATCCACTAATCCATGCTTAAATAAATTCCAAAAAATCCCGACAAAATCACCATAACTCTTCTCATTCCTCACAAAACCCATCATTGGATTGTCTTGAAGTGGATTTGGAGCAACATCTCAAATTTTAAGAGAGAAAATGCTTGGTTTCTGGTATCAAGCTTAGGCTCAACATTTAGGACCAAACACATCAGTTTGAGATAAAAAATATAGTAGAGGAAAATATGTTGAGAGAGCATACTTGTATTTTTCTACTATATAATATTGCATAGACCACTTGTCTTCTAGACTTTGATTTATTTCTATCTCTAGTTGCTAAGGTATCTTCGTTCAAGCTATTGGTATGAGCAGACGGAGTACATATGCGACTACAGATAGGTAGTCTGAGATGCCTGATTGGTTTGGAGACTATTTGGCTACCGCACGAGATGTTCCACCGCCCGTGAACATTCCAGCAACAGCGGTAGGTGTTGTAGCCTTTAGGGCACCAATATTTCTTACTTCACCAGCTTTAGACTTTCCGATGTTGCGTCGATATTTCCTTAGCTTTGGCGAGAAGCCATATATGGGTTTCTAGACTGTTGCTTAGACGCAAGCTTGGATACATGCACATAAGAGGGATGTTTCCAATATAGACTTTAAGGATGTTCTCATGAAGAGGATTGCTTCCCAGCATCTTAAGGGGGAGGTTTAGATAATGGTATAAGGGGTTGATGGGCAAGCCATGACTTGGATTGAATTTAGACATCGCTTGGAGTCTCAATTTATTCTAAGATCGAGAAGGGCGTGCAACTTAAGCGTTTCATCCATTTGCAGCAGGATAGCCTATCGGTGAAGGAGTATGTTAGCCAATTTAATATTTTGGCCAGATTCGGGATTGAGATGATCAATACACCATTGAAGAAGGCAAAGAAGTTTTCCAAGGGTCTTAAATCATCGATGAGAGATTCATTGCTAGTCATATCCCCATACGGGCCAGTTTTTAGAGTTTTGTGGGAATGGATTTTTATAAGAGAGCATCGATGAAGTACTAACTGAGGTAGCAAAGGTGGATAGCAAAAGTTCCAACTGAAGCACAAAGGCTAAGATACGAGGAAAGAATAAGCTTATGCAAAGAAGAGAGCTGATATAATGTGCCACTTCTACGGCATAAATGGGCATTTCGCTACGGAATGTCCTACAGCTAAGGTAAAGCGCAAGTGCTTCAATTGCGATCAGCTTGGTCACTTGAAGTAGGATTGTCCTACAGTTCAAAGGGGTAAGCAAGTATGATGACTTATGCCTTCTAGCCATTACCGGGTCCTGTCAACTTTACTGCTTAGGAGTAAGGAAAGAAGTTCATTAGTAAGGTATGCTTTAATTGTAAGTTACTTGCTTATGTTATTTTTGATACTTGGGTTGTATGTTCATCTATTGTTAGTTACTTAGTAGATAGCCTAAACAAGACATATTATATTATAGGTAAATTCTTTCGTTAAACCTTATACGAGTAACCTTAGTTGATGAGCTAAGATGTAGAAACCGAGAGTACTACATTCAAACTCGATACATGAAGAGTAACTTGGATTTGCATCAAAGTAGGATTCAGTGGATGTCCAATAATGAGAAAAGACCGAGCGAATGACTTATTGATGTTTGTCATCCGTGTTAGATGTCTTTATGTTAGTAAACCTTAGGTGGTGGGGTTGAAACAACCCACCTCGAAACGGGCCTAATTTTCGATCCAATAAAAGCCCATCGAACCTTAGGTCCATTCCAAAGCTGGCTGTTGGTTTGTAAAATTGATACAACAAAGTTGTTTATCTATGCTTTCAGAATTTCATAGCGGAAGGAATAAAATATAATAACAAAAATAAGTACCCATTTCAAATCTCAGAAATATAACATATTATTCCAAATATCCAACATACAATATCCCAAAAACAACAACATGTTTGAAACTGAGTACATCAAAATATATCAAAACAAAAATAGATAGATAAACTGCCATAAGTCTTCGCCTTCGCCCTTATCTTCTCAATCAGCATGGTCTCCCCTAACATGTCCGTTGTAATAAGGAGGTGGTCAGAACAATAATGACTTGTGAATGGAAATCTCAAGTCTTATCGTAATAGTATTTGGGCAGTATCATTTAGATAAGTAATATGTCTTACGCATTTTAACTATATCCTACCAAGAATACCTCCAACTATAAGCCCGAAGACACTTCCAGTCCAACTCCATAACGTACCTTCAAATGTAGGCTAAAGGCCCTTTGTAGTCCCATGCAACTACCATCAATCATAACCTAACAATGTAAGAGAAAGTACTCGAGCCACTTAATACCTTTCTAATAGGAATTAGGCATAATTTGACTATTTAATACCTATATCCTAGGCAGATCCTCGTCATTTAATACCTAACCCAAGGCAGACCCCTCTCTGGTACTCTCTAACAAACATCGCATGAAATCACATCAGGCTGCTGTTTAACGACGGAAATTCTATCGGATTAGAAAACCAACGAAAAATTTATAATAAAATTTATACTACAAGCACACGGCGTACTATTGAAGTACGGGGCGAGTACGAGTCGATCCGTAGGGAATAGTTGATTTT
The DNA here is from genome assembly GCA_030737815.1 of Allium fistulosum. Lineage (NCBI taxonomy): Eukaryota > Viridiplantae > Streptophyta > Magnoliopsida > Asparagales > Amaryllidaceae > Allium > Allium fistulosum. The sequence goes on along the minus strand of CM060903.1, from coordinate 869,310,746 downwards.
AAATCTCTATTCAATCAAATTAACCAAAGTTGAGGAGTGTTAAGCTAAAAAAGGAGAAAATGACAAAAGAAAATAGATTAAAATATGAGAGTGTTAAGACAAATTTAGAGGCAAATTCCACTCTTTAGATCACATAAATCAACAAAATGAAGTTATGATCTCTCTTTTCTTTGTCATTAGTTAGCTTAATTGATGTGTTTATCATAAGTATGGCCTATTTGTGCTATTAATTAGCTCAACATAAGCCATCAAACTATAACACACCCGTTAAACCACTTACTAACTCACATAAAAATGATAACAAAATTGAAAGCAAAATCTATTTTAAGCATGGCCTATTAACTATTGTTTAGAAATATAAGCCATCAAATTTTAATTTCAACAATCACTTCATTATCATCATCATATGTGGATGAAGAGGTAATCATTGTTTGTGATTGTTTAAGCATGGCCTATTTGGTGTCAACAATATAGGCTATCAAATTCACATCAAAAACAACAAGTTAAACCACTTCATATTAAGCACAAAAGAGAGCATAAACATCAAAATATTGCATCTACATACTAGAGAGCTTCATTACCCCTAAATTGTAGGGATTAGCCTCTCATATTTGTTATCATATGAACAAATGTAGAAAGCAACATGAAACTAACAAGAGGAAAAAAAGAAAAATGAAAGGAAAACTATTCTACTTGCATAAAGTAAAAGAGATCTACACTACAACATGAAAGGAAATAAACAAGGAAAGGAAAAGATCATGTATTAAATTGCATAATATAAAAAAAAGGAAATTACATGAAAATAAAAATGGCTAAGTAGCCATGAAAAGAGAAAGAGAAGAGCTTTATTTATTTTGAGCCTAAAACTAACTAAAGAGAGACTAAGGGAGAAGAGTTACATGAAACATAAGGGGTACTTATACATGTGTTAAACCCTAATTCATATTTTTGGGGAATGCCAAAAATACCCTTGAGAAAGTGTGGAGGCCAAGCAATCATTAGCTTCTACTAATCATCATTTAAGTGTACATGAAGCCATTAATTCCATAAGCATGTGCATTAGCCTCTAATTTGTACATTAAGGTAGGTGGGGTTCTCCATGATCTTCACTCTGAATTATTTCCATCTTCATTCCTTTGTGTTCTTTTTGTGCATGCATATCTTCTTCATGAAACCACTTGTAATTGAAATCAAATTCCTACAAAATAGTATGGAAATTTCTAATTAAATTTTCTTAAGTTAATTTATGCACAAAAATGACTATTTTGCCCTTGGATGAAGATGAATATGTGACAATTTGGAATTAATATGGATTTTCGTTAAAACAAGTTAAAATACCCAATATGATCATTTATTTAAAATAATTAGAATAAATATGGTGGTAAAAATATGCACATTTATGTGCACATCAAATACCTCCACACTTATCTTTTTATTCGTCCTCGAATAAACTAAAACTAAGATAAATTCATTTTCGTAGGGAGCACGATTGCATTGAGCATATGCAACAAGTCGTTAAACCTCTGGGTGTCCCTAGTAGGACGAGTGTTGTCTCGTGAGGGTTTTCAGCGGATACTACCCACAAAATCCAAATGCAGGATGGAAATATTTACAAAATGCAAGATTTATTTACCAAGAGATGAATGCGAGTTTTTGAAAATATTTATTGTGAAGGATTTATTTTTAAATTAACACGAATAAGTTAAATATAGGTTTGGTCATTATCTTGAAAGTTTAAGTCATTTACTCGTCAAAATTCCAACAAAAACGAAGTTATCAAAACAAATAAACGCTAGTTTAACTTGTTGTTTCAGTTGATAACAAAGTGTAACCATGAAATAGATCCTTACTCGATTATCAAAGTTTATCAAAGTGGTATTTTTATTTCTTTTCAATAACAAGTCAAATCAAATAAGTTAAAATAGTGCTCGGATTTCATTTGCTTACTCTCTCCATTTTTTCTTTTGAAAATTTTGTTGATATTAGCAATATTTACATATGCCTAACTCAGATAGACTGAGGCCAGATATATTACCCATGCACTGCCTTGCGGACTGATGTGAGGGGAATGCAGAGCGTGGCGAGTGAACACACAAGTGTGAACACTTATTAACTATAGGCGTTATTAGTAAAATAATTTTTATATACACACACCTAACTCAGATAAACTGAGGCCAGATATACCGATCGTGCACTACCTTTCGGGCTTACGTGAGAAGGGTAGAGAGCATGGCGAGTGAACACACGAGTGTGAACACATGACTCTAGGTGTTTATTAAGAAAATATATACATATATACAAGAAATATTTATTTATTATTAGTATTATTTTTTTGTGTTTTTTTTTGTTTTTTTGAGAGAGAGAGTTTCGCAAAATCATCTTAGCATCATTTAACTTAGAAGACAAAAAAAATGTTATATCCTTTACTTTAAATCAACCACTTTTTAAAACAAAGATTATCAATTAGAATATATTTCATAATTATCACGTATGAATCTTCCTATATACTAGTTAAACCATTTTTATTTGTAATCAAACTTCATTTTTATTTTTGTTAAGACAAATTAAATTTCAAAAATTTCAATTTAATAAACCAAAACCATATATTTATCCTATAGCGTTTCTTTAAAAATAAATCAAAATGCTTTTTTTCTAAAAAAAAAATTTGAGATTTTTTTAAAAATTTTGGTAAGAAAATAAAAATAAAAACAAATAAACCATGAAAAATCGAAAATAATTATGAGTCTCCCCCCACTTGATTTTGATTGTGTCCCCACAGTCAACCCAAGTGAAAGGAGAAAAATAAAACAAAAATAAAAAGATGACCTATATTTACATGAAGGTGAACGGTATTTACACGAGATCAGAAAGTATAACGTCAAAGCGTAAATGAAACGGTCTTCCAAAATCTGATTCATTTGCCTCGTCAAGTATACGAGACACAGCTCAAGCTCGAAAAACCAAATCGTAAAAGATTTCAAAGTTGAATGTTGATTTGGAAAAACGAATGTCGTTTTATTGAAAATCGTACGAGTTGTTTTATTTTCGATGATTTTTGGGGTCGATAAAACAATTGATTGAAATTCAAGTTTGTTTTCACCAAATTCAAATTCAAATTTATAATTGAAAAATTCTTCAAAATTATTGATTTCAAAATCAGAATGGTGATGTAACTCTTCCCTGTCAGAATTTGACAACTCGTTTTCAAAAAGTCCAAAGAAATCGTGTTTGTTAAATTCGTCTTCCTTTGTTGGATTATCAACAACTTCATTGCGTATCTCAAGTTCAAAATCCAAAGTTGTTGTATTCAAATTTTCAAAATTGAGAAAAGGAAGATCGAATTTTAAATTTGGTTCCACACCCTCAAATGAATTGAAATCCAACTCAATTACCGTGTTTTCAACAACTTCATTAAGATTATTATTTTCAATTTCAAAAGTTTTTATTTGAAAATTGTTGATTTCGGTAAAAGATGGATTATAACTTAACTCGTCACACGTTGGGATTTGGTTTTGTTGTTCACGTTGTTTCATATAAGTTTCAAACAACGAATCTGTGTGATCATCGTATATTTCGTTCATTTGTTCAACAAAATCTAATTTATAATTATTAGCTTGAGGATTTTCGATTTGGAATTGTTGAGAACAAAAATTTTCACTTGCATCATAGTCGAGATTATTCCCATTGCCAAAATTATTTGAAAAGTGGATCACATTTTCGTTTTGATTTTGAAATTCATTTTGGAGTTCAAAATTGAATTGGCATGGGTTATACTCGAAATCGTTTGAGTTTTGAAGTGAATTCAAATGTTGATTATTTTGAAAACTTTGATTTGAATCATGCCCAAATATGAATTACACAAATAATTTATCATTTGATTTTATTATGTAGAGATTTCAAGTAAAGACGAAATGCTCTTTTCAAGATTTGAGGGTTGGTCAACGTTTTGAAAATTTTGTGGTTCAAAATTTGAATCATTTAAACCATAATTGTTGTTAAAATATCCATACGAATTTGGAGTGAAATCATATGGATTATATTGAATTTCACAACTATTGTAAAATTCAAGCGAGTGGGGAAACTCAAACATTTTCAAGAATGTTTTGTTTTTTTTAGAAAGAAAAAATATTTACAAATAAAATTTATTTTTCAAAAGGGAAATTGATTTTTATTTTTGGTTTTTCAAATTTTATTGTTTTTGAAAATGTTTTTTTTGGATTTTAGTTTTCTAATTTTTTTAATTTTTGAAATTTCAAAGAAAAAGGATTTTAAAAAAAATTCAAAGAAAAAGAAAAGGAATATTTACAATTTTTTTTTAGTTTTGAATTTTGAATTTTTTTTAAATATGCATGAACTAATGCAACTAAATGAATGCAAGGGTTAATTACAAATGATTTATCCTAAGTTAACCCAAAATTGTATAATCACACATTGTCTTAGATAAACAAGATAGTTCTCAGCTAGGTAACGGACAAAATTTATCGGTGCACCATGAATCACCGTAGCAATGCAACCAAAGGTTTAAGTACCTTCAGAGAAACAATTCAGTATAATATTTATGAATCACCGTAATATTTATAACTGATTATTGCTCTACCGTAGCCTAGAGACCAAGAAATTAAATTGTTCAAAGAAGACAACTTGTCAATATACAATTAAGTGTTATCGATGTCTAACCGTTATTATTAATCAAATTTTAAGATGAAATGCAAAGCAGAAATTAAACGTGTATTAACAATCCAACTACGAATGGATTTTGTTTTTTGTTTCTTTTTTAATTTTTTTATATAAAAGCAAATGCAAGGCAAATAAAAACAATAGATAGGGGTTAAAAGCAGCAAATTTTTATAGGCAGCTATTATTTTGGCAGCAGTTCTTCTCCTTTTGAATTTCTGCTTTGGAAACCTGTAATTAAAAGCAAGATATCTACAATTGTCTTTGTTTTTTTATATCAAAGAAGAAATTAACTTGAAACCAAACAAAACAAAACCATTGAAAACAAAACAAAACAAAAAAAATAAATTGAAACTTGGTTTTTTTTATATAAAAAAACAAAATGAACACAACAAAAGGCAAGCAAATCAACAAACACAAATTTGGCTTAACAATTTCTTTTTTAATTTACAACACATAAGGATCCGGCCCAGATAAATAAATAAAAAGAAAAACTCGGTGCTACTCTAAATCGGAGAAATCAAATGACCAAATTCACGATCAGCTTTGTATCAAAAATCGAAAGTCTAGAGTTTCACAAATTCGAAATCCACTAACACAGTGCTCAATTTCGTCCCTCTGTTCGAACATCAATTCGTGGTCGAGTCTGTTGAAGATCGATGTCGACCTTGGTTTCGGGTGATTGAATAGAAGGTGATTGGGTTCGGCGGTCACGAATTGGACGATGGAGGCGAAGTGGTTTTAGCGCAGATGGTTGTGCTTTCAATTGGGTTCAGGTGAGGAGCTGAGGCTTTTGATTCTGGTCGAGTGGTGGTTGATAGCAACGATTGCTGGGGGCAGTTGAAGATTTGAGGAAGGTGATTCGGTCAGCAGTAGTAGGATAGTTGCAGTTGAGTTCGATGTTCGATTTTGGCTTCGGGTTGATGGATTGGGTCTGGAGAAGGAGCAGCTGGGAATTGAGGAATGCGATGGAGATTGAAATTGATTATCGGAGGCGGGTTGAGGTTGCGTAAAGTAAGCGGAGTTCGTGGATGGTTTGGGAGGCTTCTAGTTTGATTAGGTGATGGTATTCGCGAATTTGGATTGGGGGCGATCGCGATTTGATGGTAAAGTACTGAAGAGTTGAAGGCAGAAGTGGTTTGTCGGGGATGAATTTTGAAGGCAGCAGGTGTTTGTTTTGTAATGGTAAGGTTTTTTTCAATTTTGATATGTGTAGAGAGGTTGCTGTTGATGATGTTGGATTGTTGGTCTGGTGATATAGCAGTGATGTTGTGTTGTATCACTGTGCAGGGTAGGGCAGTGACAAGTTAGTGATGGTTGTATGAGGAGTGAGTATGATGTTGTGTGGATGATGGGGTTGTTCGACAGTTGCAGTTGTACTTGAAAATGGATGATTTGGTGATGTCAGTGGGGAGTTTAATGGTCTTGTGGTCGGGTGAGTGAAGTTTGGCAAGAGGCAGTTTGGTTTGTGATTTGTATGGTGGCTGTGTGTTGATGTTCAGGGGTAAATGCAGCAGTTTTGTGTTGTCGTAGTGTTGTAGCAGAAGTTTTGTGAATGGGATATTAGAGTTGCTGCAGTTTTGGTATTCGGTTGCTGTTGCTTGGGATGTGGCGGTTAGCGATTAGGGATGGTCGAGTGATGGTAGGCTGGGTTATGCAGTGAAGTTTTGGGTAATGCAGTGAAGAAGTTTGATGGGGTGGTGAAATATGAGGAAGTTTGACAAGTGGTGGTTCAGTTGTTCAATGGAGTGATGTGCAGACTTGGAATAGAGAGGGTAGAGGAATATATGAATGGATATGAATGGAGAGGGTAGTTGCTTTACAGTGGGCAGTAATTGGATGGTTGCGGGTAGAAACAAGATGAAAAATTGATGCGATGATTGAAGTCGCTATGGGCAGTTTTGGTAGTTTGTTTTTGTGGTAATCTGAAATGTGGATGGCCAGAGGAGTAGAGTTTAATATTGATTGCTGTAGTGGTTGCTCTGGTAGGTAGTGGCGGCTGATGGTATCGTTGTTTATCAACTGTTGCAGTAGTAAACGGGGAGGGTTGTAGACTGGTCATTTGTAAGGATATGTGCAGTACTGCATAGTTGTGGTTGCGACTGTGATGTGCTGCTGTGGAATAATGAGGCAGGGAAAGTGGCTTGTGGATATTGAAGATAATGTTGTGGAAGGTAGGTGATTGTAATGAAGTGCTTGATGGGGCTGTAGCATGTGCTTATGGCAGAGGGTGGATGATGAAGTTCGTGGTGATTTGGTGGTAGCAGTGGAGGGGTGATTTCAGGTGGAGGAAAGCAATTCGGCTAAAGAGAGATGTGGAAACTGAAAACTTGTTTAATGACGCAAATTCTACCGGATTAGAGAACCGTCGAAAAATTTATAATAAAATTTATACCGCAAGCGCACGGCGTACTATTGAAGTACGTGGCGAGTACGGGTCGATCCGTAGGGAAAAGTTGATTTTAAATCTCTATTCAATCAAATTAACCAAAGTTGAGGAGTGTTAAGCTAAAAAAAGGAGAAAAATGACAAAAAGAAAATAGATAAAAATATCAGAGTGTTAAGACAATTTAGAGGCAACTTCCACTCTCTAGATCACATAAATTAACAAATTGAAGTTATGATCTCTCTTTTCTTTGTCATTAGTTAGCTTAATTGATGTGCTTATCATAAGTATGGCATATTTGTGCTATTAATTAGAACATAAGCCATCAAACTATAACACATCCCTTAAACCACTTACTAACTCACATGAAAAATGATAACAAAGTTGAAAACAAATTCTATTTTAAGCATGGCCTATTAACTATTGTTTAGAAATACAGGCCATCAAATTTTAATTTCAACAATCACTTCATTACCATCATCATATGTGGATGAAGAGGTAATCATTGTTTGTGATTGTTTAAGCATAGCCTATTTGGTGTTAACAATATAGGCTATCAAATACACATCAAAAACAACAAGTTAAACCACTTCATATTAAGCACAAAAGAGAGCATAAACATCAAAATGTTGCATCTACATACTAGAGAGCTTCATTACCCCTAAATTGTAGGGATTAGCCTCTCATATTTGTTATCATATGAACAAATGTAGAAAGCAACATGAAACTAACAAGAGGAATAAAAAGCAAAATGAAAGAAAAACTATTCTACTTGCATAAAGTAAAAGAGATCTACACTACAACATGAAAGGAAATAAACAAGGAAAGGAAAAGATCATGTATTAAATTGCATAAAATAAAATAAAAAGGAAATTACATGAAAATAAAAATGGCTAAGTAGCCATGAAAAGAGAAAAAGAAGAGCTTTGTTTATTTTGAGCCTAAAACTAACTAAAGAGAGACTAAGGGAGAAGAGTTACATGAAACATAAGGGGTACTTATACATGTGTTAAACCCTAATTCATATTTTTAGGAAATGCCCAAAATACCCTTGAGAAAGTGTGGAGGTCAAGTAATCATTAGCTTCTACTAATCATCATTTAAGTGTACATGAAGCCATTAATTCCATAAGCATGTGCATTAGCCTCTAATTTGTACATTAAGGTAGGTGGGTAGGTGGGGTCCTTCATGATCTTCACTTTGAATTATTTCCATCTTCATTCCTTTGTGTTCTTTTTGTACATGCATATCTTCTTCATGAAACCACTTGTAATTGAAATCAAATTCCTACAAAATAGTATGAATATTTCTAATTAAATTTCTCAAGTTAATTTATGCACAAAATGACTATTTTGCCCTTGGATGAAGATGAATATGTGAGAATTTGGAATTAATATGGATTTTGGTAAAACAAGTTAAAATACCTAATATGATCATTTATTTAAATTAATTAGAATAAATATGGTCGTAAAAATATGCACATTTATGTGCACATCAGTCGCTTAATACTTCTTTATAGGAAGAGGCGGACCCTACAATAGCCACTTAATACCTCGACCCCGAAGCGCACCCCTCTTGAGATTCCTCACTACTGCACCTAAACGATAATCTTGACCATTTAATACTTCTAAAGTAAGAAGGAGGTGGACCCTACAGCTGTTACTTTATACCCCCAACCCAAAAGTTGGCCCTACATCTTATGACTCGTAACCCAACTGTGGCGTCTCATACTATTCTGTCTATCCATAGGTGTTGGTAGCCAGATTAGCTGAGAAGACTTACCCTACATAATTGGGGCTAACCTCGTGTCCTCCATAGGTACTTATTATATGTGATGTCTCACATCAGTCCCAAAGTCACACTTCTAGTAGTCAGATTAGCTGGGCAGACTTTTATGTGCTTTTGACTGACATCGCATCCCTATAACTTAGTCATAGTTCCACTCTCCTAACATACTACCATATATACCTCACTACATTTCGCATTAAGGCTATATAAAGTAAACTCCTTATTCCACCTTTAATTATGGATTAATTTCCATAATTATCTCAACTTCTTTCTTAAGGGGCTTAATGCTAATTACTAACCTATTTATATTATGTGATTAATACGTTATTAATTATACATTATTAATATATTTATATGCTAATATATTTGTACGTACGTAATTTAGGCTAACTAAATATTTCTAAGCATGCGAAGATTTTTATGCCCTATACTAATCGTTTTAAATGTCAGAACTTCCAATCCATACAAGTCTAACTCCATACAATAACTTACAAATTAGCCAATATCCTTGGCCAAATAATAGACTTGTATAAAAATATGATCAAATACTAACTTATTTTATATTAATATAGTAGAATCAGCACCTATAAAAACTTACAATTTAACGCCTTTATATTCTATTTAACTTTTACATATACAATGCAGAAGGGGTTCATATTTAAATTATGAAAATAGACAGTGTAAACTACGTAGGAGAATTCGTACTCTACATACCATTTCCTAACTTATTTTCTTTTTAGCACCTTTTATCACAACAAAAGTAAAATATAACATATTCAAATTGCAATAACAAAACAAATTTTATTTTTTCAATATATAGAAATTAAGATTCCAATGAACACAAAAATTGACATTTCGTTTGGGGGAATTTTTGGGTTTTAGTTTTAGGGTTTTCTTGTACAAAATTCCCCAGGGCATAAAACAAATCCAAATTTCTACTATGCAAATACTAAAAATGTGAAAAACTAAGATTTTCACTCACAGTAGATTTCCAGCTTCCTTTGGATTTGGTCCGCGCCTTTTCCTAACTGCTCCTTCATGTTTCTTCCTTGTAGAATGTATAACCACTCAATTGTATATATAAACATATTACCTCTTTCCTATGGATCGAATCCTTGAATCTAATCATGGAAGAAGATCGATGGAGTTTCCCTACCATCCCAAATAATTTGCGAATAAAAGTGAGGGGCTAGCTGCTTATTTATAGTGGTTGGAACACATCAGGACCGTACGGTTAAAGTTAGTTTAAAATAATAGAATCCTATTGCTCCTAATGGGAATAAAGTGGGAGCTTTTGGTGATTCTATCCACTATTACCCAAATAATTCATTGCCTCTTTGATTTCTAGGCAACACATCTATAAAGTCCATCGATATATGTTCCCATTTCCAAGCTGGTACTTCTGGTAGTAATAACAGTCCTCTAGGCTTCCCTTTTTCTGTCCTTATCTTTTGGCATGTCAAAACACCTAGAGACAAATTCGTCACCCTCTTCTTCATCCTCGATCAATAGAAAATGTACTTCGTATCCTTATACATTTTATCCCCACCGAGGTGAATGGTCATCCAAGAATGGTGACACTTAGCTAAAACTTCCTCTAAAAAGTCCTCCACCATAGGAACACGAAGGCGTCCAACTCTTCTTAAACATCCTCTTTCGTCAAGTGCATACTCATTGCCATGAGAGAAATGCTCTCCTCTACCAAGTTTACCCAAAATATCTACTATCCTCGCATCCTTCTTCTGCTCTTGCCTAATGCGGTCCATTAATGTTGGCTTAACTTCCGTAGCTGCTAAATATCCTAGAGTGGGTTCCGCTGGCAGTTGGAAATTAAAATTCGAGAGGAACTCCAACTACCTTTACTCATGTATAAAGCACCTAGAGTAGCATGCCTCCGGCTAAGGGCGTCGGTGACACCATTCCCTTTTCCAGGCGTATATAGTACTTTAAAGTTATATGATGCTATAAACTTCATCCACCTCTACTGCCTAAGATTCAAATCTTTTTAGAAAAATATATATATTTAAGGGATTTGTGGTCGGTGAATAACTCAAACCTTTCTTCCAAAAATAGTGCCTCCATATCTTCGAAGCAAAGATGATAGTTGCTAACTCCAAGCCGTGAGTTGGGTACCTCTTCTCAAGCATTAATTGAATTCTTGTTTATATCTATGATAGGTTTAATAACTAAAGTAAATTGCAATTTAGTTTACAAGAATATAAAAGAAATGAATATTTGTCTCTTCTCTATTAGGGATGATTCTCTACTTATATCTATAAATGAAAACTGATATGTAAATCATACCTCACAACTAAATATACAATTATTCAATATTGGGCTTAAACGCCTTGAAACCAAATTTGTTACATTATTGTTTTCTATTAGGTGAAGTTTTTAATCTCATTGTCATATTCACTGATTTATGATATAAAAAATTTCAAAAAATTTCTAGTAATATTTATTGCAACGACGCGGAATTTTGGTGTTTTAATATTTAATTAATTTTAAATATTAAAATATCAGCTTTAAACGTTAAATAACCTAAATTCCAAATATAGATATTATTTAATAGATTTGACTATGTGAATTGTGAATTCAATATTGGAATAGTGATTTAAATATATGAATTATTTAAATAATTGAATCTTGAATTTAATTTGAATAAATTATTTTTGAAAGATTATTTAAATTCTCTTTAAATAATAAATGGTTAGTGTAAACTTTCATTCATAATTAAAGTGATGGAATTTTTTTAATAATATTTCATTTTAATTAACGTGTGAAATTATCATTCCAGGACGTTGTCTTGGATTTTGATGAAACTAGTGCCATCGGATCTGGTATAATGAATTTTTATATGCTGAGGAGTTCATGACGATCGGACATACTGTGTGGTCATGCGATTAATTTTAGAGAATTAAATATAATATAATTTGATTTTAAAAGCTAACTTCTGTATATGATGGAATTAGGTTCTGATACTAGTTCCATTGAGTTAAGAATAGAGGTATTTAGCTAGGAACGCTAGTGATCATGCCTCGATTGGAGTTAGTGTGCTTAGGGGTGTGAACAGTGTCAGTTAGAATTCTATATAAGACCCTCACCCCTCATTCTTTTCTCAAACCCTAAAAGAGAAACCCAAGCCGTCGTTTTACATTACCCCTCATCTAACAACCACTATAGATCCGCGCTGTTAGGGGCATTTTTAGGCAAGGGTGTCAACTAAGAAGTTGTTCGTCTAAGGGTGACGAGGGGATTGGACGGTAGGATTTGTCGATGGTGGCTCTTGGCGGCCAAAAAAGGAGTTCGATGGCATAGCAGTTTTTAGCTCAACGTGAGGGCTATAGGTGGAGTTAGGTGGAGCGGTTGGTGGTAATGGGTTCATTGGAGGCTGGACGACCTCCTATGGGTGGTCGGCAGCGTTCGATTGCCTGAAGCGGTAGTGACCAGCGATGAAGGGGAGGTCGGTTTCGTGTATTGGCGTGGCCTGGAAATTTGAGAAGAGGGTGGATTAGGGATTAAATTGGGTAATTAGTATAATTAAGTGTTGTAACTATTGTATAATTATTATTTAATTCTTAAATCTTATTAAACTCGTATCTTGATCATACAAGATCCAAATCAAACACGGTCAGTCGCTTTTGATTCGTAATGTCATTAGCTACATCTTGGAATCGGACTGGAGAAGATTGAAGCTTATGGAATTTTATGCTAAAATCGAACGACGTTCGGTTTTAGACCAAATCAGAAAGCTTCGACGATAAATGGAATTTCTGGTTAAGTGCTTTAGTGGCTATTGGCCTCAATTTAGTATTTTGAAATACTATTTGTCGTTTGGCTTTAAATTAGTTTTCAACTCAGAAAACGATTTTTAATCTAACCTTTGGGTTTTCTGGAATATTTTTATTTAAGCAGATTTTGAAGTTCTCTATTTTACCCCAACCTTTCTATTTATCTTTTCTAAACCATTTAGAAATGTTTTAAAGTTGTTTAACTATTGTTTAATAGTGTTTTAAATTTTTTTTATCTATATTTAATCGTTTGAAGTTATTTATCAATATTTTAATGTAAAAAAGTATTTATTTAAATAATTATTATTATTTGAAGATAATTAATAATTATTATTTATTAAAAATGTTTTGGAATTTATAATAGTTATTTATTAGTAACGTTTTGGAACTAATTATTATTTATTAATAATGTTTTGGAAGTTATTTATTATTTATTATAATAATGTTTGAAGATTAATTATTATTTTCTATTAATAATGTTTGAAATTATTAACTATTGTATGTATAATGTTTGAAGTTAATAATTATTATTTATTAGTACTGTTTTTCTATAATAATTATAAATATATAATAATATTTTGAAGCTAATAATTATTGTTTATTTATAATATTTTGAAGTTATTAATCATTATATTAATAATGTTTCAGAGTTAATAAATTATTTTATTAATGATGTTGGAAAGTTGATTTATTATTTATTGAAGATGTTTAAAGTAAATTAATTTATCGTATTAATTGTATTTATAAATGGTAAATTCATTTATGAAAGGAATCTCATTTAATAAAAAGAGATTTATTAAAGAGTTTATAAATGAAAATGGGGTTTGGATATATAAAGTTTTTTAAAAGGCTTTATAAAGGATTTTTGGATATTTATAAAAGAAGTTTTATAAATGATTTTGGATATTTGTAAAAGAGTTTTATAAATGGTTATGGATATTTATAAAAGAGTTTTATAATTAAATTTGAAGATTTGTTAAGAGTTTTATAAATGGGTTGGGAATTTTAGTAAAGGAGATGTTCATAAATGAAAGAGATTTATTAAAATGATTTATTGAAGAAATCTATAAAAGAAATTGAGATTTGATTTCCCCAAATTGACCTTTTTAATTCACTCCATGCTTAAAACCGAAGGAATAGTGTTTGGGTTTATCCTTAGCTCCGTTTCTTTTAAAACAATATTTGTTTTAATCCCTTTGATATGATTTTGAAATAAGAAATTTTTCATAATATTTTTTGAATATACTTATACCGTTGAGATAAGTATATGAATATATTTTCTAAGTAGGGAAAGTGTAGTGTTTTATGGATATACTTATACTATTGAGATAAGTATATGGATATTTTTTAAAGTATTGAAAGGAGTATGAAGGGTTTGTAAATATATCTCTGTAAAAGTATTTTGATACAAATATTTATAAAGTGATTTTAATTAATGAAAGGATTAATTAAAGAGGTTAGTGGTTGCTTATGTGCTTAACCAATGTTAGTTTCCCTATGGAAGTAAATCCCTGATTTGATTGTTGTTTTTATTTGACAGTTAAATAGCCTATCAAACCATGACTAGTTTAAAAACTATTGTTGTCGGTTCGGAGAGACGGGGATCAGATATATTATTCGAAAAACACTTCGAACTGGCATAAGAGTTTGAATTGGAGATATTTTGAAGATGATTGAAGATGAAGTTCTTTGAAGTGGAAGGGCTACTCACTACTAATCTTGAGGGTGATTCCAAAATGGATATGGTGGAAGTAGTGCCTTCGATTTTGTTCAAACCAAGAGCAAACTTGTGTGGATGAATGCTAGCATTGCATTGCTGCCTGGAGGATAGTGTTAGCATTTCAAGTGGTATTTGCTAAGAGAAAAGGTAAAAGCATTCCTCAAGCCTGCTAATCCAGGAAATGGCTAAAACATGGTAGATGCGGTAGGGCTATGTGGGTTGCACCCATTAGGGTGTGTCATCACCTTTCTAGATTATCGTATTATGGATATGGTTGTGCATAAGAGCTCTCTATAAAGATTGGGAACAACAGGGGTAATGACATATTCGGCACTATCCAGTAAAAAGTAGCCGGTTCTGTATTGGCAGAGGTCGAAAGGTTTTCGTTCTTAGGTACATTTTATCTAGAGATTTACCATTTTTGAAAGGTAGTCCCTTACCATGCCATTTGTTGAAATCCATTTTCCATATACGTCCTTAGCAGTTTTGGATTGTATACATGTTATTGTTGTGATGTACACACATCACAGCTACTTGATTATTGGTATTTTAAACCTATAGACATTTTTATAAAATCACTAGATTTTTATAACAAAATAGTTTAGTTATCATAAGGTAAAAATTCGTTTGTGTTTATGTGCGGCGTGGTCTTACGAGATGCATTTATTTTGAAAGGGTTTTCAAATGTAGAAATTGGTATAATTTGGTTGAGTTTTTTCACACTAGTTTACTAGAATGATTCTGGCGTTATTTTCTTATGATGCATGGCAGACCAAGCATATTTTTAGATCTAGTTTGAATGATTTGCGGCTTTAGGAGACGAGCTGGAGGCTCGAGACGTATTCACGTATATTCTATTTTCCGCTGCATTTGTTAGTTGTATTGATCAGCAATTGTGAGGAAATGTTGTAACGACCCAGAGTTTTAGCCATTTGAATTTAGAATATTAACTTATTTTAAATATTGAAAAGTTATTTTTATAAGTTAAATAACTTGGATTTCAAATATAACGAATTATTTGATAATTAAATTATTGAATTTAATATTGAAATTGTTTAAATATTTGGACCTTGAATTTTATATGAATGAAAATGATTTTAAAAGTTGAATTAATTTGTATTTGAACAAGAATGAAGATGGTAAACTTTTAAATTGGATTTAAAAGTGATTTAATTGATTTTGGAAATAACTCGATTTAAATTAACGTATAAAAATAGCTACTCAGGGAACAGTCTCGACTTTGGACAAAACCAGTTTCATTGGGTTCGTAATAGTATATTATGATATGCTGTCAAATTTCGTGGCAATTGGACGTATCATCTAACCGTGCGAGATCGAAACGCATAGAAATTTATATCAAAAATTTAAATAAATAATTGGATTTGAAAAGCTATCTTCTACATATGATCAAATTAAGTCTCAAGACTAGTTTCATTGTGTTCGAAATATGGGTATTGTTAGGAACCGGAGATAGTGGTTTTAATGACAACAACCTTTGTAACTTATTTTATTATAACTTATATACTAACACTATTGTCAAGATATATATATATGAATGTTATTATGCATGATATATATAAGGAAAGTACTGATTATTGAAGACTATACAGTATAAAGATCAAGAATGAAGAAATCAAGTTTGAAGACTCATGAGTATCAAGATCAAGATTTCAAGATAAGTGTCTAGTTTTGTTAAAACTTCATAATAGCATGGAAATCTTCATTCCAAATTTCATTTGGGATGGAACCCATTTCTACCTTCTTAGTGGCTTACAAACCCACGACAAGTAGCTTACAAACCTACGTCAAGTGGCTTACAAACCCACAAACATCTTGGTTTTGTACAAGTTCTCGAGTCCTGAAGTGATGAGATATTCTGTAGGAAGAAGCTTGCAAAACTACTTCAAAATGGTTTTTCAAAATGATTTTCAAAACTGCTTTTCAAAATGTTTTAGCCTTAAAAATTATCTTTTCAAATGATTTTCAAAAAGATGTTTTAGCCTTAAAATATTCTTTGTTTTTAAATAAACTCTTGTTTTAAACTTCATTTGTTTTTAAAACTATCTTCTGATTTTTAAATATTCATTTATAATATATATATATACTTGAGATTTAAAATCAAATTTATATATATATTCTAAAAATATATTTTTCTACTCTTCTTTATTTTAAAACATAGGAAAATTAGTTTATTTTACTCCAGAATCATTCATCTTGTTTTCCTTTCAATACCATTTTCAAAACTAATTTTACATTGTTTTTAACTAAGGGATGTCGACATCATAGGATACCCCATGTCGACATGGTGGCCGTTAAATTCAAAAGTTCAATTTTCAAAAGAAGTGTCTATTCGTTTAAATCTCTTCACGAATGGTTATGACCGTTACTGGTCTATAAATAGCCTTCACAAACGAATTTTTTAACTAACTATTTTCTTATTTTCTTCACTCCTTCTTCTCCACAAAACCATATTCTAAAATTTTCATATTTTCAAGATCGTGCCGAAATTCCGCCGAATTCTCAAGTGAATCAAATTAGAATCTCATTCTTGTTTGATTCTCTACCCTCTCTCGAAGATCAAAGTGCTATTCAGAGTTATAGGATCAATTTGTAATCAAAAGTTTATCGAGTCTCTCTATAAGGTGTGGTTGTGCCTGGAAATCAATTTGGTGGTCTTGTGTCCCGTAAATCAAGAGAGTTTGCTCCGGACTCGAAGACAGGAGGGTACCTACAGGCCTTTAGAAATTGAGGATTGTAATCTCGACATTGGTATAATAAAAATCTGTACGAGATGTTTGCCTTGGTGCAGGACTGGATGTAGGGTAACTCCGAACCAGTATAAAATTCGGTGTGTTATTTCCTTTTACTGCTTTTTATTTACTTTCTGCATATGTGTTTGATTCTGTGATTGTTCTGTGATTAAGTTATGCGTTTGTTTATATCATAATTTTTAAATTAGTCCATATAAGTCTTAGAATCCATTAAACACTATTCATTCCCCCTCTAGTTTTAAATTAGCCTTAAGATCCTTAATCCGCACTCCCTTTCAATTGGTATCGGAGCATAGGTTTTCATAGTTTTCATAATCTGAAACTTGAAAAGTTAAAAATGGCATTTTTAGGAAATTTTGTTAATACTAGTTTGAATTTATGCATTTCATCAAAGTATCATAAGTCTGCATATTTTTTTTTATGAAAAATCAAGTTATCTACCAAATTGGTTTGTTATGCAGGAACAAACATGTTACATGGCTTTGAAGAATCAACAACTAATCGACAAACTATGCAAATTGAGAAAGATAAATGGATACTTGATAGTGGTTGTTCAAGGCATATGACTAGAAATCCTGAGATACGCAATGACATTATATATCAAGATGGTGGATTGGTCAACTTTGGAGATAACTCAAAAGGATACGTGATTGGTATCGGCAATGTCGGTAATTCTAAAACTCCTCTTATTTCTGATGTTTTGCTAGTTAGGAATTTAAAACATAATTTGCTTAGTATAAGTCAACTATGTGATAAAGGATTTAAAAATAAATTTGGAAAAGATAAGTGTCACATCGAAGATAATAAGTCAAATGTTATCTTTGAAGGAATTAGGAAGAAAAACATTTACATTCTTAGTATGAAAGTTTCAAATGATAACTTATGTCTTTTGGCTAATACAAGTGACCCTTGGATTTGGCATAAAAGATTTGGTCATTTAAATTTCAAACTGTTATCTAGGTTATCAAAACTTGACTTAGTTAGAGTCTTCCCAAGTTAAACTTTAAAGTAGATAGTATATGTGATGCTTGCCAATTAGGAAAACTTAAGAAAAGTTCATTTAAATTAAAAGATATGATTTATACTTCTAAACCTCTAGAATTACTTCATTTAGATTTATTTGGTCCATCTCAAGTTCAATCAATTAATCACAATAAATATGTTTTTATAATTGTAGATGATTATTCTAGATATACTTGGACAATTTTTCTTAAACTTAAAAGTGATGCTTTTGAATTATTTAAGAATTTTGCTAAATGAATTCAAAATTAACTTTCTTTAAAAATAAAAACTATTCGTGGTGATCACGGTGGAGAATTTGAAAATGAAAATTTTGAGAATTTCTGTAATCAAAAAGGAATTACTCATAATTTCTCTTTTCCTAGAACTCCACAACAAAACGGAGTGGTAGAACGTAAGAATAAAACGATTCAAGAGTGTGCTAGAACAATGCTTTCTGATAGTAACTTACCTAAAAACTTGTGGGCTGAAGTAGACGCTACAGCTTGCTATCTACTAAATAGGATTTTAATTAGACCATTAACTAATAAAACACCATATGAATTACTTTACAATAAGAAACCCATAGTAGCTTATTTTAAAGTTTTTGGTAGTAAGTGTTTTATTCTTAATACAAAAGATAATTTAGAAAAATTTGAACCTAAATTCGACAAAGGTATCTTTATCGGATATTCTAATAGAAGTAAAGCATTTAGAGTTTATAATTTAAGAACTAACACTATTGAAGAAACAATGCATGTATCTTTTGATGAAAATTTTAAAGATACTGTACAAATAGAAGATGAAGAAGATTTTGTAACTTTAAATAATGAACCTAATGAAACTAATTGTGAAATCATTCAACCTAATAAAAGAATTAGGCTATTAAAAGATCATCATGTAGAAAATATACTAGGAAATATTGAATCTATAGTTAAAACAAGAAATTAACTAAATAGTAAGAGTAATGTAGCTTTTATATCAACTATTGAACCTAAAAATCCAAAGGAAGCATCATCTGATGATTCATGGATTCTTGCTATGCAAGAAGAATTGAATCAGTTCACCAGAAATGATGTTTGGGAAGTAGTTCCTAGACCTGAGGATAAAAGTATAATTGGAACAAAATGGGTTTATAAAAATAAAATGAATGAACTTGGTGAGGTCGTGAGAAATATAGCTCATTTAGTCGCTCAAGGTTATTGTCAAGAAGAAGGAATTGATTATGACGAAACCTTTGCACCCGTAGCAAAACTAGAAGCTATCAGGATTCTACTTGCTTTCGCAAACTACAATAATTTCAAGTTATATCAAATGGAGGTTAAAAGTGCTTTTCTAAATGGTCTTGTAAAAGAAGATGTTTATGTTGAACAACCTCCACTTTTTTGAAGATAATAAATTTCCAAATCATGTATATAAATTAAAGAAAGCTTTATATGGTCTGAAACAAGCTACTAGAGCTTGGTATGAAAGACTAAGATCTTATTTACTACAATCTGGTTTTGAAGTTGGTAAAATAGATACAACTCTTTTTATTCAAAGAAACAAAAATGATATTCAATTAGTACAAATATACGTAGATGATATAATATTTGGGTCAGCTAATAACATAATGACTAAAGAATTTGAAATGAGTCGTATGGGAGAACTAAGTTTCTTCTTAGGACTTCAAATCAAACAATTAGATAAAGGAATTTTCATTAGTCAAGAAAAATATGCTAAGGATTTAATTAATAAATTTGGATTGACCACTTCTAGTAGGAAACCAACTCCAATGACAACTAATGTAGCTTTAAGTAAAAAAGATAATTCAAAAGATGTTGATCAAAAATTATATAGGGGAATGATTGGTTCGCTGCTTTATATAACAGAAAGTCGTCCTGACATCATGCATAGTGTCTATCTATGTGCAAGATACCAATCTCAACCTAAAGAAACTCACTTAAAAGCTGTTAAAAGAATTTTAAGATATGTAAAACATACTTTATAATATGGTTTATTTTACCCTAAAAATGATGTATTTGATTTAATTTCATAATGTGATGCTGATTATGCTGGTTGTAAATCAGACCGAAAAAGTACAAGTGGAACTTGTCACTTTCTAGGACATTCTCTAGTTTCCTAGTTTAGTAAGAAGCAAAACACTATATCCTTGTCAACTACTGAAGCAGAATATATATCTGCTGATTTGGCTTGTTCTCAAGTTATATATATGCAACAAACTTTAAAAGATTTTGGATTAACTATAACTAAATCACCAATTTATTGTGATAATACTAGTGTAATAAACCTATCTAAAAATCCAACTCATCATGCTAGAACAAAACATATTGATATTAGACATCATTTTCTTAGAGATAATATAAGTAAAGAAGTCATAACTCTTGAATATATTAATATTGAAAAACAAATTGCTGATTTATTAACCAAACCATTAAATGAACAAAACTTTACTAAATTTAGAAGAGAATTAGGTATATGTTCATTAACTGAAATATAAATTATAAATAATACAAGTATAGTTAATAATTAATATAAATAAAAATTTCTCAAAAATTGAACTGGGCATGTCGACATGACCCATCCCCTTATGTCGACATACAAGCCGAGATTTTCAAATTTAAATTTCCCTCTAAAATTAGTTATTTGGTTATATATTTATATATTTCGACTTTTACTCCTTTTCTCTGTTCTATTCTCTGTAATAAACCTCTAAGACAGTAAATTAATGGCTTCCTCTTCTAATAATGAACCTTATTCACCCACTTCTTCTCATTCTGGCCCTTTTCAACGTTCCACACACGTACAAGTCATCAAATTACAAGAGAAGACGAAATATTTGCTTCAAATGATGATGAAAATTCAAGTAAGTCAATTGCGAATGGCTAGAGAACAAGATAGGCAAGGAAGAATCCTTAGGAATTTACAAAACTTCCTTATGGATAACCGTGCCAATCCCATTGCCATCGAAGAATCATCACAAGCCATGGATTTTGAAGAAGAAGAGCCTCTAGAAGAACCACAAGAGGTTCAAGAAGAAGAACATCCTCTGCCGAATCCGGATGTTCATATGGACGAAGACGATGGCATGATTTGCGTTGGAGAGGTCCTTTTTGACGCTAATGGGAACTTGGTCAAACAACGTGGAAACTTTTGTCTTCACTATCCAAATTGTTCGGTCCATAAATCACCAATAGTTAAGGGTCCTCGTTAAGCGTTTCCGTTTTTCTCTTTCTTGATTGTATATTGGTTTGTTAATTTGTATATAAGTGTTATCTTAATTAATGTTCTTCTAAAAACAATCTTTGGTGTATAAAATCTTGAATTCCATTTAACTTAGGATGTTATATTTCACTCATACATGGTTATTATTCTTATGTCATATGTTTGTTTATCTCATTTTCTATTAAGTTCAAGGTTTATAGGTTATTTTTGTTGATGACAAAGGGGGAGAAGTTATATAAAATAGTAGGCTTGGAGTAAGGGGGGGTTGTTGGTGTAAGGGGGAGTTATGGTATGATTGAAGTGGTAAGTATATTTTATAAGGTTGTCATCATCAAAAAGGGGGAGATTGTTAGGAACTTGAGATAGTGGTTTTGATGAATACAACCTTTGTAACTTATTTTATTATAACTTATATACTAACACTATTGTCTAGATATATATGAATGTTATTATGCAGGATATATACAAGGTAGGTACAGATTATTGAAGACTGTACAGTATAAAGATCAAGAATGAAGAAATCAAGTTTGAAGACTCATGAGTATCAAGATCAAGATTTCAAGATAAGTGTCTAGTTTTGTTAAAACTTCATAATAGCATGGAAATCTTCATTCCAAATTTCATTTGGGATGGAACCCATTTCTACCTTCTTAGTGGCTTACAAACCCACGACAAGTAGCCAACAAACCTACGACAAGTGGCTTACAAACCCACGAACATCCTGGTTTTGTACAAGTTCTCGAGTCCTAATGTGATGAGATATTCTACAGGAAGAAGCTTGCAAAACTACTTCAAAATGGTTTTTCAAAATGATTTTCAAAACTGCTTTTCAAAATGTTTTAGCCTTAAAAATTATCCTTCCAAATGATATTCAAAAAGATGTTTTAGCCTTAAAATATTCTTTGTTTTTGTTTTTAAATAAACTCTTGTTTTAAACTTCGTTTGTTTTTAAAACTATCTTCTGATTTTTAAATATACTTTTATAATATATATATATATACTTGAGATTTAAAATCAAATTTATATATACATTCTAAAAATATATTTTTCTACTCTTCTTTATTTTAAAACATAGGAAAATTAGTTTATTTTACTCCAGAATCATTTCATCTTGTTTTCCTTTCAATACCATTTTCAAAACTAATTTTACATTGTTTTTAACTAAAGGATGTCGGTATCATAGGATACCCCATGTCGACATGGTGGCCGTTAAATTCCAAAGTTTCAATTTTCAAAAGAGGTGTCTATTCGTTTAAATCTCTTCACGAATGGTTATGACTGTTACTGGTCTATAAATAGCCTTCACAAATGAATTTTTTAACTAACTATTTTCTTATTTTCTTCACTCCTTCTTCTCCACAAAACCATATTCTAAAATTTTCATATTTTTAAGATCGTGCCGAAATTCTGCCGAATTCTCAAGTGAATCAAATTAGAATCTCGTTCTTGTTTGATTCTTTGCCCACTCTCGAAGATCAAAGTGCTATTCAGAGTTATAGGATTAATTTGTAATCAAAAGTTTATCGAGTCTCTCTATAAGGTGTGGTTGTGCCTGGAAATCAATTGGGTGATCTTGTGTCCAGTAAATCAAGAGAGTTTGCCCCGGACTCGAAGACAAGAGGGTACCTCAAGCCTTTAGAGATTGAGGATTGTAATCTCGACATTGGTATAATAAAAATCTGTACGAGGTGTTTGCCTTGGTGCAGGACTGGACGTAAGGTAACTCCGAACCAGTATAAAATCCGGTGTGTTCTTTCCTTTTACTGCTTTTTATTTACTTTCTGCATCTGTGTTTGATTCTGCGATTGTTCTATGATTAAGTTCTGCATATGTTTATATCATAATTTTTAAATTAGTCCTTATAAGTCTTAGAATCCATTAAACACTATTCACCCCCCCTCTAGTGTTAAATTGGGCTTAAGATCCTTAATCCGCACTCCCTTTCAGGTATAACATATGGGACGCCTGGCGGCACATCTCGATTGGAGTTCAAGATTTTTGGGTACGTCAAGCTAGATGATTTGAAATAAAATAATATATTAATCCGTACTTAGGACCATACCTATATCCATACCCTAGGCCATGCCCCCACATTCATTCCCATGCCCTCTCCTTCGTTATTTAAGTCATGTTTCTGTTATCTGAGAATGGTTTCCCGTTTTACAAAAAATAAAACGCGCTCAATGGCCACCACGAAATCGCGTGTGGAGGCGAGATGTGGCGGTTATAGGCATGAGCGGTGCGCGTGGTGTGTCTGGAGGCAGAGGTGGTGGCGCGGCGCTCTGGTTGAGCGCGATTCGATCGCGATTGAATAAAAAAAGCTTGCGTGCATGTGGAGCTGGCACAGAGGGCGAGGGCGGTGGCGAGGCGCGCGAGCGCAAGCGGTGATGGTGGTGGCGAGTTGGGCGATCGACGATCAAATTAAAAAAGAAGAATCGTTCGGCTTGGGAAGCATAAGGAGGGAAGAGGGAAGATAGAGAAAGGTTTACATTTTAATTTTCTTTTATTTAGTTAATTATAATTAATTAATTCAAATGTTCATAGATCCGTATAAAACTCATACGAGGTCCAAATTGAACACGACAAGTCGCGCTGCGATCCTATCGTTGAAGGCTACGCTATGGAGTTGGATTGGACGAATTCGAAGCTAGTGATAATTTCAGGTTAAAATTGAATGACTATTCAATTTTAATTCAAACCGGAATGTTGTGGCGACTATTAAAATCAATGTGAGTTAATCTCACCTTTTTGGTTAAGTAGAAATATTTTTAATCAATACAAATTATTTATTGGATGCCTGGATATTTTATTATTGACTTTTATTGACTATTAGATAATTTACTATATCTATATTAGTTGGATTGAATATTCCCGCCTATTGGAGCGGATGAGACCCTATTACGTTCCCGTGTAAGAGCGGATGACCCTTTGTATACGAATCCTGCCTCAAAGCGGTTGATTTTTATATTATTTGATTATATGATGTATTAGATGTAGGGAGACAGGTTGGAGGGATCTAACAGGATTCCTCATACTATTGATTTTATTTTCATATATATTGTGATATATGATATGTTGGATGTTATATTGGATGACATAAATATGATTTGGCTAATTTAGTTTTTTAGTAGCATTAGGCCTTATATTTTGGTATTTTAAGACACCATTAAACAATGATTGATTTTAAAATGAGAATTTCAAAGTGATTTGAAAATCATATATGTTTTAAATAATTATTCTTGAATTGTTTGAACAAGTAATTTGTTTTAAAAATCAAAGATATGATTTTTGGATATTATAATTTAATAGTTTTATAAAATATTTTATGTAAAGATTTTTTAAAATCCTAAAATAAATTCGTCCTTATAATTAAGGGATAGGTTTTAAAGGAATAATAGAAATATTTTGATATCAATATTTATTAACCATTTTATTCAAAGTAATATAATATGTGTATATGTACATATATTAAAGATTGTTTGCAAATGTGAGATTTATAAATGTGATGAACTATTAAAGTAATATTTTACAAAGAAAGTGAAGATTTATAACATCGTATTTTATTTATAAAATGATAGATTTATAAACAATGTTTTATAAAATAAAAGGAAACCATTATCATTTAATAGGTTGGGAAAAATAAATCGAACGGTGGATTTATTATAAGACGTGGAATGATATTTAACAAAATAGTTGGTTCTATTTTGGAAATTTAAGATGAGGGTATATTTGGCATTATTAAACGATATTTTATAAATTGAAAGAAATTTATAAAAGAAATTTATAACTATGGGAGCAAGGTAAAAAACGGTTGAAATTATGTTTGAATGAATTTTTAAATAAGTGAGATTTATAAAGGGATAGAGTTATGAATGAGGTTCATAAATAAAGGGGGTTTTATGAAAGGAAGTTACGTAAAATAAAAGAGATTTAAAAATATAGATTTATAAATATGAAAACAATTATGTGGAAAGTTAAGTATGGATTTTTATCAAGGAAATATAACAAGGTTTTAAAAATTGTTGTTTATATTAATACCGTTTAAAATTGGTTTACCAATATTTTAATATTTTGGAAATTTTATTATTTAAAATCATTAATATGGTTTGAAAGTAATTTTAATTATTTATCAGTAAGGCTTTGGAAATTAATTATTATTATATATAATAATGTTGAAGATAAATTATTATTGTTTATTTAAGAATGTTTTGGATATTAAAGATTTTTTAAAGTTAGTATTTATTTATTTATAATGTTATTAGTATATAGTATTGTTTAAAGGTAAAGATTAGAATTTTATTTTAAATGTTGTCGAGATTTATAAATAGGGTTTTTATAAACATATGTGGATTATAAGAGAAATCTTATAATATGTTTTGGGAAACGTAAAGGGAGATTGGTTAAATGATGAAAGGAGTTTATAAATGGATTTAGATATTTAAAAATATATTAGAAATGGGTATATAGATTTATCAAAAGGAGTTTTATAAATGGTTTTGTGAATTAAAATAGGGTTTATAAATGGTTTTTGAATTGAATATAAAGGGGAAACTTCCCAAATGTTGGTGAATATATTTATACCATTAAAATAAGTATATGGATACTTTTCCAAGTATTGAGAAATAGGGATTATGGGTTTATATGAACCTTTATAACAAGAATTTTGATTCAAGTATTACAAAGTGAATTTAATTAATAAAAGAATTATTAATAAAAAGGCATAGTGTTGCTTGGTGCTTAACCAATGTTGCTTTTTCCTATGGAATTAAATCGCTGATTTGAATGTTTGTTATTCGATAGTTAAATAACCGACTATCAGAATTAGACCTAAAACATAACATTGGAAATATCTAGGGGAAACACGTTAGTTATATAGCACTGTAACAACCTGTATTTTTGATAATTAAAAATATTAAATTTAATAAGGTTTTGGACTTTAATATTGTCAGAAATTAAAATTTATGATTTATTAAATTGAATCTTATTAGATTAGAAATTTTGACCTTAAAATAAATCTTAAAACAACTAATTTTAATGAGATAAAAGATGGTAACACGTATTAACATATAATTTGCTAATATTGATTGAATGTAATTGACTACTATACTATGTTAACGTAATTTCAATCAATTTAAATAATAAAGGTTAATAAGGAATAGAATAAATGATGTATAAATTGATGTAATCATATGTTATTAATTGCAATTGGTTTTAATATGGAGTATGAAATCAATTATTTTGTACGTAAATTTATTAACCTTTGTTTGTAAACAATAAGTTAATAGATATGGATTATTAATGTATAACCATTGTTTTATTTATTATCTTATTATTAAATCCATTAGAAATTTATTTGGTAATTAATGGAGAATTAATGTAATTGAAATATTACAATTGATATAAGAAGAAATGTTAACTGTTGAGTGATGAGTGTAATAAAATGAAAACTTATGTTAATCAATTTCATAAGGGAATAGTTGATTTGATAATAAGAATGTAAATCAAAATAAAAGGATTTGTTTGGAATTTACATATATAATGAACGGGTTTTATTACAGTTGTAATTAAATGTTGGAATTAATTTAGTATATAGATATTGGGTTTAATATGGAAAATTGGATTTCAAAGGAAACAATTGGATTAATTATCTTCCCTGTATTAGGGTATGTTTTGAGATTTAATTATTGTAATTGATAATAATTATATCTTGCCATTAATAAGAAATAGAAGTAAATGGTAATTAATTAATGATATGTGCAACTTATGTTTTGTGTTAAAAATATAATGAGAATTTCAATGAGAAATATTACATTCAAATTGTGAGTACTTAAATTTGTTACAAATATAATGATAATAGGAAATCAATTGATAAAGAAACGACGTGGTTGTACGAAGTATTATTTCCGTGACTCTTTAATGGGATAATTTTTAAATATAAGTTGGTTTTAAATGGGTAGGTGTTAATTGTAAATTAATGTGTAATAAAAAGAAATATGTTTCAATAAAAATAAAAGAAAAGGATTGGTTTCTTGAAAAGAATATTTTTATCAAATAAAGTGAATATTTCATTTGTGAATGTAAATTTAATTCCATTAAAACAAAGAATTGAATTTTGTTGTATGTTTCTAGTTGGAATATTTGATTTATTTAAATATTCAAACTTGATTTGAATTTAATTTATAAAAAAATTACAATAATAAAATGGTAAGAAAACAACTTGAAGGTTTGGTTAAATTTTTGATTTGGAATAGTTAGCATATTTACATAGGAAATTTATTCCGTTTCAAATTTGACTTTGGAGTCTCAGTTCATCTTTTAATGTGTGGGGTGGCGGTCCTCATTATGTTAATTGCAGTGTTTAAATTTTATTTACTGTGTACTAAATAAAAATTGTGTGTAAATTTGAGCGTATTAGGGTTAATAAAATATGTTAAAAGGAACTGTTTTTTTTCAGTATATTAGATTTGTGATTTCTGTGTACGGTCTACGTTCTTAAATTTAAATCGTCGCTTTCATTTATTTTATTTTATTATTACTTTCTTTTATTAAATACATGCCTCTTTTGGTTTTTCAGTAAGTTTAATTTATTTACACGCGAGCCTTGTCTTGAAATGTTTCATGTGTGTTGATGAAATTAATTGAGGTAGCACATGGTTTGAAATTTTATACCAAAAGATTTTCTTACCATGTAAACATGTCTTATCAAATTCCAACGTGTGTTTTTCATCTTTTGTTAATTACCTGCATGTTAGGCTCTTTTTTGTTAGCAAATTTACATCTTCTTGTATCCTTCCCTTTCATATTCCAATTTCCCAATGTGCTTTACCCTTATTCGTTTCCTATTTCATAAATCTCTTCATCTAACTTTCCATTTCCAAAACGTGCTTCCATTATTTCTTTTGCCTAAAGTTTCTTTCTCTTCTAAAAAAACAAATAAATGTGAGCAACTTATTTTCATGAAGCCAATCTTTTCCATTTGTTTACAAATCCATTTCCTAAAGCCTCCTTCCTCCATGTATGAGCTATCGTGTCATTTTTTTGTTGATTCTCTAGAATTTAGAAACATTAGCAGGCTTCAAAATTCTTAATGTGAGTAACTAAATTGTTTTATTTTATTATAAAAATGTGTGTACATGGTTTTCTATTTCATTTCCATAATATTCTTATAACTTGAATATCTTCCACATATGAACTTCGATTAATGCGTGGTTTCTTCCTTTGGGTTCGTATCAAAATTTCGGACAACATAAAACTAGTTTAGTTGAATTTAGAGACCGTTGAAATTTTGGGCTTTTATTGGATTTTCAATTGGCTATAAATCAAAGGTGAGTGATTAAACCCACTCATGCAATACTAAAAATTCCATTGCAAGTTAAATAAAATATATGATGTCATATATAAATTTTTTATTGTTGTTTGTTGATTTAAGTTGACATTTGAATTGATATTGAATCTGAATTGACAATTAATTTTATATTGGAATTTAATTGATAGTTAAACCCCGATATTGATAACTATTATATGTTGAAATATATTGGTTGATTTGGATGTTGTTTGAAATGGATGCTTATTGATTGATATGTTGGATGTATGGTTGTTTATTTATTTTAATATGTCCCTGTTATCACTTGTATATTATTGACATCATTTAAATGGTCCTCTGAATCATTTTAGAATTGGATAATTAAGACATTTAAATTATGAGTTGAAATGATATATACCCATACAATTTCTTGAATTTGGATTATTTATTGAAACTGAATTATTTAAAAAGTTTAAGTTTTTAATTAAACTTCGGATTTATTTTAAATAAAGTGGTTAAAATTGGTATTTCGAATTATTTGAAATATCGTAAGTTATTGCACTCACGTCGTACACTTGATAGGAGATGAAAAATCCTGTAACATCTCTGAAGCCATTGCACTCATATTTTTATTTGAGATTGATTTGACTTACATAGGAATTTTTTAGTTCTGACTCGAGTGTATTATTTTTCATTATGCTCGGGTCAGCCTGAGTTTTTCAATGTTGAAGGCTATTTTCTGGTGGACGAAGATGAAGATTCAGTATATTATTGCTATTTATTATTCCACTACATTCTATGTTCCGCTGCATTATTTGTTTATTTGTGATGTATGTATAACTCTGATTTGAATTTGTAAAAGTGTAATCAAATGTTATTTGTAAAACAGCTTCATGAACTGTTTATTTGATTATTATATTTTATCGTTCCACTGCGAGATTCTATGTTTTGTTTTTTTTCTTTCCTTTTTTTCTTTTTTTCCTTATTTACCCCATTAACAATCCTCCCTTTTGAATGGTTTGAGTCTGACATGTGTGGTTTATTGTCGATTTGAACTGTCCAAAAAGGTGGGTCGTTACAGGCACAGTCATCTCTGATGATGTTGTACTATGCATATAAATCTTGTTTGTTCTCCTAGGACGATGATAAGGAAATCTGTCCACTGACGGTTAGGAGATGATCCTCGATCTTATCTTTGACTGTTTATTTCCTAAAGAACTGGGGTTGAGTTTACCGGGAATTATCGAATGTTGTTTTCGAAGAGACCGAAAACAGGTATGTTATCTGAAAACCACTTCGATCCAACGAATGAGTTTCGAAGTGAAGACATCTTAAAGATGATGGAATTGGAGATGGAGCTCTCAAGTGTTTCGTTCAGTCCTAGAACGAACTTGTATGGATGAATGTTGGTATTGCATTGTTTCCTAGAGGGCAGTATTATCATTCCAAGTGGGAAGTGCTATATAAAAGGTAAAACGTAGCCTCAAGCCTCATTAATCGAGAATGACTAAAACATGGGAGATGCAGCGGGGCTAAGTGGGTCGCTCCCAAGTAGGGTATGATCATCCCTATCTAGAGTTGCTATTATCTCTCATTTGTATGCTTCGGGGCCCATTGACGGAGGGGTGATCACTACTAGTCAAGTGGTAGGTCGGTCATGTGTTGGCAGGAGATCCAGGCAAGGTCCTCGGTGTTATTTTATATAAAGATGCACCGTGACGAGCGGTACCCTAGTAGCCCAAGCATTGTATGGAATCCACTCTCCAATAAATTCACATTTTACTTTGGTCCCTAGAAATTATTATAATATAAATGGATTTTCTATATAAAATGTTTTGGTTATCGTAAGGTAAAAACCCGTCCGTGTTTATGTGCGGCGTGGTCTTTCGAGATACTTTTGATTTTCAAAGGTTTTCTAGAACTTTAAAATCCAATTGGGTGTGTTTTCTCATGCTGGTTTTCCAGACTGACTTGGGTTTTTTTTATTATAATGCTTGGGCCAGACCGAGTATATTACAGATTGCTTGAGATGCATTGGAGCTCAGGAGACGAGTTGGAGGGCGTCAAATCGTATTCACGTATATATTATTTTTTCCACTGCTTCGTTGATGAAATCATCGGCAATTATGAGGGCATATTGTTATAACTGTCCATGCTAATGATTGTGATTGTTGTTATACTCTGATGAATGTATGTATATAACAGTTTCTCTTTATAAAGATCATTGATATTATATTATATATTGTTCCGCTGTGATTGTGAGATTCTGTGTTGTTTTTAGTTTTCTTTCTCTTTCTTCTCTTTTCTTCTTCTTTCTTCTTTCTTTCCCATAACTATCCTTCTTTCCATTCAATTTGGATTGGACACGTGTGGTTTATTGTCAGTTTGAACTATACAAATTGGCGTGTCGTTGCACAAGTTGTTATAACTGTCCAGGCTGATGAATTTTATAGTGTACTCTGATTGGATGGTATGTATATTATAGTTTTTCTTTGGTAAAGATCTGTTGTATATTACATTTTACTCGTCATGATGTGAGATTCTATTCTATCTTTTCTTTCTTTTTTCCCCAAACAACCTGTCTTTTCGGCACTTGGATGCTCGGCACGTGAATACCGTGGATTTATTAGTGTCAACTTTTGAGGGTCGAAAAGGCGGGTCGATACAATATGGTATCAGAGCTTAGGTTGAGCAAACACCTAGGCTTTGGTAGGGTTAGCTCATTTGAGATAGGGCAAGTGAGGCCTTAGGATGAGTTTGAGTGTATTATATATATATGAGTGTGTATTTGTTAGTGCTATAAAAATATTTTATATTGTGCTGATTTATTGGTTGAGTGGTTTATGAATTCTGGTGGGTACAGAAGGAACAACTGTATCGATAGGAGTTTCTAAACACTTGAACAAGGTAAACTAACATAGTATTGTATTGAAATGGTTATATAAAATAATTTTACCTAGATTTTATTTTATATATAAAAGAATAACTTTTAGGAAATTAATATAGTATATATGGTGTGTTTAGTTGTTAGAGAATGATGATATTCGATTATTATCATTTATTATTGATTAGTTGTGCTCGGCTAATTTAAGAGCATTTATTGTTTTGGTTGGATTTTAGGTATAATGTTAATAAAATTTTTTATTATAATCTTAACAAGGATAAATATTTGTGAAATGAGTTTATATAAGAAAGTGAGTTTATAAAATGAGAATTTTAAAGTATTGTTTATAATTAAATGGATGTAAACTGGAAATTTGAAACTTAAAACCTTGGTGTTTTGAAAATTGTTTTCAAAGTTTGTGGAAATTAATAATGGAATTATTTTGAAGTATTTATGAATAGAAGTACTTAAAAAAATAAAAGAGAATAGAAAGCAATGAACTAACTTCAGTCGCTAGAAAATAATCCTGGTGATGACTGCAGCATCACCGGCGTTCATTTTCGAGTTTCTAAGTGACGGATTGCTACCATAGTGATTTGCCATAGAAATTTGTTTCGGTAAAACAAAATTTTGTTTTAAAAGTCCAAAGGTATGATTTGATATAAAAAAGGGGATATATGTATATTGTTATTTTATAATGATTTGAAATGAAAACAAGGCTGTTAGTTCTTAAATTTGCGGTTAAGTGATATTATAGACTCATGTATCCTATGCATTAGAATAATTAGGTTTGTGCATCTCGTTTTGAGATGTTGTTGAAAATTTTCATTTATTGAAACGAAATGGAATTTTCGACGATTTTGGACAGTTAAAAACTTCTGAATTAATATAGAAATTAAAGCTAAGTGTTTTGGTTAGAAAATTTAGAAGTTGAGTTTTGTAACTCTTAAATTATGAAGATAATAAATTTAAATGATTTTTAAATTTGTTGAACATCCTGGTTAAGTAAAACAAATCTGATATTGTATATACTCTAAGGAAGTAGAAGAGTATTTTACAAATATGAACTTGAGTTATAGAATGTTAATAGACTTAAGTAATGTTTCTTAAGTAAAATAATGATTCCTTAAAAGGTAATTATAGTCTTGGAAAATGTTTTATTAATGAGATAAGTTTTTATAAAGCGTTTGTATGTTTAAAGTAATATGTTATGTAGTGACTCAGAAAATGAATTCTAGTATTAGTTAGGAAAACGAACTTACATTTTTATAAAGTGTTAATGAACCTAAGTTGTGTTTTATAAAATGTTTATAAACTTAAATAGAGGTTTTCTGAAATGATTCATTAGTGATTTTAGTATTAAATGAAATACCATTGGTGTAAATTAATTGGGATTTAAAAATGAATGTGAATAAAAAGAATTTTGTGTAATTAAGAAACTAATGGAATAAATAAGTAAGTTGTACGTAGATCATTTTATGTGCATAACTGATCTTGATCCTGATTCGAGCACATGATTTCGAGGTGGTTTACACCGATTCGAACAAGGATTTGTCACCCAAATGTTGACGGCGAACACTTCATACTCATTTTTGATTTTATTCTGAAGTTCTTTATCATAATATATGGCTATGCAAGGAGAACGGCTATTTCTAATCAAGGAACAGGATCGAAGTCCGCATTAGAGAAGTCAAGTGAGCAATACTAGTTCGAAAGTGAAATTATTGATCGAGCGAGTGATCAGATTTGATATTGCATACGGATGGTATATGTACATCGTACGAGCTTTATTTTATTTATATGCTACTGATATTAGTAATGCAAGTTATATGGTTGGATCTTATTGGTATGTAAGATGCAGGTTCATGGAAGCAAAGGCTGGTTGATGCTTTTGGTTTCATAAGTATAGTTGGTTTGCTCGACAAATAGGTACATGTTTATATTTTTTGGTTTTGTTTATTTATTTTATGCCTTAGATATGAAGGCTACTAGGCTTTTGTTTTCATTTGTTGGTTTGGGCCGGTAATGGCGATTGTAGGATTTCCGATCGAGCCCGCAAAGGAGACATTGTCGAAATTTTTCATAACTTTAAAAGACGTAGAGAATTTAATAGTCCTTTCCAACTAATTGATTTTGAAAAGTTAATGGGTTAGGAGGCATTTTTCTTACTTTGGGAATTTCGGGGATGAAATTCTTTTAAGGAAGAAGAATGTAATGACTCGGAATTTTGGCATTTTAATATTTAGTTAATTTTAAAGATTAAAATATTGGTTTTAAAGGTTAAATAACCTGAATTCCAAATATAGAAATTATTCAATAGATTTGACTATGTGAATTCAATATTGGAATTGTGATTTAAATATAGGAATTATTTAAATAATTGAATCTTGAATTTAATTTGAATAAATTGATTTCGAAAGCTTATTTATAATTTAATTTGAATTTAATTTATAATTAAAGTGATTGAATTTGTTTTAATAATAATTAGTTTTAATCAACTTATGAAATTATCATTACGGGACACTGTCTTGGATTTTGATGAAACTAGTGACCGTTGGTCCAGTATAATGAATTGTTATACGTTGACGAGTTCAAGTGGTCGTGCGAACTCAAAACACATGGCGATTTATTTTAGAGAATTAAAAATAATATAATTTGATTGTAAAAGCTAATTTTTATATATGATGGAATTAGGCTCCGATACTAATTCCATTTAGTTCAGAATAGGGGTATTTAGCTAGGAAAGCTGGTGAACACGCCTCGATTAAGGGTGTGAATAGTGTCAGTTAGATTTCTGTATAAGACCATCACCCTCATTCTTTCCCAAATCCTAAATGAGAAACCCTAGCCGCCGTTTTGCATTACCCCTCATCCAACGGCCACTGTACATCCGCGCCGCTAAGGGCATTTTATGCTAGGGTGTCAAATAGAAAGTTGTTCGTCTATGGGTGACGAGGTGATTGGACGGTGTTATTTGTCGACGGTGGCTCAAGACGGCCAAGAAAGGAGTTCGATGGCATGGCAGTTTTTGGCTTAGCGTAAGGGCTACATGCAGAATTAGGTCGAGCGATTGGTGGCAATGGGTTCGTTGGAAGCAGGGTGACCTCCTGTAGGTGGTCGGCGGTGTTCAATTGCCTGAAGCGGCGGTGATTGGCAATGAAGGGGAGGTCGGGTTTTGTGTATTGGCACGGCTTGGAAATTTGAGAAGAGGGTGGATTAGGGATTAAGATAGGTAATTAGTATAATTAAGTGTTGTAATTAGTGAATAATTATTATTTATTCCTAAATTTTATTAAAGTCCCATCTTTATCATACAAGGTCCAAATCGAACGCGGTCAGTCGCGTTTGATTCGTAATATCGTTAGCTACATCTTGGAATTGGATTGGAGCTAATGGAATTTTGTGCTAAGACCAAATCAGAACGCTTCAGCGATAAATGGAATTTTAGTGAGTATAACTCACCTCTTTTGATAAATCAGTACATTATTTAATAGATAGAATTTTACTGTTTGTGTTTGATTGAAATTATTGGTTGATTGGTAAAAATATCCGCTTTGAAAAGCATTAGTATTTAAAATTGAAATACAGGAAAATTTGTAGAGAAATCCAGATTTCTCAAAATTGTGATTATTAATTTCCGATTATATTCCTATTGTTTTATTTCAGTTATAACCCTGTTATATGGATTGTTAATTGTAACGACCCACTATTTTGGACCATTCAAATCGACAATAATCCACACATGTCTGACTTGAATAATTCAAAATAACATATTGTAATAAAATTTGGAGCAAATAAAATCAAATACTGAATCATAGACACAGAATATCAGAATAACTCGCAGCGGAAATAAAATACCATAGTAGTTCATGAAGCTACTATATACAAACTCTCAAAACATATACAAAATCTCATTGTCAAAATAAATATAATAGAAGTCAGGATACATAAATCAATAATACCGAGACAATACTGAATAAGAAATAACTGGAATAGAAGTCGATGAACCGATAGATAAATAAGCTCCAACAGATCTCTAGCTCCAGAAGGTGAATCCAAAGCTGTGATTCTTAGGCTGACCCGAGCGTAAAGTAAAACACAAAACACTCGAGTCAGGACATATATACTTATACAATGTAAACCAACTCAAGTGAACTGTAATAGCAATGCATAATAACTTAAAGGATGCTTGGGATTGCCCATCCTTTAAGGATCCATAAAACCATCAATTTAATTACATCCCGTGGTTAAAATTCCAAAATGGTAATTTATACTTCGAAATCAAATATCATTTCAAATCAATTTCAAAATATCAAAATATTTCAAATCAAATTATTCCATTTAAATCATTTAAAAATGAAGTTATTATATTTAATAGTCAATATTCAATTCTCAAAATTTTACCATTTCAGAATTTATTTATTCACTTAAATTTATTAAAACAGTGAAATTTCAACTTTTGCAGCATTTAGAAAATGCTACGGAAAGTTATGTTTAAAAACAATTCAATTAGCAAAAGACAGCATTTAGATGCTGTAATAGGTTTATATTTCAAATAAAACTTTAGTTAAATTCAGCAACTACAGCACTTAGTTCATTTTAGCCATTTAGTTCATTTATATCAATTACAGCATTTACAAAATGCTGTAATATCTTTAACTTTAGAAATGATAGCATTTCAGGAATGCTGTCAATTTAAATTCCAAACTTTCACTACAATTTCATAAACAATTAAAATTTATTTAAATCCATTTTAACTTATAAAAATCATATTTTCTTACTTTAAAAACAGTCATTTAAATAACCCTTAATTTATGATTTTACAAAGTGAAAGTTTCACAAACAATTATCAAATCTTTAATAATTCACTTATAAAATAAATGAAAAATTTATAACATTTCATTTACTTAAAATTTTAATTAAGTTCACCATTTCATAATTTTATTTAAATTCCATTTTATTTTCTTAACTTTTATTTTTAAAACACTTTCACATTTTCCAAGTTAAGTTATACTTCAAATTTCAACTTTTAACATTTATTTATTTAACTATTTTTAATTTATAGAAAAATTAATAACACTTTAAAAAAATCAGTTTAAATTCAAATAAAAAAATCAAATTATCATAATATTTACATTTTTAACATATTTTATAATTTCAAGAAAATATATATATTAACCACGGGTCTGTATATAAATTTTTCTAACCTAAGTCAAATGATACAGATAATATATCATTTCAATCCGTAATTTACAAAGGAAAAATCCAGGTTTTTACCATTTCAAGCCCGCAATCCCAAGTTAAATGAAATAAATAAAAATCGTTCAGGCCTATCATTTCAGCCCATAATGATTTTTCCCTATTCTAAAGTCCTTTCGGGTATGTATCATTTCAACCCATAGTGATTCTATTCTACAGGGAACTTGCAGTGTGATAAACTGATATAAATAAACAAAGTAGCGTTATATAACAGTAAAAGAAGATATGACATGTAATTTACAGGTTTAACATCATACATAAATAATCACAGGCAGTTATAGCATAACATAATAGCACTACACATTCAATTGTTGTCAATTCACATTTGCATAAGTATAAAATGTCAGGTGAGATTTACTCACCTCTATGGCTGGAGATTGCAATACAAATGACACAACGGAATGAAAAGTACGAAGACAAGACTAGAATTTGAGTGGAGAGCGAGATCCAAGCTATAGACCTTGTGTTACAACCCAAAACAAAACCAAACAAATTATAAATTTCAATGCAACCTTGAAATGATATAACTTTGGAATAAAAACAAATATGAATGCAATGACTTTTGCCTTGCTTTCTACATTTGCTTGCACAGCCTAGGGGATGTTTTGGCATGACTTTGGCTCAGGTTTGAACATAGGAATGTATGGCATAAAGGCTAGAACAAGTGGAGGAAGTTACAACATAGGAAGGTGAAGAGGTTTTAGGCAACAAAGAGGAGTTTTGGTTCAACAAAGAGGCTCCACCATGGGGTGTTTGGGGTCGGCCAGTGGAGTGTGGGTCAGGTCAAAGGCTAGAGGGGTGTGTGGTGGTCTGGTCAGAGGTGGTGGTGGCGGCCAAAGGTGGTGGTGGTTGTGGAAAATGAAGTGGTGATGCAAATAGTGGTCACAACATTGTTTTTAAGGCCTAGGTTGCATTTTTGAGGTGTTTGGTCACCATGGTAGGTTCGGCCATGGTCATGACCAGGAGTATAGTTGGTGATGATGGAAGGGAAGAGGTGTAGGAGGTGGTGGCCATGGATATGAGGAGGAGGAAGTGCAAAAGAATCCAAGAAACAAGGCAAAAACCATGAAAAAAATGAGAAGAAGAAGAAGGAAAATGTAGCCATTACCAATTTTTTTGCAAGCCATGAATAAAATGAGGAACAAATATTTTTTTGCAGGAATGAGCACTGGAATAATCGGCCAAACAAAGTAATACACAGCCAAAAGAAGTAAATGAGGAGTTGTGGCAATTGAAAGGACATAGGAGATGAAAAGACTTCAGTTTCTAAAGCATTTTAAACTCTTTCATATTTCCCCTTTTTAATAAATCAAATAAAACTAATATAAAATCAGAAATTAACTATTAAAACCGAAACAAAATAATATGAAATAAAAATAAATAATTAATTTTAAAGAAAATGGAAAAAGAATATAAGAAATTACTTAAAAATTGAAAACAGTGTCCAGAAATTACAAATAAACCACCGTTGACTTTGGAAAAATTTCTACTTCATTTTAAAAATATACTAAAGCAAAACTTTGAAATAAATAATTCATTTATCATTTCTAAAGTGAAATAAATAATTAAATTTAGAGAAAATAGAAAAAGAATAAAGAAATAGTTTATTTAATTTAAAACAAGGCTTAAAATTACAAATAAAACAATACTTGCTTTATAAAATTTCTATTTCACTTTAAAACAAATAAAAAGTCAAATAAGTAAAATAAATGATGAAAAAAATGAGGTGTAAATGAAAATAAAATAAATTCTTAAGAAAATAGAAAATAAACAAAGAATTTCTTTAATTAAATGAAACTGGAAATTAGGAATTATAAATAGAATACAACTGACATTGGAAAATGTCAATTACACTTTGAAAAATGTTTTAAAACCAAAATATATACATAACATGTTATTTTACCCATATAAATATAAATTAAAACATTACATGACCAAATAAAATATTATTTATATAATTTAAAATAAACAATTTTGTTAAATACAACAAATTACACTCAATAGTTAAAAAGGCCTAACTTTCACAATATTAATCAGATTTTAACAAAACGAAAAGCATTATTCTTAAAATTTTATTTACTTTCATAATAAAAGATAAAATTCAAATTTTCAAACTTTCAAATTTTAAATTTAAAAGTCAAAGTTTGACCATATTGATCAAAATTCACTTTTCTGGAAAATATTCTATTTAGTCATGTTTGGAATTCTAATTCACATCAAAATCAAAATTTATATTTAAAATAACAAAATTTATTCATTTTAATAAATAAAATAAAGTTTTTAAATCAGGAAATTCAATTTAAAAAAATTAAAATATACAATTAAAATAATCACAAAATACAGGGTTGTTACATTAATGGCTGAATCTTGATTGTTTAGCACTATTAGTTATGACATTGTTATATGTTCAAAATTTAATCCTTGTAGTGATAAAAATCAATAACAACATTGATTAAGTGCTTTGTTGGCTATTGGCCTCAATTTAGTATTTTAAAATACTATTAATTGTCGTTTGGCTTGAAATTGGCTTTTGATTCGGAAAATGATTTTAAATCTAACCTTTGGGTTTTTTTGGAATATTTTGATTTAA
Organism: Allium fistulosum; assembly: GCA_030737815.1. Taxonomy (NCBI): domain Eukaryota; kingdom Viridiplantae; phylum Streptophyta; class Magnoliopsida; order Asparagales; family Amaryllidaceae; genus Allium; species Allium fistulosum. The sequence goes on along the minus strand of CM060903.1, from coordinate 869,271,356 downwards.
GCGGATTTTGAACTTCTATATTTTACCCCAACCTTTCTATTTGTCTTTTCTAAACCATTTGGAAATGTTTAAAGTTGTTTACTATTGTTTAATAGTGTTTTAAACATTGTTTATCTATATTTAATTGCTTGCAGTTATTTATCAATGTTTTAATATTGTAAAAGGTTATTTATTCAAATAATAAATATTGTTTGAAGATAATTAATAACTATTATTTATTAAAAAATTTGATATTTATAATAGTTATTTATTAATAACGTTTTGGAATTAATAATTATTATTTATTAATAATAGTTTGGAAGTAAATTATTATTTATTATAATAATGTTTGAAGATTAATTATTATTGTTTTATTAATAATGCTTGAAATTATTAATTATTATATTTATAATGTTTGAAGTTAATAATTATTATTTATTAGTAATGTTTTGCTGTTAATAATTATTATTATATAATAATGTTTTGAAGTTAACAATTATTTATTATTTATAATGTTTTGAAGTTATTAATTATTATATTAATAATGTTTTGGAGTTAATAAATTATTTTATTAATGATGTTGGAAAGTTAATTTATCATTTTATGATGTTTAAAGTAAATTAATTTATCTGATCAATTATATTTATAAATAATAAATTGATTTATGAAAGGAATCTCATTTAGTAAAAAGAGATTTGTTAAAGAATTTATAAATGAAAATGGGATTTGGATTTATAAATTTTTTAAAAAAGCTTTATAAAGGATTTTTATAAAGAAGTTTTATAAAGGATTTTTGGATATTTATAAAAGAAGCTTTATAAATGATTTTGGATATTTGTAAAGGAGTTTTATGAATAGTTTTGGATATTTATAAAAGAGTTTTATAAATAAAATTGTAGATTTATTAAGAGGTTTATAAATGGATTTGGAATTTTAGTAAAGGAGATGTTCATAAATGAAAGACATTTATTAAAAGGATTTATATAAGAAATTTATAAAAGAAATTGAGATTTGATTTCCCCAAATTGACCTTCTTAATTTTGGTGGTGTAGACATTCATTTCATAATTAACACTGAATGAATTATATTTGGGTTTATCCTTATCTGCGTTTCTTTTAAAACAATATTTTTTTTAATCCTTTTGATATGATTTTGAAATAAGAAAATTTTCAAAATATTTTGTGAATATACTTATACCATTGAGAGAAGCATATGAATACATTTTCTAAGTATGGAAAGTGTTGTGTTTTTTTGGATAAACTTATACAATTGAGATAAGTATATGGATATTTTTCCAAGTATTGAAAGGAGTATGAAGGGTTTGTAAATATATCTTTGTAGAAGTATTTTGATACAAATATTTACAAAGTGATTTTAGTTATTGAAAGGATTGATTAAAGAGGTTAGTAGTTTCTTACGTGCTTAACCAATGTTGGTTTCCCTATGGAAATAAATCCCTGATTTGGTTGTTGTTTTATTTGATAGTTAAATAACCGACCATCAAACCTTGGCCAGTTTTAAAGCTATCATTGTCGGTTCGAAGAGACCGAGATCGGATATATTATCCGAAAACTACTTCGAACCGGCATAAGCGTTCGAATTGTTGATATCTTGAAGATGATCGAAGGCGGAGTTATTTGAAGTGCAAGGGCTACTTGCTACTAGTCCTGAGGGGATATAGTGGAAATTGTGCCTTCGGTAACGTTGAGACCCAGAGCAAACTTGTATGGATGAATGTTGGCATTGCATTGCTGCTTGGAGGGCAGTGTTAGCATTCCAAGTGGCATTTGCTAAGAGAAAAGGTAAGAGTGTCGCCTTAAGCCTCACAACCTGGGAAATGTCTAAAACAGGGTAGATGCGGTAGAGCTATGTGGGTTGTGCCCATTAGGGTATGTCATCACCTTTCTAGATTATCATATTATGGATTTGGTTGTGCATTAGAGCTCTCCATAAAGGTTAGGAACAACCAGGATGATGACATATTCGGTACCATCTAATAAGGTATAGGCCGGTTCTGTGTTGGCAGAGGTCGAAAGATTTTCGTCCTCAAGTACATTTTATACAAAGCTGTACCATTTTCGAAAGGTAGTCCCTTACCTTGCCATTTGTTGGAATCCATTTCCATATACGTGCCTTAGCGGTTTTGGATTGTATACCTATTATTGTTGTAATGTACACACATCACAGCTACGTGATTATTGGTATTTTAAACCCATGGACATTATTATAATATCACTGGATTTTTACAGTAAGATGGTTTGGTTATCGAAAGGTAAAAACCCGTCGGTGTTTATGTGCGGCGTGGTCTTACGAGATACTTTTATTTTTAAAGGGTTTTCAAATGTGGAAATCGATATAATTTGATTGAGTTTTCTCACGTTGGTTTACCAGATTGATCCGGGCGTTTTTTTCTTATAATGCTCGAGTCAAACCGAGCATATTTTTAGATCTAGTTTGAATGCTTTGGAGCTTCAAGAGACGAGTAGGAGGCCCAAGACGTATTCATGTATATTCTATTTTCCACTGCATCTATTAGTTGTATTTATTAGTAGTTGTGAGGACGGGTTGTTATAACTGTCTAGGCTGATTTAATGGTATAGTGTACTCTGATTTGATGGTATGTATATTATAGTTTTTCTTTGGTAAAGATCTATTGTACATTATATGTTACTCGTCATAGTGTGAGATTCTATTCTGTTTTTTCTTTCATTTTCTTTCAAGAATCTATCTTTTTGGCACTTGGATGCTCGACACGTGAATACTATGGATGTGTTAGTGTCGACTTTTGAGGGTCGAAAAGGCGGGTCGTTACATATATTATTTAAGCTACCGTTGCCAAATACTACAGTAGATTAATGATACAAAGCTTTGTTAAATATGTCATATGAAACATAGGAAAAGATATCTTGTAACATCACTCTATAGGATCAGGATTTGTTTAAAAAACAAACAAAAGTTGTTACTAACTAATTACTGATCCAGTTGCATGTCGGTGTAAAACATAAGTTATATATCCATCATTATATCATATACACATATGTATTATCGTAACAAATATGTCTAGTCGAGGTCATAGACAAACCTATGGTGGATCCCACTCATCAGGTCATTGTGGATCCCACTCAGATAAGCATGATGCACATATGATGTCTCCTTTTATCCATACTGATAGTCTTGTTGAGCCTACTGATGTTAGTGGTCCATCCACTCATGCTTTCGAGATGGAATCTTCCTCCATCAAATGAGTTGATGTTATCGAGAAAGCTCAAGGATCAAGGTAAGTGATAATTATTCGAATATAAAAAACAACCATACATACACATTCATAAACACACTAAAATTGATACACATAGTAATATGATAATATCTTTTATCAAGATACACACACATACATACATGTGAACTAATTAAATAGTTCATTTCTTACTACCTAAATATGCACGTGTGTACGCGTACATACACACATACATGCATACATTTGGTGATACTCATATGCATACACTCACATGCACATGTGAACATTCATACAAACACTCATACATGCACATCTATTAATACAAATTATGCATGTGTAGGGAAAATTTCAATGGCAGCAACACATTTGATGCTACTCATGAAGGCATGCTTGCATGAGTCGTTGATCTCTGGCCCACATTGACTGACATCCCTAATAATGTGAAGATAGTCATGTTTCATGAGTTTACGATAAAATAATTGTATTACACAACACACACACACACTATATATATATGTGTGTGTGTGTGTGTATGTGTGTGTGTGTATGTGTGCGCGCACGCGTATGTATATATTTACGAGTCCTAAAAATATGTATGTCATTTTATTCATAATATATAAATTACAATTTCAAAGGAAGTTTGTTTAGAAAGATGATGTTTCTAAAGCAATGGTGAGAAAGGTTTGGGCAGCAAAGCAAACCACAAATATCAAGAATGGACAAATGGTATGTGTAGGAGTGGAAAAAAGCATCCTACCCTTTCCCGAGAGATATATGAGAAGTTCTTTTCACATTGGCAGAAAGGGGAATTTAAATAGAAACTGGAAAAGTATTCTGACGTTAAGAGTAGAAATCCCAAATTACTTTACAGTAGCTTTAGATCATACATAGATTATCATAATGATCTAGCATATATTTATTTGTTAAATTTATTTAACATTTAAATAAATTAAATATTCTTATATTATAATTCGCATAACTCAATTTTTTAGTACAAAGAGCAACATAGTGAACCAAACTCTTGGCAAGTCTACTGTAGGAATCACAAGACTGAGTCGGCGATGGGTCCACCATAAATAGTTAGATGGATGATGCTTCAATGAAATTTGCAGTAGTCTATCCATTAAACTACGTTTAAATATTATTTGCATATCTATACATGTATAAAATTCTAACAAATATGTAAAATAAAAAAATATATGGAATGCTAGGCTAGGTTCGATGAGCATCAGAGTAATAGTGAGGAGATAACAAATAAAGTATCCGAATAGGCATTGAATGCACTTAGCAGAGCTATTGCCATAAGGATGGATCACAAGTCCAACTACGAAAATATTCTGAAGGCAATTGCATAAAATTTTAGTAAGACTTCACACTAGAAAATATACATGGCCCAAAATTATTATAGATAATATATATACATGTATATACATACTATATTAAATATATATGTATATATATACAAAACAATATATGTATATTCTAGTATGCTTAAACATGCGTTTGTGTATGTCTGATATGCATATGCATGGTATAATATATGTACGTATGCATTGGTTATAAATCCCGATAACCATATGTATATATAGGTATTTTATATGCATTAGTATGGCTATACACGCATACATACATACATACATACATACATATACATACATATATATATCTATATGTGAACTAACTACTTAACATAAATTAACTACTCAAAATCAATAAACAGTCACACACACATACACACACTCTCTGTCTCTCTCTCTTATTTAGTTAATATTAGTAACACAATCATCGAAGCACATCATATGTGAACGAATTACTCAAATTTAGTGACATAATCATCAAACAACTACTAAGTGTAAAAAAATTCTATATTAGCAACATGAATGTTATACTCTCAAATCAAATACAACATCTAAGAAAACGTATAAAGGTAAACATCTATAACAAATTCAATCAACTACTCACTATATGCTACAATAGTATGACAAATTATGTCAACCCTCTAAGCACTAGATAACCAATATCAAAAACTTATCCAACATCAACAAACTATACAACTTCCTGAATGTAAATACCAGTGACACTGTATATAGTAGATCATGATATACGGTCATAAGATTAATCTCAATATGCTAGTAATTAATGGTTTACATTAATCTTTATAACAACCCAATGTTGAGATGCCATAATTTGACATTTTTAAATGGAAAAATATAATATTTATTGAAGATTAAAAAAATTATATTAAGAATTTGAGTTATTTTCGAAAATATAAGTATGAAATATTGTTGGGAAAGTGGTAAATTCAAATGAGTATCATGTTTGGAATTGAAAGTAAAAGGTAATTTGATTTGTAATTTTTATACACATAATATTGTTTTATGAAATAAAAATAAAAGTATAGAAGAAAATAAAATAATTTTATAATATTAGAAATTGATTTATGGTAATGTTGTAAATATGTATAGGAGGGTTGGAAGTATTAAAAAAATTAAATTTTGATGTTAAGATATTTTTGAAGCAAATGAATTAATAATAAAGTAGAAATTAGTAATTTTTGAACTTATATTTGTAGTTTAATTAAGAATTGATATTTTATGTTAAAAAAATTAGTAAAAATGTAAATGTTGAAATATTTTTTTGAAGTATTATTATAATGAAGGAAAATGTTGAATATTTATGAACTTATGGGTTCATGTAATTATTCTTTCCAATGGTGCTTTATTTTATAAAAGTAGTAAAAAATGATGGTTTCATTTTACTTGAAAAAAAAATGAAAATATAGTTTATAAAACGAGAAATTTGTGTTCATAAAAGTGTTATGAGAAATATCATTAATATTGTAATATATACTATTTTATAACATCCTATTCCTTGAGTATTTTAATGCTATTTTTAATTAGATAAACTCAATTATGGGTTTATATCAACAAAATTACTTCTAAATTAACAATCTACTATATTTTCTACTAGATGTTCTATTTTGTGATCTTTATATTTATCAAAACAAGCTCAGGCATTATTTATGTAATACCTCGTAAAATGAACCATAATTAAATGGATTGAATTGAATTAAATATGAAAAGGTTGAATATGGGAATTTTATAAAAGTTGGAATTTGACCACGAAAGTTACTCCATTGCGTTCGTGGTGAAATTCTAATCTGTTTCCATATATAATATGCTGAAAACGGAGCTCAAACAAAGAAGTTATGAGCATTTAAAGCTCTCAGATTTAAATTAATTTACTTTGAATTTAAATTCAAATGAAAAATCAAACTTACGATTTAAATTTCAAAAGTTAGCTTGGGGCTAAGTAAACATTTAATTAACGCTCAATGATAAAAAGTTAATTAGGGAATAAAATGATACGGAAACAAAAATAAACGCCCATGAATAAAGGAGCAGTCGACCTGAATAGGTCAACTGAACGGTCGATCGGTCGCCCAAGGGCGATCGACTGCTTGGCAGTGATAGTTGTCAGTGGCGGCTAGGGTTTTATTGTATGTTCTATTTGGTTTTGCACTCCTGATTTACCCGTTTCCTACACTTCTATCCTACGGTTCTGGTGTGTTTAACCTCCAATAAATAGAACCTTACCCTCTCCACTTTTATTCATATTATTTTGAGGAATACGATGAAACTCTACCATTGCTATCTCTCTAATAAGATTCAAAAAATCCATAGAAAATTCAGGTAAGGATTCAACTTATTTCTTCCTCCAATCTATATTTACCATATTCTTCTCCAATTATTTTGAATCTAATGAATATATATAACTCTTCCTTATTGTGTGTGCGCATATATATCAAAGAAGAGAGATTCTGGAAGAGATTGGAAGGCTACAAATCCATTTGAGTAAAGCTAAGGCTAATTTGTAAGTGAAAATCTTAGTATTTCTTTTCAGCAATTTTTTAGTGTATATCTTTTGGATTTGAATATGCCTTAGGGATTTTGGGATTTCGAAAATATGATAGATAAAGTCCCCCAAAATTCCTTTTTATTTCGATACGTCAATTCTATGTTAACATTCCCGATTATTTATATTAATTTGATGGAATTTGTTTCGTTTATGCAATTTTTGATAATTTCATAGTCTATTTCACTTCTCCTTCTTCTTTGGGTCAAATTGTGATCCTTCAATAAAATAAGGGGTGTAGATTACGAATTTTATTCGTAGTTGAACCACTTATTTATATCTATTTCTTTGTAAAATGGGAGTTGAATATAATATGGAGTTTAGATTGCAACTCTTATTGTTTAAGATATTCCATTGAATTGGTGTAATAAATTGAGTTTCTATTTTATTTAGAAGTCTGTTATTGCAGTTTTGATTATGAATATTTATTCCCTATTTTAGACATTTGAATTCCATGAAATCTTGGAAAATTGAAGAAAAAGGACTTATACTAATTGGTTAAAGAATGACATTTACCGCTAGTTTAGGACGTAAAATCTATGCGTTTGGAACTTATTAAGCACGAATATTTATTTATTTCTATTTACATAATTAACGTATAACTATTGTGTATATAGCGTGGTTAATTAGGCATTTATTTACATTTATTTTCCCCATTAAGATTTTGAGGCAAAAATAAGAGGAAACTCTTATATAACCTAATTATTATTTTAAGACGTAATAAAGAAGATTCCTTATAAGGCTTCATTTATGAAACGTTGAGATGAGTGTGTGTGTGTGTATGTGTGTGTGTTTGTATGTGTGTGGAGAGTAATTAATTTATGGCTAAGTCATAGGGATGCGAGGTCAATAGGATCTACTCTTCACTTTGAGGCTACCAACAGTTGTGTACACTTTTATTAGTGTGAGATATTTTTATGATAAATATTTTTAATGACGCGAGATTAGTTCCAAACTCTATAGGGGAAATCTGCCCAGCTAATCTGGCCACCAATTCTACAAATAGAGGGCAAATGTAAGACATCATTATGGGTATGGGCTATAAGACGAAGGGCCTGCTTCGTGGTTTGAGGTATTAAGTGGTTGGACCCGCCTTTTCCCCCAAACGAAGTATTAAATGGCGGAGGGGTTACGTTAGGTGGTATCTCTATAGGGGTCCGCTTTTGGAATTAGACCTTAAATGACGAGGTCTGGCTATTTTCAACTTGGAAGTATTAAGTGGCCTATGAGATTCTATATGATGTCAGCTAGATAGTACCATTGAGAAGCATGCTTTTGGGATTAGGCCTTAAATGATGGGTTCTGCCTATTTTCCACTGGGAAGTATTAAGTGGCTTGGGTACCATCTCTTACATTATTAGCTATTTATGATGTATGATTGGGATATGGGATCTACTTCTGGAATGGAAGGTATTAAGTGGTTGGACCTGCCTCCTTTCCTTATAAAGAACTATTAAAATGATTTTAATGGTTTTATGTTCGTAGACATATTCTTATTTTAAAATATAATGCTCGAGTACTGAAAAGGTAAGACTTGAGGGTTTTATTCACCGGGCACTTGTTGTTTTGACTCCCTCCTCATTACAACACAGGTTAAGGGCAGAGTGATAGCGGTGACGATGCCTAGGATGGAGAAGCTTATCTTGTGGCAGTATTTGTTATTATTACTTGCTTTTATGTGAACCCATGTATTTAGACAATTGTTGCAATGGATATTATGTTACGGTTTTTATGATATTTTGTATTATGAAATTTTTATGATTTTGAAATAAATGGGTACACTTTGTTATTATATTTTGTTCCATCCACTATGAGTTCTGAAAGTTTAGTTATGGCTCTATACTATTATTTTCTTAGTTCTACCAACAACTTGCCTGAGAATGAATCTTATTTTCGATGGGTCTTTTCTAGGTCAAAATTTAGGCCTATTTCGGGATGGGTTGTTACAATATAGTTAAAAATACAACAGTTATAAAACGTTTAATACATTTCTCTAAAATAGTCATAATACATTAATACAATAGTTAAAATAAAAATTTCCTTATTATTAACGAACAAGTTTGGTTAAATGAAGAGATCAATAGAAAGAGATGCCAAATTCAATGCTGAAGAACTCAAAATTAGTTGTTAAAGTTAAAGGTCGGTTCACTAGAGAAGAAAGTCAAAAGACTCACATATGTATTGGCTCGACACTTCCCAGATGAAGATATTGATGATGTTGATTGAGTAGAGTATGAAGTTGATGAGTATGTATTTTGAGTAATTTATAGATATGTTATGTAGTATATTGTTAGATAGTGTTGATGATGTTGGATGATGATGTCTTTGGATAATATATTGTTCGGATATTATTGAATGATGGTGTGTTGGATATTGTTGGATGATGATGCTGAATATTGTTGATATTATTATGATCTTGTTGATATTATTGGTTAAAATAATGTTAGAAACTGTTATGCTATTATTGATATTGTTCGGATTTGTTAATTAGTATATTTTATGATGATGATTTTGTGTGATTGAGGTGAGAAAAGCACCAGAAAAGCTAAAAAATTGTTGCAGCCAAGGCATCGATGTCGGCTCAGCGTCGGTACATTCGATTTTAACATGTTAAAATGGCATCGGCAAAGCATCGTCCAGGCGTTGGTAAATATGTTTTTGACATTTTAACATAGCATTGATAAGGCGTCGGAATGGCAGCGCTATGGTGTTGGTAAATATTTTTGTATCGTGTCGGCCAGGCATCGATAAGGTGTGGTCGACGTCGTCGAAATGGCATCAGTAAGTAAGCATCAGTAATTTGGCATCGATTAGGCATCAATAAAGTGACCTACGAAAGTAATTGGCAAGGCATTAAATTTTATTTTTGGTCGAATGTTATACCGACACCGTCTACAACGTCTATGCAACCTTGGTAGTCCATAATAGCGTCAGTAAACTATCATATTCTTGTAGTGTAGGGGTTCAGACACTATGGGTGATATTCAATTTTCTTCCTTGAGTCCTTGTCATGTAAGATAATTGTTAACAATTCCTTGTAGTTAAAAATAGGTAGGAGCACAAAGGATCTCCTTACTCAAGCCTTGAGTGCCTACAAAGTAGCCACAAACTCGTCCATTAACTTGCGCAGAGAATTTTGTAGTGGTGATAGAAGTTTCAACCCATTAGATTAATTTAGAGGGGAAAATCATTCTAAATGGAGCATAAGATATTGTTGGCCACCATGTCGAGTCATAATCCTTCATTAAATTAGCCTTTAAGGAACATCTCGGCCTAAGATAATTGATGTCATATTCTTTTACGCACTCATCTATCATAAGAATATTGTCGATGATGTTTCTACTACTTAAGAAGGCACTTTTGTTTGGAGAGATCAAACTAGGCAACATCGATTTTAATCTATTGGCTAGCACCTTGGCAATACATTTATAAGTTGTATTACAACTTATGGTTCTGTACTGGCCAACTGTGAAGGATTTCTGTAAAGATCCTGGACTCGGCCTTCGAAAATCGGCACCCGTACTTCACTTGTACTCAAAATGCCGCAGATTCAAACACCGAATCTGGCTCTCCGGAGCTTATAACACCATTAAGTATAACAACACAGTGGAAGAAAGAAATAGATGATATCATATACAACTCCAAAGAATACAATATCCAGAATGATATACAACAATGGTATCTATATGATACAACAATATCAGAGATAAATAATGATACAGCGGAAATAACAGAAATGATAACTCCAAAAGATCCTCAAAAGAGAATGAGTCCACCAACTCCAATATCAAGCTCGAACCACAGAGATAAGCAATGTCGGTCGTCCGTGAACTCGAAGAAATGAACTAGCTCCAGATAATCTACTAAACCTGACTATCTGAAAAACCAAACTCTAGACTGCCCATGTGGAAAATTGTGGGCACCCAGAGTTTAGGAAGGGAACAATAAACTTCAGATCAGTCATGGGACTGGTGTGAGCAACAAAAATAGTTTATCTTTAAAACAAACAACAAAAGAATTTTAAACATTGAAATCCGCAATGCTTTTTGGAAAATGAAACTACCATAAGGCCTCCCGGCACACACACAATGCAATCGCACACATGGAGGAGATTTCTCCTTATGATAGTCAAACATGCTTACTACGCAAGAAAAACTCTTTTGATATTATTACTAGTGCATAGTGTGAAAACATTTCGAAAATACAATATTAATCTTAGCCAGCATAGGTACCATTATATTATGCCTGCTATAGCTACCATTTTAAATGGCAGGTTCTACAACTAAAACCGTACAAGGCTCGTATTGCTTGATTGGATTTTCCAACAAATGGTAAGGTTAAGGAACTTCCTATGCCACATGGGAACGCCTCTGGCGGGACGCCCCGAGAATCACCTGGCTCTCTGCCAACACAAGGCCGGTTACCCCCTTCCCGAGTAGTAAACCTGAGATATGCCACCCCCGGTCCTTTGGGACCTTTATCTGAGGCACCTCGATCACAAAGCAACAATCACACAGTAAATGAGATTGGAGCAACCACACAAGTAAATATCTGGGCTCCATACCATGATACCACCTTTTTCCAGAAGGAATGGACATACCCTAGGGGAGCTACCCCTGAAACCTTACCGCATCTTTCCTGTTTCGACCATTACCGGTTTGTGAGGCTCGATGAGGTATCGTCCACAAAGCTACGCTTTACACGAAAGTCATGCTTTGTTCAACAAATGATCAGCAACACACAGCAGCACTCAGCATGCCACACTACCAAATTGGGAGTATATCACTAATAACCTTCAACTACATAACCTCTGAGCTCATACGTCTCAGAGAAGGGTGTTAAGCTAAGAGAATAAATCTCCGCCACCAAATAGAAATGTATTTGAAAGAAATCAGCTTTATATCTCAAAGTGTAGTGTCAGACATACAACCATACAAGTCTGTTCCGGGTTCGAACAGAACCGAAGGCACTTCCGAAGAAGCCCTTGCAAATCCGGATAATTTTCTAATCACGTCCGGACTTCCCATCACAAAGGGTGATCAAATCTTTATACCGGGGACCATTCGATGCAGAGACATTCGACGAGTTGTCCTTTCGTTTTCGAAAATATCCGGTCTTCACCACCGGTCTTCAAATGCAATCCATATACGACGTATCATTATTCGGAATGGGTTATATGACACAAAGGTCCTCTCCCGGCTAAACCGAATAATGAGCGCAATATTTAAAAACATATGGATATGGGATTTCGGTTAAGTCATAACTTATTATCCAAAACTTCTCTTTCAAATGGTTTAAACACATTACCATTATAATCTTTTACATAAAAAGATTCATCTCACAAAATTCACCCAGTTTCACAAAGATCTATTCATAGATTTTCCAAATCAATTTCCATTTCAATTGGATTAACTCATTAAATCTTTAAATCAAGATTAAACTTATAGCTTTCAAAATAATTTCATTTCGAATGGTTTAAACAAATCACCATTTTAAATCTGTTAAAAATAAATAGATTCAATTCATAGCATTCAAAAAGAATTCACTCATAACTTGGAAAACCATTTTTCAATTCAAACTTGAAATTCCTTTAATTCAAATTGGAAACTCATTTCTTATATGAAAGCTTTTATCATTTGAAACCAAACAGTTTTCATTTCGGAAAATTTGATTCATTTATACGAGTTAAAGTCTTTGGGTTAAATTCAATTCCCCAAACAATATTTTAAAATGGTTCGAATTCATATAAACACATTTATAACATCTTTAACCATAATTTCCAATCATGGAATTCAATTCCAAATTTTGAATTCAAATTCAAATTAAATTATTTAAATTGGAAAAAACTTTACCAAGTTATTCAAAATAACTTTTATTTTAAAAACTCCTTTTCAAAAGTTTTTAACATTAAACCCAAATCCATTTCCAAAATCAATTGAAATTAAAATTTCAATTTCAAAAATATTAAATTTAAATCATCTGTGACTTAACCGATTTCCTCGTGAAATCCATATTTGTGTGTGTAAGAGTGTAGTCCAGGGGTTTCACACAGTAGTGCAACATCATTCAATCATCAAAGATCAGAATACAGAAATATAGTTGATAAGCGGTATAACTATAACGCTTATCGTTCATTCACATATCACAGATAATATACAAATGTATCACAAATAAATGATTAAATTATACATAGCTTAATCCATAGAACAAAATATCACAGATCAGATAGGACAATCAATTCAAGGCATCTCGTACAATACAATCATTCATAAGTAAGGTCAAGCATTCAATAATCGTTTATAAGAAGGATTAATTAATTGTTTAATCCTAATTAATTCAATTAATTTCCAATTAAATTAATTACTTATGAATTAATTATCCAATCCTGACATATTAATTTCAAATCATTTGATATAAATTAATTAATCAATCACCTTAATTGATTAAATTATTCATATGAATTAAATTAACCTCAATTACTTAATTAACTCAACCATAAATTAACTAAGTAATTATCTCTAATCATTTTCATTAATTATTTCACCTCTTTAAGATTTATTTAATTAATTCAAATCATTAATAAATTAAATGAATAAATTATCCATTTTAATTAATTTAATAATCACTACAACAGTTTATGGGTTTCATAGCGTTTTAAAAACGCTATAACAGGCTACCATAGCGTTTCAGAGAACGCCGTGGAACCACAGGCTATGGTAGGCCGGCAACATTACATAGCAGGAAGGAAAACGCTATAATAACTAATAGCGTTTACAAAAGTGCATAGCTTTTGCACCCTATCATAGCGTTTTTTCTCTGTTATTAAACTTAAACGCTATAGGGAATTTAATCCTTCATTTAACTTCTATAGCGTTTTTGAGCACATTTTATAGCGTTTCATCAAACCATGTTATAGTGTTACAATGTTTTTCGATAGCATTTTTTGTCATTCTTGTATAGCGTTTTTTATTTTCTACTATAGCGTTTTTGATTCTATTATAGCATTTTTGATGCATAAATCTTACATCTCATATAGAGTTGCGATAGCGTTTGATGAATCAATAGCGTTTTTCAAACGCTATCCTATATAATATTAATTTTCAGCATTTGTTTCAATTTTCTTTTTTTTATATTATATTATATATATATATGCACACAGATAGATATATGTATATACAACATTACATAATAACAACATTTCATTACATAATAACAACATTACATTACATTACATAATAACAGTCTTGGTCATAATTAGCAGTTTGCCTCCAACATTACATAATAATAACATTATCTAGCATAATGTACTAATACAAGTATGAAGAAAACATAAGCATATTACTTAGCCCAGGCATCCATCTTTCCCATCATTTTTGCAATCACAGGAGATACCTTAGGATTTGCTTGATGTTTCGACAAACTTGCAGTATTACTCGTACCTGTGCAAATTCAATGAACATATGAGGTAATTTGCAGATAATTTTATACTGTCACTCAGAATTTCCCAACAAAAGAAAAACTGTAGAATTTCATGTATACATCTCACAGAACAGAGGTAGAACCATTTAACCGTCAAGTGTGCATAAACAGAAACGTGTTTCTACATGTACGAATCATCTCAGACTGAACATCATCGGAAACACCTACCATTGTGTACATCATTCTCCAAACCACACCGTGTGTCTCTAGCTTTGACCTCAGCAGTTAACAAAGGAACTCAAAAAAAAGGACACACAACATGCCTAAACTCAGACTGAACATCACCAAGAACACCAACTGGTATGAACTCAGACCGATCTCTGTGTAAACTATCTCTGTGTAACTCAGACAAGATGCGTGGTGGTCAGGTCAGAGGACCAACTGGTATGAACTCAGACTGGTAAGAACACCGACTGGTCAGAGGACCAACTGGTAAGAACACCAACTTGTATGAACTCAGACCAACTGGTATGAACTCAGACAAAGAGGACAGACAACATGTCTGAACTCGACCCACTGGTCCAATATGATGCGTAGAAATATGATGCCAAACCCAAATAGCTCAAAAGAGAATGCAAAAGAATCTGGTTCAAGCTAAATTTACTGCTCACGTAGCAATGAGACAACTATTTTGGTAAATAGTTGCCCAATGTGCATGTTTTTTTATGAAGGTAAAAGATAATGACTCATGCCATAAGTTTTCGAAAAGATATTTATATCATTAAATTCATATTTTTTTAATAAACAAAAATATGTAAACATTTATAAATATGAAAATTAAGTATGTATGAAAACACCTGCAATTTATGACTTAATACTGAAATTAAAGTAATTGTACTTATTTAAGTGGTAGTGCCATTTTGTTTATATTGATCAATTAATATGTGAATGCTCGTATAACACATGATAAAATGATGTACATCAAACTTAGATTACTGCATGGGCAGCTAAGGTTGGCATGTGATTAAAAGTAAATTACTCACAAACAGTGCTACACTTCTGACCACTTCCCACTGCAAACCACCCAGACCATCAAACTTCACATATTCGTATATTTACATATTCGTATATCTGACCACAGTGCTACACTTTGATAAGAACCAAAATATGCATATCAAACGAAAAACATAAAATGACTTTTATGCATGATGTATTATTCGTATATTTACCTAGAGTGCAGTTGTGAAGCTTTCTTTTCTTCTGATCAATCAACAAACTTTAACAATGGTTACCTATATAAAAGAAAACCGTATAATGTCAAGAATTAAATAATACAATCAAATATGAATACATTTTGAAATTTTGTATATATATATGAAAATAATTTACTTAATTCTAAAATGTATATCCTGGAAAATTATCGTTTGGCGACAAGATCTGTTCTTATTCAAATTGCAAAGAACAATTTTTACCAAACGAATGATTTTCGAATCCAAATGGAATGAGCAATAGCTGCCCCAGTAATGTATATTATCGACTATTATGTTCTTTAAATCACATCAATTCAGTGTCTTCTTCTAAGTCACTTGCCTCGAATGCTGCATTCCAAAATTTGGTTATTCTTCAAATGCAACATTTGAGAACAATGAGAAGGAATCTACATCTGAGAGCAATGAAAAGGAATTCGAAGAATCCATAAACCAAGATACTAATGAGGCTAAAAAGACTAAAGATGAAGCTGCAGCATCCAAACAATCACAGGATGCAGAAATAGAGTGTGATCTATCTGTTAATGACCTTCCAAAGCTTCTTGTAGAAAAAGAAAAGTAGTTGGTATTAAAGCACAAAGAGGTAGAGGAAATGCAAGATAAATTTCTTCGCAGTTATTCTGAAATGGAGAATGTTTTAGATCGGACGAAACATGAGGTAGAAAACACTAAAAAATTTGCTAAGAGTTTGTTAGATGTTGTGGATAATTTAGGTAGAGCTTCATCTATTGTGAAGGAGAGTTTTTCAAAAATTGATGCATCTAAAGACTCAGCCGGTGCAGCAGCACTATTAAAAACTCTGCTGGAGGGATTGAAATGACCGACAAACAATTAACAGAGGTCATTGAAAAGTTTGGTGTAGAGAAATTCGATCCTACCAATGAGAAGTTTAATCCTCATTGCCATCATGCAGTTTTCCAAATTGCCGATGAGTCCAAACCATCTGGCACTATTGCTGCTATTATTATGCCTGGATATATGATTTGTGATCGCATTCTTCGCCCTACTGAAGTTGGTGTTACTGAAGGTGGGAAAGTTGAGGAATCTGATGATAGTTATGATGAGTGATTTGTTAAATTCAGCTAAGCTAATATTTTTTAAATTTTATTTGCAATCGTTTGTCAGTACTATGTATATTCTTGAGAGCAATGTATGAAAGAATTCAGGTTAAAAGAAATTCAGCAACTATTTTTGTACGCATTTGGTGAAATGGACCAGATTGTGGAAATTTATTTACACAATCAAGGTAGTGTGTTGGATATCTAGGGATGAAAGAAAACCTTCAGTGGTTTATTCCATGGCCTAAAGAAAAATAGGTAAGCGGTTTTACAAAGGTTCTCTTGATCTAGAGATAAGGTTTGAGTTGTGTGACCCAGTTCCAATTAAATAAATGGTTGATACTATATCCAATGGAGTTTCTCCATGGCTAGTATATATGCATGAAAATATGCAGTCATAACCTAGAGCAATAAGAAACCACTAGATTGTAATGCATATATGCGTTGTGTACTTTGAAACTAAAGGTAGAATAATCAAGTTATCCTAGTTCTACAAAAATAACAAAAAGCTGAACGTGAAGGCAAAAAACCAAAGGTTAAGCATTTTACCTTGTTAATTGGATCAACATATTCTGCTCAAAACTCCCTATATATTTCCTTACCATGTGTTTTAAGGAATGCAAGTGCATACCTACATGAGAATAATCATGAATGAAATAAATATATTTTAATTTATGTACAAAAAATATGGACAACATGGTGGAATAAATTTCATAATTGAGTAGCTGGTATGGTTTCTAAAATATGGATTAAGTGTGAGATTATACATCAGATTACAACGAATATAGAAAACCTTAACTTGGATAAAACTAATGTGTCTTTGATTTAACAACGATTCTTTTAATTTTAAGCACATTGGTTTATCTTTCAAAACAATAATTTAAATTACTCTAATTTAGCCATAGCCTACTCAATATGCTAATGATACAAAATAGCATAATATATTCGTAAAGGACCCAGTACCATTGAACCAGCGCAGTAAATTGGAGAATCACTATGCACATTATACTAAGGTGTTATAATATAGTTTCAAAAGAGTGTGAGGGAGAGAAGACAATGGGTTAAAGAACGCAAATATTTGAAAATGTGCTAAGATACGTTAACTCATAGGATATTAATAAATAATTGCAGTAAAAAATTCATTTCTAAGTAAGGAAAGAACTGCTGAGTCTAAGTTGTCACCAAATATCAAGCCAAACTCTCCTAAATTTTTAACTGAGGCAAATACCTCAACTGGCCTAAGTTATGAACTTGGGCAAATTTTAGCTTCTGTTGCACTTCATGGGAGTGGCTATGTCAACATGTCATATTAAGTCAGGTTAAAAGGGTTTGGCTTGGAGAGTAGTGTCATTCCTTTTAGAGTTTCCTATGTGATTTTTTTAGCTCATTAATATTATTATAATTACTTTTACCATCATGTTTCTAACGCACAATAATAATAATAAAATCATATCAATGATGCATTCTTTTCATAGTTCTTTACAAATAATGCTTCAAAATCATGTTTCTATGTGGACATCTCGCCTTTCTATGGTTGAAGTTTAAACCCTAGTTTCAATATAGTGTAGTTATGTACTCAAATGTTCACCATTTCCCAAAAAAGTGAAAACACTAGAGTGGAGAAACAACATGGCATGTAGAAAGCATATGCCAATCTATGAAAAACTAAACAGCATCATGTATTATGAAGTGATAAAGAAAGTTATTTGTTTAATGCACCACGTGGAAACAAAGCATGCTATTTTCCGATAAACAAATACTTATGTACAACTTACCAAGTTTTTAGGCCCTTAAGGTGTCACAGATGTCAACTTGTTGTATGTTAATGCCGGTTCCTTGCTTCTTTCATTCTCATTTGTCACCTAGGTAATAATATAATCAAGACGAGTAAAATATAATTTTCTATAGCACTCACTAAACCAAACAAAAAAGAAATAGAAAACTGAAATACCAATGGTATAGTATGAGCCTTCGGTAGTGTTTAGACAATGCCTTAGCCATGCTTAAACTCGTTGCATCGCCCGATACAGTAGATAATATATTTGAATTAGTACACTAGTAGGCACTTCAACCAAAGGCGAAGTCCATCCATCAGTATTTATATTAAGCCTTTTAAAACCAGAGCTCATAGAAGAAGAAACACCTTACTTATCTTCAGTTCCAAGAGAAGGAAAATCCTTGTTGTCAAAAGAAACCTTATCTAAACCATAATCTTTCGAATCACGTCTTTGTGCTCAATTAGACTTTTTAGACAATTAGATCAGTTGCTTTATCAATACATCTATCTGAGGCAGTCTGATCTTTGATGACCGTTACATATACCATATTTTAATAATATGGTATATGGAAACACATACTTTATTTCAATTCTATTATATATTATTGGATTAACCACTGCTTTAATGGTGTAAGTATTTCAAACTGCTGTATAATTCAATACCAAAAATAAATAAATACGGGAACTCTGATTGAAATGTACATTTGTATCGACCACTAATACATAGAGCTTTCATCGCACTTAAAGTTTCTATCATATCACCATTCAGTTGAAAGCATCAGTACTGGAAGTATCTTCTTCAGGATACAGTATCAAAGGGGTCATCATTAAATATGAATTGTAAAATGATCCCCTAAAGTGTTACAGAAGAGGATATAACATTAGATAAACTTATATTACTTGCACATACCATTATAAGAAGCTATTTTACCAGCAACTCCAGCATTTCTCTCTTCCATAACCACGCCCTCAGTATCATGAAGTTCGGGTGTTGATTTACTATATATTTTTCCACATTAATAAAAAAGAAATCCAACTCAAAACTTATACATTGATATAATAATCACTTTATATATCACAATAACTTTTTTCCCAATTCCCAGTTCCAATACAAAAAAATTCTTTCAGGAAGGAAGGTAATTTTGTTTGTTGTGCTTATAATGTTAGGCTGTTTGTTCTTTATATTATATCCGATAATGATATTTTGAAATTTTCAACGCCAATAGACGCGGTAATTACAATTGGCTACACAACAGTAATGCATATACCACTACCCAATAATTTATGTGGTGGTGGCTAATATAGTGACTGGATATTGTTTTTAGCAACACCCAGGTAACTTGCATTTGTGAACTAATTTTCGATTCATGAATATTTTCTCAAATGGTCTTGGCAAACCAGTAAAATATTTTAGTCTTTTTAGTAGCAACAAGATTTTTCCCCTAAAGGGTTCGAGAACCATGATAAAATGACGCTGACTATTAAGATAATGAAAATGGAATATTTAGATTTTGAAAGATTATGTTTGAATACAATCTTGATCAAAATTAACATAAACTATAATTTTGTAGAGAAATTAATAGAGAAAGATAATTGTACAATATCAAGGTTAAGTGGATAGCAAAATAAAAGAAATGTATAACTTTTGCAGTTGTAAAAAACTTAGGTTACCTAAATTTCTCTGATCATCTCTTATAGATTAAAACATAAAATTCACATGAAAATTTATTTCATATTAAATCATATGCATAAACCTGTAATCATAATAAACTTCCAACATTGTAAATAAATATTCAGAATATACACTTCAGCGAACTTAACTGTATTAAACGTAAACATGATAATGACTTCTTTAAAATAACACATATAACCAATATAAACAACCGTGACATTAGTTTCACCTGTGATTTCGAAATCATATCAGTTTTTGCTCGTAAAATAGAATCACCGACTCCAGTTAAAAACTAAATGAAAATTGAATATTGAATCTATTATAAAATCATAATCGATTTGCTAAGTAGTGATGATCCTTTAGAAGGTGGAAGAATAAAATGGACTGAATAATTTACTATTTTAACTTTAAATGGAGCAAGTGATCAAATGAGTTAATATATATTAACTGGAAAAACAATTCGCCGCATCATGTTACTATGATTAGTTGTTTTGTTTTTCAAATGGTCAAAGTAATATTTAAAAATCTTTCATTTGTTTTTTTCAAAATTGACCTTTTCAATTTTCCTTCCAAAAACAACTATTTTTGAAGCTATCCAGACGGTTCACTTTCTCAGAACGTCCTACCACTTTGCTAGAAGCACGGTTATGCTTAAACATGTTGCACTTGTGGTGAAAGCACCTATTGCCTATTCTATACAACGATGGGGTTATAGAAGGCAACTGTTGCATAGGTTGATGGATGAGGGTTCAAACACTAAATGTGTGTATGTTTCAAAAAAAGCACACAATGCATTTTCATGTTTTAGAGGCGAGACATAAGCCTCAATGCTTTTAGGTATAATAAGCTTTTCAGCTGAACACTATGCACATGACATATCAAACAATCAAACAAAAAAAAGTCTGACACTAAAATCAAAACATTAAACATTCAAACTAATTTTAGTGTGCTATATAAAAATTTATTAGTTTGTGTGTAGAAAACAATGAATGAACAAAACATTTCATTTCTAGTAGACATAACATCCAAGTTTCATTTTCTTTCTCTCTTATTTTTATTGGGTAATATACATTGGTAATCAATTTGATAATCATTAAAGGATTAATTTTTGACATCTATTCAACAAACAGTTTCTAAAATTGATTCAGAATGAATTGTTTTGTGCTTTGAATTATTAATAAGAGATTGATGGTTGAAGGCATGAAAATATATATTCAGAATTGATCAGACTGTAGTTTTATGTCAGCATCACATTGTACAAAAAATGTACTATATAAATATCATTACCATAAATATATCATTACCACTATCAAATACTCACCTAATTTCAACTCATTTTCTTTACATCATAACAAAATGGGGTTAAATAAATTACCTCAAAATCATGACTATTCAGTTAGGCTGAAAAAGGGATAAAAGTATCGCCACAGCAAAATTAAGGGGTGTAATAACCTGTAAACATGTGTAAGGAGATACTAATGAATAGATTAAGAATCATAAGAAGTGAAAAAATATATAATAAATGTTGTAGTACCTCTCACGGCATTCCAAATTGGAGTGGCATGGGTTTAGCGTTCTGGGCAGTTAAAATGGTGGCAATGTGTTTAGGGATTAGGATCGAGTGTAATGGAGAGATTACAACCCAATACCTAGGGATTGGGATCGACTGTTGATTATGGTGGTTAGGGTTTTGAGATTTAGGGATGTTGGACTGCATGACTGTTGATCGTGGTGGTTTAAGGATTTCACGATTTAGGGATTCTGGTTCGCTGTTGTTTTCTGGAGGTGACGAAGTGAAAAGAGGAAAGAGGTGAGGTTGTAATAGACGTGATTTTTTTCTTCCCGCACAAAATAATTGTTCCCCGCCCTTTTGTTGGATAGTGTTGAACACTTCGTATTTATTAGTGCATAGCGTTGAATACTCTTCATTTCATAGTGTTGAGAGGAGGAAAAGCGGAAACGCTATATGTTGGCGCTATTAAAAGACCTGATTTTTGTAGTGAATTAATGAATTTTTTATCATTTATCTTCATTTCTTAAAGTATAACTCACTCATACTTATGACTTAATTATTATTTATAATGTGTTTGGAAACATTGATTTCAAATTTCCTTTTAAAATTCAAATTTCCTTTTTCAATACTTAAGCATTTTTAAGTATTAAAAACAATTTAAATTTAAAACTTATTTGTTTCAAACTAAATTCCAAACTAGACTTGAATTCATATTTAAACTTAGTTTTAAAACTCAGTTTAATTTTTTTAATTTATAAATTTAGACTTAGTTTAAATTTCAAAAATAAACAGGTTTTTTAAACCCTGAAACCAACATCTACCCGAGCTACCATGCCCCTGCTTCGAGTCCTTTTCCCTAAAACTTCGAGCACACCTTCGAGCCAACCTATCTCCTTCCTTTCAACCTTTATCTTTGTTTAATTTGAAAACTGTTAAAATTTGCTAAAAACATACGCGAACAACTTCGAACCATCACGTTGCTTTCCCAAGGTTAACTTCGAGCCACCATCTTCTTCCAAAATTCAACAGCCATCAACAGATACAAAATGCATATATGCACCGTGCACACCGATCGCCGGTGTTCCGGCCATCGCCACTACCTTCCACACATCGACGACCATCCCCATCATCGATCCCGGCCACCCAGACTTCATCACAAACCCAAATTCAAAATCAATCTATGGAGTCAAAACTGGAACTACACACTATGGCCAAAACCCTTCTCGAACTCACGTCTCCAACCACCGGAAATCGCACAACTCCGACCACACATCCCCTAGCCTTCCACGCTGCTTTTCCACCAGGTCCGGTGCAACTCGATGCACTAACGTATCCATGGTGATCGAATTCTCGACCACGACCCAAATTAGGGTTAAAAACTAAATCGCCTCACCGCCAACACCACGGCGATCTGTCGACGCTTCCACTATTTTTCCTAGCCTCGCCGTACATTACTCCTCCTCCAGATGAAACCCCGAGGGCCAAGTGATCGTCGATCACCAGAAACTCACGAAAACCCATTTCCCGTTCATCTCGAATTTTCTCAACGATTATAGCTTTAAAAATCATGATACCTATGTTGAAAATCATAATTTATAAACATGAATCCAATTCTATAATCAAAACTAAGGATTTTAACAGTCAAAAATTTGACTTATATTAATTCTTCACTGTATATTTTTATTTTCAAAGTACTTACTCAATTTAAACCCGTGAATTCATTTTTAAAGATGATGTTACAGTCTTACAAATATTTTCCATCTTGAAATCAAAGTTTAAAACTTATTATATACAGAGCAATGGAATTTCTTCCCTCAATATAAACCTGGATATTTTTTTCTTAACAGAGGTAAGTATGTCTGTTAAACAAACATGCACAGACTTATTCACACACATAAATGCATATATACTTACTGATATATACACATACATTTCTCATTTCCCAAGGCATTATCATCACAGACATTAGAATCAAAAGAACTAGGTTAAGAATTAGAGTTTGCTCATAGTGATTTAGGAAGAAGAACAAAGCTTCTTAAATTTTGAAACTGGCTTGTAAAACTGCAAGCTGAAGTCTTCTTTTTGCCTTTAATTCTCTGATTGATCTGATTTTTTTGTTGTTTTAAGTTGAAGTTTTGTTTGAGTCTAAATGATATTTACTTTAGTTGTACTCAGCTTGGACTGGTCGAACTGAAATGAGGATGATTGATACAGATAAAAGAGGTTTATAGGGCATACAATTTGTACAGGGTGATATAATGTGTTGTACTTTATATTTTGTACAAAAATGAGCAGGGATATTTTTCAAATGGGAGGCTGCATTTATTATGTTGTACCATATTTTCATTTATAAAATTTTCTTCCTTTTTGGCTGTAACAAATATATGAGATAACTTGATGTCTTCCTTTACAAGCTTTTATACTTTATATATTTGTATTTCTTTTTGAATGTATATGTATTTTATTTTCTTTCCTTTTGTTTTCTTTTTTAACTTGTCTTTATAGTTGAATGTGTTTCCATATTTAATATGTTGTTAAATTTTATTTAATGAATTACTTTATATTTTTATAACTTATCTTTTATTTATTTCTTATTATCTCTTAATATAGATGATTTCTAATTTTAATTAGTTGTTAAAGTTTAGCAAATGTATTTACTTGATATTTTTATAGTTTATCTTATATAATTTATATTTTCATTTTTAAACCATTTATTTACGATTTAAATTCAAATCAAATAAATATGTAATTTCAAATTCACTCATATATGCCCAAATACATATATATTCACATATATATATACACAATATTTTAAATTTAAATGATTTATACAGAATTTATTTGAACTCGGAGAAACTCGAAATCAATTTATCAATTAATTTCACAAATTTTATTCAAAAATTAGATTAAATTATCAGTTTAAATTTATATAAAATCCGGGGTCGTTACAACCTTCTCCCCTTAAAAGAATTTCGTCCTCGAAATTTGCCAGGGAGACACAAAGATAGATGAAGAATATTTCATCAAATCAAACCGAATATTTATTCTGCATTTGGCTTACCAAATCAGAATATCAATAATAGATACAAGAACGAATCTTTTTAAATTCTTCACACGATACTCGGGTTATCCAGATCTACGAAATATGCAGTGGCATCGGTTAGTTCGAAGGGATAACTAACCATTCGTAGAACATATCCGGACCCAAAAATAAACAGATATATGGATACAATTTCCAAATCTTTTAGTTTAGAGACTAAGGTATACCTATCAACCATAGCAACCAAAGCAAACAAGGCAACCAATACATCCAAGCAAACAATTCTGACCCATTTGGAGTTTATGTCCCATATTCATATATCGAATCTCCTTCCTGGATCTACCAGGAACTATCAAAGAATTGAGAAAAGATGACGAACAAAAGGGATTGATAGGGAAAAGATCATTTCCTTGTTGTTACAGGGTATTGACCATTTATAGTCATATTCCCCTGTCCCCTATCTCATCCTCTTCTTGCACTCATACTTACTATCGGTGGATAGTAAGAGAATTTACTGAGGCATTCGAACGGATATCTTAAGGATTACTCTTTTTAGGGTATACTTCACCCTATCTTCAATGAGTTACTTAATGTGTTATACTCCTGAGCTAAAGTTCAACCTTAGCTCTGATACCACTGTAAAGATCCTGGACTCGGCCTTCGAAAATCGGCACCCGTACTTCACTTGTACTCAAAATGCTGCAGATTCAAACGCCGAATCCGGCTCTCCGGAGCTTATAACACCATTAAGTATAACAACACAGCGGAAGAAAGAAATAGATGATATCATATACAACTCCAAAGAATACAATATCCAGAATGATATACAACAATGGTATCTATATGATACAACAATATCAAAGATAAATAATGATACAGCGGAAATAACAGAAATGATAATTCCAAAAGATCCTCAAAAGAGAATGAGTCCACCAACTCCAATATCAAGCTCGAACCACAGAGATAAGCAATGTCGGTCGTCCGTGAACTCCAAGAAATGAACTAGCTCCAGATAATCTACTAAACCTGACTATTTGAAAAACCAAACTCTAGACTGCCCGTGTGGAAAATTGAGGGCACCCAGAGTTTAGGAAGGGAACAATAAACTCCAGGTCAGTCATGGGACTGGTGTGAGCAACAAAAATTGTTTATCTTTAAAACAAACAACAAAAGAATTTTAAACATTGAAATCCGCAATGCTTTTTGGAAAATGAAACTACCATAAGGCCTCCCGGCACACACACAACGCAATCGCACACATGGGGGAGATTTCTCCTTATGATAGTCAAACATGCTTACTACGCAAGAAAAACTCTTTTGATATTATTACTAGTGCATAGTGTGAAAACATTTCGAAAATACAATATTAATCTTAGCCAGCATAGGTACCATTATATTATGCCTGCTATAGCTACCATTTTAAATGGTAGGTTCTACAACTAAAACCGTACATGGCTCGTATTGTTTGATTGGATTTTCCAACAAATGGTCAGGCTAAGGAACTTCCTATGCCACATGGGAACGCCTCTGGCGGGACGCCCCGAGAACCACCTGACTCTCTGCCAACACAAGACCGGTTACCCCCTTCCCGAGTAGTAAACCTGAGAAATGGCACCCTCGGTCCTTTGGGACCTTTATCTGAGGCGCCTCTATCACAAAGCAACAATCACACAGTAAATGAGATTGGAGCAACCACACAGGTAAATATCTAGACTCCATACCATGATACCACCTTTTTCCAGAAGGAATGGACATACCCTAGGGGAACTACCCCTGAAACCTTGCCTCATCTTTCCTGTTTCGACCATTACCGGTTTGTGAGGCTCGATGAGGTATCGTCCATAAAGCTATGCTTTACACAAAAGCCATGCTTTGATCAACAAATGATCAGCAACACACAGCAGCACTCAGCATGCCACACTACCAAATTGGGAGTATATCACTGATAACCTTCAACTACATAACCTCTGAGCTCATACGTCTCAGAGAAGGGTGTTATGCTAAGAGAATAAATCTCCGCCACCAAATAGAAATGTATTTGAAAGAAATCAGCTTTATATCTCAAAGTGTAGTGTCAGAAATACAACCATACAATTCTGTTCCGAGTTCGAACAGAACCGAAGGCACTTCCGAAGAAGCTCTTGCAAATCTGGATACTTTTCTAATCACGTCCGGACTTCCCATTACAAAGGGTGATCAAATCTCTATACCGGGGACCAGTCGATGCAGAGACATTCGACGAGTTGTCCTTTCATTTTCGAAAATATCCGGTCTTCACCACCGGTCTTCAAATGCAATCCATATACGACGTATCATTATTCAAAATGGGTTATATGACACAAAGGTCCTCTCCCGACTAAACCAAATAATGAGCGCAATATTTAAAAACATATGGATATGGAATTTCAGTTAAGTCATAACTTAATATCCAAAACTTCTCTTTCAAATGGTTTAAACACATTACCATTTTAATCTTTTACATAAAAAGATTCATCTCATAAAGTTCACCCAGTTTCACAAAGATCTATTCATAGATTTTCCAAATCAATTTCCATTTCAATTGGATTAACTCATTAAATCTTTAAATCAAGATTTAACTTATAGCTTTCAAAACAATTTCATTTTGAATGGTTTAAACAAATCACCATTTTAAATCTGTTAAAAATAAACAGATTCAATTCATAGCTTTCAAAAAGAATTCACTCATAGCTTGGAAAACCATTTTTCAATTCAAACTTGAAATTCCTTTAATTCAAATTGGAAACTCATTTCTTATATGAAAGCTTTTATCATTTGAAACCAAACAGTTTTCATTTCAGAAAATTTGATTCATTTATACGAGTTAAAGTCTTTGGGTTAAATTCAATTCCCCAAACAATATTTTAAAATGGTTCAAATTCATATACACACATTTATAACATCTTTAACCATAATTTCCAATCATGGAATTCAATTCCAAATTTTGAATTCAAATTCAAATTAAATTATTTAAATTGGAAAAAACTTTACCAAGTTTTTCAAAATAACTTTTATTTTAAAAACTCCTTTTCAAAAGTTTTTAACATTAAACCCAAATCCATTTCCAAAATCAATTGAAATTAAAATTTCAATTTCAAAAATATTAAATTTAAATCATCTGTGACTTAACCGATTTCCTCGTGAAATCCATATTTGTGTGTGTAAGAGTGTAGTCCAGGGGTTTCACACAGTAGTGCAACATCATTCAATCATCACAGATCAGAATACAGAAATATAGTTGATAAGCGGTATAACTATAACGCTTATCGTTCATTCACAGATCACAGATAATATACAAATGTATCACAAATAAATGATTAAATTATACATAGCTTAATCCACAGAATAAAATATCAGAGATCAGATAGGATAATCAATTCAAGGCATCTCGTATAATACAATCATTCATAAGTAAGGTCAAGCATTCAATAATCGTTTATAAGCAGGATTAATTAATTGTTTAATCCTAATTAATTCAACTAATTTACAATTAAATTAATTACTTATGAATTAATTATCCAATTCTGACTTATTAATTTCAAATCATTTGATATAAATTAATTAATCAATCACCTTAATTGATTAAATTATTCATATGAATTAAATTAACCTCAATTACTTAATTAACTCAACCATAAATTAACTAAGTAATTATCTCTAATCATTTTCATTAATTATTTCAACTCTTTAAGGTTTATTTATTAATTCAAATCATTAATAAATTAAATGAATAAATTATCCATTTTAATTAATTTAATAATTAATGAATTTTTTATCATTTATCTTCATTTCTTAAAGTATAACTCACTCATACTTATGACTTAATTATTATTTACAATGTGTTTGGAAACATTGATTTCAAATTTCCTTTTTAAAATTCAAATTTCCTTTTTCAATACTTAAGCATTTTTAAGTATTAAAACAATTTAAATTTAAAACTTATTTGTTTCAAACTAAATTCCAAACTAGACTTGAATTAATATTTAAACTTAGTTTTAAAACTCATTTTAATTTTTTTAATTTATAAATTTAGACTTAGTTTAAATTTCATAAATAAACAGGTTTTTTAAACCCTGAAACCAACATCTACCCGAGCTACCCTGCCCCTGCTTCGAGTCCTTTTCCCCAAAACTTCGAGCACACCTTCGAGCCAACCCATCTCCTTCCTTTCAATCTTTATCTTTGTTTAATTTGAAAACTGTTAAAATTTGCTAAAAACATACGCGAACAACTTCGAGCCATCATGTTGCTTTCCCGAGGTTAACTTCGAGCCACCATCTTCTTCCTAAATTCAACAACCATCAACATATACAAAATGCATCTGTGCACCGTGCACATCGATCGCCGGCGTTTTGGCCATCGCCACTACCTTCCACACGTCGACGACCATCCCCATCATCGATCCCGACCACCCAGACTTCATCACAAACCCAAATTCAAAATCAAGCTATGGAGTCGAAACTGGAACTACACACTATGGCCAAAACCCTTCTCGAACTCACGTCTCCGACTACCGCAAATTGCGCAACTCCGACCACATATCCCCTAGCCTTCCACGCTGCTTTTCCACCAGGTCCGGTGCAACTCTATGCACTAACGTATCCATGGTGATCGAATTCTCGACCACGACCCAAATTAGGGTTAAAAACTAAATCGCCTCACCGCCAACACCACGGCGATCTATCGACGCTTCCACTATTTTTCCTAGCCTCGCCGTACATTACTCCTCCTCCAGATGAAACCCCGAGGGCCAAGTGATCGTCGATCACCAGAAACTCACGAAAACCCATTTCCCGTTCATCTCGAATTTTCTCAACGATTATAGCTTTAAAAATCATGATACCTATGTTGAAAATCATAATTTATAAACACGAATCCAATTCTATAATCAAAACTAAGGATTTTAACAGTCGAAAATTTGACTTATATTAATTCTTCACTTTATATTTTTATTTTCAAAGTGCTTACTCAATTTAAACCCTTGAATTCATTTTTAAAGATGATGTTACAGTCTTACAAATATTTTCCATCTTGAAATCAAAGTTTAAAACTTATTATATACAGAGCAATGGAATTTCTTCCCTCAATATAAACCTGGATATTTTTTTCTTAACAGAGGTAAGTATGTCTGTTAAAAAGACATGCACAGACTTATTCATACACATAAATGCATATATACTTACTGATATATACACATACATTTCTCATTTCCCAAGGCATTATCATCACAGACATTAGAATCAAAAGAACTGGGTTAAGAATTAGAGTTTGCTCACAGTGATTTAGGAAGAATAACGGAGCTTCTTAAATTTTGAAACTGGCTTGTAAAACTGCAAGCTGAAGTCTTCTTTTTGCCTTTAATTCTCTGATTGATCTGATTTTTTTGTTGCTTTAAGTTGAAGTATTGTTTGAGTCTAAATGATATTTACTTTAGTTGTACTCAGCTTGGAATGGTCGAACTGAAATGAGGATGATTGATACAGATAAAAGAGGTTTATAGGGCATACAATTTGTACAGGGTGATATAATGTGTTGTACAAATGTTTATGTTTTGTACAAAAATGAGCAGGGATATTTTTCAAATGGGAGGCTGCATTTATTATGTTGTACCATATTTTCATTTATAAATTTTTCTTCCTTTCGGCTGTAACAAATATATGAGATAACTTGATGTCTTCCTTTACAAGCTTTTATACTTTATATATTTGTATTTCTTTTTGAATGTATATGTATTTTATTTTCTTTCCTTTTGTTTTCTTTTTAACTTGTCTTTATAGTTGAATGTGTTTCCATATTTAATATGTTGTTAAATTTTATTTAATGAATTACTTTATATTTTTATAACTTATCTTTTATTTATTTCTTATTATCTCTTGATATAGATGATTTCTAATTTTAATTAGTTGTTAAAGTTTAGCAAATGTATTTACTTGATATTTTTATAGTTTATCTTATATAATTTATATTTTCATTTTTAAACCATTTATTTACGATTTAAATTCAAATCAAATATATATGCAATTTCAAATTCACTCATATATGCCCAAATACATATATATTCACATATATATATATATATACACAATATTTTAAATCTAAATGATTTATATAGAATTTATTTGAACTCGGGGAAACTCGAAATCAATTTATCAATTAATTTCACAAATTTTATTCAAAAATTAGATTAAATTATCAATTTAAATTTATATAAAATCCGAGGTCGTTACAACCTTCCTCCCTTAAAAGAATTTCATCATCGAAATTTGCCAGGGAGACACAAAGATAGATGAAGAATATTTCATCAAATCAAACCGAATATTTATTCTGCATTTGGCTTACCAAATCAGAATATCAATAATAGATACAAGAACGAATCTTTTTAAATTCTTCACACGATACTCGGGTTATCCAGATCTACGAAATATGCAGTGGCATCGGTTAGTTCGAAGGGATAACTAACCATTCGTAGAACATATCCAAACCCAAAAATAAACAGATATATGGATACAATTTCCAAATCTTTTAGTTTAGAGACTAAGGTATACCTATCAACCATAGCAACCAAAGCAAACAAGGCAACCAATACATCCAAGCAAACAATTCTGACCCATTTGGAGTTTATGTCCCATATTCATATATCGAATCTCCTTCCTAGATCTACCAGGAACTATCAAAGAATTGAGAAAAGATGACGAACAAAAGAGATTGATAGGGAAAAGATCATTTCCTTGTTGTTACAGGGTATTGACCATTTATAGTCATATTCCCATGTCCCCTGTCTCATCCTCTTCTTGCACTCATACTTACTATCGGTGGATAGTAAGAGAATTTACTGAGGCATTCGAACGGATATCTTAAGGATTACTCATTCTAGGGTATACTTCACCCTATCTCTAATGAGCTACTTAATGTGTTATACTCCTGAGCTAAAGTTCAACCTTAGCTATGATACCACTGTAAAGATCCTGGACTCGACCTTCGAAAATCGGCACCCGTACTTCACTTGTACTCAAAATGCCGCAGATTCAAACGCCGATCTGGCTCTCCGGAGCTTATAACACCATTAAGTATAACAACACAATGGAAGAAAGAAATAGATGATATCATATACAACTCCAAAGAATACAATATCCAGAATGATATACAACAATGGTATCTATATGATACAACAATATCAGAGATAAATAATAATACAGTGGAAATAACAGAAATGATAACTCCAAAAGATCCTTAAAAGAGAATGAGTCCACCAACTCCAATATCAAGCTCGAAACACAGAGATAAGCAATGTCGGTCGTCCGTAAACTCCAAGAAATGAACTAGCTCCAGATAATCTACTAAACCCGACTATCTGAAAAACCAAACTCTAGACTGCCCGTGTGGAAAATTGTGGGCACCCAGAGTTTAGGAAGGGAACAATAAACTCCAGGTCAGTCATGGGACTAGTGTGAGCAACAAAAATAGTTTATCTTTAAAACAAACAACAAAATAATTTTAAACATTGAAATCCGCAATTCTTTTTGGAAAATGAAACTACCATAAGGCCTCCCGGCACACACACAATGCAATCGCACACATGGGGGAGATTTCTCCTTATGATAGTCAAACATGCTTACTACGCAAGAAAAACTCTTTTGATATTATTACTAGTGCATAGTGTGAAAACATTTCGAAAATACAATATTAATCTTAGCCAGCATAGGTACCATTATATTATGCCTGCTATAGCTGCCATTTTAAATGGCAGGTTCTACAACTAAAACCGTACAAGGCTCGTATTGTTTGATTGGATTTTCCAACAAATGGTCAGGCTAAGGAACTTCCTATGCCACATGGGAACGCCTCTGGCGGGACACCCCGAGAACCACCTAGCTCTCTGCCAACGCAAGGCCGGTTACCCCCTTCCCGGGTAGTAAACCTGAGATATGCCACCCCCGGTCCTTTGGGACCTTTATCCGAGGCGCCTCGATCACAAAGCAACAATCACACAGTAAATGAGATTGGAGGAACCACACAGGTAAATATCTGGGCTCCATACCATGATACCACCTTTTTCCAGAAGGAATGGACATACCCTAGGGGAGCTACCCCTGAAACCTTGCCGCATCTTTCCTGTTTCGACCATTACCGGTTTGTGAGGCTCGATGAGGTATCGTCCATAAAGCTACACTTTACACGAAAGCCATGCTTTGATCAACAAATGATCAGCAACACACAACAGCACTCAGCATGCCACACTACCAAATTGGGAGTATATCACTGATAACCTTCAACTACATAACCTCTGAGCTCATACGTCTCAGAGAAGGGTGTTAAGATAAGAGAATAAATCTCCGCCACCAAATAGAAATGTATTTGAAAGAAATCAGCTTTATATCTCAAAGTGTAGTGTCAGAAATACAACCATACAATTCTGTTCCGGGTTCGAACAGAACTGAAGGCACATCCGAAGAAGCCCTTGCAAATCTGGATAATTTTATAATCACGTCCGGACTTCCCATCACAAAGGGTGATCAAATCTCTATATCCGGTCTTCACCACCGGTCTTCAAATGCAATCCATATACGACGTATCATTATTCGGAATGGGTTATATGACACAAAGGTCCTCTCCCGGCTAAACTGAATAATGAGCGCAATATTTAAAAACATATGGATATGGGATTTCAGTTAAGTCATAACTTATTATCCAAAACTTCTCTTTCAAATGGTTTAAACACATTACCATTTTAATCTTTTACATAAAAAGATTCATCTCACAAAGTTCACCCAGTTTCACAAAGATATATTCATAGATTTTCCAAATCAATTTCCATTTCAATTGGATTAACTCGTTAAATCTTTAAATTAGATTTAACTTATAGCTTTCAAAACAATTTTATTTCGAATGGTTTAAACAAATCACCATTTTAAATCTGTTAAAAATAAACAGATTCAATTCATAGCTTTCAAAAGGAATTCACTCATAACTTGGAAAACCATTTTTCAATTCAAACTTGAAATTCCTTTAATTCAAATTGGAAACTCATTTCTTATATGAAAGCTTTTATCATTTGAAACCAAACAGTTTTCATTTTGGAAAATTTGATTCATTTATACGAGTTAAAGTCTTTGGGTTAAATTCAGTTCCCCAAACAATATTTTAAAATGGTTCAAATTCATATAAACACATTTATAACATCTTTAACCATAATTTCCAATCATGGAATTCAATTCCAAATTTTGAATTCAAATTCAAATTAAATTATTTAAATTGGAAAAAACTTTACCAAGTTATTCAAAATAACTTTTATTTTAAAAACTCCTTTTCAAAAGTTTTTAACATTAAACCCAAATCCATTTCCAAAATCAATTGAAATTAAAATTTCAATTTCAAAAATATTAAATTTAAATCATCTGTGACTTAACCGATTTCCTCGTGAAATCCATATTTGTGTGTGTAAGAGTGTAGTCCAGGGTTTTCACACAGTAGTGCAACATCATTCAATCATCACAGATCAGAATACAGAAATATAGTTGATAAGCGGTATAACTATAACGCTTATCGTTCATTCATAGATCACAGATAATATACAAATGTATCACAAATAAATGATTAAATTATACACAGCTTAATCCATAGAACAAAATATCACAGATCAGATAGGACAATCAATTCAAGGCATCTCGTACAATACAATCATTCATAAGTAAGGTCAAGCATTCAATAATTGTTTATAAGCAGGATTAATTAATTGTTTAATCCTAATTAATTCAATTAATTTCCAATTAAATTAATTACTTATGAATTAATTATCCAATCCTGACATATTAATTTCAAATCATTTGATATAAATTAATTAATCAATCACCTTAATTGATTAAATTATTCATATGAATTAAATTAACCTCAATTACTTAATTAACTCAACCATAAATTAACTAAGTAATTATCTCTAATCATTTTCATTAATTATTTCAACTCTTTAAGATTTATTTAATTAATTCAAATCATTAATAAATTAAATGAATAAATTATCCATTTTAATTAATTTAATAATTAATGAATTTTTTATCATTTATCTTCATTTCTTAAAGTATAACTCACTCATACTTATGACTTAATTATTATTTACAATGTGTTTGGAAACATTGATTTCAAATTTCCTTTTTAAAATTCAAATTTCCTTTTTCAATACTTAAGCATTTTTAAGTATTAAAAACAATTTAAATTTAAAACTTATTTGTTTCAAACTAAATTCCAAACTAGACTTGAATTCATATTTGAACTTAGTTTTAAAACTCAGTTTAATTTTTTTAATTTATAAATTTAGATTTAGTTTAAATTTCAGAAATAAACAGGTTTTTTAAACCCTGAAACCAACATCTACCCGAGCTACCATGCCCCTGCTTCGAGTCCTTTTCCCCAAAACTTCGAGCACACCTTCGAGCCAACCTATCTCCTTTCTTTCAATCTTTATCTTTGTTTAACTTGAAAACTGTTAAAATTTGCTAAAAACATACGCGAATAACTTCGAGCCATCACGTTGCTTTCCCGAGGTTAAATTCGAGCCACAATCTTCTTCCTAAATTCAACAACCATCAACAGATACAAAATGCATCTGTGCACCGTGCACACCGATCGCCGGCGTTCTGGCCATCGCCACTACCTTCCACACGTCGACGACCATCCCCATCATCGATCCCGACCACCCAGAGTTCATCACAAACCCAAATTCAAAATCAAGCTATGGAGTCGAAACTGGAACTACACACTATGGCCAAAACCCTTCTCGAACTCACGTCTTCGACCACCGAAAATCGTGCGACTCCGACCACACATCCCCTAGGCTTCCATGCTGCTTTTCCACTAGGTCCGGTGCAACTCGATGCACTAACGTATCCATGGTGATCGAATTCTCGACCACGACCCAAATTAGGGTTAAAACTAAATCGCCTCACCGCCAACACCACGGCGATCTATCGACGCTTCCACTGTTTTTCCTAGCCTCGCCGTACATTACTCCTCCTCTAGATGAAACCCCGAGGGCCAAGTGATCGTCGATCACCAGAAACTCACGAAAACCCATTTCCCGTTCATCTCGAATTTTCTCAACGATTATAGCTTTAAAAATCATGATACCTATGTTGAAAATCATAATTTATAAACACGAATCCAATTCTATAATCAAAACTAAGGATTTTAACAGTTGAAAATTTGACTTATATTAATTCTTCACTTTATATTTTTATTTTCAAAGTGCTTACTCAATTTAAACCCTTGAATTCATTTTTAAAGATGATGTTACAGTCTTACAAATATTTTCCATCTTGAAATCAAAGTTTAAAACTTATTATATACAGAGCAATGGAATTTCTTCCCTCAATATAAACCTGGATATTTTTTTCTTAACAGAGGTAAGTATGTCTGTTAAAAAGACATGCACAGACTTATTCATACACATAAATGCATATATACTTACTGATATATACACATACATTTCTCATTTCCCAAGGCATTATCATCACAGACATTAGAATCAAAAGAACTGGGTTAAGAATTAGAGTTTGCTCACAGTGATTTAGGAAGAATAACGGAGCTTCTTAAATTTTGAAACTGGCTTGTAAAACTGCAAGCTGAAGTCTTCTTTTTGTCTTTAATTCTCTGATTGATCTGATTTTTTTGTTGCTTTAAGTTGAAGTATTGTTTGAGTCTAAATGATATTTACTTTAGTTGTACTCAGCTTGGAATGGTCGAACTGAAATGAGGATGATTGATACAGATAAAAGAGGTTTACAGTGTATACAATTTGTACAGGGTGATATAATGTGTTGTACAAATGTTTATGTTTTGTACAAAAATGAGCAGGGATATTTTTCAAATGGGAGGCTGCATTTATTATGTTGTACCATATTTTCATTTATAAATTTTTCTTCCTTTCGGCTGTAACAAATATATGAGATAACTTGATGTCTTCCTTTACAAGCTTTTATACTTTATATATTTGTATTTCTTTTTGAATGTATATGTATTTTATTTTCTTTCCTTTTGTTTTCTTTTTAACTTGTCTTTATAGTTGAATGTGTTTTCATATTTAATATGTTGTTAAATTTTATTTAATGAATTACTTTATATTTTTATAACTTATCTTTTATTTATTTCTTATTATCTCTTAATATAGATGATTTCTAATTTTAATTAGTTGTTAAAGTTTAGCAAATGTATTTACTTGATATTTTATAGTTTATCTTATATAATTTATATTTTCATTTTTAAACCATTTATTTGCGATTTAAATTCAAATCAAATATATATGTAATTTCAAATTCACTCATATATGCCCAAATATATATTCAATTATATATATACACAATATTTTAAATTTAAATGGTTTATACAGAATTTATTTGAACTCGGGGAAACTCGAAATCAATTTATCAATTTATCAATTAATTTCACAAATTTTATTCAAAAATTAGATTAAATTATCGATTTAAATTTATATAAAATCCGAGGTCGTTTCAACTTCTTAATCTTTGGAATTAGGCAAATTATTGTAGAGTTTATCATAACTACTAAATGTCAATATACAAAATGATGAAGTAAACTAAAACTGTCAAAATAGTCTACTCCAAGGCTAACTCAAAATCCAAGAGTCAATGAGTCCCTGTACCTGTAAAGTCTCGGTCTGAAATGTGTTGTATATTAGTCCGCTGAAATCCGTGACTCTGATTTTGATTTATCTATATTATATACTATTCTGAATATTTTTAACCGGTGTGTTTATTACTTTGTATTAATACTGCACACATCTAATTTTCAGTTCAGATCCTCAAAAAGGTTAATAAGACGTGTCAGTGTTAGTATAAAGATATATTCACATTCGATCGTCCTTAATCAGCCGTATTCTCCAAATTAGCAGACGACATTACTTGTAATGTTCTTTGCTAAACTGGACATAGCGGTGGGGTTGTTACACTACTACTCTTAAAGAAGTTGTGCACGGCCTTTAAGAAGTCTTTCTTAACAAATATCCCAACAAAATATGAAGAAGCCAGAGTTAAAACTGTCTGGTCCTCTAACACTGTCTATAGGAATGAAAAATAAAGCTGTTTGAATATCTTCATTAGATATATGCTCTTGTATTGTCATGGCCTGGTCTGGTCTTAATGTAGGAATGTTAAGTTGATGTATACTTCCAGAATCGATAATTTGGGGCTCTTTGCAACTTAGAATGTCACTAAAGTGGTTAACAGATGCTTTGCTAATAGCTTCATGTCCTTCATGCAAAGTGTTTGTACCATCCAAAATTGATTGAATATTATTCTTGTTTGATTTTATCTGTCGTCGAAAGCAGTGTTTTTGTCACCCTATTGGTCGCACTTCTGCCTCATCATATTTGCTTCAGTTTGGTGAGTGTTGGCCAACCTTTCAGATAGATCGTGTTCCTGCCATGAGAGATCAAGATTTAAAGGATTATTAACATATCTAATTGTATCTGATCAAGTATATATTTGAGTTGGGAGGAAAGCTCGTTGCCCTTGTACATTTGTAGTAGCATTTTTAATGAAGTTAATGTATATATTAGCTCATAAAATAATTCGGTAGTAAGTCTTTTTAATTAAAGTAATCTTTATGTAACAGAATTTTATGATACATTACATATTCTAAAAAAGATAAAAATTTAATGATGATATTGTCTCATATCCTTTTTATCTTTTTGAAAAAATAACAATGCTTAATTTATGCTAATAATGCTATTTTTTAGCAACATTATATGACTTGTAGTAACACTTTACGACATTTGTAGATGAAGTACGCATATTTTATATTAATAGTAGTGTTTTATGAATTGCATGATACTTTTGAATTGTAGTTTCATTTTAAAATTGTATAATAGCAGATTTTAGATGGAGTGTATATAATTTAGCTCATAATATTATTTTGCAGTAGCATTATTTGGATTATAGCAGTTTATAATCATTGTTGTATTTTTTGAATTGCAGTAGCATTTCATTAATTATAGTATCATATTTTAGATGAAGCGTACATATCTTAGTTTACAATAATATTTTGTAGTAGCATATTATGAATTATATAACATTTTAAATGAGGTAAATGTATATGTTAACTTATAAATCTATTTTGTACTAGATTGTTTATAAGACGTAAAAAAAATTATAATTCTATTTCTAGTAGTATTTTATTATTTTTATGAAGTTTATTTGTAGAATTTTATTTTGTAAAAGTATTTTTTAGTATCAATTTATGTCCTTATATTGGCTATAACAATATCAATGTTACAATGCTACTTTATAGTACCATTTTTCTTATTGTAGTTCATTATAATATCATTTTATCAACATTACAATGTTATTGCTACTATGTAGTATCGTTTTATTGTTCAATACATGTTTATTTATTCTTATATGATTTAATGTAACATTTGTTTCTATGTAGTTTTATTTTTGTTTTTACATGTTTGTTGCATTATTTTTAAGTTGCATTTTTTGATATATTTAGTATATTGTTTTTGGCTTTTATAAAATGTTTTCATGTAATGACATTGTTAATGGTATTTTTCTCCAGGTATTATTTTTTTTAAATAAACATTTTTCTTTTCTTGAAATATTTTTTTAATGCTACCGCAAGTTCAATTTTTAAGCTGATGATTTTTGTAAGATAAAATCATATATAATGATATTTTATAATATCATTTTCTTACATGCTGTTATTTTTTGCTTAACCAATGACTGGTGAAGAATTAGGGAAAAAAGAAGGGGAGAACGGTGTCGGTTATGGTTGGAGATCCAAGGTGGTGCGGCAGCCGATGCAAAGTGACCAATTTTAAGGTTTGGATTTGAGTTGAGATAGCAAGGTAATGAACATGACAGAGGTTTTTGAGACGTTGGACGATAAATATGAGAATGATGGTGACATGGAGGTGCCTGCGGTGGTGTGGGTGAGCAGTGGAATGGGTGAGTGCGCGGGATGGGATAGTGTGAAGTGTGGCGATGTGAGATGGGGAGGCGTGATTTGATATGCAATCTAGAGAAATTAGTCTTGTCCTTTTGTTTATTTTTTGAAGCTTATGGTGTAACGACCCGTAATTTTCGATAATTAAAAATAGTCAATTTAATAAGATTTTGTGATTTAATATTGGAAGAAATAAAAATTTGGAATTTATTAATTTTTATAATAACTAGAATGAATTGAAACAATGTTAATTTAAGTTAATTATTAACAAGTT
Organism: Allium fistulosum; assembly: GCA_030737815.1. NCBI lineage: Eukaryota > Viridiplantae > Streptophyta > Magnoliopsida > Asparagales > Amaryllidaceae > Allium > Allium fistulosum. Next base: position 869,231,233 of record CM060903.1, on the reverse strand, counting down.
AATGAAATTCAAATTAATTGAAATGATTTAAATGTTATACTTGGTTATAATGTAAAAATAAGAAAACAAATGTAAATGTTGAATTGATTAATGAAATAATACATAATAAACAGTAATTGAGTAAAATTAGTATTATATAAGCAATTGTAACATTTGTTTGTAAATAATAACTTATAAGTGTGATTAAAAGTTAATGGTAACAATTATTATATGTTACCTATTTATTTAGTCTGTTAAGTTAAATTTGAAACCAATTATAACTGAATGAAATTAAATGTTACATTAATGTGAGTTAAGATAATAACTGTAAATTATGAATGTAATAGAAGGAATAGAAATGTAATTATATTCATAAGGTAATAATTAATTTAATATAAAGGCTGAAATCAAATTTAATCAATTTTTGGAATTTAAGTTTTATAATTGGATTTATTGCAATTAAATGTAATTAAGTATTACGTTTGAAATTAAGATGAATTGGAAATATTAATATACTAAGATATAAACCGATGTTAATTATACCTATAAGTTGATAAGATGATAATTGATTGAATAACAAGATGGAACTCAAATTAAATGGAATTATTGGAAATTTAATTTATAATCTCTAAACTTATTGAAATTGAAAGTAAACCCTGTAATTGGTAAATTTATTAACTTTAAATTGATATCTAAATTTGTTTAAATTACTGTAAATGTTTAAGAAATCAAATATGATAAAATTTGTTAATTTAGAATTGAAATTGAAAAAAATGGTTTAATTATTTTAATATTAATTTATTTAATTAACTGAAATATAGCCATTTTGGACACTGACTTGGATTTCAACGAAACCAGTTTTATCGGATCTGTAACGGTGAATTATTGTAAGATTTTAAGTTTCGTATCGATCGGACTTGTCGTTTGATCGTACGGACTCGAAACGCCTAGAAATCAATTGAAATCAATTTGAAATAAGCTGATTTTAATATAACTTCTTCATACGATGGAATTAGGACTTGAAACCCGTTCCATTGAATTTAAAAATATTGAAAACATCTATTTTTGATATGGGATGATCCATTTTCGTTTCGGAGGCAGAACGGGCTTTTCGGGTCGTTTATCGTTCCATCCAAGTCAATCTTGTCCGTTCTTTTTATTTTCAACTCTGCCTATAAATAGCTCGTTATAAATCCTAATTGTTTCTCATTTCTCATTTACAGTACGTACAATTCTTTTTGTTCCTCCTTTCCAATGGCAAAAACAAACTCCAATTCCCAAACCCTCAATCCAAATTCAAAATCAATTTGAAAATTTAAACTCCTCCAACCCAAACAAATTATATATCAATTCGAAGCTCTCGACAAGTGTAATTCACTAGTGGTATTCATTTTTTGATTTTGATTATCGGTTGATCAGAAATTGCGTTTGAACGACGGCCGTCCATTTTAGGGTTAAATTTTTCAACGGTGGTTTTCGTCAAAACGACGATTGGGTTGCACTGCACTGTAGAGGATGTCGAGGGGCTTCGATCCATGTCGTTCGTTCATACTAGAGGTTGATGGAATCACCAAATTTGGCGGTGGAAGTCGTGGCGGCCCATGCCCAGGCGGAGATGACTGGGGCCTTAGGCGGCGGTGGTGCAATCAAGGAATGGTCGCCTCGGCCAGAGCCACTCGATGGTAGCGCCTGATCTTTGTCACTATGCTCGTAGGCGCGGGTTTTTGTACGAGAAGGCGGCGGCTGTTTTAGGGCATGGGTTCGATTGATCGCGTGTGAGCCAGGGATCGTACTGTTGAGGAGGTGACGTGTTCACGCATTTCTCTTTTTTTTTGTTTAATTATAAATCGAATAATCTTTTAACTATTATAATTTTTGCATACGAACTCGGATTTTAGCGCAGTTTGATCCGCTGGGATCGTATCGGAATTTCAGACATTTTGATGTAGGTTTGGCCGAATTCTGAGACTGCCAAATTTTGGGCCTTTATTTGAATTTCAAATCGATTTGAAATTCGAAGGTGAGTGTTTTAACAAACTCACAACTTCTAAAATTTCTTATGTTAGTTAAATTAAATTTATGATGTGATTAGAAATTTATTTATGGCTGCTTGGTATATTTTAAATCGTCATCTTAGTTAATTTGAATTTATTTTGGATTAAACTGCTATTTAATTTATTATTGAATTTAAATTACCAGTTAGATACCTGTCATTGAAAATTAGTTAACTGTTGATATTTATTGGTTGAATTGAATGATGATTTCGATGAATGTTTGATTGTTGATATTGGATGTTTGGATATTATATTTGATTTATATATTTTATCACTCTGCAAGTTCCCTATGGGTAGAAATGATACATACCGAATGATCTATAGATTAGGAAAAAATCGTTATGGGTTGAAATGATAGACTCGAGCGATTTTATGGATTTTTATATTAATTCGGGATTGCGGTTAGAAATGATATATAACCGTAAATTTTTAAATTGCGGATTGAAATGATAAATATTCGTATCACTTGAGCCTAGGGTAGAGAACTATATATGGACACCGGATTGGTTAAATCAAATGATTTTAAAGTTCTTGATTTTGAACTTAATTAAATGATATTCGAAATAACATTTGATTTATATAAATTGAATTATTATTAAAAAATCAAGTTTTATGTTGAAATGTGAATTGGTTTAAAGGAATTGCTTTAAGAAATTAAATTGAAATTTTAAAGTCAAATTTGAGATATAAGTGAAATTTGTCAGAATTGAGTTATTTGAGTTGTTTGAAATATAACTTTGAAAATTATTGAAATTGGAGTAATTTAAATTGATATTTCAAACATGGATTGGAAGCGATATAGAATTAGATATTTAGTGAGAATTTGAATTGAAAGGTCTGAAATTGGGTTTTTGGAAATTGCAAATGGTTCAAGGTGTTGAAATAAAATAAATAGTTAAATTGATATTAATTTCAAACTCATATTTTATTATAAACTGATTTAAAAATATATTATTTTAAAGACTTTAATTATTAAGATTTTCAAATTATTAAACTATTTTAACCTATATTAACTATATTAAATCATTTTGACCTATTTTAAACCATTTAATTTATTTTAAACTAATTAACCCGTTTAACTTATTTTAAATCTAATTAATCTATTTTAAAGCTATTTAATCTATTTTAAATCTATTTAACTATCTTGAATCAAGAAAAAAAATTAATCTATATTAAACTATTTTAGAGTATTTTAACTATTTATAACTATTTAAAACTATTTTCTAAATTTCAGACTAAGCAAAAGGGAAGTGTTTATATTCAAATTCACTAGTTTAAAAGCAAATACTGCTAAATGATGTTATAATTTAAGTTGGGACTTAAATGACATAATTGATTTAATATGATGATTTTGAAGTGAGGATTTAATCTAATTTGGAAATATGATTTTTGAAAGAATTGTGATTTGAAAGTGAATATGATTGATATGGTTTGAGAATATGATATTTTGATATTGTTAGCACCAAAATTGGTCAGTAACACCCTTGAGAAGAGTTATGTAGAGATATTAATGAAGAGAGTAAATTAAAATAGAGAAATAATGTAATTGAATGCCAAAATAACAACAAAAACGAGAACACCAGATTTATAGTGATTCGGCGTAATTGCCTACGTCCACTTTTAATGAAATTTTTATTACTTTCTCAATTACTTGAATACAGATACAATTTGTAAATCAATCACTGGAATACCAGTTTGAATTAAAAGAGGAGAGTATAAAAAATGGCAGTCTCCCTTGAGTTCTCCCAAAAAAGGTCCCTTCATCTATACCCATGCCTCTCTATTTATAGACGAAGATAGGCTAGACTCCCTGTGCAGGCCCAAGAACAAGGTACTTCGGCCCATAGTAGACAACTTCTGTGCACCGAGGAAGGCATATCGAACGGTGGAAGCTGAATCACTCTGTCTGATCCAGTCGCACCGAACCACTTGCACCGGGCCACCTCTCCTTCATTATCTTGACCAAAACCACTTAGGCCGACCTAGCTAGGCTGACCCATCGTTCCTTTCCTTCCTTGGCTGAGCGAGATCTGTTAACCTATCTAGGCCGAACCGGAGTTAGTTGAACCACGAACACCGGAACACAATTGACTGACCTGTCTTCGCTAACCTCCCTCGACCGAGCAATGCATGCCGAGCGACCACGACTCAACTAACCGATCGATGCACGCAGAAATACCTTGACCGAACGATGTGTGCCGAGTTACCTAGACCGAGCGGCATCTGCGAGCCACCTAGACGGAACGACGTAGTCTTCCCTCCTTTGACTGAGCGATACACACCAACCCATACCTATCGAGCCGCACATACATGTCGAACCATATCGATTGCATCAAACCCTTATATCTCCACTCTCTTCTTGGTCGGAATCTTGTCTAGTGCTAACTATAACTTCTGCAACTGTCGCTTTGTAGCCGGGCCAAGTAGCCGGGTAACATTTGCCCCCCAAAATACGTCTTATTGCGTACATGACGTGCTTTGAATCGAAGCAAGTTAGAGTCTCCAGAAAGAAATCCATCATGTTTCTCGAATAGTCATTATCCTTCAATTTTATCCTCCCAAAGTGTCGTATCTTTCTTTGGTCGTCATGACGCTTGGTCGACTCCCAATAGTATAAATTCAGGATTGTAGTTCATCAGTGGCCATCTGTGTCCGGTTCTTTAGGGCTAGTAAACTTCGGCTATCTAATCTAGTCTTTTCTTAATAACCCTAAGTGAAAATCCAATTTCTATTGATTTCAAGAAGTCGAATTTTATGAATATAAATGTGCACATTCAGGTACGTGCACATTCAAGAAGTTGAATTTTATGAATATAAACGTGCACATTTCGATAAGAAAAAGGTACATTTAGACACTCAGTGTCAAGATTTGTCGGACCTCCAATTGGGTTTGACACACAAAGAGGATTACTTATGATAACATATTTAAGGTTTAGTTTGTCCATTAGATCATAAGAAATAAAACTATGGGAAGCTCCTGTATCAAATAGCACCCTTACAGGAATATCATAGAAGGATAATGTACCTTGTAACACTTGCTTCCCTTTTTGATCTGAAGAAGTGGATGGTATCTCTTTAATGGTAAAAGTTTGTCCTTGAGATCCCTTTTTAGGAAAAGGGCACTCATTCTTCATATGTCCTGGCTGGCCATAATTAAAACATGTGGCAATTGGGCAATGATTTGCAAAGTGGCCCATCTTATTGCACTTGAAACAAAGAATGTTGGCCAAGTTAGTCTGCTTCTTCTGTGCTGGAGCGCCATCTTCGGGTTTCTTCCCTGCACCCTGCTTCTTTCCCTTAAACTTACGCTTGAAGTTTGGCTTTCTTTCAACTGGTATAACTGATAAAGGCTTGGCACTTATTGCTGGTACTACACCCTTCTGGACTCCTTCCTTAATATCAAGAGCCTCAAACCTCAAAGCCATGCTAATAATGTTGGTGAATGTACCCATAAGATGATTGGTCATTTCACGATGGAACTCTGGTCGCATTCTATTCACAAACATTTCGTTTTTCTTAAGCGGTGTGTCTATCAATCCAATTCCAAAACGGGACAAAGCATTGAACTTATGCTAATACTACGACACAATCATATCACCCTGTTTTAAGTCAATGAAACTTCTAAACAAATGAGTTTTTCCGGCTTCTGGAATAAACTGTGCTTCAAAAACTTCCTTGAACTGGGCCCAAGAAAACTCCCCCTCCGAAGTACTAGCTATTTCTGAATCCCACCAATCCATCACCGACTTTTGAAGTTGTCACGATGCCAACAGTCGTTTCTCCGCATCCTCCAACCGAAGATCTCCAAATATTCTTTCACAAGTTCAAAGCCACATCTGCACTCCAAGAATATCTTCAGTCCCATAGAATGGTTTCCCACCCAAAGTGGTAAAATTCTTACATAAAGCTGCAAAGTTCATAGGGGTCTAAACTTGCGGTAACATTTCCCCTACCGGATCAACAGCTGACATAGTAGCATTTCTAGGTACCCTGTCATTGGTAGTCGTGCTAATTCCAAATCCTCTCCTTCCTCCTCTTCTTGTATTCATTTTCTATTATCTGAAAAAATAATAGGTATCTTTAGAATACAAAAATAGGATTAAAATGGTTTAAGCAAAAAACACCAAATGATCTAAAACTAAACTTTAGAGGATAAATATTATTATTATAAAAATTACAAATACGCTCTCTCAAGATTAACTCATTCTAGGGCATCACTTACCATATCTCTAATGAGTTGTACCCCAACCAGGCTAAGGTGTTCGCTCAACCAAAGCTCTGATACCAACTGTGACGACCCACCTTTCTGACCCCCGAGAACGACACTTAATACATCCATGGTATTCATGTGTCGTTGCCCAAGTATCTGAAGGACGAGTTGTCATGGGGTAAAAAATAAGAGCAAAACAGTAATCTTCACAATGGAACGGTTAAATATATAACATAAAATAAGACAGTACATAAGGTTACTCCCAACATGGAGTTATCAGAGTTACAACAAAAGTACAACTATCAGTCTAGGTAGTTATAACAACCTGCCTTTAAATATACATACATAGAGCTAACATCTCATAACAACGGAAATAAATAACTAGATAGATAAGGAGCCTCCTACTCACCATCTTCAAAAGAGCCCAAAGAAACCTGTCATTTTCGGACTACTCAAATATAAATGAGTACCCGAGGGTTTAGGGAAACAAACAATTCGGGTCAGACAATAAGTCCGGTATGAGTAAACTCCAAGAATTAAAAAAATAGAACACACAAAATAACCTGTGAGACCACGTCGCAAAAATGCAGAATGGGTTTCCCCTCACAAGGACAACATCCAAGCATAAAAGAATGGACACAGATAATTAAACACCACGAAGAGCGCAAGACGCTTCCCTATGCAATTAAGAAAGAATCAATCCAAAGATTTGAATCAAAAATAAGGAAAAGGAATTTTTCCAACAATGACTAGGAGGGTGCGCCCCCCTTATCGAAAGTATACCTCTAGAAAATATACTTGAGAACTACAATGGCTCTCGAAAACCTCCAAGCCGGACCCCGCCAACCTTACCAAGTATCCGAGTATTTCACATCTCTGTGAGCATACAACCGAAACCAATCTAGAGTAGATGTGAAAATACCCTAATGGGAGCAACAACACATAGCTTGGCCCCCACTCGCTCTTTATTTAGTCATTTCCAATAAAGGATATCAATGCTCTAAATGAGCAACAAATCATCTTAGATTGATGAAACAAAAACAAAAGGAAGAAGGGTATCGAAATTGATAGTCAAGATATCAAATATCGGGGATAACAAAACGATCGTATATGGATATTAAATCTTATACTTTTTCAATGCTTGGAAAATATCCATATACTTATCTAATCGGTATAAGTATATTCACAAAACATTTGGGAGGATTCCATATTTCCAAAGCATACTTAGATGGGTCAAAAACAATTGTCTATAAGAAATGCAAATGTTTTCCATTATAATTATAAAGATCATTTATGGAAATCAAATCTCCTACACTTGTCACGTTTTTGATATTCTCGGCTTACTCTACCCCTCACCTAAAAACAAAGCCAGGTAAGTCAGGGCACTGGTTGCTCCTAGTCTTGCCTAGACACTTCGGTTCCAGATCTCACAGATAGAAGATCAATCTACTTATCGGCTTTTAGTGCCAAGTATAGGACTACTTACTTTTATATAAATTTCAAAGCTCCTTTAAAATACTTTAAACCAAGATTTAAAACTTCCATTCAAATCATAACTTAAACCCATCATCTTTAAAGGAGAATACGACCAAGTGGGGCGAAGCTCCCTCTTAATCAAATGAGATAGCTAAAAGGGGTGTTATTTCCTTTTAACCAAAAGGTCACTAAATGTCAATCCTAAGTTAAAAGGTGGTGTAAGTTCCCTTTAACTAAACATCAAAGTTATTGCTCGTAAACTGGCCGAGCACAAATCAAACAACCAAACAAGAATAATAACAAGAATAATAATAGACTCATTATTATTAACAATTTACAATCAATAGTTAACACAACATTTAAAATGTGGATGAGTCAAAGGAAAAAGATTAAGATTACACTAAATGTAAAATAATTGAATTATACTCACAAAATAAGTTATACCCACTAAACTATGAAAACAAGGAATATACTCACAGAATAAGTTATACCCACTAAACTATGAAAACAAGGAATATACTCACAGAATAAATTATGCCCACTAAACTATGAAAACAAAGAATATACTCACATAATAAGTTATACTCACTAAACTATGAAAACAAGGAATATACTCATAGAATAAATTATGCCCACTAAACTATGAAACAAGGAATATACTCACATCCTATTTGCTTTGATGGAGACTTGGAATACTTCACCTTTTATATTGAATTTTAGTTCTTTTCTTTAGTTTGTGAATGAATTAAAATGAGATATAGACTTGGCTATTTATAAGTGAAGAGAAGGGTACTTTAGTCATTTCTTATAGCCTAACCAGATTCGACCAGATTTTGGTCCAATAGAAACCAACCTTATGGCCTAATTTGATTCGACCACATTTTGGTCTAATAGAAATCATCTTGATGGCCTAATTTGATTCGACCACATTTTGGTCCAATAGAAAACATCTTGATGGCCTAATTTGATTCGACCACATTTTGGTCCAATAGGAATCCTCCTTATCAACTATGGCATAACATGATTCGACCAGATTTTGGTCCAATGGCAACCATCCACATGGTAGAACCTGATTCAACCAGATTTTGGTCCAATGGCAACCATCCGCATGGAATATAATAATCATTATGCTATTTTGTTTCATTAGGCAAGTAATTATACTGTTTTGTTTTTATTAGGCAAGTAATTATACTATTCTATTTTATTAGGCAGGGTTAATAATTCTCTCTTGTTTTATTAGGCAAGTAACTATTCTGTTTTATTAGGCAGGGTTAATAATTCTCTCTTGTTTTATTATGCAAGTAATTATACTATACTGTTTTATTGGGCAGGGTTAATAATTCTTTCTTGTTTTATTAGGTAAGTAATTATACTATTCTGTTTTATTGGGTAGGGTTAATAATTTTAGATATAAAATCCATTATTTAATCATTTAAAAACATATTAACCATTCATGTTCAAAGTGATTAAATTATGGGTCGTTAAAGGTAATGTCGTCAACTAGCACGAAGAATAAGGCTGTTGAGGAGCGACCATCTGTGTAATTGCTTTGTGCAAGCACCGATATGTCAGATAATATAACTTACATTTCAATTCAAGAGGAAATCCGACATATCGATTCAAACTCAAAGCTACCACACAGTGGCTATGTGGACCTCGGAAACAAATATAGAAATAAACATAACACAAATCTGTCATAGATATTCATATCACAAAGGCGGAAATAGATATGAATATAACATAGAAGTGTACATCAAAATAGTGGTCATAGAAGATCCACAATATCACAAAAGAATGGGTACAAGAGCTAGACAAAAGAATATGTATACATCAAGGAGTCTCTATCTCGAATGTATAACAACAAAAACTACTAAACTAAAGTAGTTAGTCAAAAGTTAGGTGAAGGACCCTGATAAGAAGTCAAGCAGGAGCACCTGAAATACCTCGGTTTGACCCGAGTATTATTTAAAAAGAAAATAATTAACGGATCAGTCTAGCTATAAATATCAGATAAAATGAGATATGATAAGAGATATGACAAAAATGTATCATAAAGATAATGTCATACTGCGACAAGTATACATCAAATAACAACAAAAATCAGACAATATCCCAAATCATCTCAAACATCCAAAAAGAATCGCATTCTTTAAATTATTCACCAAAAACACAAATAATCGATAGAACTCATCAATGCCTATCATCAAAATTGGTGAAACACAAGTTCTAGAAATCATCAACTAGAAATCCAGAAATCACAAAAGGGAGGAGGCCTATCACAAACGGGAGCATGAAAACTCACCAACACGTGTATCACAAATGAGACGCTATCCCATGTACCGAACATCGACGTACCTAAAATGATACGCCCCATGCATAGTCGAACATCGACGCACCTGAAAAGATACGCCCCATGTATAAACTAACATCGACACACCTGAAAAGATACGCCCCATGTATAAACTAACATCAACGCACCTAAAAAGATACGCCCCATGTATAAACTAACATCGACGCACCTAAAAAGATATGCCCCATGTATAGTCGGATATCGATGCACCTAAAAAGATACACCCCATGCCTAGTCGAACATCGATGCACCTAAAAAGATACACCCCATGCACCGACCTATCGAGCCGAATGCTCCACGAACGGTCCAAAGACCATGGGTCGCTAGCCTATAAAAATGAGACGAAGCTCCATAAATTGGGGTACAGTCCCCCACGTGGAAAAAGAGACATCGCACATCGCTAGTCTAAACCATAAAATGATCATCATCGATCATCAAGAAGTGTCGATTACACTAAGCTAGTAAATAAATGAGTTTAGCTCCATGTCCCAAACCACTAGCTTAACTTAAATATTTACGAACAAATTGTAGATTTCCACTCGAAAAATTGTCATGAGAGTTTCAATCGAACAAGTCCAAAAATTAACCGACGAAGTAAACGCAAGCGTTTCATACCACTTGTTTTACTAAGCCGTTTAATTAGATTTTTCATACGAATGAGGTAAAGGTTTTTATATACTAATAGATTGAAAAACGGTTTTATAAACAAGCTTTGTATTAAAAATAGAGTTGAAATCATCTTTGTGAAAGAGTTTGAATAGTTACTACTAGTATAGAAAACCTTTATATTTTAAAGTGACAAATCACAGAAATGATTGTAGAAACAATCAATCACCAAAATCCACATTCGAAAACGTGAATCAAATCCATAGAAATCGATACTGAATCCATCAAAATGGATATTCTCAAAAATCCCGAAAAGAAGTCAACAAAGTCGATAATAAATGATAATGACAAATCAGATCAACACGAATCGATCAAAATTGGAAACCCACGAAAAATAGGCAAGATGGACTGATATAAGCAGGTAAGTCGACTGAACCAGATGGTCAGTTGGCTGACACAATGCCTGGAAACTTTCGGTTTCCAGGCTCAGTCGACTGACCCAGGTGGTCAGTCGACTGATACGGGGACAGAAAGTTTTCTGCCCCCTGGTTCAGTCGACTGACCTCCTGGTTCAGTCGACTGAACCTGCTTCATCAGCAGTTTCAGCCTAGCCCCGTTGTGGGGCAAAATCAATAACACGGAACGGGAACGAACGAGCAAGCAACAATGACTAAGGATTTACGCCAAGCGACAAACCAGCCTTGTATGGCCCTCCGAAACACCCCACTAACGTGTTCAAACATCAAAGATTGGATTTTTAAATATTTGACCTCAAAACACCAAAAATTGGAATATTCACCAATTCAATTCAAATCAAAAGAAAATGAACATAAATAAGTGTTAGGAATTCCTACCTAACAACAATGATATCTATAGAAGTAGATGTGAGTTCAAAAACTCACCTTTAAACCCAAAAACACAAGAGAGATGCTATAGAGCAAGGCAAGAACAATCACTCTTCAATTATAACCCAAGAAGCTTCAATCTAAGCTCAAAAGAAAAACATTTCCTAAGTTAGTGTTTAGAAAATTTCTGAAATTGAAGAGGAAATGAGATGGAGAAGGTGAAGAGGATGCTTACCTAAGCTTCTCTTAGATTTTGGAGCTAGAACTTGAGTTTGCAAATGAATCTAGGGCTTAGGAATTTCTAATTCCTTTTCTCTTCCCCCATTTTTCTAAAGCTTGGAGTGTTAGGAAATGATAGAATGAATGAAGAGGAGAGGGGGTGGAGTTAGGATATAAGATGAGTGGGGCTAGTGGGCTGAAACCCAAACCCAAGCCCAAAGCCCTAAGTGAAAATGTCAAAATTCTACTCAACTCCAAACATATCAATGTTTATACTCAAAAAAGTTGTAAACGCCATTTTGGACTCAATGGAAGTGGTCTCGAGTCCCAATTCGACTGTTTGCAAAAAGTGACATTTCGGACTTGAATCTGACTAACGATGCTATATTTAAATAAAACATTTAAATATACAATCGTAAAATATGTGGGTTGTTATAGACTCCCCTCCTTAAAGAAATTGCGTCCTCGCAATAATTAAGAGGAAAATAAAGAGTAACACCCATAAAAGCATATCAACACAAAAGAAAATTTGAAATAAGAAGTTCATCATAAAGAGCACGAAAGAGTAAGTCCAGATGTGTTTTGCTCGATGAATTCTCAAGATTCCCAAGAGAAATCCTTAGGATTTGAGGACCATTGAACTTTCAAAAAAAGAACATCTTTATTTCGAAGGCGTTTAACCTCCGAAGCAATGACACGAATAGAATGTTGCTCATAAGTCAAATTTGGTGAAACTTCAATATCTTCAATTACACCGGGCTCAAGAATAGAATCGGAATCACGAAGGCATTTCCGTAGTTGAGAGACGTGGAAAATGTCATGAATAGCAGAAAATTGAGCCAGTAAAAAAAGGCGATAAACCACGGAACCAATACGTTCGGTGATGGGAAAGGGTCCAATATATCGAGGTGCTAACTTTCCTGATCGACTGAAACGCACAACACCCTTCATAGGTGAAACACAGAAGAACATCAATAAAATCTGGACCTAAAACCAGCTTCTCACCGGCTTTAAGCCAACACGAAGGAAATCGGCATGGCCTTCCGTAGAGTACCTCGAAAGGTGCCATACCAATACTAGATTGGAAGCTATTATAGGAAGAAAACTCAACAAGAGAAATATGATCTTCCCAACTTCCACCAAAATCAAGAACACATGCACGAAGGAGATCTTCAAGAGTTTGATTCACACGCTCTATTTGCCCATCAGATTGAGGACGATAAGCGGTGCTAGAATTAATCTTTGTTCCCAAAGCTTTTGAAGACCTTACCAAAATCCACTAGTAAAATAATGGATCACGATCACTAACAATAGAAGTAGGAACTCCATGCAAATTTAACAATTTCTTTGACATAGAGTTTAGCCAAAAGAGGTACGGTCCAAAAGAGAAGGATGAGCCTCAAGGCTACACAAAACAAGAGATGAACATGAATCGGATTCGCGATCTCGAATCTCACAAGTGGACAAAGTCTCAAGATCACTCCATTCGGATATCATCATGGAAACAACCGCTTGTTGCTTAAGACTAACGGTGTCGGCAGCACGATTTCCCCTTCCGGGAGTATAAAGAATATCAAGATCATAAGATGCAAGGAACTTGAGCCAACGTTGTTGACGCAAATTAAGTTCCTTTTGAGAAAATAAATACTTCAAAGATTTATGATCGGTGTAGAGAGCAAATTTCTCTCCCAAAAGATAATGTCGCCAAATTCTAAGAACAAAAACAATGGCCGCGAGCACTAGATCATGAATGGCATATCTAGTCTCGACAAGCTTTAATTATCAAGAAGCATATGTGATAACACATTCCCTTTGTAAGAGAATGACACCCAAACCAATACGACTAGCATCGGTACCAACAATAAAGTCTTGGTTCCCTTCGGGAATCGCAAGAATAAAAGCATCGGAAAAGAGTTCTTTTAATTGATCCTCTGTAACGACCCGATATTTTCAACCATTCGCATCCATTATAAGTGTATAGGTAGACACACATGCCGGAGTTGAATTGCTCAAAATACCACGTTGTAATTAAAATTTGACAAATCTCAGAATATACAGTAAATAAATATAATCACAGATCACAGAGTAAAATAATGCAGCGGAAGTAAAAGAAATAATAGTTCATGAAGCTACTATCTAAATATGTCAGAGTTACATAAGATACAACAGAAGAAATAGAGTACAACAAAAGTCTCAATAAAATAACCAAGTACAAGCTGAGTAGAACAATGGAACTGAAACAGATAGGACAAGACAAGCAGATAATCTCCAGCGATTCAAATCTCCAAGCGAGTGGAAATCCAAATCTGTGAATAACTCAGGCTGACCCGAGCGTAAAGCAAAACACAAAACACTCGAGTCAGGACAATATATACTTATATAATGTAAACCAACTCAAGCGAACTGTAAAAAGGGTACAAGTAACTTAGAAGATGCTTGGGACCGCCCATCCTCTAAGGATCGTTAAAATATCTACTATGTAGTAATATTCGCTATTATAATAGTGTCTAAATAAGTAAAGTATAATCATATAGAAAATAGCGTTAAGGGGATGGAGAACCTTAACGCGGTCGGATCTTAAAATCATAATCGTAGTAAAGCTCGATATGGTAGGTGACACGGCACAACTAGGCAATACCAGGGTAGATATACCAATTACGCACACGGACTGATGGCTACGCATAGCAGCCACTACCATTCCACCTCTAACAACACTCCCAAATCGGAGGATGGCCATCTAATCAATCACAAGTAAGAGTATAATATCGAAGAAATGTGTCCGAGAAGAGGTGCTACCTCACTGGTCCGAGATCGCTCCTGTTTTAGCCACCTTATGCCAACTCACGGGAGTTGGGTCCACGTAACATACCTTAAGAACGTCGCCACCATCCTACTTCATTCTGGAATCTCCACCGCGTACACGGTTGTCAAAGTGGTTTTCGGTATCGACAAAGAGTATGTCCATATCCGATCCCAGTCTCTTTGCCAACCAATCATTATTATAACCCGTGGTTATAACTTTTAAAAACAATACTTTACTTCAAAATAAAATATCATTTCAAACCATATCTTTATCAAAATAAAGATTAAATCAATTCCAAACCATTTCCATATATTTAAATTTTCATATCATTTCAAAACTTCATTTCAAATCATTTTAATATAATAAAATATCATATCCTTACAAAACTTCATTTCAAATCATTTTAATATAATAAAATATCATATCCTTACAAAACTTCATTTCAAATCATTTTAATAAAATAAAATATCCTATCAGTTCAAATCCAAATATTCAACTTTAAATACCTTTTAAATTCAAAGATATCGTTCATTTACTATCATTTCAAATCACCTTTAAATAGTTTATATTCCAATCAAAATAATTCATTTAAACCTTTTAAAAGTGTAATTATTATATTTTCAAATCAAGTATTCAATTTCCAAAGTTTCAAACCATTCTGAGTTCGTTTACTAAGTCAAAAACCCTAATTATTAAAATTTCAGCATTTCACAGCATTTAAAAACAATTGCTATAAGTTATATTTGAAAACATTTTTAATTCAGCAAAGACAGCACTTAAAACTGCTGTTAAAACTCAGTTTTAGTTGAATTATAGTTCAAAACAGAAAAGACAGCATTTTAGAAGTGCTGCGGTAGTTCAGATTTCAAAACAAGGGTTAAATTTGATTTCAACATAGACTGCAGACCATTATAGCATTTCCAGAGAATGCTATAATAGGCCTGAGTTCAAAATTAGCCTATAGTTCAACTACAGCAACTACAGCATTCCAGAAATGCTGTAATAGCTCCTTTTTACAAAATTTTAGTTCAAAACAGAATCTATAGCATTTCTGAATGCTATTAAAAGTTAATTTCTGGTGTTAGTGTATTTCCAGCAATTAAATAACTTTAATTTAAAACACATAAACATTTTTAAAAATCATATTTTAACATTTAAAATGTTCATTTATATATCATTTAACATATATCTTTTCACAATAAATTTCTTATAATCAAATCCAATTTTCAACAATTTACTTAATAAATTTTAGTGTAAAAGTGTCCAATTCTTCACATTTCAACAAATAAACTTAACACTTCAAATTTAAATTACCATTTCACAATTTAACTAAATTTCCAATTTTATTTAATTAACTTAAACCTTTAATTAAAACCAAATTTCACATTTCCTAGTCAAGTTATATTTTAAAAGATCACTTTTAAACATTCATTTATTTAACCACTTAAATTCATAGAAAAATCAATAATACTTTAATAAATCACTTAAATTCAAATTTAATCAAATTATCATATTTACCATTTCCAAATAAAATTTAATATCCATTTTATTTATATAACTTAAATATCATTTTTAACCAAAATTCCAAAATTCCAAATTTCCAACTTAAGTTATATTTCAAAAATCCAATTAAACCATTCATTAATTACATTTTTAACACATAGAAAAATCATAATTTCTTTAATTCAAAATATTTAAAAATCTGTTTAAATCAAATTTCATAAATTTATATTTTTAAAATACTTAAAAATATTCAAAACACTTTATAAAATAACCACGGGCCTGTATATAGTTTTCTAGCCTAGGTCAAGTGATACGGATATGTATCATTTCAATCCGCAGTTTAAAAAGAAAAATCCGGGTTCTATCATTTCAAACCCGCAATCCCAAGTTAAAATAAATTAAATAAAAACCATTCAGGCCTATCATTTCAGCCCATAACGATTTTTCCCTATTCTAAAGTCCGTTCGGGTATGTATCATTTCAACCCATAGTGATTCTAGTCTACAGGGAACTTGCAATGGTGATAACTGATATAAATAACAGAATAACATTAAATAATAGTAACATACGATATAACAGGTGTATAAACATCATATGATCATAACATAGTCAAGTATAACATGATAATATATTTCTACAGATTCACAGGGTGTCAATTTACTAGTTATATAGGTACATATTGTCTGGTGAGAATAACTCACCTGTTTGTGCTGGAGATATCAAAAACAATGACACAATGGAAACAAAAGCACGATGACAAGACTACGGACTTGAGTGGAGAGCGAATCCAAGCTACAACTCTTGTGCACAACCCAAAACAACCAATCAAAACAACAAAATTCAATACGACTTTAAAATGAAATAACTTTGAAATGAAAAGAGATTTGAATGTCAAATCTTTTGCCTTGTTTTCTACAATGCTTTGCATGGCCTAGGGGTTTATTTAGGTCAGGTTTGACATGACTTTGGATCAGGTTTGATCATAGGAATGCATGGCATAAAGGCTAGAACATGTGGAGGAAGTTACAACACAAGAATATCAAGAGACTAGGCAACATAGTGGAGTTTGGTTCAACTTTTGGCTCGGTCTATGGGTCAAATGGCTCGGCCATCATCTGGTACAGGTTTGGACAGAGGTTTGGGTGATGAGTAGCAGCAGTCAAAGGTCATGTAGCAAGTGGTGTTGGTGGCTAAGGGGGTGGCCAAAGCAAGATATGGAGGGTAGGTGATGATATGTGTGTTCTAGGAAATGTTTTGTGGAGTTTTGTGGTGATGGCTTCAAGTGGAAGGTCATGGCCTGTCTTGGTCAGAGGGAAGGGAGTGTTTGCTGTAGTAGATGGAGGAGGTGATGATGGGGATGAAGGTGGTAGAGGCTAGGCCAAGCAAACATGTGAAGAGATCAAGGCAAAATTGCATAGAAAAGTAAGAAAAAAAGTAGAAAGAAAAGAGGGAGATTACCAAATTTTTTTGCAAGATGGAGGCCATGATTTTTTTTTTTAGGGTTTTGGAGCTTTGAAAATTCGTGAATAAGATGAGGGAGTCGGCTGAAAATGAATGAGGAAAAGAACGGCAAAAAATAAAATAAAAGATGTACTGATTGAAAAGAAACGGTAGAATTCAAAAGGGCTAAGCACACAAAAGGTATCAAACTCTTCATATATCTTTAATTCCCTTTTTATAACTTTATATTTCTGGAGAAAAAAAAATCCCAGATAAAATTTCGAAATTTTATCAAAATATAATAATTTATATAAATATTTATCAATTATATAAAGTTAAATTAAGAAAATAGCTAAAATAGTAAACTAGTCTAGAAAATTTGGAATTGAATAGAATAAATTTTTAGAAAATTCATATGAGCTTGTAATATATTTTTAAACATAAATAATAACATGAAATAAAAATATATTCACAAAATAAACATTTAAAATTTAATTTACATATAATTTCTAATGAAGAAAATAGCAGAAAATAGGAAAACAGCCTTTAAAAATAGGAAATCATCATAGTAAATTTTGGAAAAATTCTATTATCATTTTAAAAATATTTAGAGATGGAAATATACATAAATAAACATATTGACACATATTAAAATAAAATATAAGAAAGAAAATATGATTTATAAAATTTAAAATAGGCAAAATTGCACAATAAAACAAATTATACTAAAAATTGAAATGTACATAACTTTTACATTTTAACTCCGTTTTCAACGAAACGAAAAGCCGTATTCATGTTATTAAATCTATTTTCATAATAAAAGATAAAATTTATAATTTCAAATATTTAAAATTTAAATTTAAAAGTCAAAGTTTTACTATTTTAACCAAAATTCACTTTTCTGGAAATATTAAATTTAGTCATATTTGGAATTCTAATCCACATACAAAATCAAAGTTTTTATATTTACAATAACAAAATTTATTCTTTTCATAAATAAAGATTTTAAATCTGGAAATCAATTTAAAAATAATTGTAAAATACAGGGTTGTTACACTCTCCTCCACTCAAAACTTTTCGTCCCCGAAAAGGAACGAGGTACGGGAAAGCACAGAAAAAGATAGAATGAAATAGAATTAAGACAAGATGATAAGAAGATTGGAATTACACCTGATAACTATTGTTATAGGTAAGTTTGACAAGATGGAGGTGATCAAATCAAGAATATAAGCACGAAAAAAAATCCTCTAAAGTCTGAATCTCCATTTCACTTGACCGACGGTCTATGAATGGAAAAAAAACAGTGTTCAGATCCAGATGAGTAACAAAGATTATCAAAGATTACAGAAAGATTTCTAAATAGACTGGTATAAGCAATAGCCTTCCCATTCTGTAACAAGATAAGAGAAATAAGGACAACCAAAAGATAGTTTGAAAAACAAAATAAGATAATAAATTTGAAACCATAATGCTTTGAAATCATAATAATTTAGGGATGTTTATCATCTGGAAATCACACTACTAAAATCATAACATTTTGGAAATGTTATTCTTTAAAAAAAACATAACACTTAGAAAATCAAAACTCCTTTTAAAAAAAATCTTCATTTAAACCATTTAAATTCAAGGTCAAATAATATTCATTTTAAAGTTGTAACATTTCTAAGTTCATTCAATTATAAAATTTCCAAAACATTGTATTTTCAAAATAGCGGCACTTATAAAATGCTACAGTAGATATATTAATATTTCAAATCAGTTTTATTCTAGAATATTCATTTGGATATCATTTAACTTATGACTTATTAAAACAAACTTTTATGAATGGAATATTCAAATCAAACTATACTTCATTTATTAAGTTAAAAGTTCGCTATTTTAGTTAGCTCTTAATTTAACACATAACCTAACAGTTTATTTAAAATACCCATTTCACAAATAGATATTCCTTTAATAAGTTACACTTAAAATTCCATTTGAAAACCAAATTATCAATTATCAATTTTTAGTGATGTTAAAATACATTTTAACTATTTAAATTATGATCATTCATTTTTCAAGACATATCTATTTCATAAATAAAATATTTATCATAGCAAATATAACAATCAAATTTCTTTACACATTTATTCATTTAGACATCAATTAAACTATAAATTCAAGTTAAATAAACTTTATTACCAAAATGTCTAATTCAAATGTATTTTATTTTATCTATTCAAAGATACATTATTTATTATACAACATATTCATTTTAGGAAATAACCTTTATTAAAATTCCTAGGTTAGACTTAAGGTTCCATAGTAAATCAAATTTGATTATTAAGTTATTTAAATAAAATCTCTTTAAATCCCTTTTTCACTATTTACCTCTGTTAATCTTTTATAACTAAAATTTAAGTGTATAACATTTATTATAACCACTCAAATTTTATTTATAAAAATCCTTTCTATATTGTATATTATCCAATTTCATATTCAACTTCTGTGTAATTTAGGTAAGTTATATTGGAATGAAATTGTGTTATACAAATAAAACTTTCCAATTCAATTATCTCAAGTTTGAATCATTTATTCAAAAAATTTAATTTTCTTTTTATAACTGAAATTATTCTTTAAGATAAAATGTAAGAATTAAATTTCCGATTCCCTTCAAACCATTAAGAGATAAATAAATATATGTATATAATATGTCAAATCAATTTAAATCATATATCTATATATATTATAAATCAAATCATATTTAGAAATTCAAATAAATTAAATCTTTCAAAACAAAGCTGTAGTAAGACTACAGAACGGTCTCTTCAGTTCAAAACTCGAAAATGAATGTCGATGATGCTGCAGTCATCACCGAAATTATTTTCCAGCGACAAAGAGAAGAGCACTAAATTTTTAAACTTTAAAATCCTTTAGAAACATATTTCTACTTAGAAATACTTTAAATAATATATCCTTTTACAACTTTAAACACAAGGTTTGAAATCCATCGGAAATTAAATTCTTTAATTTCTTGTTTTAAATTCATTTCAGTTCCCAAATAAATTTATAAACAACTATTTATAAATTCATTTATAGAACTATAAATGATAAGTTCCATAAATTTACTTATATCTCAAAATTTATTTCATTAACCAAATTTTAAAATAATATTGTGTCAGTTTGTTCTGTCAAAGTGTTTTAGAAATCCTATCGATAGCGTTGATCAAACGAATCGATCGGAAACCCAATTCAACATCAACAACTCAAACAACACAATATTTAAACATTTTAATTTTAAATATTAGTTTACAAATACACTATATAGGAATTGATTTTCAAAGAAGGATAGAGATTCAAATTTGGTTAACTCAAATCAAATGAAATTCTGATTTGAAAATAAGTTGGAACAAGGATGAGATGATTAAATAACAGAATAGGAAGATGGATAAGCTTATATAAATCACGGGCAACCTTAACCGGGTCAACCGTGACTTAAAGGATAAGATCGATGTGGATTTCTAGGGTAAATCTACATTCGACCTCAAGAGATAGAGTTTGGAATAGTAAGCGATAGTAGCATCTAAACCGAGGATATAAAATCTTTGGTGAATCGATGCTATTGTAAAGGAGTTTCACCCCTTTACAAGAAAATTAGAATATTGGCGAGACCGCCAATTCACTACAAAGATTATTCGAAGTGGAGTTATGAGATACTCCAGAATCAAAAGAAGATGAATAGTGAGGAACAATAATGGATTTTGGAACCGCAGGGAACGTTCCAAAATTCAAATAAAATCGAATCAAAAGGAAGAGATTCAAACTCGAACGAAAGTGATTCTGTAAATAAATTTACCATACATTCTAAGTTTTGCCTCAAAGCCAAAGCTCTGATACCAACTGTAACGACCCGATATTTTCAACCATTCGCATCCATTATAAGTGTATAGGTAGACACACATGCCGGAGTTGAATTGCTCAAAATACCGCATTGTAATTAAAATTTGGCAAATCTCAGAATATACAGTAAATAAATATAATCACAGATCACAGACACAGAGTAAAATAATGCAGCGGAAGTAAAAGAAATAATAGTTCATGAAGCTACTATCTAAATATGTCAGAGTTACATAAGATACAACAGAAGAAATAGAGTACAACAAAAGTCTCAATAAAATAACCAAGTACAAGCTGAGTAGAACAATGGAACTGAAATAGATAGGACAAGACAAGCAGATAATCTCTAGCGATTCAAATCTCCAAGCGAGTGGAAATCCAAATCTGTGAATAACTCAGGCTGACCCGAGCGTAAAGCAAAACACAAAACACTCGAGTCAGGACAATATATACTTATATAATGTAAACCAACTCAAGCGAACTGTAATAAGGGTACAAGTAACTTAGAAGATGCTTGGGACCGCCCATCCTCTAAGGATCCGTTAAAATATCTACTATGTAGTAATATTCGCTATTATAATAGTGTCTAAATAAGTAAAGTATAATCATATAGAAAATAGCGTTAAGGGGATGGAGAACCTTAACGCGGTCGGATCTTAAAATCATAATCGTAGTAAAGCTCGATATGGTAGGTGACACGGCACAACTAGGCAATGCCAGGGTAGATATACCAATTACGCACACGGACTGATGGATACGCATAGCAGCCACTACCGTTACACCTCGAACAACACTCCCAAATCGGAGGATGGCCATCTAATCAATCACAAGTAAGAGTATAATATCGAAGAAATGTGTCCGAGAAGAGGTGCTACCTCACTGGTCCGAGATCGCTCCTGTTTTAGCCACCTTATGCCAACTCACGGGAGTTGGGTCCACGTAACATACCTTAAGAACGTCGCCACCATCCTACTTCACTCTGGAATCTCCACCGCGTACACGGTTGTCAAAGTGGTTTTCGGTATCGACAGAGAGTATGTCCATATCCGATCCCGGTCTCTTTGCCAACCAATCATTATTATAACCCGTGGTTATAACTTTTAAAAACAATACTTTACTTCAAAATAAAATATCATTTCAAACCATATCTTTATCAAAATAAAGATTAAATCAATTCCAAACCATTTCCATATATTTAAATTTTCATATCATTTCAAAACTTCATTTCAAATCATTTTAATATAATAAAATATCATATCCTTACAAAACTTCATTTCAAATCATTTTAATATAATAAAATATCATATCCTTACAAAACTTCATTTCAAATCATTTTAATAAAATAAAATATCCTATCAGTTCAAATCCAAATATTCAACTTTAAATACCTTTTAAATTCAAAGATATCGTTCATTTACTATCATTTCAAATCACCTTTAAATAGTTTATATTCCAATCAAAATAATTCATTTAAACCTTTTAAAAGTGTAATTATTATATTTTCAAATCAAGTATTCAATTTCCAAAGTTTCAAACCATTCTGAGTTCGTTTACTAAGTCAAAAACCCTAATTATTAAAATTTCAGCATTTCACAGCATTTAAAAACAACTGCTATAAGTTATATTTGAAAACATTTTTAATTCAGCAAAGACAGCACTTAAAACTGCTGTTAAAACTCAGTTTTAGTTGAATTATAGTTCAAAACAGAAAAGACAGCATTTCAGAAGTGCTGCGGTAGTTCAAATTTCAAAACAAGGGTTAAATTTGATTTCAACATAGACTGCAGACCATTATAGCATTTCCAGAGAATGCTATAATAGGCCTGAGTTCAATATTAGCCTATAGTTCAACTACAGCAACTACAGCATTCCAGAAATGCTGTAATAGCTCCTTTTTACAAAATTTTAGTTCAAAACAGAATCTATAGCATTTCTGAATGCTATTAAAAGTTAATTTCAGGTGTTAGTGTATTTTTAGCAATTAAATAACTTTAATTTAAAACACATAAACATTTTTAAAAATCATATTTTAACATTTAAAATGTTCATTTATATATCATTTAACATATATCTTTTCACAATAAATTTCTTATAATCAAATCCAATTTTCAACAATTTACTTAATAAATTTTAGTGTAAAAGTGTCCAATTCTTCACATTTCAACAAATAAACTTAACACTTCAAATTTAAATTACCATTTCACAATTTAACTAAATTTCCAATTTTATTTAATTAACTTAAACCTTTAATTAAAACCAAATTTCACATTTCCTAGTCAAGTTATATTTTAAAAGATCACTTTTAAACATTCATTTATTTAACCACTTAAATTCATAGAAAAATCAATAATACTTTAATAAATCACTTAAATTCAAATTTAATCAAATTATCATATTTACCATTTCCAAATAAAATTTAATATCCATTTTATTTATATAACTTAAATATCATTTTTAACCAAAATTCCAAATTTCCAACTTAAGTTATATTTCAAAAATCCAGTTAAACCATTTATTAATTACATTTTTAACACATAGAAAAATCATAATTTCTTTAATTCAAAATATTTCAAAATCTGTTTAAATCAAATTTCATAAATTTATATTTTTAAAATACTTAAAAATATTCAAAACACTTTATAAAATAACCACGGGCCTGTATATAGTTTTCTAGCCTAGGTCAAGTGATACGGATATGTATCATTTCAATCCGCAGTTTAAAAAGAAAAATTCGGGTTCTATCATTTCAAACCCGCAATCACAAGTTAAAATAAATTAAATAAAAACCATTCAGGCCTATCATTTCAACCCATAATGATTTTTTCCTATTCTAAAGTCCGTTCGGGTATGTATCATTTCAACCCATAGTGATTCTAGTCTACAGGGAACTTGCAATGGTGATAACTGATATAAATAACAGAATAACATTAAATAATAGTAACATACGATATAACAGGTGTATAAACATCATATGATCATAACATAGTCAAGTATAACATGATAATATATTTCTACAGATTCACAGGGTGTCAATTTACTAGTTATATAGGTACATATTGTCTGGTGAGAATAACTCACCTATTTGTGCTGGAGATATCAAAACCAATGACACAATGGAAACAAAAGCATGATGACAAGACTACGGACTTGAGTGGAGAGCGAATCCAAGCTACAACTCTTGTGCACAACCCAAAACAACCAATCAAAACAACAAAATTCAATACGACTTTAAAATGAAATAACTTTGAAATGAAAAGAGATTTGAATGTCAAATCTTTTGCCTTGTTTTCTACAATGCTTTGCATGGCCTAGGGGTTTATTTAGGTCAGGTTTGACATGACTTTGGCTCAGGTTTGATCATAGGAATGCATGGCATAAAGGCTAGAACATGTGGAGGAAGTTACAACACAAGAATATCAAGAGACTAGGCAACATAGTGGAGTTTGGTTCAACTTTTGGCTCGGTCTATGGGTCAAATGGCTCGGCCATCATCTGGTACAGGTCTGGACAGAGGTTTGGGTGATGAGTAGCAGCAGCCAAAGGTCATGTAGCAAGTGGTGGTGGTGGCTAAGGGGGTGGCCAAAGCAAGATATGGAGGGTAGGTGATGATATGTGTGTTCTAGGCAATGTTTTGTGGAGTTTTGTGGTGATGGCTTCAAGTGGAAGGTCATGGCCTGTCTTGGTCAAAGGGAAGGGAGTGTTTGCTGTAGTAGATGGAGGAGGTGATGATGGGGATGAAGGTGGTAGAGGCTAGGCCAAGCAAACATGTGAAGAGATCAAGGCAAAATTGCATAGAAAAGTAAGAAAAAAAGTAGAAAGAAAAGAGGGAGATTACCAAATTTTTTTGCAAGATGGAGGCCATGATTTTTTTTTAGGGTTTTGGAGCTTTGAAAATTCGTGAATAAGATGAGGGAGTCGGCTGAAAATGAATGAGGAAAAGAACGGCAAAAAATAAAATAAAAGATGTACTGATTGAAAAGAAACGGTAGAATTCAAAAGGGATAAGCACACAAAAGGTATCAAACTCTTCATATATCTTTAATTCCCTTTTTATAACTTTATATTTCTGGAGGAAAAAAAATCCCAGATAAAGTTTCGAAATTTTATCAAAATATAATAATTTATATAAATATTTATCAATTATATAAAGTTAAATTAAGAAAATAGCTAAAATAGTAAACTAGTCTAGAAAATTTGGAATTGAATAGAATAAATTTTTATAAAATTCATATGAGCTTGTAATATGTTTTTAAACATAAATAATAACATGAAATAAAAATATATTCACAAAATAAACATTTAAAATTTAATTTACATATAATTTCTAATGAAGAAAATAGCAGAAAATAGGAAAACAGCCTTTAAAAATAGGAAATCATCATAGTAAATTTTGGAGAAATTCTATTATCATTTTTAAAATATTTAGAGATGGAAATATACATAAATAAACATATTGAAACATATTAAAATAAAATATAAGAAAGAAAATATGATTTATAAAATTTAAAATAGGCAAAATTGCACAATAAACAAATTATACTAAAAATTAAAATGTACATAACTTTTACATTTTAACTCCGTTTTCAACGAAACGAAAAGCAGTATTCATGTTATTAAATCTATTTTCATAATAAAAGATAAAATATATAATTTCAAATATTTAAAATTTAAATTTAAAAGTCAAAGTTTTACTATTTTAACCAAAATTCACTTTTCTGGAAATATTAAATTTAGTCATATTTGGAATTCTAATCCACATACAAAATCAAAGTTTTTATATTTACAATAACAAAATTTATTCTTTTCATAAATAAAGATTTTAAATCTGGAAATCAATTTAAAAATAATTGTAAAATACAGGGTTGTTACATCCTCTTTCCCGAAAAGATAAGACCTTCAAAATTATAATTAACTTTATATATTCATCTTTTTAGAAAAATTAACTTATTACAAGAGTTTACTGTGTTTGACTGTCTCATCATAGCGTTTAGGAGATTCCTATCGATAACGTTGATCAAGCGCACCGACCAGAATTCGTAAAGCACTCAATGGGCAAAATAACACAAAATCATCTTCTATATGATAAACATGCCTCTTATAAAATTTACAAATATTCTTTGCTCGTTTTAAGAACAAAATCCAATCTTACTTATAAATATCTTATTAAAAAATTTGCAAATTTTAAATTGTAGTTTTCATCCATAATCAATGAACACAAGGATAAACTCATCGAGATATTCGTAGAATACTCGATTCATAAGATGGATGAAATAAGGTAGAAGGTTCGTCAAACCGAATGACATAACGAACCACTCACAAAAATCATAACGAGTGTGGAATGCAGTAAGTGGAATGCTATCCTTCGCAACTCGTAGCTGATGAAAATCGGTGGCAAGGTCGAGCTGAAAAGACCTTAGCACCACTCAATAGATTGCTTAGGTGATAATCCTAAGACAAGCTCAAATATACCGGAAAATTCACAAATTTCTTGAATGAGAGAAATAACACTTTCCTCATCAAGTGGGTTTAAAGAATAAAATGATGCCACCGAATTTGGAAATCAAAATCATTAAGAACAATAGAAATCTGCTTAACAGATTGAGAATGTCAAAGATATATAGTCCGCTCACGACATAGGATGTGGGCTTAATAATGATCAAGCGAATCCTTTATCAAAAATCAATTTCAAAGCCTAAGTAACGCATAACATGCAAATCGGCTCGAAAAGAATAATCACATAAAATAATCTCGACATTTTTCACAAAGAAAACTGAGTGTTGCGGATCCACCAAGCGGATTCGCAATTCTCAGTGAAGTCATCAAGCCCATAATATTTAAAGAAAAAGTATCAACAAGTTCTTTTGATATAAAATAATGAGATGAACCCGTATCAAAAAGAACTCGAATAGGATAATCACAAAACAAATTAATGTCATCAAGGATAGAATGAGAAATACCTTGACCAAGAGAAGTGCTAGTAGAGGCTTGCACAACCTCCTGCTTTCCCTCTTTCTTGTTTGGAAGTTTGGGGCATGAAGATAAAAGATGACCCAAACCTTTGCAATAGCGACAAGTAAGAGGCTTCGGACACTTATTTGCATAATGGTCCGTAGAACCACAATTGTAGCATCGTCCACGACTAGTGGTAGGAGTCTTTGCTACCAAAATTGCCTGCTTCCCTTTCTTGTTGGGATTAGGGCTTTTGAACTTAATATGCCTCTTCTTGTTGATGTTGAAGTTTTGTTTGGCATCCACAACTTCAACATCACTTTCTTTATCAGCCTCTTCTAATCGAAGGGTGATACTACAAGCTGATCGAAAGGAACTTCTAGTTTCAGAGGTAAAACCTTTTTGGGGTTCTTACTCAAAGCACAGATAAACCTTTGATTCTTTACAAGATCCAAAAGTTGTTGGGCAGACATGAATACGCCATCCAGAGAAGGACTACTGGATTGACCAGCGCTAGGACTGCCAGATCTAACCATTTCTCTTCTTTAAGAAAGAAAGAAAGAAGAGGAAAAATGTTATTCTCAGAATGAATATCAAACAAACTTGATTGATTAAACAAGACATCACAAAAGAAAATAGGATAAAACGGTGCGAAGACTCGAACTAAAATCTATGTCACGATTCCAAAGAAAGACTTAGGACAATGATCCTTGCTAGATTATTCTACATTGTTCCGAAGTTTGGCTCTGATACCAAGCTGCAACGCCCCACCTCTATACTCACGCTAGCCAAGGATACTACTGGGCAATGCCGTCAACTAGCATGAAGAATAAGGCTATTGAGGAGTGACCATTTGTGTAATTGCTTTATGCGAGCACCGATATGCCAGATAATATAACTTACATTTCAATTCAAGAGGAAATTCGACATACCAATTCAAACTCAAAGCTACCACACAGTGGCTATGTGGACCTCGGAAACAAATATAGAAATAAGCATAACACAAATCAGTCACAGATATTCATATCACAAAGGCGGAAACAGATATGAATATAACACATAGAAGTGTACATCAAAATAGTGGTTATAGAAGATCCACAATATCACAAAAGAATAGGTACAAGAGCTAGACAAAAGAATATGTATACATCAAGGAGTCTCTATCTCGAATGTATAACAACAAAAACTACTAAACTAAAGTAGTTAGTCAAAAGTTAGGTGAAGGACAATGATAAGAAGTCAAGCAAGAGCACTTGAAATACCTCGGTCTGACCCGAGTATTATTTAAGAAGAAAATAATAAACGGATCAGTCTAGCTATAAATATCAGATAAAATGAGATATGATAAGAGATATAAAAAACGTATGATAACGATAATGCCATACTGCGACAAGTATACATCAAATAACAACAAAAATCATACAATCTCCCTAATCATCTCAAACATCCAAAAAGAATCGCATTCTTTAAATTATTCACCAAAAACACAAATAATCGATAGAGCTCATCAATGCCTATCATCAAAATTGGTGAAACGCAAGTTCTAGAAATCATCAACTAGAAATCCAGAAATCACAAAGGGGAGGAGGCCTATCACAAACGGGAGCATGAAAACTCACCAACACGTGTATCACAAATGAGACGCTATCCCATGAACCGAACATCGACGTACCTAAAAAGATACGCCCCATGCACAGTCGAACATCGACGCACCTGAAAAGATACACCCCATGTATAAACTAACATCGACGCACCTGAAAAGATACGCCCCATGTATAAACTAACATCGACGCACCTAAAAAGATACGCCCCATGTATAAACTAACATCGACGCACCTAAAAAGATACGCCCCATGTATAGTCGGACATCGATGCACCTAAAAAGATACACCCCATGCCTAGTCGAACATCGATGCACCTAAAAAGATACACCCCATGCACAGACCTATCGAGTCGAATGCTCCACGAACGGTCCAAAGACCATGGGTCACTAGCCCATAAAAATGAGACGAAGCTCCATAAATCGGGGTACAGTCCCCCACGTGGACAAAGAGACATCGCACATCGCTAGTCTAAACCATAAAATGATCATCATCGATCATCAAGAAGTGTCGATTACACTAAGCTAGTAAATAAATGAGTTTAGCTCCATGTCCCATAACCACTAGCTTAACTTAAATATTTACGAACAAATTGTAGATTTCCACTCGAAAAATTGTCACGAGAGTTTCAATCGAACAAGTCCAAAAATTAACCGACGAAGTAAACGCAAGTGTTTCATACCACTTGTTTTACTAAGCCGTTTAATTAGATTTCTCATACGAATGAGGTAAAGGTTTGTATATACTAATAGATTGGAAAACGGTTTTATAAACGAGCTTTGTATTAAAAATAGAGTTGAAATTATCTTTGTGAAAGAGTTTGAATAGTTACTACTAGTATAGAAAACCTTTATATTTTAAAGTGATAAATCACAGAAATGATTATAGAAACAATCAATCACCAAAATCCACATTCGAAGACGTGAATCAAATCCATAGAAATCGATACCGAATACATCAAAATGGATATTCTCAAAAATCCCGAAAAAAAGTCATCAAAGTCGATAATAAATGATAACGACAAATCGGATCAACACGAATCGATCAAAATTGGAAACCCACGAAAAATAGGCAAGATGGACTGATGCAAGTAGGTCAGTCGACTGAACCAGATGGTTAATCGGCTGACACAATGCCTGGAAACTTTCGGTTTCCAGGCTCAGTCGACTGACCCAGGTGGTCAGTCGACTGATACGGGGACAGAAAGTTTTCTGCCCCCTGGTTCAGTCGACTGACCTCCTGGTTCAGTCGACTGAACCTGCTTCATCAGCAGTTTCAGCCTAGCCCCCTTGTGGGGGAAAAATCAATAACACAGAATGAAAGCGAACGAGCGATCAACAACGACTAAGGATTTACGCCAAGTGACAACCCAGCCTTGTATGGCCCTCCGAAACACCCCACTAACGTGTTCAAACATCAAAGATTGGATTTTTAAAGATTTGACCTCAAAACACCAAAAATTGGAATATTCACCAATTCAATTCAAATCAAAAGAAAATGAACATAAATAAGTGTTAGGAATTCATACCTAACAACAATGATATCTATAGAAGTAGATGTGAGTTCAAAAACTCACCTTTAAACCCAAAAACACAAGAGAGAAGTTATAGAGCAAGGCAAGAACAATCACTCTTCAATTATAACCCAAGAAGCTTCAATCTAAGCTCAAAAGAAAAACATTTCCTAAGTTAGTGTTTAGAAAATTTCTGAAATTGAAGAGGAAATGAGATGGAGAAGATGAAGAGGATGCTTACCTAAGCTTCTCTTAGATTTTGGAGATAGAACTTGGGTTTGCAAATGAATCTAGGGCTTAGGAATTTCTAATTCTTTTTCTCTTCCCCCATTTTTCTAATGCTTGAAGTGTTAGGAAATGATAGAATGAATGAAGAGGAGAGGGGATGGAGTTAGCATATAAGATGAGTTGGGCTAGTGGGCTGAAACCCAAACCCAAGCCCAAAGCCCTAAGTGAAAATGTCAAAATTCTACTCAACTCCAAACATATTGATGTTTATACTCAAAAAAGTTGTAAACGCCATTTTGGACTCAATGGAAGTGGTCTCGAGTCCCAATTCGACTGTTTGCAAAAGGTGACATTTCAGACTTGAATCCGACTAACGATGCTATATTTAAATAAAACATTTAAATATACAATCGTAAAATATGCGGGTTGTTACAAATGTACTGTGTGGACGGTTGAGTCTCGTCCTAGCTATGTTTACACCCCCACCTAAACTCCAA
This sequence comes from Allium fistulosum, assembly GCA_030737815.1. Classification (NCBI taxonomy): domain Eukaryota; kingdom Viridiplantae; phylum Streptophyta; class Magnoliopsida; order Asparagales; family Amaryllidaceae; genus Allium; species Allium fistulosum. The sequence goes on along the minus strand of CM060903.1, from coordinate 869,200,084 downwards.
AAACATAGAATTGATCAACGAATAGTCGATTCAAATTCATCATGTTTCTCGCTCGTGACCCCAAGTCTGGGGCATATATCAATAAGTAGGAAGGCCAGCCATGCCCACTTTAGCTTTATTCTCTTTCCCTTTGAATCGTGGATCGGGTCAGTTAATGAGAGGCTGTGTAACAACCCGCATATTTCACGATTGTATATTTAAATGTTTTATTTAAATATAGCATCGTTAGTCGGATTTAAGTTCGAAATGTCACTTTTTGCAAACAGTCGAATTAGGACTCGAGACCACCTCCATTGAGTCCAAAATGGCATTTGCGACCTTTTTGAGTATAAACATCGATATGTTTGGAGTTGAGTAAAATTTTGATATTTTCATTTAGGGCTTTAGGTTTGGGTTTCAGCCCACCAACCTAACAAATAACCCTAACTCCTCTACTCTTCATCCATTCACTCATTCTATTTCCTAACACTCAAGCTAAAGTAAAAATGGGGGAAGAGATTGGAAATTAGAATTCCAAAACCCTAGTTTGTTTAGGAAATAGAAATTCAAGTCCAAAATCAAGGAGAAGCTTAGGTAAGCATCCTCTTCATCTTCTCCATCTCAATCCCTCTTCAATTTTCCAAAATTCATATAACCAAACTTAGGAAAAACTTCACCTTTGATAATAGATTGAAGATTCTAGAGGTGTTGTTGAAGATAAATCAATCTTTGCTTGTTCTAGAGCTTCTCATTTGTTGTTTTGGGTTTAAAAGGTGAGTTTTTGAACTCACATCTATGTCTATATCTTTGATAGTTGTTAGGTAGTAATTCCGAACATATATTCCTTGTTCATTTGCCTTTGAATTGAATTGGTTTGATGAATATTCCAATTTTTTGTGTTTTGAAGTCAAATCTTTAAAAATCCTATCTTTGATGTTTGAACATGTTGTTGGGCTGTATCGAAGAGCCTATAAGGCTGGGTTAAAGTCGTACGGCACTGTTTCGGCATTTTGGACGGATGTTGCACCTTGCACAATGGATGTTGCACCTTGCACAACGGATGTTGCACCCTCTGGATATCGATTCTTTGGACGGCCATAACCGTTGCTCGTCCAATCACTTCTGTTTGGATTTTTGCCCTTCATAGGGCTAGGCTGAAAATAGTGCAATTGGCAGTTCGGTCGACTGAACCAGATGGTCAGTCGACTGAATCTGGGAGCAGAAAATTCTTTGCCCCTGTGTCAGTCGACTGACCTTCTGGTTCAGTCGACTGAACTGGGGATAGAAAAGTTCATGGCCTTTTACCAGTCGACTGAACCAGAAGGTCAGTCGACTAAACCAGGAACCCGAGAGTTTCTGGCCTTGTATCAGTCGACTGACCTTCTGGTTCAGTCGACTAAATCTGGGAAACCTGCGTTTTTGCCTATTGAGGTAGTTTTGTGTGGATTTACGATTTTTAATCGATTCTTGATGATCCGATTTGTTGTTATCATTAATCGACTTTGATGACATTCTTTTTCGAGATTTTAGGGAATATCCATTTTGATGTCGGTATCGATTTTTATGGTTTTAATTCACGTCGTCGAATGTGGATTTTGGTGATTGATTGTTTCTACAATCATTTCTCTGATTTGTCACTTTTAAATATAAAGGTTTCTATACTAGTAGTAATTATTCAAACTCTTTCACAAAGATGATTCCAACTCTATTTTTAATACAAATCTCGTTTATAAAACCATTTTCCAATCTATTAGTATATACAAATCTTTACCTCATTCGTACGAGAAATCTAATTAAACGGCTTAACAAAACAAGTGGTATGAAACGCTTGCGTTTACTTCGTCGGTTAATTCTTGGACTTGTTCGATTGAACTCTTGTGACAATTTTCGAGTGGAAGTCTACAATTTGTTCGTAAATATTTAAGTTAAGCCAGTGGTTATGGGACATGAAGCTAAACTCATTTATTTACTAGCTTAGTGTAATCTACACTTTTCATCGATCGATGGTGATCATTTTATGGTTTAGACTAGCGATATGCGATGTCTCTTTGTCCACGTGAGGGACCGTACCTCGTTTTATGGAGCTTCGTCTCATTCTTTTTATAGGCTAGCGACTTATGGTTTTATGGAGATCGGTACATCGGGCGTACCGTTATTGTACTACGTCGTTGTTCTGAATTACTTGAGTATCAGGTTCATCGGGCGTACCGTTATTGTACTATGTCGTTGCACCGGCTCTATGCTTAGCGACCATGGGTTAGCGACCCGTTTGTGATGCATGTGTTGGTTAGTTTTCATGCTCCCATTTGTGATAGGCCTTCCCCCTTTGTGATTTCTGGATTTCTAGTTGATGATTTTCTAGAATTTGTGTTTCACTAATTTTGATGATAGGCATTGATGAGCTCTATCAATTATTTGTGTTTTTGGTGAACAATTTAAAGAATGTGATTCTTTTTGGATGTTTGAGATGATTTGGGATATTATATGGTTTTTGTTGTATTTGATGTATACTTGTCGCAGTATGGCATTATTGTTATCATACGTTTTTTCCATATCTCTTATCCTATCTCACTTTATATGATATTTATAGCTAGACTTATCCGTTTATTATTTTCTTCTTAAATAATACTCGGGTCAGACCGAGGTATTTCAGGTGCTCCTGCTTGACTTCTTATCAGGGTCTGTCGCTTGACTTTTGGCTAACTACTTTAGCACAGTAGTTTTTGTTAGTATACATTTGAGATAGAGACTCCTTGTTGTATACTTATTCTTTTGTCTAGTACTTGTAACTATTCTTTTGTGATGTAGTGGATCTTGTATAACCACTATTTTGATGTACACTTCTATGTGATATATTCATATCCGTTTCCGCCTTAGTGATATGAATATCTGTGACTGATTTGTGTTATGTTTATTTCTATATTTGTTTCCGAAGGCCTCATAGCCACTGTGTGGTAGCTTTGAGTTTGTATTTGATATGTCGGATTTCCTCTTGAAATGAAATGTAAGTTATATTATCTGACATATTGGTACTCGCACAAAGAAATTACACAGAGGGTTGCTCTTCAACAGCCTTATTCTTCGTGCTAGTCGACAGCATTACCTCGTAGTGCCCTTGGCTAGTGTGAGTATAGAGGTGGGGCGCCACAGCTTGGTACCAGAGCCAAACTTCGAAACAATGTAGAATAATCTAGCAAGGATCATTGTCCTAAGTCTTTCTTAGGAATCGTGCCATAGGATTTAATTCGAGTCTTCATACTGTTCTATCCTATTTCTTTTTATGATGCTTGTTTTATCAATCAAGTTTGTTTGATATTCATTCTGTGAATAACCTTTTTCCTCTTCTTTCTTTCTAAAAGAAGGGAAATGGTTAGACCAGGTCGTCCCAGCGCCGGTCAATCCAGTGCTACTCCTCAGGATGGAGTATTTATGTCTGCCCAGCAGCTCTTAGATCTTGTGAAAAATGCTCAAGCTATCGGACCCATTCCAGAGCCTACTCATCCTAAATCTGGGTTTGCACGCTTGTGAAGTGATTACACCAACTTGGGTGGAAGGCCTTTCAAGGGTTCCGAAAGCATTATAGAAGTCCAAGCTTGGCTTAGAACATGCGATCGCATCTTTTCTCACATGAATCTTATTGATTTACATCGAGTCCAAGTGGCTTCTAGCATGCTCCAAGAAAGAGCATTAGATTGGTATGAACTTTTGATTTCTGAAATTATTGAAGTGGATCTTACTTGGGAGCAATTCCGGGAAAGGTTCGAGTTAAAATTTGTGTCGGAAGCTAAAAAGGTATCTCTAGCTCGATGCTTTGTTGACCTTGTTCAAGGTGAATCTTCTATGACGGATTACGTCGCATCTTTCGAATCTCTATCTAAATATGGGGTCGAGTATATTAATACCCCATGGAAGAAAAATCAGAGATTTGTCTATGGGTTGAATAAGAACCTCAAAAAGCCATTACTTCTGAAACTAGAAGTTTCTTTCGATCAGCTTGTTGATATTGCTTTCAACTTGAAGAGGCCGATAAAGAAAGTGATGTTGAAGTTGTGGGTGCCAAACCGAACTTCAATAATAACAAGAAGAGGCCTATTAAGTTCAAGCCTAATCCCAACAAGAAAGGGAAGCAAGCAACTTCAGTAGCAAAGACTCCTACCTCTAGTCGTGGGCAATGCTACAATTGTGGTTCTAAGGACCATTATGCAAATAGGTGCCCGAAACCTCTTTTTTGTCGTTATTGCAAAAGTTCGGGTCATCTTTTATCTTCATGCCCCAAACTCCCAAACAAGAAAGAGGGAAAGCTAAATGTTGTGCAAGCTCCTAGTAACACTTCTCTTGGTCAAGGTACTTCTCATTCTATCCATGATGGCATTCTTATATTTCGTGATCTTCCTATTCGAGTTCTTTTTGATACGGGTGCATCTCACTCCTTTATATCAAAAGAACTTGTTGATGCTTTGTCTTTGGATGTTATTGGCTTGATGACTTCATTGAGAATTGCGAATTCGGTTGGTGGATCCGCAACACTCAGTTTACTTTGTAAAGATGTCGAAATTATTTTATGTGATTATGCTTTCCGAGCCGATTTGCATGTTATGCGTTACCTTGGTTTCGGAATGATTTTGGGGATGGATTGGCTTAACCGATATGAAGCCCATATCCTATGTCCTGAGCGGACTATATATCTTCGACATCCTCGATCTATTAAGCAGATTTCTCTTGTTCTTAAAGATTCAGATTCCAATTCGGGAGCATCCTTGTATTCTCTAAATCCTCATGATGACGATAATGATGATGAGGAAGATGTTATTTCTCTCACTCACATTGTTCGTGAATTTCCCGACATATTTGATCCCGTATTAGGATTACCACCTAAGCGAGCAATTGAGTTCGGAATTAATCTAATCCCTGGAGCTCCACCTATCACTCGTCCTCCTTATCGTATGTCTAATAAGGAAAATAAGGAGATGCGTAAACAATTATCTGAATTGGAAGCGAAATATTTTGTTCATTCTAGTTCCTCTCCATGGGGAGCTTCAGCTATTTTTGTGAAGAAATCTGATGGTACGCTTAGGCTTTGCGTTGACTACCGCAAGCTTAATGATCTCACGATCAAGAATAAATATCCCTTACCTCGGATTGATGATTTATTCGATCAACTTAGTGGTGCTAGAGTCTTTTCACATTTAGACTTAGCAACCGGTTTTCATCAGCTCCGTATTGCAGAGGATAGCATTCCTTCGACATCGTTCTGTACTCGTTATGGATCTTATGAATGGCTTGTTATGTCATTTGGTTTGACGAATGCTCCAGCTTATTTCGTTGACCTTATGAATCGAGTTTTCAAAGACTTCCTCGATCGATTTGTTCTCATCTTTATCGATTATATTCTTATTTATTCTAAAACTGAGGAAGAGCATGAAAATCATCTCCGGGTTGTGTTGGAAACTCTTAGGAGCAACCAATTGAAAGAAAAAAATTTCTAAATGCCATTTTTGGCAATCTCGTGTGAAATTTTTGGGGCATATTATTTCTGAATCCAGAATTTCCATGGATCCTTCAAAGATTAAAGTGATTCAAAATTGGAAGAGACCGGAGAGTGTGACGGAAATTCATAGCTTTCTCGGATTGGCGGGCTATTATCGTCGATTCATAAAAGACTTCCCTAAAATTTTCGTACCTCTCACTAGTTTGACAAAGAAGGGAGTTAAGTACATTTGGTCTAACAAATGTGAAGCTGCTTTTCAAAAATTAATAGAACTCCTTTCCGATACTCCTATTCTTGTGATTCCCGAAGGGAACCAAGATTTTATTGTTTATACCGATGCTAGTCGTGTTGGTTTGGGAGTCGTTCTCATGCAAAAGGAACAAGTTATCACTTATGCTTCTAGGCAATTAAAGCCTGCCGAGACTAGATATGCCACTCATGATTTAGAGCTCGCAGCTATTGTTTTCTCTCTTAGAATTTGGCGTCATTATCTTTTGGGAGAGAAATTTGTTCTCTACACCGATCATAAATCTTTGAAGTATTCATTTTCTCAAAAGGAACTTAATTTACGTCAACAACATTGGCTCGAGTTCCTTGCATGTTATGATCTTGATATTCTTCATACTCCCGGAAAGGGAAATCTTGTTGCCGATGCCCTTAGTCGTAAGCAACAAGCGGTTGTTTCCATGATGATATCCGAATGGAATGATCTCGCGACTTTATCCACTTATGAGATTCGAGATCGTGAATCCAATTCATGTTCATCTCTTGTTTTGTGTAGCCTTGAGGCTCATCCTTCTCTTTTAGATCGCATTCTTGAAGCTCAAAAGCATAGTCCCAAATTGGTTCTTCTTAGCCAAAGTTGTAGGGATAAAATTGATATTAAAGGTTTGAAAGACTTTGACGGTATTAGAAAATTTGATAGACTTATTGTGCCAAATATTATTGATCTTCGTAAAGACATTTTAGAAGATTTTCATCGTTCTAAATTTACCATTCATCCCGGTAGTAGTAAAATGTACGTGGACATGAAGTGACTTTATTATTGGGATGGAATGAAATCTGATATTGCTAACTCTATTAAGCATTGCATGACTTGCCAACTCGTAAAGGTCGAACATCAAAGGCCTGGTGGGTTATTGCAACCTTTGGACATTCCAATATGGAAGTGGGATCAAGTCTCCATGGACTTTATTGACGGTCTTCCTCGTTCTCGTTCGGGTCATGATAGCCTATGGGTGATAGTAGATAGACTTACAAAATCCACCCATTTTCTTCCCGTTCGGTCCAATCGGACCGTACCTATTTTGGCTAAACTCTATGTCAAGGAAATTGTTAAATTGCATAGAGTCCCTACTTCTATTGTTAGCGATTGTGATCCATTATTTACTAGTGGATTTTGGAAAGGTCTTCAAAAAGCCTTGGGAACAAAGCTTAATTTTAGCACTGCTTATCATCCTCAGTCCGATGGACAAACGGAGTGTGTAAATCAAACTCTTGAAGATCTCCTTCGTGCTTGTGTTCTTGATTTTGGTGGAAGTTGGGAAGATCATATTTCTCTTGTTGAGTTTTCGTATAATAATAGCTTCCAATCAAGTATTGGTATGGCACCTTTTGAGGCACTCTACGGAAGGCCATGCCGATCTCCTTCGTGTTGGCTTGAAGCCGATGAGAAGCTGGTTTAGGTCCAGATTTTATTCGTGATGCCACAGAAAAGATTGACCTTATTCGTCATAGGATGAAAGAAGCTCAAAGTAGACAAAATTCCTATGCCGATAATCGAAGAAGGAAATTAGAATTTTCCGTGGGAGGTTTTGTGTTTATTCGTGTTTCACCTATGAAGGGTGTTGTGCGTTTCAATCGATCGGGAAAATTAGCACCTCGATATATTGGTCCATTTCCCATCACCGAACGCATTGGTTCCGTGGCTTATCTCCTTTTATTACCGACTCAATTTTATGTTATTCATGACGTATTCCACGTCTCTCAATTACGGAAATGCCTTCGAGATTCTGATTCTATTCTTGAGCCCGGTGTTATTGAAGAAATTGAAGTTTCGCCTAATTTGACTTATGAGCAACATCCTATTCGTATCATTGCTACGGAGATTAAGCGCCTTTGAAATAAAGATGTTCCTCTTGTGAAAGTTCAATGGTCCCCAAATCCTAAGGGTTGCTCTTGGGAATCTAGAGAATTCATCGAGCGAACACATCCGGGCTTACTCTCTCATGCTCTTTAAGGTGAACTTCTCATTTCAAAATTTCTTCTTGTTGTGTCATTATGCCTTTGTATGGTTGTTACTTTTTATTTCTTTTTCTTAAGTATTGCGAGGACGCAATTTCTTTAAGGAGGGGAGTTTGTAACAACCCGCATATTTCACGATTGTATATTTAAATGTTTTATTTAAATATAGCATCGTTAGTCGGATTTAAGTCCAAAATGTCACTTTTTGCAAACAGTCGAATTAGGACTCGAGACTACCTCCATTGAGTCCAAAATGGCATTTGCGACCTTTTTGAGTATAAACATCGATATGTTTGGAGTTGAGTAAAATTTTGATATTTTCATTTAGGGCTTTGGGTTTGGGTTTCAGCCCACCAACCTAACAAATAACCCTAACTCCTCTACTCTTCATCCATTCACTCATTCTATTTCCTAACACTCAAGCTAAAGTAAAAATGGGGGAAGAGATTGGAAATTAGAATTCCAAAACCCTAGTTTGTTTAGGAAATAGAAATTCAAGTCCAAAATCAAGGAGAAGCTTAGGTAAGCATCCTCTTCATCTTCTCCATCTCAATCCCTCTTCAATTTTCAGAAATTCCTATAACCTAACTTAGGAAAAACTTCACCTTTGATAATAGATTGAAGATTCTAGAGGTGTTGTTGAAGAGAAATCAACCTTTGCTTGTTCTAGAGCTTCTCATTTGTTGTTTTGGGTATAAAAGGTGAGTTTTTGAACTCACATCTATGTCTATATCTTTGATAGTTGTTAGGTAGTAATTCCTAACATCTATTCCTTGTTCATTTGCCTTTGAATTGAATTGGTTTGATGAATATTCCAATTTTTGGTGTTTTGAAGTCAAATCTTTAAAAATCCTATCTTTGATGTTTGAACATGTTGTTGGGCTGTATCAAAGAGCCAATAAGGCTGGGTTGTCGCTTGGCATAAATCCCTAGTCTCCGTTGCTCGTCCGATCACTTCCGTTTGGATTTTTGCCCTTCATAGGGCTAGGCTGAAAATACTGCAATTGGCAGTTCGGTCGACTGAACCAGATGGTCAGTCGACTGAATCTGGGAGTAGAAAATTCTCTGCCCCTGTGTCAATCAACTGACCTTCTGGTTCAGTCGACTGAACTGGGGACAGAAAAGTTCCTGGCCTTTTATCAGTCGACTGAACCAGAAGGTCAGTCGACTGAACCAGGAACCCAGGAGTTTCTGGCCTTGTATCAGTCGACTGACCTTCTGGTTCAGTCGACTGAATCTGGGAAATATGCGTTTTTGCCTATTTGAGGTAGTTTTGTGTGGATTTACGATTTTTAATCGATTCTTGATGATCCGATTTGTTGTTATCATTAATCGACTTTGATGACATTCTTTTTCGGGATTTTTTGGAATATCCATTTTGATGGATTCGGTATCGATTTTTATGGTTTTAATTCACGTCGTCGAATGTGGATTTTGGTGATTGATTGTTTCTACAATCATTTCTTTGATTTGTCACTTTAAATATAAAGGTTTCTATACTAGTAGTAATTATTCAAACTCTTTCACAAAGATGATTCCAACTCTATTTTTAATACAAATCTCGTTTATAAAACCGTTTTCCAATCTATTAGTATATACAAACCTTTACCTCATTCGTACGAGAAATCTAATTAAACGGGTTAGCAAAACAAGTGGTATGAAACGCTTGCGTTTACTTCGTCGGTTAATTCTTGGACTTGTTCGATTGAACTCTTGTGACAATTTTCGAGTGGAAGTCTACAATTTGTTCGTAAATATTTAAGTTAAGCCAGTGGTTATGGGACATGAAGCTAAACTCATTTATTTACTAGCTTAGTGTAATCTACAATTTTCATCGATCGATGGTGATCATTTTATGGTTTAGACTAGCGATATGCGATGTCTCTTTGTCCACGTGAGGGACCGTACCTCGTTTTATGAAGCTTCGTCTCATTCTTTTTATAGGCTAGCGACCTATGGTTTTGTGGAGATCGGTTCATCGGGCGTACCGTTATTGTACTACGTCGTTGTTCTGAATTACTTGAGTATCAGGTTCATCGGGCGTACCATTATTGTACTATGTCGTTGCACCGGCTCTATGGTTAGCGACCATGGGTTAGCGACCCGTTTGTGATGCACGTGTTGGTGAGTTTTCATGCTCCCGTTTGTGATAGGCCTTCCCCCCTTTGTGATTTCTGGATTTCTAGTTGATGATTTTCTAGAATTTGTGTTTCACCAATTTTGATGATAGGCGTTGATGAGCTCTATCAATTATTTGTGTTTTTGGTGAACAATTTAAAGAATGTGATTCTTTTTGGATGTTTGAGATGATTTGGGATATTGTAAGATTTTTGTTGTATTTGATGTATACTTGTCGCAGTATGGCATTATTGTTATTATACGTTTTTGCCATATCTCTTATCCTATCTCACTTTATATTATATTTATAGCTAGACTGATCCGTTTATTATTTTCTTCTTAAATAATACTCGGGTCAGACCGAGGTATTTCAGGTGCTCCTGCATGACTTCTTATCAGGGTCTGTCACCTGACTTTTGGCTAACTACTTTAGCATAGTAGTTTTTGTTAGTATACATTTGAGATAGAGACTCCTTATTGTATACTTATTCTTTTGTCTAGTACTTGTAACTATTCTTTTGTGATGTAGTGGATCTTGTATGACCACTATTTTGATGTACACTTCTATGCGATATATTCATATCTGTTTCTGCCTTAGTGATATGAATATCTGTGACTGATTTGTGTTATGTTTATTTCTATATTTGTTTCCGAAGGCCTCATAGCCACTGTGTGGTAGTTTTGAGTTTGTATTTGATATGTCGGATTTCCTCTTGAAATGAAATGTAAGTTATATTATCTAACATATTGGTACTTGCACAAAGTAATTACATAGAGGGTCGTCCTTCAACAGCCTTATTCTTCGTGCTAGTCGACGGCATTACCCCGTAGTGTCCTTGGCTAGTGTGAGTATAGGGGTAGGGTGTCACAAGCTGAGTCTCGCCTATCCTGGATTGTATTGTGGTTTCTTATTCCAAGGGTAATACTCTGATGCCTCGTCAGTTTATGGGCGTAAGTTGGGTACTGGACGGTCAGCTACGTCCACTTTGGTTCATGTTCTGTATTTAGATCTCGGGGTAAAGTTGGCTCAAGTGCAGTCGGGTCATGCTCATCCAGTTTCATATTCCTCCTGACCGATCGAAGGAGGGTGTTGGAGAATTAATGACCAAGTCTTCTTGGTTTATTCTCATTCCCACACTCTGGTGGTTATAGTTTTTCAAGGGACATTCGGGTCACATTTGTATATGCTTGGTGCGGATCGATATTGACCCTCGATCTGAGGTATGATATAGTCGGTCATTCGTAGCTTTGGATGCCATTTTGATTGGTTCTGTATTGAGGCCTCCTTGCAGTCGTTGCCTTAAGTTGTAAAGAACGCCAAGCTAGAGCTATAATGAGCTGTTTTATTCAGTTTTTAGTGATTTGTACTCCTGCTTCCAACATTGATTTGGCCAGGCCATAAGTCGGATGGTTGAACTCCATCCTTAGCAAGTTAATACTCCTTATGTCGATTTCAGGCCGAAGTTTGTGGAATAGAGAATGGTCGGAATCCACTCATCTATTTATCGATGTTTATACGCCACTTTGCATTCTGGTGACTCAGAGTTGTTCTTCCCCGGTCGACTCGTGCCCAATTTGTGTTCATGCTTCGGTCCATGCTCCGGGGACTTAGAGATTTGTTGAACGGTTTATGTTCTAGTCCACAGTTTGGGACGTAGAGATTTTCATCAAGTCGTTTATACTCTAGCCCGCGCTCTGGGGACTCAGAGTACTCTAGTGCACTTCAGGGACTTAGAGATTTTTGTCAAGTCGTTTATACTCTAGTCCACGCTCTGGGGACTCAGAGTAATCTAGTTCACTTCAGGTACTTAGAGATTTTTCTCAAGTCATTTATACTCTAGTCCGCGCTCTGGGGACTCAGAGTACTCTAGTCCGCTTCAGGGACTTAGAGATTTTTCTCAAGTTGTTTATACTCTAGTCCACGCTCTGGGGACTCAGAGTACTCTAGTCCGCTTCAAGAACTTAGAGATTTTTGCCAAGTCGTTTATACTCTAGTCCGCACTATGGGGACTCAGAGTACTCTAGTCCGCACTTTAGGGACTTAGAGATTATTTAAGTCATTTATACTCTAGTCCGCACTCTGGGGACTTAGAGATTATTTAAGTCGTTTATACTCTAGCCTGCACTCTGGGGACTCAGAGTACTCTAGTCTGCACTCTGGGGACTTAGAGATTTTTTAAGTCGTTTATACTCTAGTCCGCACTCTAGGGACTCAGAGTACTCTAGTCCGCACTCTGGGGACTTAGAGATTTTTTAAGTCGTTTATACTATAGTCCGCACTCTGGGGACTCAGATTACTCTAGTCCGCACTCTGGGGACTTAGGTATTTTTTAAGTCGTTTAAACTCTAGTCCGCACTCTGGGGACTCAGAGTACTCTAGTCCGCACTCTGGGGACATAGAGATTTTTAAGTCGGTTATACTCTAGTCCGCACTCTGGGGACTCATAGTACTCTAGTCCGCTTCAGGGACTTAGAGATTTTTGTCAAGTCATTTATACTCTAGTCCGCGCTCTGGGGACTCAGAGTACTCTAGTCCCCTTCAGGGACTTAGAGATTTTTGTTGAGAGCAGTCGTATTTCCACCCGTTTGATTTGTATTTCATTTATCGCATCGAGGCTAATGTTGTCGAATGAACGATCGAACCACGTTTGCTCATGGAATGGGACTCTTCCCCAGCATCAAGGATGAAACTTGAAAAATGGACGGTCGATTCTCGTCCGCTTGGTGATTATAGATCTTCCAATTAAGTCAAGGAAGGAGGTATATGATAGATGGTTGGATCACATCCATGCTGGGGTTGGATAATCAAGTCTCGCACAATTTTCTTTGTATCTCTTTCTAGAAAACGAGGATAATGGACCACTGAGTGGACAAACTAAGTTGCATATGTTCCAAGGTGCAGTCGTGTCCGTGTATTGGGAGCGATGGTTGACAAGTAGGCAGTCCATCACAGTTACTTCAAGTCGAGCTTTCGAACTACCTCTTGTGTTTCGGGTAGGAGTTGATGTGTAGACGATCAAATTACGTCCACTCTAGTTAGATCCCGGCATCACTGAGCTTCAGGAGAGGCATATGTATTTTATCGAACTTTACTTTATGACACGAGGAATGGATGATCGGGCCACATTCATTCCAAGCCTTGCTTAGGCCACCAAATCAAATATGGAGGTTGACGAATGGACGGTCAATTATGAACGCTTTGTATAAGGCTCTGACCGTGACGAGCTTTTCCATCTCTAGTCCATGGCCTCAAATCAAAGTCATATGGTTGATGATGAGCGGTCGAATCATGCTCATCTTGATGAAACTCCACAGGTCCGATCACGGTCTGCGTGGATTGGTTGGCGGCCAACTCTGAGTACTTGGTCACCTACATTGTTTTGAAAGTAGTTTACTTCAAGTTGGTTGTGGTTCATAGAACAATTGAAATTGAAATAAAAATTATTTAAAGAAGATTGGAATAAATCTCATTGATTAGTGAAGCAGCATCGTGTGCTCGCTATTCAACTTTGGCCCTAGCTCCCTTCAAAGGGATGTCGGCCGTCAGTAGTCCAATTGATAATCCTAGTTCTTTATTGATAGGGATCGGATGTTCATTGCCCGCCATTCCGTAGGACTTGCACATACTGTTAAGGCTTTCCTTTCCAGATCAGCTTTTCGATCACACCTCGAAGGTGTCTATAATCGCCAGTGTGAGGATCAGTGTGGATCTTGGAATATACAACATTCCCCTGATTTTCTCTAGACTTCGGTGGACTCTCTAGAGGTTGGTTTTTAGTACCACTATGAGTCGCGAGTCTCCAAGTAGAGGCTATTGATTGAATCTTTCAAGGAGCATATGGGTTGAACTTTGAGATCTTGTTTTATCTACTGGAATCAGAATCCTTAGCCAATGGGCCTGCATTGTTATTTTTCCTAGCCTGCTCCACTCCTCCTCACTTTGGTTTTGATTCATATTGTAACAGAAATGATCCACGGTCGTAGGAGGCTCTCCAGCTAACTAGCTGCCAAAATATATCTAGAGATTGACTCCCCTCAAACGCGATTAGTATGATATCCTTGTTAGCATTTGGAACAAATTGCTTAGATTCAAACATTGGTTTGCTTGGAGTCACTAAATTCGAAATGCTGGGTCAGTGAAGAATGGCGCTTGGAGTCATCTTGGCGTTTGCCTATAATCATATCATCCATGTTCTCCAACCGTTGGGAGTATCGTTTGAGTAGCGGTTGCTTGTCCATTCCCTTGTTTCCATTCAGAAGCTGCCGCTTGATCCTCTATGCCCTGGTCGGTCATAGGATGTCAGGGAAGCGGATAGAATGTTCCTTCATTAGGTTGAGTTTTGAATTCACTATTCGGAGGCACTGCACTGTGGCTAGGGTTCGAGTGGGTTTCCACTCGGAAAAAAAAAATTAGAGCCTTTTTCTTAAATTTGGGTCGTACCCGAAAAAGTGTTTTTTTTTAAAATAGGGGTCGTACCCGATCCATATTTTTTTTGGTAACTGGATGGATCGGTATACATGCGATCGATAACACTAGGTCGGCATGCTAGTAAAGCACAAAATAGAAGGTGGTTCGGCGTTGGAGTGTAGGCACGGTGGTTCGTCCAAGGGTGGCTCAGCAAAGGCCGTTCGGCCAAGGCGGTTCGGCCAAGGGTGGCTGGGCAAAGGTCGTTCGGCCAAGGGTGGCTCAGCCAAGGCGGTTCGGCTAATGTGGTTCGACGAAGGCGGTTCGGCCAAGGGTGGCTCGGCTAAGGCCGTTCGGCCAAGGATGGCTCGGCCAAGGCCGTTCGGCCAATGCGGTTCGACGAAGGCGGTTCGGCCAAGGGTGGCTCGGCCAAGGGTCGCTCGGCCAAGGCCGTTCGGCCAATGCGGTTCGGCGAAGGCGGTTCGGCCAAGGGTGGCTCGGCCAAGGCCGTTCGGCCAATGCGGTTCGGCGAAGGTGGCTCGACCAAGAGTGGCTCGGCTAGGGCGGTTCGGCTAAGATGGATCGGCTATACGGAGTATATGGGGCGATTGGTATACAGCAGTTTTGGAGCGATTGGCATACGCCTTTTCTGGAGCGGTCGGAATATGCCTTTTATGGGGCGGTCGGCATATCCACAATTGCCTTGGTGAGGGTTCGGCCATATGAGAGATCAGCTGAATTGCCTTCAGAAAAGTGCCAGCCTTCGTTTAACTTGAGTGCAAACTTCAACATCCAATCCCAAGATCTTGCGTACATCAGTAAATCCAATCCCATGGCTAATAGCTTCCTTTAGATCTCTTTCAAATCTGAGTAGAATAGGAAGTTTGTTCGTAAACAACTGGATCTATGTCGCGAATATAGAAATCCACTAGTAGATGATGAGATCCAATCAAGCTGAGAGTTCAATTCTCAGTGAAAGCACTAAAATGTTAGTACCAAAATTGGTCACTAACACCCTTGAGAAGAGTTATGTAGAGAGATTAATGAAGAGGGTAAATTAAAATAGAGAAATAATGTAATTGAATGCCAAAAGAACAACAAAAACGAGAACACCAGATTTATAGTGGTTCGGCGTAATTGCCTACGTCCACTTTTAATGAAATTTTTATTACTTTCTCAATTACTTGAATACAGATACAATCTGTAAACCGATCAATGGAATACCAGTTTGAATTAAAAGAGGAGAGTATAAAAAATGGAAGTCTCCCTTGAGTTCTCCCAAAAAAGGTTCCTTCATCTATACCCCTGCCTCTCTATTTATAGACGAAGATAGGCTAGACTCCCTGTGCAGGCCCAAGAACAAGGTACTTCGGCCCACAGTAGGCAACTTCTGTGCACCGAGGCAGGCATATCGAACGATGGAAGCCGAATCACTCAGTCCGATCTAGTCGCGCCGAACCACTTGCACCGGGCCACCTCTCCTTCATTATCTTGACCAAAACCACTTAGGCCGACCCATCGTTCCTTTCCTTCCTTAGCTGAGCGAGATCTATTAACCTATCTAGGCCGAATCGGACTTAGTCGAACCACGAACACCGAAACACAATTGACTGACCTGTCTTCGCTAACCTCCCTCGACCGAGCAATGCATGTCGAGCGACCACGACTCAACTAACCGATCGATGCACGCTGAACTACCTTGACCGAACGACGTGTGCCGAGTTACCTAGACCGAGCGGCATCTGCGAGCCACCTAGACCGAACGACGTAGTCTTCCCTCCTTTGACCGAGCGATACACACCAACCCATACCTACCGAGCCGCACATACATGTCGAACCATATCGATTGCATCAAAACCTTATATCTCCAGTCTCTTCTTTGTCAGAATCTTGTCTAGTGCTAACTATAAATTCTGCAATTGTCGCTTTGTAGCCGGTCCAAGTAGTCGGGTAACAGATATCAATTATAAATTTACTTTTTGAAATGTAAAAGAACCATCCAGTGTGAAATAAGCGTTTGGTTGTTAAAGAGACCGGGATCAGATATTGTCATACTCTCTGCCAATACCGAAAACCACTTTAACAACTGTGCACGTGGTGGAGATTCCAGAAATGAAGTAGGATTTGGTGGACGATTTCTGTATAAGGTATGACGTGACCCTGACTCCCGTGAGTCAACTTAGATGTGACTAAAACAGGAGCTATACCGGGCCATGTGAGGTCGTTCCTCCTATCGAGCATATTTCTTCGATGTTATATTTTGACTTTGTGATTGATTTGGTGGCCACCCCTTGATTTTGATATGGGAGTGTGTCCGAGGTGGGCGGTAGTAGCTGTTATGCATTACCACCAGTCCGGGAGTGCAATTGGTATATCTACCCTGGCATTGCCTCGAGTGTCGTGTTCACATGCTTAAAACGTCCAAAAAGGCAGGTCGTTACATATGGCCTAAAGACACAAGCTTGCTCTTTAAACAAAAAACATAATAAATTTAATAAGGTAAAAATTGAAAGAAAGAGAAAACAAAAATTGGAGATTTGTAATATTGAAGTGAATGATATTTTGAAATTGTGAAAATGCCAAGTGTAATTATTTTGATGATAATATCAAGTCAAGCGGATACCCTTTTTGAAAATGTGTATATTAAAAAGGTATCTATTAAATAATAGTAAAGCGGAAGAATTTCATGCTCTCTTATTGATTCTAGAGATTTCCACCTCTCTTTATTTCTCTCCATATATTTTAGTTTTAAATTCCTATAGTTTATCACTATAATAAGTATTATAAAGTTATATTGATTCTCTCCATTATCATTTAAATATCAAAAAATTTTACAATTATTTACATAATTCTTCTAAGTTTTATTGTATAGCTTTACATTCAATTCCATATATCTAAGTTAATAATCTAAAATTTGAATTTAAAAAATCCAGTTAACTATAATATTTATTATTTGGTCTAATAAGCCCTAAAAATGATAACTCAACGTATTGTATACCATACTTGTATTATCAAAAATTATAGAATTTATATTTGATTCAAGTCCATATAACTTAAATTTTCCATAATTATATACAAAATTAGCTTTAGTTTTTTTACATTGTTTTACATTTAAATTAACCTAATTTATTTATTTCTAAACTTAGAACTTGTTATAAAGAAAATTCTACATAATTTTTCTTCCTAAAGTAGGAATTTCTTTACAAACAAACATGTACACGATTTTTATTTTCTAAAATAGGTATATCATTAGAAACATAGACATTCTTTCTTTTTAAAATTGTTACATCAAGTGATTTTTTTCTCATTAGTAAAATTTGTTTTTGTTAAGGAATGACATTACATTAATGATAAACGATGAATTTAGTAGTTTGCAATTTTTAAATTACTGAATATTTTTGTGAAACCGTTAATATTAATTATGTATATTTGTAATTTACATTAATTAACATGTAAAAGTATACGATATTTCGATTAAGATTATTTTGCTTTTGTATTTCATCATCCCCTTGAAGTAGATATTAATTATTTTTTGAAATTTTTTTTTATAAATTGATATTAATGAGGTATGGAATAATGGTTTAAAACCCAAGTTTTTATTTTTACAAAAATAAAATAACAATATAATTTATTGTATTTCTTTTAATCACCACCTCTTTTAGTCGTTAGATAAATATATTTTTATAACTTTAACAATATTATATACTAATTTCTGATGTTGATATTGACTACAAGAGCATTCAATGCATAAAACTATGTTGATTTATCGCTATTACGCTTTCATTTTATGTATTGTTGTCATTCTCTTTAGTCACATTTGGAATTCAGTCTATATATCATTCATCTTTTAAGAAAAAATACTGAAAGCAAAATGTCAAACTCAAAATTTATGTATATGAATATTTATCAATTCAAATTTATAAAAAATATTAACTTTTAAAATAATTTAAGAATACTAACTTTCATTTATTTTCTTAACAAGTATTAAATGCTAAGAAATAATAAATTATTCTCTACAAAAATGAGAGTTTAATAATTTATATAAATATAAAATACATAAATATCATAACAAAAATACATACCTAAAAAATAATAAGTTTAGCACAATACTCAATTATCTCAATAAATTCATCATATATTGCACAATAGGTTCGATTCTTTAAAATTATTTATTAAATTATTTTTCTAAATCATGTTGTGTGCAATGCACAGAGTCATGCTAATATAATTATATAGTAGAGGAATTTGCGCTTATGATAACTTTCTCTTTTTTAATTCTCCCATGATATTTTATTTCAAAATTATTTTTATATAATTCATGACTTTTAAATTTATTCACAGTTCTATTGGTTCACACCAACCATATTACATTCAAATACTCATCTTTTATAATTTCTAAAGTTAAATTCTTTTACTCAATTATATGTAATATTTTACATTTAAATCCTTACATTTTAAAAAAAATTACATTTCTTAATTTAAACTATTCAAAATAAACTCAATTAACAACTACTCATTGTTTTGTCATTTAAATGTATATCATATTTATTGTATATAATTCATGATTTTTAGATTTTTTCACTGTTCTACTAATTCACACCAACCATATTACATTCAAATACTTATCTTTTATAATTTCTAAAGTCAAAATCTTTTACTCAATTATCTACAATATTTTACATTTAAATCCTTGCATTTAAGTTAATAAAATATCATAATTTAAACTGTTCAAAAATAAACTCAGTAACTAATATTATTGTTTTTTATTAATTAGATCATGAAATAACAATTTTAAGATGTATATCATATTTATATTAATAAAAAATGGAAAAATTAAAGTTTTTTTTTAGGACAAATTTTCGAAGTAGGCCGATTTTCGAAGCTATTTCGCGATTATTGCTGGTTTTGAAACTTATTACCAAACAAGGCTAGTTTCTTCCTAGTCAGCATCCAGCTCAGCATTTTGTAACTGCCTCTTCTGGGCGCAACTCATAGTTGCACCTCATCTTTTTTAAAAAAATTTAAGGGCGAAACTCTTAGTTGTGCCACGTCAAAAATATTTCATTCCTCGTAGACGCAACTCATAAATATTTCAAAAGATAAGCATCGAACATCATCGCGCAACTATGAGTTACACGCCTTATTTTTTCTTATAGGTGCAACTCATAGTTGGGGCTGCACAAGTTTGATGCTGCTATACAAAGGCAGCAGCAACCCATACCCCTGCACAATCTCATCCAAACCAACTTGCTCCCCTCTTTGCTGCAGCTCGAACCCAATATTCCCAAGCCCTAAATCTTGGTTTTTTCCATCAATTTCACTCAAAATTTACAAATTTCTTCACCATTCTTCGATTAAACAAATCTATAACAATGGAAGCTGGATCTTCTTCAACACAATACGATTTTGGTAATCTCTAAACCTTAGCTTTTTTATTAATTTCTAATTTGCGTATTATTTGTTTCTATTTGCAAGAAACATTGTCGATTAGCTTATTCTAGGTGTTAGTGATCCAATTCGTACAGTTGAATCAATTATTTATTATAAACGATGTTAAAAATATGGGTTTTTGTTGCATGAACTTTCAAAACCGAAACAGGACCCATCGATGGTACCGTACTCTATTTGTAGGATAATCACCGCACAAATGTTGAAGATTATTGAGGGTAATTTTTTATTTTGTAAATATAGTAAATAGTTTAAGATTTTTAGCATTTTGAATTAACTATACGTTATAAATCTTTGTTTTGTAGAATGTAAAACCCGTCGACTGTCTCGATCATTCGAAGAGTTTCGAAGATCTAATGGAGATGGTTGATGATCACCGAGTTCAACAATTACTTCATCAAGCGGGCTTCTGGTATTTCATGCAAATAAAGTATATCAAATTTGACAGGTCTTTACTGACAGCATTATGCGATAGATGGAGGCCCGAGACTTGCACCTTTCATTTTTCTATTGGAGAAATGATAATTACTTTACAAGATGTTTCTATTTTGCTCGGCCTTCCTATAGAAGGCGTCCTTCTGAATTATAGTGGTAATGTGGACGTCAATGATGTTTGTCATCATTTTCTTGGTGAAATTCCACCCCTTGAAGCGGTGGTTAATAGTAGAGAGTTGAAGGTCAAATGTATAAATGACCTTATAATTGGCCAGGAGATTATTGTCGATTCATCTGTTGAGGAGCTAGAATAGTTCACACGGGCTATTATATTGCTTCTTATAGCATCCCGTCCTTTTCCAAACCATTTAAAGGGTCGAGTAAGTGACAAATGGTTATACATGCTACAAGACTTTACCACTATTTCTGATTATTTGTGGGGTAGCGCGGTTTTATGCGCTTTATATAGGGAGTTGGATAATGTGGCACTAAGGAAGTCGAACGGGTTAGCTAGTTGCCTAACCCTTTTGCAGGTATATCATTTTCCAATTATAATTGTACTAATATTTTGAAAGACCTTGTTTAACACTGATAATGTGCAGGTTTGGTCATGGATGCGTATTTCTATTGGTCATCCAAATGTTCATGCCAATGTTGCTGCTAGATTAACTTACGGGGCTAGGTAAAAACTGCTAGTAATTTCTATTGAAAACTATATATTTTAGTACAATATTTGCACATTATTTTATTTATTGATTGTAGATGGACGGGAGATAGACGTTGGAGAGATAATCCAGCCCATCATCTCATATTCTATCACAATGAGCTCGATGTTATGGAGCAGCATAATGTTGATTGGACGCCATACACGGCTGAGATTGTACAGGATTTGCCGCCAATTTTATTGGATGGAGAACAAACTTGGTATTCAAGAACCCCAATCATTTGCTTGCAAAGTGTGGCCATGCACTACTCGGATAGAGTAATGAGGCAATTTGGCCTTCATCAGCATATACCATATGCAACCGAGCAAGTTTTCCCACACGGTTGGAACAGAGATTTGTATAACACGTACGTAGCAAGATGGGATCACAGGTTGGATCATGTTCAAGTTGAGTGCATACCAAGATCACCATTGAACAATACTACAGTTAATACTGGCATATAACGCGATGATTTGTTCTTAAAAAATCATCTACTAGGTTGCCTATATATTCTCCATGGGGACCAGTGGAATGTGACTTGGTATGTGTAAATAAGTTTTCATAACTTAAATCGTTCAACTAGCTTTACTTGCTTACGCCAATACTTCTTTTGTTTTAGGTTCAAGGGTTGTATCCCATTTCAAATGAAGTTGATGATGTTCTTGCAGATCCTGGAGATGAAGATCGAGTAAAAGGTAAATGTTTCAACATCAAATAAATTATCAAGTCGCTTCTTGGTAGACACAAGCTTGAATGACCACCACCGTATGTGCCTCATCCGCCCGAGGCTTTTGCTTGTACATACCAATGAAGACGTTTTAGAGGCGCGGGTGGTTCTTCACAAGGCAGTCAACTGTGGTAGGACATAGTTGAAGCTGGACCATCTCAACCGCCTCCGACTCAAACACAAAGAACACCACGCGAAATTAGAAACTTAAGAAATTAGGTGTTATGGTAGGTGTACTTAAGTTGTTTAATTTGGTTTGTAGGTTGGTTGCTTTCATTTGAAGTTGTACTTTGTTTTTGAAGTTGAACTTCGGTAATGTAGAATTAAGATATGTACGTTGTTTAATAGATTTGTGGTTTTGTAACTTGTTGTTGTTGATTTCGTATATACGGTTGAATTAGATTTGCGTGAAATATGCTGGTTTCGAATGAAATGCATATTTTGTTTCCATATATGTGAACTGCTGTTTGGAGCAGTAGTAGGTTACAGGCGCAACTCAAAATTGAGCCTCTAACACATAGAAGAGCGCAACTTTGAGTTGCGCTCTATCATAGACAGAAATGTGAAACTCAAAGTTGCGCCTGT
Source organism: Allium fistulosum (assembly GCA_030737815.1). Lineage (NCBI taxonomy): Eukaryota > Viridiplantae > Streptophyta > Magnoliopsida > Asparagales > Amaryllidaceae > Allium > Allium fistulosum. Next base: position 869,177,951 of record CM060903.1, on the reverse strand, counting down.
TTTAATGGGCTGCTTCTATTGGCCCAACAGCATCTTATAACACTCTTTACTCCTTTTCTTTTCAACAGAACTCCTCAAACCTAACATATTTCATAAACCTAACACGTAGATATTGGGATGTACATAAAGGCCCAACTATACACCCGCCGCCAACATGTAGGAATACAGGAAGACCGATGTCCACAAGAATTAGGGGGGTCATGGACGGAATGGTGGACAGAAGACAGGACAGATGTGGACAATGCAGTAATCTGGGTCATAAAAGAAGAACGTGCGAGAAGCAATAACTAACTTGATTGTTTTTACTACTTATGTCATTCGTGTATTGTATAACTTCTATTTTTTTCTGTACGCAACTTTGATATTAAAAGTTAACTTTTGTCGAACATTTATGTTGGTTGATATGTTCTGTAACTTTGATTTATTTTGTACGCAGCTTTTGTACGTAATATCCACAGTACGCAACGTGGAACAACAACAAAGTAATACATCAAACATTAAATAAACATTACAATCAAAAAGTAATACATCAAATATTGTATAACTATTATAACAATCAAGTAATAAAACAACCTAGTGATACAATAACCATTAAAACTAATGCATACATAACTCCTTTAAACAAGTCTGATACAGAACCATTACATAACAATTGCACTAATCAGTTTACTAGACCCTTTCCAAATTGGATTTAAGAACTGCAAATAGTTTACCTGATGTCGTAGCATACTATTTTCCTTTTCCAATCGTCTCACTTCATCTTGCATCTCTAGTGCATATTTAACTCCCCTACGGATCAACGGACGATCTAACCATTTGAAGAATTTACAGCACTAAACACCATTCGGGTTAGTTATATGATCTAGGTAACCAGCACATCCGTAAAACCGACGTCCGGCATTTGTTTGAGTCTTACATATAACTACCTCACAAATATCTCCACGGTGACAAATTGGATGTGTTGGTTGTCTCACTCGACCTTCGCGGCTAATTTGTTTCCTCAGTCTTTGATTCGGTTCAACTAAGCAAACCTGATCCTCGAAACCAGATTCAACATCGGCACCAATATTTTGAGGAACTATCTCAAATTGAATTTCAAGAACTGTTTCAAATTGAGTTTCAGGAACAAATTCGGATTCAGCTTCCAACTGTTCACAATATTTCACCAATACTTCATCTGAGATCTCCCAATTATCCACATGGGTTCGGCTAGCTTAATATGAAAGGTATGGAACTATAAATCAACAAAAAAACATAAAACATTTCAAAATGACAATAGATTCGAAAATAGGGTTTACTCAATTACCTTGCAAAGATTATTGTAGCTTTGTTCTAATCAATTAATGATGTAGAAATATGACGATTTTTAGTGAATTTGTCGAATAAACTATAATTTGGTGACTAAGGGGTTTTAGATTCGGAATTGGAAAATTTGGAATGATGAATGAATGGTAATGTGAGTGTATGGTGCAAAAAGTGTGAGTGTTGCTGTTCTTATATACAGCAGAATATATGAGTGCAACTTTGAGTTGCGCTGAATAATTTATTACATATGTTGTAATGGCCCGTTTTTCCGTACCCTTTGAATCGACAATAAACCACAAATGTCCAACTCAAATTGCACGAATAAGTGGATCATTAAGGGTAGAAAGAAAATAAAGACAGAACAGAATCTCACACGAATGGAATAACATATATTATTTCAATAATAATCTTTACAGCGGAAAATTTTAAAGTGCAATACCAGAGTCTAACCTAGATTCAGCCTGGACAGTTATAAAGCCCTGTCCTTACAAATGCTGAAAACAACAAAACAAATGCAATAGATGCAGCGGATAATAGAATATGTCTATACGATGATGAAGATCTTTAGCTCTCCTTTGGAAACTACAAGCGTCTTCAGTTAAACCTGAAACTACTCGGATCTGATCCGAGTATTAAAAATACTCGGATCAGGCTTGATAAACCAGCGTGAAATACTCGAAATTTAAAATGACTATATTATCAAAACCTTTGAAAAGAAGGGTATCTCATAAGACCATGCCCATACATAAATATGGACGGTTTTTACCTTATGATAACCAAAACACTTTTATTACCAAAATAATTTGATATTATCTTTAACATTCTTTTGGAAAACACCTTTCAAATAACTTATTCAAATAAGGTATCAATATCGGACTAAGTCTAAGGTAATATATCCGGACTAGGTCAACGGAATATCCCGAACAAAATATATGATACCGAAAAGGGGTAGATGAAATGTTTGCAAGTCATTACAGCTATTTTGGGACTACAATCAAAATCGTAAAGCTCGTATTGGAGTTGGATTTTCCAACATGATAGGGAACTAGTGGCATTTTTCTCCGATCCATGAATAACAAACATAGTCCCCGCGGTGCCTTAATCGCTTTTCTCAAGCAAGTCACTTGGAACTATACTTGCTATACTACTGCTGATAACCGGTAGTTCCCTGCTTCTCTCAAGCTAACCACTTTATCAAAATGGGGCAATAAATGCCTTGAGGGATGTTTTCCCTCAAAGGGCCCAACGTATTGGACACCACCATACATACTCACTTATTCTGAATTTGTGTCTGTCAGACCACATAGTATCCCATATCATCTTTCGGGATGTGAGGCTAGTGAGGCTACGCTCAATTTCTTCAAAGCAATGCTTTGTTTTTCACAAAGCCACGCTTTAGATCATAACAAGTTCCACTTTGAATGCCACATTGTCATTCCACATCACATGACTGATTTCTAGAAAAAGTATAACTTCCTGAGCTTGTATGTCTCGGGAAAGGGTGTTAAGCTAAAAAAAAGCTGCCTTCTCCGCCACCAACTGATATACATTTATAGAAACCACTCAAATGTGATTTAGAATACAATGTCAGACAAACATTCATACAAGTTCGTTCTGGGACTGAACGAAACCAAAGGCACTTTCCTCGGCCATTACTAGGCGAGAATCCCTTACAATCCGAAAAAATCTCCATAACGAGGAGACCACTGCTATAAATAACTCTATAATGGGAGCGATCCAAAGCATTTCAACAAGCAGTCCTCACGCTATGAAGATCCTCGGTCTTCAATAATCATCATCTTCAACATGTCTTCACTTTCGAACGTATACATTAGTTCAAAGTGGTTTTCGGATAAGGATCACCCAAACCCGACCTCGGTTCCTTCGAAGCGAACTATCGATAAAAAAGATGTTAAGTTCATAAGTGGATATCAATCATCAATCAATTACTTCATCTTTTATAAAAATATCTTTCTTAGATATATTCTTTTCAATTTATTCCATTTTCTTTTCAAGAGTTATGGAATCATTAAGCCTCATTTATTAAATCATTTGATTTATTTAAACATTTCTTAAATCTTGGAATATTTCCAAATCATTTTCTCTTTTACTTAGGAAAACTTTTCCAAATCATTCATTAAATATTAATTAAAAGATTTCTTTTTGCCTTAGAGTAATTCTAAGTTAATTCATTCTTTTTCTTTGGATAATATTTCAAATTTCCTTACTTAACACTCGATCCAAATTCCATAACTTTTAGGCGGATCAAAAAAAATGTTATTTAAGACATTGTTTACTGTAAACCCTAAAATAAATATTAGCAAACATTATTGAGTAAATAGGATCATAGAAATCATTCTAATTTTACTCAACATCAATTTCTGTATTCAACAAGTGCTATGGGCGGAATAACGGTGAAATCACCTTTTAAATTCTACGAATAGGATGAGTTCCCTCTTCGGAATTTAATACCAAGTATAAGAAGATTATCTCTATGCAATCCAAGTTGTAGTTTATTCAATTTGGAGATTGCTTAAATTTTGGATAATATTAATCTTCTTTAATTTTGGAAAACTTAATATAACCTTTTAGAGCATCTAGGATTTCCTTTCGATCTGTTCCACCCTTCGTCTAAAAAGAGAAAACATAGGCCAGGTAAGTTCAGGGCACTGGTTACTCCATCTCTAATCTTAGTTAAACACCTTGTTTTATCTTCACAGATCTCACACATGGGACAAATGTACTAGTCGTTTCCGCTTACTCAATTATTAGCTTTATTTTGGAATTGATTATAAGATTCCAAATTATCTTTTAAACGCTTAATTTTTCCTTTTAAAAACATTCATAATTGATTCTAGGAAAATTTGGAAAGTTTAAACCTTTTTTTAAAAAGTCGTAGAAACGATAGCAGAAAAGTGATGTGGAAAGTGCTTTAATAAGCTTATTTGATTTAAACAACTTTCTAATATTTAAAAATTCATATTTTCCATTTCAAACCTCTTCTAAACTATTTAAATAGATTTATCAAATTTATTTCATATTTTTAATCATTTAAAAATATCATTTATAAAGAAATCTTTTTTTGGATTCTGAACTGCAAAACCGCGATGTTTTTAGCAAATTGTTTTGGACATATTTCAAACTCTACTTGATGAAATCTTGATTTTCTTTCTTCGTTGGAAAACTATGGATATAATAGACCGGAAAATTCTTATCTCGAAGAATTTCGAGCTATATTCCACTTTGTACACTCATTTAACTTTTATGGCGCGAAATCACCAACTACCGTTACACGACGCGCCTAGTTTTGACTTGTTTTTCAATTTCTTTTTAAACTTCTTGGAAACACTTTTAAATGTTTATAAAACATTTCTAAATTATTTTAAACAATATTTTTATATTTCAAACTCATATTCCATTTCATTTCATTTTATAATATTATATTATTATAATATCATTTCTAACCTTTTTAGATTATTTAAAATCATTAAGAAGCTAAATAATTTCCATACACATATTTATATGGATTTAAATTCTTATTAAATTAACTATGGTTAATTTCTAATCATTTCTCTTATCATTTATCAAATAAGTTATCAATCACATAAACAATCACATAATCAACCAATTTTGCATCCAAGTTATCAAACATTCAAATAATTTATTCAAGGGTTTTAATGGACATATTAAAATAGTTATAAGGATGATTTAACTTTAAATAAACATTAAGTACTCACAATTAGTTCCACTCCGCCAATCTTTTCCATAGCTTTCCTTTTGATTCCGACAGCACTTTCTTCTCTTTTTCTAGCTCCGAAGCTTCCCGATCTCCTTCCTTCTTCTTGAATGGGTTTGGCCTAGGCTATGTAGGGCTCGGCCATGCTTCTTGGGGGGTGGTGCTCACGGCTTGAAGGTGAGGAGGGTGTGGTCGTGGGTTGTGGGGGTGGAAAGGAGGAGTTTGAAGTGGTCTTGGTGTAGCTTTAAGTGGATATTTCTTTAGTAAATTATTTTAGAATATTTTGGCATTATTTTATTAAGAAGAGAAGTCATTAAAGAAGTGAAGGAAAGCTTTGAAAAAGGAAGAAGAAGTTGTGAAAGATAGTGAAGAAGTGGGTTGGTATTTATAGAAAAAAGTTTGGAATAAAGTATTATTATGTAAAATGACCAAAATACTCTTACTTTAATTTTAAGCAAAGTAACACTTAACATCAAATGTCACTTCACTACTTTATGTCAGTTTCACTTAAGAAGTAAGTAATGAATATAATAATTATGTTTGGTTTGATTTGATGTTTATTTTTTTTTACTTTTGTACTTTTTTTGTCTTTTTGTGCTTACTTTTTCTTAATTATATTCTAGAATTTTCTAAGTATGTTTAGTAAAGTAAACTTGATTAGTGAATTAATTAATACTTATACTATTTGAATATATGTTCATATATAAGAAAATAAAGGTGCAACAACGTTGTGACAACATTTAATCGATAAAACGTTGATTTTCGACAAAATATTTTACGTTCACATTTTGACATTTTAGTTAAACTATTTGTTTATATAAAACAAATTTAAAAATAAATTTGTGTAATGTTATTTAAAAATATAAACACCTATAAATAAATTAAAATAATTTATTTAATCATTGAAACTTACTTTTCTAAAATCGGTATTTTATCACTTTTGTCGATATAGGCAAATGTTATTATTTTTGTGTATACTTCTCTTTTCAAATCATATCTAATATTGTTTGAATCATATAACCTTACCTATTTTATATTTAAAATTACTTTAAATAGTATATTTTAAAGTGGTCAAATTCTTGGTCGTTACATATGCGCAACTTATAGTTGCACCCAGAGACAATGGAAAAGCGCATCTATGAATCGCACCCCAGTGTCATAACTGGTAGTTGCGCCTATGGAAAATGAAATATTTTTAACAGGGCGCAACTAAGAATTGCATCCATAAAAAAATTAAAAAAATTAGGTGCAACTATGAGTTGTACCCAAGCAAGGCAGTTACAAAATGTTGAGTGGAATGCTGACTGGAAAGAAACTAGCCTTGTTTGGTAATAAGTTTCAAAACCAACACTAATTGCGAAATAGCTTCGAAAACTGGCCTGCTTCGAAAATTGTCCTTTTTTAATGTCAATCATAAGAATATATAAATCGCATAATAAAAATTACATACATAAACGCTGTAAACAACTTTAGTTTATAATTTTTTATCTCAACAACTTATCTACCAAATAAATAATAGTACGGCAGAGAAATTCCAACCCTCTCACTAGTTATAGAAGTTTGCACCCCCCCCCCTCTAATGTATGTATGAACGTTATAACACTAACAACAAATGTTCACTTTGATTCAAGCTTATTTTGCCTTTAAGTCCATACATTTAAAATAGTTAATTAATTTAATAATTAAATATAAACTATTTAAATAAATTCAAATAACTAAAATTTATTAATTTTTCTAGTAAATCTTTAGAAGTTTTCAATTAAACATGTAAACCACATTCATATTAACAAAATGGTAAAATCAAATTTTAGTTCGAATATAAAAATACATAATTCACTTAGCAAATGTAATATACATAAACATTGATAAAAAAAATTGATTCATAATTGATATGACAACATATTTGTTATATATTACGTAAATAATTTCTACTTTTATCAATATTTATGAGTACCGTGTTTTAACAGATTTACCATGCACACACAGGTTACAGGTCAAGTAACTGAAAATTTTGAAAGTGCGACCAATTAAAAAGATTGAAAAAAAAGGATTCGTCCTCATCAATAATGGCTTCTTTTACAGATTTAGGTAATTTTCAAAGTCATGGATTTAGGCCTTCCACTAAACTAACTGCACAAACATATTCTGCTTATGGTTATTTGTGTCATTGCTATTTGAAATAGAGCAAGTACATTATAGTATTTAAAAAATTTTGAATTGGTGCCACTAAAATAGCTTTGATGTATTTGAAAGAAAAAGCAAAAGAACGGATTTCATTGTAATTTTTAGTAATAAGTCTAAATCGGTAACATAAAGAGATGAATAGTTTTTAGTTACAAAACTTTAACTGGGATGACAAAAAATCAAAATGTTAGCAGAAGCAAAAAGTGCTAATTTCCCAAGAAAAAAAATTAAGCATACAGTAGTGCCTTACAATAACAGAACTACTGCTGTATAGTCCAAACTGAATGACCCATTATTTGAAATTTGTATCCAAGCAATATAACAAATGTCAGCATGACTAATATTATCTGCTAACTCACTCTCTTGTCTCCTCCTTTTTCATTCTCTTCTCCCACACGCGTTTCTGCAAAATAAACAAAAAGTACATTTGTTAGGTCATCTGACTGTTTGACATATAATAACATGACCAACGTTGAAGAGTAATCAAACCTCTCCTTACTAGTATAAATTGCAGGTAGATGTGTCTAATAGATGGAGATATTTACTTTTTATCTAATAAAAAATTAATGGATGGATGTGTGCTATAAATGCAAAAGTTCTTATGGTTGACGCGCTTTTATTTCAAGCAATTTTGTTGGTGATGTCAGTTGCAAATTGATAGTGAAATTTCGTTGATATGTGATCGGAAAAAGGATGGTGGTGAACATTGCAAACCGATGATGAGATTCCGTTGATGGGTGTGTGGTATTTGTAGATTTCAAAAGGATGCGGTGGAAATCATATCCTTTGAATTATCTTTTTTAATCTATACTATACTATTAAAACTGAATTTCTCTACGATCTCTCATTGCTTCGTGTCTTTTCCATTTCTCATTCCTTTATTTTTATATAAAAAATAAATTCTTATCTATTTTATCTATTCTACTATTATATAAAAAGAAAATATTGGACTCTTTATATTCGCATCTCTCACTCTAACAAACATATTTTTCTCTCATCATTTTATGGAAAGAAAATTCATTTATCTCCATAAAATTAAATGTACTCATTTAAAATCAAATTTATTTCCATTGTAAGATAATAATTTCTTTGATATGTATTATAACTTGGTTTAAGTTTCATATCTACCCCACTCTCAATATTTATTGTTCTTAAACAATCCAAGTGATTTCTCTTCCTTTTCTTCACGCGTTCAATGTAAGGAAAAACATATTATTTCCTTTTTTTTATTTCAGGTCTTTCACTTTCTTCTTCCTCCTTTAATAACTATTTCTCCTACCTCTTCATTTTCTTATATATAAAATTTAGTTCTTTTCTTCACTTTGCACTCTCCTTAATTATTTTTGAATCTATTCATGTTTTGCAATAATTGTTTTTCTGCGTGGAGCATTTAGATTCCATATTTTTATGGAAAAATCAAGCCGGTAATAACCTTGGCTTTATACATCGATGAACTCGAATTAAATGTTAGATCTTTATTTTATTACTTATTTTTCTTTTAATTTGAATTTAAATTTGTTGTTTTTTAATACATTTCTGACTTCGGTCTCCGATTCAAATTTTGTGTACAAATTCTATTTTCCTCTTATATTTTTTTTTCAAGTTGGAATGCTCACGTATTTGGTTTTCTTCGTTTATTTTATTGAAGTTTATTAGATTTATGCATAAGCATCTTAGAATCTTCGGTTATTCTGAAAAATATGTTATAGGTATAAATGAACTATTTTTTTATCTTCGCATTTTGTATAAAAATTCATGTTCAATTTATTATTGTTTTTGTCAAAGATTATTAATTCGGGTTCTTTTGCTTATTCTATAGAGAATTACTATGTTAATTAACATATATAGATTAAAAAAAACCTTAAGTTTTCTATGATTGAATAGAGGTAAAATTGGTTTTTTTTCATTCTTAATATATAAGAAAAATCAAGTCAAGGACCTCTAGCTCAAGTGGCTAGAGGTATGGTGCTTTAGACTAAGGTCAAGGTTTTAAATCTCCGCTGTCGATCGCGTCTCGTCTCGAGATTTCTACACAATATCTCGAATTGACATTTTGGATTTTAAAGCCCAATCCGAGACAATCTCGGAGTAACTTAAGTGTCTAAAATTAACATTTTAAAGATTTTTACGACAATTGTTATATAAATATAAACTTATTAACATACATAGTTTAAAAAAATCAATAATCTTAATTTTTCATTTTAGAGGGAAGTGGTTACATTATTGACTTGGTATTGATTAAATGGATTCCACTCATTTGAATATTAAAAGTAAAAAATAAACAAAAGGTCATCTATGTTTTCTCAATCGTTAAAAAATAAAATGTAGAGTAAGAGGGCTAGTAAAAATTTATTGGAATGCAAGTTCTTTTGGACCAACATAAGAATTTTAAGAAATATGTAAATGAAAAAACATCTTCGTATGAGATCTTTTATTGAGATTTATCTGAATTCCACCTGAGATATTAATATCTTGGACAAGACGAGTGATAAATAATAGATAAATAAAATTTTATGTCTCGTTTCGCTAAATCTCGTCTCGTTTAGGTTCGAAAATGAGATCTCAAACGAGATCTCCGGTGAGATAAACGAAAGTTAAAAAAGGTTCTAAGGTCATGGATTCGAGCCCCTGAGACATCAAAATGAGTGATCTCCTTGAATAAAGACCACTCTTATTCTTTAAAAAAAATTGGGAGAGAAAAAATTATATTTAAAGCAAAGAAATACACAAAAATTAATTTGTAATAAAATAGTAAAGGAAAAAAATATAAATGCACAAGAAACATTTTTGTTCCATCTTCAGTAAGCAACTTTAAAATATTGTGAAAAGTATAGTTTTAAATACATCTATTGCAAACTTAATTTTTTTAAATTTTGTTGTCTTAGTCACCTCAACTTATATTTTATAAATTTAGGTATTATCCTTCTTAACCAATCTACACTTTATATATTTTTCAATTCTGTTGTTTAATATACTATGAAATATTAATAATAAAAAACTCACATTCATGGTTTCCACCAAATTCTTAGTGATATTACGAAACAACGAGGTAATTATCAGTGATTTTGTATGGAAAAAAATTATGTTACGATGTTCCGAATTTTTATGCATATGGAAATGTTCATAGATAACTATACATTGGAGATGTAATTATTTATTATGATTATAAGTGAACTATTTTTAAATATGTAGGATGATATGGAATATTATTACCATGCAATTGTTAAAATGAATTATTTGCTTTTAATTTTGATTTTGACCCGTTTGGTTTCAAAGTAACTAAAAAATTATTTACAATTAATATCAATTATCGAGAAAAATGATTACATACTAATTATCTTTAATACTAATCAATTATAGAATTAACTTCAATCAATTAATTCCTTCTAATAATTTTCACAAGTAATTCCTTAAAACTAATATTTTTATGTGCATCCATAAGTAGTTTTTTTTTAAATTGGATCAGTGTAGTCAAGGCGAAAAAGCGCCAAAAAGCCCCGGGTCAGCGCCTAGGGCTTTTTGGCGCCTTGGGGCTTTTTTCACATTTTTTGCTGTTTTACAGCAACAAAAACTGCACTTAATAATCGATTAAAAACTCAAATTTTAGCATCAAACAGCTGTATGTAAAGGCAATATTGTGAGTAAAACATCATACGATCATCATACACTAAACTAAGAAGGCACAAAGTCATTCAATTTAACATAAACTAAATTTTAACATAAAATTTTAACAAATTAACATAAAACTAAACTCAATTTTAACATAAAACTAAATTTTAACATACAACTTTTAACTAAATTTTAAATTTTAACTAAATTAAATTTTAACATAAAACTAAATTTTAACATAAAACATTTAACTAAATTTTAAATTTTAAGATAAAACTAAATTTTAACATAAAAATAAATTCAATTTTAACATAAAACTAATCAGTACACTTAATTAATCTAAATTTAAAAGCAGTACACTTAATCAATATTTAGATTAATAACATAACATAAATTTTGGAATTTAAACCTAGACTAATAAAATAAGAAAATAACATAACATAACAGTTAATCACTTAATCTACATCTAACTTTTAACTAAATAAAAAAAAATACCTCAGGTTCGAGACTTCAGACGGCAGCAGTGGACGGCAGCACAGTGGTCGACGCCGTGCAGATAGACGTCAGAGAGCGGCGTGGGGCGTGGAGATCGATGTCAGAGAGCGGCGTGGAGATCTGCAGTTCGGTTCGAGCGTCGTTTTTCTTTTGTTTTATGTTTCGTGTTTTTTTTTGTTCACTGTCGATAATCGATATCGAGAATTTGAGATGCGGCTAAACCTAATTATGAAATTGGGTAGCCCAATTAAGCACGGTCGAACCCGAATTTTGGGTCCAAACCCAGAACGAATCTGAGATGCAAAAGCCCCGCTTTTCTGGTGCCTAGGGCTTTCCTCGCTTCGGCGCCTTTAGCGCTTTTCCGGCGCCTTGAGCATCGCCGGCGCCTGGAGGGTGTAAAAAGCCCTAGGCCGACGCCTAGGGCTTTTTGGCGCCTAGGCGCGCCTAGGCGAGCGCTTTGACTACACTGAATTGGATACTTAGGTGGTAGTACATATTTGTATTACAAGTCTCAAGTAGTATATAATATATTACAAGTCAACATATGTCCAATGATTCAAATCACACACTACGGAGAATTTGAACATATAAAACCATAGACTAAAGTAAGGTCTAACCACGGGGACGGTGGTGCCGGACGTTTTATGGTGATACATTATTTTGCTTTGTTAATTTTCATACTATTTCACCTATAATGTTTGCATTTGTATTTGAATTAAAGGCAAAAATTATTTGGTTATTCCAAAAATTAGGTTTTATAAGGTTTATGTTCTACGTATATTTCTCATGTGATTTTATGCTATGTGTTAAAAAAACATGACAATTTATGCTACGGTAATGTTTTACTATAAAGAATTATTGTTAAGGATCGCGAATTTGGTTTCTTTCAGTTATTCAGTGGAAAATTACTGTGTTTATTAACATATAGATACCAAAAAACCTTAAGTTGTTCCATTTAATTAAACAGGAAATTATTGTCAAGAACAAAATTTTTCAGCATTTTAGCCTCAAGGACAGACCTTCAGTATTTTAGTCTGAAGGACAACTATATTTAGGTATCAGTTTTTAAGTTTTTAGGTATCAGTTTGTAGTTATCGGTAGCAGTTTTTAGGTATCAGTTTTTAGTTCGGTAGCAGTTTTGAAAAAATGTTTTGTCCTTATGAATAATTTTGAAAGAATGTTTGTCCTTATGAATAATTTTTAGAAGAATATTTGTCCTTGTGGATAAAATATTGAGGTCGTGTCCTTAAGGCTAAAAATATACAAATTTTTGTCCTTTAAATTAATTCCCCCATAATTAAATAGAGGTAAGTTGGTCTTTTTTCATTCTCAAACATAATATATAAAAGTAATCAAGTTGGGAGAAAAAAATTACATCTATAATACAATTATATATAAAAATTAATTTGTAATAAAATAATTAAGGGAAAAAATTATGAAGGAACAAAAAACATTTTTGTTCTATCTTCATTAGGCAACTTTTAAATTTAGTGAAAAGTTTAGTTTTAAATACGTATTTTGCAAACTCGGTATTTTAAATTCATTTTGTAATCTTGGTCACTTAAACTCATATTTTGTGAATTTGAATATTATCCTTCTTAACCAATCTATATTCTATATATTTTTCTATTGTGTTGTTTAATATACTATGAAATATTCATAAAAAACTCGCATTCATGGTTTCCACCAAATTCTCTGTGATATACGAAACAATGAAATAATTATCAGTGATTTTTTATGACACGTTTTTATGTTACAATAATTTTTATGCAGATGGAAATGTTCATAAATAATTATACATTGAAGATGAAGTTATTTATAGTGATTATAAACGAACTATTTTTAAATGTGTATAGAATATTATTACCATGCAATTGTTAAAACGAATTGGCTGTTTTTAATTTTTATTTGTTTAAATTTGAAGTAATTAAAGAATCAATTACAATTAATTCTATATTAATTACAATTCAATTAATGATCAGAAATATAATTACATATTTACTCTCTTTAATGCTAATCAATTATAGAATTAAAATATAATCAATTAATTCATTTTAATTATTTCTACAAGGAATTCTTAAAATTAACATATTTTATGTGTATCTTCCATAAGTAGTTTTAAAAAAAAATTGAGTACTTAGGTGGTAGTAATTTCTATTCATTGGAGATGAAGTTATTTCTAATGATTATAAGCGAACTATTTTTAAATATGTAGGATAATATCGAATATTATTACCATGCGATTTTAAAATTAATATATTTTATGTCCAGTGGTTTGAATCACGCACTACGCAAGATTTAAACATGTGGCTTCATAGACCAAGGTCGGAATGTCTAACCACTGGGACAGTAGTGTTGGACATTTTATGGTGATACATTATTTCGTTTTGAATAATGTTAATTTTTGTACCGTTTCAGTTATAATGTGTACATGTAGGCAAAATTATTTGGTTGTTCCAAAAATTAGATTTCACAAGGTTTATGTTCTAGGTATATTCCTAATGTAATATTCTACTGTATATATTAAAAAACATGACATTTTAAGCTACGGTAATATTTATCTAATTGGATTAGTATTAAGTAATGTCAAATTATGATCGACTCTTTATTTTGCATGTTTCTCCCTGCAACATTAATTATTCCTATGTACAACACTCGTGCATAATTATAATTTTACTACCATAATAGTTTTTAAATCTATTTAGTGTCACATTCTCCAAATTCACCTTTATTAAATCATGTTGTGTTATTCATATTCATATTATTTGCACATTTTCTAACAAACTAGAAATGTGTTCAACCGGTTGGAATCACCATAGGTGGAAGATACATAGCTCACAAGTCGGGTTTTTTTCGAAAGCTAATATTGTAAAAAATAATTTATTAACTTTAATGATACGGCAAATGTAAAAGTTAGTAGGTCAAGGGGCAAAACTATTAATTCTCATTTATGCTTTCAATTTCAAAAAATGATGTCAGGTTTAGTATTTTTTTATACTTTTAGTTTTAACCTAAATGTTTAGCTTTAAAAAGTAGATTATTTTTATAAATTCACTATGGCATATGTGCCATATTGGTTAATTTGAAATTTTATTAGCATGTTTATTATTTTGTTTAGTTCTTAATATTTGAGACGATTATGTTTATATTTTCTAATCTTTGGTATTAGGTTATTTAATTATAATTAAATGGATATGCCCATTAGTGATAGTGAATTTATTAATTTAGCATGAAAGAGAATTAATTTAATAGTTGATATGTAATTAGTTCTCAAATTAATAATTTGAATCAAAACAAAGACAAATAAGTTAAAATAAAAAAATATTAATTCTCTATTTAGCTTAAATTAGAATATATATAAAATAATAAATGTATTTATCATAATCGCTTCAACTTTTTGTTGCATGTATCAATAAATATATATTTATTTGTATATATAATTTTATATTTATTTGTAACAATAAATATATCCATTTTTATATTTATTTCTCTATGAAATTTTTCTATACGATCTAATCGTCTATAAATTGAAATGAGTTTTATATAATTTGTTTCTTTTTTTTTATTATATTGGTACGGATGGAGTTTATTACAACATCTATATACTTAGCACTTGCTTCAAAGGTGAAAATGTCAGTTGGTGAAAGCATAAATTATCCATGCTTTATGTTTTAAGTATAATGTTACTTTCGATTTTCTCGATGTTTTAATTTTCTAAAACTCTTTCTTTCAACTACAACCAATTCTTAAACCATGGAAAAAAACACTTAAGGTTGTTTTAATAAAAGATATACAAAATTATTAGAGAATCTATGTAATTTGGTTAATTTAAAACTTTACATTTTCTTTTGGTTCAGTTGATTATTGATATTATTAATGATTTTAGTCTAAGTTTCAATTATGATGTATTTTTTTCATTTTTTTTCATCTTTAATTCTCAATTAATTAAAGATAATTGAATTCCACATTAATGTAAATTAACTGAATTAATAAGTATTAAGGAAAGCAGGCTCAAAAATTAACGTGCAATCAATTCCCTAACTTAATTTGGAATCAAATGTAGAATAATTTCTATTATAAATTATTCTAAATTAGTTTGAATTAGCAAATATCTTTATCATAATTTACTTCTACTCTCAACTTCATACGAAATTAAATATAAATTCAATCTTATGTGGGTATCTATTCCCATATTTATACATTGGAATAATGTAGAGGCGTGAAATTTTTTTAACACTTTAATGATTATTTTCCTTAATTGCTTGCAAATTAAAAAAAATTCACAAAATGCACGAATGTCAAAATGATGATGCTTCGTATTTTAAAACTACTTCTAAACTATCGGAAACAAGCTTAGTTTAAAATTTTAATTTTTATAAATTTATCAGATAATATGCATAATTTACCAAACATTTTACTTTTTCAGTTTAGTTGGCAATTGATATTCCATCAGGCTAATATATTTTTATGGTTTTAAAAGCAATATTATATTTACATTTTTTTAATGATCTCATTTTCAGGGCATGCGATAGTTCAATTATGTATGGACGATTCGTAATATGTTTTCGGACCTTCTCTTTAAAATGAAAAGTAGACGTTCCGGGGAAATATTTTGCAATTTCTACAAGACCTAGGACCCAACTTAATAATTTTTGGCCTAATTCTTCTTCTGATGATCGATTCAACCTCTGATCAAAAAGATAGACCTTGGTTCTATTTCATCTCTTCAACAAGTTGTTTGGAAGGCAACATTACATATTCAATATATTATGGAACATGATTTTATATTTTACCATACATGAATTATTGAATAACAATCTGATTGTGTTGTAAGTTACATATCGTGTTGATAATTTGATGTGCAAATGAATAATATTAAAAGCATTTATACTGATAAGGTGAAAGTTATGGTCAATGTTTACAGCCACGAACAAAATAAAGATAAGGTGAAAGTGAGAAATTATTGAATAAATAAGTTAAAAATTAAATGAAAAATATGTTCGAATGTAGGGTTAGGTATTAAGTGACACTGCTTAGTGGGAGGATAGATATGATATGTATTTCTATTCAATATATTACTATAAAGAATTCTAAGGAAGCTAACAGAGGTATTTAAGGCATGTAAAACAATTGCAAGTTTTATTTATGAATTTTTGGAAAAATGAATAATTTATCTCTAAGCAAAAAAAAGGTTTCTACGGATTTTAATTCATGATAAAATAAGTTAACTTTATCTATTTCTTGCATTTTATAAAATTATTATTTTAGCGCACAACATTCTTACTCTCATTTCAATATTTGTTGCTTTTATGTATTTGTAGGTGCCCATTTTATAAAATATTTGTTCTGTGTTGTAATATAAGCATCTAATAATAATAACTTATTTTTAATAGTTTGTTTCATTTATTGTGTTTTCTTACATCACCTGATCTAATTGTCATCTTTAATGAAATATTATGTATTATTTTCATGTTATATTATGTTATCTGAGTTAGAAAATATGATGTTTCCCAGCTACCGTGATATTTTTTTTCCTAATTTAGCTAATATTGTCTATAAAAAATAGAGAAATGCAACTATGTACCCACCTAAGCACCCTATTTAAAAGAACATAGTAATTGAAATGTTAGAAGAAGAAAAAAATTGAACCAAATTTGGAACATTGCTTCACTTACAACACATTTTCTTTATTCTAGGTTTAGAATGCTATTATTGTATCGAACATAGTATATATTAAAATGTATATGTTAAACATAATATAAACTCATATTAAACTTATGTCGTTTAGGCTTTGAAAATTAGCAGTCAACCTTAGTAATGTAATGCTTGTCGAGTTTAGAATAACAAATATTTGACGTTAACATTTGTTTTTTAAAGTGGATGTGGTCTTAAAAAATTTAGTTATACGTTTTGCATTCGAGATTACCTAAGTAGATTTATCAACAAAAGTTTGTTAATGTTGTTAAATAAAAAGCTATGAAAAAATTGCAATTCAAAAGCATACGTTTTCATCTTCATATAACAACAAATCCAAAATTATAGTGTCAAATAAATTATGTGGCAAATCCAGTGTACGTAGCAGGGGTTTGCACTAGTAGTAGAGATAAAGGGGTAACATTAAACTTCATGATATTTGCGGATGGTAATTACACCCAGAAAAGCATATTTAAAGTATTTTTGAAAGATAAAAACTCAAGGAGGCAACAGTTAAATGGTAGCATTTGAATGGGTTTCGTTCTTCTTTCCATTTGCAACAAAATACATCACTCATTTGCACGTTTTACTTTTGTAAGGTAGCTTGGACAATATGGAGGATGATCAGTATGAATACAACTTCTTTTATATTGAAATCCATGTGCACAACTATTTAGAAAAACGAAATAGAAACTAATAAGCTTGCTTCAATTATTTGGTCTTCCGCATAGAGACTGTGATCCATATTAGACCAACCAATCTGTCAAGATTTGTAACAGATGTAGTAATGACACCCAAAAGTTCAACTAAATCAAGTTGAAATCTAATCCAATTTGATCTTCTTTTTTTGGTCAGATTACGATATATAATCAAACAAACTGTTAGGAAAATTGACAGTGTCACGTTTTACAAACGTTCCAAAAAAACTCACGAAAACATGAACTTTTCGACGATCTGTATTTGTTAATATGATGATCTTAACACTTTTAGAAATATCCTTAATCAACAAAATTTCCATAGTTTACAATAATTATAGTCACTTCCAAAATAAGATGCAACTTTATACATGAATTTGTTGGTTAAGACAAACAATGGTTCACATACAAAAATTTCCAATCAACCTGATTATACAAGGCTCAAAGATCTGATGTCATTAAATGAACCATAATTATAAGATAGAAAAATGTTAACACGTGCACAAGGCCCGTGTTAATGATTCATGTTTTAAAAAAATTGCATACTTTTACGGTAATACGTAGTTGTACTACAAGTCCTCGAACCAATGGCCTCACGGATAAAAAACCGGAACATCTAACCACTAGAATAGTGATACTGGACTTATTTTATTGAATTTTTTTATTTAGGCCCGTTTTGAGAACTAATCACGTAAATAGGTCACTTCTGAAACTATTTACAAATATAAACCATTTTTGGACATGTCAACACCACGCTGACAAAAATGTACTGGTCACATTTTAAATGTCGCCGATATTTTTTTAAGTTTGTACATACGACATTTAAAAAGACGCCAGTATGTATATGTGTATGCATATACAAGTGCGCACGACACTTCAACAGGAGCAAGTATTATGTTTTAGAACACATGCATGGTGATCCGGACATCCAGATTCGAGTCCGAAAACAGTCTTTTCGCAATACGAGGGAAAGGTGCGTACATTATCGACCTTTCCGAAGTCCGCTATCGTGCGGGAGCCTCATGCACTGGGTTCCACCTTTTAACACATACACATTCAAATGGTGCATGTTTTCTGGACCATGTAAAAAAATATACTGACAACATTTGAAATGTCGTCGGTACATTTTTGTCAGCGGATGCTGATATGGGCAAAAATGACTTATATTTGCAAATAATTTTAAAAGTGGTCTATTTGCGTGATTGGTTTTTAAAACATGCCTAAATTTACAAGATTCTCTATTTTATCGACTTCTTAAATGCAAGAATTAATTCCAATATAAAGGATAGGTTTTTATTTAGAAAAATACAATTTTAATAAAGGATAGGTTTGCATTCAGAAAAGAGTGTTATTATTTGCACACATCAAAACACCTCTCCCTCACCTCTCCACTCACCTAATCAAACATCCATCTCATCCATCCACACCCACTTTTTTTCTTACCGTTTGATAAAAATCAAGTATCCTCTTCTTTTTTCGTCCTAAAAAATCTCCTTCTCAAAACTAAAATCTCAAAATCAAATTTGTTGGAAACTCAATATTTCAAAACTGATTTTCATTTTAAATCAAAATTTAATATTTCAAAAGCATGAAGTTGATTGAATCTCCACGTAGGGAGCTGCATAGACTACATGTTAATAAAATTCTATCAAATCATAAAACACTAATCTCAAAACAATAAAATATGTTTTACTTATATTGTTCATCCCTTTTTCGTCTTTCATTGATGGATGATAAGAAAACGTTATTATGAATGATAAAAAGTAATATACAACATTATATTATGCATGATTTATTTTCAAACAAATAATGGAATTGTAGGCATATTAATTGATATTAATAATGTAAAGATAAAAGAAATCATATTACATTTGTTTATATTTCATAAATTAATTCCACTTACATTATTTACCTCTCTTTCTTCTACCATTAAAAGCGATAATAGAGGAAATCGATGTGTTTGTGAGTTAGTTTTTTTTAATATTATATTGCTCGATTATGCATGTTTGTCCTCTTATTTTTAGTTTAGTTTTGTCTTTTGAGCATAGTGGGTTTTTGCAGTGTTTTTTGTTAATTTATTTTATTATTCCTTTTAGTGGGTGAGAGGAGTGTTTTAGTGGGTGCATATAGTATCATCCTTTAGAAAAATACAGTTTTAATAAAGGATAGGTTTGTATTTAGAAAAATTACAGTTTATCTTCTTCATTATAAATTCTTGTTCTTTTGTGTAACTGACCTTAACATGCACATGTACATAACCACCTAACTATTTCAGACAAATTAACAGACTATTTTGAGATATAAATCTTGTTTGATCAAGAAAGTACTATAGCTATACTTCATTGATCTTTTACACGTAATGAACTATTTTACTCCTATATGTTGTTTGAACACATAATTTAATTAACGTGGTTCTGCGAATGGTGGGGAAGAACTTGCAATTTTGATACTTTGAACTTGATTGTATTAATCAAATTACTTGGTTGTATTTTTGATACTTCGTTGACCCTTCAGATTTTGCATTTTTGATATTGAACTTAAATTATCACATTAATTGATTGCATTTTTTATAATCCTACATTAGACTTAGCATCATGCATGCTCTAACCAAGGTTCGAGAATTCGGTTTTGGTCTCGCTTTCGGTCGTTTGAAATTTTGTAAGTTTCAGATGATTTCGTAAATTTCGGAAGTTTCGGTTTTGTTTCGGTTTCGGTCCAAATTTTCGTTTTCAGTAGTTTGTTAATAAACTTGTAATAACGATAAATAAAATTTAAAATATTGTTCATAAAGAAATATAATACCACATACATCATAAATTTACTACATTCAAAAACTGTTTCTTGGAACTGTATATGAATTGTTCTCATAGTTTTCTTCATTCACTTGTGTCGTATGGTATGGTGGATAACCATACTGTATTTGCCATGTACCTAGAAACGTTGACAACATGTTATCAAACGAGGACGGTTCGTCATTCTGTATTGTATATTGAGTTTGACTATTTTGATCACTTGATATATCACTGTTATATATCTCGTTTGCTTCGTGATAATAATAGCCTCCGGTGTAGTCAGAAGTAGAATGTCTATATATAGTTAGGTGGATCGTTTGAAATATAAGAATTATTAGCATAATCATAATTTTGTTGTCCATATTCAACATTCAAATTACCGTCTCTTCTGTCACGATTACCCATCACACCTCTTCTTCTCACATAGGGTATTGTTGGTCTATGCGAGCCACCACCACCATGATTACTTGCTAAACCGATATCGTTACCACCAGTATTGCCACGATCATCATTTGAGGAACCGCTGCTATTTTCAGTGCTTTGACTTGTTGTTGTTCGTGCAGGTATGTTATCCACTGCAGCAACGGCATCATTCGTCATATTAGTCATCTAAGGATCGTGGTCAAGCAACCGTGGTTCAATTTCAGTAATCCACTCTACTAATGGATCCTCTTTTTGAATATATAGTTCATATCAATCAATTGATCATTTGTATCATGACGTTTAACATTTTTTGCTCGTAATCTCATATTGTAATGTACATATACTAGTTTTTTTTAGATTTTCCATTTTGATTATATTTCTCAATTGTATGAATCATGGAAAATGTAGTCTAATTTCTTTCACAGTTTGAAGAAGAAACCGTCTGACTTAGAATATGCATTGCTAAGCATGTTAGATTTGGAGCATCCGCTCTATCAAATATTGACCACCACTGCGCAGGAGAACAAGTATTTATAGCTGCTTTTGCTTTGAAAGAGCCAAATGTGTCAACTTACATTCTGTAATTATCCACATGTGGATGTAAAATTAAATTTTGGATCCATGTTTTGAATAAAATATTGATGTAATTTACCTCTTTTCCAATCTCGATTTGTGTTAATATGTCTGGGATCATTCTTTCAACGACGTTGTTAAATCCGTTTAATACTTCACTATCATTTACCGCATCACCATATTGAATGATAGGATTAAAAGAATAACCTATATTTTAAACAGTGTAAATATGAATGTTATGAATTTTGACTATTTGTAAAATAATGATTTAAAATACATGTCGCGTGAATTGGTCGGTGTAGTTGTTTTTCCCATCTTTTACTTATAATGTCCTACCATTTTTTGATTGTCTTGAACCAACGTTTTTCCTAATTGACTTTTTCGCGAGATCCATCACTTCATAGAGGTAGCCCATATCTGCTTTATCGTCACTATCCATCATTTTTAAAACTTTGGCTATGGTTCAAATACAAGAATGATGGAAGCAGCGCCGGTCCAAAAAGTATCATTGTAAATCAGATTAGAGACATGAGTTGCTGTTCTTTTGTTCTTAACAGCGAGTCTAAGCATTTTAGATGCTCATTCTCTCGTAACAATCATTCTTCTAAAGTCATTTTTGTGTTTGTAAATAGAGTCTAATGCAATGAAATAGTGGCAAACCTAATCACTGCCGGCCTAATCAATTCTTTGTCATTTTTCTCTTTTCTCATTATGGAAAGTAACAACCATGATTGTACATGAATGTCATTATTAATTGACAATTTGAGATGACAGTTGTTACCTCCGGTTCTTTTGAGATATCTTTTAGCATCAGATCAATGCAATGTGCTGCATATAGTGTCCAGTATAAATGTTTTCTTTTCTGCATCAACAATTGACCGACAGTTTTGTAGTTGTCCCCATTATCTGTCACTACCTGTACTACTCTATTTTCTCCAATAGACTCTACAACTTCGTTCATCAATCCGCATATATATATTCACCACTTTGAAATTCATTAGTAGCATCTATAGATTTGAGAAATATCGTCAAGTACACAAGAAAATTTATAATTTTTCGTCGATTCTGAGTACTCCAACCATCACACATCAGCGTACAACCATATTCATCCCAGAAATTATGAAAAGTTGTAATATACGATCGACAATCTTCTAATTCCATTTTCAAGTATGAATGTGATAATTCATATACGGTAGGTGGATCTATTCCACGACCGCATTCCGCAATCGCATCAACCATCATTGCATAATATGGACTATTTGCAACATTATGTGGAATGTGATTAAAGTAAAAGAATTTAGCAATTGCGCGACATATGTGCTTTTTAGCATTTTTAATGACTTTTATTGCAGATTTAATAGAAGGTTGAGAACTACCTCCTTTTTTGCATGTATGAATCGATCCTTGCAGTAGCGCGAATTTCAAATCACCCTCTAGTCTCGTAGATTTACTACGTACGTTCCGCTTTGGTTGACAGAACCGACAACTGATTGTCTATGAGATCTTTGCATCTCATTTTCTCTAAATGTATCTCTGTTTTCCCACATAGCACGATGAATATCCATATCATCTTCGTTTTCATCATCTTCACTGTCTGAGTCATGTTGTTGAGGTCTACTCATCAATTCTTCTTGTACACGTTGTTTTTCTAGTTTTCCTTTATTACGGTCGTTTTTCTTCCCAGCAATATGAGCTTGTACAAGTTTTTTAACATCTTGAGGAACGTTTGGACATGCTATTACATTGCCGCCTATGCCTGCCAAATGTTCCTTCAGACGTGTTACACCGCACCGTTGATTTGTTTATTACAGAAACTACATTTTGTTTTTCGAACATTGTCATCGATTGGGGTACCGTAATTCCAACCGATTTCTGTAGTGTTTGTTTTATTGTCCATAGTCTACCTAAGATTGTGAATAATATTTGAACAAACTTATATTAGAATCGCACTAGATTAAATTACACTAAGCTAAATTAAATTAGAGTTTACACAATCCTAACAAAATTCAGTCCAAATTAAATTAGAGTTTACACTAATATATTTACACTAAATATTGAATGTCGAACATAAGCGCATTAAATTAAATTACCTTGTTCCATGTATTTACAATTTCTTCGATTTGAAAATTCAAAAGAGGTGGTATCGTTGAGTTATTGCAAAAGATTTTGATTTTACTTTGGTTTTCTACGCATTTTGTTTACAAAATCGAAATATCGCATGTTGAGAATTTTTGGCAGAAGCTAATGTATAAATTAATTTTTTAAGCCGCAAGTTACAGCCCAAAAACTTACCTCTCTACTTTAATTACTTATTTACAGCACAGCAGTTCCAAAACAAAAACAAACAAAAATTGACTGAGAAAAAATCGCACATTAAAAAAAACTCACTGCTTCGTTCGCCTTCGCCGCCTGCTGCTACTTGGAGATCTATCAAACAAGGTAATGTTTTCGACCAAGCTGTTGTACTCTTTTTTATGATTTCTTACATCGGTTTCGACTTAATTTATAGATGAAAAAATCGAATCTTTCACTGTGTAATCACGTTCGACGGTTTCTGTTGATGATCGTACTTTTATTCGAAATTGTTTGACTTTTTCTTTTCAATCTCGTGCTTGTTGTGTCAGTTACTTTAATTTAGGGTTGCGTGTTTTTAATGATTGCCGAAATCGAAATTAAACCCTAATTTCGACTCGTCGTATGTCGATACCGATACGAGACACCCGAACTTTCGGGGTTTCGAATGATACCTTAAACCTTGGCTCTTAAACATGACGTAATAGTAACATCACGAAAAACCTCCCATTATTCACTGTCCAACTGCAAACATGTCTTATGTATCGCCCAACTTTTCTTAAGTCAGACATAAGAAATCTCGAATGCAAAAATACACATAGCATTTGGTATGTCAAAAATGTGTCATTGGTAATATGTTCCAAAGTCTATTGTGCATAGTAACCGGCTCTTTATATCACAGGTTCTATCATTCTCATCAGCCAAAATTTAAACAAAATTATCATGTTCATATCCATTAGGGAAATATAACTCAAATTAACAAATGAAAATTTATAAATATTTCCTTACATGTTCATATTCATTAGGCGGACCTTGCGTTTTTCCCTAATGACTATTGTATGGTGAGCGACACGCTAAACCCCACATGCTATACCTCAAAGATTTTTAGAGGTATACAATTTAAAATGAAGGAAATCTTGAATAGTATAAGGATGTGTCTACAAAACTTGGTATCGGATGTAGTAGTATAAGGATGTGTCTACCAAAGCGAAGCCAAAGTGTTCAGAATCAAGGTTTTCAAAATGAGATTTACATTGTAAAATTCAAATTTTAAATCGAAATGGTACGTAAATCGTAAATTGTAAACTCAAAAGATTAATATTTTAATATTTATATACACATTGAAACCGATATTCATGTTTGAACTTCAACATCTAAACATAAAACTTCATTCTCTCATGTTCCATTTTATTTTATTTTGACAACATTAGACTTTTAATTGTGGATTCAAATAAGTATATTAAATATATTAGTATGGATTGAATGAACTTCCTAAATTGTCATTCTACCTAAGCTTAAATCGAAATGTAAATCGAATCGTAAAACAAGAGATCCGGTCTAAAACGAAACTTAAATTGCAAGTTTTAAGATTTTTTTAATATAATGCTTATAATCATTCAACTGTTACACTTTTACAATTTTATGCTCTTAATAGCATATTTACATTAAGTTCCGCTGTTTATCGTTAATCCCGCTAGATCGAATATTTTTATCACCCATTACGGGAAGAAATTTAATTATTTTTTCGGTTCTCTTTTAGACTCGGGAAACAAAGCCTAGCTATCGGTCCAAGTCTAGGGCATAAGGGCCCAACACAAGTTAGAGCGCCATTTTTAAACCTAAAGTTTAAACGGCATGGATCAAAACATTCTTGGGTTTGTTATGTAAAAGCTATTTTTTTATCACACCGACAACATTGGACAAGTAATGAATTGATTTAAGCGTTAGATTTGCCTTCAATTTTCAAAAATTGCATTCAATTTGACTTTTAGAATGGATAGAATACGAACATCGCAACATCACATGGAAATAGTTGTTTGGTTGGTTAAGTTAAATGATTCATCTATACATGGATCACCGTTGTAAAAATTATTTTAGGCCTCCACCTAGCCCCGCCTAGACGCTAGACAAACATTACCGTCTAATGATTTTTTTTATGTCTATCTAGACAATATTTACTACCTCATGTAAGAATCTAAACATGTTTTTAGACACTGATTATGCATTAATTAAGGTTGAGTTTCACGTATAAGCATCAGTATGCTAGTTTTAGACGGTTTTACCTCCATGGCTATTCCTGGACACATCTAAAATCCTAAATTACAATTTATATCAATTGATACTAAACATAACATTAAAATTTTATCAAAAATACACGAGTTATTAAAAACATCCAACTCCGATCAATTCTTGATTAATCCCTAGTACATACTTACCGCCTAGCGTCCGTCTAGCTATTTTTACAACCTTGACATGGATAGATGCATATAGTAAACAATTAAAATTTTATCATTTGATATTTAATTTTACTTTCGAACAATTTTACAACAAAAAATGAAGCAAAAAAATAGTTGATATTTTCGAACATATTTCCAAAACAAAATTATTCTAATTACATTTTGATTTCAGTTATGTTTATTAGATTTCGATGATCCAAAATTTTCAAATTGAAGTAGATTTTGAAGATATTTTGAATTAAGGTGAAATTATGAATCGAATATTTTTTTTTACATAGATTTTGTAGATTTGGTAAGTAATTAAAGAACATTAATTGTCTATTTTATTGCATTAAAGAAATGCAAGCAGTTATCTATGTGAAAATGAATTATTTTGGGAGAGAAGTAACCAATCAATTCCTTAATACACTGTGACTAGAGAGGTGAGTCATTGTATTAAGGTTTTAAGGATTGAAATTTCTTCGTAATTTTAAGGTTTTCTCCTGTAATTTTTTGAAGCAATTGGTAAAGTTTATTTGAAGGAAATTATTTTTGTATTATTTTTCCTTCATTTATTATCTCTTTTCAAATCTAATTGCAAAGGAATCATTTGGATAACCCTAAATATCAGAGCATACTGCACAATTAAAATTTATAAAGAGAGTTTGGTTAGGGAGAAGGTAAGTGTTGGAAAACTTAATGGAAGAAATTGAGGATAATGAAAGGCCAATATGAAGAATTTTCTATACCTCAATGATCTTCACTGACCATTGAAGAACAAAGGGGAGAAACCTTGCGATGTAAGTGAAGAGGATTGGGAAATTTTGAATAAGAAGGATGTGACGACTATTTGGTATTTTTTGGAGAATATGATTTTTCATATAATTGCTAATGAAACATCCACTTACGCAATTTGAAAGAAATTGAAAGTGATATACGCAAAGAAATCTACAATAAACAAGGCTCTTATGAGAAAATTGATAAATTTGAAGTTTAAGGAAGGTGAGTCGATTAAAGAACATATTAACGATTTTCAAGCAATTATGAGTCAATTGACAGTTGTGAATTACAAGATTGATGATGAGACACAAGTCTTGATTTTGATGAATTCATTAACGGAAAGTTGAAAAACACTTGTGGTTGCATTAAACAACTCAAATCAAAGTAGTCAAAGCAAAAAAGCGCGAGGCTTGCACTTTAGTTGCGCTTTTCCCTAATAAAACTACTATTAGAAAGTGTTATTAAGCAGTTTTTTGCAATTAAAAATTACATATATGTGAATATTAAGAATAAAACTTCGTAAGTTAATCACAAACCAAAATAAGTACTCGGAAAGTCGTTCAACTTAAGTCTAGAGCGACAAAATATTTAATTTCATTTCAGATAAAACAAAAGCGCACTTTTTTATAGCTTTGCGCCTTGTGCACTTTAGGGCTTTTTGCGCTTTTGTGACGCTACGATTTCACTTGCGCCTTGAGTCCCAAAAAAACCACCATGTGCGCCTTGTGCTTTTTTACGTCTAGGCACGCACTTGATAACGCTGACTCAAATTTTGATGTAGTTGTTTCAATAGAATCGGTGGTTGGTAGTTTTTTTTAATGAGAAGATGAGGTTAGTGAACATAATGGAAGAAAAGGTTAATAAAAAGGGAAAAAGTAAATTTGATTGACGAGGTGTTTCATGTAAGAAGGGATAACCGTCCAAATATGAAAATACGATCAAATAGAT
This sequence comes from Allium fistulosum, assembly GCA_030737815.1. Classification (NCBI taxonomy): domain Eukaryota; kingdom Viridiplantae; phylum Streptophyta; class Magnoliopsida; order Asparagales; family Amaryllidaceae; genus Allium; species Allium fistulosum. The sequence continues at coordinate 869,150,209 of CM060903.1, read as the reverse complement.
CAAATGTGAAAAAGAATTTCATCTGTTATTGCTGTGAAAAACCATAATCGTCAGCTGAGATTTTACAAAAAGCTAAAAGGGGATAAAGAGAATATGAAAGCGTTGGAGGAAGACAAAGACAAGCTTGAGGAAGACAGCGATGAGATGAATTTTGGTACTAGTAATGATGTGTTTTGTGTTAATGGAAGAAAAGGAGTGAGTGTTTGATTTCGGAGGCAGGTTTCCATATGTGCAACCAAAAGGGAGAATTCGTCGACTATAAAGAACAAGAAAATAAGGTGGAACCTGCTAATAGTGGAGACTTGCATATTAAAGACAGGTTCAGTTACGCTGAAAATATATGACAGAAGGGAAGTGAAGCTTACGGAAGTTGACATGCCTCGTAAATTAAGAAACATCTTATTTTAGTAGGACATCTGAAAGGAAAAGACTGCAACTTTTTAGCTCGAGGTGGAGTCATAAAGGTTTGAAAGGATAATATGAAGATGTTGAATGCAAAACGGTGAAGCAATAGCATATATAAATTGTTTGAAAAAACAATGAAGAATGAAGGGAGTTCTCAAAATGACGTTGAAAAGGCGAATTTGTCTGAATCAAGGTGAAGCTAGCAACAGAAAACCGTAAAGTCCATATGAAGACCTTTGTGGTATTAGAAGCATTTCTAATTTGTTGAAGGTAAGCATGTTTGATTGGCGGGAATGCATAATTAAGTGGTTTAGAGGTTGATTAAGTTTTTTTGCATGGAGACATTTGTTTTTATAGTGATATTGGAGATTATTTGGAGTATAAAGATATAGATGGAGTTGGTAGGGTTATATGAAAATTTAGTATTAATGTGGATATTATTAAATTGAAGTGGATTATGGAGATATTTTGAGTTAAGGTGATATTATTAAATTGAAGTAGATTTTGTAAATTTTGAAGAGAGATTAAAAATAATAATTTTCTTTTTTATTGCATTAAATAAAAACAAGCAACTATATATATGAAAAATAAATTATTTTGAAAAATTGAAGTAATCAATCAATTCCTTAATCAGCTAATTAAAGAAGATATTTTACAAAAGTTATTATAAATAGACTTATTTAGGGTTAATTGTAATTAGAGAGAAGCAGAGTCATCATATTTAGATTTTGAGAATTGAGATTTCTTCTCAATTTTAAGGCTTTCTTTTGTAATATTTTGGAGAAAGTAGTAAATCCTTTGGAGAAATTAGGAAAGTTTGTTTGGATGAAATTATCAATGTATTGTTTTTTCATCATTTTTTATCTCTTCTAAAATCTAATTAAGTATGGATATTTGGGATAACCTTAACAATGTTAGCTTCACACACTTCACACTTAATCAAATCATTCTAATTGCATTTTAATTCTAATTACATTTTAATTTTAGTTATGTTAACTTCACACTAAATCAAATTATTATAATTATATTTTAATTTTGGTTATGTCAACTTTAGGGATTTTGCTATTATGTTAAAAAAACAATTTTTGTCAAATTGCAAAAGTAGTGTAAGTAAAGGAATCCAGGTGTAATTTAGTAATTTAATGTGTGGTCCCTTCTAAAGTTTTGTTTATGGTGTACAATTTGACAAAACTAAAATTTTGCCATAATAGCATTCAAAAAATATCACATTGTATCCACATTACAGCTTTTCGAACCCCCACTATCATAGAAAAATTAAGCATTTCAACTACTCATTGTGGCATATGTAGTTGATCTCCTCTCGTTATGTGTGTATCATATAGCATCTACAAAGTCAACCCAAGACTAATATTAATATTATGCGAAGAAGCGAAAGGATATGAATCATTTTTAATTCAAACGGTATTTTAATTATAGTTTTTTTTTCTACAATAAACTACGTCTTGCATACGTTATTATGAATGTAGTTTGAAAATTACTATGCAATTTGATGGCTCTCTATATTAAGCTCCATCATGCTTAATTGAAACATTTACAAGTAATACCATCTCCTTTCAACCCTAAATATTAGGCGGCATTATTGGTTGGTGATCATAGACAAGTACAACTATATATGTCCATTCATATATCATGTAGCAAATTCTAAATCAAGTGACAAATTCTTTCTTGAATGTCACCTTACCGTTTATATCTCTCCATCCTGTTTTAGACACAACTCGCGTACATATTTGCAGTTGCATGATTATATAGCACACTGTATATAATCAAGTAAATAATTATTTCATATGTAGCATGTTTCTAAAAGTAAACGGATGAGCAGACAGATAAAGTTTGTTCTAAATGTTTATTTTTGAAGATGATTGTTTAGTCATGTAAGTGCACTACTTCACAAGAACAGTACTCCCATTCATATCGAATTATACAGCCCTTGTGCTAATGTTTAATATTGGAAAACAAAAGATATAGATAAGTATGTTAATAACACTAATATCACGTTTTATAATAAAAAATTAAGTGGAAGGTCCCAAATGGAAGACTTAACGTACAACTAACTACTTCTCATTGCCACAAAGCACTTACTCAAACTATTATATGAATTTTAATCATAAATTTAGTATTTTCGTTGTATTACACATTGTCACGACAAGAATCATAGATTCATCAACCATAATCTTTACAGAAATAGCAATACCTATGTTCACTACTAACGAAGTTCTGAGGTTTTTATAATAAAAAAACAATTAAAATTTTGCAATTGACATTAACCTGAAACTATATTGAAAAGTAAAATGTGTATTATTATCCGTAGACAAAGTCAAAACCACATCCTCAAGGGATGCACAGAGTATGTCTTCTCAAAATCTACCTCATCTTTTAATGGCTTCTCAACACCGAAGTAGAATCTAACTTAAAAACTGATTTAATCTAAGTGAAAATCTATTGGGACACAAAATGATGACATAATTGGTGACATAATGAATCTAAACCACTGGATTGCCCCTGATTCAACTCCATATATAGAATGAGATCCAACGGTCCGGATTTATTGTGTCATCAATTTTGTTTTATTTTGTGTCCAAATAGCCGACCATTTAACCTAATAGATATATTATTCTGGACAGGGGTTATAGATGCATAAAGACGTCGATCCCAATAACTTGTATTCCAAAGGCTTCACAAAAATAAGGGACTCTAGCAGTGTTATAAATATCACCATTTAGAAATTAAAAAATTAAGTAGACAAGAAAAAACTCTAACCTTGTAATCAAGTAGCATGTCCGGCATCTTCTTCATCAACTCAGCTGTATTTGCCCTCCTATCCAAATTAAACAAAAATCAGATAAAATTCATTAGCAATAATAGGTCGAGTAATATATATATATTTAAAACACACTTTTCAGCAGCAATTCTATCAACTTTATGCCCTTTCCTCTTCGTCCTCTGCTCTCCTTTCGGTGGATCATACGGCCAGTCCCTAAATTATGTCAATATTCAATGAGAAGAAAAGTACTGACCACACAAAACTGAAGAAAATACCAATAAAAGAGTAGAAAACAAATCAAGTTATTCCAATATGGAACCTTTACTTGTGTGTTATAATCGAAACTTACTCTCCAGCTAAAAGAACTTCTTTTCTGAGTCGTGCGCGCTTTCTAGCGCTGAGAGCAAGAGGCTTCCACGCTCCGAGATGCCACGATCCCCAAACGCCTCTTGCGAGCTCGCTCTTGTATTTCTGTAGCTTCTCTTTCCATGGATACTGATACGCCTCACCAGATAAATTTGTTGTTATTGATTTTATCGCCTTTTTCGCTGCATTGCTCGACATTGTTAGATTTAGAACTGAAAAAACCCTAAAGTTAATATCCGCGGAGAGTTTAGCGACACCGTGTGTGTGGGGGTGAGGACAAAAGATAATAAAATAAAGGACAATTTTTTGATCAAGACTTCTCAGAGTAACAAATTATCAAAATAAGCATCATTAAAAACTAATTAGCAAAATAGGCCTGGTTTTCATTTGAACTTGCGCAAAAATGAAATGCGCAAGGCCATTTTTTTTTATACGGAGCTTGCGCATTCCATTTTTGCGCAAGCTATATTTTAATGCTTGCGCAAATATGGAATGCGCAAGCTTTTTTTCGGACATCAAAAGGACAGAGAGCTGATTCTGGGGTCATTCCTCAACCCTACCCCTTTCTTCCCAAAACCCTCCCCATTTCCAACTTCAAACCCATTTCAAATCCAATTATCTCAAGTCAAAATCATTTTTTCTCATCTATTTCTTCAAACAAACACTCTATTGCCCATAAAATGGAAGCTAGCTCTTCATCTACGTTGATTAGAGGTAATTATAAATCATTTTTTTGAAAATTAAGATGTAATTTATGTTGAAAATGAAGAGTTATTGGTGGTGGTGGTGTTAATTATTATACAATGATGTTGTTGTTGAATTGGTTGTTAGTGTTTGATGAATTAGGAAACCCTATTTAAATAGTAGTAAATTAAAAACCCTAATTTACATCTTAATTGTTTATTGTTTATGATGACGGTAGACATTAATGATTGGGAGATAGACGACGAAACATTGATGAAACATTTTGATGAGCTTGAAGAGAAAATCGGAGTTGCAAGTTCAAGTCATATTGACTTTGATGTCGATCATGTTCCGGAAACACAGTTTGAACCAGTACCGCGTAAATTTCATTCAAGATCATCAACCTTACACGGTCGTTTATGTGAAGTTGTTTCTACGGAAATGCCCGGCCATCAACATAGAGTTGGTGGGAATTTGTTGACGCCTATACATCCTGTTGGTCCATCCGTGCCTAGGGGGCAACGATCATATCCAACTTGTTATTGCGGAGTTATGTGTGTAGTGGTTGTTTGCAGAAAGGAAAAGAATGCTGGACGAAGGTTTTTCGGGTGTAGTTCATACAACGAACATAGATTGAATCCTCGTGAATATGATTGTTGCAATTATTTTAAATGGATTGATCAACCCCTGTGCGAAAGGGGACTTGAGTATGCCCACGAATTGCAAGCCGAAATAAGTCGTTTGAAAATTGTGAATGAAGAATTAAGGACGAACATTGGAAGGCCTAGAATGTGGTAGATGTTTGTGGTTTGGTTAAGTTGTAATATTTGGATTTTATGTTGTACCGTTGGATTTGTATTAAGTTGTTGCGAAAATGTTTGTATTTGTTGTAACCCGTATTGTGAGCATGGTGGAAAGTTTATTATGTTTTTGAAATTCATTTGATAGTGTTGACTTCAATGACAACATATATTGGTTGTATTATTATATTGATTTGCTTGTTTTGGTTTTTTTAAAGATTGAGCTGACTGCTTTTGGTTGAAGATTGCATGCGGAAGCAAAATCTACTTTGAAAAAATAGGTAATAATTCATCAAATTGATGTTTATACTTATGTCAGTGAACAAAAACTTTAAATGTAGTATTGGAACATATTTTGCAGATAATGTCAAAGGTTCCGACCATATTTTACTTTGATGGCGAATTGTTGGTTGATGATGAAGGTAAACCTAGATATGTGGGCGGGAGGCGTAAAGGATCGACAATAAAAAATCATTGTAGTTTCGAAGAGCTTAAACAAAGGGCATTTGAAGTGACAAAAGCAAATCCTGTGATATATGATTTAAAATTAGCGGTGAAATGGGTTCGGGATGATGGTGCATCCGCTATTGATTTGGAAGACGACGACGATTTGAAGTCCGCTTTTTCAGTTGGAATGAGAGTGATAGAAATATACGTTGTGAGAGTGGAACATGAAAATGTGGTTGAAACACAAGCGGCAGTAATCTCTGAGGATGAGTGTATGCACACTACACAGTTACAAGAAACACAATGTTCGGCGTATCCGTCGTATTTTTCAAGCCATCAAGGTGGAGAGTTTACAAATTTACTTCAAAGGTACAGCGGAGTGGTTGGAGTCTCTTCTAGTCAGGAACAACATATGATGCCTAACGTTATAAATCCAAATCAGTCGCAGGCGTTTGAAAAGTGAGTACTATTATACGTTTGCACTTGTATTTTGACTTACGTTAATGCTAAATATATGACCTTTGTTTTTTGTTTTCCTAGTGTAGAAGATGAATTTACTGGTTGTGACGACGATGGTGCCGATGATCATGTTCTTACTCCACACGAGATTTCTAGACAATTGGATAGCATGGAAATAGCTTGTGCGAATGATGAGGATAGAACTTGGATCTATCAAATGCAAGTTAACAATGATGCAATCATATATGCAGACATTGAGGAGACTGATGATGTAAATGCGGAAGAAGAACAAATCACATATGAAGAGGCTCTAGCCGATGATTTATGCACGACATCAATGATGGCGAAATCGATAATGCAAAATTGTCATCAAGACGTGGAAGTTTTTGGAAGAGAATGTGCGGAGAACGGTCCACGAGTTGGGTTAATTTTTAAAAGTAAGCAGAAGCTTGTTGAACAGTTATGTGAATGGTCGATTAAATGTTCAGTTTCGTTCCAAGTTCTGAAATCGCGTGCAAATCAATACACGGTCCGTTGTGCTGTGGAAGAAACATGCCCTTGGCGAGTTCATGCAAGCCTTTCGGTGAGAAAAAAATCAAACTGGTGGAAGATAACCACATATGGCGGCGATCACACTTGTTTAAATGCAACCATCAACTCAAACCATCGACAGGCAACTGCTAAGTTTATATGCAGCAAAATACTTCCGTTGATTAAAGCTGAAACAAACATGACTGCAAGAACTGTTCAAGAGACAATGTCCAACATGTTTCATATTAAAGTGAGTTATTATCGAGCCTGGCACGGACTGTAGAAAGCTGTTGCAATGATTTATGGCGATTGGGAATCGTCGTACGTAGAATTGCCGAAATATCTTAGAGCCCTACAACATACCAACCCCGGAACCGTATATGATGTTATTCATAGTCATGGTGTTTTTGATGGTGCTTTTTGGGCTTTCGGACCTTCTATTCAAGGCTTCGACCACTGTCGACCCATATTGTCTATTGATGGCACTTATTTATACGGGAAGTATCTGGGTACGTTACTAGTAGCAACTGGAGTGGATGGAAATCAAGGGTTATTTCCTTTAGCTTTTGCTATTGTGCAAACAGAGTCGTGGCAAACGTGGAGTTGGTTTGTTCGTTGCATATGGAATTATATTCCATCCGTACGTACTAGATGTATCACCTTTGTCTCGGATCGTATGAAAGGAATTCCACGTGCGCTTAGAGAAGGTTGGCCAGTTGAACATCATCATCGTTTTTGTATCCGTCATATTAAAGCAAATTTTAAGAAAGCGGGATTTGGCACGGATGAGCTACAAAATTTATTACACGCATGTGCCACGGCATCGGAGGTCGTAAAATATAATGATTTTCGAAAACAGTTGAAGGATGTAAATCGAGATGCCGATGCGTGGATTGAAAGAAGTTTGAAAGACCAGGAATCAAGCTGGACTCTTTGTCACGACGGCGGAGTAAGATTCAATATGATGACGACCAATGTTTCTGAAAGCTTTAACGGTGTGCTCAAAGAAACTAGGAATTTACTTGTTAGATCATTGGTTGCACGTACTTTTCATCGACTGAACCATTACTTCGTCGAAAGACGTACTCAAGGTGAAGAGTGGACGTCGCAGCTCGCACCTAGGTGGGAAGCATTAGCGCGGAGAAGAATGGAAGAATCGAGGCTCATGTCTATAAAGAGATATAGCTTCGTTGAATGGCAGGTGAAAGATGTGCATACGTTTGATTATACGGTGAATATCGAAGATAATGTTGCCAAATGTTCGTGCAACATGCCAACGTTAGATCATTTTCCATGCTCCCATGTATTAGCGGCTTGTTCACGCGGTTCGGGTGGTGCTAATAGAGCGTATTTTGACCTAATCTCCCCGTGGTACACGAAGGCTATGTATTCCGCAGCTTATGCTCCTTTATTCCACCCTGTACCGGATAGTCGACATTGGAACGTCTACGATGGTCCAATTATACAACCGCCGCCTGTGCGCAGAAATTCAGGTCGTCCTCGGTCTACTAGAATAAAAGGTTTTATGGATCCGCCATCTTCATCCGGCCATAATAGACGTAGCAAATGTGGTTCTATTGGCCACAAGAAAAACACTTGTCCGCGTTGAATTGTAATAGAACTAGAATGTATATATTACTGTACGTCCTGTTGAAACTTTTTTGGATGGTGTTGTTAATCGAATGGTGTTTGCATGTTATATAGCATGTTGTTCAGATTTTTTGTCCTATAGTGTAATTTGTTGCGTGGAAACAGCTCTCTGTTCGGAGCAGACCCATATTATAGCTTGCGCATTTTTGGAATGCGCAAGCTATATTGATAATATAGCTTGCACATTCCACAAATGCGCAAGCTATAATATGGGTCTGCTCCGAACAGAGAGCTGCTGCCAAAAATATAGCTTGCGCATATGTGGAATGCGCAAGCTATATTGATAATATAGCTTGCGCATTCCACAAATGCGCAAGCTATATTTTTGGTGAAACTGGGTAATATGCAGCGTTCCGTCTATGCTACAAAATATCAAATGTAGCATTTGCGGGCTGCTGCAAATATCCAAAATATGGCTTGCGCATATGTGGAATGCGCAAGCTATATTACCAAAATAGCTTGCGCATTCCACATATGCGCAAGCTATATTTTTGGCAGCAGCTCTCTGTTCGGAGCAGACCCATATTATAGCTTGCGCATATGTGGAATGCGCAAGCTATATTGATAATATAGCTTGCGCATTCCACAAATGCGCAAGCTATAATAAGGGTCTGCTCCAAACAGAGAACTGTTTCCACGCAACAACATTAACAACAAGGCAACAATAACATAGACACATTAACAACAAGGCAACAATAACATAGACACATTAACAATACCATCAAAAACAAAATAATTACCACAAACTAACTGACAATTTAAAATCATCCAAATAACATGTCATGCAAAAACATAGACACATACAAAGCACCAACCCCTAACCTAACCCAACCAAAAGAAACAACAGCAATATGACCAACACCGTCAATCACGAATCCTTCTAAGCTCAAGTGGGGTGTCTCTTTTCTTCTTCTTCCGTTTGTACACGATGGGAGCCGATCCTTGGCCTTCTTCGAATGTTGGAGTGGATGTAGGCAGCGGAATTTCTTGTTGTTGACTTGGCCCAAAAAAGAGTTCTTCTTGTTGAATTTCCCACTGCGACAGCTCTTGCATATGCTCGTATGTCGACTGTCCAACATAGCCGAATTGTTGTTCTCCTTCGTGCCAAACCGGCCATTCAGCGTGAGTTTCTCCGCCGGTGTATTGATGCTCTACCTCGGGCCAAGCAGGCCATCCACCCGTAGTTTCGCCACCGGGATGTTGTGAAGCCTCCCCCTCTGCATGTGCCTCCTCCCATTGGCCTTGTCCACCCGCTAGTGTGGTATGTGTCTCCTCTGTACAACGCGGTGGCTCTTCTACAATGCGCAGTGGCTTGGCCGGCCTTCTTAGCTTGTTCCGACCCAGAATCGTGTCAAGTATTCGTCGTAGGTCAATGCACTTGCTTTTGACCTTGTCCGGCTCCATATGACTTTCTTCTATTTCGCCCACCACATCCAAAGCGTTGTATATTCCGCTTACCTAAACCATAAATCATAACAATGCATCAATATGACATAAAAATTGAACTATACAAAATTTGAAAATACAACACTTACCACATCACGTTCTAGAGGAGCACGGGGAGTGTACGCAACCAACTTCCTTGCCGACTTTTTAAGGATATAACAACGAGTAATTCGCCAATACCAATACTCGTACTCGCTCAAAGGTGTCGGCGGGTCGCGTGCTTGTTCGGCACGATCAATTCTTGATTCCCAAATAGCAATACTTTCTTGCAAAAATGCCATCCAGCTAGTGGGTTCTGGGTCAAGGGGGACGACAGGATCGGGAATGTGCTGATAATCAAAGGAAAACTGTCTCATCACCCGATCGGGTGCATACAACTCAAAGTCCAAAAATAGAATCAGTCGGCTCTTAGCAATCCAACCGGCGAACGAATACTCAATATCCGGATGTCCAAATTTATACACTAATGAATATGGTTCCCATGTAACCGCATCATCAGCCATCAAATCCAACTCATTACGGTAAAACTGTACATTTCTTGACGTCTCACGCCAACTCCTAGCACAGTTCCACCTAGCCCCGAATGGAAGATACGGATCTAAGTCGGTAGGAATTCTAATAGACGGCCGTCCAATGGCAATATGCGACCACGACCATAGTTGCAACAACGTTGCAGAACCCCCTAAAACTTTTCGACGTTGCAAGGCAACGTTCGATAACTCACTATACAAATAGCATAGAACAGCACTACCCCAAGAATGATAACCACAGTCAGCCAAATCATCCAAAAATGGTAAAAATTTCAAACTTAATCTCCCTTTTGAATGATCGGGAAATAATCGGCAACTCAAAAAATACAATATCACGGCACGAGTGCGGCGAAGTATATCTAAATCGGTCGCCCCTTCGGGTAGTGGTTCAGAAAATTCGTTTTTAAACCAAGTCATTGACAAATCACTTTTAGACTTAACCGCCTCTCTTGGCGGAAAAATACCAAGCAAGTCATGAGCCAATTCAATGTAATCGATATCTAAATTTTGCACACATACCGGACGACCGTCTCCTTTAAGACCGAAAAGAAAATGCACATCCGCTAGAGTCACTGTCATCTCCCCGACTCTCATATGAAACGTATTTGTTTCCGGCCTCCATCTATCGCACAAAGCGGTAAGAAGGTGATGATCGAGCCGAATGTAGTCGATTTGTATAGCTTTCCAAAATCTGGAGATTCGTAGATTTGGCTCCAATCTTGGATCTTTAAAATCGATCTCCTTGAGCTTGCTCGAATGATCGCATATCTTCACAGTTTCAACACCCTGCAATATATAAACAAATTATAATTAGGACTTCATATTTGACTTCCCCGGTTTACCAATATCGAACATTTACCTCCATTAATGTGTCGTTTTGGCTCCTATGGTGTTCTTGAAGATAGAGAACACTTCTATCTTCGGGCCCAGGAGACAATTCTACAAACAACAGCAACCGTTTATCAATACAAAAACAATGTACAAAGTTAGGGTTTTTGCTATATTACTACTTCAAATCCTTTTGCATTGTCATCAAAGAAACCAACAATGTGAGTACATCCACATCAACATCACCAACACTACCTCTTCCGCAAACAACAACAATCATTTCTAAAGTAGCATCTTAATTTTCAAAAAAATGATTTATAATTACCTCTAATCAACGTAGATGAAGAGCTAGCTTCCATTTTATGGGCAATAGAGTGTTTGTTTGAAGAAATAGATAAGAAAAAATGATTTTGACTTGAGATAATTGGATTTGAAATGGATTTGAAGTTGGAAATGGGGAGGGTTTTGGGAAGAAAGGGGTAGGGTTGAGGAATGACCCCAGAATCAGCTCTCTGTCCTTTTGATGCCCGAAAAAGAGCTTGCGCATTCCATATTTGCGCAAGCATTAAAATATAGCTTGTGCAAAAATGGAATGCGCAAGCTCCGTATAAAAAAAATGGCCTTGCGCATTCCATTTTTGCGCAAGTTCAAATGAAAACTAGGCCTATTTTGCTAATTAGTTTTTAATGATGCTTATTTTGATAATTTGTTACTCTGAGAAGTCTTGATCAAAAAATTGTCCTAAAATAAATTGCTCGGCAGAAAAACTTTCTGCAGAAAAACATACTACCTAAATTCTCAAAACCATAATTTAACTTCCTCTTAATCTTTTTTCTAAAAACAAAATAAAATTTTCTCCCTGGCCAATTCTTTTTTTTAATTCAATGCTTCACGGGTACATAAATCCAACTAATTTTGTTGCAATTAAGTTATTATCGACTTTAATTATAATAAGAATTTTTATTTTTTAACCATGTAACTCTAATTAAAATTAACATAATAAAAAATAATTTGCAGCTTAATTCGGGTGTTGTAGTAAAACATATTAAAGTACATTAATTACTACTTTGATCAATAACATCCAATTATTATTGTTTTTGCTGCTGATTGAATATAAAAAAATAACGAAACCAATTGTAGTAGAAAATAATATGACATAATATATTATATTTAATTATGATAATTTATTCACTAGAAAATTAACAGATTCTAAAAATATTGATTTACGTTCATAATCCAAATAGAATTAAATATCTTAACTAACCAGCTTCTAATCTGAAATTCATAAAAGAAAATTTATTTACATTTTTCATCTTATTTTCTTTTTTCATTAATGATTAACATGATAGAAAATGATTATGTTCGAGTATTAGATTTTATTATTTATATGTTGTCTGATTATCGTTTATTTTCAAATCATTTTATACTTAAGGTGGATTTTTGAAGTAGATTTCATGATTTAAATTAGTTAATGTTTAAGTGACGTTAGTAAGCGTTTAAGTGGGTATAAATAGTAACACTTGTTTTTTATGGGGCTCGAAGACTGTAAATAGTATAATTTCACGGCATCAACTGTAAAAAGGGTATTGTTTTGTGGAACTCGGTTAGGTAGATTTGGTACTGGAAATCAAATGATTTTCTTGTTCAAAGCAAATTAGACAAGTGGTCCATCTGTCCATTGAAAACTAATTTTTGAAGTTTGATCGTATAAAACGGTGGAATCCACAGAAAAAATTGCATAACGGGCATAATAACGTAATTATATTCGATTTTGTTATGAGAGGCGAAATGTTTTTGATACTTCCTAAAACAGCTTTGAGATTGTTAAAAAAAATGAACTCTTTTATTCAAAATGGGAGTTCTTTCAACAATTCGTAATTCTATATATACATCGTTCATTGAAATTGTTATGAGGTGGACTGTTATATATTAAATTTTAATTACTCACTTATAATTTTACCCTTTCAATATGTTATCACCTCCCATCGAATTTGCTCCATTTCTATTTCGAACTAAACTAGACCACTCCAACATACTAAAACTCTACCTATTGCACGAGGAAGAAGAAAATGGTGCAGATGAAAAACACTTCAAGAAACAGGTCTTATCCACTCATCAATGACAAATTAATGCACATGTTAGGATTTTATCATTGTCAATTTCAATTTTGAAGATCTATTTAGAACTTAAAAGTCGCGGTTTGTCATTGTTCAGAAAATTCAACCTCAAATATGGGTATGTCAAATATGGAAATACGGTGATTGTTTCTTGGTTTTGCATTTTTTCAAAAAATAACTACCGGACTTAAATTTTTTATTCGGTGTTGTTTGGCTGTAGTAGTGTTTATAATGACAATGTCTTATCGAATTTAAAAAAAAATTAGTACCTTATCGATATATTCAGTAATTTTTTGTTGTTATTTATTTACATTACTTTTTCTTTGATAATAACTATCATTGTATATTTGTAGCCAAGAATCGTCATCTATACCAACCTATGTTCCACCAAAGACTTCAAATCGCATGAGGTTAGTTATGGAAATGCAAAAGAAAGTTATAGAGCAAAATGAAAATGCATTAGTAGTAACCGAACATGAGGGAGGCAACGAATTTGAACAAAATATTGTCGAAAACCAAAGTACCAATGAAGGCGGTGGCTATGACGAGGAGGGAGACATTGATGATGCTGATGGAGATGAGAAATTGAAGAGGAACAAGATATAAAAGAAGAGATGAAGGAATATATATAGAGGAAGAGACACGGAAGAGAAGTATGAAGAAAACAAGAAGATAAAGAAGCAAGCATCCATTGAACCATCTGAATCTGAAGTTTTACTGCTACTTGTTCCATTCGAAAATCATATAACACTTAAAATTTGGAATTCCAAAGTAAGCTTATATTTTATGCTTTTGAGATCTGATATTAAAATATAAACTTATGTGTATTGATTAGTGTTATTCTAACTTAGGCACCAAGGGGAAGAGCTATAACTTTTAAGGTTCATAGTCATGTTTGGACATGAAGATTAAGCTATTATAATAGGGAATGTTCTTTTGTAAAAGACATAGTTGCTCACGTATGGTTTTATCAGTTAAAACACATGCTCATGAAAAAAATGATAAATTCCTCATTAGTGCATTTATCGAAAGATTTATCCTGAAACAAACACTTTTCAACTTCCCTTTGGTGATATTTATCGCTCGGGTTTTGACCACCATATATCTCGAAAAGGTTTTAAACTGTGCTGATATTCTTCTCCGGTCAAAGAGTTAATGATATTGATCCAATCATCCCAAAAAGACTATATTCTTTTTTACCCTCGTCATCTTCCACCATGATCTTCTTATCATCAACTATCACTATTCTCTTTGTAATGAAATTTGGTTTGCAGTTTGCTTTCACATTTTTGGAGATATGTCGCACACATAGGATATAATGAACCGTTGGAAATACACTCGCTATGGATTAAATTAAAGTGACTTTAGCATGCATTATAATAACATATGGAATTATTTGCCTCTATAAAAATTCCTAAGGCATTCAAGAGCCCATATATACAATTCTAGGTTTTTCCACTTATAAAAGCAATTGTAGCAATGAATGAATTTCTCGTTGATGTATGTGATACCATGTGAAAGCAAGCGAGCTTCTAGCAATTAGTTTTGGAAGTATAATCCAAAAATACAATTCGATGAAAACACTTTGCTAGATTAACACACCACGAATACTAAAGAAAATGTCGGATATAAGTGCTTACAGGATGACACCTATGTTGCATGGAATAATGACGAGCAATCGATAGTTTCATAAACTATTGCATAATGGGTTTTCCTTCGAATTTTGTAACTTCATTTTATTCTTGGCATTGTAAACGTTTCTTACAATTGACCGATATTCTTGGTTTTCAATTTTAATAGTAGATAATATATGTCATGATCATGCTGCACTCTTAATATTGGTCATGGTTTTCATGGTCTTCATTTCATTATCTTTCTTCTCGCAATATAAGCATGCCTGTAAGACAATTAGGAAGATCGTGATTATGAAATCAATTTTCTATATTGAGTACCCACTTTGCATCAATTTGACAAGTAGAATTTAACTCGAACATGCAACCATATTTCTTACTACCCTTTCTTCTTCCCTTTTTGTTGGAGTTTTCGGAACATAATTCTTTGTCCCATGGCTACAATATTCCGCGCTTCTTTCACATACTAGTATCATCCATGATCCCTTCTCATTTTTGTTAACATTCGAAGTCTAGTTCTCATATGCTAAATAATGCGATTGACATTTAGTCAAGTTCCATATATTAATCTTGTACTTCTTCTTTCGATTCAAATGCCTGCATTATAGGTGAACATATTGCTTCAACTTACATTTATTAAATTGTTAACTTGTGTTGCTCGTTTTTCTCACAAAGCAAGGAATGAGCCAGCCTACCAGTTTTCCAGGGCTCTTACCTCACCTAAAATGGCCTTGGAATCACGTTGTCTATCTTACAAGCATTTGTGCAGCCTATAATAGACAACAACTCCCAATGGCTGCCTGCTTCAGACACCGGCCCGACTAGTGTGGCCCTCAATACAAAGCTTACTCGTCAAGGAAAACCTACGTGCATTATAAAGGCAGCTCTCCCGCTCTCCTCTCCAGGCCACTAAGTCCATGCCGCTCAGCAACCTACTTGAGGTTTGACCATTCCATATCTCTTGTTTTGTCCTAACCCGGCAGGCCTTTGCCTAAAGCACCTGACCGACTCTACAAAATGAAGCAACATTCTGTAATGTTCCATTGAAAAGATTGTCATATACGACACCGTTCATCTGATAAAAGCAATATTATGTAGCAACCACTCCACGTCCTTCACTGACCGCATGGCAACGACTCTATTGTTCGACAACTCCTTATTCCCATTTCGTCCTATCTAATAATAAAATACTTTGGGAGGTCCACCGGTTGACCATCACCTGAACCATTCGGCCCAATTGGCATCCTAACTGGCCCTAATCTGAACCATTCGACGCTATCAATGGCAGAGAGAAAGCTTAGGATTGACGCATCAATCTGAGATGTTTGAATTAGATTTTAGCTGTTATAAATACAGCATTAAATGCGTTTGTACAAGGATTGATTTTCTCATTTATTGATCTTATTACTATTCTCATAAACGAATAGCTGTAACCAAAAATCAGAATAATACAAATTACTGTAATAATAGACGTAGATTGTTCTTGATTGAACCACTCTAAATCTTGTATTTCTTTGCTTATTTTAGGATTTACTGATAGAGTTAGGGGTATTCCTTAGGGATAATTATATAATTTGTTTCATATATCTAACTTGTTAAACAATCTTGTTCATAATAAAGGTGTTTCTTTCTATTATATACTTGATATAATGTGGTTATATTAATTAATCAATTTAATTAAAAGTATATTTAATAGGAAATCCATAAATGGCGTATTTTGTGATAGTGGTTACAAAGTATTGTAACCGTGAGTAATTTATCACAATAAAACAAATATATCATTTTAAATGTTCCTAGTCAAGATGCATCGAGACTGGATATTGATGTATTTGTTGAGACTAGAGTATGTAACGCTCTCCAAATGTTAGGCAGTGCATTACTCATGACTGCTGGGGGCACCTAGAGGTTATGTACTGATAGTTATTGGATAACTATGGAATGACTCACTCGATAGTTTTCTATTGGTTAATATAACTAAGTTCAAACAGAAAATATCGATGTGATTGATTTACCCAGTTCTCTCGACTTGAAAATACTATGGATCTTCAATATGAAAGCTTCGCTTTGATTATAGTCAAATCATGGCATGGTGTTCCATCGAGCGACTATAGTTGGGTAGAAGTATCGGAAGTGAAGCACTATTCAAGAGAGGATTCGTGTCCTCAGTTATATGGGGTTAGTATCATGGTCAACCTAAGTCAACACAAAGTCAAAGTCTTTGGCCAGAGCATTTTGTTCAATAATTATTATTATTATTGAACCAAGAACTTTGTGTTTGGACTATTAAGTTGAATGTGTACGATATTGGAATTTTAACCATTACCAAATTCTATAAGTCCTAATATGATATAGTTTTGACGAAGAGAATTGGTGTAAATAATTGTCACTATTAGGTACCACTTATAATAAGTAAAATTAGATTTTATCAAAAGATGTGTAAGCGATGAATTCAGCCAAAATGTCACACCACCTACTAAGTGACGTGTGAACGTTAATATTTGAATTGTTCGATATTAACCGCTGACTGAATTTACACCTTTGAGTCACACAACCGTAATGATGAATTCTCTGAAAAACCACATGATTTAATTAATTTATAAAAAGTTGTAAATTAATTAAATTAATTAGTATTTGAGAAATATTAATTATTATTTATTTTATTTGATGTTTGGGAGTTATTTGTAATTATTTGAATGCATTTATAAAAGTTATATTTCCACGCATTAATATATGATATCATTGTAATTAAATAAAAGATAATTACATGCGTTAATTTATGGAATCTTATGTCATTTGATGTCTCGTAATTTTCAACCATAGCATTTAAGAAATAAGAGTGAAAAGAGAAAGTTAATCAGGAGAATTAAGTAGAGAAGTTTTAATTAAAGAATGAGAAAGGTTTCATTCTTTCAAATAAAACATATTCTCTAATTCATTCTATACGTACAATTGAGTTTCTCATTTTTCATTCTTCTTTATGTAACTTTTCTAGTTCTCTCCTTCTCTTATGGCTAAAAATATGAGATCTTACATTGCTTCAATTATTCCTAAAATCAATTATGAAAAGTCGTTTATTCCTCTTGATCCTTGCAACATCTGGAGGCTGATTTCTGAATCTAGGAGATTTGATTAAAGGTGCAAATCATTGGCTTTATTTTTGGTAGTTATAATTTTATTTATTTATATACTCATCATGTTGAAATGGTCCAGATTTATTCATATTATATATCTTCTATCTCATTATGTTTAAAAGGTTTAGATTTATTCATATTATATCCCTTCTATCTTATATATTCATCTTGTAATATAACTTAAATCCCCTTTTGTTCATCTCATTTAGTTATATGATCATTATATAGATTTAATATTGAATCTCTCCTTATTTACATATCTATTGACTATATGTTTATTATGGTTGACTTCAAATCCTTTATCTGTTTTATTTTGTGTCCCTTTTGTACAATCAGATCTGATTTATAATACAACAAATTTATATATATCCAAGTTGTCCGATAATTTTTTTGTCATTGTTTTGGAATTGAAAAAAAATGAATGTGAAAATATTTTATTATGCTGTAATGTTGTACATAAAATTTTGTAACATATGTATACATAGACATTATAAAGTATATTTGTTGGTGGTTTAATACAGTAAAATTAATTTCCAATGTTGCATAGCTAATTTCCAAAATGATTTAATTTTACCTGTTTTAGTCATTAAAGTATGTTTGTGCCAAAATTGGTCACAAATCCTGGAAGTAGTGAAAGCACCAGTGCACATAGATCCACAATATTCCAACACAAATCTCAGATCTAGGTATAGTAGAGAATAAAACTGAAGAAACAATAAAATTAAAATGGAAGCAAGCAAGAAAAAACACAAGGTTTATAGTGGTTCGGCAATCTCCAGCCTACGTCCACTTTAAATCAATCCTTTTTATTGCTTTGGACGTGAGATTACAGTTACAAGCCTTTTTGAAATCAATAGCTCAAATGGCAGAGCTTCACCTAAAAGAGAAGAGAAAGGATCCTTTTTTAGCTGCCATAGCACTCCTATTTATAGGCGTAGATTCAAGAATATCCGCCCCTAAAACTGGAATACCTCCTCTCTTGCGCCATTGGGCCCACCAGACCGATCCAGCGTGATTTGGGATTGATGCGTTCAATTCGTATCGATCCAAAAGTGGTCCAATCGAGCTGAGATCGATCATGGAGGTTTTGGAGTGTATCAGGAAACTCCTCTGAAAATTTCATAGCATTCAGAGTTGTGGATTGAGAGTTACGATCGATCAAAGTTGCAGTTTGCATGAAGCCTGAAGCGTTCGTATCCTTGAATTCGTCTCCATCCCATTCACGCCGATGACGTGGCTCGGAAACCCAAGGTAGATCCATTTTTGGTGTCGTTCGACTAAGTCATCCACTTAAACATGGCCTCGTTCGTATCGATCCATGTATCCCACTCTTCGTATCGATGATTCAATGGCCTGTTTGTATCCATCCATTAATCCCCCTTCGTATCGATGATTCAATGGCCTGTTCATATCCATCCATTAATCCCCCTTCGTATCGATGATTCAATGGCCTGTTCGTATCCATCCATTAATCCCCCTTTGTATCGATCAACATGTACCTACTGTCCTGTTCGCATCGATCCCCTGCCTTGCCTCTTCGTATACATCAGTTGCTCCCTTCGTATCGATTGAAAAAGGATAACATTCGTATCGATCCATTATGCGCTCTTCGTATCGATCAATGGTCGATCGATACGAAATATGTAAATGGGTGGATTGATACGAAGTGCAGGGAATGACGATATGAAGTGACTATTTCCCATGGATACGAATTAGCTAGTGGTGATGGATGCGAAGTGGGACGAGTGTTGATCGATACGAAGTGGGGCATGCTTGATGGGTTCGAAGTAGTGCATGTTTGGTGGATACGGCCGAGGCCTGCGAGTTGATGATGGATACGAAGTAAAGTAAACATGATGGATACGAATAAGGACAATATTTAATTTGCACTGATCATATCTTGAGCATACGAACTCTGATTGACTTGAAATTTGAAATGTAGCCTTTCCTAGCCTTGTTCATCATTCCCAATCGATTCCGTCTTGATTGGGGGTCGGTCAAATTTTGGCGATATCGATTATAGCCTTGTTTCCAATCGATCTCTAATACTGATTTTCATCCTTTTTAGCCTATTTGTTGATATCCCAGCCTTGACCAAAAGGCGGGATAATAAAGTAAAATTTTCCTTTTGTTTTAGAATTCATTAGTGGTCATTTATGTAAAGTTATAGACTTTTATTTTATACCTAAGATTAAAAGATTGAATCATTTTGTCAGCATTAAATTTAAACATATATGTTACTTAAATTCCAATATTCATACATATATATAAATATATGTGTTATTTTAAATTGAATACATAACTTGCAATTATTTATACATATAAATATACATGTGTTTATGTGATTTTAATCTAAGTCAAAACTGACCTTTTTGTGAAACTGTAGAATTTAATTTCAAGCTCTTCCTTAATTGAAACCTTTGTTACAATTGTTAATTCTTCTTTTGACAAACTCATATATACAGGAAAACTTATTTTAACATGTGTATGTGTAAATTATATATGTATATTTTATTACTTAAAAAAAACTTGGACAACAAAGGCATATGCAAATTCTATTGTAAATGCCATTTAATATGTAATCAATGTAATTAAAAAGAGAGAGAAACGTAATGGACGTTTCTCTCTCTACATTATAGCCTTATCTTTCCTCAATTTATTATACATGTCAAGATAATTTCTCATGTTTAGTTACACAAATTTACACTTCTTATATATTACACTTATATTTCACAACATGAATGTATTTGATACATTCATTCCATTACACATAGACGCATGTGATGTGCTCATAATCATTTGCTATTAATAAAATTAAACTGTATTAATGCTTTCCTAATAAAACATTCGATTGAAATATTAACTTGTTTATTTAACATATTATCAATCTAATCAGAGATAGAGAAATATGATATTTCTCTCTCTCCAATTAATATTGTTTACTTTCTTAATTAATTGCATAACTATTAGAGAAGGAAACTAAAGGTTACTTTCTCATATTTATTTTAATAAGTAACTACTACACACATAGGTGTATTTGATGCACTCATTCATATAAATTTATATAATATTCAAACCCTTTTGAAATCTTTTTACCAAATTAAATAAAATATTAATTTTATTTAAAAGAAAATTTAGATAATATCTAAATGCATTTAGACTTCATTGGCCTGTTAATGATCCAAAATGGTAAATTTTTTGAAATTCACCCATTTCTTCTATTGCGTGCTGGCCTAGTTCCTTCATTTACTACCTTGTTGTTTTCCTTATTTTTAATTTACTAACTACGATATTTCTAAATAATCTTTGCTAATATCAACTCATAATTGCAATTTCAACGTTGGCTAAATTTCTAGTCAACATTTTGGTGCTAGAAGGAGGGTCCCCTCTCAAAAGCTCTCAACTTATATTGCTTGTCTTCTCCACAAACTACTATACTCAAAAAAATTATTATGCGGAACAACGGTAAAATTGAGGTTAATAACTAAAATGGCCACAACACCAATGGCACCATTGGATCAAGCGCCATCTGCCCTATTTTGGACTTAAGCAACGACATGTGGCTTAGCTTGGTCAATGGCCTAACTAGTATTGGATAGATTGCCCATAATTTGAATGAACATGGGGCCAAGGTGGATGCTCAAGCCATTGTTAATTATGGTCAGGCTGTCCCAATAGTGAGACTGGACCTACATACAACCCACTTTCCCTAGCACACTAAACATAATTCATGATGCCCAAGAAAAGGTTGTGTTGGAAACCCCTATTGGGGTTTCTTTCGCCCATAAAGATCTATCTACGATGCATGAATAAGTCCTTGCTTAAGATGTTCTAGCACCTGAACTAGCATTATACTAAGGAGATCAGTTATCCGGTGCTCCCCCTCCGCCGAGAGATATTATGCATTCAACCACTTTCGAGCAGCATGTAGGGGGTGTGATTTGTGTTTTGACTACCAAAGTGGTCACGGACAGGTTAGGAACTGCGAGCATAGAGAGTTCTCGGTCCATTCTCGGGCTCATCCCAGAACTAGACCCTTTAAAAGGTAGGCCCAATTTTCTCTTATCAGGAACGTCACCTGCCCTTATTCGTCATTACCGTTTCCCTTCATCATATCAACACCGTCGATCTCCTTTACCCATGAGACATCATGGAAGTTCATCCCTAACAAAAGGTCAGCAGTGCATGCATCATTCAGAGGGGGGCCTTTGGGAAGAATGACATCTCTGCAATGGCAAAGATCAATGATCTAGACAATTAACAATGACATCGAGGGTTTGTCCGAAGATGAAAATAAGGAGCCTTTTTTAAACAAATTTTAGGAATATGCATCTACCATGGGTATGCCCTACCTCCCATCGATAAGTAAAGTGGAAATGCTAATTCATTCGACTGCATCATGGCTTTTAAATCTATCACCAGATCCCATTAGCTCTCCGACAATGCAAAGTACCTTCTGTTTTCCTTCATCGTGACTGGACCGGCCTCATGTTGATTTTTTGCATCTTCAAGCGAGCGGAATTCACGCTTGGTCTAGTTGTGTATAGATTTCAAAACTCTCTTCTTCGCCTCATAAACCAGAATTATGATGAAAAGCAAGCTGGGCAACATAAGACAAGGGCCGAATGAGTCACTGTGCTCCTATATCAACTATTTTAACAAAGAATCAACCTTTATAAGAGGAGAATACAAGAATAGCTTGGTAGTCGCCCTGTGTTTTGGGGTAAGGTACTGGCTCAAGATGGGGAAAGAATTGCAAAAGTAGCATTCTTCATCCCCGTCTGACTTCTTCCAAAGAGATGATGGTATCATGCGAATGAAGATGTCAACTTGTCCAATGGTGATGAGGAAGGTAGGAGAGGCAACAAGACCAACTAATGAGAGGAAAACCTTCATAGGAAAAATAGCTGGTTAGAGAGTAAAATGAAGCACGTCGTCGATTCAAACCCAAGTACAACAATTATGCCTTATTAACTTGTGATATGGAAACCATTTATCTCGTTACTTGGGATCGCATACCGTACTAAAGGCCTCCCCTTGCTCGATTGGGGCAAAATTAGAAACCCTGTGGTAGCGGAAAATACCGCGAGTTCATTTAATTTAATGGCCACTCCACAAACAAGTTCCGCCACCCCCAAAGACGAAATATAGCGATTGGTTAGTGATGGTGTATTTGTTTAGTATGTTAAGCAACAGGTCAAACAAATGAATACCCCGACCAAATCTATGATGACCGCCCTACACCTCTGATACCCAACATAACCTTTAAAGTGTGATGTAGTGGTTCCCTACTGATGTAGAGCAATAACCAATGGTAAAGTAACTAACAAATCATAGAATATGTCGTATATCTCATAGCATATAGGATAAAATATAACATTTAACATAGATATAAAATAGGCGAGACATGATCTAATCAATTGGACCATACTAATAACATCAGTGTGCAACATGTTCACAAGATTATACAAAACAAAAATGATAGAGTGTATACATCCCAGTATCAAAATAAACTCCAATAACTATCTCAAATAATAATACAATATCGATGCAGCTCCACGTTACTATACAGTAGAATACAAGCGATTGTAAGGTCCAAATATATGAAAGCGCATCCTCCTGCTCATAGTCCATACAACTCCATGCACTACCTTAGACTTGTTATCCCTGATCTACTCATTTAAGAGTACCTGAGGTAATAAGAAGCAAAGCATAAAAACTTGAGTCAGACAATAGCATGGTGTGAGCGATGTATCATCTCAAAATTAGATGTAAAACCGTATGTAGCAATAATGATATATGGTATATATAACCATATCTAAAATGTCCTTGCATTAAACAAGTTAGCATATAAACATAGTATATGTTAAACTACTATTATATATGGGTGTACTACACTAAGTACAATATAGGGTGTAAAGGTATATAACATGTCAATATGACATTCATATCAAGCACACAACAAACATAACAACCATCACACGGCCTTGCATCTCCCACTCAAGTGTCGTTGGATATACGATAACTCTTGCGACCCACTTAGATGGTCAACGACTACTTAATGTCACAAATGCTTAACTCATTGTCACATAAATGGTTAGGGATTGGACACACAAAGACATCCAAAATATGGGTATATACAAACTACCATGGGTACACACAAGCAACCTTATTGGGATAAAAATGAGCATCACAACCTCAGAGTTATCCATTGATCCCTTAGCATACGTGTAGATAACAAATCACCTCTTGTTCTATTCCACAAGCTATCACAAAGAACCTATCTGCTCGGTCTATCGCCAGATGTCATAGTCATTCTCTACATCGAGTCGTCAAAGTCATTTCACTTCTTTGGTTACCAAACAAAACCCCAAAGTCATCTTGAGTCGTCTTAGAGTCATCTACCCTTGCTCCAAGCTAACCTTAAATTCCCTAAGTACTTTTTAGGTCTACCCAGAAGCCAGCCACTACCATGCCCGAAATCTCCATGGAGTACCCCATACACTTCACCTTCCCCGATATTTCTCATGACATAACCAAAGGGAGTAAACCACCAGACTAAAGCACAAAGCCTGGACCGAAAATCTCACTTAACACACAACCTCCGACCACCATTTCCAATCCGGCTACCTTTCCTTACCAAGAGTTCTTCCACCACCGACCCAACGTCACAACCATATAGCATTTCATGTCTAGTCTCCTGCCACCGACTAGCTTTGACCTAAAGCATCCATATCCCCGACCCGAAGCCTAGCACTGAACATCCCTAAGCTAGCTAACATGCCCGAACCAAAAAACTATAGCATTCCAGCACATCCCAGCACTTGGATTTTCACATCATTTTAGCTGCTACACTTGCCACTTTGATCCATGTGCAATGCCAATGCATCGATACAACTCTAAACACTCTAGGGTCGACCTGTAAAAGTCTAATCCTATATTTACGGATCTTTTGTCCTTATTATATCTAATCGAAGAGCACGTCGTTGCTCCTCCTACATGGAGATCATCGACCATCAAATTGATCACCGCCTCTATTTTGCTCCAACGAGCATTTTTTTAGAACAATATTAAAATTGCTTTATTAAAGAAAAATACGTGTAAACTATTTACAACTATCTATGGCATTCTCTTGAGTAAATACTCAAAACCCATACATGTTCATTTTAAACAGTCCGACCCATTTACCATCCCCATTTTAGCATACCCGACCCACTCTTAAGATCATTCTAAGCTTAACACCTTTCATCGCATATCTCTACTACATTCGTTATTTACTTGTTTCATTTAATGCAAGTGCCAGCTTTCCATTTCTTATAATAGTGGTTGTGAGTTATAATTAATAAAATCAGAAATTATTCCAATTGTAATCATATCTTCTCTTCAATACTTCTCCATCTTTAAACCATTTAGATCTCCAGCTTATGGCGAACTTCATTACTTCGAGTTGTTACTTTAGTTGTTTTGCTTAATTGTTGGGTCATTTTGAATCATAAGTCCTAGATCTACCTAGATATGCTGCATACACGCTCAAATCCGAAGTGTCGAGGCTTCATCACCAAGATAAGTCCTTGTCTTGTTGAAAAACATCATCTTCCTTATATTGGTATTATTCTTCTTATGATTTCATTATTAGTTTCATGATTGGTGCTTTGAACTGGGTTGAGCCCGTAAATCCATTATTTGTAGTTAGTTTTTGAGTGTTGAATCCTCTATAAATAAAAATTAATGTAATAAAATTGTAAATATAAGATAGGTGCTTATTAGCACCAAAATTGGTCACTAACCTCATTGAGAAAGATTGTGTAGATATATAAGTGATGAAGATAATTTAAACAAGGAAGAATATGCTAATTTGAATGCATAAAGTAAGAACACCGGATTTATAGTGGTTCAGCGTAATTGCCTACATCCGCTTTGAGATTAAACTTTATTGCTTTACTTGAAGATTGATTACAGATACAATCCGTAGATCAAATACTTGAATACAAGTGATAAGTAAAGAAGATGAGTCTTGAAAGCGGCAGAGTCTCCCCAGTGTTCCCGAAAAAAAGGTCCCTTTCACTGTGCCCCTGCCTCCCTATTTATAGACAAAGGTGGGTTGGACTTCTCTGGTGGGCCTGGTAGCTAAATAACTCGGTCCAGATGGACTGGTCCCTATATGCCGAACCAAACAGGCCGAACGGTTGGATGTCGAACCATCTTCCCCATGCCGAACAATGCTTGTTATGTGGGAAGAGTGGGCCGAGCAATAATTGTAGCCGGACAAGCTGGGAAAAATGCCGAACAATCTTCTTATGTCGAACAGAAGTGAGGTGCCGAGTGGGGAGTGTATGTCGAGCAATGATTGAAGTTGACCGAGGTTAGATGAACGCCGAACAATCTTTGGATGTCGGATGAACCTGGAAGCCGACCACTCCTGGATGCCGAGCGCTCCTTGGATGCCGAGCGCTTGCCAATGTCGAGCGCTCCTGGATGCCGAGTACTCTTGGATGCCGAGTATCCCTGGATGCCGAGTACTCCTGGATGCCGAGTGTTACTGGATGCCGAGTACTCCGGGATGTCGAGTACTCCTGGATGCCGAGTACTCCTGGATGCCGACTATTTGCTAATGCCGAGCACTTAGTTGCCTGGTCAAATCTCTAGGAAACACTTGCCCCTCAAAGTGTATTACGTGACCGAATCGTGATACGCTTTGGATTACATATCCCCTGTACTTCGCTTCGAATCTAGGTTAACTCTTCTTGGAGATGCCTTCTTAAGAATATCAGTGGTGGAGGTGTGTGCCGAGCGTGGTATAAATGCCGAACGAGGCAGTCGAAACCGAACGCTCCTCATGTGCCGAATGACTT
This sequence comes from Allium fistulosum, assembly GCA_030737815.1. NCBI lineage: Eukaryota > Viridiplantae > Streptophyta > Magnoliopsida > Asparagales > Amaryllidaceae > Allium > Allium fistulosum. The sequence continues at coordinate 869,123,550 of CM060903.1, read as the reverse complement.
TGTATGTCGATGCCGAACGCTGTGGCTTTGACCGGTTCCACCAGATATAGCCTTTTCGACTTCTTCTTCTTCCCTATAAAAGTCGGCACCTTCTTCCTTCTTCTTTTTTCAAACTTTTAACACCTCTGCCTTGTACCTGCTGACGTTTCCAGTTAACATCCTTCAATGATTCATCGATCCTTTCCAAGTCTTCAACCTACCAACTAGGTATCGATTCTTGCGCCTAAATCCTTCCTTAAAACGGTCTTTACGCTCGAGTTCCTTAATTGATAGGGTGAATTGAGCCTTGACTAAGGTATCCTAAAAGTTTTCAGAGTTACACGATGAGGGTGGAAGGAAGAGTGAGTAGAGATGAGCCTTCTAGGAAGCTGTTGGTAGACGTGTTGTGGTTCGGCATAAATCTTTTGTGCCGAACGATATTGGAGGAAGAAAGAACATAGGAGAAGTAGGAGATGGTTAAGGGCGTCGAATGGTAAGGTCTGGCATGACTTGCCGAATGATTCGTCCTCGTGGTTCAATGTGGATAGAGGAGGAAGAGGGGAATGAGGTCGCTGTTAAGGACGGTGTGTCGAGCGTTGGCGCTCGGCGTAACCTTGGCTCGGCATGATTCGTCATATGCCGGGCAGTGCAATGGAAGGATATGGAGGGAGTATGAGTCAGATAGGATGTCGAACGTTGTCTCGACCGAACAAAATTTTGGCCGAACGATGCTTTGCCGAACAGTCACAAATGCCGAACCATCATGAGTGCCGAACAAAATAAATGCCGAACAATCATAAGTGCTGAACAACATAAATGCCGAACCACACTTAGGCCAAACAATACAAATGCCGAACAATCATAAGTGCCGAACAACATAAATGCCGAACCACACTTAGGCCGAACGATCAATTGCCTTGCCTAATCACATGACCAAACAAGGACAAGCCTAGCATACTAGCATATCAAACTGACCTGGACTATTAACCCCCTAGCTTCAATAGACATAAATTGACATAATCGGATAGCTTCTTTTAACGTTTTCTGAATCTAAAACCGTAATCACCACAAGGAAGGCTTTTGGAGACGGTCAGCGATGACGGTCTTCGAAGGTGATGATTTGACGCTCAGTTGTATATCAGTAACTTTGCGACCTTCACATTTTCAACGCTTATACACGATTGCTTGCATTAGTTCACACACCACGTGGGGGGGAATATTCGTGTTGTTAATTCTAACGTTGAACATTTTTCAAGTATAATTTTCACAGGCGCTTAGCCAGATTCACTATTTATTGGGGATGTCTAAAAAATCTAGCTCCGCCACTATATCTGATAGGCCTGGGCCGTCATCAAGGCAAGAAGTCGCGGACACTTCAAATCCGTCGACTTCCCCTGCTCATAACTTAGCTCCTGATGCCCTGGAGGCATCGATTCTCTTGGACAATCCGATCGACTCACGGTCTTCGAAGATTAACGAAGTCGCGCTTCAGCGAATATGCTCCATCCACGGAATCCCTTTTGTCGATGTGTTGGTCCCGTCGAGACATGATCGTCCTCACCTGCCCCCAGTCGGATATACTGCTTGTAACAAGTTCATGTGCTGGATGGGCAGCGTGCCTCCATTCAATTTATTTCTTCGGGACGTGTTGCAGTACATAGACATCGCCCCGTCGCAGCTGCATCCAAACGGTCACGCGTTCATATATGGGACCTACCTACTTTTCATGGCTATAGGCCTCCAACTTCTGGCGACATCAGATATATTTATATGATCAAGAAGCGGAAAGATAGCCCCTCCTTTATGTTCCTTGAGCCGTACCACAAATGCCAGATTTTAACCGGAGCATGTAGCAAATTCGCCCTGTACAAACAAGAATGGTTCTATGTGCGTTGTCCTCCTGGTTTCGCGAGGAGATGGGTCGAAGGCAGTAAGTTTCTTCCCTGAGTCAACATTCGCGCTCAATCGAAGCTATGCTTTTTCTAACTCCTTGTTTCATCTTTTCAGCTATTAACCTACGTCCTGAGGGCCGAGGATATTCTGAGGCCGTCGAAGCCATTGGAGCTCTTCCTGCCGAGGATCGGGACATTCAAACCATCATTTCAAATGAATCATTGTTGAGATTCGGTTTGTTAGCAGGAGGTCGCCGGATTAGCCTTTCTGAGGGCGTTTCCATTCCCAAATCCGCACCCGTTAAAGGGAAAAAAACAAGCTAGATCGTCATCACGCCATACCCCCGATGCACACGAAGGGGGAGAACACAAGGGGGATGAAGCTCCTGAGACAAAAGGCGAAAATGTGGGTCCTGCTTGGAACCCGGCGGTCGAAGTGCACGATATTGAAACGTCATCTTCCCCTTCGAAGGGGAAAAAGAAATTGACGTATGAGATACGGAAGGAGAAAGTTCGCGGAGCTTCCAAAGTTACGCTCATCCCATCAGAGAAAGAGGCTTCTTCACGGCATATGGAAAGTTCTTTAAAGGGTCTGTCGAACCTCACCATCCCCGACAATATACTCAATTATGGTTTCGACGGTCCGGAAGCCCTTAAGTTTCATTCGCCCGCTAGAGGCAACGCGGGAGTTCAACCCCCAGTCCAGGGAGATAACACTCCAATCAGTAAAGATAAAGGAACTGGTCCGTCGGGGGGAACACTAGGACACAAACGCACACACGCACTTCACCATACACTTCAAGTTTTTCCATTACCCCGATTTTTCCTAACTCGTTGTTATTTTTATTCTTTGCAGGTGACATGGGGCGCTCCCACGGACTCGATCGCCTCCACGGCTCTTCTATATTTCACCATCCCAGACGGGATTCAGGCTCGGGTAGACGCAAGGACAGAGACGATTACGAGAATCGAGACAACCGTCCTCGCGATTCATCTTATCGAAAGAAAACATATTCTCAGTCTTCATATTCTCGTGATCCCCCTCCTCAAACTGAGCCAGATAGAGAAAAACTCTCGCAGAAGGGGTCTCAACCCGATGTCTCCCGAGAACAACATTCCGGTTCGTCGAGCACAAGGCAAACTCGGGAGCATCGGAAAAGAACAGAACTTTCAAAGCCTCCTCCCCCTACTCCTGCGGCTGACCCAACGATATCAGAGAAGATGGTCGATCTTAAGGCAAAATTCCCAAAAATCTGCTTTGACGGCCTGAAATTCCTCCCAGCTATTCATCACATCCCAGGGCATGTCAAGCAGAGTGCCATCGCCTGCAACAATGACGTCTATATTCAACATGACACGTTCGTACACTTGGTCGAAAAAGTCTTGGAGGTATATGTTGAGCGACAACATGAAATTGACCATTTGAAGTTGGAAGCTGGCTTTGACAAGGACATCATCAAGAATCAAGATGAAGAGTTTGCCTTGTATAAGTCGAAACTTGAAGCCGTAGAGCAAAGTGCAAAAGACACTACCGAGGCCGTCACTCGTCTAGAGGTGACCCATAAAAAGGAACTTGATGAAGCAGTCCAGCGTAGCGGAGCCCTTGCCTCAGAAAAAGATTCTATCCAGAAAGAAAGGGACACGCTCGCCCTACAAGTCAGAGAGTTGAAAGAATTACTCTCTAAGGAGAAAGAGGAGAAAACAGCTGCTCAAGAAGAGTCCCAACGATACTGCGACGAAATCGTTGCTACACGGCTCTTTAAAACAAAGCTCGATGATCAACTTGCTAGGGTTGAGATAATGAAAGACGACGCCCGTGAGGAAGGCAAGAGGAAAGCTTCAAAGGAGATTGACTCTCGCCTCGAAGCAGCTGCAGAGGCCGGTAGGGAAGAGGTCAAGTGCATGTTTGACCCACTGATCGTCGAGTACGGCGCCCGCGTCCTTATGCACCGCGACTTGACATTCCTAGGTGAGGGCTATCTTGAATCTCTAGCTGAAGGCTGGGAGACTTTGATAAAGATCAGAAAAATCAAGTCGGGCTCTAAGGAAGTCGATGAGGATGCTCTGGTGAAGGAATTTCTCAGGGGGAATGAGCCAGCGGACTTATCTGCGGCTTTAGCTCTTTATAGCAAAGGCTCTCCCTCATCAAAAGAGAAAGACGACGAAGCTGGTCCGTTTGGGGCTAAGGCTGCAGTTCCCCCTTCTGCTGCTCCTCCTTCTGCTCAATCGGCCGGTCGGCCAACACTTGATCCATTTGAGCAGCATGCCGACTATGATCCAGAAGATCCCGGGCTTGGCGTTCATATGCTATCCCCTATTTTAGAGGGTGAAACTCCACGCGCAACTGATAGCCAGCCAGAACCCGGTATAAAACTCTTCCTTTTGAAGTTAAAAGATCTGTCATTTTCAAGTAGCGGTCATTTGTCCTAATGCCCGTTCTTTATGTTTTTTATGCAGACTGCTCTGATCCTGAACCAACTCCGAGGAGCGACGACGCCAAGGAGGAGGCAGAGAAAACAAGCGGTGTTGCTCATGCGGGGGTAACTCCTGGCCCTGACGCTCAAGTGATCGGGGCACTAGATGAAGATAAGTTTGACACTTCATCTCCCGTCGAAGGGAGTGATGAAATCGAGACCACTGGCGCCTCCGAACATACTTCGAAGATGAGCATGAAGGAGCGTCTCACAGAAGAGGAGAAAAAGAAGGTCGAGATCAAGGTCGATCCTCAAATATTGGAACTTACCGACCCGCGGAATAGACCTTTGAAGATCATTCTCCGTGGCAAATCCAAACCGCTGGATGTTCCTTCTCCCACTCCTGACTCCACTTCTTTGGCAAGCAAGAAATCCAAGAAGAAGCGTGAGGAAGAGGAATCATCTGAGAAAACGAAGGAAGACAAGAAGAAAAAACCGAAGAAATAGTCGCTATACTCGTTCAACGAGATTTTGCTTAGGTCTTGTAACTACTTTTTATTTTTTCGTTTCCGTAGTTTGCATAGATAGATTTTTGACTCCGAGTTTTGGAGGAATAATTGTGTAACCCCATTTCGGACTATTAAACGAAATTTAGTTTCCTTGTCACTTGAACGATTCTTTTGCTTTTTTGGTTTTCTGAATAACTGTGGTCAAAACTCAAGTTCTTATGAGTCATATAATTTCATTGTATAATTTCCCAATCTGTTCTTACATTTGTTCGAACATTCTTTGGAGTGGCATATTTCTTGTTCCACATTCTTGAGTACTTAGAATTTTTTCTAAACCCGCGCTCCAGGGATTTAGGGTAATTTAATCTGCATTCAAGGGATTCGGAGATTCGAATTGCCTATGCTCCAATCCACATTCCGGGGACTTAGAGTACTCCAGTCCGCACTCAAGGGACTCGGAAATTGAAGTCGTATACTCTAGTCCGCACTCTGGGGACTTAGAGTACTCCGGTCCGCACTCAGGGGACTTAGAGATTGAAGTCATTTATACTCTAGTCCACGCTCTGGGGACTTAGAGTACTCCGGTCCGCACTCAGGGGACTCGAGGATTGAAGTCGTTTATACTCTAGTCCGCGCTCTAGGGACTTAGAATTCTCCGGTCCGCACTCAGGGGACTCGGAGATTGAAGTCGTTTATACTCTAGTCCGCGCTCTGGGGACTTAGAGTACTCCGGTCCGCACTCAGGGGACTCGGAGATTGAAGTCGTTTATACTCTAGTCCGCGCTCTGGGGACTTAGAGTACTCCGGTCCGCACTCAGGGGACTCGGAGATTGAAGTCGTTTATACTCTAGTCCGCGCTCTGGGGACTTAGAGCACTCTGGTCCGCACTCAGGGGACTCGGAGATTGAAGTCGTTTATACTCTAGTCCGCGCTCTAGGGACTTAGAGCACTCTGGTCCACACTTAGGGGACTCAGAGATTGAAGTCGTTTATATGAGTTCGTACATCATACAGAATAATGTAACTCCAGCAATACGTCACCCGACTGTGAGATATTGAAACATTAGTAATTTATGGGAAAGACGGCTTCAAGCCTTTATTAATGAAAACCAACTAAACTGCCTGATTACATGGTCAAAAAGAAACTAAGTGATAACGAAACGAAAACATACAGGAAATAACTGTGCCTAAAACAGGAAAGAAACAAGCTAAATGTAATAATGTCGCATATGTTCACTGTTCCACGCTCGTGGGAGTGTCACGCCATCAACGGTCGCTAGCTTGAATGTTCCCTCTCCAAGCTTCCGTTCAACGACGTATGGACCTTCCCAGTTGGGATTCATACGTGATAGCACTGGGAAAACTCGTTTCAAAATGAGATCACCCACATCAAAAATCCTTGGGCGGACTCTGCCGTCGTAATATCGCTTGACTCGGTACCTATGTGCTGCCGCCCTTAATTCAGCCTCTTCACGTTTCTCATCGATGCAGTCCAGTGATTCCAACAAGAGATCCTGATTCGTCCTGGGATCATAATATGTCAGTCGATGCGATGGAACTTCAAGTTCCACGGGTATAACGGCTTCCGAGCCGTATGCCAAGGCGAATGGAGTGTGGCTAGTCGCGGACTTGTGGGTAGTCCTATAAGCCCATAATGCCGTCGGGAGTTCATCTACCCACTTGCCCCCGGCTTTTTCCAAACGCTTCTTCAGTATAGATTTGATTATTTTTTTACGGCCTCGACTTGCCCGTTAGCTTTTGGATGCGCAACGGCGGCGAACTTCTTCTCAACGCCATACTTTGAACAGAACTCTTTGAACTCTCTGCTTTCAAACCGCGTTCCGTTGTCCGTAATGATGGTTAGAGGGAGGCCAAAGCGGCATATAATGTTTCGTACAACGAAATTAATGACCTTCTTAGAGGTGATTGTGGCTAAAGGTTCTGCCTCGGCCCATTTTGTAAAATAGTCGACTGCAACTATCGCGTATTTCGCACCACCTTTGGATATAGGCAAAGAGCCGATTATGTCGATTCCCCAGATTGCAAATGGCCAGGGACTAACCATTTGTATGAGTTCTGTTGGTGGAGCTCTCAGGATTTTCACATATCTTTGACACTTGTCACATTTCCTAGCGTAGTCTACAGCGTCTCGATTTACGGTTGGCCAATAGTATCCATAGCGGAGGATCTTTTTTGCTAGTGTCTGCCCCCCAGTATGGTCGCCACATTCTCCTTCGTGAACCTCCTTCAAGACCCGCTTTGCCTCATCATGGGCGATGCATCGTAATAATGGGACCAAGAACCCCTTTCGATACATTAGTCCATCCTGCATCACATATCACGTGACCTTTCGAATGACCTGTCGTCTTTCGCTCCTTTTTTCTGGTAAAGACCCGGTCGTCAGGTATAGTTTGAATGGGGTTATCCATGATTCTCTCTCGATTCCTGTTTCAAACACAAAATCAACTTTCGTCGCGTCGACGCTTGGAGCATGCAACGTTTCAACAGGAAACAGTCCCATTTGCTATGCATCGCCAGTGCTTGCGAATTTAGCCAAGGAGTCGGCTTCTTTGTTCTGTTCACGCGGGACATGCGAAATGTCATAATGTTCGAGGTTCGATAATAGTTCCTGAACCAGAACGAGGTACAGAGCAAGCTTCTGTCCCCTTGCTTGGTGTCTCCTCGCACTTCGTACACCACCAGCTGCGAGTCACAAAAGATCTCAACTGATTTAACCCCAAGTTCTCCAACGAGTTTTAAGCCAGCAACCAGTGCTTCATATTCTGCTTCATTATTTGTAGCCGAGAAATTGAGCTTCAAAGCGTAACAGATCGATCAATTTCTAGAGTTACAAGAACTACGCCAGCTCCGGAGCAACGGTCGTTTGATGCCCCATCGGTGTACAATTTCCATCGGACGGGGGGAATGACACTATGATTGTCTGGTTCATCGGACACAGTAAACTCGGTGATGAAATCTGCTAATGCTTGCCCTTGTATGGCTCTTCGTGGCAAGTAGGTAATATCGAACTGGCTCAACTCGATGTTCCATTTTAACAACCTCCCAGAAGTTTCTGGTCGTTGGAGTACCTGCCGTAGGGGCTGATCGGTATAGACACTGACTGAGTGTGCTTGAAAGTATGGGTGCAGCGTACGTGATGCAATCACCAAGCAATAGGCCAATTTCTCAATTTTAGAGTAATTTCTTTCTGCCCCCGTTAAACGTTTACTTACGTAATACACCGGCTTTTGGAGTCGGTCCTCCTCGCGGACCAAAGCCGCACTTATAGCATGTGGGGATACAACCAAGTATACGTACAGCATCTCGTGGTCTACTGGCTTTGACAGCACTGGAGGACTCTCCAGATGCCTCACCAGATCTCGGAATGCTTCCTCACAGTTAGATGTCCATTCGAAATTCCTCTTCCCTTTCTTTATTATATCAAACAAAGGAATGCACTTGTCCGTGGCTCTGGATATGAATCGACTCAGCGCAGCCACTTTCCTATTCAAGCTTTGCACCTGTTTTATAGTTCTGGGCACTTGCACATCTCAGATAGCTTGAATCTTTTCTGGGTTAGCTTCAATTCCCCTTGCGTTAATAATGAATCCCAAAAACTTCCCCGACGCAACGCCGAAGGAACATTTCAGAGGATTGATCTTCATCCCATAATATCTGAGTATATCAAACATCTCTGTTAAGTCTCGAATGTGGTCGTATGACTGTCGTGACTTCACGAGCATGTCATCCACATAGACTTCCATCATTCTACCAAGCTGGTCTTTGAACATTCGATTCACCAAACGCTGATAAGTCGCTCCTGCGTTTTTCAATCCGAAAGGCATTACTACATAGCAATATAGCCCGATGTCTGTGATGAAATTGGTGTGTTCTTGGTCCGGAATATGCATCGGGATTTGATTGTAGCCTGAGTATGCATCCATGAATGATAACAGCTCATGTCCTGCAGTGGAGTCGACCAACTGATCAATCCTAGGCAACGGGAAACTGTCCTTGGGGCATGCCTTGTTCAAATCGGAATAGTCTACGCAAGTTCTCCATTTCCCATTCGCCTTTTTCACCAGCACGGGGTTCGATACCCATTCGGGGTAGAGGGCGTCGCGAACGAACCCATTGGCTTTGAGTTTGTCCACCTCCTCTCTGAGAGCAGCGGACCTCTCTGGGTCCATTCCTCTCCTTTTTTGTTTAACCGGGACGTATTTCGGGTCTATGTTCAACATATGACTCGTAATGGCAGGAGAGATCCTGCACATATCAGAATGCATCCAGGCACGAAAATATCAAGATTCGCTCGGAGGAAATCACTAAGGTCTTCAGTCATTGCGGGGCCGAGTTGTGATCCGATCTTAAGTATTCACGATGGATCGTCTCGGCTGACTAAAATGTCAACTGTCAATTCAGCTGCCTTTTCTTCCCTGGGTTTCTCATCGTCGTCTCTCGGATCTATGTCTCTGAAGATCCGAGAATTATGCCCGAGCCAGGGCTCGGGCACTACTTGTCAATTATCAGTATTATGGATGCGGACGGGATTGTCCGCAACCTTTCCTTTCTCCCTCCGATGGGCCTCTCGGAGCTCAGCCACATAACAAGCACGACCGGTCGCCTGGTCGCCATGAACAACACCTACCCCTTTGTCAGTTGGGAACTTCAAAGTTAAGCACCACGGGGCCAATGCTGCCCTAAACTCAGCCAGGGCCGGTCGGCCCAAGAACACATTGTACGGAGAATCCACATCCAAAACTACGAAGGGTAGGATTCGCACCCTCCGACGTTCACCTTGTCCCAGTTCAACTAGTAACTCAACATACCCTACTGCGTCGGTCGCTGCGCCATTAAAGCCATGTAAACGAGCTTTGGACGGTTTTAAATCCTTCGTTTCCATCTTCATCTGGTCATAAGCCTTCTTGAAGATGATGTTGACAGAACTTCCACAATCAATCAAAATTCTTTTCACATAAGCCGGTCCGATTGTCGCAGATATGACCATCGGGTCGATGGTAGGAGCCTCCACTTGGTCAGCATCTCTATTTCTGAATACTATATCGTCTGTCATCACGTGTAGCTGTTTAGCAGGAGTCCCATCCTCTACGTTGGAACAACACTCGAAATCTGCATGCTTCAGGGAACTAGCATACCGCTCCATCTCTTGCCAATTCTTATCCGCGGGGTGAGGCCCGCCGATGATCGTGTTTATGACTAGTCTACCCACAGTCCGGGCAGGCTCCTCGGGAAGCGGAGCTGGTGCACGACCTGGGTTGGATGTTCCCTGTCCTCCTTCCTGTGGATCCTTCACAAACTCCTGTAACTTCTTCTGCCTGATCAACTTCTCTATAGCGTTGTGTAGGTGTCTGCATTATTCTGTATTGTGCCCATAAGTCTCATGGAAGCGGCAGTATTTCCCAGTCCGCTATTGTTCCTCGGTTGACTCCTTTGGACGTGGCTTTCTGTACTGAAAGGTATTGCAGGTTGATAGGTAAATGTTCTCAAGAGACGCATTCAGCGGGGTATACTCGTTGTAGCTTGGAATTCTCGGCTTCCACTTCCCCGCTTCTCTCTTCTTCCCTTGACTTCTTCCTCCGGATTCCTTAGGCTGCCCGGGCTTGTTCTGGACATTGACTTGGACTTTTCCCGAGTTGTCTCCGGACTGCTTCACAGCAATGTTGCTTTTCACGGACTCCTGGACAGGTCCCGGTGCCTTATCTTGCCTTACCCACCTGGCTTCCTCTCTTCTTATGAACTAGTGTGCCTTTGAGTAAAAACGCTCTAGCGTAGTCGGAGGTTTTCCTGCCAGCCAGTCTCCAAACTCAGAATCCGGATCCACACCTCACATTACAGCCATTAGAATTGCATGATCATTGGGATTACTGACTTCAGTCGCCGCAACATGGAATCTTTGTAAGTACTCCTTCAATGACTCCCAGGAGCCTGGATTACACTTGATAGAGACATCACGTCCTTTGGACGAGTAGTGTGTATCCTGAACTGTTCTATAAATTTCTTCACCAACTCCTTGAAACTGGATATGGACCGCGGAGGAAGTCGGGTGAACCACATAGTAGCGATCCCAGATAGAGTAATCGGAAAGCATCTACAGTTGGTTGCATCATTTTCTCTAGTTGAATCCATCATCCACTCGTACCTCATGACATGCTGTCTGGGATCAGTCTTTCCTTCATAAGCCGGGATAGTTGGCATACTAAACTTTCTGGGATACACTGCCTGTAGAACAATGTCTGTGAATGGAGTATGACTTCTCGACACTCCCCAATCGTCATTCGATAAGCCTTGATTCTCTTTCATCAACTGTCTGATCATGGCTGTCAGGTCTGGTGTTTGTATGGAAGGTGGAAGGTTGGAGTCTGTTCTACGTGACTGATCATGCTGAGGCCTCCTCTGCTGGCGATCTGCCAAACGCGCATCTTGAGGTTCGACATCGTTAGTGTTTAGATGGTCTGGGCCTCCAGCCTCCACTTGCACTCCAGTTCCTAAGTTTACAGCTCCGACTTGGTCACGGTCTCCAGTTGTTCGGACAGCAGCACCTGCCCGCGCAGTTTCAGTCTTATGGCGTCTATGCCTGGGAGGTTCATCGGATGAAGTTGAGCTGTCGGATGAGGAATAAGGAGCGGGATTGCCCCCAGCATTCTGGTGCTGTTGTTGAGTGAGTTGTGCCATGAGGTTGGCGTTGGCTTGCATCTGCTCTCCGAGTTGTCTCCTGCTTTCCCTGAGTTCTCTCATCAAGTCGTTGAACTCTATTCTAGTGACAACCGGCGTTTGGTCCTGGGCGGTAGTCCCTACACCTGGAATCGCTTACTGATTGCTAGGTCCTGCTTGTTGCATGCTAGCAGTCTCGTGGGCGTCCGCATTATGAGAAGCTGATCTGGTACGTGGTCTTGCCATTGTAGAGTTATTGGTATGAACTCTGAGTAGAATCAACGGACGTCCTATCAATGAGTCGGATCTTCTTTGGGGGATTTATTCAATCCAGTAGCTTCAAAGCAGATCCTTGAGGTCTGAGAATTCAACTCTCAGTGAAAGCACCAAAGTGTTAGCACCAAAATTGGTCACTAACCTCGTTGAGAAAGATTGTGTAGAGATATAAGTGATGAAGATAATTTAAACAAGGAAGAATATGCTAATTTGAATGCATAAAGTAAGAACACCAGATTTATAGTGGTTCAGCGTAATTGCCTACGTCCACTTCGAGATTAAACTTTATTGCTTTACTTGAAGATTGATTACAGATACAATCCGTAGATCAAATACTTGAATACAAGTGATAAGTAAAGAAGATGAGTCTTGAAAGCGGTAGAGTCTCCCCAATGTTCCCGAAAAAAAAGGTCTCTTTCACTGTGCCCCTGCCCCCCTATTTATAGACAAAGGTGGGTTGGACTTCTCTGGTGGGCCTGGTAGCTGAATAACTCGGTCCAGATGGACTGATCCCTATATGCCGAACCAAACAGGCCGAATGGTCGGATGCCGAACCATCTTCCCCATGCCGAACAATGCTTGTTATGTGGTCGAGCAATAATTGTAGCCGGACAAGCTGGGAAAAATGCCGAACAATCTTCTTATGCCGAACAGAAGTGAGGTGCCGAGTGGGGAGTGTATGTCGAGCAATGATTGAAGTTGACCGAGGTTAGATGAACGCCGAACAATCTTTGGATGCCGGATGAACCTGGAAGCCGACCACTCCTGGATGCCGAGCGCTCCTTGGATGCCGAGCGCTTGCCAATGCCGAGCGCTCCTGGATGCCTAGTACTCCTGGATGCCGAGTACTCCTGGATGTCGAGTGTTACTGGATGCCAAGTACTCCTGTATGCTGAGTATTACTGGATGCCGAGTACTCCTGGATGCCGAGTAATCCTGGATGCCGAGTACTCCGGGATGTCGAGTACTCCTGGATGCCGAGTATTTGCTAATGCCGAGTACTTAGTTGCCTGGTCAAATCTCCAGGAAATAGTGCTTTTCATACCATTCCGTGCTGGAGGCTTGCTGCAGATTGACAGTTCAATCATCGGTTATCTTCAAACAACTTTATAGTTGTTGGCAAGAATATTATGACTCCCATTCTCTATTTATTGCTATGCCTTTGTTGTTGTTATGGTGCATATGTTTAGATTCAGACTGTAATGAGCTGGCATTTCAAACCATTCAAATCGACAATCATCCACACATGTCAGACTCGAATTGCTCAAAACAACAGATTGTTAACATATATTTGGCAAAACTTAGCATATACAGTAAATAAAATCAATCATAGAATCATAGACACAGAGTAATACAAGAATAAGCAGCGAAATAGATAAATAGTAGTTCATGATGCAACTACAATAAACAACAGAGTCTGAAACAAAATACAACAGATATCCAATTATAGAAGTGTCAATACAAAAGAAAACTGACAAGTTTGCACAAAACAACTCGAACAACTAGAATAAATGAAGCGGAATAGATAGAGATGGATCTTCATGCAAAGCTCTAAACTCTAAAGGTGAGTCAAATGCTACGACACTCAGTCTGACCCAAGCATAAAGCAAAACACAAAACACTCGAGTCAGGATTAACATTCTTATACCAGTAAATCAATTCAAGTGAAATGTCAACTAAAATACAAATAACTTAAAGGATGTTTGGGATTCCCTTCCTTTAAGGATCTGTTAAACTATATACATACATAGTAAAATACGCTACATAGATAATGTCTATAGTAAAGTAAACTATTAAAATAGCATTAAGGCACTACCCATATCCCCCTTAACACATTTTATATATTCGCGTAGTCTATACAGATACTGTAAGCCCCACCAAACTGATGAGATACTTAGGGAGTACTCCATAGGTACGGTACAAAACAAACTCGTAGTGGGTGCGATAAGGCATGTGACAAGGCACGCGAGGCAATGCCTAGGGTAGGATTCTACTGTTTTGCACTCCCGGACTGGTGGTAATGCATAACAGCTACTACAGCCCACATTGAGACACACTCCCAAATCAAAGGTGCACCCAATCAAATCACAAAGTAATAGAATGTATCGAAGAAATGTGCCCGATCGGAGGTGCGACCTCACTTGGCCTGGTATAGCTCCCGTTTTAGCCACATCAAGCTGACTCACGGGAGTTAGGGCCACATTAATACCTCATACAGAATCGTCACCAAACCATCCAACTTTGTTTTGGATTCTCCACCACATACACAGTTGTTAAAGTGGTATTCGGTATTGGCAGAGAGTGACAATATCCGATCCCAATCTCTTTAACAACCAAACACTTATTTCACACCATGGTCATTTACATTTCAAATAGTTCATACATCATATCAAAATATCACATTCATTTCAAAAATCATATCACTTTAGAAATCGTATTTACTTTCGAAATCATATTCACCTAAAAATCATAACCACAAAATAGTTTAAACCATCATATCAAAATATTCGCATTTAAATACATTATATCTAAATCATAACAGTTCCAACTTAAACAGTTTAAATATTGAAAATAGTTCATATATATTGAAATAGTTATAAGTTAAAATAATTTATATTTAAAAATAAGTTATAGATTAAAATAATTTATATATTAAAGATAGTTTATATATTAAAGAGTTTATATCGAAAATAGTTTCAAATTAGAATTGTTTCTTCAAATTTCACAAATCTATTCAAATCAACTCTAGTTCAAAGATTCAATTTAAATCAATCTCATTTCATCAATTATAATTCAATTCAAATTCTCAATAAAACCATTTTTAATTTATATCGATTTCAAATTTAAACCATTTCCAATTCAATAAGTTTCAAAGTTTAAATATTCAAACCATTTACAATAACTCAATTTGATAGATTTCATTTATATTTCAAATTCAACCTTAATTTTATTTAAATTTGAAATATCCACTAAATCATCTTTAGTTACCATTTAAATAAAATCCCAGATTACTAATTAAAATTAAAATTAATATAATGAATATCTAACTCCATTTTATTTAATACTGAAATATTCACTTAATCAACTTTTATAAACATTTAAATAAAATCTCAAATTCAAATTTAAATCAAAATTAAATATTCAATTTCAAATTTATTTAAATATGAAAATATTTATTTAATCAAATCAAGTTATCAAATAAAAAAACACATCTTTCAAATCTCAAATCAATAAGTTTCAAATCAGTTTAATTTAAACTCAATTATTAACCAATTTAAATTTCAAGTCAACTTTAATTTATCTTTCCAACCTCTATTTATTAAAGTTATTACAAAATCTATTTGAAAATATTAATATAAATTTTAAATAAATATTTAAACATGTTATATATATACTAATTAAATTAAATTTTATTAAATTAAAATTTATTAAATGTTTATTAAATTAAATTTTATTATTATTGCATCTATTTTAAATCGTATTTATATATTTTAAAAATAATAAAATATAAGTAAAATTTTATAATTTACATTTTAAAACTTAACCTATAATTTTAGAATTCCCAAAATATATAATTTAAAAATCTAAATTTTACACATTTATTAAAATTAAAAATCTTTATATTATATTTAAATCAATATTTATTAAAATCCATATTTTTCCTTTCAAAGTTTGGAAATCATTTTTAGAAATAGACCAACGGTGTTCGTATATAATTTTCTACCTTATGGTCAAGTTATATGGATATTTATCATTTCAACCCGCAATTTAAATTTAGTATTTACGGGTATATATATCATTTTAACCCGCAAATCCTAAATTTCAAAATCAATGAAAATCACTTGGGTTTATCATTTCAACCCATAACGATTTTCCCCTAATCTATAAGATCGTTCGGGTATGTATCATTTCAACCCATATGGAATTTCTAAACTAACAGGGAACTTGCAGAGTGGGAACAAATATGATAATAATACAACATATCAACAATAGGCATATATCATCAGTAACAAATTTAAATATAATATATACAACATGTTATGGTGTCATATGTCATAGGTAAACAATTGCAGATAATGTCATATCATATTTAACAATTAAATAACTTAACAATTCAAATTTAACAGCATATTTCAATCGTCATTTCATGTGAATTAAATTTACTAAATATAAGAATGTTATTTGTGAGCGATAGCTCACCTTTCGAGGCTAGAGAAATTATACAACACGACAAGCTACGAATCTTTTGAATCATGACTCTACGATAAATCCAAAGCAAAGCAAAGCGAAGCTGGCACGATCTTGAACTTGATGGATCCGATGAAACAAATATATATAGCTATATTTAAAAATCAAAAATTTAAAACATGTATTTAAAATAAAATCTTTATAATGTATATATATTTGAAAATCAATATTAAATTTAAAACATATATATATATTAAAATCAAAATATATATATATATATATATATTTCAAAATCATTGTTTCTTAAGCACATCAAATAACATCAAAATATCTATATATATTTTAAATCAAGATATCTACATATATATCTATATATACTAAAATCTAAATACATTTCAAAATCAAAATATCTATATATGTAATATATTTTAAAACACACATATATAGCAACCTATATGTATATATAAGCAGCTGCATGAAGGGGTCGGTCGCGCTTAGGCAGTTGAAGGTCATGGGCAAGTTTCAATGCTGGTTGGAAGGGTTGTGGGGAGAAGTTTTGGTGCTGATTGGTTCTCTGGTGGTGCAGACTCGAGTCAGGCTGCTCGGTAGTGGCTATGGGAGAAAGGGCTGTGTCGCGATAGAGTTTTGTGGTGGGCAATATGGTTGTTTGGGGTTTTGCGGATCTAGTCGGTTGTCATGGTGATGGGAAAGGTGGCGGGTTGTTCGGCTTCAAGGTGGACTGTGGCGGGCTATCGTGGAGGTTGTTGCGAAGAGGGTGGTTCATGTGGTGGGAAGATGATGGGTGTACGATAGGGAAAGGCTGTGGGTTGCTTGACTATGGCAGATCTGGTGTAGGAGGCAGCAAGGGTCGACTGTGCGGGGAAAAACCGGATTGGGTTTTGAGTGGCTGCTCGGCACAAGGGCGGATGGAGGTGACGAACGGTGGAGGGGCGATGGGAGAAGCAAGATCGAGTGAGGGAGGGTATTCGGCACGAAGAAAGGGATGATGGTGGAAGGTGGCGCTAGAAAAGGCGGACTGCTGTGGAAGGGGAAGTAAGGGCTGTCGTGGGTTTGTAGGCCAGTATGTGTAGTGGGAGGCGGGTTGTGGGGCGGTCGAAGCAACGAGGGTGAAAAGTTAATGGGGTTCGGGTTTTGTAAAAAAAAGGAAGGACGAACATGAGATTGTCAGGTGGAAGAAAAAGGAACAGCCACCTTTAAAAATTTATATGCAAATCCTATATATATATATATATATTATAAAGTAAGAAGAGAACGAACAGTAGAAAGGAGAAAGAGAGTGAGTAGGAACCAGCTATATGAATTGAAACCAGGGAATACTGACGGTCGTCTGTTGAATTCTTGGAATTACAAAAGCCTACTGGCTATTTGTTTTTAATTGATGGATAGATGAAAGGGTACAGAGAAATCCAAAAGGCTCAAACGGGTATCGATACGGCTAACCGTTTTGTCGATTTCGCCGTGTTCCGGACGCCGAAATGCAGAATGAATATACTATGGAGATCAGCACGACAAGACGAACAGAATGGTACAGAGATATCAACGATATGACCATCTTATCAAAAGTCGAAATTTCACTTCCAAACTGCTGCAAATTTGTCGGAAATAAGATAAATGAGGCTAGAGAAGTCCAAATTTGACGGAACGAAATATGAGGTCGCACTTAGAAAATGATTTACAAATTTATTATATAAAAATATTCAGGTTTCGAAACTATTTTATTTCCATCAAATTTAACTGATTTTAAATTGAAATTGAAATTACACAACAGAACTAACTTTCATATTCCCTAATGTAAATCTGACATTTGCTACGTTTAAATAGGCGTATTCCAAATATCAAAATTTTTATTGCAAAATTTTGTTATTCATTTCCATGAAAAATTTAGTTAATTATGTTATTTAAATCAATAAAATTTACGAGTCGTTACACTCTCCCCCACTCAAAACTCAAAACTTTTCGTCCCCGAAAAGGAACGAGATAGGAGAATAGAGACCACGGAAAGGAAAGATAGATTCGAATTTTATACTATCAGATACAACAATTAATTCAAAACCATATAAATTTCATTTTTGGACATCTTATATTGTATACTATTCGATTACATATTCTCATTACATTCAAACTTTACCATGTAAGTTTTTATTAATGTAACCGAGTGTAATTGAGCACTATACAAATTTACCTTTTATTTACAGCATTTCTGTTAAGCAAAATTTAGTTTGAACATTTTATTACTTAAATTTCTCTTGTATAACCTTCAATTATCTATTCACATTACATTTTAACTTTTGAATATTCCAAGTAAGATATATATATATATGTGTGTGTGTGTGTGTGTGTGTATGTGTGTGGGTGTATGTGTGTGGGTGTGTGTGTGTTTAGAATGCAACTGAATATTATACAAATAAATTTTATCCTAGTTCAACTGTTTCAAGTTGTTTTAATTTCATTTCTCATCTTAGAAAATCCAATTAGTCAAAAAAATTTGCTTCATTTCACTTAACACAGAATTTAAGAATTAAATTTTCCGGTTTCACTTTAAACCATTTTGAAATAAATATATACATATATATATTTTATACATCAAGTCATACTCAAGAAATTCAAATCAAATTCATTTTCCAAAACAAAAATGTAACAAAGCTACTAATTGGTTTCTCTACTCTGAGACTCGAAAATGAATGTCGATGACGCCGCAGTCATCATCGAAATTATTTTCCAGCAAAAAAGAGGAGAGTACTGACTTACTTCTTCAAAAATTCTATGGAAACAATTTCCATTCGAAAATATTTTCAAATAATATATTTTCAAAACTTTGAAAACCAAATTTAGAAAAGCACCGGAAATTAAATTTTCAAATCCTTAATTTAAATTCACTTCATTTGCAAATCAGATTTATAAACCATGTTTTAAAATTTCATCTCCTTATAACATTCAAAAATAGTTAATGGTTTAGGAATGTAGACAAAATAGTAAATGATAATCAAGTATTATCATTTCTAACAACCAATCCATTAACTATCTAATTTCAGAAAATATAATCATACATAAAATTATTCCATTTACCAATTTTGAAAACAATATCATGCCAGTTTGCTCTGTTCAACTGTTTTGGAATTCCTATCGATAGCGTTGGCCAGACGAATCGATCAAAACCCAAAGTTCAAACTTAACAACTCAAACAACACAATATATAACATTTTTATATTAATTACCAATACGTTTTCTCATAGGATGATTCAAGAATGGATTTTAGAACTAGAATAGATATTCAAATTTAGAGAGACCCTAATCATAGAGAATTCTAACTACGAAGATAGGCTCGAAAGGAAGATAGTATAATTAAATTACATAAGAGTAAAGATAGATAGACTCATATTAATCGCGGTGACCTTAACCGGGTCAACGGAGACTCAGAAAAGAAGAGAATATCATCCACAAAAAACCAAAACAAACTGGTTGAGAACATCGTGGAAATGTGATTCATGAGATCGACGAAGGAGGCAAGAGCATTGGATAATTTAGAGGGCAATGACTAACCGTTCATAAAAACCATTCGTCTAGGAGGAAGGACAATAGGTCGAGCTCCAGGAATAAGATCGATGCAGAATTCAAATTACCATTTGGGGAGACGAGAAGTGACTTCACCAAAAACATCAGGATAATTCCTGACTATCAGGGTGGAGCCAAGATCACTAGGTTGAAAATCAAGCGAAAAGATAAAACTGCCTGCATAATACTAAGGCAATTGACAAACAATCACAAGAGTATTACCTTGGTCGTCTACTAAAACAACGGTCGGGATTTGCAAGAAATAACAGCATCAAAACTGAGGAAGTAGAAATCTCCGATGAATCGACGCCTGTTGTAAAGGAGTTTCACCCCTTTACAAATCATACTAAGGTTGGCAGGACCGCCGATTAGATCAGTCACATACAAGGATGAGGTTGACAATTGAGGGTGCGAGATGAACTCAAATTTATTACAGAGATCAACGGAAATGAGGCTATGGGATGCTTCAGTATCAAGAAGAACACGAATAGGAAAAACAAGAATGGATTTCAGAACAAAGGGAAAGTTCCAAAATTCAAAAGAAATCCTAATCTAGGAGGATCCTAATGAAGAATTTCAAACTCGAACGAAGATGATTCTGTAATTAATTTTACTCATTCTAGGGTATTACTACCCTATCTCTAATGAGTTTTACTCCATATGCTATGTTTTGCCTAAACCAGAGCTTTGATACCAACTGTAACGACCTGACATTTCGAACCATTCAAATGGACAATCATCCACACATGTCAGACTCGAATTGCTCAAAACAACAGATTGTTAATTTATATTTGGCAAAACTTAGCATATATAGTAAATAAAATCAATCATAGAATCACAGACATAGAGTAATACAAGAATAAGTAATGGAATAGATAAATAGTAGTTCATGACCCTACTACAATAAACAACATAGTCTGAAACAAAATACAACAAATATCCAATACATAGAAGTGTCAATACAAAAGAAAACTGACAAGTCGCACAAAACAACTGGAATAACTGAAGCTAAATAGATAGAGATGGATCTTCAAGCAAAGCTCCAAACTCTAAAGGTAAGTCAAATGCTGTGGCACTCAGTCTGACCCGAGCATAAAGCAAAACACAAAACACTCGAGTCCGGATTAACATTCTTATACCAGTAAATCAACTCAAGTGAAATGTCAACTGAAATAGAAATAACTTAAAGGATGTTTGGTATTCCCATCCTTTAAGGTTCCGTTAAACTATCTACATACATAGTAAAATACGCTACATAGATAATGTCTATAGCAAAGTAAACTATTAAAATAGCATTAAGGCGTTGCCCATATCCCCCTTAACACATTTTATATATTCCTGTAGTCTATACAGATACTGTAAGCCCCACCAAACTGATGAGATACTCAGGGAGCACTCCATAGGTATGGTACAAAACAAACTTGTAGTGGGTACGATAAGGCATGTAACAAGGCACACGAGGCAATGCCTAGGGTAGGATTCTACCGTTTTGCACTCCCAGACTGGTGGTAACGCATAGCAGCTACTATCGCCCACCTCGAGACACACTCCCAAATCAATGGTGCACCCAATCAAATCACAAAGTAATAGAATAATATCGAAGAAATGTGCCCGATCGGAGGTGCGACCTCACTTGGTCCGGTATAGCTCATGTTTTAGCCACATCAAGCTGACTCACGGGAGTCAGGGCCGCATTAATAGCTTATACAGAATCATCACCAAACCATCCTACTTCGTTCGGGATTCTCCACCACGTACACGGTTGTTAAAGTGATTTTCAGTATTGGCAGTGAGTATGACAGTATCCGATCCTGGTCTCTTTAACAACCAAACGCTTATTTCAAACCGTGGTCATTTACATTTCAAATAGTTCATACTTCATATCAAAGTATCACATTCATTTCAAAAATCATATCACTTTAGAAATTGTATTTACTTTCGAAATCATATTCACTTAAAAATCATAACCATAAAATAGTTTAAACCATCATATCAAAATATTCTCATTTAAATACATTATATCTAAATCATAACAGTTCCAACTTAAACAGTTTAAATATTGAAAGTAGTTCATATATATTGAAATAGTTATAAGTTAAAATAATTTATATTTAAAAATAGGTTATAGATTAAAACAGTTTATATATTACAAATAGTTTATATATTAAAGAGTTTATATCAAAAATAGTTTCAAATTAGAATTGTTTCTTCAAATTTCACAAATCTATTCAAATCAACTCTAGTTCAAAGATTCAATTTAAATCAATCTTAGTTCATCAATTATAATTCAATTCAAATTCTCAATAAAACCATTTTTAATTTATATCGATTTCAAATTTAAACCACTTCCAATTCAATAAGTTTCAAAGTTTAAATATCCAAACCATTTACAATAACTCAATTTGATAGATTTCATTTATATTTCAAATTCAACCTTAATTTTATTTAAATTTGAAATATCCACTAAATCATCTTTAATTACCATTTAAATAAAATCCCAGCTTACAAATTTAAATCAAAATTAATATAATGAATATCTAACTCCATTTTATTTAATACTGAAATATTCACTTAATCACCTTTTATAAACATTTAAATAAAATCTCAAATTCAAATTTAAATCAAAATTAAATATTCAATTTCAAATTTATTTAAATATGAAAATATTTATTTAATCACCTTTAATTAAATCAAGTTATCAAATAAAAAAAACACATCTTTAAAATCTCAAATCAATAAGTTTCAAATCAGTTTAATTAAATTCAATTATTAACCAATTTAAATTTCTAGTCAACTTTAATTTATCTTTCCAACCTCTATTTATTAAAGTTATTACAAAATCTATTTGAAAATATTAATATAAATTTTAAATAAATATTTAAACATGTTATATATATACTAATTAAATTAAATTTTATTAAATGTTTATTACATTAAATCTTATTATTATTGCATCTATTTTAAATCTTATTTTATATATTTTAAAAATAATAAAATATAAGTAAAATTTTATGATTTACATTTTAAAACTTAACCTATAATTTTAGAATTCCCAAAATATATAATTTAAAAATCTAAATTTTACACATATATTAAAATTAAAAATCTTTATATTATATTTAAAATCAATATTTATTAAAATCCATATTTTTCCTTTCAAACTTTGGAAACCATTTTTAGAAATAAACCAACAGTGTCCGTATATAATTTTCTATCTTATGGTCAAGTTATATGGATATTTATCATTTCAACCCGCAATTTAAATTTAATATATACGGGTATATATATCATCTTAACCCGCAAATCCCAAATTTCAAAATCAATGAAAATCGCTTGGGTTTATCATATCAACCCATAACGATTTTCTCCTAATCTATAAGATCATTCGGGTATGTATCATTTCAACCCATAGGGAATTTCTAAACTAACAGGGAACTTGCAGAGTGGGAACAAATATGATAATAATATAACATATCAACAACAGGCATATATTATCAGTAACAAATTTAAATATAATATATACAACAGGTTACGGTGTCATATGTCATAGGTAAACAATTGCAGATAATGACATATCATATTTAATAATTAAATAACTCAACAATTCAAATTTAACAGCATATTTCAATCGTCATTTCATGTGAATTAAATTTACTAAATATAAGAATGTTATTCATGAGTGATAGCTCACCTTTCGAGGCTAGAGAAATTATACAACACGACAAGCTACGAATCTTTTGAATCATGACTCTACGATAAATCCAAAGCGAAGCTGGCACAATCTTGAACTCGATGGATCCGATGAAACAAATATATATAGCTATATTTAAAAATCTAAAATTTAAATCACGTATTTAAAATAAAATATTTATAATGTATATATATTTGAAAATCAATATTAAATTTAAAACACACACATATATATTAATATATATATATATATCTATATATTTCAAAATCATTGTTTCTTAAACACATCAAATAACATCAACATATCTATATATATTTTAAATCAAGATATCTACTGTTAACCCGCCTTTTGGCAAGGTCGCGGACAAACGGGTTTAACTTAATCAACTGCATGTTCGTCGAGGCTAGGGTACGAGGGATACAGTCAACTGGATGGATGAATGATGCAATGTGCTTGGGAGATGGAAATATGATTGGATAAAGATGAATCAACTATAATTTGGGTCTAGGAAACATGGTTCGGCATGGTGGAGGTTCGGCACAAATGGAGCACTCGTCATTCAGTAGCGTTTGGCATTGGATGGATCGTTCGGCATCTGGAGACGTTCGTCATTGGATGGATCGTCCGACATCTGGAGACGTTCGGCATTGGATGGATCGCCCGACATCTGGAGACGTTCGGGATTATGGAGGTTCGACACTAAGGATCGTTCGGCATTGGATGGAGCGCTCGGCATCAGGGAGCGTTCGGCATTGGATGGGTCGTTCGGCATACCTCACCTCGCTCGGCATTGCACCTCGCACCTCACACCTCAGTACCTCGCACCTCCATATCTTGGTACCTCGCACCTCCATATCTTGGTACCTCGCACCTCCATATCTTGGTACCTCACACCTCCATATCATGGTACCTCGCACCTCCATACCTCGGTACCTCGCACCTCCCAACGTTCGGCATGAGGAGATCGTTCGACATTCACACCTTGTTCGGCATTCAGCGTTCGGCATCTATGGTTCGGCATATGGAGACCACTCCATTTGGGATGAGGTACTCGGCTACCAGGCCCACCAGGGAAGTCCAACCCATCTTTGTCTATAAATAGAGAGGCATGGGCACAGTCAAAGGGGATCTTCTTTCTGCTCTCTTACTTTCTCTTTTCTAAGGCGAAGGCAACTCTGCCATCTTGTAACCGTAATCGATTATTACAGCAATAAAAAGTAAACTTCTGGAGTGGACGTAGGCCGGAGTTAGCCGAACCACTATAAAATCTGTTGTTCTTTACTGCTTTCATTTCAGTTTTAACTGTTCTTCACATTATTACTCTCTACATACATTCTACCTCTGAGCTGTGACTGGTATTTGGTGATTTCATCCGGATTTGGGGGTTAGTGACCAATTTTGGCGCTAACATCTAAATATATATATATATATATATATTAAAATCTAAATACATTTCAAAGTCAAAATACCTATATATATAATATATTTTAAAACACACATATATATGCAACCTATATGTATATATAAGCAGCTGCATGAAGGGGTCCGTCGTGCTCGGCCGGGTGAAGGTGATGGGCAGGTTTCAAAGCTGACTGGAAGGGTTGTGGGGAGAAGTTGTGGTGCTGATTGGTTCTTTGGTGGTGCAGATTCGAGTTAGGCTGCTCGGCAGCGGCTATGGGAGAAAGGGTTGTGTCGCGATAGAGTTTTGTGGTGGGCAGTATGGTTGCTTGGGGTTTTGTGAATCTAGTCGGTTGTCATGGTGATGGGAAGAGTGGCGGGTTATTTGGCTTCAAGGTGGACTGTGGCGGGCTGTCATGGAGGTTGTTGCGAAGAGGGTGGTTCATGTGGTGGGAAGAGGAATGGTGTATGATAGGGAAAGGCTGTGGGTTGCTTGACTGTGGTGGATCTAGTGTGGGATGCAGCAAGGGTCGGTTGTGCGGGGAAAAAGCGGATCAGGTTTGGAGTGGCTGCTCGGCACAGGGGCGGATGGAGGTGACGAACGGTGGAGGGGCAATCGGAGAAGCAAGATCGAGCGAGGGAGGGTATTCGACACGAAGAAAGGGATGATGGTGGAAGGTGGTGCTGGAAATGGCGAACTGCTGTGGAAGGGGAAGTGAAAGCTATCATGGGTTTAGCAGGCCGGTGGGTGCAGTGGGAGGCGGGTTGTGGGGTGGTCGAAGCAACGAGGGTGAAAAGTTGATGGGGTTCGGGTTTTGAAAAAAAAAGGAAGGACGAACACGAGGTTGTCAGGTGGAAGAAAAAGGAACAGCCGTCTTTAAAAATTTATATGCAAATCCTATATATATATATATATTTTATAAAGTAAGAAGAGAACGAATAGTAGAAAGGAGAAAGAGAGTGAGTAGGAACCAGCTATATGAATTGAAACCAGGGAATAGTGACGGTCATCTGTTTAATTCTTGGAATTACAAAAGCGTACTGGCTATTTGTTTTCAATTGATGGATAGATGAAAGGGTGCGGAGAAATCAAAAAGCTTAAACGGGTACCGTTATGGCTAGCCGTTTTGTCGATTTCTCCACGTACTGGACGCCGAAATGCACGAATGAATATACCGTGGAGATCAGCACGATGAGACGAACAGAGTGGTACACAGATATCAACGATACAGCCATCTTGTCAAAAGTCGATATTTCACTTCTAAACTGCTGCAAATTTGTCGAAAATAAGATAAACGGGGCTAGAGTAGTCCAAATTTGATGAAACGAAATATGACATCTCACTTAGAAAATGATTTACAAATTTATTATATAAAAATATCCAGGTTTCGAAACTATTTTATTTCCATCAAATTTAACTGATTTTAAATTGAAATTGAAAATTACACAACAGAACTAACTTCCATATTCCCTGCTGAAAATCTGACATTTGCTACGTTTAAATAGATGTATTCCAAATATCAAAATTTTCATTGCAAAATTTTCTTATTCATTTCATGAAAAATTTAGTTAATTACGTTATTTAAATCGTTAAAATTTACGGGTCGTTACACAGTCGTTCTGATTTTTTTGATCTACTTGTAGTTGATTTGTTATATGCTCTTTTTACTATAAAAAATTCTAACATTTTTTCATGCCATATACGCCACATAGAGGTCGAAAACATGCATTTTACTATGTCATTGCTTCTACTGGATGAAAATTTGTCTTTAAGTTTATCGATCTCTATGTGCATTGAAATTTGTTCTGCTTGTGACGTCGACCATCTTAACATTGCATGACACCGTTTTCATATGTGTGTCGTGTAATTGCATTTGAAAAACAAACGGTCTATATATTCATTGTATTCCTAACATAGAGCACATGTTAGATTGACTATTGTATACACCTCCGTTTGGTTGGTAAGTAATTGTTTATCACTCTGAATAGACACATTGCCACTTTGGATATATGTATTCTATGCCATATGAGTTTAGCCCATGGATTGTTTTCGTAAGATGCCTCGATTGTTTCCCACACATTTTCAAATGCATATTTACCATTTTTGAGTATGTCCAAACCTAGTAATCCTTATCATTGTCATTGAATATTTGTTATCTCTCAACTTCATTTTTAATTTGTCCCAATAAACTAAAACTATCACTTCTCCACTGACCACTAACCATAATAACACCCACTAATAGTTTTTCGCTTCTAGTTTTGTATGCCATATCGATGCCTAATCTATTTACCAGTCTACCACCCTATAACCATGGTTCAAACCAAAGGGAGGTTGTAGGTCCTTCTATAATTCTTTTTCTTATACATAATACAGCTAGCGGTTACTACTTCAAGACGTATTTCCACGTACTTGAGTACTCATTTCCACTCTCTATTTCCCATAAAGGGTTATTCTTGGCATATTTCTCCTGCATCGGCTTAACCCACATTCCTTCATGATTGATGATTTTCCAAACTAATTTTACCCGGTGCGTCATTTATTTCATCAAGTTTTCTTAGCCCCAGCCCATCTTTTTCCTTTTACTTACAAACAACGTCCCAACGAACCTTACTAACATGCTAATTCCATATGAAATTGAGGCAAATGTGTTTTATTTTGCTTATAGTTCAACTTGGTACTCCAAAACACTGCATCCAGTAATTGATGATTGGGTAAACTGTAGTTTTAACTAGTTCCAATCTTCCTGCTGTGCTCAACAATTTGGACTCCCATCCTTCTGTCTGTTGTTTTATTTTATCAAGAAGAATCACATAATATTTTTCTCTCAAAGTTCACACTAGAAAGTGGTATTTCCCAAGTATTTGATCGAAAGTGTTCCTTGTTAGATATTTAGGCTCCGTTTGGTTTGCTGTTTTTAGTTTTGTGTTTTCGTCTAAACAAAAATGCGCATTTCTTATACATTGTTGGAAAACACGCAATTTTGAAAAATGAAATTAACATAGAAAATAGAAAACAAGTTTATTTGATTTTTCGTGTTTTGAGGCATAACAAAAGGACGGAAAACAATTCAACCCCTCCATTTCCCGTCGATCGTCGTGATGGCTAATAATTGTAAAAGGATTTCCCTCATTTTTTTGTATTTTGTATTGTACGTTGAAAACACAAAATGCAAAACTAAAAACGAAACCAAACAGGCCCTTAGTATTTCCACAATCTCCTCATTACAAGTATTCCCCAAAGGAAAGGCTGGATTTTTCGCAATTGAGTTAAAGAACAATGCAATCGTACAGACTTCTAAATACATCTTTGATTGCTTCTGCTCTACTCCCTTAACAAAAATGAGGTATCATATACAAAAATTATGTGTGTGAATTTGTTTACTCTTGCTTGTAAAATACTCAACTAACCATTTCTCACTTTTTCATCCATAAGCAATGTGAAACATGGAGTCCCTTGTCGTAATCCATTCGAGCTGTTGAAAAGTCCCACTGCACTTCCTTGATCGGTAATAGAAAAACTAGGGGTGCTTATGAATTTAGCCACTATTTTAATCCATTTTTTTTTGGAAATTTCATACTTTGAAGCAAGCGAATTATAAATTGTCTATGCACCATATCATAAGCTTTATGAATGTCAATTTTGATGCACATATTATGGTTGTCTCTTCTACCAAAACCTCTGATCATTTCATGAGCATACAATATACCATCTTCTATGCACCATTATGGATGAAAGCGCATCGGTTCTCTGATATCAACTAGTCCATAAACAGTTTAAGTCTATTATAGAGCACCTTTGCTAAGATCTTGTTACTCTTATTACAACATGTCATTGCTCGAAAGTGTTGAATCATTGCGGCCTCTTTGGTCTTTGAATAAGGTAAAGAAACGTATGGTTAATTTTTTTAACAATCTTGCCTTGTTGTAATGTATCATTAGCTGTCTCATGCAATAATTCCTTGACGCTTTCGCTTTGTCATTATCAAAACAAAAACAAATTATGTAGACATAAAATAGAGATATAACCATAGGTATGAAGTGACATACAAAATGAAAGTTATATGAAGTGACATTCAAAATAAAAATAGAAGTTTAAACATCATAGGTCAAATATTTAAATAAACAATTTCAGTTATACTAGTTAGAAGAATAGGAAAGTCCATCATAATTTTCGTAATACTCCTAGGGCGCTGAAGGATCTTACTCGTATGTTGTTGGCCAATTAGTTTGATCGTTATACTCCTCATTTTCTTGAATGGAAAGTCCTTGGAAAGCCATATAAGATTGATGTTGAAATTGGTGAGGGTCGGATAAGGACATATCATCACTATTTTCTTCCTCTACTTTAGGTTGTTCTTGCTCAGTAGTCTTCCCTTTGTAGCGAGAAGTTCCTTCATGAGAGGTTTTAGCTTGGTAAATTGGTGTTTGAGTCCGAGGAAGTGGTGAAGGTGACGGAGAAGATGATGATCGAGAGGACGATCTGCCACGTACCTTTCCCATTACTTTTCCTAAGATGGAGATGACTTTTTCCAAAGTTTTTCCATCTTAGTCATTCGTGTTGAAAAAGGTCGTTCAAAGCCAGTCATTTTACTATTTAAAGTCCACTGATTGGTCGTGATTCATTTTTGATTTTGAAGTGTTAAATCATGGATTGATTCATTTTGCATTGGTTCAATACGAGCTTCTTGAACCTTTGAGTCAGAATAATATTCGATAGCATGACTAGAGAAGGCAGGTTGCCATGAAGGGCGAGGTGAGTGGGTTTGTTGTTGAGGAGCAGGAGGTTGTCGAGGACTCAGATACATCTGCTGCTGTTGTTGCAAGATCCATTGAGCCAGCGAGACGATTGGAGGTGGTTGTTGGGGAAGGTGCATTAAGGATAAAGATCTTATACCATTCTCCTTGACAGTGATTTCTTCAAAATGAGAGATATAAGAAGGTATCCCAAGGTCATTCAAGAGGCGCATAATATACACTGCATAAATAATTGTGCGTCGATGATGAGACCAAAAGCTTTTTATTTAATTATGAATAAACTTAGCTCAATTTACTTGTATCCCACCAAAAATAGCATAAAGGGCTTTGTGATCCTTTCGTATATTTATTCATGACTTCCTAAGCGTGAAATTCTCGTATTGATAATTATATGGTTTAATAACCTAGCTTTTGGACGTAAGTAAACATATTTCCACTGTGGCATCCTATCTTTCCAAATTTTATGAGTTATTTCATCTCGTGGTAAATTCCTGTGGTCGGGAATTTATTCTAAATCTATCCCGAACGAAGAACAATTAAGTATACACCCAGTGGTGTTTATGCTAATCTTTAAAACATGTCCGTAAACACTTGTCCATAACCAACCATCGTCATTGTCAGGAGTCCATATATCGTTACTACACAAATTGGCGTAAAAAAGAAAGATCGCTAATTGATCAATTTGTACCTCGTTTTCGCTGAAATTGATTAAATCTCGACATTCAAAGGTGACGGTGAGTTCTTGAATCCCATATTCACCAAACTTGCACAATCTGTAGAATGGGCCGGAATGAAGCTTCTTTTGTTTGAGCTTTTTGAACCTCTTGTTAGCAATCGTGCTATTTCGAAGCCACTCTTGAATGTAGGAATCAACGACTAAGGGGATTTGAGAAGATGAGGGTTGACCTTTCTTTGATCTTTTGCTAACTGGATTTTTTGCCTTGGGAGCCAATATTGAGTAATTTGAGCTTTTAGGAATTAGGGTTTGAGTGTGATTGGAAATAGCTTGGTGAAAAGTAGAAAAGGGGGTAAAAATATATATAGAGCTGTATGTAAAAGTAGGACCGTAGCAGTGATAGACAATTGAAACATATGACAGATGTCTATGGGTTTTCATAGACATCTGTGGTTTTAGGAAATAATTTCCTGAAACCAGTGACAAACGTCTACAGTTTTAGAAAAAAATTTCCTGAAATCTTTGACAAATCTCTGTAATGTTGTCACAGACATTTGTGGTCTGTGTTTTCAAAATATATGTCTTGAAATGCTGAAATGTTAATCTTTTTATTGAAATTTCAAGTGAATTTTATAGAGAACAACATAAAAAAATTACAATAATAATTTTTTTTAGACCAAATGCTTATCATAATTCTAGCTTTTGTCAGAAAGGTCGGATTTTTAAATTTGTTGTACATCCCATGAATTCGGTTCAACCTTTATGTCATCGATTAATGGCTTTAGTGGAGACCAATTTGGATGAGCTGGAGTGTCAATCCAATCTTTGTTTGATGGTCTTGGCTTGCATAAATTTCTTGGAGTATTGTGTTACGTTTTTACAGGAGTCTCTTGCAAACGAGGAGATTTATGACGTATCTACTTTTTTGTTAGTGAATGACCATAAATTTCTAGAATGCATTTTTCGAAAAAACTAAGATGAGATCCTTGACGTCGTTGTTCATAATACATTTCTCATTGAACTCCCATCATTTCTTATTGATAGTGATATATTTTATCAACTTTGTTGTTAAGAGATGACGATTGTAGATCAATTGACTGTTTGGCTTTCTTTTCCATAGGAGAAAAACCAGTGTGATACATCGGTGATGAAATGATGTTTAGAGAGGTGATCGATTTGATGGAGGTGTAGATTTAGTTGGTGATACGTAGGTGTTATTCGATGAAGGTGAGCTATAGTCGATGGTCGAATAAATAGAGTCGTGATCGGAAGACATTTTGAATAGAAGTGGTGTAAGGTTTTGAATATAAGAATATATGTATTTAGTTCATAGAAGACTTCTTTAATATAAGAGTAGTTTACTATTTTTAGCAAATTATTTGTTAGGTGACAAAATTTTCACCATAGAATTTTAGCAGGATTTAGTTAATTTTTTATGGATAAAAAGGAAACAGTTGTAAACACTTTTATCAAAAGTTTTGTGTATTATATATATATATATATATTAATTTACTAATTCATTGTAAGAGCACATTCCGAGGTCTTATCTTAATTTTATAAAAGTTGACTCGTTCAGTGGTTTGGTAAAAATATTCGCAATTTAATTTTCTGTTTTCACAAATTCAAGTAATATAATTCCTTTTCCAACATTATCTCTTAAGAAATGGTGACAAATAACAATATGTTTTGTTCGAGAATGATTAATAGGATTTTTGGTAAATTTATAGCACTCGATTATCACAGTATATAGAAGAATTTGTTATAATTTTACCAAAACCTAGAAGAGTTTGTTGCATATAGATAACTTTTGCACATGCTAAAGCCGTTGAAATGTATTCGGCTTCACATGTCGAGAGAGAAACATGACTTTTTTTTACTAAACCACAAAATTAAGGATTGACCAATAAAATGACATGTGCCACTTGTGCTTTTCTATCTATTTTACAACCCCTAAAATTAGCAACACTATATGATACAAGTTCGAACGAGAAGCCTTAGGGTAGAAAAGATCATAATCTTTAGTGTTGGTTAAATATCTTAAAATTCGTTTAACCGCTCGATGATGTGATTCCTTTGGTTGTGCTTGGAACCATGAACATACGCTCATCATAATATCCACTCTACTAGCCGTTAAGTATAATAGAGATCTTATCATACTTCAATATAATTTTTGACTGAAATCTTTTCCATTTTCATCTTTATCTAAATGTAGAGTAGTATTCATCGGAGTTAATTTACTTGAGATATTTTCCATTCCAAAGCATTTTAGTAAATCTCAACAGTGCTTTTCTTGATTCATAAAAATTCCATTTTCTAGTTGTCTTATTTGCGAACCCATAAAATAGTTTAATTCACCCATATGTGACATTTCAAATTCATTTTTCATAATGCAAGAAAATTCATTGCATATTTTTTTGTTAGATGAACCAAAAATAATGCCATCAACATATATTTATATGACTAATATTTCATTGTTTTCTCATTTTATAGATAAAGTAGAGTCTGTTTTACCAATTTGAAAACCGAAATTGTGTAAATGAGTTTTTAATCTTTCATACCAAGCACGAGGTGCTTGTTTTAATCCGTATAGAGCGTTTTTAAGTTTAAATACATGGTCGAGATAATTTTCATGAAAAAATAGTGGAGGTTGTTCAACATAAACATTTTCTTTAATAAGCCATTTAGAAAAACACTTTTTACATTCATTTGAAAAAGTTTAAAATTATGATGACATTCGAAAGCATGTAATGTTCGTATTGCTTCGAGACGTGCTATCGGAGTAAATGTCTCTTCATAATCAATTCCTTCTTCTTGATTATACCATTGAGCTACTAATCTTGCTTTATTTCGAACAATATTTCCATTTTCATCCGCTTTACTTTTAAAATTCCATTTAATTCCAATTATAGGTTGATCGTTTGGTCTTGGTACATGTTCCCATATGTTATTTCGTTCAAATTAATTAAGTTCTTCTTACATTGCAATAATCCAAAAATCATCTTTTGGTGCTTCTTTATGATTTTTAGGTTCAAAATTTGATATAAATGCACATGACTCATTTGATTCAATTGTTTTCTTGTTGATACTTTTGCATTTAAATCACCAATAATATTATTAATTGGATGGTCCTTTAATATCCTAGGTGGTGAAGTTATCACGATATTATTATTATTATTGACATTATTATTATTATTATTTTCATGTATGAGTATATTTGTTTTATTTATAACTTCTTCATCATCATCATTTTTATTATTTGTAATTTTTTTATCAAATGATACATGCAGACTTTCTTCTATAGCGTTTGTTCGTTTATTAAAAATTATATATGCTTTACTTCGATCTGAATATTCAATAAAAATTCTTTCATTAGCTTTAGAATCAAATTTTCTTAGATAATCTTTTGTATTTAAGATAAAATATTTTGATCCAAATACTCAAAAATACGATAATTTAGGTTTCTTTTTGAAAAATATTTCATAACATGTATTTTTAGTCATTGGTCTAAGTGTTACACGATTTAATACATAACATGCGGTAGCAACAGCTTCAACCCAAAAACTTTTTGGCAAGTTACTACTATTTAGTAAGGTTCATGCACATTCTTGTAAAGTTAGATTTTTCCTTTCTACGGCACCATTTTGTTGAGGTGTTCAAGGAAATGAAAAATTATGACTAATTCCCTTTTTGTTGCAAAAATTTGTAAATAGTTCATTTTCAGATTTGCCTCCATGATCGCTTCGTATACTTTTAATTTTTAAGTTCATCGAATTTGTAATTCATTTAACAAAATTTTTGAACATTTCAAAAGTGTCACTTTTATGTTTTAAATATAATGTCCAAGTATATCTTGAAAAATCATCAACAATTACAAAAACCTATTTGTTATGATTTATAGAGCATGCTTAAGTCGGTCCGAATAAATCTAGAGGAAATAGTTCGAGAGATTACTTTGTGGAAATTTCCTTTTCAGATTTAAAAGAACTTTTCTTTAATTTACCAAATTGACAGGTGTCACATAAGTTTTTTACTTTGTAGTTGATTTTAGGTAATCCTCTAACTAATTCATTTTTAGCAAGTTTGTTGATATTTTTGAAATTTATGTGGCAAAATCGTTTATGTCATAATCATGGATCATTATGATTTACGGTTAAGCATAAATTAATACTGTTTTTG
This sequence comes from Allium fistulosum, assembly GCA_030737815.1. NCBI lineage: Eukaryota > Viridiplantae > Streptophyta > Magnoliopsida > Asparagales > Amaryllidaceae > Allium > Allium fistulosum. Next base: position 869,089,352 of record CM060903.1, on the reverse strand, counting down.
ATATTCATGTTTAAAATATATATGTTACGATTTCTAAATCCTTCAAAAATTAGATTTTATTTTCGTCAAAGATATTACATTTGTCTTCCTCGAAATCAATTATTCTTTATCACATAGTTGACTTATACTTAATAAGTTATGTTTCAAATTCTCTGCCAATAAAACATTAGTAATAAGAGGAGAATTAGAAATACTGATATTGTTGACTTCTCCAATGCCGATGACAAATCCTTTTAAATTATTTCCTAATTTCATAGAGCCACCGTCGATATATGTTATATTGGATAACATATGAGCATTTCCAACCACGTGCTTGGAGAAACCACTATCAATTATCCATTTCTCTTTACTTTTTATTTTAGTTTTGGATACCTGAAAATTAAGATAAATTTAATTGGTACCCGCATTCTTTGTTTAGGTTCCTACGTATTAGTAGAAGAAGGTAGCCATATCCACGAGGATTTGGTTCCTTTAGAAATGTAATTGTTGTTATGTATAACTTTCTTCAAATATTCATCAATATATTTTTGTCTAATTAGTTTATTATTTGTTTTAGGAATCCATATTTTGACCATACTTGTGTATGAATTTTTAATCTTAGCTTCTGACTTTGGCCTTTTGAGTTTGGTGTATAATGTGTTATGCTTCTTTGACTTTTGTTTGCCTTTAAAATCCAATCCATTTCTGTATCTAGATGGTTTATATATTTTAATCAAATTTTCTAACTTTTGTTTTCCTTTGTTGAATTTTATCACATTATTTGTTATTTTATTTGACTTACTTTTAAGATCACAAATTTCAATATTTCTAGAATCTAAAATTGCTTGTAATTCTAGCTTTTCATTTTCAAAATTAACTTTTTCTAACTTATAATTTTCTAAATCGTTTAATAAATTATCATTATTATGAGATAACAACATTGCACTTTTCTTTTGAGTGATTTCTAATTCTTCTTCTAAGATTGTTTTTTCATATTTTAATAATCCAATTTCTAATTCCGCTCTAGTTAACTTTCCTATATATTCCTTTTTTTGTTTCTCTATACTTATCATCTAATTCATTGCTAATTTCCATTATTTCATCATTAGTAAGTTCAGGTCGTACCTCGTTAGTGTTAGTCATAAAACACACATTTGCTTGTTCCGAGTCGCTTTCACCTTGAATTTCTCAAACCTGCTTTTCTTTTTATCATTATTGAGTTGTGGACAGTCCTTCTTCATGTGGCCAATATTTTCACACTCATAGCATTTAATCGACGTTTGAGTTGAGGAGTTTGGTTTGCCACCATTTTGAAATCCGGTCACCTTCTTGAACTTCTCGAATTTGTTGTAGTTTTTGGCAATAAAAAAATTCATCTTCATCCAACTTCAAATCTTCGTTACTTGTTTGGAATGCTATGTTTTTCTTTTCATGATTTTGATCCTTTCTTGCCTGCAAGTTAGCTTCATACGACATCAGATTTCCTATTAGCTCTTCGACTTTGAGTTGAGAAAGATCATTAGCTTCTTCAATGGCTAAAACTTTTCTTTCCCATTCCTTTGTCAAAGAGTTTAAAATTCATGTGACTAAATCAAAATCTATGAGTTTGACTCCAAGTGTCATGAGATCGTGTTGAATAGTTTGAAATCTAGCATACATATCAATAACTGATTCATTTGCTTACATTTTGAAAGGTGGAATTTGGTTCTGTAAAATTGAGATTTTAATTTGCTTGACTTTAGTTGTTCCTTCATGTGTGATCTGTAAAGTGCGCCATGTATCATATGCAGTGGTGCAAAGCATGACACGTGAAAACTCATTTTTGTCAAGTGAGCAAAACAATACATCCGTAGCTTTGGCATTGTTAGATGTTGTTGCTTTTTGTGCATTAGTCCAAGTGCTAATGTCAATGTCAGGTGCTTCATATTTGTTTTGAGTTTCTAGCCATATTTCTAACCCATTTGCTTCCATAAAAATTCTCATATAAGTTTACAGTAAGCATAGTTAGAACCATTAAATAGTGGAGGACGAGCATTTGATTGACCTTCTTGAAAAGTGCTTGCCCATATTAATGATTTTTAAACTACGTGTTACCGACCTAACTCTGACACCAAATGAAAGACTATAGGATCTTTTTATGTAATGCAACTTATATATATATATATATATATAAGTGTGAGAGTGTATATTACTAGCTATATTAAGTAGAGAATAATAATTGAATAAGGTTAATAATTAAAACAAGCACATTAGATATTTTATACTGGTTCGGACCTCCCGTTCTACATCCAGTCCCAAAGCCCCCCTTCGGTATTTCCTTTAACCAAATAACCCTCGCTTCGTCCAGAGGAATATGCTAATACAAAAGTATTTCTCTAACAATCTTGTGTTTCAAATAACACGGATTTTGACTAATAGTACAAATCTTCCTATGATCTCCTTTGAGTATGTGAATGTGAATGCTTTGAGTTGTAGGAAGTGGTTTAACCAAAATGATATTTTGGTTATGATAGATTGAGAATATGTAAGCACCTTATGCACAAATATGTAAGTAGAGAGTAATAAGAAATCAAGAGAGAATAAATTCAATTAATTTGTAAATCTCAATCATTGTAGTATTTATAAGTTTGAAGAGATGCAGATGAGGAGTTGTTTCTGCTAGCTAAGATCTATTCAATTTAATGGCTGCAACCTTTTGATGAAGAGTTGAGTAGTTCTTATAATTTAACAGAAGTGTCTATTCAAATTTTTGCAGTGGTTCAAATGATACGTCTGTGGCTTCAGAAAATAATTTCCTGAGTATTCTCATAGACATCTTAGACTTTTCCACAGACATTTGTGGATGGTATTTTTTTTTGTTTTTAATGAATTTTAGTGTATATGAAATTGTGTGTGCATATATACTCAAGGAGACCTTACAATGTTTTATCTAAGACTCTTAAGATACTAGAATAGCCTTACTAATCATAGTATGGTCTATAGGTTTTAGTTTGTCTTCGAGTCTAAATATCTTTGAGCATGATAATCTCTTGTGGTATATACCTGTAATCTTGATAATGTGTATATAATATATATGATTGTATAGTTGTTGTCATTGAAAGCAAGGATAGAGTTTCTAACATTACACACCACTTTTGGCAATGCCTTTTGTTGCTTCTGATTAAACATATCGGCATAAAGATCTACAATTCCTTTTGTGAATTCATTTTGGTCATGGCATAGTTCTATGTTAATCGAAATATCATTTACCCAGTTTTTAACACATCTCTTATTCAATATCTTAGCATAGAAGAAAGCAGTGCCTCATCCCCTAAGAGTAGCTAGTCACATTTTGCTGTTTGCTTTGTATCTATCATCTCTTGTTGAATAGCCCTTTCTAGCATAATTTTCACCTGCTGTAGATCATTTTTGACATTTTTATCGTCATCCGTTTCTAATTCGCTATGTAATCTAGCATATTCATTTCGATAAAGCTCAACTTCTTTCACGGTGTTGTTTTCATCTTTAGACTATTAAATTAGTTTGCTTTTTTATTGCTTTCATCTTATATATAAATCGATACAACAGTCTTCCTTCCACTTCCTCTTACCATCCCTAATTAAATACATCAATATAACTATTAAATAAAGGCCAGTGGTTTGTGAATTTAAATGGTTTCGGTAAGTTATTCTTTTGTTTCACCAAAGTTACTGCAGTCCATGAGTGGTCGCTTATTCCAAACGGCAATGACGGTAGTGCTGGGGAAAATCTGCATCCATTTCCAATTCATAAAGACTTTATCAATTTTAGTAGGACGTTTATTCAAGGGCCTAACAACCTTGAGAATTCAAAAACATGGATTTGCAATTTTGTTATACCTATCCTTATCATCCACGTATCCAATTCTTTGAGCTTAGGATTGGATTCCCACCTTTCTTCTCTTTTGCAACCTAATGCAATCGAAATTCCCTAATTAACCATGCTATGTGTATGCTTGTTACATCCTCTTCTAAATTACTCCAAAGATTTTTTTTGAAGAAATTCGAAGTTCTGTCCATAAATAAATGTGCAATTATTCTTCGTTCCATCATTGTTCAACAGTTCTAAGGTGATATATTGGTCACTGGTGCTAATTAAGTCATACTTCCACATGTCTGGGTTTAATAGAATGAATATTCGACATTTATAGTAGCATGACACATTACTAATCAATTCCCGATTATAACCAAGTCTCTTATGCACCTATTGCGGTTCTTTCAATCTTAATTTATTCTCCAAGATACCAAAACAACTAACTTTATTCTTATTAATTAGTTTACATACCTCCATCATTATACTGGGCTTCTCCTCCCACTTTGGGTTTTTTTTGCCACCAACCGATCTTTTTTAACTGATTTATGCTTTTTTACTTGACTGATGAGGCTCTTAGATTCACATGAGTGCTGCTCCTTGCCATCATTTTTATCATTAATGCCCGGGGCATCACTTTTCTCCCCATTTATGTTTTCTAGTTCTGTTGCCTTTTTACATGGCTTCCTCTGATCGGTTGAACTATCTTTCCTCATGGGCGTAGCCTCCTTTTGCATTACTGGTGATGGTCCCAAAACTTGTACAGAATTAACACTTTTATTAACATATTCTTGTTATCGACAATAGCCACCGGAGAAAAGATTCATTTGAAAAGAAAGAATTTTTGGAGTTCTCCTTAGAGAGATCAATGTCCGATGATGAGTGCTAGCATTTTCAAATTACTACAGGGGCTATTGGTGGCTTTACCTTCAACTGTACTGATTCTATGGCTCCCTCGCATATTGGTGTTGAAGTAGCATGCGATAGTATGGTTGGTAGACTAGCTGCCCCCTCCAGACGCCTGTTTGACGACCTCTTCACATGTTTACAATGCTCCTTCTAGTAGGGTGGCTTGCTTTGCTATCATCAATGCTCAATAGCAATATCATCTAGGGTTGTTTGATCCTCATTCGGTTTGCTCTCTTTAATGCATGAATCTGTTTTCTCCTTTACTTCTTCTGCTTGTTGTACCTCTACCTTTTCCCTTCTTGAGTCAGCTATTATCCCCTTGTTTGTCTCTATGTACTTCAAAAGTTTGTTGTCTCTTTCCATAGTATTACTTCTTTCACTCTTGTTCCTTGATTCGCTACTAACCTTCGCCTCTTCTTTCTCGTTGGGGTTCTGGATCCACGCCTCGCACATATGCAACGGTGATGCAGATGTCCAAAAAAATAACATTTCTCACAACGTGAGGGTGGGCTTTCATACACTACCTCTTGTATAACAACTTCACTATTTTCGTCTTCTATTTTGTTTTGAAATCCTATCTCTACATTCATTTCAACTAACACTCTCGCAAATGATATTCTCGATTTTTTTTAGTTGCATCATCCATCTTTATTGGAATACTTACCAAAGCGCTAATAGCTTTTGGACCCCAAAGTCTAAAGCTTAAACTCATCAACCTAACCCATACAGGCAGTGTTTTTAGTAAATCATGGTCGGTTTGTATAGATAGGGTCAGCTTTTTCATAATAATTGGATGTTTGTCAAAAACCATGGTCCCAATTCTATCATCTTCATACTATCTACATCATTCCCAACTCAGATTATGAAAAAACCTTTTTTTTTTGGTTTGTACTTTGAAACTTTTCTCAATTTTCCAGACCCTCTTCGCATATGCTTCAAGGGTTTTGTAATATGGTCTTTGACCTACTACATATAGTAGATACAATTTGCCCAACCTTCTTCTGCCTCTTTAACTGCTTCTCTTGAAAGTGCTCTTCTTTTCCTTCCATTTGCTACCTTTGATTCAATGATTTCCAACTCCACAGCTTTTTCATTCACGTTCGCACCCGCCTTCACCGCTTCACAATAAGAGGTTTTTTGGCATCTCTTGAAACAGTAAATTTTATTTGCTTTGCTTTAGCAATTCTACCTCCTTTCAGATTTCATCTCGATTTGAATCCTTCCCAACCTATGCCGTATATGTTGCTTCCATTAGACCTTCCTATGCCAGATCTTTTAATGTTGCTGCTCTCCTGCCTATATTTGCCTTTACAACTTCCGCCCTATATTCTAGATCTACCGCGACTGTCCTGCTCGATCCACCATCATCCCCTGGTTTTCCCCTTCTTCTTACTGACCTCAACCCATCCCTCCTTATACCTGCTACATTGAGTTAATTTAGCTTAATCAATATATAATTTTAAAAGAAGTTTCTTTCAGAAATTGCTTCGACGAGTGCTTACAACTTCAAACATACAAAAAAAATCCAAATATACATCATGAAACATCATCCAAACATAAAACCATATATCAAAACATGGAAATCATCACAAAACACGTCTATAACATAGCCTAACATATATATAAGCAATCATACATCAAAACAACATGATTAAATCACTTTAAACTATTTTGAATTTATTTTTACTTCATTTTAAATACCAAAACATATTTTTGACTTTAAAAATGGATCCAAAACATGTAAAAATATATACATACACGCATAATAGGTTGTGAGATGATAAATCACTCACAAACCCTCAAAAAATAATGATTTACACCTAAAACGAGGCAAATCGAATATAGACAACAAAGCCCTTACGAGACTTGATTTTCAGTATTGTTATATGTTTACGTTTGTCTTGATTTTCCCATGCGAGACTTATGTCTGACTCGTGGTTTTATCTTTTCCTTAATTCCATGGATGCTCTTTTGGTTAGTTTGGGAAATGCAGGTTTTCATTGATGTTCTTTGGACCTTTATGAGATGAGCTGGATGCTTCCATCTACAGTAGTATTTATTTCTGCCACACTACTATTTTGTATATATTAACAATTGTGAGGACATGCTATTATAACTGTCCAGGTTGATGATAGTACTTAGGATTATAACTATGAAATGCTATGTATCTTAGAGTGACAGTTTGTACTGTCTTTTGATATTATATGTTATCGTTCCAATATGAGATTATGATGTTGTGTTCTCTTATTTCTTCTACAATTTTCTTTTATTTTACCCTAACAATTTATATTTTCGGCACTAGAATGCTCGACGTGTGAATACCGTGAATGTATTAGTGTTGACGTTTGAGGGTCGAAAAGATGAGTCATTTTATAATTGTTGCTTTGGATAAATTGGTTGTGATGTTCCATTGTTTGTTAAGTTATTAGTTATATTAACTTGATGGTTTAGTTTGACCGTGTTTACTTTATGGTCTATAACATGATTGTTTGAATTGAATAATTCTATTTGCATTGTGTTGATTATTGTTTACTTGTTTATGGTTGTTTATTAGTTTATGTTATCCACATTTGAATTAATCCTTTTTGCTTGTGTTGTGTTTTTGTCAATTGTTTGTTTTTCTATGATAAGTTTTAATTGTTTGCTTGTTTGTTGTTTCCCTTGTTATCACTGTGTACGTTATATGATATGTTATATTATTGAAGTTTATGATAATTTTATGATGAGATAGTTATCAAATGTTTAACTTTTAGTGAGATGTACATTGGAGAAACTACTGTGAAGTTAAGGGACATATTTGATTTAGTCATAATGGGATTATGGGAGGATGTAGTTTCCTAAGTGAAGGAAACTAGATATTCAGAGTGACTAAGAGATGTGAAGATGTTCCTTAAAGATGAGCAACAACGGTTGAAGAGTTTTGATGGAAAAAATATTTGGTCGATGCCATTGGGGAATCAAAGCGATGGTGAGAGGTTCATTACATCATTTCAGAAAATTTAGAGTTTCTACTATGTACATGTTTTGAAATCTGTTTTTATACAAGAAATTATTGGCTTTCATAAGTGTTTTAAATTCAGTGAGGGCACCTATTTTAATTTTTTTACAAAGAGTTTATACTATTTTGAATTTTTATAAAATGATATTTTCTCAAAAATTATTTTAATTTTATTTTGAAAAACGATGATAGTATCTTGAAAACAATTATCTTATAAAACAATAATGACATTTTAAGAAAGGATTTTAGTTTGAAAAGAACATGGAAGTTTTGATTTAAGAATGTAAATATTCTTGTAAATGTTTTAATTTAAGATGTAATTTGACCTCTCATCACTAGAAATGGATGGTAGATCCTTCTCTGGTATTTTGGGTGAGTGATCCCTATCATCAAAAAGGAGTTACTGCAAAAGGTTGGTTGAATCAAATATTCGATGAGATCCGAAGAATGGAACAAAATGTGTTCCGATATGGATGCATACCAATGGATCATGGCTAATTCGAAGTTTTCGATGTTTACTCATAAAATAGGGACATGGTAATCTGTATGTATCCAGTTAGTCAATGTGTACCCTTATTTTATTGGACGTCTGTGTATGTCCAGTCCTTACCCATCTATGTGGGCATGAGTTTGAGCATTATGTAGCCGCGATGTTGAGTAGTCGTTGACCATCTATGTGGGTCATTAATGTTACCATGTATCTAAGAGTGCCTGGTACAGATCATCCATGTTTGTTTATACTTTTGGCCATTTGTGTAAGGTTTATGCTTCTTGACCGTCTATGTGGGTCTATTCTTCTTGATAGTCTATTGAGGTCTATGCTTCTTGATCCATCTGCATAGGGTCTATATTCTTAACCATCTATGTAGGGTCATGACTATCTGTGCAGGTCTAAGAATCAAGAATTGATGCAACCATCGCATTATTTGAAGAATGAGAGTATAAGGAAGTTCATTGAAGTTTGGAGATACACATATTATGATGGATGTGCAGTCAACATAAGGATGAACAGATAAGTGCTATTTGTTGGTAGGATAGTGTGGTGATGATACCATGATATTTTGGGTATGTATGTTTATTTTGATGAGTTATGCTAATTATTGGTCTATATACTTTTGTTTGTGCATGCATATTTAGACCACCCTAAATTTTGTGGTGTACTTTTCTTATGGGCAATTATGGTTGGATTGTTGAGATGCATGCGCACAGAGTTGACCTATGATGAAATTATTTCACTCTTGATGATGATGTGATATTTTTACATACTATAGTTTGGATTACATGATCATGGAAAATATATTTTATTATAGTATGAGTATTGAATTCACTTTTGTGAATGAATTTTATTGTGTTACTATTGATTGTGTTGCGCGGATTATCATATTCTACTGTATAAATAGATAGTTCATGATTGATATATTTCCCCATGTTTTGAAACTAAAACCATAGTGATGATTTATTGATTTGGTAGAGTGTTGTTTTTGGGGAATTGCAGGTGTGTACCTCTCTTAAGGGGGTGGATGTAATGACTTGTAAATTTGACACATTAATTATTAACTAATTTTGATTAGCCGATTGAATTATTAGGTGATAAGAGAAAATTTTGAGTAGGGTTGTCTTTTTTGGGGATTTTGATGCATCCGTTGTGTTTAGAAATACTAAAAACCCATATTTCGATATATGGTAGGATATGTTTAGAAAATGGATTTTTTGGGCCTTTATGTCCTATTTGGCCAGCATAACCCTCCTTGCCTATAATTATGAAGTTACAAAACTCTTTCCACCATTTCTATTCTCATTTGTCAGCCCTAATCCTGAAAGTCCATATCCCATCTCTAATGATGGATTAAACAATTAACTAAAGTCATTCCAAAGTTCCCGAACTGTAACGATCCGGAATTTTCGATCCCGAAAATTCCAGATAGTTATGAAAAAGAAGAAAGAGATAGAAGAAGAAACAGAAAATAAAACACAAAATCTCACATTCGCAGCGGATCAAAATATAATATCAAATAATAACAATTATACAAATGAAATCTGTACTTGTCAAATTACACTTTAATATATCAGAGTTACAACATATGCACAAACACTGGACAGATACAATCAACATGTCCCAGACAAACTGCAATATATCACAGCGGAATACACTCTATACGTTCCTGCCATCCAGCTCGTCTCCTGAGCTCCAGAACGTCCTTACCTGAAAATCTGTAATACTCGGTCTGACCCGAGCATTACACCAAAGTAACACCCAGGTCAGGCTAGAAACTAGCGTGAGTAAACCCATGTAACATGGAATACAACAGCATAAACTTACATAACCCGGGGTAACTCGTGTCAATTTACAATTTCACAATTTGTTAGAGACATCACTTATTTCATATATCAATTTCTAAGTACCAGAACTTAGATTAAATTGTCCGATTCACTGATCATTCCATTCCAGTCTATTGTTTTCACAAACCGATCTATAAAGAATCGAAGTGGTTTCGGGTATTTCCTAATACCCGACTCCAGTCTCTTCGAACCCCATGTCATCTTAACCAGATTATTAAAATAAATAAACAATTTAACCTTAAATATAGGATGTCACTTTTTACATAGCAATTCATCATCGATAGGTAACCATATTATCATAGTCCACCCAAACACATCATATCACAAAACATATCATATCAGAGATATCAACCAATCAAGACATTCAATATCATTCAACAATCCATAAGCAAGATTTATAAGATATATAATTCCTAATTAATTTAATTGATCTCTAATTAAATTAATTACCGACTTAAATCACTTAGATTATCTTAATCATGCTTACTTAACATTAATTAATTACAAATAAATCAATTAATCTTCCTTTACTTATCATCTTTAATTACATAAAGTAATTAGCCTTTAATTAATTACACAAATTAATTAGCTTCAACCATTCACATTAATAAATCCTTTAATTACTAATTAAATTAAATAATCCCCGAATTACTTAAGTTCTTAATTAATTTAAGATAACTCAAAATCTTAATTATTTTCTTAATTGTCATATAAATTTATTTGATTGTTTGAGATTAAGTTGTTGGAAATCACCTCTTTGGTTAATTATAAGCTTAACCTTTATCTTTTTATCCAACTTAGGGATCAATTTAATCAATCAACTTGATATATTTTTATTATTTCCCATCAGCAATTTAATTCCAACAACATTTTGACCTTATACTTTAATTTCACGAATCTAGATTGGAAACTTGCCCTGAATACTCGTTCCTAATTCCTTTTCTTCCTTCACCTTTATTTCTTTTACAAATCTTATAAAATTCATTCAGGCCCAAATCCGGCCCACTTTCCCTTCTCCTTCTATTTAACCTTAGCAGAATTTCTGGCGATATGACCGAGTCGACCCCTATTTTTCCCCAGACCTATCTCGAGTAAAAAAAAAATATTCCCTTCGTCCCCAACAAAACAAAATACCGGTGCACAGAATTTCTCGTGCACATGCACCGAGCTCTGGTGAACTTCCGGCCTCCCAGATCAACGCCGATAAGTTGCCTTCAACTTCTCCTAACCATCAGACCATCCAATCTTCATCACGAACCCCTTGACCAAAATAGAGCTCGCTCAACCCATCCAACAGCAACACTGATCACCAAGTTCACCCGTAGCTCCCATCCCCACTCACCGGAGGCCACGACCTCCTTCCTGGACCACTTCCTAAGTTCCTCGTCCCCTTTCCCATAATCCTGGTCCAACTCGACGCGGCGACGATGTTGCATTTACCCAAAATTTAAACACTACCCAAACCAACTCTTAAACCCTAGTTGACCCTCGACTCGCCTCACCGTCGAACAAGAAATTCTCCGGTTATTTTTCCACCCATCACTGATCTACAAGCTATCTCCAGCGTGGACCTCAACCCCTCCAGAACCTCCACTTGCCGAGGATCTCGAAAATGTAATTTCTGGTCAATTTGGAAAATCTCGACATTCCCAGTATTAAAAATCAGGAAATCAGTACTAAAAATCAAGGTTTCGAATCACAGATCCAAATATACTATCAGAACTTAAGAATTTAACAACTTAATTTGTTTCTTGAATTTTAATTTTACTGTATATACCTGTTTCCAGTTAATTTCCTTCTATTTGTACTTATGAACATTTTTTTTTAAAAAAAAAACATGGTTAGGTAAATGCAAACAGTTTCCCTTTGAACATCATAGTTTAAATTAGCTTATATGAAGAGATATTTGATGTAGAGTATTTTTGGTCTGTTGGAATTTAACAGAGAAATATCCTCAGATATGCACACAGTACTCATCTTACTATATATAAGCATAATTCAAATATTCTTGCAACATTTCACCATCAATCTTTCAAGCATTTACCACCTGTATTGGTTTTAAACAAGTAGATCTAGTCAAAGGGTGAAAGTTTACTCACAAATCTTGAAAACAGAGACAGAAAAAAAAGATATACAAGCATCCATACTTTCCTGTGCAGGCACATATACACTTGTTTTCTTTGTAACAATATATCCTAAGTGATACTACTATTTTAAAACTCAAACTCAGATTTATAAAAAGATTTGTTGTTTTTTTCTTTCTTTTGAGAGAAGAAGTTTACTCACAGTAAAAGTTTTTATATAAGGAGTTATTGATTTTTTTTTTTGTCTTTAAATTTGTGTCAGTAAACAAAGATAATACATATACAGAGACATGCATCCATACTCACACTCATATAGACATACAACCATCTCTAAACAAACATTCAAAATGTACTACTCATTAAAATTTCAAGATTATCTCATGCAAACTCATATATAAACTGATTAAGCTTTGGGATTCAAGCTTACTCACAAGCATGCATTTTCAAGCAGGTTTAAACATTAAAAAGAATAGCAGTTTACTCACTTGTTAGAAAGAACAGAGGATAGGCACTTCTCCTTTTCTTTTCTTTTCTGGAGCTTTCATGTTTAATTGAAATGATCTGAAGCTTCAGGCTTAAACCTTGCTTACTTTTGCTCTGATTACTCTTCTAGTTTAGATTTATTGAAACAGATACCAAATTGAGTTCAAACTTGATTGTCTGAAGCTTAAATCTTTGCATTAAGTTGAACATGCATTTGATGTAGATCCCAGATAACCTTCAGTTTGAATTAAATCCATATTTTATTTGTTTTTGCTTGAACCTGATGTTGTTGAGTTGCTGAAATGGCCTTGGGTTTGAATTGCTTGATTTTATTTTTTTTAAACTGAAATGCTTAGTTTTATATTATTTTTTTCTCTCTACTATGCGTGAGTATGTTATAGGACATGTAAATATATAAAAGAAAGTAAGCTTGCAGCAGAAGCCTTAGAGTTGAAACATTTGTACAGGCTGAGATTTTTTTTTATATATATATTTTGCCGATTTGATTTCTATCTTGACATTTTATTTACTATGTTGATTTAATATTTAGTACGTTTGAATAGAAATGTTGTATGCTTGCATTTAATGCCATGTCCCCCACAATGTTTACATACTTATCTAAATTCCTACGCACACCTATAAAAATTGATATGTGCAAGTACATAGTTATACTTTTTTTTTTAGAAGATGAAAGAAGGTTTGAGAATTATGTACAGCCTATAGTTTCCTTAATAATCAAGTATATACCTTCTTAGTTTACACTTGTTAATTTTTGTATATAAATTCTTATATTTGTTAACATGATTATTCATTTTACTTATATACGATATTGATAAGGTTTATTTTATTCTAACATTTTCCTAGATTTTAACTATGTATATATATTTTAAATCAAAAGTAATTAAGGTAGGGTTCTATTTCAATTTAAGATAGATATTATTATAATTGTAATTTGAACTCTTTATTATAAATTTCAAATCAGTATTTCTTCCAAATACATTAACTATTTATTAAAATAATACTGCAAAAAATCTGGGATGTCACATCCCTCCCCCCTTAAAATTTTTCGTCCTCGAAAAGGAACAAAACCAGATTTTACTAAAATGCTTAAAATCCGATAAATTTTTCTTGATCATTCTTAAACTACTTTAAAAATCTATATAATATTTCTAAAATAGTTTTTATAAAAATACTTTTATAACTCGATGTTTCGATAAGTCCATACTCGTTCTCATAGAGATTCGGTCATACGTTGATCAGGCGTACGACTGAAAATCTATAAGTGCTTGGCAGACCCGTTTCAACATCCAGTGAAAATATTTGGGAAAATAATTTTATTGGAAATAGGGAAAACAGATTTTGGAAATAGAGGAATATTTCTAGTGAGAAGGCTCTGGAAATCATCACACCCATCCATGGTCGCAGTTACATCCTGGGTTACGTTGCCATCGCAGCAAAAGTCCATGTAACTGATTACACCATAGAACCCACAACAGATCACAGTTACATCCAGGGTTACGTTGCCATCGTAGCAAAAGTCCATGTAACTGCAGGCTCTCAGCGGCCTCTCGATTACGCTGTCAAAATGAAACTTCTCCACTCTCACATAGGTCGTAGTCTACCGATGTAAAATCAAACGCAGACTGTTGGCTCTCAGCGGCACACACGACTTTCGCTATGTTACCATAGTGTCGCAGTCTACCGATATAAAATCAAACGTAGACTGTTGGCTCTCAGCGGCACACACGACTTTCGCTATGGTCTGCAGTAGATCGCAGTGACATCGAGTTACACTGTCGTCACAGCATAACCCAAATGCCTCTGTAGGCACCAGCCCCTCGACTTTCGCTACACAATAATCCTCAGGAACTAGTTTTGTCCGGACTCCTCACAGGATCAACTTTAGAACCTCTCCCTTAGAGGCTCAAGGCAGTGCCACCCTGTGGCACTCCTGAGAAGTTCATTTCAAGGGAGCGCCTTTTTCCCCAGAGCCAATCTCAAAACACTTTATACTATACACATATAGTATTTTACAAATCATACACCTAGTATGAATTTCAAATATAAGCCTTTACACAAAATCGATTCTCAAAATCGATAATCCACAAACTAGGCTTCCCAAATCTCAATATTGATTTTCCTCGAAAATCAAAAGCCTTTTTCAATCCATAGGTTCTCAAAACCTTTCCTCAAAATCACTTCCAAAATCATTTTCACAAAAATCCATATATATATATATATATATATAATAAATCTTGAAACCTTTTGAATCAAATTTTATACTTGTATAATCCACTTTTGTACTTCAAATATTCCCAAAACTCTTTTCTTTTGGCTATAGCTTCAACATGGTGGTTTTTATCTTATTTATCAAAGGTATACAAATTTTAAATTTCCTTTTCTTTCCAAACAAATATTAAATTTAAATTCTAAACCTGCTTAAATTACTTACTTTTATTATAAAGTAAAATTTTAATTAGTAAGATACCCAATTTCCGCTTTACTTCCATAAAGTTAAGTCCTACTATAGAAATATCAAATTTTAATTTATTTTATTGAAGGTCATCATATATTCACAAAATATACTTTCAATTTCAAAAATCATTTACAGTTCTTTATCCACAAATTTTCAAAATCAATTTTATTCAAACCGTACGATGTTCACATATCATCCGTACGCAATATCAATCTAATCGTTTACTCGATCACACAATTTCACTTCCGAACTAGTATTGTCCACCCGACTTCCTAGTGCGGACTCAGATCTGGTTTCTCGATCTGAAACCGTCATCCTCCTTGCATAGTCACAACTATGATAGAGAATATCCAGAATCAATCAAAAATCCATATCCAGGTTCGCCGTCGAAAATCGAGCGAAAAATCCCAACTCGGATCGATAATATTATCTCGAAATTCTGTGCTCGAATCTGGACCAAATCATCATGCGAATAGAATAATATACGTACATCCTACGTGTTTAACTTCATTGATTATTAACCAAATCAATTTCCTTCCTATTCACATTCACTTTAATTTTCATTCACTTATTCACATTTGCTTTAATCCCCACTTGGATCATCACTCAATTCTTATCTCAGTTGGGTATTTAACCAATAACAGTTTGAACTCCGACCAGTTTAGAAATAGCTTGAAATTGTAAAAATAGATAAGTAGTTGAAAAATAATTAATAGTTTGCAAAATAACTGTAAAATAGTCAACTAACATAGAATAGTTGAAAAATAGTTAAATAGTTTTCAAAAATTGTACATAATTGCAAAATAGTTGTAAAATGATAATTACTTTGTGAAATAGATGAAAAATAGTAATTAGTTTATAAAACAATTGAAAAATTCCTTAATAGTTCCCAAAAAAAATAAGTATAAGATAGTTTGGCTTTTTAAAAATAAAGATTGTATAGTAAGTAGCTTGGAAAAATAGATTTATATTAAAACAATTTATATTGAAAATAGTCCAGAGTCAAAACTGTTCAATTCCCAATTCCCATTCTCATCAATTCAATTTAAATTTCCACTTCCATTTAAATTGACCCAATTCCAATTTTTTTAAATCACTCCAATTTCCATTGGACTTGATTTATTCCCAATTCAAGTTGAATAAATTCTTAATTTCTTCCCAAATTTAAATCAAATTCCATTTGATTTTAAACATATTCAACCTTAATTACAATCCCAAATTATTCCAATCACTTTGGACTAATATCAATTCAATTGAACCCACTTCAATTTCAATCATTTCAATTCCAAATTTAAACTATCTCGAATTATATAAATTCGAGTTAAATTCTCTATGGTTGGTTTAACCCTTTAAACCAAGTTTTAAAACTTTTAAATAATTTAATTTCTGAACTCAAATTTTAGAATTTTCATTTTAAATTATCTTTACGTACTTATTTCAAAATTTACATAAGAGTTCAAAACAATTTTATCTTAAAAATTTAATTTATCACCTAATTTTATCTTCCAGTTTGAAACCAATTCTTAAACAAGTTTAATTTACAAAATCAATTATTCAGATTTTCAGTTCAAAGTATTTCGATATCCTTAATTTTAATTTCCTGTTATCACAATAGTGGATATATTACCACACTTCACTTCTCATTCATTTAAACAAATCCAATTGACAATTCAAAGATTAATAACAATGGGATGATATTATCCAATTTATTTTAAAACATCCATCAAATCTCAAACCCATCTTGAGATCACACGACCTCCCAATTCAAATTAACCATTTAACTTCCCAAGTTAAATCTAAATTTCATCTTGAAATTTCCAATTCAGGTTGTTCGTACCAAACTTATTTAACTTCCTTTAAGTTAAACTCAATTTAATCTCGTCAAACTTACTCAAATTTGAATCCCCACTTCAAATTTTAAACTCCACATTAATAATCTTATAAGTTCAAAAACTTATCACCTTGGATATCACATCTCATTTCCCAAATTTAAAACTCAACATTTAGAGTTTATTTCAAATCATCATTGGTATTATGTGCATTCCTCATATATACATTTTCTTTACACACCAAGTTATACCTTACATTTTTAAACCACCTTTGGTTTCAATTTAGAACAATTTCTTTTAAAACAATTTCAAGTTCTCTGGACTAAGATTTTAAACTTCACCATTTATAACCCACTTTAATTTACAAGTCATACTTGCCTAAATGTTTTATTTCCCTAAAACATTTCATTATTAATCACAATAATCATTTCTGATAATAACCAAGATTATCATATCTGGAAACCAATTTATTATTATCTTTGTTCTGAAAACATTTCTACAAATTCAGGATTTTAATTCCAATTTAGATTCATTTCAAATTTATCTTCATTCAATTTCAATTTGGTTGTATTACTATTACCACTTAATTCTCATTATTTTATTTAATTCCAATAATTTTTAACAACCAATTACTTTAATATTTATTAGAAAGAAACATTGCTTTATATATAGCAAAATATATTCTTATATAAAATCATTTAAAATCTTTATATAAGAAAATAACAAGTACGCTCTCATATATATATATATACACACTCAACTCATTCTAGGGTACCATCGACCCTATCTTTAATGAGTAATCCCAACAGAGCCAAGGTTCTCGCTTAACCTTTCAGCTCTGATACCAACTGTAACGACCCGGAATTTTCGATCCCGAAAATTCCAGATAGTTATGAAAAAGAAGAAAGAGATAGAAGAAGAAACAGAAAATAAAACACAAAATCTCACATTCGCAGCGGATCAAAATATAATATCAAATAATAACAATTATACAAATGAAATCTGTACTTGTCAAATTACACTTTAATATATCAGAGTTACAACATATGCACAAACACTGGACAGATACAATCAACATGTCCCAGACAAACTGCAATATATCACAGCGGAATACACTCTATACGTTCCTGCCATCCAGCTCGTCTCCTGAGCTCCAGAACGTCCTTACCTGAAAATCTGTAATACTCGGTCTGACCCGAGCATTACACCAAAGTAACACCCAGGTCAGGCTAGAAACTAGCGTGAGTAAACCCATGTAACATGGAATACAACAGCATAAACTTACATAACCCGGGGTAACTCGTGTCAATTTACAATTTCACAATTTGTTAGAGACATCACTTATTTCATATATCAATTTCTAAGTACCAGAACTTAGATTAAATTGTCCGATTCACTGATCATTCCATTCCAGTCTATTGTTTTCACAAACCGATCTATAAAGAATCGAAGTGGTTTCGGGTATTTCCTAATACCCGACTCCAGTCTCTTCGAACCCCATGTCATCTTAACCAGATTATTAAAATAAATAAACAATTTAACCTTAAATATAGGATGTCACTTTTTACATAGCAATTCATCATCGATAGGTAACCATATTATCATAGTCCACCCAAACACATCATATCACAAAACATATCATATCAGAGATATCAACCAATCAAGACATTCAATATCATTCAACAATCCATAAGCAAGATTTATAAGATATATAATTCCTAATTAATTTAATTGATCTCTAATTAAATTAATTACCGACTTAAATCACTTAGATTATCTTAATCATGCTTACTTAACATTAATTAATTACAAATAAATCAATTAATCTTCCTTTACTTATCATCTTTAATTACATAAAGTAATTAGCCTTTAATTAATTACACAAATTAATTAGCTTCAACCATTCACATTAATAAATCCTTTAATTACTAATTAAATTAAATAATCCCCGAATTACTTAAGTTCTTAATTAATTTAAGATAACTCAAAATCTTAATTATTTTCTTAATTGTCATATAAATTTATTTGATTGTTTGAGATTAAGTTGTTGGAAATCACCTCTTTGGTTAATTATAAGCTTAACCTTTATCTTTTTATCCAACTTAGGGATCAATTTAATCAATCAACTTGATATATTTTTATTATTTCCCATCAGCAATTTAATTCCAACAACATTTTGACCTTATACTTTAATTTCACGAATCTAGATTGGAAACTTGCCCTGAATACTCGTTCCTAATTCCTTTTCTTCCTTCACCTTTATTTCTTTTACAAATCTTATAAAATTCATTCAGGCCCAAATCCGGCCCACTTTCCCTTCTCCTTCTATTTAACCTTAGCAGAATTTCTGGCGATATGACCGAGTCGACCCCTATTTTTCCCCAGACCTATCTCGAGTAAAAAAAAAATATTCCCTTCGTCCCCAACAAAACAAAATACCGGTGCACAGAATTTCTCGTGCACATGCACCGAGCTCTGGTGAACTTCCGGCCTCCCAGATCAACGCCGATAAGTTGCCTTCAACTTCTCCTAACCATCAGACCATCCAATCTTCATCACGAACCCCTTGACCAAAATAGAGCTCGCTCAACCCATCCAACAGCAACACTGATCACCAAGTTCACCCGTAGCTCCCATCCCCACTCACCGGAGGCCACGACCTCCTTCCTGGACCACTTCCTAAGTTCCTCGTCCCCTTTCCCATAATCCTGGTCCAACTCGACGCGGCGACGATGTTGCATTTACCCAAAATTTAAACACTACCCAAACCAACTCTTAAACCCTAGTTGACCCTCGACTCGCCTCACCGTCGAACAAGAAATTCTCCGGTTATTTTTCCACCCATCACTGATCTACAAGCTATCTCCAGCGTGGACCTCAACCCCTCCAGAACCTCCACTTGCCGAGGATCTCGAAAATGTAATTTCTGGTCAATTTGGAAAATCTCGACATTCCCAGTATTAAAAATCAGGAAATCAGTACTAAAAATCAAGGTTTCGAATCACAGATCCAAATATACTATCAGAACTTAAGAATTTAACAACTTAATTTGTTTCTTGAATTTTAATTTTACTGTATATACCTGTTTCCAGTTAATTTCCTTCTATTTGTACTTATGAACATTTTTTTTTAAAAAAAAAACATGGTTAGGTAAATGCAAACAGTTTCCCTTTGAACATCATAGTTTAAATTAGCTTATATGAAGAGATATTTGATGTAGAGTATTTTTGGTCTGTTGGAATTTAACAGAGAAATATCCTCAGATATGCACACAGTACTCATCTTACTATATATAAGCATAATTCAAATATTCTTGCAACATTTCACCATCAATCTTTCAAGCATTTACCACCTGTATTGGTTTTAAACAAGTAGATCTAGTCAAAGGGTGAAAGTTTACTCACAAATCTTGAAAACAGAGACAGAAAAAAAAGATATACAAGCATCCATACTTTCCTGTGCAGGCACATATACACTTGTTTTCTTTGTAACAATATATCCTAAGTGATACTACTATTTTAAAACTCAAACTCAGATTTATAAAAAGATTTGTTGTTTTTTTCTTTCTTTTGAGAGAAGAAGTTTACTCACAGTAAAAGTTTTTATATAAGGAGTTATTGATTTTTTTTTTTGTCTTTAAATTTGTGTCAGTAAACAAAGATAATACATATACAGAGACATGCATCCATACTCACACTCATATAGACATACAACCATCTCTAAACAAACATTCAAAATGTACTACTCATTAAAATTTCAAGATTATCTCATGCAAACTCATATATAAACTGATTAAGCTTTGGGATTCAAGCTTACTCACAAGCATGCATTTTCAAGCAGGTTTAAACATTAAAAAGAATAGCAGTTTACTCACTTGTTAGAAAGAACAGAGGATAGGCACTTCTCCTTTTCTTTTCTTTTCTGGAGCTTTCATGTTTAATTGAAATGATCTGAAGCTTCAGGCTTAAACCTTGCTTACTTTTGCTCTGATTACTCTTCTAGTTTAGATTTATTGAAACAGATACCAAATTGAGTTCAAACTTGATTGTCTGAAGCTTAAATCTTTGCATTAAGTTGAACATGCATTTGATGTAGATCCCAGATAACCTTCAGTTTGAATTAAATCCATATTTTATTTGTTTTTGCTTGAACCTGATGTTGTTGAGTTGCTGAAATGGCCTTGGGTTTGAATTGCTTGATTTTATTTTTTTTAAACTGAAATGCTTAGTTTTATATTATTTTTTTCTCTCTACTATGCGTGAGTATGTTATAGGACATGTAAATATATAAAAGAAAGTAAGCTTGCAGCAGAAGCCTTAGAGTTGAAACATTTGTACAGGCTGAGATTTTTTTTTATATATATATTTTGCCGATTTGATTTCTATCTTGACATTTTATTTACTATGTTGATTTAATATTTAGTACGTTTGAATAGAAATGTTGTATGCTTGCATTTAATGCCATGTCCCCCACAATGTTTACATACTTATCTAAATTCCTACGCACACCTATAAAAATTGATATGTGCAAGTACATAGTTATCCTTTTTTTTTTAGAAGATGAAAGAAGGTTTGAGAATTATGTACAGCCTATAGTTTCCTTAATAATCAAGTATATACCTTCTTAGTTTACACTTGTTAATTTTTGTATATAAATTCTTATATTTGTTAACATGATTATTCATTTTACTTATATACGATATTGATAAGGTTTATTTTATTCTAACATTTTCCTAGATTTTAACTATGTATATATATTTTAAATCAAAAGTAATTAAGGTAGGGTTCTATTTCAATTTAAGATAGATATTATTATAATTGTAATTTGAACTCTTTATTATAAATTTCAAATCAGTATTTCTTCCAAATACATTAACTATTTATTAAAATAATACTGCAAAAAATCTGGGATGTCACACGAACCCTACCTGATAATATATATATTCGAAGCTCTCGATGAGTAAAATAGGCATAAAGTGATCGTTTTTGGAGATAGTGTTCGAGGTGGTTGAAAATTGGTGAAGAAATTTCCACCATTCATTTTGGAGCTTCTCGATCAACGATGAAATAAAGACGATTGGATAATCAGAGGGTAACAATGAGGAACATCAAGGGAGTCAATCCAAACGATTATATTAAAGAAAGGGATATCGGATTGGCTAGAATTGACCAATTTGCGATGGGAATTTGAGTGGAGGGAGGAGCTACTAGTGGTGGCAATGGGCGGTGCAACCCCAGGCATGGGCATCGTCGGAGTTGGCCAACATGGGGTGAGGTCTGATCAAGTTTTAGGGCTCGATAGGCCGCACAATGAAGGTGAAAGAGGAGTGGTGGTGGGTCCAACGGATCAAAAAGCGATGGTCTATTTTCAGTTTAGCCTTTTGAAATATTATTATTTACGTTTTAAACCCTATATCTTCTAATTTTCATATCTTCTATATACAAACTCCGATTCACGCATGGTTTTTTACGTTGGACTTATGGCGATATTCCAGACGATTTGGTTGGAATTTTGAAGAATTTTAGAGTTTTTGTAAAAAGTGTGTTGATATGATTATTTGATTTTGATTAATTTAGTTTTAGAAATATAAAATATATATCCATCGATGAAAATTCATATTTGTTGGTATGTATTATATTATATTGAAGATTATTTGGTTATTATAATGTTTGGATATGTTGTGCCTTGATTGGACTGTTTATTGTTAATTGTTGCATTACTGGATATTTATTAAAATTAATTATGTATTTGAATAGAAAATTAATTAATAAAAAAAAGTGAATAAAATTGTGTAATAGTAGGAAAGTTAGATAGATAAATAAAATATATGGTTATCTACCGATTTATGGATGATATTTATAAATATCTGTGATTTAACGAATTAAACTAAAATTAATGAGAGGAATTTAATAAGATTAGTATTAATGAATTTTCAGGGAAATTCATAAATAATAATGAAAAATATATTTTTAAACTAAATTTGCAAAGTTTGCCACAATCTAAAAAATAAAATAAGATTTCATACATAATAATATAGTTTTTGTAAAGGTTATATTGTTTCAAGTAAATGATAAAACAATTGATGTTACAATGTTTATAGAATAATGTATTATTATTGTTGTTGTTTCGATAATAAAATAAATGATATTTTGAAAATAATAGTAGTAGAGATACATTTTCAAAAGTATTTTATATTAAATTATAACTATTTTGAGATAAATGGCAATAAAATAAGTTTTGAAGTTTACTATAGAATACTGTTATTTTTGAGATAAATAGTAATAAATTGGTTTTGGAAACAATTAAAGTGATTTTAGTATATATTATTATTTTGACATAAAATAATAATAATATCGTTTTGAAAAGTAATTTGATGTAAATTACTATTTTGATTAGAATACAATGTTTTAAGGTATTTGAAGAAATAGAAGCATAACAAAGGATGGAAGTATATTATCGTTTTTGAAGAGTTATTATTGTTTGAAAATGGAATAAATAACAGGTTTTTATAATAAACAATAATACGATAATTTTATACGTAAGAGAAAATAGTGGTCATAAATATAATGTTTTGAATGGATATAATATATGATTAATTGCTGATTTGAGTTGCCGCATATGTTGTTTTAAGACGATGAATCACATTTGGATGTATGTGCGATATTTTACCATTACTACTATGTTGTTTGTAGTTAATTATTGTTTTATTGTATTGACGTTTGTGTTACTAGTATAGGGTTTGAATACACATTTGATTATTTGGTGTTGTGTTACAAATATAGTACTAGTACATATTTAATGAGTTGATGTTTGTGTTACTAATAAAGCTAATTAGTACGCATTTGTTTGATATATACTCGTATTGATGATGTAGTACAAATAGTTGATGATTAGTACATATGTGAGTATATTTGTTGGTGTTGGTTTGTTTGAAATTCGGGGTTGACATTGAGTGTTGTCAAATTTATGTGGTGTATATTTGTTGATGCTTGTTTGGTTGAGGTTCTGTAACACCCCAAAAAAATTAATGAAAAATTTATCACGAAAAAAATAAATTTAAATAAAACAAGGACCACACAAACGTCCGAATTTGGCTACGAAACATACACCATTGCATTCGTAGCAATTTCTGGACAGTTTACATAAATAACACTTTGAAATCGGAGCTAGTATGGAAAAGTTACGGACGGTTGGAAATTAAAAACTATAATAAGTCTAAAAATAAAAATTTAACAAAATATAGGCCGACCCTAGAAGATGAATGGTCGACCCATGGTACTGAAAGGCCGACCGATATAGGTCGACCTATGCCCTTGAGTTGTCGAGCTGTGACCATGAATGGTCGACCATTCACGTAGAAAATTGACGAATTTGAGTGCGTATGTGGATGGTTGTGATCGAGCCAATTATATTGGCCAAGTTTTTAATGAGTGTAGTGATATTAGCAAAATATTCTTTAGCCCAAATGAACACCCCAAATTCATTATTAATCTCTACAAATTGGAACCTAAGCTAACCCTAAAATCTAGAAAAACCTACAGTACTGAAACTCTACTAAAATCTCACCTCTCCTCTAATCTTAAAAATTCTTTAAAATCAAATTAAAAGTAAAGTAAAGGAAATAAAATAAATCAAATCTAGAAGCGGGAAGCTTACGGTTCGCGATTCACGAGCAAGAAACGAAGTTATAGCTTGGATCTAAGATGAGTGAGAATAGATTTAATTAGATGGTTATTACAGTTAAATTTACTCTATTCCATGTGATCTTGGATGATATAAATCTAATTGTAAACTGTAAAACCCTAATTTAAAACTGTAATCTTGGTAGAGTTGAAATCACTGTAATTGACAAATATGATGTCAATGCTAACATACCCCTTTAATTATTTAACTGTAAGCCCTAACACTGTAAATACTAAAACTTGTAAAACTTAGGTTGAACAATTGGAATTGAAATTAGAAAATATAGATTGGTCAAAGTAATTGCTTAGGGTTCACTCTAAACATTGTAATAAGTCAAAATTAAGCTATTAAAAATCGACATCAGAAAAATGCATAAAGCCTAAATTTTGAACTACGACCGGTCAACCCACACCCGAGTGGTCGAACGCAAGCGATTGACCGGTTTGGATTAGCAGTCGACTGGTTGTCACTAGAAATGACAACCCAAACCTCGACCTAAGGCCCAATTTAATAATAAAAATTAATATAAATGCTAATTGTTATGTGAGCCTATTTAGGGCATTTTTATGTATGTTAGGAGATGTAGGGAAGCTAGTTCCCTATGAGATGACGCTAGATCATTACAGTGTTGGGTAAATGTTCTTTACCCAACGGGGGTCGATTATTCGATTGAGGGCAATTTTTATCGCAAATATTGGCACTCATATGAAGTTCTATGATGGATGCGTAACACTGATAAGGATTCCTGATGAAGTGTGGCCCGACACAATGGGAGTCCTAGCATGGAAGGATACTGATGCGACGTGATAAAGTTTGAATGGAGGATACCAGCACATGCAATAAGAAGCATATACTACAATCGAGAGGTGGATACAGATGCGTATGATAAGGCACTTCTATGAGTCAGCATTACGGGTTCCCCCTTGATGCATAGTTAGGTTACGTAGGGGAAAATCAGTTCCCCAATAGCCCAACGGCGGTGATATTAGTAGGAAGTAGTCCCCACAATAACATCATGTAGTGAAATTATTGGAAATTTATTTGCACAATAGCCTAGTGGCGATGATGGTAGTGCCAATGTATTTCCATAGTAGGCTAGTGGCGGTGTTTCTACGTTTAGTAGCCTAGTGGCGGTGATTACATATTGGGTAGCCCTAGTAGCAATGGTCGATCGTTAGTTATCAAGGTTTGATCCATAGCTCGATCTTTGTAGTAGCCTATATAAGTTGTAGTGTAGGTGTGTTGGACAAAAACCCTTAATTGAGACCCTAGGAAGCACATAAACACTTCTAAAACATCCTAGGGTATAGGGTAGATTTAAAGTTAACTACACGTGATCATCATATATTTGACTTGTACTCATTCACAAGACTTTTGTCTGAGCCACCCTCTTCTTTCGATTTTCCCTCACCATAGGATGACAGGTATGCAGTTGATTATGCATAGTACATGGAGAAAAGAGTACACCTTGGAGTTCTTATATTCTTTGTTGTTCCTCATATAGTTATTTATTATAATAAAAGTCTGTAAAACCTGTATTTTGCTTTAGGAATAGTGTATATGACACCATATATGGCAGTTAAGTGTTTTGGAGACTATTTTTTGAATGTCTATTTTTTAGTACTTATGTTTTAATTCCTTCTAGGGTGAGACCTGAAACTATAGAATGTCTTAGAATTTAACTTTATAATATGCTCTAAAATGTTATAAAAACCAACAGCTCATATTTCTCGGCATGTTGCGAGTCTGAAAGTCACTCTAGTCTTTGGATCGGGGTGTCGGGAAGTGTGGGTTGTTACATTTGGTATCGGAGCTTAGGTTTAAGATCCCTTAGGATTTAGGCACGTATTGAGAAAACATACTTGAAAAGTTTTGAAAAGGTGGGTTTTCAAAAGGTTTTCCGAAAATTTTTCAAAATGGGTTTTGAATATATATATATATATATATATATATATAGATAAAAAATTTCAAAAAGCTTTCCAAAATTTTTATCTATATATCATAATTTCCCTTATTCGTGTCTATGCTATTTGTGTGAGAGCTGAAAATAATTTCCAATCACAGAAAGTGAGAATGATTAATTTCGATGGGAATGGCTCAGATAAGGCAGCTAAGATTTCGGGCTTGAACATCCCCTTATGGTTCTGCGGTATCTGTAAGCGAGGAGACAAGATGAGTCTAACCCGACTAAGGGAGCATAATTACAATTTTCTGATATATGTATAAATATACAACGCCCTATATATTTTGACTCATAAGGTAGTTGTTTACTTATCCCTTTTTCAAGCAGACATTTGTGGGTCAGAGTAAAGGTTAAGGTTATAACCATTGGGGTGAAAAATAAAATTTCATGTTTATTGTGGTTTACCCTAGTGAGAAAGGCTAGGGGAGGTTTTATACACCAATTAGCATTAACAAGCAAATTATGGAATTAAGGGTGAATAAAGAAGATTAGTACCATAAAACTCATATAATACGAATATGATGTTGATAGAATAAGGGGACATGGCGGAGGACTTTACAAACTTAAGGAAAATTTCCCCAGTTCAAGTAAAAGCCCTATTCCCATATTGATAGTAGTCGCAAGGACTCATATTTACTTAATGGTATGGCTAAAGTATTTCTGCATTGAAGTAGGACATTATATTGAATAATAAATTTGAGTTAACCATCTTTGAAAAGAAGAACGAAAACCCTATGCACTTAAAGCATTGTTAGGTATAAGTAGGCTTAGGTAATTAGGCTGTTGTTGTCTACTCCGATTTAAGTGATAAACTAATGAAACTGTTTTCTAAAAATAAGAAACAATAGATGTCTGATATTTTAAATAGATGAAAACGTAGATTTATGATTTTATATAAGATATTAGACAAACTCCGTAGAAATTATTTTAAAAAAGTAAAATGTGAGAATTTGATGAAAAACGATTTTTCAATGACTGTTTTAGAGCTTTTATTTTGTCATTTAGGTACATTATTACACCTATCTTCAATGTGCAATTTGTTTCTAATAATTGAATTTTTGAAAGATAAAGATTGAGAAGTATGTAAGACCCAACTTTTGGAACTCCTCTTATAAATAAGAAATGGTTAGTGCTTAAAAATGTCTTTTATCGCTGTTTTTGTCAACTCTAAAATAATGATAGTAATAAGTTAAAAATACCGTATTTTCTTTAGAAATAATTTTTTTGTAAAATTTCCTTATTTATTTTTTAGAAAGGTATGTTTTATGTACATTTTGCTAAGTTAAACTCAACTATTTTTGATAATTTAACTAAAGAAGAATAACATGATCTTAGTAAGTAGGAAACACATGCTAAAAAAATGAAAAAGAATTTTTACAGTTTTGAAACTTACTAACTTTTGGAAATAAAGTTAAAATCAAAGGTTTTGATTTAAAAATGGTAAAGTGAAAATATTATGATTATCGCATAAACTTAAAAGGACAGAAATGGATCGGAGTTAGACAAATAGGATTAAACAACCAATTAGGACAGAATTGACTATGGGATTTGGAAGCCTTGAAATGGTTGGGACATAGATAAAAAGAAACTTAGGAATTTAATGACCTTTTCAGCAACCGTTGAATTGGAAGGACAAAGTATTAGGTCAAACTTCCTGTTGTAGGGAAGGGTGAGCACCACCTTGTATACCCAAGTATGGTTTGAATAATAGACTTTTTGTGTGAAGAAGTTTGAAAAGTATGGTTTGGGTAAAATATATTCCAAAATAAGAAAAAATAAGCCAAGATGGTTATTATCAAGGGATGTTATATATGCAAGGAGTTTTATTTAGCTTGAAGTGTAAAAAGGACCAAGTAGGGTCTACTTCAGTTCCTATATAGCGTGTTAAGTGAAAAAGGAGCAATTCATTGAATACATTAGGTAATGTAAATGGAATGGTAAGTATAAGTTCAGTTCTATAACAGCAAGGTCAGTACCATATAAGTAAGGATAGGATACCTGTAGGCTACAGACGGTCCATGTATTATGTTGTTCCCTTGAAGGTTATGGGCAGACTAGGTGGACATGAATGGGAAAGTATATATTTTATACATGTTATTGGGTTCTATCATTGTAGATGTGTTACATGTATGCCTATGTAAATCTCAAAATTGTAGGGTTAAGTATAGCATAGGCTTGAATATGGAAAATAAAGGGGAAATAGTCCTTAAACTAATGAGAAACTTCATTAAGGATATTGAATGGTAAGTCCACATTTTGTTAGGTAATTGATATAGGTTAGTAAATACAATTAGACATTTTTTTAATTGGAATAAGATTTAAGTAGTATTTTAATTCACTGAAATGTAGAGGATAACAATGTAAATTCCTATGGATTATCAAGTTCAAGATTATAAATAAAAGTGCATCATTTGAAATGACGAGGAATGCATCCAAAAAGAAAGATATTTATAAAATAGGAATATTTACCATATTTTGCCTACTTGAATAACCATGAAAAAGATCATTCCTCGTAATTCCAAACATAATACAAATTCTACTTTTGGGTAAGACATAGAAATTTACACTGTCAACATTTTCTTTGGGAGAGATGTAGTTCCAATGCATTAAAATACATAAATCTTTAAGTATAAACCAAAACATTGGTGATTATGTCTATTGGATTACAATGGCAAGGCATAGTTCCACCTTGAGTTACCTCAACCATGAAATAATTGTAATAAAGCGATAAGAGGTTATGTTTGTAAAAAGGTCTCAATTATGAGAGGACATTAAGGAGATGGTAATGTTTTGGAAGTTCAAACCACAAAAGATATCCTAAGTAAAATTATAGTCAAGATTTTACAAGGGACGATTAATTCAAGGATTTCGGTCTCAATCAAGAAAAAGATATTATTATTTGCACGAATTTAGAATGCGAAGGTGATCTTTATATAAAACTAGATCAGAATTTTTTTTATAAGTTTTGGAGGAAGGGTTAAATAAAATTCTTCTTCTCAATCATCTCTTGGGTTGGAAGAAGACTAACTTGGAATACATAGTTTCTGTTGCGTAACAATCGCACGTGAACAAAGTACCACTTAGGTGATTATCATCAATGCTAGAATCATTCTAAATTATGACTTCAATTAATTTTAGGACTTTTATTGTTAAGGTTAAATGGGAATATAGACAAACTTCCACTTATGAAATTTAGGATGGATCCCTATAGACTTTAACATGATACCTAGGTACCATGATTTTTCAAGAATCGAAGAAACCATTCAGAAGTAAAATGAGATGACTTAAGTTGGATGGAATTGGGAAAGAAGTTTTGCCATTTTCAACAATTTAAGGAATCACCAAGTTTAGATACCATTGGGTAAAGTGGAGAAATAACAAAGAGCTAAGTAGAAAGTACAATAGAAGGAGACACCATCCACATTCAAGTTGTCCCACTTGGTATCTAGAAGTTGAGGTAATTAGGTATACCACAAGATGAGTTAGGGCTATATATTGTACGTTGAGGATTTCTTAGGGCTATAGTTTCGTAAGAGCATACTGATGCTTAAGTTATTAAGCGTGGTGCATGTAGACACCATTTTGAGTTAGTATACATTTGGATTAAAGATTTATGTCAATGGTAAACGATGAGGAAGTGTAGTTGAAAAAAATGATGGATTTGTTTCATAAAAAGACAAGGACTGCACAAGCTAGACAGAAAAGCAAGTACAAACTGGAGATACGGGATAGTCCGTGGAGCTGAGTCCACAATTAGGAAACATACAATTAGAAAATTCCCATGGTAAGATAGAATATGGCTAAATTATTATGGAGCCATCATGAAGTACTTGTGGAATTTTCAATGCAATGCAGCTAGTGGTCAAGCTATGTCAGTTAGGGAAAGTTAAAAAAGATAGGTGAGTCCCTTGTTCACCATGCACCTACCCATAATTTTGGACATGGAACAAGTCGACTCTGTGAAGAAGTAATTAAACTAGTTAGAGTCCCATAAGGAGATAGTCCAGTTGAGAGTACATGGGAGCCTGAGGAGGAGATCCAAGCTACCTGTCCAAAAATCTTTTCTGCTACATTTCGATTTAGTTAGAAAAGTATAGGTTACTTTTATATTTAGGTTCTAGCTTAGGTAGAGATAACTGGATGGTAGGTATGGTTGTAAACATGTTATTAGGATGGATGATGGATGCTAGTGGATGTATTGTTTAGATTGTTTCTTTTACACATTTAGGACAATATATCCTCTAGGTAGCACACACATTCACATTATCTCTTACATTTTTTAGCTTGTTAGATTGGACACATATGGATGCTTGATTATTGTTTATCCTATTGAGCATTATGCATATGGATGTTACATATGGAAGAAAGGATTGCGCATTTATGTAGAATTACAAGTATATTTACTTAGTATGTTGCATACATTTTGGACGCATGACATGAGTATTTGCATGACAGGAGGTCGATTGGATCAAGAGACCGCATACTCTTTGCATTAGTATATGTTCACATGTATTTCACATTGCATATAAATGTACGTATTGTATTAGAAATTTTTTAAGGACAGTGATTGCCCGTGGATGATGGATGAATAGATGGTTGTGCTAATGGTTGTTGTGTGTGTAAGTTACATTTGTCCATCCTTGGAGATTTTTAAGGAAGAAATCCTTTTAAATGGGGAGAATGTAATGAAGAATTTAAAGGAAAATTTAATAATGAAAAAAAATTAAATTTAAATAAAACAATTACGAAAATGAAATTTTCATAGAATTTTGCTTCGAAACTTGCACCATTGCATTTGTAGCGATTTTTTTGGATAATTTTCATACATAACAATTCAAAATCGGGGTTAGTACGAAGAAGTTACAGACATTTGAAAATTTAAAAACAGAACAAATTAAAAAAATAAAAATTTAACAAAGTATAGGCCGACCCTAGAAAATGAATGATCGACATATGGTATTGAATGGTTAACCAGTATAGGTCACCTGTGCCCTTAAGAGGTTGACCTGTGACCAGCACACATGATATTAGTAAAATATTATCCAGCACAAATCAACTCCCCAAATTCATTACTAATCTCTAGAAATTGGAACATAAGCTGTTAGCGCCAAAATTGTCACTAACACCCAATCGACAATGAAAGCACCAAATAACAGTCACAGATCACAGATAGAGTGTATGTAGCGAGAATAAATATGAAGAGCAGTAAAAATTAAAAAGAAAGCAGTAATAACAGAGGATTTATAGTGGTTCGGCTGACTCTGGCCTACGTCTACTCCAAAAATTTCCTATTTATTGATATCGGAATCAATTACAGTTACAATCCAGAGGTTTTAAAACAATAATGGCAGAGTAGCCTTAGTGGAGAAGATGAAGGGAAACAAAATGAAGATCCCTTTTCTAAAGCCCCGCCTGTTGTATTTATAGGCAAAAATCTAAGTTACCGGGCTTCTTGAGTGATCCGGGCCCATCAAGACCATAGCCGAACCCAAATCCATCATCACTGCCGACCCAGAGTTAAGAATATGCCGATCCGATGTTGCCCTGGGAATGACTCGAAGTGAAACCTCATGCAACCTGAAGCAAACTACATTTGGACTCAGAGTAAAAAATATGCCAACCCCTTTCTGGACTCACCATAGCCGACCCGAAGTCTTCACAGCATCGACCCGAAGCATGCCGATCCCATGCCCAAACTCCTCCGTCGATCCCTTAACCTATTGCCGACCCGAGTTTACTGAAGCGTCGACCCGAGGAAAATACACTGCCGACCCGAAGCGAAATGATAATGCCGACCTCTTGAGCAAATGCCAACCCGAAGCGAAATGATAATGCCGACCTCTTAAGCAAATACCGACCTCTCCCTTGCTGACCCCAAGAGATACATGCCGACCCGAATCCTGGAGGATGCCGATCCTATAGCTTGCTGACCTGGCTCCAACGTCGACCTGAAGAAACTTGAATGCCGACCCGGAATCAATCTCCAAACATGTCGATCCCATCTACTTCCTTGATGCCGACCCCTCCATTCATGCCGACCCAGAGTGTGCCGACCCAGAGTTTGGAGGATGCCAACCCGAAGCAAACACCGATCCCTTGAAATATGCCAATCCGATTGACTCGAATTAAAGCCCAATTTGACCTAAAGTAAACACCATGAAAACTCAAAGCAAACCAAAGTGTGACTCAAAGCAGACTCCAAGCAATCCGAAACGACTCGACTTTTGTCGAAACTTGTATTTCAAGTATCCCACGCTTTTTGTCAATCGACTATGCTGAATCCCGGCTTCATAATCATGTTTATCATCCGTGATTGATCGTCTATCCATCCAGTCGACTCAAACCCATTGTATTCCAGCTTCGATAACCGAGCAATCAATTTAGTTAAATCCGCCTGTCTACGGCCTTGCTAAAAGGCGGGTTAACATTTTCCCCCCAAAACATGCCTTGCTATTGGAAGGTGTGTTTTGAATAGCCTTAAATTCAATGTTCAAATTCCATATTCCATCCATTACCAAGCAGTTACATCCAAATCTGATAGCCAAATCCATGACTGTTCCGAGTCGTTATTTAATTCCTAATCCATTCCGAATCCATTAACCGAATCCACGATCTCTCCAGATCGTTTTATCCAAGTCTGAGACCTCTCCAGGTCTTGTAATCCAAATCCGGGACCTCGTCGGGTCCATATCGCAAACCGGGACCACTCTAGGTCCTATAATCCATATCCAGGACCTCGCCGGGTCCATATCCAGAGCTGGGACCTCACTGGGTCCTTAGCCAAATCTGTAGCTGTTTGAAGCCGCTATCCAAATCCATTTCACACCTTGGAAGTTAGTAATCGAATCCTATGATCCCTCCGAATTGTTGACGGCCTCTCCGGACCCTTGCTAAGCTCAATCCAAACTTAACGATTGAATAAGCAGATCCTATCGCGCTCCAGCGAAGCAACCTATCCCTTGCACTCTGGTTCAGCGTCCCTGAACATTAAGCGATGCCCTGGTCCTCCTAGACCAATCTCAGCCTCTCCGGGCCCTTACTGGATCCCATCCTGTCACTCTTTGGTGAAGGAGAAACAACGTTGAGCAAGCCGATCCCATCGCTCTCCGACGAAGCGGCGTCACTCCCTGTACTTCGGTTCAGTATCCCTGAACATTAAGCGATGCCATGGCCTAAGTCCTAGACCGATTATAGCCTCTCCGGGCTCTTGCTAGATCCCATCCTGTCACTCTCCGGTGAAGGGGAAACAACGATGAGCGAGCCGATCCTGTCGCTTTTCGGCGAAGCAATGTCGCTCCCTGCACTCCGGTTCAGTGTCCCTGAACATAAAGCGATTAATTTCCAATTGACTTCCAATATCCATCCCTTAACTCTCCAGTTAGGGTGCCGTTCGAGGCGAAATGTGACCGTTCGAGGTGAATTATGACCGTTCGGGGGCGGGTGGCGTTTGAGGCGAATTGTGACCGTTCGGGGTCGTGTGTCGTTCGTGGCAAATTGTGACCGTTCGAGGTCGGGTGCCGTTCGAGGCGAATTATGACCGTTCAAGGTCGGGTGTCGTTCAAGGCAAATTGTGACCGTTCGAGGTCAAGGTTCAGCATTATCAATGTCATATTTCACGTTCGAATGAGTTTCTGAATCATTTGTCATGGCAGTTCACATGCTTAAGGACCATTCACGATCCCGTACATGTGTAAGTGACTTAGTCGCTTTGGTGTAGGATTTATTGTTATTTAGCTCATTCAATCCCAATCAAAGGATGACTGACTGTGCCCTTAAACCGGGCTTGCTCTAGTTTGTGGTGGGTGATGGCTTCTCCTGTTCCATCACCGCTATCCAATTCCTCGAAAAGCCAATGAGATCCATGCCCCCAGTTCCGTGGGTAGTTGTGCCAATCCATGAGAGTGATGGGTGTCGACTCAGTTCCCTTGGTCGGGGGTTTGCCCTAGTCATTCCATTCCATATCTGAGCTAGTTAATTTCCGTTCCGAGTCCTGGATTCCAAATTCCAGCTATTCCAGCATCCATAAGCAATCTCCGATCATCGTTTCCATCCTGCCCCCGAGTCCATGAGGGGATTCCAAATTATCCTTTTCCAGATGAGCCTTTGCATTCCAATTAGTTAGATCCATCTCCTTAGGAGGCTTCTTGTATCCACTTAACATCCTGCCAGTTCCCTTTCCTTGGCCCTGCGCTCTAGCTTGTCCAACCTGCTGGAGTATGTTCTACATCATTTCCTTCTGCCTTTTTAGTGTCCTTTCCTGAATAGCATCCATTATTGTTTCCATCTTGTCCATTGTCTCCTCATCGATTTCTTTGCCATAGTTTCCAGAATCTGAGTCCCTAGGTCTTTAAATACAAATCCAAGCTTAAGAATCCCTAAGTGCTAGCTTTCTCAATGGAAGCACCAAAATGTTAGCGCCAAAATTGGCCACTAACACCCAATCGACGATGAAAGCACTAAATAACAGTTACAGATCATAGATAGAGTGTATGTAGAGAGAATAAATATGAAGAGCAGTAAAAATTAAAAAGAAAGCAGTAATAATAGAGGATTTATAGTGGTTCGGCTGACTCTGGCCTACGCCCACTCCAGAAATTTCCTTTTTATTGATATCAAAATCAATTAAAGTTACAATCTGGAGTTTTTTAAAACAATAATGGCAGAGTAGCCTTAGTGGAGAAGATGAAGGGAAACAGAATGAAGATCCCTTTTCTGAAGCCCGGCCTGTTGTATTTATAGGCAAAAATCCGAGTTACTGGGCTTTCTGAGTGATCCGGGCCCATCGGGACCATAGCCGAAACCAAATCCATCATCACTGCCGACCCCTAGTTTAGAATACGCCAATCCTATGTTGCTATGGAAATGAATCGAAGTGAAACCTCACGCGACTCGAAGCAAACTACGTTTGGACTTAGAGTAAAAAACATGCCAACCCCTTTCTGGACTCACCATAGCCAACCCGAAGTCTTTACAACGTCGACCCGAAGCATGCCGATCCCATGCCCAAACTCCTACGTCAATTCCTTAACCTATTGCCGACCCGAATTTACTGAAGCACCGACCCGGGGAAAATACACTGCCGACCCGAAGCGAAATGATAATGCCAACCTCTTGAGCAAATGCCGACCCGAAGCGAAATGATAATGCCGACCTCTTGAGCAAATGCCGACCTCTCCCTTGCCGACCCCAAGAGATACATGCCGACCTGAAGCCTGGAGGATGCCGATCCCATAGCTTGCCAACCTGGCTCCAACGCCGACCCGAAGAAACCTGAATGCCGACCCGGAGTCAATCTCCAAACATGCCGATCCCATCTACTTCCTTGATGCCGACCTCTCCATTCATGCCGACCCAGAGTGTGCCGACCCAAAGTTTGGAGGATGTCGACACGAAGTAAACACCGATCCCTTGAAATATGCCGATCTGATTGACCAGAAGTAAAGCCCAATTTGACCCGAAGCAAACACCATGAAAACTCAAAGCAAACGAAAGTGTGACTTGAAGCAAACTCCAAGCAATCTGAGACGACTCGACTTTTGTCAAAACTCGTATTTCAAGTATCTCACGCTTTTTGTCCATCGACTATGCCGAATCCTGGCTTCATAATCATGTTTAGCATCCATGATTGATCTTCTATCCATACAGTCGACTCAAACCCATCGTATTCCAACTTCGATAACCGAGCAGTCGATTTAGTTAAATTCGCCTGTCTTACGGCCTTGCCAAAAGGCGGGTTAACATAAGCTGACCCTAAAATCAATAGAATAACTTACTGTACTGAAACTGCCAAAATCTCACCTCTCCACTGATCCTAAAAATTCTTCAAAATTAAACTAAAGGTAAAGTAAAGGATATACAATAAATTGCATCAAGAAAGGAGAAGCTTACGAGTGGTGATTCACGAGCATGGAATGAAGTTAGAGCTTGGATCTAAGGTGAGTGGGAACTAATTTAATTAAATGATTATTACAATTAAATTTACTTTATTCTATATGATCTAGAATGATATAAATCTAATTATAAACTATAAAAAACTAATTTAAAACCTTTAATCTATGGTAGAATTGAAACCACTATAATTGGAAAAATCTGATGTTAATGCTAGCACACCTATAACGATCTGCCTTACTTACACCTAAAGACGATAATTATTACATCCTTGGTATTCACGTGTCGATCATTTAAGTGTCCGAAAGACAGGTCATTTGGGGTAAAGAAAGAAAAGACAGAACAGAATCCCACCAAATGTGACAAGTAATATATAATATGAACGAGTCTTTAGAAAAGAAAATCATCTTCATTTTTTGCAACATTAGGGTACACTAATCTATTGTCAACCTGGACAGTTATAACAAACTGTCCTTATAATTGCTGATAAATATAGATAAGAATAAAACAAAACAGAACAACAGAAAAATATAAGGTACGTGAATATGTCTTGGATGATCCAACTCATCTCCTGAAAGCTCCAAAGGATCCAGCTAAATCTGGAAAATATGCTTGAGCTGACCGGAGCATTATAAGAAAAATAATGCTCGGATCAGTTTGTTAAAACTAGTGTGAGAACTCAAATCATAAGGAATTTTATTTATTTAACTTGTAAAACCTTTTAAAATCAAAGGTATCTGTAAAACCATGCCGCACATAAACACAGATGGGTTTTTACCTTATGATAACCAAAACATTTTCTATAGAAGATCCAGTGATATTACAAGAATGTCTATGATACAAATACATATTAATCATAGCCAAAATTGTTACATTAATTAAATTCCAGTATAATAGGTATACAACTAAGTCCGTAAAGGCACGTATTGGGAAATGGATTTCATCAACGACAAGGCATTGGGGTACCACCTGTCACAGTGTATCTCTAGATAAAACACAGCGAGAGCCTCACATGGACTCCCTACGAGTCAAGACCGGCCCCACCTCTTACTGATAGTGTCAAATATGTCATCAACCTGATTGGGATCAACAACCTAAATGGGCCCCGAGCATACATGATCTATAATATCGACCTAGATTAGGTGATGACCATGCACTAATGGTAGCGAGCCATATAGTCTTGAAGCATATCCCTTGATTTTAGTTATTCCTGGGTATAAGGTTTGAGGTTACGATTACCTTTTTTTATAGCAAACCATCTTGAAATGCTAACACTATCCTCCAGATAGAAATGCAATGTCAGCATTCATCCATACTAGTTCGTTCTGGGTCTGAATGAAACCAAAGGCACTACCTCTACTACATCCATTTTGGAATCACCCTTAGGATTAATAGGTAGCAGCCCTTGCACTTCAAAAGCTCCATCTTTAATCATCTTCAAAGTTCGAAACACTTGAGTTGGATCGAAGTGGTTTTCAGATAATTTATACTTATCTGATCCTGGTCTCTTCAAAACAACTTTTGATAGTTTCGGTAAACTCAACCCCGGTTCTTTTGAAAATAATCAGACAATACGTATGAGCATGAATCAACCATAATAGTTTAAGTGGACGGATCTCCCTATCATTTGTCCTAGGAGAACAAAACAAGATTTTTATGCACAATACTTCATCATCGAAGATGAATGTGCCATGTAACTTATGTGTTTTCCTAGATATTTCCGAAGTTATATTTCGGTCCAAAATTGATAGTCAGTTATTTAACTGTCAAATAAACAAACAAGCAACAATTCAGATATTTAGTTACCCATAGCAGCCACTAAGCCTCAAAAATAAATCTTTCATTTATTTAAATCTCTTTCCAAAAATCAAAATATTCATATACTTATCTCAATGGCATAAGTATATTCACAAAATATTGTGAAAGATTTATCATTTCAAAATCATATTAAAAGGATAAAAACAAATGTTAATTAAAATAGAGATAAGGATAACTCCAAACACTATTCCTTCGGTCTTAAGTGTGAAATGGATGTTCCATGCTACCTTGACTAAGAAGGCCACTTAAGGGAAATCCAAATCTCAGATTCTTTTATAAATTTCATTTATAAATCAAATCTCTTTCATTTACGAAATCTTTTTTTACTTAAATTACAAATTCTTTTATAAATCACTTTATAAATCTTCAAGTTTATTTATAAGACTCTTTTATAAATATCAAAACCATATTTATAACTCTTTAAAAATCTCCAAAATCATTTACAAAACTTCTTTTATAAACTATCCTTACTTAAACAAAACTTCTTGAATAAATTTTCAATCAATAAAGTTCCTTTGATAGAGTCAATTATTCAAAACACCTTTAAATAAAAAAGTTATCATTTTAAAACACTATTCATTAAATTTATCTTTAAACCACATTATCAAAATAATAATTTTAAACAATCATTTTAAAAAGTATTCAATTTACTTAAAAACACCTTTTAATAAAATTATTGCTTAATTATCCTTTAAATATCATATTTAAAATTGATAATAACTTTAAACCCTTTGCAAAAAGGAGAAAATGAAATATTTGACTTCACAAACTTAGATAGAAGCTCAGTGACCACAACGGTTCATTTAGTTGAGCTTAACTTATCCAAGTTATAACATGGTATTTAAGAAGCAGATATGTAAATGGAATCAGCCAACAACAAAAAAATCAACATATAGGTAAGATGTCCAAGTTACTATAATAACAAGCAGAGATTTATTCTGCTAAACGCATGTCCAAGTTAATATAATAGCATAATGTTGTTTGGTTCTTCTAACAGATGTCAAATATAAGTAAATTAGTAGGGTGGTGATTTATTCTGCTAAAAAAATACCATTAGATTTCATATTCATTTGAGATTACTTAAGAATA
The DNA here is from genome assembly GCA_030737815.1 of Allium fistulosum. NCBI lineage: Eukaryota > Viridiplantae > Streptophyta > Magnoliopsida > Asparagales > Amaryllidaceae > Allium > Allium fistulosum. The sequence continues at coordinate 869,049,985 of CM060903.1, read as the reverse complement.
TTCGCCCTTGGATTTAAAATATTCTTAAAAAAAGAGTTACTTTAAAACAAAACCGGTCTTTAGAAATAAAATGGTGTTTGTACCAAAATTGGGCACAACACTCTTCGGAAGTTTTTGAAGAGATAAAGTGAAGAAATTAAATGGAAAAAGAGGATTATCTAACAAAAACTCCAAATTTCAGATATGAAAGTAATTAAAATGCACGGAGACACAAGAACTTAGAGTGGTTCGGCGTATCGCCTACGTCCACTATGAAGTTGATAGCTTTATTGATCTTTCTTTTTTGATTACAACTGAATTCAATGAATTACAACAGATTATGATGATTTACACCAGTGAATTTCGTTATTGGCAGCAGCTATGGAGTTTTGGACTAGATCCGCCAGAGTCTGGGCGTTGGAGAATTCAAAGAAGAAGAAGAACCCCTTTTCTGTTGGCTTTGGGGGTCTAGTTATAGGTGTAGGAGGCTGATATTTCGCTCAGATCTCAGGAGACCCCCTCTAGCACGTGACTAGGCCCGCGCGCCCAAGCCCGCGAAGTTTCGGTCCGATCCGTGATCGATACGAACGGATTTCGTATCGATCAAGATTGCATCCGATAGAGTCGAAATTTGGCGTGGACATTCCTTAGCATGCACATAAGCTTCTGTGAAAATTTCATAGCATTTGGACTTGTAGATTATGAGATATGATCGATATGAATTAGGATCTTCGGTTGGCTGTTTCGTTCGACTCCCTCATTTCGACTCGATCCTATCCGACTCGATGACGTGGCGCTTGAATCTCTGGATTACTCCGCCTTCGATGCCGAGTTGGCTGAGGCATTCTTGGACCTTGCCTTGTTCGTATCGAAGTCCGTTGCCCAGTTCGAATCGATCAACAGCTTGTTCCTTCGCATCGACCTATAGCATGCCTTGTTCGAATCGATGGAGGTGGCCCGTTCATATCGATGATGGTGACTCTGTTTGCATTGATGAAAGGTTCACCGTTCGCATCGATGGTTATGCTCTGTTATGTGGATACGAAGTGGACATTGGATGATCGAGTCGAACCGTGGCTCTCTGATGGATGCGAAGCGGATCGAGTCAAACAGATGCTCTCTGATGGATGCAAAGCGGATCGAGTCGAACAGAGGCTCTCTGATGGATGCGAAGCGGATCGAGTCGAACAGAGGCTCTCTGATGGATGCGAAGTGGATCGAGTCGAACAGAGGCTAATCCATGGATTCGAACGCGAGGCTGCTTTTATCCAATTTTGCATTGATCGTAACTTGAGCATACGAACTCGGATTGACTTGAAATTGGAACGTTGGCTCTCATAGCTTCGCTTGTCGTGTCATATCAATTTTAGCTCGATCCAGACTCAGACAAAATTTGTCGATATCCATAGTGAGCCTGTGTATAACCGATCTCTAGGACGGACCGTCATTGGTTACCAGTCAATTCCTTGGTGTCACGGCCTTGCCAAAAGACGGGATAACATTTGCCCCCCAAAGTACGTCTTGTGGAAACATGATGTGCTTTGAAATGCTGCAATCTTCATTCTGAATAGTTATCGTCTTTTCGATGAAATTTGTAATCTTCGACTGATTTTCTCGATCATGTAAACTGTTGGCTGTCAACTGTTGTACCCTGTATTGTTGCAGCTGATTGTTGTATGTTAGTGATTAGCCGTTTGTTGTTGTAATTGTTATCAAATGAGTTCCCAATTCCTGTAAATCTGGAATATTGAATATTGGTCCGACATATATGCATATATGTTAATCTGACTCTCGTTGACGTTTGTACGTTCACGAGTCGTTGTCAGTTTATCCCGTATCGAATTTCGTACCGATCCTCTCCTGAACCGATGTGAGATTCGAATCGTAACAACGCTCGATGGTCGTTTTTGAATGTTCCTTCGTATCGATCCTCTCCTGAATCGGTGTAGAAGGTTAAGACATTGTTTTTGCATCAGTATTCGTTGCATTGATGGATACGAAATGAGCATTTCGAATCGATGGATGTGGGGTTTGATGGATACGAAATGGTTGTTCGTATCGATAGAGTTCAATGCCTTCTGAATATCCCCTACTATGTACTCCGAATCGATTGATTTGGAGTCATTGGATGCGAACAGACAATTCGTATCGGTGGAGTTGGCCTTAGAGAGCCGTGATTCGATGGATTCGAACTGCACAGGAGATAGAGTCGAAGGTGATCGATACGAACTGTGGTTTCGTATCGATGGATTTGGGTGACTCAGAAAAGCCTTCATTGGCAACTTCGTATCGATAAAAACTCGTGTTGATGGATTCGAATGGCTTATTCGAATCGATCCGTGGTGATGTCTTGTAACCGGTCGAATCCACCGGGATGTGAACCGTTTTTTGCCTTTGCTTTCGAGTCCATATAAATACTGTGGACTTAGTCGTTTTCCACTTTTTACTCTTCTACTTTCGTGCCTTGCTTTCGTATCGCTTCTGAGACCAAGAAAAGAAAACTGCTTGACTTCGAATCGACTCAAATCCTTCAACCCCTTAAATCAGTTATCTAAATCAGGTAATCAAATGAACAAAACCAGTCCCAAAACGACGAGATCCAAATTCTCATGCCATTTTATTCCATTCGAGCTCGTGTCTGAACGTTGCTCGTGGAAGTGGGTAACGTGCGAGGTCAAAGAAGGAAGGAATGGAGTCCGAATCGATCTGGGGAAGAGGACGAAACAACGGATTCGAAATGGTTGGTGGGCAGCCTTTTGGCCACAATATCGTATCGATTGAGGAAGAGAGTGTTTTGCTTCATGTCGATCCCCGAATTGAAATCTCGTATCACTGCCTTGCCTTGGGCTTCGTATCGGTCACAGAACAGTTGCCTAGCAATGGCAGTTTCGAATCGACAGTGATCGATATGAAATTGACATCCTATGATCGATACAAAATTGATGCTCTCTGATCGATTCGAAGTGGATGCTTTTCTGATCGATACGAAGTAATAAGCTCCGATCGATCCGAACTGCGAGCCAGGGGATCGATACGAAAACGTCTTTGATTGATTGATACGAACTCGAATCCGTTCCCCTGATGGATACGAACTACTACACAGATCGATGTAAACTTGAACTTTGATGATCAACAATGGGCCTAACTTCGATGATATCGGAAACTCTTGTGCATTTGAACACTAATTCCGACGAGCTTCATTTTGACATAATTGGACTTGACCGTTGAACTGCATATTTGATTTCCTTTCGAAGCTCGTCGATGGAACTGCAACTCTAACAAAATTTTAACAAACTTTAACTTGGATTGATTGCTAATAACTGGATGGCACGGTTGTGACAGTCGGCGATGACGGTCATTCCGACTGAATCTTGAAGTCTTGTTGTTTTCATGCTTTCTCCAATTCTGTAGAACTTCTCAAATGATATACAATACTGCACTGCACAACACACTCACACAGTTTACATTGGGGGATGTACGAGCGTTATTGTCTGTTTAACAATGGTTTTCATAAGCTAGTTAGTCATGGAACCCTCAAGTTCACAGCAGTAGGAACTCCCGAGTTCAATTCCTTCAACCATCAAGGTACCGGTCATTGAAGCCGAAGTTATAGGCCCAGCTCCGGACGAGCGTCCAGGCGCCCGGTTCATTTGTCATCCATAAGATTCTGTGCCGTCTGGTATCTCCAAAGATATGCTGGGACGGATTTGTTTAAGGCACGGCTTGTCACTTGACGACGTGTTACTGCCTGGGCCAAATGACAGGCCACATGATCCCCCGGAGGGGTTTACTGCTTTCAACCGTCACGCTTGCACAGCGGGGACACTTCCTCCTTTCAATCAATATATAAGGGAGATGTTATCATTCCTTGGAATAGCTCCATCCCAGCTACACCCCAACGGGTACGCTTTGTTGAATAGCACCTTCATTCTGTTTATTGAGATTCTCTTTCGACCACCAAAGCCGATCGAGATTAGATATCTATTTAACGTTAAGAGTCGTGGAGACAACCCTTCTTTCACCTTTTCAGAAGCGGTCAGGAACTGCCACATTGTGATGGGCTCCTGGGGAAGGCTAAGTTACTTTAAAACTGAATGGTTCTACGTTCGGTGCCCCCCTGGATTTGCTAGGCGATGGTTGGATAGACATAAGCGTTACAATTCCTTCTCTTGAATTATTGAGATAGTTATAACCGACCTCGAAACTGACATACTTCTCTTCTTTCACAGCTGCAATCTCTCGACCTGACGGTGGATACTTTAGAGAGCTAGTTCGGATCCTTCAAACGGTTCCGGGCGAAGAGAGGCATATCGACTTGGTTCTGACCGACATAAACTTGAGGACTATCGGGTTGATTGAGCGGAGGTAGAGCATAAGGCTGGAAGGGACTCTTAGGGCGGTCTCAAAGAAACGGGTGAAGCGCAAGGCGCCTGGAGTCGTAATAGCTGAGGAGTTGATCCAGAGAGAACGCCTACAGATACCGAGCTCCATGCTGGCCCTTCTTCCGATGTCCAGGATTCAGGAGGAAGGAGAAAAGGCAAGGCTGTTGCTCACAAGCATTCTAAATCCGAGAGATTAAAATCCGTGGTTATGTCCTTGCCCGTCCCGGGGATTATGATTTTAGAGGCTCCTCCCTCGCAAGTAGAGAATCCCTTTGAAGGGCTTGTTGATATTCCGATTTCGGATTATGTATCGTCTCAACACGACACCGGGATGGAGGAGCTTGATAATGCTCTTGAACTGAGCGGGTCGCTTGCTATGAGTGCGGCCGACATTTTCGGTTGGTCGGGGGGTTGCACATGCATACACTTCATTGCACTACATGATTCATAACTGTAAATCATCCAACTCAAGAAATCACTAACTCTTCCTTCGTCTCTCATTTTCAGGTACGATGTCCGGAAGAGGGTCAATGCTCGGGAATCTTTGCTCGGCCCGAAAGTCTTCTACCTATTATGATTCCCGCAGGAGAGACTCTGATAGAGACCGCGATCGTGAGTACTCTAATCAAGATAGGTATGGGCATGACAGGGACAGAGAATACAGACATCGGTCTAGATCTCGCTCTCCTCCTCTTAGACTTCGATCTCCACCTCTCGTTCTTGTTCCACATCCACCAGAGCCTCCACGTCACAGGCCATCTTCTCACACTTCTAGATCCAAGACTCATCTTCAGAAAGTCGAAACCACGGCCTCCATAATTGCAAAGCAGGTCCCAGCGGAGCCCACAGGAGAAGGGGCCCTTAAATTGGCTCAGATGAGGAAGGATTTTCCAAACATATGCTTCGATGGCTACGTCTTTCCACCTCACTTAAAGAGAATCCCATCTGGAGTGGAAAATACGATGCATGATTATGTTCATGACATCTACACCCAGTATAGAGAGTGGGCAAAGGCTGCAGAGAAAGCTTCCAAGGTGGCCTTTGAGCGAGCCAAAGCGATTGAGAAAATGGAGACCGAACTCGCTCAAAGGGACCGGATCATTCAAGTGCTCACTGCTGAGGCCGAGTCTTCTCGAAAATCTGAAATCGTGGCCATCAAAAAAGCTGACGAAGCGAATGTGGCGATGGAGAGGTTGAGGCAGACACATGTTGCCTTGGTGGAGGAGATGTGCCATCGGAATACTATAGTCACCGCCGAGCGGGATGCGGCGGTCAAGGAACTCAATGAGCTTAAGGCTAAATTTTACGACATGGCCAAGGAGAAGGATGATGCGAATAACGCAGCCCAGGAGGCGTGCGATCAGGCTGTTCTGCTCCGGGGCGAACGGGATGCTGTTGTGGCTAAAGTCCGCAAGGTGGAGACTGAGGTCAAGGAGAGAGTGAAATCGACCGAGTCCAGGCTAGAGGCTGATATCGAAGACCTTCTCGTTGTTTACAACGCTAACGTGCTGAGGCACAGGGGTCTAGCCTGGCTCGATGATTATCCGACGCATCTATATAACGCCTGGGGCCGATTGGTTGAAGAAGAGAAGGAGGCGCATCTGGGTGAGTCTGTGGATGAGTTTGAACTCGAGAATCGCATTCTGAATGAAGATGAGAGGAAGATTCTTCACGAGTCAATGATTCTGCATGAGAAGGAAAAACTCGACGTCTAGCGCCTCGAAGTAGGAGAGGGTTCAGGGGTTGACCATCATGAGGCGAGTCTTGAAGTTCCAGCGTCAACCCAGCCCAAATCCTCGTCTGCGGTCGATCCCCAAGCTGTTCCTGCCTACAATCCGGATCAGCCGCAGATGTCTCCGGCTGCAGCGCAAGTTACTGAAGCCGTTCTACCGCCTACAAGTCAAACTGAGGAAGGTATTCTGAACATTCCACATATCTGCCTCAAGTCGGAATTTTTATCTGAATTAAATTCTGATACTTCTCTTATTTTTGTCCAGTGATCGATGCTGCACCAGCCATGCCTCCTGCTACTCAAGAATCATATCAGACGCAGGAGGCTATCGTGACCGAAGCGATCACCGTCACTACAACTGCCCCACTTGACGATATGCAGGGAAGCACGCTTGTGTTCGATGAGAAGTTGATGGAAGAACTCTTTCGCCGTCATGGCAATCCTTTAGCTGACTTGCCATTTGTTATGGGTGGAGACGCTCCTGCTACAAGTTCTTCAATGCCGACTACTGATGCCCCCAGCGGGGCTCGAGCAGTTACTGAAGAGGAGATGTTCGCCCAAATCGATGCTGAAATGGCAGCAGCGGCTCATGGTGGCAGTTTTGGAGGTGGGATGGCAGCACCGGGACCAGCTCCGCTTAGAATGATATCTCCTGGTGGCACTGTTTTCATCACCAGCGAGCCCATTCCACCTTTTGTACTTGATCCTGTTCCTCCGACTCCGCCCGCAGGAAGCATTCCTATTCATATGAGCTCGGAGGAGGATGTTGATATCATGCCCCCGCCTGGAGACCGACCACCGAAAGTCAAAGGCTCAAAGAGGAAAAATAGTGGCGGCTCCAGCGGGTCTACACCAAGAAGGAAGCCGAGGAAGAAGAAAGATTAAACATGCTTCCCTGGATTATTTCGACTTGCATTTTGTTGGCCGTGTATAGATGCGGGTTCGACCCCTGCTAGTAGGAATTTTTTGGGAACAAACTTGTACATGAATTTCTGTCATAATCAGTAGAAATGAAACTCTTCTTTTTTAGCTTCTTGTGTATTTGTTTAAGTGTTTCAATGTTTGAAATGCACTTGTGAAGTTTCATGTTCCGAGTCAAGTTTGTTTTTTGTTTGCCAGGTCTGGAAATTGTGGACATGGCTTACGACCAGGGAGTGAGTTGAATTTTTACGTCGCACCACTTCAATCAACGGTCGATGCTTAAGTCATGCCTCCAGTCTTGGGGGTGAGTCGTCGAACATCACCGGCGATTGTTTCCTACTTATAACATGTTGAGTCTAGTGCCACCGAGCGAATGTCTAGGACAAGTGGAGATTGAGTGGTTCATCCATGTTTGTTCGACTATCGGTGGCCATACCCACACTCCGGGGATCCTTTTTTGTTTATTGGCGGTTGGTCACGCCGGCTTAAGTTTAAATCATACGTCCGCGCTTTGGGGACTTGGAATCGACCTTTGTACTCCGACTCGCACTCTGGGAGTTCAGAGTTGATATTATACTTCAATTCATGCTCTGGGAACTTAAATTTGATGTTTATACTCCGTTTCGCACTCTGGGAATTCGGAGTTGATGTTTATACTCCGACTCGCACTCTGGGAATTCGAAGTTGATGTTTATACTCCGACTCGCACTCTGGGAGTTCGGAGTTGATGTTTATACTTCGACTTGCAATCTGGGAGTTCGGAGTTGTTTTTTATACTCCGTTTCGCACTCTGGGAATCCGTAGTTGATGTTTATACTCCGAATCGCACTCTGGGAGTTCAGAGTTGATGTTTATACTCCGACTCGCACTTTGGGAATTCGGAGTTGATGTTTATACTCCGACTCGCACTCTGGGAGTTCGGAGTTGATGTTTATACTCCGACTTGCACTCTGGGAGTTCAGAGTTGTTGTTTATACTCCTTTTCGCACTCTGGGAATCCGGAGTTGATGTTTATACTCCGACTCGCACTCTGGGAGTTCGGAGTTGTATCAGGATCATGGATGGTCGGATCACATCCACCCTGAGTTAACAAGTGAGGTCGTTAGATGGACGGGTCCACCCTCCTCAAACTTGGTTCAGATACGGACGAAGTCGTTAGGCGGACGGAACCACCCTCTTCGTAGACGTATTTTTAATACTCCAGTTCACACTCTAGGAACCGGGAGTTAAGTGAGGGATTGTCGTGTATCAATCCGTTTTGACTTTGATGTGATGGCTTGTCCCCGAGCTCGGGTTCACTTAGCGAGTGACCGGTTGCATCACAGTCACTCTCTATTTGAATAAATTCCACCGTATTGGTGAAACTTAGCTCTCCGTGCATAGTGATGATCATATGAAGCATTTCAGTAAATCATAGCTCTGGCTCGAAGAGATTGCATTTTATTGCTGAAATAAGAAAATATGGCAAAGTCAGTTGCCTTATTACAAATTCTAACTTCGAAATGCAGAAACAAATTGCGAAATGGAAAATAAACTAAATGGATGAACATAGCCTGTCATGTGTAGTAGCGGCGAAGACTCTCGCTATTCCAGGCTCTTGGCAAAGTAAGACCGTCAACGGTCGATAATTGGAATGTGCCATCTTGGAGCCTTTGTTCAATAACATACGGTCCTTCCCATGTCGGCTTCATATGCGAAGGAACCGGATAAATTCTTTTTAGGACGAGATCGCCTAGTTCAAAGGTTCGTGGGCGGACCTTGGCGTTGTACAATCGGGCGACTCGACTTCGATGCACAACTGCCCTCAAATCAGCCTCTTCACGCTTCTCATCCAGTAGATCGAGAGATTCAACAAGTAATATAGCATTTGTCTTTGGATCGCAGTATGTCACACGATGAGAAGGTACTTCTAGCTCGACTGGAATAACGGCTTCTGAACCATAAGAGAGAGAGAATGGAGTGTGACCGGTCGCGGTCTTGTGAGTTGTTCGGTAAGCTCATAAAGCCATAGGAAGTTCATCGACCCACTTGCCCCCGACCTTTTCCAGTCGTTTTTTCAGAATGGACTTTATAACTTTATTAACCGCTTCGACCTGTCTGTTCGCCTGAGGGTGTGCAACTGCGGAGAATTTCTTTTGGATGTGAAATCGTTCGCAGAAATCTTTAAATTCAGCACTGTCGAATTGGGTTCCGTTGTCCGTAATAATGGTGTATGGAAGACCGAACCGATAGATGATGTTGCAGACCACAAAGTTGATTACTTTCTTTGTCGTTATGGTAGTGAGAGCTTCAGCTTCAGCCCACTTTGTAAAGTAATCAACTGCGACGATGGCGTATTTCGCACCACCTTTTGCCAAAGGTAGAGTACCAATGATGTCGATGCCCCACATTGCAAACGGCCATGGACTGACCATTTGTGTTATCTCGGTAGGAGGGGCTCTAGGAATTCGAGCATGCTTCTGACACCTATCACATTTCTTTGCATAATCCGATGCGCCACGATTCACGGTAGGCCAGTAATACCTGTATCGAAGTATTTTCTTTTGCAAGTGCTTGCCCCCCGGTGTGATCGCCGCATTCTCCCTCGTGTACGTCGTGCAATACTCGTTTAATTTCATCGTGAGCGATACATCGGAGTAGAGGAACAGAGTACCCTCTTCTGTACATGATTCCATTCTGGATGGTGAATCGTGAGGCCTTCCAGAGGAATTTTTTCTTTTCACTCCTGCGCTCTGGCAGGGTTCCGTGCTCAATGTAATTTCTGAGTGGAGTCATCCATGAATCTTTTTCACGGACGGTTTCGCATACCCAGTCTATTTCTACCCGGTCAATGCTCGGAGAAGATAACGTCTCTACGGGAACGAGTCCCATTTGCTGAGCTTCACCTGTGCTGGCTAGCTTTGCCAATGAATCAGCCTTTTGGTTGCATTCCCGAGGTATACAATAGATGGCGTAATAATCAAACCGATTCAGTACTTCCTGGACTCGAGCTAAGTAAGCAGCTAGCCTTCGATCTCTTGCTTGATACTCTCCCCGTACTTGACACACAACTAATTGCGAATCATAATAAATTTCCATTGCGATAATTCTAAAATCTCTAGCAAGTTTCATGCCAGCTAAGAGGGCTTCATATTCAGCTTCATTATTAGTCGCATGAAAATCGAATCTCACAGCATAACATATGGATCGGCCTTCGGGAGTTTCAAGTACAACACCAGCGCCCGAACACCGGTCGTTTGATGCACCGTCGGTATAGAGCTTCCAGATGTATTCAGGGGATTCACTGGTTTCGGGCAAGTCCTCTGGAACGGTAAATTCAGCTATGAAATCGGCTAGGACTTGCCACTGAATGGCTCGCCTTGGAGTGTAAGTAATATCGAACTGGCTCAGTTTGATGTTCCACTTGAATAATCTACCAGACGTCTCAGGCCGCAAAACGACCTGTCGTAACGGCTGGTCGGTGTAAACAATAATCGGATGTGCCTGGAAATATGGTCAGATTTTTCTTGATGCAATAACAAGGCAATAAGCCAACTTCTCTAATTTCGGATAATTCCTTTCGGCCTCAGTTAATCGCTTGCTGATGTAGTATACTGGCTTCTGTATCCTATCTTCTTCTCGAACTAAGGCAGCGCTGATAGCGTTTTCTGATATCGCCAAGTATATGTACAACTTCTCATGATCAATAGGCTTTGACAGGATAAGTGGTGTGGATAGATGCTGAACTAGTGCTTGGAAAGCGCCCTCACACTCCGTGGTCCATTCAAAGTTTCGTTTTCCTTTTCGGATCAGATCGAAGAAGGGAATGCATTTGTCGGTGGACTTTGAAATGAACCTGCTCAATGCTGCTACTTTCCCATTGAGACTTTGGACTTGCTTTATAGTTTTTGGAGTTTCAAGATTTCTGATTGCCCAAATCTTTTCAGGATTAGCTTCGATTCCCCGGGCGTTGACGATAAACCCGAGGAATTTTCCAGATGCAACTCCAAAGTGACATTTCAGTGGGTTGAGCTTCATTCTGTATTCTCGAAGTATGTTGAACATAGCTTCCAAGTCTTTAACGTAGTCAGTGGAAAATTGTGATTTCACAAGCATGTCGTCTACATATACTTCCATTGTTTTCCCGATTTGATTGGCAAACATCCGATTAACCAATCGTTGATAAGTAGCCTCGGCATTCTTGAGTCCGAATGGCATAACTTTGTAGCAATAAAGTCCCAGATTGGTTACGAAGCTGGTATGTTCTTGATCGGGTAAATGCATCAGTATCTGACTGTAGCCAGAATATGCGTCCATGAAGGATAAGAGCTCATGCCCAGCTGTCGAATCTACGAGCTGATCAATTATGGGAAGCGGGAAACTGTCTTTGGGACAAGCTTTATTCAGATCGGAATAGTCGACACATGTTCTCCACTTTCCGTTTGGCTTTCGGACGAGCATGGGATTCGACACCCATTCAGGATATAGCGCATCTCGAATGAACCCGTTCGCTTTAAGCTTTTCTACTTCTTCTTTAAGGGCGGCAGATCTCTCTGGATCCATACCACGCCTTTTCTGTTTGACCGGGACATGCTGCGGGTCAATATTCAAAGTGTGGCTCGCGATGTCCGACTAGATCCCACACATGTTAGAATGCGTCCAGGCGAATACGTCAAGATTCGCCTGCATAAATTCAACCAATTCCTCTTGAGTTTGCTGGCTTAGCTGAGACCCGATCTTTATCATTTTTGAATCATCGTCATCGTCAATTGGGACATCAATCGTTAGTTCGGCCGGGAATGCTTGACTTTCTTTAGATTCTCCTTCGTCTTCAGTTTCTCTTGGGTCAAGATCCCTTTGGAATTGGTTGGGGTGCCCGGGCCTAGGCCCGGGCGTTAATTGTCAATTATCAGCAAAGCGGACTCAGAGAGATTCCTCTACGCCCTTTCCTTTCTCCTTTCGCTGCGCCTCCCGCAGCTCTGCGACATAATAGGCTCTTCCAGCAGCCTGATCTCCCTGAATGATTCCCACTCCATGATCGGTGGGAAACTTTAAAGTTAAACACCACAGGGCAATGGTTGCCCTGAATTCAACGAGGGCCGGTCGGCCCAGGAAAGCAATATAAGGAATGTCTATGTCCAAAACAACGAATTGTAACATCTGTACTCTCCGACGTTCTCCAACTCCCAACTCCACTGGCAGTTCCACCATTCCAGTGGGTATAGTAGCACTTCCGTTGAAACCATGGATTCGGGATTGACAAGGTTTCAAGTCCATGGCTTCCATCCTCATTTGATCATAAGATCGCTTAAACAAAATATTCATAGAATATCCACTGTCAACTAAGATCCTCTTTATCCAGGCAGGACCTACTTGAGCTGAGATGACTAGTGGATCAATGGTGTGGGCTTCGATTTTATCAGCTTCTCTGTTTCTGAACACGATGTCATCTATCATCGTCTTCTGTTGCTTGGCCGGAGCCCCTTCATCAAAACTACTACAACACTCGAAGTCCGCATGCCTGATAGATTGGCATATGACTCCATTTCCTTCCAGCTTCGATCTGCTGGGTGAGGACCACCACTTATTGTGTTGATAACCAACCTCCCGCCTGTACGAGCGGGTTCCTCCTGTCTTTCTTGATTTGGTGCACGATTCTGATTTGATGGACCCGCACTGCCAGACTGCGGCGCCCGCACATACTGATCCAACTTCCGTTCACGTATCAGTTTTTCAATAAGGTCTTGTAAGTGACGACACTCATTGGTGTTGTGGCCATAACTCTCATGGAATCTACAAAATTTTCCTGTTTGGATTTGTCTTTCCGTGGGTGGCTTCGGAGTAGGTTTATTGTATTGCATGGTATTGCAGGTCTGCAAATACACATTTTCCAGCGACGTATTCAATGGAGTATAATTGTTAAACATGGGAGCTCTACGTCGTGGACCATGGCTCTGATCTCGCTTCTTTCCCTGATTTCCATTGTCCCTCTGCTGATTCTGTTTATTTTGGATGTTCAACTGAACTTTTCCAGAACTATCTCCGGACTGTTTAACAGCGATATTACTTTGGATTCCTTCGATGTTGGGCCCTGCGTCATCCTGCTTCCTAAACTGTTTCGCATCCTTCCTTCTCAAGAATTGGGCTGCCTTGGAATAGAAACGGTCCAATGACGCAGGTGGTTTCCCGGCCAACCAATTTCCGAACTCGGAATCAGCATCAATCCCCTTAGTCAATGCCATCAGGATAGAGTTGTCATTGGGATTACTTATTTCTGCACACGCAGCATGGAATCGCTCCAAGTAACGTCTAAGTGTTTCTCCGGGAGCTTGTGTAACACTAGACTGAGTGTTAACGTCTTTAGGCCTCGCCACGTGCATACAGAATTGTTCAACAAACTTGGTGGTCATCTGTTCAAAGTTAGAGATGGATCGTGGTGGCAAACGAGTGAACCACATGATAGCAATGCCCCTAGGGAAATAGGGAAACTACGGCACTTTACTGCATCATCAGCTCTCGCAGCATTCATTAGCCATTCATACTTCAGGATGTGTTGGTTAGGATCAGAACTTCCTTCATAGACTGGCAAAGTTGGCATCCTGAAGCGCCGAGGTGGTTCAGCATACAGTATGTCATCGGTGAAAGGGGTATGACTCTGGGAGATTCCCCAGTCGTCATTACAGAGACCCTGACTTTCACGGATCATTTGGCGAATCATCATTGGTATATCCGGCATCCGGACATTAGGAGCATGCTGTGCCAAGGTGTGGTCGGGTTCCACAGTGTGAGTCCGGACTGGACGCGGTCGACGGTCCATGCCCCGCCTCCTTGGTTCAACATTCTCAGGGACATAAGGCTCTGCAGTCTGCTCTTGTTGGTTATGTTGAGGATCAGCTTGGTTTCAAGCATCAACCCCTTGTTCGGTAGTGGTGGTAATAGCAATGTTGCGTGTGACATGATAAGGAGCAGCACCTCCTCGGGATGAAGGTCCGGTATGATGACTAGAGGATGGTCCAGTTCTGGGTTGTCCAAGATTCGAAGCAGGTTGGTGCGCTATGGCCTGGGTGCAGCTTACATCCAACCGTGGGTGCGTGAATCGGTGGTGACCATCAGATGAGGCTAAACTCTCTGTGGAAGAATAAGAACCTTGGTCTCTTCTGGATCTTCTGCGCCTTTGGCGATTTAACTGGTTGGTTAACTCTGTGTTGGCGCGCAGTTGTTCAGTTAGTTGTTGTCGACTCTGGGTCAATTCTTGGAGCAGCATCTAAAACTCTTGTCTGGTAACCGGGCCTGATGGATCTGAAGGTCCGGCGGCATCTTGATTGGATGAAGGCAATTGTGCGAGATTCTGTCGGTCCCGTCCTCCTTGATCAGCAGCTATAGAGGTAGTCCGTGTACTTACCATGGTGAAAGTTCTTTCCTAGATCTGATGCAAATCTGAATAGAATGGAAGGGCTTCAAAGTTCTAGATCTGGATATTCTTCTTGGATTTATGCAATTCGATATAGATAGGAGATCCAAAGAGCAGGAGAAAAATTGGGTTTGTTCTCAGTGAAAGCACCAAAGTGTTTGTATCAAAATTGGGCACAACACTCTTCGGAAGTTTTTGAAGAGATAAAGTGAAGAAATTAAATGGAAAAAGAGGATTATCTAAAAAAACTCCAAATTTCAGATATGAAAGTAATTAAAATGCACGGAGACACAAGAATTTAGAGTGGTTCGGCATATCGCCTACGTCCACTATGAAGTTGATAACTTTATTGATCTTTCCTTTTTGATTACAACTGAATTCAACGAATTACAGCAGATAATGATGATTTACAGCAGTGAATTTCGTTATTGGCAGCAACTATGGAGTTTTGGACTGGATCCGGCAGAGTCTGGGCGTTGGAGAATTCAAAGAAGAAGAAGAACCCCATTTCTGTTGGCTTTGGGGGTCTATTTATAGGTGTAGGAGGCTGATATTTCGCTCAGATCTCGGGAGACCCCCTCTGGCACATGACTAGGCCCGCACGCCCAAGCCCACGAAGTTTCGGTCCGATCCGTGATCGATACGAACGGATTTCATATCGATCAAGATTGCGTCCGATGGAGTCGAAATTTGGCATGGACATTCCTTAGCATGCACGTAAGCTTCTGTGAAAATTTCATAGCATTTGGACTTGTAGATTAGGAGATATGATCGATACGAATTAGGATCTTCGGTTGGCTGTTTCATTCGACTCCCTCATTTCGACTCGATCCTATCCGACTCGATGATGTGGCGCTTGTATCTCTGGATTACTCCGCCTTTGATGCCGAGTTGGCTGAGGCATTCTTGGACCTTGCCTTGTTCGTAGCCCAGTTCGAATCGATCAACAGCTTGTTCCTTCACGTCGACCTGTAGCATGCCTTGTTCGAATTGATGGAGGTGGCTCGTTCGTATCGATGATGGTGACTCTGTTCGCATTGATGAAAGGTTCACCGTTCGCATCGATGGTTATGCTTTGTTATGGGGATACGAAGTGGACATTGGATGATCGAGTCGAACTGTGGCTCTCTGATGGATGCGAAGCGGATCGAGTCGAACAGATGCTCTCTGATGGATGCGAAGCGGATGGAGTCGAACAGAGGCTCTCTGATGGATGCGAAGCGGATCGAGTCGAACAGAGGCTCTCTGATGGATGCGAAGTGGATCGAGTCGAACAGAGGCTATTCCATGGATTCGAACGCGAGGCTGCTTTTATCCAATTTTGCATTGATCGTAACTTGAGCATACGAACTCGGATTGACTTGAAATTTGGAACGTTGGCTCTCATAGCTTCGCTTGTCATGTCATATCAATTTTAGCTCGATCCGGACTCGGACAAAATTCGTCGATATCCATAGTGAGCCTGTGTATAACCGATCTCTAGGACGGACCGTCATTGGTTACCAGTCAATTCCTTGGTGTCACGGCCTTGCCAAAAGGCGAAATAACAAGTGGTTTAAAATTTTTATTTAAAAATTAAATAACAATTAAACTCTTTACTTACTAACAATTAAACCTTTAATTAATAATTAAATATTAAATAAATAATTAAATAATAATTATCCTTAAATAAATAATTAAATAATAGTTAACCTTTAAATAAATAGTTAAATCATAATTAATCTTAAATCAATTATTAAATAATAATTTAAACTTTTAAATAATAATTAAATATTATTTAATCTTAATTAATTAATTAATTAATTAATCCTTAATTAAAACTTAAATAATAAATTAAACCTTTATTTAAAATTATTAAATTATAATTAAATTTTAACCGAACCTTAACTTAAATTAAACTTGATTAGAAATGAATTAATAATTTTAAACCCTTTTAAAATAAATAATTAGTTAATAATTAATCTTTAAAAATTAATTGATATAATAATTAATCCCTAAAAAATTAATTAAACAATAATTAACTTTTAAATGTTTAACTAATTATAATTAACTTACTTAATTAATACTTAATTGCTAATTACTTAACTTAATTACTAATTAACTTCTAATTATTCTTAATTAATAAATTAATGAATTAACTTTTACACTCATACTTAATTAAAACATAATTAACCTTTATATTTAATTAATATTTTGAAAATGATTTCTGAAACAATTATGCAAAAAACACCTTTAACTAAAATGTTGCTTTTTCCGAACTGCATTCATAGCCACTATCACTACGGATGCAGTAACTTAAGGTTAATTTCTAAGTTACTATCTTCCAAACTCCTTTAATTTAACTTTGTTCCATTATAAAACATAAGAAAACGATTTAAAAAAAAACAAAATTAAAACTTTGAACTTTAGTTTGTAAAACAATACACATACAACATCATATTCAAAGTCACATACAACATCATACTCAAGTTCGCATACAACATCATATTCAAAGCTCGCATACAACACCATACTCAAAGTTCACAATTTCCAAACAATACTAATGTTAGACTTTAATTCAAGTCTAATTTCCATCTCATATCAACAACATCTATAAACATCCAAACAGGTAACGACCCGTACTTTTGACTATTGTAAGTTATTAAATATAATGAATTTATTGGATGAAATGGGTAAAAATATAATGATTTGTTAATATAAATTTATTGGATAATTTAATTTGTTTAAATTTAATATAGGAGATTATTTGAATAATTGAATTATGGATTTAATATGATTAAAAATGGTATCAGAAATTGATTCAAATTTTATATAAATATGAATGAAGATGGTTAACATTTAAAATTGGATTTAAATGTGAATAATTAAAATTTGGAAATTTTATATTTTAATTAACGAGTAAAAATAGCCATTTTGGTCACTGTCTCGGATTTTGACGAAACCAGTTTCATCGGATCCGAAATAGTGAATTAATGTAGGATTTCAAGTTTCGTAGCGATCAGACTTGTCGTTTGGCTGTGCGAGCTTGAAACGTGTACAAATTTAAACCTTCCGAAATGTGGGTCATCACAAAACATATAATAATCTAACATAATTCAACATATCATACAAACAATTTATTCAACTCTTGTATTTAAAAAACAAACTCTACTTACCAAAACTATCCAAACTTCCACTATAACTAGAATAAAACCTAGATCCATGCTATATGCTTTGAAAAATGAAGATATGGTGGCCTAAAAGCCTTAAGTGGGTTTGACCAAGGTATGATGCACATGGCCCAAAGGTGGTGGAGCTCGAGCTTGAAAGGGGGAGAGACTTCGGATAATCATCGAATTCACAAAAATCGAACCCAAAAATAGGTCATCTTCCAATTGATTTTTTGACAAGTTACTCATGGAATTTGGAAATGTTCCCAAAAGGAAAGTTTTTGGAAATTCTTCTCTATAATTTCAAAAAAAGAATCGCTCAATTTAGATCTGTTTTGAGGGAGATATGGTCAAAAGAAGAAGAGGTGTTTTTGGACTTGAAAATATGGGTTCGAAAATACTCTGCAAAGAAATGAGATTTGGACATGGCTAAACTCAAAATTTGAAGAAGTGATACAAATGAAAGTTATAGCCACTGGAATTAGCTATGGTTCGAAAAAAGAAGTCCTTCATTTAGATAAGATATGGGAAAGATATGATGGGAGAAAGAGGATGCAAAATTGAAAAAGTGAAAGGGGTATTTATAAGCAAGAGAACAAAGTAAATTACTAAATAGCCTTGTCTTTTACCCTACACGTCCACTTGCCACATCACCATGCCACCTCACCTTCTTGTACCTCAGCCCACAAGTTTGTCCCCCCTTAAAACCCCATGAGCCAACATGTTTAAACATGTTCCAAATGACATGACATTCACCTTTTCTTTTTCTTTTTTACCTTTTTAAACTTTAAGTATATTTAATTTTTACATAATAAGTCACATCCTACTTTATATACTTTAGTATCTAAATATAAACTAATACATCTTATACATTTGTAAATGTATGTGTATACTTATACAATAAAGTTCATGACTTTTTCGACAACTTTTAACCGATGAAAAGTCGAATATTCGGAAAACGAATTTCGGTCACATTTTCGATTTTTCTTCGGATTAAATATTTTTGTAATCAAATTTTTGAAAAATATTTCACCATCATTAATTATTATTTAAAAGAATTTTAATTTAATTATAAAACCTATTATTTGAATATTTAAAATTAATTAAATAGTCCTAAATTAAAGTGATGAAATTCTGGGTTGTTACGCTCTCCCCTTTAAAAGAATTTCGACCACGAAATTTGACCAGAACCTAACCCAGAAACACTTAACACTATCCATCAGTTTGGATGATGTACATAGATCTTTATTATGAAAAATCTAATGTGATCACTCACTCAAATATATAACTTTACTTTCAAAATAGTATTGCTCACTTGACTTCCTAGTCCAGACTTTGATCGGGCTTCTCAATTAGAAACCTCTGTTCTCCTTACATAGCCATATACTATGATATAAAACTTTGGTTCTAAATAAAGAACCCTTACCAAGTGTTCGCTGTCAAAAATCGAGTGACAAATCCTTCTTCGGAATGGTGTGAAACACCTTAAGTCATATACTCGAATCTTGGAACGAGAACTACATAAAAAAGGAAAATGATCTACGTACAACTTTCGTATTGGTCTAAAGGTTCTTACTACCCAACTACTCTTTACACTCCCAAAAAAAAATTATGAAAACATTTCACAAAAATTTCAGCCCAGTTTCAAACATTTTTAAATGATATAACTCTATTTATGAAACCTTTTCATAAAATCATTTTAATTTATTAACTTGTATAATACTCTTCTATATCCTAATAGTATATATAAAGCATCTGATTTTAATTCCTATTCACTTTTCACTTATTCAAATGGAGGCCCAAAATTACTTTAGGTCTTAAAACCGAGTTGACCAATCCAACCTCTTTACCTATTCGGTCTGGTAAGTATCTAAGAAGAGTAGGATGATGGTATCCCAACTCCATCCTAGCATCTACATTTTCTAAGACACTTTAAGGTAAATTGTTTATTAACCAGCCCAATAACATCCAATAATTTTTTTTAAATCTCCGAGATATTAAAATCAAAAGACATAGTTTAATAAAACAAAGTTGATTAAACCTTATTATTAAAATTACCCCAATTTTTAAAACTTTCTGATTAACCCATTGTTTAATCAAAATACCTTATTATTTTTGAAACTTAGGAGCCAAATACCCAAATTTTTATTTCAAAAATCTTTTTGAAATGATACTTTATTTTTAACCCTTAGAAATATACATATAGCCTAAGTAACTCTAAAATGATATCAAGGAACTGGGTACTACCGAATAGTATCATAAATTTCTTTAACAAGAAGGGTAATGCTCAAGAGAAGTGTTTACCATCCGAACACATCCCTGTTCCATTTTTAGTCACTTTCGAGTCACACGATCTCGTTAATTGTAAAAATATTTCTTCCTTTTCAAATCCTCCTTTTGAAACAATACTATATATATTTCCAAATAAATAATTTCAACGAAATATCTAATTCAAATTTATTTTTGATCCGTTCAGATTTGAACTTGTTTTGATGGTAAAATGATAAAGAGAATAATTACTAAGTGCACTACAACGTTCACCTAAGCAAACATCCGATTGTCACTTAGGAGATTATTTCGATCATCACAAAACAAATTGGGACTCATTCCTTGAACCAAACCAAAGAAGACACATCTTTCTATAAAATTTTCTTTTCAAAGCATTTGTACTTTAAAGTATTTCTAAGTAAAATTATTAATATTTTTCCCCAAACCTTGAAAACCAATTTCCAAAAGCACCGTGATTTAAATTCTTTGAAAATTCATCTTATTTTTAAAACATATTTGATAATCCCGATTTATAAAATCAACTTTTTATAAGATTATCTGAAATATTTCTTTTTAATGAACGCCTTATAAAAAAAATCTAATTTTTAACTAAACATATCATCGAATGCCTTATAGTCAAATTATGAAATTTAATTCACACGGTGTTCGTTTCAATGTTCCCACAAATTCTACCTACCTAACCTATGGTTTTAAAAAGAAAGATTGCAGATGAATCAACAACCCTATATGATAATAATTAAATATTATCATTTCCTAACAAACAAACAGAACAAAATTAACTATATAAATTTTTGAAAATTATTTCTTTGTATATAAAATATATTCCTAGGTAAGATTATTTCATTTACTAGATTTTAAAACAATACTATGTCGATTTGACTAGTATAAGTGTAGAAACCCCTATCGACACCGCGGTGCCCCATGTCTCGACTAGTATTCATAAACCACTCAAACGATGAACCAACACAATATAAAACATTTTATAGCACTAACAAGTATGCACTCAATGTATACACTCAAACTCATTCTAGGGTCTCACTTACCCTATCACAAATGATTCAACCCCACGAAAGCCTAAGCTTTAACACCTCTTTGTATCGATCTGCCTTACTTACACCTAAAAATGACACTTGATACATCCTCGGTATTCATGTGCCGATCATTTAAGTGTTTGAAAGGCAGGTCATTTAGGGTGAAGAAAAAAAAGACGGAACATAATCCCACAAAATGTGACAAGTAATATATTATATGAACGAGTCTTTATAAAAAGAAATCATTTTATTATAGACAACATCAGAGTGCACTAACCTATTATCAGCCCGGCAGTTATAACAGCATGTTCTTACAATTGCCGATAAATACAGACAAGAACAAAACAAAATAGAATAGCGGAAGAATATAAGGTATGTGAATATGTCTTGGATGATCCAGCTCGTCTCCTGAAAGCTCCAAAGGATCCAGCTAAATCTGGAGAATATGCTCGGGCTGACTCGAGCATTATAAGAAGAATAACGCCCAAATCAGTCTAGTAAAACCAGCGTGAGAAACTCAAATCACAAGGAATTTTATTTATTTAACTTGTAAAACCTTTTAAAATCAAAGGTATCTCGTAAGACCATGTCGCACATAAACATAGACGGCTTTTTACCTTACGATAACCAAAACATTTTCTATAGAAAATGCAGTGATATTATAAAAATGTCTAGGATACAAATACATATTAATCATAGCCAAAATTGTTACATTAGATTCCAGCATAATATGTATACAACTAAGTCCGTAAAGGCACGTATTGGAAACTGGATTCCATCAATGATAAGGCACCAGGGTACCACTTATCACATTGCATCTCTCTAGATAAAACACACTAAGAGCTTCATATGAAATATCTATGAGTCAAGACTGGCCCTATCTCTTGCTGGACAGTTCTGAATATGTCATCACCCAGGTCAGGATCAACAACCTAAATGGGACTCGAGCATACATGACC
Organism: Allium fistulosum; assembly: GCA_030737815.1. Lineage (NCBI taxonomy): Eukaryota > Viridiplantae > Streptophyta > Magnoliopsida > Asparagales > Amaryllidaceae > Allium > Allium fistulosum. The sequence continues at coordinate 869,028,153 of CM060903.1, read as the reverse complement.
AATAATACCAATCTAGATTGGGTGATGACCATACACTAATGGTAGCAAACCACATAGCCTTGAAGCATATCCCCTGATTTTAGTCATTCCCGGGTATGGGGCTTAAGGTTATAATTACCTTTTTCTATAGCAAACCATCTTGGAATGCTAACACTGCCCTCCAGGCCGAAATGCAATGCCAGCATTCATCCATACAAGTTTGTTCTAGGTCTGAACGAAACCAAAGGCACTACCTCTACTATAACCATTTTGGAATCACCCTCAGGATTAATAACAAGTAGCCCTTACACTTCAAAAGCTCCGTCTTCAATCATCTTCAAGATGTCTTCAGTTCGAAATGCTTGAGTTAGATCAAAGTGGTTTTAGAATAATTTATAGTTATCCGATCCTAGTCTCTTCAAAATAACTTTCGATAGTTCCGGTAAACTCAACCCCAGTCCTTTTGGAAATAATCAGATAATAAATAGGAGCAGGAATCACCCCTAACCATTTAAGTGGATGGTTCTCCCTATCATTTGTCCTAGAAGAACAAAATGAAATTTATACGCATAATACATCATCAACGAAGATAACTGTGCCATATAACTTACGTATTTCACATAGATATTTTCAAAGTTATATTTTGGTCCAAATTTGATAGTTGGTTATTTACTATCAAACAAACAAACAAGCAACAATTCAGCGATTTAATTACCCATAACAACCACCAAGCCTCAAAATAAATCTTCCATTTATTTAAATCTCTGTCCAAACCATTTATCAAAATATTCATATACTGATCTAATTTGCAAAAGTATATTCATAAAAAATTATGGAAGATTTCTCATTTCAAAATCATATTAAAAGGATCAAAACAAATATTATTTAAAACATAGATAAGGATAACCCCAAACACCATTCCTTCAATGTTAAGCGTGGAACGGATATTCCATACCACCTTGATTAAGAAGGTCAGTTGAGTGAAATCCAAATCTCAAATTCTTTTATAAATTTCTTCTATAAATCCTTTTAATAAATCTCTTTCATTTACGAAATCTCTTTTATTTAAGTAGCAAATCAATTTATAAAACACTTTATAAATATCATAGTTTATTTATAAGACTCTTTTATAAATATCAAAACCATATTTATAACTCTTTATAGACCTCCAAAATCATTTATAAAACTTCTTTTATAAACTTCCCTTATTTAAACAAAATTTTTTAAATAAATTTTTAATCAATAAAGTTCCTTTGATAAAGTCAATTATTCAAATCACCTTTAAATAAACAAGTTACCATATAAAAACATTATTCATTAAATTTATCTTTAAACCACATTAGCAAAATAATGATTTTAAACAATCATTTTAAAAAGTATTCAATTAACTTCAAAAACACTTTTAATAAAATCATTGCTTAATTATCCTTTAAATATCATATTTAAAAATGTTAATAACTTTAAACCCTTTGCAAAAAGGAGAAAAATGAAATATTTGACTATTCAAAATCAGATAGAAGCTTTGTGACCACAATGGTTCATTTAATTGAGTTTAACTTATCCAAGTTATAAAATGGTATTTAACAAGCAAATATATAAAGGGAATCGGCCGACAACAAACAAATTAACATATAGGTAAGATGTCCAAGTTACTATAAAGAAGATGAGGATATGTTCTACTAAACACATGTCCAAGTTAATATAATAACGAAATGTTGTTTGGTTCTGCTAATAGATATTAAATATGACAAAATTAGTAGAATGGTGATTTATTCTGCTAAACAAATTCATTAGGTTTCATATTCATTTGAGATTACTTAATGGTAATTGACAAAGAAATCCCTTGAATTTAAAATATTCTTAAAAAAAGAGTTACTTTAAAACAAAACCGATCTTCAGAAACAAAATAGTTTAAAAATTAAACTTTTTAAATAAAAATTAAACTATTTACTTAGTAATAATTAAAACTTTAAATAATAATTAAATATTAACTGACTATTAAATAAATAATTAAATAATTATTATTATCAAATAAATAATTAAATAATAGTTAACCTTTAAATAAATATTTAAATCATAATTAATCTTAAATCAATTATTAAATAATAATTTAAACTTTTAAATAATAATTACATATTGTTTAATCTCAATTAATTAATCAAATAATCCTTAATTAAAACTTAAATAGTAAATTAAACCTTTATTTAAAACAATTAAATTATAATTAAGTTTTAACTAAACCTTAACTTAAATTAAACTTGATTAGAAATATATCAATAATTTTAAACCCTTTTAAAATAAATAACTAGTTAATAATTAATCGTTAAAAATCAATTAAAATAATAATTAATCCCTAAAAGATTGATTAAATAATATTTAACTTTTTAATGTTTAACTAATTATAATTAACTTCCTTAATTAATACTTAATTACTTAACTTAATAACTAATTAACTTTTATTTATTCTTAATTAATAAATAAATAAATTAAATTTTAAACTCATACTTATTAAAACATAATTAATCTTTATAATTATATATTTTGAAAATGATTTCAAAAATAATTCTGTGAAAAACATCTTTATTTAAAATGTTGATTTTTCCCGAACTACATTCATAGCGACTATCGCCATGAATTGTGACGACCGCCCATGACCCTTGCACTGAACCTAGAGAAAGTGCGCTGTAAAGTGTGCCAGGCGACCATGGACGATTGTCAGGGTAAATTAAAACAGCAAAATCTATCGTATTACTCACAGCGCATGGACAAAATACAATAGAATATATATATAGTGAAGCTTCACAGAAATAGAATCTCATCAATAAAACTTCATAATAGTTGAATACAACATCTGAATAGTCAATACATCAAGCCTCACTATATATCACTCAGAGAATTATACAAAGCAGCGGAACATCCAGTACATATAGTAAGAAAATAATATGCAAGCCTCCAGCTCGTCTTCGTCATCAGCATCGTTGGAAGCAAGAACAACACCTGTCACCTGCTACCTAGTCTGCCCGTCCTAAAATGGACGAACAGCCCAAGGCAATAAGAGTTAAAACATAAAGCCTTGAGTCAGACAACAGTCTTAGTGAGCGGTAAATTAACTAACAACATACCAAAAGAGCATAAAGGAAAAAGGAATAGGAATACACCCCTCCCACTCCACCTCTTACTACAGTGATAGCCCCCAGACACACACTAAGTAGAAGAAAACATAGCAGAGCATACAATTTAAAGTAAAGTAATTATCACTCGAGTCAAGGGCGATGTTTTCCAAGTACAAACCCCCAAGGCCTAAACCAAGATCAGATAAGCACCCAGAAAATACCGCTCTTGAGACCGAATGACGATACAACCAAACATCCATGACTCTGGCTATCACTGTTATCATTGCCTCGATATCATCGTTAATTGAATGACCGGCTCATTCTTTCATCCGTCCGTCAAGGGCTAATGGAAACCCCGGTTCTAGACATAACTCCGCACGTCATCGTGACCCGTGCCTAGAACTATCGAATCTACCCAGAGTACTCGACTACCAATCAGTAGCCTTCAGGGACTATCGAATCTGCCCAACGTACTCTTGCTTTGAGCATGCTAGAACCTTCAACAACGATGAGATCTCAGCCTTCTAGTCATCCTCCTCGACGACCATTTCCATACTAGCTCAAGCGCCTCTCAAGCAAACCATTATCCTCTAACTCGAACCATTTCACCGAGTTATCAACGTGCTTGGAATGATCCCGTCTGGATTAGACCAAGGCTATCTCATATCATGCTTCGCCTCATCATCATCATAGCAAAGCCTCATCTCATCATCATCATCAAATCTATCCATATGAGCTTCATCATCCGCTACATATGCCACGAGCAGCTTTTCCAATTCAAGAGCCTTTCCCTTAGCGTTTGAATCATCTTCGGTCTAAATCAAATCATCAATCATCTAATTCATAGCAATCAATCAAATCAAACATCAATCCAAGTAAACAAGCATTCAAATATGATCTAAATAGACAATTATAACAACAATGGCAATTTCGTAATTAAAGAGTCAAAAGTCTAACAAGCATAAAAACATGAGCAATATCTCTATAATCTTGATGAATGAACTTGCATAGGTTAACATGTAGTAAAATGGATGTCAAATCATCATGAACAATGGTCTATACTTAGGTTTACAAAAATGCATGGAAATCACTACTTTAACACAAAATCAAACCAACGATCCGATATACTCCTTTGGATCCGTGTGAGAGATAATCACCACTCACCAAATCACCTAAACAACTCAAAAGCAACACACTTCAGATCTGGACAGCAAAGGATCTAACTCGATCTATCACAAATCCGCTTTAAACGATGAAATCTCTCTTCGAAGAATGTAGATCTTCAATCTAAGCTCTTCGATCTTCGATTTGATCTTCGATTTGGATGGAAGGAATCACTAGATTAGAGTGGAGAAAAGAAGTGAAGAAGTGTAGAAGTCGAGCTCTCAAAATGGCAGCACTTCGTCGCTTCGAAATCCGGATCCCAAAAAGTGAGAAAAACCCTCCTATTTATAGGCTGATTTTCCCCTAGGTCGTTCGCTCTTAGGTCGTCCACGACCTAAAACCCCACGACCTAACAACCTCCGACTCAACAACATCACGACCTACGACTTAGCCAACCTTCCGACCTAACACAATGCGCGACTTAACTATGCGCGACTTACGACCTAACACATGCGCGCCTTAACGACCCAGCGACTTAACAACATGTGCGCTTCCATGACCTAAAAATGCCACGACTTAATAACTCACGCGACCTAACAACTTACGCGACTTACGACTTAACAGATAAGCGCATCCATATGCGACCCACGACCTAACAAGCCTGCGACCTAATACTTAGCGACCTAACAACCCACGACCTAACTCCTAAGTCGTCTACGACTTAACTCCCTTAGGTCGCTCACTGCTACCACCAGCTTCCTTAGGTCGTTGCCAACCTATCCTCCTTAAGTCGCCAACTCTTAAGTCGCTTACTCCTATAAGTCGCTCCTATCCTTAAGTCGTCTACGACCTATCCCAGACACAGGATCTCACGACCTAAACCTTAACGACTTATCCTATTAGCCTTAAGTCGCTTGAACGACCTAAACTATAACACGACCTAACTCCTTAGGTCGGTCAAATCCTATAGGTCGCTACAAACTAATATACGACCTAAACCACTACGCGACCTAACCGCTATATGACCTAAGTCCTTACCTTGTCCAGTCTACTAGGTCGCTAACGGCTATAAGTCGCTTACTTCTATACGACCTAATGATAACTGTTTTACGATGTTTCGATCCGTAAAAATACGGGTCGTTACATTCTCTCCCCCTTAGGAATTTTGCCCCCGAAATTCCAAACAAACAGAGCAATCAAAGACTATTCTGCATGCCTACCATCCATAGCAATCAACAAACCATGCATCCAATTCTAGCTTAGCATGCAGAATTCTAAAACTAGAACAAGTTACAATGTCGTTAGATGACACGACACCTTAGGGCCATACCTTGAAGAGTTCAGGATGAGCTGCTTTCATCCTCTCTTCCACCTCCCATGTACAGTCGTTATCATCATCACTCCATTGTATCTTGAGCAACTTAACTACCTTCCTCCTAAGCTGTTTCGTGTCGGTTCCCACAACACGAAGCGGCTTACGAGGTCTCTTATCGACTGGATCAACTTCGAAATCTTCACAGCTATCAGCAGAAACCACTGTATTTGAGTCGTGCACATACTTCCGTAGATACGATACATGAAAAACATTGTGCACACTTGACATCTTCTCTGGTAACGCCAATCTGTAGGCGAGCTTTCCAATTCGCTCGATGATCGGGAATGGTCCAACAAATCTCGGAGTCAATTTTCCTTTCTTCCCGAATCGAATAACATTCTTCAGTGGAGAAATCTTCACAAAAACCATATCACCTACGTCGAATTCCAAATCCTTACGACGCTTATCGGCGTAACTTTTCTATCGGTCTTGGGCTGCCTTCATTCGTTGCCGAATGATCTCTATGCAATCTGAAGTCTGTCGAATCATTTCTGGCCCAAGTATCAGCTTTTCTCCTGTCTCTAACCAACATGTCGGAGAGTTACACGGTCTTCCATACAATGCTTCATACGGTGCCATACCAATGCTTGACTGGTAACTGTTGTTGTATGAAAATTACACCAAATGAAGGTGATCTTCCCATGATCCTCCGAAATCCAAAACACAAGCTCTGAGGAGATCTTCCAAAACTCGGTTGACTCTCTCGGTCTGACCATCTGTTTGAGGGTGATAAGCGGTACTCAAACACAACTCGGTTCCCAAAACTTTCTGGAAGCTCTTCCAAAATCCACTAGTGAACAATGGATCTCGATCGCTCACTATACTCTTCGGAATACCATGGAATCGAACTATCCACTTAACATACAACTCTGCCAACTTTGATGCAGTCCTAGTCGATTGAACATGAATGAATCTTGCACTCTTAGTCAAACGATCTATGATGACCCAAATCCCTTCATTTCCCGTTCTGGTTCTAGGTAGTCCATCAATAAAATCCATCGATATTTGCTCCCACTTCCATGTAGGAACTTCTAATGGCTGAAGCAATCCACTGGGCTTCTTCTGTTCGGCTTTTACCAACTGGCAGTTCATGCACTTGGAAATAAAATTTCCAACATCCTTCTTCATACCTTCCCAGTAGTAGGTTCTCTTCATATCCCGATACATCTTATTTCCACCTGGATGAATTGTCAGCTTCGAGTGATGATTTTCCTTCAGAACCTCATCCCTCAATTCATCTATATCGGGAACAACTAGTCGTCCTTGCTTTCGAAGCCAACCCTCTCGATCGACCTCGAATCCTTTATCCTTTTCTGGTTCCAATCCAGATTCCAAATCACGGATAATCTTGACAAGCTTATCGTCTCGCTTTTGGCTCTCGCCAATCCTTTCCGCAAGAGTCGGTCTTATCGATAAGTTTGCCAACATCTCAGGTTCCAATTCACATCTGGGCCTGAAGTCAAATCCAGCTAAATACTCGAGATTCTTCCATTCTGAAAACATGGCTCCCAATCCTGCATGTCTTCGACTTAACGCATCTGCCACTGCGTTACCCTTTCCCGGAGTATAAGCTATACCAAAATCATATGATGCCAAAAACTCTAGCCACCGTTGCTGTCGAAGATTCAAATCCTTTTGGGAGAAAAGATACTTCAACGACTTATGATCTGTAAACAACTCGAATCGAACTCCCAATAGATAATGTCTCCACATCTTCAGAGCAAAAACAATCGCCGCTAACTCCAAATCATGAGTCGGGTAATTCCTTTCATGCGGCTTCAGTTGTCGACTAGCATACGCAACAACTTTATCCTTCTGCATCAGCACTGCTCCAAGTCCAGTACCACATGCGTCGGTGTAAACCACCATCTCATCATTCCCACTTGGAATAGTCAAAACATGAGCACTTGTCAATCGCTCTTTCAGGATTCCGAAAGCTTGCTCACACTTAGCATCCCATCTGAATACTTGGTTCTTTTTCGTCAATCCTGTCAATGGTGCAGCCACCTTGGAGAAGTCTTTGATAAACCGTCGATAATATCCTGCTAATCCAAGAAAACTTCTCACATCAGATGCATTCTTAGGTCTAACCCAATCCTGGATTGCTGCCACCTTAGCGGGATCAACCGCTATTCCATTTCCAGAAATCACATGGCCTAAGAACCTCACTTCACTCTTCCAGAAGTGACACTTCGAAAACTTAGCCTTCAGCTGATGTTTCCGTAAGATTTCCAAAACAATACGCAAGTGCGTCTTGTGCTCTTCTTCAGTTCCGGAATAAATCAAAATATCATCCACGAACACTAGCACGAACTTACTCAACTGATCTCTGAACACTCTATTCATAAGATCCACAAAATATGCTGGCGCGTTAGTCAATCCAAACGGCATTACCAGCCACTCAAAGAAACCGGATGGTGTTCTGAAAGCAGTATTCGGCACACTATCCTTAGCCACTCTTAACTGGTGAAATCCCATTGCCAAATCCATATGAGAAAACACCTTAGCTTCGTGAAGCTGATCGAACAAGTCATCTATTCTTGGCAATGGATACTTGTTCTTCTTAGTCACTTTATTCAGCTCACGATAATCTACACACAACCTCAATGATCCATCTGCTTTGGTTGCGAACACAACTGGTGCACCCCATTCGGACACACTACGCCGAATGAATCCTTTCTGTAAAAGATCATCAACCTGCACCCTCAACTCCTGTTGTTCCCTAGGCGCCATCCGCCTAAGAGGCATCACAACAGGTCTGGCTCCTTCAACTAGATCTATACGAAACTCGATCTCTCTATGCGGCGGTAACCCTTTGACCTCGTCAAAGACATCCTCAAATCCATTAGCGATTGGCACAGATGACAGTCCATCCCGTGGAACAACCAGCGAATACATGAAGCTCATGAAGACGCCTTCTTCATGCTTACATCGTATCACAATCTTTCGCCCCTCCACATTCTCGACTGTCACCTCCAACCTTTCACAATCAACCTTTGCCACATACTTCCTAAGCCAGTCCATACCCAAAATAATTCCGAACCCTGCAAAGTTCAAAACAAAACAATCACAAACAAAACAGCAATCATGACTCGATACAATCAGACCACGGCATAACATACACAAACAAGACGAACCCCCAACTGGATTAGTCACAACCAATGGCCTATCAACAATATCCGGTACTAAACCCAACCGGCCTACAAGTTCATTACAAACAAACGAATGCGACGCCCCAGTATCAAATAACACTCTAACTGGAACTCCACATATGGAAAGAGTACCTTGAACCACTACACTCTTTCCTTTCTCTTCAGCGGTATGAGCTTTCGAAGATGATGGAACAGCTCCCAAAGCATAAGCTTGCACAATCTGTTTGTCCCTTCACGGTTCTGGACAATTCTTCCTGATATGCCCCGGCTTGTCAAAGTTGTGACACTTCATCGGTACCTTCGGATTCTTACAATCCCTAGAGAAATGGCCCTTCTGCTGACAATTGTAGCAGGTCACTTCGCCCTTCGGCTTCTTCTGGCCATCCTTACCCTTTTGCTGCTGCTGCTTCCTCTTCTTGTTTCCACCCTGCTGTGGTCTAGACTCCTCCTTGGTAATAGCAACAACAGATCCCTCTTTAGGAAACAGATTCTCGTGCCTAAGAGCCTTCTCCACAAGCTTCTCAAATGGATCGTCCAAATGATCCACCAACTGCCTCCCAAGATAACTGTCCAAGCCTGTCACAAACTTCTCGTTCTTCTGATACGAAGATTCGATATACGACCGGGCATACTTGGACAAAGCTTCAAACTCAGAAACATACTCAAGAACTGGTCTTCCTCCTTGCTTGAGCTCCAAAAACTTCTTGAACAGAACAGACTTCTGGGCTGTAGAAATGAACTTAGCTTCAAATCTGGCTTGGAATTGCACCCAAGTAATTTCTTCCTCTGGAGTATCAATGGTGATAGAGTTCCACCAATCAGAAGCTCTTCCTTGAAGCTGTCTTGATGCTAACTTCCTCTTAGTTGCATCCTCAATTCCCAAATCATCAAAGATTCTTCTACAAGCATCTATCCACCTCTAGACTTCAATGGTTGATTCTGTTCCCAAGAAAACCTTTCCTCCAAGAGCAGTGTAGTCCTTACACAGCTTAGCAAAATCCACCGGTCTTGGAGTTTGAACTTGAACTCCAACATCCACCGATGGCCCCGGAGCTGGCATCCTTCTCATTATCGAAGTCATCATAGCTTCGAACATGGCAGCATAATCAGCAGCCCCTTCAGTAGCACGGCTTTCCCTAGCAGCTGGTCTCCCTCTTCGACTCATCCTTAATATCAATAAAAAGGAATGATTAATACACCTCGAGAAACAACTGCATAAAGGACTCAAACTCTTCTAAGCTACTATATTATATATATAGTAATCATCCATCAAAATACAATTACGTCTCTCATACGTAGTTACGTCAGCGAGCGTTGGGTAAAATCGATTAACCAATGCTCTAATACCAAATGTGACGACCGCCCATGACCCCTGCATTGAACCTAGAGAAAGTGCGCTGTAAAGTGTGCCAGGCGACCATGGACGATTGTCAAGGTAAATTAAAATAGCAGAATCTATCGTATTACTCACAGCGCATGGACAAAATACAATAGAATATATATATAGTGAAGCTTCACAGAAATAGAATCTCATCAATAAAACTTCATAATAGTTGAATACAACATCTGAATAGTCAATACATCAAGCCTCACTACATATCAATCAGAGAATTATACAAAGCAGCGGAACATCCAGTACATATAGTAAGAAAATAATATGCAAGCCTCCAGATCATCTTCGTCATCAGCATCGTTGGAAGCAAGAACAACACCTATCACCTGCTACCTAGTCTGCCCGTCCCAAAATGGACGAACAGCCCAAGGCAATAAGAGTTAAAACATAAAGCCTTGAGTCAGACAACAGTCTTAGTGAGCGGTAAATTAACTAACAACATACCAAAAGAGCATAAAGGAAAAAGGAATAGGAATACACCCCTCCCACTCCACCTCTTTCTACAGTGATAGCCCCCAGACACACACTAAGTAGAAGCAAACATAGCAGAGCATACAATTTAAAGTAAAGTAATTATCACTCGAGTCAAGGGCGATGTTTTCCAAGTACAAACTCCCAAGGCCTAAACCAAGATCAGATAAGCACCCAGAAAATACCGCTCTTGAGACCGAATGACGATACAACCAAACATCCATGACTCTGGCTATCACTGTTATCATTGCCTCGATATCATCGTTAATTGAATGACCGACTCATTCTTTCATCCGTCCGTCAAGGGCTAATGGAAACCCCGGTTCTAGACATAACCCCGCACGTCATCGTGACCCGTGCCTAGGACTATCGAATCTACCCAGAGTACTCGACTACCAATCAGTAGCCTTCAGGGACTATCGAATCTTCCCAACGTACTCTTGCTTTGAGCATGCTAGAACCTTCAACAACGATGAGATCTCAGCCTTCTAGTCATCCTCCTCGACGACCATTTCCATACTAGCTCAAGCGCCTCTCAAGCAAACCATTATCCTCTAACTTTAACCATTTCACCGAGTTATCAACGTGCTTGGAATGATCCCGTCTGGATTAGACCAAGGCTATCTCATATCATGCTTCGCCTCATCATCATCATAGCAAAGCCTCATCTCATCATCATCATCAAATCTATCCATATGAGCTTCATCATCCGCTACATATGCCACGAGCAGCTTTTCCAATTCAAGAGCCTTTCCCTTAGCTTTTGAATCATCTTCGGTCTAAATCAAATCATCAATCATCTAATTCATAGCAATCAATCAAATCAAACATCAATCCAAGTAAACAAGCATTCAAATATGGTCTAAGTAGACAATTATAACAACAATGGCAATTTCGTAATTAAAGAGTCAAAAGTCTAACAAGCATAAAAACATGAGCAATATCTCTATAATCTTGATGAATGAACTTGCATAGGTTAACATATAGTAAAATGGATGTCAAATCATCATGAACAATGGATCTATACTTAGGTTTACAAAAATGCATGGAAATCACTACTTTAACACAAAATCAAACCAACGATCCGATATACTCCTTTGGATCCATGTGAGAGATAATCACCACTCACCAAATCACCTAAACAACTCAAAAGCAACACACTTCAGATCTGGACAGTGAAGGATCTAACTCGATCTATCACAAATCCGCTTTAAACGATGAAATCTCTCTTCGAAGAATGTAGATCTTTAATCTAAGCTCTTCGATCTTCGATTTGATCTTCGATTTGATCTTCGATTTGGATGGAAGGAATCACTAGATTAGAGTGGAGAAAAGAAGTGGAGAAGTGTAGAAGTCGAGCTCTCAAAATGGCAGCACTTCGTCGCTTCGAAATCCGGATCCCAAAAAGTGAGAAAAACCCTCCTATTTATAGGCTGATTTTCCCCTAGGTCGTTCGCTCTTAGGTCGTCCACGACCTAAAACCCCACGACCTAACAACCTCCGACTCAACAACATCACGACCTACGACTTAGCCAACCTTCCGACCTAACACAATGCGCGACTTAACTATGCGCGACTTACGACCTAACACATGCGCGCCTTAACGACCCAGCGACTTAACAACATGTGCGCTTCCACGACCTAAAAATGACATGACTTAATAACTCACGCGACCTAACAACTTACGCGACTTACGACTTAACAGATAAGCGCATCCATACGCGACCCACGACCTAACAAGCCTGCGACCTAATACTTAGCGACCTAACAACCCACGACCTAACTCCTAAGTCGTCTACGACTTAACTCCCTTAGGTCGCTCACTGCTACCACCAGCTTCCTTAGGTCGTTGCCGACCTATCCTCCTTAAGTCGCTAACTCTTAAGTCGCTTACTCCTATAAGTTGCTCCTATCCTTAAGTCATCTACGACCTATCCCAGACACAGGATCTCACGACCTAAACCTTAACGACTTATCCTATTAGCCTTAAGTCGCTCGAACGACATAAACTATAACACGACCTAACTCCTTAGGTCGGTCAAATCCTATAGGTCGCTACAAACTAATATACGACCTAAACCACTACGCGACCTAACTGCTATACGACCTAAGTCCTTACCTTGTCCAGTCTACTAGGTCGCTAACGGCTATAAGTCGCTTACTTCTATACGACCTAATAATAACTGTTTTACGATGTTTCGATCCGTAAAAATACGGGTCGTTACACGAATGCTGTAACTTAAGGTTAATTTCTAAGTTACTATATTCCAAACTCCTTTACTTTATCTTTTTTGCATTAAAACATAAGAAAATGATTTGGAAAACAAAAAAATAAAATAAAATTAAAACTTTGGACTTTAGTTTTTAAAACAAAATAAATCATCATTTTTCCATGGAATTTTAAGTCTTATTTAACATAACAATGTTAACAAGTTCACATACAACGTTACACTCAAGTTCGCCTACAACATTGTATTCAAAGTTCGCATACAACATCATGCTCAAAGTTCACAATTTCCAAACAATACTAAAGTTAGAGTATAATTAAAATCTAATTTCTACGTCATATCAACAACATCTATAAACACCTAAATATATAATAATCTATCAAAATTCGACATATCATACAAACAATTTATTCAGCATATATCAAAGGTTAAAATTTTTTAATTTAAAAAACAAAGTTTACTCACCAAAACCATCCAAACTCCACTAGAACTAGAATAGAGCCTATATCCATGCTATATGCTTGGAAAAATGAAGATTTGGTGGCCTTAAGGCCTTAAGTGGGTTCGGCCAAGGTATGGTGCACATGGCTCAAAGGTGATGGAGCTCGGCCTTGAAAGGTGGAGGGACTTCGGATCATCATCGAATTCACAAAAATCGAACCCAAAATGGGCGATCTTCCAACAGATTTTTTGAAAAGTTACTCATAGAGTTTGGAAGACTTTCCAAAGGGAAAGTTCTTGAAAATTATTTTCTATACAATATAAAAAAAAGAATCACTCAATTTGGAACTGTTTTGAGGGAGATATGGTCAAAAGAAGAAGAGGTGTTTTCTGATATGAAAATTTAGGTCAGAAAATAATCTGCAAACAAGTGAGATTTGGACGTAGCTAAGCTCAAAATAATTTGAAGAAGTGATGCACATGAAATTTGTAGCCATTGGAATTTTCGATGGTTAAAAAAAAATTCTTCATTGGATAATATACAAAAAGATATGACAGAAGAAAGAGGAGGCAAAATTGAAGAAGTGAAAAGGGTATTTATAAGCAAGAGAACAAAGTAAATTACTAAAATAGCCTCGTCCTTTACCCTCCACATCCACCTGCCACATCACCGTGCCACCTCACCTTCATGTACCTCAGCCCACAAGTTTGTACCCTCTGAAAACCCCATGAGCCAACAAGTTTAAACATATTTCTAATGACACGACATTCACGTTTTCTTTTTACTTATTTAAACTTTAAGTATATTTAACTTTTACATAATAAGCCACATCCTACATTACATACTTAAATATGTAAATATACATTAATACATCCTATATATTTGTAAATATATGTGTATACTTATACTATAAAGTTCATAATGTTTTCGACAAATTTTAGCCGACGAAAAGTAAAAAATTCGAAAAATGAATTTCAGTCATATTTTCGATTTTTCTTCGAACTAAATATTTTTGTAATTAAATTTTTGGAAACTATTTCTCCATCATTACTATTTAAAAGAGTTTTAATTTAACTATAAACTTATTCTTCGAATATTTAAAATTAATTAAATATTCTCAAATTAAAATGGAGAAATTCCTGGTCGTTAGAACACCCCTTTAATTATTTAACTTTAAAACCTAAAATCTGTAAACCCTAAAACTTATAAACCCTAAATTGAACACTTGAAATTGGAATAAGAAAATGTAGACTATGCTTAGGGTTCATTGTAAACACTATAATTATAAGCTAATTAAAAATCGGCATAAAAAATGCACGAACCCTAAATTTTGAACTGCGACCTGTCGACCCTCACCCCGAGCGATCGACCGGTTGTCATCTGAAACGCACAACCTAAACCTCGGTCTAAGGCCCAGGTGTAATGACCCAGAATTTTAGTCAATTGATTTTGGAATATTTCATTGATTTTAAATATTTAAAGGTTAATTTTATAATTTAAATAACTTATATTTCAAATTCAGCAATTTATTTGATAATTGAATTGTTAAATTGAATATTTGAAATTGTTAAAAATTATTAAATCTTGAATTTTATGTGAATGGAAATGATTTCGAAAGTTGATTTAAAATTCTATTTGAATAGGAATGAAGATAGTAAATTTTAAATTTGAATAAGAGTGAATAACTAGTTTTAATAATAATTAGTTTTATTACATGTGAAAATATCCTTCCGAGGCACTGTCTCGGGATTGGACGAAACCAGTTTCATTGGATCTGTATCGAGAATTATAGTATGCCGTCGAATTTCATGGCGATTGGATATATCATTTGGTCATGTGAGTTCGAAACACGTAGAATTTAATTAAAGGAATTTAAATTAATATAATATAATTTTAAAAAGCTAACTTCTGTATATGATGGATTTGGCTTACGATACTTGTTCCATTATGTTTAGAATAAGGGTATTACATATAGAAGGTTAGGCAGCACGTCATGTTTGGAGTTCGAAAATTTAACGGATGAATAATGCTTTCAAAAAATTTCTATAAAAGGACTTGAAAATATTCATTTTCAAACCCTAAAATTCTAAAATCCAGGCCACCATCTATCTCTCTCCATCCTGCGACCGTCATCCATCGCGACCACCACGTCCACTTTCAGCCTTCGACTTCAACAACAAAGTTGTAGAGCTTGACAAGATGGACTCGACCAACGGTGGAGATGGGGTGCGGCGCACGGAGGCTGCGGCGGTTCTCGTTTGAGATGGCGGTGGTTGGGTTGGATTTTATGGAGAACAATGATGAATTGGGAGGGCAGAGCAGTGGCATAGGAGAGCTCGAGGTCATGGCGTCCTCCAGTGTCAGTGCGGCGGCGAATGGTGGAGCGTAGGTGGCGATGGAGATTAATTTATCGCATTCGAGATGGGTTTGCTTGGATTGTGTACGAGCGTGAGGCAAGAGGGAAAAGTGATTATAAAATTTAAAATTTTATTAATTAAAGTTAATTATAATTTAATTATTTCAAAACGTTCATTAATTCGTAACTTTTTCATACGAGGTCCAAACCGAACGCGACAAATTACATTTCGATCGTATCAGCAAATACTACGTTATGGAGTTGGATTTGATAGATTTTGAGCTAGTAGGAATTTGGGTTAAAGTTGAATGCCTGTTCAATTTTAATTCAAACCGAAAGTTTCAGCAATTACTGGAAATAAAGTGAGTTAACCCACCTTTTTGGCTCACTTATATTTTTATATAAGTGTGGATAATTTTATTAGTAATTGTTTACTGACTGTTCAGATGATTTACTATTTTATTTGTTGGTTTGTATATATTCCATCCCTAGAGCAGATGAGACCCTATTAAGTTCCCGTGTAAGAGAAGATAACTCTTTGTATACGATCTCGCCTCGAGCGATTGATTTATATTATTTGATTATATATTGTATGTGATGTAGAGGGACATGTTGGAGGGATCCAACTGGATTCCTCACACTGTTGATTTTACTTTTCATATATTTTGATATATGATGTGTTGGATGCCATATTTGATGACATGGATGATTTTTTCCTATTTAGTGCTATAGTAGCATTGGGCCATATTTTTAGTATTTTGAAATACTATAAAGTGAAAACTTAGTTTTTGAAAGGATTTTTAAGTGATTTTAAAATTTTATACGTTTTACTAATTATTCTTGAATTATTAAAAGAAGAAATTTATTTCAAAATAAAAGGTATGATTTTTAGATATTATAATTTAAGAGTTTTATGAAATATTTAAATAGAGATTTTTGAACTATATAATAAAGAATTTTAAAATCTTAAAAATAAGTTCGTCTTTTATAATAAAGAAATACGGTTTTATAAAGAAGATAGAAATATTTTGGTATAAATATTTATTAAGCGTTTTATATAAAGAGATATATACACACACACACACATATTAAGATTTATTTATAAATGTGGAAATTTGTAAGTGTGTAAATTTGTAAATGTGGCATTTTACAAGCAAAGTGAAGATTTGTAAAATTGTATTATATTAATAAAAGGGTAGATTTATAAACGGTGTTTATAAATAAAGCAAAACTTTTATCCTGGGATAAATTGGGAAAAATAAATCAAAATTGTGTATTTATAATAAGATGTGAGATGTTGTTTTTGAAAAATAGTTAATTCTATTTTGGAAATTGAAAGTGAGGATAGAGTTGGAGATGTTAAACGATATGTTATAAAATAGAAAGATAATTATAAATACAAATTTATAAATATGGAAATGATTTTGTTGAAATTTAAGTATGATTTCTTTATCAAGGAAGAATATTTATATTTTAAAAGTTGTTTATTTATATTAATATGGTTTTAAAGTTGTTTATCAATATATTAATATTTTGAAAAGTTAATTATTTAAAATTATTAACATGGTTTGAAATTAATTTTAATTATTTATCAATAAGGTTTTGGAAATTAATTATTATTATTTATAATAATGTTGAAGATAAATTATTATTGTTTTATTAAGAACGTTTTGAAATTGTTAATTGTTATTATTTTAAAGATGTTTTGAAGTTAGTTATTATTTATTTATAATGTTTATTATTATACAATAGTGTTTTAAAGCAAATGACAAGAATTTATGTATAAATGCTTTCGAGATTTATAAATAGGGTTTTATAAACAGATATGGGTTTTATAAGAGGAATCTTATAACGTGGTTTGGAAAACTTAAAGGAAAATTAGTTAAAGGGTAGAAAGAGTTTTATAAGTGGTCTTTGATATTTATAAAAGAGTCTTAGAAATGGGTTATAGATTTACAAAAGTAGTTTATAAATGGTTTTATGGATTCATAAAGGGTTTATAAAGGAATTTGTAAATTGTTCTAGAATTGTGTGAAAAGGAAATCTTCCTCCATTTGTGAATATACTTATACTATTGATATAAGTATATGACAATGTTTTCCAAATATAAAAGATTAAAAGGTGGTTTTTGAGAATATATATTCATAAAGATATTTTGAGATAAATATTTGGAAAGTGTTTTAGTTAATGACAAGATTAATTAAAGAGGTTTAGTGTTGCTTGGTGCTTAACCAGTGTTGCTTCCTTTGGAAATTTAATCTCTGTTAGATTGTTTATTTATTTGATGGTTAAATAACCGACCATCAACTGTTGGCCAATTTATAAACTAATGTTGTCCGATCGAAGGGATCGAGATTAGATATGTTATCTTAAAACCACTTCGAACCGGCATAAGCGTTTCAAATTGGAATATCTTGAAGATAGTCGATATGGAGCTTTTTGAAGAGTAAGGGATACTTTCTACTAGTCCTAAGGATGATTCCAAAATGGATGTAGAAGAAGCGGTGCCTTCGGTTTCATTCAGTCAGAAGGAACTCATATGGATAAATGCTGGCCTTACATTATTGCTTGGAGGGCAGTGTTAGCATTCCAAGTGGGAAGTGATATATAAAGGTAAAACATAGACTCAAGCCTCATCAACCGGAAAATGACAAAAATTAAGCGTGCAGTAGGGCCAAGTGGGTCACTCCCATCGAGGTATGGTCATCTCAAAATTTAGATCGATTACTATCTACTCATGTATGCTTTAGGGCCCATTAACAAAAGGGATGATCGTATTCAGTCCTACTAGTCAAGTGGTAGGCCAGTCTAGTCTGGTAGGGGTACAAGATGTTCTTGTCAGACCCCGATGCATTTTTATCTAGAGACATACCATCGAAAGGTAGTTCCTTACCTTGTCATAGTATGGAATCCAATCTCAAATACATGCCTTCACGGTTTTGATTGTAGAACCTAGTATGTTAGAATTTAATTAATGTTACAATTTCGGCTATGATTAATAAGTTTTTGTACTCTATACTATTATAATATCACTAGATTTTCTATAGAAAATGTTTTGGTTATCATATGGTAAAAAACCATCCGTGTTTATGTGTAGCATGATTTCATGAGATACTTTTGATTTCAAAGGTTTTTATAACTTAAAAAATCCAAATGGGTGGTGTTTTCTCATGCTGGTTTACCAGATTGACTAGGGTGTTATTTTATTATAATGTTTGGGTCAAACCGAGCATATTTACAGATTTCTTTGGATGCATTGGAGCTCAGGAGACGAGTTGGAGGTCTTCATAAAGTATTTCCGTATTTTTTTATTTTTCCACTGCATTGTTGTTGAAATTATTAGTCTTGTGAGGACAGGTTGTTATAACTGTCCAGGCTGATGATTGGTTATTTGTGTATTTTCATTGATGTATGTATACTACAGTTTCTCTTTTGTAAAGATCATTAATATTATATTATATATTGTTCCGCTGTGATTGTGAGACTCTGTGTTGTTTTTAGTTCCTTTTTCTTTTCTTCTTCCTTTCTCTTCTTCTTTCTCTTCTTCTTTCTTCTTTTTTTCCCATAATATTCCGTCTTTCCATTCAATTTGGGTTAGACATATGTGGTTTATTATCAGTTTTAATTATGCGGATTTGCGAGTTGTTACACCAGGTTAATAATAAAAATTAATATGAATGCTTATTATTATTTGAGCCTATTTACGACTACTTGTATGTATGTTGGGAGCTGTAGGGAAGCTAGTTCCCTATGGGATGATGCTAGGTCATTGTGGTGCTGGTTAAATGTTCTTTACCTAACGGGGGTCAATTATTCGAATGAGGGAGATTTTTATGACAAACGACACTCATATGAGGTTCCATGATGGATGTGCAGCACTGAAGAGGGTGCTTGATGAAGTGTGGCCTGACATAATGGGAGTTCTATTATGCACAGATACTTAGACTACATGATACAGTTTGAATGGAGGATTCCAATGCGTGCAATAAGAGGCATACACTATGACTGAGAGGTGGATATGGATGTGGACAGTGAGACACTTCAGTGAGTCGACATTGTAGGTTCCCCCTCGATGCGTAGTTGGGTTACATGTAGTAGTAGTTAGGGGAAAAATCGGTTCCTCAGTAGTCTAGTGGCAGTGATATTAGTGGGAAGTTGTCCTCACAATAGCATTATGTGGTGATATTAGTGGAAATTTATTTCCACAGTAGGCTAGTGGCGGTAATAGTAGTGGGAACATATTCCCACAGTAGCTTAGTGGAGGTGTTTCTACGTTTAGTAGCCTAGTGGTGGTGTTTACATATTGGGTAGCTCTAGGAGCGGTGGCCGATCGTTAGTTGTTGAGGTTCATATGTGGTTCGATCCTTGTAGCAGCCTATACAAATTGTAGTATAGGTATGTTGGACAAAAACCCTTAAGTTGAGACCCTAGGAAGTACACGGATACTTGTGGAACACTTTGGGTTGTATAGGGTAGGTTTAAAGTTACCTACACATAATCATCATATATTAGACCTGTACTCATTCACTAGACTTTTATCCGACCTACCTTTTTTTTCCATTTTCCCCTACCACAGAATGACAGGTTAGCAGTTGATTGGGCATAGTATGTGGAGAAAGGAGCTACACGTTGGAGTTCTCATATTCTTTATTATTCCTCATGAAGTTATTTATTGTATTAAAAGTTTGTAAAACATATATTGTACTTTGGGAACAATGTATATGACAATGTATATGGCAGTTAAGTATTTGGGAGATTGTTTTTTTAAATGTCTATTTTTCAGTACTTATATTTTAGTTCCTTCTGCGGTGAGACCCTAGGACTGAGGTTGTGTTGGTTTAGTAGAAGTGTTTTCCATACCAAAGCGTTTAATTAGATTATTACAATATTTTTCTTGATTAATAAAAATTCCATTATCTAATTGTTTAATTTGTAATCCAAGAAATTAAGATAATTCTCCCATACATGACATTTCAAATTCTTTGGTCATTATATTAGAAAATTCCTGACATAACTTATCATTTGTAGAACCAAAGATAATATCATCAACATAAATTTGAATAATTAAAATATCATTTTTAGTTCGTTTAATAAAAAGAGTTTGATTAACCTTCCCAATTTTAAAACCAGAATCTATAAGATAACTTCTAAGACGTTCATACCAAGCACGGGGTGCTTGTTTTAAACCGTATAAAGCTTTCTTAAGTTTACAGACATGGTCTGGAAAATTTTCATATGAGAATAGAGGAGGTTGTTCAACATAAACATTTTTTTATATATCCATTTAAAAATGCACTTTTTACATCCATTTGATAAAGTTTAAAATTATGAAAACATGCAAAGGCCAGTAAGATATGTATTGCTTCTAGTCGTGCGACTGGAGCAAACGTTTTTTCATAGTCAATTCCTTCTTTTTGATTATATCCTTGTGCAACTAATCTAGCTTTATTCCTAGTTATATTTCCTTATTTATCTACTTTATTTTTGAAAAACCATTTAGTACCAATGACTGTTTGATCACTCGGTCTAGAAACTAATTCCCAAACTTTGTTTCTTTCGAATTGGTTTAGCTCTTCTTGCATAGCTATAATCCAATAGTCATTAGTAGAGGCTTCTTTAGCATTTTTAGGTTCAATATTAGAAAGGAATGCTACATGGCCCATTTGATTAAGTTGATTTCTAGTTCTGACATGTGAATCAATTTCTCCTATGACATATTCTACTGGGTGATCTCGTAAAATCCTAGGAGATCTTAATCCATTTTCATTATGGATAATGTTTTCATCTTCTTCAAAATTATGAACAATGTTTTCATTTTCTTCAAAATTATTTTGAGTAACCGTATTTGTGACCGTCTTAGTTATTATCTCGTCATTCTCAAAGTTCTTTTTAAACTTAAAAATTTTCATCGAAGGAAACATGTAGTGTTTCTTCAATTGTTTTATATTTTTTATTAAAACTTCGATAAGCCTTGCTTCGTTCCGAATATCCTATGAAAATCCCTTCATTGGATTTTGGATCGAATTTTCTAAACTGATCTTTTGTACTTAAAATAAAACATTTTGAGCCAATAACTTTAAAATATGAAATATTTGGTTTTCTTTCATGAAATAGTTCATATGGAGTGTGTTTAGTTAGTGGTCGGATGGAAACACGATTCAGAACATAACATGAACTTACTACAGCTTCCGCCCATGTTTTGGTAAAGTGCTTCCGTTTAATAAAGTTCTTGCACATTCTTATAAAGTTCTATTTTTCCTTTCTACAACTCCATTTTGTTGTGGTGTTCTATGAAAAGAAAAATTATGGTAAATTCTCTTTTTATTACAAAAATGTTCAAAAGCTTCATTTTCAAATTCACCTCCATGATTCTAATATTTTTAATTTTTAAGTTTTTGAGATTTTGAATTCTTTTAGCAAAAAATTTCAAATTTTCAAAAGTATCACTTTTGTTTTTCAGAAAAATATTCCAAGTATATCTTAAAAAATCATCCACTATAACAAACACATATTTGCTATGGTTTATAGATTGAACTTGAGTTGGTCCAAAAAGACCCAAATGCAATAGTTCAAGTGGTTGTACAGTAGAAATGTTATTCTTTGATTTAAAGGATTATTTTGATAATTTTCCTAATTGACAAGCATCACAAATATTGTTTACTTTAAAATTCATCTTTGGTAAACCATTTACTAATTCATTTTTAGATAATTTGTTTATAGCTTTGAAATTAATATGACAAAACCTTTTGCGCCATAATCAAGGATCATTTTCTTTGGCTATTAAACACATATTATTATTGTAATTTATATTCATATTTAAAACATATATATTTTTATCTCTAAAACTTTCAAAAATAAGATTTTTATTTTGATAAAAAATGCTACACTTATTTTCAGAAAAAGATACATTGAATCCTTTGTCACACAGTTGGCTAATGCTAAGTAAATTATGTTTTAACTAATAAAACATTTGTAATAAGAGGTAAATTAGATATACCGTTATTGCTCACATCGCCTTTGCCGATGATATATCCTTTGGAATTGTCTCCAAAAGTGACAGATCTTCCATCTGAGCAGGTAATGTTTGTTAGCATCTCTTTGTTTCTTGGCATGTGTTTCAAGCAACCATTGTCCAATATCCATTTTCCTCTCTTTTTAGGTGGTACCTGCAAAATATAGAATTAACATTGGTACCTACCTTTTTATTTGGGTCCTAAAAAGTTAGGTCTTAGGAAACCAAATCCAAGAGAGTTCAGAATTCCTTTTAAAAATAAATTTTTTATTTTTGTGAACGGTTTCTATAAATGATTTTATATATTTATTTCTAACCAAAGAATTATTTATTTCACTCAAAGGACTTCTTTGTGTAGGGTAATAAGTTTGAAGGACAACACTTCTCAAAAATTAGTTTTAAGGACAATTTTCAAAAAAAAGATAAATGAAGTTATCATTTTAGTTATATAGAAATAATGATAAATGAATTTATCATTTTCCTGTATAACTTAAAATGATAAATGTATTTATCATTTTCCTGTAAATTGTCCTTAAACCTAATTATTTAGAAATACTGTCCTTAAAACCTATTATCTGGAATGAGAAGCCCATCAACCTAATTTCCAGCTTTAGAAGCTTGCTTATATCCTAGTCCTCTTTTGTTTGAAATAGTCTGAGAGTTTTCTATAATTTTAGAAAGATTTTCTCTACCTTTGTTAAATTAGAGACATTTTTAGTAATATCTTCTAATTTTGTTTTAAGACTAGAAATATCTAATTCCAAAATTTTAACATTAGCTTTAAGATCATGATTTTCAACTAAAAGAGCATCATTCTTTTCTTTCCAAGTTTCTATCTCTTGACTTAACATAGAGAGTTGAGATATTGTATTAGAATAAGATTCTTGAGTAGTTTCAAGTTCTTCTTCTAAAATTTGTTTCTCATCTCTTAATATATCTACCTCAATTTTAGTTCTATTTAATTTTTCAAGAGTTTCTTTATATTTTCTTTTGATGTCTCTCAGTTTGTCAAGTAATTCAGAGTTTACTTCCAATAAATCATCAAAATTTAGATCACTTACCTCATCACTTGTGGCCATAAAACATACATGGGCTTATTCTGTATCGCTATCTGAGTCACTATCTGATGATGAAGATGATTCTGAATTTTCCCAAGTGACAGAAAAAGCTTTCTTCTTGAATCTGTCTTTCTTGTGCTTAAATTTGTCTCTTTTTCGATCAGGACAGTCTTTCTTGATGTGGCCTTTCTTGTGACATTCATGACATTCTAGAACATAAGACGATGTCTTATTGTTGTTATTGTTATTGCTGAAGTTGTTCTTGTTATTCCTGAATTTGTTACTCTTTCTGAACTTCAAAAACTTTTTTAAATTTTTAGCAATGAATGCCATATCTTCCTCATATGAATCTGATTCATCCTTTTCTGCTTGGAATGCTATATTCTTCTTTTCTTCAGCCTGTACTCATTTTTCCTAGAGATTAACTTCATAAGACATTAGATTTCCTATCAACTCTTATGGTATTATGGTTGAAATGTCGTTAGCTTCTTCGATCACTAAGACTTTTCGTTCCCACTCATCCATTAGAGAATTGAGGATTTTTTAAACAATATCAAAGTCTGTATATGTTTCTCCTAATGCTAAAAGAGAATGATATATATCTTGGAATCTGGAGTACATTTCATTTATTGTTTCATCCTGTTTCATTTTGAAATTCTAGAACCGATTTTTGAGCATAGAAATCTTACCGTGCTTTACTTTGTTAGTACCTTCATGTGTAATTTTAAGTGTACGCCAAATTTCATAAGCTGGTTTACACATGCTCACTCTATTAAACTATTCTTGTCTAATGCACAATATAACATATTCATGGCTTTAGCATTTGCAGTAGCATCTAGTTTTTGTGTGTTAGACCATTGTGAATATTCTGTAGTAGGTATGGTATATTCAGTTTGAGTGATATTCCAGGTTTCATAACTATTAACTTGTATATAAATTCTTATCCTAGTAGCCCAATAGTTATAGTTCATTCCGTTAAATAGTGGTGGTCGTACAGTAGATTGACCTTCAAGAAAACTTGTGTTAGTTACCGTGCTAGTGTTGTTTTCCATATTAAAATATCAGACAACTATGTTACGGTTATAAGATGACCTTGCTCTGATCCTAAATGAAAGTAACTGTGCTATAGGATCGTGTAATATGGAATATATATAAACTAAACTTGTTAACTAATGCTGAAAGTAACTATAAAATAAGATAGTAGTAAAGTAAATAATGACACTAGAGATTTTTATATTGGTTCGAACTTCCCGTTCTACGTCCAGTCCCAAACTCCTTCTGGAATTAAAACTAGCAGCCCTCACTTAACCCGGAGGAATAAGTTTACACCGCATGCGCAGTCGAACAGGACTTGACCGCCTAAGCAACCGAACAGGACTTGACCGCTTGAGCAACCGAACAGGACTTGACTACAAAGTAGATTGTCTTGACCTTATGTGTTCTAGTAACATGGATTTGTCACTTGTAGTACACCCTTCCTGTAATCTTTTCCTCAAGTATGATGTGTATAGTTGTGTGTATATGAAGAATAGGAAGTTTAGATTGCTTTGAAAAATATGGAATTGTGATCGTAAGCAATGAATATTTGAATTCAAGAAAGAAATAAATTTGGAGAATATAATTCAAGTTAGGGCAAGAAGGAAAAGTGAATTAAGTGATTTGATCTTTGAAACTCAAGCATATATATAGTAGATAAAGAGTTGCTACTTCTGGTGAAAAGATTTCAAAGAATAGTAATGGCTGTAATTCTTCACGAGGGAGAAAGCTATTCAAAATGGAAGTGTCTATTCAAGAAATTTGACAGTTGTACAGAGTTCAGTCGACTACCTAGGTAGCTTCAGTCGACTAAATTCAAAACGTGCATGTGTATTTGAAATTGCACAGATTCAGTCGATTGACATATGCACTCAGTCGATTGGTCTGTGTATTTTTTTTTAAAAAAATTTATGCACAGGTTCAGTTGACTGAACTGTGTATTTTTTGAAACCCTGAATGCAAGCAAGTGAGATGGCAATTTTCAAAATGTATGCAATGTGTGTGTGTGTGTATGCGAGGGAGTGATGATACTTGAGGAAAGATTTTGACAAAAAAACTAGACTTGACTCTAATATATATAGTACTTGACTCTAGATTATATATAGTATATATGAGCCATACATCGGTTTGTTGAGTACGGTCTTCGTAGTTGTCATAGACTCATGAATTGTTGCGTCGCTTGAATTTCTTGTCAATAATCAAAACATAAGATCCAACAGGTTATAGGTAATACCCAAATGTTTGATGTTTGTTTTGCCAGGATATGATTGTTTAATCATTGTTTGGATAGAATAATGGTTTTTGGAATTTTGATAAAATTGTTTAAATGGGTTTTAAGGGTAAAACCTAAGATTTTAATCTCCAAATGCTTTGATTTTTTAAAATGTTGTATAAGCATTATTTTGGAGATGGGTTTTTACTTTCGTAATTTTCCAAGTTATATAGAATACTTTATGAATTTCCTAAGGAGGAAATAGCTTAATTTTGGGTTTTAATTATTTAATACAATTAAATATGGTTTTTGGCTTTGAAATTTTATATCTTAAAGGGAAGGATATTCTCTAATTTTTGTGATTTTTTGGGATTTTCCCCAAGTAATTTCAATTTATTGTGAATTTATTAAGCTAGATAAGTATTTAAAAGGATAATTAATTAAGGATATTAATTAATTATTTTAAATATGTTTTGGAACTTGAAAATTTAGTATGGCAGTAATTCTGAAAATGATTTGTAATGAAATTATTTTATCCAATAGAAATTGGATAAGAAATAGGATTTATGTGAAAAGTTTTTGCTAGAAGTAGTAATAAAACAGTTTTAATAATAATTACAACAATGTCATACCACCCCAACATCACCGAGCCTAAGACAAGATCGCATCCATGAGTGTCGAAGTTGAAGTGAAAGGCAACATAAGATAGTTACTTCGGTAACTATGTAATGTTTCCAAGTAGGCTGCCTCATCGACAATAAATATCGGTGGCAATGGTGTCTTCTTGATTCAACTAAGAGTTTAAAAGCTTTAGTGTCGACATCGACGACGCCGCGTGTCTTCATCGCTATTTTCAATGATGCCACACTTAATCACTTTCATTATTTTCAAGACTATGGAAGTGACTCCGCTTCACATGACTTTTACCTTATAAAGATAATAAGCAGCATAGTACTTGAAGTGGGTTAAATTTAAAGGTTTTATTACGACATCGAGGGTCTTGGGGTCGATGCACATCAAGGTCAATGACCTTATGTGTTAGAGTCGATGCCCTATATCCATGACGTCGTACTTCATCATTTAAGGCCTAAAAGGCTTGTTTTCATGCCAACTAAAATTGTATTTAAAGAGGCAAAAAGGCCTATGTTTTAAGAGGGGCGATGACTTATAACTTCGGCATATAGTCATATAACTTGTAAAGTTAAAATTTTCTTTTAATGGATGGATAGCCTATAGTTTATGAAGGTCGACAACATCTTCTTTGACATTGAATATTATCTTAAAAGAATTTTAAGTTTTTGTCTTCGACCTTGTATATAGGTCGATATTGTTTTAAATCCATATGTGTGTTATAACTAAAGGCGGAGAGCCTAAGATCTCTATGTCGACATTGTTAATGCCGTCAACATTGATCTATACTAAATTTTTGAAGGGCAGAGAGCCTAAGTTTTCTACTTTGATGTCGCTATTGGGGATATCAATGCCGTTTTGAAATTTGTAAACTTCAACACTATCATTGTGGATAGCAAAGTAGATCAGTTTCAACAAACTAGATTTTTTATAAATGAGACTTTATCATTGAGGATACCAATGCATTTTCTTAAATGAGTTCGACATTGATCATTTGGGGATACCAATGTATGTCACTTTGAAATGTTTTAACTCTAAGGGGAAATAACCTAATTGGGGATACTAACATACATAAGTTAAACATGTGGGTAACATGAATTAAATTGTTAAATGATGGATTCATAATCATCCTAGGAGAACTATGGGATGTGAGATGAATAATCCATATCATGTTGGAGATGGATAGTCTCTATGAGGATAATAAAGGGTTCATAGCCACCCTAGGAAAACTACGGGATGTATGATGGATAGTTCGCATCATTTTAAGTTAAATGAAATATGTGTGATGGATAGTCCACATACTTTTAAATAATTAAACTACATGTGATGGGTAGTCAATATGGTAGGGGATGGGTAATTCAAGTAATAATTACATGTGAGATGGATAGTCCATATAATCTGAATATGCTTATATGTGAGATGGATAGTCTTCATAATTATAAGATGGGTAGCCTGATTAAAATAAGACGAGTAGTCGGTTTAAATTATGATGGGTAGTCATTTGAAATTAAGATGAATAATCTAATGAATTGAGATGGGTAATCCAATATGAATTGCATGATTATAAATGCAATTTTCTTTGTTCTAACCATTGTGGTTGCAGGAGCACACTATATGGTTGTTATGTTTTGGTTAAGATACCAGCGAGGGGAAAACCCATTCCGCTCAGTGGGGTGGTCTCACTATATATCTATTTTGGTTCGAGATGGTAGGTTATTATTCACAACAGACTGTTGTCTGACCTAAAGTTTTTGTTTTTCCCTTAAACTCTTGGGCACTCACTTGAGTCTGCCGGGAGTAAGAGCTTTCAAGTTCCAGTTAGAAGAATAAGCTTCTAGAGACTACAGAGGCAATCTAGCTATTAAGAACTTTTATCTATTTCCGCTGTGTAGTTTAGTGGATGTAATGGGAAAGTTATATAATTTCTGAGTGTTTGACTTTGATCAACCAAGGGGCATTGTCCAATGTCGCTCTTAGAGTATTTAGTAATAATTATATTTTTTGTGAACATGGAATTACGATTGGGATTATGTAATAAATATGAAATATTATTTGTGAAATGAGATATGAAAATTAGTTATTAAACAGTGTTTGAATTTTTTTCATATTCATGTGCTTTTGATTATTGATATGATTAACATAGCCGCATTTTGTCATCGAGAATTAATAACCATGGATGACTGTAACATCCATAGCAGTTAGTTTTGGGCCTTAGAATAGGGAATGTTACAAGTTGGTATCAGGGCATACGTTTATGATTAAAAGAATTTTAAACCTAAAGAGTTTTTGAGAACATAATCCCAATGAATCAGAAAATAAGATTGGGGTATGGGATAACGCTATAATAACCTATTTGTATTTGCTATACATAAGTATATATTCCATCTCTATTCTCCCTTCTCTCTTAGACCATTCTTTTGTATCATACTAAGGCTTGTATGTAGATTTACGAGAAAGAAAGATATGGATGCAGGAAACGGAAGGGTGAATCTTGGTAGAGGAAGCACCACAACTAATGGAAATGCTCGTCCCAACATCAGGAGGAACCGGGGTCGACAGGCAAATGTTATTCAAAATGCAAATGCTAATGTAGATGCTGCGTCCCTGCCAGTAGATATGGTGACTATGTACCCGTTCTTCGTCAGCTTAATGCAAGCTGGAGCAGCTACAGGGTTAGCTGGAGGAAATGCTTCTAATGCAGGAGGAGTTAATCCCGTAGAGCCAGCTGGTAATAACTATGCTGAGCTGAGTCGAGATTACACCAGTCTGGGTTGGAAACCTTTTCTGAGGATCGAGGATGCAATAGAAGTGGAGAACTGGTTGTTACATTGTGAAAGGATTTTCGCTGACTTGGGTCTGAATGTTGAGCAAAAAAGGAGATTGGCTTCAAGGCAGTTGAAAGAAGCTGTTTTGTTCTGGTGGAACGGGGTAACCATAAGGGTACCAGAAGAGGAATTGGCTTGAGTAAATTTCGAAGGAGATTTGAGGAAATTTTGTCTGAAGTATCTAAGTCAGCCTTGCTTAGGAAGTTTATGGAGTAAGAGCAGGTGGAATGTCAGTGTTGGAATACTCTGCTAAGTTTGATGAGCTGTCTAGGTATGGATATGCCACTATTGACATTGTTATCAAGAGGAACGGGAAGTTTATCCTAGGGTTGAGGCCGAAGGTTGCTAGGGCAACTATGCCACATCTCAGAGATCCATCAAATGTAATGGTGGAGATGGCTGTTAGGAATAAAGAAATGCTTTCGACCTTTGGGAAAGAGAAGTCAGTGGAGAACCGGAATTCTCAAAATAAGAAAAGGAAATTCTTTAAGAAGAAGGGAACTCATAAAGGTGGGGCTGCCAAAATGAGGAAGGTTGATATAGTTTATTACAAGTGTGACAAAAAAGGGGCATTATGCTAATGAGTGTCGATCTGGTGATGACAAGGTGGTTGTAGGAAAGCAGAATGTGAAGTGCTTTAATTATGACTAGGTAGGACATTATAAGAACAAATGCCCAGAAGCGGCTAACGCTAACAAGGGAAAGGTGGTTGCTTTGGATCCATCCACATCAAGACCAACAACAGCTGAGAAGGGAAAGTCTGTGATGGAAGGTATGCTTTTGATTTATAGCATATCAATTAGGATACTATTTGATACCGGTGCATCGCATTCATTTATATCTCAATATTTGGTAGATAAGTTATGTTTAGATCCATTATACCTTGTTACTTCCTTAAGGATGGCTAATCCAATAGGAGGGTACACAACTCTAGGGATGAGATGTGACCATCCGGAGTTTAAGTTGCTAGGTTATAACTTTTTGCCTACAGTTTGTATGTATTTGATTTCGCGGGTTTTGGGATTATTTTTGGTATGGATAGGTTGAGCAGATACGATGCTATGATATTTTGCCAAGATAGGAAGCTATCATTGAGACATCCTGATAGTAGTGACCAAATAGCGTACTCAGTTTAGAATACGAGTCCAGAAACTTGTGCTTTTGGATGCAACATAAGTGGAAGATGAATTGACTCGGGGTTTAATTCTAAGAGAATTTGTAGATGTTTTTGAGCCGGTTATAGGACTACCACCGAAATGTGCTATTAAGTTTCGAATAGATCTTGTACCCAGAGTTGAACCCGTAAGTAGACCACCTAGCAGGATGACACCTCATGAAATGAAGGAGTTAAGGTGAAGTTAGTGGACTTAGAAGGAAATAGTTTCATTACAGCAAGCAGTTTGCCTTGGGGAGCAGCCACAGTGTTTGTAAAGAAACCGAACGGCTTGTTAAGATTGTGCATCGATCATTGTAAGTTGAATGAAAAGATGATAAAGAATCGATATCCTCTGTCGATAATTGATGATTTATTTGATCAGTTGAGTGGAGCCAAAGTATTTTCCCAGTTGGATTTGGCGACAAGGTTCCAACAATAGAGAGTGACGATGGACAATATTCTGTTGATGGTGTTTCGAATGAGGTATGGTTCATACAAGTGGTTAGTTATTCTGGGTTAACTAATGTGCTAGCTTTCTTTGTGAATTTAATGAACCGGGTTTTTCAAAAGCACTTAGATAGATTTGTGTTGGTGTTCATTGACAAAATTTTGATATATTCTATGGATGAAAGAGACATGATATTCATCTTAGAATAGTTCTAGAGATGCTGAGGTAGCATCAGCTGAAAGCGAAGTTTTCAAAGTGTCATTTTTGGAAAAGAGAAGCGAAGTTTCTTGGTCATGTAGTTTTAGAAAATGGGTTGTCAGTCGATCCATCTAAGATCAAATCTGTTAACAGTTAGAAAAGACTTGAGAAGGTGACCAAGATAGAAAATTTTCTTGGATTAGCTAGCTATTGTCGGAGATTTATCAAGGATTTCCCGCGGATAACAGTGCCTTTGACTAAGCTAACCACAAAGAATGTGAGGTTCATTTCATCTGATAAATGTGAGGAAGCATTCCTTGAGTCGAAGCATCTATTGGCTAATGCGCCCATATTAGTTGTTCCCGATGGGAATTAAGATTTGGTGGAGTATATGGATGCATGTGGAAGAGGATTAGGAGCTGTATTGATGCAGAGGGGTAAAGTGATTGCCTACGCTTCTCAGTAACTCAAGGTGCATGAAGTTAGGTATCCGACTCATGATTTGTAGTTGGCACCGGTGATTTTCATCTTGAAAGTGTGGAGACACTACCTCTTAGGAAAACGATTCGATTTTTATACGGATCATAAATTTTGAGGTATTTATTCCCTTAAAAGAGTTGAATATGAGATAGCAGAGGTGGCTGGATTTTTTAGCAGCTTATGATTTTGGTATTGAGTATACACTAGGGAAAGGGAATAAAGTTGCAGATGCACTTAACAGGAAACATCAGAATGTGGTATTAGCTATGTTGGCAAAATGGAAGGATCTGGAGGTATCGACAACTTGTAGTGTGTAGTTAAGCTCGACTGCTAGTTTTAGTCAAAGTACAGCCATGTTATCTTGCTTGGAAGTTCGACCAATGTTGATCGAAAGGATTGCTTCTAAGCAGAGAGATGATCCATTGTTAGCCGAAAATATTAGAAGATTGGAAGGTGGAACGAGATCTATGATCTAATGGATTTTAGTCTTGACCAAAGGAGATGGTTAAGAAAGAAGGGATAGTTACATGTTTTGGATTTTGGAAACCTAAGGATGGAAGTTCTTAGGGAGTGTCATCGATCGAAGTTTATGTTCATCCTGGGGGAACCAAGATGTATCTAGATATGAAGAGAAGTTTCTTCTAGGAAAGTATGAAGAGGATGTAGGCCTATGTTTGAAGCAATTTGCAAATTTCTAGCAAGTAAAAGCCAAACATCAAAAGCCAAGTGGATTGCTTCAGCCTTTTGATATGCCAATTTGGAAATAGAATTCGATATTCATGGATTTTATTGATGGATTTCCAAGGTCAAACTGGGGAAATGAAAGTATACGGGTTGTGGCAGATATATTGACCAAGAGTACCTATTTCATTCCTGTTAAGTCAACCAGGACGACGCCTGTATTGTCTAAGTTGTTTATAAAGAACACATTTAGATTGGATGGAATTCCTAGTAGTATAGTCAGTGACAGAGATGCCTTGTTCACTAGTGAATTCTGAAAGAGTCTACTGGAAGTACTAGGTACCAAGCTTAAGATGAGTACCACCTATCACTTATAGTAGATGAGCAGATAAAGAGAGTCAATAAGGTTCTCGAAGATTTATTAAGGGCTTGCATACTAGATTTTGGTGGGTCATGGAAAGACCATTTGCACTTGATTGAGTTTTCATTTAATAATAGCTATCATGCTAGTATAGGAATGACGCCTTTCAAAGTTTTGTGTGGAAGGCCGTGCAAATCACCAGCATGTTGATTGAAGACTGAAGACAGATTGGTCCTTAGTTTAGATATGGTGAGAGAAACTACAGAGAAGATTGAGTTAATTCGAGGTAGGATGAGAGAAGCACAATTTAGGCAAAAAAGTTATGCATATAAAAGGCGTAAAGATTTAGAGCTATCAATTGGAGATCATGTTTTCATTATGGTACCACTGATGAAGGGTGTCGTACGATTTGTAAAGTCAGGAAAACTAGCACCGAGATATGCTGGACCGTTCCCTATTTTCATCATCGAATAAACCAAACCAACCAAACGCTCACCCGTAGTGGTAACTACACTGCTGAAGACACCGCAAGTTCTTATTGTTATAATTGAGCAGGTTTCAACCCTCGATAGTGATTCATACTCAATATTAATTTTGCACAACCACCTACAATTTTAAAACAGCCAAGCATCCATCAACCAATAAATTTTATTTTATCTTATTTTATCTACTAAGTATATTTTCTAATTCCAAATTTAATTAGATACATATTATTTATCATTCTATATTTTATAACTATTAATTGCTTAGATATTTTTATTATTTCCCAGCGATTCAATTTTGTAGAAACCACTGGCTTTTATTCATAATTGGGTTCGTCTAGATTCAAATGGGATTATAAATCCTTTGAGTGATAATGTCTTATTCAATTTCACAATTTTAAACTAAACATAAACAAAAACAAACATCGATGCAAACAACATATATTTCAATCAAATAAACAAACAATCGCCTTCAACGGAAAGCTATCTTCCAGCTTCTGCTGCGCAAATCTGATCACTAACAAATTATAACACAACAATTCAATTTTAAGCCATCTAAGGTCTTATTTATAATATTCGTTAAATCTCACTATTTACAGAAGTGAGTTCCAACTTTAGAATCATTTTCATAACAATAACGGTATAGAAATTCAATTTTTTGTTAAAATACATCCTGATGATTATTCCCAATAATTATTTATATTTATATCTTAAATAGGAATATAAATTCTAATTCTACCTTGCACACCTAAGGGATGAGAATCTAAGTATATCTGGTTTTAGACTCGACTCTATGTCAATTATATTCTATAATGTTTCGAACACTACTCTGTACCAAGCTGTAATGACCCCACTGCTATATCCATATTATTAAAGAATATTATAGGTAATGTCATCTAATAACACAAAGAATTTGGTTGATTAAGGATGATCAAATGTGAATATATCTTTGTACTAATTAACACCGACACATCTTTATTACCATTTGAGGATCTGAACTAAAAAATTTGATGTGTGCAGTATTAACACAAAGTACTAAACACACCAATTAAGCATATTCAGAACAATATATAATATAGATAATTCAGAATCATAAATATATGGCTTAGTAATAAAATAAGCCATAATAGAAATATGTCTGAAACCAAATAATCATAATAAGGCATATCAATCAAAATCACCATTTCGAAAATCTATATCAAGTCTCAGATAGACTATCATTAAAAATATGATGATAACAATTCAAAATTCTCCAAAGCCAAAAGATACTAAATATCCATCCAAAAATCTCCGAAGAAACAATCATCACTAATGAAATAATAACGGTAGTCAACTATCAGTTTAAACATCGATACGGAGTCTAAAAACCAAATAGACTGGTATCAGCCTAACAAACCAAAAGGACCCACCCACATAGTGTTACAATCTAACCCAACAAAATAAACTAGCTATGCGAATTTATCTAATACAACCAAATAGATAAACATTGTCTAACCATATGCCAAATAAACGGATTGGTATTAATCATCCGGTCTATAGACTAATCATGCATGTAACACCTGTCCAAACAATAAATGGACAGATGCATTACACCATAACAAACCTAACCCGACCAAATAGGTCTGCCCACTCAATTCTAAGAATGCATCGACTCCCAGGTCGATGAAAAATGGGTTGTTGTCTCTCAGGGATTTATCGGCCTAAAAATGAAATCCGAACATTCTAAGATAATGTAAATATAAAGTGTACATTACTTTTATTTTAGTAATCACTAGAATTTAACCAACTGTCCTATACCAGAAAGTAAATTCAAGTGTTTATAAAAGCTAGTAATTTTCACTCAAACTCTATTTAACAAATTATTTTAATAAACAATTAAATTGTCGGATTAGTATGAGACTTTTTGTAGAATTCAAAAGAAAAAGAAGAAGTATGTTCAACATACTTGCAAGGGAAAATAAAAAAGGCATGAATAATAATGGACTGCACATATTTGCAACTCATTAACCTTGTTTATTTTCCCTTGCAAAAGCACGTTGAACATGCTTCTTCGTTTTCTTTTAGGGCTATAAGAAATAAAGCAGAAACAAAGGGACCGATTATCCCATTAGCTTGGTGTCGTATCGGAGTTTTACAAGCATATTTGCAACTCATTTACCTTAGTTTCATATACTGCAAGCTACTGCATCTGAGTCACATTAGCTTGAGCTAGATTTTCATTTTCTACTTCGTACTGATTGGATTTGCTTTTTACTCCTTGAAAATCATTCTCCTAATCTTGAATTTTAAGTAAAGCTTCCTCTAACTCATTATTCTTAATTTTGGAATCAGACATCACTTCCTCAAGCTGTGCTTCTATTACCATAATTTTCTCTTTCAAGTCAGAATTCTTAAGATTAAGGGGTCATTTAGTTCATTTTGTATTTTTATGTTTTGAGTTTTCAATATTAATTACAAAATATGAGAAGAATGAAGGGGGTCAGAAGGGATGAACAGAAAATTGGAGGGGACCACGAAGTGGATGGAGGAACGACGGAAGGATGAATTGTTGCTCGTGCTTCCGTTATTTCTCAAAACACGAAAAATGAAAAAAGTTATTTTCTATTTTGTGTGTTAAATTCGTTTTCTAAAATGGTCATTTTTCATAATATACATGGGTCGTGCGTATTTTTATATGGATGAAAACTCAAAACTAAAAACAGTAAACCAAAAGTAGCCTAAAATTTTCAAGAGCTTCATTAGTTGCAACTTAGTTTTTTGGATACGGATCTGAGTCATAAAGTTAAGTTCTAACCATCTTGAATGCGAATTAGTTAATTCTTCTAAAGTTTTTGCATGAGACACAAGTTGTTCAGCTATTGCCTCCTTTTCTGCAAGAATGAGCTTAGCGAATCATTTAGGTCTTTAACTTTAGACTGATGTGCTTCAAGCTCTGATTTGAGTTGAGAATTTGTTTCTCTCAATAGTTCAATTTCAGAAGATGGTTGTTTAAGTTTTGTGTTATATTCTTTAACTGTGTCTCTAATTCAGCTAGTGTTATTGCATTAGCCTCCAACTTTTATTTTGAAGAAGCATCCTTTTCAATTGCTTCAAGGGCTTGTTCTCCAGGGGAGGCCATTTTTTCTTGCAAATGTTTAACTTCTGTATCTTTTGTATTAAAATGACTAAGTACTTCTTGTAGTTTAACCTCTGATTCTTTCAGCTAAGACTCATGTCGTGATTCAAGCTCTAAACATCTTACAGAAGCTTGCTCAGCCAGTTTTTCAAGATGTTTTAGTTGTTCTTCGGTAGAGTCTAATTTTTCAAGCAATTCATTCTCTCTTATACTGGAGGCTTTGATATCATTCTCAATACTCTCCTATTTTTGTTGTGCTAATTTGATATCACTATGTAATTGCTCAATCCTATTTTCAGCTTGAGAGAGCTTTACATTTGAAGTGCTGGCTAATTCTTCAAGTTTCTTCTTTTCTTCTAGTGTCACAAAAGAAAATGAAGAAGCGTGTTCAACATACTTGCAACGGAAAATAAACAAGGTATGAATAATACTTAATTTTTTGCAGTGGGGTGATCAGTGGTTGTAATAAAATTGAATGATTTGAATGCACAAAAGGGGTTTGATATAGTGTGAAAGCAAATTATCTAAGTGATTTAGGATTTAACGCTTTAATAATTGAGGTGAAAATGGAATTGGTAGTTAAATTATTACGAAGAGCGAAACTATTAACATGATTTTGGTTGGATGATAAGTGGGATAGAGTAGTGCGTATTTAAAGTTTTTGCAGGTTGGTAGTGGTCTGAAGTACATGTGAAACATGTATACGTGCTTTATTATATTGAAAATTGGAATGAGGATTTCTATGAGATGGTTGCTTTATTATGTTAGAGAAGAAGATGCCTTATGCCAAGCAATGAAAGCACGATGTTTGTAATTTATATGGTTAAATAGTAAACAATGGGAGTGGACTGCCCAACCATGCACAAGTATGGGCTAGTCATCGTCAAGCTCAAGTTTGATTCTCAAGTTCATTTGTACTAACTAAATATTAATTTTTCTTACCATATGAAGGTATTAAATTTTGTAACCTTTTTAACTTTGCGCCTAATTTATCTTGGGACAAAAGTAACGTGCAATTGCACAACAATCTAACACAGATAACTTTAGAATCAATTATTTTTCTACAAACAAATAAACATGAGCATCTCAGTTTTCTTATATATGTGTGTGCGCATATGTGTGTGTGCACGCGCGCGCGCGCGCACATATATATATATATATATATATATATATATATATATACGCGCACACGCACATGCACATATATATTATCCGGCATTTTGATCCAGCTATATCCGAACCGATTGGACAAGTTAGACTTGACTGTCATCAAGGTCAGTAAGCCTAGAGCAATGATTGTGGGGTCCAGAAATCAAGTACAGATGGTAATATGAAGCGGTGATTGAGCGGAATCAAAAGATATGCTATACAAAACGTTTTAAGTATGGAATATAATTTAATATGGAGAAGGAATCGGCTATAATCACTCTCAATCATAGCGATCAGTCTACTTCAGCCAAACAACTGCAATTCAATGGAAAACAATCGATATCCACGATTTAGAAGTCCAATGCATATGAAATTTTGGGAACAAGATTTGAAGACCCTAGGGAGCCTATCCTAGGGATCGCACCTCAAAAGGACTAAGCAAATGGGATCAGCCCACTTCCTTACATAGGGATCGGCCGGAATCAGGTAACAACACACTTTGTAGTAATGATCGAGCAATAACTCAAGTTCTACTAATCTAGAATAATAAATTGTTGTATGTCGTCAAGTTTTATAACGATCGGTGTGGTCGTGCGAGCTCGAAACGCTTAGCAAGCTATGACGCCCCACCCTGAGACCCACAATAACAAAGAGTATTACTGGGTAATACTGTTTGCTAATGCGGAGAATAGGGCTGGTTAGGAACGACCATCAATAGTCTTGTCTTAAATATCTATTGAATACGTCGATTAGTGCTCTATATTTTTTTCTTTGATATCTCAAGTGGATCGACATATCCAATTAATGCTTAATACAAAACTACAGGTGGCTGTAGGATCTATCAGAAGAAAATACGGTAGCATTTCGTTGCCGGAATTGCAAGAAATTAACATGCAAAGTGGAGGTCAGAACAGTTTTAGCACAAACAAAACTGAGCATAAAATTAATTTTAGATATAATTTGATTTAAAAAGCTAACTTTCATATACTTTGAAATTATGTTGAGTTCGGAATAGGGGTTTTTGTTATAGAACGCCAGTGAGCATGTCTCAATTAGAGTTCGAAATTTTCGAAGAATGTAAGGCCGGATATTTTAGTATAAAAAAATATATACCCTATTTTGTTCACCTTACCCCTCACCATACTCCCTCACATCAGCCTTACTCCCTTGCATGCTACCCATACCCTTCTCCCTTATAAAACCAAGCCTATAAACTAAGAAAGAAAAGATTTCAAACTTTAAAAATTAAATTCGAATTCGTTTCTCCACTAAAAATTCTAATTCTGGATTCGTTGAGCTCGTACGCTCGAGATCTACCTTTCCATGTGCTCAATTTTTGGTGCGTCGTCATTTTGGGGAGGAGGTCGTTAATGGTAGTAGGTTAGGGCTTCAATGTGTCAAAGTTTGGAGTGGAATTATGGAAATCGGTGAATGCCGTTGAGTTCGCCATGGCGTGTTGCACCTAGGCATCGAGTTTGAGGTGGTGGCACGCCTAGGGGAAGAACGCATCGTCGTTTGAGGGGTGGCTGCAGGGGCTATATGGGGATGGATTTTGGGGTGAGGTGCAGACGTGACATCGTCATGATGGGCAAGTGTGGTTCGAGGAGAGAGAGCCAATGGTGAAAACGGTTCGTCAAACGGATGTCCGGAGCTCCGTATCTTTCGAGATTCATGCACGACCATGGTTGGTTTTGTGTTATCTTATACACGAATTTGATTAGGGGGAGGAGAAGAAGGATTAGAGTTAAGTGGGGATTTGTTTATTTAATTAAGCGATTAGTGATTTAATTTAATTATTTAAATCCGAAAACTCATAAAATGTGTATCTCGCTCATAATCGAGGTCGGATTCGATCAACGTCTATTGCGTTGGACTCGTAGAGACAATGCCTCCGCGATGGAGTTAGTTTGGTTGGATTTGGAGTAAGTGAAAATTTGGGCTAAAATCAAATGCCGTTCGGTTTTAGTACAAATCGGCGCGTTTAAACGTCCACTGGAATCAATGTGAGTTTAACTCACATTCAATTTTACTATATCATATTTATGATGCTATAAACTATTATCGATTGCTTGGATGTTAGTTAAATTGCTTGATTGATTGTTTGGTTGAAATTCCGTTTGGAAAATGGATGACATATTAACTCGATTGTTATGAACCCATATGATTATATATAATGTCCTTAACCATTGTTTTGCATGAAGAATTTGTAGAGAGACCTTGAGGGGTTTCTCGCCAATAATTATTTATTTACATCTTTATGCTGTTATATTGATATTTAATTGAAATAAATCTTGATATTCCATTTAAATTGTTTAAGTGTCATTATAGCGATTTTCGCTATACCTTATCGATTTTTATCCCCAAAACCCTACCGTGTATGTTTTGAACTTGAGCTTGTATTTTCACTAAATAGAATTTTAAAAATTCGTAATTATATTAATTAATGATATTTTAAATTAATTAATCATTTTAATTAATGGTTATTTAAATTAATTAACTGTTTTAACTAATGATTTTGAAATCAATTAATTACTTTAATTAATGATGTTTTGAAATTTATTAATCAATTTGATTAATGAGATTTGAATTTAGTTAAGTCATTTTAATTAATGATTTTGAACTTTAATTAATAATTTTAATTAATGATTGTTTTAAATTTAATTAATTGTTTTAACTAGTAATATTTGAAATTTGGTTAATCATTTTAATTAATGATGTCTTATAGTTAATTAATAATTTTAACAAATAATGTTTTAATTTATAATTTTGACTAATGATGTTTGAAATTAATCAATCCAATTAATTTATGATTATTTGACCTTAATTAATTGTTTTTAATTAATGACATTTAATTTTTATTTTATCATTTTAATTAATGATGTTTGAGATTAATTATTCATTTTAATTAATGACTCTTTGAATTTAATAAATATTTTTAATTAATGATATTCAAAGTTAATTAATTGATCTAATAAAGTGATTAAAGTAAATTAACTAATATAATAAAAGTGTTTTAAAGTTAATTAACCAATTTAGTGTTTTAAAGTTAATAAACCAATTTAATAAATATTTTAAAGTTATTTTACCGATAATATAAAAGTGTTTTGGAAATAATTAACTATTTTATTTAAAATAATTGATTTGCTTATTTAAAAGAGATTATAAATATGATTAATTATCTTTAAGGATAATTAATATTGTTTAAAATTATAAATGAGAAAATCCTTTAGAATGAATCATTTATAAATAAAGCTAAGTGTAAATTGTTTTAGGTTTATAGTAAACAATGTTTTAATGGCACTTGTTTTTGACCCTTGTTTTAATATACTTAGTATTGTAAGTTTGTTTTTTAATAGAATACTTTTAAAGAGTATTTCCAAAATGTTTTTACCAATATTGAAATATGGAAATCAAGCACAAGTTCAGTTTTTAAAAATACAGTTCAATTTCGATTATGGAAAAGTAGTTTCGTAATCGATATCGCTTATATGGAAAAGATTTAGTCATACTTTTAACGCTAAACGTTAAGGCCTGGACTCGTTTATATCTTGAAGTTTAAAAATGTTGTCAAGCCGATGCCTAGAGGTAACACTACCTCAACTTGGCTGGCTTCATTTTCAACCGAGAGATAGCACTTGTTTGGAATCGATGAGTAGTGTTAAATATATGATATTTAATTTCTATATATGATCATTTTAATTATCCTCGATAGTTCATTTATTAATTATCAGATTCGGCTTTCTTCATGTGTATCGTCACCTTAAAAACGATTTGCTGCTCTTTGAGCTATGATATCCTTTGCCGGAAAAATGAATAAATCCAAAGTGTGAGAGGAGGCCAAGCTATGTGGGTTTCTCCCATTAGGATACTTTCACATCTCCTGTAGATTGGATTCGGTTGTGCACTTAGATGTGAAATATTCGGATACTCGGTAAGTTTTGGCGAGGTCTGGCTTAGAGGGTTCTGAGAAATTTCACAGGGTAAATGAGCTTCTCTGAAGTATATTACTAGAGGTATACTTCAAGTGGGGTGCACCTTCCTAGTCTTTTGTTGGAAATTTTCCTTTCCTTATTTGATTCGAACCTATGAATCTGTTTTTCTTTTATTGCAACTAAAAGAGTCAACCACTTTCACGGTGTTTAATTATTGGTTTGTCCATTCTATCAAATTTGGACCGTTATCTTGTTTTATCCATTCTGTTCAGTCTGGATTTTCCTCTGATTATTTTCGTTCTTTCAAGTCTGGTTTTTAATACTATTTAAGCCCATTCTTATTTGGATTTGTTTCCAATTTATCTATACTCTTTCCTGTATGGATGTTATTCTTGCGAGGTAAAAACCCGCTCTGTGTCAGCCACGGTCTCATAGAACTTTTATATGTTCCCCATTATTTGAGTTTTCATACGTTGGTATTTCCAGACTAATCCGGGTATTATTTTATTATAATGCTCGGATCAGGCTGAGTATTTTCCTAGGTTGGTTTTGGTGTTATGGAGATCTTGGAGAGGAGCTAGAGGTCTACCTATCGTAGTGTCTTATTTTCCGCTGTATTATATAGTATCCCTATCAGTAATTGTAAGGTCAGAATTTTATAATTGTCCAGCTAATAAGGTTTGTTTTTAACTCTGATTTACTCTATATTTTTGGAGTGATAATTTTTACCATTCTTGTTATATTATATGTTGTTGATTTCGTTATGAGATTCTGATTTTTTCTGTTCTTTTCATTTTATTTACCCCAACAATCTGCCCTTTTGTCGGTTGGATGTTTAGCATTTGAATAGAGTGATAGTATTGGGTGTTGACTTTCGATGGTCAAAAAGGCGGTTCGTTACACGTTCTATAAATCGAGAGGATGTTGAGCCAAGAAGGCGTGTAACAACCCGTTGACATTGACCGGACCATTCCTATATAGTGGAGCACGACTACTGCTTGGCTCTAATTATCCAAACACCAGACTTGTCGGCTATGGTTACGACAGCTAGTAAAGGAGAGCCAACGCTTGATCAATGATGATTGGGGGATCTTGAGAAATAATACCCCGCTCACCAACAATATCCTACATGTGGAGTATCCAAGGAACATGCCGTCGATGCCTGCCTATGAGGGAAAAATCGACTCCAGGAAACACATTATGAGATATGAATGACTGATGGATTCTGCACGAGCTGATGATGCAACAAAATGCAGATATTTTCCTATTACCCTCTTTAGCATAACAATGATGTGGTTTACAAGATTACCCCATGGTCAATCTCTAGATTTGATGATTTAGCAATGAAGTTTGTGGAGCAGATCCGTATGCATGCAACTCACCCCAAAGATGTAATGTCCCTATAAAGCCTGATCCAGGCTCCGGGAGAATCATTACAAGATTATTTGGAGAGATTTCATACGGTCGTCATACAAGTCAGTAATCCGAATGGCCATTCAATATTGATGGTGGTAACAAGAGGGACTGACTAGAATATGACTTTGGTGATTGGTTAGATATCAAATTACTCACAATGTTGGAGCGTTTCTATGCAAAAACAGCTCAGTATTTGAGGAAAGAGGAAGCTAAATGCTCTAGGAAGAACAATATTATGGGACGGAGTGGTGAGGGAGTGCAGAGTAACATTGCAATAAAGTAGTCAGTGGAGAGTTCTGGAAAAGTTCAAGCGAATATCCAAAATAAACGAATCAGCAAAAGAAAGGCGGTGATAGGAACCATGAACGAATGAGGGATTCTAGAAAAGGAAAGCCAAAGATTCTAATGTATGATACCTACACACCACTGAATATGTCTCTAGAGAATATATATTTGTCTACATGCAATCAGTATAGGAAGACACCTCCAAAATAATAGACAGAGAAGAAAAAGTAGACTGCAAAATACTACTGATTCCATGAATGCTATGGTCACAACACAAATGAATTTAGGCGTCTCTAAGATGTTATCGAGAAACTGATTTGGGAAAGAAAACTACAACAATTTGTTAAAGCCCTATAAGATGGCAGACAGGGGATATCCGACCCCAACCGAGGAAAAGCACCGCACAGGGCTAAGGAGCCTGCATGGACTGGTTGGAGATTAATGATCAATACAATAGTCGGAGGACCATATCTAGCTAATAAGAGCTGGCACGAGATGGAGCGTAATGCTAGCACAATCAAGCACATGGATTTTTAATTTTGTTCAAGTACAGAAGATGGGGATTCGGCAAAACAGTAGCGTATAATGGCAGATAACATTGTATTCAGAAACAGAGATGCAAACAAGGTAGAGGCACCGACGATCGACCCAATGGTCATTTCAGCCATGACCGGCTTCACCTTAGTGAAGAGGATCTTGGTTGATTATGGAAGTTCCGTAAATATAATTTTCAAAAAGGCTCACGATCAGATGATGATAGGAGCCAAGGACTTGAAACCATCCAAACCCGCATTCATGGCTTTAACGGTGCGACAGCCGAAGCTATCTGTTATGTCGAATTGCTCGTGGAGTTGGGAGAATGTGACCACAGGGGAGTGCGGATGTTGCCATTTGTTGTCTTGGATGTTGACTCTCCATACAATGCTTTTCTGGATCGACCAGCCCTAGCTGGATTTCGGGCAGCTCTTGCCCCGTGGTGTTTGACTTTGAAGTTCCCAACTGATAATGATGTTAGAGTTGTGCATGGTGATCAGGCGACCTGCGTGCCTGCTATGTGGCTGAATTGAGAGACGCTCAAACAAAAGGAGAAAGGTAAGGGCATGGATAAGCTCTTCGCATTCAAACCACCAAAGATTGATAACCAGTTCCTAGGCCTTGGTTCGGGCACCACAGTCAGTTCTATAAAAGACATAAATCTGAGGGATGACGAGGAGGAGCCCAAAGAGACTAAGGCTGCACCGGCTAAGCTGACGATCGACATCACAGTCAGCTACGACGACCCGTCACGGGTCTTAAATATCGGATCATAGCTCAGCCCACGATGATGAAAAAATTTGCTGGTTTTTTCCGAGCGAATCTCACTTGGACTCACTCTGACATGTGTGGAATCTTGTCTGCCATTGTGAGCCACACATTAAATATCGACCAAGGCATGTCTCCGTGAAACAGAAATGATGTGGCATGGATCCGAAAAGATTTTCCACCCTTAAAGAGGGGTGGATAAGCTCAAAAGCAATGAGTTTGTTCACGACACCCTATACCCTAAATGGGTATCTAATC
The DNA here is from genome assembly GCA_030737815.1 of Allium fistulosum. Lineage (NCBI taxonomy): Eukaryota > Viridiplantae > Streptophyta > Magnoliopsida > Asparagales > Amaryllidaceae > Allium > Allium fistulosum. Next base: position 868,983,504 of record CM060903.1, on the reverse strand, counting down.
ATGTACTTGTGAGAAATGCGAATGAGAAGTGGCAGACATACGTTGACTACTCGGACTTAAATAAGGTGTGTCTAAAAGATAGTTTCCCCTTTCAAGGATCGACCAGCTAGTGGACTCAAACGAATGACATGAATTGCTACCTTTCATGGATGCATACTCCGGATATAATCAAATCTTGATGCACATTCCTGACCAGGAGCACACCAGCTTTATTATTGACGTTGGATTGTATTTCTATGTGGTAATTCCATTTGGATTGAAGAATGCTGGAGAAACCTATCAACGCTTGATCAACTATATGTTTAAAGATCATATTGGAAAGACGGTGGAGGTATACATAGATGGTATACTCGTAAATTAATGCGATCCAATGACCACATTAAAGACTTAGAAGAGATCTTTGATATCCTTCGATATTACAAAATAAAGATCAACCCTTTGAAATGTTCTTTTTGTGTTGCATCAGGAAAGTTCTTAGGTTCCATCGTCAATGCTCACAGAATCGAAGCTAATACCGAGAAGATTCAAGCAATTCACAATATCCTAGCGCCAAAGACCATCAAACAAGTATAGGGCTTAAATGGGAAGGTTGCCATTCCAGAGCCACTAATAAATGCATTCCTTTCTTTAACTTGATTAGAAGAAGGAAAGGGAAATTTGAATGGACAAAGGATTGTGAAGACGCATTCCAAGCTTTGGTGAACCACTTAGAGAGGCCTCCCATCTTGTCAAAACCATTGGATCACGAAGACTTGTATTCTACTTAGCCGTGTCGGTACTTGCTATAAGTGTCGTGCTGCTTCGTGAGGAGAATCAAATCCAGGGACATGTCTATTATGTTAGCAAGCGATTAATAAGAGCTAAAATGAACTACCCAAAGATAGAAAAATTGGCATACTGCTTGTTGATTGCTTCACGAAAGCTCCGCCCCTATTTTCAGGCTCATCCCATCATTGTTTACAACGATCAGCCGTTACGACAAGTCCTACAGCGACCTGAGATGTCTGTAAGGTTACTCAAGTGGAACATCGAACTTAGTCAATTCAACATCACTTATCTCTCTCGGAGAGCCATCCAGGGATAGGCACTGCAGACTTTATAGCAGAATTCACTACACATGATGATATCCTAGAGAGCCCCTACCATTCGATGGAAAATTTATACCGATGGAGCATCCAATGGTCATTATTTTGGAGCCGGAATCATGCTAGTAACCTCAGAAGTTCGATCAATTTTCTATGCTTTGAAGCTTGACTTCCCTGCAACGAACAATGAAGCTGATTATGAAGCTTTGATTGCCGGACTCAAACTTGCCAGAGAACTGGGAATAAAATATCTTGAAATCTTTTTACGATTCCCAGTTGGTGGTATACCAAGTCAGGGGAGATTACCAGGCTAAAGGACAATGACTCGCCCCATACCTTATCCAAGTCCAAGAGCAATTGATTGGCTTTGAGTATTATGAAATCCTGCACATTCCTAGGGATCAAAACAAAAAGGCCAACTCATTGGCAAATTTTGCTAGCACCAGGGATGCGCAACAAATAGGCTTGGTTCTAGTCGAAGTACTAGTCGCTCCAAGCATAATCCAGATGGAAATCGACTGGGTACTAGAGACAGAGCCTGAGAAGGACTCACGAATGACTCCGATTAAAGACTGTTTACTACAGGGAGTCCTTCCCGAATGGAGGAATAAAAAGCGACAAGTCCTTCGCAAAGCTTCATGATATATCATTCTGGAAGGAGTCATATATAAAAAGGGTTTTTCCATGCCCCTGCTCCGGTGTTTCACTCACGATGAAATAAACGAGTCCTAAAGGAAGTTCATGAAGGGGAATGTCGCGATCACACTAGAGGGCAAACACTAGCAAAGAAAATACTCCGTTATGGGTATTATTAGCTGACCGTCAACCGAGATGCTGTTGATTACGCTAAGCAATGCAACAAGTGCCAGATGTATGCAAAATTAAAGGGAGCTCTACCGACGGAAATCACACAAATGGTCATTCCATGGCCGTTTTCCATATAGAGCATAGATATTATCGGTTCCTCATGCATCTCTAAAGGCAGTGCGAAGTATGCCATCTTGTAGTTGATTACTTCACCAAATGGGCCGAAGCGGAACCTTTAGCCATGATCACGACAAAGAAAGTAATCAACTTCATTATCTGGAACATCATCTATCATTTTGGCCTTCCATGAACAAATGTAACTAATAATAGGACTCAATTTGACAACGCTGAATTCACAGATTTCTGCCATCGGCATCATATGGAAAAGAGATTTGTGGCAGTTGCTCACCCTCAAGCAAATGGACAAGTTGAAGTTGAGAACAAAATCATAAAGTTCATTCTGAAGAAGCGTTTGGAAAAGTCTAGAAGCAAGTGGGTGGATGAACTCCCAACAACATTATGGGCTTACAGAACCACCCACAAGTCCGCTAGCCATACTCCGTTCGCCCTTACTTACGGCTCTGAAGTCATCATTCTTGTTGAACTCGAAATCCCTTCTCATCAAGTGACCTACTACGACTCTAGAATGAATAGAGATCTCCTCTTAGAATCTCTAGACCTTGTAGGTGAGAAGCACGAAGAAGCTGATTTGTGGGCAACTGCACATCGACACTGAGTCGCCTGATTCTACAACACTAAAGTCCAACCTAGGACCTTTGAAATTGGCGATCTTGCCTTGAAGAAGGTTTTTCCTATCCATCACACATGAATCCTACTTGGGAAAGACCGTATGTCATTGAACAGAGGCGTGGAGAGGGAACTTTCAAGCTAGCGACCGTTGATGCCGTCACACTCCGAAGGGTGTGAAATAGCAAGCATTTACAAGGCTATTTCACTTAAATTATTATTTTTCATTAGTTGTATTAATTTTTTGAATTTTCTTTAGCATTTGATTTTATAGACATGTAATAAGACAAATTATTTCATTTCTTTCCATTTGGCAAATAAAGTTTGAAATTTCCTTCATATTTGTGATTGCAGTTGCATTACATATTAGTTATGATACCTGACTAACTAATATTGATATATCCAATCAGGTTCCTAGAGTTAGGAGCAAGCTGATTACAGAAGTTTACGATTGAACTAAACAAAATGAACATGGTCTGACCGTTCATTCGATGATTCTCACTCACAACCCGGTGGACGGAGTACCTAATGAGAAATGAATATGACTTGATCATCCAATAACCACATTAATCCCACCAAGCGATGAGACATACATGAATCAAAAGCAATCACGATACGATGATTGCTCGCTAAGTTAAACCCTGGACTTGGGGGCAAATCGATCAATTAAGGAAAGTATGGTCCGACTATTTTCCGAAATAACTCTAAGTCCCCAGAGTGTGGACTGGAGTATAAACACGAATTGAGTGCAATCCGACCACCCGCCAACTAACTCTTATCCCAAAAGCGCAGATATGAGTATAAACTAATGGATGAGTGCAGTTCGGCCACTCATTATTCCACAAACTCCGATCTGAAGCCGATAGAAGGAGTATAAACTCGTTAAGGATGGAGTTCGACCATCCACTATCTAACTCCGCTAACCCGAGAATGAGGGCAGGAGTATAATCACTTAAATTGCTGAATCCGAAGGCATAACGCTAGGGCTCGTGCCCAGTGTTCGGTACAACTTGAGGCCATGACCACATGTAGGTCTTGAGTAAAAATTAACAGGCGATTATCCGAATTAATGAGCAACGAATTACAAGTATATTGGATGTACAAAGTAATAGCTCGACTACTTTAGCAAATTAACATAAGAGTTCAACAAAAAATAAAGAATTGTTATTTACGCATTAAACTTGGAAATCGTAGTACAAGTTCATCCATAAGCGGGGGCCATACCCGCACAATTACGACCAACAAAAAGAAAAACAACTATACATGCTATATACAAATTAAGCCGAAGTGACGGCTACTTCTTTTGCCCTTTCTTTCTTTTGGATTTCTTGGAAGTGGCACAACCCAAGCTTCCGCCTGTCCTTCTCTTCAATCCTTTACCACCCTTGGTAGGAAGGCTTTCAGAGGTTGGAGGGAGTTCTTCGAGAACCGACCCGTCGAGTGGAATGACTTGCAGTAAGACAAGATTTGGATCATTGACATCCACATCGATGGGTTTGGCTTTAGCTTTTTTCTTCAATGACTCCTCTCTCTCAATGCACTCCTTTAAGCTGAGCTCATTAGTGTGTTCGAAGGCACCAGTGATCACAACCTCATCAGAGTCATCTGGAAATGGCCGATTGTCGGTTCTTTTCGTCATCGAGTGCTCTAATAACTTGAGCATCGAGCCCTGGAATGTTGGTAGTCCTCCCGAGTTTCAATTAATGTCGATTGTTACTCCACAGCAGCACCGCTTCCTAGAGTTTGACTGAGACCCGGAAGACCTGCAGATTCGCGAAAATAAGAAAACAAGCCTAGAACTATTGGGCATAAGGAACGATACCTCTCGAATAATGAAGAGTAAAGAGGGATACCAATGTCCGGCTGACTTTCAGTTGTCGCAGGAGTGCTCCCTTCTAGAATAGGAGTCAGCACCTTTGATTGATAACAGAGACTGTCAGGATTATAGCTCAGATCCTGTCCCGGGCTAAGTGAAATTGATGCTCCGGATATTTGAAGTGAATGGGGGCTTTTAGGATCAGACGCCGAAGCTTCAGCGAAGTTTTTCCCTTTGCCGGAGGGTGCTAAAATATCAAAGTATTGGAGCCTTGCAGTAGCAAGATCTAAAGGTTCATTTCCATGAACGATCCCCCGTACTAATTTCTCTTCATCCAAATCAGCTTCGCCAGGGGTTTTCTTCTTTATTTCAACGATATATTCCCAAGCCTCGGCTAGCGATTTGAGGTAGCCCTCTCCGAGAAAACTCAAGCCGTAATGGATTAGGACCTTAGCATTGTATTCGATAATCAAAGGATCGAACATATCCGTAATCTCATTCCGATCAGCCTCTTTAGCATCCTCCAATTGGGCCTCGATCTACTCTCTAACTTCATTACGACTAGCTTCCCTTGCCTCTTCCTTGAGGACTTCAATTTGAGTGAGTTGCTCGTCAAGTTTAATCTCCCTAGCTTCGACAACCTTTTCACAATAACTTTGAGATTCCTCTTAAGCTTCGAGTTTTTCTTCCTTTTCTTTCTTAAGGAGTTCTTCGAGTTCCTCAATGCACCGGGCTAGAGTTTATTTTCTCCTTTTGCAACATGTCCTTTTCCAGAGCAAGCACAACGCTACGGTTGAGGGTAGCATCTAGCTCCTTTTTATGGCCATTTCTAGATGACTAATTGCCTTAGATGTTTCTTTAGCACTCTTCTCTATTGTAGATAGCTTAGCTATCAACTCTGTGATCTCATTATTTTGGTGTTTAATTATATTTTTATCATGGATCACCTCCAGCTTAAGGCGATCAATTTCATGTTGCCTCTCAATAGACACCATAGTGATTTTCTTGGCTAAATGCTAGAATGCTTCGTGCTACACAAAAATATCATTGACACGTGCAAGTGAACTCGCTTTAGTGCTCCCTGGAATTGTATGGATGGATGGAAGAAACTTTAGCCCATCAAAGCATATTTTTGGAAAATTGACCTTAAGTTCGGCCAATATTTCTACTGTAAGGGCCTTAGGATCTATAGTAACCAAAGCTGGATCAGAAGCAAAAATGGGGCGTTTGCTTGACCTACGATCGCGAGGCTGTCGAGAACTAGATGAATCTGAATAATGCTCAGGCAGCATAGCAGTTTGGAGAGCATGGGAAGAGGGCTGGTCCCCGCTATGTATAAGAAGATTGGGCTGAACTTCCTGATGAGACGATTGAGATTGGGGTTTGTGTTTAGAAGATGAATACTCCCTTGAACGATGTCTTCTTTCCCGACTGTCATCTCTTTCTCAACGCCTGCCCGTGTCTGGATCGCGACTGGATTCATACTGTGTTAAGAAGCCCCTCAGGCGATCTATGGCACACGAATGAGACATAACACCTACAAATCAAACAAGAGCGTATAAGTGACCATCAAACAAAAGATAGACAAAAATCGTGCAGTGTAGTATGCATGATTGGAGTGTCCTAGTGTCCCCTCGACGGACTAGTTACCGCGCCGTGCTCATGGGAGTGATTTACCCTTTTCTAATGGGATAAATTCCATCATCAGTTCTGTGGGAGAACTAATTCCTTCAACGCTAATGTTGGGAAAGTCGTAGGTCATGAAATCATCAGGGATCGAAGACTCGAGAACCCTTCCATCGGACTTTCTAAAGGTTGAGAAGAAGATTCTTCTTCAACAGAGGTGATAATAAACTCGGGCTCTTTGGTGATTTTTCTTCTATGAAGTTTATAAGCGAGCTTTTTTCCTCTCCTTGTTGGCATATAAGGTTGCGCGCTTTGTGATGGTTCAACCATAGTCGCATTACTCGGACCTGCATCAGCATCGCCAAGCTTGTTGGCTTCAACACCTCTAATTTCACCAACTTTGGCATTTTCTTGAGCCTTCTCGACTGGGGGAATGACAAGGCTACAAGTGCCGCCTTCTTGTTCCGCAATATTCCTTGGTTGTGCAGTGCTTTCCAAAAGACCAATGCTACGACCTTCTTCTAATAGCCCAAAAAGAGAACCATTCATTGGATACAAGGGATCTGATGTCCCTATCCTCAACTAGGGTGGCATGGATTGCAGAAACCACCCTTGAAAACCTATCGCCTTTTTGACGTGGATGGACACCTATAAATTTTCAAAGTATTAGTTAGTTCAGGATATGGCTTGGGCTAAATAATTTGAGAGCAAAGTGAAGGAAATACTTACGTCCTTCCAACCATTGCCTCGCAAAGCCAGAAAACAATGAACGTAGTACCATTCGTGTTTAAAGATACCGAGCTTGCTCCAAGCACTGATCAGAACTTGACAGTTGGGCAAAGGCTCTTGGAAAGTATAAGAAAGGCTTCATGTCCGTCATTTGAAATTGTAGATAAACTGACGTCCTTAGGAGATGGCGGGCGCAACAAAACATCCATAAATAGCAAGAAAGTGCCATAAAGAAAAGCATAGCTGTACGGATGCAGCTGAGCAGAAGCTATTCCTAGATAATTTAGCATCTCTTGGATAAATGAATTAAAAGGCGGCACACATATGACCCAGCACATAAATTTATTACATGCCGTATATCCCTCCGGGGGCAAATGAGCCCTGTCATTCACTGAAGGGACTAGAACATCTCCAAATGGAATCCCATATTTAGAACGTATTCTATGTAGAGTGGCCTGACCAATTCTGGAGGCTTGGGAATCCATCGGGTTACCCAGGATTACAACACCCTCTATAGTGTCAGGAGCAAGGGTTATCTCCTCCACCAAAAGGATGGGAACATCAGAGAAAAGGTCGACCAATGGGCCAGAAATCTTTGGTTGCTCAGTTTGATGTTCACAGGTTATTCTACCAGATGCAGTCGCAGAACCTGACTCGGCTTCGGGATTGCTGTGTTGTGAATGTTGTCTAGAAGGCATTGTGGCTGAACACCCTGAATGTCTGGAGCCCATATCAACCAAACTTAGTAGATAATCAAGATTAGAAAATTTTACTTGTCCCCCTATGCTAAGTGTAAACTAGCATGGTGCAGTGTTGTGTAGTAAAGAGATAAATAGTTCAAAATTAAAAGAAAAAGTAAGCGACGAGACTTTGGATTCCGACCAGAGTGACCATCATCGTTGACCGTCTTAATTGGCGTTCCGATTGATCGGTTATGTAAGATTTGAGACCGACCATCGATATATCAAAGTGTGAAGTCCATTATTGAAGTCCAAATGTTAAGTTTTAATTCAAGTTCAAGTCCCGATAGTTTAGTAGTACAATTTCAAATTCAAAGTTGGATAAGCAAGTCCTACTGTTCATTATCGTCATATGTTTAAGTTCGTTAAGAAGGGATTGATTCTGATTGTTCGTGCAAGTGAATATGGATTGGTTTGTTCAAACGTTCAAGTTCAATTCAAAAGGCTTAGAATCGGCTAAGTCCCCATAGCCGATCCCTCCACTTAACAATACAACTGATCCCTTTCGAAAAGCCTATAACCGATCCCTCCTCAAACACTTCGCCACCGATCCCTATGCCTAAACCAATACAACCGTTCCCTTAGCCGAGTACACCAACACTGATCTCTCCTTCCTCCACAAACAACTGATCCCTCATCCACTAATGCAACTGACCCCTGTACTTAGTCGTTTTCATGTTTCCCTCAAATTTTTACTTCGCCCCCTAAGGCAACGCGAAATACCAATCCCTCTCCTCCATATTCTATCGTGACCGGTCCCTCCATAATACTCCACACACAACACACGACTGATCCCCCACTTCTTTCAAATTCCACTTGCTTCTTTCTCCTCTTCTATCACCTCACTGAACCTAACATCGCCACCATTCTCCTCCCCTTCACTTAATTCAACCCATGACACGACCAAACCATTGTCTTGTCATGAATTGAAATCATATGCAAACTAAAAACCTACCTATGTATATAAATCAGTACTGGGACGTGGAGAAGTCAACAACGATGGAAAAGATGATCGAAACTGAAGGGGAAAAGGGATCGGGTTGATGAAAGTGTGAAGGGTCGTGTTAAACTTTGATTCGAAATTGAGGAAGGAAGTGAGGGGGAAGGGTTCGACCTCTAAGGTAAGGGAAAAGGGTTCAATATTAAAGAAAAGGGTTCGATATTAAAGAAAATAAAAGCAAATGAAAGTAAAGTGAACAAATGAGGGTTGGAGAAGAAAGATATTAGCTTATATATGGGGGTTGAGGGACCGACCCGCCTTTTTATTGTCCACGAGCCCAAAAGATTAAGTGCCCAACATAAGAAGGGATCGGCTATGATCCCTCGACTTGGGGATCCAATCCGATCCTTTTCACACAAAAAAGAGAAGATGAAAAAGGGATTAGTTATAAAAATTCCAGTCCCTATTACAGCAGCAAAAAAGGAAGGGGGAATCGGCTAGAGGAATGCTGATCCCTATAAACATAGAAGAAAGAGAGAGGGAGAAGGATCGGTTATGAACCCTATGTGCATACAAACATGTACATAAAAATTATATAAAGTAAATAAATATAAAATGCAATGAAATTACATCTAATTCAATGAAAATTGGCGACCATCCGTGAGCGTGCAAACGCTTCCAGGAGCCAATGATAAGAACATGTACCTGAATGTGCACATGTATATTCTAGAGATTTAATTTTAGAAATCGACAAAATTGAATTCAAACCTAAAGTTTTCAAGGTCGAGACTGAATCAGATTGTCAAAGCTCACTAGCCCCATAGAACTAGGCATAGATAGCAACTGATGGAATATAGTCCAGAATTTATATAATTGGAAATCGACCAAGCCTCATGACGATCAAAGAGAGTTACAACACTTTGCGAAAATAATTCGACGGAAGGATAGTGACTATATAGAAAACTAGATGGATTTCTTTTCGGTGACTCTAAATTGCTTCGATTCAAAACACGTCATGTTTTTCATTGTCTGTTTGCTTGGAAATAAGCATGTAACTTAGATGTTTGGCTTAGCCACACCTATTTTGGATTTGATTGTGATTGTGCTTTGGGATTAGGATGTGGCTCTAGCTGATTCCGAGTCTATTGCCTTTGTTGTGATCACGGTCAGTGATTGTTGTCATGAGTTGATAAGTGACTATTTTTCTTATGTAGTCACTTATGTGAGGTGTGGGTTGTGTTGCTTCGTCCTTGGGATTTCGAGGATGAAATTCTTTTAAGGAGGGGAGAATGTAACAACCCATATTTTTAACACTGGATATTTAAATAATTTATTTAAATATTAAAGCATTAATTAATTGACTGTCCCAAAATATGAATTTTCGCATACGATCGAATCAGGACTCGAGACTACTTCCATTGAGTTCGTATCAACATTGCAAATTGAAAACTATAAGGATCGTTATGTTTGAAGATTGGACAATCTAATGGTCAAAATGTCTTGAAAAGTGCAAAATTATCATCCCGGAGTACAGTCTCAGATAGCGATGAAATTTATACCGTCGGGACCGGAAAAACGAAGCGATGTACGCAGACGTGTTTCGTAGCGATCGGACGCAACGTTTGATCATGCGATCTCAAAATGCACAACTGTTTTATTGAGGATTTAAATAAAATGAATATTTTATTATACAAATCAAAACCTTCTCTCTCACAAACAAGATTCACTGTTTCATTGCATGAAGCTTAAAAACATGGCCACCTCTTCCTTATTCTCATTCAAAAAGTAATTTCCATCAATCCGGTCAATGAAAAATCCAAAACCAGTTTCATTAAATCCGCATCGAAAGGATCTTTGCGATGACCGTAGCGGAATTTTGATTGGCGGTGTTTGGTGAGATCGACCCACTTATGGCAGTGACTACGGTTTGACCAAGACGGAGCTACGGGCAACGATAGGCGAAATAGATACTGCCGTTGGTTTCTCATGGCAAATAACACCTTTGCCTGAAATTTTGTCGAGCCCGATTGAACGAAGAAAAATGCGTTCATAGGAGGGATCGAGTGCGGTTCTAGTTTGCACATGCCATGGGGGAGCCGAGCCACTTGCCTTTTTTGTCCTTCGCGTAGTACATGCGTAGAGGGGTGCGTTGTAATTTTTTGTTCGTCTTTTCGTGGTCTATACCTCGAGATATGTAGGAGAGAAGGTATATTTGGATATGGGTTTACTATGTATACATGTACATGCGATTTGTGCATTTGGGAAGAAGATGGATTAGGCTCTAATCTAGGTAATTAGTTTAAATTAATTATTAGTTAAATTAATTAATCGTTTAAATAATCCAAAACTTATATTGGTCATCTCTTTTGCATAAGAGGTTCATTTTGGACGCCGTTTCTTATGTTGTGCTCATGGTGGATAGCTTTATGACTTAGTGATGGTTTGGATAGATTTGGTTGAAGTGAGTGATAGTGTCTCTCACCATACTATGATTGTTAGTATAGTATTAAAACGACATTTTGAAATGTTTTCTAACTTTAGAATGTGATTTCTAAAATAGTTAAACCAAAATCTTATTTTATAAAAAGAATTATAGATGTATTAAATGGTTTTAAATTAAATATCACATTTTCCCCACTAATGCACTATTTTGACGATATTGATAGATTTAGGCTATTACTGATATTCACCCTACAATGGTTGCTTGGATGTATTGTATTATGTTATTATAGACTTATGTAAGATATTATAGACATTTCTATGCTTGTTGGTTGCATGTTTGTTTGTTTGTTAGTTGGTTGAAAACGTCGTTCGAAGGCAATATAGGATTAGAAATGTCCCAATAAGATATGATTTCATGCATAGAGTTTCATGCACATCATTGATCCGAAGACAAAGGATGGACTTAGGGATATGCTTCGGACTTCAGGGAAGATGCCGAACTTTTTAATTTGGTTAGTATTTAACCACTTTTGGTTAACTACGTGATTAAAGTGGTCATTATCGACTACTCCGGAGTGTTAGATATCTACCACTATTGAGGATGGCCGATTTAGTCGATTTTGACATGGACAATGGAGAGGCTTCGATGAGCATGATGTGATGGTTTGTCCGTTCGTTCGACATTCTATTTTGGTGTTATTGCTGTTCGATGAGTGGATATGGTGGTGAAGTGAAGATGTGATGCTTTGACTCCATGATTCGACGAGGATAATTCCATGATGGGAAGTGACAACTTCGACAATGGATAGTTGTACTTTAAGATGCAGAGTAGCTAGATTCATGGAACTATCGGAGGAAGGTTATAGGACGCACGATGACACTCCATGACTTAAGATGGTTACCTAGAGTAGCTCCCAACATTGACGACTTCAGACGGGAGTTGTAAGGAAAGTTCCAAGATAAGCTCTACTATGTATGACTTGTGCAAAGGGATCACCGATATTCCTAGGTTTTGACGTGTACTCGTGATGCAAGTGTATTTGTGATGATATCCATTGGTGATACAATGGCTCCTGGATACTTCACTTGGGGATATGATGGCCCTTGGATCGCATGATGTTTAGATCCGTTGTACCTTGGACTATCAGATGAGTAGTCTAGTTCCTAGGCTACTATGTGGCATGGATTCAAGTACCGAGAAACCAGGATGTTGTGTAGTCCTTGGCTCTATGGAGGTGGTCATACGAGTATCATATATCCAACATGTTGAGTGAGTGAATGTGAGGATGGATGATGGATGCTATGTTTGTTTGATTGTTTTTATCACCTTAGGGATGTCACATTAGGAAGATATTACCGATGCCGATATTTTGACACCCTCAGTACTTCGATGTATAGTACACCCATGATGACTATGATATGGAGTATCATATATCCTATGTTATGTGCTAACTCTGTTGATGCAGGGATAGGTGAGGTATGATTCTCCCTTTTTTCATGTACTATATCGACTCTTATAGTGTTTTGAGATTATTTATTGTTCATACTAGACTCTTATCTGACTTGAGAATTTATGCTTTGCTTCTTATTATCTTGGGTACTCTTAAATGAGTAGACTAGATAGCAGGTGTAAACAACACTTGGAGCTGTGCAGATGGACTAGCAGGAGATGATGCTTTCTCATATTTATATTTTAGACTTGTTATTTTTTATTCCGATGTGTGACACTGTGGAGCCTAGAAAGTGTTGGTTTACTATTATTTGAGATAATTTATCAGTTCAGTGTTTTTATCATTTGTATAACTCTATTACTGTTTGTTTAACTGTATGAGCCTATGTACTCTGATTCTATAATTTATAGTTATTACTGTCTCGCTTGTTTTATATCAGAGATGTTTACTATTATATTTTATCTGATGCGCTGTGAGATATACGACAGGTAATGTGATTGTGTGATGTTTTATTTCTTTCTCTTTTCTTCTATTTACTTCTCTTCTTTTCTATTCCTCATCTTTATTTATATTTCTTTCTCTTGCTATAATGATCGGATGCTTTAACAACGTACTGCTCAGTTATATGAGCATCAGTGGTGTAGGGTGGTTGACATAATTACTAAGGGAACCCATGAAGGATTATGTGGATACCATTCTAATTGTACCAAATCATCTAAGAAATTTATGAGACAAGACTTCTAATGGCCTTAAATGATAAATCATGCCATCGATTATGTAAAAAGGTGCCAAAAGTACCAAAAGTTCTCTAAGATCCCATGACTGGCGCCAAATAAATTACCTTTCATCTCAAGCCCTTGGCCTTTCGATGTATGGGTATTGGCCTAATTTGACCACTGTCTATATCCAAAGGAGGGGCTAAATTTGCAGTGGTTGTCATTGATTACTTCACGAAGTGGTAGACGGAGAACCACTATTGAATATCATGTCGGGAAAGATTCTCAAGTTCGTAATCAAGAATATTAATACTAGATTTGGAATTTCATATAAGATAATATCAGGTACTGGAACTCAATTTGAAACGAATAATTCACCTGATTTTGTAATGAAAATGGAATCATTAAGAGCTTTTCAACCCAAAGCAAATAGAGTTGCTGCCAATAAAACTATAAAGACCATCCTAAAGAAATGGTTAGACAAGCAAAAGGAAATTGGGTAGAAGAATTACTTCTTGTTCTATTGGCACATGGAGCCACTACTAAAACCACGACTGGGCATACCCCATATTTAACATATGGACATAAAGCCATGCTTACAATTGAAGTTGAAGTACCTTCTCATCGAAGGATTGCATATGTGTTTAATCTGAATCAGGAATTAGAAAGAAAATCCCTAAAATTAAATGATTAGTTAAGAGATGAAGCAACCATATGGACGATTGAATACCAATGAAGAATACCCATGTATTACAATTCTAAAGTAAAGGAAGATCATTTCAAAAAGGAGTCTAGTGTTTCGAAGAGTTATAGCAAATACTAATAATATGACAGATGAACCGCTTAGACCGAGTTGGGAAGGACCTCTAATCATACACAAGGGAATCCCACTTAGGAGCTATAAACTATGCCAACCTGATGGCAACAGGATAGCAAGAACATAGAATGCTAAATACTTGCGACCATATTTCAAAAAAAAATGGGCGAATAAAGAAAGATGAAATAAGTGTGTCTACATGATTAAGGAGATAGAATCTCTTAAAATAAAAGGGAATGCCTAAACCACTACTAAAATGGCAGTAAGGGGTAAAAACCTTTATCCCCGCCAAGATAGCCTGGTCAAAGAAACTCCTAGACTAAGGTCATAGTAAGCCTTTGGTACCACTTGAAAAGGCCTACCAAAGCATCTGCAAGCCCTTGGTCCCGCCTATTTGGCCTGGCCAAGGCCCCTCCTAGAGGGAGGGTGGAGTAAGCCTCTGACACCGCCGAAAATGTCAGGTCAAAGCATGACCTGCCTTCAGTACCTCCTATACGGTCTAATTTGAGCGCCTCTTAGAGGGAGGATGGAGTAAGCCTTTGACACCGCCTAAGACAGCTAGGTCAAAGCACCAAGCCAGCCTTCTGTACCATTTATAAGGCCTGTCTAAAGCGCCTCCTAGAGGAAGGTCGGGTAAATCTTTGGCTCTGCTTAAGAATAGCAAACCAAACACACCAGATAAAATACCTAAATCATGACCTAGGACGGTGATAATGGGTCCGATCCAAGTAGAGGTCATCATCTAAGATGGTGCCAAACAAGTCAATCAAAATCAGAGCCAATTAGTGCTCTAAATCAATTAATCTTCTAGAGGAAGATCCAGTAAAATCAGAGCCAATTAGTGCTCCAAATCAATTTATCTTCTAGAGGAAGATCAATAGAAAAATGAGCCAACATCACTCCATAGCAAAACAGCCTTCTAGAGGAAGATTTATCAAATGCGAGTTATCATTATTTTAAAAGAAAGCATTATTGTTAGATAAGGATATTTGGTCTTCTATTATTATTTATCAGATGTGAGTTACCATTATTTCAAAAGAAAGCATTATTGCCAGATAAAGATATCTGGTCTTATATTATTATTGCTAGATAAGGATTTTGGGTCTTTTATTATTATTGCTAGATAAAGATTTTTGATCTTCTATTATTGCCAAATAAGGATTTCTGGTCTTTTATTATTATTGCCAGCTAATGATTTCTGGTCTTCTATTATTACTGCCAGATAAAGGTTTCTGGTCTTTTTGATTTTTGCCAGATGAATTATTTGGTCTTCTTTTATTATTATCAGATAAGACTATCTGGTATTCTATTATTATTGCCAGTTAAAATTCTCTAGTCTTATATTATTATTGCAAGGCAAAGGTTTCTGGTCTTCTTTTATTATTGCTAAAAGTTTTTGGTCTAATATTATTATTGCCAGATACAGATGATAAGGATATCTGGTCTTCTATCATTATTGCCATATAAAAGTTTCCAGTCTTCTATTATTATTGCCAGATCAAGGTTTCTGGTCTTCTTTTATTATTAACAGATGAATTTGTGGTCTTCTATCATTATTACTAGATACGGGTGTTCTGGTCTTCTATCATTATTACTAAATGGGTTCTTGGCCTTCTATTTAGAATGATATTATTACCTAACGGTTATTTGGTCTTTTGTTATTATTGCCAGAAGAATTTCTAGTCCTCATATAATAATTCCAATTAGGGAATTATAATTCATAAATGACTATCTAGCTTTATATTCATGAAAATCATTATTTCTACATAGTTTTCTAATCCTAATAGACCCCAAAAAGTAACATTGGGTTACGAACAAAAGATCCTTTATAATCTTGCCAAAATTATAAAAAGTTTGTCTAAGATCAAATCAAAGAGTTAACAATAAAAATCATGACTTGTTTTGCATTTTACAGGAAAATAGGGTTAGAAAGAAAACTTGGAGAAAGAATAAGGAAAGATGGCGAAATTCTTGGTTTTACACTCAAGTGTAAAAAGCTTTTTTTGTACAAGGAGGAGGGCAAATGTTATCCACATAATTTTTGTTATCACCGTTATCGACTTCGAAGATGTTCGACCTATGATATGATTGCGATGCTGCATCAATAGTCAGTATCGAAAGAATGGCAATGGACAAATATTGCGGGAATGAAGAACATCGTGCTTCATCGATGAAAAGTTATATGCAGTATCGCAAGTTGTTGTTAGACCTGAAGATATTGTTCATCATTAATGCTTCATGTGACCAATGCTGCATTTCTTCAAGGAAGTGATGATATTGAATGCAGTCTATGCAGTATGCCATTGATGTATGTTGACATGATCTACGTTGCATCCTATTGATACCATGTTTTATTAGTGTTGCCTTTACCTATGAAGATGGGATGGGTGCCTTAATTGATCAATGCAACTCTTTACCTATGTCGCTTATCATGAATGTCACCTATAATCAATGCTGCTATGTGATGATGTCGCATGTCTTTGATGTTGCCTCCACTCCAATGCTGCTATTCTTTAATGTCGACCATTATTGATATCGCCAACAGTTAGTGTTGGATCTTAATGATGGTGCACTTCATCAATCACAAGATGATCTACATGTCTTCAACCAACATCATTGATACCAAGAGTAATCATAGGCCATAGAGAGCTATCAAAATTGATGACATCGCTTCATCGTCAATGTCGTCATTTATCAATACTGTTCATTACCAATGTTGTTACTCTTCAATATCGCTGCCCACCAACACCATCACCATTTCGATACTACCCATTATCGATGTCATACTTTGTTGGAAACGCTTTCCATCAATGCCGCACGTTGTTAAAGCTGCTTGTTGTTAACATCAATTATTATTCATATCTCCACTCATCAACATCAATACTCATCAATGTCGTCATTTACCAATGCCATGTTATGAAAACTGATGCCGCTCCTTATTGATGCTAAAAACCATTGATTATGATAATAGGCTACCGTGCCGCATTTCTACCCCTATAAATACGGACCAAGGGGCGTTGTAAAAGGGCGATCATTTCTTTTTTCTACTCTTGAAATTAAACTCTTGTAAAACCTTAAATCGAATTGGGAAAAAAATTACATATTTGACTATAGTCATGCACAATTTATATGAACAAGGTCTTGGACATCCCTAATCCTTTGGCTATGCATTTTGAACATTATCGATATGGACATTCATATAATAAGCTCTTTAGTCCCAAACCTTGACATGATTTATTTCAGAGGAGATTCAGTCTGAACAAGTGTTTATATGCATAATTACCATTTTTTCCTATTGCATATAGACATTGGACTTTGAATATAAGGACCGAATATCTAGTCCATTAACGTGCTTAATGGACTATTGCACAAATTTGCTACTTGTCTTTTTTGTCTTCTTTGGATATATGGCAAGGGATTTTGAGTATTTATTTCCAAAAGACCACTATGGATTCTCGAATATGTATACTCCAAGTGATCTTAAGGGCGTTCGAATATTCAATTCCAAGTGACCTTTAGAGATCTCGAATACTATATTCCAAGAAAACAAATGGACTTTTGAATACTTAACCTCAAAAGTCTATTGGCATCATAAATCCATCCCTTAATGATATCATTTTGCACCTAGTCTCGAATAAGAAATTTGTCCTTAGTATCATTATTTGGTCAACATTGATTAAGCTATGCTTAATTGTGCCATCATATGTGCTCAAATCAAGGATTAATTTATCGCAATTAACATGATGGGTGTTATACCAGTTTTTGGTCTAACGGCTACCAGGCAAGAAAGGGCCAAACAACACTCTCTTCCTTGTCGAGGAATGCATGGACAACCTGAATAACGAACTCTTCGAGTCACATCTAAGACTATCCTATAGGGACAAGCCGAACAATGCTCTCCCTTATCGAGAATGCCATAGTCAAGGAAAGCCGATAGGGATGAGTCAAACAATGCACTCTTCCTTGTTGTAGAAGATCGCACTCTCGGCTACCCAGAGAGGATGGGTCGACGAAGGCTCTCCTTTGCAATCGAGGAATGAAAAATCTACTCCATAAGGAAGCATGAGCCACTCAGTGCTCCCATCCTTGCCGAAGGCATCGATGAATCGATGGCATGACCACCAACATTGTGGTCCTGATTCATTTGCCCATGATGTCGTCGGTCCCTCTAATGGAGCAAGGCACTAGTTCCAAGGTGATGTAGTTACCTACGTCGTAATCGAACATGACATCCATAGTCATGCTCCATGAGGATGCATGAGCCACTCAATGCTCCTGTCCATACTGGAGGTATCAATGAACTAAAGGCGCAACCACTTATGTCGTGGTCCCAATTCGTTTGCCTGTGATGCTGCCCATCCCTCCCAAACGAGGTAGGGTACTGGTGCTAAGGTGGCACAGATCCCTATTATATCCCCGAACCTAGCATTTAAACTGATGGTTGGCTTAAACACTAAAATTGGTCTTAGCAAGCAAAGTTGGACCTCGTAGTGGTCTGCAAATGGGATAAAAGTGGGTCAACATATGCATTGGGAGGTCATAAAATGATGCCCCATCAACGGCTCTCATCCACCATGCATAAGACTAGGGACAAGCCGCATCAATAAAAATAAGTTTGGTTGGTTTGCTCTTTGTTTTCATTAAGTTACATATCAGTTATATTATGCTTAAAAAGCTTAGTCTGCATGTTTACTTAACAACACTTGGACACTTTCAGCCGCCTGACGTATTTAAACACATGAAGTAAGCATGTAAGGTAAATATATATCCATATATGTATGTGTATGTATGCACATTACCAGCATAAAAGAAAGAGGCAAACAAAGAATATTCAGACAAACAAACAAGTCTAGAACAATAGATTTCATCATAAAGGAAAGAGCTCAGCACATAAAAAAATTCATTCTATTTAATAAAATATTTCATTACATCAACGACCCTTACATAATCAACAAATTCGCAAAAAAAGAGGAAAAGAGTACAAGTAATAAAAAGAAAAGATGGACAGCTGGATGTAGCTCATAGGGGCGGAAGTTCCCTAATAATGTGGCAATCATAATCAAAAACCAACTCCTTGTCCATCGCAGCACCATCAACGGCCGACTCGCTTGGGCCACCTACCAAGGAGGCAATCTACTCTGTAGTCAAAATATTCAAGGAAACCTCATCTCCCACCCCCATCTCACTTCCTACATCACTTTCCTCTTTGGAGAGGAAGTAGACTGCTAAAGGGAGGTGGTAGTTGGCTGCAAAGATTAACTTTAACATTTTTTAGCTTACTGTTCTACTCCTCATCTTCATCAGCCTTTATCTTTGCTTGCTGCTTCTGGGTAGAATAATGCAGATGAAGTTGCAACCTGCCCTTAATACCTCCCTCTGGCTGACTTCCAATTCCATTCTTAGTCGAGCATTCTCCGCCTCATGATCCTCCCACCTGGTCACTTCCTCGGCCATATCCTTGGTCATAGTCTCCCTGGCCGCCTCGACTTCAACAACCCACTTCTCTAGCTTAGGCAGCTTCCCTTATGCCAAGCAGCGAGCGGTGGCTTCATCCATGGCTCGCTTATTGTAAAGAAGCAAGACGTTGTGGAGGCGAAAGAACGAGACCCAGTCTATGAATAAAAATGGATAAATAAAAGGAAGGAAAGAACAAATAAAATAGCCGCGTCTAGAGTCTCACCAAAAAAAGCCTCCATTACTTCAATATCAAACACCGACTTAGTGTAGTGGCTAGTCCACCCAAACTTAGGTCGACCGATCTGCACCAAGACCTTCGAAGCTGTCTCGCCATGGTCTAGAAAAGCTCTAACAAGCTCGTCTCATCTAGTTACTCCACTACCAAGAGGTTGGTGGACCCAATCACCTCAAACTCATCAGACTTCGGCAACCACCCAATAAGCTTGGCCTCCCATGATAATCTGAAGGACAGCCTCCCCTTAGAGCTCTTCATCTCCTTATCAGTCCTCCTCTTAAAACAGACCGAATCTGGCCTCGTTGCCATGCCATGAGGAATCAACTGACTAAGATCTACTTGGAGGTAAGGGGGACGTCGTGCCAGGAATGACATGGCCATAAGGGGTAATCTCCCCTGAGTGGGCCGGTTGAGAGCTAATCGATATCTGTTGATAGGTGACGATCATCGGTGTCTGTTGCCGGGCATTGCTTCCCGTGCGAGGCTGTAAGCTAGGGGTATGTGCTAGGGTGCTCCCCGCTATAGATGAGTTAAGAGCTGCGGCAAAGTTTAGATGAACCACTGAAAAAATGAAAAAGAAAAGGTGTTAGAAATTTTTCTAGGAAAATAAAGGTAAAGCAAGGCTATCCTTATTGGACTGATCTCCTCGCCACCTTCTAAGGTGTGTAGGAAGACACCATCCTGTTTCTACTAGGTTTTCCCCCTTTGGAGTTTTGTGTGTCAGAGGGCACGATGTGAGTTACTTCGGTTGGAGACTTATGGGCGGGAGGGGTCTCGGAGGAGGAGCCCTTACTTGTTGGCATATCCAACTCCTCCGTCCAGTCACCCATCCTCTCCACCATGGGCGTCCCGTTGTGCTAGAATAACCGGAAGACCTATCAATGACGCTGTTGAGGTATGGAACCACGACGTCCCCTAAGAGTGATAGATCATAAGCCTTCCAATCACCGTTGTAGCTTGGGTCCGATGCAGTAGCCTTTTCCTTCTCCTTAATATCCAATGCTAGCAACAACACCGATTTTTCTCTGATCATGACTCTAATGGGGACCGCATGGATTAGGTCCTAGTTATACCTCCACCACCTCCCAATGTCTGCCTCGGGCTGAAAAGTCCGACCTAGTGGAGGTTCTCGTCTAACAAGATCTTCTTTAGGTTCCTAGTGTCATTAAGGGTCGCCTTTATTTGCCAGATATAGCTCTTATAGATGAAAATGCCCAACCCAGTTTCGGTAGGTGGTACTGCGAAAAAAGAATAATGGTTACCAAGGATTACAATATTTTTTAAAGAAAATGTGTTAAGTAAAGTACATACCGGGCATGACGAATGCCTGTGTTGCGAGGGTTGGGTTGGTTGGAACAAAGATGAATTAATTTTAGTAGGTTAGCACCTTGCTTAGAAGGCTATAGAAGAGGGGGATGTCTCAATCCCCTAGAGATAATAATAATTTCCTGAGTTGGTTTTGACTTAACGGTAAACTTGAAGACCAGCCTGAGCAAGACCAGATCAGGCTCTGGATGTTCAAGTCATAGCAGACGATGAAGAGCCCCACCAAGAGTTTGTACATGTTTGGGTTATAGTACGCCGACGCTAAATGATGCGCGTATAAGAACCCGGTAAAGTAATGGTGTAGGAGAGCATCACCTCGGTCTTTATATAAGCAAGTAACTGGGAGAAGTAGCCCGATGGGGGCTGATTGGCTTATTCAACAATAAAGGGATAGAGTGGGGCAAAGTTCTCACAACCATAGGTAGGTAAAGAGTAGTTAAGGTCAACCCAGTCCTCCTTGATCTTAGAAGCACGTGAAGGAAGAGTCTATTGTCCATTGGTAGAAGTAGCCTTGGCTTGCAATCAATAATGATCAATCAAGACTACTAAACTACCTAGACTATTAAATAACTAATTAGGCTTGAGGGAAGGCTTTTTCCCCACCACCAGTACAAACTACCCACCGCCTTATGACAGGCCCGCTCGAGCTCTAACCTAAGGCAAGCCATGTGGCTCACAACACAATCAGCTCACCACTTAACCCTTCCTTTGGATTCAGGCTCAGTATATCATCTTCATACTCTAAACACATAGGGGTAGTTCGACAATGTCGACAATTCTAAGTCTAGTGTAGTCTATTTAGTGATCGGCATCAAACGATTTCCATGATGGCACAACGATGGTTGTTAAACGGCACATACAGTGGTAGTTCATCATAAAAGTTCACCAGTGCAATGGTGTCATTCAAGTTGTTGAAAACGCAATGGAAAATATAAAATGCAAAAAAAACATAAAAACGAGAAAAAAACAATAGTAAGATTCAAAAAACTATTCCAAAAGCAAGCATAATCCTATATTAGCAATAACATGAAAAACACGATGTTTTATAATCAAGACTACTCACTAGTGATGATAAAGGAATGCAGTTGAGAATCAAAATTGAAAATGAAGAAGAAAAGCTTTCTGAAACGTTTAAATATAGGAAGTATTTGAAAGCTCAGTATAGATTGTAAGGAAAGAGGAAAAGGAGTATTTCATAGCCAGTTGAGAATGATGCAAGCCATTCGTCAGCTATGTGAGAAGCAATCTAGGCCATGTAGGTATCATCAATGCATTTCTCAAATCACCACATCAAAAAGTGCACTATCTCTGTAGTGCTTAGGAAAACAAACCACCTTTACCAATAACATAAGACCATCTGTAGCAACATTAAATGCATGGTCGACAAGCCCGCATCCACAAGCGGGCACGGACATGGGAAATAATTTTACTCAATTTTCTCACGAGTAAAAGACTAGCCAGTCAACACATCTTAGCCAGACCTGCTCAAGCCACTCTACAAAGAAACATCAATCGACATAATAAACAAGGTCGTTCGCTCTCCTATGCCAACTGGCACAACTCAAACATGCATCAACAACCAACTCAATCAGGTAAACCCAATTCAAAAGGGACCAGCACTTGCCTCACTTCTTCTTAGCTCCCCTACCGCCGACCCCACTCAATAACAAAAAAATTCATTCATATGCTTCCATAGGCTTGGCATTTTGGCTCACCCAACTCCAACTCCTTCATTAGACAGCCTGTGGGCTATCTTATATGCACAAGCCAAACAATGCCCACATGCACATCTATAAATAAAGAAAATATAAGCTGCTTATTTATGTACTCTCCTTTGTGGTTAGCCGGCCCAGCCTGGAGGACTCTCGATAACAACGGTTGATAGACTAGCATATGGCCTTCCTCTCGATAGTTGAGTGGCTCGACCTATGTCCCACTCCCTAACATTGTCTCTCGCTCATCCTCTCCATTGCCCACCAACACCTTCGAAAGCCCTCTTGTCTTACTTTAGCCGGCTCCATCCATTGGTGCCTAACTACCCTTGCCAAAGGGAGCTCCACCTGCATTATTTCTCTGCAAAGAGTAATAAACGACGTTGTTCATCTGATAATGGTGATGTGCATCAGACAAATGCATCATTATATAATACCAACTCCATGTCCTTTGTTGCATCCCGGGAAAAGCAGTAGTGCACAACCACTACAGTATTCCATGCCGCCTACCCTTGCATAAAGCATGCTTAAGGTACAATCAGCCAATTGACACCATCTTAGCCATAAAACCCAACTGGCATTCTAGTTGTCACGCATCAGACCAAGTAGCACAATCAACAACTCAACATGATTTTAGCAAATCAACTACACATTCTCAACCACTAACACAAATACTAACACTATAAATACATTGAGATCTTCATCTTTATAGGGTTTGAACAATATAAGCTCTCAAGTATTGTATTTTCTTATTATTATCTCTTGTAATCACATCTATTGTAAAATAAGCAAAGCAGTAAGAAGTTCTTCATAGAGGATGTGTATCAACTTAGATTGAACCACTCAAAATTGTGTTCTTTTACATTTTTCACATTTTACTTCCTCATTTTACATTTTAAATCAAGGCATTAGTCAATAACCTTTGCTAATGTCACCTCATAATCATTATTCCGTTGTTGGCTAAATTTTAGTCAGTGGCAATACTCAAAACATCAACATTTAAAATCATTTCATTTTGAAAACCCATTCTTGCATTTTTATGTCTTAATACATTCATTACAAGTATATTTATACCATCAATTCAAACCACGGCACAATTTAAGAGCATACAACACATTATTCTTATAAAAATAAGTTTCACACACTTACATTTTTAAATCATTACATATACCATATTTCACAAAGTTTACACATTTATAAAAATATAACAACGTTGCTTTGTCATGAATTTTAGTGATTCGTTTCGCTAATTAGCTGCAATGTTGATTATAATAAAAACATTTTGGCATTTCCTCACCATTGATCACAACTTTACACTAATTTTTGGGTGCAATCATTACTTAAAATAGTATTATAACTAAGAAAAACATATTTATTATTATTCTATAACTGTTTTCAAAACAATATATCATTTTATTAATTTTATTTATTTATTTCTAACAATATATATATATATATATATATATATATATATTTCACTTCTCACAATAATTTACACTTTTTATATCAAATTGCTACTATAACATTTTCGAATTTATGTGTCGAAATGACCAATTTAAGTGTTTAGGAATCCCTATCGATAACGTTGATTTGACGTATCGATAGAATTCATAAAGCACTTTATAGAAAAATATATACATAAAATAAATTACTAGGAACTTCTTTCAAACAATTTTATATAAATATATAATTTTTCTATAATCAAAAATATATACTTGCTTGTATAAAAACATTAACTTATGATATTTGTACATTTAGTTAATTTATCAACCATTAGTAGCATTCCAATTCATCACACCTCGATTATTCATTCACATCAACTAGCAAGGATTCAATTAATTTTTTGTTTTTTAATCATATCATATTTTAGTTGTATATGCATGCATATAGAAATATATTATTGTTTTGTTTTATAAAAATAAGTTAATTTGTCTTCCAACAGTTCAGGTCTGGAGAAACCAGCGTCTTCTACTGATATTTGACATCATCCAGATTTAAGTGGTTTCATAAGTTTTTAGTGATAACTCATACTCAGTTCCCATATTCTAGACTATGCCCAAATAAATTTTTTCAAACATTTTTACAACCAAAGATGCACATCAAACGAACAATCCAATGTGCTCAGCGGAAAGCACTCTTTCGGCTTCCACTACGACACTCTGATCACTACTAGATCATTTTACTCAAACTCACTTCATCACAACTTAGTATTATGACTTATTCATACCGTGAGATTTACAACTTTTGTAGCTTCCATTAATTAAGCTACTTAATTCTTATTTTAGAGGATGAATTCAAAACACCAATGCCCACTGTAATAGCCCAACTTTCTACGATGTATAAATAAATAAATTTTATTAAAATTAATAAAAAATGATTGAAATTGATTTATGATAAGTAATATTTTAAAAATAGAGGTGAATAAATATTAAAGTGAAGGAAATTGTGCAATTATCGATATATATATTCTAGACAACGAAGTATAAATCAAAATTAAATTATAATAATTTATGAATAAATTAATGAATTGATAAAAGAAAAAGAAAAGAGTATACAAACAGATAAATTTGGAAATTAAAAATGTAGTCCAAAATAAATCATGCCTAAGCCCATCTCTAATCCATTCCTTTCTCCTGTTCTATTGAAAATTCTCCCGATTCCTGATTTTAGCTAAATCCCGACCCTTCTATTTTATTCTCAACTCCACCTCTACTCTTATTTTTGCTTTATCCTCCTTCCCCAAATCAAAAAACGGAACACATAAAAAAAGAGTGAACACGCTCGATTAGGAGGTTAGTGAGCGAATTTGACAATGACATAATGAAGTCGCGATGGATGACTGAAGGGGGAGCGATGTTGGCTTATGACATTAAATTTGACGGTGTCATGGAGGACGCGACCTGGAGGTATCACGATCAATCTAGGAGAGTGACGTAAGCAAGAGGGAGGTGTGCGACTCAAATTGATGCAATTTGGTAGAGGAGGATGCATGCGACGTACGATTGGACAGTGCAGTTGTGACGGCTGGGCTGGAGGGCGTTAACGAGGTTGAGTATGACTCTGGTGCCGGTCGATGTGGGGATGACAGTCCGAGTTGGTGACATGTTTGACTAAGGGGAGATCGTGGTTGGCATTCGCTGTGTACGGAGTGGATTCAAAGGCCGCAATCAGAGCAAGTGCAGGCAGATGTTGTAAGTTTTCGAGCTTGGTTGCTACGATAAAGGGTGCAACGATGTTCTGATTGTAGTGGCACTGGGTGGTTGCTGGTGGAATCGAAGGTGTGGCAGTGGTATTGACATCATTTAGCCACTGTTTTAGAGCTTGGGCATTATATCGGTGAGTTATCTCACTCATATCCGTTGTCTATTTCTATTAACTGATGCATATTCCCCCATATATTTGTTTGATTTGCTTAGTTATATGGATGGTTAATTTATTGGATAAAATTAGTTGTTTGTTGATGATATGATTGATGTTGTTGAATTGGATGAAATTGTGTTGTGAACTATAGTTTAATTGTTGTTTTTATGTTTTTAGATTGTTGATTTGTGATGTTTGAGTAGCAATTAGATGTTTGTAAATAATTGAATGATATTTGAAATTGTTTGGAAAAGAAGTAAATAAATTAAATAATGCAGATTTGAAATGAATAAATTATTTTGGAAATAAATAACGAATTCTAGAAAAATGTTTTTAATTAATAACGAGATTAATGGATTAATGGACAATTTGAAAGATGAATGATTTCGAAAAAAAAATATTAGTGGAATAATTTTTAAAGATTATGCAAATTAAAATTATTTAGTAAATCATGAGTTTTGAAATTTTATTAAACAAGTGAAGTTTGAAAATTTGTTTACCATTGATTATAAAATAATCTGACATTTTAAAAATATGTTTTTGAAAGTATTGAGTAATTTGAATTAATTGATGGGAAGTTATATAAAGATATTTTGAAGTAATTGCAAAGTGAATGAAAATTATTTTATTTGAAACTTTTAAATTATGGTATTTAATATATATATATATTGTAGAGCGAATTTTTGGAAGTAACATATTATTTTCAAAATAGAATTTTAGTTTGATGGATTAATAGCTTTAAAGAAATGTTTTGAAAATAAATGAGGATTTTAAATAATGAATTTGAAGTTGTATAGTTAGGTTTGCAATTATTTTTAGATAGAGAATATTTTTGGATTTGAGATTTTAAAGGTATATGGAGGATTTAAATTCCTTTGTAGTATTTCCATATATTATTAAAGTGAAAATCTAAAGTGAAAGCGTTTTTGACGTTTTAAAAATTTATTAGCGAGTTTGAACAAATGTTTTTTGAAATGAAATTAGTTGTTTTGAATTATGGATTTGAAAATAGATGGGAGAATCAAAATTATTATTTAAAAAAAGGCAAAATTAAATGAAGAATATGTTTTGTGTTAAATTAAATTCAAGAGTCTTTATAAAAAGAGGAGGAAATTAAAGTGAAATAGAATCATGTTAATCATTAATTGAATAATATATTGATATGTGTATAGATGGTTGTTGATCGTTTGTTACAAACGAGATGAAGTATAATTACCCATTGTGTTAAATTATAAAGTAACAAAAATAAAGAATAATGATTCAGAGAATGATTTAAGCAAGAATGAATTAATAAGCAAAGTGAAAATTTATTTAATATTGATTAATTTGAGAGTGTTAAGCATACAATTTTATTTCATCTGGTGCTATGGGACGTTTGTGTAGGGTGTATTTATTTACTCAACACAAGTATAATGTCAGGAAATTCATTGAAGACTGAGTATTTAATAATTGGACATCGATGACTTATTATATATTATACACCAATATTAATCGATATTATATGGATTTCTGACTTGACGTTATATTATATTGTTAACAAGATATCTTGTCAACAGCCCGAAGCAAAGCTAAAGGGAAAGGTTTATTCCTTTAACTAAGCTAAGGAGAATAAAATGTGTATACTCTCTATGGTTACCCTTTCGAATAGATTGCTGTAGAGGAAACTTTCCTTGGTTAACCTTGCGGTCCAGTCGAAACTACTAATTTCCTTCACTTATAAGCCATTCGAGCTTATTGAGATAGTATGGTTATTCCTTCGAAAGCCTCCCTTTCGAAGTGGTTGCAGAACACAAATGAATAACTTATGGAATCTGAAGTTAAGCTGTGATTTGGTGGGTTTCAACCCTATCGATGGCTTAGGTGTTTAGTGGTTAAGGCTTGGGTCAGAGGTCTAAGGTAAATCTGGCAAGGATTGTGGTTTCGACCTTGTCGAAAGCTGGATCCTTAGGCACCTTGTGTTAGGTTTGGGTTTCAAAGATTTAAGTGGATTGAGGTTAGATTTCAACCCTGTCGAAAGCAAAAGCTAAAAGGAAGTTAACTTGGAGTATATAACTGAAGTTACTTGAATATGCCAGGGTTTCGATCGAGTTGGAAGAGACCTTTCGACGTGGTCATCACCTGAAAAAACATGATTAATTCTGATAAGAAAACTTTGAAAAATATTAAGTAATCAAGAAAACAGAAGTCTTCCCTTTCTCAGCTCAAAGTCATCTTTATTAACTAATTCAATTTACAAATTAGGGTTTTACAGCTCTTAGAATTAAGAAAGTACAAGTTTAGAATGACTGAGTTTGGATCCTCTAAACTAGATCCCTTGGGTCTAATTTGTAGATGTAGGTCAACACCTTTCGACCCTAATGCTTTCAAACTAGTCGAAAAGTGGCTGCCGTATTGACTCTAGTATACTTCCGCCTTTGTCGAAAGGAGCGGTTTCGCTTTTCTTCTCTATGTTGATTTGTAAGAACTTTCGACTCTGTCGATAGGCTTTATTCAGTGGTTTCAAAGGTGTTGAAATGCTGATGGTTTCGATGCTGCGAGTTGCTTCTGAACCCTTGCTTGCGACTTAATGCGGAACCTCCCTGGATAACAATGGCTTCGAACGGTTCGAAAGGCTTAGTTTAGCTTTCAAAAGGGTTGATCAGGCCAATACATGCTTCCGAGTGGTTTAAGTGAAGGAGAAACCTATGGTTTCGAAAGGATTGGTGCATATGTGAAGAGTTGTCCTCCTTTGTCTTCAAAAGAAGTTGCTTTGACTCATTCGAAAGGTCTCCATGAATATGGAATCATTTGTTTTGAAAGATGGTTACTGATGCGGAAGGGTGCTTTCGACCCCTTCGAAAGTTGAGAATCTTCTGGACCTTGATTGTAGCATCCTTTTGACCCTTTCAAAAGGTTTTGAAGCTTTTGGACTTTGGCTGTAGCATCCCTTCAACTCCTTCAAAAGGTCTAGCTGGAGCCTTTTCCTTTTATTCTTCTTTGTGTTCTTGCTTAAACTGGTTTCGACTACGTCGAAAGGAATTTTAATAGTAACATTTGCCCCCCGTGAAGGGATGCTCTTGACTTTTCAAGTCAATCATGTCAAAATCTAGAATCTTCCCGCCTTTTGGCATTCCCCCGTGAATCTGGACGTTCATTTAAATATAATCAAATGGCTTACCGCTATTGCGGACTTTTCTTATAAATTACGTCTTCTTCTTCTTCCTTTTCACTTACCTGCAAACAATATTAATCTTCGAGAAAAATCAAAAACTTTAAACCTCCAGATAATTCTCATTTTCCTTCACCACAAATCCAGATCCAAGTAAGTTTTATTTATTTCGCCTCTGAAATTTCTCTCTCCCTTAATTTCATGATGGATTTTAATTTGTCAAATCTCACCATCGGGTTTTCAATTTAAGATTTGATTTACTGAAAATTGTTCGAGTTTTAACTTAATTAGAAGTACTCTTTAATTCGATTTCATTGTCCAATTAGATTTTCTCCTTTCTGCTAATTTTCGTTTTAAACCCAATTTCTGATTCCATAGTTATTGCCTTTTTTAGAAGATTTGAATTTTTATCTGAGTGATTTTAAAATAGTTGATTTGCATTTTGATTCATTTGTTTATTAATTTTTTGAATTCCTGGGTTGAAATCGGGTTTGGAGAAGAAAGAATTTCCTATTTTCTTCATCCGGAAGCTTCGAATTGCACGGATTAAAAATTGGCACCATAAAGTTACCTTTCTATCCCTTCGAAAGGGATTAAGGCGACAACTTTTATTTTGGTTTCTTAGCCTCTTTCGATGGGGTCAAAAGGTATTAAAGTGCTAATTTGACCGACCTTGTTGAAAGGTTATATAGTAAAGTAGCATGAAGTCACCCTTCTCGAAAGAAAAATGTTTCGACCTAGTCGAAACCTTTTGCGTTGACTAAAATTCTTTTTTTAATATGCTTTCGAAAACATGATGTCCTTTCGACCCTATCGAAACCTTTTATAACTAATGAGTCGAAACCTTCTTTAATCGCCTTTCTCCAATATTGTCGAAACGTTCCAAGTTCATTTATTTGTATTAATATGATTTTAACTTAGAACCTTTTGACTCAATGAGTATGTAAGGTTTTGACAGTATTCATATTCCCTTATAACAACTTAGGATTGTAGGTTTCGATAGTGTTGAAGGTTCTTTCGTTATCTTGTATGTCGAATATTAGTAGTATGTACTTTGTTCAAATTTTTAAGTTGGCCGTGACCATTCCCTTCTAATAACATAGTTCCTGTTGAGCTTTCGGCATTTTTGAAGGGTGCTGATTGGACATGTATTTGAGGCTTCCCTTTCGACCTTATCGAAAGCTCTGTAGACATTTGTTTTTGGTCTTTTGACATTGTTGAGAGGTATTTGTTAAGTGTTATCGTTTTCTTTCCTTTCGACTTTGTTGAAAGCTCAACATATCTTATTTTTAACTTTAACATTCTTTCAAGAATTTGAAGTTTTATGTCTAGTTTGATGTTTAAATTGCTATAATAGGTTTCTACTACTCCTTGAAAGAATGTTAACTTCATAACAAACTGTAAATTCTAATTGAAATGTTTTCACCGGCAGAACCTTGAGCTCTCCAAAGAAAGTCGAAGCCATTTCAAAGCGTTCTTTGATATCTACCCAAGATGAGGTGGACACTATCTTCAACGACTATGGAATCACCGGTGTGGAAGCCATTCCACCTGCAGAATCTGACACCATCAACAACCCTCCTGAAGGGTTCTTCGCATACGCCGCAATACATATATGGCATGGAGGGTTTCTTCCATTCCCGGACTTCTTATCTAGGTTCCTTTCTTATGTCAGAATCGCTCCAATCCAGTTGTCTCTGAATGTATACACCTATCTTCTATCTTTGGAGTTGATGGCATTAGAGTATGGCCTCCCTTCTTTAAATGATGAAGTGTTAAACCACCTTGTCCGATTAGTCAAGCTCAGCAATCTTAACCACCAAATCTTCACGGTGAACCCTCCAAAGAAGCTGATATCAGTGGGAGTTAACAAGTTTTAGAGACTGGGGGAACTAGTTCTTCTTCGTCAAATGCTTCCCAAATATCAACGGGGCTTTCTCTAATTCCTATAAGCTCACATTCCATTATTTTCCTTCTATCCAATTAATTTTCATTTCTGACCTTTGTCTTATGTCAGGTGCTTCTGCTAAAGAATTGAATAAGGCAGATAAGAGAACGACGGAGTCTTTAGTTGTAGCTTCTAGTAGGATCGGAGATAGATTGAAGCTGTTGAATCCTACAAACTTGAGGGAGCACTCTCTTCTCCCTTCTGGTCAAAGGATTCTGGGGCAACCTCCTCTGATCCAACATACGTCAAAAAGCAAATGCTTCCTTTCCTTGGGAGATCCTGCACATTTCTCTCCTATGTCACATATCTACTCCGACCACTCCGGAAAGTTATAGACGCGGCACTTGTTTTCTATTTCTACGTTGTTTTCCAAATTACTCTACTAACTTATAATCTGTTTGAACTCTCTTTAGTCGCTCCTCGGGTTGAAAAGCCTGCTAGTATTCTAGTTCCTCCTGCGACTTCCTATGCACCATCCTTTGCTCAATCTCTTGCTAAGATCAGGATGGCAGCTAAGAGAAAGTTGGGGAAATCAACTATGGAAGAACCGCCTCTGAAAAATAGATAAAGTAGTCGATGTTTCTGATTCTGAGGAAGATGAATCTTTATCTCTTGAAAAACTTCGAAGAGTCCGATTGTTGAAACTTCTCACGATCAATCTAAAAAGACTCCTACCGTAGTTGATCCTCTCCCCTGCATCACTATTTCAAGCTCTCCCAGTGCACTTGAGCAAATGCAAAATGCTTTGAAAATGACCCCTTCTCAAAAGAACACTTTTGCAATGCAATCATCTCCTTCATCCTCTATTAACTTTGAAGAGATATTCCAGTCTATCTTAAGCTCTACATACTTTGTTTCCATTTGCTTTCCTTCCTCCATTTCTGACTTAGAGGATCACTACCGTTCTGTGATAGAACAACACCTCTTGATAAGTTTCTCTTCACTTGACTTTATCATTACTGTTCTTCTCCAAATTTTTGACTTGTGCTATATTTCTTCCTTCAGTTTTCTAAGAGTTGGTTATCTTTGCACGAGCAAGCATCCAAATCTTCTGTCGAATCCTCCAATTTTCAAGAGGAAATTTCTGCCTTAAAGAATCAAGTCTCTTCCTTAACCACCGAAAAAGATGAACCACATCCGAACTAGAGCAATTGAGAGCTTCTCTCGCCCATACTATCTTAGAAGAAAGGAGAGCCCATCAACTCCTCGCTGATGAAAACTTGGCGATGCAAATAACCCTAAATGAATCTGACGAGGAGAAGGCTCGAATAGCGGCAAAGCATGCCACTTCGAAGGAAAAGTTGAAGAAATCTAAGGCTTCTCTGAAACTGGTAGTCGATACTATCTCAAATGCCAAACGGCAGGTATCACAATTTCTCGACACTACACTTAATGAAATTATGATGAAATCTTTCGAGGAAGCTCTGATGCTGGCTTATGCTGACAATATCGACAAATGCCCTGAACTAAGCTTTCCTTCGCTCGACTCTGCCCTTGTTGATAGAGTTATGGGCAAGATTAATCTGATGAAGCAAGGAATTGAAACTGCTGAGAAGGAGGAGATCGATGCCTCCAGAATTATTTCTTTTGAGGTTCCTTCCTTCGGGGTCGAATCTGACTCAGAAGATAAAAGGCGATAAAGATGATGCCATTGAAGAAGAAGGAGAAGATAACGATGATGATAATGACGATGACAATGATGATGAAGGGGATGATAACATCAACGGGGGGCAAGGATCAGGTGGCAACGGGTGTGGCCATACTGAAGCTTTTGAGAAAGATGGGGATGATAATACGAAGTCCACTGAAAAAGATTCGTCTCCTCAAGAAGCGATTCTGCACAAGTCTCCCACATCTTCCAGCACATAAGAAGAGTCTGCTCTTATTGATGCTGAAGCGCTAAAAGAAAAGCAGCATGCTTCTCAAGCACTGATCCCGGTATCTCAGGTATAAGATTCTTTGTTTAAACACCTTTCACTTCGAAGACAATAATAATGTAAATCTTTTATTTAGATAAAAAAGAAGTATGTCCACCCTTATGAAACTAAGCTTGAAAGAAAACAAGCGAAGATAAATAGTTTGTATAGGGAGTTAGACAGGCAGTTGAAGGAGCATAACATTCTTTCTGATAAACACCATAGACTCAATAGAGCGGTAGTGTTAGCCGCCTTTATGCATCAAGAAGCTGCCCCACGATTAAGGAGAGCACACCTCCATTATGATGGTCTTCTTAAAGAAAATCGAGAATTCATCACCCTCTTTTGGATGTTGATCGAGGAGAGAAATTTTAGTTAGTTCTTATACAAGGTCTATTGTAGACACCAAACTGTTGATTTCTCATATTTAGGTGATTTTAGTGGGGGTTTACTTAGGCGTTTACATAAAAGTGTAACACCCCTAATTTTATTGACATTATTCAGGAGATTTAATTAGAATAAATTAAATAGAATAATGCAGATGAGGGGATTGAGGTTGATTAATTAATTAGGTGGCCGTGCCTATTAAACTAAAGAATTTATATAAATGGTTAAGAAGATAAACATAAGGGCATTAGGGTAAATAGCCTCCCACATTTCCCAACCTTACACTATTCTCATTTGGTTTTGCACGTTCATTTCACCAAAAATAAAAAATACTTACAACCGTGAGAAGCAAGGCCGGCCATTAGAAGAGAAGAAGAAAATTTAAGAAAAGCTTAGGATTCAAGCTAGAGGAAAATCAATCTCAAACAATCTCTAATCTCCTTATCTCAAGCAAGGTGAATAATAATTTCTACATCTCTATATTGATTTTTACACCAAATGGTTTTGGATTTAAATATAAATCTGTTTTATGATATATTGAATGATGATATGCTTGTTATGATTTATAAGTGTTTAAATAAGGTTGTTTATTAAGGGATATGCACGATTTTAGGGTAAAATCGAGATGATATGATTTTTAAATGCATGGGAAAAATTTTATGTTATAGAAAACATGATTTGGGAGATGAGTTTCTATTCTTATAATTTTCCGAGTGCATATGGATTTTATACGAATTTTCTAGTGGAGAAAATGAATTATTAGGTTATAAATTATTTACGACAAAAATAATGATCATTTGGGTTTGAAAAATTTATATGCTGGAAAACATATTAAAATAGATTTTCTGGGATTTTTACAGAATTTTCCTAAGTGTTTTGATGAATATATAAAATTATTTAAGGTATGGGACTTAAATGTTTTATATAGTTAGTTAAGGAGAAGGGGCATTTTATAAAAAAATTATTGTTTATATCTGAAATGTGCGACAAGAATTTTTTGAAAAAGTACTTGTTAACTAATGAAAATTTTATAAAAAGGGCAGGTTAGCTAAAAAGTTACCTTCTTTAAGTTAAAAACAAGAAAATCATGCTTTTAACATGTTTCGACCATTTTAGGCATAATACCTTCCAACCCAGACCTTTCGTCTAAGTTGAAAGGATTAAACCTTTCGGCAAAGTCAAACCAATGCATATGGTATCAAGTACTTGGTGCGTAATGAATTGGATCGAGTCAAAGGGTTTGTAGTCGAAAGGTTGATGGCCAAGGAGGTTGGGATATGTTTGTTTTTAAACTAAATTTTCACCTGCTTTACTTTCGAATTGGAGCTTTCGACTTGGTTGCCTTCTACCTGGCCAAATGTTTAAAGAAGGGTTTTAAACCTTCCGACAAAGTCGAAAGGTTACCACCACTTTTTATTATTGTTTTGAACCTTCCGATACAGTTGAAAGGTTTGAATTTTATTAGCTGTTTTTATATAAGACCTTCCGACATAGTCGAAAGGTTAGGTTTTGAAAGGATTTAAGAGTCCTTTCGGCAAGGTCAAATGGTTTGGTTTCAAAAGTTGTTTCAAAGAGATTTTGAAAAGAACTGCCGCCTTTATTATGTTAAAACCCTTTGAAGGGGTCGAAAGTAGGAGCTTTCGACTTGGTCGAAAGGTTTACCTGTTTTAAAAACCAGCCGCTTCTCCCACTGTTTCCGAAAGGTTTCAAGGCTTTCGATTTGATTGAAATACCTTTGATTTATGATTGAAGTATAACCTAAGCTTTCGAAGGAGTTGCTTTAAAAGGCGGAGGTCTATTGTTTTAAATGAAATGACTTAAGCTTTCGAACTAGACCTTCCGGCAAGGTCAAAGGGTTGCTTCCTTTGCATTCGAAAGGTTTTAAAAGAGGACGTTCCGCATGTTTTAACTTGAACCCAGTAAGTTTTTGAAAGGTATATGTTATAAGGGTTGAATGCTTTCGAAAGGTCTAAATTGCCGAATGGTTTCAAAAGGTTGTTTTGTAGACTTTACGACAAGGTCGAAAGGTTTGGTTTTGGAAGGTTTGAAAACCCATACTCTAATTTTTAAAGGAAAACCCATGGCTTGTATAAAGAAGTTTTATAATGGCTTTAAGTATGTGGTTTTGAAGAAGTATTTCCTTGATGAAGATATAAGTTATCGAGGTTAACTATGTTATGATATATATATATATATTTCAAGGACTTTAAACCCACAGAAGTGGTATTGTTAAAGTTTTGTTTTTCTTCTTCAAATATGAGTATGTTCGCATGGTAACCATAACTGTGTTTTGGGGAAAAGGGTAAAAGAACCAGCTAGGTTAACTCAATAGTGAATTTAAATGGCTTAAACTCCTAAATGAGTAGAATTGCATGCATGGAGTCAGAGTAACCAAAAATATAGGATGACTAAACTTCGTAGTTTTTGGTGCATACCAAAAGGTTCATAGTAAACCCATGAAAACTATGATAATGTAGTTTTTGGTGCATACCAAAAGGTTCATAGTTAACCTATGGAAACTATGTATTAAGAGTAGTTGGCAGGGGCTAATTAGTTAATTGCGAACCTATGAAAACTGTACCCGGATTAAGAATTGACATCAATCAATAGGTTCCTAGTAAACCCATGAAAACTAGGATAAGTAAGTGGTAAATGGATGTATCAGTAGGTTCCTTGTCAACCCATGAAAACTAAGGTGTGAAGTGAGTTACTGGATAAATCTATAGGTTCCTAGTAAACCGATGAAAACTAGGATAAGGTGATTTGTTATTGGAAAGTCCAATAGGTTCTAGAGGACCCATGAATTGATTAAGTTATCTGGAAGGAGCCTATAGGTTCTTAGTGATCCCATGAAAACTATGAATAAGACAGATTGTCTATTAATTATGATAAGGTTATTAGTAAACCCATGAAAACTAAAAAAGTTAATAGTGACCCTAGAAACTATAATTATGACAGGGTGTCAGATTAAATTGGGAATGAGAATTCTTAATTATTCTCAAGTATGCATATCATCATAATATTTTGAAATTGTATGTTTTAACCATTGTCGATGCAGGAGTACAGTATATGGTTTTATAAAGGATTTTAGGATACTAGTGAGGGGAAAACCCGTTTTGCAAGCGGCATGGTCTCACTAGATATTCAAAAAGGATTGAGATGTTAGATTATTATACATACCAAGCTTTATGTCTGACTCGAAGTTTTTGTTTTCCCCTTAAACTCTCGGGTACTCAATTGATTTTGAGTAGTTTGAGATTTAAGGTTTCCAGGTTCTCTTCTTAAATGAATAAAGCTTCCGGAGACGTGTAGGTAGCAAATAGCTATTTAGAGTTTTCTTGTCCGCTATGTGTTTGTTTGTAAAGGCAGATTTATGAGCCCTACTATATACTCTGATCAACCTAGGGGGCATCTTCATATATCGCTCTTGGCGTATTTGTAGTAATTATATTTTGCTGAATGTGGATAACATAATTTAGGATTATGTAATGAACATGAAATGTTTTGATTTGAATATGGAAATGTGTTTTGAATTGTTAAATTTTTCCATATTTCTGTGATCTGTGTATCAATGAATCCAACACCGCCGTATTTGGTCGCCGAAGATTAATAACTATGGATGGCTGCAGCATCCGTAGCCGTTATTTTTGGGCTTCCAAGTAGGGGGATGTTACAAGTTGGTATCAGAGCATATGTTTATAAAACTCTAAAAGAAAAGTTAAACCTAAAAAGCTTTTTCAAACATAATCCAATGAATTTAAAAATATGATCAGGGTTTGGGTTAACACGCTATATTAACGTACTTGTATTTAATATATAGGTATATATCTAAGTACGTATTACTCTTACTCTTAGACCGTTCTTCTATATCTTACTAAGGCTCGTATGTAGTAATACGAGAAAGAGGATATGGAGGTAGGAAACGGAAGAGGAAATCTGGGTGGAGGAAGAACCACAAGCAATGGAAATGCTCGACCTAATACTCGAAGAAACCAAGGTCGACAGGCCAATGCTAATCAAAATGCCGAGGCTAATGTAGGTGCTAGAAATCCGCCAATAAATGCGGGGATGGTGTATCAGTTGTTGACTAATTTGTTACAACCAGGAGCTGTTGGGAATATTGGTGGAGCTAATCCTGTAGTTCCAGCTGGTTATAACTATGCTAAGCTGAGTAGAGACTATGTTAGTCTGGGAGGAAAGCCGTTCGCTGGAATATAAGATATTGTAGAAGCAGAGAACTGGTTGCTGAATTGTGAAAGGATCTTTACCAATTTAGGCTTGAATGATGGTGAGAAGAGAAGGCTATCCTCAAGACAATTGCAAGGGTTAGCACTTCATTGGTGGAATAGTGTGACGGTTGAAGTGCCAGAGGAAGAGTTGACTTGGAATGACTTCAGGAGGAGGTTTGACCAGAGGTTCTTGTCTAAGGTTGCCATATCAGCGTTAATGCGGAAGTTTATGGATCTTGTCCAAGGACAGATGTCTGTGATCAAGTATGCTGCTAAGTTTGATGAGCTATCTTGATATGGTTATGCTTTGGTTGACACGGATGTCAGGAGGAATGAGTGACTCATTAGAGAATTAAGGCCATAGTTAGGAAGGATGGCCATGACTCACATTAGAGAGCCTTATCATGTGATGGTGGAAATGACTGTCCGACATGAGGAGATGCTTGCTGTTTCAGCTAGGGAAAAGCCATTTGAGTCCCAGGGTTCTCAGGGAAGGAAAAGGAAATTCTTTAAGAAGAAAGGAGCCCAGAAAGGGGACACAGCTAAAAAAGAAAAGGCTGATGTGGTGTGTTATAAGTGTGATAAGAAGGGCCACTATGCCTGTAACATCCCGTATCTAGAGGCCAAAAGCTAAGTGCTATGGATGCTGTAGTCATCCATAGTATTAACTTCTGGTGACGAAATACAGCAGCGTTAGTGGTATCCATAGTATCAGAAGCATTTGAATATGAACAAAATCACAGATTTCCAAAAACAATGATTTCAGCGATTATATTTCAAATAAATCATATCCCAGTTACAAAAATCTTAAACGTAATCCTAGGCATTGATCAAATATAAATTTACAACATACGTCGAGAGAGACATATGAAGATGCCCTCTTGGATGATCAAAGCAATATAGACACTGTCTTAATACACAGCGGAAACAATTTTCAAACAGAATTCCTAAATTAGCTATCCGTCAGCCACCTGCTCGTCTGCGGATGCTTTATTCGCCAAAATCTGCTAAAACCTGAAAACCTAAACCCTCAGCCTACTCAAATCAAATTTTAAGCACCCGAGAGTTTAAGGGGAAACAAAAACTTCGAGTCAGACTTAAAGCCTAGTATGAATAATATCTGTTACATCTCAGTTTACTGATAAATAGTGAGACCACGCCGCTTAGCGGAACGGGTTTCCCCTCACTAATATCTCTTTTCTAACATATATTTTGCAAATCCTTTCCTGCAACCAAACTGGTTAATCAACTGATTATAATAATAATATAGCAATATCCATTATGCTAAAAACAGGAAATGAAATAGACTTTCTATCTGAAATCTGAACTATCAGTTCTAAACTCTGAGCTATCTGCTCTTTTCTGGACTATCTGTCCTAAAACTGGTTATACCAAAATAGCAATATCTTTTATGCTAGATAATGGGCTATCTGCCCAAAACAGGTAAAAAAGGGCGGACTAACTGTCCTTAAAAATTTAGCAAAATCCGTTATGCTAATAAATGAACTATCTGTTCATATCAGAACTGACTACTCTTTTTGCACTAACTGTCCTCTGGGATGACTGCCCTCAAAATGGACTAACTGTCCGAATTTAAAATGAGCCAACTGCCCAAATTTTCTTTTGGGTTAACTACCCTTCAAAATAACTGAGCTAACTGCTCTACAATATCCGAGCTAACTGCTCTTTAAATTTTTCTTGAAACCTTTTCAAAATGATTTAATCCGTCAATCATATATATACAAGGAAAATATATTTTTAGCTTTACTCTAAGCTATTCTTGCTATGTTATATATACTTTACTCAAAATAATGTTGATGATGTTCATTGTTCAATAAAGATTGACTATCCTTTAAAATAAGTTAAAGTCCTTTATAACTTAAAACACTTAGGCTATCTGCCAAGTTCGTATATTTGAAACCTTTGTTTATAATCTTTAAACTACCTTTCTAAAACATAGAAGGTAACTCCTTCAAAACCATTTGTAAAACCTTTTGAAAGTATTAAAGGTAACTCCTTTATATCCATTAATAAACCTTTCGAAATCATCGAAGGTAACTCCTTCAAAACCTTTTAAAAGCCTTCCTTTTATAAGCTTTAAAACATATGATATCCGCCTTTAAATCCTTTAAACCTTAGCATTTCGAAAACATTGAAAAACTATACCTTTCGACCTTGTCGGAAGGTTTCTTTTTGACCTAGTCGAAAGGTTTCACCTTTCAACTTTGTCGAAAGCCTAGGGTACCTCCCCTATATAATAAACCTTTCGAAAGCAATGTAATTCAAAACCTTTCAAAGACATTGGGTTCAATTTAAAAATAGTGGAAACCCTTTGAAACCTTTCAAAGCTAACTATTTGAAACCTTTAAAACGTTTGTACTTAAAACATTTGGATTATGCAAAAGGATCAAAAAACATTAGAGCTGAAAGCAACTGCTTCGAAACCTTTCGACAACAATGAAGTGTTGGTGTTGGAACCAACCCTTCGAAATCAATGGAGAGAGGCGGCAAGTTTTAGAAAACAAAAGATAACCTTGACTCCATCTGTGTCGAAAGGTTAGGAAGCGACAACTAAGCTTTCGGCCTTGTCGAAAGGTTTCATTTAAAAGAAGAAAGCAAACCAATCGGAACCTTTCGACAATTTCGAAAGCTCTTTGTTGTAAGCTAGCAGGCGTATTTTCTTTAAACTAAAACAAAACTTCATCTCTTTCAAAAGTTATAACCTTTCATCCCTAAACCTTTCGACCTCTTTCAATTCACTACATACCAGTTGCCTGATACCTTGTGTCTTGGTATTTGACCTAGCCAAAAGGTTTGATAGCTTTCAACCTTGTTGGAAGGTTTCGAACGAAGGCAGAAGCTTTACCGAAAGGGCTGAAATAGAAGAAATACTATATATTTGTACTTTAAAACAGTTCTTTTGTACTCAACCTGCCTTGTTTGTCTAAATTTGATTGGTTGTCAGAATTTTATATTCAAAATGCTGCCGTCTTTCTTTATTTGGAAATTTGAATAATTTTGAAAAAGCCCCCTTTTCCCTTTATAATTATATAAAGCATTTAAGTATCATACCTTAAATAATTTTATATAGCTATTAAAACACCTTCGAAAATTCTAAAAAAATTCCAGAAAATCAAATAATATGTTCTTTTCAACATATAAAATTTTAGAATCCAAACTATGATTATTTTTCTCGTAAATAATTTTATAATCCAAATTAACCTTTTCTTCCTTAGAAAATTCATAACAATTCCCCAAAAATTCAGAAAATTATGAAAATCGAAACCCATCTCTAAAATAACTTTTTAGGTCATCATAAAAATTCGCAAGGCCAACGGGTGTCATTTTATAAGGTTTTCATCTTAAAACATGTCATAAAATCTATATCAACATACATAAATCATCAACATGTATATATGTCATTTTATCACTCAAAAACATGGCAAATGTTTGCAAAATCATTGGGAATTAACCTTAAAACCGAAACAAAAGTTATTTAGAGATGTAAGCATTATTCACCTTTTGCTTTAATGATTAAGGAGCTTGAGATTTGAATGAGTTTGATTTGAAGTAGCTTTCCTTAAGCTTTTATTTTGTTTCCTCTTCTTCTTCCTACGTTAATGGTGGCTGGCCAAACTTTTAATTTTTGAAAATGAGAATGAACGTGTGTTTTGAGATACACGATCTAAGGAAGTTGATATAGGAATGGCCACTTTCCCATAATACCCCTCCTCTAATTCATTTTTAAACCCTTCATTTAATTTATTAGTTAAAAGGCACGACTACCTTAATTAAATCAAATCTCAATCCCCTTATCAACACATTATTTTATTTAGTTTTTCTAACTAAATCTCCTAAATAATGTTATCAAAAATCTGGGGTGTTACTGTAACGACCCGTAAATTTCAACTGTTTTAATAACGTAATTAGTTGAAATTTTGTGAAATTTTAAAAGATAAAATTTTGAAATATAAATTTGATATTTGGAATACGTCTAGTTAAACATAGCAACTGGTAAATTTTCGTCCGAAAATATGAAAGTTTATTTCGCGCGTAAATTTACTTCAATTTAATCAGTTAAAAAGCAATGAAAATAAAATGTTTTCCAAACCTGAATATTTTTACATAGAAAAATTCTAAACCATCTTCTGAGCAAGACGTCATTTTTCGTTTCTCAAAATTCGGACTTCTTTAGCTCCGTCGATCTTATTTTTCTGTGTTTTTCTTGCATTTTCCGTAGTAGAAAAATTCGAATTTTATAATTTGATCGTACTACTGATATCTGTATACCGTTTTGATCGTCTCGTTGTGCTGATCTTCGTAGTATACTCATTTGTACATTTCGGAGTTTGGTACGCTGCGGAAACTGCGAAATGGTCTCCCGTATCGGTACCGTTACGAACTTTCTGAATTCCTTTGTCCGTTCATTTATCCACCGTGTCATTTTTATAGCCATTAATATTTATGCATTTGGCTTTTATAATTCCTACTGTTTTTTTAGATATTGATGTTGCCGTGATGTCTGTTCATTGTTTCAGAAAAAAATTGTATACAATAAATTTAATACAAGTATACGTATCGATTCATTTCCCTCACCTGTTCATTTTCCTCTTCCTTTTTCTCTTGAAACCTGCTCTTCCCCTAGTTTCCATTCGGTTCATAAAAAAAAGGAAAATTTTTGTTTCTTTGTGTTGCAAGCCTGGTTGTCATCTTCTTTAGCCTGCTACCTCATAATTTATTTTGTTCTCCCCTCCGTTCAAAGCCTACCGACCACCCTCCCTGCTCACAACCATTTTTTTCTTCCCTCACCCAATAAACGTGCACCGAACGCACTCGTCCTCCATGCGATAACCCTCCACCACTACTACTTGCCCCACCAACCAACCGACCTCCTGACCAACCTGACCCGCTTCCGACCACCATCAACCCGAAGCTCCATTCCCTCCCTCCATTCATCGCGTGCAAACTTCTCCTCCCCTGCATGTTCGCCATACCCCGACGCAGCTTCCACACCCATCCTCTATCGCCAAACAGCCCTCGTTCCAACGAACCTTCCACTCATCCCACCGAGTTGTTCGGCCTCTGCCTCTCCACCTTTCAACAGCATGGCCCTCTCCTTCCACTTCGGCACCTCACAGCAGCCTCTGCCCTAACAACCGAAGCCACCGCCTTCCAGTCGCCAGCCTTCCATCTCGCCATTTCACCTCGGTTACTAGACTTTGCCTGGCCACTGCCTCCGCATCTCATCCTCCTTCTCTGGTTCTTGTATTTGTAAGTTATATATTAATTGGTTAGTGATATATATATATATATATATATTTATAAAATATGTTAATATATATATTATATAAAGTTTCGTATAAATTATTGTTATACATGGATACTCGGTTTATATATTTCAGTTATGATACCTATGTCAGTTGGGATGCATAGTTATATACGAAGTTTGTAAGTAATATATCTGGTTATTTGTGAATATAGGAATATGAGTCTAGTTAGTATTTATGTATATATATAAATAGGTTTTGGGTTCTGTAGTTTAACAGTAAAGTATATATTTTGATTCTAAGTTAAAAGTAATTTGTAGATATAGTCTGTAATATATGTATTAGTGTTTGAGATAGATATGTTTGTTCTATTATGAGGGTTTTATTTAAACAATGATTTTATATATTTAAATATAAAACATGTTTGAATTTAGAATATGATTTTTATATATAGTTATATATATAAATTTGCTTATACCACTTGTCATCATCGATCGGTTCTAATTTGATTTCGTCAATCCTTTATCTTTCAGCTCTGTCCGTCGTGCTTGTTTCTTCATCGAATCGTATCCATCGAGCGTTGCTTGGAATTCGTAGCTCATTTCGTTGTTAAATTTCTCTAGCCTCGAAAGGTGAGCAATCACTCACGATTAACGTTCTTATATTTATTAAATTTTATTTCAATTGAAACGACAATTGAAATATGCTGCTGTTAGTTATTTATATTTCTGTATCTATGCCATCATCTATATCTGTTCACTTGTGACACCTGACATCCTTATCGGTTATTTATATTGATATATATATATGCCATCATCTGTATCTGTTCACCTATGACATCTGACACCCTTATCTGTTATTTATACTGATGATATATGCCTGTTACCGTTGTTATATTATTACCATATCTGTTATCACTCTGCAAGTTCCCTGTTAGTATAGAATCACTATGGGTTGAAATGATACATACTCGAACGGACTTTAGAATAGGAGAAAATCGTTATGGGATGAAATGATAAACCCAAGCGATTTTCAAATTAAATTGAATTTGGGATTTCGGGTTGAAAGGATATATACCCGAATATATTTTAAATTGCGGATTGAAATGATAAATATCAGTATAACTTGACCATAGGATAGAAACTTATATACAGACACCGTTGGTCTATATATAAATGTTTTTGAAAAACATTTCTACGGTTTTGAAAGAAATATATGGTTTTAATAAATAATGATTTTAAAGATTTATTAAAGTTGATTTAATAAGTTGATTTGAATCAATATGAAATATGTTAAGTATTTATGTAAAATTTATATTTTTAAATATAGAATTTATAATGTTCAGGTTGAAAGATAAATTTGGATTGATTTGGAATTCTTAATTATTTAAGAATTATACTTAAATAAGTTGATTTGAAATCTATTAAATTTGAAATTTTAAGATATGATTTATAACTTGAATTTGATTAAAAGTGACTTAAATGAATATTTCAAACTTATATAAATTTAAATGGGATATTTTGTTTATTTAATTTTAAATTGAAGTTGTATTTAGATGTATTGAAAGGATTAAAGAAATATCTCAGAAACAAAATGTAATGAAATTAAATTGAGATATAAATGGAATTATCAAATTTAGTTTGAAATGTGAATATTTAAAGCTTTGAAGTATATTGAAATTGAAATGACTTATTTTGTGGTTCAAATATATATTTGAAATTTATAATTTG
Source organism: Allium fistulosum (assembly GCA_030737815.1). Classification (NCBI taxonomy): domain Eukaryota; kingdom Viridiplantae; phylum Streptophyta; class Magnoliopsida; order Asparagales; family Amaryllidaceae; genus Allium; species Allium fistulosum. The sequence goes on along the minus strand of CM060903.1, from coordinate 868,938,873 downwards.
AAAGGGTTTATTGAGAAACAAAATTGAATTGAAATTGATGATTTGAGATTTAATTAAATTTAAATTTTGGAATTCGAGTTTATGTGAATTGATTTGTGAAATTTGAGGAAGCTATTTTATATAAAGTATTTAAACTATATCTAAAACTATTTATATTTTACTTTATAAATTTTAATATAAATCATTTTAATATAAATCATATTCAATATAAATTATTTTATTTTAACTTATAACTATTTTATATAAACTATTTTATTTTATAAACTATTTTTCTATATATACAAATTTTAATATCTAAACTGTTTAAGAGAAAAGTGTTAGGATTTCAAAGTGTTATGAATTTCAAGTTTTGATTTCCAAAGTGTTATGATTTTAAAAGACTTATGATTTCGAAAGCGATATAACTTTGGAAAGTGATATGATTTTGGAAATGGATTTATTTAAAGGAAAAGTGATATCGTATTGATATGGTTTTGAAATGGCAATGATATGTCAGTTTTGAAATATAACTATTTTGAAATATTATTAAATGATCATCGGTGTAATAATACGTAGTTATTAAAGAAACCGGGATCGGATATGGACATACTCTCTGTCGATACCGAAACCACTTTAATAACTAATATACGCGGAGTGTTGATCCAAAACGAAGTGGATGGTTTTGGTGAACGCGTTGACTGAAGAAAGAGAATGATTTTGGATGACCCCTGACATGACTAAAACAGGAGCCGCGCCGGGCCATTGAGGATCGCCATCTCTAGCGGACACACTTCTTCGATACCATATCTATTACTTTTGTGATTCGATTTGGGTGCACCCCTTGATTTGGGAGTGTTGTTTCGCGGTGTTGGGGTAGTAGCTGCTATGCCCAACATCAGTCCGGATCAGGAAACTACTAGTATCCTAGTTGGTATCGCCTCATGTACCTTGTCATACTGATTATCCTATTCGCGACCACTACGTTTTGGTTTGTACCTTTAGTATATGGATTGCCCTCTGGTGACTTCCGATTTTGGGGAAACTACGGTCTTGTATATGCTCTTGGGAATAAAAATGTGTTAAGGGGGATTATGGTAACGCCTTAACGCTATTTTGATATCGTACTTTACTGATTAGACATTATCTACTTAGCGTACACTATTACATAGTAGATAGTTTAACGGATCCTTAGAGGATGGTTATCCCAAACATCCTTTGAGTTACTTGTATTTCAGTTGATATTTCACTTGAGTTGGATTTATTGATATAAGAATGTTAATCCTGACTCGAGTGTTTTGTGTTTTCTTTACGCTCGGGTCAGACTGAGTGTACCAGTATTCGAGACTCACCTTTGGAGTTGGAGCTTCGCTTGGAGATCCAGCTATCTATCCAGCTTTCAGTTATTCAGTTGATTCCAGTGATGTATTCAGATCTTGTATTTGACTATTGTATTGAGATATCTATGTATTCGAGACCTCTGTTGTATCTTGTTTAACTCTGTTATATATATAGTAGCTTCATGAACTACTATTCTTTTGTTTCCGCTGCATTATTGTTATATTACTCTGTGTCTGTGATCTGTGATTATTTATTTATTGTATATGCTAAGTTTTGCCAAATTTAAATTAACAATCAATTATTTTGAATTATTCAAGTCCGACATGTGTGGATTATTGTCGATTTGAATGGTCCAAAATAGTGGGTCGTTACAAGTGGTATCAGAGCTCTGGTTTTAGGCAAAAATCAGCATATAGAGTAAATTCAATTACAGAATCACATTCGTTCGAGCTTGAATTCCTTCTTCTTTGACTCGGTTTCTTTGAATTTTGGAACGTTTCCTTCGGTTCCAAAGTCCATTCGTGTCTCCCTTATTCGTGTCTTTTTAATTCTGGTGTATTCCATAACTCCACTTCGAATGATCTCTATAATAAATCGGAGGTCTCGCCAATATCTAAATAATTTGGAAAAGAGTGAAACTCCTGTACAACCAGCATTGATTCACCGAAGATTTCTATATCCTCGGTTTACGATGCTATTATCTTTTGTTATACCCGAATTCTATCTTTGGCGATCGAATGTCGTAAAATTCTACATCGAATTTATTCTTGGAATCACGGTTGACCCGGTTAAGGTTACCCGCGATTTATATAAGTTTGTCCATCTTCTGTTTGAAAACTCAACTATCTTATCTCCCTATTGGGTGTACCTTTTAGTTGAATTCTTTTAGTTAGAGTTTCTCTAATCTGAATCTCTATCTTTGTTTTGACATCCATTCGAGGATATCCGAGTGAGGGAGTGTATTTGTAATTAATATTAAAATGTTTTATATATTGTGTTGTTTGAGTTGTTGATGTTGATTTGGGTTTTCGATCGATTCGTCTGATCAACGCTATCGATAGGATTTCCAAAACACTTGAATAGAGCAAACTGACACAATATTATTTCAAATTTGGTAAATTGAATAGATTCGTATGATTATATTATATATATATAAGTATAGGATTTTTTAGAATTAAATAGTTAATTAAATTGGTTGTTGAATGATAATATTTGATTATCATTTATTGTTCTAAATGAATTTATAAACATGGTTTATAAATTGATTTGGAATCGAAATGAATTTTAAAAAAAATCAGGAATTTGAGAATTTGATTTCCGATGATTTCAACTTTGGTTTTAAAGTGTATATTATTAAAGGTATTTTCGAATAGAAACCGTTTTCAAAGAATTTTAAAATGTTGAAATCAGTACTCTTCTCTTTTGTCGCTGGAAAATAATTTCGGTGATGACTGCAGCGTCATCGACATTCATTTTCGAGTATCGAAGTGGAGAGACCATTATGTAGCTTTGCTACGGTTTTGTTTTGAAAAAAAAAATTGATTTGAATTATATATATATGGGTATATTATTTTAAATTTAATTTGGATTAATATATATAGTATACACATAATTATCTCTAAAAGGTTTGGAAATTTAATTTGATTTGAATTTCTGTGGTATGGCTTGATTAATTATATATATAAAGATAAAATTTTGATCTGATATATACTATATATATTTATCTCAAAATTGTTGAAGTAAATCGGAGATTTAAATTCTTAAGTTTATGATTTAAAGATGATTTCAATTATAAACTGAAGTCAAAAAATTTTGGATAAATATTTAAACTTGAGATAATTAAATTTGAAAATTTTATTTGTATAGTACTAAATTGCATTTCAATATAACTTACCTAAATTATTCAGAAGTTAAAATGTGATTGGATAATATACCATATAAAATGATTTCATAAATAAAATTTGGGTGGTTATAATAAATGTTATACACTTAAATTTTAATTATAAAATGTTAATAGAGATAAATAGAATAATAAGATAATTGAAAAATAAATTTTGTTTTGAAGGAATTAATAAATTGAAATTAGATCAACTTATGGAAATACCTTGAATTTAAAATCAATTAATGAATATAAATTAATTTAAATTGAAATTTATATGGTTTAAATTAATTTATATGATTTAAATATATGTGATAAAATATATTACGTGGAATAAATTTAATAATAATTTAGAATAAAAGAATTAAATTTGTTGAATAAAATATGAGTATAATAAATGATTATACAAATTGATGATTTAGAAATTGTTAATTGAAGATGACTAGATAATAAGATAATGAATTTAGAAATAGATAGATTAATTTAACTTAGGTGAACTAAAAGGATTTAACCAAATTGTTAAATATTAATTAATTTAAATTGAAATTTATATGGTTTAAATTAATTTTTTTTACTTGTATTCCAATCTATTTTCTTTCTGGTTGGTTCTATTCTCCTACCTCCTTCCTTTTCGGGGACGAAAAGTTTTGAGTGGGGGAGAGTGTAACGACCCGTAAATTTCAACTGTTTTAATAACGTAATTAGTTGAAATTTTGTGAAATTTTAAAAGATAAAATTTTGAAATATAAATTTGATATTTGGAATACATCTAGTTAAACATAGCAACTGGTAAATTTTCGTCCGAAAATATTAAAGTTTATTTCGCGCGTAAATTTACTTCAATTTAATCAGTTAAAAAGCGATGAAAATAAAATGTTTTCCAAACCTGAATATTTTTACATAGAAAAATTCTAAATCATCTTCTGAGCAAGACGTCATTTTTCGTTTCTCAAAATTCGGACTTCTTTAGCTCCGTCGATCTTATTTTTCTGTGTTTTTCTTGCATTTTCCGTAGTAGAAAAATTCGAATTTTATAATTTGATCGTACTACTGATATCTGTATACCGTTTTGATCGTCTCGTTGTGCTGATCTTCGCAGTATACTCATTTGTACATTTCGGAGTTTGGTACGCTGCGGAAACTGCGAAATGGTCTCCCGTATCGGTACCGTTACGAACTTTCTGAATTCCTTTGTCCGTTCATTTATCCACCGTGTCATTTTAATAGCCATTAATATTTATGCATTTGGCTTTTATAATTCCTACTGTTTTTTTAGATATTGATGTTGCCGTGATGTCTGTTCATTGTTTCAGAAAAATAATTTATACAATAAATTTAATACAAGTATACGTATCGATTCATTTCCCTCACCTGTTCATTTTCCTCTTCCTTTTTCTCTTGAAACCCGCTCTTCCCCTAGTTTCCATTCGGTTCATAAAAAAAAAGGAAAATTTTTGTTTCTTTGTGTTGCAAGCCTGGTTGTCATCTTCTTTAGCCTGCTACCTCATAATTTATTTTGTTCTCCCCTCCGTTCAAAGCCTACCGACCACCCTCCCTGCTCACAACCATTTTTTTCTTCCCTCACCCAATAAACGTGCACCGAACGCACTCGTCCTCCATGCGATAACCGTCCACCACTACTACTTGCCCCACCAACCAACCGACCTCCTGACCAACCTGACCCGCTTCCGACCACCATCAACCCGAAGCTCCATTCCCTCCCTCCATTCATCGCGTGCAAACTTCTCCTCCCCAACATGTTCGCCATACCCCGACGCAGCTTCCACACCCATCCTCTATCGCCAAACAGCCCTCGTTCCAACGAACCTTCCACTCATCCCACCGAGTTGTTCGGCCTCTGCCTCTCCACCTTCCAACAGCCTGGCCCTCTCCTTCCACTTCGGCACCTCACAGCAGCCTCTGCCCTAAGAACCGAAGCCACCGCCTTCCTGTCGCCAGCCTTCCATCTCGCCATTTCGCCTCGGTTCCTAGACTTTGCCTGGCCACTGCCTCTGCATCTCATCCTCCTTCTCTGGTTCTTGTATTTGTAAGTTATATATTAATTGGTTAGTGATATATATATATATATATTTATAAAATATGTTAATATATATTATATAAAGTTTCGTATAAATTATTGTTATACATGGATACTCGGTTTATATATTTCTGTTATGTTACCTATGTCAGTTGGGATGTGTTGAGTCACAGATTCTATGAAGTTTTGATTTCTGACAAAGAAATAAAGGCGATCGACAAAACGAAGACATCATGGCTATAAAGATTCCCAAAAGAGCTCATATGGTACTATAGATTATAGATTGATTATTTGATGTTGTAATAGTATTATACTTGTTAAAATCTATCCTCAAATAATCATGCATCTCAATATAATCGATGTATATACGTTATAATATGCATTGCACATTCATTGTGCAAGTTATCAGTGACCGGTCGACCGGTAAGTTTTTGGGCGGTCGACCGTTCCTGTCTAAGTTGCACAATAAACGTGCACACATGCACATAACGTCTATATATTTGAAATCCTGTCTACCGGCCATTTTTGACCTGTCGACCATTTTTAAACAGAGAGCAACCTTTCCTAAAAGACACTTCTTTCTCCAATGGTTGCATCTCTTACCTTTCATCAATGATCATATCTATTAATGGCTACTCTTCACAAAGAGTTACAACCATTTTATTCTCTATATAAACACGTCTAAATCATTGATTCAAAAAGAAATATTCTTGTAATATGGCAAATAACGCAAGCACTAGCACTAACACTTACACGGAAGGTCAATCAACACAAAGACCTCCATTCTTTAATGGTCTCAACTATAGCTATTGGGCAACACGTATGTCATTTTTTATGCAATCAAATAGCTATGATGCTTGGAATGCTACCCAAAAAGAAATAGTAAATCCAACAACTGAATATTCAGAATGGACAACGGCTGAGAAAACGGCAGCACCCGTAAATGCAAAGGCAATAAATATGTTGTTTTGTGCATTAGATCAAAATGAATATAACCGTGTTAGTATCTGCACTACTGCATATCAAATTTGGCAAACGCTGAAAACCACTCATGAAGGTACTAACAAGGTTAAACAAGCCAAAATAGCCATGCTGAAGAGTCAGTTTCAAAATTTCAAAATGAAACCAAATGAGACAATCAATGATATGTATTCAAGGTTTCAAACTATTCATCATGCACTTATCGGATTAGGGCAAAAATATTCAGATTTTGATGTTGTTTCAACAGTCCTACATTCTCTGACTAGTGAATGGGAAGGAAAAGTATTAGCAATTGAAGAAGCTAATGACCTTTCCATCATGAAGCCAGATGAATTGATAGGAAATTTAATGTCCTATGAAGCAAATTTGCAGGCTAGAAAAGAACAGAAAGAAGAAAAGAAAAATGTAGCATTTCATGCTAAGAAAGATGAAAATGAATCAGATTCTGAAGATGAAGATTTGGCATTCATTGCAAAAGGATTCAAAAAATTCCTAAAATATCGAAAAGCCAGTCGTTACAACAAAAGGAAACCTGGATCAAATAAACCATCTTCATCCGCTATAGAATGTTTCAACTGCCACAAAAAGGGGCACATGCAGAAGGATTGTCCAAAACAGAAGAAGAAGTCAGAAAATGATAAATTCAAATATAAGAAGGACAAGTCAAAGAAACGAGCCTTCTCAGTAACATGAGATGATTCTGACTCATCTTCATCAGAAAGTGAAAGTGATCAGGATAATGAACAAGCTAATGTTTGTTTTATGGCAACAGAAGATGAGGTACAAATTCCTACATTTGATGAATTACTTGATATTAATTCTGAATTGATAGTGAAATATAAAGACATGAAACGTCAATTAAAAGTAGCCAAAGCAGATTTGAGTAGAGCAGAGTTTGAACGAGATATGTTAAAAGACGAGAAGAAAATATTAGAAGAAGAACTTGAAAAACTTCAAGAATCATCATCTAATGTTGACTCTCAATTATCTCTTTTGAGTCAAGAAATTAAAACTCAAAAAGAGAAAAATGATGCTCTCACTACTGAAAATCATGAGCTTAAGGCAAAAGTCAAAAATCTGGAACTAGAAAAGGCGAGCTTACAAACTAAGTTAGAAGACATTACTCAAAATGTTTCTAACTTTAACAAAGGTCGAGAAAATTTGACAAAAATCATTGAAAGTTCACAATCTGTTTCAAATAAACAAGGTTTGGGATATAAGAAACAAGAAACCAAGAAACATCTTGGTAATGAAAGGAAAAAGAAAATACAAAAGACTGAAGTTAAGAAAAATCTCAGTTTATTATATTCCAAACCAAAACCAGTTGTGAAATTTCAGAAGAAAAATGTCAAAACTATCAAAATATGGGTTCCTAAAACAAATAACAATTTGATTAGGAATAAATATATTCAGAATTTCATAAATACTGTGCATCTTAATACTAATTATATATATAAAGGGGATACCGGACCCGTATGGGTTTGGACTCCTAAGATCTAACTCTTAGGACCCCATAAAAAGTGGGTACCATGGTCTTAATTATATTTTTTGCAGGTACCACTTAAGAAAAGAGGAAAGTGGATATTGGACATGATACATTCCATTATCTATTACTCCTTTTTGTCGATGACAAAGGGGGAGAAAGTGCTAACAATTATTTGCAGGAATATATATATATATAAAGAATACAGACAAAATCTCAGGGGGAGATCACATATTCAGGGGGAGATTTAGAACTTCAGATATATGTTGTCATCAATCAAAAAGGGGGAGAATGTTGAGTCACAGATTCTATGAAGTTTTGATTTCTGACAAAGAAATAAAGGCGATCGACAAAACGAAGACATCATGGCTATAAAGATTCCCAAAAGAGCTCATATGGTACTATAGATTATAGATTGATTATTTGATGTTGTAATAGTATTATACTTGTTAAAATCTATCCTCAAATAATCATGCATCTCAATATAATCGATGTATATACGTTATAATATGCATTGCACATTCATTGTGCAAGTTATCAGTGACCGGTCGACCGGTAAGTTTTTGGGCGGTCGACCGTTCCTGTCTAAGTTGCACAATAAACGTGCACACATGCACATAACGTCTATATATTTGAAATCCTGTCTACCGGCCATTTTTGACCTGTCGACCGTTTTTAAACAGAGAGCAACCTTTCCTAAAAGACACTTCTTTCTCCAATGGTTGCATCTCTTACCTTTTATCAATGATCATATCTATTAATGGCTACTCTTCACAAAGAGTTACAACCATTTTATTCTCTATATAAACACGTCTAAATCATTGATTCAAAACCAAGAATTCTTGCTCGAATTTCTGATCTTACTTTCTAAATATTCTTGCATTCTAAAAGCTCTCAAATATTTAAATTGCTTATTGAATCATTGAAATTATTTCATATCTTTTGATTCAATAAGTAATATACTTCCTTCAATCTTCACAAACATCATTCACATATTTTGAGGATAAGATTATAGGAAGGGTGTACTACAAGTGACAAATCCGTGTTATTAAGAGCACAAGTTGTCAACAGCAATTGTATTTGTTTTTTGTTGAAGTCCTCGGTGTTGTAAGAGGCACGAAATCCCGTTCGGCTGTTCGGGTGTTGTAAACCTGTTCCTCCGGGTGAAGCGAGGTAGTTGGTAGTGAAAATCCAGATAGAAGTCTGGGACTGGACGTAGGACGGGAGGTCCGAACCAGTATAAAAATCTCTGGTGTGATTTTTCTATTTTACTGAAATTTCTATTATCTGTGATTAGTCATATATTTGTGTTATACATCATATTACACGATCCGTGTGTACTATATTAGCACGTACACGTTTTCAGGATGCATAGTTATATACGAAGTTTGTAAGTAATATATCTGGTTATTTGTGAATATAGGAATATGAGTCTAGTTAGTATTTATGTATATATATAAATAGGTTCTGGGTTCTGTAGTTTAACAGTAAAGTATATATTTTGATTCTAAGTTAAAAGTAATTTGTAGATATAGTCTGTAATATATGTATTAGTGTTTGAGAAAGATATGTTTGTTCTATTATGAGGGTTTTATTTAAACAATGATTTTATATATTTAAATATAAAACATGTTTGAATTTAGAATATGATTTTTATATATATAGTTATATATATAAATTCGCTTATACCACTTGTCATCATCGATCGGTTCTAATTTGATTTCGTCAATCCTTTATCTTTCAGCTCTGTCCGTCGTGCTTGTTTCTTTATCGAATCGTATCCATCGAGCGTTGCTTGGAATTCGTAGCTCATTTCGTTGTTAAATTTCTCTAGCCTCGAAAGGTGAGCAATCACTCACGATTAATGTTCTTATATTTATTAAATTTGATTTCAATTGAAATGACAATTGAAATATGCTGCTGTTAGTTATTTATATTGCTGTATCTATGCCATCATCTATATCTGTTCACCTGTGACACCTGACATCATTATCGGTTATTTATATTGATATATATATATATATATGCCATCATCTGTATCTGTTCACCTGTGACATCTGACACCCTTATCTGTTATTTATACTGATGATATATGCCTGTTACCGTTGTTATATTATTACCATATCTGTTATCACTCTGCAAGTTCCCTGTTAGTATAGAATCACTATGGGTTGAAATGATACATATCCGAACGGACTTTAGAATAGGAGAAAATCGTTATGGGATGAAATGATAAACCCAAGCGATTTTCAAATTAAATTGAATTTGGGATTTCGGGTTGAAAGGATATATACCCGAATATATTTTAAATTGTGGATTGAAATGATAAATATCCGTATCACTTGACCATAGGATAGAAAATTATATACAGACACCGTTGGTCTATATATAAATGTTTTTGAAAAACATTTCTACGGTTTTGAAAGAAATATATGGTTTTAATAAATAATGATTTTAAAGATTTATTAAAGTTGATTTAATAAGTTGATTTGAATCAATATGAAATATGTTAAGTATTTATGTAAAATTTATATTTTTAAATATATAATTTATAATGTTCAGGTTGAAAGATAAATTTGGATTGATTTGGAATTCTTAATTATTTAAGAATTATACTTAAATAAGTTGATTTGAAATCTATTAAATTTGAAATTTTAAGATATGTTTTATAACTTGAATTTGATTAAAAGTGACTTAAATGAATATTTCAAACTTATATAAATTTAAATGGGATATTTTGTTTATTTAATTTTAAATTGAAGTTGTATTTAGATGTATTGAAAGGATTAAAGAAATATCTCAGAAACAAAATGTAATGAAATTAAATTGAGATATAAATGGAATTATCAAATTTAGTTTGAAATGTGAATATTTAAAGCTTTGAAGTATATTGAAATTGAAATGACTTATTTTGTGGTTCAAATATATATTTGAAATTTATAATATGAAAGGGTTTATTGAGAAACAAAATTGAATTGAAATTGATGATTTGAGATTTAATTAAAGTTAAATTTTGGAATTCGAGTTTATGTGAATTGATTTGTGAAATTTGAGGAAGCTATTTTATATAAAGTATTTAAACTATATCTAAAACTATTTATATTTTACTTTATAAATTTTAATATAAATTATTTTAATATAAATCATTTTCAATATAAATTATTTTATTTTAACTTATAACTATTTTATATAAACTATTTTATTTTATAAACTATTTTTCTATATATACAAATTTTAATATCTAAACTGTTTAAGAGGAAAGTGTTAGGATTTCAAAGTGTTATGAATTTCAAGTTTTGATTTCCAAAGTGTTATGATTTTAAAAGACTTATGATTTCGAAAGCGATATAACTTTGGAAAGTGATATGATTTTGGAAATGGATTTATTTAAAGGAAAAGTGATATCGTATTGATATGGTTTTGAAATGGCAATGATATGTCAGTTTTGAAATATAACTATTTTGAAATATTATTAAATGACCATCGGTGTAATAATACGTAGTTATTAAAGAAACCGGGATCAGATATGGACATACTCTCTGTCGATACCGAAACCACTTTAATAACTAATATACGCGGAGTGTTGATCCAGAACGAAGTGGATGGTTTTGGTGAACGCGTTGACTGAAGAAAGAGAACGATTTTGGATGACCCCTGACATGACTAAAACAGGAGCCGCGCCGGGCCATTGAGGATCGCCATCTCTAGCGGACACACTTCTTCGATACCATATCTATTACTTTTGTGATTCGATTTGGGTGCACCCCTTGATTTGGGAGTGTTGTTTCGCGGTGTTGGGGTAGTAGCTGCTATGCCCAACATCAGTCCGGATCAGGCAACTACTAGTATCCTAGTTGGTATCGCCTCATGTACCTTGTCATACTGATTATCCTATTCGCGACCACTACGTTTTGGTTTGTACCTTTAGTATATGGATTGCCCTCTGGTGACTTCCGGTTTTGGGGAAACTACGGTCTTGTATATGCTCTTGGGAATAAAAATGTGTTAAGGGGGATTATGGTAATGCCTTAACGCTATTTTGATATCGTACTTTACTGATTAGACATTATCTACTTAGCGTACACTATTACATAATAGATAGTTTAACGGATCCTTAGAGGATGGTTATCCCAAACATCCTTTGAGTTACTTGTATTTCAGTTGATATTTCACTTGAGTTGGATTTATTGATATAAGAATGTTAATCCTGACTCGAGTGTTTTGTGTTTTCTTTATGCTCGGGTCAGACTGAGTGTACCAGTATTCGAGACTCACCTTTGGAGTTGGAGTTTCGCTTGGAGATCCAGCTATCTATCCAGCTTTCAGTTATTCAGTTGATTCCAGTGATGTATTCAGATCTTGTATTTTACTATTGTATTGAGATATCTATGTATTCGAGACCTCTGTTGTATCTTGTTTAACTCTGTTATATATATAGTAGCTTCATGAACTACTATTCTTTTGTTTCCGCTGCATTATTGTTATATTACTCTGTGTCTGTGATCTGTGATTATTTATTTATTGTATGTGCTAAGTTTTGCCAAATTTAAATTAACAATCTATTATTTTGAATTATTCAAGTCCGACATGTGTGGATTATTGTCGATTTGAATGGTCCAAAATAGTGGGTCGTTACAAGTGGTATCAGAACTCTGGTTTTAGGCAAAACTCAGCATATAGAGTAAATTCAATTACAGAATCACATTCGTTCGAGCTTGAATTCCTTCTTCTTTGACTCGGTTTCTTTGAATTTTGGAATGTTTCCTTCGGTTCCAAAGTCCATTCGTGTCTCCCTTATTCGTGTCTTTTTAATTCTGGAGTATTCCATAACTCCACTTTGAATGATCTCTATAATAAATCGGAGGTCTCGCCAATATCTAAATAATTTGGAAAAGAGTGAAACTCCTGTACAACCAGCATTGATTCACCGAAGATTTCTATATCCTCGGTTTACGATGCTGTTATCTTTTGTTATACCCGAATTCTATCTTTGGCGATCGAATGTCGATTTGTCGTAAAATTCTACATCGAATTTATTCTTGGAATCACGGTTGACCCGGTTAAGGTTACCCGCGATTTATATAAGTTTGTCCATCTTCTGTTTGAAAACTCAACTATCTTATCTCCCTATTGGGTGTACCTTTTAGTTGAATTCTTTTAGTTAGAGTTTCTCTAATCTGAATCTCTATCTTTGTTTTGACATCCATTCGAGGATATCCGAGTGAGGGAGTGTATTTGTAATTAATATTAAAATGTTTTATATATTGTGTTGTTTGAGTTGTTGATGTTGATTTGGGTTTTCGATCGATTCGTCTGATCAACGCTATCGATAGGATTTCCAAAACACTTGAATAGAGCAAACTGACACAATATTATTTCAAATTTGGTAAATTGAATAGATTCGTATGATTATATTATATATATATATATATATATAAGTATAGGATTTTCTGGAATTAAATAGTTAATTAAATTGGTTGTTGAATGATAATATTTGATTATCATTTATTGTTCTAAATGAATTTATAAACATGGTTTATAAATTGATTTGGAATCGAAATGAATTTTAAAAAAAAATCAGGAATTTGAGAATTTGATTTCCGGTGATTTCAACTTTGGTTTTAAAGTGTATATTATTAAAGGTATTTTCAAATAGAAACCGTTTTCAAAGAATTTAAAATGTTGAAATCAGTACTCTTCTCTTTTGTCGCTGGAAAATAATTTCGGTGATGACTGCAGCGTCATCGACATTCATTTTCGAGTATCGAAGTGGAGAGACCATTATGTAGCTTTGCTACGGTTTTGTTTTGAAAAAAAAATTTGATTTGAATTATATATATATGGGTATATTATTTTAAATTTAATTTGGATTAATATATATAGTATACACATAATTATCTCTAAAAGGTTTGGAAATTTAATTTGATTTGAATTTCTGTGGTATGGCTTGATTTATTAGATATATAAAGATAAAATTTTGATCTGATATATACTATATATATTTATCTCAAAATTGTTGAAGTAAATCTGAGATTTAAATTCTTAAGTTTATGATTTAAAGATGATTTCAATTATAAACTGAAGTCAAAAATTTTTGGATAAATATTTAAACTTGAGATAATTGAATTTGAAAATTTTATTTGTATAGTACTAAATTGTATTTCAATATAACTTACCTAAATTATTCAGAAGTTAAAATGTGATTGGATAATATACCATATAAAATGATTTCATAAATAAAATTTGGGTGGTTATAATAAATGTTATACACTTAAATTTTAATTATAAAATATTAATAGAGATAAATAGAATAATAAGATAATTGAAAAATAAATTTTGTTTTGAAGGAATTAATAAATTGAAATTAGATCAACTTATGGAAATACCTTGAATTTAAAATCAATTAATGAATATAAATTAATTTAAATTGAAATTTATATGGTTTAAATTAATTTATATGATTTAAATATATGTGATAAAATATATTACGTGGAACAAATTTAATAATAATTTACAATAAAAGAATTAAATTTGTTGAATAAAATATGAGTATAATAAATGATTATACAAATTGATGATTTAGAAATTGTTAATTGAAGATGACTAGATAATAAGATAATGAATTTAGAAATAGATAGATTAATTTAACTTAAGTGAACTAAAAGGATTTAACCAAATTGTTAAATATTAATTAATTTAAATTGAAATTTATATGGTTTAAATTAAATTTTTTTTACTTGTATTCCAATCTATTTTCTTTCTGGTTGGTTCTATTCTCCTACCTCCTTCCTTTTCGGGGACGAAAAGTTTTGAGTGGGGGAGAGTGTAACGACCCGTAAATTTCAACTGTTTTAATAACGTAATTAGTTGAAATTTTGTGAAATTTTAAAAGATAAAATTTTGAAATATAAATTTGATATTTGGAATACGTCTAGTTAAACATAGCAACTGGTAAATTTTCGTCCGAAAATATGAAAGTTTATTTCGCGCGTAAATTTACTTCAATTTAATCAGTTAAAAAGCGATGAAAATAAAATGTTTTCCAAACCTGAATATTTTTACATAGAAAAATTCTAAATCATCTTCTGAGCAAGACGTCATTTTTCGTTTCTCAAAATTCGGACTTCTTTAGCTCCGTCGATCTTATTTTTCTGTGTTTTTCTTGCATTTTCCGTAGTAGAAAAATTCGAATTTTATAATTTGATCGTATTACTGATATCTGTATACCGTTTTGATCGTCTCGTTGTGCTGATCTTCGCAGTATACTCATTTGTACATTTCGGAGTTTGGTATGCTGCGGAAACTGCGAAATGGTCTCCCGTATCGGTACCGTTACGAACTTTCTGAATTCCTTTGTCCGTTCATTTATCCACCGTGTCATTTTAATAGCCATTAATATTTATGCATTTGGCTTTTATAATTCCTACTGTTTTTTTTAGATATTGATGTTGCCGTGATGTCTGTTCATTGTTTCAGAAAAAAATTGTATACAATAAATTTAATACAAGTATACGTATCGATTCATTTCCCTCACCTGTTCATTTTCCTCTTCCTTTTTCTCTTGAAACCCGCTCTTCCCCTAGTTTCCATTCGGTTCATAAAAAAAGGAAAATTTTTGTTTCTTTGTGTTGCAAGCCTGGTTGTCATCTTCTTTAGCCTGCTACCTCATAATTTATATTGTTCTCCCCTCCGTTCAAAGCCTACCGACCATCCTCCCTGCTCACAACCATTTTTTTCTTCCCTCACCCAATAAACGTGCACCGAACGCACTCGTCCTCCATGCGATAACCCTCCACCACTACTACTTGCCCCACCAACCTACCGACCTCCTGACCAACCTGACCCGCTTCCGACCACCATCAACCCGAAGCTCCATTCCCTCCCTCCATTCATCGCGTGCAAACTTCTCCTCCCCTGCATGTTCGACATACCCCGACGCAGCTTCCACACCCATCCTCTATCGCCAAACAGCCCTCGTTCCAACGAACCTTCCACTCATCATACCGAGTTGTTCGGCCTCTGCCTCTCCACCTTCCAACAGCCTGGCCCTCTCCTTCCACTTCGGCACCTCACAGCAGCCTCTGCCCTAACAACCGAAGCCACCGCCTTCCTGTCGCCAGCCTTCCATCTCGCCATTTCGCCTCGGTTCCTAGACTTTGCCTGGCCACTGCCTCTGCATCTCATCCTCCTTCTCTGGTTCTTGTATTTGTAAGTTATATATTAATTGATTAGTGATATATATATATATATTTATAAAATATGTTAATATATATATTATATAAAGTTTCGTATAAATTATTGTTATACATGGATACTCGGTTTATATATTTCAGTTATGTTACCTATGTCAGTTGGGATGCATAGTTATATACGAAGTTTGTAAGTAATATATCTGGTTATTTGTGAATATAGGAATATGAGTCTAGTTAGTATTTATGTATATATATAAATAGGTTCTGGGTTCTGTAGTTTAACAGTAAAGTATATATTTTGATTCTAAGTTAAAAGTAATTTGTAGATATAGTTTGTAATATATGTATTAGTGTTTGAGATAGATATGTTTGTTCTATTATGAGGGTTTTATTTAAACAATGATTTTATATATTTAAATATAAAACATGTTTGAATTTAGAATATGATTTTTATATATAGTTATATATAGTTATATATATAAATTCGCTTATACCACTTGTCATCATCAATCGGTTCTAATTTGATTTCGTCAATCCTTTATCTTTCAGCTCTGTCCGTCGTGCTTGTTTCTTCATCGAATCATATCCATCGAGCGTTGCTTGGAATTCGTAGCTCATTTCATTGTTAAATTTCTCTAGCCTCGAAAGGTGAGCAATCACTCACGATTAACGTTCTTATATTTATTAAATTTGATTTCAATTGAAACGACAATTGAAATATGCTGCTGTTAGTTATTTATATTGCTGTATCTATGCCATCATCTATATCTGTTCACCTGTGACACCTGACATCATTATCGGTTATTTATATTGATATATATATATATGCCATCATCTGTATCTGTTCACCTGTGACATCTGACACCCTTATCTGTTATTTATACTGATGATATATGCCTGTTACCGTTGTTATATTATTACCATATCTGTTATCACTCTGCAAGTTCCCTGTTAGTATAGAATCACTATGGTTTGAAATGATACATACCCGAACGGACTTTAGAATAGGAGAAAATCGTTATGGGTTGAAATGATAAACCCAAGCGATTTTCAAATTAAATTGAATTTGGGATTTCGGATTAAAAGGATATATACCCGAATATATTTTAAATTGCGGATTGAAATGATAAATATCCGTATCACTTGACCATAGGATAGAAAATTATATACAGACACCGTTGGTCTATATATAAATGTTTTTGAAAAACGTTTCTACGGTTTTGAAAGAAATATATGGTTTTAATAAATAATGATTTTAAAGATTTATTAAAGTTGATTTAATAAGTTGATTTGAATCAATATGAAATATGTTAAGTATTTATGTAAAATTTATATTTTTAAATATAGAATTTATAATGTTCAGGTTGAAAGATAAATTTGGATTGATTTGGAATTCTTAATTATTTAAGAATTATACTTAAATAAGTTGATTTGAAATCTATTAAATTTGAAATTTTAAGATATGATTTATAACTTGAATTTGATTAAAAGTGACTTAAATGAATATTTCAAACTTATATAAATTTAAATGGGATATTTTGTTTATTTAATTTTAAATTGAAGTTGTATTTAGATGTATTGAAAGGATTAAAGAAATATCTCAGAAACAAAATGTAATGAAATTAAATTGAGATATAAATGGAATTATCAAATTTAGTTTGAAATGTGAATATTTAAAGCTTTGAAGTATATTGAAATTGAAATGACTTATTTTGTGGTTCAAATATATATTTGAAATTTATAATTTGAAAGGGTTTATTGAGAAACTAAATTGAATTGAAATTGATGATTTGAGATTTAATTAAAGTTAAATTTTGGAATTCGAGTTTATGTGAATTGATTTGTGAAATTTGAGGAAGCTATTTTATATAAAGTATTTAAACTATATCTAAAACTATTTATATTTTACTTTATAAATTTTAATATAAATTATTTTAATATAAATCATTTTCAATATAAATTATTTTATTTTAACTTATAACTATTTTATATAAACTATTTTATTTTATAAACTATTTTTCTATATATACAAATTTTAATATCTAAACCGTTTAAGAGGAAAGTGTTAGGATTTCAAAGTGTTATGAATTTCAAGTTTTGATTTCCAAAGTGTTATGATTTTAAAAGACTTATGATTTCGAAAGCGATATAACTTTGGAAAGTGATATGATTTTGGAAATGGATTTATTTAAAGGAAAAGTAATATCGTATTGATATGGTTTTGAAATGGCAATGATATGTCAGTTTTGAAATATAACTATTTTGAAATATTATTAAATGACCATCGTTGTAATAATACGTAGTTATTAAAGAGACCGGGATCGGATATGGACATACTCTCTGTCGATACCGAAACCACTTTAATAACTAATATACGTGGAGTGTTGATCCAGAACGAAGTGGATGGTTTTGGTGAACGCGTTGACTGAAGAAAGAGAACGATTTTGGATGACCCCTGACATGACTAAAACAGGAGCCGCGCCGGGCCATTGAGGATCGCCATCTCTAGCGGACACACTTCTTCGATACCATATCTATTACTTTTGTGATTCGATTTGGGTGCACCCCTTGATTTGGGAGTGTTGTTTCGCGGTGTTGGTGTAGTAGCTGCTATGCCCAACATCAGTCCGGATCAGGCAACTACTAGTATCCTAGTTGGTATCGCCTCATGTACCTTGTTATACTGATTATCCTATTCGCGACCACTACGTTTTGGTTTGTACCTTTAGTATATGGATTGCCCTCTGGTGACTTCCGGTATTGGGGAAACTACGGTCTTGTATATGTTCTTGGGAATAAAAATGTGTTAAGGGGGATTATGGTAACGCCTTAATGCTATTTTGATATCGTACTTTACTGATTAGACATTATCTACTTAGCGTACACTATTACATAATAGATAGTTTAACGGATCCTTAGAGGATGGTTATCCCAAACATCCTTTGAGTTACTTGTATTTCAGTTGATATTTCACTTGAGTTGGATTTATTGATATAAGAATGTTAATCCTGACTCGAGTGTTTTGTGATTTCTTTACGCTCGGGTCAGACTGAGTGTACCAGTATTCGAGACTCACCTTTGGAGTTGGAGCTTCGCTTGGAGATCCAGCTATCTATCCAGCTTTCAGTTATTCAGTTGATTCCAGTGATGTATTCAGATCTTGTATTTGACTATTGTATTGAGATATCTATGTATTCGAGACCTCTGTTGTATCTTGTTTAACTCTGTTATATATATAGTAGTTTCATGAACTACTATTCTTTTGTTTCCGCTGCATTATTGTTATATTACTCTGTGTCTATGATCTGTGATTATTTATTTATTGTATATGCTAAGTTTTGCCAAATTTAAATTAACAATCTATTATTTTGAATTATTCAAGTCCTACATGTGTGGATTATTGTCGATTTGAATGGTCCAAAATAGTGGGTCCTTACAGTTACAGACTCCCCGCCTTAAAAAATTTCATCCTCAAAATTACAATAAAGCTCAAAACAAACAAAAAGGTAAACATACCATCAAAACAAGTCTAGATAAGTATCTCTAATCCTGCTCTCAATCTCCCAAGTATAGTCTCTATCATCGTTACTCCACTGGACTTTGACTAATCTGACCGTCTTGGTTCTAAGCTTCTTCTTATCTCTCGCAACAGTACGAACTGGCTTCCTTACTATGGTCAAGTCCAGTTCTACTACTAAATCATCTAGCACTGTCGGTGCAATAGCAGTCTCCGGGTCTCTAACACACTTTCTGAGATGAGAAATATGAAAAACATCATGGACACCTACCAAACTACTCAGTAACTCAAGTCTATATGCGAGCTTCCCGATCCTCTCAAGAATAGGAAAAGGTCCTATGAACCTAGGAGATAACTTCCTCGACTTCCCAAATCTAAGCACACCCTTCATCGGTGATACTTTGACGAAAACCTTGTCCCCAACTGAGAACTCCAAATCTTTCCGTCTCTTATATACATAACTTTTCCGCCTAGACTGAGCCTCCTTCATCCTATCTCAAATGATCTCAATCTTTTCCGCAGCTTCTCTAACCAAATTTGGACCAAGAATCAACCTATCTCTAGTCTCCAACCAACAAACATGAGATTTGCATGGCCTTCCATACAAAGCTTCAAATGGTGCCATCCCAATACTAGTCTGATAACTGTTGTTATACGAAAACTCGACTAGATGTAGATGGTCCTCTCATGATCCCCCAAAGTCCAGAACACAAGCTCTCAACGGATCTTCCAAGATCTTGTTAACTCTTTCCGTTTGCCCATCTGTCTGTGGATGGTAAGCAGTACTCATCATAAGATTGGTTCCCAACTTCCTGCAGACTTTTCCAAAACTCGCTAGTGAACAAGGAATCTCTATCACTAACTATGCTGCTAGGAACTCCATGCAGTCTAATCACATTCTTCATGAACAACCTTGCTAAAACATGTGCCATCCTGGTTGACTTAACTGGAATGAAATGGGCACTCTTGGTCAATCTATAACCCATATGCTTTCATTCCCTCTGTTCGACCTTGGCAACCCATCTATGAAGTTCAAAGAAATAGAATCCCATTTCCACACTAGAATATCTAATGGCTGAAGCAACCCAGTCGGTTTCTGGTGTTCGGCCTTTTCCTGTTCGCAATTCAAGCAGTGCCATACACATAAACCAATATCCCGCTTCATTCCTTCCCAGAAGAAACTCCTCTTCATATCCTGATACATCTTGGTACCTCCGGGATGTATAGTGAACTTCGAATGATGGCATTCATCCAAGACTTACTTTCTTATGTTTCCTATACTCGGAACACATAATCTACCTTTCTTTCTCAACCACCCATTCTGGGCAAGACTGAAATCTTTCAAGTCATTGTTCTTGGTTCCTTCTTTTAGCTTACTGATCCATTCAGCTAACACCGGATCCTCTGTCTGCTTAGAAGCAATCCGTTCAATCAAAACTGGTCGAACTTCCAAACAAGACAATACAACTGTATCACCACTAGACCCTGCCTCGGATCTTCACTGCACTCTGCAATTTTCTAATGCTTCTAAATCTTTCTACTCAGCCATCATTACCAACACTGCATTCTGATGTTTCTTGCTAAGTGCATCTGCAACCCGGTTTACTTTCCCTGGCGTGTACTCAATCCCAAAATCATAAGCGGCTATGAATTCTAATCATCTATGCTGCCTCATATTCAGCTTCTTCTGAAAGAACAAATACTTCAGCGACTTATGATCTATAAACAGCTCAAACCTTTCTGCCAAAAGGTAATATCTCCACACCTTCAAAGCAAAAATCACAGCAGCCAACTATAAATCATGCGTTGGATATCTAACGTCATGTGGTCTAAGCTGTCTAGAAGCGTAGGCAATCACTTTACCTCTCTGCATCAGCACAACCCCTAATCCTATTCCACATGCATCGGTATAAACTACCAAGTCATGATTCCCCTCTAGAACTACCAACACAGGTGCATGGGTCAATAATTGTTTCAAACTCTGGAATGCTTCCTCAAACTTATCGGTGCACACAAACTTCATATCCTTTCCTCGTCAGCTTGGTCATCGATGATGCTATCCGCGAGAAATCCTTAATGAATCTCCGATAATAACCAGCCAACCCAAGGAAACTCTTAATCTCGGTTACTGTCTCGGGTCTCTTCCAACTATTCACTGCCTCAATCTTAGTCGGATCCACTGATAACCCTTCCTCTGAGACGACATGACCAAGAAACCTCACCTCCTTCTTCCAAAAGTGACACTTTGAAAATTTCGCTTTCAGCTGATGTTGCCTTAGCGTCTCAAGCACCACTCTAAGATGAACTTCGTGCTCTCTTTCATCTTTAGAGTAAATCAAGATATCATCTATGAAAACCAGCACAAACCTATCCAAGTGCTCTCGGAAAATTTGGTTCATCAAATCCACAAAGAAAGCTGGAGCATTCTCAGTCCGAATGGCATGACTAACCATTCGTACGATCCATATCTGGTCATGAATGCTGTCAAAGGTATATTATTCTCTGCTACTCTAAGCTGATGGAAACCCATTGCCAAATCTAACTGATAAAATACCTTTGCTCCACTTAGCTGGTTGAACAAATTGTCAATCCTGGGCAATGGATATTGATTCTCTATCGTCCTCTCATTCGACTTACGAATATCGATACATAGCCTTAACGATCCGACCGGCTTCTTAGCAAACACTGCCGCTGCACCCTAAGGCGAACTGCTCAGCCTAACAAAACTCTTTCCCTCTAAGTCCACCAACTGCACCTTCAACTCCCTCATCTCTAAAGGGGTCATCCTGCTTGGCGGTCAACTCACTGGTTCTGCTCCCGGAACCAAATATATCCAAACCTCAATGGCTCGTTTTGGCGGCAATCCAAGTATATGCTCAAACACATCTGCGAATTCTCTAACCCTGAAAACTCGGCTCAACTCATGATCTGAATCCAAAGCACCCAACAAAGCGAACACTGCACCACTAGAACCTCCTACGGTGAAAACAATCCAATCGCTACAATCCGGATGACTAAGAGATATCTTCCTACCATGGCAAAATATCTTAGCATCGCACTCACTTAACCAATCCATATCTAGGATGATCCTAAACCCGACAAAATCAAACACATGCAAACTGCACTCAAAAGTATAACCTAACAAGTCAAACTCAAACTAGTCACACCTCAATCCTAGAGTTGCATACCCTCCTATTGGATTTGCAACCCGTAAGGAAGTAACTAAATATGTGGGTTCAAGGTTAAGCTTATCTATCAAACATCTAGATATAAAAGAATGCGATGCACCAGTAACAAATAAAATGCTAACATACATACCATGAATCTGAAGCGTTCCCCCAAGAAATAACTTTCCCTTCTCCTGGGCTGTTGGATTAGAAGCGGCAGGCTCCAATGCATACACCTTGCCCTTACCATCTCTAATGGGCTCCTTGCACTGGTTCTTATAATGGCCTATCTAGTCACAGTTAAAACACCTGATATTCTCCCCCTTAGCGACATCCATCGCTTTCCCTGAGCGATACTCATTAGCAAAGTGCCCTTTCTTGTCGCAATTATAGCAGACAACTTCAGACTTCGCTTTCTTGGCCACTTCACCCTTCTGAGCACCTTTCTTGGGAAAGAACTTCTCTTCTGGCTCTGCATAACTAATGTGCACGTAAATG
Organism: Allium fistulosum; assembly: GCA_030737815.1. Taxonomy (NCBI): domain Eukaryota; kingdom Viridiplantae; phylum Streptophyta; class Magnoliopsida; order Asparagales; family Amaryllidaceae; genus Allium; species Allium fistulosum. Next base: position 868,915,801 of record CM060903.1, on the reverse strand, counting down.
TGCATATTTTTACCACCATATTTAATCTAACTAAATTGAATAAATGATCATATTGGGTATTTTAACTTGTTTAAACCAAAATTCAAATTATTTCAAATCGTCACATATTCATCTTCATATAGGGGCAATATGGTCATTTTTGTGCATATATTATTTTGAGGAAATTTAATTGGAAATTTCTATATTATTTTCTAGGAATTTGGCTTCATATACAAGTGGTTTCATGAAGATATATGCATGCACAAAGAAGATACAAATGAATGAAGATGGAAATAATTCAAAGTGAAGATCATGGAGGACCCCACTTACCCACCTACCTTAATGTACACTTAGGAGCTAATCAAAGGCCACTAAATCTTCATGCACACTTAATGGATGATTAGTGGATGCTAATGGTTACTTGGCCACCACACTTCCTAAGGGGTAGTTTGGGCATTCCCCTAAGATATGGATTAGGGTTTCTAACTTGTTTAAATACCCCATATCTTCATGTAACCCACTCTTCCTTTTAGTTAGTTTTAGGCTCAAAATAAAAAGAAAGCTCTCCTTTTCTTTTCATGGCTACTTAGCCATTTTTATTTTCATGTAACTTTTTTTTGCAATGTTAGTTAACGTTCTTTTACATTTACATGCTCTCTTTCTTATGTTGTTAGTAGCTTAGTGTTCATTTCTTTTTACTTAGCTTTTCTTTTCATTTTACTCTCTTTTTCCTCTTGTTTATTTCATGTTGCTTTCTACATTTGTTGATTTAATAACAAATATGAGAGGCTAATCCCTACAATTTAGGGGTAATGAAGCTCTCTTGAATCATGTAGATGCAACATAATTTTTCATTTATGTCTCTTTTGTGCTTAATGGAAAGTTAGATGTTTGTGTGATTTTGTGTATAATATTGAGTTTGATAGCTTATGTTGTTCAAAACAAATAAGCTATGCTTAATCATATGAATCTCTATTTACCTCTTCATCTACATATGACCATGGTAATGGAAGTGGATTTAGAATCAAAATTTGATGGTTTATGTTTCTAATTCAACAGTTAATTAGCCATACTTAAAATAGATTCTACTTTTAATTTCATGTCATTTTCATTAAGGTTAGTAAGTGGGTTAGAGGGTGCATTAAAGTTTGATGGTTTAAGTGTGTTAATTAATAACACAATTAGGCCATGCTTATGATAAATGCATCAACTAAACTCACAAATGACCAAAAAGAGATCATAATTTCATTATGTTGATTTATGTGATCAAGAGAGGGGATTTGCCTCTAAATTGCTCTTTAATCTCATATTTTTATTCTCCTTAGTTTTAGCTTGTTTTTACTTTCTTTTAGTTAGTTAACAATCCCTCGACTTTGGTTTAATTTGATTGAATAGATTTTTAAAATCTAACAATTCCCTGCGGATCGACCCGTACTCACTACGTACTACGATAGTACGCCATGCGATTGCGGTATAAATTTAATTCAAAATTTTTCAACGGTTTTCTAATTCGATAGAAATTACGTCGTTAAACAAGTTTTTGGTGCCGTTGCCGGGGAATAGTTTTGATTTTTAATTTCTATTCTTTGAATTATTTTTGTTTAATTTTTGTGTGTTTGTTTTGTGTATTAGTTTGCATTTAAAAAAAATCGTGTGTTTGTGTGATATTTTTGCTTGCATTTTTATTTTATGTGTGTTGTTTGCTAGCTGTTTTTGCATAAAAAAAATTATACACATTGCATTTGAAAAAAAAGGTTTTGTTCCATTTCATTTTCAAATACATTTTCCATTTTCAATTTTCAATTTACATTCCATTTACATTTACAAAAAAAAATTGCTGTGCAAATTTTCTGTTTGCAAACTGTCAACAAACTGTCACCCTTGCCTTCATTTACAGCTTCTCTCGTTTGTCTTGCTTCCCTGACTTCACTGCCACAACTGCAGTTTCATCCTTCTCAACATCCCACACTTTGGCAGTTCACCACCACAACTAACCACTTCCCTGCTGCCCCCCTGCAAACACCCACTTCTGCCTCTGTCTTCAAACAGACCACTTCCAAACAATTATATCTACCCACAGCAGCACTTCCAGCCATACATTCATCTCAAGGCAAGGCCTGACTACTCATTTATACCATACATACCGACCTCTGCAGTTCAACCAAACTTCCTCTAGCCTTCCACACTTCGGCCTAATCACTACAAACCACCCACAGACAAATACTTCCCCTTCACATAATAATCAACTTCATCCACCACTGTCTTTACTTCAAACATCCATACTTCCAAGACCATCAATCCATTCTCCACTTCATCAACACAGCCATTCCACAACATCACTGCATTTTCTTATATCTTCCCTTAAAACTGCTGCAGCAACTACCATTGACCATCTGACCACATAACACCATTGCCACACCATCCACATAACAACTCCACACTGCCCCGAAACTCTGCGCTGCCTCGAAACAAATATCACTTCCTACCTTGCATCACCCACAAACAATCTTCCTCTGTCCATCTACATTCAACACCACCCGCAACCACCATATACATCAAAATACATACACTCACCTGAACTCCAGTCACTCCAAAGTGAATCAAACTGCCTGAACAAACATCCTCTACATCACCACGAAATCGACTTCATCCCCATACCATAGCTACTCCTCACTGTCTCGGCGCATACCATCTCACTGCTACACAAAGCAAACACACTCCATCTCCATCACTTGTCACTGGTAGCTTGCACATAAACTTCACTGGTAGCCTGTACACAAACAATTCCCGCAACCACTTCAAGCTACCTCTCATCTTACACATTGCCACAGCATTATCCTTCCACCATCTATTTACATTATACAAACTTGCTACCCCTCCTCCGACCAATTCCCCGACCACAGCAACTCACCTTCACATACAATCTTCTCTAACACTTCTGTCAAATTATCGACAACTCACTTACAAACCATTTCTACCTTCTACAACTACCCCTCCATCATTCCTTATCCACGTCAGTGCCTCCCCTTTGGACAGTGCCACACATCACTTCCTTACCGTCACAACTACTTCACATACATCACCCCTGTCAACAGCAGGCCAAATCACAAACAAATCCTCCCTCAACTACTGACAGCAGCTATCTCCACGAAAGCCACCATCATTGCCTCCTCCTATCGAGTACGAAATTGAGAATCACAAGAAAGAACCACCACATCTCCAAAAAAAAGCCTACACTTCATCTGAACCATATCAACTATCTACATCCCAAATCGACAATAGCAAGAACCTTTGCAACAAGAAAGGAAAAAAAAATTTCAACCTGATTAACTGTCTTCCCCCACCCATACAACTTCACTGCTGATCACTTGCTACCACCTATCATCTTCATTTCTGCATAACAAACCCCTCTACCTTCTATACTAACCACTGTTTTCACAACTGCATATCAAATAACACCTCTTAACTCGCAAACCTCACCTTAAATCGCTTCACCCAAACATCACAGTAGCTTCTAACCATCACTTGAACCCTCCAGAAACCAATCGCAACTGCCCACGAATACCCCCATCAATCGCCTGCCTTCAAATTCCCAATTCACTCGAACCCAAACCATCTAACGAAACCTAACCATCACCACAGCACTCGAGCATCACCACAACACCATTGCATTTCAGCCAAATCGCCTTCATCAACATCACCGCTGCAACCAAATTCGTATTTAGTTTGTTTGAATTGAGAAATCGATTCTCTTTTTAGGGTTTGAATTGTGACCGCAACAACAAAAATCGCAATCTGATATTGATTTCGTTATTTGAATCGAGAAAGAGATTTTTTTGTATTTTGTTTGATTTCTTTGTTTGAATCATATTTCGTTTAACGTTTAGTTGTATTTTGTTTTTAACAGGAAAGATAAATCTAGGCTTGTTGTTGTGTTGGACCCGGTGGGCTTGAATTTTTTTGGCTAAAAAAAAGAGAACTATTGAAAGGAAAAAAAAGAAGCAAGTTTGAATTTGTATTGCTTTCAATTTTTTTGTTTTACTTTGTTTTCTTTCTTCATCTTAAAAAAAATTGTACATACATACATACATACATACATACATACATATATATATATATATATCTTGTTTTATTTTCAGGTTGCCAAAGCAGATTGGAAGAATTGCTCGCTTCGCTCTGTTCCCAAAAATAAATTGCCGGCTTGCTTATAAAAAAAATTGCTGCTTTCATCTCTACTTTTATTTGAATTGCATTGTTGATTGCTTGCATTTGAAAAAAAAATTCAAACACAAAAACAAAAAACCATTCATAGTTGCATTGTTAATACACGTTTAATATAAGCTTTGCATTTCATTCTAGAATTTGACTAATAATAACGATTAGACATCGATAACTTTTAATTGTATATTAACAAGTTCTCTTCTGTGAACAATTTAATTTCTTGGTGTCTAGGCTACGGCAGAGTAATAACCATTCATAAATATTACTGTGATTCGTAAATATTATAGTGGTTGTTCCTTTGAAGGTACTTAAACCTTCGGCTGCATTGCTACGGTGATTCGTGGTGCACCGATAAATGTTGTTTGTTACCTGGCTGAGAACTATCTTGTTGATTTAAGACAGTGGTTATACAATTTTGGGTTAACTTAGGATAAATCATTTGTAATTAACCACTGCATTCATTTAGTTGCATTAGTTCATGCATATTAAAAAAAACAAACAAAAAAAATTCAAAATCCAAAACTAAAAAAATTGTAAATATTTCTTAACTTATTTTTTTTCCTTTTTCCTTTGAAAATTTTCAAATCAAAATTCCAAAAAAAAAAATTTATAGTTTTTTTAGAAGATCAAAAATCCAAAAATATATATATATATAATCTTTTCAAAAAAATAAATAAATCAATTTCCCTTTTGAAAAATAAACTTTATTTGTAAATATTTTTCCTTTATAAAAAAAAGGAAAAAAAAAACCAAAAACATTCATGAAAATGTCCGAGTTTCCCCACTCACTTGAATTTACAATAGTTGTGAAAATCAATATAATCTATATGATTTCACTACAAATTCGTATGGATATTTTAACGACAACTATTCTTTAAATAATTCGAATTTTGAACAACAAAGTTTTCAAAACGATGACCAACCCTCGACTCTTGAAAATAGCATTTCATCTTTACTTGAATTCTCTACACAACAAAATCAAAGTATAAATGATTTGTGTGATAACTCAAGTCAAAATTTTCAAAATAATCAAAATTTGAATTCACTTCAAAATTCAATTGACTTCGAGTATAGCCCATGCCAATTCAATTTTGAACTCCAAAATGAATTTCAAAATCAAAACGAAAATGTGATCCACTTTTCAAATAATTTTGGCAATGGGAATAATCTCGACTATGATGTAAATGAAAATTTTTGTTCTCAACAAATCCAAATCGAAAATTCTCAAGTTAATAACTATAAATTGGATTTTGTTGAGCAAATGAACGAAATTTACGATGATCACATGGATTCGTTGTTTGAAACATATATGAAACAACGTGAAAGACAAAATCAAATTCCAACGTGTGACGAGTCAAACAATAATCCATCTTTTACCCAAATCGACGATTTTCAAATAACAACTTTTGAAATTGAAAATAATAATCTTAGTGAAGTTGTTGAAAACACGGTAATTGAGTTGGATTTCAATTCTTTTGAGGGTGTGGAACCAAATTTGAAATTCAATCTTCCTTTTCTCGATTTCAAAATTTTGAATACGACAACATTGGATTTTGAACTTAATATATGCGATAAAGTTGTTGATAATCAAACAAAGGAAGACGAATTTAACGAATACGATTTCTTTGGACTTATTGAAAACGAGTTGTCGAATTCTCAAGGGGATGATTTAAATCACCATTTTGATTTTGAATTCAATAATTTTGAAAAAGTTTTCAATGATAAATTTGAATTTCAATTTGGTGATAATAAATTTGAATTTCAATCAATTATTCTATCAACCCCGAAAAACATTGAAAATAAAACAACTCGTACGGTTTTCAATAAAATGACATTCGTTTTTCCAAATCAACATTCAACTTTGAAATCTTTTACGATTTGGTTTTTCGAGCTTAAGCTATGTCTCGCATACTTGACGAGACAAATGAATCGGTCGTTGGAAGATCGTTTCATTTACTTTTTGACGATATACTTTCTGAACTCTTGTAAATAATAATCTTTTTGTTTTCATGTAAATATAGGTCTTCTTTTTATTTTTGTTTTATTTTTCTCCTTTCACTTGGGTTGACTGTAGGGACACAGTCAAAATCAAGTGTGAGGGGGGGAGACTCATCTTCATTTTTAATTTTCATGGTTTATTTTTGTGTTTTCTTTTAAAAACTCAATATATATATATATATATATATTTAAAATAAAAAAATCCCGAAAACAAATTTTCTCTTGACTTATTTTTAAAGAAACACTATAAGATAAATAATGGTTTTGGTTTAATAAATTGAAATTTTTGAAAATTTATTTGTCTTAACAAAAATAAAAATGAAGTGTGATTACAAATAACAATGGTTTAACCAGTATATAAGAAGTTTCATATGTGTTGATTATGAAATACATCCTAATTGAAAATATTTGTTATAAAGTGGTTAATTTAGAGTAAAGGATATAACATTTTTTTTGTCTTCTAAGTTAAATGGTGCTAAGATGATTTTGCAAAACTCTCTCTCTTTGAAAAAAATACAAAAAATGTTTCTTGTATATATGTATAGTTTTTAATAAACACCTAGAGTCATGTGTTCACACTTGTGTGTTCACTCACCATGCTCTGTACCCTTCTCACATAAGCCCGAAAGGTAGTGCACGATCGGTATATCTGGCCTCAGTTTATCCGAGTTAGGTGTGTGTATATAAAAATTATTTTACTAATAACGCCTACAGTCAATAAGTGTTCACACTTGTATGTTCACTCGCCACGCTCTGTATTCCCCTCACATTAGTCTGCAAGGCAATGCATGGGTAATATATCTGGCCTCAGTTTATCTGAGTTAGGCATATGTAAATATTGTTAATATCAATAAAATTTTCAAAAGAAAAAATGGAGGGAGTAAGCAAATGAAATCTAAGCACTATTTTAACTTATTTGATTTGACTTGTTATTGAAAAGAAATGAAAATACCACTTTGATAAACTTGGATAATCAACTAAGGATCCATTTCATAGTTACACTTTGTTTCAACCGAAACAACGAGTTAAACTACAGTATATTTGCTTTGATAACTTTATTTTTGTTGGATGTATTGACGAGTAAAATGACTTAAATTTCAAGATAATGACCAAAACATATATTTAACTTATTTGTGTCTATTTAAAAGTAAATCTTTCATTTGTAAATATTTCCAAAAACTCGCATTCATCTCTTTGTAAATAAATCTTGCATTTTGTAAATATTTTCATTCTACATTTGGATTTTGTGGGTAGTATCCGCTGAAAATCCTCACGAGACACACTCGTCCTACTGGGGACACCCAGAGGTTTAACGGCTTGTTGCATACGCTCAATACAATCGTGCTCCCTACGAAAATGGATTTATCTTAGTTTTTCTTTATTCGAGGACGAATAAAACGATAAGTGTGGGGGTATTTGATATGCATGTAAATGTGCATATTTTTACCACCATATTTAATCTAATTAAACTGAATAAATGATCATATTGGGTATTTTAACTTGTTTAAACCAAAATTCAAATTATTTCAAATCGTCACATATTCATCTTCATATAGGGGCAAATGGTCATTTTTGTGCATATATTATTTTGAGGAAATTTAATTGGAAATTTCTATATTATTTTCTAGGAATTTGGCTTCATATACAAGTGGTTTCATGAAGATATATGCATGCACAAAGAAGATACAAAGGAATGAAGATGGAAATAATTCAAAGTGAAGATCATGGAGGACCCCACTTACCCACCTACCTTAATGTACACTTAGGAGCTAATGAAAGGCCATTAAATCTTCAGCACACTTAATGGATGATTAGTGGATGCTAATGGTTACTTGGCTACCACACTTCCTAAGAGGTAGTTTGGGCATTCCCCAAAAATATGGATTAGGGTTTCTAACTTGTTTAAATACCCCATATCTTCATGTAACCCACTCTTCCTCTTAGTTAGTTTTAGGCTCAAAATAAAAAGAAAGCTCTATCTCTTTTCATGGCTACTTAGCCATTTTTATTTTCATGTAACTTTTTTTGCATGGTTCAAAAACTTGTTTAACGATGGAATTTCTATCGAATTAGAAAATCATCGAAAATTTTTGAATTAAATTTATACCATAAGCGCACTGCGTACTATCGTACTACGTAGTGAGTACGGGTCGATCCACACGGAATTGTTAGATTTTAAAAATCTATTCAATCAAATTAAACCAAAGTCGAGGGATTGTTAACTAACTAAAAGAAAGTAAAAACAAGCTAAAACTAAGGAGAATAAAAATATGAGATTAAAGAGCAATTTAGAGGCAAATCCCCTCCCTTGATCACATAAATAAACATAATGAAATTATGATCTCTTTTTGGTCATTTGTGAGTTTAGTTGATGCATTTATCATAAGCATGGCCTAATTGTGTTATTAATTAACACACTTAAACCATCAAACTTTAATGCACCCTCTAACCCACTTACTAACCTTAATGAAAATGACATGAAATTAAAAGTAGAATCTATTTTAAGTATGGCTTATTAACTATTGACTTAGAAACATAAACCATCAAATTTTGATTCTAAATCCACTTCCATTACCATGATCATATGTAGATGGAGATGTAATTAGTGATTCATATGATTAAGCATAGCTTATTTGTTTTGAACAACATAAGCTATCAAACTCAATATTAAACACAAAATCACACAAACATCTAACTTTCCATTAAGCACAAAAGAGACATAAATGAAAAATTATATTTCATCTACATGATTCAAGAAAGCTTCATTACCCCTAAATTGTAGGGATTAGCCTCTCATATTTGTTATTAAATCAACAAATGTAGAAAGAAACATGAAATAAACAAGAGGAAAAAGAGAGTAAAATGAAAAGAAAAGCTAAGTAAAAAGAAATGAACACTAAGCTACTAACAACATAAGAAAGAGAGCATGTAAACGTAAAAGAACATTAACTAACATTGCAAAAAAAAAGTTACATGAAAATAAAAATGGCTAAGTAGCCATGAAAAGAAAAAGAGAGCTTTCCTTTTATTTTGAGCCTAAAACTAACTAAAAGGAAGAGTGGGTTACATGAAGATATGGGGTATTTAAACAAGTTAGAAACCCTAATCCATATCTTAGGGGAATGCCCAAACTACCCCTTAGGAAGTATGGTGGCCAAGTAACCATTAGCATCCACTAATCATCCATTAAGTGTGCATGAAGATTTAGTGGCCTTTGATTAGCTCCTAAGTGTACATTAAGGTAGGTGGGTAAGTGGGGTTCTTTATGATCTTCACTTTGAATTATTTCCATCTTCATTCCTTTGTATCTTCTTTGTGCATGCATATATCTTCATGAAACCACTTGTATATGAAGCCAAATTCCTAGAAAATAATATAGAAATTTCCAATTAAATTTCCTCAAAATAATATATGCACAAAAATGACCATTTTGCCCCTATATGAAGATGAATATGCGACGATTTGAAATAATTTGAATTTTGGTTTAAACAAGTTAAAATAACCAATATGATCATTTATTCAATTTAATTAGATTAAATATGGTGGTAAAAATATGCACATTTGCGTGCACATCACTAACCTGGACCACTTTTGCCTTGCCCTTCTCCAGAGACTCAAGGACTTCTTCCTGCCAAAAAGCCATATCTACAACAATATCAGAAGGGTCTCTAAGATGAGACAAAGTAGCACTAGCTAATTCTAGCTTTAATCCTCCAATAAACTTCTCATTCCGTTTCAACACGGTATCTACAGAAGCATACCCATACCAGGCCAACTCTTCGAACTTCCTGGCATACTCAGCAACAGACATCTCTCCCTGCACCAGGTCAGCAAACTGCCTAATCAAAGTTGACTATGCCATTATTGAAATAAACCTCTCCTGAAATCTCCTCTTGAAATCCTCCCAGGTTACCGTCTCCTCATCAACTGTTGCTGATACACTGTTCCACCAGAACAATGCATTCCCCTGAAGCTGCCTGGACGCCACCTCCTCTTCTGCTCGTCATTAAGCCCTAAATCTGTAAAAATCCTTTTGTAGTGCAATAACCAATTCTCCACTTCAATGGCATCCCCTGTTCCCATAAACGGCTTCCCTCCTAGCTTCACACAATCGCCGCTCATCTTAGTGAAATGATTAACTACCGGAACTTCTGGAACCCCTGCTCCTGCGGCATTCCTTCTACCACTCCAGTTTCAACTCCTGCCTGCAGCATATTCCTAAAAAACTGATACATTGATTCCATTCTGATCTGCAAGACTTCAGCGCCAACATTCTCTGCCTGACCTTGGCCTCTCCCTGCATTAGGTCCGACGTTCCTTTCGGTGCTTTCCCCTACTTGGTTAACTCTGCTTCTTCTACCATCCATATCTGTATTCAAACGATACATAAAGATGACCTAATCATAGATAGTTGAATGGAGATAAAGCACATACTTATATATAGCAAATACAAGTACGTTACTATAGCGTTAACCCAACCCTAAATCTTACTCTAATTTCCTCGGATTTTTGTTTTCAAAACCAATTTTTAGTTAAATTTTTCATAAACCTATGCTCTGATACCAAGCTGTAACATCTCGTATCTGGAGGCAAAAGACTAAGCGCTATGGATGCTGCAGTCATCCATAGTATTAACTTCTGGTGATGAAATACGGCAGTGTTAGTGGTATCCATAATATCAAAAGCACTTGAATATGAAAAAAATCACGGATTTCCAAAAACAATGATTTCAGTGATTATATTTCAAATAAACCATATCCAAGTTACAAAAATCCCGAACGTAATCCCAACATTGATCAAATATAAATTTAGAACAATACAACAAGAGCGACATATGAAGATGCCCCCTTAGATGATCAAAGAAATATAAATATACTGTCTTAATACACAACGGAAACAATTTTAAAACAGAATTCCTAAATTAGCAATCCGTCAGCCACCTGCTCATCTCCGGATGCTTTATTCGCCAAAATCTGCTAAAACCTGAAAACCTAAACCCTCGGCTTACTCAAATCAAATTTTGAGCATCCGAGAGTTTAAGGGGAAACAAAAACTTTGAGACAGACTTAAATCCAGGTATGAATAATATCTGTTACATCTCAATTTATTGATAAATAGTGAGACCACACCGCTAAGTGGAATGAGTTTCCCCTCACTAATATCTCTTTCAAACATATATTTTGCAAATCCTTTCCTACAACCAAACTGGTTAATCAACTGATTATAATAATAATATAGCAATATCCATTATGCTAAAAACTGGAAATGAAATAGACTATCTGTCTAAAATCCGAACTATCTGTTCTAAATTCTGAGCTATCTGCTTTTTTCTGGACTATCTATCCTAAAACTGGTTATACCAAAATAGCAATATCTTTTATGCTAGATAATGGGCCAAAACAGGTAAAAAGGGTGGACTAACTGTCCTTAAAAATTTAGCAAAATCCATTATGCTAATAAATGAACTATCTGTTCATATCAGAGCTGACTGCTCTTTCTGCACTAACTGTCTTAGACTAACCGTGCTCTGGGCTGATTGCCCTCAAAATGGACTAACTGTCCGAATTTAAAATGAGCCGACTGCCTGAATTTTCTTTTAGGTTAACTACCCTTCAAAATATCTGAGCTAACTGCTCTACAATATCTGAGCTAACCGCTCTTTAAATTTTCCTTGAAACCTTTTCAAAATGATTTAATTCGTCAAATCATATATATACAAGGAAAATATATCTTTAGATTTACTCTAAGCTATTCTTTCCATGTTATATATACTTTACTTAAAATAATATTGATGATGTTCAATAAGAATTGACTATCCTTTAAAATAAGTTAAAGCCCTTTATAACTTAAAAAACTTAGGCTATCTGCCTAGTTCGTATATTCGAAACCTTTGTTTAAAACTTTTAAACAACCGTTCGAAAACATAGAAGGTAACTCCTTCAAAACCATTTATAAAACCTTTTGAAAGTATTGAAGGTAACTCCTTCATATCCTTTAATAAACCATTCGAAATCATTGAAGGTAAATCCTTCTAAACCTTTTAAAAGTTCCTTTCATAAGCTTTAAAACATATGACATCCGCTTTTAAATCCTTTAAACCTTAGCCTTTCGAAAACATTGAAAAACTATACCTTTTGACCTTGTCGGAAGGTTTCTTTTCGACCTAGTCGAAAGCCTGTGGTACTTCCCCTATATAATAAACCTTTCGAAAGCAATGTAACTCAGAACTTTTCAAAGACATTGGGTTCAATTTAAAAACAGTGGAAACCCTTTGAAACCCTTCAAAGTTAACTATTTTGAAACCTATAAAACATTTCGACTTAAAACATTTGGATTATGCAAAAGGATCAGAAAACATTGGAGTCGAAAGAAACTGCTTCGAAACATTTATAAAACCTTTTGAAAAAAATGAAGTGTTGGTGTTAGAACCAACCCTTCGAAATCAATGGAGAGAGGCACAAGTTTTAGAAAACAAAAGATAGCCTTTGACTCCACTTGCGTTGAAAGGTTAGGAAGTGGCAACTAAGCTTTCGGCCTTGTCCAAAGCTATACCTTTCGACCTTGTCGGAAGGTTTCATTTAAAACAAAAAATCAAACCAATCGAAACCATTTTCTTTTAAACCTTTTGACAATTTCGAAAGCTCTTTGTCGTAAGCTAGCAGGCGTATTTTCTTTAAACCAAAACAAAACTTTGTCTCTTTCGAAAGCTAAACCTTTCGACCTCTTTCAATTCACTACGTACCAGTTGTCTGATACCTTGTGCCTTGGTATTTGACCTAGCCGAAAGTTTTGATATCTTTCGACCTTGTCGGAAGGTTTGGAATAAAGGCGGAAGCTCTACCGAAAGGGCTGAAACAGAAGAAAGATTGTATATTTGTACTTTAAAACAGTTCTTTTGTACCAAACCTACCTTGTTTGTCTAAATCTGATTGGTTGCCAGAATTTTATATTCAAAAGTCCTGCCGCCTTTCCTTATTTGGAAATTTGAATAATTTTGAAAAAACCCCCTTTTCCTTTATAATTATATAAAACATTTAAGTCCCATACCTTAAATAATTTTATGTAGCTATTAAAACACCTTCAAAAATTCTGGAAAATTCCAGAAAATCAAATAATATGTTCTCTTCAACATATAATTTTTTTGATTCCAAACTATAATTATTTTTCCCGTAAATAATTTTATAATCCAAATTAACCTTTTCTTCCTTAGAAAATTCATAACAATTCCCCAAAAATTCAGAAAATTCTGAAAATCGAAACCCATCTCTAAAATAACTTTTTAGGTCATCATAAAAATTCGCAAGGCCAATAGGTGTCATTTTATAGGGTTTTCATCTTAAAACATGTCATAAAATCTATATGAACATACATAAATCATCAACATGTATATATGTCATTTTATCACTCAAAAACATGGCAAATGTTCAAAATCATTGGGAATTAACCTTAAAATGGAAACAAAAATTATTTAGAGATGTAAGCATTATTCACCTTTTGCTTTAATGATTAAGGAGCTTGAGATTTGAATGAGTTTGATTTGAAGTTGCTTTCCTTAAGCTTTTATTTTGTTTCCTCTTCTTCTTCCTACGTTAATGGTGGCTGGCCAAACTTTTAATTTTTGAAAATGAGAAGGAACGTGTGTTATGAAATACACGATCTAAGGAAGTTGATATAGGAATGGCCTCTTTCCCATAATACCCCCCCTCCAATTCATTTTTAAACCCTTCATTTAATTTATTAGTTAAAAGGCACGACTACCTTAATTAAATCAAATCTCAATCCCTTTATCAACACATTATTTTATTTAGTTTATCTAACTAAATCTCCTAAATAATGTTATCAAAAACTTGGGGTGTTACAATGCCCATGAGTGCATAATTGGAAAAGAAAAGAAACCTATGGAGAAGAAGAATGTGAAATGCTTCAACTGTGAAGAAGTTGGGCATTATAAGAACTAGTGTCCAGAGCCAGTCAGGGCGGACAGAGGGAAGGTGTTTGCTATTGGACCACCATCTTCTGCTAAACCCACTACCGCGGAGAAAGGAAAGACTGCGATGGAAGGTATGCTTTTGATTAAGAGTATACCTGTTAGGATACTTTTTGATACCGGTGCATCACATTAATTTATATCTTGGTGTTTGGTTGATAGGTTATGTGTAGAACCCACATACCTTGTTACTTCCTTAAGGGTTGCCAATCCAATAGGAGGGTATGCAACTCTTGGGATGAGATGTGACGAGTTAGAACTTGATTTGTTAGGTCATAAGTTTGCATGCAGTTTGTATGTTTATGATTTTGTAGATTTCGGGATCATCTTAGGTATGGATTGGTTGGGTAAGTATGAGGCTAGGATATTTTTCCAAGATCGGGAAATATCGTTAAGGCACCCAGATAGTCATAACCGAATCATTTTCTCAGTGGAGAATTCCAGTAAGAGTGTTTGTGCTTTGTTGAGCGCCTTTGAGGTTGAAGAAGAGCTTAGCCAGATTCGTGTAGTTAGAGAGTTTGCAGATGTATTTGAGCCGATTGCTGGATTACCCCCGAAACGAGCTGTTGAATTTCAAATAGACCTTTTACCAGGAGCTGAACCTGTTAGTAGACCACCTAGCAGGATGACGCCTAGATAGATGAAGGAATTAAAGGTGTAGTTAGTGGATCTCGAGGGAAGAAATTTTATCAGACCATGTAGTTCACCTTGGGGAGCAGCTGTAGTGTTTGTAAAGAAACCAGATGGGTCGTTAAGGATGTGCATCGACTATCGTAAGTTGAAAGAAAGGATGATCAAGAATAGGTACCCTCTGCCGAGGATAGATGATCTGTTTGATCAATTGAGTGGAGCCAGAGTATTTTCCCAATTGGATTTGGCGTCGGGGTTCCATCAGTTGAGAGTGGCGGAGGATAGTATTTCTTTAACTACATTCCGAACTAGGTTTGGTTCGTATGAGTGGTTAGTAATGCCATTCGGATTGACGAATGCACCTGCTTTCTTTGTTGATTTAATGAACCGAGTTTTCAGAGAGCACTTGGATAGGTTTGTGTTGGTGTTCATAGATGACATTTTGGTGTACTCTAAAGATGAAAGAGAGCATGAGATTCATCTTTGAGTAGTGTTAGAGACGCTAAGGCAAAATCAGCCAAAGGCGAAGTTTTCTAAGTGTCATTTCTGGAAGAGAGAAGTTAAGTTTCTTGGTCATGTGGTTTCAGAGGAAGGATTGTCAGTTGATCCAGTTAAGATTGATGCAGTCAATAATTGGAAGAGACCAGAGATGATAACCGAGGTTAGAATTTTTCTTGGACTGGCAGGCTATTACCGGAGATTCATCAAGGATTTCTCGCGGATAGCAGCGCCTTTGACTAAGTTGACTAAGAAGGACGTGAGGTTTGTTTGGTCTGACAAATGTGAGGAATCATTCCTTAAGTTAAAGCGTTTGTTGACCTATGCGCCAGTGCTAGTAGTTCCAGATGGTAACCAAGGGTTGTTAGTCTACACTGATGCATGTGGCACTGGATTGGAAGCAGTATTGATGTAGAAGGGCAAATTTATCGCTAACGCATCTAGGCAGCTTAGACCACATGAAGTAAGATATCCTACTCACGACTTGGAGTTAGCTGCGGTGATCTTTGCCTTGAAGATTTGGAGGCATTATCTTTTAGGAGAGAGATTTGAGTTATATACCGATCATAAGTCATGAAAGTATTTATTCTCTCATAAGGAGTTGAATATGAGGCAGCATAGATGGCTGGAGTTTTTGGCCGCTTATGATTTCGGTATAGAGTATACTCCTGGAAAAGGAAATAAGGTAGCAGATGCTCACAGTAGAAAACATCAGAATGTAGTATTAGTGATGTTGGCAGAATGGAAGGATCTAGAAGCTTTAGCCAGTTGTGGTGTGCAGTTGAGATCTACTGCAAGTTCTAGTCATGGTACAACCATGTTGTCTTGTTTATAAGTTCGACCAATGCTGATCGAAAGGATAGCTTCTAAGGAAAGAGAAGATCCAGTTTTAGCCGAGAGGATTAGAAGGCTTGAGGAAGAATCAGAGGTTGATGACCTAAAGGATTTTAATCTTGCCAAAGAGGATGGTTGAGAAAGAAGGGACAATTATGTGTTCCAGATGTGGAGAACTTGAGGAAAGAAGTTCTAGAAGAATGTCATCGATCGAAGTTTATGATTCATCCTGGGAGGACCAAGATGTATCAAGACATGAAGAGGAGCTTCTATTGGGTAGGCATAAAGAGGGATGTTGGCTTGTGGGTTAGGCGGTGTGTTAACTGTCAACAAGTGAAAGCCGAACATCAAAAGCCAAGTGGGTTACTTCAGCCTTTAGATATTCCAGTTTGGAAATGGGATTCGATATCGATGGATTTTATAGATGGGTTGCCAAGGTCAAATAGAGGAAACAAAAGCATATAGGTTATAGTGGACAGGTTCACCAAGAGTGCCCATTTCATTCCGGTAAAGTCAACCAGGACGACGCCTGTTCTAGCAAAGTTGTTCATGAAGAGCATAGTTAGACTTCATGGGATTCCTAGCAACATAGTCAGCGACAGAGATGCACTGTTCACTAGCGAATTTTGGAGGAGTCTACAAGAGATATTATGTACCAAGCTCAAGATGAGTACAAAATATCACCTACAGACAGATGGGCAGGCAGAGAGAGTTAATAAGGTACTCGAAGACTTATTGAGAGTTTTTGTGTTGGACTTTGGTGGATCTTGGGAAGATCACCTACATCTAATTGAGTTTTCCTATAATAATAGTTATCAGACTAGTATAGGAATGATGCCTTTTGAAGCTTTGTATGGAAGGCCATGCAGATCGCCAGTATGTTGGTTAGAGACTGGAGACAGATTGGTCTTAGATCCATATTTAGTTAGAGAGACATCAGAAAAGATTGAGATAATCCGAGGATGGATGAGGAAGCTCAATCCAGGCAGAAGAGTTACGCAGATAGAAGGCGTAAAGATCTAGAGTTCTCAGTGGGAGATAGAGTTTTCATTAAAGTGTCACCGATGAAGGGTGTGGTACGATTTGGAAAAAACGGGAAAGTTGGCCCCGAGGTATATTGTTCCATTTTAGATTATAGAAAGGATTAGAAAGCTCGCGTATAGAGTAGAGTTGCCGAGCAGGTGTCCACAATGTATTCCATGTGTCTCATCTTTGTAAGTATGCGCATGATCCAGAGGCTGCTATTCCTCAAACAGAGTTGGAGGACCTAGTAGTAGAGCCCGATTTGACTTTTGTTAGACAACCAGTTCGAGTTGTAGCGAGGGATGTGAAGAGGTTGAGGATCAAGACAGTCAAGTTGGTGAAAGTTCAGTGGAGCGACAACGAGAAAGACTGTACTTGGGAGACAGAAGACATGATTCGAGAGGCTTATCCTGATCTGCTTTGATGGTATGTTTATATTAGATTTATATAGATTGGTTGCTAGTCAGATTGGGTAATATGGTTGTTAGGAGATGTTACAGATGATTGCCATGTTTGCTAGTTAGTCCTTACTGAATTTCGAGGACGAAATTCTTTAAGGGGGAGCCTGTAACACCCCTAATTTTATTGACATTATTCAAGAGATTTAGTTATAATAAATCAAATAGAATAATGTAGATGAGGAGATTGAGGCTGATTAATAAATTAGTTGGTCGTGCTTATTAAACTAATGAATTTATATAAATGGTTAAGAAGATAAACATAAGGGCATTAGGGTAAATAGCCACCTACACTTCCCACCCTTATACTACTCTCATTAGGTTTTACACGTTCATTTCACCAAAAAAAAAACTTACAACCGTGAGAAGCAAGGCCGGCCATTAGAAGAGAAGAAGAAAATTTAAGTAAAGCTTTGGATTCAAGCTAGAGGAAAATCAATCTCAAACAATCTCTAATCTCCTTATCTCAAGCAAGGTGAACAATAATTTTTACATCTCTATTTTGATTTTTACATAAAATGGTTTCATATTTAAATATAAATATGTTTTATGATATATTGAATGATGATTTGCTTGTTATGATTTATAGGTGTTTAAATAAGGTTGTTTAATAAGGGATATGCACGGTTTTAGGGTAAAACCGAGATGATATGATTTTTAAATGCCATCGAATTTTTTTTATGTTATAGAAAACATGATTTTGGAGATGGGTTTCAATTCTTATAATTTTCCGAGTGCATATGGATTTTATACCAATTTTCTAGTGGAGAAAATGAATTATTGAGCTATAAATTATTTACGACAAAAATAATGATTATTTGGGTTTGAAATTTTTATATGTTGGAAAACATATTAAAATGGATTTTTTGGGATTTTTCTAGAATTTTCCTAAGTGTTTTGATGAATATATAAAATTATTTAAGGTATGGGATGTTATCCCGCCTTTTGGCAAGGCCAGGACACCAAGAAGCCGACTAGAGAACAAGGATAGCACGCCATGGATATCACTGAATTTTGTCCGAGCCCAGAGTGAGCTACAATTAATAGGACATGACAAGAAAGGCCATAGAGATCAGCACCTCAAATTTCAAGTCAATCCTGATCGAGTCAAATTGGAGGGAAAAAGCCCAGATTTCGTATCCATCACTCTGGGCAATTTCGTATCCATCATCGAAGCCCCAGTTCGAATCCATCAAGCTTCGTACCGATCAGCTCCGGATCCATCGAGGTACCCAGGTTCGACTCGACTTTCTTCGTATCCATCGAGCTCGTATCGATGGACTTCACACATACCGGCAATTGAAGGACCTCGTATCCTACAGTCAACGACTACTTCGTATCCATCGTTCAGCGTCTACTTCGTATCCATCACTCGGTGTTTGCTTTGTATCCATCACTCGGTGCTTGCTTCGTATCCATCAGAGGACCTCACTTCGAATCCATGCCTAATGACTCGTTCGTACCCACAAGTCAACTGACCAGGGATGACGTGTCTTCCATCAAAGTAAAACGAGGCGAGATATGTGGAGTCGAAACAGTCAATGCGGCACAAAGACCGGATCGAAACGAAGCGCGCGCGCCACCTCACTTCAAGAGCACGTGCAGCCAGCGAGACGAACGGATGTAGTCGAAATCATGGATACGAACCAGACAGCCTATGAGGAATTCCAGTTCGTATCGACCATATCTCGTAATCCACTGATCCAAACACGATGAAATTTTAACTGGAGGTTGCACACATAACAAGGAACGTCTCCACCAATTTTGAGCTCAATTGGAAGTGATCTTGATCGATACGAAATGATTTCGTATCGATCACAGATTGGCTTGAAACTCTCTGGAAGTGGTCGAATGGGTCCCCTCACGTGTCAGGCCAAGTCTCCCGGAGTTTGAGCGAAATCCAAGCCTCCTACGCCTATAAATAGAGCCCCAGAATCAACGGAAAAAGGATCTTTTTTCTCTGAAGCGTCCAGACTCTGCCGGATTGAGATTTGCATCATACTTTTGCTGTCAATTTCGAATTCTAAACTGTAATCCGCTGTTCATCGCTGTAAACGCTTGTAATCATTGAAAGAGAATCAATAAAATCATCAAAACTTCATAGTGGACGTAGGCTATACGCCGAACCACTCTAAACTGCTTGTCTGTGCACTTTACATTCCTATTTGTTGGAGTTTTTGTTAGATAATCTCTGTTTTACATTTATAATCTTCATTTTATCTCTTCAAACAACTCCCGAAGAGTGTTGTGCCCATTTTTGGTACAAACACTTTGGTGCTTTCACTGAGAAAACTAGCTTTTTCTCCTGCTCGTTGGATCTGCCGTCGATACCGGATTGTACAAATCCAAGAGGAAGATCCAGATATCCAGCCCGGAATCCTTCCATTCTATTCAGATTTGCTCAAAATCTAGGAAAGGACTCCACCACCGACAATGGTCAGCACAAGAACTGGCGCCACCGCCACAGAGCAAGAAGGCAGAGACAGGCAAAATCCAACACAGCCGCCTTCTTCCAATCAAGACAATGCCACTCAGTCAGACTCAGCGGGGCTAGTCACCCGACAGGAGTTCCAAGTATTGCTCCAGGAGCTGACCCAAAGCCGTCAGCAGTTGGCAGAACAGTTACGCGCCAATATCGAGCTGACCAACCAGCTAAACCGCCGGGGGCACAGAAGGTCCAGGAGAGATGATGTCTCCAGAGCGTCTACCGAAAGCTCAGCTTCATCTGATTACCACCACCAAACTACCCGTCCTCGACTAGAGGGGAATCGCGCTCAAGCTGCTGAATACCAGCCTGCCTTAACTGTTGGGCAACTGAGGGTAGGACCGTCGACCAGTTTCCAAACCGGTCCCTCAACACGAGGAGGTACTGCCCCACAGTACACCACCGATAACCGCGCCACAACCGCCGCAGCAGAGACAAGGGTCGATACCCGAAATCAATCTGAGCCGATCAATCAACAGCGAGGACATACTCCTGAACCTTATGTCCCAGAAGACGTTGAGCCAAGGAGGCGAGATACGGGTCGTCGACAACGCCCGATCCCTACTCGCGCCGTGGAACCCGACCACGCCTTAGCTCATCACGCTCCGAATCCGCCTGTTTCGGATATATCAACCATGATACGTCAAATGATCCGCGAGAGTCAGGGGCTCACTAATGATGACTGGGGAATTTCCCGTAGTCATACCCCTTTCACAGACGAAGTGTTACATGCCGAACCCCCAAGGCGATTCAGAATGCCGACTCTCCCGATGTATGAAGGGAATAGTGACCCCAACCAGCATATTCTGAAGTATGAATGGTCGATGAGCGCTGCAAGGGCCGACGACGCAGTGAAGTGTCGGAGTTTCCCCATCTCTCTGGGAGGAATCGCGACAATGTGGTTTACCCGCCTACCACCTAGATCAATTTCTTCGTTCGATCAATTGGCCAAGAGGTTTGTGGAGCAATTCCGGATGCATGTTGCTAGGCCAAAGGACGTCAACACCTTGTCCAGCATCACGCAAGCTCCTGGAGAAACACTCAGGCGTTACTTGGAGAGGTTCCACGCAGCATGCGTCGAGATCACCAATCCCAACGATAATTCAATCTTAATGGCTCTGACCAAGGGGATTGATCCTGATTCTGAATTCGAAAACTGGCTGGCTGGAAAACCGCCCGCATCGTTGGACCGTTTTTACTCCAAGGCCGCTCAATTCCTGCGGCAGGAGGATGCAAAAAAGTCTAGGAAGCAGGACGGTGCGGGGCCCAGCATTGAAGGAATACAGAGCAATGTGGCAGTTAAACAGTCCGGCGAAAGTTCCGGGAAAGTTCAGCTGAATATACAAAACAAGCAAACCCAGCAGAGAGGAAACAACGGCCAGAATAAGAAGAGAGATGAGAACCGAGGTCCACGACGTAGAGCTCAGATGTTTGACAGTTATACACCGCTGAACACGTCATTGGAAAACGTATACTTACAGACTTGCGACACTGTACAGTATAAGAAGCCTGCTCCGAAGCCCTCATCGGAGAGACAGATTCAGACAGGGAAATTCTGTAGGTTCCATGAGAGCTATGGACATAATACCAACGAGTGTCGACACTTACAGGACCTCATCGAAAAGCTGATTAGAGAGAGGAAGCTAGATCAGTTTGTACGGGCGCCGCAGCCTGGCGGAGCGGGCCCCTCGAATCAAAATCGTTCGCAAAATCAGGAAAGAGAGGATGAACCCGCTCGTGCGGGCGGGAGATTAGTAATCAACACAATAAGTGGTGGCCCCCATCCGGCAGACAGAAGCTGGGGGGAAATGGAGTCGTATGCCAGTTCTATCAGGCATGCGGACTTCGAGTGTTATAGTAATTGCGAGGATGGAACCCCGGCAAAACAACAAAAGATAATGTCCGATGATATCGTGTTCAGGAGCCGAGACGCCAATAAAGTCGAAGCCCCTACTATCGACCCACTAGTCATATCCGCCCAGGTAGGTCCTGCTTGGATGAAGAGGATCCTGGTTGACAGTGGGAGCTCTGTAAACATCTTGCTCAAACGGGCTTACGATCTAATGAAGATGGAGACAAAGGATTTGAAACCCTGTTTATCCAGAATCCATGGTTTCAACGGAAGTGCCACGATACCCATCGGAATAACTGAACTCCCGGTCGAGTTAGGCGTTGGAGAACGCCGAAGGGTTCGCATGTTACAATTTGTTGTGCTAGAAATAGATTCGCCATACAATGCATTTCTGGGTCGACCATCTTTAGCCGAGTTCAGGGCGGCGATCGCCCCATGGTGCCTGACTCTGAAATTTCCCACTGATCATGGGATTGGAGTTGTTCAAGGAGATCAGGCCTCAGGAAGGGCCTGTTATGTTGCTGAGCTGCGCGGGGCGCAACGTAAAGAAAAGGGGAAGGGCGTAGAGGAATCTCTCTACGTCCGTTCTATCGATAATTGACAATTGGTGCCTGGGCCTCGGCCCGGGCACCACGAGCAATTCCTGAAAGACCTGGACCCCAGGGACAACGAGGATAGAGATGAATCAACGGAGAGTCAAGCCTCTCCAGCCGAACTGACTGTGGACGTCCCAATCAGTGAGGATGATGATTCAAAGATGCTGAAAGTTGGGTCCCAACTAAACAAGCAGACGCAGCAGGAGTTGGTCGAATTTCTTCGGGCGAATCTCGACGTCTTCGCCTGGACACACTCTGACATGTGCGGGATCTCGCCGAGCATTGCAAGTCACTCCCTGAATATAGATCCGCGACATGTCCCAGTGAAACAGAAAAGGCGCGGTATGGATCCAGAGAGATCTGCCGCCCTTAAGGAGGAAGTTGATAAACTGCAATCGAATGGGTTCATTTGAGATGCCTTGTATCCAGAATGGGTGTCCAACCCTGTACTGGTTCGGAAACCAAACGGGAAGTGGAGAACTTGTGTTGATTACTCTGACCTAAACAAGGCTTGTCCAAAAGATAGCTTCCCACTTCCACGAATCGATCAGCTCGTAGATTCGACGGCCGGGCATGAACTACTATCCTTTATGGACGCTTATTCCGGCTACAATCAGATACCCATGCATCTGCCTGATCAGGAACATACCAGCTTCATGACCGACCTGGGACTCTATTGTTACAAAGTCATGCCGTTTGGTCTAAAGAACGCTGGAGCAACATACCAACGCTTAGTCAACCGAATGTTCGCTGATCAGATTGGGAAAACTATGGAGGTTTACGTGGATGACATGCTGGTGAAGTCCCGATTCTCCACCGATCACGTCAGAGATTTGAATTCAATGTTCAACATCCTCCGGGAGTACGGGATGAAGCTCAACCCACTCAAATGTCACTTTGGCGTTGCATCCGGAAAATTCCTTGGGTTCATTGTCAACGCTCGAGGAATAGAGGCGAATCCCGAGAAGATCTGGGCTATTAGAAATTTGCAAACCCCTAAAACTATAAAGCAAGTCCAGAGTCTTAACGGGAAGGTCGCAGCATTGAGCAGGTTCATTTCAAAGTCCACCGACAAATGCATTCCTTTCTTCGACCTGATTCGGAAGGGCAAACGAAACTTTGAATGGACCACGGAGTGTGAAGGCGCGTTCCGATCATTAGTTCAACATCTCTCCACACCTCCGATCTTGTCAAAACCGGTTGACCACGAGCAATTATATCTCTACCTGGCAGTATCAGAACATGCGATCAGTGCTGCTCTAGTCCGAGAAGAAGACAAAGTGCAAAACCCGGTCTACTATGTTAGTAAGCGACTAACAGGAGCTGAAAGAAATTATCCAAGGCTGGAGAAACTGGCTTATTGTTTGGTCATTGCCTCGAGGAAGCTCCGTCCCTACTTCCAAGCTCATCCGCTTACTGTGTACACCGACCAGCCGTTACGACAGGTCCTTACGCGGCCTGAGACGTCCGGTAGGTTACTCAAGTGGAACATTGAGCTAAGCCAATTTGATATCGCATACGCTCCGCGGAGGGCCATTCAAGGACAAGTCCTGGCTGATTTCATAGCCGAGTTCACAGTTCCAGAAGACTTACCCGAAACCAGTGAACCTCCCGAATACATCTGGAAGCTGTATACTGATGGTGCGTCAAATGATCGGTGTTCGGGTGCTGGGGTTGTACTTGAGACTCCCGAGGGCCGATCCATATGTTATGCTCTTAAATTCGACTTTCGTGCAACTAATAATGAAGCCGAATATGAAGCCCTCCTAACCGGCCTAAGGCTTGCCAGAGATTTGAGAATTATCGCTGTAGAAATTTATTGCGATTCGCAGTTAGTGGTATGCCAGGTGCGAGGAGAATACCAGGCAAGAGACCGAAGACTGGCCGCTTACTTGGCACGAGTTCAGGAAATCCTAAACCAGTTTGATTATTATGCCATCTATTATGTGCCTCGGGAACGCAATCAGAAAGCCGATTCACTGGCGAAGTTAGCCAGCACAGGCGAAGCGCAACAAATGGGACTTGTCCCCGTTGAAACTTTGGCCACTCCGAGCATCGATCGGATAGAAATGAACTCTGTATTTGAAACCGCTCCCAATAGAGAGTCCTGGATGACTCCGTATCGGAATTACATTGAGAATGGGGTGCTACCTGAACTTAGAAATGAGAAGAGACAGATTCAGCGAAAAGCCTCGCGGTTCATTATCCAAAACGGAGTCATGTACAGGAGGGGTTATTCCGTTCCTCTCCTCAGATGTATCGCCCACGAGGAAGTCAAGCGAGTGCTACATGACGTGCACGAAGGAGAGTGCGGCGATCATACCGGCGGGCAAGCTCTCGCTAAAAAGATACTCCGATATGGATACTACTGGCCGACAGTGAACCGAGATGCGGCAAACTATGCCCGAAAGTGCGATAAATGCCAGATACATGCCCGAATTCCGAGAGCTCCGCCAACTGAAATAACCCAAATGGTCAGTCCCTGGCCATTCGCAATGTGGGGCATTGACATCATCGGCGCTTTACCTTTAGCAAAAGGCGGTGCGAAATACGCCATCGTCGCAGTTGATTACTTCACAAAGTGGGCTGAGGCCGAAGCCCTAGCAACCATTACGACAAAGAAGGTGATAAATTTCGTGGTTCGCAACATCATCTGTCGATTTGGACTCCCGCATACTATCATCACTGATAATGGAACCCAATTCGAGAGCGCAGAATTCAAGAATTTCTGTCAACGGTTTCATATCCGCAAAAAGTTCTCGGCTGTCGCACACCCCCAAGCGAATGGGCAGGTTGAAGCTGTCAACAAAGTTATAAAATCGATCCTAAAGAAACGACTAGAGAAGGCTGGGGGCAAGTGGGTCGATGAACTTCCTATGGCATTATGGGCCTATCGAACGACCCACAAAACCGCGACCGGACACACTCCGTTTTCCCTATCTTATGGCTCAGAGGTCGTTATTCCGGTCGAGACAGAAGTGCTCTCTCATCGCGTGACTTATTATGATCCAAAAACAAACGCTATACTCCTAGCCGAGTCTTTGGATCTATTGGATGAAAAACGGGAGGAGGCTGATTTGAGAGCAGCCGCGCATCGAAGCCGGGTCGCCCGATTGTACAACACCAGAGTTCGACCTCGAACCTTTGAACTCGGCGACCTCATGCTCAAGAGAATTTACCCAGTTCCTTCACACATGAAACCGAACTGGGGAGGGTCGTATGTAATTACATGAAAGCTCGGAGATGGTACATTCAAGCTGTCGACTGTGGACGGTCTCGATTTACCGAGAGCTTGGAACAGCGAAAGTCTCCGCCGCTACTACATATGACAGGCTTTATTTGTTTCATTCTATTTAGCAATTTGTTTCTGCATTTCGAAATTTGAATTTTGTAATAAGGCAACTGACTTTGCCGCATTTTCTTATTTCAGCAATAAAATGCCACTTCTTCGAGCCAGAGCTGTGATTCATTATGTACGATATACAACATCACGATGCACGAAGATCTAAATCCCATCACGCAATGGGACTTATTCAAATGGAGAGTGGCTGTGATACGACCGGCCACTCACTAGGTGAAACCCGAGCTCGGGGACAAGCCATGACACCGATATTAATAGGGTTGACATACGACAATCCTACACTTAACTCCGTATTCCCAGAGTGCGAAGCGGAGTATAAACATCTAACTCCGTATTCCCAGAGTGCGAAGCGGAGTATAAACACTTAACTCCATATTCCCGGAGTGCGAAATGGAGTATAAACATCTAACTCCGTATTCCCAGAGTGCGAAGCGGAGTATAAACACTTAACTCCATATTCCCGGAGTGCAAAATGGAGTATAAACATCTAACTCCGTATTCCCAGAGTGCGAAGCGGAGTATAAACACTTAACTCCATATTCCCGGAGTGCGAAATGGAGTATAAACATCTAACTCCGTATTCCCAGAGTGCGAAGCGGAGTATAAACACTTAACTCCATATTCCCGGAGTGCGAAATGGAGTATAAACATCTAACTCCGTATTCCCAGAGTGCGAAATGGAGTATAAACATTCGACTCCGCATTCCCGGAGTGCGAAATGGAGTATAAACATCTAACTCCGCATTCCCGGAGTGCGAAGCGGAGTATAAACATTCAACTCCATATTCCCGGAGTGCGAAATGGAGTATAAACATTCGACTCTGCATTCCCGGAGTGCGAAGCGGAGTATAAACATTCAACTCCGCATTCCCAGAGTGCGAAGCGGAGTATAAACAGTCAAGTCCATGTTCCCAGAGTGCGAACAGCCGCTTACGAGATGACGCATATCCCCGGAGTGTGGATGGAACGATTCATAAGAGAACAAGTGTGGTTCAACCACTCGGTCCTCGCTTGGCGCCATCACAAGCTGATCATCACAACTTGACCCCGAAACTGGGGGCAGAAGCAAATGTTAGTCATTGCCCGAAACTATGCGATGCTCAGCTCCGATGCAATCCCCTATCACAACTCGAGTCCGAAAGTTCCATACTTAACAAGTAAAATGAGCTATTCTTGAAGCAATCAGAAAATGCAAATACACTGGACCAAAGTCCGAACACTGCAATATTCAAGCATAGAAAGGAACGCAAGCTGAAGCTAAAAGACAAAATTTTATTCCAACTAAACTCAAAAACAATGCTTCATACATGAGATCTTTCCTAAAATGTTCCTACTAGCAGGGGCCGAACCCGCATCTAAACACGGCCTACAAAAGGGAAAGGACAAAAAAAAAATAACAAAAGTCCCTAACTGCCTATGAAAAGGATGTCTAATCCTTCTGCTTCCTCAGCTTCTTCTTCTTCTTTGAGGAACTACTGGAGCCGCCAATACCCTTTCGCTTGGAGCCTTTCTCCCTAGGCAAGCTCCCCCCGGGTGAAGGCATAATGTCAACGTCCTCGTCTGAGCTGGACTCTATAGGGATGCTTCCCGCGGGAGGAGTGGGAGGAACAGACTCCGCAGCCGGAGGAGGGGCTGGTACATCAGTGTCAGTAAGTGTGCCCTCAGGAGACATAGTCATAAGAGGAATGGGGCACTGTGCTGCCGCTCCGTCATCTACATCACCGCCGTGCGCCGCAGCCGCCATCTCGGCATTGATCTCGGCTAACATCGCCGCTTCCCGCCGTGCCCTGGCCTCGCTAGGAGCCGTAGTAGTTTGGGACAAGGTGTCAGATGTAGCCGTGAATCCACCCAAGCCAAATGGCAAGTCCGCAAAAGGATCACTTTGACGGCCAAGGAGCTCGTTTATCATCTGCTCGTCGAAAGAAAGTGAGCTCCCCTCGGTCACTCCAACTGGTGCCATTGCTGCGACGGAGGTCGCCTCAGAAACGATGGCTCCTGGCGCTTGACCTAATACTTGGGTGGTAAGAGGCGCGGCTGGTGCAACTCCTGTCACTGATCAAAGGAAAAGACATGTCATTAGCAACATTTCAACACGGGTTCTTCAATCCAAATATACTGGAAGTTAGTTCAAAGTACCTTCCTCGGTTTGGCTCGAGGTCGTCTGAACTACTTCAGAAGGATGTTCCTTAATAGGAGATAAGTGCGGTTGATCTGGGTCATACGCTGGGATAGGCTGGGAGTAGATCATTGAAGTTGGCTCAGACTGGGATGACACGACTATCTCAGAACTCGTAACATGGTGTTCTGCACCAGAGCTCTCTCCGACTTCCTGGATCTGAGCACCAAGCCTCACCTTGTCGTGGGAAATCATGGAGTCATGGAGAACCTTCTTTTCGTCATCATTAAGGATGCGGTTCTCCAGCTCGAACTCATCAGGGGCTTCATCAGGGTGCCCAGATCTCTCCTCATCAACCAGTAGGTTCCAGGCGTTATAGAGATGTGTGGGATAATCGTCAAGCCATGTCAAGTCTCGGTGCCTTAGCACATTGGCGTTGTAAGTGACGAGTAGCTCCTCCACCTCGGCCTCAATCCTGGCCTTCGCCTGCCGTACTTTCTCATCAACTCCAGCCTCAGCCTCACGGGCTTGTTGTACAGCCGCTTCCTTCTCCTTTTGGAGTGTCACTGCCTGGTCACAGGCTTCCTGCGCAGAGACATTAGTTGCGTCTTTTTCCTTAGCCATCTCTGAAAACTTTGACTTCAGCTCATTAAGCTCCTTGAGAGCAGCATCCCTCTCGGCAGTAATGGAAGTGTTCCTGTGACCCATGTCCTCAATTGCGGTGTAATGTTCTTGCTTCATCCTGGCCATGGCAGCGGTCACTTCATCAACTTTCTTTAAAGCCTCCATTTCAGACTTACGAGAAGACTCAGCCTCTGAGTTAAGCGCTTTTATGATTTGGTCGTTGCGACCCAGCTCCTTCTCGAGTTTCTCGATGGTGACGCCCCGCTCAAATGCTACTTTAGAGGCCTTCCTCGCGGCCCGTCCCCACTCCCTATACTGGAAAAAGATGTCCGCGACATAATCATGGATAGTGGTTTCCGCGGTTGGCGGGATTCTCTTCAGATGCGGGGGGAAGACATACCCATCAAAACAGATGTCAGGAAATTCCTTCCTCATCTGTGCCAATTTGAGCGCTCCTTCGCTAGACGCCTCGGTCGGGACCGGCACAGTAGCCGAAGAGGTGGCTATTTCGGTCCTGCGCGGAGGGTCGGACCTCAAAGCTTGAGAAGGCGGCCTAGACCGTGAAGTTTCGGGAGGACGAGTAACGGCGACCACAGGAGGTGCAGAGGTCCTGGGGAGAGGAGAACGAGATCGGGATCGGTGAACATGTCCCCTATCTCTGTCAGACTTCTCCTGACCAGAGTGTCCCGTGTCATAATCTCTCTCGCCCTCTCTCCTGCGTGGCTCGTGATAACGGCGCTTACGCAAACTACCAAGCACGGAACCTTTCCCAGACATCGTACCTGAAGAGAAAACAACAAAGAATCAGTAACCGTTTGCGATGTGTTGTTTATGGTTAAGAAAGTGTGTTGTGCCGTGAGGAGTGTGTGAATGTGTAACCCCCCGGACTAACCAGAAGTGTCAGTCGCATTGGCGAGCTCAGACTCGCTAACATCGTCGACATGTCGCGGTCCACCTGACCCAACATCGTGTTGCTCCAGCTCGGTGTCAGGGACTGGAGGGTCAGTAGGCCCTTCGAATTGATCTCCAGCTTGCGGGGAGGACGCCTCCGTAATCTTAACTCCTGGCGAAGGACGGTGCAAAACCACAGACTTCCGCCTCCCAGACTTAGGCTGTTTCGAAGCCACAGCTTTGCCTTTCCTCTTAGCATCGGACTCTGGGGTTGCATTAGCAGGTCCGACCAACGGTTCTTCGTCAGTGTGGGTTTTCTCGGAGTCGGGTTCCTCGATTATCACAACCCTGGGCTTCATCCGCTTGACCTTTTTCCTGGAGATGGTCTTTAGTGCACCGTCGAGTCTTATGCTCTGCCTCCGACCGATCAGCCCAAGGACTCTGAGATTCCGATCTGTCAATAACAGTTCAATATTCCTTTCTTCGCTAGGAATCTCTTGGAGGACCCGAACTATTTCTTTATAATAGCCACCCTCAGGCCGCTGGATGATAGCTGAAAGAAAAAGAGAAGAAGACGTAAGTTTAATTTCACTCCAAAAATTGCCCTGTAAATTACTTGGGAAAAAAGACGATACTCACGTCTGAATAACCATCTTCTGGCAAACCCCGGAGGACATCGGACATAGAACCACTCCGACTTAAAATAGCTTAGCCTAGTCCACGACCCCACGACAACTTGGCAGTTCCTTACAGACTCCAAGAAGGTATAAGATGGGCTGTCAGTCCGACTCTTGAAGTTAAACAAGTATCTTATGTCGGTCATACGGGGAGGACGATGGAGGTACTCCATGAATACAATGAACAAGCTGTTGAGTGAGGCATATCCGTTTGGATGCAATTGAGACGGAGCGATGTCCAGATAAGCCAACACTTCTCTTATATAGTCGTTGAATGGAGGAAGTGTGCCGGCTGCGCACGCATGCCGATTAAAAGCAGTATACCCCTCCGGGGGATTATGTGGCCTATCATCCGGTCCAGGCAGCAATACCTCATCCAAAGATAAACCATGCCTTAAGCATATCCTCCCCAACATGTCTTCGGAGATGTTGGATGAGACGGAATCAGGTGGACTATTAATGAAGGACGCGTTGGGCAACTCGTCCGGAGCTGGGCCAATAGCTTCGGTCTCGATGACCGGAATCTCAATTCTGGGAAGGGTAGGGTTCTGAGTTTCTTGCTGCTGCGAACTTGACGGTTCCATCACTAGCTAACTCACGAGAAACCATCATTAGGTGACAAAAAGCCCGTGCATTCCCCAGTGTAAAGTGCATGAATGTGTTGTGTAGTGCGAGTGCTGTGCGTGACTTGAGCAAATTCTGCAGAATTAAAGAAAATGTGCAAGCGACGAGATTCTGGAAGTCAGACAAACATGACCATCATCGCTGACCGTCATGACTGCGCCATCCAGATGATAACGATCGATTCAAGATTAAAGAGTTCGTTGTACTTTTCTGTTAAAAGGCAGTTCCATCGACGAGCTTCGAAAGTCAGTCAAATATGCAATCCTGTAATCAAGTCCAATTATGCAAGGCAGAAGCTCGTCGGAATCGAATATAAGAACGTGCAAAAGTTCGCTAAGTTCGTCAAATTTCAGCATGGAGTCGATCGTAGTTCAAGTTCAAATTCATTCGGAGGCGTGATGTCTTTTTGTATCGATCCAGTTCGAATCGATACTTTCGTATCGATCAGGTCAACTCGATACCTTTCGTATCGATGTCAGTTCGTATCGACCGGAGGAGGAGATTTCGTATCGATCAGGTAGGCTCACTTCGCATCGGCCAAGGGTTAACGGCTGTGAGACAACCAAGTGCAATAACTTCGCATCGATCTAGGGCTATCGATATGGGACCAATGAGATCTCTTGGTCTTCGTATCGATCGAGAGAGGTAGATTTTCGCATCGATCACGCCGGCCAAGCGCTTACATCAATCATCTCAGTTCAACACAAGCCTCAACCACCTTAGATCGATGCGAACCTCTGCATCCCCTTTAACCCATCAATCGATGCGAAATCATGAAATCTGGATCGAGTCGAATCCTCCTGTCCCGGATCGACACGAACTAGTGGTGAAACAATCACTCCAGATCTCTTTCTTCTCCGATTGAAGCGAACATGGCCATGGCCATCCTCGACCAAGCTCTGGTCCAGATCTGGCCTTGGCACCACCAAAATCGATAATCGGCAAAGGCACGATGGATCTGAGATCTGAACTTCGTCGCTCAAATTTAGCCGTGATTGCTTATTTACCTGAATCGAATTGGAGTTTGAGAAATAATAAGGTGATGTTTTGATCGATTCGAAGATTGGAGTAATTCTTCTCTCCTGCTTGTCTGAGAATCGATACGAGAAGGCAGAAGACAACAGTAAAAGTAAAAGGTAAAAAAGTGAGAAATGGCAAAGTCCCAGATATTTATATGAAGCCTAGGACGGAACCGAGTCGATTCGACTCCCAGTCAATCTGACCGGTCGCAACCAGTCAAGCAGCGCATCGATGCGAGCATTCGTATCGAACCCACTGACCTTTATCGGTTCGAAGCGCACAGGGAGGCCACGTGAATACGATGGGTCGATGTAAACGCTCTCTTCGAATCCATCAAGATGTGCATTTATCGAGGCGAAATAATTCACCAGACACCATCGTTTCGAAACATCCAAATTTTGAGCCATCGATTCGAAACAAAGCAGACCTGTTAATACGAGCGTCAATTTCGTATCCATCAGTATCTATCGATGCGAACATCCATTTCGTATACACCAGATATCATCGATTCGAACCAGAATTCATCGCGATTTATGACCATCGATACGAATGATTGTTTTCATATCCATCAGGTCAACCCACATCGATACGAAAGAAGGCTTTTTGACTTTGAGCATCGATTCGTAAGCGGACCGATACGAGAGAATGGCTAAGGGGTACGGTTTTCAAAATTATCCAAAGAAGACATACAACTTTTCAAAGCACGTCATGTTTTCACAAGACGTACTTTGGGGGGCAAATGTTATCCCGCCTTTTGGCAAGGCCAGGACACCAAGAAGCCGACTAGAGAACAAGGATAGCACGCCATGGATATCACTGAATTTTGTTCGAGCCCAGAGTGAGCTACAATTAATAGGACATGACAAGAAAGGCCATAGAGATCAGCACCTCAAATTTCAAGTCAATCCTGATCGAGTCAAATTGGAGGGAAAAAGCCCAGATTTCGTATCCATCACTCTGGGCAATTTCGTATCCATCATCGAAGCCCCAGTTCGAATCCATCAAGCTTCGTACCGATCAGCTCCGGATCCATCGAGGTACCCAGGTTCGACTCGACTTTCTTCGTATCCATCGAGCTCGTATCGATGGACTTCACACATACCGGCAATTGAAGGACCTCGTATCCTACAGCCAACGACTACTTCGTATCCATCGTTCAGCGTCTACTTCGTATCCATCACTCGGTGTTTGCTTCGTATCCATCACTCGGTGCTTGCTTCGTATCCATCAGAGGACCTCACTTCAAATCCATGCCTAATGACTCGTTCGTACCCACGAGTCAACTGACCAGGGATGACGTGTCTTCCATCAAAGTAAAACGAGGCGAGATATGTGGAGTCGAAACAGTCAATGCGGCACAAAGACCGGATCGAAACGAAGCGCGCACGCCACCTCACTTCAAGAGCACGTGCAGCCAGCGAGACGAACGGATGGAGTCGAAATCATGGATACGAACCAGACAACCTATGAGGAATTCCAGTTCGTATCGACCATATCTCGTAATCCACTGATCCAAACACGATGAAATTTTAACTGGAGGTTGCACACATAACAAGGAACGTCTCCACCAATTTTGAGCTCAATTGGAAGTGATCTTGATCGATACGAAATGATTTCGTATCGATCACAGATTGGCTTGAAACTCTCTGGAAGTGGTCGAATGGGTCCCCTCACGTGTCAGGCCAAGTCTCCCGGAGTTTGAGCGAAATCCAAGCCTCATACGCCTATAAATAGAGCCCCAGAATCAACGGAAAAAGGATCTTTTTTCTCTGAAGCGTCCAGACTCTGCCGGATTGAGATTTGCATCATACTTTTGCTGTCAATTTCGAATTCTAAACTGTAATCCGCTGTTCATCGCTGTAAACGCTTGTAATCATTGAAAGAGAATCAATAAAATCATCAAAACTTCATAGTGGACGTAGGCTATACGCCGAACCACTCTAAACTGCTTGTCTGTGCACTTTACATTCCTATTTGTTGGAGTTTTTGTTAGATAATCTTTGTTTTACATTTATAATCTTCATTTTATCTCTTCAAACAACTCCTGAAGAGTGTTGTGTCCATTTTTTGTACAAACATGGGACTTAAATGTTTTATAATTTAGTTAAGTAGAAGTGGCATTTTATAAAATAAAATTATTGTCTATATCTAAAATGTGTGGCAGCATTTTTCTGAAAAAATACTTGTTAATCAATGAAAATTTGATAAAAATGGAAGGTTTGTTAAAAAGTTACCTTCTTTAAGTTAAAAAATAAGGAAATCATGCTTTTAGCATGTTTCGGCCATTTTAGGCATAATACCTGCCGACCCAGACCTTTCGTTTA
This sequence comes from Allium fistulosum, assembly GCA_030737815.1. NCBI lineage: Eukaryota > Viridiplantae > Streptophyta > Magnoliopsida > Asparagales > Amaryllidaceae > Allium > Allium fistulosum. Next base: position 868,881,603 of record CM060903.1, on the reverse strand, counting down.
AGTCGACAGGATTAAACCTTTCGACAAAGTCAAACCAATGCATATGGTATCAAGTATTTGGTGCGTAATGAAATGGATAGAGTCGAAGGGTTTGTAGTCGAAAGGTTGATGGCCAAGGAGGTTGGGATATGTTTGTTTTTAATCTATAGTTTTCACGTGCTTTACTTTGAATTGGAGCTTTCAACTTGGTTGCTTTCTACCTGGCCAAATGTTTAAAGAAAGGTTTTAAACCTTTCGAAAAAGTGGAAAGGTTACAACCACTTTTTATTGTTGTTTTGAACCTTCCGATACAGTTGAAAGGTTTGATTTTTATAAGCTGTTTTTATATAAGACCTTCCGACATAGTCGAAAGGTTAGGCTTTAAAAGGATTTAAGAGACCTTTCGGCAAGGTCAAAAGGTTTGGTTTCGAAAGGTTGTTTTAAAGAGATTTTGTAAAGAACTGCCGCTTTTATTATGTTAAAACTCTTCGAAGGGAATCGAAAGCAGGAGCTTTCGGCTTGGTCGAAAGGTTTACCTGTTTTAAAAACCAGCCACTTCTCCCATTGTTTCTGAAAGGTTTCAGGGCTTTCGATTTGAATAATATACCCTTGATTTATGATTGAAGTATAACCCAAGCCTTCGAAGGAGTTGCTTTAAAAGGCGTATGTCAATTGTTTTAAATGAAATGACTTAAGCTTTCAAAGTAGACCTTCCAGCAAGGTCAAATGTTTGCTTCCTTTGTATTTGAAAGGTTTTAAAAGAGGACCTTCCGCATGTTTTAACTTGAACCCGGTAAGTTTTTGAAATGTATATGTTATAAGGGTTGAATTCTTTCGAAAGGTTTAAATTACCGAATGGTTTCAAAGGTTTCAAAAGGTTGTTTTATAGACCTTGCGACAAGGTCAAAAGGTTTGGTTTTGGAAAGTTTGAAAACCCATACTCTAATTTTCAAAGGAAAACCCACGGTTTGTATAAAGGAGTTTTATAATGGCTTTAAGTATGTGGTTTTGAAGAAGTATTTCCTTGATGAAGATATAAGTTAAAGAGGTTAACTATGTTATCATATATATATATATATATATATATATATATATATATATCAAGGACTTTAAACCCATAGAAGTGGTATTGTTAAAGTGTTGTTTTGCTTCTTCAAATATGAGTATGTTCACATGATAATCCAAAACTATATTTTGGGGAAAAGTGGTAGAAGAACCAGCTAGGTTAACTCAATAGTGAATATAAATTGCTTAAACTCCTGAATGAGTAGAATTGCATCCATGGAGTCAGGGTGACCAAAAATATAGGATGCCTAAACTTTGTAGTTATTGGTGCATGCTAAAAGGTTCATAGTAAACCTATGAAAACTATGATAATGTATTTTTTGGTGCATACCAAAAGGTTCATAGTTAACCCATGAAAACTATGTATTAAGGGTAGTTGGCAGAGGCTAATTGGTTTTTTTGCGAACCCATGAAAACTATACCCGGATTAAGAATTGACATCAATTAATAGGTTCCTAGTAAACCTATGAAAACTAGGATAAGTAAGTGGTTAATGGATGTATCAGTAGGTTCCTAGTCAACCCATGAAAACTAGGATGTGAAGTGAGTTACTGGATAAATCTATAGTTCCTAGTAAACCCATGAAAACTAGGATAAGGTGATTTGTTATTGGAAAGTTCAATAGTTTCAGAAGGACCCAAGAATTGATTAAGTTATCTGGCAGGAGCCTATAGGTTCTTAGTGATCCCATGAAAACTATGAATAAGACAGAGTGTCTATTAATTATGACAAGGTTATTAGTAAACCCATGAAAACTAAAAAGGTTAATAGTGACCATTGAAACTATAATTATGACAGGGTGTCAGATTAAACTGGGAATAGGAATTCTTAATTATTCTTAAGCATACATATCATCATAATATTTTGAAATTGTATGTTTTAACCATTGTGGATGCAGGAGTATAATATATGGTTTTATAAAGGATTTTAAGATACTAGTGTGGGCAAAACCCGTTCCGCTAAGCGGCGTGGTCTCACTAGATATCCAAAAAGGATTGAGATGTTAGATTATTATTCATACCAGGCTTTATGTTTGACCCGGAGTTTTTGTTTTCCCCTTAAATTCTTGGGTACTCAATTGATTTTGAGTAGTTTGAGATTTAAGGTTTTCAAGTTCTCTTCTTAGACGAATAAATCTTCCGGAGACGTATAGGAGGCAAATAGCTATTTAGAGTTTTCTTGTCCGATGTGTGTTTGTTTGTAAAGGCAAATTTATGAGCCTTACTATATACTCTGATCAACCAATGTGGCATCTTCATATGTCGCTCTTGGCGTATTTATAATAATTATATTTTGCTGAACGTGGATAACGTAATTTGGGATTATGTAATGAACATGAAATATTTTGATTTGAATATGGAAATGTGTTTTGAATTGTTAAAATTTTTCTATATTTCTGTGATCCGTGTATCAATGAATCTAGCACCGCCGTATTTTGTCACCGAAGATTAATAACTATGGATGACTGCATCATTCGTAGCTGGGCCTCCAAGTAGGGGGATGCTACAAAAAGGTACTTGGATGAATTCGGATCTAACTTGCATCCCAAAACATGTTGGAACTTGCCTCGAGTCAAATCAATTCCCCAAGATCTTCCACACGAAAAATTCAAGTTTTATAAGGACAAATTAGTTTTAGAATTATTTACTAAGTCAATTTTTTGTATATTGGATGATTGATTGTGAACATGTGATAATATATTGATTTGTAAATATTTGTTTTAGTCTTGTTTTTTATACTTAGCTGCAATTTATTATGTTATCACAGAGAGAATGTTCCTCAAGCAACCTTGTCTTTAGAGATTACCTAAGTCAATATATTAAATTAAGAAGATTTTATCTTGAAAAGGCATTAATTTTAAAATCCTCAAAATTGGCAAGATATTGTTTTCTTAGGGATATACAATGACTTTATATGGAACATCCTCATCTCCGCTTTGACTTCCTTGGTGAAGAAAAGAAGAAATTACTTGAAGAGATTCAGATATTCCACACCAAACTAATATGTGGACGCAATAGTTCCCCCATCGGAGAGTGGGATTACAGTAATTATTCACTGGTTGTTACTCCAGAAGGAGTCAATATTCCTTTTGACTCGACCATTATCCTTTTTGCTAACTCGTTAAATAAAGTTAGAAGCGCAGTTTCTCAAATTTAGATGTAAAGTAAATATCCATTTGTACTCTTTTAGCTTCATTGTCATTTAAATTGTAATCTTTTATCGTAATAATAAAGAGATTTATCATTTTGGTTTTGACTCCATTCTGTTTCTTTTTCTATTTAAATAGGAGTTACAGTTATCAGTAGCTCCTCTCTCACTCAATTCAACGTCTCGCTTCATTACTCTTAAAGATAAGATGCTAACAGAACTCGAAAAGGGTAAACTTCTTGAAGATACCTTACTTGCTCTTTTTTACGGCAATGCTGAAGCTTTATGATGGCACAAACGATATTTACTTCAGAATACTATTATTACCAATCTTAAAGATCAACTTTCCAGTTTGGAGGCTGGTGTCAAATGTAAAGATGAAACGATATCCGCACTGAAGCGACAAATTAAGTCGAATCCTTCAATTGATTTTGACCACACGATGTTAGAACTTCTCTAACAAATAAGTGATTTAGAGATGAAATTGAAGGACAACCAAGCTCAGTGTGAATCAGTGGAATATATTGTGTGGATTAACATTCCGAGTATCCGTTTGCCAGCTCTCCGCACTACTTCTGTTGCCAAATTCACAAGACCGACTTCCCTTCCTACTCAGAAATTCCCCACGATGACCAATCCCCCTCCTGGCTTAGATGAGAAGGTATTGGGCGAATGGTGTAGGAAGGTTATATTTGAAGCGGTTAAGTACTTCGATGAACAACAAAGAGTGAAATATTTGCAAAGCATAAATGAGTATGCCACCAAAAGTCAGGAACTTGAACACAACAACTATTTCCTTTCGAAGAGCATCGTGGAATTAGAAAGGAAAAATAAAACCCTTAGGGGCACAAATAGAGCTTCCAGTCGCGCTCTGAAGACTAATATCGATGCAATTGACGATGCAGGTAGGATAAGGAAAAAAGAAAAGAAACTCAAAGAGGTTCTCTACATCGCAATCTATCACATAGTTGATCCTTCAATTGCTGATAACCTGAACAATGCTACTCAAGATTTATGATAGATTTGTATTCATGAAATGTATATACCTGTTCTGTATATTTGTAAATAGTTTCATAAGTTATGTAAATCATATAAACTTTGTAAATATCAGCTGATTTGTGATTCTTTCTTGTAGTGTTATTTCAGAAATACTTGTTTGATAGCCCATACTATAATTTCTGTATTCGCTGAATCTTTCATTCTTCTTTGCTATTTTGATTTCCTTAAAAGGTATGAAGCAAACAACATTTCCAATTGTTAGCTTGAAACTGATATATAAGTCCATGCATATCATTCGCGAGGATTAACAATTCATCATATTAATGGTATGAAAAGCTGTTTATGTCAAATGTCTAAATCCCATCTTTGGTCATGATGAGTAATAATTAAAATTTTAACTTTAACCATTTTGCTAGAATATCTGAAGTCTATTGGTGGAAAATCCTGTCCTGATGCAGGGGTAAAAATATTAGAGAATCTTCCTCTGGAGTCGGTTAATAAAGAGCTAAATAAGAGAAAATCCAAAAATCATTATCTGAATATTTTGTAGTAGAAATCCAGTGACCCATTCTCGGGTATTAATGAAATTTGAAAACTTAGAAATTCAAAACCTAGATTCGGGTATTAAAAGGAACTCATAATAATGATTTTTTGAGAAAAAGACTTTGACCTAGATTCAGGCATTAGTGGTGGATAATTGAAGTCCACAATAGAAATCTCAAGACCAGATTAAGGCATTAATAAGTAGTAGTCTCGAAACCCAGATTCAGGTATGATAAAGATGGTAAGTGATTGATAAAGACCCGAAATCCAGATTTAGGTATTAATAGATAAAATTTAGAAGAGAGAGACCCGAAACCCAGATTCTGTTATTAATAGATGGAGTTCTGCTTTACTCCTTAGATTTTGTCTTCTTTGACATGTATGAACTCTTTAGGTCTTGTACGTAGTTGTAATTTGATCGGTTGCCTCTTGAGCTTGGATGTCTTGGTCTGTAATCTAATATGCCATTTCTCAGGCTTGGACATCTTAGTCCATTATATAATGAGCCTCCTCTTGGTCTTGGACATCTTAGTCCATTATTTGATGAGCCTCTTCTCGGGCTTGGACATCTTAGTCCATTATTTGATGAGCCTCTTGTTGGGCTTGGACATCTTAGTCCATTGTTGTCTGGTGCTCTTTGCTAGCTCATCTTAGAGGTTAGAACCAAGGACTTACCAAACCTTACTCCAGAAGGCGCCTTGACCTGGCTAGAGGCGCAGGAAGGGCTTGTCCGGTGCTTTAACATGGCCATGCGTGGCGCAGATAAAGGCTTACTCCGTCCTACCTCCAAGAGGTGCCCTACCCTGGCCATAGCGTGGCGTGGACAGGGGTTTGTTCGATGCTTTACCCTAGGCATAGCATGGTGCGGATAAAGGCTTACTCCATCCTCCCTCCAAGAGGTGCATTGACTTGACCAGAGGTGCAGCCAAGGCTTGTTCGGTGCTTTAACCGGACCATAGCGTTGCACGGTTAAAGGCTTACTCCGCCCTCCCTCCAGGAGGTGCTCTGCCCTGGCCAACTCGGCGCGGACAGAGGCTTTTTACCATCTTAGGTAATGTCCAAATGCAAGGAGTATTTCACTCCCAACCATGTAGATCTTTCTTAGAAAAGTAATTCTTTATTGAGTTTTCTCATGTTCTCTTTACAAATTCATTATTCTTTCCTTGATGGAAGAAATTAATTATCATCCCCTCTAGGGCTCTGCAATGGTTGGTTTTATGTCCGTTCATCATGTGATAGTGACAATAGTATCCCCCTAGATTTCTTTCATGTTTTGACTTCTTTTTCTGTGATGGCCAATAATTAAGCTCATCCTTCGTTAACAAGTAGACATTCTCTATGGATGTTGTTAAGATGCATTCTTTAGTATGTCTAGACTTGAAACTTGTTTCTTGGGGATGGCTTTTTGATTTCTTATTTCTTGGCCTTGTGATTTCACATTCTTCAATCGCCTTTCTTTTCTCCACCCTTTGGAATTCTTGTGTTTGAAGTGTTCTTGTTGTAGTTTGTTGCCATTTATGTGCAAAGGCATTGTAGTCAGCCATTATCTCCTCTTCAAAGATTGTGCCTTTGGAATAATGTTAAATAGTTCTCCTCATTTGTCTGAACAAATTGTCACTTCCATTTTTCTTTTTTCCTAAGGAAAAAATAGGGGTGGGGCCAATATGAAAGAGGTTCAAGCTCCATTTCTCTGGATCATATGATTTCACTTTTTTCTTATTTATAATTCTCAGGGCTTCTAATCTTAGCCTTTGCTCTTCATTTTGGTTGGAATCCTTGATGGTTCCTAGGGAGAATCCTATCTTATGTGGTTCGGAAGATCCTTGCTCGGATCTTTTGATTCTTCTACCCATGATGATGTTAGACCAAAGTAGATAAGTTTGAGATTGAGTTAAGTTGGGTTAGAGATAAGCGGTTTGGGTGTTTAACCAGGTCGGAGGTTCAAGCCCTCCTTCTAGCGCCAAAACGTTAACAAGAATCTTATCAACACCCCGAAGTAAAGTTAAAGGGGAAGGTTTATTCATTTTGGATTCCTTTAACTTATTTGAGGAGAATAAAATGTGTGTACTCTCTATGGTTACCCTTTCGAATAGATTGCTGTAGAGGAAACTTTCCTTGGTCAACCTTGCAATCCAGTCGAAACTACTAATTTCCTTCACTTATCAGCCTTTCGAGCTTATTGAGATAATATGGTTATTCCTTCGAAAGCCTTCCTTTCAAAGTGGTTGCAGAACATAAATGAATAGCTCGTGGAATCTGAAGTTAAGCTTTGATTTGGTGGGTTTTTACCCTATTGATGGCTTAGGAGTTTAATGGTTAAGGCTTAGGTCAGAGGTCTAAGGTAAGTCAAGCAAGGATTGCGGTTTCGACCTTGTCGAAAGATGGATCCTTAGGCACCTTGTGTTAGGTTTGGGTTTCAAAGGTTTAAGTGGATTGAGGTTAGATTTCGACCCTGTTGAAAGCAAAAGCCAAAAGGAAGTTAACTTGGAGTATATAACTGAAGTTACTTGAATATGCCAGGGTTTCGATCGAGTCAGAAGGGACCTTTCGATGTGGTCATCACCTGTAGAAACATGATTAATTCTGATAAGAAAACTTTGAAATATTAAGTAATCTAGAAAACAGAAGTCTTCCCTTTCTCACCTCAAAGACATGTTTATTACCCAATTTCCCCAATTCAATTTGTAAATTATGATTTTACAACTCTTAGAATTAAGAAAGTACAAGTTTAGAATGACCGAGTTCTGATCCCCTAAACCAGACCCCTTGGGTCTTATTTATAGATGCGGGTTAGGACCTTTCGTAAAATACCCTATCTAGTGGCCCAAAACTAAGCGCTACAGATGCTGCAGTCATCTATAGTATTAGCTTCCGACGACTAAATACGGCTATGTTAATGGTATCAATAATATCAGAAGCACTTGAATATGAAATAAAACACAGATTTCAAAAAAACCACTTTTACTTCATTACATTTCAAAACCAAATGTTTCACATTCACAACACATAAACCCAAATCATTCCCAGGCATAGATAAAATATAGTTATTACAAAATACGTCAAGAGCGGTATATGATGATACCCACTTGGTTGATCAAAGTCATATGGTCATAATAGACCTAATACAATCACAGCGGAAATACATAAAAACATAACAAGAACTGCAAATCCTAAATAGCTATCCGTTTGTCTCCTGCATGCCTCCGGTAGCCTTATTCGTCATCCTACTAAACCTGAAAAAGACCTTAATCCCTCAACCTACTCAAATTAATTTTGAGCACCCGAGAGTTTAAGGGGAAAACATAAACTTCGAGTTAGACATAAAACCTGGTAAGAATAATACTATACATTTCGGTTAAATATGTTAAGTGAGACCATGCTACCTAGCGGAACGGGTTTCCCCTCACTAACATCCTTTTTAAAACATACTTTTGCAAACCTTTTACAAAACCATATACCGTGCTCCTGCATCCATAATGGTTAAATACTGTAAAGTAATCATTATGTAATCATACATAAATCTCAGGTAATAGTGAACTATCTGTTCAAATACATAAGTTTTGTTTGGATAACTTTTAACCTTTAGCTTTCTCGGGCCTACCAGACAATATAATCAAAATTAACCTAACACCTGTTAGGTATTCTTCTTCTAGATTACCAATCCTTAACTATCTGTTAAATACTTCACTTTTGGACGGTGTGTCCCTAACTTAATCATCTCCCAGGTCTTCCCGATCCTATTGGTTTTTCAGGCTCACCAATAACTTATCTGTATATAACATATATTCCTTTCGGTGTGTAATCATAATTTTAGCCTATCTGTGACCAAGCCCTACACTGGAATTTTAGGAAACAATTAGCTGGGGCTAATAGCTAGTGTATAGGGCGTGACCCCATACCAGTCTCATCTAGTATTCTAATATCTGAGTCATTTTCAGTTAAGGATCCCCTCCCATAATTTTGCTTAAAAACATTTCCAAACCGATTTAAACCTTTAAATCAAATTCAAACAAGGAATAATATATAATCTATATACTTTACTGAAAAATCATATCACCAAGTTATATATCCTCTTTACCCAAACTTTTAGTTGATGAAAACACTTAGCCACTTGAAAGAACCACTTTCTACACTTTTGAAATCATCTATTTCAAATTCAACTATCAAGCCTTCCAAAATCAAACCTTTCGAAAACAATAAAATTTTGGACATTCTTCTTTAAAATCTCTTTAAAACACTGCCTTAGAAAACCTTGGAAAACCTTTCAGCTCAAACCTTTCGAAACCATTCACTTAAACCTTTCGAAGTCATTCAACCAGAACCTTTCAAAATCATTCATTTAAACCTTTCGCAATCAATCATTTAAATCTTTCGAAATAATTGAACTTAAATTTCTCATGGTTGATCATCAAACCTTTCAGAATCATTCAGCGAAAACCTTTCGAAACTATTGAACCAAACCTTTCGAAATCAATCTTCAAACCTTTTGAAACCATTCAACTAAAACCTTTTGAAACCATTGAATTTAGCCTTTCGAAATCAATCTTCAACCTTTCGAAATCATTTACTTAAACCTTTCGGAGGCTTACTGGTTACAATTCAAAACAAATGGAAAACCTTCTTTTTTAAACCTTTCGAAGTATTGGAAGCAACCTTTCGACTAAGTCGCAACCCCTGCTTTGAAATCTTTAAACATACCCTTTAAAACAACTCTTTCAAAAGCTTTGGGTTATACTTCAATTTATAAAACAAGGGTAAGACACCTAAGTCGAAAGCTTCCTTTTGAAAGCATTAGGTGAAGCGGCTGGTTTTAAAACAAGTATACCTTTTGTCTTTGCCGAAAGGTTCAAAACAAACAAAGCAAAATAAAGCGACAACAACCTTTCGACTACGTCGAAAGGTTTTAAACAAAAACCTTTGTTTAAACATTTGAGCAAAGCAGGCAACAACTTTTGATTTATAAAACAAACATACCCCAACCTCTTTGGCCATTAATCCCTCGACTAAGAACCTTTCGACCTTGTCCAATTCATTATGTACCAAGTTACTTGATACCATGTGCATTGGTTAGACCTTGCCGAAAGCTTTGAACTTCTCGACTTGATCGAAAGGTCTGGGCCAGAAGGTTTCTGCTATAATAGGTTGAAACATGCTGAAAGTATGATTTCTTTGTTTTTAACTTAAAAAGGATAACTTTTCAACTAACTTGCCTTTGTTTGTCAAATTTTCATTGATTAAAAAATTCTTTTCAGAAATGTGCTGCCACCATTTTCGAAATTAATAATCATTTTATTTTACAAAATGCCCCTTCTCCTTAATTAAATATATAAAACATTTAAGTCCCATACATTAAATAATTTTATATACTCATCAAAGCACTTGGGAAAAATCTGAAAAAATCCCCAAAAATCTATTTTAATATGGTGCCTAACATATAAAAATTTCAACCCTAAATAATTATTATTTTAGCCAAAAATAATTTATAACTCAATAAACCATTTCCTTCACTAGAAAGTTAATATAAAATCCTCCATAATTCGAAAAATTATGAAAATTGAAACCTATCTCTAAAATATCATTTCTGACATATATTCAAATTTCCAAGGCATTTGGATGTCATTAAGTAGGGTTTTCATGTCAAACATATCATAAAAATTTAACATGAATATATATAATCCATCAACAATCATATATACAAACTTAATCATCAAAACATGGCATATACTTGCAAAAACATGGCATATACTTGCCGAAAGGATCTAATCTTAAAACCGAAAACTAAAAGAAAATGGGATGTAGTGATTATTCACATTAGCTTTGAGATATAAGATGTGAGATTAGAGTTGATTAAGTTGATTATCTTCCTTCTCTTGATTCCTAGCTTTAGTCTTCTTCTTGAGAGTGAAAATGGTGGCCGACCTTAAGGTTTTTAGTTTGAGAAAAATGAAACGAACGCGAGTTTCTATCTCCTAAGGGTTTAGGTTATAAGGTTTTACTATTTCCCATATTGCCCTTGTTATTTCCAAACACCTTTGTTTAGGTTATTTCATTTTAGTTTGCACATTAACATGGCACGGCTACCCTTAGCTAATCAATTATCAACTTATTAATCTCCACATTATTTATTTAATTTACTTAATTAATTATTCTATTTAATGTTATAAAAATATGGGGTATTACAGACTCGCCCACCTTAAAGAATTTCGTCCTCAAAATTATGATAAGGTGCACTACAAAACAATCAAAGGTGAAATGTACCATCAAACAAGTCAGGATAAGTATTTCTAATCTTGCTCTCTGTCTCCTAAGTACAGTCTCTAGCATCGTCACTCCACTGAACCTTTGCTAACTTAACCATCTTGTTCCTCAACTTCTGCTCATCTCTAGATACAATTTGAATCGACTTTCTGACTATGGTCAAATCCGGTTCTACTACTAAATCTTCTAACACTGTAGGTGCTATAGTAGTCTCCGGGTCTTTAACATATTTCCTAAGATGATAAACATGAAAACCATTATGGACTTCAACCAAGCTACTCGGTAACTCTACTCTATAAGCGAGTTTCTCGATCCTCTCTACAATACAAAAATGACCAATGAATCTAGGTGCTAACTTTCCTGATTTCCCAAATCTTATCACACCCTTCATCGGTGAAACCTTAACAAATACATAGTCCCCAACATAAAATTCCAATTCTTTTATTCTTCTATCAGCATAAATTTTCTGCCTAGATTGAGTTTCCTTCATCCTAGCTCGGATTAACTCAATCTTCTCCGCAGCTTCCTTCACCAAATTCGGACCAAGAACCAATCTATCTTCGGTCTCTAACCAACATACGGGAGACTTGCATGGTCTTTCATACAAAGCTTCAAACGGTGTCATCCTAATACTAGTCTGATAACTATTGTTCTACGAGAACTCGACTAGATGAAGATGGCCCTCCCATGGTCCCCCGAAATCCAATACACAAGCTCTTAACAAATCCTCCAAGATTTTGTTAACTCTTTCCGTTTTCCCATTAGTCTATGGATGGTAAGCGGTACTCATGTTGAGCTTGGTTCCTAATGCTTCCTGTAAACTTTTCCAGAACTCACTAGTAAACAAAGAATCTCCATCACTGGCAATACTACTAGGAGTCTCGTGTAGTCTAACTACATTCTTCATAAATAACTTTGCAAAAATGGGTGCCATCCTATTTGACCTTACCGGGATGAAATGGGTACTCTTAGCTAGTCTATCTACTATGACCCATATGCTTTCATTACTTCTACTAGATCTTGGCAACCCATCAATGAAATCCATAGAGATAGAATCCCATTTCCATAATGGAACTTCCAATGGTTGAAGCAATCCGCTTGGTTTCTGGTGTTCCGCCATTGCCTATTGGAAATTCAAACACTGCTTAACACACAAACCAATGTCCCGTTTCATACCTTCCCAGAAGAAACTTCTCTTCGTATCTTGATACATCTTTGTTCCTCCTAGATGGATAGTGAACTTCGAACGATGGCATTCATCCAAAAATTCCCTCCTCATGTTTTCTACATTCAGAACACACAATCTTTCTCCCTTTCTCAACCACCCATTTTGGTCACGACGGAAATCTTTTAGGTCATCGCTCTTCGTTCCTTCCCTCAACCTTTTGATCCGTTCAGCCAAAATTGGATTCTCCTCTTGCTTAGAAGCTATCTTCTCAATCATTACTGGTCTAACTTCTAAACAAGACAATACATCACTTTCAGTACTAGAACTTTCCCCGGATCTAAACTGCACACTACAACTTGACAATGCTTCCAAATTTTTCCACTCAGCAATCATAACCAATACTGCATTCTGATGTTTCCCGCTGAGTGCATCCACCACCTTGTTTCCTTTTCCAGGTGTGTACTCAATTCCAAAATCATAAACAACAATAAATTCCAACCACCTTTGTTGTCTCATGTTCAGCTCCTTCTCAGAGTACGAGTATTCCAACGACTAATGATTAGTATAAAGCTCAAACTGCTCTCTCAAAAGATAATGCCTCCACAGTTTCAAAGCAAATATGATGGAAGCTAACTCCAAGTCATGTGTAGGATACCTAAGTTCATATGGTCTGAGCTGTCTAGAAGCATAAGCAATCACATTACCTCTTTGCATCAACACAGCTCCCAATCCGGTTCCACACGCATCGGTATAAACTACCAAATCTTGATTACCCTCCGGAACCACTAACACCGGTGCATGGGTCAATAAGTGTTTCAAGGTCTGGAATGCTTCCTCACACTTATCAGTCCATACGTACTTCACATCTTTTCACGTAAGCTTAGTCATCGGCGCCACGAAAAATCCTTTATAAACCTTCGATAATATCCAGCCAATCCAAGAAAGCTTTTAATCTCGGTCACTGTCTCGGGTCTTTTCCAATTATTCACCGCCTCAATCTTAGTTGGATCTACAGACAACCCTTTCTTTGAGACGACATGACCAAGGAACTTCACTTCCTTCTTCCAAAAATGACACTTCGAAAACTTAGCCTTCAACTGATGCTCCCTCAATGTTTCGAGCACAACTCTAAGATGAAGTTCATTCTCCTTCTCATCCTTAGAGTATAGTAAAATGTCATCTATGAAGACCAACATAAATCTATCCAAGTGTTCACGGAAAATCTTATTCATCGGATCCATAAAGAATGTCGGTGCATTAGTTAGTTCGAACGACATAACTAACCATTCGTACGATCCATATCTTGTCCTAAACGCCGTCAAAGGAATGCTATCCTCTGCCACTCTAAGCTGATGAAATCCCATAGCCAAACCCAGTTGAGAGAATACCTTGGCTTACTTAACTGATCAAACAAATCGTCAATTCTCGGCAATGGATATCGGTTCTTTATCATCTTCTCATTCAACTTACGATAATCGATACATAGCCTTAATGATCCGTCTAGCTTCTTAGCAAATACAGCGGCAGCTCGCCATGAACTACTTGGTCGGATAAAACTCTTGCCTTCCAAATCAACCAATTGCACCTTCAGCTCTCTCATCTCGGTGGGAGTCATTCTACTTGGCGGTCTACTCACCGGTTCTGATTCAGGCCCTAAATCAATCTGAAACTCAATGGCTCGTTTCGGTGGCAACCCAATTACCGGCTCAAACACATTTGCGAATTCTCTAACTACAAAGACTTGATGCAACTCATGCTCCAACTCTACAATACCTAATAAAGCATACATTTCACAACTAGGGTTCTCTACGGTATAAACTATCTGATCACTACAATCCGGGTGACTAAGTGATATTTTCCTATCATGAAAAAATATCCTAGCATCAATTCACTTAACCAATCCATCCCAAGGATGATCCAAAATCCTCCAAAGTCAAACACATGCAAACAACACTCAAAAGTATGGCCTAGCAAATCAAACTGTAAATGGTCACACCTCATCCCAAGCGTTGCATACCCTCCTATCGGATTTGGAAACCCTTAAGGAAGTAACTAGATATGAGGGTTCTAGGTCAAGCTTATCTACCAAACATCGAGAAATAAAAAATGAGATGCCCCAGTATCAAATAGAACGCTAACAGACATACCGTGAATCTACAGTGAGCCTTCCAAAACAGCCTTCCCCTTGTCCTGGACAACTAGCCTTGAGGTTGTAGGCTCCAAAGCATAAACTTGCCCCTTTCCTTCTCTTACAGGCACTGGGCACTTATTCTTATAATGAACGATTCGATCATAATTAAAACATCTAACATTCTTCTTTGCACCATCCTCTTTTCCTTTTCCTTTACTGGTTCGACACTCATTAGCAAAGTGTCCCTTTATGTCGCATTTGTAGCAAACCACTTCAGCCTTTCCTTTCTTCTGTGCTCCCCCTTTCTGAGCATTCTTTTTCTGGAAAAACTTCCTTTTCTGGCCCTGTCCCATCTGGGCTTCCTTCATCTTCTTCCCCAAGCAAGCCAACACCTCTTCCTCTCTTAATGCCATCTCAACCACTACATCACTGGGATCTCTCAAATGCGGCAAATTAGCACTTATCAACTCTAGCCTTAAGCCCCTTATAAACTTTTCATTTCTCTTGATCACAGCGTCTACCAAAGTATACCCGTATCCGGCCAACTCCTCAAACTTCCTCGCATACTCCAAGACGGTCATATCTCCTTGTTCCAATTCTACAAACTTCCTCACCAATGCCAACTGCGCCATTACAGACATAAATCTTTCTGAAAACCTTCTCCTAAACTCCTCCTAGGTTATGGTTTCCTCATCAATCCCAGCAGTGACAGTATTCCACCAGAATAGAGCAGCTCCCTGCAGCTACCTCGGAGCCAATCTCCTCTTTTGTGCATCATTCAATCCTAAGTCAACAAAAATTCTCCTGTAATGCAGTAACCAATTTTCCACCTCGATCGCATCTTCAGTACCAATAAACGGCTTCCCTCTAAGCCTGATGTAATCCGTACTCAGGTTAGCATACTGATTGACCATCGGAACTTCCTGAGTTCCACCTCCAACAGCATTACCTCTAACAACTCCGGTTGCAATTCCAACTTTCATCATGTTTACAAAGAACTAATACATTGCCCCCGTGTCCATCTGGGGAACTCCTGCACCAACAGTTTTTGCTTGTGCCTGACCGGGACCTCTCCGAGTGTTTGGTCGGGCATTTTCATTGGTGGTGGTGCTATCTCCTCCGAGATTAACTCTGCCTCTCCTTCCTTCCACATCTGTATTCAAACCTCGTGAGATACAGATGAATAGCCTAACAAAGATAGGAGTTTAGAGATATAACATATACTTATATTTATAGCAAATACAAGAACGTTACTATAGCGTTATCCCATACCCTGATCTTAACTCTAATTTCTAAGGAATATGTTTTCAAAAATCATTTTTAGTTAAAGTATTTCATAAACCATGCTCTGATACCAAGCTGTAACATCCCCTATCTAGAGGCCCAAAACTAAGCGCTACAGATGCTGTAGTCATCTATAGTATTAGCTTTCAGCGACTAAATACGGCTATGTTAATGGTATCAATAATATCAGAAGCACTTGAATATGAAACAAAACACAGATTTCAAAAAAACCACTTTTACTTCATTACATTTCAAAACCAAATGTTTCACATTCACAACACATAACCCCAAATCGTTCCCAGGCACAGATAAAATATAGTTATTACAAAATACGTAAAGATCGGTATATGATGATACCCCCTTGGTTGATAAGAGTCATATGGTCATAATAGACCTAATACAATCACAGCGGAAATACATCAAAAAAGAACAAGAACTACAAATCCTAAATAACACTCGGGTTAGTCCGAGACATTTCAAGTTCAAGGATGATGTAGCCAGCTTTGCTTATTGGGCTTAGTTGGAGGCTGTATTACTACATGTATTATATATTATAATATAGACTCGGGTATGTATTTGATGTTGGATTAGATGTATTGGATTTATCTTGTATATAATTGAGATTTAGTAGGAATCTGACTTTTTGTATTCCACTCAAACTTATGTAATGTATTATATTTTTATCACCGCGTTGATGACTCTGTGTCTTCTGTGATTTATTTTATATTGTGCATTGTTCTATCCTTGGGCACCATGCATGTTTATTGCTTTGTACTAAGATTGTTTACGTCGAGGTGAAAGGTTTTTATATTATGTGTCGTATTCAGTGTTGGTCCAAGGAAATATTCATGTGTGTTTTACCCACACCGTCTAATTCTCCTTATTACTAGACAGTATTGTTCATTAATACTCTTGGGTAATATGAGTATAGAGGGAGGGTGTTACATTTTTGGTATCAAAGCCAGGTTTAGAACAATACCGGGTATAAGAGACATGAGTCTTGGCCTTAGATGAGACTTAGAGTCTTTATCCCCGTAGGTGTGAGCTAGATGATTGCTTATACCTAATTGGTAGTTAGAGTATACGATGATTATGAAGGTAATCATCTGGGGACGTATTTAAACTTTTCTTATTATATAGTATATTTGTCTACCTTTTATCGAGTGTAAATCTCTATATAAGGCATATAGAAATATATGGAGGTTGAGGTGTGATGTGCACGTAAATGTGCATATATTTACATCCATATTTTATCTCTTTTTATTTAAATAAACATCATATTTGGGCATTTAACATGTTTAAAACCAAAATTCAATTATTTTCTAATCATCATATATTCATCTTCATTCAGGGGCAAAATGGTCATTTATGTGCATGTGTCAATTTGAGAATTTTTACTTGGACAATTTTTATGATTTTTATAGGATATTTTAATGCATATGGAAGAGGGATTCATGATGATATATGCATGCACAAGGAAATACAAAGGAATGAAGAGGAAATAATTCAAGTTCAAGATCATGGAGGACCCCACCCACTTACCTAAATGTACAATTAGGAGCTAATGGACAACTAAGTGGAGGTTAAAGCTTCATGCACTTTTAATGAGGGATTAATTAGTGGCTAATGGTTACTTGGTGGCCACACTTCCTAAAGGACATTTTGGGAAGCTCCCTAAAAATAGAATTAGGGTTTTATGCATGTATAAATAGCCCTCTTATGTACATGTAAATATCGTCTACTCTTTCACATTAGTTAGGAAATTAAAAGAGCAAGTTGTAATGACAATATTTCATGAAATAAAAATGACTTCCAAGCCTCTTCCTCTTTTCTTTTCTACATGCTTTTCTTTGCTTTTATGTTAATGTTTATTTTTATGCTCTCTTTCTTTTAATATTCATAGCTTAGATTTACATTCATGCAAGTAGTGTAGCTTTAATTTTTTATGCAAATAGTTAGTAGTTAATCTCTCTTTCTTCCTTTGCTTAGTTTTCATTTCTTTGCTTTTTAATGTTGAAATTTACAAGTGTTGATTTGATAACACAAATGAGTAGCTAAACCCCTTCAATTCAGGGGTAATGAAGCTCTCTAACTTTATGTAATTTCAACATTTTTATGATTTATGATCTCTTTGTTTGTGCTTCATGAAGGTGAATTTTGATGTAAGTTTATACAAGTGGGTTTGATAGCTTATATTGCTTGTGCAAATGAGCTATTCTTATTCAACATAAACACAATTTACATCAATTAATTATTGATTTTGAAATGAAAGAAAAAATGAAATTTGATGATCTATATTACTAGTTACAATAGTAAATAGATCATACTTAAAATAGCTTTTGCTTTGGCTCCATTTTCATGAGAATTTCTAAGTGGTATAATTGTTGTATTATAGTTTGATAGTTTGAGTTATGTTAATTAATAACATAAACAAATAATACTTATGATAAATACAACAATTATTTCACTTAATATCAAAGCTAGAGATCATAAATTATTTGTTTGTTGATTTACAAAAATATGAAAGTGGATTTGCCTCTAAATTGTTCTCTAGTCTAGTAGTTTTTAAATCACATTTTAATTCTAGTTTTATCTTCATTTTGCTTGCAGTTAACAATTTCCTCTCACTTTGGTCTAATTTGATTAAATTGAAAATTTTAAAATCTTAAAAATTCCCTGCGGATCGACCCGTACTCGCCACGTACTAAAATTGTACGCTGTGCGCTTGCGGTTATTTTATTTCAAAATTTATCCGCATTTTTCTAATCAATAGAAAATTTGTCGTTAAACAAATTTTTGGCGTCATTGCCGGGGAATTTGCTTTGATTTTATTTTCTATTCTTCGGATTATTTTTGTGTGATTTTATTGTGTGTTTGTGTTTCTTTTGGGTGTTAGTTTGCATTTTAAAAAAAAATTGTGTGTTATTTGATTTTTGTGTGTTTTTGTTTGTGCATTTGTTGTTCTAGTTTTCTTTGCATTTGCATTTTATATATTTAAAAAAAAGAGGCATACACAATTTAAAAAAAAATTAGTTTATTGCATTCACATCTTTTTACATTTACATTTTTTTTTCATTTTCTTCTTTCATTACATTGACAAAAAAAATTACACTTTCATTTTTTACACTGTTCTGCCTTTCAAACTGTGCAAACACCCTACTGTGCACAACTGTGTACACAATACTTACTGTCTTACAGAAACCCCATCCCCTGACCATACACACTTCATCACAGTTTCACATCTCCAAACACACAATACATACCACTCAAACCATTCACAACCATTCAAGTTACTGCCTTGCTTCTCTATAAACCACTTTAAGTTGTCACCACTTTCAATACTTCACCCACACTTACTGTTCCACAATATCCTATTCAACAATACTTCACCCTGTCCATTCCTACATCAAAAACAGTCCATCATCCCTGTTAGCACCAAAATTGGTCACTAACCTCATAGAGAAAGATTGTGTAGAGATATAAGTGATGAAGATAAATTAAACAAGGAAGACAATGCTAATTTAAATGCAGAAAGTAAGAACACCAGATTTATAGTGGTTCAGCGTAATTGCCTACGTCCACTTTGAGTTTTCATTTTATTGATCTTCTTAATGATTGATTACAAATACAATTCATAGACCAAATGCTTGAATGAAGTTGCTAAGTAAAGAAGACGAGTCTCAAAAATGGCAGAGTCTCCCCAGTGTTCTCCCAAAAAAGGTCCCTTTTCACTGTGCCCCTGCCCCTCTATTTATAGACAAAGATGGGTTGGACTTACCAGGTGGGCTCGGCAGCCGAACACTCTGGCCCAAATACAGTGGTCGCCGTATGCCGAACAAAATAGGCCGAACACAATGATGCCGAACCACCCTCTCTATGCCGAACGATATGCTTGATGCGTGGGAAGAGTGGAACGAATGTCAGTCGAAGCCGAACGTGCCTCTGGCCGAACGTTGGTGCTGGCCGAACGATAGCTTTAACCAAACAATGCTTCTGACCAAACGATGTCCCTGGCCGAACGATGGCTCTGACCGAACGTTTGCCTTTAGCTGAATGATGTCTCTGGCCGGACGATGGTTCTGGCCGAACGATAGCTTTTGACGAACAATACAGCCATGCCGAGCAGTCGTATACACCGAACGCCTTCTGATGCCGAATGCTCCTGGATGCCGAGTACTCCTGGACGCCGAGTACCCCTGGATGCCGAGTACTCGTGGATGCCGAGTGCCCGTGGACGCCGAGTACTCCTGGATGCCGAGTGCTCCTTAATGCCGAGTACTACTAAATGCCGAGTACTACTAGATGCCGAGTAGTCCTTAAAGCCGAGTACTACCCAATGCCGAGCACTCAGTTGCCTGGTCAAATCTCCAGGAAACACTTGCCCCCCAAAGTGTATTACGTGACTGGATCGTGATACGCTTTGATTCGTGTAACTTTCATGTTTCGTTTCAAATCCTTGACTAACTTCAAATGGAGATGCCTTTTTGAGAATATCAGCAGTTGAGGCGTGTGCCGAGCGTGGTATAAATGCTGAACGATGCACTGGAAACCGAGCGCTCTTCAATTGCCGAATGTCATTGTATGCCGATGCCGAACGCTGTGACTTTGACCGGTTCCACCGGATGTAGCCTTTTCGACTTCTTCTTTTTCCCTATAAAAGCCGGCACCTCCTTCCTTCTTCCCTTTTTACACTTCCAACACCCCTGCCTTGCACCTGCCGAAGCTCCCAGTTAACATTCTCCAACTATTCGTCGACTCCTCCCAAATCTTCATCCTATCAACTAGGTACCGACTCTTCCACCTAAACATGGTCTTTACGCTCGAACTCCCTAATTGATGGGGTAGGTCAAGCCTTGATTAAAGTATCTTAAAAAGTTGCCTGGGTCACGCGATGAGGGTGGACGGAAGAGTGGGGAGAGACGAGCTTTCTAGGAAGCTGTTTGGTAGACGTATTGTGGTTCGGCATAAATCTTTTGTGCCGATCGAGATTGGTGGAGGAAAGAGCATAGGAAAAGTAGGAGATGGTTAGGGCCGTCGAATGGTAAAGTCTAGCACGACCTGCCGAACGATTCACCCTCGTAGTTTGGCATGGATGGAGAAATAAGATGGGAACGAAGTCGTTGTTAAGGGAGGTGTGTCGAGCGTTGTCTTGATCGAACGAGCTTCTGGCCGAACGATACTTCGCCGAACAGTCACAAACACCGTATTACACTTAGGCCGAACAAACATAAATGCCGAACCAAACCTATGCCGAACAATACAAATGCCGAGCAATTGTAAGTGCCGAACAGCATAAATGCCAAACTACACTTAGGCCGAACAATTCAAATGCCGAACCAAACTTAGGCTAAACAATACAAACGCCGAACAATCATAAGCGCCGAACAACACTTAGGTCGAACAATTCAAATGCCGAACAATCATAAGCGCTGAACAACACTTAACCGAACGATTGTGAATGCTGAAACCTATTTTGGCCGGACAAAACTTTAGTCGAACACTTATTAATTATACACTTTTCGAATCTGGAACTGTAGTCACCACAAGGCGGGCTTTTTGAGACGGTCAGCGATGACGGTCTTCGAAGGCAACGATTCGAAACTCGTTTTCGTATCTTTGTAATCTCTAGTGTAACGACCCAAATTTTCAACCCAATTTAAAATTTTAAATTCATCGTTTTAACAAAAAAAATTTTGAAATTTTAAACGATTTCAATTTACGTCCAAACTTTATTTGTGACATACGTCTAGTTAGATATGGACATAGAAAAAGTTTCGTTGAAAAATATTACAGTAAAGTCCGTTCGCGTTTTACTGTATATCAGTCCATATAAAGCTGCGTAAAATTTATCTTCCAAATCCAAATATTTTTACACAGTCCGCTTGTAAAAATTATTCTGATCAAGATTTCATGATTCGTTTCGTCTAAAGCTGTCATCGCCTGCTCCGTTTATAATATTTTGCAAAACGCACAATTTAAGCGGCGTAAATGCAAATTTTATAAAATCATCGTATCGCAATAATCTGTATACCGTTGGAAGCGTACCGTCGCGCTGATCAAAATGGTATATTCGTTTGCATCATTCGGAGTTCGGAGTTAAAAGTTACAAATTGTTAACGGTTTGAAACCTGTCCGTTACACTATTAAACCTGTGTCTATTAGGCTTCACTAGGGAGTGGAATTCGAGGCATCTCCTGATCAGTAATTACTCCTTGAAACTCCAACAGTCTTTTAGTGTACCTATACAATCAATTAAAGACTTTTCAATTCTGTACTATTGCGTATAAACCAGGCTTCAATTCATAATTCACTGTTTAGCATTTCATTTCTGGTTCGTTCTTCCTCCTCTGCATATTTTTGTTTCTCTTCTCTCTGTTGTAATTCTCCCCTCCACAAACAAATGAAGCTCCAGCCCCTGCCACGTCGCCGCCTGCCATCTCGTCCGGCACCTCCGCCATCAGTAGTCGCCCAGCCCACTGCCTCAGCAGCCCCACCAACCCGCCTCCGTCGTCCTCCCCGTCCCCAGCGCCTCCTCCGCCTACACGTATCCCACCCAGCCCGCCAACCCAACCACCTGGCCCGCCTGCCCAGACCCGCGCCCAGACCCCGCCTAGACCCCGCCCCAGACCTCCGCCTGCCAGACCCGCGTCCCAGTTCCCTGCCAGCCCCAGACCCCGCCTAGACCCCGCCCCAGACCTCCGCCTGCCAGACCCGCGTCCCAGTTCCCTGCCAGCCCCAGACCCCGCCGAACCCCGCCACCCGAACCACCAGTCCCAGTCGCCCTCCGACCCGTGCCCAGACCCGCCCCAGACCTCCGTGCCAGACCCTCCGAGCCACGCCCTCCGCCTACCAGCGCCCTGACCCCACCCCGCCTCCCCTTTCCTGCCCAGTTCCGCCCTGACCCCACCCAGACCCATTTCGCCTCCCCTACCCTGCCCAGTTCTACCACTGCCCCACTCGCCTTCACCAGCTCTGCCACCACCAGTTCGCCTACTCCTCTGACAGCCTCCGCCGCCAACCAGCACCATCGCTTTCATCCACTTCGACTTGGCCATAACTGATTTTGTTTTTTTTATATACGAGTTTATATGGGAAACTGTATATTACATAGCAATGAAATTCTTAGCATTCTAGTTGCTCACGTTGCTGCTATGTTTTATTTCCAGCTACTGCTTCGGAGTCCTAAGTTACCTTCAGCTTGTCAGATCTATCTTGTTTCATCGTTGTTGCGTTCATTTTGCATTGAGCTTGTTAGTGTCTCGTATCTATTCGTCTTCGTGCTTCGTCGTCAAATCTCTAACCACGCAAGGTGAATATTTTCTATTCACGACTCAAATATCTCTTATACTATGATAATTAGATGTTGGATGTTATGAATGTAATCTGCACGTTAAATTGATTGATGTTAAAAATTGAATTGAAGTTAGTATGTTAAATAGTTATGACACCAATTTACTATGTGATATTAAATTTGTTGTTATTGTAATTAATAATAAATTTGAAACTGAATTTGATATAGAATAGATATAAAATTCCGAATGACATATGTTAAACTTGACCTCTTATATGATGAATATTGAATAGTTAAATTGACCCTTTAAATTGCTTGACTTGTGGAATTGATAAATGTCACTTTAGACTACAGATCGTATTGAATTAACAGTTGTAATTGAAATTGAACGACCAAGTGAAACTGAAATGTTATAATCTTTAATCTACATGAAATGATAGTGTAGATTCTAGAAATAATTATATTAATTGGCGTAGATAACAAACGCGAATTAATACGATTATTTCGGGATTATTTGAAATTGTTGAATTGTTGCAAATGGATGCTATTGCTTGTTTATTTACTTTGACACCATCCCAGCTATCACACTGCAAGTTCCCTTTGTATGTTTGATTTTGAACTTAAATAGAATTGGGTTGAAATGATAAATACCCAATTGAATGAATTGGCCTAGGATAGATAATTAAAATAAGAAACCGAACGGTCAACAAAGAACGTTTTGAAATTGAGACTTATTTGGAATCATGGAATGAACTTAGAAAACTATATGGTAATTAGGTAACGTAAATATAAATAAATTTGTTGAAATAAATAAAATGATTTTATTGAATTGAATAAATAAATTTGTTGAAATAAATAAAATGATTTTATTGAATTGTATAAATAAATTTGTTGAAATAAATAAAATGATTTTATTGAATTGAATAAATAAATTTGTTGAAATAAATAAAATGATTTTATTGAATTGTATAAATAAATTTGTTGAAATAAATAAAATGATTTTATTGAATTGAATAAATAAATTTGTTGAAATAAATAAAATGATTTTATTGAATTAAATAAATGAAATTGTTTTGAAATAGATAAAATGGATTTTATCAAATTAAATAAATTGGATTGTGGGAATAAAGAAATGAATTAAATTGAAATAAATGGGAACTAATTAATGTAAGGAATTGAAACGAATTTGTAAATTTATTTGATTAAACAAAGTGTTTGACAAAGTTAATCGAAATGAGATTTAAGAAGTAAATAGGATGGAGGATAAAGTGATTAAATTTCGAGTTTTGACAAATGAATAAACGAAGTTTTGACAAAGTGAACATATTAAATGAAATTGATATAGTAATGAACCTAGGAAGGTAAATACGGATTTAAAGAATAAAACTTGATTCAATAAGTTGAACTAAGATTGACTATTTCATGTAATCCATGAATTTGAATTGATATAATAAGTGAAATGTTGATTTAACGTGAATACTTAAATTTTTGATAACTAAAGGGCTCGAACTAGAATTTTTTCGAAATATGATTTTAGTAATTGAAACGAATCGAATTATGAAATATCAAATTTGGAAGTCAAATTTGCAACTTGACCTTTGGATTTGATTTGTTTTAACTTTAATAAAAAGTTGACTGTTGGGTAAATTAATACGTAGTTATTAAAGAGACCGGGATCGGATTATGGACATACTCTCTGTCGATACCGAAAACCACTTTAATAACTAATATACGCGAAGTGTTGATCCAGAATGAAGTGGATGGTTTTGATGAACGCGTTGACTGAAGAAAGAGAACGATTTTGGATGACCCCTGACATGACTAAAACAGGAGCCGCGCCGGGCCATTGAGGTTCGCTACCTCTAGCGGACACACTTCTTCGATACCTTATCTATTACTTTTGTGATTCGATTTGGGTGCACCCCTTGATTTGGGAGTGTTGTTTCGCGGTGTTGGGATAGTAGCTGCTATGCCCAACATCAGTCCGGATCACGCAACTACTAGTATCCTAGTTGGTATCGCCTCATGTACCTTGTCATACTGATTATCCTATTCGAGACCACTACGATTTTGATTTGTACCTTTAGTATATGGATTGCCCTCTGGTGACTTCCGGTTTTGGGGAAACTACGGTCTTGTATATGCTTTTGGGAATAAACAGGTTAAGAGGTGTATGGGCCCTGCTTAACCCTATTTTGATATCTTACTTTATGGATTAGACATTATCTATTTAGCGTATTCTGTAGGTAGTTTATCGATCCCTTAATGATGTTTATATTCACCTTTGAGTTATGGACTTTATTATAAGCATTTGATTATCCTGTATAAGATTTTGAGTCCTGACTCGAGTGTTTCTTTTGCATATGCTCGGGTCAGTCTGAAGATATTCCGTTGCTGGTCAAGGTTGGTCGAAGATGCTGAAGGCTTAGCTTTTATCTATATCAATTTTATTTTCAGTATTTGATGTACTTATGTATTGGACATCTTGTATCTCTTTCAGTCGCTTTATGTTGAGACATTGTTGTATTCTCTGTAGTAGCTTCATGAACTACTATTATGACGATGTATTTTCCGCTGCATTATTCTGTGACTGTTCTGAGTCTGTGATGTTGTATTGATTCTCATTTACATTTATGTACTTATAATCCCATAATGTTCTGTGTTTTGTATTATTTAAGTTGACAAGTGTGGATTTTTGTCAATTTAAATGGTCCAAATATACGGGATGTTACAGTTGGTATCAGAGCTCTGGTTTCCTAAAACCCTTAGTTCGGGATTATAAAGAAACTCATTAGAGATAGAGTAGCAATACTCTAGAATGAGGAGAATCAATTCAATATCCAAATCCTTTCAAAAATTCAAGCTCCCTTGATTCGTTGATTAGTTTTCTTAGCATTCTATTATCTTATCTTTGGTTCTAAATCTCTTTTGGTATTTTAGGATGAGTACCAGAAGGAATGTTAGAGGTGGAAGAGGCAATGGTCCTGCCCAGGCTGCACCTGCCGCTCCAGCTCCTGTCAAATTCACTACTCTTAGTAAGGAGTATTCGCAACTGGGAGGTACTAAGTTTTCTGGATCCGAGAACATCATAGAGGCTCAGCAATGGCTTAAGAGTTTGGAGAAGATATTTTCTGGGTTGGAAATTACTGATGCTCAGAAGCGTCAGCTTGCTGCTTGGCAACTCCAAGATGCCGCACAAGATTGGTGGGAATCCGTTACTTCTCGTATCGAGGAGGACACCATCACTTGGGCCCAGTTTAGGTATGAATAGTTTGGATTCTAGTGGTCTAAATTCTTCCTTCTATCTTTGAAATGTTATTCATCTTGTCTATCTTTGATTAGGGATACCTTCTCGGCACAATGGATGCCAGCTGCTGGGAAAACCCAACTTTATAGAGCTTTCATGGATCTTAAGCAAGGCAGCATGACTATTTCTGAGTATGAGAGGAAATTTAATGAACTCTCCAAGTTTGGACCGGGTTTGATAGATACACCACTTTTGAAGAACGAGAAATTCATTTTGGGAGCTAGACCAGAATATTATGACTTGCTTACCGGACACATTCGCTCCACTTTCACAGAGCTTATTGATTTTGCTCTTAGATATGAGTCGAAGCCTAAGGGATCCACTGCCAAGGCTGCCCCTACTCAGCCCTCTGCTAGCCAGCCCGGGAAGAGGAAGATGAACTTTGATCAACAAAAGAAAGCTTGGCAGAAGACTACAGGATTGGGTTATGCTCAGAAAAGCCCTATCGATCTTGCTAATATCACATGCTTCAAGTGCGATAAGAAGGGCCATTATGCTAATAGTTGTCCATCTACCGGAGCTGCTATTCCACCACCTTCTACACTAGGAAAGATTTATGCTATGTCTGCCTCCAGCCGGGTCATTTCAAGAAAGAATGCCCAATGTATAAGCGTGGCACACCATCTGGAGTATTTGCTATCACCACTCCTACACCACCTCCACCACCTGCTCAGGATGACCAAGGTACCTTACGAAGTACTTTTTCTTTACATGATTTACCTATTAGGGTATTATTCGATACTGGTGCTTCTCATAGCTTCATATCTATTGATCTCTGTAATAAGATCAAATTAGAACCTACTCTTGCTACTACTTCCTTATGCGTCTCCAATCCTATTGGAGGACTTGCCAACCTCAGCAGAATTTGTAAAGAGGTCGTGCTCTTATACGGAAGATATCGATTCACTTGGGATTTTTATGTGCTTGGCTTCGCAGCATTTGACATCTTGTTAGGTGCTGATTGGTTAAGAAAATTCGATGCTGTTATTTCTTGCAAAGCTCGTTCTGTTTCTCTAGTCAATGACAAGGGCATACCGCTTGTCATTGAATGCAAATCACCTCAGAAATATGCCGGAAGCTTCATATTCTCTCTTGATGCTCATCCGGATGATCTCAGTACTACACCTATCGTTCAGAAATTTCCCGATGTATTTGGAGAGGTTAACTCTCTACCGCCCAAACGGGAAATCGATTTCCGTATTGACCTTATTACTGGAGCTACTCCCGTAGTTCTCCCACACCGAAGGATGGCACCTAAAGAAAAAGCTGAACTAAAAACCCAAATTGATGATCTATTTGCTAAAGGTTTGATTAGAAGAAGTTGCTCTGAATGGGGCGCCGCAGTTGTATTTGTCACTAAATCAGATGGATCTCTTCGCATGTGTGTTGATTACCGGGAACTGAACAAACGCACTCTCAAGAATCGTTATCCGATGCCCCGCATCAACGATTTATTCGACCAGCTTCATGGTGCTAAAGTTTTCTCACAGCTGGATCTAGC
The DNA here is from genome assembly GCA_030737815.1 of Allium fistulosum. Classification (NCBI taxonomy): domain Eukaryota; kingdom Viridiplantae; phylum Streptophyta; class Magnoliopsida; order Asparagales; family Amaryllidaceae; genus Allium; species Allium fistulosum. Next base: position 868,853,929 of record CM060903.1, on the reverse strand, counting down.
CACTGGGTTCCACCAACTCAGAGTTGCTGAAGATAGTATCCATAAGACAGCTTTCCGTACTGAGAATGGATTCTATGAATGGTTGGTTATGCCATTCGGTTTGACCAACGCACCTGCTTATTTCGTTGACTTGATGAATCGAGTTTTCCGTGATGTGCTTAACAAGTTTGTTCTTGTTTTCATTGATGATATTCTCGTCTTCTCCAAAGACAAGAAGGAGCATGAGACACACCTTGCTTATGTTCTGGAAACTCTCCGAAATCATCAACTTAAGGCCAAATTCTCTAAATGCCACTTCTGGCGAGACGAAGTGAGATTCCTGGGCCACATAGTTTCAGAAAATGGAATTTCGGTCGATCCAGCTAAGATCGCCGTAATCAATGTAAGTTCCACCCTATTCGCTATTTCTATTCAAATCCTCTTATCACTTTCTAATTTGAAATTTTCTACAGGATTGGGAGACTCCTAAAACTCCTACAGATATTCGTAGTTTCTTGGGTTTAGCCGGATATTATCGCAGATTTATTGAGCACTTTGCCCGGATTTCTGCCCCACTTACTGCTTTAACTCGGAAGGATGTTAAGTTTATTTGGAGTGAGAAGTGCGAATCAGCTTTCAATGAGTTGAAGAGTAAGTTAACTTCAGCCCCAGTTCTTGCAGTCATCGATGGAAGTGAAGGATTGACTGTTTATACAGATGCTTGCCGAGAAGGTTTAGGCGCTGTTCTTATGCAAAATGGAAAGGTTATTGCTTATGCCGGTCGTCAGTTGAAGACCCATGAATTTAACTATGCCACTCATGATCTTGAGCTTCTTGCTGTTGTATTTGCTTTGAAACTTTGGAGGCATCATCTTTTGGGAACAAAGTTCGAACTATTCACTGATCATAAGTCCTTGAGGTATATCTTTTCTCAAAAGGATTTGAACCAGAGGCAAGTCCGATGGCTTGAATTCTTAGCTTCCTACGACCTCGACATCACTTATACACCGGGGAAAGCAAATGTTGTAGCAGATGCTTTGAGCCGCAGCAAAGCATTATCTTGTTGCAATCTTATCGAAGGCATGTTATTCCAGCTTAGTATCTCTCCATCTCTTATGGATCGCATTAAAGCTAAGCAATATGAAGACACTTTGCTCTATCGTATGAAGGAATTAGTTATGGGTAGAGTAAGTAATGCCGACAACAAAGTGGGTGCACAGGTCGATAGTGATGGAGTTTTGAGGATCGACAATCGTATCTGTGTTCCTAATGTCGATGGTCTTAGACAGGAAGTGCTGCGAGAAAATCATAAGTCTTCGCTTTCATTCCATCCCGGTGCTACCAAAATGTACCAGAATATGAATAAACTATATTGGTGGAGCGGAATGAAGCGCGATATTTCTATCTATGTTAGCAGGTGCACCACTTGCCAACAAGTTAAAGCTGATCACAGAAAGACAGCAGGATTGCTCCAACCGCTAGAGATTCCAGGTTGGAAATGGGAGCAAATTTCTATGGACTTTATTGACGGGCTACCTAAGACTAGAAAGGGTAACGAAAGCATATGGGTGATTGTTGACAGACTGACAAAGTCCGCTCACTTTATTCCAGTCAAGACCACTCGTACAGCTTCGAGTTTGGCTGAAATATACATGAGGGAAGTTGTTAAACTTCACGGTGTACCATCCAGTATTGTATGCGATCGCGATCCTATTTTCACCAGTAAATTCTGGAAAGCATTCCAGGATACTTTGGGCACCAAACTGAATCTGAGCACAGCTTACCATCCTCAGACAGATGGTCAAACTGAGAGGGTGAATCAGATTTTGGAAGATCTTCTTCGAGCTTGCATTATCGACTTTGGTGGATCCTGGGAAGACCATCTTCACTTGGTTGAATTCACTTATAATAATAGTTATCAGGTAAAGAATTTGAATTTCTAATTTGAATAAGTATATTTGAATTTGAATTAATTATCCTTTAAAAACCAGGCAAGCATTGGTATGGCACCGTTCGAAGCCTTATATGGACGGCCATGCAAATCGCCAACTTGTTGGATTGAGTCGGGAGATCGATTAGTGCTTGGACCAGAAATGATTATGGAAGCTTCTGAAAAGGTCGAAGAAATCAGGAAGAAGATAAAGACGGCACAGGATAGACAGAAAAGCTATGCCGACAAAAGGAGAAGAGACCTCGAATTCAGTGTAGGAGACAAAGTATTTCTGAAGGTGTCGCCTTTGAGGAATATCGTTCGATTTGGAAGGAAAGGGAAATTAGCTCCCAGATTCGTTGGTCCGTTTGAGATTACAGAAAGAGTTGGAACATTGGCATATAGAGTTGCATTACCAGAAAAGTTCGCTGGTGTTCACAACGTATTCCACGTCTCACACCTTCGCAAGGTTGTACACGATCCATCTATGACTATCCCTACTGCTCAGTTGGATGAAATAGTTATTGAGCCTGACTTGACTATTGAGCGAAAGCCACTTCGGATAGTTGATCGTGAGACAAAGCAACTCAGAAGGAAATCGGTAAATCTCGTCAAAGTACAGTGGAGTGCAGATGAGCGGGATTGCACATGGGAAACTGAGGATAGCATTCGAGATTCAAACCCCGAACTATTAATTTCAGGTATTCTTCAAATTTCTTGAAATCTATCGTGACTTTTCTACTTATTTCATTTCTACTTCCCTCGTCTCGTTCCTTTTCGAGGACGAAAAGTTTTGAGTGGGGGAGATTGTAACGACCCAAATTTTCAACCCAATTTAAAATTTTAAATTCATCGTTTTAACAAAAAAAATTTTGAAATTTTAAACGATTTCAATCTACGTCCAAACTTTATTTGTGACATACGTCTAGTTAGATATGGACATAGAAAAAGTTTCGTTGAAAAATATTACAGTAAAGTCCGTTCGCGTTTTACTGTATATCAGTCCATATAAAGCTGCGTAAAATTTATCTTCCAAATCCAAATATTTTTACACAGTCTGCTTGTAAAAATTATTCTGATCAAGATTTCATGATTCGTTTCGTCTAAAGCTGTCATCGCCTGCTCCGTTTATAATATTTTGCAAAACGCACAATTTAAGCGGCGTAAATGCAAATTTTATAAAATCATCGTATCGCAATAATCTGTATACCGTTGGAAGCGTACCGTCGCGCTGATCAAAATGGTATATTCGTTTGCATCATTCGGAGTTCGGAGTTAAAAGTTACAAATTGTTAACGGTTTGAAACCTGTCCGTTACACTATTAAACCTGTGTCTATTAGGCTTCACTAGGGAGTGGAATTCGAGGCATCTCCTGATCAGTAATTACTCCTTGAAACTCCAACAGTCTTTTAGTGTACCTATACAATCAATTAAAGACTTTTCAATTCTGTACTATTGCGTATAAACCAGGCTTCAATTCATAATTCACTGTTTAGCATTTCATTTCTGGTTCGTTCTTCCTCCTCTGCATATTTTTGTTTCTCTTCTCTCTGTTGTAATTCTCCCCTCCACAAACAAATGAAGCTCCAGCCCCTGCCACGTCGCCGCCTGCCATCTCGTCCGGCACCTCCGCCATCAGTAGTCGCCCAGCCCACTGCCTCAGCAGCCCCACCAACCCGCCTCCGTCGTCCTCCCCGTCCCCAGCGCCTCCTCCGCCTACACGTATCCCACCCAGCCCGCCAACCCAACCACCTGGCCCGCCTGCCCAGACCCGCGCCCAGACCCCGCCTAGACCCCGCCCCAGACCTCCGCCTGCCAGACCCGCGTCCCAGTTCCCTGCCAGCCCCAGACCCCGCCTAGACCCCGCCCCAGACCTCCGCCTGCCAGACCCGCGTCCCAGTTCCCTGCCAGCCCCAGACCCCGCCGAACCCCGCCACCCGAACCACCAGTCCCAGTCGCCCTCCGACCCGTGCCCAGACCCGCCCCAGACCTCCGTGCCAGACCCTCCGAGCCACGCCCTCCGCCTACCAGCGCCCTGACCCCACCCCGCCTCCCCTTGCCTGCCCAGTTCCGCCCTGACCCCACCCAGACCCATTTCGCCTCCCCTACCCTGCCCAGTTCTACCACTGCCCCACTCGCCTTCACCAGCTCTGCCACCACCAGTTCGCCTACTCCTCTGACAGCCTCCGCCGCCAACCAGCACCATCGCTTTCATCCACTTCGACTTGGCCATAACTGATTTTGTTTTTTTTTTATATACGAGTTTATATGGGAAACTGTATATTACATAGCAATGAAATTCTTAGCATTCTAGTTGCTCACGTTGCTGCTATGTTTTATTTCCAGCTACTGCTTCGGAGTCCTAAGTTACCTTCAGCTTGTCAGATCTGTCTTGTTTCATCGTTGTTGCGTTCATTTTGCATTGAGCTTGTTAGTGTCTCGTATCTATTCGTCTTCGTGCTTCGTCGTCAAATCTCTAACCACGCAAGGTGAATATTTTCTATTCACGACTCAAATATCTCTTATACTATGATAATTAGATGTTGGATGTTATGAATGTAATCTGCACGTTAAATTGATTGATGTTAAAAATTGAATTGAAGTTAGTATGTTAAATAGTTATGACACCAATTTACTATGTGATATTAAATTTGTTGTTATTGTAATTAATAATAAATTTGAAACTGAATTTGATATAGAATAGATATAAAATTCCGAATGACATATGTTAAACTTGACCTCTTATATGATGAATATTGAATAGTTAAATTGACCCTTTAAATTGCTTGACTTGTGGAATTGATAAATGTCACTTTAGACTACAGATCGTATTGAATTAACAGTTGTAATTGAAATTGAACGACCAAGTGAAACTGAAATGTTATAATCTTTAATCTACATGAAATGATAGTGTAGATTCTAGAAATAATTATATTAATTGGCGTAGATAACAAACGCGAATTAATACGATTATTTCGGGATTATTTGAAATTGTTGAATTGTTGCAAATGGATGCTATTGCTTGTTTATTTACTTTGACACCATCCCAGCTATCACACTGCAAGTTCCCTTTGTATGTTTGATTTTGAACTTAAATAGAATTGGGTTGAAATGATAAATACCCAATTGAATGAATTGGCCTAGGATAGATAATTAAAATAAGAAACCGAACGGTCAACAAAGAACGTTTTGAAATTGAGACTTATTTGGAATCATGGAATGAACTTAGAAAACTATATGGTAATTAGGTAACGTAAATATAAATAAATTTGTTGAAATAAATAAAATGATTTTATTGAATTGAATAAATAAATTTGTTGAAATAAATAAAATGATTTTATTGAATTGTATAAATAAATTTGTTGAAATAAATAAAATGATTTTATTGAATTGAATAAATAAATTTGTTGAAATAAATAAAATGATTTTATTGAATTGTATAAATAAATTTGTTGAAATAAATAAAATGATTTTATTGAATTGAATAAATAAATTTGTTGAAATAAATAAAATGATTTTATTGAATTAAATAAATGAAATTGTTTTGAAATAGATAAAATGGATTTTATCAAATTAAATAAATTGGATTGTGGGAATAAAGAAATGAATTAAATTGAAATAAATGGGAACTAATTAATGTAAGGAATTGAAACGAATTTGTAAATTTATTTGATTAAACAAAGTGTTTGACAAAGTTAATCGAAATGAGATTTAAGAAGTAAATAGGATGGAGGATAAAGTGATTAAATTTCGAGTTTTGACAAATGAATAAACGAAGTTTTGACAAAGTGAACATATTAAATGAAATTGATATAGTAATGAACCTAGGAAGGTAAATACGGATTTAAAGAATAAAACTTGATTCAATAAGTTGAACTAAGATTGACTATTTCATGTAATCCATGAATTTGAATTGATATAATAAGTGAAATGTTGATTTAACGTGAATACTTAAATTTTTGATAACTAAAGGGCTCGAACTAGAATTTTTTCGAAATATGATTTTAGTAATTGAAACGAATCGAATTATGAAATATCAAATTTGGAAGTCAAATTTGCAACTTGACCTTTGGATTTGATTTGTTTTAACTTTAATAAAAAGTTGACTGTTGGGTAAATTAATACGTAGTTATTAAAGAGACCGGGATCGGATTATGGACATACTCTCTGTCGATACCGAAAACCACTTTAATAACTAATATACGCGAAGTGTTGATCCAGAATGAAGTGGATGGTTTTGATGAACGCGTTGACTGAAGAAAGAGAACGATTTTGGATGACCCCTGACATGACTAAAACAGGAGCCGCGCCGGGCCATTGAGGTTCGCTACCTCTAGCGGACACACTTCTTCGATACCTTATCTATTACTTTTGTGATTCGATTTGGGTGCACCCCTTGATTTGGGAGTGTTGTTTCGCGGTGTTGGGATAGTAGCTGCTATGCCCAACATCAGTCCGGATCACGCAACTACTAGTATCCTAGTTGGTATCGCCTCATGTACCTTGTCATACTGATTATCCTATTCGAGACCACTACGATTTTGATTTGTACCTTTAGTATATGGATTGCCCTCTGGTGACTTCCGGTTTTGGGGAAACTACGGTCTTGTATATGCTTTTGGGAATAAACAGGTTAAGAGGTGTATGGGCCCTGCTTAACCCTATTTTGATATCTTACTTTATGGATTAGACATTATCTATTTAGCGTATTCTGTAGGTAGTTTATCGATCCCTTAATGATGTTTATATTCACCTTTGAGTTATGGACTTTATTATAAGCATTTGATTATCCTGTATAAGATTTTGAGTCCTGACTCGAGTGTTTCTTTTGCATATGCTCGGGTCAGTCTGAAGATATTCCGTTGCTGGTCAAGGTTGGTCGAAGATGCTGAAGGCTTAGCTTTTATCTATATCAATTTTATTTTCAGTATTTGATGTACTTATGTATTGGACATCTTGTATCTCTTTCAGTCGCTTTATGTTGAGACATTGTTGTATTCTCTGTAGTAGCTTCATGAACTACTATTATGACGATGTATTTTCCGCTGCATTATTCTGTGACTGTTCTGAGTCTGTGATGTTGTATTGATTCTCATTTACATTTATGTACTTATAATCCCATAATGTTCTGTGTTTTGTATTATTTAAGTTGACAAGTGTGGATTTTTGTCAATTTAAATGGTCCAAATATACGGGATGTTACATCTAGATTCTTATTGCTTGTACACGATTGCTTGCACTAGTTTACACACCACGTGGGGGGAATTTTCGTATTGTTAATTCTAATATTCAACGTTTTTCAAGTATAGTTTTCACAGGCATTCAGACAGATTCATTATTTATTGGGGATGTCTAAAAAGTCTAGCTCCGCCACTATATCTGATAGGCCCGGGCCGTCATCGAGGCAAAAAGTTGCTGATACTTCAGATCCGTCGACTTCCCCTACCCATAACTTAGCTCCTGATGCCCTGGAGGCAACAATTCTCTTAGATAATCCGATCGACTCATAGGCTTCGAAGATTAATGAAGTCGCACTTCGACGAATATGTTCCATCCATGGGATTCCTTTCGCCGATGTGTTAGTCCCGTCGCGACACGATCGTCCTCACCTGCCCCCAATCGGATATACCACCTGCAACAAGTTCATGTGCTGGATGGGCAGCGTGCCTCCATTCAATTTATTTCTTCAGGACGTGTTGCAGTACATAGACATTGCCCCGTCGCAGCTGCATCCAAATGGTCGTGCGTTTCTATATGGGACCTACCTACTCTTCATGGCCGTCTTCTCTAGACCTCCAACTTCTGGCGACATCAGATACATTTATATGATCAAGAAACGAAAAGATAGCCCTTCCTTCATGTTCCTCGAGCCGTACCACAAATGCCAAATCTTGACAGGAGCATGTAGTAAATTCGCCCTGTACAAACAGGAATGGTTCTACGTGCGTTGCCCTCCTGGTTTTGCGAGGAGATGGGTTGAAGGTACTAAGTCTCTTCGCTGAGTCATCATTCGTGTTTAATTGGAGTTATGCTTTTCCTAACTCCTCATTTCATCTTTTCAGGTATCAACCCGCGTCCGGAGGGCCGAGGATATTCTGAGGCCGTTGAGGCCATTAGAGCTCTTCCTGCCGAGGAACGAGACATCCGAACCATCATTTCGAATGAATCATTGTCGAGGTTCGGCTTGCTAGCCCCTGGTCGTCGGATTAGCCTCCCAGAGGGCGTCTCCATTCCCAAGCCAGCATCTAGTAAAGGGAAAAAACAAGCTGGATCGTCATCATGCAACACTCCCGAAGCGCACGAAGAGGGTGAGCACAAAGAGGATGAAGCTCCTGAGACTCAAGGCGAGAATGCGGGCCCCGCTTGGAATCCGACGGTCGAAGTTCACGATATTGAAACGTCATCCTCCCCTTCGAAGGGAAAGAAAAAGTTAAAATACAAGATACGGAAGGAGAAAGTTGGCGGAACTTCGAAAGTTACGCTTATCCCGCTAGAGAAAGAGGCTTCCTCACAGCACATGGAAAGTTCTCTAAGGGGTTTGTCAAATCTTTCCATCCCCGACGATATACTTAATTACGGGTTTGACGATCCTGAAGCCCTCAAGTTTTCTTCGCCCGCTAGAGGCAATGCGGGAGTTCAACTCCCAGTCCAGGGAGACAATACTCCGATTAGTAAAAACAAAAGAACTGGTCCGTCGGGGGGAACACTAGGACACACACGCACATACGCATTCCATCATACACTTTAAGTTTTTTCTTATTTCCCGGATTTTTCTTAACTCGTTGTTATCTCTATTCCTTGTAGGTGACATGGGGCGCTCTCACGGACTCGATCACCTTCACGGCTCTTCCATATTTCATCATCCCGGACGGGATTCAGGTTCGGGAAGACGCAGGGACAGAGATGAGTACGAAGATAGAGACAACCGTCCCCGTGATTCGTCTTATCGTAAGAAGGCATATTCCCAATCTTCACAGTCCCGTGATCCTCCTCCTCCAACTGAGTCGGATAGGGAGAAGTCTTCATAGAAGGGGTCCCAACCCGATGCTCCTCGAGAACAACACTCCGGTTCGTCGAGTACAAGGCAAATTCGGGAGCAACGAAAAAGAGCAGAACTTCCAAGGCCTCCTCCCCCTACTACCGCGGTTGACCCAACTGTTGCAGAGAAGATGGTCGATCTTAAGGCCAAATTTCCAAAAATTTGCTTTGATGGTCTGAAATTCCTCCCAGCTATTCATCATATCCCTGGGCACGTGAAGCAGAGTGCCATTGCCTGTATCAACGACGTATATGTTCAACACGACGCGTTTGTGCATTTGGTTGAAAAGATCTCAGAGGTGTCTGTTGAGCGACAATACGAAATTGGAGGCTGGCTGTGACAAGAACATCATCAAGCATCAAGAAGAAGATCTCGCTTCGTATAAGTCGAAGCTGGAAGCCGCTGAGCAAAGTGCAAAAGATACTGCTGAGGCGGTCACTCATTTAGAGAGGGCTCACAAGAAGGAACTTGATGAAGCGGTCCAGCGTAGCGGTGCCCTTGCCTTAGAAAAAGATTCTATCCAAAAAGAAAGGGATGCGCTCGCCATACAAGCCAAAGAGTTGAAAGAATTACTCTCCAAGGAGAAAGAGGACAAAGTAGCTACTCAAGAAGAGTCACAACGATACTGTGATGAAATCGTTGCTACTCGGCTCTTGAAAGCGAAGCTTGATGACGAACTTGCTGGGGTTGAAAAAATGAAAGACGAAGCCCGTGAGGAGGGCAAAAGAAAAGCTGCGGAGGAGATTGACTCTCGCCTCGAGGCAGCCGCAGAAGCCGGCAGGGAAGAGGTCAAGTGCATGTTTGACCCGTTGATTGCTGAGTATGGCGCCCGCGTCCTTATGCATCGCGACTTAACATTCTTGGGCGAGGGCTATCTCGAATCCCTAGCCGAGGCTTGGGAAACTTTAGTGAAGATTAGGAAAATCAAGTCGGGCTCTGAGGAAGTCGATGAGGATGCCCTGGTGAAGGAGTTTCTTAGAGGGAACGAGCCAGCGGATTTATCAGCAGCCTTGGCGCTTTATAGCAAAGGCTCTCCCCTTCCAAAAGAGAAAAGTGATGAAGCTGGCCCATCTGGGGCTAAGACTACAGCTCCTCATACCGCTGCTCCTCCTACTACTTAATCGGCCGGTCTGCCGACACTTGACCCATTCGAGCAGCATGCCAGCTACGATCCTGAAGATCCCGGGCTCGGCGTTCATGTGCTATCTCCTATTCTGGAGGGTGAAACTCCACGCGCAACTGATAGCCAGCCAGAACCCGGTAGGAAACTCTTCTTTTTTAGAACTTAAAAGGTCCGTCACTTTCCAGCTGTGGTTGTTTGTTCTAATATTCATTCTTTATGTTTTCATGCAGGCTGCTCTGACCCAGAGCCAACTCCGAGGAGCGATGACGCCAAGGAGGAGGCGGAGAAAACAAGCAATGTTGCTCATGCGGGAGTAACTCCCGGACCTGACGCTCAAGTGATCGGGGCGCTAGATGATGATAAGCTTGACACCTCATCTCCCGCCGAAGGGAGTGATGAAATCGAAATCACTGGCGCCTCTGAACATACCTCGAAGATGAGCATGAAAGAGCGTCTCGCCGAAGAGGAGAAGAAAAAAGTCGAGGTCAAAGTTAAGCCTGAAATACTGGAACTCACCGACCCACGGAACAGACCTTTGAAGATCATTCTCCCGGGCAGGTTCAAACCTCTGGATGTTCCTTCTCCTACTCCTGACTCTGCTTCTTTAGCAATCAAGAAATCCAAGAAGAAGCGTGAGGGAGAGGAGTCATCGGAAAAAACAAAAGAAGACAAGAAGAAGAAACCGAAGAAATAATCGCTATACTCGTTCAACGAGTTTTTCTTTGCTTAAGTCTTGTAATTACTTTTATCTTTTGTCTCCGTAGTTTGTATAGATGGGTTCTTGACTCCAAGTTTTGGAGGGATAACTGTGTAACCTCATTTTGGAATATTAAATAAAGTTTAGTTCATTAGTCGTTTGAACGACTCTCTTACTTTTTTAGCTTTCTGAATAACTGTGGTCAAAACTCAAGCACTTATGAGTTGTATATTTCCCAGTCCGTTCTTGCATTGTTCGAACATTCTTCGGAGTGGCATACTTCTTGTTCTACATTTCTTGAGTACTCAGAATTTTTTCTAAATTCGCGTTCCAGGGACTTATAGTAAGTTGACCTGTATTCAGGGGATTCAGAGATTGAGATTGTTAACACTCTAATCCGCGCTCTGGGGACTTAGAGTATTCCGGTCCGCGTTCTGGAGACTCGGAGATTAAGGTCGTTTATACTCTAGTCCGCGCTTTGGGGACTTAGAGTACACCGGTCCGCACTCTGGGGACTCAGAGATTGAACTTATACTTTAGTCCACGCTCTGGGGATTCGGGGATTTGAAATCGTCTATCCTCTAGTCCGTGCTCCGGGGACTTAGAGTATTCCGGTCCACGCTCTGGGGATTTGGAGATTTGAAATCGTTTATACTCTAGTCCGCGCTCCGGGGACTTAGAGTACTCCGGTCCGCACTCTGGGGATTCGGAGATTTGAAACCGTTTATACTCTAGTCCGCGCTCCGGGGACTTAGAGTACTCCGGTCCGCACTCTGGGGATTCGGAGATTTGAAACCGTTTATACTCTAGTCCGCGCTCCGGGGACTTAGAGTACTCCGGTCCGCACTCTGGGGATTCAGAGATTTGAAACCGTTTATACTCTAGTCCGCGCTCCGGGGACTTAGAGTACTCCGGTCCGCACTTTGGGGATTCGGAGATTTGAAATCGTTTATACTCTAGTCCGCGCTCCGGGGACATAGAGTACTCCGGTCCGCACTCAGGGGACTTGGAGATTGAAATCGTTTATACCCTAGTCCACGCTCCGGGGACTTAGAGTACTCCGGTCCGCGCTCTGGGGATTCGGAGATTTGAAATCGTTTATACTCTAGTCCGCGCTCCGGGGACTTAGAGTACTCCGGTCCGCACTCTGGGGATTCAGAAATTTGAAACTGTTTATACTCTAGTCCCCGCTCCGGGGACTTAGAGTACTCCAGTCCGCACTCAGGGGACTCGGAGATTGAAATCGTTTATACTCTAGTCCGCGCTCCGGGGACTTAGAGTACTCCGGTCCGTGCTTTGTGGATTCAGAGATTTGAAATCATTTATACTCTAGTCCGCGCTCCGGGGACTTAGAGTACTCTGGTCCGCACTCAGGGGACTCAGAGATTGAAATCGTTTATACGAGTTCGTACATCGTACAGGATAATGTAGTTCTAGTAATTCATCACCCGACTATGAGATATAGAAACATTAGTAATTCGTGGAAAATACGGCTTCAAGCCTTTATTAATGAGAAACAACTAAACTGCTCGATTACATGGCTAAAAAGAAACTAAGTTACGACTGAATGAAAACATACAGGAAATAACTGTGCCTAAAACATGAAAGAAACATACTAAATGTAATAATGTCGCAGATGTTCACTGTTCCACGCTCGGGGGAGTGTCGCGCCATCAACGGTCGCTAGCTTGAATGTTCCCTCTCCAAGCTTCCGTTCAATGACGTACGGACCTTCCCAGTTGGGATTCATACGTGATGGTACCGGGAAGACTCGTTTCAAAACGAGATCGCCCACATCAAAAATCCTTGGGCGGACTCTGCCGTCGTAGTAACGCTTGACTCGATGCCTATGCGCCGCCGCCCTTAATTCGGCCTCTTCACGTTTTTCATTGATGCAGTCCAGCGATTCCAATAAGAGATCCTGGTTCGTCTTGGGATCATAGTATGTCACTCGGTGTGATGGAACTTCAAGTTCCACGGGTATAACGGCTTCCGAGCCGTATGCCAAGGCGAATGGAGTGTGGTCGGTCGTGGACTTGTGGGTAGTTCTATAAGCCCACAATGCTGTCGGGAGTTCATCTACCCACTTGCCTCCGACCTTCTCCAGACGCTTCTTCAGTATGGACTTGATTATTTTGTTAACGGCCTCGACTTGTCCGTTAGCTTTTGGGTGTGCAACGACGGCGAACTTCTTCTCGATGCCATACTTTAAACAAAACTCTTTGAACTCTCTGCTTTCAAATTGCATCCCGTTGTCCGTAATGATGGTGCGAGGAAGGCCAAAGCGGCATATAATGCTTCGTACAACAAAGTTAATGACCTTCTTAGAGGTGATTGTGGCCAAGGGTTCTGCCTCAGCCCATTTTGTGAAATAGTTGACTGCAACTATCGTGTATTTCGCACCACCTTTGGATATAGGCAAAGAGCTGATTATGTCGATTCCCCAAATTGCAAATGGCCAGGGACTAACCATTTGTATGAGTTCCGTTGATGGAGTCCTCGGGATTTTCGCATATCTTTGACACTTGTCACATTTCCTTGCGTAGTCTGCAGCGTCCCGATTTACGGTCGGCCAGTAATATCCATAGCGGAGGATCTTTTTTGCTAGCGTTTGCCCCCCAGTATGGTCGCCACATTCCCCTTCGTGAACCTCTTTCAAGACCCGCTTTGTCTCATCATGAGCGATGCACCGTAATAAGGGGACTGAGAACCCTTTTCGATACATTAATCCGTCCTGCATCACGTATCGCGCGGCCTTTCGAAGGACCTGTCGTCTTTCGCTCCTTTTTTCTGGTGAAGTCCCGCTCGTTAGGTACAGTTTGAATGGGGTTATCCACGACTCCTTCTCGATTTCCGTTTCCAACACACGATCAACTTTCATCTCGTCTATGCTCGGGGCATGCAAGGCCTCAACGGGATACAATCCCATTTGTTGCGCATCGCCCTTGCTCGCAAACTTAGCCAACGAGTCGGCTTCTTTATTCTGTTCATGCGGGACATGCGAAATATCATAACGCTCAAGATTCGACATTAGTTCTTGAACCAGAACAAGGTATGGAGCAAGCTTATGTCCCTTTGCTTGGTAATCTCCCCGCACTTGGTAAACCACCAACTGTGAGTCACAAAAGATTTCAACTGATTTGATCCCGAGTTCTCCGATGAGCTTCAAGCCAGCAATCAGTGCTTCATATTCTGCTTCGTTATTTGTAGCTGGGAAATCGAGCTTCAAAGCGTAACAAATCGATCGATTTTTCGGAGATACAAGAACTACACCCGCGCCGGAGCAACGGTCGTTTGATGCCCCATCAGTGTATAATTTCCATCGAACGGGGGGCATGACGTTATGACCATCTGGTTCGTCAAACACAGTAAACTCAGCAATGAAGTCTACTAATGCTTGCCCTTGTATGGCTCTTCGTGGCAAGTAGGCGATATCGAACTGGCTCAACTCGATGTTCCATTTTAACAATCTTCCAGAAGTTTCTGGTCATTGGAGTACATGCCGTAGGGGTTGATCGGTATAAACGCTGATTGAGTGTGCTTGAAAGTATGGGCGCAGCTTACGTGATGCAATCACCAAGCAATAGGCCAATTTCTCGATTTTGGGGTAATTTCTTTCTTCCCCCGTTAAACGCTTGCTAACGTAATACACCGGCTTTTGGATTCGGTCCTCCTCGCGAACCAGAGCCGCACTTATAGCATGTGGGGATACGGCCAAGTACAAGTACAGCATCTCATGGTCCACTGGTTTTGACAGCACTGGTGGACTCTCCAGATGCCTCACCAGATCCCGGAATGCTTCCTCACAATCAGATGTCCATTCGAAATTCCTCTTCCATTTCTTTATTATATCAAAGAAAGGGATGCACTTGTCTGTTGCCCTGGATATGAATCGACTCAGCGCAGCTACTTTTCCATTCAAGCTCTGTACCTGTTTTATAGTCTTGGGCACTTGCACATCTCTAATAGCTTGGATCTTTTCAGGGTTGGCTTCAATTCCCCTAGCATTGACGATGAATCCTAAAAACTTCCCCGACGCAACGCCGAAGGAACACTTCAAAGGGTTGATCTTCATCCTATAATACCTGAGTATGTCGAACTTTTCAGCCAAGTCTCGAATGTGGTCGTTGGACTGTCGTGACTTCACGAGCATGTCATCCACATAGACTTCCATCGTCCTACCAAGCTGGTCTTTGAACATTCGATTCACCAAACGCTGATAAGTCGCTCCTGCGTTCTTCAGTCCGAAGGGCATTACTACATAGCAATATAGCCCGACATCTGTAATGAAGCTGGTGTGTTCTTGGTCCGGAATATGCATCAGGATTTGATTGTAACCCGAGTATGCATCCATGAATGATAACAGCTCATGTCCTGCAGTGGAGTCGACCAACTGATCAATCCTAGGCAACGAGAAACTGTCCTTGGGGCATGCTTTGTTCAAGTCGGAATAATCTACGCAAGTTCTCCATTTCCCATTCGCCTTTTTCACCAGCACGGGATTCAATACCCATTCGGGGTAGAGGGCGTCGTGGACGAACCCATTGGCTTTGAGTTTGTCCACTTCCTCTCTGAGAGCAGCGGACCTCTCTGGGTCCATTCCTCTCCTCTTTTGTTTAACTGGGACGTATTTCGGGTCTATGTTCAACATATGACTCGTAATGGCGGGAGAAATCCTGCACATATTAGAATGCACCCAGGCGAAAACATCAAGATTTGCCCGGAGGAAATCAATAAGGTCTTCAGTCATTGCGGGGCCGAGTTGTGATCCGATCTTCAGCACTCGTGATGGATCGTCTCGACTGACTGAAACGTCAATTGTTAATTCAGCCGGCGCTGCCTTTTCTTCCCTGGGTTTCTCATCGTCATCTCTCGGATCTATGTCTCTGAAGATCCGAGAATTATGCCCGAGCCAGGGCTCGGGCACTATTTGTCAATCATCATTATTAAGGATGCGGACCAGAATGTCCGCAAGCTTTCCTTTCTCCCTCCGATGGGCCTCTCTGAGCTCTGCCACATAACATGCACGACTAGTCGCCTGGTCGCCATGAACAACTCCTACTCCTTTGTCAGTTGGGAATTTCAAAGTCAGGCACCATGGGGCTAATTCTGCTCTAAACTCAGCCAGGGCCGGTCGGCCAGGAATACATTATACGGAGAATCCACATCCAAAACTACGAAGGGCAGGATTTGCACCCTGCGACGTTCGCCTTGTCCCAGTTCAACTGGTAACTCAACATATCCTACTGCATTGGTCGCTGCACCATTAAAGCCGTGTATACGAGCTTTGGACGGTTTCAAGTCCTTTGTTTCCATTTTCATCTGGTCATAAGCCTTCTTGAAGATGATGTTGACAGAGCTTCCACAATCAATCAGAATTCTTTTCACATAAGCCGGTCCGATCGACGTAGATATGACCATCGGGTCGATGGTTGGGGCCTCTGCTTGGTCAGCATCTCTGTTTCTGAACACTATATCGTTTGTCATTACGCGCTGCTGCTTAGCAGGGGTCCCATACTCCACG
Organism: Allium fistulosum; assembly: GCA_030737815.1. Lineage (NCBI taxonomy): Eukaryota > Viridiplantae > Streptophyta > Magnoliopsida > Asparagales > Amaryllidaceae > Allium > Allium fistulosum. The sequence continues at coordinate 868,837,636 of CM060903.1, read as the reverse complement.
TTTGAACAACACTCAAAATCTGCATGCTTCAGGGAACTTGCATACCGCTCCATCTCTTGCCAATTCTTATCCGCGGGGTGAGGTCCGCCGATGATTGTGTTTATGACTAGTCTACCCACAGTTCGGGCAGGCTCCTCGGGATGACATGGAACTGGAGCACGACCTAGGTTGGATGTTCCCTGTCCTCCTTCCTGAGGATCCTTCACAAATTCCTGCAACTTCTTCTGCCTGATCAACTTCTCTATGGCATCGTGTAGGTGTCTGCACTCTTCCGTATTGTGCCCGTGGGTCTCATGGAAGCGGTAGTATTTTCCAGTCCGTTTCTGTTCCTCGGTTGACTCTTCTGGACGTGGCTTTCTGTACTGAAAGGTATTGCAGGTTGAGAGGTAAATATTCTCGAGAGACGCATTCAGTGGGGTATACTCGTTGTAGCTCGGAATTCTCGGCTTCCACTTCCCCGCTTCTCTCTTTTTCCCTTGATTTCTTCCTCCGGACTCCTTAGGCTGCCTAGGCTTGTTCTGGACATTGACTTGGACCTTTCCTGTGTTGTCTCCGGACTGCTTCACAACAATGTTGCTTTTCACGGATTCTTGGACAGGTCCTGGTGCCTTATCTCGCCTTACCCACCTAGCTTCCTCTCTTCTTATGAACTGATGTGCCTTTGAGTAAAAACATTCTAGTGTGGTCGGAGGTTTTCCTGCCAACCAGTCTCCAAATTCAGAATCCGAGTCCACACCTCTCATCACAGCCATTAGAATTGCATGATCATTGGGATTACTGACTTCAGTTGCCGCAACATGGAATCTTTTTAAATATTCCTTCAATGACTCCCCAGGATTTTGGATTACACTTGACAGAGACATTACGTCCTTTGGACGAGTAGTGTGTATTCTGAACTGCTCAATAAACTTCTTTGCCAACTCCTCGAAATTGGATACGGACCGTGGAGGAAGTCGGGTAAACCATATAGTAGCGATCCTAGATAGAGTGATCGGAAAGCATCTACACTTGGTTGCATCATTTGCTCTAGCTGAATCCATCATCCATTCGTACCTCATGACATGCTTTCTAGGGTCAGTCCTTCCTTCATACGCAGGAATAGTTGGCATACTAAACTTCCTGGGGTACGCCGCCTGCAGCACAATATCCGTGAATGGAGTATGACTTCTTGATACTCCCCAATCATCATTCGATAAGCCCTGATTTTCTTTCATCAATTGCCTGACCATGGCTGTCAGATCTGGTGTTTGTATGGAAGGCGGGAGGTTAGAGTCTATTCTACGCGACTGTCCATGCTAATGCATCCTTTCCTGGCGATCTGCCAAACGTGCATCTAGAGTTTCGACATCGTTAGCGTTTTGATGGTCTGGGCCTCTAGCCTCCACCTGCACTCCAGTTCCTAAATTTCCAGCTCCTGCTTGGTCACGGTCTCCAGCTGTCTGAACAGCAGCACCTGCCCATGCAGCTTCAGTCTTACGGCGTCTGCGCCTGGGAGGTTCATCAGAGGAAGTTGAGCTGTCGGATGAGGAATAAGGAGCGGGATTGCCCCTAGCATTCTGTTGCTGCTGTTGAGTGAGTTGTGCCATCAAGTTGGCATTAGCTTGCATCTGCTCTCCTAGTTGTCTCCTGCTTTCCCTGAGTTCTCTCATCAAGTCGCTGAACTCTATTCTGGTGACAACTGGGGTCTGGTCCTGGGCGGCAATTCCTACACCCGGACTTGCTGGCTGATTGCTAGGTCCTGCTTGCTGCACGCTAGCAGTCTCATGGGCATCCGCATTATGAGAAGTTGGCCTGGTACGTGGTCTTGCCATTGTAGAGTTATTGGTAGGAACTCTGAGTAGAATCAACGGATGTCCTATCAATGAGTCGGATCTTCTTTGGGGGATTTGTTCAATCCAGTAGCTTCAAAGCAGATCCTTAAGGTATGAGAATTCAATTCTCAGTGAAAGCACCAAAGTGTTAGCACCAAAATTGGTCACTAACTTCGTAGAGAAAGATTGTGTAGAGATATAAGTGATGAAGATAAATTAAACAAGGAAGACAATGCTAATTTAAATGCAGAAAGTAAGAACACCATATTTATAGTGGTTCAGCGTAATTGCCTACGTCCAGTTTGAGTTTTCATTTTATTGATCTTCTTAATGATTGATTACAAATACAATTCGTAGATCAAATGCTTGAATGAAGTTGCTAAGTAAAGAAGATGAGTCTCAAAAATGACAGAGTCTCCCCAGTGTTCTCCCAAAAAAGGTCCCTTTTCACTGTGCCCCTGCCCCTTTATTTATAGACAAAGATGGGTTGGACTTCCCAGGTGGGCTCGGCAGCCGAACACTCTGGCCCAAATACAGTGGTCGCCATATGCCGAACCAAATAGGCTGAATACAATGATGCCGAACCACCCTCTCTATGCCGAACGATATGCTTGATGCGTGGGAAAAGTGGAACGAATGTCAGTCGAAGCCGAACGTGCCTATGGCCGAACGTTGGTGCTGGCCGAACGATAGCTTTAACCAAACAATGCTTCTGACCGAACGATGTCCCTGGCCGAACGATGGCTCTGGCCGAACGTTTGCCTTTAGCTGAACGATGTCTCTGGTCGAACGATGGTTCTGGCCGAACGATAGCTTTTGACGAACAATACAGCCATGCCGAGCAGTCGTATACACCGAACGCCTTCTGATGCCGAATGCTCCTGGATGCCGAGTACTCCTGGACACCGAGTACCCCTGGATGCCAAGTACCCCTGGATGCCGAGTGCCCCTGGATGCCAAGTGCTCCTGGACGCCGAGTGCCCCTGGACGCCGAGTACTCCTGGATGTCGAGTGCTCCTTGATGCCGAGTACTACTAAATGCCGAGTACTACTAGATGCCCAGTAGTCCTTAAAGCCGAGTACTACCCAATGCCGAGCACTCAGTTGCCTGGTCAAATCTCCAGGAAACAATCCCCTACCTCTATTAACTGCTACATTCCCTTCAAGCTTGCCTCATTCCACTAGAAATTTCCAATCTCTGCCTAACAACATTGCTGCCGTGCAATTCAACAGGCACACAGCCAGTCCACTAACACTGCTGCAACCATCCTTCATCAACCATCACCCCATTTCACTGCATAATCCTCTTCAACAAACTGTGCATGTGTACAAAACCATCACAGTGCACATCAAATAACAGTGCATCTCTGCCACCCAACTGACCATATCATACACTACTCCACTTGGCAATCAAACATCAACTTCTTCCACCTTTTGTAACAAGAACTACCACCTACCTCCTGAATCACCACAGCCACATTCAAGACAACCAACTTTCACCATCAAATCCTGTCGCCATCCCACTATTTTTCCTCAACATTGCACTGCTAACAACCGCCACCTCTGCAAGCATCTACCGCACCTCTACAACTTCCTTTCACACTACTGTCACAACGGTTTCAACAACAAACCACTCTAAAACCACCATCTCTCCCTGAACTCACACACTTCATAAGTCACACTGCCATACCCAATACTGACCTGTCACAACAATTTGATTCCAAACTTCCCACTTTAAACAAACAGTGCATGCTTCTGCATATTCCACCACAGCCTCTGTTACCACTCCACACAGTCCACCCCTTCAATAGCACTACCACCTCCTCTTCACTTCAGTTCAAACTGTCACAAACCAGCATATCAACATCAACCATATTTCCATCCACCACGACTGTCAATTCAGCTATTTCTTACCCAAAAAAAGAGCTATATCAGTTCAACAAACATTACTTATCTCTGCTCACTTACCCCTTGCCAACAATCACCACCATTAGCCTTCTATCTACATACCAAACCACATTCCCATCCACTCCAGTACTTCACCTCTTTAACTGTGTGCCTCAGCATCAATATAAATCACCCCATATACTTGCCTATCACCTTCAAACTCTCAAATACAGCAGCAACACAAACCACTTCAAACTACATACCACAGATACATAGTGCACTGGAATCAACATACCTGAAAACTGTCGAATCCATACCTCTTCAAACAGCGCAATTCCTCTACAACTCCCCAAGCCAATCGAATTGCTTGAAACCCATAATCGACCAGAGCAACCAGAGCTGCCTTCCAACCATGGCACACAAAACAACGGCAATCACAGCAACGAAACAGTTCAACCATGGTCTTCCCTCCATCAGTCGACAATCGAACAGAATCACCTGACTGAAATCCCCAAATCGCCGCGACCAAATTCCTCATCGAACAACTCCATCAATTCACTGACTTTGACGCCCACACCCAGTAATCGAACCAATTCAAACCAGAATTCTATCATCCAATGGACGAACAAGTTCTGGTGGTGTGTGAATCAACCAGTAATCAAACTCGAAGTGACTTGCCATTCATTCATTTTTTTCCTCTCTTTTCTTCCGTTCGTTTTTGTTACGTCTAGTTTGAAGAGGAAAGGCAACAGTTTTTTATTTTTTTAACAGAGCAAGGAAATGAATGGGGGAGTAAGTGGGTTATTTTCCTGGTGGGCCGGGTTCATCAAATTGGTTATCATTTTTTTGTGTGTTTATTTTAGTTTTTTTAGTGTTTTTTAGTTTGTTTTTAGTTTTATTAGTTATTTAAGTTTGCTGTGCTTAGTTTTTGTTTATTTTTTTAAAATCATTTGTTTTATTTTGAGTTGAATTTTTGTTTTAATTTTGTCTGAGTGTTTGGGTTAACAAATGGGTTTTATTGCGTGTGTTTTGTTTTGAGTTTTCATAAAAAAATTATTTTAAATTTGGTTTTTTTGTCTTAAATTGTTTTAAAGTTCCAAAAAAAAGAATTTTGTATATATATATATATTCAGTTTTTCAGGTTGCCTAAGCAGAAATTCAAAGGCAAAAGTGCTTGTTAAAAAAAACTACTTTGCTTGCTTGCTTAAAAAAAACAACCGCTTTAAAATAATTGCTGCACGCTCTGGTATCGTGCCCTTTTCCCCCTGTTTTTAATTTGATTTGCATTGTTGGTTGCTTACATTTGCATCTATATAAAAAATTTCAAAAATCCAAAAAAAAATCAAAAACAGAAACAAACTTCATTTTAGTTGCATTGTAAATTCATGTTTAATTTCTGTTTTGCATTTATCTCATCTTGTTTTCTTTTTTAAGGGCAATACCCCAATTCACATAAGGTGATGGATTTCATCACCCTTTCCTTAGCCCACAAACGCATTTCATTGTAGAATTTGACTAATAATAAAGGTTAGACATTCGACTTAAGGGTGTCGCGAGCTCACCTAGGGCTTAATTGTATCTTCACAATTGTTTTATTTGAACAATTTTATTTCTTGGTGTCTAGGCTACGGCAGAGTAATAACCATTTATAAATATTACGGTGATTCGTAAATATTATAGTGGTTGCTCCTTTGAAGGTACTTAAACATTCGGTTGCATTGCTACGGTGATTCGTGGTGCACCGATAACCCCCGCCCATTACCTAGCTGAGAAATATTTTTGTTGATTTAAGACAAAGTGTGATTATATAATTTTGGGTTAGGAGCTACTAAGGATAGAAAACTGTAATTAAGTCCTTTTCATTCATTTAGTTGCATTAGTTCATGCATATTTAAAAAAACAAAAAAAAATCAAAAATCCAAAATCCAAAATCCAATAAAAAAATTGTAAATTTTTAACTTAGTTTTTAATCCAAAAAAAAGAAAATTCCTTTTTTTCCTTTCCTTTGAAAATTTTAAATCAAAAACAAAAATCCAAAAAAAATATAAAATCTTTTCAAAAAAAAATTTGAATATTCAAAAACAAAAACAAAAATCAAATTTCCAGTTTCTAAAAAAACAAAAATCCTTTTGGTAAATATTTGAAAATTCAAAAACAAAAAAAAATTACAAAAAGAAAAACATATAAAAAAATTTTGAAAAACCAAAATCAAACTTCTCTTTTGAAAATAAATTTCACTTGGTAAATAGTTTTCTTCCTTTTAAAAAAACAAAAACAAAAACAATTTCTCACTTCATTTTTCAAATCTTCTTACATTCTCTAATCTCGATTCTAACTTCTTTCTCTTCTCGACTTTCGCTTGTGCATGAGTACTTGGACACGTGACACAACAACAAATCATTAGACTCGCGACTCAACAACTAATCGTTTAACTCGAACAGACGATCCTCCCAAAATGGCGAATGAGAACGCCCCTCAAACTCTTATGGATAGAATCTTTCCCGATAGAGTTTCGATTCCATCTTGCATCACATTACCCGCCCCTACGGGTAACCATTTCGAAATTCACTCGAACCATATTGCCACACTTCTGAAATTTGGCAATTTCGAACATGATGACCCATACATCTTTTTGACGAAATTCGAACAAGTTTGCGCAACCATTAAACTCCAACAACTTTCGGAAGATGGAATCAAACTTCAATTGATCCCATTCGCTCTTACGGATTACGCTGAAAAATGGTTGTACAGCTTACCATCGAACTCGATTAAAATTTGGGAAGAATTTGTGAAAGCTTTCTTAAAAAAGTTCCACCCCTTGGAAAAAACGAGTAGAATCCAAAACGAAATTGTAAATTTTCATCAATTCAAGGGAGAACCATTTGGAAAATATTTTAAAAGATTCAAAGAGCTAAAATGTCCACACCATAACTTCAAAAAATGGACGATTTGCAAAATCTTATACGATGGACTCGAAAACAGCTCACGAACTATGCTCGAATCAATGTGCCAAGGCAACTTTCTTTCCTAACATCACGATGATGCTTGGCAATTTCTTGAAAACCTCGCCGAAAAATCATCCCAATGGGAACGTTCGAACGAGAAATCAATTTACTCACGATCGAGTGCACACTCGATAGGATCTTCTTTTGCTTTGGAAGCTAAGATCGACGCAATGATTAAAAAATTCGATAATGTTTTCTCATCGAATCAAATGAACCAAGCTTCCCAACCGATGTGTTATAAATGCAATGATCCTAATCACATAGCCGATCAGTGTCCCAATTCTATCGAACAAATAAATGCTTTCAATAAAGCAAAAAACGACCCGTTTTCTCCAACGTACAACCCTGGTTGGAGAAATCATCCGAATTTTGCGTGGAACCAAAACAATTCCAACACGAATATGATTCGTCCCAATTTTCAAGCATTTCCGAATAATGCTTCGAATCCTCCCTTTCAACCCAACAATTTTCAACCAAACTTTGCGGGTCTGTCTCATAATCAACCGCAATAATCGAATTTTCAACCAAATGCTACTCATTCTCCCCAAGACGATAAACGTTTAACTTCGCTTGAGAAAACTCTTGAAACGTTGGATAAAGCAACTACTCAAAGCCTTCAATCAAACAACAATTTGCAAACTTTATTGACCTCATATATGCAAAACACAAACCAATCAATTGCAAAACTCAAAATGCAAATGAGTCAATTAGCCACGTCTGTAAGTGAACGTGAACGAGGAACATTCCCAAGCCATCCCCTTCCAAATCCCAGAAATCAAAACGCAAATTCAAATCAAGCCCATGTTGTTCAAGATAGCAACGTCACACAATTGAATGCTGTCACAACTTTACGTTTCGGTAAACAGATCGATAATCAAGTCGTTAACCCAAACGAGTTACCGGAAACTTCTCTCGACACTTCTAAAACAACAAACAACTCAGAACAGAACATGGAGCCAAACGTTGAATTGAATGCCAATCAAAACTCTTCTTCTTCTACTCAAGTAGACCCGCCTACCGAGTATCGTGTTCCATTTCCACATCGTCTTCAACCTAAGAAACACTCGGACCAAATGGAAAAGATGTTGGAAATTTTTAAACAAGTGAAGGTTAATATCCCGCTTCTTGACATCGTTCAGCAAGTCCCAACGTATGCAAAATTTCTTAAGGACTTGTGCACCCAAAAGCGACTCACTCAAGTGCCCAAAAAAGTCTTCTTAGCCACCAGCTTGAGTGAAGTCTTGTTCCAATCCATGCCCGTCAAATACAAAGATCCTGGATGCCCTACGATTTCATGTACAATTAGAGATAAGACGATTAACAAATGCTTAATAGACTTAGGTGCGAGTGTCAACTTGATTCCATACTCTGTGTACGAAAAATTAGGCTTAGGTGAACTCAAACACACAAAAGTTACGCTTTAATTTGCCGATCGTTCCATTAAGATGCCCATGGGATAAATCGAGGATGTGCTCATTCGAGTAGGGCAATTCATATTCCCCGTTGATTTTATCATTCTCGAAACACAACCCGTGACAAATCCCGCGAGTCAAATTCCATTGATTTTAGGCTGACCATTCTTAGCCACCTCAAACGCCTTAATCAATTGTCATAATGGATCGATGAAAATCTCTTTTGGAAACATGACTTTGGATCTCAACAATTTTAATCTTGAAAGCCAATCAAATGAACCTCATGACCAAACGTTGGAAGTTAGTGCCATTCACGAAAACTTTGAAAATGAGACATTTGATCTTAACGATGAACGCGAGGCCGAGTACGAAAAATTGTTTCACGAAATTCCCAACGAAATTGAATACACTCTTCCTTTTGAATCGCTTCCAGTTGAGTTCGAATCTCAACCTAATTCTTCGATCGAGAAACTCCCGAAGTTGGACCTCAAACCACTTCCCGATCACCTTAAGTACGCATAATTAGGTGAAAACGAAACTTGTCCTGTCATAATTTCTAACGATCTTTCTCTTGACCAAGAAGCTTCTCTTCTCTCTATTCTTTCGAAAAATAAGGAAGCGATTGGATGGTCGATTACCGATATTAAGAAAATTAGTCCCGCTCTTGTTCAGCATCACATCCATTTAATCGACGATGCCAAGCCTATTCGTGACGCGCAATGGAGGCTTAATCCAAAAATGAAAGATGCACGGCGTGATGAAATTCTTGAACTTCTCGACAATGGAATCATTTACCCAATCTCTGATAGTTCATGGGTTAGCCCAATTCACGTTGTACCGAAAGAGTTTGGGCTAACCGTTGTCAAGAACGATTCAAACGAACTTATTCCAACTCGTACTCAAACGGGTTGGCATGTTTGCATTGACTATCGAAAACTAAATGCCGCAACACGTAAAGATCACTTCCCTCTTCCCTTCATTGACTAAATGCTCGAACGCTTAGCCGACCACGAATTCTACTGCTTCCTTGATGGTTATTCTAGCTATAACCAAATTCCAATCGCTCCCGAAGATCAAGAGAAAATGACTTTCACGTGTCCATTCGGTACCTTTGCTTATCGACGTATGCCATTCAGACTTTGTAACGCTCCTGCTACCTTCCAACGATGCATGGTTGGCATCTTTTCTGACATGATTGAGCGCTTTCTAGAAGATTTTATGGACGATATCTCTATCTTTGGTGATTCTTTTTCCGATTGTTTACATTATCTCGAGTTGGTTTTAAATCAATGTAAAGAAAAACATTTGACTTTAAATTGGGAAAAATGCCACTTTATGGTCAAACAAGGCATAGTCCTTGGACATATCATCTCAAATAAAGGCATTGAGGTAGATAAAGCGAAAATCGATGTCATTGCAAACCTACCCATTCCCAAATCTGTTAAGGACATTCGATCATTTCTAGGACACGCTGGCTTTTACCGACGCTTTGTGAAAGACTTTAGCAAAATCGCTCGTCCATTGACGACTCTTCTCGGAAAAGACGTTCCTTTCGATTTTAACTCTAATTGTATCTCTTCTTTTGAACGTCTTAAGAACGAACTCATTTCTGCTCCAATCATTTGCGCACCCAATTGGGATCTTCCTTTCGAAATAATGTGTGATGCTTCGAACTTTGCCGTTGGTGCTGTCTTAGGACAACGCATCAACAAGATCCTTCACGTCATTTACTACGCGAGTATGACTTTGAACGACGCTCAACTAAACTACAAAACAACTTAAAAAGAGCTTATAGCTGTCGTTTTAGCGCTCGAAAAGTTTCGTCCTTACTTGATAGGTTCACACATTACCGTGTACACGGACCACTCTACGCTTCGATATCTCTTCGCTAAAAAGGATGCTAAATCCCGTTTGATTCGTTGGATCCTTTTACTTCAAGAATTTGACCTTACAATCAAAGACAAAAAAGGTTCTGATAATGTCATAGCCGATCACTTATCTCGTCTTCCGAACGCACAATCTTCTTTGCCAATCAATGAAAACTTCCCCGATGAACAACTTCTTTCAATTTCTATCGAGCCATGGTATGCTGATATAGTGAACTACTTAGTCACTAAAGAAAATCCCTCATCTTGGTCCAAACAGGACAAATATAAATACATGTCCCCAGTGAAATATTTCTATTGGGACGATCCATACTTGTTCAAATATTGTCCCAACTAAATCATCCGACGTTGCATTCTGGATAATGAGATCAGGAGTGTTCTTTCATTTTACCACGATCAAGCGTGTGGTGGACATTTCGGTCCTCAAAAAACTGCGGAAAAGGTGCTTCAGTGTGGTTTATATTGGCCTTCTCTTTTCAAAGACTCGTTTGAATTTTGTAAAACTTGCGATCGATGTCAAATGCTTGGACGAATTTCTCGATGAGATATGATGCCTCTAAACCCCATTCTTACGATCGAAATCTTTGATGTTTGGGGTATCGGCTTTATGGGACCTTTTCCCAATTCTTTTGGAAACTTGTATATCCTTCTCGCTGTCGATTACGTCTCAAAATGGGTCGAAACCGTTCATTGCAAAACCAACGACCATAGAATTGTTGTGAAATTTCTCAAAGAAAACATCTTTTCGCGGTTCGGTACACCTCGCACAATAATCAGTGATAGCGGAACCCATTTTTGCAACCGTTCTTTTGAACCTTTAATGAAAAAATACTCGATAACCCACAAGATATCCACTCCATATCATCCTCAGACTTGTGGCCAAGTTGAAGTTTCAAATCGACAAATAAAACAAATCTTGGAGAAAACTGTTAACAAAAATCGAAAAGATTGGTCTCAAAAATTGACCGACGCGCTTTGGGCTTACCGTACTGCTTTTAAAACTAACCTTGGGATGTCCCCATTTCGTTTAGATTACGGTAAAGCTTTCCATTTACCCATTGAAATCGAATAAAAAACGTTGTGGGCAATAAAGAACTTAAACTTTGATCTTGAGAAAGCTGGCGAAAACCGAAAACTATAAGTCAATGAACTAGAAGAACTTAGGAACGACGCGTATGAAAATGAGAAAATTTACAAAGAAAGAACCAAACTTTTTCATGTCAAGTCAATCCTAAGGAAAACGTTTTCGCCTAACCAGAAAGTTCTTTTATTTGACTTAAGACTTCATATATTCCTTGGGAAACTTAAATCGAGATGGATCGGACCATTTGTGGTACGAACTATTTTTCCACATGGTGCCGTTGAAGTAGAAAACCCCAGGGATGTATCGATTTTCAAAGTCAACGGTCATCGTATAAAACCTTTCTTGGAATTGTCCTGTAACCAAGAGGAGGATCTCATGATTCTTCATGAGCCCAGCTACGTCTAGTAAAAATGTTAACCCTCTTTTGTAAATATGTACATATTTTTCCTCGTTACACTCATTATATCATGCATTGACTATGGGGACACAGTCAAAATTAAGTGTGGGGAGGGGTCTCATTTTCATTTTTTAAGTTTCATGGCATTTTTGAATTTTCATTTTCCTTTATCTAAAAAAATCAAATTTTCTAAATCCCAAAAACATTTTCTTTTTAGCATTTTGATTTACTTTTGAAGAAACACTATAGGATAAGTATAAGTTTTGGTTAATAAATTGAAATTTTTGAAAATTTATTTGTCTGAACAAAAATAAAAATGAAGTTTGATTACAAATAACAATGGTTTAACTAGTATATAGGAAGGTTCATACGTGTTAATTATGAAGTATGTTCTAATTGGAAATCTTTGTTTAAAAAAGCGGTAAATTTAAAGTAAAGGATATAACATTTTTATCTTCTAAGTTAAATAGTACAAAGATGATTTTGCAAAACTCTCTCTTTCTAAAAAAATGCAGAAAAAATAAACAAATATATATATATATAAGTAAAAAAACATTTGTATATATGTATATATATTTTTAACACCTAGAGTCATGTGTTCACACTCGTGTGTTCACTTGCCATGCTCTGTACCCTTCTCACGTAAGCCCGAAAGGCAGTGCATGATCGGTATATCTGGCCTCAGTTTATCTAAGTTAGGTGTATGTATATAAAAATTCTTTTTAATAATGCCTACAGTCGATAAGTGTTCACACTTGTGTGTTCACTCGCTACGCTCTGTATTCCCCTCACATTAGTCCGCAAGGCAGTGCACGGGTAATATATCTGGCCTCAGTTTACCTGAGTTAGGCATATGTAAATATTGTTAATATCAATGAAATTTTCAAGTAAGAGAGAGTAAGCAATTGAAATCCAAGCACCATTTTAACTTGTTTGATTTAACTTGTTATTGAAAGAAATGAGAATACCACTTTGACAAACTTTGATAATCAACTAAGGATCTATTTCATAGTTGCACTATGTTATCAACCGAAACAACGAGTTAAACTATAGTCTATTTGTTACAATAACTTCGTTTTTATTGGAAGTTTTGATGAGTAAATGGCTTAAATTTTCAAGACAATGACCAAAACTTATAATTAACTTATTTGTGTCGATTTAAAAGTAAAACCTTCATGTGCAAATACTTTCAAAAACTTGCATTCATCCCATTGTAATTAAATCTTGCACTTTGTAAATATTTTCACTTTACATTTGGATTTTGTGGGTAGTATCCGCTGAAAACCCTCGCGAGACAACACTCGTCCTACTGGGGACACCTAGAGGTTTAACGGCTTGTTGCATATGTTCAATGCAATCGTGCTCCCTACGAAAATGGATTTATCTTAGTTTTCCTTTATTTGAGGACGAATAAAAAGAAAAATGTGGGGGTATTTGATGTGCACGTAAATGTGCATATATTTACATCCATATTTTATCTCTTTTTATTTAAATAAACATCATATTTGGGCATTTTAACATGTTTAAAACCAAAATTCAATTATTTTCAAATCATCATATATTCATCATTCAAGGGAAAAATGGTCATTTATGTGCATGTGTCAATTTGAGAATTTTTACTTGGACAATTTTTATGATTTTTATAGAATATTTTGATGCATATGGAAGAGGGATTCATGATGATATATGCATGCACAAGGAAATACAAAGGAATGAAGAGGAAATAATTCAAGTTCAAGATCATGGAGGACCCCACCAACTTACCTAAATGTACAATTAGGAGCTAATGGATAACTAAGTGAAGGTTAAAGCTTCATGCACTTTTAATGAGGGATTAATTAGTGGTTAATGGTTACTGGGTGGCCACAGTTCCTAAAGGGAATTTTGGGAAGCTCCCTAAAAATAGAATTAGGGTTTTATGCATGTATATATAGCCCTCTTATGTACATATAAATATCTTCTACTCTTTCACATTAGTTAGGAAATTAAAAGAGCAAGTTGTAATGGCAATATTTCATGAAATAAAAATGGCTTCCAAGCCTCTTCCTCTTTTCTTTTCTACATGATTTTCTTTGCTTTTATGTTAATGTTTATTTTTATGCTCTCTTTCTTTTAATATTCATAGCTTAGATTTCCATTCATGCAAGTAGTGTAGCTTTAATTTTATGCAAATAGTTAGTAGTTAATCTCTCTTTCTTCCTTTGCTTAGTTTTCATTTCTTTGCTTTTTAATGTTGAAATTTACAAGTGTTGATTTGATAACACAAATGAGTAGCTAAACCCCTTCAATTTAGGGGTAATGAAGCTCTCTAACTTTATGTAGTTTCAACATTTTTATGATTTATGATCTCTTTGTTTGTGCTTCATGAAAGTGAATTTTGATGTAAGTTTATACAAGTGGGTTTGATAGCTTATATTGCTTGTGCAAATGAGCTATTCTTATTCAACATAAACACAATTTACATCTATTAATTTTTGATTTTGAAATGAAAGTAAAAATAAAATTTGATGATCTATATTACTAGTTACAATAGTAAATAGATCATACTTAAAATAGCTTTTGTTTTGGCTTTATTTTCATGAGAATTTCTAAATGGTATAATTGTTGTATTATAGTTTGATAGTTTGAGTTATGTTAACTAATAACATAAACAAACATTACTTATGTTAAATACAACAATTATTTCACTTAATATCAAAGCTACAGATCATAAATTATTTGTTTGTTGATTTACAAAAATATGAGAGTGGATTTGCCTCTAAATTGTTCTCTAGTCTAATAGTTTTTAAATCACATTTTAATTCTAGTTTTATCTTCATTTTGCTTGTAGTTAACAATTTCCTCTCACTTTGGTCTAATTTGATTGAATTGAAAATTTTAAAATCTTAAAAATTTCCTACGGATCGACCCATACTCGCCACGTACTAAAATTGTACGCTGTGCTCTTGCGGTTATTTTATTTCAAAATTTATCAGCATTTTTCTAATCAATAGAAAATTTGCTGTTAAACAAGGAGGTAAAAGTTGTTGGTTTGACCAGTAGTGTCGACATGGAAGAAGAATGTTAAACCTCCATGTGGCTCTGAAGTGAGAATGAAGTTGTTTGGTTAAAGAAGCTAAAAAAGACTCTAATTCATATTTTTTATTAAATACTTCACTATTTTAGATTGTGATGTGATGAGGTGAGTGAGGGGATCAAGTAGTGATTATAGTGGTGCAGCAGAAGTATATATATAGTTTTCGCCAGGATGATTGATGTTTGGATGTCTTTGAGTGATTACATTAATTGATGATGCTTTTTTTGTGGATTCATCTCGAGTGTGGTATTCATTAGAAACTATCACTCATGCTAGTAACCCATATGAGTTTGGATGATTTGAACATAGCGGTGTCTCTGGATGCGAAGCTATTGTAAGAAATAATGAGAATTATTTTCATATAAAATAAAATGATATATTTTTATATAAACAATTAAAATGGTATTAAAATAAACAAGAAGATGAAAGCTTGCTTGTTTATTTTTGTATAGATGGATGATTAGTGATGTTTGGATTTTGAGTAAGTTGAGTATTTTTGATAGTACTTTTATCGATTATTTATATATGTTTTAATACTAGTAAGCGTTTGTTTGATTAAAAATCCTTTTGGGTTATGGTATATATATTTCGGAAAGAAATTTTATTAGAAGCTAGTAAATTTTTTTATAAAGGATTAAGTTGTTCTATAAATAAATATTTAAAGAAATTTTTGTAGCCGATTTTATGTTAAGTTTTCCATTAGGTGTTTAAGAATTCTGGTCGATGCGTCTGACCAACGTTATCAATAGGGTTTCTTGAATACTAGGACTAGACAGATAGACATAAGATTTTAAAGAGTCAGGTATTATTTTGAAGTGAAGTAATATATTTGAGTTACATTAAAAACTCAGGTTTGAAATAAAATTTCAATGGAAGCTGTATTAATTATTTTCAAGAGGTTATATTAATTATTATGAATAGGTTATATTGATATGAACAATATTTTGAAATGAACAAGTGTTTTAGGGATGAAAAATTATTTTTTTAAAAGAAGTATGTAATTTAAGGAAAAGTATAAATCATATTTTTGAGAATGGTGTTTTGGAAGGATAATAATATTTTAAGTATTTGAGTTTTTGAAAAGAATACAGATGAAGACTAATGAAATGAAATAAAAATAATTTGATAAGAGGAATATTATTTTAAGATGATGATTTAGAAAAGACGAGATATGAAAATTTTATAATATCTTGAAGTTATAAATTGTTGTGATTTGAGTTTATATACGTGTGTATATATATGTATGTGTGCGTGTGTGTTAACCCAAAAAATGGATCAACACCCTGGATAGAGTGTGAAGCACCATCTCTATTTATCAAGGCAAATAAAATAGAAAAAGCAATAGTAGATCGTAGAAAAAGTAAAGGAACAAGAATATTTTTATAGTAGTTTGGCTGTTAATAAAGCCTACGTCCATTTTATAACTTCTGTTATTGACTGGTCGCTGTTACAAGTTGAATCTGATTACAATTTGATTGAACTTCTAAGTTAATCAAGTCACAAGTGCAAGAATTCACTAGAGAATCGCAGTAAACCCCTAGATGACTATTGTGCGGGAGGACAAGAGTAAAGAATAATTTATGCTAAGTTCTAGCAGCCAATCCAGAAGATCCCCTTTATCTTGCAGATGGATGAGTATTTATAGGGATTAGAGAGCTATTGGGCTAGGCCGCCTTGCCAGAAGCTTGCATTTGAAGGTATGAAGGCGCCTAGGAAATTTTGCAGCGAGCTGAGCTAATATGATGGATCGCTAGCGATCCATAGGGCATGGATCGGTAGCGATCCATGCAGTTAGCTTATCTTTAGCCCGCTCTAATTGTACCATGTTTCATGCCTTCTGTGGATGCCCTTCATGCAATTTGGTCAATAATTGCCTTGTTTTGATGATGATTCATGTACATGTTGCATTGGACTATTATTGGTAGCAAACGAATGCCCACTTCTTGATCTAGCTTGCTTGGAATATCGTGAAACTTAGCAGGCATCCTTAGAAAAGATAATGCTTCATGATGCAAGAAGAATGGATGACCCATGAGCAATATTTATAGATTGCTAGCGATCCTTAGGTGATGGATCGCTAGCAATCCATCCCCTTAGACTAATTATGCTCTTTTTCTCTTGAGTCCCTCTTGGTTCCTTCTTTTGATCCTTCTGGCTGATTCTTGGGTCGTTTCAACTTGACGTAGATGTTCTTACTTCCATTGAATTCTATTGGGCTAAAAACCCGAATAACATTTGCCCCCTAGAGTATGCTTTCATTGGAAAAAAGGCGTTCTTTGGAAGTAACTGCCTTTGCATTCCCATTTAGTGAGGTTCAAATGATCGTGTTGAGGTTATCATGCGAATTTGGCTTTGGTTATTCATTTGTTTGTTGAGTTTTGATGTGAATTGTCACCGTTCATAACTATAAATCAATTTTAGTCCCACAACTTTAAGGATGCTTGCAAATAACACGTGGTTCATGCTTAGCAAGTTTGGAGAAAATTGGTAACAATTTGATCGATCACTAGCAATCCATAGTCCAGGGATCACTAGTGATCCAAGGACTTAGCAGAATTTTCTTGCACAACCTCCTATTTAGCTTCACATGAGCCGACCTTCCTCTATTCCCGTAACACCCTATATTTTTTGGTAACGTTATTTAGAATATTTAATTAGCTAAATTAAATAAAATAATGGGTTGATTAGAAGATTGAGATTTGATTTTAATAAAGGGGTAGCCATGCCATTTAAATAATGAATTAAAAGAAGATTTAAAATTAAATAGAAGATGGGTAAAATAGGAAAGAGGCCATTCCTATATCCTTAAACCCTTGGCCATGTATCTCTATACACGTTCATTTTTCATTTATCAAAATTTTAAACTAGAGGTCGGCCATCATTAACAAGAGCAAGGGGAAAACGATAAAGAAAAGCAAAGGAAGAAGCTTAAGCAAATAAAATCCATTCAAATCTCAAACTCCTTAATCTCTAAAGCTAAGATGAATAATAATTACATCTCTATTTCTTTTGTTTTCGGTTTTAAGTTGAATCTAAACCTATTTGCAATGATTTTCCATGTTTTTGAATGATAAAATGATTATATATACGGTTGATGATTTATGGTTGTTCATATAGATTTTATGACATGTTTTGATATGAATACCCTATTAAATGACATCTAAATGCCTTGCGAATTTTTATATAGACTAGAAATGATATTTTGGAGATGGGTTTCAATTTTCATAATTTTTGTGGATCTTATATAAATTTTCTAATGAAGAAAATGTTATGTTGGATTAAAAATTAATTATGGCCAAATTATATTGGCTTAGGGTCTGAAATTTACATATGTTAGAAAACATATAAAATGCGATTTTCAGGAAATTTTGTAGAATTTTCTTAAGTGTTTTAATGGACATAAAATTATTTAAGGTATGAGACTTAAATGTTTTATATATTTGTAAAAAGGAGAAGGGGTATTTTGCAAATATTTCAAATTGTTATTTCTGGAAATTGATAGTACTTTTAGAAATGTGGAACTTGCAACCAATCAAAATTTGACAAACTAGGCAGGTTAGGTACAAGAAATAGTTTAAAAGGACAAATATACATGTTTTTTACTATTTCGATGCTTTCAGCACTAGGATTTCACCTCTTTACCTTCACCTCTGATTCCATAGAAACCAATGCACATGGTATGAGGTACATGGTACATAGTGAATTGGATATAGGAGGAAGGTATTGGGTCAAAACCAAGGGTTCCGAAGGGGTTGAAGCGTTACTTTGCTTTTAGGTGAAAATGCGCCTGACTTGCTTTCGATTGAATAGCTTTTGTCTTGGTTGGCTTTCAACCAGGTCAAATGGTTTTAAAGAAATGGTTTTGATTAGGTTGCGCCTTTTTTTTAAAATAATTGCTTTGGACTAAGTCGAAACCTTTGGCTGCCGCTTTTCCTTTCGACCCACATTGTTTCGAAAGGGTTGTTTTTCTTTTAAAACTTGACCGCTTCTCCACTGCTTTCGAAGGGATGGTTTCGACACCATCACTTCTATACTTAGGAATGATTTCGAAAGGAATGCTTTCGGCTTTAATGGGTTTCTAATCCTTTAGCTATACTTGAAGGCATAATCCAAATGGTTTCGACCGAAATGGTTTTCAAAGGTTTTGAAGGAGAAATTTTTTGAATGGTTTCGAAAAGTTTATCTACGTGTTTTAAATTGAACCCAAGTGTTTCCGCAAGGTTTGTGTTTATAAAGGTTTGATGCTTTCGAAAGCTTCTAAAAAATGGTTTCGAAGGTATGGTTCCCCAGTGGTTTTGAAAGATTCGAAATGGAAGGTTTTTCTGATTGTTTCGAAAGCGTATAAAGGAAAGGTTTTTTCAAGGGTTTATAAAAGCAAAGTTTAAAGGTTTTAAAAGGAAGGTGTCTAAAGTTTTTAACGCTTTCGAAAGGAAGGTTCCAATGGTTTTGAGATTGGTTTCAAAGGAAGGTTTTGGCCTTTCAGCAAAGGTTAAAAGAAGGGTTTTACTTGGTTTTGAAAGAGGCGCTTTCAATAAATTCAAAAGGGGTGCTTTCAAAGATTTAAATGTTTTCATCAACTAAAGTTTGAATAAAGTATATATATATATATATATATATATATATATAACATGACAAGGCGATTTTGAGTAAAGCATAGAATATATTTATTTTCCTTGTATGAGTTTGATTTAAATGTTTTAAATCATTTTGAAAAGATTTTCAAGGCAAATTTTGGGAAGGGATCCCTAAGTAAAATGACTTAGATATTAGAATACCAAATGGGACCGGTATAGGGTCGCGCCCTATATATTAGCTTAGCCGCAGCTAATTTTGTCCAAAATTCTAGTGTGTAGGGCTTTGTCATAGGTAAGACTAAAATTATGAGCACACATAGAAGGAATATATGTTTATATATAGATAGGTTATTGGTGAGCCTTCAAAACCATCAGGATCAGGTGACCTTAGAAGATGTTAATTTAGGGATAGATTGTCCAGAAGAGAAGTATTTAACAGATAGTTAAGGACAGACCGTCCAGAAGAAGAGTGTCTAAAAGGTGTTAGATAAATTTTGTTATATTGCCGGGTAGGCCCAAGTCAGCCAAATGTTAATGGTCAGCCAAACAAAACTATAGTGTTCGAACAGATATTTCATTTGTTATATAATATGTATGTTTACATAATGATGCTTTACAAAATTTAACCAGTTTTGGTTGTAGGAACAAATTTGCAAAAGATATGTTTTAAAAGGATGTTAGTGAGGGGAAACCCATTTTGATAAGCGGCATAATCTCACTTAACATTAAATAACCGAGTGTATAGTATTATTCACACCAGGCTTTCTATCTGACTCGAAGTTTCTGTTTTTCCCTTAATCTCTCGGGTGCTTAAAATTTATTTGAGTAGGCTTAGGGTTGAGGTTTACAGATTTTAGTAATTTTAGCTAATAATACTTCCGGAAGTGGGCAGGTGGTTGACGGATAGCTATATAGGATTCGCTATTTTACTTTTATTTCGCTGTGTGAATTATGTCAGATATGACTATATTTACTCTGATCAACCAAGAGGGCGTCGTCATATGTCGCTCTTGGCGTAATATTATAATGATTATATTCGATCTTTACCTGGGAGATGTTATGGGATTATGTAACTTGGATATGAATTAATGTTTTGAAATGTAATTAGTAAAATGTTGTTTTGGAAATTTGTGATTTTGTTCATATTCAAGTGTTTCTTATACTATGAATACCATTAGCATTACCGTATTTTGTCACTAGAAGTTAATACTATAGATGACTGTAGCATCTGTAACACTGAGGTTTTAGCCTCTAGATACGGGAGGTTACAACTTGGTATCAAAGCATAGGATTATGAAAAACTTTGAACTAAAAAATTAGATGAAGATTGGGCTATGGGGTAACGCTATAGTAACAAACTTGTATTTGCTATATATAAGTATATGCTTTATCTCTAGTCTCCTATCTTTTTTAGGGTTATTCTTTTGTATCTCATTAGGTTTGAATATATATATATGGATGGTAAAAGAGGAAGAGTTAACCCAGGAGGGGAAGGCACTGATGGGAATGCCAGACCTAATGCGAGGAGAACCCAAGGTCAGGCATAAGCAGAGAATGTGGGTGTCGGAGTCCTGCAAGTTGGAATGGAAGCTATGTATCTATTTTTCATGAAGATGATGCAAGCGGGAGTTGCTGCTGGAGTAATGGGAGGAGGCGTTCAGGAAGCTCTAGTTGCCAATGATTATGCTAAGTTGAGTGGAGATTATACTAATCTTGGAGGAAAGCCATTTATTGGAACTGAGGATGCTATCGAGGTGGAAAATTGTTTATTGCACCGCGAAAGGATTTTTTACTGACTTGAGGCTCAATGATGAGCAAAAAAGGAGGTTTTCTTCGAGACAGCTTTAGAGAGCTGCCTTATTTTGGTGCAATAGTCTGACTGTGGCCATGAATGAGGAGACTATGACATGGGCAGAGTTTAAGAGGAGTTTCCAAGAGAGGTTCATGTCAGTGATGGCGTAATCTGTTTTGATCAGGAATTTTGCTGAGCTAGAACAGGGAGAGATGATTATTGTGGAGTATGTTGGTAGGTTCGAAGAGTTAGCCTGATATGATTATGCCACTGTTGATACAGTAACGAAGAGGAATGAGAAGTTTATCATGGGATTGGAGCCTGAGTTGGCCACAGCTATCTTACCGCATATTGGAGAATCTGTGATGTGGTTGTGGATATGGCATTGAGACACGAAGAGATGCTCGTTTTTCAAGAGAAGAATAAGATGAAAGAGGTCCAGGTTGGGCAAAGTCAGAAAAGGAAGTTCTTTCACAAGAAGGGTGCTTAGAAGGGTGGAGCAGCCAAGAAGGGGAAATATGAGGTGGTTTGTTTTAATTGCGACAAGAAGGGTCATTTCGCCAATGAGTATTGTACTAGGAAGGAAAAAAAAGTGATCGGGAAGAAGAACATTAGGTGCTTCAACTGCGATCAGATAAACCATTATAAGAATCAAGGCAAGGAGCCCGCAGCTTCGTAGCCAACAGCTTAGGAAAAAGGAAAGGCAGTTTTAGGAGGTAGGCTTTAGATCCATGGTATGACTGTTAGCGTTCTATTTGATATTGGTGCATCGCATTCATTTATATCTAGGTGTTTGATAGATAAGCTTAACCTAAAACCCACATTTTTAGTTACTTCCTTACGGGTTGCGAATCTAATAGGAGGGTATGAACCTCTAGGGTTGAGTTGACTTGTTAGGTCATACCTTTGTTTGTAGTTTGCATGTGTTTGATTTTGTGGGGTTTGGAATTATTCTTGGTATGGATTGGTTAAGTGAGTAGGATGCTAGGATATTTTGCCAAGATAGGAAAATATCACTTAGACACCCTGATTGTAGTGATCAGATAGTTTATACCGTAGAAAACCTTAGCAGTATGGTAAATGTTGTTGGGTGTTATGGAGTTGGATGATGAGCTGAGTCGAGTTTTTTTGGTTAGAGAATTCGTGGATGTTTTTGAGCCTGTAGTTGGATTACCACCGAAACAAGCCATTGAGTTTCGGATAGATTTGGTTCCGAGAGCAAAACCAGTAAGTAGGCCGCCAAGCAGGATGACCCCTACAGAGATGGGGGAGTTGGAGGTGTAGTTGGTGGATTTAGAAGGCAAGAGTTTTATCAGGCTGAGTAGTTCGCCTTGGGGAATAGCCGCAGTGTTTGCTAAGAAGCCAGATGGATCATTGAGGCTATATATCGATTATCATAAGTTGAATGAGAGGATGATAAAGCATTGATATCCATTGCCGAGAATTGAAGATTTCTTCGATCAGTTGAGTAGAGCCAAGATATTTTCTCAGTTTGATGTGGCAACAGGGTTCCATCAGCTCAGAGTAGCAGAGGATAGTATATCTTTGACGATGTTTAGGACCAGATATGGATCGTACAAATGGTTAGTTATACTATTCGGACTAACAAATGCGCCGGCATTCTTTGTGGATTCAATAAACCCAGTTTTTCGAGAGCACTTGGATAGGTTCGTATTGGTTTTCATAGATGATATTTTGATATACTCTAAGGATGAGAAGGAGCATGAAGTTCATTTTAGAGTGGTGCTTTAGACGCTGAGGCAGCATCAGCTGAAGGCGAAGTTTTCGAAGTGTCATTTCTGGAAGAATTTTAAGTGATGTTTCTTGTCATGTAGTCTTAGAGAAGGGTTATCACTAGATCCGACTAAGATTTAGTGAATAGTTCGAAGAGATCCGAGACAGTGATTGAGATAAAGAGTTTCCTTGGTTTAGCTGGTTATTATCGGAGATTCATTAAGGATTTTTCATGGATAGCATCACCGATAACCAAGCTAACAAGAAAGGATGTGAAGTTTGTATGGACTGATAAGTGTGAGGAAGCATTCCAGAGTTTGAAAAACACTTATTGACCCATGCACCTGTGTTGGTTGTTCCAGAAGGGTATGAGGATTTGGTGGTTTATACAGATGCGTGTGGGACAGGATTAGGAGCGGTTCTGATGCAGAAAGGAAAAATGATTGCCTATGCTTCTAGACAGCTTAGACCGCATGAGCTCAGATATCCAGCGCATGGCTTGGAATTGGCTGCACTGATTTTTTCATTAAAGGTGTGGAGATATTACCTTTTGGGAGAGCGATTTCAGCTATATACAGATCATAAGTCGCTGAAGTATTTGTTCTCTCAGAAGGAGCTAAACAAGAGACAACAGAGGTGGTTAGAGTTTATTGCCGCTTATGATTTTAAAATTGAGTATACACTGGGGAAAGACAACAAGGTTGCAGATGCACTTAGCAGGAAGCATCAGAATACAGTGTTGGCGATGATTGTTGAGTGGAAGGATTTAGAAGAATTGTCATCTTGGAGGGTCCAGTGGAGATCCGAGGCTGGGTCTAGCGGAGAGACTGTTGTATTATCTCGTTTGGAAATTTTACCGGTGATGATCAAAACGATTGCTTCTAAACAGGAGGAGGATCCAGTGTTAGCTGAACGGCTCAGGAAGTTAAGAGGTGGAACCGAGAGCGATGACTTGAAGGACTTCAATCTTGACCAGAATGGGTGTTGAGAAAGAAAGGTTATGTGTTCTGAGTATAGGAAACATAAGGGAAGAAGTTTCAGAGGAATGCCATCGTTCGAAGTTCACTATTCATCCAGCAGGAAATAAGATGTATCGGGATATGAAGAGAAGTTTCTTCTTGGAAGGTATGAAGCGAGATTTGGCTTATGGGTGAAGTAGTGTTTGAACTACTAATAGGTAAAAGCCGAACATCAGAAATCGAGTGGGGTGCTTCAGCCATTAGATATTCCAGTATGGAAATGGGAGTATATTTCTATGGATTTTATTGACGGGTTTCCAAGGTCGAACAGAGGAAATGAAAGTATATGGGTCATAGTGGACAGAGTGCCCATTTCATTCAAGTTAAGTCTACTAGGACGACATCTGTTTTAGCAAAGTTATTTATGAAGATCGTGGTTAGACTGCATTGAATTCCTAGTAGTATAGTAAGCGATAGAGATTCCTAATTCACTAGCGAGTTCCGGAAGAGTTTACCGGAAGTTTTGGGAATCAAGCTCAAGATGTGTACCGCTTACCATCCGCAGACAGATCGGCAAACGGGAAGAGTTAACAAAATCTTGGAAGATTTGTTAACAACTTGTGTTTTAGATTTCAGGGGATCATGGGAAGATCATCTGCATTTAGTCGAGTTTTTGTATAACAATAGTTATTAGACTAGTATTGGGATGGCACCGTTTGAAGCTTTGTATGGAAGGCCATGCAAATCTCTCGTATGTTGATTAGAGACCAGGGATAGGTTGGTTCTTGGTCCATATTTAGTTAGAGTAGTAGTAGAAAAGATTGAGGTCATTCGGGCTAGAATGAAGGAGGCTCAGTCTAGGTAGAAGAGTTATGCAGACAGAAAACAGAAAGATCTAGAGTTCTCAGTTGGAGATCAGGTTTTCATCAAGGTGTCACCGATGAAGGGTGAGATTGGATTCGGAAGATCAAGAAAGTTGGCACCGAGATTTGTTGGACCTTTTTGTGTTGTTGAGAGGATCGGTAAACTCTCGTATAGAGTTTAGTTACCGAGAGGTGTAGCAGGAATTCACGACGTTTTCCATGTTTCTCATCTCAGAAAGTGTGTTAGAGACCCAGAGACTGCTATTGCAACAACCATGCTAGAGGATTTAGTAGTAGAGCCGGACTTGACTATAGTGAGAAAGCTGATTCGTATTGTTGCAAGAGATGAGAAGAGGCTTAAAACCAAAACAATCAAATTAGTTAAAGTCTAGTGGGGTAATGATGACGGGGACTGTACTTGGCAGACTGAAAGCAGGATTAGAGATGCTTATCCTGATTTGTTAGATGGTATGTTTTACCTTCTTGATTGATTTGTTGTGTACCCTAACGTAATTTCGAGGACGAAATTCTTTAAAGAGGGGAGTCTGTAACACCCCATATTTTTGGTAACATTATTAAGAATATTTAATTAGCTAAATAAAATAAAATAATGGGTTGATTAGGGACTTGAGATTTGATTTAAATAAAGCGGTAGCCGTGCCATTTAAACAATGAATTAAAAGAAGATTTAAAATGAAATAGAGGAGGGGTAAAATAGGAAAGAGGCCATTCCTATATCCTTAAACCCTTGGTTGTGTTTCTCTATACACGTTCATTATTCATTTATCAAAATTTTAAACTAGATGCCGACCACCATTAATAAGAGCAAGGGGAAAAAGATAAAGAAAAGCTAAGGAAGAAGCTTAAGTAAATCAAATCCATTTATTAAACTCCTTAATCTCTAAAGCTAAGGTGAATAATGATTGCATCTCTATTTCTTTTGTTTTTGGTTTTAAGTTGAATTCTAACCAATTTGCAAAGATTTTTCATGTTTTTGAATGATAGAATGATTATATGCATATATACTTGTTGATGATTTATGGTTGTTCATATAAATTTTATTACATGTTTTGATTTGAAAACCTTAATAAATGACATCCAAATGCCTTGCGAATTTTTATATAGATCAGAAATGATATTTTGGAGACGTGTTTCAATTTTCAAAATTTTCAGAAATTTTGTGGATTTTGTATAAATTTTCTAGTGAAGAAAGTATTATTTTGGATTAAAAATTAATTACGACCAAACTATATTGGCTTAGGGTCTGAAATTTATTTATGTTAGAAAACATATAAAAAGTGATTTTCAGAAATTTTTGTAGAATTTTCTTAAGTATTTTAGTGGGCATATACAATTATTTAAGGTATGAGACTTAAATGTCTTATGTATTTATAAAAAGGAGAAGGGGTATTTTGCAAATAATTCAATTGTTATTTCTGGAAATTGGCAGTACTTTTAGAAAAGAGAAACTTGCAACCAATCATAATTTGACAAACAAGGCAGGTTAGGTGTAAAGAAATAGCTTAAAAGGACAAATATACATGCTTTTTACTATTTCGATGCTTTCGGCACCAAGCTTTCGCCTCCTTACCTTCGCCTCCGACTCCATAAAAACCAATGCACATGGTATTAGGTAACTGGTATGTAGTGAATTGGATATAGGCGGAAGGTACTGGTTCGAAACCAGGGGTTACGAAGGGGTTGAAGCGTTACTTTGCTTTTAAATGAAAATGAGCCTGTTTACTTCGACCGAATAGCTTTCGACTTGGTTGGCTTTCGACCAGGTCAAATGGTTTTAAAGAAATGGTTTCAGTTGGGTTGCTCCTTTATTTTTAAATAATTTCTTTCGATTAAGTTGAAACCTTTAGCTGCTGCCATTTACTTTTCAACCCAGATTGTTTCGGAAGGGTTGTTTTACTTTTAAAACTTGACCACTTCTCCAATGTTTTCGAAGGGATGGTATCGACACCATCACTTCTTTACTTAGGAATGATTTCAAAAGGAATGCTTTTGACTTTAGTGGGTTTTTGATCCTTTTGCCCTACTTGAAGCCATAATCCAAATGGTTTCGGCCGAAACGGTTTTTAAAGGTTTCGAAGGAGAAATTTTTTGACTGGTTTCGAAAGGTTTATCCATATGTTTTAAATTAAACCCAAGTGCTTTCGAAAGGTTTGTGTTTATAAAGGTTTGATGCTTTCGAAAGGTTTTAAAGAATGGTTTTGAAGGGGTGGTTTCCTAGTGGTTTCGAAAGGTTCGAAAGGGAAGGTTTTTCTGATTGTTTCGAAAGGGTAGAAAGGAAAGGTTTTTCCAAGGGTTTATAAAGGCAAAGCTTAAAGGTTTTAAAAGAAAGATGTCTAAAGTTTTTAAAGCTCTCGAAAGGAAGGTTCCAATGGTTTTGAAAGGGTTTCGAGATTGGTTTCGAAAGGAAGGTTTTGGCCTTTCGGCATAGGTTAAAAGAAGGGTTTTACTTGGTTTTGAAAGAGGTGATTTCAATAGATTCGAAAGGGGTACTTTCAAAGGTTTAAATGTATTCATCAACTAAGGTTTGAATAAAGTATATATATATATATATCTATATATAACATGGGAAGGCGATTTTGAGTAAAGCATAGAGTATATGTATTTCCTTGTAGTAATTTGATTTAAAGGTTTTAAATCATTTTGTAAAGGTTTTAAAGGAAAATTTTAAGAAGGTATCCCTACGTAAAATGACTCAGATATTAGAATACCATATGGGACTGGTATAAGGTTACGCCCTTTACATTAACTATTAGCCCCAACTAGTTTTGTCCAAAATTCCAGCGTGTAGGGCTTTGTTGCAGGTAAGACTAAAATTATAAGCACACACAGAAGAAATATATGTTTGTATACAGATAGGTTATTGGTGAGCTTGCAAAACCATTAGGATAAGTTGACCCTGGAAGATGTTAAGTTAGGGACTGATCATCCAGAAGAGAAGTATTTAACATTGTTAAGGACAGACAGTCCAAAAAAAGAGTGTTTAACAGATGTTAGATAAATTTTGCTATATTGTCTAGTAGGCCTGAGTCAGCCAAAGGTTAATAGCCAGCCAAACAAAACTATAGTGTTCAAATAGATAGTTCATTTATTACCTGATATGTATGTTTACATAATGATGCTTTACAGATTTTAACCACTTGGTTGTAGGAAAAGATTTGCAAAATATATGTTTTAAAAGGATATTAGTGAGGGAAAACCCGTTCTGCTAAGCGGCGTGGTCTCACTTAACATTAAATAACCGAGATGTATAGTATTATTCACACCAGACTTTATGTTTGACTCAATGTTTCTGTTTACCCCCTAAATTTAGGTACTCAAAATTGATTTGAGTAGGCTGAGGGTTGAGGTTTATAGGTTTTAGTAATTTTGGCAAATAAAACTTCCAGAGGTGACCAGGTGGCTGACGGATAGCTATTTAGTAGTCGCTATTTTACTTTTATTCCTCTGTGTGTATTAAGTCAGATATGACTATATTTACTCTGATCAATCAAGGGGGCATCGTCATATGTCACTTTTTTCTTATTATTGTAATGATTATATTTGATCTTTACCTTGTAGATGTTATGTGATTATGTAACTTGGATATGAATTATTATTCTGAAATGTAATTAGTAAAATGTTGTTTGGAAATTTGTGATTTTGTTCATATTCAAGCGCTTCTAATATTATGGATACCATTAGCATTACCATATTTTTTCACCAGAAGTTAATACTTAAATGACTGCAGCATCTGTAGTGCTTAGCTTTTGGCCTCTAAATACGGGATATTACAACTCCATATTTCATTTGCAACTCGATCCTTCAGCCTCGTGACTCGAACCAAAGTATTCAAACCCTATCTTCGCTTCTGCCATCGCCGCCACTGATCTCCACCGCTGGAGCTTCTTGCCATCGACCCTACTAGACTTTGACATCACTTTGACCTTGCCTCTAGCTTGTGAAACTTCATTAATTTGGATCACCGCCGACCTTACCCATTTGGATTGCCTTGACCTATCCACTTTGGATCGCCGCCGACTTAGAGTTTGACAACATTCGCCTTTTAATTTTTAACTTAAGGTGGGTAGTATGGATTTTTGGCGTTTTGTTTTAGCGATTTGGTGATGAGGTTATATTGGTGATGGACGTAATGGAAAATTCGAGTTGATAGCAGTTTTATGGAAGAAGATAGTAAATAGAGTCTTGAGTTCTTCACAGAATGAAATTCGGGTTTTGCCCTAGTGCTTGACATGCTTTGCTATCTTTATCCACTGAATCAGAATTAACTTGCACGGAGTAACATCATTAATCCAGCACAACGTCTTGTGGATTGATTTTGATTTTTCTAGGAGGTGATAATAGCTTAGGGTAGAGTCTTGTATGCAGCTTATGCTGTTATCACCTTCCAAAGAATTGAAATCGACTTATGCTGAGAATTCTCTACTCAATTCGAACCCATCAATCAATAGCTGATCACTTTAGATTGGTCCTGTCATTACATAATTGGTGTGCCTAGAATGGGAAGATCTTCCCGTGTCACTTCGGACAGCGGATCCGTTATCGATCGTTGGTCGATAACGGGTAGGTGTAGGAGAAATAACTTTAATGAATGATATGAAATGCTCTTTTCTTTCTTCACCGCGAGTGAACTGTTTACACAAGATATAGCGTTTGTAGTGTTCAGGTCACTGAGCCTGTCCCACATAGATAACACACCGCACTTGCCTCAATCAACACTTGGAACCCGATGTGTCGGCATAAATCGATATATTTTTGAAGTTCAAGTGTTGAGTGTAGGGGGACTTTTAGTTAAAAACAGAATTACCTTACCAGGTTAGGTACAGGTTCTATTGTATAGAATGAAGCACCCGTTATCTCATCGTAAATCCAATGGAGGAAGCCCGGCATTCTCAGAAGCCGAATCATCATCAGTTGTGCCTTCACAAACGGTTTCAGTAGCGCCTACTTTTAGTCCATGAGTTGATGGTTTTGATGACAACAACCTTAGAATAAGATTATAAAATATAAATACTAACATTATAGTTTAGATATATATGTATATGCAGGATTTAACCATGCAGGTACCAAGAATGAAGACTGTACAGTATAGAGATTCAAGATATCAAGATTGAAGACTCATGAGTATCAAGAATATCAAGATTATCAAGAGTTCAAGATTTCAAGATAAGTATTGAGTCTAGAATTATGTTAAAACTTCACAATAGCACTGAAATCTTCATTCTGTATTTTCTTTTGGGATGAAACCCATTTCTACCTTTTTAGTGGCTTACAAACCCACGACAAGTAGCTTACAAACCTACGACAAGTGGCTTACAAACCCACAAACATCCTGGTTTTGTACAAGTTCTCGAGTCCTGATATGATGAGATATTCTGCAGGAAGAAGCTTGCAAAACTACTTCAAAATGATTTTCAAAACTGCTTTTCAAAATGTTTTAGCCTTAAAAATTATCTTTTCAAATGATTTTCAAAAAGATGTTTTAGCCTTAAAATATTCTTTGATTTTGTTCTTAAATAAATTCTTGTTTTAAACTTCGTTTGTTTTAAACTTCGTTTGTTTTAAACTATCTTTTAATATATTTAACTTTTTAATATTTACTTAGATTTAAATATAAAATTATAGTAAAATTTTATATATATTATTCTCTATATTTATCTATGTATTTTATCTATAATCAAGTATATTAGTAAAGTTTAAAATAGTTTTAATATAAGATAAAGGTTATTTTCAAAGAAAAACAAAACATCAAAATCTCCATTAGGATGTCGACATGCCCTAGTACCCCATGTCGACATAGTGTCAGTTAGGACCAAAAATTTGAATTTCAAAAGAAGTGTCTATTCGCCATAACCTTTCACGAATGGACATGGCTATTTTTCTTCTATAAATAGGGTTAGTTTCAACGAATTTAATATCAGATTTTTTGGTTTTCACTTCTCTTCTTCTTCCACATTTTCTTATTCAAAATCCTATCGTTACTCTGTCGAAATCAACATTGAATCTAACTAGATAATATTTGGTTTGATTCTCTATCAATATCTCAACAAGATCCCAGTGCTATTCAGAGTTATAGGCTTCTTTGTAATCTATCTAGCGAGAAAAGGTGTGATTGTAGCCTTGGAAATCAATCAAGCGAGAAAAGGTGTGATTATAGCCTTGGAAATCAATTGGGTGAACTTTTCGCCCGGAAATCAAGTATCTCTACCCAGAGGATTGTGATTCTGGAGGGTGTACCTCGTAGCCTTGAAACCAAGGGTTGTAATTGTTGAATTGCTTTTGAAAGGAAATCTGTACTTAGTTGTGCGGGATTGGATGTAGGGTAACTCCGAACCAGTATAAAATCCGGTGTGTTCTTTCCTTTACTGCATTTACTTTATTTCTGCATCTGTGTTAGATTCTGTGATTATATCTGTGTCTGAATATTGCATACATTTGTGTACAAATCAACAATAACTCAAAAAGATTTAGTAATTTCTTATAAACACTATTCACCCCCCCTAGTGTTCATTCTAGCCTTAAGGTCCATATTCCACATTCCTCAGATTTGGTATCAGAGCAAGGTTTTCAAAAGTTTCATAATCTGATTTTTGAAAAAGTTTTTTTTAAAATGGCCGTGTTTAAGAAATTTGTTAATGCATGTTTAGAAATATTCAGATCATCATTGTCTATTGAGTCTGCATATAATCAATATTCAAATACAAGTTGTCTACTAAGATTGTTTGATGTACAGGAATCATGCTTTATGGGAGTTGAGGAATCAATCCAGAACAAACAAACTGTGCATATCAAAAAGAACAAATGGATACTCGATAGTGGATGTTCTAGCCACATGACTGGGAATCCAGATATGATAAATTATATAATATACAAAGACGGAGGACTGGTTAACTTTGAAGACAATTCAAAAGGTTATGTGATCGGCATAGGCAAAGTCGGTAACTCTGAAACTCCTATTATTACTAATGTTTTGCTAGTTAAGAATCTAAAACACAATATGCTAAGTATAAGTCAACTATGCGATAAAGGATATAAAATTGAATTTGAAAAAGATAAGTGTCACATTGAAGATAATAATTCAACCATAATATTTGAGGGAATTAGGAAAAAGAATATTTATACTCTTAGTATGAAAATTTCAAATGATAACTTGTGCCTTTTGGCAAATGCAAGTGACCCTTGGATTTGGCATAAGAGATTTGGGCATTTGAATTTCAAACTCTTATCTAGACTGTCAAAACATGATCTAGTAAGAGGCCTCCCTAAAATGAATTTTAAAGTAGATAATACTTTTTTTATTAAAAGAAATAAAAATGATATTCAACTAGTACAAGTCTATGTAGATGATATCATTTTTGGATCAACTAATTTTGAAATGAATAAAGAATTTTCTGAAATAATGACAAAAGAGTTTGAGATGAGTCATATTGGTGAATTAAACTTCTTTTTAGGATTACAAATAAAACAGTTAGATAATGGTATCTTTATTAGTCAAGAGAAATATGCTAAAGACCTAGTTAGTAAATTTGGTTTGACTACTGCGAGTGGAAAACCCACTCCCATGGCAACCAATGAGTACCTTAGTAAAGAAGATCTCTCGAAAGATGTAGATCAAAAATTATATAGAGGAATGATTGGATCACTACTCTATATCACTGCGAGTAGACCTGATATCATGCATAGTGTCTGTCTCTGTGCAAGGTATCAATCCCAACCTAAAGAAACTCACTTAAAAGCTGTAAAACGTATTATAAGATATGTTAAACACACCTTTGATTATGGCTTATTTTATCCTAAAAATGATTCGTTTGACTTAATATCTTACTGTGATGCTGATTATGCTGGTTGTAAATCAGACCGAAAAAGTACAAGTGGAACTTGTCACTTTTTAGGGCATTCTCTGATTTCCTGGTTTAGTAAAAAGCAAAACATAGTTTCTCTATCAACAACTGAAGCAGAGTATATTTCTGCTGCTTTGGCTTGTTCTCAAGTAATATATATGAAACAAACTTTAAAAGATTTTGGTTTAAATATCTCAAAATCACCAATTTATTGTGATAATACTAGTGCAATAAATTTATCCAAAAATACTACTTAACATGCTCGAACTAAACATATTGATATCAGACACCATTTTCTCAGAGATAATATAAGTAGAGAAGTAATTACTCTCGACTATATCAATTCTGAAAATCAAATTGCTGATATCTTAACAAAACCCTTAAATGAATCTACATTTACTAAATTAAGAAGAGAATTAGGTATTTGTTCATTAACTGAAATATAAATATAAATAACAAGTATAATTAAAAATTAATTCAAAATAAATTAAATAGGCAAAAATTCAAGAACCATGTCGACATCCCCCCTAGACCCATGTCGACATATAACGTTTTTTAAATTTTAAAATTTTTCCCACCAAAATTCAAATAAGTGGTTATAAATTTCTCCTATTTCGAAATTTTCTTCATTCTCTATGTTCTCTTTCCGTTCTATCTTCTGAAATCAATTTATCAATGGCCTCCTCTTCCAAATCAAACATAAAATCAACTTTTTCGTTCCCATCGCCTACTTTTGGTCCGTTTCAACAAACAACGCTCGCTCGTGTGATGAAAATGGAGGATTCTCTGAAAGATACCCTTCAGTTAATGACTAAAATCCAAGTGATGCAACTTCAAATGGCCAAAGAACAAGAGAGACAAGGCAAAATCCTTAGGAATTTGCAAAAATTTCTTATGGATAATCATGCTAACCCAATCTTGATTGACAAGGACTCTTCAGGAGATCATGAACAAGAGGAAAGTGAAGAAGAAGAAGAAGAACCAATGGAAGAAGAAGAACCAATGGAAGAAGAGCATGCGGAAGACAACGACAAAGTCATTTGCGTTGGCGAAGTATGTTTTGACAAGGATGGAAACTTGGTTGAACAACGTGGAAATTTCTATTTTCATTATCCAAATTGTTCGATCCATAGATCTCCAATTGTCAAAGATACTCAGTAGTTTCTTCTTTTTCGTTTTTCATCGTTATGTGTATATTTGTCACGTTGTACGAAAATGTAAATATAAACACATATATATAAAAAAATAAAAAAATAAAAAAATATTGTGCGTTCTTATATATGATTCCTATATATATTATATATAAGTATTATATAGGCACTTGGTTAGGAATGTTAGTAGTTTAGGACTAAGTTTTAGGATTACAAGTAAGTATTGATTATGTATGATAACACTATCATTATAATCATATAGAATATTAGACTAAGAGTTATATAGTTTGGAGTTAGTTTTTTTGTTGATGACAATGGGGTAGAAATATAAAATAGGGTAGTTAGGCATAGATTAAGGGGGAGTTATTAGTTTTAGGGGGAGTTATTAGGATAGAAGTAATATTTTATAAACAACGGTTGTCATCATCAAAAAGGAGGAGATTGTTAGTCCATGAGTTGATGGTTTTGATGACAACAACCTTAGAATAAGATTATAAAATATAAATACTAACATTATAGTTTAGATATATATGTATATGCAGGATTTAACCATGCAGGTACCAAGAATAAAGACTATACAGTGTATAGATTCAAGATATCAAGATTGAAGACTCATGAGTATCAAGAATATCAAGATTATCAAGAGTTCAAGATTTCAAGATAAGTATTGAGTCTAGAATTATGTTAAAACTTCACAATAGCACTGAAATCTTCATTCCGTATTTTCTTTTGGGATGGAACCCATTTCTACCTTTTTAGTGGCTTACAAACCCACGACAAGTAGCTTACAAACCTACGACAAGTGGCTTACAAACCCACGAACATCCTGGTTTTATACAAGTTCTCGAGCCCTGATATGATGAGATATTCTGCAGGAAGAAGCTTGCAAAACTACTTCAAAATGATTTTCAAAACTGCTTTTCAAAATGTTTTAGCCTTAAAAATTATCTTTTCAAATGATTTTCAAAAAGATGTTTTAGCCTTAAAATATTCTTTGATTTTGTTCTTAAATAAATTCTTGTTTTAAACTTCGTTTGTTTTAAACTATCTTTTAATATATTTAACTTTTTAATATTTACTTAGATTTAAATATAAAATTATAGTAAAATTTTATATATATTATTCTCTATATTTATCTATGTATTTTATCTATAGTCAAGTATATTAGTAAAGTTTAAAATAGTTTTAATATAAGATAAAGGTTATTTTCAAAGAAAAACAAAACATCAAAACCTCCTTTGGGATGTCGACATGCCCTACTACCCCATGTCGACATAGTGTCAATTAGGACCAAAAATTTGAATTTCAAAAGAAGTGTCTATTCGCCATAACCTTTCACGAATGGACATGGCTGTTGTTCTTCAATAAATAGGGGTTAGTTTCAACGAATTTAATATCAGATTTTTTGGTTTTTCACTTCTCTTCTTCTTCCACATTTTCTTATTCAAAATCCTATCGTTACTCTGCCGAAATCAACATTGAATCTAACTAGATAATCTCTGGTTTGATTCTCTATCACTATCTCAACAAGATCCCAGTGCTATTCAGAGTTATAGGCTTCTTTGTAATCTATCTAGCGAGAAAAGGTGTGATTGTAGCCTTGGAAATCAATCAAGCGAGAAAAGGTGTGATTGTAGCCTTGGAAATCAATTGGGTGAACTTGTCGCCCGGAAATCAAGTATCTCTACCCAGAGGATTGTGATTCTGGAGGGTGTACCTTGTAGCCTTGAAACCAAGGGTTGTAATTGTTGAATTGCTTTTGAAAGGAAATCCGTACTTAGTTGTGCGGGACTGGATGTAGGGTAACTCCGAACCAGTATAAAATCCGGTGTGTTCTTTCCTTTACTGCATTTACTTTATTTCTGCATCTGTGTTTGATTCTGTGATTATACCTGTGTCTGAATATTGCATACATTTGTGTACAAATCAACAATAACTCAAAAAGATTTAGTAATTTCTTATAAACACTATTCACCCCCCTCCAGTGTTCATTTTAGCCTTAAGATCCATATTCCGCATTCCTCACACCTACTTCTTCCGTACCACCAGCTGCATACAGTCAATTGGTTCCGATTGGTCCAATTTAGATCAGACTCCTCCAAATTTTAGAGTTATCCTCAACCCTTCGGAGAGAGCTTCCTCCGTAATCTTTACTAAAGTTCTACATAACATTTGTTTACATCATGGCATTCTGGACGGTGACGTATGCCTTCCATCAAAAAATGAGTTCGCACATATGCCACCTTCTGGGTACACCGCTTGCCACTGGTATATGTGCTTGAATGGAGCAGTGCTCCCCTTTAATCACTTCTTGAGAGAAACTCTTTTGAACTTAGGAATTGCTCCACTTCAGATTCACTCCAACGGATATGCGATCTTGACTTGCCTTCACATCTTGTATATGTGGACATCAATCCTGCCCCAAATTTTGATGAGTTAAGATATTTTCTCTCATTCAAGAAGAGAGACGGATGTCTGTCCCTCGTGGTCATTGAGGCGCAAAGAAACTGCAAAATCGTGTTGTAGCTTTAAAGTAACCTATCTCAATTCAAGACCCAATATTTTTTCTTTAGGTGCCTTGAGGGACTTAATCGTCTTTGAACGATGAGGGGGTAAGTCTTCTCTTTTACTCATTGAGATTTAGTGCGATGCTATGGGATTTTTAATAGGTTGAATACTTCTTGTAGTTATTCTGAGACCAAACAAAGATCCATCACTCGATCCAATCTTCCATACTCTAAAGGCCATAGACGCCAAAGAGAGATCGATCAAGTTTTTGCTAACGGATGAGAATTTATTTTGATAGGGTTATTGCATCCTAAGAGATTTGCCGTAGCCGTTGAAGTTTTATCTCCTTTCCATTCCAGAATTCGAACACGCTCCACTTCTTCATCACACAACTCTGAAGAGGGCGACCTCCCAGAAGGAGAAGGTCCGTTTGGCAGGTCAACCAAAGAAAATCATGAAGGAAGAGGTGTTACAACTGAAGCCAGCTGCCTGCCTAGGATTCCATGATCCTGGAGGAGAAGGAAGAAGAATTCAAGCAGCGTGATGGCAAGGCTGTGGTGACAACGAAAAAGGAGGAGGGTGAAATTGAGAGCAGCATCAACTATGATTCCTCCTCTAGTGATGATGAATTCGATGCAAGTTCTGGTGATGGAAACTTCGAGTCATGTGATGAAACTCCGAGAATGAGTCCCATTCTCCTGGATTTACCTCCCCAAGAGATTCGCGCTAAAGTTGCTCCCCTAATAGCTGAGCGACTTCATGGTTCTTCGCTTAAAGAAACCAGTATTGATTTGGGGATTTGAGCAACGTTTATGTAGATATCGATGAACTCATGGGAGAAGATTTCGAGTTAGAGGGATTGTCTCCTTTCCTCGGTCATGCTGTGTCTAGAGTTAGCCCAATTCCCACTGCGGTGACCTCACAATCCGGTTTGTGAATTCCTTTTAGGCCACCCATGATATGTCACATATTTCATTAGGGTCGCGTTCACTTACATGTGCATTATTTAGGTTCATTTCCCGTTGCTATAGTTCTTATTTATTTATTTTTATTAGATACTATGAGAGGCCATTGACTTTACGGGGACCTTGAACAATATACCAATGTGCAACGCTAGTCAAGACGGACTTCAAGTCGCCATGAGCCCCAAGAAACCGAGGAAGAGTGGAGAAGGAGGAAGGATTTGAAAGTCGAACTATGTCTTTGGGACAATAGAGCATGGGGTAGAGTTTACAGAAGTGGTTATGAGAAGAGAACAACTCCTAATGAATGAGAAAAGCTATCCAAGAAGTCGAAGGTAGATCGCAGTTCTCATCCCTCCAAGCACCAAGCATTTGTCCCAGATCTAGTCTCAGTTGGAATTGAAGTTCCGGCTTCCATAGTTCAAGTTTCATCTTCATCCTATGCTCTGTCAATTCACACATTGCCTGTTTTTGGTTCTTCACATCCCCGCAAGCTGCACTCTCCAGATGGTTTCTAAAGGGAGTTAAATTTGATCGCAACCTGCACCCAATCCAAAGATTATTATATACCCCATCTCTAGACGATTCAAAATGATTTGGATCAAGCAGAAGGGTGGGAAAAGTTATGCAAGCAATTGGCAGATACCAACCGTAACAACCACCAAGAGATCCTCTCCTTCGAGTCAGAAAAGGACGATTATGAAAGGACGTTAACTTAACGTGATGCCAGAGTCGAGCGGTTGAAAAGGGAGAGGGATGCTTCACTCTGAGAGAGTAAAAGCAACCCCAGCTTGCTAAAGGAAGTGAAAGAGGGCCACACAAAAATAGAAATCATGTTCAAGAAAAAATCAAGAAGGCCCACGCGGATGACCTTAAGCTGAAAGAGGAGCTTGAATCCCATGAAGAGATCATCGAAACTCAAATGAAAACTATTGCTAGTCATAACGAAGCCATCAAAGCTTATAAAAAGACAATTGCTGATTATGTAGGAATGGTGGAATCCCGTGACATGACCATTCCCGATCAAACCCAAATGATTTCTTCGCTCCAGAAAAGAGTCATGCAGCTTAACGTTGAGAAGACCCAAGTTGAAGTTGAGAAGGCCGCCACGACATCGGACTACTTGGAGTTGCAGGATACTTTTGAAAGGAAAATGGAAAAGATGGATGACGCCATCTTTAATTTCTATGTCAACTCCTTGCCGCATCAGGGGAGCCTCAGCTATCTGGGCCCCAAATTCTCACGTACTCCTGTTGTGGTTTGGGAAGAAGCTCTTGTCGGTTTCCGAGAGAACAAGAATGTATAAATCGAGCAAGAGTTGGAGGATGCCTATCTCAACGAAGAGTTAAAGAAGGCTTTGATAGAGGATCGGTAGATCATTTGAATTGAGAGGGAATAGGAGGTTTCCAACGCTGCTGCAACAATGACAGCTAAAGCACTATCAGAGCCTTTCACTTTCGGGCTTGGGGAATCATCAAAATAGCCTCACGATCAATTAGCAAGTTCAACCGGTGCTGCCTTATTGTCTGCCCCTCCGGCAGTTATCTTGGAAGCCTCGGGTGGTCCTGAAACTTCTCCAAAGATCGTGTAGCCATCCAAAGAAGGAGAAGGTGAGGAGTATGAGATTGAAATTCCCTGCCATTCTTCTGATTCAGGTAACCTTATCATTTCCCCCGAGTCTGATAATTTTCAGCTTACGCCGCAATAATAAGACGAACTGAATGCTTTCATTTTTGATCTTATAGGTCCGTCTTCTTTACCTACCGACCTGTTGATCCCTTGGTCCCTAGGTCTGCTGCTATTTCAACTACCTCAATGCTTGTTTCTGTACCTGCTTCAATTGCAGCGCTCGTGTCTGGATCATAGCTATGGCTAGAATCCAAGAAGATTACTGTGTTGCACGGTCTGGCCGACTCTTCCGCATCTCTGGAGGGCGATTTCATAGCAGCTAAAGCTCGAGAGTAGGAAGACCAAACTGGCCAGCTAAGTAAAACTAAACAACAGATGGTTGCCATTAAATGGAAAAGATTGAGGAGAGAAAGTCTTCAAGGAGCCCCCGCAAGTCCCGAAAGCGCAAGACCAAAGGGCGGGGGGGAGGTCTTCCGAGAAGGTTGAAGAACAGGGAGGAGATGCTGGCATGGAGGAGATAGTTGATATTTTAGGCAGCGACACAATTCCTGGCAGGGATTTAGAGAAGAAGAAGAAACTTCCGACCAAAGGTGGTAAGGGAGCGGTGGAAAGAAACATTGACAGACTCGAGTAATAGTGGAACCAGATATTGGGACATTCTGATTTGTTTGATACGTGTTTTGTACAACTGCAGAGCCTACACTCATTACTTTTGTTGTTGTAGCATCTGTATTTTCTTTTTGTTGGCCGATATTATGTGGGTACGGTCCCCACATTTTGACTTTGTATAAAAAATGTTATAAGTAATACAATGTTGACATTTTGACTGTAACTTTATTTGTCTACTTATCTATAGTTCATGCACTTTTGCCAATTTTATTTACCACTATTTTATATAGTCTTGTAATTACTATCAAAATTCTTTGTTTGAAGTAGCAGAACCGTTAAGTACTTTTTTTAGTTAAGTATTGGCGTGTACCTCCCAGTTCGCGGGGTAGTATACTTCAAACACTTGACAAATGACCGGTTGATCCATATGATTCTCCAAATGTATGTAGCTGAGTCTATTTTACAGTTCCTACCTTCGGGAATTTGTGATTTGAACCTCTCGATTCCAGAGATTTTTTCGATCGACAACCAGAATTCTTTGCCGATTCGTAGTCATGAGACATTGCTGGATTCGTGCCCATTACTCCTGATAGTAGGAGTGGATTCTTACTAGTCCTGCAATAAATGATTTTCCTAGCATTGCCAGGACAATGTCGGTACTTAAGAGTGTGCGCAGCTTATGAAATGCGCGGCTTTTAAGAGTGTGCGCGGCTCATGAGATGCATGGCTTTTAAGAGTGTGCTTGGCTCATGAGATGCACGACTTTTGGAAGTATGCGTGGCTTATGGGATGCGCGGCTTATGGGATCAATATGACCTATTGATCCGGAATGATTTGGAATTTCTCAACGTTACCAATCTTTGAGAAATGTAAGGAGTTCATGTTTCAAGAGCGTGGTTCCATGACTCAAGAAATAATGCGCAGCTTATGAAGGTCCGCGGTTTTGATTGAGGCCTTCCTGGTGTTGCCGAAGCAACACTGGTTCTTAAAAAGGAGGGATCGAGTTCCATCGATCCAACGGTTTCAGTCGATTTGTTTCCGTTGACCTGGCGGGTAGATGGGGCATTATTGAGCGTGGTTCCACTATCTTAAGCAATGATTAGATGGTTTTGAGTTGATTTGACCCCGTCGACTCGGCTGGTTACTTTTGTGAATACAGTTATATTGGTTCAGAAAGCAAAGCAATTTTATTAATAAAAGTTGGGAAAGTTTTGCCTATTTACAATGCCTTCGGTATTTTAGGATGGCCTACTTGTTGGAAATAGGAAATACATAAGATAGTCTTAGATAAAGTAAGGATGCAACGATTCACTGTTCCATGCTCGAGGAATTTGGGCTTCATCGACAGTTGTTAGCTTGAATGTGCCATTCCTAGCTTCTGATCGATTACATAGGGTCCTTCCCGATTCGGTCTGAATGCTCCTAGTATAGGGTAGACCCTCTTGAGGACAAGGTCACCCACTTCGAAGGTGTGGTTATGGAATTCGGAGTTGAAGTACGTGCGACCTTTTTTGGTGAGCGGTAGTTCTTAATTCGACTTCTTCCCCCTTCTCATCAACCATATCAAGCGACTCAAGTAAGTGCTGGTCATTCTACCTTTGATCGAAGTTCTGCCTTCGATGAGAAGGGATTCCAGCTCAACTAGGATCATTGCATCTAAATCATATGCCAGGGCGAACGAAGAGTGCCCAATTGCAAATTTATGCATTGTCCTATAAGCACATAGTGCGAGCGGAAGTTTATCGACCCAATTTCCTTTTGCTTTGGTTAGCCGCTTTTTGATGGTGGACTTGATGATCTTATTTACTGCTTCCACTTGCCCGTTTGCTTGTGAATGTGCAATAACGGAAACTTTTTCAATTCGGAATGTTTGCAAAAGTATTTGAACTCGGCGCTTTTGAATTGAGTCCTGTAATCCATGACTATTTTCTATCGGACACCAAACCTGCAAATAATAATTTTAGTAACAAAGTTAATAACTTTCTTTGTGGTAATAGTGGCCAACGGTTCCCCTTCGGCCCATTTGGTAAAATAGTCAACAACAATGATAACATATTTGGCTCCTCCTTTAGCCATTGGTAATACACCAATCAGATTGATTCCCCAGATTGTGAATGGCCATGGGATGATAATCTGTGTTAGCTCTATCGAGGGTGTTTTTTTATCTTTTTGAATTTTTGGCATTAACCGCACTATTTGGCGTAATCCACTGCATCACTGTTTACTGTTGGTCAAAGTACCCATACTAGAGAACTTTCTTTGAAGAGTTTGCACCTTGGTATGATCTCCACAGTCGCCTTCATGAATTTCTCTTAGGATCCTTCGAGCTTCATCATTGGTCACACATTTGAGCAAGGGGGTAGAGAATTCCCTTCGGTAGAGTATCCCATCCTGTATTGTGAATCATGGTGCCATCCGAAGAAGCTTTTTCTACTGATATCAATCTACGGGTATGGTTTCTATAAGTAGGTAGTCCTTGATTGGCGTCATCCATGTCTCTAGTTCTTTTGTTGTGTCAAAAATCCAGTTGAGGCCCATTTTGCTTATGCTTGGAGTGGTCAGGGTTTCCACCAGGTCTAGTCCCAATGATCGAGGTTCTCTGGAACTGGCCAGTTTAGCTAGATAATCCACCTTCATGTTCTGTTCTTTCGGGATATGAGTTATAGTGTAATGCTCGATGTCGTTCAGCAGTTCTTGCACTTTAGATATGTATGAGGCGAGGTTCTCCCACCGAGCCTGTTATTCGCCTTTCACCTGATATACGACTAGTTGAGAGTCGCTATAGATGTGTATGGACTTTATCCTGAGTTCCTTTACAACTTTCAACCTGGCTATCAATGCTTCATATTCTACCTTGTTATTTGTTGCAGGGAATTCCAAGCGTAAGGCATAGCAAACGGATCGTCCTTCGTGAGTTTCAAGCACTACCCCTACTCCCGAGCAGAAGTTGTTAGATGTACCATCGACGAACAACTTCCAACGTGTCTCCACTTCTGGAGTCGTTTCTTCCTCATTATCTCGTATTGTAAATTCGACAATTAAATCTGCTAGCGCCTGCCCATTGATTGCCTTTAGAGTATGGTATGTGATTTCATACTGACTTAATTCGATGTTCCATTTGATATGCCGTCCAGAGGTCTCGGGGTGGTATAACACTTGCTTCAAGGGTTGATCTGTCATCATTCTGATCGAGTGTGCCTGGAAGGACAATTGAAACTTTCTAGATGTGATCAAAAGGCAATATGCCAGTTTTTCCAATTTTGAATAGTTCTTTTCCACTCCAGTAAACCATTTACTAATGTTATATACGGGTCGTTGGATCTTATCTTCTTCTCGTATGAGCGTGGCACTCAATGCATGGGGCGAGACTGCTAAGTAGATGTACAAATCTTCTCCGTCTACTGGCTGGGACATTGGCAGGGTTTCTATATGTTGCAGCAGCTCTTTGAATGCAGTTTGATAAGCTTGATTCCATTTAAAGTTATTCTATCCCTTCTTTAGTGCGTCAATGAACTGTATACATTTGTTGGTTGCTTTTAACATGAACTGGCTCAGTGCTGCAACCTTTCCATTCAAGGTTTGTAAGCCGAAGTGGCACTTAAGTGGATTGAGCTTCATTCTTTATTTGTGGAGTATCTCAAATATTTCGGCGAGGTTGTCCAGGTGATTTGTAGCTATGCGTGATTTAACCAACATATCATCTACATAAACTTCCATAGTCTTCCCAATTTGATGTTTAAACATGGCGTTCAGTAGTCGTTGGTAAGTTGCCCCAGCATTCTTTAAGCCAAATGGAAATCACTTTGTAGTAGTATAGTCCTAGATCAGTAATGACACTGGTATTTTCCTGATCGGGTTTGTGCATCATGATTTGGTTGTATCCCGAGTAAGCAACCATAAATGATAGCAATTCATGTCCAATTGTCCCATCCATAAGCTAATCGTTTCTGGGTAGAGGAAAGCTATCTTTCAGACAAGCTTTGATTTGATCCGAGTAGTCGATACAAGTTCGCCATTTCCCATTGGACTTCTTGAGTAAGACCGGGTTGGAAACCCATTCGAGGTAAGTTGCATCGTTGATAAAACCATTCTCCATTAGTTTATCCACTTCTTCTCTTAGCGCTTTGGACCGCTTGCATCCTAGGCTGCCCCTTTCTGCTTTACTAGCGTATACTTAGGATCAATGTTAAGTGTGTGGCATGCGTTCTCTAGTGACACCCCGCACATATCGGACTATGTCCAAGCGAATACATTTAGATTGGCGCGAAGAAATTTGATGAGTTCCAATCGCATCCTGTTTCCAAGATGTGATCCGATTTTCAGGACCCATGTTGGGTCATCATATCAACTGGGACAGGCACCGTCAATTCTGTCAGTGCTACCCGCTCCTTTCTTGAACTCTTCTTTCTAGGGTCAAAAACCTTATCAAATCGGATATGGTCCCTAAGCCAGTGGCGGCTCTATAGTTGCTATTCGGTAGGTTCATGATTGTGGAGAGTTCTCCCCATATTCTTCCCCTTTTCTTTTCTTTTAGACTCATGTAGTTCTACGATATATCAGTCTCCAAAGGCACTTTAGTCTCCTTTGATCACCCCGACTCCAATTTCCATCGGAAATTTCATAGTTAGACACTATTGACCTAAAGCAATCCTAAAATCTGCGAAGGCAGGTCGACCTAAGAAAGTATTGTATGCGAACATTTCATCTACGATCACAAAGGTTTAGATGAGGTTGACTCTTCAGTTGCCTTCTCCGAGTTCTACGAGTAAATCAATCATTCCGACAGGTTGTTTGGGTTCACCAATGAATCCCTAGATCTTTATCCAACAAGCGGATACATCTTTCATACCGATCTTCATCTGCTCAAAGGTGCGTATGAAAAGGATGTTCACAGAACTGCTACTATCTACTAATACCCATCGGACTATGGTGGGTCTGGTTCCTACTGTCACGACCATGGGGTCGAGAGTTGGAGCTTCTATTCCTTCGGTATCTCGATTTTGGAATATTATGTCATTGTTCAAGGTTCTCTGCTGCTTGGCAAGGGTTCCATCTTCGATCGCAAAGCACAAATCCTTTGGAGTGTGCTTTAATGAGCTCGCATATCACTCCATTTCCCCCAACTCTTTTTCACAAGACGGGGTCCGCCAGATATTGTTCCAGTGATAAGTCTTTTTTCAGTCAGTTTGGGTCCTTCTTCACTGGTTCCAACTTGGTTCCCTCGATATCTAGGAGCCTAAGCGCTGTGGAATGATCAAGATTCTGTGATTTCCTCACATACTGCTGAAGCTTGTTTTCCCAAATCGGCTCCTCAATTAAATTCTTCAAGTGACAACACTCATTCGAGTTATGGCCATGTGTCTCATGGAAGAGGCAGTACTTTCCAAAACACTTTTGTTGTTCAGTTACTTCCATTTTAAGCGGTTTCTTTTATTACTCTATCCCTTGTGTAGCAAGGTAAATGTTTTCTGAAGTATCATTGAGCGTGGTGTAATCTTCGAGCCTCA
This sequence comes from Allium fistulosum, assembly GCA_030737815.1. Taxonomy (NCBI): domain Eukaryota; kingdom Viridiplantae; phylum Streptophyta; class Magnoliopsida; order Asparagales; family Amaryllidaceae; genus Allium; species Allium fistulosum. Next base: position 868,792,931 of record CM060903.1, on the reverse strand, counting down.
AGCTTTTAAATTGCTTATTTCCACCATTTGGCTTGTTGAAATTTTGGTTCTTCCTTTCCTGATTTCCATTTTTCCCTTCATTTCCTTCAGCAGTCCCGAAGGTATTTATGTCTTGATTTTTCGCTATACCACTTTGCCTAACGTTGATTGGTTGTAAGTTGGCAGATTTCCTTTCTAATTCTTGTGCCTCTTCCAAACTCAAGTACTGGCTCGCTATTCGGTTAAAGTCCTTCTTAGCAGTAGGTTGTTTCATTTTGATCCATTTCCCAAATTTAGTATCAAGGTGGATTGCGCAGACTATAGCCATGAAAACCGTATCCTTGTTTGGATTACTTACTTCAGTTACCGCGGTGTTGAAACAATTCATGAAAGACTTCAAAGATTCATTCTGTCCCTAGAATAGGCCGGATAAGGACATCACATCTATTGGCTGTGCCATGTGAAGTCCAAATTGGTCACGGAATCTTGTTGCTAGTTGATTAAAGGTGGAGATGGATCTTGGTAGAAGTCTGGTGAACCACATGGAAGCAATTCCCTCTAGGAAAATTGGGAAACATATACATCGAATGGCATCTGAAGCATTTGCTCTGTCTGCGTACCAATTGCACTTATACAAGTATGGTTTCGGGTATCTCGTTCCATCGTAAGACAGAATAGTTGGCATAGTGAACTTTTTAGGGTACCACTCATTTAGAATGTCATTAGTGAAAAAGAGTCCGACTTGGAGCGGATCCCCATTCATCATCCCTTCTATCGTTACTTTCATCCATTAGTGACTTGACCATGTCCGCGATATATGCCTTAGATGTCTGGTAATTAGCGGGTTGGCAGTCAGTGATTACACCAAGTGTTTGATTTTGCAAACAGTCTTGGTAAGTGGGCCGAAGCCTAGGCTCTCCTATCTTTAGGAGAGCCACTCCCTTAGGGTTTCGTTGGCTTGTAGTTGGTCTGATAAGGGTAGTTTGGATCTCCTTGGAATTATTGAATGCATTGGTATTTCCTTCCAACTTGTCGTCGTCAAGTCACTCGCCATCTTTTCAATTGGAGAGATCCATTGCTATATCCTCCCGTGGGGTTTTCACCCCTAGATTCAGTTTGTAGCCGGTTGCCTCGCAGTTGGTGGAGTGCTTGTGTTTCCTTCCATATTATTTCCTATGGTTCCACCTATCACTCCTTTTTTCCGCTACTTTCCATTTCTCCCGTTTAGGCCAAAGACGGGAGAATTTTCTTGCTCCATGGCAGCCATGGGCTTTGTCATGGTTCTTGGAGCAGCATGTGACTGTAAGATCAATAGAGCATTCAATTTGTCCATAAGAGATCTTTGACTATTTTCCATCTTCTGATTAATTTCATCAACCATTTTATTTAATTCATCTCTAGTGACAGTTTCATGTCAACTAGAGGATCCTAACACCCGATCTCCTGTGTTAGCGCCATTGACTTCAATTTGCTGAGGGTTGATCTCTTCTCAAGTAATTACAGCTCCTATGAATCTTCCAGAAGTAGTTCTCCTTCTTCCTGATGCCATTGATTATCAATTGTAGATCTTCTGAGCAGAGATTAAGGATTAAACTTTTGAACCTATTTGATCCAAAGTAGATAGCTAGATCTAAGCCTGGATTCAATTTTCTTGGTGAAAGCACCAAAATGTTAACCCAAAAAATAGATTACCACCTGGATTGATTGTGAAAGCACCAGCCCCATTTATGAAGGCAAATAAAATAGAAAAAGCAATAGTAGATCGCAGAAAAAGTAAAGGAACAAGAAGATTTTTATAGTGGTTCGGTTGTTAATGAAGCCTACATCCACTTTATAACTTTTGTTATTGATTGACCCCTATTACAAGTTGAATCTGATTAAAATTTGATTGAACTTCCAAGTTAGATCATGTCACAAGTGCAAGAGTTCGCTGGAGAATCACAATAAACCCCTAAATGACTATTGTATGGGAGGAGAAGAGTGAAGAACAATTTTTGCAGAGTTCCAGTAGTCAATCCAGAGGATCCCCTATATGTTTCAGATGGATGGGTATTTATAAGGATCGGAGAGCTAATGGGCTAGGCCGCCTTGCCAGAAGCTTGCATTTGAAGATATGAAGGCGCCTAGGAATATTCATTGCGAGCCAAGCTAATATGATGGATCACTAGCGATCCATCTGGCATGGATCGCTATCGATCCATAGGGCATGGATCACTAGCGATCCATGCAGTTAGCTTATTTTTGGCTCGCTTCAATTATACCATGTTCCATGACTTTTGTGGATGCCCTTCATACAATGTGGTGAACAGTTGCCTTGTTTTGATGATAATTCATGTACATGTTGCATTGGACTATTACTGGAATCAAACGGATGCCCATTTCTCAATCTAGCTTACTTGGAATGTCATGAAACTTAGCAGGCATCCCTAAAAAGGATAATACTTCATGATGTAAGAGGAATGGACAATCCATGAGCAATATTTATGGATCTCTAGCGATCCATTCCCTTAAGCTAATTTTGCTTTTTTTCTCTTGAGTCCCTCTTGGTTCCTTCTTTTGATCCTTCTGGCTAATTCTTGAGTCGTTTTGACTTGATGTAGATCTTCTAACTTCCATTGAATTCTATTGGGTTAAAAATCCAGATAATAATATACATATGAGAATGAGTATTATTATAGTGATACGATGAATTGTTGTGAGAAAAGTAATAAATTTATTTTTCTACATTTAGATATTTGATGTGATAATTGCAGCCATCGAGTGTTAGTGGATAGCTGAAGTCGATGGCAAGACAATGTTGATCACACAGTTAAAACTACAGCCAATTGACAGAGTAAATCACTAGAAATTCATGGCGTGGCATTGTTGTTAGATTAATATAAATATATTTGAATTTGCAATTAGTATGGTTGTAATGTTTTGCGATTGTAGGCTACCATATTGGGCGGTGTTTATGATTTGGATGCATGTTGTCAAGATGTCTATGATGTGATATAATGAAAAAAAAATTAATTTTCGATGTTAATAAAACATATTGGAAATGGTTTATAATGAAACAAGATAAATATTATTTAAGGAAAAATTCGATGAGCATTTTGAAAAGTGGTTTAAAAATATTTGAAGATTTTGAAATGAAGATGATTATATATAATTAAAAGCGATATGATTATCATTGTAAGAGATTGGTAAATTAAAGATGTTGATTATTTTGAAAAAGAAAAGAAAGAGGAGATTAGAGTTCTTATTAACGTAGTCATAACTTGTGATGGAGTGATCTGTTTTTGTCGATTCTTCTTTCGCTGGTTAGGCAATTGCGAAAGAAACAGCTTTGTTGTTTATCACTTTCCAAAATTTTAAAGTTCGTGAAGGTTTAGTATAAATTTCAATAGATATTCATCGCTATTCCGAAATGCAAATTTACCAAAAATAAGCTTGAACTCATTTAGTCATAACTTTTGAGATTTATCTGATTTCGATGATTTTGCTCATTACGGAGAGCTTAAATCATAAGCTATAATCTTTTGAAGTGTTTTGCAAAATTTGATGTTTTCATGGTCAAAAATGTGAATCTATGAAGTAGGCCTGCACTTTGCATGTAGTTCCATATTTTTTCCTCTTGTGGAAAAACACTATAACTCATAATGTAGAAGACCTTTTTGCAATCATAGAACTAATTTAAAATCTATAACACCGTGTATATTTTTGTAAACCATATCTTAGTTTGTTGTTTTTGATCTTTGTAACCTTGTCAGAAATAGGTTAAACATGAAAGTTGTATTTCTTTTACATTATACTTAATATTCTTTCTTATATAAAGCTGATATTCATAGTTGAGGTGAGTACAGGTACATATGAATCATGCTTGGACTATGTGGCGATGACAGCATGCTTTTGCTCGCTTGATAATAAGCAAATTTTCTTTAAAATGCTAAATAAAGATAGGTTTCTTTACAGGATACGAACATGATGTGATATTATATTGTTTTCCCATGTTTCGGGATGCCTCGTGTTGGGATGTATATTTTTTTTGATATATTTGTGTTTCGATTTTTCAAAACGCTCTCCATACAAAGGAGACTCTGTCGAAATTTTTCGAAAAGTCTGACACTTATAAAAATATTCACAAAATTAGTCGTATGTGAAGAATTAAAAGACATTAATTGAATCTATTTAAAATTTAACATACGATATGATGAGTTGGAGTGTAAGAGCCACATAGAGAATCATGTAATTGGGATTTATAAAAGAGTGTTGATTATGAAGAATGTCAGGGTAGGAGTTGTGTGTATCGACTTCCTTATAATAAATTATGAGGATGCAATTTTCCTAAAGGGGAAAGTTTGTAATAGCCCTGCTTTATGCAACGTATAAATAAATAAATTTTATTAGAATAAAAAAATGATTGGATTTGATTTGCGATAAGTAATATTTTTAAAATTGATGCGAAGAAATATTAAATTCAAGAAAATCATGCAGTTATCGATATATATTCTGGACAATGAAATATAAATCAAAATTAAATTATAATAATTTGTTAATAAATTAAATGAGTTGATAAAAGAAAAAAAGAGTATACAAATGGACAAAGTTGGAAATTAAATATCTAGTCCAAAATAAACCAAGCCCAAGCCGATCTCTAATCTATTCCTTTCTCATGTTCTCTCGAAAATTCTCTTGGTTCTTGACTTTAGCTCAATCCTGACCCTTCTATTGTATTCTTGACTCCACTCCCTACTCCTATGTTTGCTTTATCCACCTCCCCTACATTAAAAAATGGAAGACATAAAAAAAGAGCGAATGCGCTCGATTTGGAGGCGAGTGAGTGAACTTGATTGTAACGTGGGGAAGTCCCGATGGACGACTGAAGGGGGAGCGATGTTGGGCCGTGATGTTGAAGTCGACAGTGCCATGGAGGATGTGGTCTAGATGTATCACGATCGATCAGGGAGAGCGATGTGAGAAAGGGGGAGGTATGTGACTCGAAGTGATGCGATTTGGTGGAGTAGGATGCAAGCGACGTGCAATTGTACAGTGTGGTTGCGATGACTGGATTAGAGGGCGATGATAAGGTCAAGCATGGCTTTAGTGCTGGTCGATGTGGAGATGATAGTGTGAGTTAGTGACATGTATTGACTAAGGGGAGGTCGTAGTTGGCATTCAGGCAATGGATGTAGTAGATTTAAAGGTGGCAATTGGAGCAAGTGTAGATAGCTTTTTTTCAGTGTTCAAACTTGACTGCTCCAATGAAGAGTGCAACTATGTTCTGGCTGTAGTGACACTAAGTGGCTGCTGGTGGAATCGAAGGCGTGGCAGTGGTATTAATGTCATTTAGTCACTGTTTTAGAGCTCGAGCTTTATATTAGTGAGTTATCTCACTCACATTCATGTCTACTTCTATTAATTGATTCATATTCCCTCAAATATTTGTTTGATTTACTTGGTTGGATATATGGTGAATTTACTGGATGAAATTTGTTTTTTGTTGATGATCGATGATTGATGTTGTTGAATCAGATGAAATTGTGTTGTGAACTATGGTTTGATTGCTGTTTTGATGATTATTGCTGGATTGTTGATTTCTGATGTTTGAGTACTAATTAGATGTCTAAAAATAATTGAATGATATTTGAAGTAATTTGGAAAATAGGTAAATATATTAAATGATGTTGATTTGAAATGAATTTTTGGAAGTAGTTTATTATTTTTGAAATAGAATTTTAGTTTGATGGACTAATAGCTTTAAAAGAAGTGTTTGAAAATAAATGAGGTATTAAATAATGATTTTGAAGTAGTATAATTGGGTTTGCAAATATTTTTGAATTGAGAATATTTTCAAATTTGAGATTTGAAAGGTATTTGGAAGATACAAATTTCTTTGTAGTATTTCCATATTATTAAAATGAAAATTTAAAGCGAAAGCATTTTTGAGGTTTTAAAAATTTATCGACAAGTTTGAATAAATGTTTCTTTGAAATGAAATTAGTTGTTTTGAAATATGGATTGGAAATGAGAGGAGAGAATCAAAATTATTATTTTAAAAGGAGATGGAATTAAATAAAGAAGATGTTTGGAGTTAAATTAAATTGAAGAGTTGTTATAAAAAGAGAAGGAAAATTAAAGTGAAATAGATTTTAAAAAACCCATCATCTCGTTAATCATTATTGAATAATATATTGATATGTATATAGATGATTGTTGATTGTTTATTTTGAATGAGATGAAATATAATTACCCTTGTGTTGAATTATAAAGTAAGAAAAATGAAGAATAATGAATTGGAGAATGATTTAAGCGAGTGTGAATTAATAAACGAACTGGAAATTTACTTAATGTTGATTTTGAGGGTGTTGTGTATATAATTGTATTTCATCGGGCGCTATGGGACGTCGATATGGAGTGTATTTATTTACTCAACACAAGTATAACCTCGAGTAATTCATTAAAGACCGAGTATTTAATAATTGGATATCGATCAATTATTCTATATTACATATGAATATTAACCGATATTATTTAGATCTCTGACTTCACATGTGAGGTATATCATATTATCTCTCGTTTTATTATAAAGAGGGAGTATGATTTTCTCTACTTTTGAGTGGATCGAGAAGAATAAAGTCCCTTACGTAGATGTGATGGCCAGAAGTTTTTGCTAGCCCTATCCTAGCTTGAGCGACCCTAGGGTAGCTCCCCGATGGTTGCGGTGACATGGCCCCCACGTTACATGGTCACAATCTGCTACATGGGCCAACGGGATTAATTTAGAATGAGGTGGGGAGGTTGACGATAGGAGCAAGGTGTGAGGAGGCGAGGAAGCGACATGTGTTTATTGTGCAGCTAAAGACTACTGAGGACACTTATAAAATATTTATGAGTAGCATCTCCCTTTGCATCTGAGAGGTATTGAGTCTTAGGTGTAGACTTGGCTTTTGGAATTAGCAAATAAAACTACACATATAATAGCAGTAGCAGGAATGTAAATAAAATGAATAAATCTAATACTGCTAAATAAATATGAATGAATTGATGTTTGATGTATGTTGTGGTGATGATTGCGATGTATGTTGTGTACGATGTGTGTGGTGTGTGAGATGTGTAGATGTGTGCGATGCATGCGATGTGTGTGATGTGTGGTGTGGGCTGTGTGCTGTGTATAATGTGCACGATGGATGTTTGATGTGTGTAGTGTGATGTATAGGATGGATGTTTGATGGGTGTTGTGTGATATATGTGATTGTGATTGTTATCTTATGGTGTTTTAGTGTTTCATGGATTGTGGATGTTGTTTAATGTAGCATTTTCATAATTGGTCAAATGTCTACATTTCTGAATCATCCTTCTCCTTCAGAGACATTCTTCGGATATATTGTACCATATGCTTAGTATCAGGAACCAAATCAATTCGAAATTCCATTTTACAATGAGGGGGTAAACCATTCACCTTATCAAATTTGTCTAGGTAATCTTGAATGACTGGTATTGATCCTAATTTTTCCTTAGCCATATTGAGCGAAGAGGGAAGACTACACATCAACTCACATGGCTCTTCACATAATAGTTCTATGATATTTCCTCCACTTTGTTTCCACATAACTAATTTCTTAAGACAATATATAATCACTTTGTTTTCCATCAACCAATCCATCCTTAACAATACTCTGAATCCCATAAAACCTAGAACGTATATGTTGCATACAAAGAGGAAATTACAACATGTAATACGTACTCTTAGACACATCATACTAATATTTGTCGAGCTCCTATAGGGTTCAACACATGATGAGATTCTTTTAAATATTTGGGTCTAAGGTTTAGACTAACTAGAAGGTCACTTGGAATAAAGCTATGGGGATTCACTAGTATCATATAATACTATTACTGGAATATAGTAAATAGATATAATATCTTAGAATACTTGCTTTCCCATGTCTATGGCAGAAGTAGAAGGTATAGCTTCTATGGTATATGCCTAAACTTATGGAATTCTCTTTGGCAATGAACACTGTAAATCCTATCACCAGATTGATTGAAATTGTAACAAGTCAATTATCCAACATTTAGGAATTTATTTGCAAAGTGGCCATTCTTTCAGCAATTGTGGCAAATGATGTTGTTGAAATCGATCTTCCTCTTACTTGTGACTGAAACTTCCATTTATTGTTGTTGACTTTTGGCTTGCAACCTCCAACTGATACAATTGCTTTTTCCTTTGTTTCTAAGGTTTAAGATCTTAGACCCACAATAATGAGATTTGCAAATGACCCTTGGATATGGTTCGTTATTTCTCTATGAAACTCTGGTCTCATCTCATTGATAAACATTTCATTTTTCTTCAACTAGATATCAATAAAGCCCATGTCCAAAATATGACATGGTGTTGAACTTATGTTCGTACTGAGGTATCCTCACATCCCCTTACTTAAGATCAAGGAAGTCTTTGAATAGTTGAGTCTTCCCAGCTTCTAGAATGAACTGTGCCTCGAACCATTCTTTGAATTCAGTACATAAAAACTCCTCCTTTAGAGTAACTGCAGTAACCAAGTCCCACCAATCCATCGTGGCCTTTTGCTGTTGTCGTGAGGCTAGTAGGCACTTCTAATTATCTTCTAACTAGAGATCCCTAAAGATTCTTTCGCATGTATAGAGATATGTTTGAACTCAAAAAGACAGATTCTATACCATTGAATAGTTTCCTAGCTAAGCTGGAGAAATCTTGGCATAAGTAAGCAAAGTTCATCGATGGTTGAACTTGTACAATCTCCTTCTCAACATCATCCCTAACGACCCTGACTACCTCTTTGGCATTTCCTTGTACCACCATTTGCAGTTGTAATTCAAGGAGTTTTAAATACTCTCCCCCTACCTTGTCCTCCTTTAGTACTCACCGTCTACTGCCTGATTTTAGTAAGATATCTTTAAAATAATTAATAGGATTATTGTAATACTCTAAAAATTTAAGTAATATTTTAATTAAATTATTATTATTTTGTAATATTAAAAATACTTGGATTAATGGATCAATTAAATAAATAAATTATAAAGCGGGGCAAAATGATAATTTTACAAATTTTGGAATTTGACGATGAAACCAACACCATTTGATCATCATGTTTCTTTGAGTCAGGCAGTGTTTTTGTTTATTCCATTTGGAGTCCATATGGAGGAGTTATGGATGAAAAGTTGGTCGAGTCAAACGGGCATCAAAATGACATTTGAATTTGAATTTGACAACTGGGTTATTCCCTCTTTAAGTTATAACATAAAGCATGTACATTTCTTCATTCAGAAACCAACCCCGAACTTCTCTTCTGCCTCTAGCCCTCTTTGAACCACTTCAATCAAATCTCATTTTGTCACTCATTTCATTATCAAATTGAATGAAACTAGATGTGCTATCAGATTTGACCATTACCATGAGACGATTTGGAAACTGAAACTCGAAGAGAGAAAGTGCAGCAACCCCGAACAGTGAAGTTTTGGACAAGAATAAGCTGTTTTTTGGGTGATTCGTGCTCTTTTCCCTATATAATATGATTATGATCCTATAATTATGATCTGAAGCCTATATTAGAGTAATTAAATGGAGTAATACTTGAATAACTAGATTAAGTTAAAATTTGAAACCCTCATGATTACATAATAAAACTTGTGAAATAATGATTGAATTCGACTAGGAATCTAGAACTAGGGTATAGATATAATCTCTGACATTTTAGGCAAGGCAATGGCGACTAGAAGTGAGAAACAAAAGTCAAAAAGTAAAAACAAAAACTCAGAAATCTTTAGGGAACATGCATATCAGTGCACCGGTTGCTCTAACTGTTCCACAGATGCACGAGGATCCTATTAAATTGAACCTTGGCCTTAAAGGCCTATATACAAATATTAAATAACCGATTTTACTCATATTTTCTCTTATGTTCTTAAAGATGAATTGAGATGTGATGATATAGATGATGGTGATATGGAATGAGCGAATATATGATATAATGTGGTTGCTATTCGAAGTGATATGTGATATACGGTATAATATATGATATAAATTATGATACGAATATGTGATATAATGGTGAATGCGGATGGAAATGAGACTAGAACGCAAGTTGGAAGCCGTAGTGTGTATATGTGGATCCGGTTACGGACCCGTGACACAAGTAGGTATGCTAGGTAATGCGGTACCCCATGAAGGCTTCGACGGACCAGTATGGAGGTGGATGTAAGCAACCCTGTAGGGCATGTGGCTAGTCCAAGGGCTGAGTCTAGTTAGTTAGAGTAGGGACAACAAGCGACCTTGTAGGGGATGCATCCTATGCTATTTACAAGATAGGGGACAATAAGCACCCTGTTATACATGAGGCAAGTCTAGGGTGTGAGTCTGCATAAATACGATGCGATATAGCTAGATGTATATGAAAATCATTTAAGAAGAGGCAACAAAATGTGTAGTGGCCGAGCGATAGACACTTATCATGTTATAATATTATTTTTGTAGTATATGTAGAATATGTTGATTCATGACACAAGCTTCAGAGATCATATGACGAGAATACTATATGAAAGCGACAAAAAGAGAATAAGTGCATACCGTGCACTACAAAGGAAATAATCTTACAATCCAGAGATTAGTATGGATATTTTATTTTATTTGAGTCTTAGAACAATGTTAAAATCATTCCTCAAATAGTCACACACGCACACAAAACATTTTATAGCAAAAACTATGTTCACTGTGCATATAACACCAGGTCGGCTGACCGACCAGGATCCTCGGTCGACCGACCCTGTATCATGTGCATAGTGACTTTCTGTTTTGTATAAGTTTTAAACTCAGCTGACCGGCCAGGTTTTCCGGTCGACCGACCAGAGAAAAACAGCTAGTTTTCTAAAGAGACGCGATCATTTCATGAAGAGGAATGTCCTCTATTTCAAGAGGTATCGACACAACTGTTAACTAAAACTCTTCATGAAAGATTACAACTCTTCTACAACTATATAAACATATTCAATTCACTTCTACAATCATCGATTCTTGTTTATATTTCTGAAATCTAATCTCTATTCATTTCTGCAAATAAAAGCATTTATTCTTATTTAATATCACTAGAATCCTTGAATTTATTCATATACTTCGATTCTACGTGATTATCTTCCTTCTAAATCTTCACACACATATATACTCTTGAGGATTTGATTATAGGAAAGTTGTACTATCAAAAGACAATCAGTGTTATTCAGAACACATTCGTCAACAAACTATTTGTATTAAGTTGAAGTCCTCTTCGGCTGTTGAGGCGGAAAAATTCCTGTTCGACTGCTCAGGTGTCGTATACCTATTCCTCCGGGTTAAGTGAGGGGTTTAGTTTAAATCCAGAGGGTATTCTGAGACTGGACGTAGAACGGGAAGTTCAAACCAGTATAAAAATTCCTGGTGTGCTTACTTTAATTTGTACTTTACTGTTATTACCAGTTTCCGCATTAACATACCATATTACACGATCCTTAGTACTACACGTGTACTTTCATTTGGTATCAGAGCAAGGTCATCCTATAACCATCACAAAGTTATTTGATATTTACTTTTAGTAATATGGCAACCACACAAATTAACGATGTTAACACTCACACTAATTCTAGTTTCACAGAAGGTCAATCGACTTCACGACCTCCACTTTTCAATGGTATAAATTACAATTATTGGTCAACTAGAATGAGAATCTATATGCAATCAAGTGGATTTGATATCTGGAATATTATACAAAGAGAGTATACAACTCCTACTGGAGAATACTCAACTTGGAGTAACACACAAAAACTAGATGCTACTTCAAATGCAAAAGCAATGAATATTTTATTTTGTGCATTAGATAGAAATGAATTCAATAGAGTTAGTATGTGCACTTCCGGTTATGAAATTTGGAGAACTCTTAAAGTTTCACATGAAGGAACGAACAAAGTTAAATTGAGCAAAATTTCTATGTTGAAACATCAATTTGAAAATTTTAAAATGAGGCCAAATGAATCTATAAATGACATGTACTCTAGATTTCAGGATATTTATCATGCTTTATTATCACTAGAACAAAAGTTTACTGATTTTGATGTTGTCACAAAAATCTTGAATTCTTTAACGGATGAATGGGAACGAAAAGTCCTAGCTATTGAAGAAGCAACTGATTTGTCAACATTAAAACCAGAAGAGTTGATAGGTAATTTAATGTCCTACGAAGTAAATTTGCAGGCAAAACGAAATGGAGCACAAGAAAAGAAAAATGTAGCATTCCAAGCAGAAAAAGATGATTCCGACTCAGATAATGAATATATGGCCATGATCGCTAAAAACTTCAAAAAGTTTTTGAAATTCAACAGAAACAAATTCAAGGGAAACAAAAATAATTCCAACAACAATTCAAATAGCAGCAAACCATCATCTTCAACAATGGAATGTTATGAATGTCGTAAGAAAGGACACATGAAGAAAGATTGTCCAGATCGTAAAAAGAATAATTTCAAGAAGGACAAAACCAAACGAAAAGCTTTTTCAGTCACTTGGGACGACACTGACTCATCATCCTCATCAGAGAGCGAAAGTGATAATGAACAAGCAAATGTATGCTTCATGGCTTCGTCAGACGATGTAAGTGATTTTACTTTTGAAGATTTAATTGAAATAAATTCTAAATTAGTAAATTTAACAAAACAACTTAAAAAGAAAAATAAGGAGTTGCAAAGAAAGTTAGATAGAACAGTTTTAGAAGTAGATATGTTAAAAGATGAGAAGGTAATATTGGAAGAAGAACTTGAAATCTCTCAACAATCGAATTCTAACTTATCTTCTCAAATTACATCAATATCTGAGGAACTAGAAATTCAGAAAAATAAAAATGATGTTTTACTTTTTGAAAATAATAGTTTAATATCTAAGATTAAGGATTTAGAGTTAGAAAAATCTAGTCTTAAAATAAAATTTGATGATATTTCTAAAAATGTTTCTAATTTCAATAAAGGAAGAGAAAATCTTTCTAGTATACTAGAAAACTCTCAAACTTCTAACAATAAATCTGGACTAGGATTTAAGAAACAAAATAATTTTGCTAAAAGTAAAATTAATAATAAAATTAAGAAAGATATTAGGAAAACAGTTTATTCAAATACTAAAACTAGTAAGATATGGATTCCAAAAACAAATAATACATTGATAAGGAATAAACATATCAAAAGTTTTATGGAAACTGTTCATAATAACAAAAATTATGTCTATAAAGGGAATTCTGAACCCGTATGGGTTTAGCTTCCTAAGATCTAACTCTTAGGACCCTAAAAAGATTGGGTACCAACTTTTTATAAATTTTTTGCAGGTACCACATAAGAAGAGAGGAAAATGGATTTTAGATAGCGGTTGCTCAAAACACATGACTGGAAACAAAGAAATGTTATCAAACATTATATACTCAAATGGAGGAGCAGTCACCTTTGGAGATAACTCAAAAGGATATATCATCGGCAAAGGCAATGTTAATAGCAACGGTACATCTAATTTACCTCTCATTACTGATGTTTTATTAGTTAAAAATTTAAAACATAATTTATTAAGTATTAGTCAACTATGCGATAAAGGTTTTAATATAACTTTTTCAGAAAATAAATGTAACATTTTTGATAAAAATCACAACATCATTTTCGAAGGAAATAGAGATAAAAATATTTATATCCTAAATATGAATGTTAATCATGATTCAAATTTGTGTCTAGTAGCTAAAGAAAACGATTCTTGTCTTTGGCACAAAAGATTTTGTCACATAAATTTTAATACCATCAACAAACTTGCGAAAAATAAATTAGTTAAAGGATTACCCAATATAAAATTCGAAACTAACATATTTTGTGATGCATGTAAATTAGGAAAATTAACAAAATCTTCTTTTAAATCAAAGAAAGTAATATCTACAGAACAACCACTTGAACTTTTACACATGGATCTTTTTGGTCCAACTCAAGTAAAATCTATTAACCATAATAGATATGTTTTTGTTATTGTAGATGATTTCTCTAGATATACTTGGATTTTCTTTTTGAAAAATAAAAGTGATACTTTTGATAATTTTAAAGTTTTTGTTAAAAGAATTCAAAATATTAAAACATTGAAAATTAAAAATATTAGAAGTGATCATGGAGGCGAATTTGAAAATGAAGTTTTTGAACAATTTTGTAACAAGAAAGGTATTAACCATAATTTCTCTTTTCCTAGAACACCACAACAAAATGGAGTTGTAGAAAGGAAAAATAGAACGTTACAAGAATGTGCAAGAACTTTACTAAATGGAACAACTTTATCGAAACATTTTTGGGCAGAAGCTGTAGCCACTGCTTGTTACGTACTAAATCGCGTTTCTATTCGACCATTAACTAAAAATACACCATATGAACTTCTAAATGGAAGAAAACCAAATATTTCATATCTAAAAGTTTTTGGTTCCAAATGTTTTATTTTAAATACTAAAGATCAACTAGGTAAATTCGATCCAAAATCCGATGAAGGTATATTCGTTGGATATTCGGAACGAAGCAAGGCTTATCGAATTTATAATAAACGAACTCAAATTATTGAAGAAAGTTTACATGTTTCTTTCAACGAAAATTTTAAAAATATAAATCCAAGTGTTATTATTGATTCTGATGATGAATCTACTCAGAATGAAAATAATAATGCAAATGAAAATTTTGATATTCATGAAACCAATACAAACGTGACGTCTAATATAATAAAATCTCCACCTAGAATTTTAAGAGATCATCCTGTGCAAAATATAATTGGAGAAGTTAATACGAATGTGAAAACCAGACATCAATTAAATCAAGTTGGTCATGTAGCTTTTCTTTCTAACATAGAACCTAAGAATATAAAAGAAGCTTCAACTGATGACTACTGGATACTTGCCATGCAAGAAGAATTAAATCAATTCGAACGAAATGAAGTTTGGGAACTTGTTCCTAGACCCAGTGACCAATCAGTTATCGGTACTAAATGGGTTTTCAAAAATAAAGCAGATGAACTAGGAAATATAACAAGGAATAAAGCTAGATTAGTTGCACAAGGATATAATCAAGAAGAAGGTATTGATTACGAAGAGACATTTGCTCCAGTCGCCCGACTTGAAGCAATACGAATATTATTTGCTTATGCGTGTTTTCATAATTTTAAACTATATCAAATGGATGTTAAAAGTGCATTTTTAAATGGATTCATAAAAGAAAATGTTTTTGTTGAACAACCACCTTTGTTCAACCATGAAAAATTTCCAGATCATGTATATAAACTTAAAAAGGCGTTATACGGTTTAAAACAAGCACCACGTGCTTGGTATGATCGTCTTAAAGGTTATTTATTAGAATCTGGTTTTGAAATCGGTAAAGTAGATCAAACACTTTTTATTAAGAAAACTAATAAAGATATTTTAATACTTCAAATATATGTTGACGATATTATTTTCGGCTCGACAAATGAAAAATTATGTCAAGAATTTTCAACTATAATGACAAATGAATTTGAAATGTCTCATATGGGAGAATTGTCATATTTTCTTGGATTACAAATTAAACAAATTGAAAATGGAATTTTTATTAATCAAGAGAAATATTGCTATAATTTAATCAAACGTTTTGGTCTTGAAAACACTGCTGCCAAACCAACTCCCATGAGTACAACGGTTCATCTCGATAGAGATGAAGATGGCAAAAGTGTTGATCAAAAGTTATATCGTAGTATGATAGGTTCTTTACTTTATTTAACAGCGAGTCGCCCCGATATTATGATGAGTGTCTGTTTGTGTGCTCGATTTCAAGCAAATCCCAAAGAATCACATATGAGAGCAGTTAAACGCATTATTCGCTATCTAACTAAAACCAAAGATTTCGGACTATTTTATCCGAAAGAATGTCCTTTCGAACTAGTTTCCTATAGTGATGCTGATTTTGGAGGAAGTCGGACGGATCGAAAAAGTACGAGCGAAACGTGTCACTTCATTGGACGTTCCTTAGTTTCTTGGTTTAGTAAGAAACAAAACTGTGTTTCTTTATCAACATGTGAAGCAGAATATATATCTGCTGCTTTGGCATGTGCACAAGTCGTATATATGCAACAGACATTACAAGATTTTAATTGTCATCTTGAAAAATCAATAATTTATTGTGATAATACCAGTGCAATAAATCTTTCTAAAAATCCGGTCAATCACTCACGAACAAAACACATTGATATTCGACATCATTTTCTTCGTGATTGTTTGGAAAAAGGATTAATAAATCTAGAATATATCAACACTGAAAATCAAATAGCTGACATTTTTACTAAACCACTAAATGAGAATACTTTTATGAAACTAAGACGTGATTTAGGTATAATGTCGTTTAAAGACTTATGAATAAAAATATGCAAAAATATGGAAAAACAAAAATTATTTTATTTCTGACCAAAGTGGCACTCGAACTCATGACTTCTGACTTATATGTTAGATGTTGTAGTATAGCCACATGAGCTATGGGTGTTTCTTGTTCCAGCTCTGTTTCTAATTTGTACCATTAAAACTTAATTTCAAAATATACTATTTTTGACTCTAAAGCATTGTATGTCATCCATTTACAAACAGTTTTTTGTTTAAAAAGTTCTGTGATTAAAACTAAAATTTGATTTTAAACCACTATTTTTTTAGAAATAAATGGTTATATATACATACATATGTTTATTGAATAGAACATAAGATACAAAAAAAATCTACTTACAAAACAAAACTTGAAACAAAAATGTCTTCTAACAATGACGTCTACAATTCTGAAAATTCTCATCTTTCTTATACATCCCCGGACGACGACTATTCTGATCGCATCACTGAAAATGGTCCCCAACCTACTTTTCCAATGCCTAATCGTGTTTTAGAATTCTCCTCTCCAGACAATGACCCCCGACACAGGTGGAAACCATGGGAAGACTCCCATACAGGTTATACACCTGATAAAAAGAAAGGGAAAAAGGAAATGGTAGTATCTCCATCAACCAAACAAAAGATTGATGAAATTCATCACTACCAACAACAACAGATGAATATGCAAAGGGAACTTTATTACGAACAGAAAGTCACGGCAAGACGTTTAAGCTTCCTTGAAAAGATTTCCATGAAATTTTGTTCATCTAAGAAGGATGATGTTGCTGAACCTTGTTACAGAACTCCATCTCCTTCTAACCATGTTCAATCTCCAATAGCTCCAATATGGTCACCGATAGAAAACGTTCCATCTCCAAATTCATGGGAACGTCGATGCTGATGCACCATGGCTATAATTTACTATATACATGTTATTATTTTGAATAAGATGTATAGATATATATAATGTAATAATATAATTATACTTCTATAATTCTTGTTTGAAAGACAGCATAAACTAGTCTGTTCACATGCCTCGGTCGACCGAAAAATCTGAATCGGTCAACCGAAGCTGTCCCGAGAAGTTTTTAAAAACAGATTTCTTACAAGTCGGTCGACCGAACAACCTGTCTCGGTCAGCCGAACTTGTTTCCAGAATGACATTAGAACATTTTTTTAACTCGGTCAACCGAATACCCTGCACCAGTCGACCGAAGTTCTTCCCGAAAGTTTCAGCACTATTCTGAACCTCAACTCGGTCGACCGACCCAGGGATTTCAGCCGACCGAACGAACTTTTACTGCTGAAATTGCCTACATATTTTAACCCAACCATTCACCTTTTTATCTCACCTCTTCACTTTACTCTCCCACAACAGATTTTAACCCTAGCCCCCATTACAACCTTCCTAAATTTCTTCAAATTCTTCAAAGAAAAAATGGCACCCAAGAAGAAATCTAAGACTACTGCTGGCCAATCTTCCTCAACTCCTGTAGACTCTCAGATTGCTTCTTGGCTAGTAAGTGAAAAAGCTTTAGAAAGATGGATAAGGCTTCAAGATGCAAAAATCTTTGAGGAGTCTTTTGTAAGTTATCCTGATTTTACCGCCTACGGTGTTGAAAATGCCGCTCTTGAAAGTGGTCTTGATGCTTTTCTTGACCATAGGAAAAACAACTTGAAAATTAATCATATAATGGTAAAGTTATTCCTAGCAAATCTCAACCTTGTAAATCCACCGAGAAACACTGAAATTTGTGTTTGGACATCGGTTTGTGGCACTTCGATTTTTCTCTCCATTGATCGAATGAATCATATTTTAAATGCTCGACCGGGTGGAATATCATTACATGATGTAGACTGTAATACATCAACTCGTGATCGCCTAAGTCATCTATTCTTTGAAGATGATGCTACCGATTTAAGGCAAACTTCATCTCTCCGACCTAAAGCACGACTTTTTCATCGATTCATGATGAAGTCTATTGTTCCAAGAGGAGGGTCATACCACTTAGTATATCCCGAAAACTTCAAGGCGTTATATGCTATGTGTGGAAATATTCGGGTAAATTGGACACAACTTCTCATGGATGAATTCCTTACGTTCAACCAAGGGAAAATGCTCCATATTTATTATGGAGAATACTTAATGTGGTTGATTAATAACTTTGTCACCCATGCTCCGGAATCCGAAACATCCAAAGTTCGTACCTTTGACTCACGAACAATAAAATTAATGAAGTTACCCGATGCACCATCCCAAATCACCATCTTTCAGCAATGGCGTACCATTCCACGAGAACAACTACGTCGCAGCTATTCTACACCTCAACCATCCACTCATTCTACAGAACGTATAACTCGTCAGACCTCTATCCAAAGACCACCTCCCAGTACTAGCACAGCGGCTGCCATTGATATTTTGGCCCAAAATCAACTAGCTTTGGATTCTCGCCTTCGAAAAATTGATGGACGTTTCAAGAAGATCAAAGGCTTCTTCGTAAATTTATGGGATGCCTTATCATGCTCTTCTGAAGCCGGTGCTTCATTTGTTGCTCCTGGAAAAAGACCAGCACCAAATTTCTCTTGGTCTACATCCGATAACACAAGTCCAGCACATCGGCAACTCCCGCACCTACTACTCAAAGACAGGGTAAGGAACCGGCTCCTCTCGATGAAAATCTTCATCCAGAACAGTGGGATACCGACGATGATGAGGAGTAATTGTAGTATTTTTAAATTTATTTACTTTCAAGAATTTCTTGTACTTTATTTGTTTCTTAATTAATTGTTATGATATGTTCTAAGCAAACATCTTTAAATTATTTCTAATTAAGCTCAAGAATGTACCATGTAAATTTAAATGTTTTGCATTACTTTAATCTGTTGTAAGTATTCCTTTTTGTCGATGACAAAGGGGGAGAAATGTATGCAAACTAACGAATTTTTGCAGAAAAGTCGCCATATACTCAGGGGGAGAACTATAATATATATGTCAATATTACTTCGTCACATAAGTATTGTCATCAATCAAAAAGGGGGAGAATGTTGATTCATGAGTTTTGATTCATGACACAAGCTTCAGAGATCATACGACGAGAATACTATATGAAAGCGACAAAAAGAGAATAAGTGCATACCGTGCACTACAAAGGAGATAATCTTACAATCCAGAGATTAGTACGGATATTTTATTTTATTTGAGTCTTAGAACAATGTTAAAATCATTCCTCAAATAGTCACACACGCACACAAAACATTTTATAGCAAAAACTATGTTCATTGTGCATATAACACCAGGTCGGCCGACCGACCAGGATCCTCGGTCGACCGACCCTGTATCATGTGCACAGTGACTTTCTGTTTTGTATAAGTTTTAAACTCAGCTGACCGGCCAGGTTTTCCGGTCGACCGACCAGAGAAAAACGGCTAGTTTTCTGAAGAGACGCGATCATTTCATGAAGAGGAATGTCCTCTATTTCAAGAGGTATGGACACAACTGTTAACTAAAACTCTTCATGAAAGATTACAACTCTTCTACAACTATATAAACATATTCAATTCACTTCTACAATCACCGATTCTTGTTTATATTTCTGAAATCTAATCTCTATTCATTTCTGCAAATAAAAGCATTTATTCTTATTTAATATCACTAGAATCCTTGAAGTTATTCATATACTTCGATTCTACGTGATTATCTTCCTTCTAAATCTTCACACACATATATACTCTTGAGGATTTGATTATAGGAAAGTTGTACTATCAAAAGACAATCAGTGTTATTCAGAACACATTCGTCAACAAACTATTTGTATTAAGTTGAAGTCCTCTTCGGCTGTTGAGGTGGAAAAATTCCTGTTCGGCTGCTCAGGTGTCGTATACCTATTCCTCCGGGTTAAGTGAGGGGTTTAGCTTAAATCCAGAGGGTATTCTGGGACTGGACGTAGAACGGGAAGTTCGAACCAGTATAAAAATTCCTGGTGTGCTTACTTTAATTTGTACTTTACTGTTATTACCAGTTTCCGCATTAACATACCATATTACACGATCCTTAGTACTACACGTGTACTTTCAGAATAGAGAATGGTTCACTTACCAGACTTAGGTCTGACCCACTCCTACTTTCATTTTCATATATATCCAGGTTGATGGAGTTTGGTGATGGTATAGTGTCAGAGAAGGAGATTTACCTGTATATAGTGTTCACGATGTATATAAGTGTTATAATCTAATTCCACCTTATGTGTGTGGGTTTGGATTCTATCTGTATTTATTGAGAGATATGTATTTGAATTTCAGATACGTTATGGTGATGTGATTATAATATCAACTATGTATTATATTTTATTCATTCCGTTGTGAGACTATGAAGATAAATAGCTTTTAGTTAGAATTGTATTTGATATCTATCTGTGACTATGATGTATACACATATAAATCTCATTTCAAACCCCAACATCTTGATTTTTCGATTATTAGGCGTTAACATCGGTTCAGGCATTATACCCAGGGTCAAAAATGCGGGTTGTTACAATATCTTTAAAGAAAATATTTTAATAATGGATCATTTAAAAGTCATTATTTAGAGGATATATTTTTATAATAATTATAACTACACTCTCATAACTCATTCTAGGGTATTGCTCACCCTATCTCCAATGAGTTTACCCAAATTAGGCTAAGATATTCGCTCATCCTATGCTTTATACCAACTGCGATGACCCATCTTTCTAACACCTAAAGATGGCACTAAAAACATTCACAATATTCATGTGCCAATCATTTAGGCATCTGAAAGACAGATTGTTAAGGTACAAGAAAATAAAGAACAGAAAGAAAAAATTGAATAATGGTATCTCACAATGAAAGGATCATATATAATATAAAAAAGTAGTAAATTTGGTTACTCTCAAAATACAAGATTTATCAGAGTTACAAAAATGTACTAACTTTCATCTTGGATAGTTATAATAGTCTGTCCTTACATATATACTAATGGTGCAATAGAAAAATAGCTTATATCTTCGGAAGCCTACTACTCTCCATCTATCAGCTCCAAACATCAAAAGCATAACCTGCCTCTATCAGCCTACTCATGAGTACTTGAGAGTCTAAGGAAAAATAAACTTCGAGTTAGGCAGGGTCTGGTATGAGAAACTCAAGATATATATGTAAATATGTAACGGTACATTGTGAGACCACACCACAGAACGAAATGAGTTTCCCTCCATAGGAACCAAAACCATTTTATTTTTAGAAGTAAATACGGTTGATAAACATAAAGTGTCTGGTACTAAAAATAAATATACAAAATTATTGTGATGCATGCATCTCACATCACAACAATGTTCAAGTATAAATATAAATTCATAATGGCTACATTCGATAAATGGATTTGCAAGGAAGAGCCACAGTACTTAGTGAACTCTTTCCAACATAACAAGGGTAAGTGCCTCCCTATCGATTGCATAGTATATCTCTAGAGTAGGTATACCTATGAACCCATGTAATTTAAGTCATTCTCAGATGTTACTGAGTCAGCTCACGTCTGTCATACATAATGCTAATTATATTATATCTATGTCCATACAACTGAAATCTGCTCTACAAAAGGTATGACATGCCCTAAGGGTAGCGATCAACATAGCTCAGCCTCCCTTATGCCCTAGCTTTATTCATTTCCTGAGTTGAGGTCTATGTTCAAACTGTCATTCTGGCAATAAACAGGAATGCTAACTCCAAACCTTCCCTAGAAATCGCTCTCGAGATAGGTGGTATAACTGGTCTAGCAAACCAAATAATTCACAAGTTTGTACTCCTTAGGAATCGCCCTTCAGAAGGTAGTATAACAGGTCTAGCTACCAAAATAGAATCTTCTCCATAGATCTTCATTCTAATTAAAATATTTTCCAGTTTTAAAATGGATTCGGTTAAGTATACTTATGTATGCTTATTTGTCTCTAGATTCTCAAAAACTATCGCATAGTGAATTTCCGACGAACTCAATCCTGGTTCTTTTGGAAATAAATCAACAACATATAAGGTAGTGCCTTATCGAAAGGTTATTCTTATGCTTTTCCCTTAAAGAGAAAGATGAGTTTATATGTATGGTAGAGCATCATAGGGAGAATATTCATATCATATAAACTTTGTGTCTCTTTCATATATTTCCTAGTTTAAAGGTCACCTTCGATAGTTGAGAAATCAACCTCTAGTATGCCAAAAAAGTTAAACATATATAATCACTTTCATTTTTACATACGATATTTTACTTACTTTTTAAACACTCACACATAATATTAAAATTTAAGGGTCAACCTTTTTGACTTACTCTATCCAACAGGCGAGGGCGGTAGCAAGAGAGGGGAGAATATTGGTTATCTAACCCTAAGCCTAGACACTACTATTCTTAATCACCCTTCATATAGAGAATTTATTGGTTGATCCTAAGCATTATCACAATTTATAAACCATTGGATTTACAAGAAGAAATGCTATTAAAACTTTTTTACTAAAACATATATACCTTTCATTTAAATTAAAAATCATTTTTCCAAACTCTTTTCATACTTAAATTATTCCTTCACGTAGAGAAGTTTATTGGTTGAGCCTAAGTATTATCACAATTTATAAACCATTTGATTTACAAGAAAAAATGCTATTAAAATCTTTTTACTAAAACATACATACCTTTTGTTTAAATTAACAATCATTTTTCCAAACTCTTTTCATACTTAAATTATTTCAGATACTCTTACTAATGATATAATTGTGTATAAAAATATATTTGCAATAATACACTTAAAATTATATACGACGAGACCGAAACAATTGCTATTAATATATATGTTATTATAAACTCCTTTTTCTCTTTCAATAAATTAATCATTTCTTTTCCAAAGCATTTTATATTCAAATTTAATTTTAAACAATACCTAAATATGGTTTAAGTTATATGCTAAAATATCTTGCAATGATAATGTACTTAGAATTAATTGTAAAGAGTTTAATACGGTATACGTAAAATGCTATTACAAAGTGCTGTAAAAAGTGCTTAACTAAGCTTTATATTATTCTACATTTCGCTAGTTATTCTTTATAACTTTATATATTTTATAAACATATTATTTAATGTAAAATAAACTACATTTATTCAAGAATAAGTTCATATAATAATTTATAAAAATATACTAATGTATCATCACTTTAAAATGATTTAAAATACAAGTGTTTCAAAGTGCATTTATAGCGACTCTTTCGCTTTTTAACTTTAAACTCTTTGCTTAATTTTATATACGACTCCAAAAAAACATGCAAACACAAAGTATATGCCATAAAACAAGTTAAGGAAGTGATAGAATTGAAGCTATTGCATATACGGTTTACATATACTATTTAGAATTAAGGTGGTCCAAAGTTAGCACATTCATTATTTAAGGTTTGTACTACCATAATAATTTGCATATAAACTAGTTTATCATGATAAATTATGAGAATCTCGTTTTGTATTATAGTTTTGGCTTATTGTTTAACTTCTTGGCTTTCCTTAAGATCTTCCATGTTTTCTTTCTTTGGTTTATTTTTTTGGCTTTTGGAAGTACGAAAATAAAATGGAATTATTATCTTATTTATAGCCTTTATTCAAGGTTAATTATTCTTTAAATTAGGCACTTATTCTCCTAATCCCATGCAAATATTAGTGAAAGGACACACGCCCCTATGGTTGTCATCTAAATAAACAAGGTGGTCTTTAATTACAAGCTTACACATAATTAGTATATGTGTCACTCTCTCCATTAAATGCCATATTTAATGTGACCTCATGCTTTTTCAACGGAAATTCCATAAAATTATTTCATAAATAAATTTTGTAAATTTATTAATTAAGATAGTGTGTTAATATTGTTTTAAAAACATACCAAAATTTTTTGACAACTTTTAACGAGTTTAAATTCGTACGCCGATAAACTAATTTTCGGTCATGCTGTTAAGTATAATTTTCTCCACTCATTAATGTAAAAGTGTTTGAAAATGGTGTTTTATATCATTTTTATATTTAAAAAGACTTGTATTAGGGTTATTTTAATAACCCATTATCTTAGACATCCCAATCCACGTCTAAAAATGGAACTGGCATTGCAGACCTCATACACAACTGATCGTTTTTAAATAAATTACAAAACATATCACAGTGCTATCTATAAAAATATCTACACTTTCTGAAAATTACATCGAAAGGAACCAAATAAAATACTATAAATCCCAGATAAATAAAATAAACTATACCTAGTTAAAAAAAACATCCTTAGATGTTAAAAATAAAAAATAGTCTAATTGTCTGGGAAATTTTTTAATGAGTAGTAAATAGCTAATAAGTAGATGTGGATCTCTATCGTACTACTACGTCTTCGAAATCATTGTTGATCCTCTCTACCTACCTATTAGAGTAAACAAAAAGAAGAAGGGAATAGAGGGGGTCAGCCATGCGACTAGTGAGTGATACGTATCATATAAACGTATAATATCAATAAGCAAGTAAAAAAACACTTATATTTGAAACGACACCTTACCCTTTGCCACCTAACTCAATAAGTTAGTCAAACCCCATATAATACTATAGTGACATCATGCATAAGGTCTCACGATAAACTATCCTAAGTCTAATCCCAAGCGAACTATTGAGCTAAAGGCCCAAATCGTATGACGAGATAACTACAACACTACTGGAATCATAATTCCAACTTGTCATCGCATAAACGTATGCACAGTATTGAGCTAAAAGCTCCAACTCGTGTACCACAAACTACGACACTATTGGGCTCAAAGTACCAACTCATCATGCTAAACGTCATTGGTCCCACCGAAATGCACCTAATGCCAACGATATACCACACTATTGAGCTTGAAGTCTCAACTCATGCGGCCTATAGGCGACACTATCGTGGAAATCGCATGAAATTATTGAGGTCAAGTCCAAGCTAGCATTCGTCTAATGGTTAACGTTACTATTGGGATCAAGCCCAAAACTCATGATCACCTGACCATTTACAAAGCTACTGGATCAATCCCCAACTCGTAAGTACAAAAACTACATAACAAACCTGTCCAACTAAGACAATTCTTTAAAATACCTTAACACACAACAATATACCAAAACGTTCTTTGTCTTGCCACGATCTTAATGCAATGAACCATGCATGATACCAAGGTCGTATGTGAGAGTTATAAGCATTTGAAGTTAAAGATGCAATATTATAATTTATAATTTTATTTTTATTTAATATTTTACCCCAATTTGAGCTACAGTAACACATTTTTCCCAATTCATTGTTCGTCAATGTACAACTCCTGCTCTTTCAACCTACCATTGCTGCCATGGTGGCCAAGGCTAGGATCCAACACAAGAAAAAACACTCCTCATGCCACTACATCCTTACTGCTGCCAAAATCCCCAGCTTCGATCGTCATCTGACGTCACCTAATGCTGCCGCTTCCCCATTAGATTCTAGCTACCTAGCAATGATTTAAGGTAATCGAAGACCACTGAGAAGACCGGCTCGACCTCCTCTACCCATCTATGATTCCTGATCATAGAATAGTCATTGTTTTACCATTAGATCAAAATGGATGGTCTTCTTTCTCGAACTTCTTGCTCATTTTCCGATCAATACATACTTGCAGTCAACAAACAAACAATACCAATGGATTCGTGGTGTCGAGAACTATATTTTGCTATATAATATGTCTGGTTTGGAACATTTGTATATTTCACACTTTTTAATTAGAATGGGATTAACGTTTGCTGATTACAATCAATAAAAACATTTGATTTTTAATCAAGTGTAAATTTTTTTTTTTATTATCAATTTCATTATATATACACACATACATACATACATACATATGTTGATTTATAAATATAAGAGGTGATTTACTATAAGTTATCAATATATACGTAGATATGAAGAGTCTAGCCTTGCCTCCTTTCCAATTTGATTAGAATCCTCCTTCTTCCTTGTTGGCTTGTTGTGTAACCCTCTCGATTCACTTTGATTTGCTTTGTAATCCCTTATTTTGTAATGCCCAATTATTCTTTTTTGATTTGATATGGTATTAGTTTGATTTTATTAAGAGATTAGATGATGTAGAAAATGAGGATTAGTGATAGAATGTTTAGGCTAAAGTATGATATAGGGAATAGGATTTATTTAAAGGATGAAATGACTCATAGTTAGACTAAAATTTCGAAATCAATATATTATGAAATTGCCACTGGGTTTTGACTTCTTCTAATTTCTAGTATGTTTAACAAAATTCAACAAATTATACATGTTTTCTGATTGTAAACAACATTCTGGATGAAATGGAATAGGTCTCGAGGTCTAATTTTGATTCCTGTAAAAATTTATTATTTTACTATTTATGTGAAATTATGATTTTACCCCTTTAAAATTTATTATTTAACTTCGAAAAATTATGGGGTGTTACATTTTTCCCACTAAAGAATTTCATCCTCAAAATTCCATGGGCTAGAAAATGAACTCATAACATCCAAACATTCACACATAATTTCACATCCATATCATACATCAATGATAGTTATATACCCAGATAATATATGGGAAATACTCAAGGTCATAAGTAATATAAAAGTCACTCACAATGTAAAAAAATCACACAAAAGAATATCATACATTATGGGTATGATTATGGGAAATACTCAAGGTCATAAGTAATATAAAAGTCACTCACAATGTAAAAAAATCACACAAAAGCATAGCAAACATGATGGGTATGATAGGATGGTAATAATGAACAAAAATGCAAGACACAACTAAATAAGATCCTCCTATATGCATGCAATTATCATGACAACAATTTATGGATGCAGCCGTGATATATGCACAGAGATCTACGTGTATGCACTCAAAATAGCAAGTAATCAAAAGTATGTGTTATAAGGACTATCGCATACAATGTAAAAAATTTATATATTTATATACTAAACTAGTTGAGGCCAAACCAAACATATGATTCAAAACACATCAACCAAAATAGCAACCATTCCTAAAAAATATTCAAACTAAACAATCGAGTAGAAAGGAAACACACTGGAAAAGGGTTTGTGATGGGAAGCTCTAATTATCTCCTTGGGCTCTCAAGTACTCTTGGTTGGGTCCTTTCCGCATTGAAATTGGATTAAC
Source organism: Allium fistulosum (assembly GCA_030737815.1). Taxonomy (NCBI): domain Eukaryota; kingdom Viridiplantae; phylum Streptophyta; class Magnoliopsida; order Asparagales; family Amaryllidaceae; genus Allium; species Allium fistulosum. The sequence continues at coordinate 868,765,333 of CM060903.1, read as the reverse complement.
TTCAACATCTTGTTCCTTAACCACTTTACAACCCGCTCTAAAATATGAATGGGCCTGTGGGGTGCCATCGTTTTCGACTCTACATCAACTTCCTTTAGTTGACTAGGCTCCACTACCACTATTGTATCACGAATGCATTTTCGTAGATGTAACACATGAAACACATTATGAACGTTCGCCAACTTTCAGGAAGTTCTACTCTATAGGCTAAATTCCCCACTCTCTCCAAATTTGGAAAAGACCCAATGAATCGCAATACTTTCTCGTGCTACCAAAATACATGCCATGTCTCAATGTCGATACTGTAACATCCCCCTACCTGGAGACCCAAAATGAACGGCTACATATGCTGCAGTCATCCATAATTATTAATCCTCGGCGACCAAATATGGGATCACTACACCAAATACTGAGATTTGCAACTAACCATCCGCGCATTTGTCAACGATTATTAACCGTTGCCATTTAGAAACGGTTAATAACCGTCTTGGTTCAGTTAGCAACGGTTTTTTATCGTTGCTAATTGGGAACGGTTATTAACCGTAGCTTCTTTGGAGACAAATGATGGCGGTGAATTTCATCCTTTCGCGCCATAATTTTTGGCGCGCTTCGTTCCAACTAGCAACGGTTTTCAACCATGCTAATTAGCAACGGTTTGTAACCGTCGTAAATGTTGTGGCATATAATGGCGCTAATTTTGTGCCAAATATTCGCTGGGAGCCAAAAAGAATTGGCCCGTCACTTTTCCTTCCCTCCTTTCCTTTGATATTCGTTTCGTCCTCTTTCAACGAAAAGAAAACCTAAATAAAAAAAACCCCAATTCCACCAATTCGATTTGCTTCAACCCGCTCATCTTTCCATCTAATCGTGAAATCATCTTCCATCCAACTGCGAACCCATCTTTCCACCTAATCGTGTCCAGCTGCGAACTCATCTTCCTTCCAACCGCACTAGTTCTTCCTTCATTCAACGCCAATCAGTGGCCCTCTCGGACAGAGCCGGCTCATGGGCTAGGCCCATCAGACGCTGGCCTAGGGCAACCCCCGTTAGACGAGCAACCCCCCGCGAAAAAAAAACCCTACTTCAAAATTCGCGACTCAGAAAGAAATTAATCGCGATTCAGCGATTCAGAAACGCACGAAAAACAAAAACGAAAAGAAGAACAAACCCTAGAATCGGCGCCAGCACAAGCACAAGCCGGCTCTGCCTATCACCATCAACAAACGCCGATTGTTCACTGGTCGCACTACATGGCTGCTCTTTGAGTTTGCTGGTATGTTTTAAATTTTTTAATTTTGGTTGATTGATGATCTTAGGATTAACCATGAATTGATTTCATAATGAAATCGCTAGAAGCAGGATACAAGCCATGTTTTGCAGTTTTGCAATTTTATGCAGTTTGACTTTGCAGCTTTTATTGTTTTGCAATTATATAAACAAGTCATATGATTGTTTGAGTTTTGCAAAACTGCTACAAGCCGGTGTTCAAAATGCAAAGAAAACGATGTAGTTTAAAATGAAGAATGTCAACAACACTTCTGAAGCAGAAGGCATACAATAGGCTAGTGTTGTGCCTTCTGTTGTTGCTGCCAGCTGGCATGACTATTTTTTGTTCAGAGTGTAAGAAACTAGAGAAGATGTATTTGATTTCTGAACACTATATTTATCTGCAATTTGTGAAAATTGACTTATCACAACTTAGTTAAAAGATTGTCAAATGCAATGATAACAAATTAATCTGTAATCCACACATGATTAATAGAAATCAGTAAATTATTTGGAAAACAAGCATGTGTGTTTCTACTCAGTGCTTTATATGTATTATCGACGACTAGCTGTCTGTACACGGTGAATCCATTCATTTCTATGGTTGAATAATAGGAAAAGATTACATGCTTATATTTGTAGTTTAGAATAATAAAGAATGGGATGCAACACAAGTTAAGGAACAGTTTATTCCCTATAATGCTTGCTTATGGGTTTGTTTAGTGTTACCATATAAGCTGTCATTTGAGTTCCATCATTATCTTCATCTTTTAGAATTGATGTTTCATTAAGTTTTTGGGGATTGATTATAGTCAATATATACTACTCTTTAACAGTTTGCCAAAGTAGAGATGCACCTTCTAATCTGAACCATCAGAATACATATTTGATGTTTTAAGTGTACAGTGTTAGAGAACCAAGAAACAATTAGTTATGCAAAGGATGATCTTTTTACATTTATATATGATTTTTTTTACAAATTGTACAATGTGAGATAATCTAACACGTCCCCGTACGTGTGGTGTATCATCAGCCAAACATTGCAACATGGAAGAGAAGTAGTGTTGTAGTGTGCATTCTCATATTTACTAAAGCCTAAATGTTGTACTGTACTGCATGCTAGTTAGACATAGCTGCTTATAGTGACTGCTAGGGTATAAGTTGATGCAATGAATTTTGTTTTACTAAATATGAGACCATATTTAGTAAGTGGATAAAATTGTTGTTAATGGCGCAAGCCAAGTATCAGGAGAGGGGTAATGCATAGACATTACTCTGGTGCTACAAAATGGCGCCGTTGTAATGGCAAATTTTTTGGAAACAGTTTGATGCTAATGTTAAATTTCAAGTGAAATCAGAAGAATATACATCTGTTTAGTTAATATCAGAGTTGAACTTGGTGGAAAGCCATAAGATATTGTTACCCATGATTTCTTATTACCTCTTGTTATTTTCTTTCAGTATGTCTTTTAGTATAGACAAACAATGGATGAATCAATCTAATCGAAGAAATACAGAATATGTGGAAAGTGTGAGAAATTTCGTTAAATTTGTTGCTGGAAACGGTGGCAATAAGGAAAAGTATTCGTGCCCTTGCACGCGGTGCAAAAATGAAGATACATTCAAATTAAATGACATTCATTTTCATTTGTTTAGATATGGTATTGTTCAATCATATACCGTGTGGTGTTTTCACGGGGAAAGAATACCGGAGAAGCCAAAACAACAACCGGTTAGTCATGCCACAAATACTGATGAGTCCGAACATATTAGGATGGAGGATTTGATCAATGATGCAGATAGATTCCATCATTTTCAACCTACAAGTCAGTTGCATGATAATGCTAATATTGGTGAGCAGTTTACGGATAAATCATTTTTTGATAGTGCAACTGCAACAGAGCCATTGTATCCTTCTTGTCCAAAAGAGATTACAAAGTTGTATGCCATTGTGAAACTGAATAGCTTGAAGACCCAATACGGCTTTTCAGACAATGGTGTGACTGCACTACTCGAATTCATAAAGGAGTTACTCCCCGAAGGTAACACGCTACCGTCAAAGTACCCCGACGTGAAGAAGATCATTAAGCAAGTTGGGATGAATTACATAACTTATGATGCATGCATTAATGACTGCATCTTGTACTGGAAAGATAATGCGAACAAAGTTTCATGTAAAATTGCAAAGCACCAAGATATAAGACATCATTCAACGAAGAGAGAAAAGCTACCACAGTACCTCAAAAGACCTTAAGACATTTTCCTTTAATTTCTAGATTGAGAAGACTGTATATTGTACCATGGATAGCAGAAGCGATGACCTGGCATGGTCGTGCCAAGTCCGGTACAACCGTAATGCGTCATCCGCGTGATACTTCTCAATGGAAAACTACAGATTCTTTTGATTCTTCGTTTGCTGCTGAACCACGAAATATCACGCTTGGAATAGCAACAGATGGTTTCTGTCCGAATGCTTCTTTAACTAACCCTTACAGCTGTTGGCCAATAATTATAGTACCATGTAACCTTCCTCCGTCTTTGTGCATGAAAAGAGAGTTCTCAATGTTAACACTGTTGATTTCTGGGCCAAAACAACCGGGGAAGGATATTGATGTTTATTTAGAACCTTTGATAGACGAGTTAAAGCAGTTATGGGAAGGAGTCGTTACATTTGATTCATTTAAGAAATCTGAGTTCATAATGAGAGCTAGAGTGTTGTGGGCAATCCATGATCATCCCGCTCTTGGGACTTTATCGGGATGTACAACTCACGGCTACTTTGCATGTCCTATGTGTGGAGAAGAAACTACATCTGTTTATCTCCCTGAAAGTAAGAAGATTTGTTACATGGGACATCGTAGATTTCTTCCGTCCGGACACAAGTTTCGATACGATAAGACAAATTTCAACAACGACCAAGAACTTAAGCATCCTCCAAAACCACTGACTGGTTATCAAGTTGAAAAAAAGGTAGCGAATATAAAAATGAAAGTTGGTAAAAACATACCGGAAATTGGTCGAAAACGGAAAAAGACAATCGATGAAGAAGTTCCTGCATGGTATAGGAGGTCGAAGTTCTTTGATTTGCCATATTGGAAAACAAATTTGACCCGACATAATATTGATGTTATGCATACGGAGATGAATGTCACGAAACATTTGATCAACACAATTATGAACCATAAAGACATGTCAAAAGATGGGATCAATGCACGGAAGGATTTGAAAATCATGGGTATAAAACAAAAGTTGTGGGTGAGATGAAAACAGAGAAAATGAGGAAGTGCTGTAGTGTGTAGGAGTGTGGTTGTGAGTGGAAGTGTATAGCAGAGGGGATGGGATGAAGTTGAAAGGCAGCTTTTTTGTTAGTGTTGTTATAGTTGTTTAAATGTTTGCTGCCACTTTTACTTGTGCATTATTATTTCTTACACAGGAATTCCGTTGCTCTATTAACTGAACTTGACCAAGCTAAAATTCACTGTATGATTTGAGTTTAAAACCTGTTTTTACTTTTGCGCAGGAATTGGATAGAATACTGTATGCACCACAGCATGAGCCAAAGAAATATCAGCTTCGGCTAACCTGCTCAGCATCCTTTTAATGTGTTTATTATATGTAGACTTCACTGCTTGCAAAACAATGTAGTGTAATTAATGAAATCTTTGTAGTGTAGTGTAATAAACAATGCAGTGTAATAAGTATGATATTCCGGCACGGTAGCATTCTGTTTGTAAAACAATAGTGTACTTATAAGTTTGATAATTTTATATGTATGGTATATGTGCGATATGTTTATAGTGCTTGTGTACCAATATTTTGATATATATTGATATTCTGGTATATATACTGAGATATGCGTGTAACGCAGTAGTGAGTTACGGATGTGATTTTGTAGGAGCAGGAGCAAACACTATGTGCAACGGGTGTTAACCGTTGCTTTATGTGTGACTTTGGGCATAAAGCAACGGTTTTTAACCGTTTTTTACTGGACATAAAGCAACGTTTTTTGGCCATAAAGCAACGCTTGCACCCGTTGCTTTTTGGACAGAAAGCAACGGTTTATATCCGTTGATTTTTTGCCCATTAAGCAACGGTTCGTAACCGTTGCCTTTTGTACATTAAGCAACGGTTTATACCCGTTGCCTATTGTCCATAAAGCAACGGTTTATACCCGTTGCCTTTAGCCCAATTTGCAACGGTTTATACCCATTGCCTTTGGCCCAATTTGCAACGGTTAATACCCGTTGTCTTTGGCCCAGTTTGAAACGGTTTATACCCGTTGCCTTTGTCCCAATTTGCAACGGTTTATACCCGTTGCCTTTTGGACATAAAGCAACGGTTTTCTCCCGTCGCTAAATTCAACCACTCCTGTGTTGAAGACGGTTTTTACCCGTTGCTTTTGGACTTAACAACGGTTTTTACCCATTGTTAATAGCTTATAATGGTGTAGTGGATATTAGATACATTAATACATAGAAGCACAAGAATATGGACAAATATTAAACAGCAAACAAATTCCACATTCCATTTCATAATATTCCAAACTGATTAGATAATCCCTATTCGCAGAACATGTTCAGATAACATATAATTATTACAAAATGCGCCAAGAGCGACATATGAAGATGCCTCCTTGGTTGATCAGAGTATATAATAAGGCACTAAACAATTTGCCTTTAAAATCAAACACACAGCGGAAATAAAAGAACTCTAAAACAAGCTTGCCTCCTGCACGTCTTTGGAAGCTTTATTCATCTAAAAGAACACTTGGAAACCTTAACTCTCAACCTACTCAAAATCAATTGAGTACCCGAGAGTTTAAGTGGAAAACAAAAACTTCGAGTCAAACGAAAAGCCTAATATGAATAATAATCTACCATCTCAATCATTTGGATATCTAGTGAGACCACGTCGCTAAGCGGAAAGGGTTTTCCCCTCACTAGTATCCTAAATCCTTTATAAAACCATATACCGTGCTCCTGCATCCACAATGGTTAAAAACATAGTACTTTGAAATATTATGATGATATGCAAAACAAGTAAATCAAATCTGGATTACCCATCCTCATTCATTCTGACTATCTGTCTCAATCATAGTATTAAGGCTCACTATTAACCTGGTAAGTGTTTATGGACAATTTGCTAGATTTCATAGTTTTCATGGGATCACTAAGAACCTATTTGTAACTCCACTATCGTTTCTCTTATCCTAGTTTTCATGGGCTAACTAGAAACCTGTTGACTAACTGTCAATATCTTAATCTGGATATAGTTTTTATGGGCTAACTATAAACCTATTGGCCCCTGCCAATATCAAATCATAGTTTTCATGGGCTGACTATGAAACTATTGACCCCTGCCAATACATTTAGTTATACACAGTTTTTATAGGCTTACTGTGAATCTATTTGCCCATGCCAATATCTTTAATTTAGATTTTAACATTTCTTAAATCATATTCACTACTGGGTCAAACTAACTGGTTATTCTGCCTGTCTCCAAAATACAATTATGGGTTAGTAAAAATGTGAATAAGTATATGAAGAAGTATGTATATAACAACAATTAATACCAACACCTATGGTTTATTACCTTCTATATATATATATATCCTGGTTAAACCCTTTAACCTTTATAATCAATGAAAACTTCTTCATTTCAAAACCTAATGTTTATTTATGCCATGGTTATTCCTTTAAATTGAGATTGGGTTTATGTTCTGAAACCTTAAAAACTTCTCTTTCGAAACCTCCGGATGACTTTCGTCGAAAGCATAAACTTCTTTTCCAAACATAATAAACATACCTTTCGAAGCCCTCGATAAATATTCTCTTTCGAAACCAAATATACTTTTCGATGGTATCAAAATGTGCTTTGAAAAATAGCTTCGAAGTAAATGAAAGTACCTCTTTCGAAAACATTGGGTCTACCCTTTAAAAACATCATTTGGGTCAAAATGGTTATATATGAAAGTATCTCTTTCGAAACCCTTATAAAGTTGTTTTATGGAAGAAGTTGATGGTGTCGGAACCATTTAGTCGAAACCCCCTTTTGACCCCATTGCCTTCGAATCCCTCAACCCCTTTCAAAAGCATTTTGGAAGTGGCTTAACTTAGGTAAAACAAAAATAACCCTTCGAAAGCATTGATGGTTTCAATACATGAGAAAGGAAAAATTATCGACTGTGTTTCGACTTGGTCGAAACCAACCCTTTCGAAAGCTATTATTTAAAGAAAATGCACCCCTTCGAAAGCTAACTCTTTTACATAGTATAGCAACCTTAAAGCTATTTATAAAAAAACCTTTCGAAAGCATGTTTCGACTATGTCGAAAGCTTTAAGTAAAACAAAGCAAATACTTAACTTTTGGAAACCAAACAGGGTTTTGACCTCTTTTGTAGCATTCCTTTCTACACTATAGCTTCCGCCTTCCTTCCAATCCACTACGTACCACCTAAGTGATACCTTGTGTATTCGTTTTGACTATGTGGGTTTCGACTGGGTTGGTTTTGACTGAGATGGAGCGGAGTCAATGCAGTCGAAAGGTGCCACTGTTTGAGGCAGAACCAACTTTTCTGATTTAAAGGCAGAAATTTTGCTACTTTTAGTAATTGCTTTATAACAACTTACCTATTAGTAAATCTTTGATTGGTTGCCATAAAACTTTTCAAATACTTTACATTCAAAACTACCGCATTTAATCACATCCAAATCAAAGAAATATAACGTTTAAGCCCTTCCATATAACCAAACCAACAATTGCAGAAAAGTCCTTCTTTTTAAATAAATTATTTTCCCTAGTAAATCAATTGGGAAAAATCCCCAAAAATCACAGAAACTCAATTTCATCTATAATCAAACATATTAAAATTTCAGACCCATTCAAAATAAATATTCCCAATTATATCATAATTTCCTTTAGAAATTCATAATAATTTTTCTACAGCTTGGAAAATTTTGAAAATTAAAACTCATCTCCTTAATCATGTTGTACTTAACCTAAAAATTTTCCATGGCATTTTAAATTTAAAAACTCTCGGTTTTACCCTAAACCATGCAAATTCATATGTGAATGAATTAAAATAGATCAAACATAATATAATCCATGAATATCATCATCTATATCCTCATAAAAATGAATTTAATCATAAATCCAAAAACATATAACAATAGAATAAAGTAGAGATGGTATAAAATTATTATTCACCTTAGATTTGATAAGGAATCTGGGATTTGTTGTTGCTTAATCCTTCCTAGCTTTAGATAAATTTACCTTCTTTCTTCCTTGGTAATGGCCGGCTCTATTTTAGGGTTTTTGTGTTTATTTTTGTTTTGAGAAAAATGAATGTGAATAGACAAGAATGAGAAGTGTATAGCCGTGTATAATGAAGTGGTTATTTTACTAATATGCCCATGGGAAATTTAATTGGCTAATAACCCAATTAAAGCCCATTTACTTTATTAATAAGCACGACCCTATATATGGTTTATTCAAATCTCAATCCCTTTATCAACATTATTCAATTTAATTTATCTAATTAAATTTCCTGAGTAATATTATCAAAAATTTAGGGATGTTATAGGCTCCCCTCTTAAAGAATTTCTTCCTTGAAATTCAGTAAGGACTAAATACTAAACATAGCAATCATCTGTAACAACTCCTAACCACCATACTAGCCTATCTGACCAGTAACTATCTATATAAATCTAATTTTAACACACCCTTAAAGCAGATCAGGATAAGTATCTCTTATCCCATCTTCTGTCTCCTAAGTACAGTACTTTTTGCTGTCGCTCCACTGAACCTCCACCAAACCGACTATCTTGTTTCTATATCTTTTCTCATCTCTAGCTACAACCCAAACTGGTTGTCTAACAATAGTTAAATTAGGCTCTACCACTAAGTCATCCAACACTGTTAGAGGAATAGTAGTCTCTGGATCATTCACATACTTACGAAGATGAGACACATGAATTACATTATGGATACCTGCCATACTGCTCGGCAACACTACTCAATGTGCGAGCTTTCCAGTCCTCTCTAAAATCTGGAAAGGACTAACATATCTCGGGGCTAACTTCTCTGACTTTCCAAGTCGCACCACACCCTTCATAGGTGATACATTAATGAAAACCATTTCCCCAACTGAGAATTCTAGGTCTTTACGCCTCTTATCTGCGTAACTCTTCTGTCTGGACTGAGCTTCCTTCATCCTTCCTCTGATTAACTCAATCCTCTCTGATGCCTCTCTAACCAAATCTGGACCTAAAACTAATCCGTCACAAGTCTCCAACCAACATGCTGGTGATTTGCATGGTCTTCCATACAAAGTTCAAACGACGCCATTCCTATACTAGTCTGATAACTATTATTATAGGAAAACTCAACCAAATGTAGTGATCCTCCCAAGATCCACCAAAATCCAGTACACAAGCCCTTAATAAATCCTCGAGTACCTTATTGGCTCTCTCTCTATCTGCCCATCTGTCTGAGGATGATGCAATACTCATATTAAGCTTAGTACCCATCACTTCCTGCTGACTCTTCAAGAATTCACCGGTGATCAAACCATCTCTATCACTGACTATACTTCTAGGAACTCCATATAGTCTAACTATATTCTTCAGAAACAACTTAGCCAAAACAGGTGCCATCCTAGTTGACTTTACTGGAATGAAATGGGCACTCTTGGTCAACCTAGCCACTATAACCCATATACTTACATTACCCCTATTTGCCCTTAGCAACCCGTCTATGAAATCCATGGATATCGAATCCTATTTCCAAACTGGAATCTCTAAAGCCTGAAGCAACCCACTCGGTTTCTAATGCTCAGCTTTCACTTGTTGACAGTTTGCACACTGCCTACAAGCCAACATCCCTCTTCATGCCTTCCTAAATAGAAGCTCCTTTTCATATCCTGATACATCTTGGTTCCTTCAGGATGAATCATAAACTTGGATCGATGACATTCTCCAAGAAATTCCTTCTTCAAGTCCTCAATATTCAGAACACACAACCGTCCCTTCTTTCTGAACCATCCTCTTTGGTCAAGGCTAAAATCCTTTACATCATCGATCTCAGTTCCAACCTCCTGATCCTCAGCCAATACTAGATCCTCCTTCTGCTTAGAAGCAATTATCTTCATCAATACCGGTCGAACTTCTAAACAAGACAATATGGCGGAACTTTGACTAGAACCAGCAGTCGATCTTGTGAGAAATGCGGATTACGGATCTTAAGGCTAGTATAAACACTAGAGGGGGTGAATAGTGTTTTAAGGAATTACTAATTATTTTTGAGTTTATATTAATTTGAACACAAATGTATCCAATATTCAGACACAGATATGATCACAGATTCAAACACAGATGCAAATATAAAGTAAAAGCAGTAAAGGAAAGAACACACCGGATTTTATACTGGTTCGGAGTTACCCTACATCCAGTCCCGCACACAAGTACAGATTTCCTTTCAAAAGCAATCTTTACAATTACAACCCTCGATTTCAAGGCCACGAGGTACACCACTCCAGATTCACAATCCTCTGGGTAGAGATACTTGATTTCCTGGGCAACAAGTTCACCCAATTGATTTCCTAGGCTACAATCACACCTTTTCTCACTTGATTGATTTCCAAGGCAACAATCACACCTTTTCTCACTTGATTGATTTCCAAGGCTACAATCACACCTTTTCTCACTTAATTGATTACAAAGAAGCCTATAACTCTGAATAGCACTGAGGTCTTGTTGAGATAGTGATAGAGAATCAAACCAGAAATGATCTAGTTAGATTCAATGGTGATTTCGGCAGACTAATGGTAAGAATATATATAAAGAAATGTGGAAGAAGAAGAGGAGTGAAAACCAGAAAAATATGATTGAAAATTCGTTGAAAACATCCCCTATTTATAGAAGAACAACAACCATGTCCATTCGTGAAAGGTTATGGCAAATAGACACTTCTTTTGAAATTCAAATTTTTGAAACCAACTGCCACTATGTCGACATGGGTATCTTCGGTATGTCGACATCCCAAAGGAAATTTTAGTGATATGGTTTTCTTTGAAAATTACTTCTATCTTATATTAAAACTATTTTAAACTTTATAAATATACTTAACTATAGTTAAAATACATAAGTAAATATAGAGAATAATATATATAAAATTTTACTATAATTTTATATTAAAATCTAAGAATAAATATTTAATTTATTATTAAAGATAGTTTAAAAATAAGGATAATTTGATTTTGAAAATAAAGATTATTTTGAGGCTAAAAGTATTTAAAATCAGGATAGATGTTTTTGATTCTTTTTAAAAGGAAGGTTTTGAAATCATTTTGAAAACAAGATAATTTTGTAAAATCATTTGAATAAAAGTTAGCGGATACAAAACAATGTTCCACTAGATTTTTCATAGGTTCCATCCTACTAAGGGTTCCATCCCTTTAACGGGCTCGAAGTGGATTCCATTCCATGAATAAAATGGATTTTAAGATGTCAGTGCTTTTCTAGGAGTTTTAACAAAATTCATAATTAAATTATTTATTCTTGAAATCTAATCTTGACATTCTTGATACTCATGAGTCTGCAATCTTGATATCTTGAATCTCTATACTGTATAGTCTTCATTCTTGATATCTGCATGGTTAAATCCTGCATATACATATATATCTAAACTATAATATTAGTATTTATATTTTATAATATTATTCTAAGGTTGTTGTCATCAAAACCATCATCTCAAGGACTAACAATCTCCCTCTTTTTGATGATGACAACCTGTGTTTATAAAATATTACTTCTATCCTATTGACTCCCCCTAAAACTAATAACTCCCCCTTAATCTATGCCTAAATATCCTATATTTTATACTTCTCCCCCTTTGTCATCAAAAAAACTAACTCCAAACTATATAACTCCCCCTTAGTCTAATACTATGTGATTATAATGATAGTGTTATCATAAATAATCAACACTTAATTCTAAAACTAAAACTTTAGTCCTAAATTACAAACTCTCCTGACTAAGAATCTATATATGATAATACTTGTAATATAAGAACACAAATCATTTATATTGTTATATTTACATGAGCGTAGAGAACGTAAGTAAAAACATATAACAATAGGAAAGAGGAAAGAGAAACTAATGCGTGTCCTTGAAAATGGGAGATCAATGAACCGAACAATTTGGATAGTGGAAACAGAAATTTCCACATTGTTCGACAAGATTTCCATCTTTGTCAAAGCACACTTCGCCAATGCAAACGACTTTGTCATTATCTTCAGCGTGCTCTTCTTCCATGGGGGCTTCTTCTTCTTCTTCCTCGCTGTCCTCTTGCACTTGATCTCCTGAAGACTCTTCATCAATCAAGATCGGATTAGCATGATTGTCCATTAGAAATTTTTGCAAATTTCTAAGGATTTTGCTTTGCCGTTCTTGTTCTTTGGCCATTCTAAGTTGCACCACTTGAATTTCAGGCATTAGTTGCAGTGCATCCTTCAAAGAATCCTCCATTTTCGTCACTCGTGCAAGCGTAGTTCGTTGAAACGGTCTAGAAGTAGGAGAAGGGAACGAAAAGATTGAATTTTTGTTTGATTTGGAAGAGGAGGCCATTGTTTAAATGTTTTCAGAAGATAGAATAGAGAAAGAACAGAAAGAATGATCCAATTTTCGAAATAAGAAGAATATATAACCACTTATTTGAATTTTGGTTAGAAAAATTCAAAAATAAAAAAAATCGTTATATGTCGACATGGTTAGGAGGGGGATGTCGACATGGTGCTTGATATTTTTACTATTTGATTTATTTTTAATTTAATTTTTAATTATACTTTGTTATTTATATTTTATATTTCAATTATTGAACAAATACCTAATTCTCTTCTTAATTTAGTAAATATAGATTCATTTAAGGGTTTTGTTAGTATATCAGCAATTTGATTCTCAGAATTGATATAATCGAGAGTAATTACTTCCTTACTTATATTATCTCTGAGAAAATGATGTCTGATATCAATATGTTTAGTTTGAGCATGATGAGAAGTATTTTTGGATAAATTTATTGCACTAGTATTATCACAATAAATTGGTTATTTTGAGATATTTAAACCAAAATCTTTTAAAGTTTGTTGCATATATATTACTTGAGAACAAGCTAAAGCAGCAGAAATATACTCTGCTTCAGTTGTTGATAGAGAAACTGTGTTTTGCTTTTTACTAAACCAGGAAATCAGAGAATGCCCCAAAAAGTGACAAGTTCCACTTGTACTTTTTCGGTCTGACTTACAACCAGCATAATCAGCATCACAGTAAGATATTAATTCAAAAGAATCATTTTTAGGATAAAATAAGCCATAGTCAATGGTGTGTTTAATATATCTTATGATACGTTTTACAGCTTTTATGTGGGTCTCTTTAGGTTGGGATTGATATCTTGCACAGAGGCAAACGCTATGCATGATATCAGGTCTACTAGCAGTGATATAGAGTAGTGATCCAATCATTCCTCTATATAACTTTTGATCTACATCTTTCGAGAGATCTTCTTTACTTAGGTACTCATTGGTTGCCATGGGAGTGGGTTTTCCACTTGCAGTAGTCAAACCAAATTTACTAACTAGGTCTTTAGCATATTTTTCTTGACTAATAAAGATACCATTATCTAATTGTTTTATTTGTAATCCTAGAAAGAAGTTTAATTCACCCATATGACTCGTCTCAAACTCTTTTGTCATTATTTCATAAAATTCTTTATTCATTTCAAAATTAGTTGATCCAAAAATGATATCATCTACGTAAACTTGTACTACTTGAATATCATTTTTATTTCTTTTAATAAAAAGAGTATTGTCTACTTTACCCATATCAAAATTTGATTGAAGTAAGTAAGATCTTAGTCTATCATACCAGGCTCTAGGAGCTTGTTTTAGACCATATAGAGCTTTCTTCAGTTTGTAAACATGATTTGGAAATTTTTCATTTTCAAAAAGTGATGGTTGTTCAACATATACTTCTTCTTTTACAAATCCATTTAAAAAGGCACTTTTAACATCCATTTGAAATTATTATAATTTGCGAAAGCAAGTAGAATCCTAATGGCTTCTAATCTTGCTACGGGAGCAAAGGTTTCATCAAAATCTATTCCTTCTTCTTGACAATAACCTTGAGCGACTAACCGGGCTTTATTTCTAACGACTTCACCTTGTTCATTCATTTTATTTTTATAAACCCATTTTGTTCCAATTATAGTTTTATTTTCAGGTCTAGGAACAAGTTCCCAAACATCATTTCTAGTGAATTGCACTACACCAAAACTTGAAATTCCCAACAAAAATATTTCTGAATTACTAACAATCAAATGCCGTTATAAAATAATAACACTTAAATCCCGTTATAAAACTTTCAAAGCCGTTGTAAAAGGAGCTGTAAATAGTTTATCACTGCTTTACACCGTTATAAAATTTGGTAAAAATGAAAATAAATTGAACACAAAAGGGTAAAGGATGGAAAATAACATCCGAACTCACAACGCTTAAGCTCATTACGCTTCCCACTTTCTTTGGCCGCCAAATCTCCAAATTATTTTCACTTTCCGCCAAATCGCCATTTCCTTCCCTAATTTGCCACAAAAGTGATCTGCACCTTTGTCATGTCCAACATCCACTCCCAGATCAGTACCCGCCTGCTCCCCGCCCTCCGCAGCTGCGCGGAGGACGGGCGTCCCTTCGACATCCAAGAGCTGCTCGAGCGCTTCGCCATCGACAACGTCTGCAAGGTCGTCTTTTCATCTCTACGAATATTAAAATAAAATTCAAAACAATATTACGAAAAGCCTCAAACCGTTTTTTCATCTCTACCATATCCCATGGCCTATCGAGATTTCAAGAGTTTGGGATGCGTTAGCAAAATCAACTATCACTTTCGATTAGGAGATCTGCAAGCAATTCGATGACTCGCGATTATGCCTAATTCACGAGTACGGATCTGGCAACATATCAGTGACGAAAATCATGCCATATACGTTGCTGTCTGATTTGCAAATTAGGTAACATCTCTACGACCATTTTCTCAAGTTTAGGATTGGGTGATTATTACTTAATTGGGATCTGGTATCAACCGTCAATTGAAATATCCCTGTGTTTTGCATATAATTGGTGAAACCGAGCAGTTCACTCTTACATTAAATGCCAATTTGAAATTATCTTGCAATCGAGTTTGGGTATTATTTTTCCTGCAATCGTGTTTTGATGTCGGGATTGTGTAATTAAATTTTATAAGTGATCCACGTATAACTGGTGGTCTTTCCACAGCATTCTGCATGAGTTGGCAGATATTAAACACTCATTATTGAAGGAAAAAAATCATGTAGTTTTGTTAAAAGCTTGCACACTTGGTTTTATATAATTCTTGTTGTGATATACATCATTAAAGCATAAAACTAGTCTTGTACTTGAAACATGTCAAGTTACTTCTCTGATTTGTGGAAAACCTTCTCTTGGCCATAGCTCTTATCGACTATATAACTAATATCCAGGTGGTTAAATTAAGTAGAAAGTCTTGTTGCAGAGACACGGTTACAATACACACATCTGGTGCAATGACATTCAATCATGGTATCATATCACTTTTGACATATTTAAATTAAGTAGACATTTAATCATGGTATCATATCAGTTTAATCATGGTAAGATATACCTCTCTAGCAGCAGCTGGGGCGAATGTTACCATATGAGCCAAAGCAGGGATAATATAAACTGTGAAGCTGACGAGTAAAGATCCAACTGTCGAGTTTATAGGGCCAAAGAAGGGGAATATGATTGCCAGAAACCAAATAGGGATCATAACTGGAAGTCTTGCCAGTGCTCGTTTGAACACCCTCTTTGTTTCATGCATGCCAATAGCTTTCTCCCACACAAAGTACAGTGATGTGCATGCAAATCCGAAGGTTATAAACTGCATTATTTTCATAAAATATACGTCAATTTTGTGTCAAGGCAGCATAATTTCATTGTTTCTTTTGTTATTCTTGCTATAAATTAGCAGATGTATTAAAAGTTTAAAACAATGGACAACGGGGGTAAATCTTTACTTGATGGATGAGCATGAGGATAACAACAGTATCTCTGAATCCATTACGTGGAAGCAAAGCGAAAGCATTGGTGTGAGTGAGCAGCATATCTCCGAATGCCCAATACATAGAAGCAGCCGATGGTAATGTTAGTGTAAGCACATGCAGTGTTGCTATGAGGTATATCAGCTTAAATTTTTGTGGCTTCCACATGGCATGCATAATCTCTCTGAAATATTTAAAACCATAATATTGCTAACTAACAAAGCAACTGGGACGAAACCAAATAATTTATGTGGTTCAATAATATGTAGGCTTACACTGTGACAGCGTGTCCTCCAAATGTGTAGAGAATGTTTGTTGCACCAGTGAAATATAAGACCATCTTTGCAGGACCTGAGTGTTGTACTCCATCAACCTTGGATTGATAAAAATATATATTACCGGGTTATATTACTGAAAATACAGGTTCTTTTGTAAGAGCCTTGGAAATTGCTCTAGATGATATTCATCTTCTTCAAGTGACATCAATGTTGGTAGAATACTCTCTATGAAGTTAAGTGGCTAAATGGAAAATAATTACCAATTCGAGGGACACGTGCTAAGGCCTTCTGAAGAATAACAAGACTTATTTGTTTGGCACATAAGTGGGTGTCACAGAATTTGTAATATTTTATGCTTTATGTACGTGGCATACGCCTTATATCTCAATCAAATTCTTGCCAAAACTGACCATTTAGGATTACCCACTTTGTTCAGCAGTTTGTTACTTGTGAGAATAGTAGCCCACAAAAATATCTCTGTCATGAATTGGATGCTTTAATATGTACATGTTTGATAACTATGCATCTACCAATAACATGTTGCATATCATGTATTATATTGATGTGTCCAATTTCAGGAGGCGTATTGAGAATATTTAGTCAGCTAGGGAACCGATATACAACTGTAAGCCTATCCAGTTACTATCAATTAGCTCTGAATTGGATGCTTTTTGAGCAATCACGACAAGATTACTAATATTAAGTTGTGTATTGCACATTTTTTTGTTTCTTTTCTATTTGCACCTTTGTTCAAATAAGGTGACATATTTAGGTACCTGGCCATGAATCAAAGCCGTAATTGTTAAGTACCATGCCGTGAATGTTGTCATTAGCAAACCAAGGAAGGACCACATCCTATAATTTTGAAAGGAGGGGATGAATACTGTTGTGGCACAACATGCACCAAAAATATACATCCACGTTCTCTTTTCCAAGTTATCATTGATGTAGTAAATATTGCTGTACATATTAAATGATGCATGATTATAAATTTTATTTTTCTATTTCCAGACAACATTCATATATATTAATTTTGTTGTCTTTATGTTGTGTACCTTGCACAGGCAATCAACTGAATAACTGAACCAAAGAGTAGGAAAGTGCAGTTAAAGAGAAGGCCTATGTTTCTCCAATGCTTCCCTAGCAGTCCATCTAGTACTTCAAACCACTAACCGCATATCGATTTCACATGGTATTAAGGTAAGATATTTGCAGTTTTAGTTTATACATGATTGATATTGTAACGACCCTAAATTTCCGACCCAATTTAAAATTTTAAATTCATCGTTTCAATAAAAATTTTGAAATTTTAACGATCTCAATTTACGTCCAAACTTTATTTATGACATACGTCTAGTTAGATATGGACATAGAAAAAGTTTCGTTGAAAAATATTACAGTAAAATCCGTTCGCGTTTTACTGTATATCAGTCCATATAAAGCTGCGAAAAATTTATCTTCCAAATCCAAATATTTTTACACAGTTATGTTGTAGAAATTATTCTGATCAAGATTTTATAATTCGTTTCGTCTAAAACTGTTATCGCCTGCTCCGTTTAGATTGTTTTGAAAATCGTACAATTTAAGCGGCGTAAATGCAAATTTATAAATTCATCGCATCGCAATAATCTGTATACCGTTGGAAGCGTCTTGTCGCGCTGATCAAAATGGTATATTAATTGGCACAAATCGGAGTTCGAAGTTAAGCGTTGCGCTAATTTTACCGTTCCGGACGGACCGGTTAAGTAAAATCTCAGCCCAAATTCTTTAACCATTTACAAAAGGAAGCTGAAAATAAAAGTCAGCTGGTGCATTTATGGGGTAGTTGGAAGCTAAGGGGTTACTTTGGAAATAGCTGAGACGGTGGAAAATGAAGGGCTTTGTGGGATACGAAGCAACAAAGTAAAAAAAATTTATATTGTCTATCACCGTTCTACTATTCTAACATTTCATCTAGTCTCTGCTTTTCTAACCATCAGGTAATGGCCGCCTCTTCTCTCCTCTTCTTTTTCTTTCTAATTCTCCTTTCCATATTTCCTCTGTAAAAGTGGTAAACGAAAATTAGTGTTGCCGATTATTTTTCCACCCGCATCATTTTATTGTTTCCAAGCAACTTTTCCCCATCCTCCTTTCACATGCATGACCCAGCCTACCGAAGTTTCCCGTTGCCTCTCATCCCTCCGGACCTACCAGCCACCGCCTCCCGACACTCACCACCACAGCACCACCATCTCCATAGCTCAACCCACCACAGACCCGCGCCCAACCCACTGCCGAGCCATTCCCATCCACCGACCGACCACCTACCACCCGTTCACTTCGCCACCTCCCAATCACCACCAGCAACCCAGTCCATCGCACCACCCAGACCGTCGCTGCCACCCTTCGCCTCACTTTGGCCATTCCCTGACCCACAGCTCACCATTTCATGTCATTCCACTTCCTGACCCAGCCTCCACCACGCAGTTAACCACCCGGATCCGCAACCCGTTGACAACCGCCTCCCCACCATCCAAAGCCAGCCAACCACACCTCACCACGTGCTTCCTATCACCTAGACCTTGCGCACTGTCATCAATCGATGCGCCACACTCCTCCAACATCACCTTGCTCGTTGATTTCACCCAGGCCTGAGCATGCATGTGTGTGCACAAATAAGTGTATGCATATAAATGTAGTTGTTACTCACGTCCTTCATGTTGAACGAGTTCTGCATTCAAACACAAAAAAAAAATGTGTGCGTGCAGATTGGGGAATGTTGTTGAACCTATTTGTTTGAGGAGTGAGGCATGGTTTATGAAGAAATGATAATATGTGTTTGTATTGGGAAATGGAAGGAGTGCATCACGGTCTGGAAATGCAGGCATACATTTCGAAAGCATTTCGAAAAAAAATTCTGAAACGAAAATTTTAAAATGTACTGTTGCCTTATGCAATAGTGACTGTGCACCGTCACATCAAATAGTTTCTGAAAGAATATATATTAGCAGCGTCAAATTTTGTTACTAAAATAGTAACCACTTTTTCTTTTCGTTGTGTGCAGAAGCAACCGACTGACTTCTTTCGTAGCAGCAAATTTTCAGCTTCGTTTTTTCTCCGTCTTCGGTAAGCGCATTTATATAAATTTATAAATTATATACAATGTTCATTGTATTAATATCGTTTCCTTTTGTCGATATTACAGTGTTCGTTGTTCGTGCTATACCGACTCTGTTCTTATTTCTTCGTGCTTCACCGTCAAATTTCTTATCCACGAAAGGTGAATTAATTTTCACGACTATATTCTTATGCAAGTTTGAATTGATAAATGATTGCTATGTGATGTTGAATTGGATGTAAATTGTTATTGTTAAGTGATAAATTAATTGCAAGTTAAAATTGGATATAGGATGGTTAACGATTTAAAATGAATTATATATGTCGAATTTTGATTGTTAACTTGACCCCTTTATATGATGAATATTGATTAGTTAAATTGACCCTTTAAATTGTTAAGTTAATTGACACGTAGAATTTGATAAATGTCACTTTGGACTATTGAACGTATTGAATTAACTGTTGTGATTGAAATTGAACGACAAGTGAAACCGAAATGTTATAATCTTTAATCTACTTGAAATGATAGAGTAGATTCTAGAAATAGTTATATTAATTTGCGTAAATAACAAACGCGAATTAATACGATTATTTCGGGATTATTTGAAATTGTTGAATTGTTGTGAATGGATGCTATTGCTTGTTTATTTACTTTGACACCATCCCAGCTATCACACTGCAAGTTCCCTTTGTATGCTCTGATTTTTGAATTTAAATGGAATTGGGTTGAAATGATAAATACCCAAATAATTTTGACCTAGGATAGAAAATTAAAATAAAACCCGATTGGTCAATTTTTGATTTAAATAAATTAAGTTTTATTTGACGAATAACAAGGTTTTGAATAACTTGGAATTTAAATTCGAATAAATATAGATGTGAATATCTGAATTTAAAACAAATATTAACGTAGTAATTGACGAAAAGAATATTGTTTAAAATTTAATTATTTAATAATTAAATTTAGAATTATTTGATAATTAATTTTTGAAATTATTAATAATTAAGTTTTGAAATTATTAACGATTAACTTTTGAAATTATTAATAGTCAAGTTGTGAAATTATTAATAACAAAGTTTGAAATAGTTAATAATTAAATTCTTAATTTATTAACAATTAAGTTTGGAATTATAAATGAAAGAGTTTGAAAATAATTAAAATTAAGATTAGAAATTATTGAAATTTGATGAAATCGAATTTTAATTAAATTGAATATCTTTATTAAGAGAAATTGAATTTTTGAACAAGTGAACTAAGTTTCTTTAACTAAGTTTTGAAATTTGAAAGGAATTTCTTTGATAAGAAATAGAATGCGCTTTGTCGGAAAAAATTTGAAAGGCTTGTAATTTAAAGAATTGGTTTTGACAAATGTAATTGTAAATAAGTTGTAAACTTTGATAATGAAATCGAACTTAAGACGTAACGTAATGAATTGGAAATTTAATTGAAATTGTTTAATGATAAATTAATTTAATGAATATCGAATGAAAGCGATAATTGATTTGAATCGTTTTGAACGTTAAATTTAGTTAAATGATTTTGGAATGAACTTATATACAAATGCAATGAATATTTGAATTGTTTTAATTGAAACTTTGAAATTGAATTATAGAAATGTTGAAATTGGAATTGGAAAGTTTGAAACGTAATTTTGGAAATTGATTTCGAAAGACTAACGAATTGTCGATTTACGAACTCTAATTGAAATTGAAATTGTTTTGGTTTTGAAATATATTAACGACCAATCGGTGTTATAATCACGAAAGGTTATTAAAGGAACCGGAGTCGGTTTGGGACATACTCACTGTCTAAACCGGAAACCACTTTAATAACTATACGCGAAGTGATGATCCAGAATGAAGTGGTTGGATTGGCGAACGTTGATGATTGAAGAAAGTGAACGATAATGGATAGCCTTGACACTTGTGTCAAATTGGAAATGACTAAAACAGGAGCTGTGCCGGGCCAACGGAGGATTAGCTACCTCAAGTGGACACACTTCTTCGTAAACTATTCTCTTACTTTGTGATTGATTGGTGCGCACCCTTGAATTGGGAGTGTTGTCTCACGGTGTTGCGGGCGCTGCGGCGTTGCGTTCTCACCAGCTCGGATCAGGCGAACGGTAGTATCACTATCTTGGGTATAGCCTCATGTGCCTTGTCATACTTGTATTCCATTTATGCGCGACCACTACGATTTTGATTTGTACCTTTAGTATATGTATTGCCCTCTGGTGACTTCCGGTTTTGGGGAAACTACGGTCTTGTATATGCTTTTGGGAATAAAAATGTGTTAAGGGTGGAATGGGCCATGACTTAACACTATTTTGATATCTTTATATTATTGATAGACATTATCTACTTATCATACTCTACTATATATAGATAGTTTATCGGATCCTGAGAGATGCTTATTCCAATCATCTTTGAGTTATTGTTATTTCAAAATTTCTAACCATATTATCGGTATAAGAATATATGTCCTGATTCGAGTGTTTGTTTGTGCATATGCTCGGATCAGACTGAGGATTGCTGCTGCTGCTTATTTGGAGCTGAAGACTTGAAGACTATCTTATCTTTATCAGTATTGTTCTTTCCATTTGGACATCTATGTTGTTGTATTTCATTTATTTGAGACATTGTTGTATTTTCTTAGTAGCTTCATGAACTACTATTATGACATTGTTGTAATTCCGCTGCACTATTCTATTATGTTATATTTTCTGTGATTCTGTGATGATTCTTATTTATATACATATACTCCATTAATGATTCGTGTTTTGTATTATTTAAGTTGACATGTGTGGATTATTGTCAATTTAAATGGTCCAAATATACGGGTTGTTATAGATATTTTATAACTTAGGACATATACCTGAATGACATGATTTCGGAAGTCTACTTTCTCCCTCTCTTTCCTCGTCCTATACTCAACATAGAGCACACTTATTAAATAAGCTGTCCAGCACCCCATCAACCCGTAAAATATCTGAAAC
The DNA here is from genome assembly GCA_030737815.1 of Allium fistulosum. Classification (NCBI taxonomy): domain Eukaryota; kingdom Viridiplantae; phylum Streptophyta; class Magnoliopsida; order Asparagales; family Amaryllidaceae; genus Allium; species Allium fistulosum. The sequence goes on along the minus strand of CM060903.1, from coordinate 868,742,574 downwards.
ATAATGCCTGATACCATCCCTAGTTGAGAGAATGAATATGGCAATGTCAATAGCACTTGTGCCACCTACACATTTGCAACACCTTATCAAATTATTCAAGGTAAACCGAGTTATACACACATACATATAGAGCTAGGATAAGTAGCCCTCTTTACTTAGCATCATTTGTACCTCTCTGATATTAGCCCGCTATCGTGTCGAAGCCTTGTGCACTGAGTTCCACCTTTTCATGCAGTATTTACTTATAATCCATTGCTACCACTGAATACTGATTATGAGTTTTTTCATGCAGAGTTGTGTATACTCTTAGTCACAAATTTCATAGTGCTACAAGAATTATTCAAACACACTTGAGCCTGCCTATTAAACCACAACATGCACTTGTCAAAGTTATTTATGCTGGTGTTAATGCTAGTGATGTATGTTATCTTCTTTTTAGTCTTCTTGTTATTACTGTTTGTTGTACTGTACTTAATTGAATTCATGTTTCACTACCTAATATAATGTTGAGGTTTGTAGGTAAACTTTAGCTCTGGGCGTTACTTCTGCAATGATAAAAATGCAAATGCTACTCGTCTTCCTTTTGATGCGGGCTTTAAGAGCATCTCCTTCCTGTGCCCAGGCCAGATCCTGAGGTCGTAGCAATGCTTGCATCTGGATTGGCTGCTTCAATTTCCTTATAAAATGTATTGTAAGTTAACTGTATATTTTTTCTTCCGAATTTATTGCATGATTGGACTTAGAAGATAATATCATGATGAATTAAGTATAGTGAATAAAAATTGAAAATCACCCGTATTGTTAGTTTTCTTCTGAAAATTAATTTGATTATGTAAGTTCATATCATCATGAATTAAGTACAGTGAATGGCAATACTCTATTTCAGTATCCATCAAAAATTGAAATTTGATTATATATTTTGTCTTCAGTCATACGACATATCATGATGAATAACACTCTGGTTATCATTTCAGTTGTTGTGCATCTCTATTGGTTTGCTTAGTCTGGACCTTGAATAGCCTGAATATGTATATGTTCCAAAAGTTTGCATATAAGTTCGGTTTCAAAATGTTTTAGGTCACAGCCTTTAGCAATCGCAGTAGCATGTTGTTGTCACTATAGGCTTTATGTTATTTATGTTTTAGGTCACAGCCCTTAGCAACCGCTGTATGTTTTCTACAACACATTTGTATCTGTGTTATGAACCAATATTGTGGTAAGGTCAGTACCCCAACATCCTAGGCCACGTTGAGCTATAGTTCCAAGTTCCATAACGTAGCTTGTTTATGTTTCTACGTGCACAAATTTTTTGGTTTTCTGTGTTGTTAAGGTTTTAGACAGTACAGTACTAACATCGGTAATTGGCATAAAGTGTTGCATCTATTTTGTTGAAAAAACCTGCTCAATTTCTGCTTCCCCTTAACCTCCTCAAAATGTGAATAAATCATTAACAACCTGATTAGATATAAGAAAATGTAGATCGTATAGGATAGTAACATCAAGCGATCAATGGTAAACTTATCAGCTTCACTATAGTTTCTGGTCACATTTTCATAGTGTACTAGGATCAAGAAGCAGCTGAGGAAACCAGGCTATCGAGTCAGTCCTAGATGTATGAATACCTTGTTAATTTACTTGCAAAACTCTCAATTATACTTGTGTCGTACCATTGCCAAACACATGATAGTAAACATTGAACTTTATTGGGTATTATGCAGGTATTAGTTGAAGCAGCGGAGGAAAGACAAAAGGAAAACTCTAGTGTCAATGGTAGCAATGGAAGTAGAACTTTATTGGGTATTATGCAGGCATTAGTTGAAGCACCTATTTATGAAGCACCACAAAATGGTAATTACAAGCTATTTGATATAATTGATGGAGGTTTTGTTATTTGGCCTGAGTGTCGTGTTCGTTGTTTGTAGGATCTAGAATTTGTTTTGAAGTAATGTTAGAACTTGTAATATTTTGATTTCATACTCTTTAGTTATGTATGATGAACTTGTGAAATTTCGAATCTTCCTTTAATTTGTTGTCAAATATTTGTGCAATTTAAGCTGTATGTTTGGATGCGTAATTGCTTATTGTTATCGAAATTCTGTAATTTTTTATATGTATGTACCTACTATATTATAATAGACAATTCTGTAGTGTAAATGCTAGCAAAAATGCAACTCTACATGGTTTGGTAGCTGTAATGAACATATTCGTTACTAAAGACGAATTTATAACGAGCATAGTCGTTACTATTGATGAAATTTGTAACGAACAAGTGCGTTACTAATGATGAAATTTGTAACGGACAAGGTCGTGATAATTTAGAATGACAACCCCTTCTTCCACCATGAAAGGGGAAACTAAGTAACGGAAAATACCCGTTACAAACCGATGCAACTAATAACAAACTATTTCGTTACAAAAATTTAGATTTCTAACGACAAAGTCCGTTGGTAAGTGATATATCTAATAACGAGTAGAGGCCGTTATAAATATTTGTAACGACATACCTCACGCCTGTACCGCTCACGACTATATCTGTTATAAATTTCATTTGTAACGACTATATTCGTTACAAATACACCTTTTTGGTGTAGTGTTGATTTAATTCTTCTTGCATAGCCATAATCCATGAATCATCAGTTGATGCTTCTTTTGGATTTTTGGGTTCAATAGTTGATATAAAAGCTACATTGCTCATTTTACTTAGTTGATTTCTAGTTGTAACAACAGATTGCATATCTCCTAGAATATTTTCTATGGGATGATCTTTTAAAAGTTTAATCCTTTTATTAGGATGATTAAATTCATTATTAGTTTCAATCGACTCTTGATTTTGAGTAATTAAATCCTCTTCATCATTTGTCTCTACAAATTTTTTGAGATTTTCATCGAATGAAACATGCATTGTTTCTTCAGTGGTGTTAGTTCTTAAATTAAACACTCTGTATGCTTTGCTTCTATTAGAATATCCGATAAAGATGCCTTTGTCGGATTTAGGATCAAATTTATCTAAGTCATCTTTTGTATTTAAAATAAAACATTTACTTCCAAAAATTCTAAAATAAGATACCTTAGGTTTCTTTTCGTGAAGAAGTTCATAAGATGTCTTATCAGTTAAAGGTCTTATTAAGATTCTATTTAAAATATAACAGGCGGTAGCAACTGCTTCTGCCCAAAAATGTTTTGGTAAATTACTATCTGAAAGCATAGTTCTCGCACACTCTTGAATCGTCCTATTTTTACGTTCTACTACTTTATTTTGTTGTGGAGTTCTTGGAAATGAAAAATTGTGAGTTACTCCCTTTTTATTGCAGAATTCCTCAAACTTTTCATTTTCAAATTCACCACCGTGATCACTACGGATGGTTATAATTTTTACAGAAAGTTGATTTTGAATCCTTTTTGTAAAGTTCTTAAAACATTCAAAAGTATCACTTTTATGTTTCAAAAATATTGTCCGTGTAAATCTAGAATAATCATTTACAAGTACAAAAACATATTTACTGTGATTTATTGACTGAATTTGAGATGGACCAAATAAATCAAGATGAAGTAATTCAAGAGGTTTTGAAGTTGAAATTATATCTTTTAATTTAAAGGAACTTTTTCTAAGTTTTCCTAATTGACATGCATCACATAAACTATCTACTTTAAAATTCATTTTAGGGAGACCTCTTACTAGATCATGTTTTGACAGTCTAGATAAGAGTTTGAAATTCAAATGCCCAAATTTCTTATGCCAAATCCAAGGGTCACTTGTATTTTCCAAAAGACACAAGTTATCATTTGAAACTTTCATACTAAGAATATAAATATTCTTTTTCCTAATTCCCTCAAATATTATGGTTGAATTATATTCTTCAATGTGACACTTATCTTTTTCAAATTTAATTTTATATCCTTTATCTCAAAGTTGACTAATACTTAGAAAATTATGTTTCAGATTCTTAACTAGCAAAACATTAGTAATAATAGGAGTTTTAGAGTTACCGACATTGCCGATGCCAATCACATATCCTTTTGAGTTGTCTCCAAAGTTAACCAATCCTCTGTCTTTGTATATTATATCATTCAGCATATCCGGATTACCAGTCATGTGTCTAGAACATCCACTATCGAGTATCCATTTATTCTTTTTGATCTGCACAATTTGTCCATTATGGGTTGATTCCTCAACACCCATAAGACATGTTTCCTGCACATGATAAAAACCTTGTGAACGATTTGACTTTGAATATAGATTATATGCAGACTTATGATACAATGATGATTTGAATATTTTTAAACAAGTATTAACAAAATTTTCAAATATAGCCATTAAAATTTTTTCAAAATTCAGATTATGAAACTTTGAAAACCTTGCTCTGATACCAAATGTGAGAAATGCGGATTACGGATCTTAAGGCTAGTATAAACACTAGAGGGGGTGAATAGTGTTTTAAGGAATTACTAATTCATTTTGAGTTTATATTAATTTGAACACAAATGTATGCAATATTCAGACACAGATATGATCACAGATTCAAACACAGATGCAAATATAAAGTAAAAGCAGTAAAGGAAAGAGCACACCGGATTTTATACTAGTTCGGAGTTACCCTACATCCAGTCCCGCACACAAGTACAGATTTCCTTTCAAAAGCAATCTTTACAATTACAACCCTCGATTTCAAGGCCACGAGGTACACCACTCCAGATTCACAATCCTCTGGGTAGAGATACTTGATTTCCCAGGCAACAAGTTCACCCAATTGATTTCCTAGGCTACAATCACACCTTTTCTCACTTGATTGATTTTCAAGGCTACAATCACACCTTTACTCACTTGATTGATTTCCAAGGCTACAATCACACCTTTTCCCACTTAATTGATTACAAAGAAGCCTATAACTCTGAATAGCACTGAGGTCTTCTTGAGATAGTGATAGAGAATCAAACTAGAAATGATCTAGTTAGATTCAATGGTGATTTCGGCAGAGTAATGGTAAGAATATATATAAAGAAATGTGGAAGAAGAAGAGGAGTGAAAACCAGAAAAATATGATTGAAAATTCGTTGAAAATATTCCCTATTTATAGAAGAACAAAAGCCATGTCCATTCGTGAAAGGTTATGGCGAATAGACACTTCTTTTGAAATTCAAATTTTTGAAACCAACTGCCACTATGTCGACATGGGTATCTTCGGTATGTCGACATCCCAAAGGAAATTTTGGTGATTTGTTTTTCTTTGAAAATTACTTCTATCTTATATTAAAACTATTTTAAACTATATAAATATACTTAACTATAGTTAAAATACATAAGTAAATATAGAGAATAATATATATATAATTTTACTATAATTTTATATTTAAATCTAAGTATAAATATTTAATTTATTATTAAAGATAGTTTAAAAATAAGGATAATTTGATTTTGAAAATAAAGATTATTTTGAGGCTAAAAGTATTTAAAATCAGGATAGATGTTTTTGATTCTTTTTAAAAGGAAGGTTTTGAAATCATTTTGAAAACAAGATAATTTTGTAAAATCATTTGAATAAAAGTAAGCGGATAAAAAACAATGTTCCACTAGATTTTTCGTAGGTTCCATCCTACTAAGGGTTCCATCCCTTTAACTGGCTCGAAGTGGATTCCATTCCACGATTAAAATGGATTTTAGATGTCAGTGCTTTTCTAGGAGTTTTAACAAAATTCCTAATTAAATTACTTATTCTTGAAATCTTGAACTCTTGATAATCTTGATATTCTTGACAATCATGAGTCTTCAATCTTGATATCTTGAATCTCTATACTGTACAATCTTCATTCTTGATACCTGCATGGTTAAATCATGCATATACATATATATCTAAACTATATTAATATTAGTATTTATATTTTATAATCTTATTCTAAGGTTGTTGTCATCAAAACCATCATCTCAAGGACTAACAGATCTTAGCTGCACATCACAGGTGACTAAAGCTTCTAAATCCTTCCACTCCGCCAATATAGCTAACACCATATTTTGATGTTTTCTGCTAAGAGCATCTGCTACCTTATTACCTTTTCCTGGTGTATACTCTATACCAAAATCATAAGTAGCCAAAAAATCCAGCCACCTCTGTTGTCACATATTCAACTACTTCTGAAAGAATAAATACTATAAAGACTTACAATCGGTATAAAGCTCAAACCTCTCCCCTAAGAGATAATGTCTCCAAATTTTCATTGTGAAGATCACAGTTACAAACTCCAAATCATGAGTAGGATATCTAACTTCATGCGGACTAAGCTGTCACGAAGCATATGTCATAACTTTACCATTCTGCATCAATAATGCTCCTAATCCAGTTCTGCATGCATCAGTATATACCACTAACCTTTGGTTTCCGTCTGGAACAACTAACACGGGTGCATTTGTCAACAATTGCTTTAACTTAAGCAATGCCTCCTCACATTTGTCTGACCAAACAAACTTCACCTCCTTTCTGGTTAACTTAGTCAAAGGTGCTGCTGAAAGTCTATAGTATGGTGGATCGATTATACAAATGACAAGTATATAACTAAATTAAACTATAGTGTAACGATGGTAAAGAATGTAAATAAGAATAATCACACCAGGATTTTATACTGGTTCAGACCTCCCGTCCTACGTCCAGTCCCGAAGCTCCTCTTCGGAATTTCCTTTCACCAAATAACCCTCACTTCACCCGGAGGAACAGGTTTACAATAGTAGAGTTTCTTTGTCAACTATTTGTTCTCTATTACACGGATTTTGACTATATAGTACAATTGAACTTCCTATATCTCTTGGATGATTGAATACAATATTGTTCGAGAGAATATTGAAGTGTATGCAGATTTTCAGATTGGATAGCAAGTAGATGATTAGAACAAGAGATGATCAAGATAAATAGTCGAGTTGTAAGGTAGTCAGGTGTGTTCTTTCTCTTGTTCCTGATGTTATATATAGTTGTAGATAGGTATTTTGAGTAGTTGCATCCATTAATGAGTGCTCTATAGTCGCTTCTGTTGATGCTGAAGAGTTGCAGCGAAGAGAAGCGAAGACGTCTATTCAAATCTAGCAGTTGAAGTTTAAATTTCAATCCCGAGTTTGAATTCAGACGTCTGGATGTTTGTATCAGACGTCTGAGCCTGTATAATTTTTGTTCCCGAGTTTGAAATCAGACGTCTGGTATTTGTATCAGACGTCTGGTAGTATATAATTTTTGTACAGTGTAGATTTCCAGACGTCTGGTCTTGTCTGTTTTGTTGTTCCAGAGGATATTTTCAGACGTCTGACTTGTGCACTCAGACGTCTAAAAAATGTGCATGTCCTTTTTATGCATGTTTCTTGTTGCTTCTTTGATCTTATCGACTTGTAGTCTCTTGTATTGTTCTTTGCACCTAGTTCTTGTCTTTCTAGTGATGTTGTTCTAGCAAGTTCCTGTATATATATACATATATATATACATTTGATTTTCATTGTATAGTTGTTGTCATTAAAACCATGGATTTGATTTCCAAACAGCTGCTATCCATAAAAAATCTTTAATGAATATCCGGTAATAGCCAGTAAGTCCAAGAAAACTTCAACCGCAGTCATCTTTTCTGGTCTCTTCAAATTATTTAAGGCTTCGATCTTATCTGGATTGACTGACAATTCTTTTTCTAGAACCACATGACCAAGAAACCTAATCTCTTTCTTCCAAAAATGACACTTGGTAAACTTTTCCTTTAGCTGATTCTGCCTCAGCGTCTCAAGCACTACTCTAAGATGAACTTCATGTTGTCTCTCATCCTTGGAGTATACCAGAATGTCATCTATAAACACCAGTACAAACCTATCCAAGTATTCTTGGAAAACTCGATTCATCAAATTTACGAAGAAAGCAGGTGCATTCGTCAATCCAAATGGCATCACCAACCACTCATATGAACCATATCTCGTCTGAAATGCTGTCAAAGGAATACTGTCCTCCGCCACACTTAACCGATGGAAACCGGTCGCTAAGTCCAACTAGTAAAACACTTTGGCTCTATTCAACTGATCGAACAGATCATCTATTCTTGTAAAAGGATACTTATTTTTGATTGTCCTTTCATTTAAATTACAAAAGTCGATACACATCCTTAACGACGCATTCGGTTTCTTTACGAACACCGCGGCCGCTCACCAAGGCAAACTGTTGGTCTAATGAAATTCCTTCCTTCAAGATCCACTAACTGCACCTTCAATTCCTTCATCTCAGTAGGTGTCGTCCTGCTAGGTTGTCTACTCATAGGTTCAGCTCTAGGCACAAGATCTATCCTAAACTCAACAGCTCTTTTCGGTGTAGTCCAGTGACTGGCTCAAAGACATCTGCAAACTCTCTTGCTACCCGAACCTTACTAACTCACCTCCTACTTCCATAGCATTAAGCAAAGCACTAACACTTCGGTCAGTATTCTCTACTAAGAATATCACTCAGTTACGACTATCAGGGTGTCTTAGTGATAGCTCCCTCTCTTGGCAAAATATTCTAGCCTCATACCTACCTAACCAATCCATACCCAAGATGATTCCGAAATATACGAAATCCATGACATACAAGCTGCATGCAAACTTATGACCTAACAAATCAAGTTCTAACTGGTCACATCTTAATCCTTGAGTTTCATACCCTCCTATTGGATTCGCAACCCTTAAGGAAGTAACAAGGTAGGTGGGTTCTAAACATAATCTATCAACCAAACACTGAGATATAAATGAATGTGATGCACCGATATAAAAAAGATACTCGAACTGGAATACTCTGAATCAAAAGCATACCTTCCATCATAGTCTTTACCTTATTTGCTGTAGTAGGCCTAGCTGGTCCAATGGCAAAAATCTTTCCTTTGTCTGCCCTAACTGGTTCTGGACACTGATTCTTGTAATGCCCAACTTGATCACAGTGGAAGCACTTCACATTCTTCTTGTTTGCAGTTTTCTTCCCATTTCCTGACCGACACTCATTCGAAAAGTGACCCTTCTTGTCACACTTATAGCAAACTAATTCAACCTTTGACTTCTAAGCGGTATCTTCCTTCTGGGCTCCCTTCTTCTTAAGAACTTCCTCTTCTTCCCTTGAGAACCCTGAGTTTCCACTGACTTCTCCTTAGCCTGATCAGCAAGTAACTCTTCATGACGAATTTCCATCTCCACCGCCGCATTACACGGATCACGAACATGTGTCACTGTCATTCTAGCAATCTCGAGCCCCAATCCTCGAATGAACCTCTCATTCCTTCTGATGTCAATATCTATAACAGCATATCCATATCGAGATAGCTCTTCAAACTTAGTAGCATACTCGACCACTGACATCTCTCTCTGAACTAAATCCATAAACTTCCTCATTAGCTCAGACTTAGCAAACTTAGACATAAACTTCTACTCAAATCTCATTTTAAAATCAGCCCAAGTTAACTGCTCTTTTGGAACTCTAGCAGTAACACTATTCCACCAATGTAGTGCTGACCCATGCAACTACCTAGAGGCCAACCTTCTCTTTTTCCCATCATCTAGATCCAAATCAGTAAATATACACTCACAATACAACAGCCAATTAATCTCTATTTAGCAAAGCATAATTATTCCCAACTAGAGCCACAAGATTAGCTCCTCCTACATTTCCAACAACACCCACAGCAGCTTCTGCTTGCATCAAGCCAACAAAGAACTGATACATCGCCCCCATATCTACTGGTGGATTTCCAGCACTCACATTGGCATCAACATTTTGATTACTAGCATTAGCCTGTCGACTCGGGTTGCTGCTGGTAGTGGGTCAAGCATTTCCATTAGTTGTGGTGCTTCCTCCATCGAGATTTCCTCTTCCGTTTCCTACTTCCATATCTCCTTTCTCGTAAATCTGCATACGAGCCTTAATAAGATACAGAAGAATGGTCTAAGAGAGTGGGGTATATGCGCTTATGCATATATATAACTATATATCAAATACAAGTATGTTATTGTAACGTTAACCCAAAACCCAATCTTATTATCTGATTTATTGGATTATGTTTTAAAATTCCTTTAGGTTTAAGTTTCTTTTAAAGTTTCATTAACCTATGCTCTGATACCAACTTGTAACATCCGCCTACTTGGAGGCCCAAAACGAACGGCTATGGATGCTGCAGTCATCCATAATTATTAATCCTCGACGACCAAATATGGCGATATTATATACATTTATACACAGAAGTACAAGAATATGGACAAATTTAAACAGCAAACAAATTCCACGTTCCATTTCACAATATTCCAAAATGATTACATAATCCCAGTTCACAAACCACGTTCAGATAACATATAATTATTACAAAATACGCCAAGGACGACATATGAAGATACCCACTTGGTTGATCAGAGTATATAATAAGGTACTAAAAATTTTCCTTCAAAATCAAACACAAAGCGGAAAAAAAAAATCTAATAACAAGCTTTCCTCCTGCACGTCTTCGGAAGCTTTATTCGTCTAAAAGAACACTTGGAAACCTTAACTCTCAACCTACTCAAAATCAATTGAGTACCCGAGAGTTTAAGAGGAAAACAAAAAATTCAAGTCAGATGTAAAGCCTGGTATGCATAATAATCTACCATCTCAAACATTTGGATATCTAGTGAGACCACGCTGCTAAGTGAAACGGGTTTCACCCTCACTAATATCCTAAAACCTTTATAAAGCCATAGTGCTCCTGCATCCACACTGCTTAAAAACATAGTATTTTAAAATATTATGATGATATGAAAAACAAGTAAATCAAATCTGGATTACCCATCCCTATTCATTCTGACTATCTGTCTCAATTATAGTTTTAAGGGTCACTATTAACCTGTTAAGTGTTTATGGACTATCTATCCAATTTCATAGTTTTCATGGGATTGGTAAGAACCTATTGGTAACTTCAATATCTTTTCTCTTATCCTAGTTTTCATGGACTAACTAGGAACCTATTGACTAACTATCAATATCTTTATCCGGATATAGTTTTCATGGGATAACTATAAACCTATTGGTCCTTGCCAATATCAAATCATAGTTTTCATGGGTGATTATGAACCTATTAGCCCATGCCAATACATTTAGTTATACACAATTTTCATGGGCTTACTGTGAACCTATTGGCCCCTGCCAATACCTTTAATTTATATTTTAACATTTATTAAATTGTATTCACTACTGGGTCATCCTAGCTGGTTATTCTGCCCAACCCCAAAATACCGTTATGGGTTAATAATAATGTGAATAAATATATGAAGAAGTATATATATAACAACAATTAATACCAACGGTTGTTATTTATTACCTTATATATATATATCCTGGTTAAACCCTTTAACCTTTATAATCAATGAAAACTTCTTCATTTCAAAACCCTTTATTTTTTTATGCTATGGTTATTCCTTTAAATTGAGATTGGGTTTATGTTTTGAAACCTTAAAAACATCTCTTTTGAAACCTCCGGATGACTTCCGTCGAAAGAAAAAACTTCTTTTCAAAACATAATAAACATACCTTTCGAAGCCCTCGATATGTATTCTCTTTTAAAACCAAATATACCTTTCGCTGGTATCAAAACGTGCTTTAAAACATAGCTTCAAAGTAGATTAAAGTACCCCTTTTGAAAGCATTGGGTCTACTCTTTAAAAACATCATTTGGGTCAAAATGGTTATATATGAAAGTATCTCTTTCGAAACCCTTATAAAGTTGTTTTAAGGAAAAAGTTGATGGTGTCGGAACCATCTAGTCGAAAGTAACAACCTTTAAATTAAAACTTTGGATGATAGAGTCGAAACCCCCTTTCGACCCCATTGCCTTTAAATCCCTCAACCCTTTTTGAAAACATTTTGGAAGCGGCTTAACTTAGGTAAAACAAAGATAACCCTTCGAAAGCATTGATAGCTTCAATATAGGCGAAAGGAAAAATTAGCGGCTGGGTTTCGACTTGGTCGAAACCAACCCTTTCGAAAGCTCTTATTTAAAGAAAATGCACCCCTTCGAAAGCTAACTCTTTTACATATTATATCAACCTTCTTCGAAAGCTATTTATAAAAAAACCCTTTCGAAAGCATATGTTTCGACTATGTCGAAAGCTTTATGTAACAACCCGCATATTTTACGATTATATATTTATATGTTTTATTTAAATATAGCATCGTTTGTTGAATTTAGTCCAAAATGTGACTTTTTGTTAACAGTCGAATTCGGACTCGAGACCACTTCCATTGAGTTCAAAACGACGTTTACAACTTTTTTTGAGTATAAACATCGATATGTTTGGAGTTGATTAGGATTTTGGTATTTTGTTTGGGCTTTGGTTTGTGTACTAGCCCACTAACCCAATAAGAGAACCCAAACCTTCTACCTAATACCTCCCACTCCACTCCTCTTCATTCATTCCACTTTCTAAATTCCTAACACTCAAGCCTTAGAAATGTAACGACCCACTATTTTGGACCATTCAAATCGACAATAAATCCGCACATGTCGGACTTGAATAATTCAAAATATCAGATTGTTATTTAAATTTGGCAAACTCATCATATACAGTAAATAAATCAATCACAGAATCACAGACACAGAGTAATACAATAATACGCAGCGGAATAGATAAAATAGCAGTTCATGAAGCTACTATATAAACATCAGAATTAAAATAAAATACAACAGAATATCCCAAATACAGTGGATTCTTCAGTACGAATAGATGACCTCTCTGAACAAATCAACTGGAAAAGCTGAAAGCTGAATCGATAGTTGGATCTCCAAATGAAGCTCCAAACTCCAAGGGTGAGTCTCAAATGCTGTATCACTCAGTCTGACCCGAACGTAAAGCAAAACACAAAACACTCGAGTCAGGATTAACATTCTTATACTAATAAATCCAACTCAAGTGAAATATCAATTGAAATACAAGTAACTTAAAGGATGTTTGGGATAACCATCCTCTAAGGATCTGCGGAACTATCTACAAGGTGGAAATATACACTATAACACCATGGTCATTCCAAATTAATTTATACTTCAAAACCAAAATATGATTTCATTTCAAATATATCTATTTTCCAAAATAGTATATATATAGGTTAAATAATTTAAAAGTAAAGTATTTAAAATTTCCTCAAGTCTCACAAATCAATTCACATCCACCCAAATTTCAAATTCAAATTTATTCAAAGCTCAATTCATCAATTCAATTCAGTTTTAAATATACCATTTAAATTTTCAATATATTTCAAAGCTTTAATACTCAACATGTTCAAAGTTAAATTTAACAGTTTCATGTAGTTCTTGATTTAACTTTATTATTATTTAATCAGGGAATATTCACTTCATAAATTCAATATCATCTAACTAGCCTAAAATTTCATTTTACTAAATATTTCCTTAAATTTATTTAAACAAGAAATATTCATTAAATTATTTCAAATCAAACCCAAGTTATAAATCATATCTTAAATCTCAATTTCAATAAGTGTCAAATCGGTTTAATTAAATAAAATTCTTTAATGAATGCAATTTCAACTAAATTCAAATTATCTTAACTTATTCAAATTATTACTGAAATCTATTTTGAAACATAACTTTAAATACTTAACCATATTATATGTATTAAATCGATCTTAATTAAATTAAACATTATTATTAATTCTATATATATATATCATTACCATTTATATATACTAATTTAAGAATCAACATTTATTAAAACCATATATTTCTTCCCAAATCCATAGAACTTATTTTCAAAATATACATATATATATATGGACCAACGGTGTCTGTATATATATCCATCATATGGTTAAGTGATATGGATATTTATCATTTCAATCCGAAATTTAAATATATACGGGTAGATATCATTTCAACCCGTAATCCCAATTTCAATTCAAATGAAAATCGCTTGGGTTTATCATTTCAACCCATAACGATTTTCTCCTATTCTAAAGTCCGTTCGGGTATTGTATCATTTCAACCCATAGTGAATTCTATACTAACAGGGAACTTGCAGAGTGATAACAGATAATATAAAATACAACAACAGGCATATATCATAAATAACAATAAAATATAAACAACAGGATATGGTGTCATATCCCACAGGTGAACAGTTACAGATAATAGCATATATAACAATTTAAATAACTACAACAGCATATTTCAGTTGTCGTTTCAATTGAAATCAAATTTAATAAATATAAGAACGTTAAATCGTGAGTGATTACTCACCTTTCGAGGCTAGAGAGATTTGACAAAGAATGGGTTATGAATTCCAAAGCAACGCTAGATGGACACGATTCGATGAAGAAAACAGGCACGATGGACAAAGCTGATAATGGAAAATCGATGAGAACGATTAGAATCAGTTGATATATATATATTGAACTATATATATTATTATTATTATATTTTGGTATCAATTCAAAACATATATTTATTTCAAATTTATATTAAATCCCATACTTATAAAATAAAATATATATATACGTTCATATTCAAATTACTACTTCTCTAATATATATATATATATATATATATATACTTAAAAATAGATATCATTATAAACGTATATTCATCATCTTTTTAAACCAGTATTGTTACAAATCATATAACAGCTACTATGAAGAAATGAAACCAATCCATATACAAAATAAATGTAAACGCATATACTAGAACATATATCAGAGCATATAACTTAGATTATCACTAATACATATATAAACTAATATAAAGAATCTGATATACCCCGACAAATCTGAATTTTATAAAATCGTTAAATATAGTTCTAATACAACTACACCAGCACTTTATTTCAATATATTTTATATTTACACGACTAGATATATAAATGTAGACTTAACATAAATGCAGGCTAAGCACATATATATACAAACATATATATACACGAACTTCAAAGTTATAGGACTAATATAATTGTCATACATAATATAAAATAAAACTGCTAGCACATGCAGCCTAAAATACATGGACAAAACATATGTATATAAAACTGAAATCTAGCATTGATATATATAAATATATATGGTTGAACCCAATA
Source organism: Allium fistulosum (assembly GCA_030737815.1). Taxonomy (NCBI): domain Eukaryota; kingdom Viridiplantae; phylum Streptophyta; class Magnoliopsida; order Asparagales; family Amaryllidaceae; genus Allium; species Allium fistulosum. The sequence goes on along the minus strand of CM060903.1, from coordinate 868,727,501 downwards.
CATACAGGCTGTATATCATATATATAACCTATATAGTAGGACAACTTTATAACTCATACGAATTTTAACATAAATCCCTAATAAAACTATTATATTACTATCAACCGCATTATATATACTACTGTACATATTATATTTAAAATATGCAGTAAAGCTTTAGATGGATTGAACAACTATATGATATAAGTATATTTAAACATATAATATCTATCTCTATTCAAAAACTCTACCAACATATACACATATTTATATAATATTGTACCTAGTATATAACTGATATCTATATTATATATTTTACATACAACTATATATATATATAGTTTTTTTTCTCAAATCATAAATAAACAAATGCCAAATACTGCTATATATTTTCATACGAACCAGGCATCAGCTAGGAGGAAGCTTCGGCCGAAGGGAAAAACGATGGTGTGTTGAGAGGCCGGCTGTCCGCGAGGAGATGGCTGAGGGTTGTGGCATAGGAAGAAAGGGATGCTGACGTGGCAGTATGGTCGGAGGCGGTGGAGATGATGGCAACGAGGGCAGCGATCAACAAAGCAGAGGGGAGGAAGCGTATTGGGTGTCTTGGTGGTGCCGGAGTGGTGGTGGAAGGAAGGAGGCGGACGCGTGTTGGATCTGGAAGGAAGAAGAGGGTGGAAAGTGGTTGCGCTGTCGGAGTGTGGATGAAGATCGGCGATGGAAAAATGATGGTTATGATGAAGGTGGGGTTTCGGCAGAAAAGACGCGAAGGGGAAGAAAAAGGCACGGGTTTGTGGTGAGGCTTCGGCTATAGTTCGGATCTGGGCTCGGCAAGGGGAGAAGGAGAGGTGGTTGGGTGCCAAAAACTAGGAGGGGAGGGAAACATTTTTTAGAGGAAGGGGAAGAAGTCTCAGGCAAAAGAAAAGGACAGGAGAGGAAGAATAGAGGAAGAGGAGAGTAGAAGCAGATCTAAATGTAAAGCTTCTGTCAAAAAAATAGGCAGAGAAAGAAAAACGTTGGAAATAAATAAAAGCAACGGTACAGGAAAAGGAAAAAGGCAAGAGTCTCCCATTGATTCAGCTGACAAAAATTAAAGCAATTGATTGATGCGCGTTTAAAATTTGAAACGCAAAAGAAATCAAATGGTCACGGATCCGGTACCGATACAGTTACCGGTTTCATGGATTCCGCTGTGTACCGGACTTCAAAACACAAAAATAAATATACCGCAGAGATCAGCACAACGAGACGATCAAAACGGTATACAGATATCAGTGGTACGATCATCCGATCAAAAGTCGATAATCGGTACCAAAAATGCTGTTATTTTGCCAGAATTAAGATAAACGGAGCAGTAGAAGTCCAAATTTGGAAAAACGAAAGATGACACCTCACTCAGAAGAAGATTTAGAAATTTACTGTATAAAAATATTCAAGTTCGGAAAACATTTTATTACCGTCAATTATTAACTGATTTGAGTTTGAATAAAATTATACCATAAAATAAACTTCAATATATCAGGTGAAAATTTACCATTTGCTATGTTTTTAAATACGTATCCCAAATATTATATTTTTATTTCAAAATTTTTTTTATTTAAAATTTCACAAAAATTCAATTAATTACGTTATAAAAATTATTAAAATTTACGGGTCGTTACACTCTCCCCCACTCAAAACTTTTCGTCCCCGAAAAGAAAGGAGGTAGGAGAATAGAAACAACCAGAAAGAAAAAATAGATTGAAAGACAAGGATAAACAATTAATTTAAACTATATAAATTTTACTTGAAATATTTATTTGAAAACTTCATTTGCAATTCAATTAACTTTAATACTTTAAATTTTTTTTCAAACCCATTTGTAAAATTTCTTGCTTCCTTTACAAATACCCTTTATATGCTTAAATAACACCTTTATAAATATATGAAAACTATTTGAAACAATTATTTACATCATTACTTATATTTAAAAAGAAGCTATTTGAAAACATTAAATCCATAATTTATTAATTTATTAATTTTTTTTTCTCAAGATACTTTTCAAATATTATTAATAAATCAATAATCATTTACTTCAAATATGATTTATTTAATTAATAACTTCTAAAATATCTATAACACTAAAATTTTCTATTAAACCATGTAGTATATAAATAAACAATATTTAAAAAGGATATAGTCAACAAGGAAAGGAGGTGGATTTGGAAAACAGAATATAGGTGAATAAATAAAGCTGAGCAGATAAGGTAGATTCACAAGGCTAGTATCGGGCATGAATAATTAATTCAAACCATAAGAATTTCAATTTCAAATATTAATACAAAATTTCTTTGTTGGGAATACTTTTATAATAAAATACCTTTATAACGAAACAAATTTCCTTTCGAAAATACTTTTATAACTCGATGTTTCAACAAGTTTATCCTCATTCCTGTAGACTCTAGCAGTGCGTTGATCAGGCGCACAGCTAGAATTCTCCAAGTACTTAGTAGACTTGTTTCAACATCCAGTGAAAATACTGAAAAAACTTTTAAAATCAGATATGGAAAGTACAATCCAAACAAAAAAATACAAACAAAACCTTTGTCTAACCATGGTTCGCAGATACACAATGATTACGCCTGGATCCCCCAGGAAACAATCCATATCCGTAAGATTTCTCAGCCCTGCGAGTTACGCCATGATGACTAGTAGAATGCAGGATACACAATGGTTACGCCTGGATCCCCCAGGAAACAATCCGTACCCCTAGGCCATCTCAGCCAGGCAGTTTCGCTACTAATGCGACCTACATAGATGCAAGATACACAATGGTTACTCCTGGATCCCCCAGGAAACAATCCGTACCCCTAGGCCATCTCAGCCAGGCAGTTGCGTTATGCATCCGCGCTCGTAAGACCATGGGTAACGCCATTGAATTCGATGGAAACTCGAGTATCATATCCGGAAAACCAAAAATCAGAGAATATCGATAGAATGAATCCACATTGTGGCCACAAAGCGGATATCAAGCAGAAGGCACTTTCCATATCTTTACTTCGAAAATATGTATCATATAGTACCTTTTTCAAATCACTTTCAAATATCATACTTATTTAAAGTCCATTATATATAAGATTTCATTTTCAAATCGAATACTTTCCAAAATCAATAGTATATCAAATCACACTTATATAAACTTCAATTATATAAGATTTCACTTTTCAAATTGAGTACCTTTTCAAATCCATAGTTTTCTAATCAACATCATACTTATACAAATCAAATTTATATAAGTTCGATAACTCCCAAATCAAGTATTTAGTAAAAATAAGGTTCTTAATTCAATTCGTTTCAATATCAGTTCAGTTTCAAAATCATACACAATCCCACCCAATTATTTCTTCTCAATTTAAATATCTTTAGTTTCAAACTTTCCAACATAATAAATTTAGAAAATAAATCCAAATTTCCAAATCAATATAATTTAAGTCAAATGATTCATTTCCAAAATCATCTTATATTTACATAAGGTCCATCTTATATCAAAATCAAAATTTTAAAAATAAATTTCGCTGCATGAAGAGCCATATGGGATTGAACATCTTTGCTTACTAAAAGATTTTTTTTTATTTAGAATAGTTTTGTATATAAAATAGTTTGTATGTAAAATAGAATAAAACAGTTTGTTTGAGAAGAATAAAAGAAAAATAATTTTGAAAAATGGTTTTAAATTGATAGTAGTTTTTCATAAAAGAAAAATTCCAATTAAATTACAAAAATATCCAACCCAACAACTTCCAATTTCAGCGTCAAGTATATCAATGATATTAGAATATAAGATGCACATATGTCATCATTTCGCAAAATCACATTCGATCACTCGCTCGATCACACAAGTTCGCTTTCGAACTAGTATTGTCCATTCGACTTCTCTAATGCGGATTTCGATATGGTTTCTCGACTAGAAACCATCAGTCTCCTTGCATAGCCATATACTATGATAGAGAATTCTAGAATCAAGCCCAAAATCCATATCAAATATTCGTTATCAAGAATCAAATGAAAAATCCTAACACGAAATGGTGTAATTCACCTCAAACTTGTGTACTCAAACTTGGATCAATTTAATTATGCGAATAAAACATCATACGTACAACTTATGTATCTATTCAAACTTTTTAAATATATAGTTTCATAAAGATGTTAATAAGTTAAACATTTAAACTAAATTTTATTCAAATTATTTTGAAAACCAAATTCTTTTCAAAACATTTCAAAACTAAATTTCATATTAGAAAAATTTTAAATTGCCTTATTCATTTACTTAACAAAACAGTTTCAACTTATTTAAAACATATTACTACATACTTTATCATACATACCAAACTTATATACTTTATACTTTTCAAAATTTCTTAGCTTTGAAAAGTTAACCTTGATTTGGAAGTGCTCGAACCTTCAAAATAGTTGAAGAAATCATTTTCAAATTCAAGAGTTGGAAATCAGTAAATCAATTTTAATAGATAGGGTTATATCAAATCCGAAACTCGAGGTCTGAACACCGGCTTACTTCAAATCATTTCAAATATATATATACATATATCTTTCGAATATCAAATCTTACTTCGGAATTTGAAATCAAAATTGGTTTCGCAAAATCACTCGCGTAGCAATGCTACTAAAGTGGCCTCTCCCCCACTCTGAAAATCGAAAATCAATGTCGATGATGCGTGCACTCATCACCGAAATTATTTTCCAGCGACATAAGTGATTTCTAGACTTCTATTTTCTCAAACTTCTTTTGAAATTTCTTCGAAATATTCAAAACTCATTAAAATCATTTGAAACATTTCTTATTCGGAAAATACTTTTAAATCATATTATTATTATATATTTCAAAATCTTAAAACCAATTTCAAAATACCGGAGTTCAATTCTCGAATTTCAAATTTAAAATCCTTTAGTTATAAATCATTTTTAGATAAATCAAATTTCTTATATAATTTTTCAAAATTAAAAATCCTTTCGAAACCACAAATCTCATTTTAAAAAGGGTATATAATCTTTATTGAAAACATTTCACTTTTATATATAGAATATAGTCATACTTATCAAAATAATAATTTCGATATATAAAACAAATTCAAAATACAAACAAACCCGATTTTTTTCAAAAGATGATTTAAGAATGGATTTCAAACAAAGATAGAGATTCAAATTAGAGGAACTCTTAATCAAATAGAATGATGATCCGAAGATAAGCTCGAACGAAGATGAGATAATTAAATTTCAAAATAGAAGAAGAATATACTTATATAAATCGCGGGCAACCTTAACCGGGTCAACCGTGACTTCAGGAACAAGATCGATGCAGAATTCCAAGAAAAATCAACATTCGATCGCAAGAGATAGCGGCATCTAAACCAAAGATATAGAAATCTCCGGTGAATCAATGCCAATTGTAAAGGAGTTTCACCCCTTTACAAATCATTCAGTGGAGTTATGGGGTACTCCAGAATCAAAAGAATACAAATAGGGATAGAGAAGAATGAATTTTGGAACCGCAAGGAATGTTCCAAAGTTCAAAAGAAATCGAGTCAGAAGGAAGAGATTCGACTTGAGTGAAAGTGATTCTGTAAATAAATTTACTATATATACTAAGTTTTTCCTAGAGCCAAAGCTCTGATACCAACTGTAACGACCAACTATTTTGGACCATTCAAATCGACAATAAATCCACACATGTCGGACTTGAATAATTCAAAATATCAGATTGTTATTTAAATTTGGCAAACTCATCATATACAGTAAATAAATCAATCACAGAATCACAGACACAGAGTAATACAATAATACGCAGCGGAATAGATAAAATAGCAGTTCATGAAGCTACTATATAAACATCAGAGTTAAAATAAAATACAACAGAATATCCCAAATACAGTGGAGTCTTCAGTACGAATAGATGACCTCTCTGAACAAATCAACTGGAAAAGCTGAAAGCTGAATCGATAGTTGGATCTCCAAATGAAGCTCCAAACTCCAAGGGTGAGTCTCAAATGCTGTATCACTCAGTCTGACCCGAGCGTAAAGCAAAACACAAAACACTCGAGTCAGGATTAACATTCTTATACTAATAAATCCAACTCAAGTGAAATATCAATTGAAATACAAGTAACTTAAAGGATGTTTGGGATAACCATCCTCTAAGGATCTGTGGAACTATCTACAAGGTGGAAATATACACTATAACACCATGGTCATTCCAAATTAATTTATACTTCAAAATCAAAATATGATTTCATTTCAAATATATCTATTTTCCAAAATAGTATATATATAGGTTAAATAATTTAAAAGTAAAGTATTTAAAATTTCCTCAAGTCTCACAAATCAATTCACATCCACCCAAATTTCAAATTCAAATTTATTCAAAGCTCAATTCATCAATTCAATTCAGTTTTAAATATACCATTTAAACTTTCAATATATTTCAAAGCTTTAATACTCAACATTTTCAAAGTTAAATTTAACAGTTTCATGTACTTCTTGATTTATTGTTATTATTTAATCAGGGAATATTCAGTTCATAAATTCAAAATCATCTAACTAGCCTTAAATTTCATTTTACTAAATATTTCCTTAAATTTATTTAAACAAGAAATATTCATTAAATTATTTCAAATCAAACCCAAGTTATAAATCATATCTTAAATCTCAATTTCAATAAGTTTCAAATCGGTTTAATTAAATAAAATTCTTTAATGAATGCAATTTCAACTAAATTCAAATTATCTTAACTTATTCAAATTATTACTGAAATCTATTTTGAAACATAACTTTAAATACTTAACCATATTATATGTATTAAATCGATCTTAATTAAATTAAACATTATTATTAAATCTATATATATATCATTACTATTTATATATACTAATTTAAGAATCAACATTTATTAAAACCATATATTTCTTCCCAAATCCATAGAACTTATTTTCAAAATATATATATATATATATGGACCAACGGTGTCTGTATATATATCCATCATATGGTTAAGTGATACAGATATTTATCATTTCAATCCAAAATTTAAATATATACGGGTAGATATCATTTCAACCCGTAATCCCAATTTCAATTCAAATGAAAATCGCTTGGGTTTATCATTTCAACCCATAACGATTTTCTCCTATTCTAAAGTCCGTTTGTATCATGTAACGCCCCACTCTGATACCCATTGTAACAAAGAGTATTACGGGAGTAATACTGTCTGTTAAAGCGGAGAATAGAGTATAGTGGAGGCGACCATTTGTAATCAAGCTATAACTATCTACTGAATACGTCGAAAGGTTGGTATCTATATATTCTTTTCAAGTGGTTCGACATATTCAATAAATATTTATAACGAAATTACAATGGCTAAAGATCTATCAGAATAAGCATAGTAATAAAGTGATAGAACGTCACAGAACATAATCACATAACAGATATAAAATCCCAGGACAATACATCGTCAATACAGATCCAAATATCATAAGTGGGTACAAAGCCACTGCTCACACATGTGAGTCAAAAATATGTACATATCAAAGTCTGAATAATAACAGAGTAGCGGAATAGTGGACAAATAAAAACGCTATCTATCAGCATAGTAGATAATGTCCAAGCGGAAGCACAGAAGCTAAGTCCAGAGACCTAACCTGAAACAACTCGGTCTGACCTGAGCGAAAACACTCGGGTCAGGCTAGCTAAACAATCAGTAATAACTGAGATATATAATAATGCGGTACATCAATAAAATAGTACTTATCCAAAGAGAAGTATATTATGAACCACATGAATATAATGACGATCCCTAATCATCAATAAACAATAAAAATCTCCAAAGAGAAATCAACACCAAAGTGTATAATAAATAAAATCGCCTCATATCATCGGCGTAGCCAAAGCTATAAAAAGATGCCCATAGGCAATAATCCCAAGAGTGACCAGAGTCTGTAATCAATGCCCAAGCAAAGATCGATGCTCCAAAGAGCAATGGGGATATACTGAAAAGTCAATGAAATCCAACACTGAAAAGCAGTGTCCAGAGACAGTGTGAATCCACAAGGCAATCGCACTTACATCGTATGGTTCCATAGAACCAACACCGAATGGCGGTACTCGAATGGATATAAAAATCATCAAATAATACCAATATTGCACGTGCACCGACCAGAGTCGTTGTTGCCAAGTACTGTAGAGTTGTGATCGATCACTCGCACAGATGCGGAACGCGCGAGACGGTGAGATCCTTCCCAGAAGGATAAAGGCCCAGAGGCGCACGCCGAAATGTAAACTGCTCCATAGAGCAGGTGTCCAGAGACGGTTGCCCAGAGGCGTGGTGACCCAGAGGTCCAGTACTGGCCGCCCAGAGGCTAATGTGTCACTAACTTCTTGGAGAGGAACCCGTAAAGTGTTAACAATGAGTCCCATATCCCACGTTCGCACTAAACGGTTTACTAACCAATAGCAAGCTCACACTCCAAACAATAAAAAGTCCACCTCGTATCATCGGTAAACTAGACCCAAAGGTCAAAACGATCAATCGAATAGGTCGGGGATTAACCGGAAAGAAAATACACACGGTTCCATAGGCCGGAGATTTCCTAACCGTTTAAGCACCTTTCCACTTCGCTCGACGTGCTAAAAAGTGAGTGTGAGATTTTTATTATAGAAAATAATGGTGCGAAACGGATTTATAATTGATTTTGAAATCACTTTAAAACGGCTTTTGAAAACTCTCCTATTATGGAGTAATTAATTTAATAAATAAAAATAATATTATATAATAATTTCGAAAGCCATTTAGGAGTGAAAAATCCTTTGAAAATAATTCATAAAACCCGTGTACGAAATCTAGAGACAAATCTCAAAGAAATCAATAAAACCAGAAAATCACTGAAAATATTAAGTGTTGGAAAATAGTCCAAAAATGACGCGAACCCAAGTTCGGAAAATTATTCGGACCAGCCAACTGAATCTGAATGGTATGAAAATTGGTAGGCATATAGTCCAACATCCCTGCTCCAAACTGCAAAAAGAATCGGGAAATTCCGACTTGAAACGAAGAAACGACGTCGTCTCAAAGTCGGACAAAAATCATAAAACTTTACTGTGTCAAAACAGTGTAAAGGTCCCACTTCGACAACATGGTCGAAGGGTCACATGAACTCAGATCTTGATGAAAATTTGCAGGAGCGTAGTAAAGTACTCCTACTTTGATATGCAACAAGAATCGTTCGGTTTTGACTTGAAACGAAGAAACGACAATGTTTCAAAGTTGGTCCGATGATAACTGAAAATGATCACTATTGTAAAATAGTTTCTGGGTGCTACTTCGGCAATAGAAACGAAGTATCTAATGCACCCAGATCTAAACCAAACTTTGCATGGTTAAAGATCTCGATCTCATCTTTTTAACGAGACCAAAAACGATAAAATCCGACAAAGGACGAGTCCGGGATGGCGTCGCAAAGTCGGGGTTCTACGCTGAAAACAACGGGAGAAAAGAGACTAAGGCCTATAGCTATGCACTAACTGGCCAGAGATGAAAAACCACAATTTTGGCATAGTAAACTTCAAATTCTGGCAAAATGAATAAAATGAAAGTTGTAGTTTAGTTTCTAAGATTTCCGGAATGACCAAGATCGTCAAATTCCGACCAGAGATGAAAATTCTATGACTAAAACAATTCTCAGATCTAAATTTTATATCACTGTCGTTGTGCTCTCGGGACAGTGGTAAGAATGCACAGTTTTGACCAAATTAACTTCGAAATTTCATGAAACTCAAAAAATGAAAGTTTTAGCTCTAAATCTATTCTTTCCAGAACATCCAAAATTATTAGATTTGGATAAGAAACGAGTAACTTATGGCCAAATCAATTTTAGATTTTTATTTTATCAACCATGTAGTTTGTTGTCAGGTCAGCGACAAACAAGCATGATTTCGACCATTCAAACCTTAAAATTAGGCAAAGCATAAAACATAAAAGTTATAGGGTACAGAATAAGCTTTCTAGAACTTCAAGAAAATCTTAATTCCGATTTAAGATGAATGAGATATGCCTAATTTACTAACAGCAATAAACTAATTATAATTTCAGCTAGCATATATTACCTCTTTTCCAAGCAATGAAAAGAAGATCAAAGAGTTTCAAAATCTAAATGCACAAAAAAAGAGGATTACAAAATAATTTCAAAAATTAAGAGATGCTTATACATAGATTAGGAGAGGGTTTACCTAGTATTCCTCTCAAGCAAAAGAACAAACACCTATATGGTACTAACCAAAGCTAAGAGATGATGATCAAGGAGCTAGAAAAATACCAAAACACATAAAACCAAGAGTTTCCTAAGCATGGAGGCCATTTTTAGGTTTAGGGTTTTAGGAATTTGATTAGGGTTGGAATGAATGAGGGTTAGGAGTTTGAGATGTTGGCTTAAACAAATGGGTAGAAGATGGTTTATAGGCTAATGGAAGTGGGTTAGTGGGCCTAATACCCATTAGGACTTGGAATATGTTCTATATCTCAAGTTAGCTAATTTCTCTAAATACAAACTACACATTATTTACCCATAAAATTTTAAAATATGTTACCAAAATAATTTAGCTATATTTATAAAATTTTACATCACAATATTTGCCAACTTACAATTTAACCCCTAATTATTCCAAAACACATTTTAGTCAAAATTGCCCAAAATCACCGTTTTGCAATTTAATTGTAAATTAAACTCCCAATTCAAATATTGCACTATTTTACACATATAAAATTTTGCAATATTATAAATTTCCATTTACCCTAATTAATTTCCATTAAATTCTCCATTTTACCCTTAGGCCCAAAATATTAATTTATTCAAAATAACTAACTTTTGAACAAATTAGTCACATAAAAAAAATCATTAATAGCTCCAATTAAATTAAAATCCCAATTTTAATTTATTATTTGGTAATCGCAATCACGGGTTGTTACAGACTCCCCCCTTAAGAAAATTGCGTCCTCGCAATTCCTTATCATGGAAGTTATCTATAACATCTAATCCTCAAAATAAATCAAACGAAGGTGAAGTAAAAATACTCACCAACAACAGATGAAGATAAAAAACCGGGATAAGTACGCTCGATAAACTCTCTGGTCTCCCAAGTGCAGTCCTTAGGATTAGACGACCATTGAATCTTCACGAGCGGGACCTCTTTGTTTCGAAGGCATCTAACCTCCGAATCAAGCACACGAAGAGGTTGCTGCTCAATAGATAAATCAGGAGAAATCTCTAAATTCGGTATAATAAGTGGATCAATAATAGAATCAGGATCGCGAACAAACTTGCGAAGCTGAGAAACATGGAACACGTCATGCATTCCGGAAAAATGTGCAGGTAGAGCCACACGATAAGCAACGGGGCCGATGCGTTCCGTGATAGGAAATGGTCCAACATAGCAAGGAGCCAATTTCCCTATAGAGCTGAACGCACAACCCCCTTTATGGGAGAAATCCGACTGAAGACAAAATCACCAATGGAGAACTCAAGAGGCTTCCTACGGTTGTCCGCGTAGGATTTCTGGCGGTCCTGTGCCTCTCTCATTCTCTGATGGATAAGAACAATCTTTTCAAAAGATTCCCGAACTGAATCTGGACCAAGAATGAGCTTCTCGCCAGATTCTAACCAACAAGAAGGAGAGCGACATGGCCTTCCGTATAGAGCCTCGAAAGGTGTCATGCCAATACTAGACTGATAGTTGTTATTGTAGGAGAACTCTACGAGAGGTAAATGATCCTCCCAACTACCCCCGAAATCCAGAATACAACAGCGCAAAAGATCCTCTAAAACACGATTCACCCTCTCCGTCTGACCGTCAGTCAGAGGATGATAAGCAGTCGAGAAATTTAGCTTTGAGCCCAAAGCTGACTGTAGGCACTTCCAGAAGTGACTAGTAAAGATAGTGTCTCGATCACAGACGATAGAGCTAGGAATGCCATGAAGTCGAACGACTTCCTTCACATATAGCTTGGCAAGCTGAGGAGCAGTCCGAGTGGACTTAATAGGAATGAAATGTGCTGATTTAGTCAAGCGATCGACTATGACCCAAATAGAAGTATGGCCTGACCTCGATCGAGGCAGACCGTCAATAAAATCCATGGATATCTGATCCCATTTCCACAATGGAATCTCTAGCGGCTGAAGAAGACCAGATGGACGCTGATGCTCAGCTTTGATCTGTTGCCAAGTCATGCAACGGCTTACATAACTTGCAACATCACTCTTCATGCCATCCCAATAAAATAGGCGACATATGTCGGCATACATCTTACTCGACCCGGGATGGATGGTGTACTTAGTGTGATGACACTCGTCCAGAATGTCATGCCTAAGTGATAAATCAGATGGTACCAAAATACAGTTCTTCCTGCGAAGACACCGATGAGAATCAATAGAATAATCCAACAATGTCTCATCACTGGATCCCGACTCAAGGAGATGAATATATCGCAACAAGTCTGGATCCTGCCGCTGAGCATGGGCAATGCGATCCAATAGAATAGGTCGAGCTTCCAAGCTGAATAACACGATCTAAGGATCAGAAGACGGAGCTCGATTTTGAATATCACACATAGAAAGAGTCTCAAGAATATCTCACTCGGCAATCATCATAGAAACTACTGCCGAGTGTTTGCGACTGAGCGCATCTGCGAAACGATTTCCCTTGCCAAGGGTATACTGAATATCTAAGTCATATGAGGCGAGAAACTCGAGCCATCGCTGCTGCCTCATATTGAGATCCTTCTGACTGAAAAGATACTTCAGAGACTTGTGATCGGTGTAAAGAGTGAAGCGTTCGCCTAGTAGAAAGTGACGCCACGTCTTCAAAGCAAAGACGATAGCTGCCAACTCAAGATCATGAGTCGGATAGCGAACCTCATTCGGACGTAGCTGCCTAGAAGCATAAGCAACTACCCGATCCTTCAGCATAAGCACAGCACTGAGGCCGCCACCACAAGCGTCGGTGTAAATAACAAGATCCTGGTTACTCTCCGGAACCACAAGGATATGAGCATGAGTGAGAAGTTCCTTCAATCGCTGGAAAGAAACTTCACACTTATCAGACCAAATAAAGCGAACCCCCTTACGAGTCAGAGTCGTGAGGGGAAGTGCAACACGAGAGAAATCCTTGATAACTCGACGGTAATAACCCGCCAGACCCAAGGAAGCTGCGAATGTCAGGAACGTTCTCGGGCTGCTTCCAATTCTGAATAGCTTCGATCTTGGCAGGATCGATAGAAATACCCTCAGATGATACAATATGGCCCAAGAACTTGACCTTGCTCTCCCAAAAATGGCACTTGGAGAGCTTGGCCTTAAGCTGATGCTGACGAAGAGTATCCAAGACTATCCGCAAATGATGAGCATGCTCTGCCTCAGATCTAAAATAAATAAGAATATCGTCGATGAAAACCAGAACGAATCTATCGATGTATTCCCGGAATACCCGATTCATGAGATCGACGAAGAAAGCCGGAGCGTTCGTCAAGCCGAACGGCATGACCAACCACTTAAAAGAACCATAACGAGTGCGAAATGCTGTAAGAGGAATGCTGTCTTCCGCGACTCGTAGCTGATGGAATCCGGTGGCAAGGTCAAGCTGAGAGAAGACCTTCGCACCGCTCAATTGGTCAAACATATCGTCTATCCGAGGAAGTGGGTAGCGATTTCTGATGGTCAGCTCATTGAGCTTGCGATAATCAATGCAAAGCCTAAGAGAGCCATCAGCCTTCTTAACGAAGACCACAGCAGCACCCCATGGCGAAGAACTGGATCGAATGAACTGCTTCGCTTCAAGCTCAACTAACTGCTTCCTGAGTTCCTCATTCTCCTTAGTAGACATTCTCGTAGGAGGACGCCCAATTGGATGAGAGCCTGGAATGAGATCGATGCGGAACTCAATAGCTCGCTTTGGCGGTAGTCCGGATACTAGCTCGAAAACGTCGGGGAAATCCCGAACAACAGGAATACGAGATAAGTTCAAATCCTCATCTCGTGAATCGAGAGAGAATAAAGTAACCTCAGAAAGCCCAACATCTTGAAGAACAATAGCTAACGGAGAGGACGAGTCAGGGTGATGAATGAATAATATCCGCTCCGAACAAATGATTTTGGCGTCGTACCGAGCGAGCCAATCCAGCAGAGTAGCCATGATTCAATGATAGATAATTAATTAAGGAATACTACGGAATATAACGGATTCCTATACATATTCCTAACTTATCTATCAATAAACATAAGGAAGGGATTTGATTTAATTCGGATCTAATTGAAATGTATTGTACTAAGTGTATATGTTCTGTGTTTATTATGCTTATTCCTGAAACCTGGCTCTGATACCAAGCTGTAACGGCCCACTCTGATACCCATTGTAACAAAGAGTATTACGGGAGTAATACTGTCTGTTAAAGCGGAGAATAGAGTATAGTGGAAGCGACCATTTGTAATCAAGCTATAACTATCTACTGAATACGTCGAAAGGTTGGTACCTATATATTCTTTTCAAGTGGTTCGACATATTCAATAAATATTTATAACGAAATTACAATGGCTAAAGATCTATCAGAATAAGCATAGTAATAAAATGATAGAACGTCACAGAACATAATCACATAACAAATATAAAATCCCAGGACAATACATCGTCAATATAGATCCAAATATCATAAGTGGGTACAAAGCCATTGCTCACACATGTGAGTCAAAAATATGTACATATCAAAGTCTGAATAATAACAGAGTAGCGGAATAGTGGACAAATAAAAACGCTATCTATCAGCATAGTAGATAATGTCCAAGCGGAAGCACAGAAGCTAAGTCCAGAGACCTAACCTGAAACAACTCGGTCTGACCCGAGCGAAAACACTCGGGTCAGGCTAGCTAAACAATCAGTAATAAATGAGATATATAATAATGTAGTACATCAATAAAACAGTACTTATCCAAAGAGAAGTATATTATGAACCACATGAATATAATGACGATCCCTAATCATCAATAAACAATAAAAATCTCCAAAGAGAAATCAACACCAAAGTGTATAATAAATAAAATCGCCTCATATCATCGGCGTAGCCAAAGCTATAAAAAGATGCCCATAGGCAATAATCCCAAGAGTGACCAGAGTCTGTAATCAATGCCCAAGCAAAGATCGATGCTCCAAAGAGCAATGGGGATATATTGAAAAGTCAATGAAATCCAACACTGAAAAGCAGTGTCCAGAGACAGTGTGAATCCACAAGGCAATCGCACTTACATCGTATGGTTCCATAGAACCAACACCGAATGGCGGTACTCGAATGGATATAAAAATCATCAAATAATACCAATATTGCACGTGCACCGACCAGAGTCGTTGTTGCCAAGTACTGTAGAGTTGTGATCGATCACTCGCACAGATGCGGAACGCGCGAGACGGCGAGATCCTTCCCAGAAGGATAAAGGCCCAGAGGCGCACGCCGAAATGTAAATTGCTCCATAGAGCAGGTGTCCAGAGACGGTTGCCCAGAGGCGTGGTGACCCAGAGGTCCAGTACTGGCCGCCCAGAGGCTAATGTGTCACTAACTTCTTGGAGAGGAACCCGTAAAGTGTTAACAATGAGTCTCATACCCCACGTTCGCACTAAACGGTTTACTAACCAATAGCAAGCTCACACTCCAAACAATAAAAAGTCTACCTCGTATCATTGGTAAACTAGACCCAAAGGTCAAAACGATCAATCGAATAGGTCGGGGATTAACCGGAAAGAAAATACACACGGTTCCATAGGCCGGAGATTTCCTAATCGTTTAAGCACCTTTCCACTTCGCTCGACGTGCTAAAAAGTGAGTGTGAGATTTTTATTATAGAAAATAATGGTGCGAAACGGATTTATAATTGATTTTGAAATCACTTTAAAACGGCTTTTGAAAACTCTCCTATCATGGTGTAATTAATTTAATAATTAAAAATAATATTATATAATAATTTCGAAAGCCATTTAGGAGTGAAAAATCCTTTGAAAATAATTCATAAAACCCGTGTACGAAATCTAGAGACAAATCTCAAAGAAATCAATAAAACCAGAAAATCACTGAAAATATTAAGTGTTGGAAAATAGTCCAAAAATGACGCGAACCCAAGTTCGGAAAATTATTCAGACCAGCCAACTGAATCTGAATGGCATGAAAATTGGTAGGCATATAATCCAACATCCCTGCTCCAAACTGCAAAAAGAATCGGGAAATTCCGACTTGAAACGAAGAAACGGCGTCGTCTCAAAGTCGGACAAAAATCATAAAACTTTACTGTGTCAAAACAGTGTAAAGGTCCCACTTCGACGACATGGTCGAAGGGTCACATGAACTCAGATCTTGATGAAAATTTGCAGGAGCGTAGTAAAGTACTCCTACTTTGATATGCAACAAGAATCGTTCAGTTTCGACTTGAAACGAAGAAACGACAATGTTTCAAAGTTGGTCCGACGATAACTGAAAATGATCACTATAGTAAAACAGTTTCTGGGTGCTACTTCGGCAATAGAAACGAAGTATCTAATGCACCCAGATCTAAACCAAACTTTGCATGGTTAAAGATATCGATTTCATCTTTTTAACGAGACCAAAAACGATGAAATCCGACAAAGGACGAGTCCGGGATGGCGTCGCAAAGTCGGGGTTCTACGCTGAAAACAACGGGAGAAAAGAGACTAAGGCCTATAGCTATGCACTAACTGGCCAGAGATGAAAAACCACAATTTTGGCATAGTAAACTTCAAATTCTGGCAAAATGAATAAAATGAAAGTTGTAGTTTAGTTTCTAAGCTTTCCGGAATGACCAAGATCGTCAAATTCCGACCAGAGATGAAAATTCTATGACTAAAACAATTCTCAGATCTAAATTTTATATCACTGTCGTTGTGCTCTCGGGACAGTGGTAAGAATGCACAGTTTTGACCAAATTAACTTCGAAATTTCATGAAACTCAAAAAATGAAAGTTTTAGCTCTAAATATATGCTTTCCAGACATCCAAAATTATTAGATTTGGATAAGAAACGAGTAACTTATGGCCAAATCAATTTCAGATTTTTATTTTATCAACCATGTAGTTTGTTGTCAGGTCAGCGACAAACAAGCATGATTTCGACCATTCAAACCTCAAAATTAGGCAAAGCACAAAACATAAAAGTTATAGGGTGCAGAATAAGCTTTCCAGAACTTCAAGAAAATCTTAATTCCGATTTAAGATGAATGAGATATGCCTAATTTACTAACAGCAATAAACTAATTATAATTTCAGCTAGCATATATTACCTCTATTCCAAGCAATGAAAAGAAGATCAAAGAGTTTCAAAATCTAAATGCACAAAAAAAGAGGATTACAAAATAATTTCAAAAATTAAGAGATGCTTATACATAGATTAGGAGAGGGTTTACTTAGTATTCCTCCCAAGCAAAAGAACAAACGCCTATATGGTACTAACCAAAGCTAAGAGATGATGATCAAGGAGCTAGAAAAATACCAAAACACATAAAACCAAGAGTTACAACATGATTTCCAGAAATTAAAGAGAGTTAGAAATGTATTACAAGAGGGTTTTTGCATTACCTTCCCTTACTTTAACTAGCTTAAGCCAATATAACAGAGGATGGAGCTTTCCTAAGCATGGAGGCCATTTTTAGGTTTAGGGTTTTAGAAATTTGATTAGGGTTGGAATGAATGAGGGTTAGGAGTTTGAGATGTTGGCTTAAACAAATGGGTAGAAGATGGTTTATAGGCTAATGGAAGTGGGTTAGTGGGCCTAATACCCATTAGGACTTGGAATATGTTCTATATCTCAAGTTAGCTAATTTCTCTAAATACAAACTACACATTATTTACCCATAAAATTTTAAATATGTTACCAAAATAATTTAGCTATAGTTATAAAATTTTACATCACAATATTTTCCAACTTACAATTTAACCCCTAATTATTCCAAAACACATTTTAGTCAAAATTGCCCAAAATCACCGTTTTGCAATTTAATTGTAAATTAAACTCCCAATTCAAATATTGCACTATTTTACACATATAAAATTTTGCAATATTATAAATTTCCATTTACCCTAATTAATTTCCATTAAATTCTCCATTTTACCCTTATTCCCAAAATATTAATTTATTCAAAATAACTAACTTTTGAACAAATTAGTCACATAAAAAAATCATTAATAGCTCCAATTAAGTTAAAATCCCAATTTTAATTTATTATTTGGTAACCGCAATCACGGGTTGTTACATATCATTTCAACCCATAGTGAATTCTATACTAACAGGGAACTTGCAGAGTGATAACAGATAATATAAAATACAACAATAGGCATATATCATAAATAATAATAAAATATAAACAACAGGATATGGTGTCATATCCCACAGGTGAACAGTTACAGATAATAGCATATATAACAATTTGAATAACTACAACAGCATATTTCAGTTGTCGTTTCAATTGAAATCAAATTTAATAAATATAAGAACGTTAAATAATGAGTGATTACTCACCTTTCGAGGCTAGAGAGATTTGACAAAGAATGGGTTACGAATTCCAAAGCAACGCTAGATGGACACGATTCGATGAAGAAAACAGGCACGATGGACAAAGCTGATAATGGAAAATCGATGAGAACGATTAGAATCAGTTGATATATATATATATATTGAACTATATATATTATTATTATTATATTTTGGTATCAATTCAAAACATATATTTATTTCAAATTTATATTAAATCCCATACTTATAAAATAAAATATATATATACGTTCATATTCAAATTACTACTTCTCTAATATATATATATATATATACTTAAAAATAGATATCATTATAAACGTATATTCATCATCTTTTTAAACCAGTATTGTTACAAATCATATAACAGCTACTATGAAGAAATGAAACCAATCCATATACAAAATAAATGTAAACGCATATACTAGAACATATATAAGAGCATATAACTTAGATTATCACTAATACATATATAAACTAATATAAAGAATCTAATATACCCCGACAAATCTGAATTTTATAAAATCGTTAAATATAGTTCTAATACAACTACACCAGCACTTTATTTCAATATATTTTATATTTACACGACTAGATATATAAATGTAGACTTAACATAAATGCAGGCTAAGCACATATATATACAAACATATATATACACGAACTTCAAAGTTATAGGACTAATATAATTGTCATACATAATATATAAAATAAAACTGCTAGCACATGCAGCCTAAAATACATGGACAAAACATATGTATATAAAACTGAAATCTAGCATTGATATATATAAATATATATGATTGAACCCAATACATACAGGGTGTATATCATATATATAACCTATATAGTATGACAACTTTATAACTCATACGAATTTTAACATAAATCCCTAATAAAACTATTATATTACTATCAACCGCATTATATATACTACTGTACATATTATATTTAAAATATGCAGTAAAGCTTTAGATGGATTGAACAACTATATGATATAAGTATATTTAAACATATAATATCTATCTCTATTCAAAAACTCTACCAACATATACACATATTTATATAATACTGTACCTAGTATATAACTAATATCTATATTATATATTTTACATACAACTATATATATATAGTTTTTTTTCTCAAATCATAAATAAACAAATGCCAAATACTGCTATATATTTTCATACGAACCAGGCATCAGCTAGGAGGAAGCTTCGACCGAAGGGAAAAATGATGGTGTGTTGAGAGGCTGGCTGTCCGCGAGGAGATGGCTGAGGGTTGTGGCATAGGAAGAAAGGGATGCTGACGTGGTAGTATGGTCGGAGGCGGTGGAGATGATGGCAACGAGGGCAGCGATCAACAAAGCAGAGGGGAGGAAGCGTATTGGCTGTCTTGGTGGTGCCAGAGCGGTGGTGGAAGGAAGGAGGCGGACGCATGGTGGATCTGGAAGGAAGAAGAGGGTGGAAAGTGGTTGCGCCGTCGGAGTGTGGATGAAGATCGGCGATGGAAAAATGATGGTTATGATGAAGGTGGAGTTTTGGCAGAAAAGACGCGAAGGGGAGGAAAAAGGCACGGGTTTGTGGTGAGGCTTCGGTTGCAGTTTGGATCTAGGCTCGGCAAGGGGAGAAGGAGAGGTGGTTGGGTGCCAAAAACTAGGAGGGGAGGGGAACATTTTTTAGAGGAAGGGGAAGAAGTCTCAGGCAAAAGAAAAGGACAGGAGAGGAAGAATAGAGGAAGAGGAGAGTAGAAGCAGATCTAAATGTAAAGCTTCTGTCAAAAAAATAGGCAGAGAAAGAAAAACGTTGGAAATAAATAAAAGCAACGGTACAGGAAAAGGAAAAAGGCAAGAGTCTCCCATTGATTCAGCTAACAAAAATTAAAGCAATTGATTGATGCGCGTTTAAAATTTGAAACGCAAAAGAAATCAAATGGTCACGGATCCGGTACCGATACGGTTACCGGTTTCGTGGATTCCGCTGTGTAACGGACTTCAAAACACAAAAATAAATATACCGCAGAGATCAGCACAACGAGACGATCAAAACGGTATACAGATATCAGTGGTACGATCATCCGATCAAAAGTCGATAATCGGTACCAAAAATGCTGTTATTTTGCCAGAATTAAGATAAACGGAGCAGTAGAAGTCCAAATTTGGAAAAACGAAAGATGAAATCTCACTCAGAAGAAGATTTAGAAATTTACTGTATAAAAATATTCAAGTTTGGAAAACATTTTATTACCGTCAATTATTAACTGATTTGAGTTTGAATAAAATTATACCATAAAATAAACTTCAATATTATCAGGTGAAAATTTACCGTTTGCTATGTTTTTAAATATGTATCCCAAATATTATATTTTTATTTCAAAAATTTTTTATTTAAAATTTCACAAAAATTCAATTAATTACGTTATAAAAATTATTAAAATTTACGGGTCGTTACACTCTCCCCTACTCAAAACTTTTCGTCCCCGAAAAGAAAGGAGGTAGGAGAATAGAAACAACCAGAAAGAAAAAATAGATTGAAAGACAAGGATAAACAATTAATTTAAACTATATAAATTTTACTTGAAATATTTATTTGAAAACTTCATTTGCAATTCAATTAACTTTAATACTTTAAATTTTTTTCAAACCCATTTGTAAAATTTCTTGCTTCCTTTATAAATACCCTTTATATGCTTAAATAACACCTTTATAAATATATGAAAACTATTTGAAACAATTATTTACATCATTACTTATATTTAAAAAGAAGCTATTTGAAAACATTAAATCCATAATTTATAAATTTATAAAAAAAAAATTTCTCAAGATACTTTTTAAATATTATTAATAAATCAATAATCATTTACTTCAAATATGTTTTATTTAATTAATAACTTTTAAAAATTTATAACACTAAAATTTTCTATTAAACCATGTAGTATATAAATAAACAATATTTAAAAAGGATATAGTCAACAAGGAAAGGAGGTGGATTTGGAAAACAGAATATAGGTGAATAAATAAAGCTGAGCAGATAAGGTAGATTCACAAGGCTAGTATCGGGCATGAATAATTAATTCAAACCATAAGAATTTCAATTTCAAATATTAATACAAAATTTCTTGGTTGGGAATACTTTTATAATAAAATACCTTTGTAACGAAACAAATTTCCTTTCGAAAATACTTTTATAACTCGATGTTTCAACAAGTTTATCCTCGTTCCTGTAGACTCTGGCAGTGCGTTGATCAGGTGCAAAGATAGAATTCTCCAAGTACTTAGTAGACTTGTTTCAACATCCAGTGAAAATACTGGAAAAACTTTTAAAAACAGATATGGAAAGTACAATCCAAACAAAAAAACAAACAAAACCTTTGTCTAACCATGGTTCGTAGATACACAATGATTACGCCTGGATCCCCCAGGAAACAATCCATATCCGTAAGCTTTCTCAGCCCTGCGAGTTACGCCATGATGACTAGTAGAATGCAGGATACACAATGGTTACGCCTGGATCCCCCAGGAAACAATCCGTACCCCTAGGCCATCTCAGCCAGGCAGTTTCGCTACTAATGCGACCTACATAGATGCAAGATACACAATGGTTACGGCTGGATCCCCCAGGAAACAATCCGTACCCCTAGGCCATCTCAGCTAGGCAGTTGCGCTATGCATCCGCGCTCGTAAGACCATGGGTAACGCCATGGAATTCGATGGAAACTCAAGTATCATATCCGGAAAACCAAAAATCAGAGAATATCGATAGAATGAATCCACAATGTGGCCTTAAAGCGGATATCAAGCAGAAGGCACTTTCCATATCTTTACTTCGAAAATATGTATCATATAGTACCTTTTTCAAATCACTTTCAAATATCATACTTATATAAAGTCCATTATATATAAGATTTCATTTTCAAATCGAATACTTTCCAAAATCAATAGTATATCAAATCACACTTATATAAACTTCAATTATATAAGATTTCACTTTTCAAATTGAGTACCTTTTCAAATCCATAGTTTTCTAAACAACATCATACTTATACAAATCAAATTTATATAAGTTCGATAACTCCCAAATCAAGTATTTAGTAAAAATAAGGTTCTTAATTCAATTCGTTTCAATATCAGTTCAGTTTCAAAATCATACACAATCCCACCCAATTATTTCTTCTCAATTTAAATATCTTTAGTTTCAAAGTTTCCAACATAATAAATTTAGAAAATAAATCCAAATTTCCAAATCAATATAATTTAAGTCAAACGATTCACTTCCAAAATCATCTTATATTTACATAAGGTCCATCTTATATCAAAATCAAAAATTTAAAAATAAATTTCGCTACATGAAGAGCCATATGGGATTGAACATCTTTGCTTACTAAAAGATTTTTTTATTTAGAATAGTTTTGTATATAAAATAGTTTGTATGTAAAATAGAATAAAACAGTTTGTTTGAGAAGAATAAAAGAAAAATAATTTTGAAAAATGGTTTTAAATTGATAGTAGTTTTTCATAAAAGAAAAATTACAATTAAATTACAAAAATATCCAACCCAACAACTTCCAATTTCAGCGTCAAGTATATCAATGATATTAGAATATAAGATGCACATATGTCATCATTTCGCAAAATCACATTCGATCACTCGCTCGATCACACAAGTTCGCTTTCGAACTAGTATTGTCCATTCGACTTCCCTAATGCGGATTTCGATATGGTTTCTCGATTAGAAACCATCAGTCTCCTTGCATAGCCATATACTATGATAGAGAATTCTAGAATCAAGCCCAAAATCCATATCAAATATTCGTTATCAAGAATCAAATGAAAAATCCTAACACGAAATGGTGTAATTCACCTCGAACTTGTGTACTCAAACTTGGATCAATTTAATTATGTGAATAAAACATCATACGTACAACTTATGTATCTATTCAAACTTTTTAAATGTATAGTTTCATAAAGATGTTACTAAGTTAAACATTTAAACTAAATTTTATTCAAATTATTTTGAAGACCAAATTCTTTTCAAAGCATTTCAAAACTAAATTTCATATTAGAAAAATTTTAAATTGCCTTATTCATTTACTTAACAAAACAGTTTCAACTTATTTAAAACATATTACTACATACTTTATCATACATACCAAACTTATATACTTTATACTTTTCAAAATTTCTTAGCTTTGAAAAGTTAACCTTGATTTGGAAGTGCTCGAACCTTCAAAATAGTTGAAGAAATCATTTTCAAATTCAAGAGTTGGAAATCAGCAACAAATCAGTAAATCAATTTTAATAGATAGGGTTATATCAAATCCGGGTCTGAACATCGGCTTACTTCAAATCATTTCAAATATATATACATATATCTTTCGAATATCAAATCTTACTTCGGAATTTGAAATCAAAATTGGTTTTGCAAAATCACTCGCGTAGCAATGCTACTAAAGTGGCCTCTCCTCCACTCTGAAACTCGAAAATCAATGTCGATGATGCATGCACTCATCACCGAAATTATTTTCCAGCGACATAAGTGAGTTCTGGACTTCTATTTTCTCAAACTTCTTTTGAAATTTCTTTGAAATATTCGAAACTCATTAAAATCATTTGAAAATTTTCTTATTCGGAAAATACTTTTAAATCATATTATTATTATATATTTCAAAATCTTAAAACCAATTTCAAAATATCGGAGTTCAATTCTCGAATTTCAAATTTAAAATCCTTCAGTTATAAATCATTTTTAGATAAATCAAATTTCTTATATAATTTTTCAAAATTAAAAATCCTTTCGAAACCTCAAATCTCATTTTAAAAAGGGTATAAAATCTTTATTGAAAACATTTCACTTTTATATATAGAATATAGTCATACTTATCAAAATAATAATTTCGATATATAAAACAAATTCAAAATACAAACAAACCCGATTTTTTTCAAAAGATGATTTAAGAATGGATTTCAAACAATGGGGGAAAAGAAAAGAGATTAGAAATTCCTAAGCCCTAATTCTCTTAGGAAATTCAACTTCAAGTTATAAATCAAAGGGAAGCTTAGGTAAGCATCCTCTTCATCTTCTCCATGTCAATCTCTCTTCAATTTTCAATTCCTATAACCTAACTTAGGAAAAACTTTCCCTTTCATAATAGATTGAAGATTCTAGAGGTGTAGTGAAGAGGAATTGATCTTGCTTTGTTTTAGAGCTTCTCATTCCTTGTTTTTGAATTTAAAGGTGAGTTCTTGAACTCACATCTATGTCTATACCTTTAATAGTTGTTAGGTATGAATTCCTAACATCTATTTTATGTTCATTTGCTTTTGATTTGAATTGGTTTGGTAAATTTTCCAAATTTTGGTACTTTGAAGTCAAAATCTATGAAAATCCTACTATGGATGTTTGGATATGTTATTTGAGGTGTATTGAAGAGCATATATGGTTGGGTTGTCGCTTGGCATAAATACCTAGCCACCGTCGCTCGTTCGATCGCTTTCGGGGTAATTTGGCCATAAATGGCCTAGGTAAAAATTTGCCCTGAGCTTCAGCTCAGACGTTTGGGAAACAGCGTAGATGTCTGGGTCATGGGAATGAAATTTCCAGACCTACAGCTTAGACGTCTGAGATTATTCCCAGACGTCTGGGCGATCTGGAAGAAAATTTTTAGACCTTCAACCCAGACGTCTGGAAAAACCACCAGACGTCTACCGCTGTTAAATTTGGCTAATTGGCCTATTTTTATGTGGGTTTCTGTTTTAATCGATTTTTTTTGCTCCGGTTAGTTGTTGTCACTTATTATCAACTTTGATGACTCCTTTTCGGGATTTTTGAGAATATCCATTTGATGGATTCGATATCGATTTTCATGGTTTTGATTCACGTCGTCGAATGTGAATTTTTGGTGATAGATTGTTTTTACAATCGTTTCTATGATTTGTCACTTTAAAATACAAAGGTTGCTATACTAGTAGAAAATACTTAAACTATTTCATAAAAATGATTTCAACATTTCTTTTAATACAAACCTCATTTTTAAAACCGTTTTCCAATCTATTAGTATATACAAACCTTTACCTCATTCGTACGAGAAATCCAATTAAACGACTTAGCAAAACAAGTGGTATGAAACGCTTGCGTTTACTTCATCGGTTAATTCTTAGACTTGTTCGATAGAAATCTTGTGACAATTTTCGAGTGGAAATCTACAATTTGCTCGTAAATATTTAAGTTAAGCCAGTGGTTATGGGACATGAAGCTAAACTCATTTATTTACTAGCTTGGTGTAATTTACACTTTTATTGATCAATGATGATCATTTTGTGATTTAGACTTGCGATGTACAATGTCTCTTTGTCCGCGTGGGGGACTATACCCCATTTTGTAGAGCTTCGGCTCAATTTGGTGGGGGTAGCGACCCATGGTCTTTTGACCGTTCGTGGAGCAATCGGCTCAATGAGTCTATGTATGGGGCGTATCTTTCTAGTTGCATCGATGTTCAGCTCAATTGAGTTTCTGTCCATGGGGCTTATCTTTTTAGGTACGTCGATGTTCGGTTCAATACGGGTTAGCAACCCAAGGGAATAGCATTCCGTTTGTGATGCACGTGTTGGTGAGTTTTCATGCTCCCGTTTGTGATAGGCCTCCCCCTTTTTGTGTTTTCTGGATTTCTAGTTGTTGATTTCTAGAATTTGTGTTTCACCAATTTTTGTGATTTGCATTGATAAGCTCTATCAATACTTTTAATTTGGTGAATAAGCTAAAGAATATGACATTCTTTTTGGTGCTTGAGAAAACTTGAGATATTGTATGATTTTTGTTGTTATCACATATATTTGTCATATCTCTTATCCAATCTCATCTTACATGATATAGCTAGACTAATCCGTTTATTATTTTTCTTCTCAAATAATACTCGGGTCAGACCGAGGTGTTTTAGGTGCTTCCACTTGACTTCTTAGCAAGGATTAGCTTTTGAATTTTGGCTAACTACTTTAGCTTAGTAGTTTTTGTTTTTATACATTCGAGATAGAGACTCCTTGATGTATAAATATTCTTTTGTCTAGCACTTGTACCTATTCTTTTGTGATGTAGTGGATCTTGTATGACCACTACTTTGATGTACACTTCTATGTGTTATATTCGTATTTGTTTCCACTTTAGTGATATGAATATCTATGACTGATTTATGTTATGCTTATTTTATATTTGTTTTCGAAGGCCACATAGCCACTGTGCAGTAGCTTTGAGTTTGTATTTGATATGTCAGATTTCCTCTTGAAATGAAATGCATGACATACCATCTGACATATCGGTACTCGCACAAAGCAATTACACAGAGGGTCGCTCCTCAACAGCCTTATTCTTCGTACTAATTGACAGCATTACCCAGTAGTGTCCTTGGTTAGTGTGAGTATAGAGGTAGGGCGTCACAGCTTGGTATCAGAGCCAAAATTCGAAACGATATAAAATATTATAACAAGAATCATTGTCCTAAGTCTCTCTTAGGAATTATGCCTTAGAATTTAATTCGAGTCTTAGGCCCCGTTCTATCCTATTTCCTTTTATGATGCCTTGTTTTATCAATCAAGTTTGTTTGATATTCATTCTAAGAATAACCTTTTTCCTCTTCTTTCTTTCTTTCTTAAAGAAGTGAAATGGTTAGACATGGCCGTCCCAGCGCCAGTCAATCTAGTGCTACTCCTCAGGATGGCGTATTCATGTCTGCCCAACAGCTTTTGGATCTTGTAAAGAATGCCCAAGCTGCCGGACCCATTCTTGAGCCTACTCATCCTAAATCCAGGTTTGCACGCTTGTGCAGTGATTATACCAATTTGGGTGGAAGGCCATTCAAGGGTTCTGAAAGCATTATTGAAGTCCAAGCTTGGCTTAGAACGTGCGATCGCATCTTTTCTCGCATGAATCTTGTGGATCTATATCGAGTCCAAGTGGCTTCTAGCATGCTCCAGGAGAGAGCATTAGATTGGTATGAGCTTTTTATTTCTGAAATTATTGAAGCGGATCTTACTTGGGAGCAATTCCGGAAAAGGTTCGAGTTAGAATTTGTGCTGGAAGCTGAAAAGGTAACTTTAGCTCGACGCTTTATTGAGCTTGTTCAAGGTGAATCTTCTGTGACGGATTATGTCGCATCTTTTGAATCCCTCTCTAAATATGGGGTCGAGTATATTAATATCCCATTAAAGAAAAATGAGAGGTTTATCTATGGGTTGAATAAGAACCTCAAGAAGCCTTTACTTTTAAAACTAGAAGTTTCTTTCGATCAGCTTGTAGATATCGCTCTTCGACTTGAAGAGGCCGACAAATAAAGTGATGTTGAAGTTGTCGGTGCCAAGAAGAACTTCAACAACAACAAGATGAGGCAACTCGACAGTAAGTTCAAAGGCCCTAATCCAAACAAGAAAGGGAAGCAAGCAACTTCGGTAGCAAAGACTCCTACCCATAATCGTGGAGAATGCTACAATTGTGGTTCTAAGGACCATTATGCAAATAGGTGTTTGAAACCCCTTTATTGTTGCTATTGCAAAAGTTCGGGTCATCATATATCTGCATGTCCCAAACTTCAAAGCAAGAAAGAGGGAAAGCTGAATGTTGTGCAAGCCCGTAGTAACATTTCTCTTGGTCAAGGTATTTCTCATTCTGTCCTTGATGGCATTATTATGTTTTGTGATCATCCTATTCGAGTTCTTTTTGATATGGGTGCATCCCACTCTTTTATATCAAATGAACTTGTTGATATTTTGTCTTTAAATGTTATGGGCTTCATGACATCATTGAGAATTGCGAATCCGGTTGGTGGATCCGCAACACTCAGTTTATTTTGTAAAGATGTCGAGATTATTTTATGTGATTATGCTTTCCGTGCCGATTTGCATGTTATGCGTTACTAAGGTTTCAGAATGATTTTGGGAATGGATTGGCTTAATCGTTATGAAGCCCACATCCTATGTCCTGAGAGGACTCCATCTTCGACATCCCCAATCTGTTAAGCAGATTTCTATTGTTCTTAAAGATTCAGATTCCAATTCGGTAGCATCCTTATATTCTCTAAATCCGAGTGATGATGATAATGATGATGAGGAAGACGTCATTTCCCTCATTCACGTTGTTTGTGAATTTCCCGACATCTTTGAGCCCGTTTTAGGATTACCACCTAAGCGAGCAATTGAGTTCAGAATTAATCTAATCCCTGGAGCTCTACCTATCACTCGTCCTCCTTATCGTATGTCCAATAAGGAAAATGAGGAGATGCGTAAACAATTAATCGAATTGGAAGCAAAACAGTTTATTCGATCTAGTTCCTCTCCATGGGGAGCTTCAGCTATCTTTGTGAAGAAATCCGATGGTACACTTAGGCTTTGCGTTGACTATCGCAAGCTTAATGATCTTACCATCAAGAATAAATATCCCTTACCTCGGATTGATGATCTATTCGATCAACTTAGAGGTGCTAGAGTCTTTTCACAGTTAGACTTAGCAACCAGTTTTCATCAGCTTCAAATTGCAGAGGATAGTATTCCTTTGATGTCGTTCCGTACTCCTTATGGATCTTATGAATGGCTTGTTATGCCATTTGGTTTAACGAATGCTCCAGCTTATTTCGTTGACCTTATGAATCGAGTTTTCAAAGACTTCCTCGATAGATTTGTTCTCATCTTTATCGATGATATTCTTGTTTATTCTAAAACTGAGGAAGAGCGTGAAAAACATCTTCGAATTGTGCTGGAAACCCTTAGGAGCAATCAATTGAAAGCAAAATTTTCTAAGTGCCACTTTTGGCAATCCCGTGTGAAATTTTTAGGACATATTATTTCTGAATCCGGAATTTCCGTGGATCCTTCAAAGATTGAGGTGATTCAAAATTGGAAGAGACGGGAGAGTGTGACGGAAATCCGTAGCTTTCTTGGATTGGAGGGCTATTACCGTCGGTTCATAAAAGACTTTTCTAAAATTTCCATACCTCTTACTAGTTTGACAAAGAAGGGAGTTAAGTACATTTGGTCAGACAAATGTGAAGCTGCTTTTCAGAAATTAAAAGAACTCCTTTTCGATGCTCCTATTCTTGTGATTTCCGAAGGGAACCAAGACTTGATTGTTTATACCGATGCTAGCCGTGTTGGTTTGGGAGTCATTCTTATGCAAAGGGAACGTGTTATCGCTTATGCTTCTTGGAAATTAAAGCCTGCCGAGACTAGATATGCCACTCATGATTTAGAGCTCGCGGCCATTGTTTTCGCCCTTAGAATTTTGCGTCATTATCTTTTGGGGGAGAAATTTGTCTCTACACCGATCATAAATCATTGAAGTATTTATTTTCTGAAAAGGAACTTAATTTTTGTCAACAACATTGGCTCGAATTCCTTGCATCTTATGATCTTAATATTCTTTATACTCCAGGAAAGGGAAATCGTGTTGCCGATGCCCTTAGTCGTAAGCCACAAGCGGTTGTTTCCATGATGATATCCGAATGGAATGATCTCGAGACTTTGTCCACTTGTGAGACTCGAGATCGTGAATCCGATTCATGTTCATCTCTTGTTTTATGTAGCCTTGAGGCTCATCCTTCTCTTTTAGACCGCATTCTTGAAGCTCAAAAGCATGATCCCGAATTGGCTCATATTAGCCAAAGTTGTAGGGACAGAAATATTGATGGTTTGAAAGACTTTGAAATCGATGCTCGTGGGGGCATTCGAAAATTTGGTAGACTTATCGTGCCAAATATTAGTGATCTTTGTAAAGGCATTTTAGAAGATTCTCATCGTTCTAAATTTACCATTCATCCCGGTAGTAGTAAAATGTACGCGGACATGAAGCGACTTTATTATTGGGATGGAATGAAATCTGATATTGCTAACTTTATTAAGCATTGCATGACTTGCCAACTCGTAAAGGCCGAGCATCAAAGGCCCGGTGGGTTATTGCAACCTTTAGAAATTCCAGTTTGGAAGTGGGATCAAGTCTCCATGGACTTTATAAACGGTCTTCCCCGTTCTCGTTCGGGTCATAATAGTCTATGGGTGATAGTAGATAGACTTGCAAAATCCACCCATTTTCTTCTCGTTCGGTCCAACCGAACCGTACCTCTTTTAGCCAAACTCTATGTTAAAGAAATTGTTAAATTGCATGGAGTTCCTACTTCTATTGTTAGCGATCGTGATCCATTATTTACTGGTGGATATTTGAAGGGTCTTCAAAAAGCTTTGGGAACAAAGCTTAATTTTAGCACCGCTTATCATCCTCAGTCCGATGGACAAACAGAGCGTGTGAATAAAACTCTTGAAGATCTTCTTCATGCATGTGATCTTGATTTTGGTGGAAGTTGGGAAGATCATATTTCTCTTGTTGAATTTTCTTATAATAATTGCTTCCAATCTAGTATTGGTATGGCACCTTTCGAGGCACTCTACGGAAGACCATGCCGATCTCCTTCGTGTTGGCTTGAAGCCAGTGAGAAGCTGGTTTTAGGTCCAGATTTTATTTATGATGCCACAGAAAAGATTGATCTTATTCGTCATAGGATGAAAGAAGCTCAAAGTAGACAAAAATCCTATGCCGATAACCGAAGAAGGAATTTGGAATTTTCTGTGGGAGATTTGGTATTCATTCGTGTTTCAACTATGAAGGGTGTTGTGTGTTTCATTCGATCGGGAAAGTTAGCACCTCGATATATTGGCCCATTTCCCATCACCGAACGCATTGGTTCCATGGCTTATCGCCTTTTATTACCGGCTCAATTTTCTGCTATTCATGACGTATTCCATGTTTCTCAACTACAGAAATGCCTTAGAGATTCCGATTCTATTCTTGAGCCCGGTGTTATTGAAGAAATTGAAGTTTCACCTAATTTGACTTATGAGCAACATCCTATTCGTATCATTGCTACGGAGGTTAAACGCCTTCGTAATAAAGATGTTACGCTTGTGAAAGTTCAATGGTCCTCAAATCCTAAAGATTGCTCTTGGGAATCTAGAGAATTCATCGAGCGAACACATCTAGACTTACTCTCTCGTGCTCTATAAGGTGAACTTGTCACTTCAAAATTTTCTTTTGTGTTGTTATGCCTTAGAGTGGTTGTTACTCTTTATTTTCTTCTTAAGTATTGTAAGGACGCAATTTCTTTAAGGAGGGGAGTCTGTAACAACCCGCATATTTTACGATTATATATTTAAATGTTTTATTTAAATATAGCATCGTTTGTTAAATTTAAAGTCTGAAATGTGACTTTTTGTAAACAGTCGAATTCGGACTCGAGACCACTTCCATTGAGTTCAAAACGACGTTTACAACTTTTTTTGAGTGTAAACATCGAAATGTTTGGAGTTGATTAGGATTTTGGTATTTTTTTTGGGCTTTGGTTTGTGTACTAGCCCACTGAACCAATAAGAGAACCCAAACCTTCTACCTAATACCTCTCACTCCACTCCTCTTCATTTATTCCACTTTCTAAACTCCTAACACTCAAGCCCTAGAAAAATGGGGGAAAAGAAAAGAGATTAGAAATTCCTAAGGCTAATTCTCTTAGGAAATTCAACTTCAAGTTATAAATCAAAGAGAAGCTTAGGTAAGCATTCTCTTCATCCTCTCCATCTCAATCTCTCTTCAATTTTCAGAAATTCCTATAACCTAACTTAGGAAAAACTTTGCCTTTCATAATAGATTGAAGATTCTAGAGGTGTAGTGAAGAGGAATTGATCTTGCTTTGTTTTAGAGCTTCTCATTCCTTGTTTTTGAATTTAAAGGTGAGTCCTTGAACTCACATCTATGTCTATACCTTTGATAGTTGTTAGGTATGAATTCCTAACATCTATTTTATGTTCATTTGCTTTTGATTTGAATTGGTTTGGTGAATTTTCCAAATTTTGGTATTTTGAAGTCAAAATCTATGAAAATCCTACTATGGATGTTTGGACATGTTATTTGAGGTGTATTGAAGAGCATATAGGGCTGGGTTGTCGCTTGGCATAAATCCCTAGCCACCATCGCTCGTTCGATCGCTTTCGGGATAATTTGGCCATCAATGGCCTAAGCAAAAATTTGCCTTGATCTTCAGCTCAGACGTCTAGGTCATGGGAATGAAAATTCCAGACCTACAGCTCAGACATCTGAGGTTATTCCCAGACGTCGGGGCAATTTGGAAGAAAATTTCCAGACCTTCAACCCAGACATCTGGAAAAACCACCAGACTTCTGGCGCTGTTAATTCAGCCAATTTGCCTATTTTTATATGAGTTTCTGTTTTAATCGATTTTTGTTGCTCCGGTTAGTTATTGTCACTTATTATCGACTTTGATGACTCCTTTCCGGGATTTTGGGGAATATCCATTTGATGGAATTGATATCGATTTTCATGGTTTTGATTCACTTCGTCGAATGTGAATTTTTGGTGATATATTGTTTTTACAATCGTTTCTATGATTTGTCACTTTAAAATACAAAGGTTGCTATACTAGTAGTAAATACTTAAACCATTTCATAAATTGATTTCAACATTTCTTTTAATACAAACCTCATTTTTAAAACGTTTTCCAATCTATTAGTATATACAAACCTTTACCTCATTCTTACGAGAAATCCAATTAAACGACTTAGCAAAAAAATGGTATGAAACGCTTGCGTTTACTTCGTCGGTTAATTCTTAGACTTGTTCTATTGAAACCTTGTGACAATTTTCGAGTGGAAATCTACAATTTGTTCGTAAATATTTAAGTTAAGCCAGTGGTTATGGGACATGAAGCTAAACTCATTTATTTACTAGCTTGGTGTAATTTACACTTTTATTGATCAATGATGATCATTTTGTGATTTAGACTTGCGATGTGCAATATCTCTTTGTCCGCGTGGGGGACTATACCCCATTCTATAGAGCTTTGGCTCAATTTGGTGGGGGTAGCGACCCATGATCTTTTGACCGTTCGTGGAGCAGTCGGCTCAATGAGTCTGTGCAGGGGGCGTATCTTTTTAGGTGCGTCGATGTTCAACTCAATGAGTTTCCGTCCATGGGGCGTATCTTTTTAGGTACGTCGATGTTCGGCTCATTACGGGTTAGCGACCCAAGGGAATAGCGTTCTATTTGTGATGCACGTGTTGGTGAGTTTTCATGCTCCCGTTTTTGATAGGCCTGCCCCTTTTTGTGTTTTCTGGATTTCTAATTGTTGATTTCTATAATTTGTGTTTCACCAATTTTTGGGATTTGCATTGATAAGCTCGATCAATACTTTTGATTTGGTGAATAAGCTAAAGAATATGACATTCTTTTTTATGTTTGAGAAAACTGGAGATATTGTATGATTTTTGTTGTTATCACATATATTTGTCATATCTCTTATCCTATCTCATCTTACATGATAATTATAGCTAGACTAATCCGCTTATTATTTTTCTTCTCAAATAATACTCGGGTCTGACCAAGGTGTTTTAGGTTCTTCCACTTGACTTCTTAGCAGGGATTAGCTTCTGACTTTTGGCTAACTACTTTAGCTTAGTAGTTTTTGTTTTTATACATTCGAGATAGAGACTCCTTGTTGTATAAATATTCTTTTGTCTAGCACTTGTCCCTATTATTTTGTGAGGTAGTGGATCTTGTATGACCACTACTTTGATGTACACTTCTATGTGTTATATTCATATATGTTTCCGCCTTAGTGATATGATTATCTGTGACTGATTTATGTTATGTTTATTTTATATTTGTTTTCGAAGGCCACATAGCCATTGTGTAGTAGCTTTGAGTTTGTATTTGATATGTCAGATTTCCTCTTGAAATGAAATGCATGACATACTATTTGACATATCGGTACTCGCAAAAAGCAATTACACAGAGGGTCGCTCCTCAACAGCCTTATTCTTCGTACTAATTGACGGCATTACCCAGTAGTGTCCTTGGTTAGTGTGAGTATAGAGGTGGGGCGTCACACTTTAAGTAAAACAAAGAAAATACTTAACTTTTGGAAACCAAATAGGGTTTCGACCGCTTCGGAAGCATTCCTTTCGAAACCATAGCTTCCGCCTTCCTTCCAATCCACTACGTTCCATCCAAGTGATACCTTGTGTATTGGTTTCGACTATGTGGGTTTCGACTATGATGGTTTCACTGAGATGGAGGGAGTCAATGGAGTCGAAAGGTGCCACTTTTTTAGGCGGAACCAACTTTTGTGATTTAAAGGTTGAAATTTTGCTACTTTTAGTAATTGCATTATAACAATTTGCCTATTACTAAATTTCTGATCGGTTGCCCTAAAACTTTTCAAATACTTAACATTCGAAACTGCCGCATTTAATCAGATCCAAATCAAAGAAATAACACGTTTAAGCCCTTCCATATAACCAAACCAACATTGCAGAAAAGTCCTTCTTTTTAAATAATTTATTTTCCCTAGTAAATCAATTGGGAAAAATCCCCAAAAATCACAGAAACTCAATTTTGTCATGTAATCAAATAAATTAAAATTTCAGATCCAATTTCTTTGTGGAATACTCGAAATAAAATTTAAAACCAAATATATCATATTTTCCTTTTGAAATTCGTAATAATTTTTCTATAGCCTGGAATATTCTGAAAATTAAAACCCATCTCCAAAATCATGTTGTACTTAACCTAAAAATTTTCCATGCCTTTCTAAAATAGAAAACTCTCGGTTTTACCCTAAAACTTGCAAATTCGTATGTGAATGAATTAAAATATATCAAATATAATATAATCCATGCATATCATTATCCATATCCTCATAAAAACGAATTTAATCATAAATCCCAAAACATATAATCATAGAATAAAATAGAGATGGTATAAAATTATTATTCACCTTAGATTTGATATGGAATTTAAGATTAGTTGTTGATTAATCCTTCCTAGCTTTAGATAAATTTTCCTCCTTTCTTCCTTGGTAATGGCCAGCTCTATTTTAGGGTTTTTGCGTTTATTTTTGTTTTAAGAAAAATGAATGTGAATAGACAAGAATGAGAAGTGTATAGCCGTGTATAACGAAGTGGCTATTTTACTAATATGCCCACGTGTAATTTAATTAGCTAGTAATCTAATTAAAGCCCATTTACTTTATTAATAAGCACGGCCCTATATATGGTTTATTCAATTCTCAATCCCTTTATCATCGTTATTCTATTTAATTTATCTAATTAAATTTCCTGAATAATGTTATAAAAAATAGGGATGTTACAGATACTTTCACAAACATCATGTCACCTACTTCGAACTTCTAATATGTCTGTTTCCTATCTGCATATGAGTTTTGCCTACCTTGAGCGACCTTTGTTCTTTGTGGATCGATTCTCATTTCTCTAAGGTATCTCTGGTCATGTCAGATCCAAGTATAACCATACCTTTTGCCTCCCACCAACACGAAGGAGACATGCATGGCCTTCCATATAAAGCCTCAAAAGGTGCCATGCCTATACAAGCTTGATAGCTATTATTATAGGTGAACTCCACTAGTGTTAAATGGTCTTCCCAAGCTTCATGAAAATCTAGTATGCAAGCTCTCAACAAATCCTCTAACATCCTTTCACCCTTTCGATATGCACGCCCGTCTGTGGATGATAAGCGGTGCTCAGATTTAACTCTATACCCAATGCGTATTGAAGACTTCTCCAAAATTCACTCGTAAAGAGTAGGTCTCGATCGCTAACAATGCTGGAAGGTATCCCGTGCAAGGGAATAATCTCTTTAATGTATAGTATAGCCAATGATGCTTCTATCCTTGTACTCTTCATTGGAATGAAATGGGCGCATTTGGTTAAGCGGTCCACCACAACCCAAGTCTTTCATTCCCTCTCCTACTCCTAGGTAGCCAACTAGTAAAGTCCATGAAATGTGATCCAACTTCCAGTATCGAATATCCAATGGAAGAAATAATCCACTAGGCTTCTTTTTCTCTGCCTTCACCCTTTGACAAGTTAAGCACCTAGCAACATATTCCGCCACTACCTCTTTATCTTCAGCCAATAGAAAACCTTTTTAATACTACAGTACATTTTATCGCATAACCTTCCATCTCATCTAAGCATACCTTTATAGTCGTCGGAGTAACGGCCTAAATGCGTAGATCGCTCGCCTCTCTTCAACTGTCGAAAGATACTAACCAACTCCACATCTTTCTTTTGCCTAGCACTAATATGGTCCGTAAACGCTTGCCTAATTTCCAATGCTGCTAAAGAATTCGAAAACCACAACGTAGAAGGTTGAAAATCAAAACTTGCAATGTACTCCAACTGCTTCCATTCCATAAACATCGAACCTAACATAGCATGCCTCCTACTTAAGGCATCTGCCATCACATTTCCTTTTCCCGACTTATACAAAATATCAAAATCATTGAGGTTAAAAAATCCATCCAACCTTGCTGTCTTAGATTCAAATCTTTTTGCAAGAATAAATATTTGAACATCTTGTGATCTGTATATAATTCGAACCTTTCATCTAGAAAATAATGTCTCCATGACTTCTGTGCAAAAATGATAGCCGCTAACTCAAGATTTTAGGTTGGATAATTCCTCTCATGGGCCTTCAACAGCCTGCCAGCATATGCCATAAATCTTCCTTCTTGCATAAGAACAGCTCTCGTACCGCAAGCATCGGTACATACAGGTGCACTCGTCAAAAGCTTCTTCATGTGTACAAATGAATGTTCACACTTCGCATCCTAAGAAAAAACCAAGATTTTTTTAGTAAGGCGAGTTAAGGGGGTAGAAATCTTCGCAAAGTCCTTGATGAACTTTTGATAAAAACTCGCCAAACCAAGAAATCTCCTAACTTCGGTGGCATTTTTTAGTACTTTCCAGTCTTATACCACGACATCTTTGCTTGGATCAACTACTAATCCATGCTATGACATGATATGTCCAAGAAAATGTACCCCATTTCTCCAAAAATGGTACTTGGAGAATTTCGCCTTCAGCTGGTGCTTTCTCAAGGTATCAAGGCATCTTCTAAATGCATTTTGAACTCCTCCTCCGTCTTATTATAAATAGAGATATCATCCAAAAACACTACTATAAATCAATCCAGTTATTTCTGAAAAACATTACTCATAAGATCCATAAAATAGGTTGGGGCATTGGTTATCCCAAAAGGCACGACTAACCACTCATAAGAACACTCGGCATGCGAAAGGCAGTTATTGGAATGGTCTCATTCACCACCCTTAGCTGGTGAAAGCCCAAGGTGAGATCCAACTATGAAAATACTCTCACTCCAACTAATTAGTCAAACAAATCACCGATGCATGGTAATGGATATTTATACTTCCTCGTCAACCTATTTAGCTCATGACAGTCGACATACAACTGTAAAGATCCATCTGCCTTCGTGGCGAACACAATTGGTGCTTCCTACTTAAACATGTTTCTTCATATAAACCCTTTTTGTAAGAGTTTGGTAACTTGGGTGTCCAACTCCTTTCTTTCGCAGGCGCAATTCGCCTAATGGGTAATACAATTGGCTTCGTGCCTTCAACCATATCGATACAAAACTCTATTTCTTATAGAGGAGGTATACTAGTAGCCTCCGTAGCATCAGAAAAGCTCTATACGACATGAATGGATGCTAACTCATCTTGGGGCAGATCCAACGAATATAGGTAACTTAACATAATTGATCCACTAGGATCATAGTAAACATCTAGGTTACACCACATATCACTCCTCATATGAATCAATTTCCTATCATAATCCAATACTGCCCCATTTGCGACATCTAATCCATTTCCAGTATTAATCCATATCCCGGAAACCCAAGAACAAAAGAATTACATATAGATTCCACACCACAAATGAATAATTTCAATTTTTAGCCAACCACAGATAATTGCGCCGATCCCTCATGCGATTCTACACCACTATGGGGTTCATCGCAATATGAGTCTCTAATTCTAATCTATCAACCTTAATTTTAGAAATACATCCATGCAATGCTCCAGTGTCAAATATAGTTCGAATAGGAAAACTAGAGATAAGTAACACACCTTCCATAGTGGATATAGAAGCCACATTTCCATTCCCTTTGGCTGGTGGTGCACTAGTGCTGAGAACTACTTCTAGTGCAAGGCCTTCACAATTTGATTATTTATAGCACCCTATCCTCCTCTTCGCAAAGTTAGGCACGCGATCTTCACATATCCAAACTGATTGTAATTGTAGCACTTCACTTTAGTTAAATCTGTTTCACACGTGCCCTTTACTTTGGAAAAGATTACAAATAATAGCATGCCTCTTCCCTTTTCCATGTCCATTTTTCCCACCTCCATTCTTATGTTTTCCCTTTGAATGTGCTTGCTCGATCTCCTTCTTAGGCTCGTCTTTAATTCTTTCCTTTGTGACAGTGTTGAGCAATGTCATCTCCACTAACTTCTCACGAGTATATACGCACCTCCAAGTGGACCTGCATTTGATCGCCGTGCCATATTTTTTTAGCGTTACTATTAAAAAAATGTCAATAAAATTGATGCAATGATCACTTGCCACATCAACCCATTCATATATAGCCAACTTCCTTTGAATTGCCTTATAAATTGGTTTGGTGCACATGAACAATAAAGTCCAACCTATAACGAATGAACAATGATTTTCTATGTACCACTTTTAGTTAAACCAATTATTTTGTCAAACTATTTTTTATATGAGCTTATGTCAAATAATTTTATCAATGCTTTCTTTGTGTATTTTGATTTTATGTTAATACTCTGTGTATAGAATTTTATTCTGTAGTTAAACTTTTAAAGTCTACGTAGTTAGCTCAGGTGCATATGTTGGCTAAAAAATTATTTTGTGATTATTTTAATTATATATATATTAATTTCTTTAATTTAATTTCCTAATTTAAAAACTTTATTTTATTTATTAAAATGAATAAATTTTGTTATTTTAAATATAAATTTTGATTTTGATGTGAATTATAATTCCAAACATGACTAAAAAGAATATTTTCCAAAAAAGTGAATTTTGGTCAATATAGTCAAACTTTGACTTTTAATTTAGAAATTTGAAAGTTTGAAAATTTGAATTTTATCTTTTATTATGAAAGTAAATAAAATTTTAAGAATAATGCTTTTCGTTTCGTTGAAATCTGATTTATAATGTGAATGTTATGCCTTTTTCAATATTGTGTGTAATTTGCTGTATTTAACAAATTGTTTATTTTAAATTGTATAAATAATATTTTATTTGGTCATGTAATGTTATAATTTATATTTATATGGGTAAAATAACATGTTATGCATATATTTTGGTTTTAAAACATTTTTAAAAGTATAATTGACATTTTCCAGTGTCAGTTGTATTTTGCTTACAATTTCTAATTTCCAGTTTCAATTAATTAAAGTAATTCTTTATTTATTTTTCTATTTTTTTTCTTAAAATCTTATTTTATTCTCATTCCCACTTTATTTTGTTCCTCATTTATTTTATTTATTTGACCTTTTATTTGTTTTAAAGTGAAATAGAAATTTTCTAAAACTAGTGATATTCTATTTGTAAATTTTAAGTCCTGTTTTGAATTTTTAAACAATTTCTTTAGTTCTTTTTCTAATTTCTCTAAATTTAATTAATTATTTCATTTTTAAAATATAAATGAATTATTTTACTTCACATTTTTTTTAAAATATTTTTAAAATGAAGTTTTTAATTTTCCAAAGTCAATAGTGATTTATTTGTAATTTCTGGACCCTGTTTTCAATTTTTAAGCAATTTTTTATATTCTTTTTCCATTTTCTTTAAAATTAATTAATTATTTTTATTTTATATTACTTTGTTTCGGTTTTAAAGTCAATTTACTGATTTTATTTTTGTTTTATTTGAATTTAAAGAAAAAGAAATATGAAGAGTTTTAAAAGCTTATTTACCTTAAGTCCTTTCATCTCCTTTGTCCTTTCATTTGCCATAACTCCTCAATTACTATCTTGGCTGTGCATTTTTGGTTTGTAGCCGTGATTTTTCAGCCTCCATTCACCCAAAAACATTTTACCTTCTCATTCATTCATGGCTTCAAGAAAAATCTATGGGTAATGGCTACTTTTTTTTACACTTTTCTTCTCATTTTTCATGTATTTTGCCTTGTTTTCTTTGCTTCTTTGAATGGCCTCCACTCCATATCCATGGCCACCACCCCCTACATCTCTTCCCTGCCATCACCA
This sequence comes from Allium fistulosum, assembly GCA_030737815.1. Classification (NCBI taxonomy): domain Eukaryota; kingdom Viridiplantae; phylum Streptophyta; class Magnoliopsida; order Asparagales; family Amaryllidaceae; genus Allium; species Allium fistulosum. Next base: position 868,686,760 of record CM060903.1, on the reverse strand, counting down.
CCAGCTACTCCTCTAGTCTTGACCAAGGCCGAGCCACCATGATGCCAAAACTCCACAAAAATTGCAACACAAGCCATAAAAACATGTTGTTTGACCACTATTTGTTCACCGCTTCATTTTCCACCACCACCACCACCTTAGGCCGCCTCCACCACCTCTGGCCAGACCACCACACACCTTTCCTTCCACTGACCTGATCCATACCTCTCTGACCTGACCACACAAGCCCATGGCCGAGCCATTTTTTGTGAACAAAACCCACCAATTTTGCCTTAAACTCTTCATATTCCTTTGTATAAACTTTCTCCTCATATTCTACTACCTAGGCCATGCATACACATGACCAAACCTGAGCCAAACTTGTTCAAACCAGAGCCAAAAACATCCCTAGGCCATGACAAAAGAATAGAGAAAGCAAGGCAAAAGATTTGGCATTCGTATCTCTTTTTATTTAAAAGTTATGTCATTTCTAGTGTATTGAAATTTATGGTTTGCTTTGATTTTTGTTTGGGTTGTAACACAAGATCTATATCATTGGATTTGCTCTCCACACTCAAATTGTATTAGAGTTGTCGTGCCTTCATAATCTTTGTGTTGTGAGCTTTGTTGGCAAATCTCCAGCTTAACAGGTGAGTTATTCTCACCAGACAATATGTACATATATAACTAGTGAATTGACCCCTTTTGAATCTGTAAAATGCATTATCATGTTACACTTGCTATGTTATGATTTTATGATGTTCACCCATGCTTAAACACCTATTATATTATATGTTACTGTTATATTATGCTGTTCTATTATTTTTATCAGTTTATCACACTGCAAGTTCCCTTTAGATTAGAATCACTATGGGTTGAAATGATACATACCCGAACGGACTTTAGAATAGGAGAAAATCATTATGGGCTGAAATGATAGGCCTGAATGATTTTCAATTATTTTTCATTTCCTTGGGATTGCGGGTTTGAAATGATCAAACCCAGGTTTTCTTTGTAAATTACGGGTTGAAATGATATATTACCCGTATCACTTTACCTAGACTAGAAATGAAATACAGACCCGTTGTTAAAATATGTTTTTATAAAAATCTTAAAAATATTTTTGAAATGTGAATATTATAATATTGATTTAAACTAAATAAAAAAATGATTTATGTAAGCATTATTGATTTTTTGAAAATTTATAAGTGAAATAAATTATTGGTAAAACTAGAAAATTTGAAATGTAAGTTATTTTGGGAAATTTTAATTGGGTGATAATTGGAATTTAAATTAAATATGAAATGTGATAACTTCATGATAATTTGGATTAAAGTGAATTTAATGATTTTTATATTATATTAATGATTTTGAATAAAGTTAAAATGTGAAATGAATGAATATTTAAGTTGAAATTTTGAAATATAACTAAAATTGGAAATTTGTGAATTTGGCTTAAGAGTGAATTTTAAGTTAAGTAAATAAAAATGGAATCAAGTTATATTTGAAAATTTAAAATTAAGTGTTAAGTTAATTTAATTTAATGAATTTATAATTTAAAATTGGAATTTAATAAGTGAATTATTATTAAATTTTGATTTTTGAATGGAGGTTTAACTTTATAAAATCATGAATATAAGGGTATTTGAATGATTATATATGATTTTATAAGTTAAAAATGATTTATATAAAAATATAATTGTTTGTGAAATTATATTGAATATTTGAAGTTAATTAACTGCATCTCTGAAATGCTATTAATTCTAATGTAAATGATAATACAACATTTGTAAATGCTGTAGTTGATAATAATGAACCAAATGGCTAAATTTAATTAAAGGCTATTATAGCATTTTTGTAATGTTATAATGGTTGAATTTAACTAAGTTTATTTGAAACTAATGTAACCCTATTACAGCATTTTAAATGCTGTCTTTTGTTAAATTGAACTGTTTTAAATGTGACTTTCCGTAGCATTTTCTAAATGCTGCAAAAGTTGAATTTTCATTGTTTTAATTATTTTAAGTGAACGAATGAAAGATTAAAATTTTGGAAATTTAATAATTTAATTATTAATAATAACTTTATTTTTATGATTTAAAATAAAGTAATTTGTTTCGAAATATAAACTATTTTGAAATATGATATTTTGATATTTTGAAATGGATTTTTGAAGGATATTGAATTTTGAAATGATATTTGATTTCGAAGTATAAAATACCATTTTGAAATTTTAACCACGGGGTGTATTTAATTTATAGTTTAACTGATCCTTGAAGGATGGGCGATCCCAAGCATCCTTTGAGTTATTGTGCATTTCTTCTACAGTTCACTTGAGTTGGTTTACATTATATAAGTATATATTATCCTGACTCGAGTGTTTTGTGTTTTACTTTACGCTCGGGTCAGCCTGAGTATTTACAGCTTAGCTTTGGATCTCATTCTGGAGCTAGGAATCGCTGGAGATTCTGCTTGTCTAGTTATCTGTTCCTTTCAGTTCAGTTGTTCTATTCTAGTTCTGGTGTTTATAAACTTCTATGTATTTGGGATTTCTATTGTATATGTTTTCAGAATGATATTATGTATTATGTTTTGAGAGTTTGTATATAGTAGCTTCATGAACTACTATGGTATTTTATTTCCGCTGTGAGTTATTCTGATATGTTCTGTGTCTGTGATTCTGTGTATTTGATTTCATTTGCTCCAAATTTATTTACAATCTGTTATTTTGAATTATTCAAGTCAGACATGTGTGGATTATTGTCGATTTGAATGGTCCAAAATAGTGGGTCGTTACAGTTGGTATCAGAGCTTTGGTTTTAGGCAAACCTTAGCCTACGGAGCAAAAACTCATTAGAGATAGGGTAGAAATACCCTAGGATAAGTGAAATCAATCTCAGAATCATTTCTTTGTGAGAGAACGTATTTTCGAAGTATAAAATGATTTTCAAATGATTTTTAAAGAATTTTCAAAGATTATTTTGATATAAATTTCCTTGCTTTGAAAGTAAAATATTTCGTAAACTTCATTCCTTTCGTATCCACCTTGTTAGTAATTTCTTTGATTAGGATCCTCTAAAATTTTGAACTTCTCTCTTGATTGATCTAGATCCATTGTTGATAGGAATCTATTTTGAGTATGGCAAAATCAGTAGTTTGTTAAGTTGTTTTGAGTAAACTCTGTTGTATCTTTTGCTTAGCTAAAGTTGTCCAACTAAAGATATTTATGCTTCTGTTTTCGTATGTTATGAATTCGAGTCTTTCCAAATTTTTATGGGAATTTTTCTGTATCAATATAGGTTATATATCTCTAATCTTCGTTTGGATTCTTATCGAATAAGATTCCTTTGAATTTTGGAACGCTCCCACTTGTTCTGAAATCCATTCATGTCTCCCCTAATTGTATTCTTTTGATTTTGGAGCATTGCATCACTCCACTTTGTATGACCTTTATAGGGTGGCAATTCCGCCAATCTTCGAATGATTATAATTGGCATTGATTCATCGGAGATTTCTGTATCCTCGGTTTACGATGTTTTCTATCTTCTGCTATATTTAGATTCTATCTCTGGCAATCGAAGGTCGATTTGCCTTAGATTTTCGCATCGATTATATTCTTGAAGTCACGGTTGACCAGTTAAGGTCGCCCGCGATTCATATAGGCTTATCCATCTTCTATTTGGTAATTTAATTATCTTATCTTCGTTTGAGCCTATCTTTGAATTAGAATTCTATTTGATTAGAGTCCTTCTAAATTTGAATCTCTGTTTTGCTTTGAAATCCATCCTTGAATCGTCCCTTGGAAAGTTTGTGGTTGATTGTCTTTTGAAAATTGTGTATTCATCGTAGTTTTTATTTTGATAAGGATGGCCATATTTTTATATAAAGATGAAATGTTTTTGATAAGGATTATGTACCTTTTAAAAAAATGAGAATTTGAAGTTTTGAAAGGATTTGAAATTTTGAAAATTTTATAAGAAATGTTTTCATATAAAATGATTTATAACTGAAGGTTTTGAATCTGAATTTAAGTGATTGAACTCTGGCATTTTGGAACTGGTTTTAAGATTTTGAAATAATAAATAATATGATTTGAAATTATTTTTCCGAATAAGTAATGTTTCAATGATTTTAATGGGTTTTAATGATTTTGAAGGAATTTCAAAGAAGTTTTCAAAGTAAATGGAAGTCCAGAACCACTTGTGTCGCTGGAAAATAATTTCGGTGATGAGTGCACGCATCATCGACATTGATTTTCGAGTTTCTGAGTGAGGGAGAGGCTACTTCGGTAACTTTACTATGCGATTGATTTGTGAAACCAATTCTGATTTCAAATTCCGAAGCGTGATGTGATATTCGAAAGATATATGTATATATATTGAACAATTTGAAATGAGCCGGTGTTCAGTCCTTGAGTTTTGGATTTGATTTGATATAACCCTATTTTGGAATTGATTTACTGATTTAATTATGATTTCCAACTCTTGGATTGAAATATGATTTCTTCGACTATTTTGAAGGTTCGAGCACTTCCAAATCAAGGTTAACTTTTCAAAGCTAAAATTTTTGAAAAGTATGAATTATTTGATAAAGTATATAAATTTGTTTTGAATGTTTAAGTATGAAGTAATATGATTTAAATAAGTTGAAACTGTTTTGTTAAGTAAATGAATAAGGCAATTTTAAAATTTTCTAATATGAAATTTAGATTCGAAATGCTTTGAAAAGATTTTGGTCTTCAAAATATTTTGAATAAAATTTAGTTTAAATGTTTTAACTTAGTAACATCTTTATGAAACTATATATTTAACAAGTTGGAATAAATATATAAGTTGTACGTATGGTGTTTTATTCGCATAATTAATTTGATCCAAGTTTGAGTACACAAGTTCGAGGTGGATTACACCATTTCGTGTTAGGATTTTCATTCGATTCTTGATGGCGAATATTTGATATGGATTTCGGGCTTGATTCTAGAATTCTCTATCGTAGTATATGGCTATGCAAGGAGACTGATGGCTTCTAGTCGAGAAACCATATCGAAATCCGCATTAGGGAATTCGAATGGACAATACTAGTTCGAAAGCGAACTTGTGTGATCAAGCGAGCGATCAAATGTAGTTTTGCGAAATGATGACGTATGTACATCTTATATCCTAATATCATTTATATATTTTGACGCTGAAATTGAAAGCTGTCGAGTTAGAATATCTTTGCTTACTAAAAGAAAATTCCAATTTAAATTACAAAGATATATAACCCATAAAAGCAAAGATATTCAAATCCCATATGGCTCTTCATACAGCGAAATTTATTTTGAAAAATTTGATCCTTATATAAGATGGACCTTACATAAGTATAAGATGATTTTGAAAACATTTGATTTTGGAAATGAATTGGTTGACTTAAATTATTGATTTGGAAATTTGGATTTATTTTCTAAATCTATTATTCTGGAAACGTTGAAACTAAAGATAATTAATTTGAGAAGAAATAATTCGGTGAAATTGTATATGATTTTGAAATTGAACTGATATTGAAACAAATTGAAATTTGAGAACCTTATGTTACTAAACAGTTGATTTGGAAGTTGTCGAACTTATATAAAATTGATTTGTATGAGTATGAAATTGATTCGAAAACTATAGATTTGAAAAGGTACTCAATTTGAAAGTGAAATCTTATATATAATGGATATTATATAAGTACGATATTTGAAAGTGATTTGAAAAGGTACTATATGATACATATTTTCGAAGTAAAGATATGGAAAGTGCCTTCTGCTTGATATCCGATTTGTGGCCACATCTTGGATTCATTCTATCGATATTATTCTCTCTGATTTTTGGTTTTCCGGATATGATACTCCAGTGTCCTTCGAATTCTATGGCGTTACCCATGGTCTTACGAACTCGACTGCATAGCGTAATTCGTAAGGCAGTGATTGCTTAAAAGGTACGGATGTTTCCTGGGGGATCCAGGCGTAACCATTGTGTATCTGCGATCTATGGTCGTGTTAGTGGCGTAATCCGCAAGGCAGAGATTGCTTAAGGGGTATGGATGTTTCCTGGGGGATCCAGGCGTAACCATTTTTATGTATCCTGCGGTCCACCGGTTTGTTGCATGGCGAAATTCGCAAGGCAGTGAATGCTTAAAAGGTACGGATGTTTCCTGGGGGATCCAGGCGTAACCATTGTGTATCTGCGATCCATGATTTGATTCGTTTTTTGTTTGGATTGTACTTTCCATATCTGTTTTTAAAGGTTTTCCCAGTATTTTCACTAGGTGTTGAAACAGGTCTACTAAGTACCTGGAGAATTCCAGTTTTGCGCCTGATCAACGCACTACCAGAGTCTACAGGAACAAGGATAAACTTGTTGAAACATCGAGTTATAAAAGTATTTTGATAAAATATTATATAAAGGATATTTTGATCAGTTATTTTCCTTTCTAAAGGATTTTAAAGTGTTTTAAATATTTTACCTCTTTAACCAACAATTTTAATTAATGGCTCATCCTTGTCTTTCAACCCATTTTCCCTCCTAGATATCCCTATTCCCCTACCTTCTTTTCGGGGATGTCTTCCAACCTATTGTTCTGCCTAGTTGTTTCTCCGAAATTTTTTCCTTTTCGAGGACGAAAAGATTTGAGTGGGGGAGAGTGTAACAACCCTGTATTTTGTGATTATTTTAATTATATATATATATTAATTTCTTTAATTTAATTTCCTAATTTAAAAACTTTATTTTATTTATTAAAATGAATAAATTTTGTTATTTTAAATATAAATTTTGATTTTGATGTGAATTATAATTCCAAACATGACTAAAAAGAATATTTTCCAAAAAAGTGAATTTTGGTCAATATAGTCAAACTTTGACTTTTAATTTAGAAATTTGAAAGTTTGAAAATTTGAATTTTATCTTTTATTATGAAAGTAAATAAAATTTTAAGAATAATGCTTTTCGTTTCGTTGAAATCTGATTTATAATGTGAATGTTATGCCTTTTTCAATATTGTGTGTAATTTGCTGTATTTAACAAATTGTTTATTTTAAATTGTATAAATAATATTTTATTTGGTCATGTAATGTTATAATTTATATTTATATGGGTAAAATAACATGTTATGCATATATTTTGGTTTTAAAACATTTTTAAAAGTATAATTGACATTTTCCAGTGTCAGTTGTATTTTGCTTACAATTTCTAATTTCCAGTTTCAATTAATTAAAGTAATTCTTTATTTATTTTTCTATTTTTTTTCTTAAAATCTTATTTTATTCTCATTCCCACTTTATTTTGTTCCTCATTTATTTTATTTATTTGACCTTTTATTTGTTTTAAAGTGAAATAGAAATTTTCTAAAACTAGTGATATTCTATTTGTAAATTTTAAGTCCTGTTTTGAATTTTTAAACAATTTCTTTAGTTCTTTTTCTAATTTCTCTAAATTTAATTAATTATTTCATTTTTAAAATATAAATGAATTATTTTACTTCACATTTTTTTTAAAATATTTTTAAAATGAAGTTTTTAATTTTCCAAAGTCAATAGTGATTTATTTGTAATTTCTGGACCCTGTTTTCAATTTTTAAGCAATTTTTTATATTCTTTTTCCATTTTCTTTAAAATTAATTAATTATTTTTATTTTATATTACTTTGTTTCGGTTTTAAAGTCAATTTACTGATTTTATTTTTGTTTTATTTGAATTTAAAGAAAAAGAAATATGAAGAGTTTTAAAAGCTTATTTACCTTAAGTCCTTTCATCTCCTTTGTCCTTTCATTTGCCATAACTCCTCAATTACTATCTTGGCTGTGCATTTTTGGTTTGTAGCCGTGATTTTTCAGCCTCCATTCACCCAAAAACATTTTACCTTCTCATTCATTCATGGCTTCAAGAAAAATCTATGGGTAATGGCTACTTTTTTTTACACTTTTCTTCTCATTTTTCATGTATTTTGCCTTGTTTTCTTTGCTTCTTTGAATGGCCTCCACTCCATATCCATGGCCACCACCCCCTACATCTCTTCCCTGCCATCACCACCAGCTACTCCTCTAGTCTTGACCAAGGCCGAGCCACCATGATGCCAAAACTCCACAAAAATTGCAACACAAGCCATAAAAACATGTTGTTTGACCACTATTTGTTCACCGCTTCATTTTCCACCACCACCACCACCTTAGGCCGCCTCCACCACCTCTGGCCAGACCACCACACACCTTTCCTTCCACTGACCTGATCCATACCTCTCTGACCTGACCACACAAGCCCATGGCCGAGCCATTTTTTGTGAACAAAACCCACCAATTTTGCCTTAAACTCTTCATATTCCTTTGTATAAACTTTCTCCTCATATTCTACTACCTAGGCCATGCATACACATGACCAAACCTGAGCCAAACTTGTTCAAACCAGAGCCAAAAACATCCCTAGGCCATGACAAAAGAATAGAGAAAGCAAGGCAAAAGATTTGGCATTCGTATCTCTTTTTATTTAAAAGTTATGTCATTTCTAGTGTATTGAAATTTATGGTTTGCTTTGATTTTTGTTTGGGTTGTAACACAAGATCTATATCATTGGATTTGCTCTCCACACTCAAATTGTATTAGAGTTGTCGTGCCTTCATAATCTTTGTGTTGTGAGCTTTGTTGGCAAATCTCCAGCTTAACAGGTGAGTTATTCTCACCAGACAATATGTACATATATAACTAGTGAATTGACCCCTTTTGAATCTGTAAAATGCATTATCATGTTACACTTGCTATGTTATGATTTTATGATGTTCACCCATGCTTAAACACCTATTATATTATATGTTACTGTTATATTATGCTGTTCTATTATTTTTATCAGTTTATCACACTGCAAGTTCCCTTTAGATTAGAATCACTATGGGTTGAAATGATACATACCCGAACGGACTTTAGAATAGGAGAAAATCATTATGGGCTGAAATGATAGGCCTGAATGATTTTCAATTATTTTTCATTTCCTTGGGATTGCGGGTTTGAAATGATCAAACCCAGGTTTTCTTTGTAAATTACGGGTTGAAATGATATATTACCCGTATCACTTTACCTAGACTAGAAATGAAATACAGACCCGTTGTTAAAATATGTTTTTATAAAAATCTTAAAAATATTTTTGAAATGTGAATATTATAATATTGATTTAAACTAAATAAAAAAAATGATTTATGTAAGCATTATTGATTTTTTGAAAATTTATAAGTGAAATAAATTATTGGTAAAACTAGAAAATTTGAAATGTAAGTTATTTTGGGAAATTTTAATTGGGTGATAATTGGAATTTAAATTAAATATGAAATGTGATAACTTCATGATAATTTGGATTAAAGTGAATTTAATGATTTTTATATTATATTAATGATTTTGAATAAAGTTAAAATGTGAAATGAATGAATATTTAAGTTGAAATTTTGAAATATAACTAAAATTGGAAATTTGTGAATTTGGCTTAAGAGTGAATTTTAAGTTAAGTAAATAAAAATGGAATCAAGTTATATTTGAAAATTTAAAATTAAGTGTTAAGTTAATTTAATTTAATGAATTTATAATTTAAAATTGGAATTTAATAAGTGAATTATTATTAAATTTTGATTTTTGAATGGAGGTTTAACTTTATAAAATCATGAATATAAGGGTATTTGAATGATTATATATGATTTTATAAGTTAAAAATGATTTATATAAAAATATAATTGTTTGTGAAATTATATTGAATATTTGAAGTTAATTAACTGCATCTCTGAAATGCTATTAATTCTAATGTAAATGATAATACAACATTTGTAAATGCTGTAGTTGATAATAATGAACCAAATGGCTAAATTTAATTAAAGGCTATTATAGCATTTTTGTAATGTTATAATGGTTGAATTTAACTAAGTTTATTTGAAACTAATGTAACCCTATTACAGCATTTTAAATGCTGTCTTTTGTTAAATTGAACTGTTTTAAATGTGACTTTCCGTAGCATTTTCTAAATGCTGCAAAAGTTGAATTTTCATTGTTTTAATTATTTTAAGTGAACGAATGAAAGATTAAAATTTTGGAAATTTAATAATTTAATTATTAATAATAACTTTATTTTTATGATTTAAAATAAAGTAATTTGTTTCGAAATATAAACTATTTTGAAATATGATATTTTGATATTTTGAAATGGATTTTTGAAGGATATTGAATTTTGAAATGATATTTGATTTCGAAGTATAAAATACCATTTTGAAATTTTAACCACGGGGTGTATTTAATTTATAGTTTAACTGATCCTTGAAGGATGGGCGATCCCAAGCATCCTTTGAGTTATTGTGCATTTCTTCTACAGTTCACTTGAGTTGGTTTACATTATATAAGTATATATTATCCTGACTCGAGTGTTTTGTGTTTTACTTTACGCTCGGGTCAGCCTGAGTATTTACAGCTTAGCTTTGGATCTCATTCTGGAGCTAGGAATCGCTGGAGATTCTGCTTGTCTAGTTATCTGTTCCTTTCAGTTCAGTTGTTCTATTCTAGTTCTGGTGTTTATAAACTTCTATGTATTTGGGATTTCTATTGTATATGTTTTCAGAATGATATTATGTATTATGTTTTGAGAGTTTGTATATAGTAGCTTCATGAACTACTATGGTATTTTATTTCCGCTGTGAGTTATTCTGATATGTTCTGTGTCTGTGATTCTGTGTATTTGATTTCATTTGCTCCAAATTTATTTACAATCTGTTATTTTGAATTATTCAAGTCAGACATGTGTGGATTATTGTCGATTTGAATGGTCCAAAATAGTGGGTCGTTACAGCTTATGTCAAATAATTTTATCAATGCTTTCTTTGTGTATTTTGATTTTATGTTAATACTCTGTGTATAGAATTTTATTCTGTAGTTAAACTTTTAAAGTCTACGTAGTTAGCTCAGGTGCATATGTTGGCTAAAAAATTATAAATCGCCTTATGAACAAATTTCAAAATTGGTATTCATGGAAAAGATACAATATAATCACAACGTAGTAACATTGTCACTATTCTAGATCTATGAATAATTTAAACAATCAGAACCTAGTAACATTGTCATAAGAAGATGGGTTATATCTGTATTGCAGTGTTCAAATTAAATACTTTTGATAATTAAATGACCTTTCCCAATAATTTAAAAAAAAATCAGCTATGTGATCCATGGTTGATTCTTTCTGGAAAAATATTAAGAAGGATGGATTAGAAGATTTTCAAAACAATAGCTTTTCACATGCTTCATCTTACTTTTTATGGTAAATGATCACACCTTATATTGGGTTTGATGTAATTCCTTTTTATTAGAACTTCTATTAACTCATTTAGGTTTATGGGTTACCGAAATTTTGTTATGATTACTAAATTTGGAGGTCATATTTATATGATTCATAAATTCAAATTTGCGGTTTCCTTTTTTGGATTCTAATACGAATCAGATATCTCAACTTTCTTTGAAGAAGAAAGACATTTAATTTGCTCTTTTTCTTTTTTTTAAACTAAGCCCTCATGTTTTTCAGTAATGCTAGTTCATGTCCTTTTGTATTTTTGAATATTACTATGTATTAATTTTATATTTATATTGAGATAAAACTGCAACAAAGTCTTATTTGAAAGATATTATGGCAATTGCATTGTAAGAAAAGCACATTACAATAACAATTTTAATTAGTACACTATTGCTCGAATTAGTACAGTGTTGCTTTTTACATGCCTTAGTATCAATACTTTGTCCAAATTTTACAATGACAACCCTACCTTTATTTTCCTTTATAGATCTATTCTTAGATGTTTCTTTGAAAGGAAAAAACACAACTCATAGACTAGGCTTAGATTCTTAAGTATTCCTGCATTGAAGTTAACTACCAAATAAACTTAGTGATAAAACTCACCGTTTTACATTAATATTCAAGTTGTCAAGTATATGGACTGAATATAATAGCTCTAGATTGTCCTTGAACACTATAGCCCTATGCTTCATATCATGTCCTACTTCATCCAACATCACCATCCTCGCCATCTTCACTATCTATTCATTCTTGAATTCTATTTCATTTACTGCAACTCCAATTTTATACACATCACTGACCATCCTAAATTAATCATTTGATCCTACCTAAAGGGCCTACAGATCATGGGCACTCCTCCGGCTGCCCTCCATAACTGAATTCTATCCTCCATGCATTAGAAGTGCACTCACTGCCTCATGCTTCATTTCCCTCCCTTCAGGAGCCCAGCTCACCAGCATTCTCCTGTCCTCATTGAGTGCATCGGCAAAACTGGAGGGCAGCTCTTTTTTGTCCTTCTCCAGTAAAGACCACAGAAATGAAATGTCCTCCATTTCCAATAACGTAGCAGCAAGCTCTACTAACTCCTATTGTGAAGGAGAGTCGTAGGTGTCGAAGCAGACGTAAATTATATTGTCGTCCATATGCATAAATGGGTTTAAAATTTAACAGAACAACAATTGAGTCCCAAAATCTATTAAAATAAGTATTTTAATCATCCATGTTGAAAAATCATTAACAAATATGACATAATTTGAAACATAAAAAGAATTAAAAAAATTGTTTTGGATTTCAAACATTAAAAAAAAGCATCAATAGTTATTTTTTAATTAAGTAAAGAGACAAACATCAACAAATCATCAAGAAACTGTTACATTAAAAAGAAACATGTATTAGCATTCCTGTCCAAGACAATAGAATACATAAAATTGTTCAATGAGCAATATTTTCAGTCTAAACAAATAAGATATGATTTGGAAAGACGAATACGTGCATATTACTTAAAGATGAAGTTGCATCATTCTTAAAAATGTGTGGGTTAGGTTCATTTGGTTAAAGAGTAAAAGTGTCACATGTAATCAATACAGAAGGTAAACTGATTAAAAGATAAAAAATGAAGTGTGATAAACTAATAGAAGAAACACATAAACAATGGAAGGAAGCACGCAGTTGACATTATATGACAAAGTATTTCTTTCATGACAGCTAATTCTATGATTTGGGCCAGCTACAAATTCCAAGCTTTCGGCTGATGGTCATTAAAAAACACCCAAAACTCCATTTAAACCTGACAAATAATTTACTGGTTATCAAGGAATTATTAGATCAAGAAAAAACCAACCAACAAATTAAAATTTCGGCATAACCATAAGATTGTAGTCTCGAAATGATTAAAATTCCAAACAAATGACCAAAACATGAATAATTTGGGATTTGTAATCCTATAGATATGTGTACTGAAATCCTAATAATATAAATATATATATATATATATTTGAAAATTTAAAAATAAAATATTAGGTTTGAAAATATATTAAATTTAAGTTATTATCTTTTAAATATATAAGCTTGATTTCCACCTTGATTACAACTTTGTTCAACGGGAAAATGTACCAAGTTTCCTGTGTTACTATCTTTATTACTTCATTGTCGAATTAAATGGAAAAGGTAATTACTTTTCTTTACTCGTTACTATTTTTATGTTAAGAACTGAAATTAATTAATGAGTTGTTGGCAAGTCAAAATTTTCTTTATGATATTTGCAAGTATCATTTTCTTTTACGTATTATTTCTGAAACTGTTTAATGTGAATTTGTTAGTTAATGAGTAGATTGATATTTTTAGATTGCACTTTAACCGTATACCTTATACCATTAAACATTTTGTTAAATTAAGTGTGTGCTACCCAATAGTTGCAAATTCTTGTTTTGGCACACTTATAAATAAAATAGTTTGCCAACTTTGATAGAACATACAACTATCAAACACAAATATGCTATAGAATGAATGTGAAATGTATCAATTCTAAGTAAAATAACATGAAATATATCTGACAGCTTCCATGGACTGCACCAGGCCTGCTGCATCCAACATGGTGTGGTTCAGGCAAAGTATCTCTTCAAACTAAAAGATATTTCATGCTCTTTATACCATTTGATTATCATAGAACCTTGAAATGTATCTTGTTCCACACATTAAAAAATCATACGTTATAACTTTTAGAAAAATTTGCACACATAATTTTTTCTCGAACAACTCTTGTGTTTATCTCTAATTTTTCTTCCTCTTTGCAATGCACAAATTAAAACATTTCATGCAAATCCCAGTGGTTACAAAGATAGTTTGTGAGGAACGCTAAGGTGGCATGGTAATATTTCTACTACCCAAAATAGGGGTAAAACTAACTTACCTGGAGTTTAAAACCATGGTTACGTCTATAAATATAATTAACCGTTAATTCCTTGATTAAGTCCATAAACATGGGGAGACTCAAGATGATGACTTGGTTACATTGATTTGTCATATGAATGAATTTGGTACTAAGCAAAAAAAAACATTGTATTATGAAGTAAAAAAGAAAATTATATTTAAATAGACTACCAAATAACAACTATACACAACTAAATTTATAAGTAATTAGGCCACTTGATACTCATTCCAAGCTTATATTCAAATCAATAAAACCAATAGTTTTATGTATGGTAATGGTTATCAGTAAGATTTTCATTGAAGTTTTACGACAAAATAAACAAATGTGTCATTTTATTTGATTCACTTTACAAAAAGTGTTAACTGTAACACTCCTAGCATGGTATTCAAGATTCTCAAAGTTTTGATTACCAACGGATATACCTCTTAATCTCCTACAAATATTCATGTTAGATTATTCAATAATATAATATTATTCAACATTCAAATACACTAATAGCGGAACTTTAAATCTATTACAGATTTATTAGCTTTATATACCATGAACGATTCACAAAGCAAAATTTCAGTATTCTGACAACTATGCAATTATAGAGTTCAGGAATGACTTCAAATCTCAGGCTATGGCCTTCAAAATTGATCATTTGAGCCTGAACTCCAAGAAAAAAAGAAGCATCTAATAATATTTAAGAGATGAAGAGCACAAATTAAAGTTTCCTACTTTAGTAATGACATAATAGTTAAGAGGGAACCTTGAATCAATAGTATGCTAAATAAGAAAAAAGAAAGAAAAATGGAAAAGGAAAAAAAGAAATATAATCATAATAGCAACAACAAAGTTGAGAATAATACCGTCCCTTTGCACAAAAAAAATGTTCAACAGCACGCCTGCTAATACTATTATTTTGCAATAATTTTCATAAATTTCTTGTCATAAATACTAAATCTATTTTATTCATCAGTTGTTTGCCAATATAAGATATTTTCCGTACGTCAATGTCATCTATTACAACTTAGAGTATTGCACATATTATCCACTATTAACAGATAAGTTACACTTTCCAACCTATATACACACCGCATTAAATAGATTATTATTATCCAAATGTAGTTCATTATTTCATTGATCTTCTTACTTGGAACACATTAGAGCAATCTAAAATCAACTTTGCACCATTCTTCAACATAAAAGGTCCTACAAATAGTGGTCACAATAGAGCGATAGATTTTGAGATCTAAAATCCAAACATGTGGTGAAAAGGTGCAAACCTAGTTCTTTGGTTTCACTTGAGAAAAAGGGGAGTAATTAGCATAATGTAAAGATTATAAGGTAATATTAGGAGAAGGTCAAACAAATGTCTTTTAATATTAGACATCTAAATAAGAAACCGAATGAAAGAAAATAAAAATAAAGGACATACAAATATTAATGAAAATAATAATAATAATAATAATAATAATAATAAATGTAAAACAAAAGAAAGAAAATGGAATTGAAATGATGTAAATAGGTAACATATAATCATACTAAATGACATGAGGAAAAAGGATAAAGAAATTTCATTTTAAAAAATTAAAGAGAAAAAGTTTATCAAAATATTATATACAGTTTCACCTAAACCTTTTATCATGTGCCTAGAGCATTTCCTTCTCTAGCTATTTTACTACAACTTATGAGGGCATGGTATATAGTAAAAAATCTGATTATTCAGTTGAACAATTTGAGATGATTATATTAAGAGTTGTATTATAGTTTATGGTCAGGTTTAATCATCAACAACCAAAAAAATCAACCCAAAGTAATGGTTTTTATCAGTATCATTATTTTATTTTTATAGTAAGTTGAGGACTTGAATTACTGCAAGTTGAAATTTTCAATCATCTTATTTGTGTCTGATATATAAAACTCTCTAGTTGAAACTTATGTTATGAAAAGTTATAATTCCAACACAAACAAATTACCATTTTGGTTTGTCAAATCAAATTAATCAAATACAACTGTAAATTTTGCAGCTATTCTATTCCTTTATGGGGAATGGAAACGGTAAAACCAAATTTAGTGCTTTAATTAA
Organism: Allium fistulosum; assembly: GCA_030737815.1. Classification (NCBI taxonomy): domain Eukaryota; kingdom Viridiplantae; phylum Streptophyta; class Magnoliopsida; order Asparagales; family Amaryllidaceae; genus Allium; species Allium fistulosum. Next base: position 868,670,461 of record CM060903.1, on the reverse strand, counting down.
GCTCACCTGATGAGATGTTCTAACCAAATCTATGCAAACACTGCTAATTTAATCCTCCAAATTTGTGTTCCACCATTCTTATTTTCATCAGAAACCAAAAGGCTATATGTCATCATCGCTATTCTCAAGTATATCAAACTCCAAACTATAAGCAGCGCAAATATCATTTACATTGGAATTATTTTTCATATCTATGAATCGATATTTAGTATACCTTCATCTTAGCAGTAAGCAACGGATAGAAGGAGCACTGAGTCACAAGAAAGGGGTTTCAACTTGCACTGAGTAGACATAACCTGCGATAGTTTCAACAATGGCGGCGCTGGTGAATCATTTGGTTGGATGACATGGCGGTGTGATCTCCGGTCGATTTTGACATTATAGGAGGTACGTAGTCGATGTAGGTAATTGGAAAGAGTGCGAGGTTAAAAAGAGGAAGAGAGGGCAAAGAGGACGAAGGAGATCAGATCTGTAATGATTCAGGTTATGCGAGTGTAATATGAAATGAAGGGTATTTTCAGTAATTCAAAATTATACGGTTGAAATTAGTTGTTGGAATTCTCATTATCAGTAGTAAAGATATGTGGCCCCATTGGACTATAACTCGGTGTCAGATCCTGTAGTAGTTGGTTCAAGCCATTTGCAAACCTCTTGGCCTTCTTCGCTAGTGTATTAATTATCTCCATCCCAAATGTTGTAAGCTCATTGAATTGATTTACATATTCCTTCACTGTCATGCTATCTTGCTATAAACGAACAAACTTCTCGATCTAAACTCCCTTCTCTGCCTCTGAGATAAATTTGGCCTCCACTACCATTTCCCACCAGTTTAAGGCCTCTCCTTATAAGTGTCATGCTGCAAGCTGTTGCCTCATAGCATCTCCAAGACCTAAAAGTCCAAAGATATGCTCATATGTGTGAAGTCATGTCCTCGTATCCATAAAGAAATCGGTTCCTACAAACGGCTTCCCACCCATGCTCGTAAAATCTTTGCACAACTTCGAAAAGCTAGTTGAGGGTAGGTGATTTGGAACAACAACAAGTGTAAGGAATACGGGTGTAGCAAGGTTAAGGCCAGTGGCTTGTAAATAACTACGGAACTATATTGATATGTTCACGCTAGGTATCTCTGGAAACACATACTCAGAGCCCTCTCTAGTCTGTTACTCATCTTTACTATTTGTAAAAAGGATTATTAGCAACTATTCCTAAATGACAGCGAACTAGAATGGAATAAATGTGGTGTTGTGTGCTATATTATATATATATATATATATGCAAGTATGCTCTCTCAATATGCCCAAGTATAGTTGGAATCGCGTAACTTAAGCTCTGATATCAAATGTAACAACTCGTCATCTTCGATGTCTCAAACCACATCTAAAAGTGGAACTGGCATTATGGACCTCATAGACAAGGGATTGTTTTTAAATAAATTATAAAATAGATCACATCTACAAAGATATCTACACTTTTTGAAACTCATAACGGATGGAACCAAATATAAGGTTGAAAATAAAATACTATAAATCCCAGATAAATAAAGTAAACTATATCCAGTTATAAAACATCTATGGATGCTGAAAATAAACAAATAGTATGATTTTCTGGGAAAATTTTCAAATAAGTAGTAGATAGCTAATAAGAAGATGCGCAACTCCATTGTACTTCCATATCTTCAAAATCACTACCGATCCTCTCTGCCTACCTATCAGAGCAAACAAAAAAGAGAAAGTAATAGAGGGGTTCACACATAAGTCTGGTGAGTGATGTGCATCATATAAGTGCATGGTATCAATAAGATAGTAAAACAACACTTATATTCGAAACCATACCTTACCCTGTGTCACATGCACTCAACAAGTCTGTCAAACACCATATAATAATATAATGACATTATGCATAAGATCTCATGAAAAATTATCTGAAGTCTAATCACAAGCAAACTATTCAGCGAAAGGCCTAACTAGTATGACGAAACAACTGTGGCACCACTGCACTAATAATTCTAACTCGTCACTATTAAGCTCAAATTCCCAACTTGTGTACCACCAACTGCGATAGTATTGAACTTAAAGTCCCAACTTGTCGTCGATAGCCATCACTAGTCCCTCCAAAGTGCACCTATGCTAACCATATACCATACTATTGAGCTCGAATTCTCAATTCATGTGGCCCATACGCGACATTGTCGTGGAAATTGCACGTAACTATTGAGGTCAAATACAAGCTAGAAATTCGCCTAATGGTTAACGTCACTATTGGAATTAAGCCCAAAACTCATGATCGCCCCACTGTTTATGAAGCTACTACATTAAGCCTCAACACATAAGTATAGAATCGTATAATGAATCTATCTAACTAAGGTAATTTTCTAAATTATCTAAAAACATAGCAAACAATATACCAAAATGTTCCTCGTCTCGCTAAGATTTCGATGCAATGAACCGCGTGTGAAACAAAGGTCATATGTGAGAGTTATGAGCATTTGAGGTTAAGTAGGGCAATATCATAATTTATAATTTTATTTATGTTTTAATATTTTACTCTATTTCAACCGTTGCAATAATACTTTTTTCCCGATCCATCATTCCTTAATATACAGTGCCTACTTTTTCACCCTACCGTTGGTACCACAGTAACCGAGGCTAGAATCCTACACCAGAAAAACACTCCCCATGCCACGACGTCGTTGGTGCTACCGAATTCTCTACTCTGATTGTCATCTGACGTTCACCTAACATCGCCACTTCCCCATCAGATTCAAGCCACCTAACAATGACCTAAGGCGATCAAAGACCATCGAGAATACCATCTCAACCTCCTCCACACATCCTTGTTTCCCAATCGTAGTGTAGTCGTTTTACCATTGGATCAAAATGAACGGTCTATGTTTCCCAAGCTTGTAGTGTGTTTTTTGATCAATCCATATACCCAATCGACATATGAACACCACCACTGAATTTGTGTCTTCGAGAACTACAATATTGATATATAATATGTCTGATTTGGAACATTTGTATATTTCACACTTTTTAATTAGAAGGAGATTACCATTTACTAATTACAGTCGATAAAATTGATTTTTAATCATCCAGCCATGGCATATTAGATTTTTAATTGGGTGTATATAGAAAATATAATTATTGGTTATTAATTTCATCATATATATAGATATATATTTATGAATATAAGAGGTGATTTACAATACTTGTCGATATATATATACACATATAAAGAGTCCCACTCAGCAATTAGCCTTGCTTCCTTTCCTATTTGATTAGAATCCGCCTTCTTCCTTGGTGGCTTAATGTGTAATCCTCTTGACTCACCTTAATTTCCTTTTTAATCCCTTATTTTGTAATGTCCAATTATTCCTTTTTGATTTGATGTGGTATTAGTTGATTTTATTAAGAGATTAGATGTTGGAGAAGATGGGGATTAGTGATTGAACATTTAGGCTGAAGTATGATTTAAGGAATAGAATTTTGATTTCTATTTATAGGCGAGAATGACTCATTGTTGGGGTAAAATTTCGAAATCAATATTTACAAAAATGCCACTATATTTCGACATCTTCTAATTTCTAGTATGTTTAACCAAATTCAACAAATTATACATATTTTCTAACTATAAATGACATTTCTGATGCAATGGAATAAGTCCTGAGGCCTAATTCTAGTTTCTGTAAAAATTTATTATTTTATCGTTTATGTAAAATTATGATTAACCCCTTTAAAATTTATTATTTAACTTCGAAAAATTATGGGGTGTTACAGTTATATAATTCATCATTTGTATACTTAAATATTCAAATTTCTATGCAATTCAATTATAGATTGTTACATGCATCATGCCATATAGCAGAGTCAATGCTCTTCATGGCTTATTGACAACTAATGAAATTCATTTTTCAACATTGATAAGAAAGCAGTAGTTTCTCTTTATTGTGCAAGAATCCTTATTACACATTCTAATATGTTATGTCCATTTAGGCTTGGTTGATTTCATTCCATCATATGTAATCAATTTTATTTGTGGATCATATCCAAATCCATTTTACTACCAATAATTTCTAGAAGATATTCCTTCATCTTAAAGTTGGTGTTTCTTGAAACAATAATTTTTTTTCAGTACAACATAAATAGCATCCATAAACATTTTTGTGAACTACCTTTATAGATGTATAAAACTGATTTAGTTTTGAATTTACATAAATACATGTTCATAACATAAATTGGTCAACCAATGTTAGTCACACGCAAAATCCTTTGGGTGATCCATACACGATCCCTTACGAGCAAGTGTTAGGTGTAGTCTCTCAATTCACACAATCTATCAACTTCTTAGTCTAGGATATGTAGGGGTTTGTTATAACTATCTTGCATGATCTTGTAACTATGCTTTAGATGAAATTAATTTTAACCTTTTGTACTTACTTCTAAGTAAACGACCTTATAAAAGGAATTTAACTCAACTTTACTCATCATCAATCATACTTTGTCCAATGAAATCCAATTACTCCTTATCGATACATTATTATGTATCATAGGAAGGTGTAACTTTTGAGATAAAATCTTATTAATTTTAGGTATTTGCAAAATCCTTTCCAGTATAATCACTTATTCGATCAGATCGAATTCTTTTAGTTCTTTTGCATGTTATGTTTTCTACTTACATTCTATATTCAATGAATTTGTTATAAATACATTACTTGTGTATCAAATATACTATTCATTTCTATGACAATTTATATGTGAATTAAACGAAGTAAGTGGATCTGTTTCGGTATCATTAGAATTACGACTATATACATCTATATGTATCGATCTGAAGAGTTCACCAACTCATATATCACTCTCATTGAGTGAATTCTTTTCCCTTAATTGTTTAAGATACAGTTCATCGGTACAATATGAATCATAATCATACAATTAAAGAATTATTTCTCAAAATCGTGGCTTAGTCCATAATTTCAAAATAATTGTAAAAAAATTTAGATACTTCTGTATTTTCTAATGCATGTCACTTTTATTATGAATACCATTATTATAGATTTACTTTATAATAAACATTCATAATATTTATATCAAAATAAAACTATATCTATTCTCAAACAATACCGAAAACGGTTATTATTTCATAAATAACATTTGGTATATTTATGAATTTTTTCCCATAATTTGATGCATCTACTAAGAAGTGTTATATGGTATGCTCCCACTATTTCCGCTATTACAATAACAACGTGTGAAATATGAAGCTTCATTCAACCACTTATTACGCTTTTTTATTTCATACGCTATAACTAGTTTACAGTTGAGAGATTCAGATCAAATATCTTGAACTCAAAGAAATAACTTTCATAGAAACTATTCTCTGTATGAAAATACATTTAGAATAGAAATCCAATTTCTCATTCCATATTATATATCTTTTAATATTTTACATAATTCTTGTTTGCTTTGTCTCTTCATGAAGCAGAGGTGAGCATTCACTCTCTTCGTCCTAACCGTGCTTAAGTACATTCACTCCAGTACATTCGATTTCTTTTCCAAATGGTCAAACCATTTAAAAAGAAACCCAAAATATAAGACTAATGATTTTCTACAAAAAACATTTTATCATCCTTAACAACTAAGGATATCAAATAAGTTGCATTTTAAGTAAACTGATCAAACTAACATTTCACTGATCGAATTCCTCGGTACCTCTCGTTGCACTTGCTCTGGTGCTACATCTAACACAAAATGATACTTAATGTAATCAATTGTATGGATTATACAATCTCGCATTATGGTTTATTTCTTATTTTGAATGAACTAATTTCATCAAAGTTTCGTACACTACGAATCGCGACTGTTCACCATGCAGCTTTTGTATATGATCAAACATCAATCAAATGTCCATATTCTTATATTGCTTTTGAGTTCAAAACCCATAAAAGCAATACACAGTTTCAGCAAATAAATACGTAGGCGATCAACGTGTGTATGCTTTAGTAGCTATATTGTTTGGCTCTTACATAGGTTTTGATGTGACAACATGCCAAAAGAATTATTGGTAAGCGTATTTCATATTTTTGTCAATCTTAATTCATTTCATTTGTATTTTTCAACTAATAAACATCTTATAAATTATATTAGTTGTATAAATTTGTTAAAATAGATTATTTTAGCATGTATAACATGTATTCTTACAATATTAGAAAGCTTAAAATGTATTCATTTCATTTTTCTAATAAGCTTCCATTAGAATTTTATGTTTATAAAAGCCAGAGAGAAAACATAGGAACCTCGCTTACCTTGGGATTCTGACCTTAAAGAAGCTTAATAATACATAGGTCGCATGAGATGGATAGCACCTTATTTTTTGTATCATATAAAACTCCAAACACGTTGTCTTTTTCCTAATCCCATCTCGACCTTGAGGAAGCTCAACAAATCAAAAGAGATTATTCACTCATACCACCAATTCACGACGGCCTAAGTATGCAAATACATACATGTATCTTATCTCGTCCAGTTAATGTATCAGTAGTACTACACATAGCATATTTAGCTTGAGGAAGCTCAATAGCTAAAGAGTATGTAAGTAATCAATTAATTGTAAATGGTAGAGGACAACTCATATATCAAGAATTCATAATCTTATACACACACACATTGAGTAATATCAATTTACAGAACAATGTATGCCTTATAAAATACCCTCGTGATTCAAGTGTCAGACACATCTAAAAACATGGTATACACACAATACATATCTACTCATTCCTTAAATCTTAAGTTGGATTTTTTATAGTTTCACTTATAATATACAATCATATTAAACAAATTAAATTTATTTATAATCTTTTATAATTTAATATACTTATATAATAATCTTAGGTATATTATTAATAAATCATATTTAATTAATTTAATTTATTAGTTTAATTAACTATTCAATTAAATCACTTTAAAATTTAAATTTTTTTAGCCATTGTAAACAATTTTAAGATGAATATTAATCATAACAATTATAGTTTTATATACATATATCATTATATATATATATATATATATATTATTAACTAAAATTTAATTAATTTTTTATTAAATATTTATTTTGTTTAACGAAAGTAATTTTAATTAATAAATTCAAAAATAATCTAATTTACCTAAACAATTTGTTATTATTTTTTGGCAAAGCCAGTCGGTTTTTTTAATGGCTGTCCACTTTTATTACCAACGGAACAACAGTTAATACAGGAGCAAGGTAGCATGCTCAACTACTAATAAAAGAAAATACAACACATGAGATAGCCAAAGGGTGCCTAAACTACTATAAATGTCCTAACACTAGATCTTCTCAACAGAGGAGGAAACAGCTCCTCCATCCAAAGTGAGAGGGCCTAGCATATGAAGATAACGAGCAAAGAGAGACACAATATTTAGAATGAATCTAATGTATTCCATATAGTAGATGTATTTCCTATCCCAACTTTCATCTTCTAGAATAGCCATATTCGCAGCACCAAGGGCACCATCAACAGAAAGAACTAAACCATCTCCAAGAATAGGGTAATAAAGACATCTTGATTCTCCATCAACTTCACTGACAAACATAGAAAAATCTTTCTGATAAGGGTCATATCTCATGTCAGATGGCTCATGTAACCAAGCTCTCTCATCGGAGTTCCACTTAATAACATTCGGTTAGGCAGCACTAATTGTCATTGTATCAATAGAAATAATATGAGGAATAATCTCAAGAGCAACAACACCTTCAACAGAAGTGGATAGAGTATAGAAAAGTAGCACAGCAGGAACAGTCATAGCTTTAGAAGATGGAGTAGAAAGAACATCAAAATGGCTAGCAGACAAGTCCACGGAAGTAGTAAAGCAATCCCGAACAATAAGGACCCACTTCCGTATAGGGGCATGGAAGCGGGATCTTGGGCAAAGGAGCCATCACAAATGGGTTTGAGAGTTTGCATGAGGAAGCAAGATGGCCAAAACAGAATCAAAGCATTTCAATTAGTGCCTTGGCACAAACCAACTTTTCACAAGCCACCGTATCAGAATCAAAGCATTTCAACTTACAAATTATGCATGCCAACCAATTCAAGCCTATAAGCGGCTACAGTAAAGAAGGAATGTGTGTAAAATAGGCCCAAAAGGGGATAGACAAAATCTAATCCCTAGAAGAAGACATAGACGGAGACCAATTCATGAAAATGAATGGTTTTCTATCAAAAAAGATGGTTGAGCCTCAAGAACACATTGACGCTCCTCATTGCATGAAAATTTGAAGTAATACATAGAGTTCGACATAAGTTACATGGAGGTTTTCATGGAGTTTCCATACACGACGACATAAGCTTCTTACATCTTAAAGCTTGTAATTGGGATCTAGAAAAAAAAATGCTAAGAATCTCGACTAATAACCTGACCTTGCTCGTATAACAGAAGGTGGCGGCATCATTATTCCATTAGCCTTATCAATCTCAAAATCAATAGGAGTGTAAACTCCTGCATTGTGGGGCAGGGTGCGAAAGAGAGATGACCAAGGCTTTGAACAATTTGGAAAAGTTTGTGCAGCAAATGGGTGGCCATCATGATCCCTAGAATCATGAGCAGGCACAACAGAAACTTGTGTAGGCATACAAATTCCCATTGTAGCATTAAGTCGAACACTTTCAGTGCACTTATCAGCCTTGGACGAAATCAGATCCAAAGGGACAAAGGCACCTTCCTTTATAGTATCACCATTCTACCTTACTGAACTAACATCCACAACATAGTCACCTTGTAATGCATAGGAGATTCCAATACAGTTTCATTAAAATCTAATGTTCAAGTGATTACCAGGAGAAGCGGTAAGGATGGAATCAATCGTCGAGTAACTGCTAGTAGGAAGATTAGGAATTGTAACGTTGACAGTAGCTTTAGCAGTAGGTCTCAGAGGAATAGATAGAGGTATGTGTTCAAATGGAGGTAGACTCGGGAATGAGAGCAGCAAAAGCATTTGAGATGGTGCCTGAGGAAGGAGAGCCGGAAAGTCATCGTTTTCCATCAACAACTGTGGAGGAGACGAATATCGAGAGGGTTAGATGGGGAACCTATAGGCACGACCCGATCGATTTGGGATCCTCATTTTGGTCAACCGGCGGGTCAAGTCAGATAAGACACTGACTTGAAGGAGAGGAATATATTTGCACTTCTTTCGCATGGGGAGACAGAGAAGGAAGAAAGGGAGTGGAGGATTAAAGGGAGGATGGGGAGCGAGCGAAAGAAGGAAGAAGAAGCAGTTAAGAAAAAATCGCAGATGCCATGACTGAAAACAATTAAACCTTTCATGCCACTTGTTACCTTAAACAATTTAAGATGTGTGTGTCTATATATCATACCAAAACATTTACAGTTATACACACACACCCCATTATATATTTTTTATTTTAATTACTTAACTTTTAATTAATTAATTATTTAATTAATCTAATTGTTCAAATATAAAATAATTTTCAAAAATATAAATATATTTCCAAAATAACTTGAAAATATATTTCATATCTTTTTAAAAAAATTATTTAATATATTAAACTTAAAATTTAAAACTTATTTTAAATTTTCAAACTTAATTTTGAAAATTAGCTCAAGCCCAAATCAAATTAGGCCTTTACAATAGGTCAACCTTTTGGACTAACTCTACACATTAGGCCAGATCGGTAGCTAGGGAGCGGAGAATACATGATTGTTCAACCCCAAGCCAAGGTAATAATTTTCTAGACACCCGTCATATATGTAGGTTTAATTAGTTAGCCCTAAAGTTACTAATTATATTTCATGTACAATTTGGCCTTTGTGAAAGAACCGGATATGTAACAACCCATCATTTTGACGATAAAATATTTAAATAATCGATTTAAATATCAAATCGTTAATTATTCAACAATCCCAAAAATGTGACTTTTCGCATACGATCGAATTAGAACTCAAGACCACTTCTGTTGAGTTTGTATCGGCATTGCGAATTAAAATGAGTATAAGGATCACTATATCTGAAGATTGGACGATCCGATGGCCGAAACGGTCTCGAAAAGCATGAAATTATCATCCCGTAGTGCAGTCCCAGATAGCGATGAAATTTATACCATCAGGACCTGAAAAATGAGGTGATGCATGCATCTAAGTTTCATGGTGATCAGACGCACCGTTTGATCGCGCGAGTTCGAAACGCACGACCGTTTTTTCTGAGAATTTAAATAAAATGAATATAATATTATTATTTAAATTCAGTCTCAATCCCTCCTCTCTCTCCCATTTCTATTGTTACATTGTTGAAGATAGAAATATGGCTACCTCCCCTAAAATTAATTCAAAATCAAAATCTAACAATTCCCTCAACGAAAAATTCCTAAACTAGTTTCGTTAGATTCATATCGACGAGATCTTCACACCCATACCCATTTAGATGAGTGTGATGGCAGTTTTTGAGATGGTCGCACATAAGCCATTGACTAGGGTTTTGGGTTGATCGAGACAGAGTTAGGCGAAGTTGATAGCGCCATTGGATTTCTGTTCGAAGATAGCAATTCTACCCCAGATTTCGTCGAACTCGGCTGACCTTAGCAAAAAGCAACATCAGGCTTGTCGCTTGTGGCCACTACAGTCGCAATCACCAGAGCTAGTTCAAACATGATATGATAGTGTCTATGGAGAGGACACGCGCTGGAGAGTTCATTACAATCGATGGATCCTTGTTTAGTTGAGAGACAAACGAGATTGGAGGGAAGATGCATGACATTTCCTGTAGTGTGCATATGTATGTATGGGTGATATTTGGGGAAGAAGTGTTATATGCTAATAAGGTAATTATAGTATATTATTTGTTTATTAAGTTAGTTAACTATTTATTTCATCTCAAATCTTATATTGTGTGTCTCATTTGTATACATGGTCCGTTTTGGACACGGTTTCTTACGTTACGCTCATGACGGAGACCTCCACGACATGGCGATGGTTTGGATAGATTTAAATAAGGTAAGTGATATTGTCTCTCACCATACTATGATTGTTATTATAGTATTAAAACGACATTTTAAAATGTTTTCCAACTTTGAAATGGGATTTCTAAAATAGTTAAACCTATATCTTATTTTATAAAAGGAATTAAGTGTTTTAAAATGGTTTTAAATCAAATATCGTATTTTTTCCATTGACGCACTATTTTACTGGTATTGATAGATTTAGGCTGTTGCTGATATTATCCCACATTTTTTGCTTTAAATGGATTGTATTGTGTTATTATAGATATATGTGGGTTATTATAGACATTTCTATGCTTGTTGGTTGTGTGTTTGCTTGTTTGTTAGTTGGTTGAAAACAACGTTCGAAGGAGATATTGGAAAATCCCATTAGATATAGTTTAGTGTATATTGATCGAATGCATACACGATGGGGACTCAAATGATGTGATAGAGTTTCATGCATATCGATTGAGTGCCCAAATGACGATAAACTTGAACGAGTGGGATAAATATATAGGGAAGCATTGGTGCATGTCGATTGATCTGAAGATGAAAGAAGATGGACTTAGATATGTGCTTTGAACTTCAAGAGAGATGCCAGACATTTTCATTTGGTTTGTGCCTAGCCATTTGTCTAAGCACACAACTAAAGCAGTCGTTACGACTACTCTGGAGTGGTCAATGTCTACTGCTATTGATGATAACGGATTTGACAAATTTTGACGTGGATGATGGAGTGGATTCGAGGGGTAGGATGTGAAGGTTTGTTGGTTGGTTCATTCGACATTCAATTTTGGTGTTATTGCTCTTTGACGAGTGGTTTTGTCGGTGAAGCGAAGATGTGACTCTTCGACGCGATGACCCCATGATTCAACGATGATGGTTCCATGATGGGAAGTGATGGCTTCCATGATGGATATATGTACTTCGAGATGCAAAGTAATAGACTATGAGTCGTATTGATGGAACTGTTAGAGGAAGGTTACGGGATGCATGATGACACTCTATGACTTATGATGGATGGCAAGAGTAGTTCCCAACCACGATAACTTCAGATGGGAGTCGTAAGGACAGTTTCGAGATGAGCTCTTCTATGGGTAACGAGTGCAAAGGGACCCTTGATATTTATAGGTTTCGATTTGTACTCGAGAAGCAAAGGTATTTGTGATGATATCCATTGGGGATACAATGGCCCTTGGATGCTTCACTTAGGGATATGATGGCCCCTGGATCACACGATTTTTAGATCTATAGTACCCTGGATCGCATACGATGGGTGTTCTAGTTCCTCGCTTACTAAGTGGCATCGATTTGAGTACCGAGAAACCATGACATTGGGTAGTCCTTGACTAGACGGGTCATAGGAGTATCATATATCCAACACAATAAGTGATTGAATGTGAGGATGGATGATGGATGCTATGTTTGCTTGATTGTCTATCAACTTAGAGATGTCACACGATGTAGATAATACTGATGTTGATATCTAGACACCCTTATTACTTGTATAGTACACCCATGACGACTATGATATAGAGTAGCATATATCCTATGTTATGTGCTAACTCTGTGAATGCAGGGAAAAGTTAGGTATGATTCTCCATACCCTTTGTTCCATATACTATACCAACTTCTATAGTGTTTTGAGATTATTTATCGCTTACACCGGACTATTGTCTGACTCCAGGTTTTATGCTTTGCTTATTATCTCGGGTACTCTCAAATGAGTAGACTAGATAGTAGGCGTACGCGGCACTTGGAGCTGTGCATATGGACCAACATATGGTGACGTTTTCTCATATTTATATGCGTAGTTAATTATTAGTTATTCCGTTGTGTGAAGCTATAGAGCCTTGACAGTGTTGACTTACTATTGTTAGAGACATTTTACCAGTTGAGTTTATTTATCAGTTGTATAAACTATATTACTATTTTGTATGGCTGTATGAGCCTATGTACTCTGATTATGTGGTTTATACATTTATTACTGTCTTCTTGTTTTATATCTATGATGACTATTATATTTTATCTGATGCGCTGTGAAATACACAACAGGTTATGTGATTATGTGATGTTTTATTTCTGTCTCTTCTCTTCTATTCCCTTCTCTTCTTTTCTATTCCTCTTCTCTTTTCTTTTTCTTTCCCTTAACAATCATCCTACATTGACAGGATGCTTCGGTAGCGCACTATTCGGTTACATGAGCATCAGTGGTATAGGACGATCGTCATAGGGTAGGTCTGCAGTGGGTGAAATGAGTAGATTTCATTAAAAATTCGTATTTGTATCATAATGGGCCTATGAAGTCTTATAGGTTTCACTAGCTCCAATATAGTTATTCAATAAAATCATATTTTATTTGACATTATTTATATTTATTTATAATTAATCGCATTAGTTAAGTTTGAATTAATATATGTTTAAATATATCATGTATATATATATATATATTCATGACATAACTAGGTAACATAATGACATATATCGTAACAACCCTCTACAGAATGGACCTAAATTTCGACCAAATAAAAGCTCGTCGATCCTTAGGCCTATTCCAAAGCTGGCTGTTGGTTGGTAAAATTGATCAAATAAACAATATATAGACTATCTATCTATGCTTTCAGAATCTCACAATGGAAGAGATAAAATATAATAATAAATTAAGAAACCAGTTCACACATTTTTAAATCTTAGAAATATAATATTTCAAATATCCATAACACAATCTCTCAAAATAGAACAAGTCTAAAATTTGGGTACATCAGAATAAATAGCAATCATAATCATAAATCAATAGTATACTACTACCATCACTACCTCCTTCACACTTCATCATCAGCATCGTTCCGCCTAACCTATGGGTTGTATCGAGAAGGGAGTCAGAACAACAAATGTCTGGTGAATGAAAATCTCAAGTCATACCATAATAGTATTTGGCCAGTATCATTTAGATGAGTATTATGTCTTACGCATTTTATACTATGTCTTTCAGAGTATACCATCAAATGTAAGCCAACGGCTCTCCTAGTCCAACTCAATAACGTATCTCCAACTATAAGCTAATGGCCCTTTCTAGTCGAACTTCATAACTATAATGTAAGTGCAATGCAACTACAAAATATATTGGGTTCAACGACCCATCTCTGTCAACCCTATCTTAATGATGCGAGAGAAAGCACCTGAGTCACTCAAAACCTTTTTAAATGGGAAATAGCAGACTACGACCATTTAATACCTAAACCGTAGGCAGATCCCCGTCATTTAGTAACTAGACCCAAGACGAACCCCTTTCTCATACTTCCTAGCCGACATCCTAAGAAAACCTAAATGGCCACTTAATACTTCTTCAATAGGAAAGAAGTAGACCCTCAAGTAGCCATTTAATTCCTCAACCTCAAAAGCAGAACCCCTTCAGAGATTTCCACTATCGCGCCTAAAAAATAATCCAGACCATTTAATACTTCTTGAAATAGGAAAGAGGCTGACCCTACAATAGCCATTTAATAACTTTGTCCCCGAAGCAAGCCCGTCTTGGGATATTCGTCTATGACTTGTAACCCAAACCGTGATGCCTCACATTAGTCTGACTATTCGTAGATGTTGATAGCCAGATTAGTTGGGCAGGCTTATCCTACAAATTAGGACTAACCTTGCATCCATTTTGGTTACTTATTATAGGAGATGTCTCACATCAGTTCCAAATTCACATATTGGTAGCCATATTAGTTGGGCGGACTTCTATGTACTTTTAACTGACCTAACATCCCTATAGCTTAGTCATATTTCCGCTCTCCAACCATATAACATTATACTAACATATATGTATAATACACACACACACACAATATACCTCACCCGCACTTACGCATTAAGGCCATATAAGGAAACTCCTTATTTTGCCTTTAATTATGCATTAGTTTCTATAATTGCTCTTAACTTCATGTTATATGGTTTATTATTATTTAGTAACCTCTTTATTTTATATGTTATGACTGTACGTTATTTATACTTAATGTTAATTTTTGGCTAACTAGTTTTACTAAATATTCCTAAGCGTGCGTAAATGTATTTCTATACTAAAATTTCACTTCGAATTCGAGTTGTTAAGATAATTTAAGTATCACAATTTCCATTTCCATACAAGTCCCTGTCTAGTACAGAAGTTTACACAATAGCTAGTATCATAATTTAAATTAGCTAAACAAAATTGACTTGCACATATGTTCAAAAAATGGAATCAAAACATCCAACTTGTATTACCTTAACATAGTATAATTAACACATCTATTTAGAGGGAGAATTTTTTTTACAATTTAAATACTTTATATTTTAGTTCGAATTTTAAATGGATAAGGTTAAAATGAAAGAAGATTCATATTTATTTTCATATTGGAAATATATAGTGCAAATCACGGATGGGCTAAAAATCCATGCTTTGCACATCCTTTACTAATTCCTTTTAGAATCCTTCATCATAACAAATACAAACTAAGAAGTGGAAGTTGAATAGTATATAAATTATTAATACTGCAAATAATAATGGGTTAAATTCTACCATATTAACATAAAACAAATAACATTCCAACCCATTCCATATATAATTAACGTTTTTAGAGGGAAATCTGGAGTTTTAGAATTAAAGTTTTTGCATACAAAATTCTCCCAAGGCATAAAACAAATCCAAACATTAACTACACAAACTACTATAAAGAGAAAAATTAAGTTATTTACTCTCAGATAGCCTGTCCCGAATTCCCTTGGATTTGATTCTATGCCTTCACATGTTTCTTCCTCCAGTTTTCTTCTTTTTCATTGTATAACATATAATTATTTTATTTATACATATTATATTCCAAAATCATGGATTAGAGAAGGATATAATTGATGTATATACACAAACACACACACACATACATACATACATATATATATATATATATATTTATATTGATGATTAATTACCTCTTTTCCTTAAGCTAGCTTACTTCAGTCCCTTCTCTAATCCTTGAATCTTCAACGTATATGTTTGTCTTCGAATGTGATTTTTAGAAGTTTATTGAGGAGGAAGAAAAATGGCAGAATTTCGTCGGCTTGTTTTTTGAATAAAAGTGAGGGGACTAGCCTCTTCTTTATAGTAGTTAGGATGCGTCTGGACTATAGGATAAAATTCGGTACAAAATTATTAAATCCGAACCGTTCAGCCCTTAAAACCCTAGCCACCAGCATCGAAGATCGATTGACCACAAGCAGTCGACCATCCTTAATGAGGGTCGACCGGTTGCGATCTAGGTCGCGGTCTAGGCGTCTTATAATTAACATTATTTTATTTAGTACCCATTCCTTTACCATTAAGGCTTACCTTTGCTTAAACGTTAAGTACGCCCTTAACGTTATAATATTTATTACTTTTTTAAACCGTATCATTAATGTTATTTAATTTATTAATTTAAATCCGTTTGAAATATTTCAAATTCAAATCTTCAAATATCGATAACTTTTCCGTTTGATCTCCGATTGTAAAGCTTAATATATGAAAATTGCTTAGAAAATTTGCGTAAACACAATGGTGTAAGTTTCATCGCTAGATTCTGATGTTTCATAAATTCTATTTTTAGCCTTATTATTAATTAATTTACTTCTTATTAATCTTATGGGATGTTACATTCTCCTTTCTTAAAAGATTTTTATCTCCGAAATTCCTAAGAGACTGATAGCATAACCCATACTCAACAACCATATTATATAACCAAGTTATCTACCCAACCATCTACTCAACTAAAAATGCAATGTGATTATGTATACAATATACTATAAGTGATCTCAACCCTGCCATGAATGCAAACCGTGACATATAGGCATGTATGCAAATATCCTAAATATGTATAAAATTCTATATGAGTGCAAAAATAATAGTAAAAAGTATAGCAACCGTCCTCTATCATCCAATCTAGCAACCATAGGACGCAACCAAAATCTATACAATACTAAATTTTAGAGAGTCAAAATTTACCAGAGAAAAGGTCAGGATGAAAAGCCTTTGTCTTCTCTTTTGTTTCCCATGTGATTTCCACTGGATTATCTCCCCATTGCACTTGGACCGACCTAATTTCTTTGTTACAAAGCTTCCTAACTTTACGCTCCACTACATATGTCGTGGCATAGGGTGTTATCAACACCGTCTTTATATCTGCTAACTAATCAGACTCTACTATAGTGGCTGTGTTTTGTAGACATTTCCTCAAATGCGATACATGAAAAACAGCATGGACTCCCGCTTACTTATCCAGAATCACTACTCGATATGCAAGTTTCCTCACGCTCTGCAAAATCGGGAAGGGCCAAACAAATATCGGCACCAACTTTCCCGATGTTCCAAACCTAATAACCTTCCCAAGAGGGGAAACCTCAACAAATATCATGTCCCCAACTGAAAGCTCAAACTCTTTCCTTCACCTATCAGCATAGGACTTTTCCCAGTCCTGGGCGGCCTTTATTCGCCGCCTAATCACCTCAACCTTTTCCATGGTCTTACGGAAATTATCTGGTCCATGTATAATTTCGTAAGTAGTTTCCCATCAATAGTTGGGTGATTTGCATGGCCTCATGTATTGGGCTTCAAAAGGTGTGGTACCAATCATCGCCTGGTAACTATTATTGTATGTGAATTCTACTAAGGGTAAATGCTGCTTCTAATGTCCTCCAAAATCCATGATGCAAGCTCTCAATAAATCATGTTCGCCCTTTTGTCTATCCATTAATCTATGGGTTGTAAGTGGTGTTAAGATTGAATGTCATTCCCAAAGTTGATTATAAACTCCTTCCAAATTCACTATTAAATAAGAGATGTCTATCATTAACAATGCTGACCGCAACTCCATGCAATCATACCACTTCTTTGATACAAAATTTGCACTAGAGATGTTGCCATTATATTACTTCATAACAAAATAAAGTGGGCATTTTTAGTGAGTCTATCCATTATAACCCAAATAGCTTTATCGTCTCTTTGACTTCTACGCAACCCATCTATAAAGTCCATCGATATATGCTCCCATTTCTAATTAGGTACCTCTAACGGCAATAGTAGATCTCCGAGCTTCCTTTGTTATGCTTTTTTCCTTTAGCATGTTAAACATTCAATGATATATTTTACTATTCGCCTCTTCATAATTGGCCAATAGAAAATCATCTTTATATCCTTATACATCTTATCTCTACTGAGATGAATAGTCACCTTAGAATGGTAGCACTTCGCCAATACTTCCCCAAAAATGTCCTCTACTATTGGAACACATAGGCATCCATCTCTCTTAGCCATCCCCTTTATCGACTAAATACCTACTGTTGTGGGGGATATGCTCTTCCTTA
This sequence comes from Allium fistulosum, assembly GCA_030737815.1. Lineage (NCBI taxonomy): Eukaryota > Viridiplantae > Streptophyta > Magnoliopsida > Asparagales > Amaryllidaceae > Allium > Allium fistulosum. Next base: position 868,652,079 of record CM060903.1, on the reverse strand, counting down.
CCTAACTTGCCTAAAATATTGACTATTGTCGCATCCTTCTTCTATTCTTGATGGATGTGGTTTATCCATGATGGCCTTTCTTCCATTGCTTCCAGATAACCTGGAGTGAGTTTTGATTGCGGTTGGAAGTTGTAATTCGAGAGGAACTCTAACTGCCTCCATTCATATATAACACCAATACTAACAAGCCTTCGGTTATAGACATCGATAACAAGATTCCCTTTTTCAGGGGTATAATAAATTTCAAAGTCGTATGATGTTATAACTTCATCCATCTCTATTGTCTATGATTCAAATAAATTTCAAAGTCATATGATCAGTAAATAGCCCAAACCTTTTCCCAAAAAGATAATGCCTCCACATTTTCAAGGCGAATATGATAGCCACTAATTCTAAGTCAAGAGTGGGATATCTCTTCTCAGGGTCCTTCACTGCCTGCTTGTATAGGCTATCACTTTGCTTTCTTGCATAAGAACTACTCCTTACCCTACTGTATGCATCAGTATAAACGGTGAAAGACTTCAATATATCTAGAATATTTAGTACTGGCATACTAGTCAACAGCTCCTTCAGCTTCCCAAAGGCTTCCATGCATTTCTAATCTCATGCAAATACTAAGTTTTTCTTGGTTAGGCGAGTCAACAATACAACTATTTTTTCGAAGTCCTTAATGAATTTCCTATAGTAATCGACCAAACCAAGAAAACTACTAACTTTAGTAATGCTCCTTGGGATCTTCTAATCTTGAATAACTGCTACCTTTGTAGAGTCAACAGCTAAACCTTTCTCGGAGAGAATATAACCGAGAAATCTTACCTTCTTCCTCCAAAAATAACACTTCGAGAATTTGACTTTTAGCCGGTGTTTTCTCAAGATCTCTAGTACCTCCTTTAAGTGATCTTCATGCTCACCTATAGAGAATATTAGAATCTCACCAACAAACACTATGATGAACTTTTGTAATTTCCTCCTAAAGATCCTACTCATCAAATCTACAAAATATACAGGGTTGATTGTCAACCCAAAAGGCATTACTTCCTATTTATACTGTCCGTCAGTAGTGAAAAAAGGAGTCTTATCCTTGCTATCAGCTACTCTTAATTGATGGAATCTAATAACTAAGTTTCATTGGGAAAAGACTTTGGTCCCGACAAGTTAATCAAATAAGTCGTTTATTTTGGGTAGAGGGTGCCTATACTTCTTGGTCAGCTTGTTGAGTGTTCGGTAATCGACGCATAGCCTTAATAAGCCATTTGCCTTAGTGACAAAGACAACCAGCGCTCCCCACCTGAAGTGCTATGACGAATACACTTTTTCTGCAATAACTCTAAAATCTACTTATCCATCTCTCACCTTTCTCTAGGGGCCATATGCATCAGTGGCATAAGCTTGCATATTCTATTCCTCATTTGCTAGTTTCGGGCACCGGTTCTTGTAGTACCCTTCTTCATGGCACTTATAGCATGTCCCCTTGAACTCTTCTCTCATCAAACTTACTTCACTGTCCTTAGCGACGTGCTCCTTCTTTGGACATCTACGACATATCACAACTCCTTTCTTGAACTTCCCCTTTGCTTTCTTGTCTAACCAAAATCCTCCCTTCTTCACTCCACCTTGATTATGCGGTTGTTTTACTTTATCATTTTCTTCTATAACAACTGTTTGAAGGAGGGCTATTTCAACTAATGTCTCATAGGTGGCACCTACGGGAACTTGAGTTATAAGTAGCTCCTAAAGTAGATAATTTAGGCCTTTTACAAACATCAATGCCTACTTTGCTTAGATGTTGATTAGGTTCATTGCAAACTTAGTTAATTCCATGAACTTATTTATATATTCCTTCACCATGGATTCCCCTACCTCAGTTGGATAAATTTCTCTAATACGGACTTACTTCAACTTGGGACATGAATCAAGACTTGAAGTGAGCTTTGAATTCAGCCCAAGTAATTATTTCCTCTGCATTCTCTTCAACAACTATGGTCCACCAATCCAGCGCCTCTCCATTTAAGTTCCATGCAACTACCCTCCTCTTGACCTGGTGTTCCCATCCCAACTCCTGAAATATACATTTATGGTCATTAATCTTGGCCTTGGCTTCTGCAAAATCTTTCACCCCCAAAAATGCTCGTCTATTCATATTCTAAAAAATCTTTACACCGTTTAGGGAAGTTTGGTGGACAAGATGTTGATTCAACAGTCGAAGCAACTGGCACTGCCGATGCAGCTTGTTGATGAATGAGAACTTGCCTCATAAGCCTTAGATTTTCGAAACCTTGATGGCATACCCAAAATGGTGGTAACTCCTTGATCTAGTTGTTTCCGACTTCAGAATTGCTATACCCAACCATTTCAACTATTTGTAGGTTGAAAATTTTGGATCAATCTCGATTTCCTAGGATAGTACAACTTACTGAATTATTAGTTTACCTACTGTGTTTATGTATGTCCATATATGTATATTCATATATATAGGGGGATTTTGAAAAAAATTCAAAAAAAATAATACGTACTCTCATGTATAACTATTCCCCGATTGGGTAACCTAAGCTCCGATAGCAAATGTAATAACCCACTCCAAAATAGGCCTAATTTTCGACCTAATAAAAGCCCACCAATCCTTAGGTCCATTCCAAAACTGGCTATTGGTTAGTAAAATTGATCAAATAAACAATATACATAGCTATCAATCTATGCTTTCATAATCTCACAGAGGAAGGGATAAAATATAAAAATAAAGTAAGTACCTATTTCACACATTTCCAAATCTCAGAAACATAGTATTCCAAATATCCATAGCAGTCTGCCTCAAAATAGAACATCAACAAGTCTACTATTAGGGTACTTCAGAATTAATCATAAATATAAACAAATAATTATACTGCCACCATTCTTTGCCACCTCCTTCACTATACATCATCGGCATTGTTCCCCCTAACCTGTGGCTTGTAAAGAGGAGGGAGTTGAAGTAATAAATGTCTGGTGAATGAAATTCTCAAGTCTTACCATAACAATATTTGGGTAGTATCATGTAGATTATGTTTTACGCATTTTATACTATGTCATTTCAAGTGTACCTCCAACCGTAAGCCAACGACTCTCCTTGTCCAGCTCTTGTATCTCCAATTGTAGGCCGATGGCTCTTTCCATTCTAACTTCGTAACTATAATGCGGGTGCAACACAACTATGAAATATATTGGGTCCAGTGACCCATCTCCACCAAACCTTTCTTAACGATGCGAGAGAAAGAACCTAAGTCACTCGAGACCTTTTTAAATGGGAATTAGGCAGACTCCAACCATTTAATACTTAGACCCTACGTAGATCCCCATCATTTAATACCTAGACCAAAGGCGAACCCCTCTCTCATACTTCCTAACTAAAATCGTCTGGTTATATCTCTTCTATGACACATTTTTAAAAGGAGTCATCTAACAACTCCGCCTTGAAGTAGGCATATCCTTGAATATCCGTTCTATGACCCATAACCCAAACCGTGACGTCACACATTAGTCTGACTATTCATAAGTGTTGGTAACTAGATTAGCAGGGCAGGCTTATCCTACAAAATTAAGACTAGCCTCGTGTCCACTATGGGTACTTATTATAGGAGATGTCTCACGTTAGTTCCAAATTTACACTGCTAGTAGCCAGATTTGCTGGACAAACTTCTATGTACTTTTAACTGACCTTGCATCCTTATAACTTAGTCATATTTCCGCTCTCTAACCTTACAAAATTATACTAACATATATGTATAATACACACACACACACACAATATAGCTCACCTACATTTATGCATCAAGGCCATATAAGAGAAACTCCTTATTTCACCTTTAATTATGGATTAATTTCCATAATTTCTCTTTGTCATCCACATAATTTCAACGTCGAAGGAAATGCTATACGTGGCGGTGCCACAAAGAAAGCAATGCCGCTAAGATTGATGACCAAAAGCCTACATTGCCGCCTCTCATCAATAAAAGGCCATATACAATGTCATAGACTATTCATAGAGTTAGATAATGAATAACAAAAATATTATTTCGTTAAAATACATCGTCATTTGTTAGTATAATCTAGGCCGCATCTCATGCAACATCGCTACTCAACCATGTTGTGTATCATACAATGTCGTCTCCTATCTATATAGCCAAACCTTCATGCCTCCTTCCTTCAATGTCATGTCTCATGCGATGATGCTTCCTCTAAATTTCAAGCCTCAAGTGAAACTGCATCACTTCTATGTTGTACACTTCTATACCTTATTTCATTAATAAGGAGAAGGAGGATGCCATACTAAGTCGATGTCGCATGGATTTCATACCGCTCATCATCGAAGCTGTATAATTTATGAATGCCATATTTTCTCAATGTCGTCTCTATTTAGCATCATTACTCATCAGTTCTACCACTCAAGCAATTCCACATATCAACAAGGCCTGGATTGATGTCGCACCTAATCAATATTGACTCCAATCAATGTCACCTCTTATCAATATCAGGAATCAGCGTTGTTGTTGAGTAATGTCGCTTACCATCAATACTGTCTCACTTCATTGTTGCATTATGTCAATATCGCACTTCGAAGATATCAACGTAGACCTTCGATATGACGTTGGTAAGGACTTTCATTGATGTCCATACAAAATCTGTCAAAATGTATATGATATTGAACGATGCCACCCCATACCAACTTGCTTCATATTGGTGTTGTCTCCTATTGTTGAACCATTCCGAAGCTCATCAAAAGTAAACCATGGAATCTAGCGCCATTGATGATGTTGAAGACACTATAGGGCAAAGATTAGATGCCAAAAGCGTCATTAAGCAGCCGCGTCGAACCCTTCTACCCCTATAAATATGACCCTAAGGTTGAGAAGGAGGGGGCTCGTTTTTTTTCATTTCTCAACTCTCAAAATTAAAATTTTATAACCTTAAATTTAATTAATGGCAATTCTAATATGATTGTAATCAAGCTGGATTTATATAAATAAGGACTTGGACATACATGTTACCTTGATCATGCACTTTGAACATTGTTGGACATGAAAATGCATATAATGAAGCTCTTTAGATCTAAAGCAATTGTGATTCTATTTTATAAGGTTTTACATGAGCTTCGCTCTAAACTATTGTTTATATGCATATTTCCTATCTTGTCTATTACATATGGGCATTGGACTACGAACATAAGCACTATTAAATTAGTTCATTAACACGCTTAATGGGCTATTTCACATACTTACCACTTATCTTCTTTCTCATTTAGACATATGACCTGGGAATTGGAGTACCCTATTCTTAAAGGTCCTATGGATTCTTGAATATCTTCTTCCAAGTGATCTTAAGAGCTCCCAAACATTTTATTCCAAGTAACCTTAAGGGATCTCGAATATCATATTCCAAGATGACATACGAGTCATCAAAAGTGCAACATCTAAAACCCATGAGCATTATAGCTCATCTCTTAATGATATCATCTTGTACTTACCCTCGAATGATAGATTTGTTCTTGATTCAATCAATATCGACAAAGCCATCCATAATCATGTTATCTTATATAATCGAACCAAGAATCCATTTATGATTTATGACATCATGGGTGTTATAACAATTTTTGGTTTAACATTTTAGTACTAGAAGGAGGGTGCGAACCTCCGATCTTATTTAGCTCTCCCATCAAACTAATGGAATGAATTTTTTTCTTAGGAAAATGGTGAAATCAAGGCGAACCAATGTTTCAAATGAAGAAGTCGCATAACGAGCAACGTTGGAAGAAAATGTTTTTCCCAATTTCAACATGGACAATGTAGAAGTCGGACAACCATCAAAGCCAGCACAATCAACCAATAGTGAAGCTAAGATTAAAAACCTAGAACAACAGTTTTAATGATGAAAGAAATTTTGGAAGGGATCCTTATTCAAAAATCCTCCAAACTTAACGGAGAAGATGAGGTAGAATCTCCAAGAAGGGGTTTAGATTTCTCTTTGCTCAAAAATAGAAGTAGAAGCAAGCTCGTTATGACACCACAGAAGAGAGAAAAAATCACCAACTGGCTAAAGCAACCGAGCTTTCTCCAAGGTCTTTAGCGGATAAAAAAGTTAAGGCAGATTACCAAGGGAGGTTGGAGGAGACGTTCAAGGAGCAATTTGGAAGTTCAACCTTCAAAGGATACAAACCTATTAGAAGCAATTATCATAGTGACGAAGCTTATCTAAGAGACATGGTTGATAAAATGGCAAAGGATGTGCTTAATATTAATGGAAAAAGAACTCTCGATGACAAGGTCAATAATAATCACTGAGAAGCTCCCTTCACAGAGGAGATCATGTCCACTAGGATCCCATCCCACGTCAAAATTCCGTCCTTAAGATACAATGGAACCACTGACTCAAATGATCACTAGATGGCCTTTGAAAGTCAAATGGATTTATACAATGCTACTGGGGCAGTGTGTTGTAGGCTTTTCCTTACTACTTTCCAAAGTATTGTAGCTAAGTGGTACAGAAAACACCATGAGAAAATCATCTATTCTTGGAAGCAATTCTCTTATGAATTCTCAACACATTTCTATATTTGTAAAGACCCTACTATCGATTACACTGTACTGGCTAATATCAAGCAAAGACCGGGGAACTTATTGTGCAATTATCCAAGGAGATTCAATACAGAGGTACTGAAGGTGAAAGGGATGCTGATAGGGACAAGTTGGTAGTAGTACTCTTGGGATTGATTGAGCAAACTCCATTCTAGAAGGAGCTCGATATACACGAATGTAGAGATTTACAAGACTTCCACTTCCATGCTGACTAATTCATTCATATGGATGAAATATTTCATGCTAAAAAGAAAGCTCGAACTAAAAAGGAGTCTAAAAACACAGGCTATAACCACATCCATATGAAATCGAGATGGGAGGAAGTCCTTGACACCAATCACATTGCCCTAAATAAGTCGTTATCTTACATATACGCTATAGCAAAAGAAAACAATGATTTCCTAGTCTCATACAAAGCTAGGACTAATCCTGAACCAAGAAGAGGGGGAGACTATTGCCCTTATCATAAGTCGAATGGGCATAAATTCATGGATGTCATGTTTTGGTGGGTATAATTCAACATATGTTTCGCTCTAGAAGCTTAAAAGAGCTTGTTAAAGATAACCAAAAGTGGCTCGTTCTGAAGATCCCTACCAAAGGCTCCAAAACAATACTACCAACATAGTAGAAAGTGATGATCAACCGAATTTCGTACCGCCCCTCAATAGAATCGATGTGATCCATTGGATGATCGCATCTAGCAGGAAGTAGTAAAGGAGGTAAGGACCACTATGTTCAAGATGTAAATGAGGGGATTTTCTCTATTCAAGAAGAACCACAGCTCAAGAATTCCAAGTTTCAAATTCAGATGCACAGTCTAACCATCACTCCATAAGAGCTAAGTGGAGGAGTTCGTAATCCGCACAATGATCCATTCATGATTACAACTCAAACTAGTTTATTTTTAGTTTCCATAATTCTGGTAGATACGAGAAGTGCAGTCAACATGATCTTTAAACATGCTTTTAATAAAATGGGAATTCCAAAGGAGAAACTAGAGCTAAGCTTTGAACCTATTTTTGGGTTCAACAACAAAGGATCAACTCCTATTGGACAAACAAGGCATTTGGTGTAGATGGAAATTCTTCCCAACTCTAGGACATTCGAGACTCTCTTTGTAATCATGGATCAACTATCTTATTATAATGCTTTCTTTAGGATGCTAGCTATGGATGAAGTTGATGCTTTTATTTCGCCAAAATACTTGATGGTGAAGTTCTTAACCAAAAATGGTTGGAAAACAATAAAGGGGAACAATTTAGATATTGTGAAGTATATTTTTCCAATCTTGAGCAATATTATAACACTCCTAATTTTTAATAACATTATTCATGAGATTTAATTAGAATAAATTAAATAGAATAATATGGAGTGATAAGGAGACTGAGATTGGAAAATAAAATTTTAGTGGCCATGCTTATTTAAAATGAATGGCTTATAAATGGTTAAGTGTTAACTAATTTAATCATAAGGGCATTAGGGTCATTGTTGCCCCCATTTTCCTACCCTTATACTATCTCCCTATGCCATCCACGTTCATTTTCTCATAAGCAAAAACATAAACGAAAAGATAAAGAAAGGGCCAACCATTAGGAAGAAGAGAAATTCAAAACTAAAGCTAGGAGCAAGCAAGAAGAAATCAATCTCAACCAATCTCTAATTTCCTTATCCAGTCTAAGGTGAATAATAATCATTACATCGCTATTATTGGTTTTTATAATCATATGTTTTTGGATTTAAGGGTAAATTCGTTTTTATGATATACTAAATGATGATATGCTTGATTTATAATTTGTTTGGTTTAAACAAGGTTGTTTAAAAGGAGATATGCATGGTTTTAGAGAAAAACCGAGATTAAATGATTTGTAATTCCATGGAAAAATTATATGTTATGGCAAAAATTATTTTGGAGTTGGGTTTCAATTTTTATAATTTTCCAAGCGGTGGAGAATTAATCATGAATTTTCAATGGAAAATAAGGTTAATTGGGTTTATAAATTTATTTCGAAAATTATACTGAGAATTTGAGTCTGAAATTTTGATATGTTAGATAACATGATTAAAGTGAATTTCAGGAATTTTTGTGGATTTTTACTAAGAGATTTATTATGGAAATTAAATTATTTTGAAAGGAGGACCTAAATGATTTAATTGTTTTGTTAGTATAAAGAGTTATTTGTTAAATGTTATTTGGTTTTAGATTTGAGAAAATGCGGCATATATTAGCGAAATTATTTGAAAGTTTAATGTAACAAATCAAGTGTTTACAAGTGGGCAAGTTTGTTACAAAAAAGTTTACTTTATTTGGTAAAAAATAGCCTTTTGCTAAGAAAAGCAAGTTTCGCCTCCTTTGGAAGGAGCTTTCGACCCAGAGCTTCTGCCTCCAACCTAGTTGAAACCTTCTAGGTCGAAACCAGTAAACCAATACACATGGTATCATTTAGATGGTATGAGGTGGATCAGAGAAAGGCGGAAGGTAGGGTGTCGAAACGTAGCTTTCGAAAGAGGTTGGTGCCTTTGTTTTGCTTTGTTTTAAAAGAAAAGCGCTTGCCTGTTTACAAAGGTGTTTCGAAGTAGTCGAAACCTATGATTGTGAGAGGGTATTTCAAAAGAAGCTTTCGAAGGAGAGCTGCTGCCTTTGTTTTAAAGTTGTAGCTTCCGAAGGAGTTACTTGGATTTTTATTGAAGTGTTAAGAAGGGGTAGTTTTGACTAAATCGAAACCCTTTTGTTATTTGATGTTTTTCGAGGGTATTGAAGACATCAATGCTGTCGAAAGGTACTATTTGTTTTTATAAATGTAAGCCACTTCCTACTGCTTTTGAAAGGGGTTAAGGGTTTCGAAGGAAATGGTTTCGAAAAGGGTTTCGAGGCCAACCTTCAATTGTCTTACCCAGATGTTTATGCTTTCGAAAGGATGGTTTCGACACAATCAGGTTTCCCTAATACTTTTATGAAATGAAAAATGGTTTCGAAAGAGATGCTTTCACTTATGTTCACTTTGACCCAACAATGATGTTTTAAAGATAAACCCAATGATTTCAAAAGGGGGACTTTTAATGGTTTCGAAGGGTAACCTTCAATGACTTCGAAAGAGGTACTTTCAAATGGTTTTGAAGCTATGCTTCTATACTTATATGATAATACTTTAATACGGTTGAAAGATTTCGAAAGAGAAGTTTTGAAGTATTCGAAGGAGCCTAATGTTTTGAGGATAGATTTTAATGATTTCAAAGGAGATCATCTTATAAGGTTGAAAGCAAGGTTTCAAAAGTGTCGAAAGGTTTTATAACCCAAACTCTATTTTAAATGCAAAACCCATGGCTAAATAAAGGAGTTTTGAAAGGATTTTAAGTATGTAAACTTGAGGAAGTATTTCCTTAATAAAAGTATAGGTTAAAGGGATTAACTATGTAAAGTATTTCAAGGACTTTAAACCCACAAGGGTGGTATTATTTTGTTATTATGTTTACTTCTTCAAATATAAATATATTCACATGATAAAGGATCCATAACTACATCTTAGGGATAAAGAGGTAGAAGAACTAGCTAGGTTAAACCAGAAGTGAATATAAATTGATTAAACTCTTGAATGAGTAGAATTTCATCCAGAAAGTTAGGGAGAGCAGAATATAGGATGCTTAAACCTTGAAGTTGTCCGGGAGATAGGTTCATAGTAAACCCATGAGAACTATGATTTGGAAGTTATTGGGGTAACCAATAGTTTCATAGTGATCCCATGAAAACTATGTATTAAGGATGGTTGGCAGGGGCCAATTGGTTTGTAGTAAACCTATGAAAACTATATCCGGTTTAAGTATTGACATCAGTCAATAGGTTTTCAGTCAACCCATGAAAACTAGGATATTGAAGAAGTTATTGGAGGCATCAGTAGGTTCCTAGTCAACCCATGAAAACTAGGGTAAGAATGGAGTTATTGGAATGACCAATAGGTTCAGGGGAACTAATGAATTTATAAAGTTAATTGGAAGGGGCCTATAGGTTCTTAGTGATCTCATTAAAACTATGAAGTAGGATAGAGTGTCCATGTAGTATGTGTTTGTACCAAAATTGGGCACAAAGAATTTAAATGAAAAAAGAGGATAATCTAACAAACACACCAATTCAAGCAAAGAGAAATAGAAAAGGACAGATTTATAGTAGTTTAGCATTGTAGCCTACGTCCACTTTGAATGATTTGTTGTTTTATTGATGATTACTAACTGGTTACAACAGAGAATAACTCAAACACTCAAGTTATAATGGATCTTCGGTAGAGTAACGGCGTAATGGAGTCAAAAGTCCTTTTCTGTTGACATTGGAGTGCTATTTATAGGTGCAGTTTGGAAATATCTGGCTTAGATCCCGAAATACCCCCTCTCGCACGTGGGTGGGCCTACAAGATCGATCCAAGGTCATTTGGGATCGATCCATGATCGATCCATGTACATTTAGAATCCATCAAGATTTGCTCCTTTTAGGCTGAGATCGATCAGAGACATTCTTGATGTGGTAAGCTAGCTCCTACAAAAATTTGATTGCATTTGGACTTGTAGATTTTGAGTTATGATCGATCCAAGATTGATTTTGCAATAGGCTGAACTGTGCGTATCGGTCCCTTCATATCGATCTTCTTCGGATCGATGGCCATTCGTATCAATCTGCCTTGTATCGATGTCATAGAGCGATGACTTAGGGGAGATCCACTTTTTATGCCGCATGATTGTTTCCTTCATTTGACCTTGCCTTCTTCGTATTGGTCCGGAGTAACTTCTTTCGTATCGATGTTTAGAGACCGCCTTCATATCGATTCTTCATGTTGCTTTCTTCATATCGATCGATGGTTGCCGCTCTTCGTATCGATGGAAGGAGATCGATACGAAATGAATGGAGGGAGATCGATACGAAACGTACCTTTGTCGATGGATGATGGATACGAAGGGGAAGGAGTCTGATGGATGCGAAGAGGGGTGGTATTTGATGGATACGAACTGACACCTCCCTTGTTGATTTTGATCGATCCATATCTTGAGCGTGCGAACTCCGATTGACTTGAAATTTGGAACGTTGGCTTTCATAGCTTTACTTGTCCTATCATGTTAATTGTAGCTTGATCCAGACTCAGACCAAATTTGCCAGTATCCATAGCGAACCTGTGTATAACCAATCTCCGAGTCGAATTGTCTTTGGTTTCCAGCCAAGTCCTTGGTATCACGACCTTGCCAAAAGGCGGGATAACATTTTCCCCCCAAAGTACGTCTTGTGTGAACATGACATGCTTTGAAAAGCTGCATTCTTTATTCGGAAAAAGCTCTATCCGATTCGTTGAATAGTCATTGCCTTTTCATCGAGATATATAACCTTTGATTGATTTCCAGTAATATAAATGCTGAATTGTTAACCGCCGATGATCATGTAGTGTTCTGTTGTAACTGAGTGTCGAGTGCTAGAAATTTGTTATTCGCTATTTTGATTGTCATCAGGTGAGCATTCAATTCCTATTAATTTTGAAAATTGAATGTTAGTTCGTCATACATGCACGCATGTTAACTTGACTCATGTTCACGTTCGCACGTTCAAGGGTCGTTGTCAAGTCCTTTAGTCTTTGGTTTGGATCGAGTTTTGTATCGATCCTCTCCTGGATCGAGGTGAAATTTGAGTTGTAACAACGTTTGATGGTCGTTTTAAGTCCTTCCTTCGTATTGATCATGTCCTAGATCGATTTTGAGAAGTTGGGATATATGTTTCGAACTGATGAGGCTGAGTAATTCAAATGAGCCTTCATTGCATCTTTCGTATCGATGGGTCACTGATGGATACGAATTGCCATACTCCAGATCGATCTGAGTTGGATGGATACAAAAAAACACTTCGTATCGATGACACTTGTGACCGCTTCTAACAGTTTTTAGTAATGGAAGATGAAACGTTTTTCTCCCTGGTTTCGAATCTATATAAATGCAATTTGGACTTAGAAAAAATTCACTTTCCATCATTTTTATTTCCTTCCTTCGTATCGATCAAGTACTTGAGAAAAAAGAATCTGCCTACGTCTTCAAATCGAACAAAATTTCAACCCCCAAACCACATCTTTAAATTAGGTAATGAACTAATTGAGCTGGCTTCAAAATAATGAGATTCGAGTCTAATGTTGATTCGTCCAAAGCCATGGCCGATTCCGACGGTGTTGATGCCGGAGTTAGGTCAGAGCGAGGTCTAGGGGAGATTAATGGCATTTAGGCTGTTTGGAGAAGAAGGAGTACCGATGGATACGAAGAAACCAGGGGAAGAAGCTTTGCCTTAGGCCTCATATTGGTGAAGGATGGAAGAAGCATCTCTCATATCGATCCAGGATGGGGAACTTGTATCGATCCAGAACCGATTGGTGGAAGGAGGAGTTTCTTATCGATCTGGAGTGGTGGAACTTCGTATCGATCTAAAGTGATCAATATGAAGCCTTGGCCATGTGATCGATACGAAATCGAGGAGCCGATGATCGATACGAATACTTAGTAGGCGATCGATATGAAATCTTTGGTTGGAGATCGATACGAAGTTGAGGATCTTTGATCAATACAAAACCTGATTTTCTCGATCGATACGAGACCGAAATTTTGTGGAACGATCCATGTTTAAACTCTGACGGATATGACATCTTTTGAATGTTCGAACATTTGACTCCGACGAGCTTTAGCCTTGCAATTAGACTTGACTATTCAACTGCATATCTGGTTACCCTTTGAAGCTTGTCGATGGAGCTGTAACTTGTCAAACTTAACGAACTCTAGCACGGATCGTTCTCCGAAGTTAGGATGGCACGATTGTGATGGTCAGCGATGACGATCGCTCCGGTTGAATCTCGAAGTCTTGTCGTTTTTACATCCATCGAACTTGAAGAAATTTAAATTATTATGTAGCATTTCGCTACACAACACGAAAACTCACTTCACAATCACGAGGGGAACACGGGTTTCATGCCATTTAACAATGGTTTTTGCTGAGTTCAATAGCTATGGATCTCGAAAGCTCTGAGTCGTAGGATATCCAAAGTCCTCCACTTCCAGCTATAGAAATGCCAGAGATTGCAGCTGAAGTAATAAGTCCCGCTCCGGACGAGATGCCAGGTGCAACTTTTATCATGAATCTGTAGGATTCTGTATGTTCTAAAGTCTCTGAAGACATGTTAGACAGGATTTGCCTTAGGCATGTGTTATCTATGGAAGACATCTTGGTATCGGGCACGGAAGACAGAGCCCATAATCCCCCAGAAGGGTATACCGCTTGCAACAGGTTCATGTGCATTGCCGCAACGCTGCCTCCTTTTAACCAATTCATTCGAGAAGTGTTGCTTTTCTTGAGAATTGCTCCATCTCAATTACATCCGAATGGATACACTTTGCTCAATAGTTTATACATTATCTTCATGGAGCATCTTTTTCGACCTCCGACTGTTGAAGAAATCGGATATCTATTCAACAATAAGAGTCACGGGGACATCCCTTCTTTCACTTTTTTGGAAGCAGTTAGAAATTGCCAAGTAGTGGCAGGAGCCTGGAGCAGGCTAAGTTACTTCAAAACCGAATGGTTCTTCGTTCGGTGTCCACCGGGATTCGCCAGACGGTGGCTAGTTAGAGTAAGTGTTCTAACTTCTTCATCGATTGACTGAGTAATTCAAGTTGATGCCGAGTCTAATACTTTACTTCTTTTACAGCTTCGATCCCACGGCCTGAAGGAGAGCGATTCAAAGAGATTGTATGAACTCTCCAATTGGTATCAGCTGAGCTTAGAGAGATTGATGAAGGTCTCACCGACGAAAACTTAATCGCTGCTGGGCTTGTAGAAAGAGGCCAAAGCATTGGATCAGCAAGTGTTATCAGAATGGCTCCGGCGAGGCATGGAGAAAGAAGATCCCCTGGAATCGTAATCACTAAACAAGGTGATGATGAGAATATGCCCGCTGGAGATGAGCCTACAATTGTGCCTTTGTGGAGTCCTCGATCTTTATATTGAAAAGAAAAGGCAAGGCTATTGCCTACAAATCCAAGAGACGCAAAACTGTTGTGATATCTCCGAACATAACAACTGTTATAAGTTTTGAGACTTCTCCTCTGCCAATGGAGAGTTCACTAAAGGGATTGGCGGTTATCCTCATCCCAGATGACTTAACTTCATATTAAGACCTTGGACTAGAGGGGCTTCAAAGTGCTTTAGATATAGGGGAGCCAACTCCATCGAGCATGGCTGCCATAACCGGTTGGTTGGGGGGTTTGCACATGCATGCACACATTTCACGGCACCACACAATTTCTAGTTGCATTTTTCTCGATTTTCGAAGATAAATGACTCTGTTTCTCTTTTCATTTTACAGATATGATGACGAAGCGGGGATTTATGCTCTATAGCCTTCGTTCTGCGCACCATTCTTCTAGCTCATATTCCGAATCTCGTAGGCATGAGTCTGAAAGAGACCATGATCGTGGCCGCTCCAGCCAAGAGAAGGAGCGTTATGAAAGGGAAAGGGAGAGGGAGAGACAATATCAAAGTAGGTGCCGCTCCGGGTCGCGTTCTCCACCACCTAGAGGTCCTTCGCAACCCTCCGGCTCTAGAAAACAAACCGCTGAAACTTCACGTCAAATAGCGCCTCCCCAAACTTTGAGATCTGATGAACAACACCGTAGAACTGAGGTAGAAACTCCCTATAACAACCCTGGTTTGGAGGTTACCTGTATATATTAAATTATGACGATAGTTATAATTTAATATTGTAAATTAAAATAAAATTAGAAATTTTAATTGTTTATTTGGAATAAACAATGAATTTTGGAATTAAAAAATGAGAAAATAAAATTCCAAACTTTGTTTTATTTTGTTTGGATTGATAATAATAGAATATGATTTTATTTTAGAGGAAATGCAATAATTATATTAATTATTGCCAAGTTACTTCTTTTAATAAATTTTTAAGAGAAGTATTAGATTTTTTAAGGTTGTTTATTTAAATAAAAAGGTGGAAAATTGGTCTAAAAATATGTTTTGGCTATAAATTAAGTTTGGAAATGGTTTAAAATATTCTTCTAAGTAAGAAAAGTATTTTGTGGAATTTTAGAAGTTAAAAATATGGTTTTATTCTTTTATTTGAGTAAATTGTGAATTTTTGTTAAATAAAGGATTTTAATAATAATAATGTTTTAAAATATAAATTTATCTTTTTATATGATGGAAAATATTTTATTTATTGTATAGGTAAATTTACATATTTTATTTGTGTAAAACTTGAAAGAAAATGTCATTGTTTTATAACATAGGGTATAATATTGTACATTTGATTTTAGTGGTGAATTAAATTAACCTAGGTTTAATTATTTTCTCTAACTTGGGTCCAAAGCCCATTAACTAGAATGAACCAGAAGAAATGAGATGAGAAACATTACCTATACGTTGTTTTTTTTCTCATTCCTTCTTCTTCTAAAAACAACTTACAGCAAATCAAAAACTATGGCCACCTCTTGAAAAATCAAATCTTTCTCTAATTCTTGTTGTAAATTCAAGTAAAAATAAACAAAATAAACAAGAGGAAAGGTAATCTACTACAATTCTAGGAATTATTTCATCAAAATTTGAGTAAGATTGTTTGTTAATTATTTTCTTCTTCTTGCATGCACTGTTTTTGAGTTCTACAGGTTGTTCAAGGCCATTATCTCCACAAAGCTTCAATCTTTTAGCATAAATTCGAGGTTTGATCATCTCTAACAGTAAGGTGAGTTAAATATCACAATCTCTAGCTAATGCAATGCTCAAAGTGCAATATTCTATGCAAATTCCTGCTCTGTAATCGTTTACTGTTTTTATTTCTTATCTCTGTGAAAATATGTCTCTGGTTGCTACTTTGAACTGTTGTATCTCTCAACTCCGATAACAAAATGCTACCGGATTTCTGTCAGATGGTTGTTTATGTGTTATACTTTATGTATGTAAAATTTAGTTGCAAAACTCTTTCATTTGCTATGTTAAAAGCCCACCTGAAAATCAGTTCGTCGCCTGAAAATCACCTAGATCGAAATCGCGTGAAACGACACGCATAGGTCGACCACTAGGTCGCCAGGCTTACCCTTAGGTTGACCATACGGTCGACCTAGGGAAAAGAGAGGCCGACCTGGTGGTCGACCTAAGGAGCCTTGTCTCCTGTGTGTTTTTGTGTTGCTCCCTTTTGTTTCTGTTTTCGTTTCATACTTGTTTTCTTGACTTCTACTTCTCGTTTTCGAGATATTTTTGTGTTGTTTTGATGGCCATGATGTCGATCAATAGGCTAGCTTAGTTTTGGAGAATTTAAAATTCAAATTTTGAATTGTTTTGAATTGAATTTGAATTGTTTTTAATTGAATTTGAATTTGAATATCTGTTTTAGTGAATTTCTCTGTTTTTCTTTGTTTTCGAGCATGGATTTTTCCAAACATCTTTGAAATAATTTTTAAAAATAATGGGCATTTCAAATAACTATTATATAGTATTTTTAAATATGAAATCTATTTATTCTCAATAATATGAGAAATTTCAAATCCGGTTTTCGAAATGGGTTTCGAAAATTGATATTAAAAGCTTGTTTTCCAAAGTAAATTATTTTATATACAAAATACACGTTTTTGTACTATTCGAGCGAATGAGAAAGAGAATTAAATGGTTTGATAAAACACATGGTATAGGATACGTGCGCTTATCTTATCGGTCAATTCCCGACTTGTCCGTTTGATCGTTTTAACCTTCGGGTCGAGTTTATCGATGAGATGTGGTAAACTTTTTACTGCTTTAAGTGTGAAATTTACTAGCGGTTAGTAAACCGTTTAGTGCGAATGTGTGGTATGGGACACACGTTAACACTGTTCGGGTTCCTATCCGAGAGTTTGTGACACATTTGTCTAAGAGACGTATTTGCCAGTACTGGACCTTCAGGTCATTTGTCCTTCGGGATGTTTGTCTAAGAGACGTTTGTCATTGCGACGTATTTTCCTTCGGATATTTGTCTAAGAGAGTTATTTATTTGTCCTTCGGGATGTTTGCCTATGAGACGTGGCGCCTTATTTTGAGAGAGTAGTACTTGGCGTGCTTCGGCCACAAGCACATGCTATATCTTTGAGATGATTTCATTGATTTCCTTGTGATTTTCCAAGTGTATCGCTTTTTTACATTATTGGTCATTTGAGCCGTTCGAGATATTATTTATGGCGATTACATCTTTGGAAATTGGACTCCTTATCAAGTTCTACAATTGAGATTGGGGATTTTCACTTCAAGGGCTTATTTGTGTGGGTAATAAGTTTGAAGGACACTACTTTTGAAAAATTAGTTTTAAGGACATTTTACAGAAAAAAGATAAAAGAATTTATCATTTTCAGTTATACAAAAATAATGCTAAAAGGATTTATCATTTTTCTATATAACTTAAAAAGATAAATGAATTTATCATTATCCTGTAAATTGTCCTTAAAACTAATTATTCAAAAGTGCTGTCCTTAAAACTAATTACCTTGGAAATAAAAGCCCTTAAACCTAATTTCCACATTGAGATTTGGGTTTGCCAACACTTGGTGTTTATTTGAGATTTATACTCTCCTATTTGGAGATATATGAGATTGCCATTTTTGGCGTATTTTGTGTTTGAGACTTCTCTATTTATAGAATATTTTTGTGATTGCCATTTATGGCGAGTTTTGAGTTTGAGATTTGGGATTCTCCTACTTTGGAGATATGGTTTATAGAAACCATTTTAGTGGCTTTTGGGATTTCGCCGATGATATGAGCCATTTATTATACTTAGTGTTATTTGGTGAGTTTACCTATTTCTAGGACATACACTTAGTGTAATTACCTTATTTGAAGTAGTGGCATGCTCTTATTATTGTTTCTTCTCATTCGAGAGGATATCTTATCCTTTACCTTATGCTCATATTATCACTTATCCTTATAAACTGATTTGTTTAGCTAGACTGACCTGTGTATTTTATACTTGGGTCAGACCGAGTCATTTCAGGTTAGATACCTGCTTTTGGACTTTACTTGATGCTTCTGCCTTGGATATCAACTTATCTCTTTTTGTAGTTTTATTGTCGTTTTGTTTGACTCTAATATGTATTTATTGTTTTGGCTCGTGTGTAAATTGTGTTCGTCATACTACTTATGATGTATTATTTGTATTGTATTGGGATGTATCAGTATGTATGTATATATATTCGTTTGTTGTTATGTGATGTGTTATGCATTTGAGTTATTGTATTTTGTTCTAATAGATCCTATAGCCACCTGTAGTTTTGTATTAAGCATTTATTGGATATGTCGATCCACTTGAGAAAGGAAAAAAATATAGAGTACTAATCGACGTATTTAATAGATATTTTAAGACAAGACTATAGATGGTCGCTCCTAACCAGCCCTATTCTCCGCATTAGCAGACAGTATTACCCAGTAATACTCTTTGTTAATGTGGGTCTCGGGGTAGGGAGTCATAGGTTGGTATCAGAGCTAAGTTCAGAACAAAATATGGTAAACATAGAACAGAAACATATATCACGGTACATCCAAGTATAATACAAGTGTTACAAATTCCTTAATCATCGTGCCCTTTATCTTATCGTGTCCTTTGAGATTGAAGTTTGGGATATGTCTAGGAATATTTTTATTCCGTAGTATTCCAAAAATAGAATTGATGACATCTTGTCTTAGGAGTAATCCTAATCATGATTGTTTTATTCGAGTCTTCTTCAATACGGGTGCTTGACAACCATCTGTATCGGAGGAGTTTGTTGATGCTTTCTGATGTTCTTGTTTTGTTCTTTTGTGAGGATTGCGAGTCCTATTGAGGGGATCCGCAATATTTGGCATGATATATGAGGATTTGGGATTTTTGCTTATAGCTTATCTTTTCGTATGAATTAGCACGTCATATTTTATCTAGAGTTTGAAGTGTTTGAGATGAAGTGGCTTGCCTATTATCAAGCCACATTCTGTGATTCGAAGAATCCTATATTAGGTATCCTTGTTCGGCTGATTCGTTGTTTCTTGTTCTTCGGAATGTTAATGATGATACCGAAGTCTCTGTATTCACCTTTGAGTTTCGAGATGTTGATGATATATCTCGAATTCCAGTCATTGTAACTCTGTTGATTTTTGTGAGTCCGTATTGGGTATGGCACCCAATCGGGCAATCGAATATTGTATTGACTTCATTCCCGGTTCTTAGCCTTTCTGTCATCCTCCCACGAGGATGTCCACTAGGGAAGTGAGGCGATTCATTGAATTTATTTGATTGCCATTCTTACCCCTTTTGAGATATCCACTTTGGATACTCAATTGTTGATATACTTTGTGGTATTACTTCAATTGAAGTAATGATTCATTGTTAATGTTACTTCTCCTCATTTGAGAAGATATTTACCCTTTCTTTTATATCTCATTTCTCTCTTTTTAATATATTGTGTGGTGTTAGGGTCATTCTTCAGCTTGACCCTACACCGATTTTTCATGAGCTACGAGTCGCGGAAGATAGCGTTACTCTTACCGCATTCCGCACTCGTTATGAGTCTTGTGAGTGGTTCGTTATACCGTTCGGAATAATGAACACTCCAGTCTATTCCATCAATCTTGAGGATCGAGTATTCTAGGAATATCTCGATGAGCTCTATTTGTGTTCCTTGACTTTGAGAATAAGTAATAAATGGTGTTTTCAAATTTTTCAAAAATTAAAGATATGTTTCTAAGACAAATTGGATTTTGTTTTTGGGAAAAACAAAGAATATTTTGAGTATTTATATGAGGTATTTCTTTTTAAAGAAAATGAATTTTTGTGTTGGTTTATCCATCTAGTGCTTTAAGAATTATGATCGATGCGTTTGGTTAACGTTATCGATAGGAATTTCCTAAATGTTGTGATGAGACAGTCGGACACGGTAAATTGAGTTTTAATAAGTAAAGTTTGAAAATAATTAATATGGTGGAGTATTAATTTTTATTTCAAAATTTTAATAAAGCCATTGAACCATAGTGAGTGTTGGATGAGTGGCGAGGTAGTTTTGATCATTTGATCAACTCTGCAGCCAATCGATAGGGTCATTCACTATAAAATCAATGGCAAGGCAATACCCTTATATTATTTGGAATTTGAGAAATTGAATATGGTAATTTGGGTAAGTAAAGTGAATAATTCTAACTAAGGGGATGTCTTAATTAGAAGAAAATACCATTTGATGCTTTGATTAATAAAATGGTGTGTTTAAGGTAAAAGTAAACTTTGGTTTGAAAATTAAAATATTAATTGAATAGTTTAGTACAAGTTATTAATGATGACTATAAAAATTTGTTTTGACACTTAGTTATTTGAGTAATATTAGAGGATAGATATAAAACTCTATCTTAAGAGAAAATAAAGAAGTGTTAGTTTAGAACATTTAGTATAAATTTGTGAGCTAGTTTTTGTTTTAAACTTAAATGGTATTGAAACTTGTGTGTTTGAAATTGCAAAATTCTTTTGAAAACAAGTTTGAATAAATTATCAACTTTAATTAGTTTTATGTTGATAATTGGATGTAAAGTTAATTTTTGTGACAAGTGAAAATGTGAATTTGAATTGTTCTGATAAATGAACCATTTATGTAGTATAATCATTTTATTTATGAGAATGATTTTAAACTTTATGTATATATATATATATATATATATATATTCCAAAATTTATTGTATGGATAATCAATAATCATCTTTTGCTAATAGAAGAGATTAGTTATCTCTTTCAAAATGATTTTTCTTAGTAAATTATTTTAAAGTTAGATTTTGGAAAGTAATGAAAATATTTCCACTTAATAAAATGTTTTATGATGATTACATAAAGTTGATCATAATTTTGTATGTCTTAGCTTTCTAGGGAAAAATAAAATCATTTAAAAAATGATTTAGCAAAAATATTGTTTTAAAATGTAGTTTGAGATTAAAATGGTTTAGGTAAATTTCAAATTTTAAATTGATTTTAAAGCTAAAATTTTGTTTGAAAAAGTGCTGTACTAAAACAGCGATAACTTGGGATTTATAACCCCAAATGAGTTCAATCTCTCTGTAAATGAAAAAGCTTTCAGTAAGCTATAAATTTTATTTTTACCACTTTGGAAGATTTTAATTTTAATTTAGTTTAAAATAGGTTTGAAAGTGGATAGGCAGTTCTGCCCTATTACAAAATTCTCTAAGATTTAAGCTGAAAGTAAATTTAACATAACTTTCAAACCGTAAATTCGATTTTGATGATCTTTATATTAATGGAAAGCTTAGACTTAGTAGAGAAACTTTCATTTTATAAACGTTTTCAGCTTTTATGGTTTGCTATGTCAAAACTTGTCTTCTTTACAGCAGGTCTGAAATGAAATTGAACTATTTCCCTTAATAGTTAAGTGTAGCACTTTTTATTTATTAACATGAACTATTATCATCTATTTGAGTTAAGTACAGGTGAAAGAGGATAGTTGGAATATATTTTGAGCAAAATTAATATATATATAAGTTTGTGCAAACTTGTTTTAAAATGCTAAAAAGGAAGGCATGTTTTCGGGTTAATTTTTTTTTTGAAGTGTTAAATGATGGTATATTTTGTGTTTTCGACCTTATGGTCGATGTATATTATATAAATCGTTTTTGTAATATTGTATACGGCCCTTCGTTCAAAGGAGACTCCGCCAATTTTTGCGGAAATTTCTTACACTTAGAAAATTTGAGAAACATATGTGAAAATATATGTTACCAATTAAAATTTATGGAAGAATTAGAGAATAAACAACTTAAACTTTATTTACTCTAATGAAGAGTAATAAGTTTAAATTAAGAATCTAAGTGAGAAGCTTCAGAAATTTTCATATGTTGAAAATTAAGAATTCAATTATTTTGAAGATAATGGGTTTGTGAACTTTAAGAATATTTGTTTAGTAAAAGAAGTATAAAAATCTATTCCATGAGTTTATCTTGCCTTTCTGCAATTATTTTACAACTTGTATTTATGCAGTCGTATGAGTTTGGTGGTACTGGGGAAAAACCACCTGCCTCTTATTGGGTTTTCTTTCCGTAATAGTGGTCAATCTAATATCGGTATGACTCCCTTCATAGTGTTATACAGAAAGTCATATCGATTATCATCTTGCGGGTTGGAGATTGGGATAAAGTTGTGACTAAATCCCGACTCTGTTCGTGAAGCATCTTAGGAATCGATCTCACCCGATTTATCTATTGCGTAACATCCTATCCGTGTTTTGCTTCAAAGGTGAAACGCCTTCGAAATAAGCATGTATTGCTCATAGAAATTCAATGGTCCGCAAATCCCAGTAGTTCCACTTGGGAAACCATAGAATTTATCGAGCAATTTTATCTTGGTCTTCTTTCATCTTGAGTAGAAAGTGAGGAATTGTGACCTCATGCTTATCTATCCTTCCTTTGATTGATGAAATAAATGAGTTGAATACAAACTCTTCTCTAGAAATTGCGAGGACGCAATTTTATTAAGGGGGGAGTCTGTAACAACCTTGGTTTGGAGATTACCTGTATATATTAAATTATGACGGTAGTTATAATTTAATATTGTAAATTAAAATAAAATTGGAAATTTTAATTGTTTATCTGGAATAAACATATAATTTTGGAATTGAAAAATGAGAAAATAAAGTTCCAAACTTTGTTTTATTTTTTTTGGATTGATAATAATAGAATATGATTTTATTTTAGAGGAAATGAAATAAATATATTAATTATTGCCAAGTTTCTTCTTTTAATAAATTTTTAAGAGAAGTATTAGATTTTTGAAGGTTGTTCATTTAAATAAAAAGGTGGAAAATTGGTCTAAAAATACGTTTTGGCTATAAATTAAGTTTGTAAATGGTTTAAAATATTTTTCTAAGTGAGAAAAGTATTTTGGTGGAATTTTAGAAGTTAAAAATATGGTTTTATTCTTTTATTTGAGTAAACAGTGAATTTTTGTTAAATAAAGGACTTAAATAATAATAATGTTTTAAAAATATAAATTTATCTTTTTATATGGTGGAAAATATTATATTTATTGTATAGATAAATTTACATATTTTATTTGTGTAGAAACTTGAAAGAAAATGTCATTGTTTTATAATATATGGTATAATAGTGCTCTTTTGATTTTAGTGGTGAATTAAATTAACCTAGGCTTAATTATTTTCTCTAACTTGGGTCCAAAGCCCATTAACAATAAGGAACCAGAAGAAATGAGATGAGAAACATTACTTGTACGTTGTTTTTTTCTCATTCCTTCTTCTTCTAAAAACAACTTATAGTAAAGCAAAAACTATGGCCACCTCTTGAAAAATCAAATCTTTCTTTAATTCTTGCTGTAAATTCAAGTAAAAATCAACAACATAAAGAAGAGAAAAGGTAATCTACTCCAATTCTAGGAATTATTTCATCAAAATTTGAGTAAGATTGTCTGTTAATTGTTTTCTTCTTCTTGCATGCACTGTGTTTGAGTTCTACATGTTGTTGAAGGCCATTATCTCCTCAAAGCTTCAATCTTTTAGCATAAATTAAAGGTTTGATCATCTCTAACAGCAAGGTGAGTTAAATCTCACAATCTCTAGCTAATGCAATGCTCAAAGAGTAATATTCTGTGCAAATTCCTGCTCTGTAATCGTTTACTGTTTTTATTTCTTATCTCTGTGAAAATATGTCTCTGGTTGCTACTTTGAACTATTGTATCTCTCAACTCCGGTAACAAAATGCTACCGGATTTCTGTCAGATGGTTGTTTATGTGTTATAATTTATGCATGCAAAATTTGGTTGCAAAACTCTTTCATTTGCTATGTTAAAAGCCCACCTGAAAATCAGTTTGTCGTCTGAAAATCACTTGGATCGAAATCGCGTGAGAAGGCACGCATAGTCGACTGCTAGCTCGACTAGGTTTACCCTTAGGTTGACTGTACGATCGACCTAGGGACAAGAGAGGTTGACCTGGCGGTCGACATAAGGAGCCTTATCTCCTGTGTGTTTTTGTGTTGCTCCCTTTTGTTCCCGGTTTCGTTTCGTACTTGTTTTCTTGACTTCTACTTCTCGTTTTCGAGATATTTTTGTGTTGTTTTGATGGCCATGATGCCTATCAATAGGCTAGCTTAGTTTTGGAGAATTTAAAATTCAAATTTTGAATTGTTTTGAATTGAATTTGAATATCGGTTTTAGTGAATTTCTCAGTTTTTCTTCGTTTTCGAGCATGGATTTTTCCAAACAACTTTGAAATAATTTTTAAAAATAATGGCCATTTGAAATAACTATTCTATAGAATTTTTAAATATGAAATCTATTTATTCCTAATAATATGCGAATTTTCAAATCTGGTTTTCAAAATGGGTTTCGAAAATTGATATTAAAAGCTTGTTTTCCAAAGTAAATTATTTTATATATAAAATACATGTTTTTGTACTATTCGAGCGAATGAGAAGGAGAATTAAACGGTTTAGTAAAACACGTGGTATGCGACACGTGCGTTTATCTTATCGGTTAATTCCAGACTTGTCTATTTAATCGTTTTAACCTTTGGGTCGAGTTTATCGATGAGATGAGGTAAACTTTTTACTGCTTTGAGTGTGAAATTTACTAGCGGTTAGTAAACCATTTAGTGCGAACGTGTGGTATGGGACACGCGTTAACACTGTTCGGGTTACTATCTGAGAGTTTGTGTCATATTTTTCTAAGAGACGTATTTGCCAGTACTGGACCTTCGGGTCATTTGTCCTTCGGGATGTCTGTCTAAGAGACGTTTGTCATTGCGACGTATCTGTCCTTCAGGACGTTTAGCCTATGAGACGTGGCACCTTATTTTGAGAGAGTAGTACTTGGCGTGCTTCGGCCACAAGCACATGCTATATCTTTGAGATGATTTCTTTGATTTCCTTGTGATTTTCCAAGTGTATCGCTTTTTTACATTATTGGCCATTTGAGCTGTTCGAGATATTATATATGGCGATTACATCTTTGGAAATTGAACTCCTTATCGAGTTCTACATTTTAGTTTTGGTTTTGCCAACAATTGGCGTTTATTTGAGATTTATACTCTCCTATTTGGAGATATATGAGATTGCCAATTTTGGCGTATTTTGTGTTTGAGACTTCTCTATTTAGAGAATATTTTTATGATTGCCATTTATGGTGAGTTTTGAGTTTGAGATTTAGGATTCTCCTACTTGGAGATATGGTTTATAGAAACCATTTTAGTGGTTTTTGGGATTTCACCGATGATATGAGGCATTTATTATACTTAGTGTTATTTGGTGAGTTTACCTATTTCAAGGACATACACTTAGTGTAATTACCTTATTTGAAGTAGTGGCATGCTCTTATTATTGTTTCTTCTCATTTGAGAGGATATCTTACCCTTTACCTTATGCTCATATTATCACTTATCCTTATAAACTGATTTGTTTAGCTAGACTGACCCGTGTATTTTATACTCGAGTCAGACCGAGTCATTTCAGGTTAGATACCTGCTTTTGGACTTTACTTGATGCTTCTGCCTTGGATATCAGCTTATCTCTTTTTGTAGTTTTATAGTCGTTTTGTTTGACTCTGATATGTATTTATTGTTTTGACTCGTGTGTAAATTGTGGTCGTCATACTACTTATGATGTATTATTTGTATTGTATTGGGATGTATCAGTATGTTTGTATATATATTCGTTTGTTGTTATGTGATGTGTTATGCATTTGAGTTATTGTATTTTGTTCTAATAGATCCTATAGCCACCTGTAGTTTTGTATTAAGCATTTATTGGATATGTCGATCCACTTGAGAAAGGAAAAAAATATAGAGTACTAATCGACGTATTTAATAGATATTTTAAGACAAGACTATAGATGGTCGCTCCTAACCAGCCCTATTCTCCGCATTAGCAGACAGTATTACCCAGTAATACTCTTTGTTAATGTGGGTCTCGGGGTGGGGCATCACACTCATGTTACCACCGCATCGACTACTATGGAGCCCATGGGAGAGGGAGCCATCAGAATAGCTAAGTTAAAGATAGATTTTTCGAACATCTGCTTCGATGGCTTCCATTTCCCCCCGAACTTAAAGAAAATCCTCATTGAGGCAGAACAGACGGTACGTGATTATGTGTACGATGTCTACAATCAGTATCAAGAATGGGTGAAAACAGCAGTGAAAGCTTCAGCAGTGGCCTTTGATTGGGCAAAAACAATCGAAAAACTGGAGAAAGACCTCGCTCAGAAGGACCACATAGTACTAGTGCTTACCAATGAGAATGAATCTTCACAGAAGTCTGAAATGAAGGCCCAAAACAAAGCCGATGAGGCAAGTAAATCTATGGGAAAAATGCGACAGGAGCATTTGGCCTTAGTCGAGGAGATGGGCCATAGGACAACCGCTATTGTGGTAGAAAGAGATGCCGCGCTTATAGAGCTTGAGGAGTTGAAAGCTAAATTTACTGAGGTCATCAAAGAAAGAGACGATGCTAAAAAGCTGCCCAAGAGCCATGTGAGCAGACAGTGGCGCTCAAGAATGAAAGGGATGCGGCAGTTTTAAAGGCTCAAGAAGCCGAAGCTGGAATTGAAACTGAGGTTAAAGAGGTGGAGGCCAGGATGGAAAGTGATATTGAAGATCTCCTGGTCACTTATAACGTCAATGTCTTGAAACACCGCAATCTGAGCTAGCTTGAAGACTACCCGCTCCATCTATATAATGCTTGACACCGCCTGGTAGAGGACGAGAAGGCAGACCGCAACACTTTAACTATTGATGAATTTGAACTGGAAAATCAGATACTAGGTGGAGATGAGGAAAAAAGTTCTTCATGATGCCATCGTCGCCTTCGAAAAGGAAAAACTAGCTGCCAAGTACTCGAACGTTGGTGAGGGATTCGGAGTCGAGCATCACGAGGTAGGTTCTAAGGCGGTTCCAGTCTCCCAACTTGAGCCTACTTCTACTGTCGATCCTCCGGCTGTTCTGGGATACGATCTTGATAGACCGCGCCTATCTCTAGTACACATGCATGGTTCTGAAGGTGCATTGGCTCAACATGCGAGTCAATTTGAGGAAGGTACTCTGAACACTTCTTTCATTCGCCAAATGCAGGAGCGTTGTTGGAAGAAGCCACTAATATTTTCTTTTATCTTTATTCAACCTTAGATGCTGCACCAGTCGATCCTCCTGCAACCCAAGAATTGCATCATGAGCAGGAGGCTATTACGATGGAGGTAACAACCACAATGGTCGCTACATCGATTCGGGAGACGCACGAAGGCAGCTGCGTGTTTGATGAACAAATGTTGGAAGTGCTCCTCGGCCAACAAAGCGACCCGATCACCGAAATGCTGTTCCATGTCGATGAAGATGTTACAATTACGGGCTCCTCTAGCCCAATCAGCAATATTCTGATGAGCATCTGGGCAGAGCGGGCTGAGGAAATAATGGAAGAGATTAAGGTCAAGATGGCGCAGGCGGAGCTGGATCGTGGAGTTGGTGGCATGGTTGGTTCTGGCCCAATCCCGATATTTGTCATTTCTCCTGGTGGCACTATTATCGAAACTGGTTTGCCTCCTTCCATCATCATTGAAAGTGCCAGCATCCCTCCAGCCCAGCATACAATAGATGCTCTAGTTCACGTGAGCTCTGAGGAGGAGATAACTGTAATCCCCCGGCCAAAGACAAATCAGCTAAAGCAGGCCGAGGAAGTAAAGGCTCGAAGAGAGGATCAGAGGGTGGTACAAGTGGGACTACGCCGAAGAAGAGCAAGAAGGATAAGAAATCAAAGGCGTAGGCCTGCACTTTTGCTTTTTGTTTTTGGTAGATAGACAGGATAGGACTTCCTTTTGCATTTTGTAGGTCGTGTATAGATGCGGGTTCGGCCCCTGCTTATAGGAATTTTTTGAATTAGTTTTTATACTTGTCTTTTTTCAAAGAAGATTAAAAATAAAACTTCATTTTTTTTTCAGCTTAACTCTACGTTTGTTTATTTAAGTATTTCAGCATTTGTGCTTCCATTCAATGTACTGATGATACTTCCGTCTCTGAATCAAACTTGAGTCTGGTCATTAAGTCCTGAAGTCATGGCTTCGGATCATAACCAAACGTTGAGTCGAATCTCAATGTTGCGCCGTCTCAATCATCGGCTAGTATTTGAGTTATGCCCCCGGTTCTGGGAAGAATTGAAGTGGTCGGTTAGTAGTCGTTTTCTGCCTTCAATAATCTTAACTTAACTTAGTCGGAACACAGTTGAGGTAAAATGAGTTTGAGTGGTCGGACCACACTTGTTCATTTGTCAGTATTTGTATCCGCACTCCGGGGATTGAACTTGTATGTTGGCGGTCGGTTACGCCTGCCTAATACTTAGAATTATATCCACACTCTGAGAATATAAGTTAATTTGCTGGTGGTCAGTCACACTCGTTTTATGTTTATACTCCAGTCCTCGCTCTAGGGACTTAGAGTTATCTCGTGGGCGGTCGATTCACACCCAATTTATGTTTATACTCCAGTCGTGCTCTGGGGGCCAG
Organism: Allium fistulosum; assembly: GCA_030737815.1. NCBI lineage: Eukaryota > Viridiplantae > Streptophyta > Magnoliopsida > Asparagales > Amaryllidaceae > Allium > Allium fistulosum. The sequence continues at coordinate 868,622,930 of CM060903.1, read as the reverse complement.
AGTTGGTCGACAGGTGGTCAGTCACACTTGTTTGGCATTTATACTTCGGTCCACGCTCTCGGGACTAGAGTTAGTTGATGTTTATACTCCATTTTGCACTTCAGGAATCTAGAGTTAGTTGATGGGTGGTTAGTCACACCCATTTGGTGTTTATACTCCAGTCCATGCTCTCGGGCCCAGAGTTAGTTGATGGGTGGTTAGTCACACCCATTTGGATTTGTACTCCAGTTCGCACTCCGGGAATCTGGAGTTTGTCGACAAATGGTCAGTCACATTTATTTAGGTATTAGGATCCCATTCACACTCTGGGAACAAGGAGTTGATCAAGGTTGTGGATGGTCGGATCACATCCACATTGATTTGGCAATCGAAGTCGTGGATGGATGGATCCATCCTTTTTGAGTTTGGATTTGGAGTCTGTACTCCAGAAGCTGAAGTTCGCTAGAGGATTGTCGTTTTTCAATTCCTCTTTTCTTTAGCGTTGTATGCCCTGAGCTCAGGGTTTCACTTAGCGAGTGACCGGTCGGATCACAGTCACTCCCTATTTGAATAAGCCCTATCTTAAGATGGAACTTAGCTCTTCGAACATCATGGTGATTGCACAATGCATTTTACAGATTGCTTATCTAGCTTGATGAGTCTGCATTTTATTGCTGAAACAAGAAAGTATGGAAAAGTTAGTTTCCTTATTACAAGTTCAAATTTCAAAATGTTTAAACAAATTTCAAATGAAAAGGTAGACTGAATAAATAAAAACCTGTTATGTGTAATAGCGATTGAGACTTTTGATGTTCCATGCTCTCGGTAAAGTAAGACCGTCAATGGTTGATAATTTGAATGTGTCATCTCCAAGTCTCCGCTCGATAACATACGGTCCTTCCTATGTCCATTTCATGTGCAAAGGGACCGGATAAATTCTCTTGAGTACGAGATCACCAACTTTGAAGGTTATGGGTCGGACCCTAGCATTGTACAATCGGGCGACTCGACTACGGTGTACGGCTGCCCTCAAATCAGCCTCTTCACGCTTCTCATCCAGTAATTCTAGAGATTCTGTAAGTAAAATGGCATTTGTCTTTGGATCATAATAGGTCACATAGTGATAAGGTACTTCCAATTCAACTAGAATAATGGCTTCAGAGCCATAGGAAAGTGCAAATAGAGTATAGCCGATTGCGGACTTGTGGGTAGTTCGATATGCCCATAAGGCCATGGGAAGTTCATCGACCCATTTGCCTACAACCTTCTTCAGTCATTTCTTCAGAATGAACTTGATAACTTTGTTAACAGCTTCGACCTGTCCATTTGCTTGAGGGTGAGCAATTGCCGAGAACTTCTTCTGAATGTGGAAACATTGACAGAAATTCTTGAACTCGATACTATCGAATTGGGATCCGTTGTCAGTGATGATTGTATGCGGGAAAACGATGGATAATGTTGCATACAACAAAATTAATTACTTTCTTCGTCGTGATAGTAGAAAGGGGCTCGGCTTCCACCCATTTAGTAAAGTAGTCTACTGTAATGATGACGTACTTCGCACCATCTTTAGCCAAAGGTAAAGACCCAATTATATCAATGCCCCATGTGGCGAACGACCATTGACTGACCATCTGGGTGATTTCAGTAGGCGGGGCTCTCAGAATTCTGGCATGCTTCTGGCATTTGTCACATTTCTTGGCATAGTCTGATGCATCTCGGTTCACTGTCGGCCAGTAATATCCATATCGGAGTATCTTCTTAGCAAGGAATTGCCCCCAAGTGTGATCTTCACATTCTCCTTCGTGCACATCATGTAACACTCGTTTAATCTCGTCGTGGGCGATACACTGGAGTAAAGGAATATAGTATCCCCTCCTATACATGACTCCATTCTGGATAATGAATCGCGAAGCTTTCTGAAGAACCTATCTTTTCTCACTTCAGTGCTCTGGCAAAGCTCCTTGCTCAAGATAATTTTTGAACGGGGTCATTCATGACTCCTTCTTGGGTGTTGCCTCATATACCCAGTCTGTCTCTATTTGATCGACACTCAGAGAGGTAAGCATCTCAACGGGGACGAACTCCATTTGCTGTGCTTCACCAGTGCTGGCTAGCTTTGCTAAAGAATCGGCTTTTTGATTGTGCTCTCAAGGTATGCAGTAGATGGCATAGTAGTCGAACTGATTCACACTTCCTTAACCTGAGCAAGATAAGCAGCCAACCACCGGTCTCTAGCTTGATATTCTACCCGAACTTGGCATACGACTAGTTGCGAGTCAAAATGTACCTCCACAGCAATAATTCCCAAGTCTCTGGCAAGTCTAAGTCCGGCGAGTAAAGCTTCGTACTCAGCCTCGTTGTTAGTTGCACGGAAATCAAACTTCAAAGCATAGCATATGGATCGACCTTCAGGAGTTTCGAGTACTACTCCAGCACCTGAGCAGCGGTCGTTTGATGCACCATCAGTGTACAGCTTCCATATGCATTTGGGAGATTCACTAGTTACGGGTAAGTCCTCCGGTATAGTGAATTTGGCTATAAAGTCTGCCAGAACTTATTTTTAATAACATTATTCGGGAGATTTAATTTGAATAAATTAAATAGAAAATTGGGAGTGATAAGAAGATTGAGATTGGAGAATAAAAATTTAGTGGTCGTGCTTATTTAAGATGAAAGGCTTATAAATGGTTAAGTGTTAACTAATTAATCATAAGGGCATTAGGGTCATTGCCGCCCCCATTTTCCCACCCTTATACTATCTTTCTATGCCATCCACATTCATTTTATCATAAGCAAAAACATAAAAGAAAAGATAAAGAAAAGGCAAGCCATTAGGAAGAAGAGAAATTCAAAACTAAAGCAAGGATCATGCAAGAAGAAATCAATCTCAACCAATCTCCAATTTCCTTATCCAGTCTAAGGTGAACAATAATTATTACAACTCTATTTTTAGTTTTTATAATCATATGTTTTCGAGTTTAAGGGTAAATTCATTTTTATGATATATTGATTGATGATATGATTGATTTATAATTTGTTTGGTTTAAACAAGGTTGTTTAAAAGGAGATATGCATGGTTTTAGGGCAAAACCGAGAATAAATGATTTTTAAATGTCATGGAAAAAATATATATTATGGAAAACATGATTTTGGAGATAGATTTAATTTTTATAATTTTCCAGGCCAAGGAGAATTAATTATGAATTTTCAATGGAAAATAAGGTTAATTGGGTTTATAAATTTATTTCGGAAATTATACTGAGAATTTGGGTCTGAAATTTTTGATATGTTAGATAACATGATTATAGTGAATTTCTAGAACTTTTAAGGATTTTTACAAGGAGATTTAGTATGGAAATTAAATTATTTTGAAAGGAGGATCTAAATGATTTAATTGTTTTGTTAATAGGAAGGGCTTATTTGTTAAATGTTATTTGGTTTTAGATCTGAGAAAATGTGGCAAATATTAGCGAAATTATTTGAAAGTTTAATGTAACCAATCAAGTGTTTACAAGTGGGCAAGTTTGTTACAAAAAAGTTTACTTTATTTGATAAAAATAGCCTTTTGCTCAGAAAAGCAGGTTCTGTCTCTTTTGGAAGGAGCTTTCGACCCAGAGCTTCCACGTTACAACCTAGTCGAAACCTTCTTGGTCGAAACCAGTAAACCAATACACATGGTATAATTACATGGTAAAAGTGGATCGGAGAAAGGCGGAAGGTAGGGTGTCAAAACGTAGCTTTCGAAAGGGGTTGGTACCTTTGTTTTGCTTTGTTTTAAAAGAAAAGCGCTTGCATGTTTACAAAGGGGTTTCGAACTAGTCGAAACCTATGATTGTGAAAGGGTATTTCAAAAGAAGCTTTCAAAGGAGAGCTGCCGCCTTTGTTTTAAAGTTGTAGCTTCCGAAGTAGTTCCTTTTATTTTTATTGACGTTTTTGAAAGGGGTAGTTTTGACTAAGTCGAAACCCTTCTGTTATTTGATGCATTCTGAGGTTATTGAAGACATCAATGCTGTCGAAAGGTACTGTTTTTTAATAAATATAACCCCTTCCTACTGCTTTCAAAAGGGGCTAGGGGTTTCGAAGGCAATGGTTTCGAAAGGGGTTTCGAAGCCAAACTTCAATTGTCTTACCCGGATGTTTATGCTTTCGAAAGGATGGTTTCGACACTATCAAATTTCCTCAATACTTTTATGAAATGAAAAATAGTTTCGAAAGAGATGCTTTCGCTTATGTTCACTTTGACCCAAAAATGATGTTTTATAGATAAACTCGATGATTTCGGAAGGGGACTTTCAATGGTTTCGAAGGGTAACCTTCAATGGTTTCGAAAGGGTTACTTTCAAATTAAAAGTATGTGTGGATCGACAGATATGGAATATATATTAAACTAAGTGCGGAAGTAGTTAATAGCAGTAAAGTAAAATAAGAGTAAGCACACCAGGAATTTTTATACTGGTTCGAACTCCCATTCTACGTCTAGTCCCAGACTAGTTTCTGGCTTTAACTAACAATACCCTCACTTAACCCGAAGGAATAGGTCTGAGCAGCAGAACAGACACCTGAGCAGCAGAACAGGTTTTTTGCCTCAGCAGCCGAAGAGGACTTTCCCTTGCCTGAGCAGCAGAATGGGACTTAACAAAATATAAAAGTAGTTGACTCAATGTGTTCTTGATAACACTGATTTGTCTTTAAGATTACAAACTTCCTATAATCAATTCCTCAAGTATATAAAGAGTATGTGAAGATTTGAAAGGAAGAATATTGCTAAGAATCAAGGTATATGAAATATAATTCAAAGATTCAAAGCAATGAAGAGTATGAATGCACTAAAATAATCATAAGAGAGAATAGAAAGAATTAGAATCAGAATTGGTGAATGTGAAGTATGTGAGAACTCCTATATATAGTTTTCAGAGAAATGCAACTCTTAGTGAAGAGTTTCAGCCTAGAGAGGCATCTTTTCACGAAGTGCAACTCTTCATGGAAGAAGATGTCCATTCAGAATTTGACAGTTGAAGCCCAGTCAGTCGACTGGTTGATTTCGGTCAGTCGACTGAATTTTGAAAAATTCTAAAATGTTTGAACGTTTAGAAAAAATATACTTTTGTGTATATGCACAGTCAGTCGACTGGGCATGCACAGCCAGTCGACTAGCTGTACATATATTACACAGTGAACTTTATTTTTTTAAAAAGAAGAAAACTAGAAATCTTGAGGATTGATTTTAACATATGTCTAAGACTCAACACATATAATAATTACTTTTAGCATAGAGTTGTAGTCTTGATCCTCTGATGTCTTCTTTTTGTCATGTATGAGTGTATATTCTTCTTTAGCTTCTGAACCGTCTTGTAATGAATCAAAACTAGTGATTCAAACATTCTCCCCCTTTTTGATTGATGACAACCTATATACATCTTAGATAAAAAATATCTCCCCCTGAATATATGACATCTTTTTCCTACATTAAATATGTTAGTGCACATACTTTTTCTCCCCCTTTGTCATCGACAAAAAGGAGACAGATTAAATAAATTTTAGTGTATAGCACACAAACAGACACAGAGTAGTACACATAGATAAAACAGAGTATCATAGTACATGAGATGAATAAAAACATAAACAACAATAATGAGACTACTTACTACAAGTCTCACAATGTTTAGTAAAATAGTTTGCAAAGAAAATTATTTGAGCAAAGAACAAATTCCATCAAATCTTACCAACAAAATATAGAAACTTACTCATCATGATCCCAGTCATATTCCTCTGTATGATCATTTCCAGGCCTTGATGTGTCTTGTCCACTACCACTTGGTCCACTAGTATCGCTTCCGGTGTGTTCCTCGAAAGTAGACCACGTGAATCTCGGTGCTGGTCGCTTACCATGTGCTACGGAAGAAGCAGTCGTGGATGAAGAACATGAAATTGCATCCCATAGTATAGAGAAGAACCCTTTGATTTTGTCTAATTTTCTATCAACTTTTTTCAAATGAGTTCCTAGTATTTTTTGATTTCTAGATAGGATCTCTATGGACTCTCGTGTACTAGCCGATGTTGCAAGACGAATTTCTTCTTCTTCTTCGTGTTGGGGTGTTTGCTCTCGAATGATTGGTCCGCCCGATTGTCATTGTTGTTGTTGGCGATGCCATTCTTCATATGAGATAAATGCTGGAGGAGCTGACAGTGGTTTCATGAGACTCAATGTGCGAATGTTGATAACTCCAATAGAAGAAGTTTCGGATTCCAGTTGAGGTGCACCCACATTTAAAAGTAATCTCATTATATATTCTCCGAAGTAAATGGTTCTCATATTACCATTGTTGAAGGAGAGAAATTCATCCAATATTCTCCGTAGCCAATTAACTTGAGTTCCTCCCCATACCGCATATAGTGCTTTGAAATTTTTCGGGTAGATAAGTTCATATGACCCGGTTCTCGAAAGAATACTTCTCATGAATGCTTTTTGAAGAATTCTTGCTTTTGGTCGAAGAAGAATAGATTTTTGTTCCGTCATATTGTCACCCATGAACATATGACTAACTCGATCTCTTTGTTGAATATTACAATCGACATTGTCTAGAGGAATACCTTGGTTATGTGATTGAAGTATGTGCGCCATCCGGTCTAAGGAGAAGAAAACTTGATGCCCACAAACTAAACTCCAAACACAATCATCCCTATTTGATGGACGTTGATGAGGAAGATTTAAATTTGCATAGAAGAGCTTCACCATGAGATGATTAATCTTGTGAGAATTGAGATTCATGTCGAGAAGTGATTCCAATCCGGATCTACGCAAAAGATCTTGTAATCTGTAAGCCGCAAAATCATTGTAGACCATAAATGAACCTTCAAAGATCCGCGAATTTTCCATTTTATGCCATCTTGCAATCGCGACATTGTTATATAGCCATTGTGCGATTTGGCTATCGGTAGGTCCGGCGGAGGAGGAGCTTTGCCTATGTCGCTTTGTAGGAGCCATTTGAACAAGGATTTGGTGAAAGATTTGATTGGATTTGGAATTTAGGGTTTTTCACAAGAAGGATTTGGGTAAAAAACTGAGAAAGGTAAAGTGAGAATGGAGTAAAAAGTAACTATAAAAGGGAATCAGAAATGTTTTCATACAGCCAGTCGACTGGACGAAAGTAGTCAGTCGACTGGTGCACTAAAAATAACACAAATTTTATACAGTCAGTCGACTGATCGTAATAGGTCAGTCGACTGATCGTAATAGGTCAGTCGACTGACTGGTTTCCCAAGAGTTTAGTTTCCCTGTAATCAGTCGACTGAGTCTGAAATTCAATCGACTGACTGGAAGAAAAAAATACATAGTAGTTTTTGAACTATATTTCAAGAAGACACACAAGTTTATTTTATGAATACATTTTTAAAACAAAGACAATGAGCATACTTTGTGTATACAAAAAATTAGAAATGAGAGTGTGAGTCTTCCGATTCTTCTCCCGGTTCAATTTTTGTATTTTCAGCAAATAGTTTTATAGGTGAACATTCTTTTTGAATCGGTGAGTTACTCGTTCCTCCATGTTCCCATGAATTCGTTCCTCTATGATTCCATGAATTTGGTGATACATGAGGGCGTTGAGGTGAGTGAATATGTGCGTCCGTGTTGATAGGGGATGAACCACATATTTTTGCAGCACATCGTTCAAGAAAAGTAAGTCTCCTACCGTGACTCTTTTGTTCATAATACATTTCACGCTGAATTTCAAGTGTTTCCCTCTGATAGTGATGCAAATCATCTATCTTTTCTTTAGTAGTTGGAGAAGGAAATAAGTTTCTTCGCGTGCGTTTATTTTCTGGCGTATATCCCGTATGATGGCTTTGTGGTGGATAAATCGGGATATAAGAAGGAGTCGGAGTTGGAAGTTCTGAAGACCCTGAACTCGGAGTTTCAAAATTAATTGAAGAATATCCAGACAAGTAATGAGAGGAAGGCTCATCTGAAGATGATCCGGCCATGGTGTAGATAAACAATGCAAAGTTGAAAACCATGTTTGATTGTTTTTGAAGAAGTAATATTTTCTTTAAAAAAAATTAGAATGAATATAAGTATAAAAGTCTGAAACTAAAAAATGAATAGCTGAGATTAAATATAGAATGATTGAATTTCATCCATAAGAAAATTGTGGACAATAATTAAAGTAAAGTGGACCATTTAAAAACAGAACAGAAATAAGCTGAAGTGAGCTATGAGCTTAGACAAGAAACATCACATAGCCTACTGGCAAAGACATATGCTTACTTACCAAGAAGTCCTGAGTTCGAATCCCAGCTCATGTATAGAAAAAATATATTTGAAAAACTTATAAATTTTTAAACAAGATGATTCCAAGTTCTCGTCTCAATTTTACAAAAGTGTTTTCATTTAAAGGTTTATTAAAAATATCGGCCAACTGGTTTTTAGAAGATATGAAATCAAGATTTATTATATCTTTTTCAATACAATCACGAAGAAAATGATGACGTATGTCAATATGTTTTGTTCGTGAATGATTAATTGGATTTTTAGATAGGTTGATAGTACTTAAGTTATCACAAAAAATTGTTGATTTAGATAAACTAAAACCAAAATCTTGAAGTGTTTGCTGCATATAGATTACTTGAGCACATGCCAAAGCTGCAGATATATATTCTGCTTCACAAGTTGAGAGTGAGACGCAATTTTGTTTCTTACTAAACTAAGATACAAGAGATCGTCCAATGAAGTGATAAGTTCCGCTTGTACTTTTTCTATCCGTCCGACATCCTCCAAAATCAGCATCACTATATGAAACTAATTCGAAAGGACATTCTTTCAGATAAAATAGTCCAAAGTCCTTGGTTTTATTAAGATATCGTAATATACGTTTCACTGCTCTAATGTGTAACTCTTTTGGATCTGCTTGAAATCGTGCACACAGACAAACACTCATCATTATGTCAGGTCTACTTGCTGTTAAGTAGAGTAATGATCCAATCATGCTTCGATATAATTTTTGGTCTACATTTTTGCCGTTTTCATCTTTTTCAAGATGTATAGTTGTACTCATAGGAGTAGGTTTGGCAGAAGTATTTTCCATACCAAAGCATTTAATTAGATTATTACAATATTTTTCTTGATTTATAAAAATTCCATTTGTAAGTTGTTTAATTTGTAAACCAAGAAAATAATTTAATTCTCCCATGTGAGACATTTCAAATTCATTAGTCATTATTTTAGAAAATTCCTGACATAACTTTTCATTAGTTGAACCAAAAATAATATCATCAACATAAATTTGAATTATTAAAATATCTTCTTTTATTTTCTTAATAAAAAGAGTTTGATCAACCTTAACAATTTCAAAACCAAAGTCTATTAAATAACTTTTTATACGATCATACCAAGCACGAGGTGCTTGTTTTAATCCATATAACGCCTTTTAAGTTTATAGACATGGTCTGAAATTTTTTCATGAATAAATAAGGGAAGTTGTTCAACAAAAACATTTTCTTTTATAAAGCCATTTAGAAAAGCACTTTTAACATCCATTTGATATAATTTAAAGTTATGAAAACATGCATAGGCCAATAATATACGTATTGCTTCTAATCTAGCGACTGGAGCAAACGTTTCTTCGTAGTCAATTCCTTCTTCCTGATCATATCCTTGTGCAACTAATCTAGCTTTATTCCTAGTTATATTACCATGTTCATCAGCCTTATTTTTGAAAACCCATTTAGTACCAATAACTGAATGGTCACTAGGCCTTGGAACTAAATCCCAAACGTCATTTCTTTCGAATTGGTTTAGTTCTTCTTGCATAGCGATAATCCAATAGTCATCAGTTGAGGCTTCCTTAATATTTTTAGGCTCTATATTAGAAAGAAATGCTACATGGCCCATTTGATTTAATTGATTTCTAGTTCTAACATTTGAATTAATTTCTCCTATGACATTTTGAACTGGATGATCTTTTAATATCCTTGGTGGAGATCTTAATTCATTATTAGAAAAATTGTTTTCATTATTTTTAGACAAGGTAGTTTCTATATTTGTGATATTTTCAGGAACTTCTTCGTCATCTCTACTACTTGATATTTGTTTAAAATTTTCATCAAAAGATACATGAAGTGTTTCTTCGATGATATTAGTTTTTTTATTAAAAATTCGATAAGCTTTGCTTCGGTCTAAATATCCTATAAAGATTCCTTCATCGGATTTTGGATCGAATTTGCCAAGCTGGTCTTTTGTGTTTAAAATAAAACATTTTGAACCGAAAACCTTAAAGTAAGAAATATTTGGTTTTCGACCATTAAAAAGTTCATAAGAAGTGTTTTTAGTTAGAGGTCTTATAGAAACACGATTTAGTACATAACAGGCAGTTGCTACTGCTTCTGCCCAGAAATGTTTGGGTAATGTGCTTCCATTTAACAAGGTTCTTGCACATTCTTGTAAAGTTCTATTTTTCCATTCTACTACTCCATTTTGTTGCGGAGTACGAGGAAAAGAAAAATTATGGTTTATTCCTTTCTTTTTACAAAAATGTTAAAAAACGTCGTTTTCGAATTCTCCTCCATGATCACTCCTAATGTTCTTTATTTTTAAGTTTTTGAAATTTTGAATTCTTTTGGAAAAGACTTTGAAATTTTCAAAAGTATCACTTTTGTTTTTCATAAAAATAGTCCAAGTATATCTAGAAAAATCATCAACAATTACAAACACATATCTATTATGATTTATGGATTGTACTTGTGTTGGTCCAAATAAATCCATATGTAATAGTTCAAGTGGTTGTGTTGTTGAAATAACCTTTTTAGATTTAAAAGATGACTTAGTTAGTTTTCCTATTTGACATGCATCACAAATATGATCTATTTTAAAGTTCATTTTAGGTAATCCTTTTACTAACTCATTTTTAGAAAGCTTAGTTAAAGTTTTGAGGTTGATGTGACAAAATCTTTTATGCCATAACCAAGGATCATTGTCTTTGGCTAGTAGACACATATCTGAATTATGATTTATTTTCATATTCAAAATGTAAATATTTTTGTCTCTATTTCCTTCAAAGAGTAAATTTTGACTTTGATCAGAAATGCTACACTTATTTTCAGAAAAAGTAATTTTGAATCCTTTGTCACACAGTTGGCTAATACTTAAGAGATTATGTTTTAATTCTTAACTAGCAAAACATTTGAAATAAGAGGTAAATTAGATGTACCGTTGTTGCTCACATCGCATTTGCCGATGATATATCCCTTGGAATTGTCTCCAAAAGTGACAGAACCTCCATCTGAGTAGATAATGTTTGATAGCATATTTTTGTCTCCTGTCATATGTTTTGAGCAACCACTGTCTAATATCCATTTTCCTCTCTTTTTAAGTGGGTCCTGCAAAATAAAAAATAATATTGGTACCCACCTTTTTATAGGGTCCTAAGAGTTAGATCTTAGGAAACCAAACCCAAGAGGGTTCGGTATTCCCTTTATAAACATAATTTATATTTTTGTGTACAGATTCAATAAAGGAGTTTATATATTTCTTCCTAATCAGACTATTGTTTGTTTTAGGAATCCATATTTTTATAGTTTTCAAATTTGTCCTTTTTGAATTTTCTTTAGTGATTGTGGGTTTAAAATCAATTCTCCTTTTATTTTCTATTCTAGATGGAGCTATTGACTTCTTAACATAACCTAACCCCTTTTTACTTAATACCGATTGAGAATTTTCAATAATTTTAGACAAATTTTCTCTTCCTTTATTAAAGTTAAAAACATTTTTAGTAATATTCTCTAACTTAATTTTTAGCATAGTATTGTCTAGTTTAAGTAATTTTACTTTTGTTTTTAACTCGTGATTTTCAGAGACATGAACATCATTCTTTTCTTTTTGAGTTTCAATTTCTTGACTCAATAAAGTAAGTTGAGAATTAGTATTAGAGATTGATTCTTGAAGTTTTTCAAGTTCTTCCTCTAGTATTTTCTTCTCATCTTTAAGCATATCTCTTTCAAATTCTGCTTTGTTCTGATTTTCATGAGCTTCTTTATATTTTCTTTTGAAACTTTTTAGTGTGTTCAAAAGTTCCGAATTAATTTCTATTAGATCATCAAACGTAAGATCACTAACCTCATTTTCTATGGCCATGAAGCATACATTTGCTTGTTCATTTTCATTATCACTGTCACTATCTAATGATGAGGAATCTGAGTCATCCCATGTGACAGAAAATGCTTTCTTTTTGTACTTGTCTTTTCTGCCCTTGTTGGAATAACTCTTCTTTAGTTCTGGACAATTTTTCTGGATATGTCCATTCTTGTGACAGTTATAACATTCTAAAGCCGATGCAGATGGTTTGCTTGAGAAGTTCTTTTTATCATTGAATCTGTTGTTTTTTCGATACTTTAAGAACTTCTTGAAATTCTTGGCAATGAATGCTAAATTCTCATCATCTGAATCTTGGTTCTCTTCTTCTTCAGCTCGAAAAGCTATGTTCTTTTTGTCTTGTGCCTGTACTCTTTTAGCCTGTAAATTAACTTCATAAGACATTAGATTTCCTATCAACTCCTCTGGTTTTATGGTAGAGATATCGTTAGCTTCTTCGATAGCTAAAACTTTTCTCTCCCATTCATTCGTGAGTGAGTTGAGGATTTTTGACACAATATCAAAATCTATATACTTTTCTCCTAGTGCTAACAATGAGTGATATATGTCTTGGAATCTAGAGTACATATCATTTATAGACTCATCTTGTTTCATTCTAAAGTTTTGAAATTGATTTTTAAGCATTGAAATCTTACTTTGCTTAACTTTGTTTGTACCTTCATGAGTTATCTTTAGTGTCCGCCAGATTTCATACGCAGTAGTGCACATGCTAAATCTATCAAACTCATTTTTGTCTAAAGCACAAAATAACATATTCATAGCTTTTGAGTTATTTGTAGCATCTAGTTTCTGTGTTTGTGACCATTGTGCATATTCAGTATCTGGTATATGATGTTCGGTTTGAGTGATATTCCAAAAATCATAAATGTTTGACTGCATAAATATTCTTATTCTAGTGGACCAATAACTGTAATTTAAACCATTAAATAGTGGTGGTCGTGCAGTGGATTGACCTTTATTGAAATTAGTGTTGTTTTCCATATTAACAAGATATCAAATAACTGTGTTATGGTTATTGGATAACCTTGCTCTAATACCAATTGAAAGTATGTATGGATCGACAGATATGGAATATATATTAACCTAAGTGCGGAAGCAGTTAATAGCAGTAAAGTAAAATAAGAGTAAGGACACCAGGAATTTTTATACTGGTTCGAACTCCCGTTCTACGTCCAGTCCCAAACTAGTTTCTGGCTTTAACTAACAATACCCTCACTTAACCTGGAGGAATAGGTCTGAGCAGCAGAACAGACACCTGAGTAGCAGAATAGGATTTTTGCCTCAGCAGCCGAAGAGGACTTTCCCTTGCCTGAGCAGCAGAACATGACTTAACAAAATATAAAAGTAGTTGACTCAATGTGTTCTTGATAACACTGATTTGTCTTTAAGATTACAAACTTCCTATAATCAATTCCTCAAGTATATAAAGAGTATGTGAAGATTTGAAAGGAAGAATATTGCTAAGAATCAAGGTATATGAAATATAATTCAAAGATTCAAAGCAATGAAGAGTATGAATGCACTAGAATAATCACAAGAGAGAATAGAAAGAATTAGAATCAGAATTGGTGAATGTGAAGTATGTGAGAACTCCTATATATAGTTTTCAGAGAGATGCAACTCTTAGTGAAGAGTTTCAACCAAGAGAGGCATCTTTTCATGAAGTGCAACTCTTCATGGAAGAAGATGTCCATTCGGAATTTGATAGTTGAAGCCCAGTTAGTCGATTGGTCGATTTCGGTTAGTCGACTGAATTTTGAAAAATTCTAAAATGTTTGAACGTTTAGAAAAAATATACTTTTGTGTATATGCACGGTCAGTCGACTAGGCATGCACAGCCAGTCGACTGGCTGTACATATATTACACAGTGAACTTTATTTTTTTTTAAAGAAGAAAACTAGAAATCTTGAGGATTGATTTTAACATATGTCTAAGACTCAACACATATAATAATTACTTTTAGCATAGAGTTGTAGTCCTGATCCTCTGATGTCTTCTTTTTGTCATGTATGAGTGTATATTCTTCTTTAGCATCTGAACCGTCTTGTCATGAATCAAAACTAGTGATTCAACACAAATGATTTCAAAGTTATGCTTCTGTACTTATATGATAATACTTTAATACGGTTGAAAGGTTTTGAAAGAGAAGTTTTGAAGTACTCGAAAGGTGGGAGCCTAATGTTTTGAGGATAGATTTTAATGTTTTTGAAGGAGGTCATCCTATGAGGTCGAAAGCAAGGTTTTGAAGGTGTCAAAAGGTTATATAACCCAAACTCATTTTTAAAGGCAAAACCCATGGCTATATAAAGGAGTTTTGAAAGGATTTTAAGTATGTAAATTTTAGGAAGTATTTTCTTGATAAAAGTATACGTTAAAGGGATTAACTATGAAAAGTATTTCTAGGACTTTAAACCCACATGAGTGGTATTGTTTTTTATTATGTTTACTTTTTCAAATATAAATATATTCACATAATAAAGGAGCCATAACTACACCTTGGCGATAAAAGGGTAGAAGAACCAGCTAGGTTAACCTAGAAGTGAATATAAATTGATTAAACTCATGAATGAGTAGAATTGCATCCAGGAATTCAGGGAGACCAGAATATAGATACTTAAACCTTGAAATTGTCTGGGAGATAGGTTCATAGTAAACCCATGAAAACTATGATTTGGAAGTTATTAGGGTAACCCAATAGGTGCAGTGATCCCATGAAAACTATGTGTTAAGGATGGTTGGCAGGGGCCAATTGGTTTGTGGTGAACCCATGAAAACTATATCCAGATTAAGTGTTGACATCAGTCAGTAGGTTCCTAGTCAACCCATGAGAACTAGGATATGAAAGAAGTTATTGGAGGCATCAGTAGGTTCCTAGTCAACCCATGAAAACTAGAATAAGAATGGAATTATTGGATGACCAATAGGTTCAGGGGAACCCATGAATTTATTAAGTTAATTGGCAAGGGCCTATAAGTTCTTAGTGATCCCATGAAAACTATGAAGTTGGTCAGGGTGTCCATGTAGTATGAAAAGGTTATTAGCAAACCCATGAAAACTAATAGGTTAATAGTGACCCTAGAAACTATAAATATGGCAGGGAGTCAATTAAACGGGGATGGGGAAATCCAAAATGTTCATATGTATGCATATCATCATAAAATTTTAAATTGCTATGTTTTAACCATTGTGGATGCAGGAGCACAGTGTATGCTTTTGAAAAAGGATATTGGGATACTAGTGAGGAGAAAACCCGTTCCGCTAAGCGGCATGATCTCACTGGATATCTAAATGGATTGAGTTTTAGATTATTGTTCATACCAAGCTTTAAGTCTGACTTGAAGTTTTTGTTTTCCCCTTATACTCTCGGGTACTCAATTGATTTTGAGTAGTTTAAGGTTTAGGGTTCTCAAGTTCTCTTCTTAGATGAATAAAGCTTCCAGAGGCGTATAGGAGGCAGATAGTTATTTAGAGTTTTCTTTTTCCGCTGTGTATTTTTGGATGTAAAGGCAGACTTTATAGCCTTATTATATACTCTGATCAACCAAGGGGGCATCTGCATATGTCGCTTTTGGCGTATGTGTAATAATTATATTTTTCTGAACATGGTTATCACTTGTGGGATTATGTAATAAACAATAAATGTTTTGAATGGAATGTGGAAATGTGTTTTTGATTTGTTAAAAATTTTCGATATTCTTGTGATCTATGTATCAATGTATCTGGCACCGCCGTATTTGGTCACCGAGGATTAATAACTATGGTCGACTGCAGCATCCGTAGCCGTTAGTTTTGGGCCTCCAAGTAGGGGGGTGTTACAAATATAAACGGGACAATCTTTCTTACCTATGACTTAGGAAAAACTAAGTTAATTACAAATGATATTAGTAAACCTTTGGATAAGGGATTTTCAAACGAATCATCCAAAGTAAAGATGATGCCTATTGAGAGAACTAAGCATATATTGAGAAAATTTGACTTCTCTAGGAAGAAAAGGAAGAGGAAGAAAACAAACCTAGTAGAGGATGAAATAGAAAGTAAAGAAATAGTCGCTGAGTTGGGTTGCAGAAGCAAGCAAGAACGAATAAAACCCATAGAGGACCTCGAGGAGATTTGCTTAGACCTAATTAATCCAGCAAAGATAGTTAAACTTGGAAAGTAGTCGGAGAGAAAACTTAAAGCAGAACTAATTCCATTCCTTTAATCTAGCAAAGATGTATTCGCATGGACCTATTTAGATATGGTTGGGATAGGTCCAATTGGGATGTGTGATGCTATGAATATCAATTCAAATATAAAACATGTTCGATGGAAAAAGTGGTAATTTGATAAAGTCCGGTCCAATGCATTAAAAGAGGATGTCAAAAAATTGCTTGAGAATGGGTTTATCATAGAGGTACTTTATCCGAAGTGGTTGGCCAATCCAGTGCTGGTCAAGAAATCCAATGGTAAGTGTAGAACGTGTGTTGACTATACTAATCTACGTAAGGCATGCCCAAAGGACTGCTACCCCTTCCAAGAATAGATCAATTGGTTGACAACCAGTGGGCACAAACTTTTTTCTTTCATGGATGCCTATTTCGACTATAATCAAATTTCCATGTTCAAGCCAGACGAGAAGAGCACTAGTTTCATAACGGATTGAGGAACCTATTGTTACAAGGTAATGCACTTTGAATTAAAGAATGCTGGTGCTACATACCTAATATAGGTAACCAGAATGTTCAAAGAGCAAATTGGTTGAAATATGAAAATGTACATGGATGATATGTTAGTCAAGTCTTATGAAGGAAGTAGCCATTTAAAAGATTTTGAAGAGACATTCAGGGTATTACGAAAGTATCAAATGAAATTTGTTAGCGTCAAAATTAACCACCAACATCCAATTGTACGTGAAAGCACCAATATCCAGTCATAGATCACAAATAGTATATGATGTAGAGAATATAATATGAAGAATAATTGAATTAAAATGAAAGCAAGTAAAAGAGACAAGATTTATAGTGGTTTGGCTAACTTCGGCCTACATCCACTCTAGAACAATCCTTTTTATTACACTGAAATTTGATTACAATTACAATCCAAGATTCCAAAAGGAAAATGGAAGAATATTCCTTAGGTAGAAGATGAAGAGAAGCAGAATGAAGATCCCATTTCTGAAGCCAAGCCTGCTGTATTTACAGGGGAAACTTCGGCTACAGGGTCTTCTCACCTATATGGGCCCACCATAATGATCGGCAAGCCCAATTCGTCCAAAAATAACGATCGGCATAGTCATGCTGAACATTATTGCTTTATTCGAGTTAATGTTGATCGCTCCCTTTCCA
This sequence comes from Allium fistulosum, assembly GCA_030737815.1. Taxonomy (NCBI): domain Eukaryota; kingdom Viridiplantae; phylum Streptophyta; class Magnoliopsida; order Asparagales; family Amaryllidaceae; genus Allium; species Allium fistulosum. Next base: position 868,605,478 of record CM060903.1, on the reverse strand, counting down.
CACTACTACGCTAACCTATCTTCCTCCAACGTATTATGCCGATCCATTCACAAATGTCGATCCCTCCTCCTTCATGCAAAATGTTGATCCCTTCATCCAAGGAAATGCCGATCCCTCCTCCTTTATGAAAAATGCTGATCCCTTCACTTCCTGAGGATATCGGTCCTTCCATACCCCAAATGTTATGCTGAACCTTCCTATGTCGATCCCTACTATGTTGCTTCATGCCTTGCCGATCCCTTGGGTTCAATCAAACGGTGTCGATCCTTCTAGTATTACCAGGCTATGCCGACCCCTTCGATTCATCAAACAATGTCGATCCTTATATACATTGGAGCACATCTATCCATCCCAAGAGCTAAACCATGTCGAACCCTCCATGCCGACCCTTTCCATGCCTATGCCGAGCCCAATCATGCCGATCCCTTCCTATGCCGAGCTATGCTAATCTAATCCATGACGATCCATTTTACATCGAGTCCTTCTATGTCGATCCTTCCTTTTTCAAGCCAAAATTTACCTTCCAAGCACCCTGCATCATTTATCCACCGACTATGTTTAATCCTAGCTTCATATTATTATCTGTAGTCGATTAACCATCCATCCATTGAGCCAAATCCATGATATCCCAGTCTCGATAACCGTGAAGTCTATTGGGTTAAATTTTCCTGTATACTACCTTGCCAAAAGGTGGGTTAACACTTTGCCCCCAAAACATACCTTGCGATAGGAAGGCGTGTTTTGAATTGCCATAAGTCCAAAATTCGAAGCCCGTAATCCATTGATCGTTATATTATCCAACCTAGAATCCAATCCATTGCCCATCCATTTCCTTGATCTCTCCGGATCATTAGCGAAATTCATGACTGTTCCGAGTCGATATCCAATTCTGAGTCCATCCCAAATCCATTAACCAAATCCACGATCTCTCCGGATCGCTTTATCCAAATCAAGGACCACTCTGGGTCCATATCCAAATCCAGGACCACTCCGGGTCCATATCCAAATCCACAAACCTCTCCGGGTCAGTTTATCCAAATCCGGGGCCACTCCAAGTCCATATCCAAATCGACAGACCTCTCTAGGTCCAAATCCATGGACCTCTCTAGGTCACTTTATCCAAATCCAGGACCACTCTAGTTCCACATTCAAATCCTTAGACCTCTCCAGGTCATTTAATCCAAATCCGGGACCGTTTTGGGTCCAAATCCGTAGACCTCTTTGGGTACTTGCCGAGCACAATCCATACTCGACAATCTGAGTAGGTAGATCCTGTCGCTCTCCTGCGAAGCGATCTACCCCTTGCCAGGCATAGTCCATACCTGATGATCTGTTATGTTCTATTCTCCGGCCTCAACTCTCCAGTCGAGGGCTTAGTCCATGGGTATCCTACTCCGGCCTCGATCCCCAGTCAAGGACTTGATCTGTGGGGTATCCTACTCCAGCCTCGATCCCAATCGAGGATTTAATCCATGTTCGAGTATATTCCGTCGCTCTTCGGCGAAGGGACTCGTAATTCATAGTTATTTCCCTGTCTCTCCGACCGGGGCCGTAACCGTAACCTGTGTTATTTATTACATTAATCCATATTCAATCATTCCAGAGTCCAGTTGGTAAAATATAAAACAAAAGCTCGTACAATCGAAAAAACTAAATAGCCATAGTATCAGAAAAGCTAGATTTTGCAGTAAACAAAAAAACAAAATTTCATAAACCCGAGCATCACAGTTCATCGTCATCTCAGAGCATGCCTAGGGACCATCCTCGATCTCGTACATGTGTAAGTGACTTAGTTGTACTACTGTAGGGTTTATTACTTATTTGATGCCATAAATCCAATAAATTAATGATAAGCTGACGACGATGCCTTGATCCAATGCCATCTTCATTCGAGGTGGGCAGCGGCTGCTCCTGTTCCACTACGATGGCTTGATTCATTATATATTGTTGCAAATGACCGTTCCTTATATGTTCCTCGATGATATCCTTCAAATGCCTACAGTCATTCATATTGTGCCCATCCATCTCATGGAATAGGCAATGCTTTCCTAATGCCCGCTCGTATTCGGAGGGTTCCCTTTTTGCAGGTCTTCGATACTAGAGGTGCCCTCGAGTATCCAAATAAATCCATTCTGGAGTTTCAGCCAAATCCGTGTAAGAAGAGAATTTTGGTTCTCTCGATTGCCTTTTCGACATATTACTACCGGCATTTACTTTCCGTTTGCCTTTATCATTCTTGTTTACATCTCTTGATGATCCTCCACTTTGCACGGCATACACCTCTGATTTGTTCGCTCGTGCATCTTCCTATCGCAGGAACCTTTTTGATTCATGGTAAAACTCCTCTAAATCCATAGGTGGATCCCTCGCTAGTGAATCCTTGAATTCCATGCCATCGACAATGCCAGATACAACTGCCATCAAAACCATGGATGGATCTGGACGATCCACCGATGTCGCCGTAGCATTAAACCATATTAGAAAACTCCTTAAAGACTCTCCAGTCCTCTGTTTCAGTGTTGCCAAACTCATCACATTTTTGGGTCTCAAGATGTGAACTATAAACTGACTCATAAACCTTTCGATCAATTTTGTCCATGTGCCAATAGAGCCGCTTTCCAACTGTCTGAACCATTGTGCTGCTATATCCATCAAATACAAAGGGAAGCACCGTGCCATGACCTCCTTCGATGCCCCCAGTGCTTCCATGTGCCTTATGTTCCTCGTCAGATGAACAGTGGGATCCATTCTTCCATCATATGTCTCTAGCATTGGTAGTTTTCATTCCGGTGGATTCCTGGCTTGCCTATTCGTAGGAGCGAAGGGGCTCCTATTCACATCTTCCAAATCTCTATTTACCAATCCTCATCTCATGGCCTGTCTGATCATTTCCACCAACCTGTCGTTGTTATCAAGTGGCAGTCTTTGTCCATTGTCTCCAACCTGCCCCCCGAGTCCCCAAGGGAATCCTGAAATCTTCTCTTCTGGATGAGCACCCATATCCCAATCAATGCCAATCTGTACAGCACCACCTGGTATCCTGCCGGGAATCGAACTAATATGATCCGGGGGTATGCCCCCAAGTGTGGAACGATTGGCACCGATCGTCCTATAACGATCGACGTTGCTTTGGCTGATCGTTCCTGGTTGGTCAGGGGCTGCTCCTGGTGGCTCCACACTATTCTGTATCCTGGTTGTTCCATTTCCTTGGTTCTGATTCTGGACTTCCTCTACACCTGCTGCCCAACTCCGTGATCCACATTTCTAATATTTCTTGTTACTCCATTCCCTTGGTTTTGCACTCCAGCATGTCCAATCTGTCAGAGTAGGTTCTGCATCATCTCCTCCTGCCTCTTCCGCATCCTCTCATGCATAGCATCCATCATTGTTTCCATCTCGTTTCTGGTAATGAAGATTGAGGCCAGATTATCTCTTGAGGAAGCCTCTTGACTTTCTTCATGATGGCTCCTACTTGTTCTTTGTCTCCTTGTCGATTACCTAGCTATTGCTTCCTAAATCCAAGTTCCCAAGCTTTCAAATCCAAGATCCTAACTTCCAAATCCTCGAGTGCAAGCTTTCTCAATGAAATCACCAAAATGTTAGCGTCAAAATTGACCACTAACACATAATTGTGCGTGAAAGCACCAATATCCAGTCACGGATCACAAATAGTATATGATGTAGAGAATATAATATGAAGAATAATCAAATTAAAATGAAAGCAAGTAAAAAAGACAAGATTTATAGTGATTCGACTAACTCCGGCCTACATCCACTCCAGAACAATCCTTTTTATTAAATATAAATTTGATTACAGTTACAATCCAAGATTCTAGAATGAAAATGGAAGAATATTCCCTAGGTAGGAGATGAAGGGAAGCAAAATAAAGGTCCCCTTTCTAAAGCCAAGCCTGCTGTACTTATAGGGGAAACTTCGGCTATAGGCTCTTCTCATCTACATGGGCCCACCATAATGATCGGTAAGCCCAATTCGTCCAAAAAATAATGATCGGCATAGTCATGCCGAACGTTATCCCTTCATTCGAGTTAATTCCGATCGCTCCCTTTCCACACTACTACGCCAACCTATCTTCTTCCAACATATTATGTCGATCCATTCACAAATGCCGATCCCTCCTCCTTCATGCAAAATGTCGATCCCTTCTCTTCCTGAGGATGCTGATCCTTCCATACCCCAAACGGTATGCCGAACCTTCCTATGCCGATCCCTACTATGTTGCTTCATGCCTTGTCGATCCCTTCGGTTCCATCAGATGGTGTCGATCCTTCTGGTATTACTAGGCTACGCCGACCCCTTCGACTCATCAAATAATGCCGATCCTTATATAAATTGGAGCACATCTATCCATCCCAAGAGCTAAACTATGTCGAACCCTCCATGCTGACCCTTTCCATGCCTATGCCGAGCCCAATCATGCCGATCCCTTCCTATGCCGAGCTATGCTAATCCAATCCATGCCGATCCATTTTACACTAATTTACCTATGCGGATCCTTCCTTTTTCAAGCCAAAATTCACCTTCCAAGCACCCTGCATCATTTATCCACCGACTATGTTTAATCCTGGCTTCATATTATTATCCATAGTCGATTAACCATCCATCCATTTGAGCCAAATCCATGATATTCCAGCCTCGATAACCGTGAAGTCTATTGGGTTAAATCCGCCTGTATACTGCCTTGCCAAAATGCGGTTAACAAAATTTAATCCACAAAAGTTTTCTTTTGGAATTCAATCCAGGAAGTTCCTAGGATACATTATTAGTGCCCAGGGAATTGAAGCTAATCCTGACCAGACTCGGACTATTGAGGATATGGTGAAGCCCAATATGAGTAAAGACGTGATGGGTCTAAACGGATGAGTGGTAGCATTGAATAGGTTCATTTCCAAGGCCACTGACAAATGCATTCTGTTCTTTAGTGTGGTTAGGAAAAAGAAGAACATTGAAGTGAGCGAAGACTGTCAAAAAGCTTTCAAGGAGTTAAAAGATCATCTTGAGGACTCATCAATCATGTCTAGTCTCGTAGAAGGGGAAAACCTTTATCTTTACATAGCAGTTTCTGAACATGCAGTTAGCTATGTATTATTCAAAAAAGAGAAAGGTACTCAACTTCCGATATACTATGTAAGTAGAAGGCTAAAAGATGTAGAGACTAGGTATCCAGTCAAAGAAAGGCTAGCATATTTATTAATGCTCACAGCATGAAAATTAAGAGCTTGCTTTCAAGCACATCCAATCAAGGTTTTAACCTATTTCCCGCTTAGAAAGTTTTCAGCAAACTGGAAGCCTCAGGAAGATTGGTAAAATGTGGTATAGAGCTTGGTCAATATGACATTGAATTCCTGCCTCGGGCACGATCAAAGGTCAGGCTTTAGCTGATTTTGTTAAGAAGTGTACAGGTTTCATCAAAGAGAAATTAGAAAAGGAAAAACATTTAAAACCCAAATGATAGTTTATCAAAAATGGAGCTTCGAATGAACAAAAAGTGCTAGAGTAGGCTATATCATTATCGCCCTCGATGGACGTCGCTTACATTATGCAATAAAATTGGAATTTCCGGCCACAAATAATGTGGCAGAGTAGGAATCAATTATAGCAGGACTCACTTTAGCCCTACAATTGTAAATTCCTAGAATTGAAATTTCAGTGATTCCCAACTAATGGTAAATCAACTGAAACAAACATACCGGATAAAAGACGCTAAGTCAGTCTTATATGTAAAAAAGGTATTAAAATGTTAAAACAATTTAAGGATTTCCTAATACACTAAGTACCAAGAGGATGGAACTCCCAAACTGATTCTTTAGCTAAACTTGCCACTTCGTGGGGAGCGCTAGAAACCTGGATTGTTCTAGTACGCTATCAGCCAAGTCCCAGCATAGAAGAAAAGGTTCCTGAATCAGGGAAACAATTGATGGTATTGACCAAATCTCAAGCTCTAGCACATAGAGAGGAGAAAAGAGAGGATAAAGATGAGATTCCATAAAAGAGATTCTCCCATTCGGACAATCAATCACTATAAGAATAATTGGATGACCCCCATTGTTGAATATCTTGTAAATGGAACACTTCTAACTGATAAAAAGGAGGCAAGAAGGGTTCTTGTTTGGACTTTTCTTATAATGGACGAAGTACTTTATAAGAAGGGACACAGTCTTCCCTACTTAAGATGTGTCAATCCAGAAAGTGGACTAAAACTATTGAAAGATGCCCATAAAGGATTTTACGGGGATCATTCTAATGGGATAAAACTAGCTAAGAAGGTCATGAGACAAGGATTTTATTGACCTCAAATGAATAATCATGCCGTTGATTATGTGAAAAGATGCAGTAAGTGCCAAAAATTCTCTAAAATCCCACATTTTCCGCTAAGTGAATTAACTTCAATCTCAGGGCCATGGCCTTTTGACATACGAGGGATCGACCTAATAGGACCACTGCCTATATCTAAAGGAGGAGCCAAATACGCTGTAATGGCCATTGATTATTTCACTAAGTGGATGAAAGCAGAACCCTTACTAAATATCACACTGGACAAGTACTCAAGTTTGTAATCAAGAATATCATCACTAGATTCGAAATCCCACAAAATAATATCTGATGATGGAACTCAATTTGGAAGTGAAGAATTCACTCGATTCTATAATAGAAATGGAATCATTAAAAGCTTTTCATCCGTAGCTCAGCCTAAAGCTAACAGAGTCGTTGAGGCAGCCAATAAAACTATCAGAACCATTCTCATGAAACGATTAAACAAAGCAAAAGGAAACTAGTTAAAAGAGCTACCTATAGTATTATGGGCCTATAGAACTTCTACTAAAATAGCAATAGGACATACTTCGTATTCATTAACATATGGATCTGAAGCAATGCTTCTAGTTGAGGTGGAGGTACCCTCTCATCGAAGAATTGCATATGCATTCAATCCAAATTAAGATTTAAGAAAAGTATCCTAAGATCTAATTAATGAGTTAAGAGATAAGGGAGCCTTAGGGATAGATAAATACCAGCGAAGGATATGAAAGTATTATAACTTGAATGTAAAAGCATGATCATTCCAAAAAGGGGATTTGATACAGCGAAAAGTTATGGCAAATACTAAAAACTCGGCAGATGGACCACTTGGGCCAAATTGGGAAGGACCTCTAATCATGCATGAAGTAATCTCATCTGGGGCCTACAGATTATGCCAACCTAATGGCAATATGGTAGCAAGAATATAGAATAATGAACATTTGCGATCATACTTCTCGATAATGGATGAATAAAGAAGTTGAGATAAGAATGTCTATAGGATCAAGAGAAAGACTCTCCTTAAAAAAATGGAAAAAGCCTTTAGCGCTGTCATCAAAGGCCTTACTAAAGTGCCTCCTAAAGGAAGGTCGGGTAAGTCTCTGATTTTGCTTAAGAAAGCTACCTAGAGCGTCGGACTAAGCCTTCAATGTCGTCATCAAAGGCCTCACTGAAGCTTCTCCTAGAGGGAAACCGATTAAGACTTAGGTTCTGCTTAAGATAGCCACCTACAGTGCCAGATCAGCCTTTAGTGCCATCATAGGACTAACTAAAGCACTTGCTAAAGGTAGGTTGGGTAAATCTCTGGTTCTGCTTAAGATAGCTACCTAGAGTGCCGGACAAAGCCTTTAGTGTCGTTATTAAAGGTCCCACTGAAGCGTCTCCTAAAGGGAGATCGGGTAAGACTCTGGTTCTGCTTAAGATAACTACCCAGAGCATTGGGCTAAGCCTTTAGTGCTGTCATCAAAGGCCTCACTAAAGCACCTCTTAGTAGGAGGACGGGTAAGTCTACGCTCCTGCTTGATGAAGTTAACCAAATGAATCGGACAACAAGACCTAAATCATCACCTAAGAAGGTGATATAGGGTCTGATCCAAGTAGAGATCATCACCTAAGATGGTGTCAAACAAGTCAATCAAATTCAGAGCCAAGTAGCACTCCAAATCAATCAATCTTCTAGAGGAAGATCTATCAACAAGAGCTAGTTAACGCTCTAAGTCAAACAATCTTCTAGAAGAAGATCCATCGAATATAAACCATTTGTGTTCTTTAACAAACACAATCTTCGATTGCTAGATGAGGAATTCTGGTCATCTATTATTATTACCAGATAAGGATTTCTAGTGTCTAATTATTGCCAGATGGATCTTTGGTCTTCTATTATTATCAAATAGATTTCTAGTTTTCTATAATTATCAAATGGGATTTCTGATCTTCTTTTATTGCCAAATGGATTTTGGTCTTTTATTGTTATCAAATGGATTTATAGTTTTCTATTATTATCAAATGAGATTTTTGGTCTTCTACTGTTTCCAGATGGATCTCTGGTCTTCTATTGTTAATAGTTGGATTTCTAGTTTTCTATTATTATCAAATGAGATTTCTAGTCTTCTACTATTGCCAGATGGATTTCTGATCTTCTATTGTTATCAGATGGATTTTTAATTTTCTATTATCATCAAATGAGATTTCTGATCTTCTTTTATTATCAGATGGATTTCTGGTTTTCTATAATTGCCGATAGGTTTTCTGGTCTTCCATTCGGATTTGCTATTAACATATGGCTTTTCTAGTCTTCCATTATTGCCAGACGATTTCTGGTCTTCTATGTAGATGGATTTTCTAGTCATCTTTTTAAATAACTTCCTAGCTTTCAACTCGAAATATTATTGCTGTCAGATGTGTTTCTGGTCTTTTACATGATATTTCAAGAGAAAAATTATAATGCTTCCTCCTATGATGTTACCAGATAATTTTCTAGGCTTCCGTTTGAAAACTTATTGTTATTTATTGATCTCTTATAGCAAAATTATAATCTTAACTCATACATATAATGTAGATAATATATACCTATTACAATAAAGCCAAAAAGGGGATTGCTTTAAATTGAAATTGAGTTTAAAGTTAATAACAAAAATTGTCATTCATTTTATGTTTTACTGGAAAATGGATTTGAAAAGAAATCTCACAAGGAATTGGAAAAGCAAAGAAGTTCTTGGTTTTATGCTAAAGTGTAAAAAGCTTCTTCTATACAAGGGGGGCAAATGTTATCCACATAATTTCAATGCCGAAGAAAATGCTATAAGTGGTGGTGTCACAAAGTAAGCAATGTCTCTAAGGTCGATAATTGAAAGCCTACAGTGCTGCCTCTCATCAATAAAATGCCATATACAACACCACAGACCATCCATAGTGTTCGATAATGAATAACAAATCTCTTTTATCATTAAATAACATCATGATTTGTTAGTATAATCTGGGCCGCATCTCATGCAACGACACTACCTAGCCATGCTGCATATCATACAATGTCGTATCCCATCTATACTGACATTCCTTCATGTTGCCTTCCTTAAATGTCGTGTCTCATGCAATGGCGCTTCCTTTTAATATCAAGATTCAAGTGATACCACATCATTTCTCTGTTGTACACTATTAATTATGTTGCATTTCATTAATAAGGAGAAGGAGGACACTGCACTTAGTCGATGCCGCATAGATTTCATACCGCCCATCATCGAAGCCGTATGATTTATGAATGCCAAATTTTCTCAATGTAGCCTCTGTTCAGCGTCGTTACTCATCAGAGTTACCACTCAAGCAATGCCACATATCAACAAGGCTAGGATTGATGTCGCACCCAATCAATATCGACTCCAATCAGTGTCACCACTTATCAATATCAAGAATCAGCATTGCTATTAAGCAATGTCGCTTATCATCAATACTATCTTACTTCAATGGTGCATTATATTAATACCAGACTTCATAGATATTGCCGCAGACCTTCGGTACGGCGTTGGTAATGACTTTCATCAAATGTCCATGCAAAAGCTATCAAAATGTATATAATACAAAATGATGCCACTACATATCAACATTGCTTCATATTGGTGTAGTCACCTATTATCGAAGCATTTTGAAGATCATCGAAAGTAAAGCATGGAACCTGGTGCTATTTATGATGTCGAAGACTATGCAGGCCAAAGATTAGATACCGAAAGTGGCATTGAACAGTTGTGTCGAACCCTTCTTCCCCTATAAATATGGCCCTAAGGGTGAGAGGGAGGGGGACTTGTTTTTTTTCTCAACTCTCAAAATTAAACTCTTCTAACCCTAAATTGAATTGGGAACAATTGTAATCTTATTGTAATCATGCTCGATTTATATAAACAAGGATTTGGACATACATATTACCTTGATCGTGCACTTGAACATTGTTGGACATGAATATGCATATAACGAAACTCTTTAGACCTAAAGTAAATGTGATTCTATGTTACATGATTTCACATGAGCTTCGGTCTAAACTAGTGTTTATACGCATATATCATATCTTACCTATTACATATGGACTTGGACTTTGAACATAAGCGCTATTAAATTATTTCATTAACATGCTTAATTGGCTATTTCACATACTTACCACTTATCTTCTTTCTCCTTTAGATATATGACATGGGATTTGGAGTACCCTATTCTTAATGACCCTATGGATTCTCGAATATCTTATTTCAAGCAATCTTAAGAGCTCTCAAACATTTTGTTCCAAGTGACCTTAAGGGATCTTGAATATCATATTCCAAGATGACATATAAGTCGTCAAAATTACAACATCTAAAACCCATGGGCATTATAGCTCATCTCCTAATGATATCATCTTGTACTTAGCCTGAATGATAGTTTTGTTCTTTATTCAATCAATATCAATAGAGCCATCCTTAATCATGTTATTCTATATACTCAAATCAAGAATTCATTTATCATTTAGGGCATCATAGGTGTCATAGCAATATTTGGTTTAACACTCTTAACTTCCTTTTATATGCTTTATAATAATTTGGTAACCTATTTATTTTATACGTTATGACTATACGTTATTTATACTTAATGTTAATTTATAGCTAACTAATCTTTATTAAATATTACTAGGTGTGCATAAAAAAGATTTCTATACTAAGATTTCTTTTCCTATTCAAGTTCTTAAGATAATTTAAATGTCATAATTTCCGTATCCATGTAAGTCCCAGTCCAATACAATAGTTTACATAATAGATAATATCACGATTTAAATTAGCTAAACAAAATAGACTTGCATATATATATATATATATATATATATATATATATATATATATATATATATATATTCAAAAAAATGGAATCAAGACATCCAACTTGTTTTACCTTAACACCATAGAATTAACGCCTCTATTTTAAGAGAGAAAAACTCTACAATTTAAATTCTTTATATTCTATTCGACTTTTAAATGGATAAGGTTGAAGTTAAAAGGATTCATATTTATTTTCATTATGGAAATAGGCAATGAAAACCATGGATGGGATAAATATCCATGGTTTGCACACCCTTTCCTAATTCCTTTTAGAATCCTTCGTTATAACAAACACAAGTTGGGAAGTGGAAGTTGAATAATACATAAATTATTCATATTTCAAATAGTATTAGATTAAATTCTACCATATTAAAAAAAACAAATAAGATTCCAAACCATTATAAAGTTAATATTTTTTGAGGGAATTTTGAGGTTTTAGAATTAAAGTTTTTGCATACAAAATTCTCCCAAGGCATAAAACCAATCCACACATTAATTGCATAAATTACTATAAAGAGAAAAACTAAGATAGTGTTTGGTTTAAAAATGAATTTTGTGTTATTGGTTTTCAATATGTATCTCAAATATGAGAAGAATGAAGGACGATGGAGGGGATGAAAGAAAAACGGATGGGACGACGAAGGGGAGAGAGGGACGACAGAAGAATGCATTATTTCACGTGCCTATGTTATTTCCCAAAACGCGGAAAATAAAAAAAGTTGTTTTCTATTTTGTATGTTAACTTCGTTTTTTAAATTGGTCATTTTCGACAATATAAATGTGTCCTGTGCATTTTTTTATGGAACTAAAACCCAAAACTAAAAATAACAAACCAAACAGTACCTAAGATTTCCACTCAGACATAGCTTTCCCCGAACTCCCTTGGATTTGATTCCACATCTTTACCCATTTTTTCCTCGAATTGTCTTCTTTTTCATTGTATAACATAAACAATTTTATTTATATGTTTTAGATTCTAAAATCATGGATTAGAAATGGATATAATAGATATACACACACATATAATTACATTAAAGATTCATTACCTCTTTTCCTTAAGCTTGCATACATTAATTCCTTCTTTAATTCTTGAATCTTCAATGTATATATTTTTCTTTGAGTTTAATTTTTAGAAGTTTATTAAGGAGGAAGAAAAATAGTAGAGTTTCATTGGCTTGTTTTATATTTTTCTAAATAAAAGTGAGAGGACTAGCCTCTTATTTATAGTAGTTAGAATGCGCCTAGACTATAGATCAAAGTCGGTTCAAAAATAATAAAATCCGGGTTGTTCAATCCTTAAAACCCTAGCGGCCAGCAATGAAGACCGGTTGACCATTAGTGGTTGAATGGCCCCAATGAGAGTCGATCGGTTGTGGTTCATACGTGTTATAATTAATGTTATTTTATTTATTACCCATTTCTTTACCGTTAGCGCTTATGTTTGCTTCAACATTAAATAAACCCTTAACATTATAATGTTTAGTACGGATTTTAAACCATATCTTTAACATTATTTAATTTATTGATTTAAATCCATTTGGATTATTTTAAATTCTTTAAATGTCGATAACTTTTCCATTTGAACTTCGATTACAAATCTTTATATATGAAAGTTGCTCAAAAAATTGCCATAAACATAATGGTGCAAGTTTTGTGGCCAAATTCCAACGTTTTCACAAATTCCATTTTTAGCCTTATTATTAATTTATTTATTTCTTATTAATTTTTACGATGTATTACATACACGCTTGAATATATTATAAGTGTGATGCTCATATACATGCATACGTACATATAGACATATATACGAGTGTGTGTGTCAAAGGAACTCAACAACAATGGTTAGAAGGCTGGGACATTCCTTTCGAATTTTGGATCCTATATTCAAAACGGTTACTAGTGGATGTAAGGTTTTCTCTATGAGTTTCTTCACTATGACTGAAGTAAAGCTTGTTGTCCCTACAGTACCAACTCTATTTTGAGTTAGGAAAGCAATCATTGTTTGTTTCTCGAAGGCAATCTACTAAGACCTGGGTAAAACTAAGGCATCGATTTTGGAATGGATCTGAGATATTATGGTCTCAATGACAGCTAACGAGCATGACAAGATTATAATCTAAAAGGGTTATTGATGTAATGGTGTTTTACAATAGGATAATTGATGTAAAAGGAATGGTGTTTTACAATAGGGTTATTGATGTAAAAGGACTCAAACTGCGGCTCAGTTGAGACATTACCGGAGATGGCGGACTCGATGACCAAGGCAGAGGGCATGGTGTCAGAAATAGGCATTAAATCCGTCTAAAAATATGCTTATGATAAATAAGGCAACTACTTTGGACATTGTGCGAGCAGTTTGGGAGGAAGAAAGGCACATGAAAGTGGTTTCTGGCCATGTTTGACACACATGATGTATTGGACATGTCGTATGTATGCTCAAATGAGAATGGATATTCAATGGTTGGAGAAGTTGAAATAGGCCTGATTTTTAATTGAAATTTTTTCTTATGGGCTCAGTTCTTACCAGATAAGCCTGACGTTTATTTAAGTTCCTTTGGATAATTGATTTTAACAACAATATGGTTGGAATATATTTAATGAATGGAAAACGAGAGGTTATTATGCTAGGAGCAATTTTTCAGGGAGCTAGGGAATCTATTGTATGAAGATGTAATTTAATTTTATTGTTTACAATATGTATGCCTATTATTGTTGGGTTGTATTTTATGATTGTACTTTGTAATTTTATATTAATAGCAATAAAAGGAACCTATTTACAACAAAAAAATGTGTGCGCTCATGTGCGTGTGCATGCACGTGTGTAAATTACTTAGGTGTTTGTGTTTTGTCATTTAGGCATATGAAGGGTCAAGAATTGCAAACTAAGGAAATAACTTAATATATCATAAATGCGACAACTGTGCAATTAATTAGGAATTACATTTATCACCTTTGGATATAAGAAAAGTCACATAAACATATAGGGTGTACATTGTAAATGAATGACATGACTAGGGATGATACGTAAGCATAGCATAATAATTCAACTAAATATAACATGGTGTAACAAACACATGCATAGATATTGTGATGTCTATCTATATGCGTATACTAAGAATATATATATATATACACCATTGTTAAATTATTTAATATAAATATGATATGCAATAATTTTCAAATTTTGATTAAGTATTGAAATTTTGGCTTTATAAGTTTCTAACTATAAACATTAAACTTTAAGTTTTCCATACGCAACCTATAGTCTAAAGTTTCCATGTATATTTTAAAATCTTACATAATGGCGTTTAAAAATTTCTATACAAGGATGCTAAATATAAAATATTTGTAACAAAATATATTCTAAAATTTTCTTAATTTCTTAAAACTTTCATATGTATAAATTAAATTTCATGTAAATACAATGAACCTTTTCTTATAGTATCCTTTTAAAGTTCCCACAAATACACATTTACATATCAGATCTCTTTTAAATTTAATGTGCCTAATACTTATAATATCTATTACAGATTTAAAAAAAACATGGTAAAATTAAAATTTTACACACACATTTATAAAAATTAACTATATATTACCCAATTTAAAATATGTAAATATGCAAACAAATATTTTTAGAAGTATTGGATCAATTTCAAGTATGTATAACATAATACAACGCCATGAAAAAAAAATTAGTTTAAATTTTTACATATTAAATTACGGAAAAAATTCCACAGTCGAAAATAATTACATATATATGGTTCAATTTTTATTTTAAACAATTGTACTTGTAGGTATGAAAGGCTTTTAGCCAATTGTAAAATTATATTTTTCTATAACAAGGCAATTATATATATAGACACACACACATAGTTGGTGATAATGAACATGTAAAAAACTAAATAAAATAGAATAATTGAACTTGAAAAGACTTCCCTTTTGTAACACCTTGATTTTAGGATCTAAGGTAGATCCGCATCCACCTTTGCAAGAGAAGGATGAACCATTTAGCTTTTATTTTATTTGTTGTTTTCATTTGATTTGAAGTTGAGAATTTTGGAATTTTCTCATGGTAATTTCGACTATGGATAACGAGGAGGAGAGAAAAAATGAATGAAAAAGGCTAAATAAAGGAAATGAGTCAGTGGATTTATCTTTATTGAAAGAGCAAAACCTTTCCATTTCTTTTAGCTCAAACTTCCCTAATCAATTCCCTTACATTTCACCCTCTCTTTTGCTCTCTCTCTTTAACAAGCCATACTGAAACAAACCAAAATCACGACCCTGAAAAGGGCCATCAAAACTTAGACCCATTCTAAAGCAAGCTATTGGTTGGTAATAAGAACAATATAGAGCTATTTATGTACTCATTTATAACTCACAGCATAAGGTTAAAATATAATACCATAAACACTACCTATTTTATCTAAAATTCCAACTGTCATAATACCATAACACAATGTCAATAATAACTATTACATAACCACGATACAACATGTTCAAAATACATTGTCATCTTTAAATAGGTACATCATAAAATAACATAAATAGATAAATAGACCGCCACCACAAGCTCTTCTCATCATCATCTCCATCTAAATCATTGTCTCCTTCCCTAACCTATGTTGTAATGAGGAGGGAGTCAGAACAACGATGTCTAGTGAATGAAAATCTTGAGCCTTTCTACATTAGTACTTGGGTAGTATAATTTAAATAAGGATATGTCTTATGCATTTTAGTTATATTCAAAGTCTTTCCAATTATAAGCCCCAAGGCTTATCCAATTCCATAACCATTTCAACCCAATAACCCATAACCATCGTTATTAATGTCCTACCAATGCAAGAGATAGAACCTAAGCTACTTAATACCTCTTTAACAGGAATTAGGCAGACTCTGACCATTTAAGACCTCATTTGAGGTAGGCCTCCATCATTTGATATCTAACCCCCAGGCAGACTTTTCACAAGTGCATATCTAGCTGACAATGCATGGAAATCGCTTCAGACACTTAATACTTCCTATTGAAGCGGACTTTTTCGAGATATCCTCTACCAATCCCGACTATTTAGTACTTCATACATAGGGAAGAGGCAGGCCCACAAACAACCACTTAATAACTTCAACCCTCAAAGCAGGTCCTTCTTATTATGACTCGTACCCCATAAAGATGCCTCACATTAGATTGACTATTCGTAGGTACTAGTAGCCAGATTAACTGTGCAGATTTACCTTAAATATTTTGGGACTAACCTCGCATCATCCGTAGTTATTATTATAGACAATGTCTCACATCAGCTCTAAAGTCACACCGCTGGGAGCCAGATTAGCTGGGCGGACTTCTGTGTGCTTTTGACTGACCTCGCATCCCTATAACTTAGTCATAATTCATAACACACTCAAAATATATTATCTCACATCTCATCGTATTCATTATTTCGACCTTATAAGAAATTCTTCTTATTTCGCCTATACAATTAATTGCTTTCCTAACGGGGATTTAATGAAAATTATAAACCTAATTAACTGTGCAATGAATACGTTATAATTGTATATTGTTTATGCTAGTTTATATATGTATAAATACACACTTATTGATTTCTATACATGTAGAACTTATGCCCTAAACTAATGTTTAAATGTCAAATCTTCTAAAGTTATACAAATCTCATTTTCATAATAACATATATGCCATAACTCCAATATTCTAAAATCAAATCAATAGATTTGTATATAAAATCCAAATCCAACTTATTTTATATTAAAATAATGGAATAAATCAATAATATAAACTTATAATTCAATTAATTTACTCTCTATTCAACAACTTTTACATGAAACTGGACAAGAGAAATTCTATTCAATTTGCAGAAATAGGCAATGTAAACTATGAATGATAATTCGTACCATACACACCATTCTCTAATAAAATCCCTTAATCAGATCCCAAGAAAAAGAAAAGAAGTGAAAAGCTTTAAAATGCAAAATCCATGCAAACTCCACTATTTCAATACAAAACAATTAAGATTCCAACCTAAGAATTAATTTTCGCTTTAGGGGAATTTTAGGGGTTTTAATGTTATGTTTCTGTAAATCAAAATTCCTCAAGGCTTATATCAAATCCAAACTACACTATTTAATTACTAAAATCTATTCCACTCATTGCAGGTCATTAGCTTTCCTCCTATTTGGATTTGACACGCCTACAATATTCTCCTTTAGTTCTTTCTTCTTAGATATATATGCAACAATAGAATTGCATAGGGATTAGATTCAAAAATTAAGAGTTTGGAAGAGAAAAGGGATTAGAAATTGAATAAGAACATCTAAAATTCCTTACCTATAATCTTAGAGAATTTCTTGAATCTTTTCATAAGAGAGACCGATAGAGTTCTGTTGTGTTCCCAAATAATTTACGAAGAAAAGTGAAGGGCCTAGGCTCTTATTTATAGTGGTTGGAACGCACCAGAACCATCAAATTAAGGTCGGTTGAAAATAATATAATTTGTTATATTAAAAACACACAAACCCTAATCACCATTCACCATCACCCGTCGACCAGCTCTTCCTACTGATCGACCGCTGGCGGTCGACCGATCCAAGTGGAGAGGTTGATCGGTCCACTTATCTTGGGAATGTTAATTCATTGCCATTGTTTTAATTATTTTCTTCCTTAATTACTAATTAAAGTTTATGTTGGTTTTAATGTTTACTTAACCCACAAGTATAATTACTGTTAACTTTTGAATTTCAAATTTTGGAATTAATTATTTATTTGAATTTTAATTTTAATTCTATTCAAATGAATTTGAATTCTATTCAAATTAATTTGAATCCAAAACTTTAAACGTCCATAACTCTCTCATTTGAGCTCCATTTCCAAAATATTTATATATCGAAATTGATAGGAAAATTGCCATGAGTGCAATAATATAACTTTCATGGTCAAATTTTTACTTTTACAAAAATTTCCATTTTTAACCTTATCTTAATTAAACTAATTTATCTATTTTATTCATTAATAGCTGAATTTACGGGGTGTTACATTCTTTCCTCCTAAAAGGATTTCATCCTCGAAATCTTTCTAAGAGGCGAACAGTGTAATGCACAATAAACATCCATGTTATATAACCAAGTTATCCACATAACCATCTACTCAAACAGAAGTGCACTGTGTTTATCTACAGTAGACGTACTATAAGTGAGCTCAATCCTAATGTGAGTGTATAAGCATAACATATACGTATGTATGCAAACACCCAAAACATGCATAAAAATTTCTACAAGATTGCAAAGTGATAGTGAAAAATATAGCAATCATCTCCTACCATCCAATCCAGGAACCATGATGCAACAAAAAACAAAATTTTGGAGAGAAAAATTTACCAATGAAAAGCTCAGAATAAGATATCTTTGTCCTCTCTTTAGTTTTCCATGTGCTTTCTGCCGAGTTGTCTCTTCATTGTACTCAGACCAGCCTAATTTCTTTGTTGCGAAGTTTCCTAGTTCTGTGCTCCACAATGCGTGTGGTGGTAGGAGATGTTATTGGCTCCATCTCAGTATTCCCTAACTGATCAGGCTCTATCATAATAGCTGTGTCATGAAGGCATTCTCCCAAATGTAAAACGTGAAAAACGTTGTGGACTGCCAACCTATCCGGTAGCTCCACGCGATAAGCAAACCTTCATATCCTTTCCAAAACTCGGAAAAGCCCAATGAATGTTGGTGTCAATTTTCCTGACTTTCCAAACCTTACAACTTTTCTAAGAGGGTAGAATTTGATAAATACCATGTTTTTAACCTCAAACCCTAACTCTTTCCTTCTCTTGTCTACGTAATATTTCTGGCGGTCTTGCACTGGCTTTATACATTGCCTGATCAACTCTACCTTTTCTAAAGTATTGCGAATCAAATTTAGTCTGAGAAAAATTTTGTCGGTGGTTTCCAACCAATAATTTTTCAATTTGCATGGCCTCCCACAAAGCGCTTCAAAGAGGGCTATACCAATCGTCGCTTGGTAACTATTGTTATACGCGAACTCAACTAATGGTAAGTGCTGCTCTCAGTGTCCTTTAAAGTCCATGATGCAAGCCCTTAACAAGTCCTCCAAGATCTTATTCACCCTTTCATTTTGACCATCGGTCTGTGGGTGGTAAGCAGTGCTAAGATTCAATGAAGTTCCAAAAGCTGCCGGCAAACTCCTCCAAAACTCACTAGTGAACAAAGGTCCTTATCACTAAAGATCCTCACTGGAATTCCATGTAGTCGAACCACCTCCTTAATATAAACCTGTGCTAGAGTCGTTATAGTCATATTGTTCCTAACCAGAATAAAATAAGCACTCTAGTGAGTTTATCTACTACAGCCCAAATAGCTTCATAGCCCTCTGACTCCTAGGTAATCCTTCTACGAAGTCCATCAAAATGCGCTCCCATTTCCAAGTTGGAATCTTCAATGGCAACAACAATCCTTCGGGTTTCCCTTGCTCACCCTTTATTCTTTGACATGCCAAACACCTAGTAACAAACTCAGCTACCCTCTTCTTCATTCCCGACCAAAAGAAAATTCTCTTCGTATCCATATACATCTTATCTCCTTCGGGATGAATGGTCATCTTTAAGTAGTGACACTTTGCTAGTACTTCACACACCATCAATCACTGGGACATAAAGGCATCCATCCCTTCTTAAACATCTTTTCTTGTCAACTGCATATCTACTGACGTGGTAAAAACATTCTCATCTTCTCAACTTATCCAGAATCTCCATTATCTTCCCATCCTTCTTTTACTCAAGCCCAATGCGGTTCATCAATGCCGGCCTAACCTCCACTACTACTAAAAAGCGTTAATGGGTTTTGTTAGCAGTTGGAAGTTGAAATTTAAGAGGAACTCCAACTGTCTCTATTCATATATAGCACTTAAGGTAGCGTGCCTTCAACCGTGGGTGTCGACAACAACATTCCCTTTTCCAAGAGTATATTGTATACCAAAGTCAAATGATGTTATATGCTCAATCCACTTCTACTGTCTAAGATTTAAATATTTTTGGGAAAATAGATAATTGAGCGATTTATGTTAAGTGAATAACTCAAACCTTTCTTCCAAAAGATAGTAACTTTGTATCTTCAAGGAAAAAACAACAGTTTCCAAGTCCAAGTCGTGAACTGAGTACCTCTTCTCATGTTTCAGTTGCCTACTAGCATAACCTACTACCCTTCCTTCTTGCATGAGAACTACTCCTAATCATATGCTGCATGCATCCATGAAAACTATAAAAACCATTATCTCATCAGGAATGGTAAGCACGGGTGCACTTGTCGATAGTTCCTTCAGCTTCTCAAACGTCAATGCATCCATCATCCCAAGTAAAGACTAGATTCTTCTTAGTCAAGCGGGTTAATAGGACTGCTATTTTTGCAAAGTTCTTTATGAACTTCCTATAACAGCCAACTAGCCCGAGAAAACTCCTAACCTCTGTTGCACTCTTTGAAACTTTCCACACTTGAATATATAGCTTCCACTTTTGCGAGGTCCACTGTCAATCCATGCTCAGAAATAATGTGCCCAAGAAACCCAACCCATTTCTTCCAAAAGTGTCATTTTGTGAATTTGGCTTTAAGTTAGTGCCTTCTCAAAGTCCCTAGTATCTCCGTTAAGTGGTCATCATGCTCTCCTTCACTCTTTGATAATACTAAGATATCATCAATAAATACTATAACGAATTCATTAAGTTGTCCTCTAAATAATCTACTCATCAAATCTACAAAGTATTCGAGGGCATTCGTCAATCCAAAAGGCATTGCTTCTAACTTATAGTATCCATCTGGTGTACAAAATGTGGTCTACGATTTGCTGTCATCTTCGATCCTTGACTAATGAAATCCAATTGCCAAGTCCAATTGAGAGAAGACTTTGGCTCCAACAAGCTAATCGAACAAGTCATCTATCATAAGTAAGGGATACCTATTCTTCCTTGTTAACTTGTTAAGTTCCCTGTCGTCGATGCTTAGTCTCAATGAGCCATCTACATTAGTGGAGAAAACAACATGGGCTCCCTATTTTGAGGTACTCCATTGGATGAATTCCTTTTGCAACAGCTCTAAGATCTGCTTGTCCAACTCTTATCTTTCTTTAGGGGCTATGTGTCTTAATGGTAGAGCAATTGGTCTAGCATCCTTCTTCAAATCGATTCTAAACTCGATCTCCCTTTAGGGTGGGAGACCTGAGACTTTCTTAAAGACATTGGGAAATTCTCAGGCTATGGGTATGGATAAGAGCTCATTATGAGATAGACTCGGCAAGCGTACATAGCTTGACTCGACTAAGTCTTGGGGTGTATAGTGAAACTTTAGGTCTCGTCCTCTACAACTCTTTAATCGAACAACCCTCCTATTGCAATATAAAATTGCCCTATAGTATGATAACTAATCCATCCCTAAGATAAGTCCATAACACTCAAAATTTAGAATGTACGCATAAATTAGTGTCACACTTGTCCACAACTAGGTCTTTGCAAATTAAAGAGTGATGTGTCGATCCCCCAAAAGGACTAGAGACTGCTATTGGGTTGGTGACAAATTGGATTTGAAGATTTAGGGAGTTGACTATATTCCTAACTATAAAGGAATATGATGCTTTGAAATTAAATAAGGTATGAACTGTAGCCCTAAAAATAAGAGTTATACCTTCCATTGATGCTTTCCCTTGGTCTCTAGAGGGTGGTCTACTCGAAATAAGGATAACCTCGATGGCATAGGCCTACCCACTCGGCCCTTCCTTCGCTAGTTTTGGACATCGGTTTTTGAGGGGCTCCACTTCATGGTAGTGATAACACTTTCCCCTAAAAGTTTTCTTTCATCTGGCTCACCCTACAATCTTTAGCTATATATCCCTTTTTCCATCATCACTTACACAACTTTCCTTCTTTCTAGAACTTCCCTTTTGACTTTTTATTTGTCCAAAAGTTTCCCTTTATGGATCATCCTTGATTTTGAGTAAGTCTTGCCTTCTCCATCTCTTTATCTCACTAGCCATCTGTAGCAAATCCATCTCAGCTAATGTCTCTATGTGGCGCCAACGGGCACTTTGGTCAACAAAAATTCTCATAGCAGGGAGTTTAAGCCCTTTACAAACTTCATGGCTATAACATCTCTCATTCTGAGGCCCAAAACTAACCGCTATAGATGATGCGGTCATCCATAGTTATTAATTCTTGATGAAAAAATGCGGCTACGTTAAACATATCAATAATCAGAAGCACATGAATATGAAAAAATTTCAAACACAATTCAGAAATAACTTTTACATTCCAATTCAAAATATGATTCATATTCATTACATAATCCCATTCGTAATTCTACGTTCAGATAAACATAATTATTACAAAACACTCCAAGAGCAACATATGAAGATGCCTCCTTAGTTGATCAGAGTCAAATATTTGGTAATTATATAACATGCCATTACATCCATACAGAAAAACTTAAACAGCACAATGGATTAGAATAGAACTCCTGCATAGGTAGGTTGCCTCCTACACGTCTCCAAAAGCTTATTCGTCCTACTAGGAAACCTGAAACCCTTACCCCTAACTTACTCAATTGAGTACCCGAGAGTTTAAAGGGAAAACCAAAAGCTTCAGGTCGGACAAAAAGTCTGGTGTGAATAATAACCTACCATCTCTAACCAATAGATATCTAATGAGACCACACCACTGAGCGGAATGGGTTTTCCCCTCACTGGTGTCTTAACCATAGTACATTAACCATATATTATGCTCCTACATCCACAATGGTTAAAACACAATAATATATGATGATATGCAATATGCAATAAACCCTGGATTACCCATCCCAAATTTATCTGACAAACTGCCTTAATTTGTAGTTTTCCTTGGGTTGTTATTAACCTATTAGATTTTATGGGCTGATTAATAACCTCAAAACCTTAGGGACAATCTTTCCAACTTCATAGTTTTCATAGGATCATTAAGAACCTATTGGTTTCTACCAATGACAAATTGCAATCATAATTTTCTTAGGCTCACTATGAAACTATTGGATTCCCCAATAACATATCTCTATTTATAGTTTTAAGGGATCACTAAGAACCTATTGGATATTCTCCAAGAACATTTTTCATGACATAGTTTTCATGGGATGATTATGAACCTATTGGACCATTCCAATAACCGGTTTAAATCAATAGCCCTTTTGGTCAGTTCTGGGATTCCTACACTTTTGATCCACCTGATCTCCTGGATGCAATTCTACTCTCTCAGGAGTTAGTTCTGTTTATACTTACTACTAGGTCAATGTAGCTGGTTATTTTGCCCCTAATAGCCCCAAAATACAATTATGGGTCATAAATGATGTGAGTGGGATAATAACAACTATGCATGATAATTGATTAAATAAACATAAGAACATATAGCATCCATTATTCAGGTATGTTCGCTCCTAATCTTTTATGTCTCATAATTACTTAATCTTAAGTAATATTCTCTTTCGTAATTTTTCTAAAAACTTGGGCTAAACCATTTTTGAAGTCCTTCAAACCATTTTCATAATAGTATATAATTAATCCCCTTAATTTATATTTAACACAAGGAAATATATAGCTCTTTATGTTACCAAAGTCTTATGCCATTTTATAAATCACTTTTGTATTGCCATGTTTATGTTTGAAAATGATATGGGGTTACTGACTTCAAATGGGTTAATTTAAATTAGTGTCGACGACAATACATCGTAGACAAAGAGGCTCAAGGCTCTCTGCCCTTAATAAGATACTCATAAAAAACACAATGTCAAAACCCTCATCAACCTCTATCCAAGGTCGAAGACCAAATCTTAAATCTTTTTTAACTATTAAAATTTCTTATCGAAAATGATGCTGTTCAATTTCATACTCTATAGGTTATCCACCTTTTTAAAACAAATGTAACAAGGATCACACATGACAAGGATGGCATGCAACAAGGATTACTTCGATTACAACGTTATCAAAGCAATAGAAATGAACCTCACAGACCTTAATGAATAATGGCACCATTTAAATATAGATGAAGAGGCGTGGCATAATTGATGGAAGTGTCTAAAATAGAAGGCGACATCAATGATCATGGCACTGACTCATTAAACATCTAGGTGAAACACAATAAGACCATATCGCCTATAATGGGGTTGCCGCCTTGATCTATGCCACTGAAGTTGGAAATACTCCACAACTACATAAGTATTTATCCGGTATTTCCCCTCTCATCATCATCAACACTTATGAATGCAGGGTTACATTAGACGCGACGACATAATGGTGGCATGGCATCATCGTAATTATCCAAAAAACTGATTTATTACCACTAAAATAACTCTTTTCGCCTAATCCAAACCCATATCCAATGTCTATTGGATAATACAATACTTTGCAAAATTTTCTTTTGAAAATCTGCCATTTCATATTTTCATGTCCCAAAACCAATTGAGATCATAATTAATTAACACCTTTGATTAATTATAAATTTAAATGCTATCAAGCAAATAAATTCACTATAATTCGAAATTGCTTGGGAGAAATCCCCAAAAATCGCAGTAATTCTGAAATACTATATTCTTCATCATATAAAAATTTCGGAGCCAAAAACCATATAATAATTAAAACTCGAAATTAACCCAATTTTCATCTTAGAAAATTCATAAAATATTTAATATAGCATGAAAAATTACAAAATTAAAAACCCATCTTCAAATTATTAATTTACATGTCCTATCAGAAAATCAAGTCAGTTGGAGATCATTAACTAAGGTTTTGCTCTTAAACCTATCATTTAATTTCATTAACTCCGTTTATTTCATCATTAATTCAAAACATGGTGAAATCAATATGGCATAGCATTCAAACATCATACACAAATTAAAATCATCAAGATTCAAAATCAACAATTATAACATGAGATGGATTTTATTAATATTCACCTTGAATGGATAAGTAGAATTGGGATTTGATGGTTGATTATGGTTTCCTCTTGAATCTCTAAGATTTTTCCTCTTCTCATCTTGTTTAATGGCCGACCTTGTATTCTTTGACCGTTTTAAGTTATGAAAAGTGAGAATAACATGAAAGGGAGAGGGTTTAAGAGATAAAAGGATGGATATTCTTATTTTACCCTTCTTATGTATTCTTTTTTACTTAAGTTATAAAACAATCTTATCGTCCAATTAGCTAATTAAGGCTCGAAATTATTAAGTATTAAATCTCAATCTCTTATCACATTACACATCACATTATTTTATTTAATTAATCTAATTAAATCTCCTGAATAATGTTAATCAAAATTAGAGGTGTTACATGCTCTACTCCTTAAAGAATTTCGTCCTTGAAATTCAGTAAGGACTACCAACAAGTATATCAATCATGCAAACATCTGTAATAACCAATGCTAGTATACCTTACTAGTTACTATGTCTTTGCCAGGAATATAGAACATACCATCAAAAAAATGCAGGATAATTCTCTTTAATCATGTCTTATGTCTTCCAAGTACGGTCTTTCTCATTGTGTCACTCCATTTGGACTTTTACTAACTTGGTTGTCCCGTTCCTTAACCCCTTCTCATCTTTGGCTACAAAACGAATTGGTTGCCTAACAAAAGTTAGATCGGGCTCCACTACTAAATCTTCCAATGCAGTCGGAGTGATAGTAGTCTTTGGATCATGCACATACTTTCGAAGATGAGACACATGAAACACGTTATGGACCTTGCCAAACTGCTCGGTAACTCTACTCGATACGCAAGTTTCTCGATCCTCTCTATAATAGGAAATGGACCAACATATTTCGGTGTTAACATTCCTGTCTTTCCGAATCACACCATACCTTTCATTGGTGATACCTTGAAAAAATTTGTCACCAAGTGAGAACTCTAGATCTTTATGCCTCTTATCTGGGTAACTCTTCTGCCTAGATTGAGCCCCCTTTTATTCTACTCTGAATCAACTCAATCTTCTTTGTTGCTTCTCTTACCAGATCTGAACCTAGAATTAATATGTCTTCGATTTCAAAC
This sequence comes from Allium fistulosum, assembly GCA_030737815.1. NCBI lineage: Eukaryota > Viridiplantae > Streptophyta > Magnoliopsida > Asparagales > Amaryllidaceae > Allium > Allium fistulosum. The sequence goes on along the minus strand of CM060903.1, from coordinate 868,579,268 downwards.
CAACATGCTGGTGATTTGCATGGCCTTCCATACAAAGCTTCGAAAGACATCATTCCTATACCAGTCTAGTATCTGTTATTATAAAAAAACTCAGCCAAGTGCAAATGGTCACCCCACGACCTACCAAAATATAATACGTAAGCCCTCAAAAAATCTGTAAGTACCTTATTGACTCTCTCTGTCTGCCCATCTATCTGAGGGTGATAAGCAGTACTCATCTTAAGCTTGGTACCTAACACTTCCTATAGACTCTTATAGAATTCACTAGTGAACAAGACATCTTTGTCACTGACTATACTACTAGGAATCTCATGCAGTCTAATAATGTTCTTCATAAACAACATGGCCAACACAGATGTCGTCCTAGTTGAATTAATGGGAATGAAATAGGCACTCTTGGTCAGTCTAGCCACTATGACCCATATACTTTCATTTTCCTTGTTTGATCTTGGCAACTCATCTATAAAATACATTGATATCGAATCCCATTCCCAAACTGGTATATCTAAAGGCTGAAGCAATTCACTTGGCTTCTGATGTTCGGCTTTGCTTCATCCATAAGCCTACATCCCTCTTTATGCCCACCTAGAAGAAACTTCTCTTCATATCCTAATACATCTTGGTTCTTCCAGAATGAATCTTAAACTTCGATCGATGACATTCCGTAAGAACTTCTCTCTTTAGGTCACCAACATCCAGAACACGTAATCGTCCCTTCTTCCTTAACTATCCTCTCTGATTAAGAAAAATATCTTTCAGATCATCGATCTCATTTCCATTTTCCAGCCTTCTAATTTGTTCACTGACCACTGGATCATCCCTATATTTAAAAGCAATCCTTTTGATCAACAATGGTCGAACTTCTAAATAAGAAAATATGACGGTACTTTGACTAGAACTAGTAGTCAATCTTAGGTGCACTATACAAGTAGTCAATGCCTCAAGGTCCTTCCATTCTGCCCACATAGCTAACATCACATTCTGATTTTTCCTAAGTGCATCCAAACATTATTTCCTTTTTTTGGTGTATACTCATTACCGAAATCATAAGCCGTTAAAATTCCACTACCTCTGCTATCTCATATTCACCTCTTTATGAGAGAATAAATACCTCAAAAATTTATGATCCATGTACAATTCAAATTTTTCTCGCAAAAGATAGTTTCTTTAGACTTTCAGCGTAGAAATCACAATTGCCAACTCCAAATCGTGACTTGAATATCTTACTTCATGCGGTCTGAGCTGTCAAGAAGCATAGGCAATTAATTTACCCCTCTGCATCAACACAACTCTTAATCCTATTCCACATGCATCCGTATACACCACTAAATCATGATTCCCATTTAGAACTAACACGGGCGCATTGGTCAACAAATGTTTTAACTTACAAAATGCTTCCTCACATTTATCTGACTAAATAAACTTCACGCCTTTTCTGGTTAGCTTAGTCAAAGACATTGTTATCCATGAGAAGTGCTTGCTAAATCTTCGACAATAGCTAGCTATTCCAAGAAAACTCCTTATCTCGGTCACCGTCCCAGGCCTTTTCCTATTGTTAACAGCTTTGATCTTAGCTGGATCGACTAACAACCCATTCTCTAAAACTACATGACCAAGAAACTTCACATCTTTCTTCCAGAAATGACACTTCAAAAACTTTGCTTTAAGTTGATGCTGCCTCAACATCTCATGATCTCTTTCATCCTTATAATATATCAAAATGTCATCTATGAATACTAATACGAACCTATCCAAGTGTAACACCCCATATTTTTAGTAACATTATTTAGAATATTTTACTAGATAAATTAAATTAAATAATGTGTTGATTAGGGGATTGAGATTTAATTTTAAATAAGGGTAGTCGTGCCATTTAACTAATGAATTAAAAGAAAGAGTTAACATGAAATAGAGGATGGATAAAATAGGAGAGAGGCCATTCTTATACCCTAAACCTTTGGCCGTGTATTCTCATACACGTTCATTTCATTTGATAATTTAAAAACTTGAGGCCAGCCACCATTAACAGGAGCAAGGGGAAAAAGATAAAGAAAAGCTAAGGAAGAAGCTTAAGCAAATCAAATCCATTCAAATCTCAAACTCCTTAATCTCTAAAGCTAAGGTGAATAATGACTACATCTCAAATTTCTTATCGTTTTCGGTTTTAAGTTGAATCCAAACTTATTTGCAATGATTTGCCATTTTTTTGAATCATGGATTGATTATATATACTTGTTGATGATTTATGTTTGTACATATAGACTTTATGACATGTTTTAAGGTAAAAACCCTATTAAATGACATCCAAATGCCTTAGGAATTTTTATTTAGGCTAGAAATGATATCATGGAGATCGGTTTCAATTTTCAGAATTTTCAGAATTTATGTGGATTTTATATGAATTTTCTAGTGAAGAAAATGTTATTTTGGGTTAAAAATTATTTACGGTAAAATAATTAATGGTTTGGGTCTGAAATTAATATATGCTAGGAAAACATATTAAAAGTGATTTTTTTGGAAATATATTAAATTTTCCTAAGTGTTTTAATGGATATATAAAATTATTTGAGGTATGGGACTTAAATGTTTTATATATTTATAAAAAGGAGAAGGGGTATTTTGTAAATAATTCAAATTAGTTATTTCTGGAGATTGGCAGTACTTTTGGAAAAGTAAAATTACAACCAATCACAATTTGAAAAACAAGGCAGGTTAGGTACAAAGAAATAGTTTAGAAAGGACAAATCTACATGTTTTTTACTGTTTCGATGCTTTCAACACCAGGCTTTCGCCCCCTACCTTCGCCTCCGGCTCCATCGAAACCAATGCACATGGTATCAGGTAACCGGTACATAGTGAATTGGATATAGGCGAAAGGTATAGGGTCGAAACAAGGGGTTCCAAAGGGGTTGAAGCACTACTTTGTGCCCGCTTGCTTTCGATTGAATAGCTTTCGACTTAGTTAGCTTTTGACCAGGTCAGTTGGTTTTAAGGAAATGGTTTTGACTGGGTTTCGCCTTTGTATTTTAAATAATTGCTTTCGACAAAGTCGAAACCTCTGACCGTCGCTTTTTACCTTTCGATGTCATCACTTCTCTACTTAGGAATGATTTCAGATGAAATGCTTTAGGCTTTAATGGGTTTCTGTTTCTTTTGCTCTACTTGAAGGCATAATCCAAATGGTTTCGACCTAAACGGTTTTCAAAGGTTTCGAAGGAGTAAATTTTTGAATGGTTTCGAAAGGTTTTCACATGTTTTAAATTAAACCCAAAGGCTTTCAAAAGGTTTAGTATTTTAATTCTTTCGAAAGGGTTTTAAATGCAAGTTTCGAAGGGGTGGTTCCCCAATGATTTTGAAACATTTTGAAGGAAGGTTTTCCAATGGTTTTGAATGGTTAAGAGGAAAGGTTTTTCCCAATGTTTTCGAAAGGCGGTTTTAAAGTATCTTAAAAGAAAAAATGTCTAAGGTTTTAAAGCTTTTGAAAAGAAGGTTTTTCAGTGGTTTCGAAAGGTTTCTATGAATGGTTTCGAAAGGAAGATTTTGGCCTTTTGGCCTAAGTTGAACAAAGGATTTTACTTGGTTTCAAAAGGGGTACTTTCAATGGATTCAAAAGGGGTACTTTCAAAGGTTTATATGTTTTCATCAACTACAATTTGGGTAAAGTATATATAACATGGCAAGGTGATTTTGAGTAAAGCATAGAGTATATGTATTTTCCTTATGTGAGTTTGATTTAAAGATTTTAAATCCTTTTGGATAGGTTTTCAAAGAAAATTTAAGGGAAGATTTCCCTAAGTAAAATGACTCAGACATTAGAATACTAGATGGGACTGGTATACGGTCGTGCCCTATATATTAGCTATTAGCCCCAGCTAATTTTGTCCAAAATTCTAGTGTGTAGGGCTTTGTCACAGTAAGACTAAAACTATGATTACACACAGAAGGGAATATTATTTATATACATATAGGTTATTGGTGATCCGGCAAAATCATTAGGATCAGGTGACCCTGGGAGATGTTAAGTTAGGGACAGACCGTCCAGAAGTGAAGTATTTAACAGATAGTTAACGATTGATCATCCAGAAGAGAAGTGTCTAACTAATGTTAGATAAATTTCATTTATATTGTCTGGTTGGCCCAAGTCATCTAATGGTAAATAGTTAGCCAAACAAAACTATAACGTTCGAACAGATAGTTCATTTATTACCTAATATGTATGTTTACATAACGATGCTTTACACTTTTTAACTAGTTTTGGTTGCAGGATTAAGATTTGAAAAAGATGCGTTTTAAAAGGATGTTAGTGAGGGGAAACCCGTTCCGCTAAGCGACATGGTCTAACTTAACATTAAATAACCAAGATGTATAGTATTATTCACACCAGGCTTTCTGTCTGACTCGAAGTTTCTATTTCCCCTTAAACTCTCGGGTGATCAAAATTTATTTGAGTAGGCTAAGGGTTTAGGTTTTCAGGTTTTAGTAATTTTGGCAAATAAAGCTTCCAGAGACGAGCAGGTGGTTGACGGATAGCTAATTAGGAGTTACAGTTATTCTATTTATTTTCACTATGTGTATTAAGTTAAATATGACTATATTGGCTCTGGTCAACCAAGAGGCATCGTCATATTTCGCTTTTGGCGTATTTTGTAATTGATATATTTGATCATTGCCTAGGTAACGTTAAAGGATTATGTAACTTGGATATGAATTATTGTTTTGAAATGTAATCAGTAAAATGTTCTTTTTTTTAATTTGTGATTTTGTTCGTATTCAGTGCTTCTGATATTATGGATACCATTTGCATTACCGTATTTTGTCACCAGAAATTAATACTATAGATGACTGTAGTATTTTTAGTGCTTAGCCTTTGGCCTCCAGATACAGGATGTTATAACTTGGTATCAGAGCATAGGTTTATGAAAAACTTTAAACTAAAAATTATCTTTGAAAACATAATCCTAAAGAATTATAGTAAGATCGGGGTATGGGATAACGCTATGGTAACGTACTTGTATTTGCTATATGTAAGTATATGCTTTATCTCTAGTCTCTTATCTTTGTTAGGTTATTCTTTTGTATCATATGAGGTTTGAATACAAATATGGATGGTAGAAGAGGAAGGGTTAACCCAGGAGGGTAAGGCATCGATGGGAATGCCAGACCTAATACGAGGAGAAGTCAATGTCAGGCACAAGTAGAGAATGTAGGTGCTGGAGTCCCGCAAGTGGATATGGGAGTTATGTATCAGTTTTTTGTGAATATGATGCAAGCTGGAATTGCAGCTGGAGTGGTAGGAGGAAATGCTGTAGGAGCAGGAGTTCTGGAAGCTCCGGTGGTTAACTATTATGCTAAGCTGAGCGGAGATTACGCTAAGCTTGGAGGCAACCCATTTATTAGAATGCAAGATGCCACTAAGGTGGAGAACTGGTTGTTGCACCGTGAAAGGATTTTTGCTGACTTGAGGCTCAATGATGAGCAAAAGAGGAGGCTTGCTTCGAGACAACTTCAAGGAGCAGCTTTATTTTGGTGGAATAGCGTGACAGCTGGTGTGGATGAAGAGACAATGACACAGGCAGAGTTTAAAAAGAGGTTATAGGAGAGTTTCATGTCGTTAATGGCGCAGTCTATTTTGGTCAGAAAGTTTGCTGAGCTAGAGCAGGGAGAAATGTCTATTCTGGAATATGCTGGTAGGTTTGAAGAGTTAGCCAGATATGGTTATGCTATTGTGGATACAGTGATGAAAATGAATGAAAAGTTTATCAAGGGATTGAAGCATGAGTTGGCCAGGGCTACCTTACCGCATATTAGAGATCCTTGTGATGTGGTTGTGGAAATGGCTTTGAGGCACGAGGAGATGCTTGCTTGTCAGGAGAGGAGTAAGGCTAAGGAGGTCCAAGTTGGGCAGAATTAGAAAAGGAAGTTCTTTCCTAAGAAGGGTGCTCAGAAGGTTGGAGCACTAAGAAAGGGAAGTCTGAGATTATCTGTTTTAAGTGTGACAAGAAAGGGCATTTTGCTAATGAGCGTCGTGGTAGAAAGGCAAAGGAGGTGGCTGGAAGAAGAATGACATGTGCTTCAATTGCGACCAGATTGGCTACTATAAGAATCAATGCAAGGAGCCCGCTAAGGAGGGAAAGGGCAAGGTGTATGCATTGGAGCCTGCTACTTCGAAGCCAATAGCTTAGGAGAAGGGAAAGGCAGTTTTGTGAGGTACGCTTCAGATCCCTGGTATGCTTGTTAGCATTCTATTTGATACTGGTGCATCACATTCTTTTATATCTAGATGTTGATAGATAAGCTTAACCTAGAACCCACATATTTAGTTACTTCCTTAAGGGTTGCGAATCCAATTGGAGGGTATGCAACTCTAGGGTTGAGATGTGACCAGTTAGAGTTTGACTTGTTAGGTCATACTTTTGTTTGCAGTTTGCATGTGTTTGATTTTGTGGGGTTTGGAATTATTTTTGGTATGGATTGGTTAAGTGAGTACGATGCTAGGATATTTTTCCATGATAGGAAAATATTGCTTAGGCACCCTGATTATAGCAATAGGATTGCTTATACCATAAGAAGCCTTAGCAGTGAGGTGAATGCTTTGTTGGGTGTTACGGAGTTGGAAGATGAGATGAATCGAGTTTTCGTGGTTAGAGAAATTGCGGATGTTTTTGAACCTGTGGTTGGATTACCACTGAAATGAGCCATTGAGTTTTGGATAGATTTGGTTTTGGGAGCAGAACCCGTGAGTAGGCCATCAAGCAGGATGACCCTTATAGAGATGAGGGAGTTGAAGGTGCAACTAGTGGATCTGGAAGGCAAGAGTTTTATCAGACGAAGTAGTTCACCATGAGGAGCAATCACAGTGTTTTCTAAGAAGCTGGATGGATCGTCAAGGCTATGTAACGATTGTCATAAGTTGAATGAGAGGACGATAAAGAATCAATATCAATTGCCGAGAATTGACGATTTGTTTAACCAGTTGAGTGGAGCCAAGGTATTTTCTCAGTTAGATTTGGCAAGAGGTTTCCATCAGCTCAGAGTAGCATAGGATAGTATACCTTTAACGGCATTTAGAACAGATATGGATCATACGAATGGTTAGCTATGCCGTCCGGACTGACAAATGCACTGGCATTCTTTATGGATTCGATGAACCGGGTTTTCCAAGAACACTTGGATATGTTCATATTGGTTTGCATAGATGATATCTTGATATACTCTAAGGATGAAAGAGAACATAAAGTTCATCCTAGGGTGGTGCTTGAGACGCTGAGGCAGCATCAGCTGAAGGCGAAGTTTTCGAAGTGTCATTTCTGGAAGAAGGAAGTGAAGTTTCTTGGTCATGTAATCTAAGAGAAAGGGATATCAGCAGATTCGACTAAGATTGAAGCGGTGAATAGATGGAAGAGACCGGAGACAGTGATGAAAATAAAGAGTTTCCTTGGATTAGCTGGTTATTATCGGAGATTCATTAAGGATTTTTCATGGATAGCAGCACCAATGACCAAGCTGACACGAAAGGATGTGAAGTTTGTGTGGACCGATAAGTGTAAGGGAGCATTCCAGAGTTTGAAACATTTATTGACCCATGCACATGTGTTGGTTGTTCTGGAAGAGAAACATGATTTGGTGGTTTATACTAATGCGTGTGGAAAAGGATTAGAAGTTGTGCTAATGCAGAAAGGAAAAGTGATTGCCTATGCTTCTTGACAGCTTAGACTGCATGAGGTCAAATATCCGACACATGATTTGGAATTGGTTGCAGTGATTTTTGCATTAAATGTGTGGAGGCATTACCTTTTGGGAGAGAAGTTTGAGTTATATATAGATCATAAGTCGCTGAAGTATTTGTTATTTCAGAAGGAGCTGAACATGAGATAGCAAAGGTGGTTAGAGTTTATTGCTGCTTAGTATTTTGGAACTGAGTACACACCGGGGAAAGGAAACAAAGCTGCAGATGCACTTAGCAAGAAACATTAGAATGTAGTATTGGCGATGATTGCTGAGTGGAAAGATTTAGAAACATTGTCAACTTGTAGAGTGAAGTGGAGATCCGAGGCTGGGTCTAGTGAAGAGACTGTTGTATTAGCTTGTTTGTAAGTTCGACCAGTAATTATCAAAAAGATTGCTTCTAAACAGGAGGAGAATGCAGTGTTTGTTGAATTAATCAGGAAGTTAAGAGATGGAACCGAGAGCGATGACTTGAAGGATTTCAATCTTGACTAGAATGGGTGGTTGCGAAAGAAAGGAAGGTTATGTGTTCCGAGTGTAGGAAACATGGGAAAGAAGTTTTGGTGGAATGCCATCGTTCGAAGTTCACTATTCATCTGGGAGGAATTAAGATATATAAGGATATGAAGAGAAGTTTCTTCTGCGAAGGTATGAAGCAGGATGTTGGCTTATGGGTGATGCGGTATTTGAACTGCCAATATGTAAAAGTCGAACATCAGAGGCCAAGTGGGTTACTTCAGCCATTAGATATTCTGGTATGGAAATAAGATTCTATTTCTATGGATTTTATTGACGAGTTGCCAAGGTCGAATAGAGGAAATGAAAGTGTTTGAGTCATAGTGGACAGATTGACCAAGAGTGCCCATTTCATACCAGTTAGGTCAACCAGAACAGCACCTATTTTAGCGAAGTTGTTTACGAAGGTTGTGGCTAGACTGCATGGAATTCCTAGTAGTATAGTGAGTGATAGAGATTCCTTATTCAGTAGCAAGTTTTGGAAGAGTCTACAGGAAGTTTTGGAAACCAAGCTCAAGATGAGTACCGCTTACCATCCGCTGACAGATAGGAAAATGGAAAGAGTTAACAGAGTCTTGGAAGATTTGTTAAGAGCGTGTGTTCTAGATTTCAAGGGATCATGGAAAGACCATCTGCATTTAGTCGATTTCATAAAACAGTAGTTATCAGGCTAGTATTAAGATGTCACCTTTTAAAGCTTTGTATGGAAGGCCATGCAAATCTCCCATTTTTTGCTTGGAGATCGGGGATAGGCTGGTTCTTGGTCCAAATTTAGTTAGAGAAACTGCAGAAAAGATTAAGGTCATTGGGGCTAGAATAAAGGAGGCTTAGTCTAGGCAGAAGAGTTATGTAGATAAAAGAAGGAAAGATTTAGAGTTCTCAGTTGGAGATCGGAATTTCATCAAGATGTCACCGATGAAGGGTGTGATCAGATTTGGAAGATCAGGGAAGTTGGCACCGAGATTCATTGGACCTTTTCGTATTGTTGAGAGGATCGGGAAACTCGCATATAAGTTTAGTTACCGAGCAGTTTGGAAGGACTCCACGATGGTTTCCATGTTTCTCATCTCAGAAAGTGTGTTAGAGACCCGGAGACTACTATTGCACTAACTGTGCTAGATGACTTAGTAGTAGAACCGGACTTGACTATAGTGAGAAAGCCAATTCTTATTGTTGCGAGAGATGAAAAGAGGCTTAGAACTAAGATAGTCAGATTAGTGAAAGTCCGATATAGTGACGATGAGAGAAACTGTACTTGGGAGACTGAGAGCAGGATTAGAGATGCTTATTCTGACTTGTTTGATGGTATGTTTTACCTCTTTTATTGATTTGTTGCGTATCTTATCGTAATTTCGAGCACGAAATTCTTTAAGGAGGGTAGTATGTAACACCCCATATTTTTGGTAACATTATTTAGAATATTTACTTAGCCAAATTAAATTAAATTATGTGTTGATTAGGGGATTGAGATTTTATTTTAATTAAGGGTAGCCATGTCATTTAACAAATGAATTAAAAGAAAGAGTTAACATGAAATAAGGGAGGAGTAAAATAGGAAAGAGGCCATTCTTATATCCTAAACCTTTGGCCGTGTATTCTCATACACGTTCATTTCATTTGATAAACTTTAAAAACTTGAGGCCGGCCACCATTAACAAGAGCAAGAGAAAAAAAGATAAAGAAAAGCTAAGGAAGAAGATTAAGCAAATCAAATCCATTCAAATCTCAAATTCCTTAACCTCTAAAGCTAAGGTGAATAATGACTACATCTCAAATTTCTTATTGTTTTCAGTTTTAAGTTGAATTTTAACTTATTTGCAATGACTTGCCATGTTTTGAATGATGGAATGATTATATATACTTATTGATGATTTATGTTTTTTCATATAGACTTTATGACATGTTTTAAGGTGAAAACCCTATTAAATGACATCCAAATGCCTTGCAAATTTTTATTTAGACTAAAAATGATAGTTTGGAGATGGGTTTCAATTTTTAGAATTTTCTGAATTTATGTGATTTTATATGAATTTTCTAGTGACGGAATGTTATTTTGGATTAAAAATTATTTACGGTTAAATAATTAAAGGTATGGATCTGAAATTAATATATGTTAGAAAACATACTAAAAGTGATTTTCTGGAATTATTGTAGAATTTTCCTAAGCGTTTTAATGGATATATAAAATTATTTCAGGTATGGGACTTAAATGTTTTATATATTTATAAAAAGGAGAAGGGGTATTTTATAAATAATTCAAATTTGTTATTTTTGGAAATTTGTAGTACTTTTGGAAAAGTAAAATTGCAACCAATCGCAATTTGACAAACAAGGCAGGTTAGGTACAAATAAATAGTTTAAAAAGGACAAATCTATATGGTTTTTACTGTTTCGATGCTTTCGGCACCAGGCTTTCGCCTCCTTACCTCCGCCTCTGACTCTGTCGAAACCAATGCACATTGTATCAGGTAACGGTACATAGTGAATTGGATATAGGCGGAAGGTATAGGGTCAAAACCAGGAGTTCCGAAGGGGTTGAAGCACTACTTTGCTTTTAAATGAAAATGTGCGTGCTTCTTTTGATTGAATAGCTTTTGACTCGGTAAGCTTTTGACCAAGTCAATTTATTTTAAAGAAATGGTTTCGATTAGGTTGCGCTTTTGTTTTTTAAATAATTGCTTTCGACTAAGTCGAAACCTCTGACTGTTGCTTTTTGCCTTTCGGCCCAGATTTGTTTCGAAGGGGTTACTTTGCTTTTAAAAACTTGGCCACTTCACCAATGCTTTCGAAAGGATGGTTTCGACACCGTCACTTCTTTACTTAGGAAAGATTTCATAAGGAAAGCATTCGACTTTAATGGGTTTCTGATCCTTTTGCTCTACTTGAAGGCATAATCCAAATGGTTTCGACCGAAACGGTTTTCAAAGGTTTCGAAGGAGTAAATTTTTGAATGGTTTTGAAAGGTTTCCACATGTTTTAAATAGAACCCAAAGGCTATTGAAAGGTTTAGTGTTTTACGAAAGGGTTTTAAATGCAGGTTTTGAAGGATGGTTCCCTAAAGATTTTGAAAGGTTTTAAAGGAAGGTTTTCCAATGGTTTCGAAAGGTCTAAGAGGAAAAGGTTTTTCCCAATGTTTTCAAAAGGCAGTTTTAAAGTGTCTTAAAAGAAAAAATGTCTAAGGTTTTAAAGCTTTTGAAAGGAAGGTTTTTCAGTGGTTTCGAAAGGTTTCTATAAATGGTTTTAAAAGGAAGATTTTGGCCTTTCAGCCTAGGTTGAACAAAGGGTGTTACTTGGTTTCAAAAGGGGCACTTTTAATGGATTCGAAATGGGTACTTTCAAAGGTTTATATGTTTTCATTAACTACAATTTGGGTAAAGTATATATAAATGGCAAGGTGATTTTGAGTAAAGCATAGAGTATATGTATTTTCCTTGTGTGAATTTGATTTAAAGATTTTATATCATTTTGAAAAGCTTTTCAAGGAAAGTTTAAGGGAAGGTTTCCCTAAGTAAAATGACTCAGATATTAGAATACCAAATGGAACTGGTATAGGGTCGTGCCCTATACATTAGCTATTAGCCCCAGCTAATTTAGTCCAAAATTCCATTGTGTAGGGCTTTGTCACAAGTAAGACTAAAATTATGATTACACACAGAAGGGAATATATATTTGTATAAAGATAGGTTATTAGTGAGCCCGTAAAACCATTAGGATCAGATCACCCTGGGAGATGTTAAGTTAGGGACAGACCATCCAAAAGAGAATTATTTAACAAATCGTTAAGGAAAGTTCGTCCAGAAGGGAAGTGTCTAACAAATGTTAGATTAATTTGGTTTATATTGTCTAGTAGACCCGAGTCAGCCAAAGGTTAATAGTTAGCCAAACAAAACTATAATGTTCAAACAGATAGTTCGTTTATTACTTGATATGTATGTTTACATCATGACGCTTTATAGTTTTTAACCAGTTTTGGTTGCATGATTAGGATTTGCAAAAAATATGTTTTAAAAGGATGTTGATGAGGGGAAACTCGTTCCGCTAAGCGGCGTGGTCTCACTTAACATTAAATAACTGAGATGTATAGTATTATTCACCCAGGCTTTATGTCTGATTCGAAGTTTCTATTTTTCCTTAAACTCCCGGGTGGTCAAAATTGATTTAAGTAGGCTAAGGGTTGAGGTTTTCAGGTTTTAGTAATTTTGGCGAATAAAGCTTCCGGAGACTAGCAGGTGGCTGATGGATAGCTAATTAGGAGTTACAGTTATTCTGTTTATTTCCGTTGTGTGTATTAAGTCAAATATGACTATATTGACTTTAGTCAACCATGGGGCATCGCCATATGTCGCTCTTGGTGTATTTTATAACTGATATATTTGATCATTTCCTGGGTAACGTTAAGTGATTATGTAATTTGGATATGAATTACTATTTTGAAATGTAATCAGTGAAATGTTGTTTTTTTTAAATCTGTGATTTTGCTCATATTCAAGTGCTTCTAATATTACGGGTACCATTAGCATTACCGTATTTTGTCACTAGGAGTTAATACTATAGATGACTGCAGCATCTGTAGTGCTTAGGTTTTGGCCTCCAAGTATGGGATGTTACACCAAGTGCTCTCGGAAAATCCATTTCAATAAGTCTATGAAGAAAGTTAGCGCATCAGTTTGCCCGAATGGCATGACTAACCATTCATACGACCCATACCTCGTATAAAACACCTCAAAAAATATTGTCCTCCACCATCCCTTAGTTAATGGAACATTGTCGCTAAATCCAAATGGGAAAACACTTTGACTCCACTCAACTGATCGAAAAAATCACCGATTCTCAGCAAAGGATACATATTCTTTATCGTCTTCTCATTCAGCTTTTGACAATCAATACATAATTTGAAGGACCCATCCGACTTCTTTATGAACACCGCGGCCGTTCCCCAAGGTGAACCGCTAGGTCTAACAAAACTCTTTCCTTCTATGTCCACTAGTTGCACCTTTAATTCCTTCATCTCAGTAGGCGTCATCTTGCTAAGTGGTCTACTCATGGGTTCGGCTCCAGGTACAAGATCTATATGAAACTCAATAGCTTGTTTCGGTGGTAGTCCTGTAATAGGCTCAAACGCATATGTGAATTCTCTCATAACCAAAACCTGATTTATCTCATTCCTCCATTACACCCAACAAAGTGCATACATCCAAACTCAGATTCTCTACTGAGTATATGATTCGATCGTGGCAATTTGGGTGTCTTAATGATATTTTCCTATCTTGGCAAAATATCCTAGCATCGTATCTATTAACCAATCCACACCCAATATGATCCCGAAGCCCACAAAATCAAATACATACAAATTGCAAGCAAACTTATGACCTAATAAATCAAGCTCTAACTGGTCACATCTCATCCTCATAGTTGCATACCCTCATATTGGATTCACAACCCTTAAGGAAGTAAAAAGGTATGATGGCTCTAAATACAACTTATCTACTAAACACTGAGAGATAAAAGAATGCATGCATCAGTATCAAACGATTCTCTAACTTGTATGTTATGAATCAAAAGTGTTCCACAACATACTTTCCTTCCTCAGCAGCAGTCGATCTAGAAGATGATGGTTCCAAAGCAAAAAACCTTTCCTTTATCTGCTTTGACCGGCTCTAGACATTGATTCTTGTAGTGCCCTATCTGGTCGCAGTTGAAGGACTTTGCTCCCTTTTTCCCTGCAACCTTCTTCCCCTTGACAATTCGGCACTCATGAGCAAAATTCCCTTCTTGTCACACTTGAAGCAGACAAGATCAACTTTTCCTTTCTTGGCAACTCCGCCCTTCTGAGCTCCCTTCTTAAAGAACATCCTCTTCTTATTAAGCAAATTCTGGTTCTCCACCGACTTATCCTTCCTAAAGGTCGAAAGCATTTCCTCATTCCTGATAGACATCTCCACCACCACATTCGATGGATCCATGAGATGTGGCATAGTTGACCTAGCAATCTCCGGCCTCAATCCCCAGATAAACTTCTTGTTTCTCTAGATAATAGTGTCAATAGTGGCATATCCATACCTAGATAGCTCATCAAACTTAGCAGAGTACTCCATCACAGACATTTTCTCTTACTCCAATTCCATGGACTTCCTTAGCAAGGCTGACATGGCAACTTCAGACAAAAATCGTTCTTCAAATCTCCTTCAAAATTCTGTCCAAGTCAGTTCCTCCTCAAGCACACCCATGATCACTCTATTCCACTAGTATAACACTGCACCCTGCAACTGTCTTAAAGCCAATCTCCTTTTCTGCTCATCATTCAAATCAAGATCAGCAAAAATTCTTCCACAATGTAACAGCTAGTTCTCCACTTCTACCGCATCCCCCAGAAAAGGCTTCCCACCCAGACTGGTGTAATCTCGACTTAGCTTAGCATAGTTATTACCAATTGGCGCTACAAGATTGACTCCTCTAGCATTAGCAACATTTCCTTTAGCTACTTCTGCATCTGCTCCGGCCTGCATTAGGTTGATGATGAACTAATACATAGTCCCCATATCTACCGGTGGGGTTGCAACACCTACATTGACATTTGCATTTTGATTAGCATTTTCCTGTCGACCTTGGTTCCTCCTGGTATTGGACCAAGCATTTCTATTAGTTGTGGTGCTTCCACCACTTAGATTCACTCTTCTGTTTCCTACTTCCATAACTTTCCTTGTCCTAAATTTGCATACGAGCCTTAGTAAGACATAAAAGAAAGGTCTAAGAGAGAGAGGAGAATAGAGATTGAATACATACTTAAATATAGCAAATACGAGTACGATACTATAGTGTTATCTCATACCCTAATATTATTTTCTGATTCATTAGGATTATGTTTTCGAAAACTCTTTAATCTTTTTTTAAGTTTTATCATAAACCTATTCTCTAAAACTAACTTGTAACATTCCTCATTCTGAGACCCAAAACCAACCGCCATGGATAGTGCAGTCATCCACAATTATTAATTCTCGGTGACAAAATATTGTTATGTTTATCAATAACCAAAAGCATGTAAATATGAAAACATTTCAAACTCAGTTCAAAAATAACATTTACATTCTATTTCAAAATATGATTTCATATTCATTCCATAATCCCATTCGTAATTCTATGTCAAGAGAAATACAATCATTATAAAATACTCTAAGAGCGATATATGAAGATGCATCTTTGGTTGATCAGAGTCAAGTATTTGGCAATTATATAACTTGCTATTACATCCATACAAACAAACTTAAACAACACAACGGATTATAATAGTACTCTTACATAGCTAGATTGCCTCCTACATATCTCCGGAAGCTTGTTCTTCCTACTAGGAAACCTAAAATCCCTTATTCTCAACCTACTCAATTGAGTACCCGAGATTTCAAGGGGAAAATCAAAAACTTTGGGTCAGACAAAAGGTTGGGGTGAATAATAACCTACCATCTCAAGCCAATAGGTATCTAGTGAGACCACGCCGTTAAGCGGAACAGGGTTTCCCCTTACTAGAATCCTAACTAAAATACATTAACCATATATTATGGTCTTGCATTCACAATGGTTGAAATGTAGTAATATATGTGATATGCAACATGCAATAAACTCTGGATTACCCATCCGAAATTTATTTGACAATCTGTCTCAATTTATAGTTTTCCTAGGGTCGCTATTAACCTATTAGTTTTCATGGGCTGACTAATAATCTATCTCAAACCTTAGGGACAATCTATCCAACTTCATATTTTTCATAGGATGATTAAGAACCTATTGGTTTCCACCAATAACAATTTCCAATAATAGTTTTCATGGGCTCTCTATGAATCTATTGGATTCCCCAATAACATCTCCCTATTCATAGTTTTTACAGGATCACTAAGAAACTATTGGATATCCTTCAATAACATTACTCATGACATAGTTTTCATGGGATGACTATGAACATATTGTAACCTTCCATTAACCGATTTCAATCAATAACCATTTTAATCAGTTTTTGGCATCCTACACTTCTGATCTACCTGATCTCCTCGATGCAATTCTACTCTCTCAAGAGTTAGCACTATTTGTACTCACTGCTAGGTCAACCTAGCTGGTTATTCTACCCCTAATACCCCCAAAATACAGTTATAGGTCATAAATGATGTGAGTGCGACAATAACAACTATGCATGGTAATCGATCAATTAAACACAAGAACATATATCATCAGTTATTCAAATATGTTCACTCCTAATCTTTTATGTCTCATAATAACTTAATCTTAAGTAACATTCTCTTTGGTAATTTTTCTCAAAACTTGGGCTAAACCATTTATAAATTCCATGAAACCATTTCCATAATGATATATGATTAATCCCCTTAATTCATATTTAACACAAGGAAATATATAGCTCTTTATGTTACCAAAGTCTTATGCCATTTTATAAATCACTTTTTTATTGCAATGTTTATGTTTGAAAATGATATGGGGTTACCGACTTCAAATACTTTAATTTAAATTAGTGTTGACGATGATACAATGTCGGCAAAGAGGCTTAAGCTCTCCGCCCTATATAAGATACTCATGAAACACACGGTGTCAAAACCCTCGTCGACCTCTATCCAAGGTCAAAGACCAAATCTTAAATCCTTTTTGATGTTAAAGTTTCTTATCCAAAACGATGTTGTCGACTTTCATACTCTATAGGTTATCCATCTTTTTTTAAAATATGGAAAGGATCATACACGACAAGGATGGCATGCGACAAGGATTACTTCGATTACAATGTTATCAAAGCAATAGAAATGAACGTCACCAACCTTAATGAACAGCGGCACCATTTAAAAAATAGGCGAAAGGCACGATGTCATTAATGGTGGAGTCTATAATAGAAGGCGGCATCAATGATTACAGCATTGACTAATTAAACATCTAGACGAATCATGATAAAGCCATATCGCCTATGATGGGGTTGCCGCCTTGATCTGCGCCGACGAAGTTGGAAACAATCCACAACTACATAAGTATTTATCCTATATTTCCTCTCTCATCATCGTCGACACTCATCAATGCGGTGTTACATTAGGAGCGGCGACATAATGGTGGCATAGCATCATCGTAATTATCTAGAAAATCGATTTATTACCACTAAAAGTAACTGCTTTTCACCTAATCCAAACTCATGTCCAATTTCTATTGGATAATACAATACTTTGCAAATTTTCTTCTAAATATATGCCATATCAAATTTTCAAGTCCCAAAACCAATTGAGATCATAATAATTAACACCTTTGATTAATTATAAATTTAAATTCTATCTAGTAAAATAAATTCACCATATATTCAAAATTGCTAGGGAAAAATCTTCAAAAATCACAATAATACTAAATGCTATATTCTTTATCATATAAAAATTTCGAAACCAAAAACCATATTTAATTATTTTTAATAATTAAAACCCAAAATTAACCCAATTTTACCTTAGGAAATTCATCAAAAATTTAATATAGCATGAAAAATTATGAAATTAAAAACCCATCTCCAAATTATTATTTTACATATTGTATCAGAAAATCAAGTCATTTGGAGATCATTAACTAAGGGTTTGATCTTAAACCTATCATTTAATTTCATAAAATCCATTTATTTCATCATTAAATCAAAAAATGTCAAGATCAACAAGGCATAGCATTCAAACATTGTATAAAAATTAAAATCATCAAGATTCGAAATCAACAGTTATAACGTAAGATGGATTTTATTATTATTTACCTTGAATGGATAAGTAGACTTGAGATGGTTGATTAAGGTTTCCTCTTGAATCTCTAAGCTTTTCCTCCTCTCCTATTATTAAATGGTCGGCCTTGTATTCTTTGATTTTTTTCAAGTTTTGAAAAGTGAGAATAACATGAAGGGGGAGGGTTTAAGAGATAAATGGATGGATATTCTTATTTTATCCTTCTCATGGTTTCTTTTTATCTTAAGTTATAAAACAATCTTATTGTCCAAATTGTTAATTAAGGCTCGACCTTATTAAGTATCAAATCTCAGTTCCTTTATCATGGTACATATCACATTATTCTATTTAATTAATCTAATTAAATCTTTTGAATAATGTTAATCAAAATTAAGGGTGTTACAATGGCCTTGTTCATGGGAGTATCAATTAAACTCATCTCAATCTTAGCCAACTCTGTATCTTACTAGTGTACTCCTTCAAAAGGGAGTCTCCCTGCCTAAGCTGTATAAATTTCTCCAATTGTAAACTCACTTCTGCTCTTGACTTAAATCTTGACTCAAATCTATCCTTGAATTCATCCCAACTGAAAATCCTATCAACATTCTTCTCGGCGACAATATTCCACCAATCTAAGGCTTCTCCCCTAAGGTGTCAAGCTATCATTCTCCTCTTAAGCTGATCCTCCCAAATGAGTTCCTAAAATTTCCTCTTGCAGTCATTTATCCATGTCTTTGCCTCTATGAAACCCTTTGTTCCAGAGTATACTCTTCCTCCCATATTAAGAAAGTCCTTGCACATTTTGGGAACATAAATAGGACGAGGTGTTGCATCGGCAGGTGGGGCAACGAGTGTCGCCGGTGCAACTTGCTGAGGAACAGGGACTTGACCTACTTGCATTAGGTATTGTTTAAACCATTTAGTCATCCCTCGAATGGTAGGACTTCCTTAGGCAGGGTTCCCACCCTAAGAAGAAGAATAATTATCAGCCATATCAACTATCTGTAGGTTGAGCTTTTACTTATAACTTCCTAAGATAGTATTATATACTAAAAGAAAGATTTGCCAAGTGTGTGTGTGTTCAAAAATAGTAGTTATATATATGTATATATATACACACATATAGTAGGGTTTTTTATTAGAAAAATATTTTCAAAAATAACAAATACACCACTCATACATATACTTTTCCTTATTAATCGGGTAACCTAGGCTCTGATACCAAATGTAATAACCCATCCTGAAACAGACCTAAATCTTGACCCAAAAAAGGGCCATCAGAACTTAGGCACATTCCAAAGCTAGTTGTTGGTTGGTAAAAGGAAAAACACGGAGTTATTTATTGACTCATTCAGGACACACAACAGAGGGATAAAATATAATAACATAAACAATACTCATTTTATTTAAAATTCCAAATGTCATAAAACCAAAAACAATGTCAATAATAACCATTACATAACCGAGATACAACATGTTCAAAATAAATTATCCTGTTTAAATTGGCACATAAGATAATAACATAAATAGATAAATAAACTACTGCCACAAGCTCCTCACATCGTCATCTCCATCTGAATTGTAATCTTCTTCCCTAACATGTGTAAGGAGGAGGAGTCAGAATAACAATGTCTAGTGAATGAAAATCTCGAGCCTTTCTATATTAGTACTTGGGCGGTATAATCTAAACAAGGATATGTCTTATGCATTTTAGTTATATTCAAATTCTTTCCAATTATAAGCCATATGTCTTATCAAATTCCATAATCATTTCAAACCTAATAACCCATATCCATCATTATTAATGTTCTACCAATGCAAGAGATAGTACCCAAGCCACTTAATACCTCTTTAACAGGAATTAGGCAAACTCTAGCCAATTATGATCTCATTTGAGGTAGGTCCCCCGTCATTTGATACCTAACCCCAAAGCGGACTCCTTACAGGTGCTTATCTAACATTGCATGGAAATCTCTTCGAACACTTAATACTTCCTATTGAAGCGGACCTTACCAAGATATCTTCTACCGATTCCCGATCATTTAATGCTTCATAGATGCAGAAGAGGCAGGCCTTAAACAACTACTTGATACCTTCAACCCCCAAAGCAGGTCGTTCTTATTATGACCTATACCCCACGGAGGCGTATCACATTATTCTAACTATTCGTAAGTATTGGTAGCCAGATTAGCTGAGTAGATTTATCCTACAGAATTTGGGACTAACCCCACATCATCCGTAGTTATTTATTATAGGTAATGTCTCACATCAGCCCCAAAGTCATACTGTTGGTAGCCAGATTAGCTGGACGGACTTCTATATGCTTTTGACTGTCCTTGTATCCTTATAACTTATTCATAATTCATAACACTGTCAAAATATATTATCACACATCTCGCCATATTCATTATTGAGCCCTTATAAGAATTCCTTCTTATTTCACCTCTATAATTAATTAATTTCCTAAAGGGGATTTAATGAAACCTAATTAACTATGCAATTAATACGTCATAATTGTATGTTATTTATGCTAGTTTATAAAAATATAAATATGCACTTATTGATTTCTATGTGTGCGGAGATTACGTTCTAAACTAATGTTTAAATATCAAATCTTCCAAAATTATACAGGTTACATTTCCACAATAAGATATATGCCATAAATCAAGTATTCCAAAATCAAATCAATAGACTTCTATATAGAATTCAAATCCAACTTATTTTATATTAACACAATGGAATAAATTAGTAATAGAAACTTACAGTTTAATTAATTTTACGATCTATTCAACTTTTTAGGGAAATTTTGTTCAATTTACAAAAATAGGCGGTGTAAACTAGGAATAAGAATTCGTACCTTACACACCATTTCCTAATTAAATCCCTTAATCAGATCCAAATAAAAAGAATAAGAAGTGGAATAGAAGGTAAAACACTTAAATTGCAAAATCCACATAAACTCCATTATTTCAATGTAAAAAAATTACGATTCCAACCCAATTTTAACCTAAGAATTGACATTCCGCTTTGGGGGAAATTTGAGGGGTTTAATGTGATATTTTCATAAATCAAAATTCCCCAAGGCATATATCAAATCCAAACTACCCTATTCAATTACTAAAATAGAACAACTATGATTACTACTCACTACAGGTCCTTAGCTTTACTCATCTTTGGATTTGACACGTCTACAATAATCTCTTTAGATCACTCTTCTTAGATATATATATATATATATGCAACAAGAGAATTGCATAGGTATTAGATTCAGAAATTAAGAGGATGGAGGAGAAAAGGGATTAGAAATTGAATAAGAAGATCTAAAATTCCTTACTTGTAATCCTAGAGAATTTCTGGAATCTTTTGAGAAAGAGACTAACAGAGTTCCGTTGTATTTCCAAAGAATTTGTAAAGAAAAGTTAGGGGGTTGGGCACTTATTTATAGTAGTTAGAATGCACCAGAACTGTCGGATTAAGGTCGGTTAAAAATAATATAATCTGCTATGTTAAAAGCACATAAACCCTATGTCACGATCCAAATTTCAGCGTTCGAAAATCGACACCCGTACTCACTTGTACTCGAATGCCGCAGATTCAATCGTTGAAATTCGACTCGTGCCGGAGCTTATAACACAGTTAGTATAACAACACAGCGGAAGAAAGAAATGAATGATATCATATACATCACAAATGATACAATATCCAGAATGATATACAACAATGATATCAATATGATACAACAATATCAGAGACAAATAATGATGTCACAGCGGAAACAACAGAAGTGATAACTCCAAATGATCTGATAAAGAGCATAAGTCCACCAACTCCAATATCAAGCTCGAACCACCATCACCTCTCACTAAGGTAAGCAAGGTCAGTCGCGAACTCCAAACACTGAACTAGCTCCCGATAATCTACTAACCTGACTATCTGAAAACCCCAACTCTAGACTGCCCCTGTGGAAAAATTATGGGCACCCAGAGTTTAGGAAGGGAACAATAAACTCCGGGTCAGTCATGGGACTAGTGTGAGTAACAAAAACAGTTGTATCTTTAAAACAAACAACAAAAGAATTTTAAACATTGAAATCCGCATTGCTTTTTGGAAAATGAAACTACCATAAGACCTCCCACCACACACACTGCAATCGCAGACTTGGAGGAGATTCTTCTTATGATAGTCAAACATGCTTACTACGCAAAATCATTTGATATTATTATTAGTGCATAGTGCAGAAAACATTTCGAAAGTATAATATTAATCTTAGCCAGCATAGGTACCATTATATTATGCCTGCTATAGCTGCCGCCTGAGGAGACAGGTTATACAACTGCAATCGTAAAGGGCTCGTATTGTTTCTTTGGATTTTCCAACAAATGGTCAGGCTAAGGAACTTCCTATGCCACATGGGAATGCCTCTGGAGTGATGCCCCGAGAACCACCTGGCTCTCTACCAACACAAGGCCGGTTACCCCCTTCCCGGGTAGTAAACCTGAGATATGCCACCCCCGGTCGTTTGCGACCTTTATCCGAGAGCTCTCGATCACAAAGCATCAATCATACAGAGTAAATGAGATTGGAGCAACCACACAGGTAAATATCTGGGCTCCATACCATGATACCACCTTTTTCCAGAAGGAATGGACATACCCTAGGGGAGCTACCCCTGAAACCTTGCCGCACTTTCCTGTTTCGACCATTTCCGGTCTGTGAGGCTCGATGAGGTCTCGTCCACAAAGCTACACTTTATCACAAAGCCATGCTTTGATCAACAAATGATCGAAAACACACAGCAACACTCCGCATGCCACACTACCAAATTGGGAGTATATCACTGATAACCTTCAATTACATAACCTCTGAGCTCGTACGTCTCAGAGAAGGGTGTTAAGCTAAGAGAATAAATCTCCGCCACCAAATAGAAATGTATTTGAAAGAAATCAGCTCTATATCTCAAAGTGTAGTGTCATACATACAACCATACAAGTCTATTCCGGGTTCGAACAGAACTGAAGGCACTTCCGAAGAAGCCCTTGCAAATCCGGATAATTTCTAATCACGTCCGGACTTCCCATCACAAAGGGTGATCAAATCTCTATATCGAGGATGCAGAGACATTCGACGAGTTGTCCTTTCGTTTTCGAAAATATCCAGTCTTCACCACCGGTCTTCAAATGCTATTCATAACATCGTATCATTATTCGGAATGGGTTATATGACACAAAGGTCCTCTCCCGGCTAAACCGAATAACGAGCGCTTATTTAAAAACATATGGATATTGGGATTTTAGTTAAGTCACAACTTATTACCCAAATTTCCTCTTTCAAATGGTTTAAACACATTACCATTTTCAATCTTTTACACGAAAAGATTCAATTCACAAAGTTCACCCAGTTTCACAAAGATACATTCATAGATTTTCCAAATCAATTTCCATTTCAATTAGATTAACTCGTCCAATCTTTAAATCAAAGATTTAATTGATAGCTTTCAAAACAATTCCATTTCGACCTTTTATACAAAAGGTACACCTTTCCAATTTCAAAACAAAGTTCAACAATCTTTCATAAAGATTTATTCATAACTTGGAAAAACTATTTTCATTTCAATCTTGAAATTCTTTTGACACAAATTGGAAATTCATTTCTTATATGAAAACTTCTATTATTTGAAAACAATAGTTTTCATTTCGGAAAATCTGATTCATTTATACGAGTTAAAGTCTTTGGGTTAATTCAAATTCTCAAAACCATACTTTTAAAATGGTTTAACTTCATATAAACACATTTATAACATCTTAACCAAAATTTCCAAACATAGAATTCAGTTCCAAATTTTGAATTCAAATTCAAATTAATTTTTTTTTAAATTAACTTTATCTTAAAAACTCCTTTTCAAAAGCTTCAACATTTAACCCAAATCCATTTCCAAAATCAATTGAAATTAAAATTTCAATTTCAAAAACATTAAAATTAAATTATCTGTGACTTAACCGATTTCCTCGTGAAATCCATATTTGTGTGTGTAAAAGTGTGGTCCAGGGGTTTCACACAGTAGTGCAACATCATTAAATCATCACAGATCAAAATATAGAAATATAGTTGATAAGCGGTATAACTATAACGCTTATCTTTTCATTCACAGATCACAGATCATAGATATATATATATTACAGATAATAAATTGCATTCATCCCAGAGAAACAGATCACAACACAAATCAGAATATATCACACAGCATCACAGATTGGGGAATATCAACAATTCAATCATTCAGTCAGGTCTAAACATTCACAAATAAACTTATTAATAAACTGATTAATTTAAATCAGATGTATATTTAGGAATGAATTATTAATCTGGGTTAACCATCATAGTTAATTACAAATTATTTGAAATAAATTTCCCTTTCAAATTTATTAGTTAACCTTTAATTATTAAATAAATCTTAATTAATCACAATTATTAATTAATCATTTAATTATTCACAAATAATTATACTCAAATTACTGATTATCATTCAATTAATTACATCTAGTAATTATCTATTAATTACTTTTCTAATTAATTATATTTCCAAATTGTCAAGTGATTATTCTGAATTAATTCAAACTTAAGTAATTAACTTGAACAAATTCAATTAACTCAATTAATTACACTGAATAATTAATTCCTTAATTACTTCCATTAAGTTTTGCTTCGAGTCAGAAGCCTTCCCGCTCGAGAACTACCCCGAGTCACTCATGAACCCATCCTCCTGACACAAAACCATCGCCGTGCACATGCCAGTGCTCCGGCGCCCTTCACCCTTTCCGACCAGTTGCATATTGACTCAGCAATCGATTCAGGTCATCGATTCCAAAACACATAGCCAAAATCGAAATCGAGCAATCCAGTTCAAACCTGGAACTCGACATCACTAGGAAAACTCCTCGTCCAAGCTATTCCGACCACCAGAGCGCCTAAGTCTCTGGCCATGACCTCGTCAACACCCCTACTTCCATTCCCCTAAATTTGGTGGCACTCGATCCACCCTAGATGCTGTGGTGGATCCAATTCTGATCAAGCTCCAAATTAGGGCTACAGACTTCATCGATCAACCACCGCCACCACATTACTTTGATCACCATTCTAATAATTTTGTCGACCTCTCTGATCGTTCCTCTTCTTCCAGTGATGACTGCATCCACCCCAATCTCTTAGATCACCAGAAATCATTCAAAGTACAAAATCTTGTCAACCTCAAACTGCTCTCTCAAAACATAACTATTTATAGTAATTTTTGTTTTAAAAATCAAGTTTTGGTTTTAGCATTTGATTCATATACCTGAATCCATGAATTATGAAAATTGAATTTTAACTTTTTTAAGTTTTCACTGCTATTTTATATTACCAGAACCCAAACAAATTGTTCTTTCTCTTAAACAAATTTTTAAACTTAAGTCTATATTATAACAAACATTTTATGTTCAAAACTTAAGTCTTATCAATGCTTGGATTAAGAGCAAATAAATTTTTGAGGAGGATTTAAGCCTGGAACTAAAGTCAGAGAGAAGCACAGAGTTGCTCACCACCATATTCATACATAACACATAATGTATTCAAAGCAAACTGAATTCCATAGAAAAACATGCCACAAAACTGATATACTTAAACTATTTAATGGTGATGTTACTACCGTGGTTTTCAGAAAAAAAGAACAGAGCTTCTTCATGTTGACACAAGCTTGAGAATGCTAGCTGAAACCCTTTTCTTTGATTCTCTAGCTTTGATTTGATTTATGTTGTTGTTTGAATTAAATTTTTGTGTTAAGTTTAAGATGATATTACTTCAGTTTTATCAACTTGAAGAAACGAACTGAAATGAGAAGATGATGGATATAAACAAGTTACAGAGTGTTGTTAATTTGTACAATATCTGGTACAGGATTTTTTATTATGCTCAGAGATTTTTTCATTTGGAGGCTAATATGTTATGTACTAGAAATAATGGCATTAATTAACATGTACAAACTTATCTTCATTTCGGCTGTACAATATATAAGATAGTTTGATGTGGCTTCCTTTGCAAGCTTTTACTTATCCTTTTTTTCTTATTTACTTGTTTCATTACATACTTATATTCGTATTTGTTTGTATATATGTACTTATAAATTTTTGTTTGTATTTCTTCTTTTGCCTTATGGCTTTGTGATGTAAATAAAGTTCTATATATATATATATATATTTTGTTATAATTTTAACTAATTTGTTTAATGTGTTTATTTTATATCTTTATAGTTTACATAACCAAAATTTTAAGATATTTATTTTATTTCTTTTGTCCTTGTACTTTGTAATATAAATAAATTTCTATTTTAATATGTTGTTTAAATCTTAACTCTGTGTATTTATTTATTTATTGGTTAACTTAATATTTATTCCCAACTTCAATAGTTATTTTAACTTACATATTTATTTTCAACTTAAATACTTATCGTAATGCATTTACATTGTATTTATATTTTACTTTATTTATTTTACTTTGTAAATATATTTTGTTTGTATTCACACATATTATTTAAAAGACAGTGTTTTGAAATCAAATACATATTTAATGAATTACATAGATATATTTTATTTCTAGCTTAAATATTTATTATTATTATTATTTTACTTTAATATTTATTGTCTTATATTTAATTTATAAATTCAAATTATTATTAACCATCAATTCTAAATTTAAATGATTTATTTATTTTCTTGTGTCAATGTATATACTTTTATATTTATTTTCAAACCATTTATATTTAAGATTTTAAATCAAATAATTTAACACATTTTTATTTGAACTCGGGGAAACTCAGATAAATTTACCAATTAATTTTACAATTTTTATTCAAAAATTCAATTAATTATCAATTTAAATATATATAAATCCGGAGTCGATACAACCTTCCCCCCTTAAAAAATTTCATCATCGAAATTTGCTAGGGAGACATAAAGATAGATGAAGAATATTTCATCAAATCAACTGAATATCTATTCTGCATTTGGCTTACCAAATCAGAATATCAATAATAGATACGAGAATGAATCTTTTTAATTTTTCACAAGATACTCGGGTTATCCAGATCTACGAAATATGCAGGGGCATCGGTTAGTTCAAAGGGATAACTAACCATTCGTAGAATATATTGGGATCCAAAGATAGATAGATATATGGATACAATTTCAAAACTTTTTAATTTAGAAACTAAAGTATACCTATCAACCATAGCAACCAAAGCAACCAATTCATCCAAACAAACAATTCTGACCTATTTGGAGTTTATGTCCCATACAAATATATCAAATCTTCTTCGTGGATCTACCAGGAACCATCAAAGAATTGAGAAAATGACGAACAAAGCAGATTGAGAGAGAAAAGATTGTTTCCTTGTTGTTACAGGGTATTGACCAATTCGTGGTGGTATTCCCCTGCCCCCTATCTCATCCTCTTCTTGCACTCATACTCACTATCGGTGGATAGTAAGAGAATTTACTGAGGCATACGGACAGATATCTTAGGGATACTCATTCTAGGGTATACTTCACCCTATCTCTAATGAGCTACTTAATGTGTTATACTCTTGAGCTAAAGTTTAACCTTAGCTCTGATACCACGCTGTCACGATCCAAATTTTGAATTCAAATTCAAATTAATTTTTTTTTAAATTAACTTTATCTTAAAAACTCCTTTTCAAAAGCTTCAACATTTAACCCAAATCCATTTCCAAAATCAATTGAAATTAAAATTTCAATTTCAAAAACATTAAATTTAAATTATCTGTGACTTAACCGATTTCCTCGTGAAATCCATATTTGTGTGTGTAAAAGTGTGGTCCAGGGGTTTCACACAGTAGTGCAACATCATTAAATCATCACAGATCAAAATACAGAAATATAGTTGATAAGCGGTATAACTATAACGCTTATCTTTTCATTCACAGATCACAGATCATAGATATATATATATTACAGATAATAAATTGCATTCATCCCAGAGAAACAGATCACAACACAAATCAGAATATATCACACAGCATCACAGATCGGGGAATATCAACAATTCAATCATTCAGTCAGGTCTAAACATTCACAAATAAACTTACTAATAAACTGATTAATTTAAATCAGATGTATATTTAGGAATGAATTATTAATCTGGGTTAACCATCATAGTTAATTACAAATTATTTGAAATAAATTTCCCTTTCAAATTTATTAGTTAACCTTTAATTATTAAATAAATCTTAATTAATCACAATTATTAATTAATCATTTAATTATTCACAAATAATTATACTCAAATTACTGATTATCATTCAATTAATTACATCAGTAATTATCTATTAATTACTTTTCTAAGTAATTATATTTTCCAAATTGTCAAGTGATTATTATGATTAATTCAAACTTAAGTAATTAACTTGAACAAATTCAATTAACTCAATTAATTACACTGAATAATTAATTCCTTAATTACTTCCATTAAGTAATTACACTTAAACAATTCCATGAATGATTATTATTAAATTAATTAATCTAAATTAATTAATTATGAAAAATTTATCACTTGATTAATCAACTTAAATTATTAATTAATATTTAATTAATAATCCTTAATTTACAAATTAATTATCCCTTAATTAATTAATCTTTAAACCTTAATTTATTTATTTAAACCTCTAATTACTTATTTAATTAATCCAAATCAATAATTAATTAAATAATAAATTATCCATTTTGATTAACTTAATAATTAATGAATTACAAATCATTAATCTTTAAAATGAAAATATTTTTCTTATTAATGATTTAATTATCATTCACAAACACGTTTGAAAACATTTTACTTTAAATTTTACCTTCAAATTCCATTTCAAATATAAGGTTTGAAATGAATATAAATTTAACTTTAACAAAGTTAAAACACAATTTAAAAACCTTTAAAATCTCATGTTAAGGAATACTTATATCTTATAAAAGAAATTTAAACGAATTCGAAACCAAATTCATTTTTTTAAAATCCGAGCTATTTAAATTATGCTTTAAACATTCAAAGTTGTTTAAAACATTTTAAATTTTAAAAACTTTCTTTTATTTCAAAACTGAGATTTAAACTGACCTAACTCCAGATTTAAATTTAGTTTAAATCTGCTTTGTATTTAGAAATCATTTTCAAAATTTAAAAGAAACGGAATAGGTTTGAAACCTGTAATGAAACTCCTACCCGAGAAAATCTCAGGTTTTTCGCGAGTTAAAACTCGAGTTTTCTCAGTCTTCCCGAGTCTCATCTTTTATCAATTTTTCTTAAACTAAGTTAAAGTTTAAAACTGTTGTTTTATATACCCACGCAAACTCGAGTTTTGCTTCGAGTTAGAAGCCTTCCCGCTCGAGAACTACCCCGAGTCACTCACAAACCAATCCTCCTGAGACAAAACCATCGCCGTGCACGTGCACCCACGTTCGCCAGTGCTCCGACGACCTTCACCCTTTCCGACCAGTTGCATATTGACTCAGCAATCGATTCAGGTCATCGATTCCAAAACACATAGCCAAAATCGAAATCGAGCAATCCAGTTCAAACCTGGAGCTCGACATCACCAGGAAAACTCCTCGTCCAAGCTATTCCGACCACCAGAGCACCTAAATCTCTGGCCATGACCTCGTCAACACCCCTATTTCCATTCTCCTAAATCTGGTGGCACTCGATCCACCCTAGATGTTGTGGTGTATCCAATTCTGATCAAGCTCCAAACTAGGGCTACAGACTTCACCGATCAACCACCGCCGCCACACTACTCTGATCACCATTCTAATAATTTTGCCGACCTCTCCGATCGTTCCTCTTCTTCCAGTGATGACCGCATCCACCCCAATCTCTTAGATCACCAGAAATCATTCAAAGTACAAAATCTGGTCAACCTCAAACTGCTCTCTCAAAACTTAACTATTTATAGTAATTTTTGTTTTAAAAATCAAGTTTGGGTTTTAGCATTTGATTCATATACCTGAATCCATGAATTATGAAAATTGAATTTTAACTTTTTTAAGTTTTCACTGCTGTTTTATATTACCAGAACCCAAAAAAATTGTTCTTTCTCTTAAAATTTTTTTTAAACTTAAGTCTATGTTATAACAAACATTTTATGTTCAAAACTTAAGTCTTATCAATGCTTGGATTAAGAGCAAATAAATTTTTGAGGAGGATTTAAGCCTGGAACTAAAGTCAGAGAGAAGCACAGAGTTGCTCACCACCATATTCATACATAACACAGAAATGTATTCAAAGCAAACTGAATTCCAAAGAAAAACATGCCACAAAACTGATATACTTAAACTATTTAATGGTGATGTTACTCACCGTGGTTTTCAGAAAAAAAGAATAGAGCTTCTTCATGTTAACAAAGGCTTGAGAATGCTAGCTGAAACCCTTTTCTTTGATTCTCTGGCTTTGATTTGATTGATGTTGTTGTTTAAATTAAATTTTTGTGTTAAGTTTAAGATGATATTACTTCAGTTTTATCAACTTGAAGAAACGAACTGAAATGAGAAGATGATGGATATAAACAAGTTACAGAGTGTTGTTAATTTGTACAATATCAGGTACAAGATTTTTTATTATGCTCAGAGATTTTTTCATTTGGAGGCTAATATGTTATGTACTAGAGATAATGGCATTAATTAACATGTACAAACTTATCTTCATTTCGGCTGTACAATATATAAGATAGTTTGATGTGGCTTCCTTTACAAGCTTTTACTTATCCTTTTTTTTCTTATTTACTTGTTTCATTACATACTTATATTTTTATTTGTTTGTATATAGGTACTTATAAATTTTTGTTTGTATTTCTTCTTTTGCCTTATGGCTTTGTGATGTAAATAAAGTTCTCTATATATATATATATTTATATTTTGTTATAATTTTAACTAATTTGTTTAATGTGTTTATTTTATATCTTTATAGTTTACATAACCCAAATTATAAGATATTTATTTTATTTCTTTTGTCCTTGTACTTTGTAATATAAATAAATTTCTATTTTAATATGTTGTTTAAATCTTAACTCTGTGTATTTATTTATTTATTGGTTAACTTAATATTTATTCCCAACTTCAATAGTTATTTTAACTTACATATTTATTTTCAACTTAAATACTTATCGTAATGCATTTACATTGTGTTTATATTTTACTTTATTTATTTTACTTTGTAAATATATTTTGTTTGTATTCACACATATTATTTAAAAGACAGTGTTTTGAAATCAAATACATATTTAATGAATTACATAGATATATTTTATTTCTAGCTTAAATATTTATTATTATTATTATTTTACTTTAATATTTATTGTCTTATATTTAATTTATAAATTCAAATTATTATTAACCATCAATTCTAAATTTAAATGATTTATTTATTTTCTTGTGTCAATGTATATACTTTTATATTTATTTTCAAACCATTTATATTTAAGATTTTAAATCAAATAATTTAACACATTTTTATTTGAACTCGGGGAAACTCAGATAAATTTACCAATTAATTTTACAATTTTTATTCAAAAATTCAATTAATTATCAATTTAAATATATATAAAATCTGGGGTCGTTACAAACTTCCCCCCTTAAAAAATTTCGTCCTCGAAATTTGCTAGGGAGACACAAAGATAGATGATGAATATTTCATCAAATCAACTGAATATCTATTCTGCATTTGGCTTCCCAAATCAGAATATCAATAATAGATACGAGAACAAATCTTTTTAATTTTTCACAAGATACTCGGGTTATCCAGATCTACGAAGTATGCAGGGGCATCGGTTAGTTCAAAGGGATAACTAACCATTCGTAGAATATATTGGGATCCAAAGATAGATAGATATATGGATACAATTTCAAAACTTTTTAATTTAGAAACTAAAGTATACCTATCAACCATAGAAACCTAAGCAACCAATTCATCCAAACAAACAATTTTGACCTATTTGGAGTTTATGTCCTATACAAATATATTAAATCTTCTTCCTGGATCTACCAGGAACCATCAAAGAATTGATAAAATGACGAACAAAGGAGATTGAGAGAGAAAAGATTGTTTCCTTGTTGTTACAGGGTATTGACCAATTCGTGATGGTATTCCCTTGTCCCCTATCTCGTCCTCCTCTTGCACTCATACTCACTATCGGTGGATAGTAAGAGAATTTACTGAGGCATACGGACAGATATCTTAGGGATACTCATTCTAGGGTATACTTCACCCTATCTCTAATGAGCTACTTAATGTGTTATACTCCTGAGCTAAAGTTTAACCTTAGCTCTGATACCACACTGTCACGATCCAAATTTCAACGTTCGAAAATCGACACCCGTACTCACTTGTACTCGAATGTCGCAGATTCAATCGTTGAAATTCGACTCATGTCGGAGCTTATAACACAGTAAGTATAACAACACAGCAGAAGAAAGAAATGAATGATATCGTATACATCACAAATGATACAATATCCAGAATGATATACAACAATGATATCAATATAATACAACAATATCAGAGACAAATAATGATGTCACAGCGGAAACAACAGAAGTGATAACTCCAAATGATCTGAAAAAGAGCATAAGTCCACCAACTCCAATATCAAGCTCGAACCACCATCATCCTCACTAAGGTAAGCAAGGTCAGTCGCGAACTCCAAACACTGAACTAGCTCCCGATAATCTACTAACCTGACTATCTGAAAACCCCAAATCTAGACTACCCGTGTGGAAAAATTATGGGCACCCAGAGTTTAGAAAGGGAACAATAAACTCCGGGTCAGTCATGGGACTGGTGTGAGTAACAAAAACAGTTTTATCTTTAAAACAAACAACAAAAGAATTTTAAACATTGAAATCCGCAATGCTTTTTGGAAAATGAAACTACCATAAGACCTCTCACCACACACACAATGCAATCGCAGACTTGGAGGAGATTCTTCTTATGATAGTCAAACATGCATACTATGCAAAATCATTTGATATTATTATTAGTGCATAGTGCAGAAAACATTTCGAAAGTATAATATTAATCTTATCCAGCATAGGTACCATTATATTATGCCTGCTATAGCTGCCGCCTCAGGGGACAGGTTATACAACTACAATCGTAAAGGGCTCGTATTGTTTCTTTGGATTTTCCAACAAATATTCAGGCTAAGGAACTTCCTATGCCACATGGGAACGCCTCTGGAGTGACGCCCCGAGAACCACCCGGCTCTCTGCCAACACAAGGCCGGTTACCCCCTTCTCGGGTAGTAAACCTGAGATATGCCACCCCCGGTCGTTTGCGACCTTTATCCGAGAGCTCTCAGTCACAAAGCAACAATCACACAGAGCAAATGAGATTGGAGCAACCACACAGGTAAATATCTGGGCTCCATACCATGATACCACCTTTTTCCAGAAGGAATGGACATACCCTAGGGGAGCTACCCCAGAAACCTTGCCGCACTTTCCTGTTTCTACCATTTCCGGTCTGTGAGGCTCGATGAGGTCTCATCCACAAAGCTACGCTTTTTCACAAAGCCAGGCTTTGATCAACAAATGATCGGCAACACACAGCAACACTCAGCATGCCACACTACCAAATTGGGAGTATATCGCTGATAACCTTCAATTACATAACCTCTGAGCTCGTACGTCTCAGGGAAGGGTGTTAAGCTAAGAGAATAAATCTCCGCCACCAAACAGAAATGTATTTGAAAGAAATCAGCTCTATATCTCAAAGTGTAGTGTCATACATACAACCATACAAGTCTGTTCCGGGTTCGAACAGAACCGAAGGCACTTCCGAAGAAGCCCTTGCAAATCCGGATAATTTCTAATCATGTCCGGACTTTCCATCACAAAGGGTGATCAAATCTCTATATCGGGGACCAGTCGATGCAAAGACATTCGACGAGTTTTCCTTTCATTTTCGAAAATATCCGGTCTTCACCACCGGTCTTCAAATGCTATTCATAACGTCGTATCATTATTCGGAATGGGTTATATGACACAAAGGTCCTCTCCCGGCTAAACCGAATAACGAGCGCATATTTAAAAACATATGGATATTGGGATTTTAGTTAAGTCACAACTTATTACCCAAATTTCCTCTTTCAAATGGTTTAAACACATTACCATTTTCAATCTTTTACACAAAAAGATTCAATTCACAAAGTTCACCTAGTTTCACAAAGATACATTCATAGATTTTCCAAATCAATTTCCATTTCAATTGGATTAACTCGTCCAATCTTTAAATCAAAGATTTAATTGATAGCTTTCAAAACAATTCCATTTCGACCTTTTATACAAAAGGTACACCTTTCCAATTTCAAAACAAAGTTTAACAATCTTTCACAAAGATTTATTCATAACTTGGAAAAACCATTTTCATTTCAATCTTGAAATTCTTTTGACACAAATTGGAAATTCATTTCTTATATGAAAACTTCTTTTATTTGAAAACAATAGTTTTCATTTCGGAAATTCTGATTCATTTATACGAGTTAAAGTCTTTGGGTTAATTCAAATTCTCAAAACCATACTTTTAAAATGGTTTAACTTCATATAAACACATTTATAACATCTTAACCAAAATTTCCAAACATAGAATTCAATTCCAAATTTTGAATTCAAATTCAAATTCAAATTAATTTTTTTTAAATTAACTTTATCTTAAAAACTCCTTTTCAAAAGCTTCAACATTTAACCCAAATCCATTTCCAAAATCAATTGAAATTAAAATTTCAATTTCAAAAACATTAAATTTAAATTATCTGTGACTTAACCAATTTCCTCGTGAAATCCATATTTGTGTGTGTAAAAGTGTGGTCCAGGGGTTTCACACAGTAGTGCAACATCATTAAATAATCACAGATCAAAATACAGAAATATAGTTGATAAGCGGTATAACTATAACGCTTATCTTTTCATTCACAGATCATAGATATATATATATATATATATATTACAGATAATAAATTGCATTCATCCCAAAGAAACAAATCACAACACAAATCAAAATATATCACACAGCATCACAGATCAGGGAATATCAACAATTCAATCATTCACTCAGGTCCAAACATTCACAAATAAACTTATTAATCAACTGATTAATTTAAATCAGATGTATATTTAGGAATGGATTATTAATCTGGGTTAACCATCATAGTTAATTACAAATTATTTGAAATAAATTTCCCTTTCAAATTTATTAGTTAACCTTTAATTATTAAATAAATCTTAATTAATCACAATTATTAATTAATCATTTAATTATTCACAAATAATTATACTCAAATTACTGATTATCATTCAATTAATTACATCTAGTAATTATCTATTGATTACTTTTCTAAGTAATTATATTTTCCAAATTGTCAAGTGCTTATTATGAATTAATTCAAACTTAAGTAATTAACTTGAACAAATTCAATTAACTCAATTAATTACACTGAATAATTAATTCCTTAATTACTTCCATTAAGTAATTACACTTAAACAATTCCATGAATGATTATTATTAAATTAATTAATCTAAATTAATTAATTATGAAAAGTTTATCATTTGATTAATCAACTTAAATTATTAATTAATATTTAATTAATAATCCTTAATTTACAAATTAATTATCCCTTAATTAATTAATCTTTAAACCTTAATTAATTTATTTAAACCTCTAATTACTTATTTAATTAATCCAAATCATTAATTAATTAAGTAATAAATTATCCATTTTAATTAACTTAATAATTAATGAATTACAAATCATTCATCTTTAAAATGAAAATATTTTTCTTATTAATGATTTAATTATCATTCACAAACACGTTTGAAAACATTTTACTTTAAATTTTACCTTCAAATTCCATTTCAAATATAAGGTTTGAAATGAATATAAATTTAACTTTAACAAAGTTAAAACACAATTTAAAAACCTTTAAAATCTCATGTTAAGGAATACTTATCTCTTATAAAAGAAATTTAAACGAATTCGAAACCAAATTCATTTTTTTAAAATCCGAGCTATTTAAATTATGCTTTAAACATTCAAAGTTGTTTAAAACATTTTAAATTTTAAAAACTTTCTTTTATTTCAAAACTGAGATTTAAACTGACCTAACTCCAGATTTAAACTTAGTTTAAACTCTGCTTTGTATTTAGAAATCATTTTCAAAATTTAAAAGAAACGGAACAAGTTTGAAACCTGTAGCGAAACTCCTACCCGATAAAATCTCAGGTTTTTCGCGAGTTAAAACTCGAGTTTTCTCAGTTTTTCCCCGAGTCTCATCTTTTATCAATTTTTCTTAAACTAAGTTAAAGTTTAAAACTGTTGTTTTATATACACACGCAAACTCGAGTTTGCTTCGAGTCAGAAGCCTTCCCGCTCGAGAACTACCCCGAGTCACTCACAAACCCATCCTCTTGACACAAAACCATCGCCGTGCACGTGCACCCACGTTCGCCAGTGCTCCGGCGACCTTCACCCTTTTCTGACCAGTTGCATATTGACTCAGCAATCGATTCAGATCATCGATTCCAAAACACATAGCCAAAATCGAAATCGAGCAATCCAGTTCAAACCTGGAACTCGACATCACCAGGAAAACTCCTCGTCCAAGCTATTCCAACCACCAGAGCGCCTAAGTCTCTGGCCATGACCTCGTCAACACCCCTACTTCCATTTCCCTAAATCTGGTGGCACTCGATCCACCCTAGATGCTGTGGTGGATCCAATTCTGATCAAGCTCCAAACTAGGGCTATAGACTTCACCGATCAACCACCGCCGCCACACTACTCTGATCACCATTCTAATAATTTTTCCGACCTCTCCGATCGTTCCTCTTCTTCCAGTGATGACCGCGTCCACCCCAATCTCTTAGATCACCAGAAATCATTCAAAGTACAAAATCTGGTCAACCTCAAACTGCTCTCTCAAAACTTAACTATTTATAGTAATTTTTGTTCTAAAAATCAAGTTTTGGTTTTAGCATTTGATTCATATACCTGAATCCATGAATTATGAAAATTGAATTTTAACTTTTTTAAGTTTTCACTGCTGTTTTATATTACCAGAACCCAAACAAATTGTTCTTTCTCTTAAACAAATTTTTAAACTTAAGTCTATATTATAACAAACATTTTATGTTCAAAACTTAAGTCTTATCAATGCTTGGATTAAGAGCAAATAAATTTTTGAGGAGGATTTAAGCCTGGAACTAAAGTCAGAGAGAAGCACAGAGTTGCTCACCACCATATTCATACATAACACGGAAATGTATTCAAAGCAAACTGAATTCCAAAGAAAAACATGCCACAAAACTGATATACTTAAATTATTTAATGGTGATGTTACTCACCGTGGTTTTCAGAAAAAATGAACAGAGCTTCTTCATGTTGACACAGGCTTGAGAATGCTAGCTGAAACCCTTTTCTTTGATTCTCTAGCTTTGATTTGATTTATGTTGTTGTTTGAATTAAATTTTTGTGTTAAGTTTAAGATGATATTACTTCAGTTTTATCAACTTGAAGAAACGAACTGAAATGAGAAGATGATGGATATAAACAAGTTACAGAGTGTTGTTAATTTGTACAATATCTGGTACAGGATTTTTTATTATGCTCAGAGATTTTTTCATTTGGAGGCTAATATGTTATGTACTAGAGATAATGGCATTAATTAACATGTACAAACTTATCTTCATTTCGGCTGTACAATATATAAGATAGTTTGATGTGGCTTCCTTTGCAAGCTTTTACTTATCCTTTTTTTCTTATTTACTTGTTTCATTACATACTTATATTTGTATTTGTTTGTATATAGGTACTTATAAATTTTTGTTTGTATTTCTTCTTTTGCCTTATGGCTTTGTGATGTAAATAAAGTTCTATATATATATATATATATTTATATTTTGTTATAATTTTAACTAATTTGTTTAATGTGTTTATTTTATATCTTTATAGTTTACATAACCAAAATTTTAAGATATTTATTTTATTTCTTTTGTCCTTGTACTTTGTAATATAAATAAATTTCTATTTTAATTTGTTGTTTAAATCTTAACTCTGTGTATTTATTTATTTATTGGTTAACTTAATATTTATTCCCAACTTCAATAGTTATATTAACTTACATATTTATTTTCAACTTAAATACTTATCGTAATGCATTTACATTGTATTTATATTTTACTTTATTTATTTTACTTTGTAAATATTTTTTTTGTATTCACACATATTATTTAAAAGACAATGTTTTGAAATCAAATACATATTTAATGAATTACATAGATATATTTTATTTCTAGCTTAAATATTTATTATTATTATTATTTTACTTTAATATTTATTGTCTTATATTTAATTTATAAATTCAAATTATTATTAACCATCAATTCTAAATTTAAATGATTTATTTATTTTCTTGTGTCAATGTATATGCTTTTATATTTATTTTCAAACCATTTATATTTAAGATTTTAAATCAAATAATTTAACACATTTTTATTTGAACTCGGGGAAACTCAGATAAATTTACCAATTAATTTTACAATTTTTATTCAAAAATTCAATTAATTATCAATTTAAATATATATAAAATCCGGGGTCGTTACAACCTTCCCCCCTTAAAAAGTTTCGTCCTCGAAATTTGCTAGGGAGACACAAAGATAGATGATGAATATTTCATCAAATCAACTGAATATCTATTCTGCATTTGGCTTACCAAATCAGAATATCAATAATAGATACGAGAACGAATCTTTTTAATTTTTCACAAGATACTCGGGTTATCCAGATCTACGAAGTATACAGGGGCATCGGTTAGTTCAAAGGGATAACTAACCATTCGTAGAATATATTGGGATCCAAAGAGATAGATATATGGATATAATTTACAAACTTTTTAA
Source organism: Allium fistulosum (assembly GCA_030737815.1). Classification (NCBI taxonomy): domain Eukaryota; kingdom Viridiplantae; phylum Streptophyta; class Magnoliopsida; order Asparagales; family Amaryllidaceae; genus Allium; species Allium fistulosum. Next base: position 868,540,323 of record CM060903.1, on the reverse strand, counting down.
TTTAGAAACTAAAGTATACCCTATCAACCATAGCAACCAAAGCAACCAATTCATCCAAACAAACAATTCTGACCTATTTGGAGTTTATGTCCTATACAAATATATCAAATCTTCTACCTGGATCTACCAGGAACAATCAAAGAATTGAGAAAATGACGAACAAAGGAGATTGAGAGAGAAAAGATTGTTTCCTTATTGTTACAGGGTATTGACCAATTCGTGGTGGTATTCCCCTGTCCCCTATCTCATCCTCTTCTTGCACTCATACTCACTATCGATGGATAGTAAGAGAATTTACTAAGGCATACGGACAGATATCTTAGGGATACTCATTCTAGGGTATACTTCACCCTATCTCTAATGAGCTACTTAATGTGTTATACTCCTGAGCTAAAGTTTAACCTTAGCTCTGATACCACGCTGTCACGATCCAAATTTCAGCGTTCGAAAATCGACACCCGTACTCACTTGTACTCGAATGTCGCAGATTTAATCGTTGAAATTCGACTCGTGTCGGAGCTTATAACACAGTAAGTATAACAACACAGCGAAAGAAAGAAATGAATGATATCATATACATCACAAATGATACAATATCCAGAATGATATACAACAATGATATCAATATGATACAACAATATCAGAGACAAATAATGATGTCACAGTGGAAACAACAGAAGTGATAACTCCAAATGATCTGAAAAAGAGCATAAGTCCACCAACTCCAATATCAAGCTCGAACCACCATCACCTCTCACTAAGGTAAGCAAGGTCAGTCGCGAACTCCAAACACTGAACTAGCTCCCGATAATCTACTAACTTGACTATTTGAAAACCCCAACTCTAGACTGCCCGTATGGAAAAATTATGGGCACCTAGAGTTTAGGAAGGGAACAATAAACTCCGGGTCAGTCATGGGACTGGTGTGAGTAATAAAAACATTTTTATCTTTAAAACAAACAACAAAAGAATTTTAAACATTGAAATCCGCAATGCTTTTTGGAAAATGAAACTACCATAAGACCTCTCACCACACACACAATGCAATCGCAGACTTGGAGGAGATTCTTCTTATGATAGTCAAACATGCAAACTACGCAAAATCATTTGATATTATTATTAGCGCATAGTGCAGAAAACATTTCGAAAGTATAATATTAATCTTATCCAGCATAGGTACCATTATATTATGCCTGCTATAGCTGCCGCCTCAGGAGACAGGTTATACAACTACAATCGTAAATGGCTCGTATTGTTTCTTTGGATTTTCCAACAAATGGTCAGGCTAAGGAACTTCCTATGCCACATGGGAACGCCTCTGGAGTGACGCCCCGAGAACCACCCGGCTCTCTGCCAACACAAGGCCGGTTACCCCCTTCTCGGGTAGTAAACCTGAGATATGCCACCCCCGGTCGTTTGCGACCTTTATCCGAGAGCTCTCGGTCACAAAGCAACAATCACACAGAGCAAATGAGATTGGAGCAACCACACAGGTAAATATCTGGGCTCCATACCATGATACCACCTTTTTCACAAATCCATGCTTTGATCAACAAATGACCGGCAACACACAACAACACTCAGCATGCCACACTACCAAATTGGGAGTATATCGCTGATAACCTTCAATTACATAACCTCTGAGCTCGTACGTCTCAGGGAAGGGTGTTAAGCTAAGAGAATAAATCTCCGCCACCAAACAGAAATGTATTTGAAAGAAATCAGCTCTATATCTCAAAGTGTAGTGTCAGACATACAACCATACAAGTCTGTTCCGGAGTCGAACAGCCGAAGGCACTTCCGAAGAAGCCCTTGCAAATCCGGATAATTTCTAATCACGTCCGGACTTTCCATCACAAAGGGTGATCAAATCTCTATATCGGGGACCAGTCGATGCAAAGACATTCGACGAGTTGTCCTTTCATTTTCGAAAATATCCGGTCTTCACCACTGGTCTTCAAATGCTATTCATAACGTCGTATCATTATTCGGAATGGGTTATATGACACAAAGGTCCTCTCCCGGCTAAACCGAATAACGAGCGCATATTTAAAAACATATGGATATTGGGATTTCAGTTAAGTCACAATTATTACCCAAATTTCCTCTTTCAAATGGTTTAAACACATTACCATTTTCAATCTTTTACACAAAAAGATTCAATTCACAAAGTTCACCTAGTTTCACAAAGATACATTCATAGATTTTCCAAATCAATTTCCATTTCAATTGGATTAACTCGTCCAATCTTTAAATCAAAGATTTAACCGATATATTTCAAAACAATTCCATTTCGACCTTTTATACAAAAGGTACACCTTTCCAATTTCAAAACAAAGTTCAACAATCTTTCACAAAGATTTATTCATAACTTGGAAAAACCATTTTCATTTCAATCTTGAAATTCTTTTGACACAAATTGGAAATTCATTTCTTATATGAAAACTTCTTTTATTTGAAAACAATAGTTTTCATTCGGAAAATCTGATTCATTTATACGAGTTAAAGTCTTTGGGTTAATTCAAATTCTCAAAACCATACTTTTAAAATGGTTTAACTTCATATAAACACATTTATAACATCTTAACCAAAATTTCCAAACATAGAATTCAATTCCAAATTTTGAATTCAAATTCAAATTAATTTTTTTTAAATTAACTTTATCTTAAAAACTCCTTTTCAAAAGCTTCAACATTTAACCCAAATCCATTTCCAAAATCAATTGAAATTAAAATTTCAATTTCAAAAACATTAAATTTAAATTATCTGTGACTTAACCGATTTCCTCGTGAAATCCATATTTGTGTGTGTAAAAGTGTGGTCCAGGGGTTTCACATAGTAGTGCAACATCATTAAATCATCACATATCAAAATACAGAAATATAGTTGATAAGCGGTATAACTATAACGCTTATCTTTTCATTCATAGATCATAGATATATATATATATATTACAGATAATAAATTGCATTCATCCCAAAGAAACAGATCACAACACAAATCAGAATATATCACACAGCATCACAGATCAGGGAATATCAACAATTCAATCATTCAGTCAAGTCCAAACATTCACAAATAAACTTATTAATCAACTAATTAATTTAAATCAGATGTATATTTAAGAATGAATTATTAATCTGGGTTAACCATCATAGTTAATTACAAATTATTTGAAGTAAATTTCCCTTTCAAATTTATTAGTTAACCTTTAATTATTAAATAAATCTTAATTAATCACAATTATTAATTAATCATTTAATTATTCACAAATAATTATACTCAAATTACTGATTATCATTCAATTAATTACATCTAGTAATTATCTATTGATTACTTTTCTAAGTAATTATATTTTCCAAATTGTCAAGTGATTATTATGAATTAATTCAAACTTAAGTAATTAACTTGAACAAATTCAATTAACTCAATTAATTACACTGAATAATTAATTCCTTAATTACTTCCATTAAGTAATTACACTTAAACAATTCCATGAATGATTATTATTAAATTAATTAATCTAAATTAATTAATTATGAAAAGTTTATCATTTGATTAATCAACTTAAATTATTAATTAATATTTAATTAATAATCCTTAATTTACAAATTAATTATCCCTTAATTAATTAATCTTTAAACCTTAATTAATTTATTTAAACCTCTAATTACTTATTTAATTAATCCAAATCATTAATTAATTAAGTAATTAATTATCCATTTTAATTAACTTAATAATTAATGAATTACAAATCATTCATCTTTAAAATGAAAATATTTTTCTTATTAATGATTTAATTATCATTCACAAACACGTTTGAAAACATTTTACTTTAAATTTTACCTTCAAATTCCATTTCAAATATAAGGTTTGAAATGAATATAAATTTAACTTTAACAAAGTTAAAACACAATTTAAAAACCTTTAAAATCTCATGTTAAGGAATACTTATGTCTTATAAAAGAAATTTAAAAGAATTCGAAACCAAATTCATTTTTTTAAAATCCGAGCTATTTAAATTATGCTTTAAACATTCAAAGTTGTTTAAAACATTTTAAATTTTAAAAACTTTCTTTTATTTCAAAACTGAGATTTAAACTGACCTAACTCCAGATTTAAACTTAGTTTAAACTCTGCTTTGTATTTAGAAATCATTTTCAAAATTTAAAAGAAACGGAACAAGTTTGAAACCTGTAGCGAAACTCCTACCCGATAAAATCTCAGGTTTTTCGCGAGTTAAAACTCGAGTTTTCTCAGTTTTTCCCCGAGTCTCATCTTTTATCAATTTTTCTTAAACTAAGTTAAAGTTTAAAACTGTTGTTTTATATACACACGCAAACTCGAGTTTGCTTCGAGTCAGAAGCCTTCCCGCTCGAGAACTACCCCGAGTCACTCACAAACCCATCCTCCTGACACAAAACCATCGCTGTGCACATGCACCCACGTTCGCCAGTGCTCCGGCGACCTTCACCCTTTTCTGACCAGTTGCATATTGACTCAGCAATCGATTCAGATCATCGATTCCAAAACACATAGCCAAAATCGAAATCGAGCAATCCAGTTCAAACCTGGAACTCGACATCACCAGGAAAACTCCTCGTCCAAGCTATTCCAACCACCAGAGCGCCTAAGTCTCTGGCCATGACCTCGTCAACACCCCTACTTCCATTTCCCTAAATCTGGTGGCACTCGATCCACCCTAGATGCTGTGGTGGATCCAATTCTGATCAAGCTCCAAACTAGGGCTACAGACTTCACCGATCAACCACCGCCGCCACACTACTCTGATCACCATTCTAATAATTTTTCCGACCTCTCCGATCGTTCCTCTTCTTCCAGTGATGACCGCGTCCACCCCAATCTCTTAGATCACCAGAAATCATTCAAAGTACAAAATCTGGTCAACCTCAAACTGCTCTCTCAAAACTTAACTATTTATAGTAATTTTTGTTCTAAAAATCAAGTTTTGGTTTTAGCATTTGATTCATATACCTGAATCCATGAATTATGAAAATTGAATTTTAACTTTTTTAAGTTTTCACTGCTATTTTATATTACCAGAACCCAAACAAATTGTTCTTTCTCTTAAACAAATTTTTAAACTTAAGTCTATATTATAACAAACATTTTATGTTCAAAACTTAAGTCTTATCAATGCTTGGATTAAGAGCAAATAAATTTTTGAGGAGGATTTAAGCCTGGAACTAAAGTCAGAGAGAAGCACAGAGTTGCTCACCACCATATTCATACATAACACATAAATGTATTCAAAGCAAACTGAATTCCAAAGAAAAACATGCCACAAAACTGATATACTTAAACTATTTAATGGTGATGTTACTACCGTGGTTTTCAGAAAAAAAGAACAGAGCTTCTTCATGTTGACACAAGCTTGAGAATGCTAGCTGAAACCCTTTTCTTTGATTCTCTAGCTTTGATTTGATTTATGTTGTTGTTTGAATTAAATTTTTGTGTTAAGTTTAAGATGATATTACTTCAGTTTTATCAACTTGAAGAAACGAACTGAAATGAGAAGATGATGGATATAAACAAGTTACAGAGTGTTGTTAATTTGTACAATATCTGGTACAGGATTTTTTATTATGCTCAGAGATTTTTTCATTTGGAGGCTAATATGTTATGTACTAGAAATAATGGCATTAATTAACATGTACAAACTTATCTTCATTTCGGCTGTACAATATATAAGATAGTTTGATGTGGCTTCCTTTGCAAGCTTTTACTTATCCTTTTTTTCTTATTTACTTGTTTCATTACATACTTATATTCGTATTTGTTTGTATATATGTACTTATAAATTTTTGTTTGTATTTCTTCTTTTGCCTTATGGCTTTGTGATGTAAATAAAGTTCTATATATATATATATTTTGTTATAATTTTAACTAATTTGTTTAATGTGTTTATTTTATATCTTTATAGTTTACATAACCAAAATTTTAAGATATTTATTTTATTTCTTTTGTTCTTGTACTTTGTAATATAAATAAATTTCTATTTTAATATTTTGTTTAAATCTTAACTCTGTGTATTTATTTATTTATTGGTTAACTTAATATTTATTCCCAACTTCAATAGTTATTTTAACTTACATATTTATTTTCAACTTAAATACTTATCGTAATGCATTTACATTGTATTTATATTTTACTTTATTTATTTTACTTTGTAAATATATTTTGTTTGTATTCACACATATTATTTAAAAGACAATGTTTTGAAATCAAATACATATTTAATGAATTACATAGATATATTTTATTTCTAGCTTAAATATTTATTATTATTATTATTTTACTTTAATATTTATTGTCTTATATTTAATTTATAAATTCAAATTATTATTAACCATCAATTCTAAATTTAAATGATTTATTTATTTTCTTGTGTCAATGTATATGCTTTTATATTTATTTTCAAACCATTTATATTTAAGATTTTAAATCAAATAATTTAACACATTTTTATTTGAACTCGGGGAAACTTAGATAAATTTACCAATTAATTTTACAATTTTTATTCAAAAATTCAATTAATTATCAATTTAAATATATATAAAATCCGGGGTCGTTACAACCTTCCCCCCTTAAAAAATTTCGTCCTCGAAATTTGCTAGGGAGACACAAAGATAGATGATGAATATTTCATCAAATCAACTGAATATCTATTCTGCATTTGGCTTACCAAATCAGAATATCAATAATAGATACGAGAACGAATCTTTTTAATTTTTCACAAGATACTCGGGTTATCCAGATCTACGAAGTATGTAGGGGCATCGGTTAGTTCAAAGGGATAACTAACCATTCGTAGAATATATTGGGACCCAAAGATAGATAGATATATGGATACAATTTCAAAACTTTTTAATTTAGAAACTAAAGTATACCTATCAACCAAAGCAACCAATTCATCCAAACAAACAATTCTGACCTATTTGAAGTTTATGTCCCATACAAATATATCAAATCTTCTTCCTGGATCTACTAGGAACCATCAAAGAATTGAGAAAATGACGAACAAAGGAGATTGAGAGAGAAAAGATTGTTTCCTTGTGATTAGTTACTCACTATTTCAACTATTTGCATCTACTATCACGTTACATTTCATTTAAGGATTTTCATATTTATATACTTTAAATTAATTACTTAACTAATTATATCATTATTTAACAAAGTATAATAGAAATCAAATACCTTTATTATAAACAAGATGGGTCACAGAGTTAGATATACATAACAAATTACGTAATTGCCCCTAGGGCATCCCCTAACTTTATCAACCTTGATATTTTGAGTATTGTATTTATTTTGATGAGCTACGTTGACTATTAGTTTATATATTTTTGTTTGCATGCATATTTGGACAAACTAAAGGGGTTGTGTACTTTTGTTATGGCAATTATGGTTGGATTTTTAAAATGCGTGATATGACTTTTGGATGACATTGATCTATGGTTGAGGGTGTCTCACCCTTTGTTGATGGAGTGCTATTCTTACATACTATAGTTTAAATTGCATTATCGAGGCGAAATATGTTTTACCATTAATATGTGTGTTGAAATCATTGTTGTGAATAGATTTTGTTGTGTTGTCGACTGTGTTGTGCATTTTCCATATACCACTTTATAAATTATTTGCTATGATTGATATACATCCACATATTTTGTAATTAAACCCATGATGATGCTTTGTTGATTTGGTTGAAGGTTGTATTTGGGAAATTGCAATGACGTAATTCTTTAAAGAGGGAGAATGTAACAACAAGCAAATTCGGCACACTAATTATTAATTAATAACCATTTGAATCAAATTAAAGATAAAAGGCAATTTTGAGAAAAGATATCTTTTTGGGGATTATGATGTTTCTATTTTGCTTAGAAATATTAAAAACAGATATATCGATATATGGCATGATATAATTTCATCGACATTCGAAAATTAAGTTTCGAGCCTTTATAATTGCTTTGGCCCAAGATGAGCCTTCTTGCCTATATATATATAAAGGTGCAGAACCCTAGATGTCACCCATTCCTCATTCTTTAGCCCTAATCTTGAAATTCTCTATTCTCTCTCTAATGGTGATTAATCAGTTAATTAAAAGTCATTAAAAATTCAAACTGTTTGAACCCAACCTTATGATATATCAATTTGATGCCCTCAACAAGTAAAAGAGAAGGCAAGTGTTCATTTTTGAAGATGATGCTCGGGGTGGCCAAAAGTTGTTAAACAATTCTCGTTGTTCATTATAGAGTTTCTCGATCAATGGTGAAATGGTAACAATTAAATGATCGAAGGTACAATCATATAGAGGACGTCGAGAGAGTCGATCCATACGGTTGGATCGATGAAATTGACCAAAAATCTCCAGAATCATCCTTGAAAGACCCTGCTGTGAAGGCCTTCTCACGACAGCGGCGCCGCCTAAGGTGGGGTAAGGGTGGTGCCGCCAGGCATGGCCGAAGGTGGGGAGGCAAACTCTGGTATCGGATTAGTCATATGGCATAAGATGGTGATAGTAGGAGGAGGAAGATGCAGCGTTTTGGGTTTGATCAATGTAAATAAGGATGGTAAAATTTGCACAAAAGCCCTTCTATTTATTAATTAGCAATTTAAACCCTACACATTCTAACCTCCATGACTTCGGCACACGAACACCGATTCAAGGGTGGTTTGTTTCATTAAACTCCTAGAGAAATTCTTAATGATTTGGTATTTGTTTTAATGAGTTTTGGAGTTGTTTGCAAAGGCGTGTTGCTGCTATTTGTTTATTTTAATTAATTGTGCTTTAATAATATTAAATACATATTCATCAACCAAATTTTTGCTGAAAACATGATTTGTGTTTTTTATGATAACAACCATATGACAATGCTACTAATGTATTTATTGAGTTATTTCAGGTCAAGTAGCTATACAATAGATGATGAAATTCATACGAGCTATAATGGACATTATAGCAAAAAAATGAAAATGATGATGCGATTTGAACATAAGATAGCCTACTCATACATGCATTATTTTACCAACACCAGTACAAAGAGGGTTGACAAAAAGGTTGGTTAGTAGTCTAATATCTTGAAGAAAAAAGTTGAGAAATAAATGGCTAAAACCAACAAATCTAGGAATCAAACCTAGGTGAATGCCAAGCACATGCCCCTCCCAACCAACCAAACTAATACTGCATTCAACAATAATTGATTAGCACATTTTATTATTCTAGAGAAAAGGGACGTTAAATTGTTGAAAAAAGAGGACAAGGTGGGACTTGATCTTTGGTCACAAGGGAGAAGTGCCACTATCTAACCAGCCACACCACAGCCACATTCATGAAGAGGCAGTTAGCATTTTTCTATTATGTAGTAAAAGGCAGAAAATTAAAATACTGCAAAAAGGGCAGAGGTAGGACTCAAACCCGGCATACCAAGGAGAAAAGCTTGCACCCCTTCCACTACACAATGCCAACTTTGAATCGAAGGCGGCGACAAGTTTATATGACTGTTATAAATGGATAGATAATGTGCCCCTTTAAGCATTATCTTCAAGTGTTGCAAACTTTTAATGGATGCATCTCTTCTAAACAAAATTTTTGAAGGGTTGCGCCTATCTAATGGCTTCATATCGCTTCTATATAAACCTTCGACCATCCCAAAAGCAAAACATCTATCATGTCATCTCTAGTTATTCTTGTATTGCTTCCTAACGCCCTAAACTTCATATTCATTATAAAAGCAAACTCAGACCAACGCTGTTGCACTCCACAACATTTGAGTCAAGTTATAATTCACATCCCAACCTCTGCACACTCACTCTGCATCATTTTAGGGGTTATAGAAGTTTGTATTATAGTGTGACATGTCAAGGTATTGAGAAACAAAATATTGTCGAAGAAATTTGTATTCTATTTTGTTGTAAAAGTCTGAGAAGTTGGCAAAGTCAAGTCCTGAAAGAGGAGTCTTCAGGTAGTGTTGTTGTAAACATGTTCCTCGGGGTGAAGTGAAGGTGATTTATTAGTTAAGAATCTAAAGTACTTATTTAAGTTACCATTTAACATAAATTTCACTTTCAAGTCAATTAACTATTTATTTACATAATTCAACAAATATGTAAATGCAATTCATATCCATATCAGGAAATAACATGTCAATATAACTCACCTAGCATATACATGTCCAAATAACATAATAGCAGGGTGGTGATTTGTCCTGCTAAATAGATGTCCAAAACAATTCAATCAATTTAAGGGGGGAAGAATGTAACGACCTGTAATTTCACTGCTTTGATTTGCGAATATTTAATTAATTTTAAATATTCAAATATATAGGTTTTATAATGAATAATGATGGTGAAATAGTTCTCCAAATTTGTTTATAAAAATATTTAGCTCGAAGAAAAATCGAAAATATGACCGGAATTCGTTTTTCGAATTTTCAGCTTTTCGTCAGATAAAAGTTACTGAAAATGTTATTAACTCATTATATTAATCCAAAATATAGATTTTTAAATAAAATAGGCTTGTATAATGTATTGTATGCATGTGTATACATTTAGGTATATAAAGTGTAAAATATAATTAAGAAAAAAAGAAAAAGATATAATGTCGCATCAGAGGAGACATAAAGTACACTAAGTACTTAAACATGTTAAAACATGAAGTGTTAGGAGGGGAAAAGGTGCTGAGGTGGAAGAAAATGAGTGGAGGGAAAATGACAAGGGTAATTAGGTAATTCACCTTCTCTCTTGCTTATAAATAGAAATAGCCCTTTCCTTTTTCAAATTTTTCCTCATCTTCCTTCTATCATATCTTCCTCGTCTGTTAACGAAATTAAGATTTTCTTTTTCAAAAACTGTGTAAATTTCTGTGGCTACAACTTTTATTAGTATCACTTCTTCAAATTTTGAGCTTAGCTATGTCCAAATCTCATTTCTTCCAAACCCATTTTCAGACCCATATTTTCAAGTTTGAAAATACCTCTTAGACTTTTGACCATATCTTCCTCAAAGCAGATCTAAATTAAGTGATACTATTTTTAAAATTATAGAGAAAAGAATTTCTAAGAACTTTTCTTTTGAGCACTATTCCAATTTCCGAGAGAAACATGGCCAAAAATAAAGAAAAAGATGACTCATTTTCGAGTTGATTTTGTGGTTTTCAAAGCTTTGCAAGTTCTAAAGTATTTCAAGTTTTCAAAAGAGTTTTGCAAAATTTTGTTGAGTAAAATTCTAAATTTTTATGGAATGATTCAACCTTTATTTTATTGCTATTTGGCAGTAAAATATATTGTTTGGATGGTTGAATTATCATATGGTTTGGATATACATATGTTGGATATACATATGTTGCTAGTTTAGGGTTTAACGTAGATTTGTGAATCGAATGTTAAAGCAATGTTTTTGGTTATAAAGTTATGGTCTTTGTCTTGTGATTGGAAGTTTATGGAAAATTAGTAAGTAAAGTTAGCAAATGGAAAAGTTAATGAGCAAGGTTAGCACTTGAAAGGTGTTTGTGTTCGATATAGCGATCCTTTGAGTTTTTAAATTTGATTACTTACTTTGTTTTGAATAAAAGTTTTTTAAATTGTTTAACTTTTTATTTTGCTTACAAAAATTTATATTAAGTTCATAAAGTACATTAAAGTTAAAAAGTAATGTTTTGAAATACTATTTAAGATGTTAATCGAGTTTGAAAGTAATGGTATCCATAGCGATAGTCGCTATGGATGCAGTTTTGATAAAAGTCCATTTCAAATTCAAGGTCCTCTCATGTCAGCTCCTGTTGTCCCCCTCCTTTCTCCTCCCATCATCTCAACTGTTCCTCCTTCATCTATCTTCTCCTCTGTACCATCTCATACCCCTGTAGCCTCCCCTATTCATACCTTGGTTCCTTCACCCATGCCTCCCATCTTGTCACCTGTCACCTCCTCTGTCCCCTCTCCCCTCACAACCGTTAAACCTCTGGTCAACCCTGTCTTAGTTTCTCCTCCTCCTCCAACTATCCCCTATCTCGAACCTCCTGATCCTATTCCTATGCTTACTGTTAACCCATCTCTCCCTACTCTGGCCGATAACTCCCATTCTGCTTGTATGAGTGAACGGAAATGGACTTCTCTGTTTAAACGCAAACCGAGAAATGCAGGAAAGTACATTCCCGTTGACTTGACCCCGGTGTATGATGAAGAAGCTCTAGTTCCTCCCATTGAAGTTATAGAAGCCGGTGCTGCTATCTGGAATGACTCTTTAGTTGGCTTCTTCCTCGACAAGCCACTGTCGTACACAGCTGTTGTACAGAAGTTAAAGTTCATTTGGAAACTTAAAGGCGCAGTATCAGTTAAATCGGATGGTAACATCTTCTTATTCAAATTTACTTGTAGTGAAGATAGGAAAGCAATTTTACTGAGTGACCCTATTATTATGAATAATAAGCTATTCATAATAAAACCGTATGATGCATCTATAAGTAACGTTACGGGTACAGTCTCCGCTGTTCCAGTATGGGTGCATCTTTATAATCTTCCAATTTTTGCATGGTCTCCACTAGGAATAAACTGGCTCTGTAGTCACTTAGGTAAGCTGTTATGTATGGATGAGATGACAGAGAAGCAAGATAGGTTGAGTTTTGCGAAGTGTTTGATTGAAGTTAGGCCGGAAAAAGAACTAGCTGATGAATTTATGGTTAAATTAGTTGAGGGAGGGCAGCAGAAAATCTTTGTGGAGTACTTATGGAGGCCAGATGTATGTGTTATGTGCAAAGGGTTCGGGCATAAAACAATTGACTGTGAAAATAATGATAGAAGCAAGATAAAGGGTGATAAAGAAAATAATGGAACTGAGAGAGGAATAGGTAAGAAGGAAAACATTGAGTATGTTCAAGCCCATAAAGACATCAGACTAACGAAGAAGCAGAACACAAAAAAATGGCAACGTGTTACGAGAAATAAAATAGTCAAATCTGTTAAAGAGAATCAAGTGACACAAACAGGAGATGGCAGCGAAGAAAGAGTTTTGACAAAAAGTGATAATGACACACATGATATAGTGAACACTATGGTGAAAGAGCGATTGGGAAGTGACAAAGTTGATATCAGTGCTGAGTCTGACGAACTGGGTGATGAGGAAGAGAGAGAAACTGAGACAGACAATCTGAAGGCAGTATTTACTGAGGAAGTTGAATCAGTTGACTGCTTTTTGTTGTCTAACAAATTTGATTTACTGTATGAGCTGGATGATGTCGATAATTCAAGTATTAGAAATAATGATAGTATGACAGTGCTTGGTAGAAATGAAATAACTGGAGCAAACAATGATAATTCCAAAGGTTCAATAAAAATTGGCACGTCTGTACAAGAGGAACAAAAGGAAACAAGCTCTGAAAAGACTATGTAGTTAAAAACCGATTTTACAAAGCATTTGCATGAAACGGTAGAAAAGATACAAGTCAATTCAACAGCAGAAAATGGTAATATAGAGCGCAAGTTAAACGCTGAAAACAAAAGTAAAGAAGAACAAATTCCAAGTGACAAGAAAAGCAAAAAGTATAAAAATAAGAAGTCTTCACTCTGTAAGGCTTCTGATTCAAATCCGGATACAAGCATGCACGCTGATGAATGCACACCATTAAAAATTCCCCTCCCTGCTACTGGTATTGTTCAAGTTCCAACTCCTCCTTTTGTTTACTCCAACATTAAGCCTCCAGATGCATTCAAACAACCCCCACCATCTTCTCTCTCTCCTCCATCCTCTTTCACTGCCTTACCTCCGCTTCCTTCAACCTCTGGGCTGATCACCCCCCTAACTAATGAGGGATCTTCAAGCAAAGAAATTACTCCTCTTTCTATGGCTATCCCAAACTATCGTTCCTCTTCACAAGCTGTAACGAGGAGAATGAAAATTGAAATGATAAACGCCCGTGCTCTCCAATGATGACTAATCTTGGAGCTTGGAATATTCATGGCGGTCACCAAGTCATCAAACTTGATCAATGCAAAGATCTTATTGCTAAACATAAGTTATCCATCTTAGCCTTGATGGAGACTAAATTAAATACTGAATTAACTCTAAAGGCTTTTAAACATATTAAACCGGATTGGAACTTTGTCCACAACCTGGATGATGCTCCTTATGGTAGGATCTTGATTCTTTACAATCTCCTCCTTATCCACATCACGCCTATCCTCTCCAACTCTCAGATGATCCATTGCCATGCTCATTCTCTCTTTGATAATTCTTCCTATTATGTAACCTTTGTATATGCGTATAACTCTGCTGTGGCCAGAGCTTCTTTATTTGATGTTATTCCAGCTCTGAGGCAAAACTCTCATCCTTGGATAATTATGGGCGACTTCAACTGCTGTTATAAGCTCACTGATAGAGCTGGTGGTAATCCACTTTCTCTGAATGAAATTTATCCACTTGCTAATACTCTCAATCAAGCTGAGCTAATTCCTGTTAGAACTATTGGAATGCAATATACTTGGAACAATAAAAGAAGACATGGTAGTAGGACTTTCTCCAGGATCGACCATACCTTTTCCAACCATGCTGCTCTTAACAAATGGCCTCTCCTCTTCTGCCTGCTTCCCCCTCCTCTTCTATCAGACCACTGTCCTCAAATTACCCATCTCCGTGGAGCTGACAAGAGAGGATATACAAATTTTAAATTTTTTAACGCTTGGACCAAAGAAACTGACTTTAAAAATACTGTCTTACTTGCTTGGAGTAAAGAAAAGAATGGTAATCACTTATTTATTTTGCAGGAAAAAATAAAAGAAGTTAAAGATGTTCTGAAGCAGTGGTCTTTCAAGAGATTTGGCAAGGGAGATAAATTGAGCACTTCTGTTGGTGAGAAACTTGCTAAGGTCCAATCGGAGTTGATGTCCAATGTTAACGACACTAACCTGTCTGCAGCTGAATACAACTTAACTCTTCAATACAGTGAAGCTTTATCTTTAGAAAGTGACATGATTAGACAAAAGTCCAGGATTAAATGGAATGAACAAGGTGATAGAAATAGTGCGTTCTTTCACGCAATCCTGAGAAACAATCAGCGTAGAGAGAATATTACTACCATTAAAGACATGGATGACCAGCTACACACTTCAATCCCTGCTGTTCAGGAAGCTTTTGTTCAATTCTTCTCCTCCATATATGGCAATGCTGATGACTTCAAACCAAGCATTGAAGATATCCCTCCTGACATACTTCCTAGAATTTCTGCTGATGACTATAGTTTTTTATGCGCTGAAGTAACCGTTGAAGAAATAGAGAAAGCGATGTTCTCACTAAACAGTAACTCTTGCAGTGGTCCAGATGGTCTGAACGCCAAATTCTATACTTCGTGTTGGTCTATTGTCTCTTCTGACGTCATCAATGCTGTTAAGTTATTTTTTAAAAAATCTAAACTTTTCAGGTCTTTCAACTACACTAATATAGCTCTCATTCCCAAGATTCGTAATGCTCATCATGTCAATGAGTATCGTCCGATTTCCTGCTGCAATACCATATACAAATGCATCTCCAAAATCATTGCTTTTAGACTTAAACATGTTCTTCCTGCTTTGATCTCCAATAATCAAGCGGCGTTTATACCAGGTAGAAACATTCTTGATAATATTCTTCTCGCGCATGAACTTCTTAAAGGTTATAAACGTAAAAACGGATCCCCTAAGGCTATGTTTAAACTTGATATCATGAAAGCTTTTGATACGTTACAATGGGACAGTATAATTCGAATTATGGGATATATGAATTTCCCCCCTCACTTTCTTGCTTGGATATATGAATGTATCTCCAGCCCAACTTACTCGGTCATTGTCAATGGCATACCTGCTGGTTTCTTTCGCAGTAGGCAGGGCATAAGACAGGGAGACCCTATTTCTGCATTTATCTTCATCATAGTTATGGAGCTCCTAACTAATTTAATAAACAAGCTTATTGATCAAGGCCAGTTCAAGTGCCATCAAAAATGCAGTCAATCGAGAATATCAACGCTTATGTTTGCCGATGACCTTGTTGTGTTTTGTACGCCTGATATCTTAACTGTGAATAATTTAATGAATACTCTAGATCAGTTTCATGCTATGACTGGTTTGAGGGTCAATATCCAGAAATCTGATCTCATTTTGGATGGTGTCACCATTGAACAGGAGGAAGCTATTTGTCAAGTCACCGGTATACATCCTAACCCTAATACAATTTCTTACCTGGGGCTGCCTCTGGCAACATCTAGAATAACAATAAACCACTGCCTTCCTTTATTTGAGAGGATTACTGGGAGACTTAATTGTTGGACTACGGTGAAACTTAGTCAAGCCGGTAGACTAACCTTAATTAAGTCTGTAGTATTTGCCCTGCAAGTTTATTGGGCTAGATGCTATGTGCTTCCCTTAAAGCTTATGAAAATGATTACAAGTGCTTTCATGAGATTTCTATGGACGGGAAGAACTACTGGCAGATACATTGCCCCAGTTAAATTTAGCAGAGTGGAGCTTCCTTTGAATAGGGGGGGTCTGGATATCATCAACTTAAAGCAATGGAACAAAGCTGCGTTTGCTAATCACGTGAACACCTTCTTCAACAGTTCTGACAGCATATGGGCTGAGTGGTCTCGTCATAACGTTGTTAAGAGTAAAAACTGTTGGGCGAAATTCCACCGAACCTAGACCATCGAACCAGCTACCTCCAAGACCACCGAACCAGCTACCTCCACTACCACCGAACCAACTCCGAAGCCTTCTTGCGATTCCAAACCACCACCGGTCCACCCACTACCGGATGAAAGCTTTCAACCGGACCATACCCCTACCGGACCAGCCCAACTCCATCCTACCGGACCAACAGCAATACCGGACCAACTCACTTCTCAAGCTCCTACCGGACCATACCCCAAACCGGACCAAGGTTCTACCACATAGCACCGAATCACCTACAACCGGTCCACTCTACACTCCAACCATCTCCGAACCAAGCGATGCCGAACCAAGACGTACCAGGCCAGATCATGTCAGCCCAGGCCCATCAGCAACTGTACACATCCTAGACCCCTACCCCCAGCCTCACTCTATAAATAGAGGGGCAGGGGTACGACAATGGGGACAAGTTTTGAGAGCTCAAGCACGGAAGGAACTTTCAAACAACTTTCTTTTACTTGTATCAAAGCTTTGTACTTGTAATCAAAAGAAGAGAAGAGAAATAACATATAAAGTGGACGTAGGCACATTCTGGCTGAACCACTATAAATGTGCGTGTCTTTTTACAGTTTAGCCCCTGCTTTTCATATATTTGCATAAATCACTCAAATCGCTAAGAACAACATAAGATCTACTAAATGATACAACTTTGAGGTGTTTGTCCATTTTTTGTGCAAACATTTTTGGTGCTTTCACTGAGAAATAGAAGCTCGAAGCTTCAGCTTCATCCGCTTAACAAGTTTTCCTAACAGCATCGTCCGCCACTTGGAAAACATGCCTCCCAAACAGAGAAAAGATGTTAACAAAGGAAAAAACATCGCATCCAGCAGTCTTCCAGATCCAACTGTCACGAATCAAGTAA
This sequence comes from Allium fistulosum, assembly GCA_030737815.1. Lineage (NCBI taxonomy): Eukaryota > Viridiplantae > Streptophyta > Magnoliopsida > Asparagales > Amaryllidaceae > Allium > Allium fistulosum. The sequence goes on along the minus strand of CM060903.1, from coordinate 868,522,755 downwards.
ATCGTCCTCCTCCAGCAACAGTAACAAATGAAGAACGGACCAACCCAACCACTCCTGCCATAGAACAGCCTGCAGCAATTACTAGGGCAGATTTGGACAGAGTTGTGGTTGAAGTAACTAACTACTTCACGTCCCAGCAGGAAGCCTTGGTGGACCATCTCATGTCACGCTTAAGGGACGCTGAAGAATCCAACCGCAACACTGAATCATGGGGCGAGTCCCAGTCTGGAGGATCTCAGAGACAACAAAGATCTTCCTTCTTCGAAGGAGCTAACGGCAGAAGTAGCCATGGTAGGAGCCGAGAACGAGCACAGCCCGAAGTTAGGCCTGAGGAAACGTTTGGTACCGAACCCAACTGGGGAGGTACCGGGCGAAGGTCAACTGTAGCTGAGCCTGTCATGCTGCCTAACCACAGAAACGCCAGTGAACGGGGCCGAGCTGGAGTCCAGCCCGAAGTTGGACCCGAGGAAGTGCTTAGATCAGAACCCAGCAGGGGGAGATCGAGGCAAGGGCCAACTGTAGCTGACCCAAGAATGCTCCCAGAAGATCAAAGGCAGCCACTGGAAAATATGAGGAATGATAGACGATACCATCCCTACAGGTCATATGGACGGAATCAATCCCACAGAACAGAACCAAACTCATTTCTATCTGCTCCAAGTTCTGATGAAAGGATGGCACGCTTATTCAGAGAGTGTGTCCAATGGGAGCAAAGAGATCGAGGGATAGGCACTAGGGTAACCAGCCCTTTCGCCCGCAATATCGAAATTGCTATCACCCCCCGAGAATGGAAGATGCCAACAATGGAACCCTACAAAGGAACCTCCGATCCCGTTGTACACTTACAGAGGTACACGCAGCATATGCTCATGAGTGGAGCAACAGAGGGAGTACTGTGCAAATGCTTTCCGCTCTTCTTAGCAGATCTTGCTACCTCCTGGTTCTGTCATCTACCCCAAGGATCCATCAGCTCGTGGGAAATGTTGAAAGAAAAATTTATCAGTCAGTTCCGCATTCATGTGGAGCAACTTAAGGACGCTTATTCCTTATCCAGCGTCAAACAGAAACCTGGAGAAAAGCTGCAGCAATACCTAAGCAGATTCAACGCCGCAGCAGCCGCAGTCCAATATGCCGATGAGAAGCTTATCCTAATGGCCCTCTGCAGTGGTGTGCATCCGGACACTAAATTTGCTAGAAGGTTGACAAAAGAAAAACCAGCTACTTTACCCGATTTCTTCCATGAAGCCGGGAAATACATGAGGCTTGAGGATGCTGCCGTTGAGGGGCAGTCAGGACAGCAAAATAAGACAACCCATGGCAACGCCCCTGCTGTGGCAAGGGACGTTCGAAGAAATGATTCCAGAGACAATGCTGGGGGCAAGAAGGGAGAAAAGCGCCTATATCGGCCAGGACCAAGATTCGACACTTACACCCCTTTGAACGAGACCGTCGAAAATATCTTCCTTGCCACCCAAGGCGAAGTTAGATACAAACGGCCACCATACAAGAAGGAATCAGATAACGCACAGAAGTCTGGAAAGTTCTGCCGCTTCCACGAATCTCACGGGCATGATACCAACGAATGCCATCATCTCCGAGATCTGATTGAGGAACACATCAGAAGAAAGAAACTGGAACGTTATGTAAAAGGTCAGGATAGGACCCCAGCTCCTGCCAATGAAAACCCAAGGCTACCCTCACCAGGGGCCGACAGAGGAAACCGCAACGCTAGCAGCTCTAGTCAAGAAAAGATAGTGGTCCATACCATCTCAGGAGGGCCACACATCGCAGACAGAAGCTGGAAAGAGATGGAAAGGTACGGAAAGTCGCTTAGAGACAATAAAGACTATGTCAATTCGGTTATAGAAGAACGCCACCCGAAGCGGAAAGAAAGTGATGACATCACATTCGGTAAGCGTGACCTAGAAGGAAGGCAGTACCCTCACATAGATCCCATGGTTATCTCTGCCCGACTCGGTCCCGCCGTAGTTTACCGAATCTTGGTAGATACAGGAAGCTCAGTAAACATCCTGTTCAAACACGCATTCGACAAAATGAAGCTATCAATGAAGGATGTATCTCCCTGCGATAAACCACTACACGGTTTCACTGGAGATGCGAAGATGCCTCTCGGACAACTGGACCTCTTTGTTGAGATTGGAAGCCATCCCCGCTCCGTTGTACGGAAATAGACATTTGTGCTAATAGAAAACCGTTCGGCCTACAACGCCTTCTTAGGAAGGCCAGCTTTGTCTGATTTCCAAATTGTCCTAGCCCCATGGTGCCTAAAGATGAAATTTTCAACGGACAATGGAGTAGGGGAAGTAGAAGGAGACCAGGACGTTGCTCGAGACTGCTATGTGACTGAACTTCGCAACAACCACAGGAAGGATAAAGGGAAGGGTGTAGAGATTGCCCTCTGCACAAAAAGTCTGGAAGCATAGCAACTAAAGAAAGCCCCTCCTCTTCGATATACCATCGACCCTTTCAATGAATTAGACCCTAGGGACAAAGAGGAGGAGGCCACCGCCGAGCCTGCAGAGGCTATGGAGTTTATATCTGTAGACAAGCACGACTCAAGTAGACTATTGAAAATTGGGTCCCAACTAAAAGCCGAATTGGAGGAACAACTCATCTATTTTCTCCGCCACAACTTGGATGTATTCGCTTGGTCATACGCTGACATGACCGGAATCTCCCCCGACATAGCATGCCACGTATTAAACATTGATCCTACCAAGGCGCCTGTAAAACAAAAAAAGAGAAGTATGGGGGCAGAGCGATCAGCAGCCCTCGATGAAGAAGTAAAGAATCTACTCGCCAATGACTTCATACGAGAAGCTGTTTACCCGGAATGGATCGCCAACCCGGTACTGGTAAAGAAGGCTAATGGGAAGTGGCGGACCTGCATCGACTTCTCCAACCTAAACGACGCCTGCCCAAAGGATTGCTTCCCACTTCCCAGAATCGACCAACTTGTAGACAGCACAGCCGGGCACGAGCTCCTATCTTTTATGGACGCATACTCAGGATATAACCAAATTCCTATGCATGCTCCCGACCAAGACCACACTAGTTTCATCACCGATCGGGGTTTGTACTGCTATAAGGTAATGCCTTTCGGACTTAAAAATGCAGGAGCCACCTACCAGCGCCTCGTCAACAAGATGTTTACGGGGCTAATAGGACAAACTATGGAAGTATATGTGGACGACATGCTGGTGAAATCACGGAAAGCCAAAGATCACGTAAGCCACCTAGGCGAAATGTTCCAGGTACTTCGACAGTATGGAATGAAGTTGAATCCACTAAAGTGCTCCTTCGGAGTGTCATCGGGAAAATTCTTAGGGTTCATCGTCCATGCCCGAGGGATTGAAGCAAACCCCGAACAAGTCCGAGCGCTAAGGGATATCAAGATACCTTCCACCCGAAAGGAAATGCAAAGCCTAAATGGAAAAGTGGCCGCCCTAAGCCGATTCATCTCCAAGGCAACGGACAAGTGCGTCCCCTTTTTCGAAGCTCTAAAGAAAGATAAAGGAAAGTTCGAATGGACGGACGAATGCTTAACCGCTTTCCTTAACCTAATCGAACACCTCCAGAAACCACCGGTACTCTCGACTCCAAGCGAAGGCGAAGAGTTATACCTATACCTTGCTGTGTCATCTCACGCTCTAAGCGCTGCCTTGGTAAGGGAAGACAACCGCACGCAACGACCAGTTTACTTCGTCAGCAAAAGGTTTACTGGGGCAGAAGTCAGATATCCTAAACTTGAGAAGTTAGCATACTGTTTACTAATCACATCACGGAAATTGCGTCACTACTTCCAGTCCCATTCCATCAAAGTTCTGACCGATCAACCGCTGAAGCAGGTACTCCATCGTCCCGACACTTCTGGGCAATTACTTAAATGGTGCATTGAACTGAGTCAGTATGATATCACCTATCACCCTCACACCGCCATCAAGGGACAGGCCATGGCTGATTTCATTGCAGAGTTCACTACCAACGAAGATCAGGAGCAATTGGAAATAACAGAAGATATCAAGTGGAATCTCTTTGTGGATGGTGCATCAAACGAACAAGGCTCGGGGGCAGGTGTGGTAATAATCACTCCCAGGGGAAACAAACTGCACTATGCTATAAGGTTGGAGTTCGCTGCCACCAACAACGATGCAGAATATGAAGCAGTGATAGCTGGACTAGAAATTGCCATAGAAATCGGGGCCAATTCTTTGTGTCTTCACAGCGATTCTCAACTTATTGTTAATCAAATACTAGGAGAATTCCAAGCTCGAGAAGAACGACTCATAGCATATCTAAAGAAGACCAAGTTACTTCTCAGCCGATTGGACCACTACTTAGTCAAACACATCCCTCGGGAGGAGAACCGAGAGGCCGACGAATTAGCAAAGCAAGCAAGCGTGAGAGACATCACCATCTTCGGGGCAGTAACCATCTCAAAGCAACTGGCCCCAAGTTTTGAGCAAGTAAATCTGATAGCTGCAACCGAAGAAGCAACTTGGATGACTCCCATCCGAGACTACCTACAAAGTGGCACTCTACCCAACGGGCGTAACGAAGTCAAGAAAATCTTGAGGAAAGCATCCCGCTACACAATACAAGAAGACATCCTCTATCGGCGCGGATTCTCTAACCCGTTATTAAGGTGTGTCGCTGGGAGAGAAGCCAAGGAAATCTTATCCAACATCCATCAGGGGAGCTGCGGAGATCACACCGGAGGGCAAACATTAGCAAAAAAGATACTCCGATACGGATATTTCTGGCCCACCTTAAGCAAGGACGCCTTAGATTTCGTCAAGAAGTGTGACAGATGCCAGAAATTTGCTAAGATTCCACGGCTACCAACAACTGAGATTACTCAAATGACCAGCCCTTGGCCCTTGGCAATATGGGGAATTGACTTAATCGGCGAGCTACCGATGGGCCGAGGCGGGGCCAAATATGCTATAGTGGCAGTTGATTATTTCATCAAATGGGTGGAAGCGGAACCTCTGAATAAAGTATCTTCAGCAAAAGTTATTAACTTCTTAATCAAAAATGTTCTATGCAGGTACGGAGTCCCACTCAAAATCATATCAGACAATGGACTTCAGTTTGACAGCGAGGAATTCGCCAACTGGTGCCAAGAACACGGAATTCATAAAAGCTTCTCATCCGTATCTTATCCCCAGGCAAACGGACAAGTCGAAGCAGTCAACAAAATTCTGAAAACTCTGATAAAAAAGAAGCTCGAAAAGTCAAAGGGCGCTTGGGTGGATGAACTCCCTACGACACTGTGGGCCTACCGCACATCTTTCAGAACATCAACGGGGCACACTCCTTTCTCTTTGGGATACGGATCGGAGACTATGCTCCCAGTTGAAACCATTGTGCCTTCCCACCGTAGGATCCACTATAACCCGGAAGAGAATGAAGAGCTCCTCCACATGTCTTTGGATCTAGTTGAGGAGAGAAGAAATGATGCAGTCCTTAAAACAGCAGCCCACAAGCAGAAAGTGGCAGCGCAATACAACTCCAAAGTCAAGCATCGTACCTTACAAGAAGGGGATCTTGTCCTCAAGCGAATCTTCCCTCGCCCCGGAGCACTAGACCCAATCTGGGATGGGCCATATGTAATTCATAAAGATCTCCACAACGGAGCCTATATTTTGTCAACAGTGGACGGAGAGGTGTTCCAGAGGGCATGGAACATCCAACACCTCCGTCGATACTTTTCTTAACTTGTATTGCCCATATGAAGTGAATTAACAAAGAGAATCAGTGGACGTAGGCCTTTTCATGCCGAACCACTTTAAAAAACTTTGTCTCTTTTTTTAACTTGTTCCTTTATATCTTGGCTACTTGTTAACTTTATCCTTTTCTGTTGAACAAAATCCTATGCGTATAGCATTTCCACTCAAAGCACTCCACGGCGCAACTTCACCTGGGCAAAACCTAAAAGGTACTATGCGAATCTATGCCCTCGCCAATGAGACACTTTTGCTCCAGCATCCCTCTGCTGCGGGTTAACTCATTGCTCGCGACGGCCCTTAAAGCCAACTGTAATGAGCCGATTATAAGCCACCGAGAAGGCCGACTATAGCCGAGGCAGCTCATTACGGCGTTAGGCTCGCCGGCAACTGTGAACCGACTATAAGCCCCAACATAAGGTGTTGCCAGCCAGGGGCAGTTCACAGTTGACGATCGGCACCCACGCTAGCCGGCCACAGTAAGTCGAATAATACCCACGATTACGGGCCATAATGGCCCGGGTAGTTACTGTGCGCGATCTCGGCTCCGATGTGTTTTAGGTGCGGCTGTGGTAAAAAAGAATTAACTCCCCGTGGAGGCGTAAGATGGGTGACAAATGTCTCCAAGACCCACAGCTGGGGAAAGTGACTACAAAACCCGTTTGCCACGAACTTAAGCACATCGAAGGCCTTCCGTGATTGGAAGTTTTACTTTTTCACTTATTTCAATTTTTTCTTAAAGAGTTTTCCTCCTATCCACTATAACAATCCCTAAAGTATAGGATACAGAGTAGGAGATACTCGCCAATGGATGCAGGGATTCACAATCGGATGGCAGGGCATTCAACTGCTTTCCATGCTCAGTCATACAAGATATTCGAAACTGCCATCTACAAACAGAACATGAAAGGCGGTATTTTCTTCCTTTATGTACAAATACATGACTATAATTTGTTAACACCACACACTAGCATTGCAAGTCATGAAATTATGTCTTAAACCAGAACCCGACATCAAACACAATTCAATTACAAAAATATACATAGCTATATTTCTCATACAACATGTCAAAATAACAGCAAACATTCAAAAGACGACAAAATCAGCTTAAGTTAAAGAATTACACGTCAAAAATAAGACTATTTATCACAAGTGGCAAAATATTACAACCTAAAAGTTACTCTACTGTTTTAAGACTAACATATACAACCCTGTCAAGTCCACAAAAAGAGTTTTTCCAGGTCTGATCAAGGGGCCGGCTGCATTGGAGTTTTATCCTTGTCCTGTTGACCACCTGTCCAGTCAAAGAAATGATTCATTAGTGATAAGCAACCAAGTTAATGGAGAGACTAAAAAAGGAAGACTTACCAACACCTGCTTCTTGACTATCCTGATCATCATCCTCTACCTGCACGCCTACTTCCTCAGCGGCAAGCAACCGCATACCTTCCTTCACCGCCACCTTCTCCTCCTTGGCAAACTGAGCAGTGACCGCATCCATGCTGAAGACCACGCCACCATCTTTTTCCGCATCGGCCTTAGCCTCCTCCAAAGCCCGAAGATAGATCTTAGCCATGACCCTAGGATAATCATCCATCCAGGATAGGTTGCCCTGCTTCCAAGTTCGGAAGTACATGTCCTGAAGCATTTCATCCATCATCCCCTGATTCTCCTCAAACTCCCTCATCCGGGCCTCGGAAGCCGACAACCTTCCAACAGCAGCTTCTCTCTCCAAACGGTATCTCAAGCAGTCAGCCTGAAGGGATTTCCGCATCGCCTCCATCTCCTCCTTCAGCCTAACCTGAGCAAGCTCTGCGGCTTCAAGCTTCCCCGACAGCTCCTCTACCCGCTCAAGATCCGCCCTCCGAACCTCATCCACTGTCGAGATGGCCATATTTATCTGCTCCTTGCAGGCAGCCTCCATCTTCCGCAGTTCCGCCTTACTAGCCTCCTCCATAGCCTTCCTCAACCGCCCGGAGGCAGCCTCATGCTGAGAAATTTGAATGGCCTGATCAGCGAGCTGTTTGGCCTGGTCCGAAACCATCAATCTTAGTCGGATGTTGGCACTCCCAATCTCCTCTCCAGCCTTAACCAGCCGGGCATGATGCCCCATCAGCTTCCTAGTCTCCTCCGCCACCCGATCAATATTAGCCTTGGCCTCGTCTCCCATGGTAACTATCCGAGTGGTAAGTAGATCAAGATCTAAGGACTTAGCTTCATCAAGCACCCGTACCATGGGATTGCGGGGAAGAAGGTGCTCACCCGTAACCTCGTCAAAGGTAATGTCATGGGAACTTGGATCCAGATCAGGATGACCCGCAAATGGATTACGAGCCAAGTCAGGACGGTCGATATGAGTAACGGAAGGGTTTCCGGACGGGTGCGGAGAGGGTGCAAACTCGCTGTCCTCCTCCGTGATATCATGAAGAGGCTGAGCCGGAAGCTAAGGGCCGGGCGAAGGTTCGGATAAAGGATGACTCCTCTTTCTCTGCTGAATACCCTCTTCGATAACCCCGAGAAGAGGACGGTAGCCGACTACATCCCCAGAGCGGTGGGTCGAATGCTTCGGCTTGACAGAAGTTTTGGAAAGCTTATATTGCTCAAGCCTGTGCCGAAGGTCTGAGGCCTTGGATGTCTTGTCTGCTCCTGATATGAAGAACAAGTGTCACAAGCTTACATCACTATATAATTCGAGAAACGCGGTAAATTGCAAGTTAAAAGAAGAAAGAAAGCACGTCTGTTATACAAACCCTGGGGAGAAGTAGGATACTGCAATGAGTCCTGGATTTCATTCCAGGACGGGAGCGGATCATAAAATATTCCTAAGTCCCTATCATTAATGAAGCATGCAGGAGTCAAGAGTTCACCTTGAGTCGTCGGAGCCACCTTGGCTGGAATGGTCTGAGAAGACTCGCTTGCACCGGTCCCGGCCTTGTCCGCTTTCCCGGTTTTCTCTACCAAAGCCGGATCTTCGTCCATCCCCTCGAAAGCCCGGTGGAACGCATCATCCGTCCACTCCTGAATCTCGCCCGCTTGCCCAGGAAGCAAGGCCCCGATGCCATCGCCACCTTTATCACCTTCCCGACCATCTCCACCCTCACCTCTTTCCTCCTCTATGTCTTCCTCCTCCTGGGTAAGTGGACAATTGCTGGGGGAAGGACCGTCCGACTTCTTGAGTTTCTTACCTCCGACGGCTGGAGGTTTTGTGAAAGGTTTCCTCTTGCTACTCTCTATCGTAACACCTCCCTTAGTCTGAGCAGCCGCCCTCTCCTCCGCCGTTTCCCTCAGCTTGACTACTGACTGTTGTGGAAGGATTAAGTTATACTCCAGAAGGGTCGCATTTCTGATCAGGAAGGCAGATGATCTATATTTCCCGAGAATAGCTTCTATCTCAGCCGCCGTCTGAACCAGGCGGTCAGTCTCCACAATCGCAAAGCCACCTGTCGCTAGCAAAAATGAGAAAGTATGAGAAGAAGCATCGCAATCGGAATGGAAATTATAAGTAAAAGCATCAACTTACATCTAGAAGTAAAGCGCCGAATCGAAACGGAGTCGTCCCTAACAAAGAACCACTCCTTCTTGAACATGCTGAATTTGGAATACAGGTCCAAGACCGGCTTGAAAGTTACAGCCGACTCCAAGCTGATGTATGGGGACCCCTTCTTATAGCCCCTCAGATTGTACAAGTACCGGATCTCTCGGTTAGAAGGAGCACGACCATACTTCCTCCGGAAGATGGCGAAGAGGCTTACCAGTATAGCATAGGAGTTGGGTTGAAGCTGGAATGGGGCCACCTTTAGATATGTGAGGAAGCTGGCTATCCAAGCGTTAAGAGGAGGTATGGCACCACACATGCAGTGGTATCTGCTGTAGGCGAAGTACCCTTCAGGAGGATCGTACGGCACAACTTCTCTCCCTGGCAACAGCAGGTGCGCCCTATCAATTCCAAAAGATCGGGAAATGACATCAAGCTGTTCCTCCTTGAGGGAAGTAGGAAAGCAATCGGGCGGGGAGTTCAGAAGTTCCTGAGGGCCGTACCCATCCACTAGTGATCTCGGGGTAGGTCCGTGACGTTCTGGATTCGGCTGAGCTGGGGGCACGGCAGAGGAACCTCCTTCACCCCCGGATTTCTTCTTGTCTGATCGAGTTTCCGCTTTACGAGACATTATCTGCAACACCGGAAAAACACATCATTAGAACAGAAGACATAAAACATGATTTCACTCAGCACTCGGAGTCACCAAGCCCATGCGGTGAAGACCCATTCGGCGAAAAGGGAAAGGATCCATACCTGGTTCGGTGAAAAGTAACACTCTGGTTCGGCTAACACTCTGGTTCGGCAAAGCACTTTGGTTTGGCTAACACTCTAGTTCGGCTAACACTCTGGTTCGGCAAAGCACTTTGGTTTGGCTAACACTTTGGTTCGGCTATCTCGTTTAGACGAGAAACCACGAAGGCTTATGCCCCGTACTTATAGATAACTCAAGACCACCGAACCAACCAACTCGACAAGCGAAACCGAATGGACTAAAAACAAAGCGAGGCACATGCTGGCATATGCCCCACTTTGGGGGGCAGATGTTGGGCGAAATTCCACCGAACCTAGACCATCGAACCAGCTACCTCCAAGACCACCGAACCAGCTACCTCCAAGACCACCGAACCAGCTACCTCCACTACCACCGAACCAACTCCGAAGCCTTCTTGCGATTCCAAACCACCACCGGTCCACCCACTACCGGATGAAAGCTTTCAACCGGACCAGCCCAACTCCATCCTACCGGACCAACTCACTTCTCAAGCTCCTACCGGACCATACCCCAAACCGGACCAAGGTTCTACCACATAGCACCGAATCACCTACAACCGGTCCACTCTACACTCCAACCATCTCCAAACCAAGCGATGCCGAACCAAGACGTACCAGGCCAGATCATGTCAGCCCAGGCCCATCAGCAACTGTACACATCCTAGACCCCTACCCCCAGCCTCACTCTATAAATAGAGGGGCAGGGGTACGACAATGGGGACAAGTTTTGAGAGCTCAAGCACGGAAGGAACTTTCAAACAACTTTCTTTTACTTGTATCAAAGCTTTGTACTTGTAATCAAAAGAAGAGAAGAGAAATAACATATAAAGTGGACGTAGGCACATTCTGGCTGAACCACTATAAATTTGCGTGTCTTTTTACAGTTTAGCCCCTGCTTTTCATATATTTGCATAAATCACTCAAATCGCTAAGAACAACATAAGATCTACTAAATCATACAACTTTGAGGTGTTTGTCCATTTTTTGTGCAAACAAAAACTTTTGGAAATTGAGCAAGCAGCAGAACCTGAGTTGGACCTGGCAGTGTCTACTCAAGATAAAAGAGGAAGTTCTTCCTCTCTGTCAAATGAGCACCAACAATGTGTACAGTGTTAGCTTCTGGGATGACCCTTGGCTTGTGCCGGGGATGATTCTTAGCAGGCACCTGTCTCACAACGAGATAATGAAAACTGGTATTCACAATGCAGCTAAGGTTAGAGATGTTCTTTTCAACATTCAAGGTTCTAATTCTTTTTCTTCCAACCAAAGAATTCAACAAATTTGGAACTTGATCAGGAATAATACTCCTCTGCTTTCTTTTAATGAAAGGTTGGTTTGGGGTAAAAATAGGAACAAATTCAAAATTGGATATGTATATGAGCATCTTATGAAGAACAAAGTGAGGCCTAAGTGGAAATGGTCCAAGCATACATGGCATAAGGATAGTAGTATGAGAGACAACCTTCTTCTCTGGAAAGTGCTACAACGTGCAATTCTAACTAAAGCTAAACTTGTGTGCTTGGGGCTGGATGTTAATATTTTCTGTACTTTCTGCAAAGAACAGGTTGAAACTGCAGAACACTTGTTCTTTGAATGTACTGTAATAAATCATGTGTGGCAACTTGTCAAGGCTAAGCTCAGTTGGGTTGAAGTATCCCACGATAACACGGCTGAGTGGAATATTATATATTCGAGAACTGGAAACATACGAAAAAAGAGGAGACTTTGTCTTGCAGTTTTGAAAAGCTTCATAGCTGCGATATGGAAGGAGAGAAATACCAGGGTGTTTGAGCCAACCAATGCTAAATCTGAAGTAGCTTTAAAGCTTTGGGTGATGCACGAGATCAGGAATTCTCTGAGTATGCTCTCATTCTATATTGATCCAGGAATACTTCACTCTTTTTAAGGGTGCTTCTTTTCTTTTATTTTGTTCCTGTTTTTTCTCCTTCTGTGTCCTGTTTGTTTGTAGCGCTTTGTGGTCCTCTGTTTTCTTTGAACTTGCTCTCTGTTGTCTGTGTTGTATTCTTCTTGGTGCTGCAATAAACTGGTCGGGGACCATCCAACCCCGTCGGCCTTGCCAGATACAAGTCCATTTTATTTTGAAAATTCAGTTTCATACTTTAAAATTATTTTGGAAAGGTTTTATAAACTTAATGAAAATATTTTAGAAAGTTAATTAAGTTTTAATAATTAATCATTAGTTTATTAAGCTTGGTAATTAATAATTAATTAAGTATTAAACAAGGTTCATTAATCTTAATTAAATAAAGATTAGTGCTAGTTAATTATCCTTTAAAAGTAAGACTAATTTTTAATTAATTATGAATTAAGTATATGATTTATTTTTAATTAATTATTAGTCAAATATAAGGTCAATTATTTATTTATTTATTTATTTATTTAATAAAGTGTTTAATTATTTTTAATTATAAATTAATTAAGGTTTTAATTTAATAATGGTTTAATTTATTATTTGAGTTTTAATTAAAAGATTGATTAATTAATTAATTATGATTAATTAATAGTGAAGTATTAATAAAGGTTTTTAATTATTATTTAATAATTAATAAAAGATTAATTAAGGATTCAATTTATAAATAAATTATTTATTAAAGGTTTAACTATTTATTAATTTATAATTAAATTAAGTTAAATTTAATGAAGATTAATTGTGATTTAATAAGAGTTTAACTTGTAATTAATCATTTTATGTAGTTTTATGTTTTAAATCCTTTATTTCGAGAATCAAATTGTTTTAAAGGTATTTCTTTTCCAAAGATGGTTTTGAACATAAGGGATTCAAATGTCGATACCATTAAGTAGACAAACAATTATGAATGAGTTACGTAAATAATTTGATTATGTGGACATGTGTTAGCAGAATAAATCCTCGATCTGCTATTAGTTGATTGTTTGGACATCTAATGGCCGAATAAATCCTCATTCTTCTATAATGTAATTGTTTATTGTGTGGACATATGTTTAGTAGAATACATTCTCATTTTGTTATAAGTAGTTAATTGTTTGGACATCTATTTAGAAGGAAAAATCACCATCCTGCTATTATGTTATTTGGACATGTATATGCTAGTTGAGTTATAGTGACATGTTATTCCCTGATTTGGATATGAACTGCATTTACATATATGTTGACATATGTAAATAAATGGTTAAATGGCTTGAAAGTGAAATTGATGTTAGATGGTAACTTAAATTACTACTTTGGGATTGCTAAGCCTCTTTTTGAAATTATAAAGTATGGTTTTGAATTAATTTCAATTCCTTAATCAATTTGGAGTTAAGGTTTATAAATGATTTTTCAAGTTATATTATTATTTTATAAAGGTATTTATAAATAATAACTTGTTTATAAAACTGAGTTTTACTAAGTAAAAAGGTTTATTTAAAGTGATTTAAAAGGATGAGTTGCAAAAGATATTTTGTAAAGGATTTTTCTTAAAGAAGATTTATCAAAGAATTTTAAATAAGGAAAGGTTTTATAAATGATTTTAGAGGTTTGTAAAAGAGGTTTTGTAAATTGACTTGTAGACTTGTAAAAGTGTTTTATAAATCGACTTTGGAAATTTATAAGTTATTTGAATTATAAAGTGAGCTTTTAAAAAGGGAATTATTACAAAGGATAAGAGTTTGGTTTTATAGTAAGTAATGTTTTCAAAAAGAAATTTGAAAGGAGGAATTTTTCAAATGTTTTGATTATATACTTATACCCCTAAGATAAGTATAAATATTTTCCAAGTAAAAAGAGGAAGTAAGGATTTTGGAAATAGTGTTATGTAAAGATCTTTTGACCAAGTTTTATAAAGTGATTTTATTAACTAAAGGTTAAATTAATAAAGGCTTATGGGATCCCATATGGAATTAAATTCATGTTTGAATGATTGAATGTTTGTTTATTTGATAGTTATATAACCGACTATCAAATCTGGACCAAAATGTAACTTTGGAAATATCTAAAAGAAACACAGATATTATATAGTATAGTTACCATCAATGGTGTTATACTGTACGTTTAAGTTCATTTCGTTCTTCTAGGATAAATAATAAGGAAATCCGTCAATTAACGGTTAGGTGGTGATCTCCGCTCTTATCTTTTGTCTACTTATTTCCTAAAGAATTAGGGTTGAGTTTACTGGAAACTATCGGAAGTTGTTTCGATGAGACTGGGATCGGATATGTTATTCGAAAACCACTTCGATCCAATTCAAGCGTTTCGACTTAAAGATATCTTGAAGAATATGGAATCGAAGGTAGAACTTTGAAGTGCAAGGGCTTTTTGCTATTAATCCTGGGAGTGATTCCCCAAAAAGGATGTAATAGAAGTAGTGCCTTCGGTTTCGTTCAATCCCAAAACGAACTTGTATGGACGAATGCTATCATTGAATTGGTGCCTAGAGGGCAGTGTAGCATTCCAAGTAGGAAGTACTATATAAAGGTAAAACGTAGCCACCAGCCTCATCATCTGGGAATGACAAAAATAGGGCATTCAGTATGGCCATGTTGTTCGCTCCCATTAGAGTATGGTCATCCCAAATCTAGATGGATTACTATCGACTCATGTATGCTTTGGGGCCCAAAGTGGGGTGATCATATTCGGTACTACTTGTCAAGTGGTAGGCTAGTCTTGTGTGGTAGGGTTCAAGATGTTCTTGTCAGACCTCGATGCATTTTATCTAGAGATGTACCATTGGAAGGTGGTTCCTTACCTTGTCATAGTATGTAATCCATTCTCCAATACCTGCCTTTACGGTTTTAGATGTATCCAACTATATTGAAATGCGAGATGCATGCATTTCAGCTATATTCACATTTTACTTGAACTGTTAGACATTATTATAATATCACTGGATTTTCTATAAAAAGTGTTCTGGTTATTGTAAGGTAAAAACCCATCCGCGTTTATGCACGGCGTGGTCTTACGAGATACCTTTGATTTTAAATGGGTTTTAAACATAATAAGTCAATTGTTTGAGTTTACTCACTCCAAACCCATGTCTGATCCAGAGTTTTATTTTCTTTCCCTAAAACTCTTGGGTGCACAAATTTTTATGGGCAGCCAAGTAGTTCAGGTTTTCCATGGATGCATCTTGGAGGAGCTTTATAACAACCCAAAATTTGATCACTATTTAAATGGATATTTAACTATATTTCTAAATAATTAATAAATGAATTTTTATTAACAAATAAACTATTTTAAATTAACTAATAATGATGAAATTTTTTTCAGACTTTGTTTAGTTCATATAGAAATAGAAAATGTGACAGAAAATTATTTTCAGAAATATCGATTTTTTTTGGTTAAAAATTATTTGAAATGTCATAGTACTATTGTAAACACTTATATACACATTACAAACTATTTTAACATGATGAATACATGTGTAGTACCATATATAAACTTCTCTTTAAAAGTGTATATAAAAAAGAATAAGAGAAAGTAATTTATACAGAAAAGTGTGTACATATACACACACATATAAAACTACCTTATTCAACGCAAAAAACTTAGTGCATGGCATGAATAGTGCAAGATAAGGGGGAATGTACATAAAGATGGAAATGAATAGGAGGGAGGAGTGGTGTGCATGCATGTATACATATTTTATTAAAAGCACTTACACATTTATACTTAATTTCCTAAGCTTATATATACCACTACTCTTTCATTTTCTCATTTTTACAATCCTCCTCTTCGTTTCAAAATCCCTAAGAGCTTGAATAAAACATATTCATGGCTTCTCTTCTTATCTTCTAATTTGAGAAAAATCACTTCATTTCCACTTAAAAACACTTCTACACATATTTCTACACCTCCTCCTCCAAAATACAAGCACCCAAAACCCTCTAATTCGAGAATCCAAAGTTTCAATTTTTGCAAGATCCTAAAGTTGTTTCAAAGTTTAATAAAAGTTCGCCTTGAATTACCAAAGTTTTGGTGAGTAAAAATCTTATTTTTGGAAAAGAAAAAAACTTGATTTGATGAACTATATGTTGTGAAAATACAATGTTTGTTGTGTTGAAATCTCATGTTGTTTTGATGGTATATGGTTACACGTTTGTGATTGAGCTTGGGTTTGTGATTTGGATGTTAAATGATATGTTTTAGATATGGATATGTGAACAGTTGGTTATGATATGATGGTAGTATGTTTATGAAAAAAATCAAGTGTATATGATGTAGATGTTATGAAGTTAGCAACTTGAAAAGTCGCAAAGGACTGGAGGTCCGATTTTGAAACAAAAGCTTGTTGTCTAGTTTTTGAATTTAGTAATGCTTTTTTCAAGTTTTCACCTTTGGTTTAAGTTTTCAAAACTCTTTCAATTGCATTTCAAATATGCAGTAGCTATAGTTAAAGTGAAGTTTTCACCTAGAAATCAATTCTAGCGAACTATACGCATAGCGATAGTCGCTATGGATGAAGTTCGGAAAATTTCACAGTTTCAAGTTTTAAAGTGTTTTCTTTTGGATTGTTTTTGAAAATTCATTTCAAATTAATTAAGTCAAAATTTTAAGTTTTAGTTATTTAATTATTTAATTTATTAATTAGGATAATTATTATTTAATTAATTAATTAAGTAATTAGGTTAAGTGATTAGAGTTTACGAAATTATTAACCAAGTAATTATTTCAATTAGGTAAGTTTTAAATAATGATTAGTTAAGAGAAAAGGAAATTAAATTTTATTTAATCAAGTTTATTAACTTTAATTAATTATATAATTAGAGTTAATTATTTAATTAATTATTATTTAATTAAGGTTAATTATTCACTTAATTTGGATTTAATTCTTAAATGAATGTAGTCTAATTAAAGTTTAACTATAAATAAATTTTTAATTAATTAAGGTTTAAAATATGATTTTTTTAATTAATTAAGATTAATTTTTAGTTGATTTTTACACTTATGATTTAATTAAAGCTTATTTATTTTAAAGTTTCTTTTAGAACTCTATCGGTTATTTATTTTTAACCAACTTTCTTATTTTAAGTAAATTGTTTTAAAAATAGAGGATCTCTTGTCTATGCTATTAAGTACCCAAATGAATTAAAGTAATTATAATAAAACGTTGACACATTTTATTGGAATTAGGTCAACTTGTACTTATCACAAATACCGCACTTCGAAAACGTGATGAATACAAGAGGGTTAATTTTGATAAGCGGGTCATGATAATCTAAGCATATGGAACGTATGTCTATATGTAAATCTTACACCCTGATAGTGGAATGGTCTGCTATAAACAACTTGACCTTCTAAATTATCGAAAGTTGGTTTGGAGAGACCGGGATCGGATATGAGTTGTTATCCGAAAACCACTTAGAACCAACGTAAGCTTTCGAGTTGGAAATAGTAAGGCAATGTCCAAGATGAAGACTTTCTAGTGCAAGGGTTATTTTCTACTAACCCTAAGGGTGATTCCAAAATGGGTATAGTGGAGTAGTGCCTTCGGTTTGTTCATCTCTTGAACGACTTATATGGATGAGTACTGATATTGTGTCAACATCTAGAAGGCAATGTTAGCATTCCAAGTAGCAATGCTATAGAGAAGGTAAAGATGTAGCCTCAAGCCTCATCAATCGGGAATGACTAAAACAAGGGAGATGCAGCAACTCTAAGTGGGTCGCTTCCATTAGGGTAAGGCCATCCCTATTTAGAGTCCCTACTATCAACTCGTGTATGCTACGGTATGGTTGCTGGTCCCAACCGAGGAGTGATCTTATTCGATACTATCCGACAAGGGTTAGGCTAGTTTTTTGTTGGCAGGGGATACCAGTGAGGTCCTCGATGTTATTTATCTAGAGATGCACCGTGATGGGCGGTATCTAGTAGCTCAGTTATTGTATGGAATCCATTCTCCACTAAGTGCCATACGGATTTAGTTGTACCTAAATATATTGAAATGTGAGTTGCAAGCAATTTAGCTATGTTATATTTTACTTGAAACCCTAGACATAATCATAATATCATTGTATTTCTATATAGTGTTTTGGTTATCATAAGGTAAAAACTCGTTCGTGTTCATGTGCGGCGTGGTCTTACGAGATATCTTTAATTTTCAAAGCGTTTTATAAAAGTAAAAATTAAGCTGTTTTGAGTTTACTCACACTTGACCCATGTTTAACCCGGAGTTTTATTTTCTTTTCTTAAAATGCTTGGGTACTCAAATTTGTATGAGTATCTAAGTGATCCAAGTTTCTTACGGAAGCATTTTGAAGGAGCTGGAGCAGGTGGCTTCATCGTTAGCTAGCTATTATCTTATTCCGCTGTGTTTATGTATGATCTATGTACTTTTGTATGGGTAGGTAATTATAACTATCCAGTTGAAGGTTGTAATGTATTGAATCTGATGTATTATTACTATGGAAATGACAATACAATATCCTATGTTATCTATTATATGGTGTTCTAATTCATGGTAAGATTATGTGATTATGTAGTTTCTTCTTATCTTTCTTTTTCTTCAACCCTTAATGGCTCGTCTTTTGGAGCAAGGAAGACGGTCGTTACATTTTGGTATCAAGCTTAGGTTAAGCCAACACCTAGGCTTTGGGTTGGGGTTAACTTTGAGAGTACGTATTTGTAATTTTTATTCCTATACATATATATATATATACATATACATATATATATATGTCTGATAGATAGATTTGCTTGATAGGTTTGATTAGTACCCTTCTTTCTAGATTTATCTCGTCCAAGTATTCTAAGATCATCTTACGATGTCTAGGTAGTAAGACATGAATAACCGAGGTAGGGGAGCAGGTAGCACTACGACTACAATCTAGAAGGAGTTCAGATTGCCGAAGAGGCAGCACTAGAGCAACCAAGAATGAATTTCACAACCGTATGCAAGGATTACACTAACCTAGGAGGAAACCATTTAAGGGAACCGAGTCTATCATGGAAGTGCAAGCTTGGCTGCGATCTTGTGATAAGATTTTTAAAGGACTTGGTTTATCCAATAAACAAAAAAGGTTCTTAGCAGCATGACAACTGCAAGAGGGAGCAGCAACTTGGTGGGACTCCCTTGCTACAAACGTTTTCTGAAGAAGAGTTTTCGTATGCCTGATTTAAAGAATTTTTTGAGGACCAATTCTTGCCAACAGCAGGAAGGACCAAGATGTACAGGAACTTCATGGACTTGAAGCAAGGGGATCTATTTGTAGCAGAGTATAAGACGAAGTTCAACGAGCTATCTTGTTTTGGACCGGAATTGATCAACACCCCATTAAAGAAAAATGAGATGTTTTTTAGGTATGAGAGAAGAGTACCATCAGAAAATGACGGCTCACATTAAGGGTACTTTTGTGGATTTAGTTGATATGGCTCTAAGGTACGAGGCCTTGGAAAAGTAGAAGCCTACTCCAGTAGCACCTAGTGGAAATACCAGTGGAAACGTTTCTTACAAGAGGCAGTTCAATCCTAATTGGAAGAAGCAAGGAAAAGGGAAATAAGGAGAAGTTCAAGGAGGAAAGCTTAAGAATAGTGGTCGTTATATTTGTAAGCAGAGAGGACATTGCCATATACTGTACGAATCGGGAAGCTCCAAAGCAGCAAAGTGGACCTATCTCTCCGATGGTCCAGAGGACCCTCCGTTTTAATTACCATTAGCCAGGGTATATCGTAAAGGACTGCCCACTCATGAAGAAGGTACATCAGCCCAAGCTGTGCACCATTAAGAATGAACCGTCTACTTCAATGGATGTAAAAGGGAAAGGCATCCTTGAAGGTACCTTAATGATTAATGGTATTTTGTTCGAGCATTATTTGATATTGGTGCCTCTCATATTTTTATCTTTTTAGAATCAGTAGATAAATTTCATCTTATTCTAAGTATTGTAGAAAACCTATGTGTGTGTCTAAACCATAGGTGGTATAACCCATTTGAATATGATTTGTGAGAATGTGCCAATTTCCTACCTTTCTCATCACTTTTCTTGCGACCTGTATGTCTTATACTTTAAAGGGTTTGACGTTATTCTTGGTATGGGTTGGTTATCGAAATATGGAGTTGTTTTAGATTGTAACGAAAGAACTGTATCATCAGTAACCAATTTGGGAAGAATTGCTAAGGTACCATGTAAGGAACCCGGTATCCATATGTGTAGTTTCTTGTATGCCCTGGAGGCCTCCAAAGAAAATCTAGGGTCTATTGAAGTTGTTAAGAATTTTCCTGATGTATTTGAAGAGGTTAAAAGTTTACCCCCGCATCGAGAGATAGAGTTCCCATTAATTTAGTCCATGGTGCAAGGCCTGTAGTTCAACCTAAGCGAAGAATGGCTCCGAGGGAGAGAGAGAGAAGTTGGTAAGTCAAACCCAAGACCTGTTAAGAAGAGGATTGATTAAACCCAGTCATTCAAGTTAGGGATCTGCTGTAGTTTTTGCGGCTAAGTCTAATGGATCTTTAAGGTTGTGTGTGGATTATAGGGAGTTGAATAAACTGACTATTAGGAACAAGTATCCCTTACCCCACATCGATGATCTTTTTGACCAACTTCATGGAGCTACAGTATTTTCTTAGATGTATCTCGCTACGAGATTCCATCAATTGAGGGTTGCCGAAGATAGTATACCCTTAACTACATTTAGGGGCCCTGGTTGTTTCTTTAAATGGTTTGTTATACCTTTCGGGCAAACCAATACACCTGCATATTTTATAGATCTCATGAACTCTGTTTTTCGAGATGTTCTTAACAAGTTTGTGATAGTTTTCATCAATGACATCCTTATCTACTTCAAATTGGAGAGGAGCATAAGAATTATTTGGAAGTGGTGTTGGAGACATGTCCTGAAGGCGAAATTTTTTAAGTGCCATTTTTAGAAATGGGAGGTAAGACTCTTAGGACATATTATGACAGAAGAAGGTATTTCAGTAGATCCAAAGAAAGTTGATGCTGTTCAGTGATGGAAGCGACCGCGGACTCCTACCGAGGTTCGTAGTTTCTTAGAGCTGGATGGATACTATAAGAGGTTTATTCAAGATTATTCTAATATTTCCTCCTATTTGACAAAGCTGACTAAGAAGAAGGAGAAGTTTATATGGACTCCAAAGTGTGAAGAAACATTTCTAGAATTGAAGAAGAGATTAACTAGTGCACCAATTTTGGCTGTTCTAGATGGAAATAGTGGATTCATGGTTTACACAGATGCTTATGGAGTGGGACTAGGTGCTATTTTGATGCAGCATGGTAGAGTGATTGCATATGCAAGTGGGCAATTAAAGCCACACAAGAAGAACTATGTTGCGCATGACCTGGAGTTACTGGTTGTTGTCTTTGCATTGAAAATGTGGAGACACTACTTGTTGGGTAAGGATCCTTCTATTCCCCTTAGTTCCTTTCTAATCTTTAGAGATTTTAGGTGTAAGTTTTCATTATTTAATTAGGTGAAAATTTTGATTTCTTCATAGATCATGAATCCCTGAAGCAACTTTTTACTCTGAAGGATCTGGACCTATGGCAACTGAGGTGGTTGGAGTTCCTGGCGGCTTATGATTTGGATATTCTTTATATGCTAGGAAAGGCTAATATGGTGGTAGATGCCTTAAGCAGGAATACTATTTTGACTCGCTTGGAGGTTACCCCGACATTTCAGGAAAGGATTATGAGAAATCAAAGGAAGGATGAAATGTTGGAAGGATTAATTCAAGGAGTCAAAGGAGGTAGATGTTTGGATTTGAGATGGATAGTCGGGGTACTTTAAGGACGAATAGATGATTGTGTGTTCCATATATGGATGGGGTGAGGCAGTAAGTTTTGTCAGAATGTCATAAGTCTAAGTTTAGTATTCATCCAGGAGTTCATAAGATGTACAAGGACATAAAAAGAGTATTTTGGTGGTCGGGAATGGAGAAGGACATTTCAGTCCAAGTTAACAGATGTTTGTGCTATCAACAAATCAAAGGTGATCATGGGAAGACAACCGGATTATTACAACCCTTGGAAATGCCTACTTGGAAATGGGAAATGATATCAATGGATTTTATCGATGGTTTGCCCAGAACCAGAAAAGGAAATGATGGAGTGTGGGTTACCGTGGATCGGCTAACAAAGAGAGAACATTTTATTCCGATAAAACTAACAAGGACTGCTGCTTCTTTAGCTGGAATTTTTATTAGAGAGATATTCGGGTTGCATGGAGTTCCTGTAAGAATCATAAGTGATCGAGACCCCATATTTACTGGTCAATTTTGGGAGGCATTGCAAATAACTCTAGGAAAAAGGTTGAGCTTAAGTACAGCATATCACCCCCAAACAGACGGATAAACGGAGCGAGTGAATTAGATACTAGAGGATCTCTTGAGAGCATGTATTCTGGATTTGTGTGGATCATGGGAAGATCATTTGCATTTAGTTGAGTTCTCTTATAACAATAGATTCCAACCAAGCATCGATATGGCACCATATGAAGCCCTATATGGAATACCGTGCAAGTCACCAACATGTTAGATTGAGATGAGGTATATATTAGTTCTTGGACCGGACATGATTCAAGAAGCTATCGAAAATTTGCAGTGATTAAGAAAAGAATGAAGGAAACCCAAGATCGCTAAAAGAGTTATGCTGATAGGAGGCAAAGAGATTTGGAATTTGTGGTTGGGGACTTGGTGTTCGTAAAGATTTCAACAATAAGAGGAGCTGTTAGATTTGGAAAAGCTGAAAAGTTAGCTCCTAGGTATGTTGGACCTTTCCATATTCTTGAGAGGATCAGATCACTTGCTTATAGGGTCGAGTTGCTAGAAAGGTTAGCGGGTGTTTACAAAGAGTTCCACATGCCTCACTTGAGAAAATATGTTCATGACCCATCTTTGATTATGAAGCCATCGGTTCAAGAGGAATTGGAGATAGAATCGAAACTGATAGTGGTTAGACATCCAATTATGTTGTGGATCGGGATGAAAAGAGATTGTGTAACAAGGTGTGTGACTAGTTAAGATTCAGTGGAGTGAGGATCCAAGTGATTGCACTTGGGAGACTATGGATCGCATGAAAGAAGCCTATCCCGAGCTGATGTTAGGATAGCTGGTTCTTTGTCGGTTGTATGTATAGTGTATGCATATTTGCTATAGATGCCTAGTGTATGTCTTTGTATGTGTTTTATGATATGAATATATAGCTTTTCGCATAGTTTAAATTATCTCCTTGTTTGCTAATTTCGGGACGAAATTATTTTAAGATGGGAGAGTATAACGACCCAGAATTTGATCGCTATTTAAATGGATATTTAATTATATTTTAAATAATTAATTAATGAATTTTTATTAACAAATAAAACTATTTTAAATAATAACTAATAATGATGAAATTGTTTTCAAATTTTGTGTATCTATATATATATATAGTTCATAGAGAAATAAAAAATCTGACCGGAAATTATTTCCCAAAATATCGATTTTTCATTGGTTAAAAGTTATTTAAAATGTCATAATGCTATTGTAAACACTTATATACACGCTACAAACTATTTTAACATGATGAATACATGTGTATATGCATTTTTATACTTCTCTTGTGTATATATAAGAATAACAGAAAGTAATTTATAAAGAAAAGTATATATATACACATATAAAAATACCTTTTTTCAACACAAAGTACTTAGTGCATGGCATGAATAGTGCAAGATAAGGGGGAGTGTACATGAGGACAAAAATGAAAGGGAGGGAGGAGTGGAGTGCATGCTTATATACATATTTTATTATAAGCACTTACACATAATTAATTTCCTAAGCCTATATATACCACTACTCTTCATGTTCTCATTTTTACAATCCTCCTCTTTGTTTCAAAATTCCTAAGAGCTTGAATAAAACATATACATGGCTTCTCTTCATATCTTCTTATTTGAGAAAAACCACTTCATTTCAACTTAAAAACACTTCTACACATATTTCTACACCACCTCTTCCAAAATACAAACACCCAAAACCTAGTAGTCCATATGGCCGAGCCCATTTAAGGTGTTCGAGAATCCAAAGTTTCAATTTTTGCAAGATCCTAAAGGTGTTTCAAAGTTAAACAAAAGTTCACCTTGAATTAGTAAAGTTCCAGTGAGTAAAACTTTTTTTGTTGGAAAAGATAATAACTTGATTTTGATGAACTATATGTTGTGAAAATACAATGTTTGTTGTGTTGAAATCTCAAGTTGTTTTGATGGTATATGGCTACAAGTTTGTGATTAAGCTTGGATTTGTGACTTGGATGTTAAATGATATGTTCTGGATATGGATATGTGAATTGTTGATAACAATACGATGGTAGTGTGTTTAAGAAACAAAATCAAGTGAATGTGATGTAGATGTTATGAAGTTAGTAACTTGAAAAGTCGCGAAGAACTTGAGATCCGATTTTGAAACAAAAGCTTGTTGTCATGTTTTTGAATCTAGTAAATGCTTTTTTCAAGTTTTCACCTTCGGTTTAAGTTTTCAAAACTCTTCCAATTGTATTTTGAATATTTAGTAGCTAGAGATAAAGTAAATTTTCACCTAGAAATCAATTCTAACGAATTGTGCTCATAGCGATAGTCGCTATGGATGCAGTTCAGAAAATTTCACGATTTCAAGTTTTAAAGTAAGTCAAAAGTTTAAGTTTTAGTTATTTAATTAATTAATTAAGTAATTAGGTTAAGTAATTAGAGTTTAAGAAATTATTAACCAAGTAATTATTCTAATTGAGGAAGTTTTAAATAATGATTAATTTAGATAAAAGGGAATTAATTTTTATTTAATCAAGTTTATTTACTTTAATTAATTATTTAATTAGAATTCATTATGTAATTAATTATTATTTAATTAAAGGTTAATTATCCACTTAATTTGGATTTAATTCTTAAATGAGTGTTATTTAATTAAAGCTAATTATAAATAAAATTTTAATTAATTAAGGTTTAAAGTATGTATTTTGAATTATTAAGATTAATTAAATTTAGTTGAGTTTTAAACTTATGATTTAATTAAAGCTTATTTATTTTAAAGTTTCTTTTAGAACTCTATCGGTTATTTATTTTTAACCAACTTTCTTGTTTTAAGTAAATTGTTTTAAAAATAGAGGATCTCTTGTCCATGCTATTAAGTAGCCAAATAAATTAAAGTAGTTGTAATAAAACGTTGACACGTTTTATTGAAAGTAAGTCAACTTATACTTATCATAAATACCGCACTTTGGAAACATGATGAATACAAGGGGGTTAATTTCTATAAGTGGGACATGATAATCTAAGCATATGGAATGTACGTCCATATGTAAATCTTACACCCTGATAGTGGAATGGTCCGCTATAAACAATTTGATCTTTTAAATTATCGAACGTTGGTTTGGAGAGAACAGGGATCAGATAGGAATTGTTATTTGAAAACCACTTTGAACCAACGTAAGCATTCGAGTTGGAAATAATAAAGGCAAGGTCCAAGATGAAGACTTTGAAGTGCAAAGGCTATTTGCTACTAATCCTGAAGGCGATTCCAAAATGGGTGTAGTGGAGTAGTGCCTTCGGTTCGTTCATTTCCTGAACGACTTGTATGGATGAGTGCTGACATTGTTTAAACATCTAGAAGGCAATGTTAGCATTCCAAGTAGCAATGCTATAGAAAAGGTAAAGACATAGCCTCATCAACCGGGAATGACTAGAATATGGGAGATGCAACAAGGCTAAGTGGGTCGCTCCCATTAGGGTAAGGCCATCCCTATCTAGAGTCCCTACTATCAACTCATGTATGCTTCAGTACGGTTGTTAATCCCAACCAAGGGGTGATCTTATTCGGTATTATCCAGCAAGGGGTAGACTGGTCTTGTGTTAGCAGGGGATTCCGACGAGGTCCTCGATGTTATTTATTTAGAGATGCACCATGATGGGCGGTACCCCAGTAGCCCAGCCATTGTATGGAATCCATTCTCCAATAAGTGTTGTTCGGAATTAGTTGTACCCAAATATGTTGAAATGTGAGATGCAAGCATTTCAACTATGTTCTATTTTACTTTAAAACCATAGATATTATCATAATATCACTGGATTTCTATATCAAGTGTTTTGGTTATCGTAAGGTAAAATCCTGTCTGTGTTTATGTGCGGCGTAGTCTTACGAGATACTATTCATTTTCAAAGCATTTTGAAAGTAAAAATTAAGTTGTTTTGAGTTTACTCACACCAGACCCATGTTTGACCTGGAGTTTTATTTTCTTTTCCTAAAATGCTTGGGTACTAAAATTTATATGAGTAGCCAAGTGATCCAAGTTTCTTACGGAAGCATTTTGAAGGAGATGGAGCAAGTGGCTTCACCGTTAGCTAGTTACTATCTTATTCCACTATGTTTATGTATGATCTATGTATTTTTGTATGGGTAGGTAGTTATAACTATCCAGTTGGAGGTTGTAATGTGTTGACTCTGATGTATTATTATTATGGAAATGACAACGTAATATCCTCTGTTATCTATTATATGTTGTTTTGATTCGTGGTGAGATTATGTGATTGTGTAGTTTCTTCTTATCTTTCTTTTTCTTCTACCCTTAATGGCTCATCTTTCGATGCAAGAAAGGCAGTCGTTACAAGCTTAGAGCAGGAGGCTTCATCGATGGCTAGTTATTATCATGTTTCTGTTGTTTACATGTATATTGTATCAGTTTGGTGGGGATGGGGCTGTTATAACTGTCCTAGGGTAGAATTTGTATTAGTATGACTCTGATATGTCATTTTGGAAATGATTTTGTAAAGAATTATGTTGATTAATATATGTTATTCCATTGCGTTTTGAGATTCTGTGATTGTTTAGTTTTTTCTTATCTTCTATCTTCTTTCTTTCCCATAACGATCGGTCTTTCTAGCACTTGAATGCTCGGCACACAATACAGTGGACATACTAGTGTTGATTTTTGAGGGTTGGAAATCCTATTCATTACATTTGGTATCAGAGCATAAGGTTAAGCAAGAACCTTGGCATTGGTGGGGTAACTCATTTAGAGTTAAGGTAATGGAACGCTTGATTATGAGTTTGAGTGTATATATAAGAGCGCATATTTTTTAGTGATATAAAATGTTTTATATTGTGTTGATTTTTCTGTTGAGTGGCTTAAGAACTCTGGTCGAGATATGAGATGCCACGGTGTCGACAAGGCTCCTAAATACTTGAACAAGGAAAACTGACATAGTATTGTTTTTAAATTGTGTAAATGAAATAATTTTACCTAGAAATATATTTTGCATATAAAGAATGATTTCAAAAATAATATATTGTTTTTGAGGTGTTGTTGTTAGGAGGTAATACTATTTTATTATTATCATTTAGGATTTGTTAGTCATGCTCGTCCGGTTTGAGCATTGATTATGGTTAGTGTGTGTAGGTAGCTTTCCTTTTTAAGATTTAGGGCAGGTAAATAGAAATAGGGAAAACATGAAAATGAACACCATATGAATTAAGTTTCATAATTTGACCATAAGGTATTCGATTGATAATTTGGGGTTAAATTGATTTAATAAAAGATGTTTATAAAAATCCAAAATATTTGAAATAAATATTTGGAAAATGGTTTAATAAAAGTTGAAATTATAAAATGAATTTACAAGAAGGTGTCTTTTAATTAAATAATTTAAGTTGAAAACTTAAGAACTTAAATCCCGGGAGTTTTGGAAAATGCTTTCAAGGTTTTGGAAAATAATAATATTATTACTTGAAAGTGTTTATTTTTGGGTGAAGAAAAATTTTGGGAATAAAAATGTTAGGTAAGATAAAATCCGCCAGGGTCTGACAAGAACATCTTGTACCCCTGCCACACAAGACTGGCCTACTGCTTTACTAGTAGTACCGAATATGATCACCCCACTTTGGGCCCCGAAGCATACCGTAATGACCCAAGATTTTAGGGATTCATTTTGAAAATATAAATAAGTTTAAAATAATTTTTAAACTAATTTTAAAGGGGAATTGATATAGCTTGATATGGTGTATCTGTGTACATGTGTGCACAGGAAATACACATGAACTAAAGCTTAATTCCTGAATGCTAAGAATGAACACATGTTGATGTGTATGGAAATATTATGTAACGACCCGTAAATTTCAACTGTTTTAAATACGTAATTAGTTGAAATTTTGTGAAATTTTAAACGATAAAATTTTGAAATAAAAATTTAATATTTGGAATACGTCTAGTTAAACATAGCAACTGGTAAATTTTCGTCCGAAAATATGAAAGTTTATTTCGCGCGTAAATTCACTTCAATTTAATCAGTTAAAAAGCGTTGAAAATAAAATGTTTCCGAAACTTAAATATTTTTACATAGAAAAATTCTAAACCATCTTCTGAGCAAGATGTCAGTTTGTCGTTTTTCCAAATTCGGACATCTTTGGCTCCGTCGATCTTATTTTTCAGCGTTTTTCTTGCATTTTCCGCTAGTCGAAAAATTCGAATTTTTAAAATTCAATCGTACCACTGATATCTGTATACCGCTTTGATCGTCTCCGCATGCTGATCTTCACGGTATACTCAATTCTATGTTTTGAAACCCGATTTGCAGCGAAATTCACAGAAACGGTGACCGTATCGGTACCGTATAGAACCTTTTGTTTTTGGTGACCATTCACATTTCCAACGGTTGAAATGTGAACGGCTCCTTGCTTTTATGGATTCATAAATTCTGGTGCCCATCACCCTTTCCCAACCCTCACATTTAATCTAATTGCATTCATTATTAAATTTTGGTTCTTGTTCTTTTCATTGAGACGTGAAAAGAGGAAATATGAAGAATGTTGTTTGTGCCTTTTCCACTACTCTGTCTTTCTCTACATATCCTGGCCGAAACCATTAACCAGCTCGAGCCTCCTTCCTCCATCGCCCACCACACCTCACGTGCATCGCCACTCCTCTCTTCACTTCGCCAACGCAGCACCTTCCCACTTCGGCCACCTCAGCCTCCTCATGCCGTGAGCCACTATCGACCTCAAAACCCAAGACCGGTCACCGCCACTTCCTCCAGCCGGTCGTATCCACCGCTCAGCCCAGCCGAGAAGCCCCTCCTCCTCCTTATCCACCAGGGCAGTCGTTCCTCCTCCATGCTAGGCCGAAGGCTCAGCCTTACTCGCCACCAGATCGGCTTCCCTTCCTCCTCTGTTGAATTTGTAGGTGTGTGTGTATATATATTAGTATATACTAGTTTATCTATATACATATATTGTTTATAAAGTTATATGTTAGAGTATTGTATGTGTTTAAAAAAAAATAGATATGTATATTGGTTGGTATATAATAGTTATATAGATAAGCAAGTTACATGTCAGATTTACATTGTCAAGATATATAAAGTTTATATATATGTTTCCAGGACTTGTTAGAATATCTATATATTGTAATTTTGTAAGTCTGCATAGCTGTATATACAAAGTGAGTGTTGCATTCAGAGTTTGCCTAGGTACATTTTTCTGTCTGCATTAGTATATGGTCGATATATGT
Source organism: Allium fistulosum (assembly GCA_030737815.1). NCBI lineage: Eukaryota > Viridiplantae > Streptophyta > Magnoliopsida > Asparagales > Amaryllidaceae > Allium > Allium fistulosum. The sequence goes on along the minus strand of CM060903.1, from coordinate 868,493,235 downwards.
ATATATGATCTATTGCTATAAAAATTATAAAGTGGGTTATAGTTACCTTTTATGTAAGTATCTGTTGGTATATATATATATGGGGTGTATATATTTATATCATAGTTATAATATGAAAGTTGTATAATGTTAATTAAAAAAATTGGTTAAGCTCTGTTTTCTTGGATTGTATATATTTCATACGAAAGTAATATATGTGAGTGGGTATCACAGTGTTTAGCTACCAGTAGGAAAATCTATTAAATTCATTTAAACCTTGCCTTGGATGTTGAATATATAGTTATATACAAGATTTGAAATTGCATATGTATACATATAGGTCGCATCCATTTTTATCTCGCCAGTTCTAAAAAAATCGTTGATATATATATACACATTTTGAACATATAAGGCTGTTTAATATGTACTTACTGATTGAATATAGATAAACATGTTAAGTAGTTATATATTGATATATCTGACTTGACCAAAGTATTTGTACAGTGTTTGTATAGCAGGTTATACATTACATAAATTTATAATGAAAAAAAAATGTTATTCTATGATATACTAATATGGAAAAATGATGTCATGGGTCTAATATATATATGGTTTGTAACATATTTTACATACGTACAGACTTTTTGTAATATGTTTATAATCCATTTCAAAAATTTTGTTTACAAGGGTTCGTTTTAGTATTGATTTTTATATGATCTGGTAGTGTATATGTGAATTTAGATTAGTACACATATATTTAAATATTGGTTTGTAAATAAATAAAATATGATGTATACTTTATCGTAACATATGTTTGGATTTAGAATACGATTTTATACATATTATTATATATAGTCATATATATTTATGCACTTGTACCATATTCTGCATCGACCCTGTTCTGATTTGATTTCGGCATTGCCTATTTATCAGCTTTGTCCGTCCAATTCGTGCCAATTCCGCTCTGCTTGGAAATTCATTGTTGGATCCGTAGTTCGTTCCATTGTTTAATCTCTTTAGCCTCGAAAGGTGAGCACTCACTCACGATTAACGTTCTTTTATTTATTAAATCTGATTTCAATTGAAACGACAATTGAAATATGCTGATGTTAGTTAATTACACTGTTATATATGCTATTACCTGTATCAGTTCACCTGTGACATCTGACACCATTTTTCTGTTAATTATTTATGCGATGATAATACAGTTTAACTGATAATTGATTGATTGTTGATGTTTATATTGGACGTTAAATTGTTAATGTTAAAATGATAAATAGTATGAAATTGAACTTGATATAGGATAATTAAATGTTAAATTTGATTAACTGACATTTGTATAATATGACCCCTTTTAACTGTTGAATTTATTGACACGTAGGATTTGTTTAATTACATTTTGAACCACTGAATGAATGTTGTTAAATTGATGATGTATGAAATTGAAATAGATGACAAGTGAAAACCGTAATATAATAATCTTTAATCTACATGAAATGATAGTGTAGATTCTAGAAATGATTATATTAATTTGCACAAATAACAATGCGAATTAATACGATTATTTCGGGATTATTTGAATTGATTATTGGATTGTTATTGGTTGTTGTTATTGCTTGTCTATTTACTTTGACACCATCCCAGTTATCACTGCAAGTTCCCTTTTATATGTTTTGATTTTGAATTGAATTGGAATCGGGTTGAAATGATAAATACCCAAAATTTAATTTTGACCTAGGATAGGAAATTAAATAAAACCCGATTGGTCAATAATTTGATTTAAAAATAAACGAAGATTTTATTTGAATAAATAATATGGTTTTTGAAATGAAGTTGAAATTTGAATTTTAATGAAAGAAAATATTAATATTTAATAATCTGAAATAAAATATTAACAATATAATTGATGAAAGAATGTTGTTTAATTTGAGAAAGGATTGAATTAAGTTGAAATGATTTAATAATTAAGTTTGAAATTATAATTAAGTTTGAAATTATTAAACTTTGAAATTATTTAATAATTAAGTTTTGAATTATTTAATAATTAAATAAGATTGAATTATTTAATGATTAAATTGAATTGGATTTTTAATTAAGAAAATTGAACTTTTGAATAAGTGAATTTACTTCGTAAATAATTGAAATTGAGTTTCTTTATTAATTAAGTTTTGGAAATTTATTTAAGTAAGTAAATAAGTGAAGTGGAATTTCTTTAACAAGAAATAAAATGTGATTTATCGAAATTAATGTAAGACTTGAAATTGAAAGAATTGATTTGACGAATTTAATTTAATTCAAAATTGTAAATTTTGATTTAATGAAGTTGAACTTAAGAATTGATTTAATGAATTGGAAATTTAATAGAAATTGTTTTGAATGATAAATTAATTTAACGATATTGAATGAAATCGATAAATAAATGTAAATTGATTTGAATGTTAAAACTAAATTGATTCTAATGATTTCGAAATGAAACTTTTTACGAACTTGAATCAATATTTGAAGTGTTTTCAATATAAAGATTGAAATTGAATTATAAGATTTTGAAATGGTAATTTGAAAGTTTTGAAACGAAAATTTGGAAATTGTTTTAGAAAGACAAATGAAATGTTGATTTACGAATTCTATTTGAAATTGAAATTGATTTGGTTTTTGAAATATATAAACGACCAATCGGTGTAATAATTACGAAAGTTATTAAAGAGACCGGGATCGGTAATGGATATACTCTCTATCTGAACCGAAACCACTTTAATAACTAAACGCGGAGTGTTGATCCAGAACGAAGTGGATGGTTTTTGTGAACGCGTTGACTGAAGAAAGAGAACGATTTTGGATGACCCCTGACATGACTAAAACAGGAGCCGCGCCGGGCCATTGAGGATCGCCATCTCTAGCGGACACACTTCTTCGATACCATATCTATTACTTTTGTGATTCGATTTGGGTGCACCCCTCGATTATGGGAGTGTTGTTTCGCGGTGTTGGGGTAGTAGCTGCTATGCCCAACATCAGTCCGGATCAGGCAACTACTAGTATCCTAGTTGGAATCGCCTCATGTACCTTGTCATACTGATTATCCTATTTGCGACCACTACGATTTTGATTTGTACCTTTAGTATATGGATTGCCCTCTGGTGACTTCCGGTTTTGGGGAAACTACGGTCTTGTATATGCTTGTGGGAATAAAAATTGTTAAGGGTGGAATGGGCCATGACTTAACGCTATTTTGATATCTTTATATTACTGATAGACATTATCTACTTATCGTACACTACTACATAGTAGATAGTTTAACGGATCCTTAAAGGATGGTTATTCCAAACATCCTTTGAGTTACTTGTATTTCAATTGCTATTTCACTTGAGTTGGATTTATTAATATAAGAATGTTAATCCTGACTCGAGTGTTTTGTGTTTTGCTTTACGCTCGGGTCAGACTGAGTGGTTCAGCTTTCGAGACTCACCTTTGGAGTTGTAGCTTTGCTTGAAGATCCAGCCATCTATTCTGCTTTCAGTGTTCGATGATTCCAGTGATGTATTCTGATTTGTATCTGATGTATCGTATTACTCTTCCGTTGTATCTAGTTTAACTCTGATGTATTTTATATATTTATATAGTAGCTTCATGAACTACTATCTCTTTTATTTCTGCTGCATTTATTACTCTGTGTCTGTGATTATATCTATTTACTGTATATGTTCAGTTTTGCCAAATTTAAATTAACAACGCGGTATTTTGAGCAATTCAACTCCGGCATGAGTGTCTACCTATACACTTATAATGGACGCGAATGGTCCAAAATAGCGGGTCGTTACATATTATATATATATATATATTAAATCCTTAAAAGCTATATGCATAAATGTATAAATATATATATGGATGCTACTGAGTATTTTTGAGTGTACATGTGCATGTGTGTCAGTACAAAATAATGTATAAATATATATATGGGTGTACTAATTAATTCAGTAAGGCTTATATACATACATATATATATATATAGATATGTTAATAAAATACTAGAGTTCAAATCAGCAAAATAAAATATACAAACATATTTTAAATTATAGGCAGAAAGAAAAAGAATGAAGATATAAAAAGAAGTAATCCTCTTATAAATAAATAAAGGAAGTACATGCTATTTAAATGAAAGCTAAAAATAGAAAAATAAGATAAAACAGATAAATGTTTTGTATAGGCAGAATTAGGAAGAATATTTGATAAATAATAAAAAAAATCAAGTCACACTTTTAGCATGATAGTAGACAAGAGGAAAAAGTAATTTCTGGAAAAGAAATTTCTGAAAATAACCAAAAGAATATAACCACTTTTATTTCCACAAACTCAAGCCGGGGAGGCTGAGATTTTGGGTTTAAAAACTAAATGCAATTGGCATGATTTCTGATGGGCAAAAATGACTTTAGCCAACACCTTAAACCCTAAGAAAAACCCTGCATAAATAGGCAGTGAGATGAGAAACATTCTCTTCTTCCCGGATAGCTCTTGAGAAAAATATATAGATATTATATAAATATAATACAAGTGAAGAAAAGGGTTGAAGGCAGAAGCTTACCAATCAACTAGGAAGTGAAAGAGAACTTGGTGAGAAAACTCACTCAAAATATAAGGCAATAAGTCCTAATGTAGGCAGCCAGTCATAAGTTAATTTTCTTGAAAATGTATTTTCATATGTGATTGTTTATCTATGATTTTAGAGCTGAAATTGTTTTGATTCTTTTTGGTTGCTCTACTTGTTTTATTATATGAAAGTTTTAAGTGTTATTAGTATATATATATGTTTTATAAACCCAGATCTCTCTGATATGTTAATGTTTAGAAACATAAGTAAATACCTAGAAAATAAAATGTTGAATATAGGCAAGTAGTATTGGTTTTGGCTCAACCCAGAAAAATGTAAACATGTTGAGCTGCAATATACTCATGTATAAGTGTTGAGGCTTGAGACAAAAAGGAATTAGGGGTGCAATAGGGTTGCTTATGTGCTGATGCTCCTGATTCAATGAAAATATATAAATGTTCATACACATAGCAAACAAATTTTGTGATTCAGTGAAACTTGGTCATTCTGAGTTTAACTCAAGCACAGATGTTTGCAAAAAGGAAAAACTCTCTCAAAAGCCATAAGCCAAGGTTAGTAGCCTAACCCCTTTTAAAATACCAGAATATATATATATATATACATGCACAATCTTATTTAAATAGACAGCAATGTTTGCTTGCCTGTTTGTCTCTGTTTGGTTATGAATAATATGAGATGCCCTGACATGGATGTTTATGTTAGTGAAATGAATCACTGAATGGTTTAGTCATGAAAAATCGAAAGAGTTATTATTAACTTAAACCTGATTAGGAAATGGGGGTCAAGAACACTGCAGGAATGACTTGTTTTCTTGAGTAATACAAGTTGACACATGGCTTGTTTAAGTCCTGAGATCTTTGTGTAATGGAGTGAATTAGTCCATTACAGTGTGTCCATTGATTCAAATTAATTGCAGATGAGACCAAGATAGATAAATATATTAATGTAGGAGAAGTTGATATAAAGAGGAACTAGAGTCTTCCTGGAATGAAATCTGAATAGTGAATAAATGATTTAATTCATTTTAGTGATTTCCCTGTTTTGTATGGATGTTTATTTGATTTATGATTGAATTAAATGAATGTATGAATGTACCATATCTTCTTGAGGTTTCTGGAAAGGCAGACTTAAGTGTGCACCTGCACACTGACACAGAACATGCACACATGAATTACTTGTTTTCTAAAGGCAGAGCTATATACATATATCCATGTCTTAACTTTAACTTGATTTACAAATTGTTTTAGTGGATTTTCTCATACCAGACATGTGTCTGACCCTAGTGTGCTAATGGCATATGGGGTGTCTCATTTAATATGGGGCAGCTTCAAATGCATTTTCAGGGACTGCAGTAACTAAGTAGGATTAGGAGCAAGGCTTTGTGAAGAAGATTATAGCATGCTAAACTTAGTTAGATAAGAGCCTAAATGATGAAATCTGCATGTATTGATAATTTAAGTTGCTACCTGTATTGAGTATTGAATATTGGATGGATATTTTGCTAAGTATTTTGCTACGAAATTGACTTGTAACTGGAATTTATAAATCTGGATATTATCTGATATGTTGAAGAGGTTAATCTAAATCTTGTAAGTGAATTGAGCAAGAATACTATGATAAATAGGATGGTTACATTTTATAAATGTATTAGTCAATCTTGAGTCTTTGAAAAGGGTTAAGTTTTGGGAAATCTGGATAGTTGAGTCTCAGTAAATTAAATGGTTTTATTTTTCTGCCATGACATATGTAAACAAGAGATGATAAGCATAGGGAGAATGTATTATGTGTCTGTAATGTTTCCATAATTCAACTTATTTTACCCAAATGTTTTTATACCTTATTTTTGAATAAAGGAAAATCTACAATATAGGAGTTGAAGCTATGACCCAAAACAGTTGCATATGTATATAGGTATGCCCATTTAAATATGTTTGGTTCAGAGTTTAGCATACCAGTTATTCTTGCATTTTAACATGAGCTTGAATCTCTCTTTATTAAGAATTTGATCAAAATGCATTTTTAAGACCATATGGGTCATACCAGAACAAAGAGACTGGTTGAACCATGTTTTAGGATACCCATGGTTACAGGAAACACACTCAAGTTTGCATTTCATTCAGTTTAAGCATACTGGCATCAAAGAATCAAGCTTTTGAAATATGATACCTCACTTCAAAATATTCCAGAAAAGAGATTGTACTCTAGGAAGATTTTATATGAAAATCAAACATAGATAAAGATAGAAACTTATATCATTTTCCAGAGCACAAGCACTACACCATTAATTTATAGATAATCATAACACAATTATCTGGTTTCTAGGAATTACAATCCATAGAGAATTTAGCAAGGAATCAAGAGATAAAAATCATATTGATACATATATGGTTGGAATTTTATTGTATGAATTAAATTGAGCTATGTGTGGATTGATTAAATTTAATCAATCAAATTACCCTCTTGTTTACCAAAACTCTGATTCAAACAAGAGAGGCACATGTATCATCACATGCATGTGCATATCCTTATGTATACACTGATATATTTATATTGGTTATGATTTTGATCCTGGATATATGTTGTTTGATAGAAAAAAAATGACTCTAGGCTTCAGAAATATATATATGAAAATCTATATATATATATATATATATATATATATATATATATGTTAAAAAAAATCCTTACAAATTAAGGTATAAAAGAGAGGGTCATTTCACATACATGAGTAAATAGTAAACGATCTAGATTTGGGATGACCATACCTTGATGGGAGCGACCTACGTGGCCCTTTTGCATGCTCGATTTTTGTCATTTCCCGGTTGATGAGGCTTAAGGCTACGCTTACCTTTTGAATAGCAATCCCAATTGGAATGCTAACACTGCCTTCCAAGCAGCAATGTAGTGCCAGCATTCATCCGTACGAGTTGCCTAGGATAAGGACAAACCTAAGGCACTACTTCTACTATATCCATTTTGGAATAATCCTCAGGATTAATAGCAAGCAGCCCTTGCACTTCATTGGCTCTGTCTTCGGTTCTTTAGAAAATAAACAGACAAAGATAAGAGCGGAGATCACCTCCTAACCGTTAGTGGATGGGTTTCCTTATCATTTATACTAAAGAACGAAACGAATTTATAAATACAGTATAGCATCACCGACGGTAACTGTACTATATAATTTCAATGTTTCTCCTATATATATTTTTGCAAAGTTATGTTTTGGTCCAGATTTTGATAGTTGGTTATTGAACTATTAAATAAACAAATAGTCGAATGTTGATTTAATCCAATATGGAATCCACTAAGCCTTATTTAATTAATCTTTAATTAATTAAAATCATTATAAACTTCGATCAAAAGATCTTTACAAAACACTATTCCCAAACCCCTTAATTGATTAAAGAATTGAAACTAATTCAAAACCATACTTTATAATTTCAAAAGGAGGCTTAGCAAACCCAATGGTAGTAATTTAAGTTACCATTTAACATCAATTTCACGTTGAAGTTACTTAACCATTTATTTACATAAGTCAACACATTTGTAAATGTAATTCGTATGCAAATCATGGAATAAATATGTCAATACAACTCAATTAGCATGTACATGTCCTAATAACATAATAACAGGATGGTGATTTGTCCAAAACAAAATACTTAGATAAAGCTATGATACCAAGTGTAACAAAAAAAATTTGATCCTCGAAAATCGACACAAGTACGTCCTTTGTATTGCGTACCGAACAATCGAATGCCGAAAAACCTGATAGCTAGGGGAAAGAAGAAGGAAGAAAGAAGATAAGAAGAAACTAAACAACACAGAATCTCACACCGGAATGAATAATCTATAATATAGATAGATCTTTATAAAAGGAAACAGTTGTAATATATATTTATACACACACACATATCAATCAGAGTATACTAACCTATTTTAGCACGGACAGTTATGATAGCCGGTCCTTACAAGTGCTGGTAAATGCAACCATCAGATAACAGATCGGAAAACAAAGAAATACATGGATATGTCTAGGAACTCCAGCCTGTCTCCTGAGCTCCAATGCATCCAAAGAAATCTATAGATATGCTCGGTCTGACCCGAGCATTATAATAAAATAACACCTGAGTCAGCCTGGTAAACTAGCATGAGAAAACACACACAGTTGGATTTTTAAGGTTATCAAACTATTTTCAAAATAAAGATATCTCGTAAGACCACGCCACACATAAACACAAATGGGTTTTTACCTTACGATAACCAAAACATTTTCTATAGAATATCCAGTGATATTATAATAATGTCTAGGAATTCAAAGTAAATATATAAAATAGCTGAAATGCTTGCATCTCTCGTTTCAGCATAGTTGGGCACAACTATGTTCGTAAAGCTCGTATTGGAGGATGGATTTCATACTATGACAAGGTAAGGAACTACCTTCCGATGGTACATCTCTAGATAAAATGTACCGGGGTATAACAAAACATCTTGTACCCATGCCACTCAGGACTGGCCTACCACTTGAATAGTAGTACTGAATATGATCACCCCTTTCGTTAATGGGCCCCGAAGTATACATGAGTATATAGTAATCGATCTAGATTTTAGGATGACCATACCCTGATGGGAGCGACCTACATGGCCCTGTTGCATGCTCGATTTTCGTCATTTTCCAATTGATGAGGTTTAAGGCTATGTTTTACCTTTATATAGCACTTCCCACCTGGAGTGCTAACACTGCCCTGTAGGCAACAATGTAATACCAGCGTTCATCCATACAAGTTCGTTCTTGGACTGAACAAAACTGAAGGCGCCACTTCTAGTACATCTATTTTGGGAATCACCCTTAAGATAACTAGCAAGCAGCCCTTGCACCTTGAAGAGCTCCATCTTCAATTCCCTCGTCGTCAAGATGTCTATCCTTCCAAACGCTTGAGTTGGATCGAAGTGGTTTTTGGATAACATATCTGATTCTGGTCTCTTCGAAAACAACATTTGGTAGTTCCTGGTAAACTCAAACCTAGTTCTTTAGGAAATAAACAGTCAAAGATAAGAGTGGAGGTCATGTAATGCCCCAGAAATTCATGGAATCTTATTTTGGTTAGATTTTGAAAATATATGAATTTATTTGTATAGGAATATATGGAATTAATTGTGTGCAAGTGTGTGTGCATGTGTGCACGTGCACACTGATATGGCACAAGAAAGAACTCCAGATTTCCTGAATTTAAAACAAGAATTAAAAAGCATTGCAAACATGATTTTGTGATATGGATATTTGATTTCTGGAATTATGTGAATCATCCCAGAAAATAAGAAAAGTAGGTTTTGTTTTGAATTCAGTAAACAGATTTTATTTAAAACCCAGAAGAGAAAAAAAAATATGTTACAAGGATTTGAAAACCTGTATACATATATAGGTGCATATGTTTCTGAAATTAAGGAATTAAATAAGCCTAGATAAGATATGTATATAAATATACATTTCTGAAAGTACTGAAAATATTAAAAGAAATAAGCAAAGGAAAGTGTAACACTAAAATAGAAAAAGACAAATTACAAGTAAAACAATTGCTTTAGGCAGAAAATAGAAAGTAGGATTTTTAGAAAATGAACAAATGACAATGTCACACACAATTATCATGACTTGGTAAGAATATGATATTTTGGAAAAGAAAAAGGGGAGTAAGTATCACTTATGGCCGGGGTATTAAGGGAGAAAAGTAAACAAATCTGAAATGCAAAATGCATGAGTCTTGGCCAGGGTAGGAATGGGATTTTACAATGATAAAACCCTAGAAAAACCTCTCTTATAAATCCAAGTATAAACCAGAAAGATCATTTTCTACCCAAGACATTTTAAAAAAAAACAAAGAAGAAAATATTTGCAAGCAGAAAAGCAAGTTTTAAAAGGTTTCTTTTCTGTATTAAGCAAGAGAAGCATTTTTCTGTGAGTAATCTCACTAAACCCATGGCATTAAGTCCTGTTATGAGGCAGCCAAGCTTATGCTATTTTTCTACATATTTTTGATTTCATTACTATGGTTTTAATGGATGTTTTTATGGGTGTTTCTGAATGTTTTGATTGTTTTGTTGTTTGAGTATTTTGCTCTGTTTGGTTACACCCAGAAAAGTTAAAATTATGAATCATGAAAGTAAATAGAGAATACTTGTAACTGGTTTAGATATGGCATGACAAATATAGAAATCAAAATATATGAGTTGCATTACACTTGTGTAAGTGCTGAGGCTCAAATGAAAGATTCAAGGTTGCAATGGAAATATCCAAAAGTGCTGAACCCTTGATCAAATAGAAAACTCATGAGCCAGAAATCTTGTTTAAGCTAGATCTTGAATTTAGTTCAAACATGGTTGCTTATGAAACAACAATAACCCACATGCCAAGTCTCTATTCACAGTTATAAATATTCTTGTATTTCCTTTAAGCCAGAATAATTGAAAAAAAAATGATTTCCCTGGATATGAAAGTTAGCTTGTTCTTGAATTATGCTTGTAAGCTCTATATAATGTTTCATGTACACTGTGATTCAGTCATCTAGCTATCTCATGGTAGAATCAAACATGAACACTTAGTAAATAAACTAAGGATTATGAGCCAAGAAGACTGCTGGAATGCTTGTTGTATTTAAAGTATGCAAGTTGGCACATGGTTTGTTTAAGCCTTGAGATCTTTGTGCAATATTGTGAATTATTTTATTGCAATGTGTCCCCATGATTCCTTTACGGCAGATGAGGCTAGAAAGAAATTTGGTAAATGCAACCTCAAAATAATGAAGTAGGAACTTGTGTTATTCCTAGGTTGGTTGGACTGGAGCTATGATAGTTCCTGAGTATTTCTATTTGAAATATATGATTACATAGTTGAATGTGTGTACATAATTAGTTTTGAATACTAATCATATATGCATAATATTACCATAAACAAGTCAGGCAAATTGATCAAAGAAGTTATGCCAATTTATACAAAATATTTATGTCTCACTCATTTACTTAATATCATGGAATTTTTGATATTGCTCATACCAGATCTTGTATCTGACCCTTGTTTGCTTATGGCATCTGGGGTGTCTCATTTAAAATAGGGCAGTCTCTAATGCTCTTTCAGGGAATGCTGGTTCTAAATAGGAAGCTGCTATGGCTAATGAGAATGATTGGATAAGCATGCTAAGTTAGAATTAAATAAGAACTTAGAAGGAATTATTTGCATGTAATCTGAGAAGTTCTTATAGTTATGCTTTGGTTGTTATGTAATGATCTTGAATGTTTGAATTTATTTAGTTGTTTTAACTGAATCTAGTAATGTATTAAGTTTGGGATTAACCAAAGACTTAGTTGAATCTATGCAAGAAAGTACACATTTGAAGTATTATGGTAAAAATCTGTAAATGATATATGCCTATATTTGAGAAATGGATTTGTATATACATATATTGTATTAGTTAATTTCAAGTTACTTAAAACTTTAAGTTTGAAGGTTAAAATCTGAGTTTAGCCAGAAGTAATATTACAAGAATTTTGTGACTATATGCAGAAGTGTTTTGATAAAAGAAACAAAATATATTTGTGCACTGTGGAAAGATATGAACATGTTTTAAGGGATTTTGCAAGTGTCTAGTATCTGAATTTACATTGCAAAAGTCAGGCACTAATGTTTTGATGATCTAGTCATAAGGCTAACCCACTTCAAAATAATGAGGTCTGGATTGGTTAAGATGACCAAAGCTTTGGGGATAAAGGAAGAAAATACACTTTGTAAAATCTGAAGCTTTCTTTGCAAATATATGTACAAAGACATTTTCAAATACTGGAGCAACACACATTTTATTTTGAATAGCTTTATTAGTCCAGAGAGTACACTACATCTGATATGCACACATATCATCTAAGTACTACTTTTGTCAAATAACCATAAAATCTGGATTCCCCAAATCCAGTAAAGCAACCTGTAAATTAGATGACAACTGAGGTAACTCAGGGATTAGGGAATAAATTTGGTCCAGAAAAACACAACTATATAGATTATGAAAGAATCAGACTAAACTGGCTTGGTTATAAGTAAAGGAATTTGGATAAAATCACTTGTGTCGAAAATGATAAATGAATATATCATTTTCCTTTCTGGCTTTGATCAAATACCAAAATAATTACACTAAAATTATAGTGGCTTGCTATATCATCTGAGATCACCTTACTATCTCAAATTAACAAACAAACACTATAGGAATGGTCAAAATTATTGGGTATAGATTGCATATGATTATGAGATTCATTACCCTGACTCAAATATCAATAGACATGGAAAATGAGCTATGTATTGGTTGATTAGTTATTCAAACTCAATCAGGATGCACTCTTGCTAAACAACACTCTGATCCAAGCAAGAGGGTCACATACATCTTCATATGTATGTGAATATAATTATTAATGAACTGATATAAATATATTAGTAGAAAATTTGGATCCTGGATAATTTAGTGGAAAGGCTAAATGACTCTAGGAAATCATTGATGTAAAAAAAAATTCCTAGTAAAAATTAGGTGAAATAGCTAGGGTCATTTCATTTGGTATCAGAGCTATGTTAAAACTGTACATAGCTAAGAATGATTGTATTGATTGATTGAAGTATTATAACCATATGTATGAACTGGTTGTTTGTTTGAGTAAAATAATAATACAGATAGACAGTTATGGCAAAAGAAAAATAATACAGATAAACTAACCTTATTTACCCATACTCTAGTTATCAAATCATGGTAGGAAGAGGATCTCATCACAATGCAGGATCAAGTACACCACAAATGCTTGATATGCAAGACTTTATGAGGGCTTTAAGGGATGGAGTAGGGCAGAGACTTGAGAACCCACATGAGGAACTTTCTAAACTATTAAAGACTTATACCAATTTAGGAGGCAAGAGCTTTGAAGGGACTGAAAATGTGATGGAAATTCAAGCATGGTTGAGAACACTGGACAGAATTTTCAATGACATGCAATTGGATGATCAAAGGAAGAGGCAAGTGGCCTCAAGACAACTGAAAGGTGTGGCTTTAAGCTGGTGGGAGGTAGTCATAGCTGGGAGGATTGAGAACGAAATCACTTGGAATCAATTCAAGGAGATGTTGGAAGCTAGGTTTGTTCCAGCATCATCCAAAACTCTATTGCTTGAAGAATTCATCAGGCTTAGGCAGGGAACTTTTAATGTGACTGAATATACTCATAGGTTTGAGGGCTTGTCTAAGTATGGAGCTATGCATTTGGCTGATGAGGCATCAAAGAATGATAGGTATATTAAGGGTTTAAACCCAGGACTTAGTAGGCCTGTGTTGCCATATGCAGATAAAACTTTTGATCAAGTCATTGATCTGGCCTTAAAGTTTGAGCAACATGACAAGGAAAGGGAGAAGTATAAAAGTTTTAAGAATAACAACCATAAGAAAAATAAGGGAAGGTATCACCCCTATGACAAAAAGAAGGAGGAGACAGAAAGCAAGAAGACTAATGATATTAAGACCACTGATATAAAGAGGAAAATAACATGTCATCATTGTGGAAAAGAAGGACATATCAAACCAAGGTGCCCAGAATTGAAGGGAGGAGCTTTCAAATGCTACCTATGTGGTAAGGAGGGACATATCAAGAGAAATTTCCATGAGTATAAACAGCAAGGGAAGCTAGCAAGTTTGGAGAGCAAAAGCAAATCCACAGTAGAAGCTATTGCAGAAAACCATGGTCAAGTGGAAGGTACCTTATTTATTTGTACCCTACCTATATCAGTAGTGTATGACACAGGGGCAACACATTCTCTGATTTCCCATGAATTAGTTGCATTGCTTAAATTAAATTGTATACTGGTTGAAACTCCTTTGTTAGTGCAAAGCCCACTAGGGAGTTCTAGTGTTTTAAACATGAAGTGTGTGGATGTGGAATTAAACATAGGAGGAAATGTTTTTATTTCCAATTTATATGTTTTAAATTACCCAAATATAGGTATTATATTGGGTGTAGATTGGTTAAGGCAATACAAAGCCATAATTAATTTAGACTCATCCACCATATCATTACAGAATTCTAAAGGGCAAAGAATCACAATTTTGTGTGAAATAGCCAAAGAAAGAAAATTATATCACTTGATTGACTTAAATAAGGATTCCAGTGAGCCTTCTATTGAAGAAATCCCCATAATCAACAAATACTTAGATGTGTTTGGAGAAGTTAAGGGTGTTCCACACCACAGACCAGTGGAATTTCAGATTAGTCTGATACCCGGAGCAAGTCCAATTATTAAGAAACCCACTAGGATGGGGCCAAGTGAGTTGAAGGAATTGAAGAAACAGTTAGAAGAATTGGAAAGCAAAGGATTTATAAGACCAAGTAATTCATGCTGGGGTGCTCCAGTAGTGTTTGTAAGGAAACATGATGGCACTTTGAGAATGTGCATAGATTACAGGGAGCTAAACAAAGTCACTATCAAAAACAAGTACCCCTTACCTAGAATTGATGATCTTTTTTATCAACTTAGTGGAGCAAAATATTTTCTAGATTAGACCTGGCATCTGGATTCCATCAGATGAAGGTTGAGAACTCAAGTGTTAAGTACACAGCCTTTAACACTAGGTATGGTCTATATGAGTTTCTTGTCATGCCATTTGGGTTGACAAATGCCCCATCATACTTTGTAGACTTAATGAATAGGATATTCAGAGATTATTTAGACAAGTTTGTATTGATTTTTATTGATGATATTTTGATTTATTCTAAAACAGTAGAGGAACATGAAAATCACTTACACCTTGTTTTGTCTAGATTAAGAGAAAAAGATTTAAAAGCAAAATTTTCTAAGTGTGCATTTTGGAAAGAAGAAGTGCATTTCCTTGGGCATGTTATATCTGCCAAAGGCATTTCAGTGAACCCCAATAAAGTTGTGGCTATCCAAGCATGGAAAAGGCCAAGCACAGTAGGAGAAGTTAGGTCATTTATGGGAATGGCAAGGTATTACAGAAGATTTATAAAAGATTTTTCTAAGATGTCATCACCTCTTACTAACCTAACTAGAAAGAACCAACCTTTTATATGGACTGAGAAATGTGAACAAGCCTTTAGTAAAATCAAGGAGGCCTTAGTTAATGCACCAGTGTTGAGAGTACCAGAAGGAAATGAGGATTTGATTGTTTATACTGATGCAAGTGGTTCTGGGCTAGGAGCTGTATTGATGCAGCCAGATCAAGTTATAGCCTATGCATCAAGACAATTGAAGCCACATGAATCAAGGTATGCAACCCATGATCTTGAGTTAGCAGCTGTAGTATATGCATTAAAGCTCTGGAGACATTATCTCCTAGGTGCTAAGTTTATTTTATACACTGACCATAAGGCATTGAAATATCTCTTTTCACAAAAAGATTTGAATATGAGGTAGCATAGATGGGTTGATTTTCTAACAGCATATGATTTAGACATACTTTACACACCAGGAAAAGCTAATAAGGTTGCAGATGCTTTGAGCAGGCAGCATGCAAAAGTAGCCATGTTAATGATAGAAGAGTTTAGAAATTTATCTCTACTTACTGATTTGGAAATTGAGGAAAACAGTGAGGTAAACATGAATATGATTGAAGAAGGGAGTAGAGGAAAATTAAGTTTGATAACTTTGCAATCAGATTTAATTTTGAAAGTGGGGAAAATGCAAGAGGAAGATCCAGATTTATTAGAAAAGAAAACTCTAATAGAAAAAGGAGAAGAAGTAGCAAGCTACCACATTGATAAGAATGGTTACTTAAGGAATAAAGATAGGATATGTGTTCCAAAGGATGCAGGATTGAAGGAAGAGATACTTAATGAATATCATAGGAGCAAATATTCTATACATCCAGGCAGTACCAAGATGTACCAAAACTTGAAGAGGGATTATTGGTGGAGAGGGATGAAAACTGATGTGGCCAAACATGTTGCAAAGTGTATGACTTGCCAACAAGTCAAGGCAGAAACCCAAAGACCCTCAGGCCTATTACAACCTCTAAGCATACCACAATGGAAGTGGGAAGATATATCTATGGATTTCATAGAAGGTCTGCCTAGATCAAAGAGAGGAAATACAAGCATTTGGGTTGTAGTTGATAGATTGACTAAAGTGGCACACTTTATACCAGTGAAGGCAGAAAGAAATGCACCTAAACTAGCTCAAATATTCATGAGAGAAGTAGTAAGGTTGCATGGAATCCCTAAAACTATAGTGAGTGATAGGGACACAATCTTTACATCCAGATTTTGGAAGAGCTTTCAGGAAGCCATGGGGAGTGAATTATGTTTGAGTACTGCATACCACCCCCAAACAGATGGTCAAACTGAAGTAATAAATAAAGTTTTGGAGGATTTGTTGAGGGCATGTGCATTGGACTTTGGAGGTAATTGGGAAGATCACCTCCATTTGGCTGAATTTACATATAACAATAGTTATCAGAGCACCATAGGCATGGCACCATTTGAAGCCTTGTATGGCAAACCATGTTTGTCACCAATATGTTGGGTTGAAGCAGGAGAAAAGGCTGTCTTAGGGCCTGAGTATGTTAAAGAAACTACAGAGAAAATTGAACTTGTAAGGAGAAGGATGGCAGCAGCTCAGGATAGGCAAAAGAAGTTTGCAGATGTAAGGAGGAAGCAGGTAGAATATGAAGTTGGTGATTATGTTTTCATCAAAGTTTCACCTATGAAGAAGGTGTTGAGGTTTGGCAAGCAGGGAAAACTTACCCCAAGATATGTTGGACCTTACAAGATTTTGGAAAGAATAGGTTCATTAGCATATAAGCTGGAGCTACCAGAAGAGATGAGTGCAATGCACAATGTATTTCATGTGTCACAACTTAGGAGATGGGTGCATGATAAAGAGGAAATTCTAGAGAAACCAACTCAAGTCCAAATAAATCCAGATCCGGTCTATGAGAAAGAACCAGTGGGGATTTTAGCTAAAGAGGAAAAGAAGTTGAGGAGCAAAACTCTGAAATTGGTAAAGGTTCAATGGAGCCTAGACCCTAATGATTGTACATGGGAGTTAGAGGATAAGATAAAGATGGATTACCCTAAGCTTTTTGCAGTGGAAGGTAAAATTTAAATCCCTAAAAAGTTTAATATGTATGGTTGTTTTGACTGAATTGTTTGCTTATGCAATGTTTGATAGATTTTATAAATCTGGAAATGTTTAAAGTCAAAATGAGAAATTGTGAGGACACAATTCCTAAAAAGGTGGGGTGATTTTAATGCCCCAGAAATTCATGGAATCTTATTTTGGTTAGATTTTGAAAATATATGAATTTATTTGTATAGGAATATATGGAATTAATTGTGTGAAAGTGTGTGTGCATGTGTGCACGTGCACACTGATATGGCACAAGAAAGAACTCCAGATTTCCTGAATTTAAAACAAGAATTAAAAAGCATTGCAAACATGATTTTGTGATATGGATATTTGATTTCTGGAATTATGTGAATCATCCCAGAAAATAAGAAAAGTAGGTTTTGTTTTGAATTCAGTAAACAGATTTTATTTAAAACCCAGAAGAGAAAAAAAAATATGTTACAAGGATTTGAAAACCTGTATACATATATAGGTGCATATGTTTCTGAAATTAAGGAATTAAATAAGCCTAGATAAGATATGTATATAAATATACATTTCTGAAAGTACTGAAAATATTAAAAGAAATAAGCAAAGGAAAGTGTAACACTAAAATAGCAAAAGACAAATTACAAGTAAAACAATTGCTTTAGGCAGAAAATAGAAAGTAGGATTTTTAGAAAATGAACAAATGACAATGTCACACACAATTATCATGACTTGGTAAGAATATGATATTTTGGAAAAGAAAAAGGGGAGTAAGTATCACTTATGGCCGGGGTATTAAGGGAGAAAAGTAAACAAATCTGAAATGCAAAATGCATGAGTCTTGGCCAGGGTAGGAATGGGATTTTACAATGATAAAACCCTAGAAAAACCTCTCTTATAAATCCAAGTATAAACCAGAAAGATCATTTGCTACCCAAGACATTTAAAAAAACAAAGAAGAAAATATTTGCAAGCAGAAAAGCAAGTTTTAAAAGGTTTCTTTTCTGGATTAAGCAAGAGAAGCATTTTTCTGTGAGTAATCTCACTAAACCCATGGCATTAAGTCCTGTTATGAGGCAGCCAAGCTTATGCTATTTTTCTACATATTTTTGATTTCATTACTATGGTTTTAATGGATGTTTTTATGGGTGTTTCTGAATGTTTTGATTGTTTTGTTGTTTGAGTATTTTGCTCTGTTTGGTTACACCCAGAAAAGTTAAAATATGAATCATGAAAGTAAATAGAGAATACTTGTAACTGGTTTAGATATGGCATGACAAATATAGAAATCAAAATATATGAGTTGCATTACACTTGTGTAAGTGCTGAGGCTCAAATGAAAGATTCAAGGTTGCAATGGAAATATCCAAAAGTGCTGAACCCTTGATCAAATAGAAAACTCATGAGCCAGAAATCTTGTTTAAGCTAGATCTTGAATTTAGTTCAAACATGGTTGCTTATGAAACAACAATAACTCACATGCCAAGTCTCTATTCACAGTTATAAATATTCTTGTATTTCCTTTAAGCCAGAATAATTGAAAAAAAATGATTTCCCTGGATATGAAAGTTAGCTTGTTCTTGAATTATGCTTGTAAGCTCTATATAATGTTTCATGTACACTGTGATTCAGTCATCTAGCTATCTCATGGTAGAATCAAACATGAACACTTAGTAAATAAACTAAGGATTATGAGCCAAGAAGACTGCTGGAATGCTTGTTGTATTTAAAGTATGCAAGTTGGCACATGGTTTGTTTAAGCCTTGAGATCTTTGTGCAATATTGTGAATTATTTTATTGCAATGTGTCCCCGTGATTCCTTTATGGCAGATGAGGCTAGAAAGAAATTTGGTAAATGCAACCTCAAAATAATGAAGTAGGAACTTGTGTTATTCCTAGGTTGGTTGGACTGGAGCTATGATAGTTCCTAAGTATTTCTATTTGAAATATATGATTACATAGTTGAATGTGTGTACATAATTAGTTTTGAATACTAATCATATATGCATAATATTACCATAAACAAGTCAGGCAAATTGATCAAAGAAGTTATGCCAATTTATACAAAATATTTATGTCTCACTCATTTACTTAATATCATGGAATTTTTGATATTGCTCATACCAGATCTTGTATCTGACCCTTGTTTGCTTATGGCATCTGGGGTGTCTCATTTAAAATGGGGCAGTCTCTAATGCTCTTTCAGGGAATGCTGGTTCTAAATAGGAAGCTGCTATGGCTAATGAGAATGATTGGATAAGCATGCTAAGTTAGAATTAAATAAGAACTTAGAAGGAATTATTTGCATGTAATCTGAGAAGTTCTTATAGTTATGCTTTGGTTGTTATGTAATGATCTTGAATGTTTGAATTTATTTAGTTGTTTTAACTGAATCTAGTAATGTATTAAGTTTGGGATTAACCAAAGACTTAGTTGAATCTATGCAAGAAAGTACACATTTGAAGTATTATGGTAAAAATCTGTAAATGATATATGCCTATATTTGAGAAATGGATTTGTATATACATATATTGTATTAGTTAATTTCAAGTTACTTAAAACTTTAAGTTTGAAGGTTAAAATCTGAGTTTAGCCAGAAGTAATATTACAAGAATTTTGTGACTATATGCAGAAGTGTTTTGATAAAAGAAACAAAATATATTTGTGCACTGTGGAAAGATATGAACATGTTTTAAGGGATTTTGCAAGTGTCTAGTATCTGAATTTACATTGCAAAAGCCAGGCACTAATGTTTTGATGATCTAGTCATAAGGCTAACCCACTTCAAAATAATGAGGTCTGGATTGGTTAAGATGACCAAAGCTTTGGGGATAAAGGAAGAAAATACACTTTGTAAAATCTGAAGCTTTCTTTGCAAATATATGTACAAAGACATTTTCAAATACTGGAGCAACACACATTTTATTTTGAATAGCTTTATTAGTCCAGAGAGTACACTACATCTGATATGCACACATATCATCTAAGTACTACTTTTGTCAAATAACCATAAAATCTGGATTCCCCAAATCCAGTAAAGCAATCTGTAAATTAGATGACAACTGAGGTAACTCAGGGATTAGGGAATAAATTTGGTCCAGAAAAACACAACTATATAGATTATGAAAGAATCAGACTAAACTGGCTTGGTTATAAGTAAAGGAATTTGGATAAAATCACTTGTGTCGAAAATGATAAATGAATATATCATTTTTCTTTCTGGCTTTGATCAAATACCAAAATAATTACACTAAAATTATAGTGGCTTGCTATATCATCTGAGATCACCTTACTATCTCAAATTAACAAACAAACACTATAGGAATGGTCAAAATTATTGGGTATAGATTGCATATGATTATGAGATTCATTACCCTGACTCAAATATCAATAGACATGGAAAATGAGCTATGTATTGGTTGATTAGTTATTCAAACTCAATCAGGATGCACTCTTGCTAAACAACACTCTGATCCAAGCAAGAGGGTCACATACATCTTCATATGTATGTGAATATAATTATTAATGAACTGATATAAATATATTAGTAGAAAATTTGGATCCTGGATAATTTAGTGGAAAGGCTAAATGACTCTAGGAAATCATTGATGTAAAAAAAAATTCCTAGTAAAAATTAGGTGAAATAGCTAGGGTCATTTCAGGTCACCACCAAACCGTTAGTGGACGGATTTCCTTATTATTTGTCCTAAGAGAACGAAACAAGATTTATACGCACAGTACAACATTATCGGAGATGACTATGCCATATAACTCATGTGTTTCACTTAGATATTTCCAAAGTTACGTTTTAGTCCAGATTTAACAGTCGGTTATTTAACTATCAAATAACAAACAATTCAACCAAAGATTTAATTCCTTAAGGAAAACAACACTTTTTAAGCATAATCAACCACCCGCCTCTTTAATCAATCCCTTTCATTAATTAAAATCACTTTGTAAAATTCTTGTATCAAAAGTACTTTTACAAAGATACATTTCCAAACCTTTTATACTTTTCTTTAATACTTGAAAATATTGATATACTTATCTCAACTGTATAAGTAAACTCACAAAACATTTCACTTTCACTTAGAAACTTTTCCATATGCTTATATTAACAGTATAAGTATATTCACAAAACAATTCATTTCAATACGTGGAAATTACTCATATACTTATCTCACCGGTATAAGTATATTCTACAAATCTTAATGAAATGACCCTAATTCTTAACCAAATTTTTTTTTTATCATACTTAGCTAAGACTACCTAGGGTCATCCTTCCCTATTCTCATATTATCCAGGATCTTTCACAATATAAAAATATTGTTTAAATCTAAATCATTCCTAACATACATATATGAAGATATCTATGTTATATTCTACTAGAATCAGAGCATGATAATATGTAAGTAGAAATCCTTTTAAATCTATTAAAATGTGATAATTCCCTGATAAAAGATTAATTATTGTATCCTGATTTTTGACCATAGAATCCACTGGAAACATGTACTTTAGTCTGTTATTCTAATTAAGAAATGATCAAGTAATAATCAGGTGGAAGAAAGCTTTTAATATGGATGATTGTGTTAAAGTCTGTATAGTATCAAACTCAGGCTAAAAGAAAGTGGATCATAAGTGAACACAAGCAACATCTAGGCGTAATGGAAACGCGCCTAACTTACACATGAGAGGTCACGAGTTCGAGTGCTATGCTGGTCGGTTCAAACCCAATTTTTGTTTTTCTTTTTTATTTTTCTCCTGTATGGTTTAAAATCTGATATCTACCTATATCTACACATATATACTTAATTTTTGCCTATAATCTAACATACAAAACAATATTTCTTGCTTTATTATTTTTGAAACCCATTCCTACAACTGTTCTAGGAATTTATATTTATATTTTTGCCCAAATATCAACATGTACACAGATATACATGTACATGTCAATGTCTTTGCTCATTTTCCAGAAAACTGGGTTCAAATGGTTCCTTGCTTCATTGTTTTGAAGTGAACATTTGGCCTGACCTATGGTCTAACCATGTGGTTAATCTGACCATTCTTTTATTTGCATTTTACAAACCAGAATCTACCCAAAACATTGATACTCCTTCTTTTCAAAAGCATGTTTATATATGTATGAATCAGACACCTTGTGATCAGATTTTTATATCATCCTTCCTAACCATAATTCTCTTTTAAAAATGCATATTCAGGGTATATACACTTTTACTTGCATTTGGACATATATCAATATCATGACTTGAAGATATAACAGTTATAATTCTTTCTGGATTTTCCCAATATAATTTCCTATATATCTATCTTTTGAAAGGACTTAGGATGAACTGTAATCATCATACAATGATTATGCTTATAAAATCCAGGTTTTTCCTCTAAATCAAGAACAACTTTAGCAAATAGATTTTCAAATCAGTTTAACATCAATATCCTTAATACATACCAGACCAGAAATAACCAGAAACAACATAACACGTATTTCTTACAAGTTCTTCCTACTTAATACATTTAGATAGCCATATCAATCAGAAAATACATGCATGAATTAACACATTCTAGCTCTTATTTCTAATTATCTTAGCATTCTCTATTCCATATCTTTTTAATCTTGCTTACTTAGCTCCATCACAACCTGCAAAAGCATTAGTGGCTGCCCCATTATGAATGAGACACCCCCATGTGCCATGAGCAATAAGGGTCAGATCTATGATCTGGCGTGAGCATTTCTAACATATCCATGATATTAAGCTAAGGATACAGCATAAATGTACCTTGCATAACTTGACAGGTATTATCATGAATGATTAATGTATAAATTGATTAGGTATTCCCATATACATACATAAGAGCAAACATATGCATTAAAACAATTTTTATCTGGAACTACTAAGGTTCCTCATACCAACCCTAATCCCGGAAAGACCCAAGTTTCCTATATCATCATTTAAGGTTGCCTTTTCTTCTTATAAATTCCTGGCCTCATCTGCTATAAGGAATCAAAGGGACACATTGCCATGAACTAATTAACATCATGGCACAAAGATCTCAGGACTTAAACAAGCCATGTGTCAACTTGTCTACTTCAAATAGGACAAGCATTCCAGCAGCCTTCTTGGCACAAAATCCTTAGTTATATTACTAAGTGTATTCATGTTCATTTTATCAATGATAGCTAGGTGTACAGACCACTTATATACATGAAACATACTAGTTACCTTGCAGACATAATATTGCAAGCAAGTTAAAGGTTACTTTCTAGAGGTATAACACCCAGTCATTCCATCTCACATTATTTAGCATATAAACACCCTATTCAAACATATACCAGAATGTTTGCAACTGAGAATAAATGCATGGCTCTATTGGGTTTATTTTGATTTTGCAAGCAACTATGTTTAGCCAGATTTTTAACCTTGTTTAAACATAATTTTTAGGCTTGTAAATTTTCTGTTTGGTTTAGGGCTCAGCACTTATAGAGAAAGACTCCATTGCACCCTTAACCAATTATTTCAAGCCTCAGCACTATACCATTGTATATGCAGCTCATAGTTTTTTTTTCTTCATTCTTTGTCTTAAGCCATGATTCAGACTAGTTACAAATACTCTCTTACATGTTTTTTAAGGTTTAGGTATAACATACAGGGATGAAAATAGAACAACAAAGTTATACATCCATCATAGCAGATCATATCTCATCAAGCATTCATGAAACCATCAGTAGTCAACATGGTTTGTAAATCAAAACATGCAAAATATAGCATATAAAAGCTTGGCTGCCTAATCTCAGGTCTTAATGCCATGTATATGAGTGAGGATACTCACCTAAATGCTTACACAAGCTTAATCCAGAAAACCCCTCAAATCTTTAGCCTTTTCTTCCTCTTCTTCCTTAGGTTAATTAATTCAGTGAGAGAGTAGTTTTCTGGTTAGGCTCTTGATTTATATAAGGGTTCTACCTAGGGTTTTGGGTGATGCAAAATCCCTATTTTAGCCCAAACCAGAATCATGCATTTGGCATTGCATATTCTCTCCCTCCTAACCCTTAATGTCCCGGCCAATATTTTAAAACAAGGCTAAGTTGTGCCCATTTTCTTTCCTTTTCAGAAAGTGATTACTTTAAGTATTTTTATTATACTTACCTCAAACATGATAATGGTGTGACTTTCTATTTTCTGCCTTTATACATTTGCTTTCTTGCACTTTGGTTCTTACTATTTTAGTGCTTCTTTTACTTATTTTTCCTTTATTAATTTTCTGCTCAAATAATATCTGTATATATATATACATTTATACAACTATGGGTGTTAGTTTAACTTTAACCTTCTTTTATTTGCAGAAAACATGTGAATTCTTATATGCATTTCTACACTCCTATTATTCAAATAAAATTTCACTTATTCATTATAAATCAATGTTCTCTTATGTCTTAATTTCCAGACAAGTCATACATATGCATATATATATAGATATATATATATATATACATATCCTCAGGAATTTTAATATTCATGTCTAGGCCTATATTTCCTTTATTTAAAACATTTTATCTAAATGTTTTCCTTCTTTTTTTTATTATTCAGGAATTCTGGATTTTCTCTTAGTGCCATAACTAGTGTGCACGTGCACACATGCACACAACCTTGCACCACTGAAAATCCCACCTATATAATAATTCTGATTTTTCCCCCAGAATTTTAATCATTTATTTAAAAGAATTTTCCTCAAAATCTTGGGGTATTACAATCACCCCTTCTTTTAGGAATTGTGTCCTCACAATTTGCAACATAATCTTTGAGTACTTCTAATTTCTTAGGGAAAAATTATTCAGCATATGCATGAGCAAATCAATTAGTCACTGTCTATCATACATATTAAACTTTCTTAGTAATCTAAGAATTTACCTTTTAAATTTGCAAAGAGCCTAGGGTAATCCATCCTGATTTTATCCTCTAGCTCCCAAGTACAATCACTAGGATCTATACTCCATTGAATCTTTACAAGCTTCAATGTCTTGTTTCTTAATTTCTTTTCTTCCCTTGCCACAATTCCCACTGGCTCTTTCTCATAGATTAGATCTGGATTAATCTGAACTTCAGTAGGCTTTTCTAAGATTTCCTCCTTGTCATGTACCCATCTCCTTAGTTGTGACACATGAAACACATTGTGTATTGCACTCATCCCCTCTGGAAGCTCCAGCTTATAGGCTAGTGAGCCTATCCTCTCCAAAATCTTGTATGGTCCAACATATCTGGGTCTGAGTTTCCCTTGCTTGCCAAATCTCAAGACTTTCTTCATTGGTGAAACCTTAATGAAGACATAATCACCTACTTTGAATTCCACTGACTTCCTCTTTGCATCAGCATATTTCTTTTGCCTATCTTGAGCTGCTGCCATCCTCTTTCTCACCAGTCCTATTTTCTCTGTGATGTCCTTGACATATTCTGGCCCTAGGATAGCTTTCTCTCCTGCCTCAGCCCAACACATAGGTGATAGACATGGCTTTCCATATAGGGCTTCAAAGGGTGCCATTCCAATTGTGCTTTGGTGGCTATTATTGTATGTGAACTCAGCCAAATGGAGATGGTCCTCCCAATTTCCTCCAAAGTCTAACACACATGCTCTAAGCAAATCCTCTAAAATCTTGTTTACCACTTCTGTTTGCCCATCTGATTGGGGGTGATAAGCAGTGCTTAGGCACAATTCACTCCCCATAGCTTCTTGGAAGCTCTTCCAGAATCTTGAAGTAAAGATTGTATCCCTATCACTCACTATAGTTTTAGGAACACCATGCAACTTTACCACTTCTCTCATAAAAGTTTGGGCTAGCCTAGGTGCATTTCTGTCTGCTTTTACTGGTATGAAGTGGGCTACTTTAGTCAGCCTATCTACAATTACCCAAATACTTGTATTTCCCTTCTTGGATCTAGGAAGACCATCTATAAAATCCATAGATATGTTTTCCCACTTCCACTGTGGTATGCTAAGTGGCTGCAACAACCCTGAAGGTCTTTGGGTCTCAGCTTTTATTTGTTGACAAACCATGCACTTAGCAACATGTCTTGCTACATTAGACTTCATTCCCTTCCACCAATAGTCCCTTTTTAAGTTTTGGTACATCTTGGTGCTGCCTGGATGTATGGAATATTTGCTCCTATGGTACTCATTAAGGATTTCTTCTTTCAATTCTATGATGTTTGGGACACATATCCTACCCTTGTACCTTAGGTATCCTTTTCCATCAATGTGATAATCCTTCACTTCCTCCTTCTTTAATAGGAGAGACCTCTTTTCTGCTAAGTCTTGATCTTCTTCTTGCATCTTTGCCACCTTCAAGACCAAATTTGATTGTAAAGTAATTAAACTTAACCTTCCTTTACTCCTTTCTTCCTCAACTATCTCCATACTTATCCCACTGCTCTCATCTATTTCCAAATCAGTGAGCATGGTCAAGTCTCTAAACTCCTCCATCATCAACATGGCCACTTTTGCATGCTGCCTACTCAATGCATCTGCCACTTTATTAGCCTTGCCTGGTGTATAAAGTATATCTAAGTCATAAGCAGCAAGAAATTCAACCCATCTGTGTTGTCTCATATTCAAATCTTTCTGTGAAAAGAGATACTTTAAGGCCTTGTGATCAGTGTATAAAATGAACTTTGCACCTAATAAGTAATGCCTCCAGAGCTTCAAGGCATATACTACTGCTGCCAACTCAAGATCATGAGTTGCATATCTAGTTTCATGGGGTTTTAGTTGTCTAGATGCATAGGCTATGACCTGATCTTGCTGCATCAACACAGCCCCTAGCCCTGACCCACATGCATCTGTATATACAACTAATCCCTCATTGCCTTCCGGTACTCTCAACACTGGTGATTTTACCAAAGCCTCCTTGATCTGGGTGAAAGCTTGTTCACACTTATCAGTCCATATAAACTTTTGGTTCTTCCTAGTCAGGTTAGTGAGTGGCATTGCTATTTTAGAAAATCCTTGTATAAACCTCCTATAGTATCCTGCCATCCCCATGAATGACCTAACTTCACTAACATTGTTAGGCTTCTTCCATGCTTGGATTGCTACTATCTTATTGGGGTTTACAGAAATCCCTCTAGCAGAGACAACATGTCCAAGAAAATGTACTTCCTCTTGCCAGAACACACACTTAGAGTATTTTGCTTTCAAATCTTTTTCTCTTAATCTAGATAAGACCAAATGTAAGTGGTTCTCATGTTCCTCTATTGTTTTAGAATAGATTAGAATGTCATCTATAAAAATCAGAACAAACTTGTCTAAGTAATCTCTGAATATCCTATTCATTAGGTCTACAAAGTAAGAAGGGGCATTTGTTAGCCCAAATGGCATAACCAGAAACTCATACAAACCATATCTTGTGTTAAATGCTGTATATTTAACACTTGAATCCTCAACCTTCATCTGATGAAACCCAGATGCCAAGTCTAGCCTAGAAAACACTTTAGCTCCACTGAGTTGATCAAAGAGATCATCTATCCTGGGTAATGGGTATTTGTTTTTGATGGTTACTTTGTTTAATTCTCTATAATCTATACACATTCTTAAGGTACCATCATGCTTTTTAACAAATACTACAGGAGCACCCCAGCATGAATTACTTGGCCTTATAAACCCCTTGGCTTCTAATTCTTCCAGCTGGTTCTTTAGCTCCTTTAATTCACTTGGCCCCATCCTTGTAGGCTTTTTGATAATTGGGCTAGCCCCAGGCATAAGGTTAATCTGGAATTCAACAGGTCTATGGTGTGAGACACCTTTTACTTCCCCAAATACATCCAAGTATTCTTTAACTATGGGGATTTCATTAATAGCTATTTCCTTGGGATTATTTTCTAATTCAATTAAATGATTTAGCCTGTTTTCTTTGATAGGTTCACACAGAATTGTAACCCTTTGGCCTTTAGAATTTTGTAGTGAAATGGTGGATGCATCTAGGTCAATTATGGCTTTGAATTGTCTTAGCCAATCTGCCCCTAATATAACTCCTATATTTGGGAAATTTAGAACATATAAATTGGAAACAAATGTGTTTCCCCCTATGTTCAAATTCACATCCACACAAATCATATCTAATACACTAGAACTTCCTAAAGGGCTTTGTATTAACAGAGGTATTTCAGCCAAATTGCAGTTCATTTTCAACCTTTTAACTATTTCATGGGAAATGAGTGAGTGGGTTGCCCCGGTATCATATATTACAGCTAAAGGTATGGTACAAATAAATAGTGTACCTTCCACTTGACCATGGTTTTCAGCATTAGCCTCAATTATGGCCTTGCCCCTACCTTCCAGGTTTGCCACTTTCCCTTGTTGCTTGTATTCTGGGCAATTTCTTTTCATATGCCCTTCCTTCCCACATAGAAAGCATTTGAAAGCTCCCCCTTTAACCTCTGGGCATCTTGGCTTAATATGGCCTTCTTTCCCACAATGGTTGCAAACTATTTTTCTTTTGGCTTCATTGGGTTTTGCATCTACTGCCTTCTTACCATCTGCCTCTCCTTTCTTCTTATCATAAGGATGGTACTTCCCTTTGTTCTTCTTGTTGCTATTGTTTTTGAAGCTCCTAAACTTATCTCTTTCCTTGTCATGCTGCTCAATCTTCAGAGCCAAATCTATCACTTGATCAAAAGTTCTGTCAGCATAAGGTAATATAGCCCTGCTAAGCCCTGGGTTCAATCCCTTGATGTATCTATCATTTTTGGATGCTTCATCAGCCACTAACATTGCCCCATAGGTTGACAATCCCTCAAACTTCTGGGTGTATTCTGTGACATTCATAGTCCCCTGTCTAAGTTTGATGAACTCCTCAAGTAAAGTGGTTTTTGCTGAGGCTGGAACAAACCTTGCCTCTAACATCTCCTTAAATTGATTCCAATTAATATCATTTTCATTTCGGCCAGCTATGATCACCTCCCACCAACTCAAAGCTGCACCTTTTAATTGCCTTGAGGCCACTTGCCTCTTCCTTTGGTCATCTAGTTGCATATCAGTGAAGATCCTCTCTAATGTCCTCAGCCATGCTTGAATCTCCATTACACTTTCAGTTCCTTCAAAGCTCTTGCCTCCCAAATTGGTATAAGTCTTCACTAACTTGGAGAGCTCCTCATATGGGTTCTCAGGTCTGTGCCCAATTCCATCTCTCAAAACTCTCACAAATTCCTGCATGTCAAGCATTTGTGGTGTGCTAGATCCTCCTTGATGATGAGACCCTCTTCCTACCATATTTCTAAAAGTATATGTATTTCATTATATTAGTTTATAATACTTCGCTTTAATTTTAAATTGGTTGTATCTTTCCTATTTAATCATTGTGTATGTCACATGCACACACATACATTCAGGGAATACTTATAAACAGTCAAATATATCACAAACAAACCTAGTATAAACATAAGCACACAAATATTTTGCTATGTTAATTAAAACATAGCTCTGATACCAAATGAAATGACTCTAATTCTTAACCAAAATTTTTTTTTTTTATCATACTTAGCTAAGACTACCTAGGGTCATCCTTCCCTATTCTCATATTATCCAGGATCTTTCACAATATAAAAATATTGTTTAAATCTAAATCATTCCTAACATACATATATGAAGATATCTATGTTATATTCTACTAGAATCAGAGCATGATAATATGTAAGTAGAAATCCTTTTAAATCTATTAAAATGTGATAATTCCCTGATAAAAGATTAATTATTGTATCCTGATTTTTGACCATAGAATCCACTGGAAACATGTACTTTAGTCTGTTATTCTAATTAAGAAATGATCAAGTAATAATCAGGTGGAAGAAAGCTTTTAATATGGATGATTGTGTTAAAGTCTGTATAGTATCAAACTCAGGCTAAAAGAAAGTGGATCATAAGTGAACACAAGCAACATCTAGGCGTAATGGAAACGCGCCTAACTTACACATGAGAGGTCACGAGTTCGAGTGCTATGCTGGTCGGTTCAAACCCAATTTTTGTTTTTCTTTTTTATTTTTCTCCTGTATGGTTTAAAATCTGATATCTACCTATATCTACACATATATACTTAATTTTTGCCTATAATCTAACATACAAAACAATATTTCTTGCTTTATTATTTTTGAAACCCATTCCTACAACTGTTCTAGGAATTTATATTTATATTTTTGCCCAAATATCAACATGTACACAGATATACATGTACATGTCAATGTCTTTGCTCATTTTCCAGAAAACTGGGTTCAAATGGTTCCTTGCTTCATTGTTTTGAAGTGAACATTTGGCCTGACCTATGGTCTAACCATGTGGTTAATCTGACCATTCTTTTATTTGCATTTTACAAACCAGAATCTACCCAAAACATTGATACTCCTTCTTTTCAAAAGCATGTTTATATATGTATGAATCAGACACCTTGTGATCAGATTTTTATATCATCCTTCCTAACCATAATTCTCTTTTAAAAATGCATATTCAGGGTATATACACTTTTACTTGCATTTGGACATATATCAATATCATGACTTGAAGATATAACAGTTATAATTCTTTCTGGATTTTCCCAATATAATTTCCTATATATCTATCTTTTGAAAGGACTTAGGATGAACTATAATCATCATAAAATGATTATGCTTATAAAATCCAGGTTTTTCCTCTAAATCAAGAACAACTTTAGCAAATAGATTTTCAAATCAGTTTAACATCAATATCCTTAATACATACCAGACCAGAAATAACCAGAAACAACATAACACGTATTTCTTACAAGTTCTTCCTACTTAATACATTTAGATAGCCATATCAATCAGAAAATACATGCATGAATTAACACATTCTAGCTCTTATTTCTAATTATCTTAGCATTCTCTATTCCATATCTTTTTAATCTTGCTTACTTAGCTCCATCACAACCTGCAAAAGCATTAGTGGCTGCCCCATTATGAATGAGACACCCCCATGTGCCATGAGCAATAAGGGTCAGATCTATGATCTGGTGTGAGCATTTCTAACATATCCATGATATTAAGCTAAGGATACAGCATAAATGTACCTTGCATAACTTGACAGGTATTATCATGAATGATTAATGTATAAATTGATCAGGTATTCCCATATACATACATAAGAGCAAACATATGCATTAAAACAATTTTTATCTGGAACTACTAAGGTTCCTCATACCAACCCTAATCCCGGAAAGACCCAAGTTTCCTATATCATCATTTAAGGTTGCCTTTTCTTCTTATAAATTCCTGGCCTCATCTGCTATAAGGAATCAAAGGGACACATTGCCATGAACTAATTAACATCATGGCACAAAGATCTCAGGACTTAAACAAGCCATGTGTCAACTTGTCTACTTCAAATAGGACAAGCATTCCAGCAGCCTTCTTAGCACAAAATCCTTAGTTATATTACTAAGTGTATTCATGTTCATTTTATCAATGATAGCTAGGTGTACAGACCACTTATATACATGAAACATACTAGTTACCTTGCAGACATAATATTGCAAGCAAGTTAACGGTTACTTTCTAGAGGTATAACACCCAGTCATTCCATCTCACATTATTTAGCATATAAACACCCTATTCAAACATATACCAGAATGTTTGCAACTGAGAATAAATGCATGGCTCTATTGGGTTTATTTTGATTTTGCAAGCAACTATGTTTAGCCAGATTTTTAACCTTGTTTAAACATAATTTTTAGGCTTGTAAATTTTCTGTTTGGTTTAGGGCTCAGCACTTATAGAGAAAGACTCCATTGCACCCTTAACCAATTATTTCAAGCCTCAGCACTATACCATTGTATATGCAGCTCATAGTTTTTTTTCTTCATTCTTTGTCTTAAGCCATGATTCAGACTAGTTACAAATACTCTCTTACATGTTTTTTAAGGTTTAGGTATAACATACAGGGATGAAAATAGAACAACAAAGTTATACATCCATCATAGCAGATCATATCTCATCAAGCATTCATGAAACCATCAGTAGTCAACATGGTTTGTAAATCAAAACATGCAAAATATAGCATATAAAAGCTTGGCTGCCTAATCTCAGGTCTTAATGCCATGTATATGAGTGAGGATACTCACCTAAATGCTTACACAAGCTTAATCCAGAAAACCCCTCAAATCTTTAGCCTTTTCTTCCTCTTCTTCCTTAGGTTAATTAATTCAGTGAGAGAGTAGTTTTCTGGTTAGGCTCTTGATTTATATAAGGGTTCTACCTAGGGTTTTGGGTGATGCAAAATCCCTATTTTAGCCCAAACCAGAATCATGCATTTGGCATTGCATATTCTCTCCCTCCTAACCCTTAATGTCCCGGCCAATATTTTAAAACAAGGCTAAGTTGTGCCCATTTTCTTTCCTTTTCAGAAAGTGATTACTTTAAGTATTTTTATTATACTTACCTCAAACATGATAATGGTGTGACTTTCTATTTTCTGCCTTTATACATTTGCTTTCTTGCACTTTGGTTCTTACTATTTTAGTGCTTCTTTTACTTATTTTTCCTTTATTAATTTTCTGCTCAAATAATATCTGTATATATATATACATTTATACAACTATGGGTGTTAGTTTAACTTTAACCTTCTTTTATTTGCAGAAAACATGTGAATTCTTATATGCATTTCTACACTCCTATTATTCAAATAAAATTTCACTTATTCATTATAAATCAATGTTCTCTTCTGTCTTAATTTCCAAACAAGTCATACATATGCATATATATAGATATATATATATATATATATACATATCCTCAGGAATTTTAATATTCATGTCTAGGCCTATATTTCCTTTATTTAAAACATTTTATCTAAATGTTTTCCTTCTTTGTTTTATTATTCAGGAATTCTGGATTTTCTCTTAGTGCCATAACTAGTGTGCATGTGCACACATGCACACAACCTTGCACCACTGAAAATCCCACCTATATAATAATTCTGATATTCCCCCCAGAATTTTAATCATTTATTTAAAAGAATTTTCCTCAAAATCTTGGGGTATTACACTTAAGAAAATATTTCATTTTCAAATTCACACTTAAGTGGTTTAAAACAAATGTTAATTTAAACATTTATACCAATAAACCTAAATACTTCCTGTTTATAACTCCTTCGTATTTACAATTCCATTTAAATTTCTTTATGAGAACTTTCTTATAAATCTCTTTATAAATTACCATTTATAAGTACCACTATACAATAACATTTATAAACTCTTCTTATAAGTCTCAAAGTAAAATTATAAAACTTCGAATTCATTTATAAAACTCTTTTACAAAATACATCCCTATTTATAATTCTTAGATAAATTTCCTTTTATAATTATAAGGAAAATCCTTTTTAACATTTCTTTCATATTTACAAATTCTTTTCTATTTATAAAACATTTTTTTAAACATCTCTAATTGAATCACAGCCTTTAATTTCAAAAATAGAATTACCTACTTCCTCTAAAACGACATTTCTACAATTTACTATAAATCCACACCTGTAATTTATTTCTTAAATTTATCAAATGGTAATACCTTCCTCTTTTATAAAATACCACTTGTGAATCTCTCCTTATATATATAAAAATACCACTTATAAATCTGTTCCTTTATTTCCAACATTTTATACAAAATGTCCCACAAATATTATTCCATAATATTCCCATTTTCTTTTAGAACAAAATCTCTTTATATGAAAGATAAATCCTTTTAATTACATTAGAAAATAAATAAAAAATTGTTACTAAAATT
Source organism: Allium fistulosum (assembly GCA_030737815.1). Taxonomy (NCBI): domain Eukaryota; kingdom Viridiplantae; phylum Streptophyta; class Magnoliopsida; order Asparagales; family Amaryllidaceae; genus Allium; species Allium fistulosum. The sequence goes on along the minus strand of CM060903.1, from coordinate 868,458,743 downwards.
TCTATAAAGATCAATTCTCCCAAATAATTAATAAAACCTTATATTCATAAATATTTGTTTGAAAAGGACATATAGAAAAGTTAAAGTAAAATAGATAAATTCAAAGCTCATTTCAAATAAAGTACCTTAAAATTTCCAAAAGTCATAAACTAAATACTATTTTCCAAATTGGAAATCATTTCCAAAATCAATCATCACTTAACAGTATTTTCAAAATACTATATCGAGGCCAATAATAACTATAACACTTAGCAATTGTTATCACTTCCCTTTACATTGAAAATTTTAACTTTTCACAAGTGTCAGTGTCGCATCCAATATGGCCAAATTATTAATTTGTCAGCGTTTTACAATCTATATCACAAATGTATAACTGAAATGAAAAACATGAATATAACTGGAGATTAAAAGTAATGATATCGAGAAATTCAGATTTCTCAACAAATTTTCCTGTATTTCAAATTTTAAATGTCAATCGCTTTTCCAGAAGTGAATAATTTAACCAATCAGCCAATAATTTCAACTAAACATAATCCATAAATTTTACCAACTATATAACATACTGATTAATCAGAGAGTTGAGTTATACTCACAAATATTCCAGTTATTGCTTCCGCCATCTGGTTCCGCCTAAAATCGAACAGTGTGTTCAATTTTAATCTGAAGCTTCTACAATCACTAATCTCTATCAATCCAATTCCATAACGTACATTTCACTAACACAAGCGCAACGCAACTTCCCATGCTCGATTTCGACCTCGTATGAATAAGTTATACAATTTTTAAGTTTTGAGATAAATAAATATGATTAATTTAACTAAATACAATTTCTAAACCTAATTACGAATTTAAAATTAATCCTTTCTCCCTTACCACTCAATCTTGTCTACTTCTGAAGCTATTCGTGCATAGTAGTGCACCGGACACACCTTCTTGGTCTAGGAAATCGACTTCTAGCTTCGCCGGCGACCCCCTAGGCCTCCTCTACGCATCGGTCATCTTCAAATGAAGCTCCACCCAAATAGTCGAAACGTGACATTACCCAAGTCGCTGCTATAGTGGAAAATTGCTCCACCCTAGGGATAATAGGAGGTGGTGAAATTTCACACGGAGGTGGATTTGGCAAGCGGAACACAACGACGGCTTCCAATCAGCCCCACGCCTCCCCTAGCACTACCACACCCAAACCCTAATATACGGCAAAATGGTCGAACCCCCCAAAACTGCATTGCGAGCCACCAGATGAATATGGATATGAAGATCCCATTGAAATGAATCCAAAGATACAAGATTTCTAATTTTTAGAATTAAACTCAATTTTTTTGGGTTTTAAAATCATTCGTTTGACTTTTTGAAAGGAAGGAAGATCACTTTCTTTTACTCAAAAATGGTACAAATAAGTGGAAGGGGAAATAGAAAAAAGTGTGCGCTGCTGTACAAGATGTTTCTTAGTTAGGCTTATACTTAAGTTTTCCGGCATCTCGCTGTACCGCTTCCCGTTCATGTAGGTACCCCGCATCAACAAAACAAAAATACGGTCGTGCTCAAAATAGTGACGCGATCCAAAAATAATAAAAATAATATACATTTTTTACTAAATTACGTGAAATCACAATAACTCTGCTATGTGACGAAAAATCATATAACAGATAACCTAAATATTTGCTAAATTAAAAATTTTCGAAAAATTGAATAAAATAAATTAAAATGGCGCCAACAGAAATCGATTTGTAAAAATAATAATTTATTTTCAAATTATTGAACCATTATTACTGCAAATAAATTTATAAATTGAATTCACCGTTATTGTTTATTAATATAAAATGAGTTAAATGAAATCATTAAATCCATTCAATTCATATTCCACTCAAGATCCTAAAATTTAATTCACTATTCGAATAATAAATTCACTAATTCAATGATTTTAATAATTCTCATTTAAGAATTTCAGATATTACCTTCAATTTGAATCCATATATTTTGATTTTTGAGCTATTTAAATTTTTAAACCAACATTTTAATATTTAAATCAATTAAATATTTCAATATTAAGTGACCAAAATTCCAGGTCGTCACATTCTTCCCCCTTAAAAGAATTTTGTCCCCAAAATTACCAAGGTAAGAAAAGTGCCACAAACCGATTAATTTTTCAAAACCAATTAGTTGAAATAGACTACCAAATTCTTTTAAACCTTTAACCTTCCAAAATCAATGTGTTGAAACTTTGTTATCACCTTTTTTAAGTCTTTAATTTCATTCATGGTTACTAACTAATACCATTACAAGTTATAACATAAACAGCAAATTTTAGTTATCAAAATTTTTTCAAAATCTCAAAAAAAATCCAACGCTTTAAATTTATGGAAAATTTCACCAGCGACTCCTTTGCGCAGCTCGATCGAAAAAATTTATAATATATATATATAATCACAAATATACATCTCGTCTTCAAGGTTGAGGCATCTCGTAGGGAAAAAATACGACATGTAATTCGATATGTGTATCTTTTCCTTATATTAGCAAACATATACAATCAATATAATGTGAAAGCGAGCTCTAAATGCGAAGCATACGTCATCTGCACCTACTAATCACTCAACAACCAATGAGAACATGTATAGGAAAGTAGTATCAAAATATAACATGTACTAATACAATAACTATATGTAAATGTAACAAATATAACAAGAGAAACCGTCCAACACTAATATCCATCCAATTAATTCATAACCATATCAATTTACATTTTCCAATGTCAATATTTAGTTTATTAAAGCCCATATAATGTACATATACCATCTGTACGCAATATCATACCCGATCGTCGCTCGATCACACAATTTCACTTCCGAACTAGTATCGCTCACACGACCACTCTAGTGCGGAACTAGATCTAGTTCCTTGATTAGTGTTAACTGGACTTTTGGCTCAGTAGAATCCAATAGGAGTTAGGACACCCAGACTATGTCAGAATGACTTGAAACTTGAACAAGGCATCCAAAGGAACAAACCAATAGCACTCAAGGAAATTCAGCCAAGAATAAGATAAGGAGATTGTCGTCAGCGATCCATCACCTACGGATCGCGAGCGTTCCATAAAGATTCATTCTGGAGAAGTAAAGACTTATCTGATTCAAGTTGTTTGACCAAAAGTAGCTAATTTAAAATGGACCTATAGAACTCATATGAAGTCGGATTGACTTGAACTTTTGGGGAACACTTAGAAGACATAATAGAAGGCTCGTAGAAAAAATGAGATCATTTAGAGTTGATTTGATAGATCATTAGCGACCTAACTAGATGGATCGGTAGCGACCCATGTAGATTAGGCCCCACTACCTCAAATTTTTATGGTAGATCCCACACACCTTAAAGAGAGTACCTGCAAAGTTTCATCTAATTTCATTAAGTTTTGAGCGAGTTATGGATGATTCTTCAGGACTAGATGACCCCTGAAGATGGGTGATCAAACAAACTCCAAACGACTTGATATTTGGACAAGGCGCTCAAATGAAAGACAGGAAGACAATCAAATTGAGATCATTCAAAAATCCCCTGAGTACATGGATCGCTAGCGATCCATTCCCTATGGATCGTTGGTGATCCATGGAATTACATTGGATTGTCATGACATTTTCAGAAATGATGAAGCAAAAATATTCCAAGTAATTGGATCGCTAGTGATCCATCACCTATGGATCGCTAGTAATCCATCAGATTGGCTTGGGTCGCCTTTAAACTTTCTAAGCTCCTTCGGGGCATCACATGCAGGATTCTGGCAAAGCAAGCCTAGCCCAATAGCTCTCCAACCCCTAAAAATACAATCATACCTACAACATATACGGGGGATCTTCCGAACTGGTTGCTGAAACTCTACAGAAGGCATTCTTCACTCCTTTCCTTCCTCACAATAGTCATCCCAAGGGTTCACTGTGATTCTCCAGTAAACTCTAGCATTTGGAACTTGATCTAACTAGGGATATACAAGAGCTTTGTAGTTCGATCAACTTTGTAACAGCAATCAGTCAATAATAAAAACTATAAAGTGGATGTAGGCTTCATTAACAGCCGAACCACTATAAAAATCTTCTTGTCTTCTTTCTATTTCTGCTCTTTTACATTTACTCTCTATATTATTTCTCTGTAATAACAAGTGTGGCGCTTTCACACTTAATCCAGGGTGTTGATCTATTTTTTAGGTTAACATTTTGGTGCTTTCACTTAGAACCCAACTAAGGCTTAGATCTAGCTATCTACTTTGGATCAGATAGGTTCAGAAGTTAGATCATTAATCACTGCTTAGAAGATTTGTTGTTGAGAATCAATGGCAGCGGGAAGAAAGAGACTACCTTCGAAAGATCCATAGAAGCTACCTTTGCTGGAGAAGAAACAAACCCTCGGCAAATTAAAGTCAACAACCTGCTGTTAAGAGATAACTCTAGAAATCAGGTTTCAGGATCCTCCACATAACATGAAGTTGGGACTAAGGGAGAATTAAACAAGATGGTTGATGAAATTAACCATAAAATAGCAAATAGTCAAAAGGCTCTTATGTAAAAGATATATGCTCTCTTAGCGCTCTAATCATTAACTGCTCCTAGAACGGTGGCTGAAGCTGTGGCTGCTACGGAGCAAGAGCATTCTTCTGTTTCTGGCTTAAACGACAGAAATAGAAGGCAAAAGCAGAAGGAAGCAATGGGTTGAGCTCCAAGAATCATGATGGAAGAAAACGTTAACACTCCACCTACTGCAAAAGCACCTGCTACAAACCCGAACTTAGGGGTGAAAACCCCACGGGAGGATATAATGATGGCTCTCTCCAGCTCTGGAGATGACAAACAATTTCAGGAAGAAAAATTAATGAAAATGCCAACATGAAAAACACTAGAAGAAGCTCTAAAACCCATGTCGCAGCACAGTGCCAAGCAATAGATGAGGAACTACCACTTAAATGGTATTCCTAAAGGCAGGAGAACTAGGAAGATATGATACAAACCGAGATTGGTTACAAGGCCAAGCTCCCATGGTATATTGTGACCACTCCCAACTTACCATCTTCCAATCCCACCATAAAGGTCCCATCGTCGAATCATGAATGGTCATCATCTAAAATCATCAAAAATCATCAAAATGGTTGTTGAAAAACTCACTTCAGGGTTGACTTGAATTCGAACTCGGGTAATCGCCTATTTAACTCGAAGTAGATTTTGGAAGTCCTGACTCGAAGTCTAACTAAGGTAATCACCCATTTGACTCGAAGTAAACCTAGGAAATTCTGGTCTGAAATCAGATTTGGATAGAACCAAGATTTTCTCCAAGAAAACATACAAATGGCTCCAAACAACATTTGCCACCAACCCAGCACTTCAAATTTTGTAACTCAAAGCAACCCATGTGCTGACTCCAAGCAAATGGAAAATTTTCTTGGGTCGGACTCCAAGTAAAATACCACTGATCCATCAATACCGATCCATCTTCTTTTGCCCATAACTCGAACATGCGAACTCCAAATTTGGAATGCAACCTTATGGGGCCTACTTTGTCATCCCAGATCGATCTCACTTAGTTTGAAAATTTTTGGGGATCATCACCGATCCATGACCCCATCATAAGTGATTTGTCGTTCAATCGGCATTTCCAGTTAATAAAGCATAGACAATCATGCATATATCATTCTCAAGCATTATAAATAGCCGTAACTTGAAAATGGACTGGTCTGACAACATTTAGAGCATCTTCCCCAATCGAAACCCCTTCACCAAAGCCGTTGAACATGCAAAATATCCAAAGAAGTTTATCGTTCCAACTATACCTTTTGTACAACTGTACAACTGATTCGAAAATACTTTTTTACAGGTATGACTAGTATATGGACGAAGCGAGGGTAACAGATGCAGTCTACTATAATGCCCTCAGGAACCATTAAAGGTTGAAATAACCTACTACCGTGGAAGAATTCTATGAGAAGGCAAACTGGTTCTAAAGACTAGAAGTAGTGCAATTGGAAGAAGGCAGACCCGGCAATTTGCCAAAGAACATACCAACTGGTGAAGGGCTACAAGACCTCAGGGACCTTCTACCCAAGCAAGGCTACTAAGACCCAGTAGAAAAATGCCTAGCTAACTGACGAAATCATACGAAAGGATGATTATCAAATAACACTCTAGCTAGCTAGCAACTAAGGAATGGGGCAGCAACCTAAAGCGATGTCTTCTCATCCATCCTTGTCTACTTTCCTTTTCCAAATGAGTCGTACCGGGACACTGGGGCATTATAGACAGCACGGCGAAAGAAATGCGTCTATGCCCTCGATGAGTCATGTAGATCCCCCTTTTGAGAATCGACGTTGCTCTGGTAGCATCGAGAAGTCTTGTCCAAAGGATCATCTAACAAACAGATCCAACCCCTTAGTCTCCAGGAACCGATAAAACTGTGTTCCCGTGGGATGAATCCTAAAAATTCCTCTTGAAGTCACTGAATCATCGCTTTAATACCACTAGGTCGTCGGACACACAACCCAGAACTCTTCTGGGAGTCGATGAATTATTATTCCAAGGCCATCTGATCGTCGGACATTTGATCAAAATTTCTCTTGAAGTCGATGAATCATTGCTTTAAGATCGTCGGCCGTCGGACACATGACACAAAACTCTTCTTGAGTCGATGAATTATCGCTCTAAGGCCCTCTGGTCGTCGGACATCTGACTAAAATTTCTTTCGAAATCGATAAATTATCATTCTAAGGCAGTTTTGTCGTCGGACATTCGACCATAAAAACTTCATCATGAACTTAAGCGTCCTAAAGGTCTTCCACGAACTAAAGCATTGTGAAGGCAAGCCGGTAGATCAGCGGTCATCTGATCCAAAAAACCCTTCACGAACATGAAGGTCTTTTACGAACTAAAGCATCATGAAGGTGAACTGGTAGATCAGCAGTCATCTGATCCAAAAAACCCTTAACGAACATGAAGGTCTTTCATGAACTAAAGCGTCGCGAAGGCGAACCAGTAGATCAGTGGTCATCTGATCCAAAAAACCCTTCATGAACATGAAGGTCTTTTACGAACTAAAGCATCATAAAGGTGAACCGGTAGATCATTGGTCATCTGATCCAAAAAACCCTTCATGAACATGAAGGTCTTTCACGAACTAAAGTGTTGTGAAGGCGAACTAGTAGAGTAGTGGTCATCTGAGCAATAAAACCCTTCGTGAACGTGAAGGTCTTTCAAGAACTAAAGTGTTGTGAAGAGAACCGGAAGATCAGTGGTCATCTGATCCAAAAAAAACCTTCGCGAATAAGAAGGTCTTTCACGAACTAAAACGTCGTGAAGGAGAACTGGAAAATCGATGAAATTTATGTACAACTGATGTCCATGAAGGTGAACTAGAAGATCAGCAGTCATCTGATCCAGAGCCCCCTAAAGTCAATGAAATCATGCTCCGGGGCCACAAATTGACAATCATATCAGTTACTCCGCATAATTAACATAATCACTTCCAACGACCGATGAAACAAACAGTCTTGAACTCTAAAGCTTCAAAGTCGCTCAAAGGAACTAAGCCAAAACTGAACCGACCTTGTGATTAATCAGAGGTTGACTTGAATCAAACCAAGACTTAGAACTTAGGAGAACCACACCCACTAGACTGGGGATACCAGGTGAGTTGTGGAGAAACCCTGGCTACAGTTTAAGTGCACCAACAGCCCTATGGCATGGGGGACACTACACGCACTTAAATAGCCACAAGGAAGACCGAGACTAATCATGCCACTGTTCTGTTATGCCCAATCAAATATTCTGGCATTCTGACAACTACGGACTTAACAACCTAACTAGTGCAACAAACAAAATAGAAGCATAATACTTGCTTACTTCTTCCCAACCCCTCCTTTACCACCCTTGGTGACCGGTTCCTTTTCCTCTTAGACTGTATGCTAGTTGAAGACCAATTCTCTAAAGGCAATTTGGACCAAAAACTGAGAGTCCTGCCCCGAACTCCCACAAGCTCTATCTTCATAACCATCTCCATGCGGTCGACTGTAGATCTTTCCACCATGACAACCTTATCTATTTGGCTGTGCACATTTTTTCAAAAATATGGGAGGATCGTCCAAGCTGCAGTTACCCGATCCAAAGGCTATCTATCTCTTAGAACTGATGAAATCACATTCCGGTGAAGTCAAATCGCCGGATTGATAGGAAAACTCGACCCTTAACTTCTAAGAACTGTATCGCTCCTCTAGCACCGGGAAGGCCCAAACCATTGTGCGCATCCCATAAGCCGCACATCACTTCTTGAGCCAGGGAACTACACTCTCGAAGCACAAACTCCTTACATTACCCGAAGAATGGCAACGTCAATAAGTTCCAAACCGTTCTGGATCGACGAGTCATATCAATCTCATAAGCCGCGCACTCCCAAAAGCTGCACATTCTCATAAGCCTCGCATCACTTCTTGAGCTATGGAATCACGCTCTCGAAGCATGAACTCCTCATGTTACCCAAAAATTGGCAACGTCAAGAAGTTCCAAACCATTCTGGATCGACAGGTCGTATCGATCCCCTAAGCCATGGATTTCGTAAGTCGCGCACTCTCAAAAGCCACTCATTTCATAAGCCACGCATCTGATAAGCCGCGCAAACACTGCTTCTAAGTACTAGTGTTGTCCCGACAACACTGGAAAACTTTTTTATTATAGGATTAACAGCGATCAACTCACGCTACTCGAAAAAACGACATTGCTCCGGTAGTGCCACAAATTTCACAAACCAAGAAGTTAATAAAGAATTCTGATCTTTGACTAAAGTAAGTATACAAAATGTCTAAATTCAAGACATCAAAGTCACGAGTTCCTAGAGATAGGAGCTATAACATACCTTTGACTGGGGGCATCCAGGGTGTAACAACCCGGTTTTAAAAGCTGTAATATTAAACTAATTTGATTAATATAGAGACATTTGAATTCGATTCTAACCATTGTTATTTTGAAATCAAATCATTATTCAATTAAAGCCTATTTAATAAATGGTTTTTTTTATAATAAAATTTAATTAGTTAATAAATTTCTTTTTAGATAATATATTAAAATTCTAAGGAAATGTTTCAATACATATGGAATATTTTAAAGTATAAATAAATTTTATATAACTGAAATAGATGAAAAGAAGTTCTATTTGATATTCAGTAAAATTGGTGAATTGACGAATATGAATAAATTTATTTATTTTTATATGAATAAATTGAATAATTAAATAGAGTGAAACAATATTGTATTGAATGAGAATTTTGTAGTTGCTCGGTTATTGAAATATAATTTGCAGAATGAAATGTAAATCGATGTAAAATAGATTGAAAGTTATCTACAAATAAACAATCAAGTTATTTAAAGAGAAGAAAATGAATAAAAGGAAATTTATCTATTAAAACAAGACTTAGATCGGCCCAATTCTAAAGCCCACTACAGCATACCCTTAATCGAATTCTCCTACCTTGGTATGCAAAGCGAAGCCTATCCTCTCAAATAACCCTAATTCAAAAATCGCGCCTAATTCTTTTCATGAAAAAAAATGAAACATTAGGCTATCGTCGCTTAGCAAAGTGCGATCAATGGAGGGCACAGCGTTGACGCACGCATGAAGGAGAAGGTGAACTCGAGTCAGGGTAGCACACAATGGGAGGCGCAACGGTCAAGTGATGCTGGCGGAGGATGGCTCGCACCATTGCTATGCTCGTGTTTTGGGGCTAACGTTCAAGTGAATGAACTGTTGATGATGGGTACGTGCAATGGCAGATGAGGTAGATGCAATCGCGGTAGGCTACATGCAAAAGTAGCAATCTTATTTAGGTGTGCCATGCTCGACAGTGGCAGCTTGAGTTTGGGGCAAATAGCTGCAGATGGAATTTTTAGCCAACATATGTTGAGGTGGGTTATTTTATAACTCACACACCTATATCTATGCAAAGTTTATTCTCTATGTATGCTACGTTTTGGATTATGTTAATGATTGGCAGTGAATGATTGAATTGCTTGTGAATTTCATAAAAATTTTAGTAACAATTGGATGAAATTATTGAAATAAATTGCATGTTATAGTTTCATTTAATTTGTGTGTTTGAAATATTGGATTTTGAATCAATAGTTAAAAATGAATTAAAGGGTTGAAATAAGATTACATGATAAAATTTATATTGCTCATTGTAAGTTGGGATGATGGTTGAAATATACGTACATTGTTATATAATTGGAGCTTGTCGAAAAGCAACTCGGATTGATAAACAATTCTGTATTATAGAATTATATTTTATAGAGCGATGTTAGCTCTGGATGTTGAATTATCATTGGATTATTGTTAAAATTATTTAAATGTTTTTAAATGAATTTCAAAATTGAGGTTTTATTTACTTTGATCCTTATTGGAAATTAGTTTATGAAATAAATAGTTAAATTATATTATCTTCTTAACTTATTGCATATCATAAAATTTCCAATTAAAACTTTCAAAGACAGGTAATATTTATTTACAAAATCAATTCAAAATTATTATTTATAAGTATATAATTTTAGAAATGCTTAGAAGCAAAAGACAAAATATAGTATTCTTTTATAAAAGTTATTATGAAAGAATTAACATTCAGTTTCAAATAATTTTAGTTATAAAAGCTATTTAAATGATTTTAAAAATAGTTTGAAAGCCTTTGAGAAAATTATATCTTTATTTGTATGTATATTTATTTAAATAGATTTCAAAATAAATTAAGTTATCAATTATGAAAAGTAAAGCTTTGTGTTAAAATAAATTTAACTAAGATTTTAAGTTTATAATTAGTTTATGGTCATAAAGTGTTTATGAAGTAATATTATATATATATATATATATTTGAAATAAAGTGAATTATCAATTATTAAAATATTGTTTCGATTTAAAGACCTAATAAAGAAATTTATTCTTAAAACCTTGTAATTCTTGTCTTTTTATATATGTGAGTTATTGGATTTCAAAAGCGATAAAAGTTTAAAAATGAATTATGGATAAAATATTTTAGAAATCATTTTCTATATGATAAAATTATATTAATTACTTTCAACCTATAAACTATTGTTGGCATTTATTGTATTTAGCTTTCGGCTATTTTTATACAAGCTTGAATTGGATTACTGTTGAATTTCATGATTTTCTATAAAACAAAGAATTTTAATAAACGATTGAATTGTCGGGTGGTATGGGACACTTTGTACAATTCTTTCAATTATTATTATAATTTGTTAAATAGAGTTTAAGTGGAATTTACTAGCTTTTAGTAAATACTTGAATTTACTATATGGTATGGGACGGTTAGTTAAATTCTTGTGATTACTGGAGTGACGATAATTAACACTTAGAGTTGTATTATCTTAGGGTGTTCGGATTTCCGATTGATAGATCCCCGAGAGAAAATAACTCATCTTTCATTGATCTGAGAACCGATACATTTTTAGATTGGGTAGGCGGTTCTCCTTCGGAAGATCTGTTATGGGTCCCTTTCGAAAGGCAGATTTTTACATGCCTCGTAGTCCATAGATACTACAACCTATCAGTTTATTTCATTTTATACAGTTAGACTATGTTTACCTCTTTCGGAAGGTAAATTTGCATAGGACAGATTAGGTACACGGCCGTTCTTTTCTTTGAGCGGTCTCCCTAATTTTCAGTCTCTTTCGGAAGGCTTCCTTTCTACGTAGCGGGTCTTTTTCAGTAGATTTTGTGTCACTGTATTAAACTGATAGATGACTACCATTATTATTTCATTATTGATTATTATTTCTTCAAAGATTTTTAGTATGGATATTATGTATCTTTTATGGCTCTGAGGAATTTTGAATTGGTTATCACCATATTTTAAGATGATAGTCTATTGAGATTTGATATGTATTTATGAAATGGTGATTTGTTAGATATGCCTTAACTGAGTATTTGTTTTGGGCATATTTTATTTATGACTTATTTGGTTATTGTTAAGTCAAAATTTCTATATCTGTATCTATTGGTTTGATATGCCTTTTATAGTGGGTTTTTAAGCATATTTTGAGATGACTTATTTTAGACTTAAGTCGTTTATGGATATATATATAGTGAATTTAATTAATATGCCTTGTTATAATTGTTTGTTCGGCATATTTTATATGAATTATTATTTTAAGTCATATAGTTATGATATTAATATCTCACTTTTTTTATATAGTCTGACCTGTTTATTATTTTAATACTCGGGTTAGGCCGAGACTTTACAGGTACAGGGACCCATTGACCTTTGGATTTTGGGCTAGCATTGAAGTAGACTATTTTGATAGTTTTAGTTTACTTCATACTTGTATATATTGACAGTTAAGAGTTTATGTCATCTATAGTATATAGTAGTGACTTTGTACCTAATACAAGATTTAGGATTTGATGTATATATTTATGTGGGTCTAGTACTCATATTTTGTAGACTTACATTCTATTATGTATATGATAATATTATTCCACTGTGATATGTGACTCTAATTCTGATTTATCTATATTATATACTATTCTAAGTATTTTTAATCGGTGTGTTTATCACTTTGTATTAATATTGTACGCGTCTAAATTTCAGTTCAGATCCTGAAAAAGGTAAATAAGACGTGTCAGTGTTAGTATAAAGATATATTCACAATCGATCGCTCTTAACTAGCTGTATTATCCGGATTAGCAGACGACATTACTTGTAATGTTCTTTGCTAAACTAGGCATAGCGGTGGGGTTGTTACAGCTTGGTATCAGAGTTGTTTTCAGAACATTATAGAATATAATTAACACAGAGTCGAGATCTAAACCTAGATGATCTAGAGTCTCATCCCTTGGATGTGTAGTTGTTAGTAATTTAATTAACTAATTAGGAATAAGAATATAAATAATTATTGGGAATAATCATTGGGACATATTTGAAAAATATTTTGATAATACTATATAACTTATTGTTATGAAAATATTGGAACTCACTTCTGTAAAGAGTGAGATTTAATGGATATTATAAATTAGTAGATGACTTAGAATTAAATTGTTGTGTCCTGATTTGTTAAGTGATCAGAGTGCGCAGCGGAAGCTGAAAAATAGCTTTCCAGTGAAGGCAATTGTTTATTTGTATGATTGAAATGTATGTTGTTGCATTAATGGATGTTTGATTGTTTTGAAAATTCTAAATAATTGTTGAATTAATATTGAGCAGGAATTACTATTGAGAGTTAAAACCTGCTCAATAATAAAAATAAGAACTTATGGTGTCTTCTGTAGTGTATTTACTGCAAGAAATATTGAAAATTTAAATTTATATAAAACGAAATGATAATTCATAGGTGTGATTATTTAAATATTAAAATGAATTCAATTTTTGATGTTTATTTGAAGTATTATGGACAAATGAGTGTTATGGAATTGTTATCAGTAAATTATTAATACTATGATAACATTAATATTGATTGAAATAATTTTAATAAAAGCAAGCATTTATTTAAATTAAAATCTTTTTCATATTGGATATACACATATATGGAATATGGTTATATTTATTATAAACAAGCAAACATTTAGAACAGCCTAAAGTATTAAAAGAAATATGTATATCTTATAAAAAATAATTTTGTGTTAAATTGTCCATTGAGTGGTTTAAGAATTCTAGTCAATGCGCCTGATCAACGTTATCGATAGGAATTCCTAAACACTAGGACGAGACAGACGGACATAATAGTCTGAGTTATAATAATTAGAGTTTAAAGCAATTTAACTATTGCTTTAAAATTTAGATGAATATCTTGGAAAAATGTATATATGTAATATATTTCGAAGGAAAAATATTTTAAAAATATATAATATTTTGAGAAGTGTTATGGATTATATATTTTCTTTTGAAGCTAAATATCATCTGAAATTTTGATAATAAAATAAAAAGTAAATTGATAAGAGAAAATCCTTTTTCGTTTTATATATAACTTTTTGCTAGAAGTTAGCTTTTCCAAGTTATTAAATTTCAAAAATAAGGAAGTAATTAAAGGAATACATATATATATATATATATGAATTGAGATTTAATTTAAAATTTCTAAATGAGCAATTAATTTCAAAGTATTCTACAAAGTTGGTGACGTTCAACGAACAAGTGGATGCTTTGGAGGAGTCGATTGCTAAAGCTAAGAATCAACCTCTTGAGTAAGTGAGTATTTAAATTGCATTCAATGTTTATCGAACTATTACATCAACGTTTACTTTGGATTGTAATTTTATGCATTGATATTCACATCTTGACCGTAATAATGAATTGTGCAACAATAGTTATCTAAATTACCTTTTATATTTTAAAACTGTTTTGAAAATAGGGAACCTCCAAGTACTTTCATGAGCTAGTGTGTTCACTCATTTAAACTCTCATTTTGGTGTGATGATTTTATTGTGATGGAGATTTTCCTTATCATCATCATCATCTGGTTGGTGATTTAAGTTAAAATTTAAACCTAAAACTATGATTTTGCATGCTAAATGAATCAATTAGGACATTTGCTATTACTAGTTATCTCCCAATTCAAAACAGAATGTTTTTAAGCATAATTGTTTATTTTAATTGTGGAATCTATTCTTATGAATAGTTTCGCATGGAAAATTTGACATAAAAATGATAAACTTACTAGCTTTATAGTTAGTGGATATTAATAGCAAAAGAGAATAGGAAAATATGAAATATGATTCCCACATGGATAGTTGATCCCTTCTGTAAAAAAATTGCCGGTTTAAATCACTTTAGAGGTAGTTTAGCATAAAAGTTATCTAGTTCTTTACAGTCGGGAAATGGTAACAGCTATCTGATTCCGTAGTGTTAGAAAGTGTAACTGTTGTCTGGTTCTAGAAAAATAAAGTTAGCTATGGAATTGAACAATGCACTGATCATAATACACATGAATGCATTTATACTATATAGTAACTAGCACACTGTTGCTAATCAATACACAAAAATTTGACATTCAGATTGAGCAATTCTACAACATCAATGTAAATTACAGCATGAAGAATAGATCTCGGACCTTAATTAAACTATTCATTTCTAGTTCTTGTTCTCAGTCTCGAATTAGTGAAATTTTTGTTCATGTCAATTTCATGAAGTACTTATAGAATGAGTCAAATGTAAATGTAAGAAGAATTCTATTTATTACTTCGACTTGAAAGCCAGAACCATTTTACGCTCATGTGGCACTGTAATTTTTCTCCTTTCAAATTCCCCACATATTAATTCATTTGTAATATATTTTAAGAACCAATTTCAGTTTATACCTTAACTCTGATTACCACTTTCCCAAGTCATTCCAATTCTTTTAAAGACCTTTTCATGTGAACAACCGTTGAGTGATGTCCATTAACACATTTGTTTGTAAATTGATCCCTGTGAAAATCTAGTTCATTAGCTTTATCATTAGCTAACTGTTGTTCATAGATTTGTTCTCTTCGTCTTTCTGACTCGGTGTTGCAAGTATTTCTTTTACTGTCCACCCGAACCTAATATTGGTAAGAGTTTATATTTGTCATGGTTGCAAAATGAAGAACATAAGACGTTAAGGAGAGAAGACATTTTATTATTCACATCAGATACTTTTATAATACAAATGAGCTCTATATTTATAGACTCCAAATCTAATGGAAATTACAATACTGTCCTTGACCATTTAGCATATTCACCCATATTATTTAAATATATTATAACACTCCCCCTTGAATATGCGTTTGATAATAATAATTGCCTCATTAAAAACTTATGACATTATGAGGGTTGATGCTTCTGGATCAATATAATGCCTCATTAAAATCTTACTAACAAAAACCCAGTAGGAAAAATATTAGTGAAGGAAAAAGAGTACACTATAGCATACGTTTGAATGCTCCCCCTGATTTATAATGCATTATTCAGTTAGTTTGTGAATGCATCCGACGCATACCAATTTTATACACCATCTTCTGAAACGTTGATTTTGGAAGTGCTTTTGTGAATAGATCAGCCGGATTTTCTTGAGACTGGATTTGTTTCACCTCCATTTTGTTGTCCTTTTGTAGTTCATGTGTGAAGAAAAACTTAGGAGAAATGAGTTTCGTCCTATGACCTTTGATGTAACCTGCCTGAATCTGTGCTACGCAAGCTGCATTGTCTTCATAAATAATAGTTGATCCTTCTGTAGCTGAAGGGAGCTGACATGTATTTCGAATATACTCAATTAATGATCTTAACCAAATACATTCTCGACTTGCTTTATGTAGTGCTAGTATTTCAGAGTGATTGGATGATGTTGCTACCAATGTTTGCTTTGTAGAACGCCACGAAATAGCTGCATTACTGTTACTAAACACATATCCAGTTTGTGATCTTGCTTTATGTGGATCGGAAAGATAACCTTCATCAGCATAGCCAACTAGATTTGGGTTATTACCTATGTCAGAATAAAATAAGCCTAAATTTGTCATTCCATGAAGATATCTCATGATATGCTTTATACCATTCCAGTGTCTTTTTGTTGGTGCTGAACTGTATCTTGCTAGAAGATTTACTGAGAATGCAATATCTGGTCTCGTGCATTGGGCTAAATATAATAATGCACCAATGGCACTGAGATATGGTACTTCTGGACCCAGCACATTTTCATCATCTTCTTTTGGACGGTAAGGGTTCTTTTTAATATCCAAAGATCTGACAACCATAGGTGTACTAAGTGGATATGCTTTATCCATTTGAAAACGCTTCAGAATTTTCTCAATATAGTTTGACCGATGAATCAGTATGCCATTAGTATTATGCTCGATTTGTAGACCAAGGCAATATTTAGTTTTGCCAAGATCTTTCATTTCAAATTCTTTCTTTATGTAATTTATTGTTTTATCAATCTCTTCTGGAGTTCCAATCAAATTTATATCATCAACATAAACTGCTAAAATAGAAAATCCCTTTACTGATTTCTTTATAAAGACACAAGGACAAATGAGGTTGCTTTTATATCCGGCTTTTACCAAATATTCACTAAGACGATTATACCACATTCTTCCGGATTGTTTTAAACCATATAGTGATCGTCTCAGTTTTAATGAGTATATCGACTTTGATTTTTCTTCAGGCAACCTATATCCATCTGGGATCTTCATGTAAATACTTGTATCTAATTCACCGTAAAGATAAGCTGTCACAACATCAATTAATATTATATCTAGTTTTTCAGAAACTACAAGGCTTATCAAGTATCGAAATGTTATGACATCCATAACAGGAGAATATGTTTCTTTAAAATCAAAACCTGGTCTCTGTAGAAAACCTTGTGCGACAAGTCGTGCCTTGTATCTCACAACTTCATTTTTATCATTTCGTTTTCTGACGAATACCCATTTATAACCTACTGGTTTAACATTTTCTGGTGTTTTCTCTATTGGTCCAAACACACCATGTTTTTGAAGTGAATCTAGCTCAACTTGGATAGCATCTTTCTATTTTGGCCAATCATTTCTTTTTCGACATTCATTTATGCTAGTTGGTTCATTATCATTATTCTCATTATAGTCATGACATTCATTTATTTCAGTAGCTACTGCGAATGAGAATACATCATCAATTATTATTTTACTTCAATCCCACATTTCTCCATAGTTTGCATAAAATATTGAGATCTCATTATTGTCAGGTACCATTTTATTTTTGGAAGCTTCTATTATTTCTTCTGGGATAATATTTTCTTCGGCATTCTTAGGAGAATTGGGATTTTCATTTAAGTCATCTTTTAGATCATTTATAACCTCTTCTGAAGGTTTGTCAATTGATAATTTTTCGTTAGACTTTCTTTTTCTAGGCGCCGAGTCTTTTGAACCAATTGGGCTTCCACGTTTTTGCCTTACTTTAGATTCATTTGCTGTTTTTGGTTTTTCTGGAATTTCAATTCTAGCTGGTGCATTTGCTGCTGGAATGTGAGATTTAGTTATTTTTGCAACATCACTGAATGCATCAGGCATTTGATTTGCGATATTCTAAAGATGCAAAATTCTTTGTACCTCATATTGGCATTGTTTGGTACGCGGATCTAAATGAGACATGGATGGATTATTCCATGATATTTCACGCCGTTCTACTGGAACGGTCTTTTCTCCCCCTAACGGCGGGAAGATTGTCTCATCAAATTTACAGTCTGACAATCTTGCAGTGAAGACATCACTCGTGAGAGGTTCAAGATAACGAATTATCGATGGTGAATCAAATCCCACATAAATTCCCAACCTACGTTGAGGACCCATTTTAGTACGAAGTGGGGGACTAATTGGCACATGCACAGCGCAACCAAATTTTCGTAAATGTGAAATATTTGGTTGGGATCCGGTTAAAAGCTGTGATGGTGAAAATTGATGATAAGCCATTGGTCTAATTTTAATCAATTTTGATGCATGTAGAATTGCATGTCCCCAAGCCGAAACATGTAGCTTTGATTGCATAAGCAACGGTCTTGCAATAAGTTGCAAACGCTTAATTAATGATTCTGCCAGACCAAACGTGTTGTAAAATGAAGAACATAAGACGTTAAGGAGAGAAGACATTTTATTATTCACATCATATTTTTTTTGTACTTTCTTTTTTTTTGATTTTTTGGGTGATGAATTGATAATGAAAAAAATTAGTTCGTTAATCAATTTTAACCCTAATATTATTATTTTCTACATTTATCCATGACTATGATGTGTCATCTAGGAGCATTGTCATCATTTTGCAATTGTAATACATCCCATTGGACATGTTATTGTGAGCGACGATGATAAAACTGATCATTATGAAGGTTTGTCTACTGTAAGAGACTAAAGTCAATGATCTATAGTACAACATTATGTATTCCACTATTGTAGTTAAGCACCGCCATATTTAATAAATTATAAATTACACATAAAATTTAGGATATTGTTTGCAATAAGAAGTCTAAATTCTTGTTGCTTATCACTTATTAGAGTTTTTGCTTACAATCAAGTTTTGTGCTTATTGAGTGTAATAAAAAAAAAAATTAGAAACTCGACGAGTACAAGAAACAACTTGACACTTATTGGTTATAAATTTCTCCAAACCATTTTTTATAATAAGCTATGTTCCATTAAATCTCTTGATAGGAATGATGTTAAGTCGAGAAAAAAATTAAATGCTATATACAAATGATTTGAAATGATGTATATATTGATGCTCATCATGTTATAACCCAAGAGTATGGAATTTTTTAGTTGCATTCTGTCCTAGATAGTCGATCAAAATTTATTGTTGTACTCGTACCTTTGGCTGTAAGAAAAGATTGACCATCTAAGTGATCATTATATTTTAGTATAATTTCTTTTAGCTGACCTTTTATGTAAGTTTATCTTGCATACATGTGGTTCTAGTGTATTCATGGACAGTAATAGCTGTATCTGATCACCTCATATGTACCAATGATTTTTTTATAACTAATAAGGATGATAGTAGTAACACTTGAATTTTCCAATTAAATATTTAACACACTAATAACTTATAAATTGAGAAATCTAGGCTTTAAAATTTAACTTAGTTTTGTCACTGACTGTACATGTATTACGTGCTAAGTTAATAGGCCTTTTGTAATAAACAGTGAAGCAATAATATTTAATTTTATTTCTTACTATTCTAGTTAGAACAAATGAAATGGTTGTAACTTTTTATTTAAGTAGTAGCAAAATTACACTATTAGCTAATGAACACTTTCTATCTGTGAATCACTTAAACTTTTAATATCTTAATTGCTGAACTGGATGTAGTCGGCAAGGTTGCGAATAGAACAAGTCCATATATTATTGTTTTAACTATCATGTTGGTTATTATATTTCATTTCAAAGGTAAAGTACCATATGACTTATATATAATAACATAAGTGCATTATATGTTTTCTATTCAAATAGTTTCTGAATCAACTAACGATTAAATTTAAATTGAGAATAGGTACCGGTGGAGCATGATTGGGTTAGTGGACGACTTCGGCTCGCTTTTGCGCGCAAATAAGTTAGCAGCTTTGCTTTAAATGCTAAAATAAAGGTACGTTTTCAGATTAAATATGAAAGTGTTAAAAATGTTGATATATATTGTGTTTCCGACCGTGTGGTCGATGTATATCATATATATTATAATTGTGAGATTGCAAACGGCTCTCCATACAAAGTAGACTCTGCCGAAATTTTTCAAAAATTTTAACACTTAGAAAATTTTCAATCAATTTTTGTATGCGAAGGAACAAAAATTAATAAATGAATCTATTTAAATTTATAACATACGCTAAATTTGATTCTAATGTTAACTACTTAAGTTTTTGATTGAGTTTGAACTAAATAGAAAAATTCAAAGAGAGTTAATGTTAGCATGTGTTTTGACGTCTTCCTATAAGAAATTGCGAGGATGCAATTTTCATAATGGGGGAGGTCTGTAACAACCCGGTTTTAAAAGCTGTAATATTAAACTAATTTAATTAAAATAGAGACGTTTGAATTCGATTCTAACCATTATTATTTTGAAATCAAATTATTATTCAATTAAAGCCCATTTAATAAAGGGTTTTGTTATAATAAAATTTAATTATTTAATAAATTTATTTTTAGATAATATATTAAAATTCTAAGGAAATGTTTCAATACATATAGAATATTTTTAAGTATAAATAAATTTTATATAATTGAAATAGTTGAAAAGAACTTCTATTCGATCACTAAAACCGGTGAATTGACGAAGATGAATAAATTTATTTATTTTTATATCAATAAATTGAATAATAAAATAGAGTGAAACAATATTGTATTGAATGAGAATTTTGTAGTTGCCCAGTTATTGAAATATAATTTGCAGAATGAAATTTAAATCGATTTAAAATAGACTAAAATTTATCTACAAATAAACAATCGAGTTATTTAAAAGAGAAGAAAATGAATAAAAGGAAATTCATTTATTAAAGCAAGACATAGATCAGCCCAATTCTAAAGCCCATTGCATCATAGCCTTAATCGAATTCTCCTACCTTGGTATGCAAAGCGAAGCCTGTCTTCCCAAATAACCCTAATTCAAAAATCACGACTAATTCTTTTCGTGAAAAAAAAACGAAACAATGGGCGATCGTCACTTGGCCAAGTGCGATCATGGAGGGCACGGCGTCGATGCACACATGAAGGAGAAGGCGGATTCGAGTCAGGATCGCACACAATGGGAGGCGCAACGGTCAAGTGATGCTGGCAGAGGATGGCTCGCGCCTGGGCTAAGCTCGTGTTCTGGGGCTAACATTCAAGTGAATGGGCTGTTGATGATGGGTACATGCAGTGGTAGACGAGGTGGAGGCAATCGCGGTAGGCTACAGGCAAAAGTAGCAGTCTTATTTGGGTGTGCCATGCTCGACAGTGGCATCTTGAGTTTGGGGCAAATAGCTGCAGATGGAACTTTCAGCTAGCATATGTTGAGGTGAGTTATTTTATAACTCACACAGATATATCAATGCAAGTTTATTCCCTATGTATACTATGTTTGGGATTACGTTAATGATTGGCAGTTAATGATTGAATTGCTTGTGAATTTCATAAAATTTTAGTAACGATTGGATGAAATTATTGAAATAAATTGCATGCTATAGTTTCATATAATTTGTGTATTTGAAATATTGGATTTTGAATCAATAGTTAAAAATGAATTAAATGGTCGAAATAAGATTACATGATATAATTTATATTGCTCATTGTAAGTTGGGTTGATGGTTGAAATATGAATACATTGTTGCATAATTGGAGATTGCCGAAAAGCAACTCGGGTTGATAAACAATTCTATACTATGGAATTATATTTTATAGAGTGATGTTAGCTCTAGATGTTGAACTTTCTTTGGATTATTGTTTAAATTATTTAAATGTTTTTAAATGAATTTCAAAAATGAGGTTTTATCCATTTTGATCCTTATTGGAAATTAGTTTACGAAATATATAGTTAAATTATATTATCTCGTTAACTTATTGCTTATCACAAAATTTCCAATTAAAACTTTCAAAGATAGGTAATATTTATTTACAAAATCATTTCAAAATTATTATTTATATGTATATAATTTTGGAAATGCTTAGAAGCAAAAGATAGAATATAGTATTCTTTTATAAAAGTGATTTTGAAAGTAATAAAAATCAATTTCAAATAATTTTAGTTATAAAAGCTATTTAAATGATTTTAAAAAGCGTTGAAAAGCCTTTGAAAAAATTATATCTTTATTTGTATGTATATGCATTTAAATATATTTCAAAATAAAGTATGTTATCAATTATGAAAAGTAAAGCTTTGTTTTAAAATAAATTTAACTAAGATTTTTAAGTTTATAATTAGTTTATGGGCATAAAGTGTTTATGAAGTAATATTATATATGTATATCTATATAGATTTGGAATAAAGTGAATTATCAATTATTAAAATATTTTTTTGATTCAAAGACCTAATAAATAAATTTTATTTAAGATTTAACACTTTGTAATTCTTATCTTTTTATAAATGTGAGTTATTGGATTTCAAAAGCCATAAATGTTTAAAAATGAATTGTAGATAAAATATTTTAGAAATCATTTTCTATATGATAAAATTATATTAATTACTTTTAACCTATAAACTATTGTTGGCATTTATTGTATTTAACTTTTGGTTATTTTTATGCAAGCTTGAATTGGATTTCTATAGAATTTCGTGATTTTCTATTAAACAAGGAGTTTTAATAAACGATTGTATTGTCGGGTGGTATGGGATACTTTGTACAATTCTTTCGATTATTATTATAATTTTTTAAATAGAGTTTAAGTTTAATTTACTAGCTTTTAGTACATACTTGAATTTACTATCTGGTATGGGACAGTTAGTTAAATTCTTGTGATTACTGGAGTGACAGTAATTAACATTTAGAGTTGTATTATCTTAGGGTATTCGGATTTCTGACCGATAGATCCCCGAGAGAAAATAACTCATTTTTCATTGATCTGAGAATTGATACATTTTTAGATGGGGTAGGCGGATCTCTTTCGGAAGATCTGTTATGGTGTAAATACGGTTTTCTCTTTTGGAAGATCTATTATGGTGTAAATATGGTTGTCTCTTTTGGAAGGCAGATTTTTACGTGCATCGTAGTCCATAGATACTACAACCTATCAGTTTATTTTGTTTTATACAGTTTGACTATGTTTACCTCTTTTGGAAGTTAAATTTGCATAGGACAGATTAGATACACGGCCGCTATTTTCTTTGAGCGGTATCCCTAATCTGCAGTCTCTTTCGGAAGGCTTTCTTTCTATGTAGCGGGTCTCTTTCGGTAGATTTCCTGTCACTGTATTAAACTGATAGATGATTACCATTATTATTTCATTATTGCTGAATATTTCTTCAAAGATTTTTAGTATGGATATTCTGTATCCTTTATGGCTCTGAGGAATTTTGAATTGGTTATCACCATGTTTTGAGATGATAGTCTCAATAGACTTGATATGTATTTATGAAATGGTGATTTGTTAGATATATATTTATGAAATGGTGATTTGTTAGATATGCCTTAATTGAGTATTTGTTTTGGGCATATTTTATTTATGACTTATTTCGTTATTGTTAAGTCAAAATTTTGATATCTGTATCTATTGGTTCGATATGCCTTTTATAGATTTTTGGGTTTTTAGGCATATTTTGGGATGGCTTATTTTAGAATTAAGTCATTTATGGATATATATATAGTGAATTTAATTAATAAGCCTGATTATAATTATTTGTTCGGCATATTTTATATGAATTATTATTTTAAGTCATATAGTTATGATATTAATATCTCACTTTTTTTATTTAAATATAGTCTGGCCCGTTTATTATTTTAATACTCAGGTCAAGCCGAGACTTTACAGGTACAGGGACTCATTGACCTTTGGATTTTGGGCTAGCATTGAAGTAGACTATTTTGATAGTTTTAGTTTACTTCATACTTGTATATATTGACAGTTAAAAGTTTATGTCATCTATTTTATATAGTAGTGACTTTATACCTGATACAAGATTTAGGACTTGATGTATATATTTATGTGGGTCTAGTGCTCATATTTTATAGACTCACATTCTATTATGTATATGATGATGTATATTATTCCATTATGATATGTGACTTTGATTTTGATTTATTTATATTATATATTATTCTGAATATTTTTAATCGGTGTGTTTATTAGTTTGTATTAATACTGTACATGTCTAAATTTCAGTTCAGATCCTCAAAAAGGTAAATAAGATGTGTCAAGTGTTAGTATAAAGATATATTCACAATCGATCGCCCTTAACCAGCCGTATTCTCCGAATTAGCAGACGACGTTACTTGTAATATTCTTGGCTAAACTGGGCATAGAATTGGGGTCATTACACAGGGAACCGATCAGAACATCAAGTGATGTGTTGTTCAGAATAATTAACCATATGCACTGAGGAGCACATAACACATTAACACTTTGTCAGGATAGAAAATCGCTCCAACTTGCAATAAAAGGAGGAACTTACCATCATCCAAAGATAGACGACGACGGAAGGCAATTCAAGAATCAAATCATCAACACACCAGTTTCCAAATACAAAAGCGGGTGCTTGACTAAGGTCTCAAATCCCAACTTGCAGAAAGCCAGTTGTTATCCGAAGACAGATAACAGTAAGGAGAGAACGCTCGAAATCGAGCAGCTGAACCATTGATTCCCGAAGATTGGAACCGACGAATAAGGTTGATATCTGCAATAATGCTATTAGCCTAGCATAACACATATGGCCTAAAACAAGCAAGGTTAAGTGTCACTGATTCAAGAAAAACCCTATCGAACTCTACCGGTCCGTGATCAGGATAGGAATGAGCGCGGTCGTACCGGAGGCAATGTGATGACTCGCTCCATAATTTCTAATTTTCTATAAACAAATCTAGGCAATGGAAATGCCTAGGACTCTCATCCTTCGAGAACATGGTATATCCCGAAGTTAAGCAATATTGAGAAAATAGCCACATTGGGTTAAAAGGAGTCTACTCAACTCTACAAGATCGGATGAATGATTCAATCCTCACCAACATGACTTTAACACTGCCCGAAGTCAGGCATCACTAAGAAAATACTTCTACAATCCAGTTATTAAAGTGCTAGTTTTCAAAGACCGAAATTAGTAACCAACTGGACTAAAAGTACCGCTGAATCAATGGGGAAAGTCGATTCAAACCTCATAAGTACCAGTGTTGCTCTGGCAACGCCAAGAAAATTTTATATTTCCTAAGTACTAGGTGTTGCCTTGGCAGCGCTGGGAAACTTTCTATTTCATAAGTACCGGTGTTGCCCCGGCAACGCTGGGAAACTTTCTAATCACTAAGTACCAGTATTGCCCCGGCAATGCCAAGAAAACTCTAATCTACAGGGTTGATGAGAAACACTCATCGTGGTGAACCATCAATACACTAGCTCCCGGAGATAGAAGTTGGTCCTCAACTGAGTTTCTACCCTTGTCTTCGGAAAACTATCGTAGCCCAAAAATGGGCAACAATAGGGAGACATAACCTTTCATAGGTCAGCCGGATGGTTCGACCTTTCATCACAGGAATCAATCGCTGCACAGGAATAAAGCAGTGCGGAAGGAAATCCCAAGATTGAATTGCTCATGTGCTAATTTCTAGGGAAGCTGGTGCACAACCGAATTTTCTAAATTCAACTCAGAAAGAATTTAAATACAGCCAAAAGAAAGGCCACCTTAAGAAAATGTTGTTTGGAACCAAGTAGCTAGGTTATCAATTCCAGAAGACAGGAATTGACGGATGAATAGAACTTCCATGACAACAGCAATTAAGCAAAGCATGCACAACTAAGGACATGTAGGGAAAATCATGGAAGGTCGGGACTAAAGCATCGGACTTCCTTAATCCTATAATAGGATAAAGAGCGAAACCATGGGCAATCGAATCATTTGTCCCAAACCTCTCCATCTCTCACAATCGCCCAAATACAGGCGTTCGAAATAGTTAATCCCTTGGGTAAGGATAGACGCATAGATAATTAATCGAAATAAATGTTGCTAAGTCCAAACATGAATAACCGTGAGGTTGGTTAAACAACGATTCTATATCTCAAAACAAAGCATTCTGGTAAACAAAATCACCAACAAAGAAAATGAAGGATCTAACGTTCAGAAATCAACATCGTTCGCAATATGGTGATGACAAGAAGGATCGATGACCAACTTACGGTCTAACTAGATCATTTGGTTCCAACTTGCAGGAATATGCCATTACCCGAAGTTTGGTGATGCTAAGAAGAAACCCCCAGAATGAAACTATCGATACGTCGGTTTATGGAAACAGAAGCAAGAGTTTGATTGAATCTTTAGCCTTACCTTCTGGCATCTCATGCTATTTGATGATTTACAACTTAAGGAAAAATCCACAGAGTTGAGTCATCCATGCACGAGTTTTTGGAGATAGAAACTAACACTGGACTTGGAAGAATTCACTCTAGCAAAAGATGACGTCGACGCGTCATTCCAGCACATGCACCCAGAATGATATTGGACGATGATGTCAACTTGTAGGATTCAATAACAGTCAGGAAACAGACATCATTAAGAAAAATCAATGCTCGGGATCAAGTAATTAAACTAATAGTCCCTAGAGATAGAGGCTAGTGTGTAGTTTGAATTCTAAAAAACACAAAGGAAGGATAATCACAATCGAACAAGTCATGCGCTAAATTTCAAAGATTGAAATTGTGCCTGATCGAACTTCAATGCCTTATGATTTAACTGTAATCAATCACCCTAATATGACAGGAATAATAAGCGAAGCCAAAGTTGCGAAGGACCCAGCTTTTAGAGCAGTGGAAGTCGCTCCGCCAGACTAAAGACTAGATGACCGCAAAGTCGTTTTCAACAATAATACTTGGCATTCGACCCAATCGGGGTCACTAGAGTACAAAAATAGGAAGAGCGCTATGATTGAATCAACCACCATATCCGATTTTGGAATAAATCATCGCATTAGAATTCAAAACATCGACAGGAGATTAACCAAGTCCTCGAAAAGAAACTGTTAAAGACAAAGAGCAAGACTTCGCTCTAGAATGGGGCACAATTGCTCAAGACAAAACTTAGCTTCAATGTCGGTCGAGTTAAAAATATATAGGTTGACTCCAAACCTACATCATGTACCCACTTACCAGCCTAAACCCTTATGTAAAGTACGGAGCAAAGATAGCATCGTCAATACTAGGAATTGAAATTCAGATTGAAATCAAAAAATGAACGGCTATCAAAAGTCAGTCAATTGAAAACAACATCTTGAGATGGACTCCAATGATTTACTGAAATTCACAGAGTAGTAATCCAAAACTTGTCTTATTACAGAGCACACTTTGTTTCCAATGAAAGCATACTATGGGGGGAAAATTATTAACTGGACTTTTGGCTCAGCAGAATCAAATAGGAGTTAGGACACCCGGACTATGCCAGAATGACTTGAAACTTGAATAAGGCATCCAAAGGAACAAACCAATAGCACTCAAGGAAATTCAGTAAAGAATAAGCTAAGGAGATGGATCTTTAGCAATCCATCACCTATGGATCGCTGGCGATCCATAAGGATGCATTCTCGAGAAGTGAAGACTCATCTGATTCAAGCTCTTTGACCAAAAACAGCTAACTTAAAATGGACCTACAGAACTCATATGAAGTCGGACTGACTTGAAATTTTAGGATAACACTTAGAAGACATAATTGAAGGCCTAATGAAAAAATGAGATCATTTGGAGTTGATTTGATAGATCACTAGCGACCTAATTAGATGGATCGCTAGCGACCCATGTAAAGTGGGCCCCACCACCACAATTTTTTAGGGTAGGTCCCACACACTTAGAGAGAGTACCTACAGAGTTTCATCTGATTCTGTTAAGTTTTTGAGTGAGTTATGGATGATTCTTCTGGACCAGATGACCCCTGAAGATGGGTAATCAAACAAACTCCAAACAACTTGATATTTGGACAAGGCATTCAAATGGAAGATAGGAAGACAACCAAATGGAGATCACTTAAAAATCCCCTAAGTACATGAATCGCTAGCGACCAATGCCCTATGGATCGCTAGCGATCCATGCCCTATGGATAGCTGACGATCCATGGAATTACGTTGGATTGTCATGACGTTTTCAGAAAGGATAAAGCAAAAATATTCTAAGTAATTGGATCGCTAGCATTCCATCACCTATGGATTACTAGCAATCCATCGGATTGGCTCGGGCCACCTTCAAACTTTCTAAGCTCCTTCGTGGCATCATGTGCAGGCTTCTGGCAAAGCAAGCCTAACCCAATAACTCTCCAACCCCTATAAATACAATCCTACCTGCAACATATACGGGGGATCTTCCAGACTGGTTGTAGAAGACATTCTTCACTCCTCTCCTTCCTCACAATAGTCATCCCAAGGGTTTACTATGATTCTCCAGTAAACTCTGACATTGGGAACTTGATCTAACTAGGGATATATGAGAACTTTGTAATCCGATCAACTTTGTAACAACAATCAGTCAATAATAAAAGACTATAAAGTGGATGTAGGCTTCATTAACAGCAGAACCGCTATAAAAATCTTTTTGTCTTCTTTCCAATTCTGCTCTTTTATAGTTACTCTCTATATTATTGCTCTGTGAGAGCAGGGCTGGTGCTTTCACACTCAATCCAAGGTGTTGATCCATTTTTTGGGTTAACAATTAGAAACTGTCATTCTCCTTGCATAGCCATATGCTAGGTAGAGAATCCCAGAATCAATTAAAAATCCATATTCATAGCTCATCGTCGAAAATTGAGTGAAAAATTCCAGCTCAGACCGATGTAAATCATCTCAAAATCATGAACTCGAATCTGGATCAAACAGTTATGTGAATAAAATAATATACGTATGACTTACGTATTTATTTCAATTGGTTTCTCATTATTTAGATTCTTTTATTTACCCTCATTTATTCATAATCATTATTCACATTGCTTGATTCACATCCATTTATTACTTAGTATATTTCTTTCAATACTAATGTCACTTAAGAACCATCCCGTCAAATTTTACTTTGGTTTATTATAAACATTTTGTACACACTTCTCATGTTTATTATCACTTCACAACTTAAGTTCATATTTTTCTTAAATCAAATTAAATTTTCATTTAACTCATTTCATTATTCAATTTCAATATTCAATTCTATCAAACAACATTCTAAACCATATTCAATTCACTAATTTATTTAATTAGTTCATCTCATTAATTCATTTCAAACCACAATCAATTTCATTTCACAAAGTATTTCATTTAACTGAAGTTAAATTTCATTTCAAATTTTCTTTTCTTAACATTCATATTCAATAATTTAGAACTTTGTTTTAACTTATTACTCCTCAATTTATAAGTTACAAAAACTGATTTCTTATATTAGGGAAAAACAAATGTAACGAACCGGCCTTTCGACCCTCGAAAATCAACACTAATACGTCCACTGTATCGTGTGTCGAGCATTCAAGCGTCGGAAAGACCGATTGTTATAGGAAGAAAGAAGATAGAAGATAAAAAGAAACTAAACAATCACAAAATCTCACAACATAATGAAATAACACATATTAATCAACATAATTCTTTACAAAGTCATTTCCAAAATGATACATCAGAGTCATACTAATACAAATTCTACCCTAGGACAGTTATAACAGTATGTCCCTACCTAACTAATACATAGATCATACATACATACACTGTGGAAATAAGATAATAACTAGCTATCGATAAAGCATCCTACTCCAAGCTCCTCCAAGATGCAACCGAGGAAAACCTGAACTACCTGCTGTCCATAAAAATTTGATTACCCAAGAGTTTTAGGGAAAGAAAATAAAACTCCGGGTCAGACATGGGTTTAGTGTGAATAAACTCAAACAATTGAATTATTTCTTTTAAAGCACTTTTAAAATCATGGGTATCTCGTAAGATCTAGCAGCACATAAACACAGACAGATTTTTACCTTACGATAACCAAAACACTTTTATAGAAACCCGGTGATATTATAATAATATTTAACAGTTCAAGTAAAATACGAATATAATTGAAATGCTTGCATCTCACATTTCAACATAGTTGGGTACATCTAAAACCGTAAAGACACATATTGGAGAATAGATTCCATACTATGACAAGGTAAGGGACTACCTTCTGATGGTACATCTCTAGATAAAATACACCGGGGTCTAATAAGAACATCTTGTACCCCTGCCACACAGGACTGGCCTACCACTTGACTAGTAGTACCGAATACGATCACCCACTTTGTCCCCGAAGCATACATTAGTAGATAGTAGTCAATCTAGATTTGGGATGACCATACCCTAATGGGAGCGACCCACATGGCCCTGCTGCATGCCCATTTTTGTCATTTCCCAATTAATGAGGCTTGAGGCTATGTTTTACCTTTATATAGCACTTTCTCACTTGGAATACTAACACTGTCGCAATGTCAGCATTCATCCATATAAGTCGTTCAGGTGATGAATGAACCAAAGGCACTACCTCCACTACACCCATTTTGGAGTCACCCTTAGGGTTAGTAGCAAATAGCCTTTGCACTTCAATATTCCGTCTTCGATTCCATACTCTTTAAGATGTCTTCGGTTCGAAATGCTTGAGTTGGATCAAAGTGGTTTTCGGATAACATATCCGATCCTAGTCACTTCAAAACAACTTTCGATAATTTTCGGTAAACTCAACCCCGGTTCTTTAGGAAATAAACAGACAAGATAAGAGTGGAGATCACCTCCTAACCGTTAGTGGACGGATTTCCTTATCATTTATCATATAAGAACGAAATGAGATTTATACACATAGTACAGCATCATTGGGGATGACTGTGCCATATAACTCACGTGTTTCTCTTAGATATTTCCAAAGTTATGTTTTGGTCCAAGTTTGATAGTCGGTTATTTAACTATCAAATAAAAAATTATTCAAACATTGATTTAATTTCATATGGGATGTATCAAGCCTTTATTAATTAATCTTCCATTAATTAAAATACTTTGCAAAACTGGTCAAAAATCTCTTCAAAACACTATTCCTAAAACCCTAACATCCCTTTTACACTTGGAGAACATTTATATACTTATATCAATAGTATGAGTATATTACCAGAACATTTGGAAAATTTCCTCCTTTCAAATTCCTCTTTTTTTCTACAAACATTACTTACTATAAAACCAAACCTCTTATCCTTTATAACAATTCCCTTTCTAAAAGCTCGGTTCATAATTCAAATAACTTGTAAATTTCGAAATTCAATTTATAAAACACTTTTATAAGTCTACAAGTCAGTCTACAAGTCAATGTACAAAACCTCTTTACAAACCTCTAAAATCATTTATAAAACATTTCCCCATTTAAAACTCCTTTGATAAATCCTTTACAAAATACCTTTTGCAACTCATCCTTTTAAATCACCTTAAATAAACCTTTTTACTTAGTAAAACCCATTTTTATAAACAAGTTATTATTTGTAAGTACCTTTATAAAATAATAATATAACTTGGAAAAATCATTTATAAACCTTAACCCTAAATTGATTAAATAATTGAAATTAATTCAAAATCGTACTCTATAATTTCAAAAGGAGGCTTAGCAATCCCAATGGTAGTAATTTAATTTACCATTTAACATCAATTCCACTTTCAAGTCACTTAACCATTTATTTACATAAATCAACATATATGTAAATGAAATTCATATCCAGATCAGGGAATAATATGTCAATACAACTCAACTAGCATATACATATCCAAATAACATAATAGTAGGATGGTGATTTGTCCAGCTAAATAGATGTCCAAAAATTTCACTACTTATAGCAAAATAGAAATTTATTCTACTAACCATACGTCCACACAATAAACAATTACATTATAGCAAAATGGTGATTATTCTACTATCAGATGTCCAAACAATCTAACAATCAACTTATAACATAACAGGCATTTATTCCGTTAACACATGTCCACACAATCAAACCATTTACATAACTCATTCACCATTATTTGTCTACTTAATGATATTGACATTTGAATCCCTTGTGTTCAAAACCATCTTTGGAAGAGAAGTACCCTTAAAACAATTTGATTCTCAAAACAAAGAATTTAAAAACTAAAACTCCCTTTTAAAATGATTAATAATAGATTAAACTCTTTATTTGATAATAATTAATCTTTATTAATTCCTAACATAATTTAATTATAAATTAAGAAATAATTAAACCTTTAATAAATAATTTATTTATAAATTAAACCCTTAATTAATCCTTTATTAATTATTAAATAATAATTTAAAATTTCTATTAATAATTAACTATTAATTAATTTCAATTAATTAATTAATATTTTAATTAAAACTTAAATAATAAATTAAACCTTTAATAAATAATTATTTTGAATTAAAACCTTAATTAATTTATCATTAAAAATAGTTAAACACTTGACTAATTAAATAAATAATTGACCTTATATTTGATAAATAATTAATAAAAAATAAATTATATACTTAACTCATAATTAATTAAAAAATAATCTTACTTTTAAAGGATAATTAACTAGTAACTAATCTTTATTTAATTAAGATTAACGAACCTTGTTTGGTACTTAATTAATTATTAATTACCAAGCTTAATTAATTGATAATTAATTATTAAAACTTGATTAACTTTCTAAAATATTTTTATTAAGTTTATAAAACCTTTTCAAAATAATTTTAAAGTATGAAACTGAATTTTCAAAAAAAGGACTTTTATCGAAACTGCATCTATAGGGCTATGGATGCCATATTTACAAATATTTCAGCTTTTTTCTTAGAAAACTTAATACTAGAAAGCTTACTAACTTTCTAAAACATAAAATAAATAATTTGAGACCAAGTTTCTAGCCTTTAAAATCAATTTTGATTACAAACCAAACTCATACTCTTCACAAAGGATTCTTCATCGATTATCAAATCTAATTGTTAACTTTTCTTTGCACAACAACCACATAATTATGTTTATAACAACTTATTCATACAGCAAACCCAAACAAACAAGATCGGACTTTTACATTATTCATAAAAAATCTAGACTTCACATTCAAGCACACACTAATTTAACCACATGCAATCACATATATAAGCGACATATATATGCACTAAACCATACAATAATCCAACCAAACAATCAAATTATTTTATCACCAAATAGTCAATAAATGCAAAGGTAAAAACTTTCCCAAAAATTAAGAAGTTTACTCATCAAAATTTTACAAAACTCTTTTGAAAACTTGAAATACTTTAGAACTTGCAAAGCCTAGAAAACCACAAAATCAACTCAAAAATGGGTAATTTTTCCTCGATTTTTGGTCATGTTACTCTCGGAATTTGGAAAGTGGTCAAAATAAAAATTCATGAAAATTATTTTCCCCATCGTTTAAAAAAATCACTCGGTTTGGATTTTTTTTCTTTAGGAAGATATAGTCAAAAGAAGAAGAGGTATTTTCGGACTTGAAAATATGGATCCGAAAATGGATCTGAAAGAAATGAGATTTGGACATAGCTAAACTCAAAATTTGAAGAAATAATATAAATAAAAGTTGTAACCACTGAAATTTTACACGGTTTGAAAAAAATAAAACATCCATTTGGATCGGAGATGAGGAAAATATGATAGAAGGAAGAGGAGGAAGAATGAAGAAATTAAGGCTATTTATAAATAAGAGAAAAAGAGAACTACTTATCTACCCTTATACTTCTATCCTCCACATTGTTTTGCCATCTCAATATCCTCCACCACACATGCCATTTCAGCCCCCATAGCCTCCCTTCCCATCATTTCAAAGCAAATATGCATTTAAACCTCTTGTATTTAATGTTTAAACAAGTTTCATTGATGTGATGTTTACTTTTACTATAAAAAAATATATTATATTATCTTAGGTATATGTATATACATACATATACTTATCCGATGCATACATACATGAATACATACATATCCTAACTTATTTTCAAATTGAATTTGTATATTTATACTAAATGATTCACAACATTTTTGTTACCTTTTAGCCGACAAAATGTCGAAAATTCGAAAAACGAATGCCCGCCACATTTTCGATTTTACTTCGAACTAAATATTTTTGTAAATACATTTGAATACTACTTCACTACCAATAGTTATTATTTAAAAGAGTTTTATTTCATTATAAAATCTGTTATTTGAATATTTAAAATTAATTAAATATTCGCAAATCAAAGCAGTGAAATTCAGGGTCGTTATAGGGGAGTTTTAGGACTGGACATAGAACGAGAGGTCCAAACCATATAAATCGATTGTGTGGTCTACTATTATATTTCTGCTGGATTTATATCATCTCTTTACATATTGGCCATCTTCGATCTCGTGCATGACGACTAACAAGTTTATATTTATTGGTATGTGTTGTGTTCTATTGATGATTATTTAGTTTTTATGATGTTTGGATTTGTGCATCGAATATATTGCTTATTGTTTATTTTTTAGTATTGGATACTCATTTATAATTAACTATGGGTTTGAAATGAAAATATAATTAATTAAAATGAAATGGATGAAGTTGCATGATAATAGTATATAAATAAACGGAAGATAAGTTACCTGCAGATTTTGAGTGATATTTGTAAACAACGATGATTTAATAAATTTTATTGAAATTGATGTGAGAAATTTAATAAGGTTGTTTTATGGATTTCTAGGGAAATTTGTAAATAATAATGAAAAGTTTGTTATAAATTGAAATTGGGGAGTTTTTATAAATTAAAGTGAGATTTCGTAAATAATAAATAAAAACAATATTACTTTAAGTGACAATATAATTGATTTTATGGATTTTATGGAATAAAATATTATTATTTTTGTTTGGATAATAAAATAAAAGATATTTTTGCAATAATAATAAAGTATGTTTTCGAATGGGTATTGAGTTTAATTATTACTATTTTAAGACAAATAGCAATAATAGAAGTTTTGAAGTTAAAATAGAATAGTTGTATTTTTTTAGATAAATAGTAATAAATTGACATTGAAAAATATTAAAGTGGTTTTAGTATTTATTATTATTTTGATGTAAAATAATAATATTATTGTTTTGCAAAGTGATTTGATGCAAATCATTGTTTTTTGGTTAAAATATGATGTTTTAAAGTATTTGAAAAAAAAGTATAATAAAGGATTTTATAGTATATTATCGTTTTTAAAGAATTATAATTATTTTGGGATTGAATAAATAAAGGTGTTCTATAATAAACAATAACCAAATGGTTTTATACTTAAGAGAAAATAATGGTTGAAAATATACTCTTTGGATGGATGTAATATGTGATTATTATTGATTTGATTTATCGCATATGTTGTTTTATAACACTGTAATCGCATTTGGATGTGTATATGATATTTTTCATTATTACCATGTGGTGTGTAGTTAATTATGATTTGTTGTGTTGATGTCTGTGTTACTAATATAATGTATGAAAGTCTACGGGGTGGATCGTGTAGTGTATATGCAAGTATATGTGACAAAATATATGATGCAACTAAAATAATATTAATATAAGTAAATATAGAATATGCACACTAGGATTTTATACTGGTTCGGACCTCCCGTCCTACGTCTAGTCCCGAAGCTCCTCTTCGAAATTCGACTATCAAAAACCCTCGCTTCGCCCGGAGGAATAGGCTTGATTACAATGAGTTGTTCTTGTCAAATGTGTTCTAATTTAAAATGGATGTTGACTAATTAGTACAATTGCTTCCAATATATTTCTAAGGAATATTGTCTATGAAGAACCGAGTATATGGAAGAGTGAATACAAGTAAAGATTGCTAGAGTGCAGAGATCAAGAATATAGAATATAGAGTTAGAAAGCGTAAGTAAGTGAAGTAAGTTTCTCTTGATTCTTGATGCTATATATAGTTGTGGATAGATATCTTGAGTAGTTACATCCATTGATGAATCTTCTAGGGTTGCTTCTGTTGATGGTGAAGAGTTGTGGCGAAGAGAAGCGAAGACGTCCATTCACATGTGGCAGTTGAAGTTCTTTTCTGAAGTTCGAGTTTGAATCCAGATGTTTGGTATTTGTTTTCAGACGTCTGATACTATATATTTTTTGAATATAGTAGAAGATCAGACGTCTGAGTGCTATTACCAGACGTCGGGTTTAGCCTGATAGTTGTTCCAAAGAACTATTTCAGACGTCTGGCTTGTGCACCCAGATGTCTGATATGGTGATGTCAGTTTTTGTGCATTCTTTCTTTTGCTTCTTTGTACCTATCGACTTGTAGTCTCTTGTAGTGTCCTTTGAGCCTCATTCTTGTCTTTCTAGTGATGTTGTTCTAGCAAGTACCTGTATATATAAATATATGTGTATATTCGATTTCCATTGTATAGTTGTTGTCATCGAAACCGTAGATTGGATTTCCTAACATTCTCCCCCTTTTTGATGATGACAAATATACAATGTACTTAGATATAATTTTATAAATCTCCTCCTGAATATGTGCTTACCATTATTTCTCCCTCTATTAATATGCATATGAATTTCTCCCCCTTTGTCATTATCAAAAAGAATGAGGTAATATAATAAATTTTATAAAATATCTTGTAAATAGCAAGATAAACTCAATATTAAGAAAAATAAAATAGATTTTACCATATTTGCTGAAGTCCATATTTCATTGTAAGCACGTAATTCTATTAAACGTATGGAACATCCTTTAAAATCCCAAAATCTTTCCTTTTGTTTCTCTGAGTACCTGCAATAAATAAAAATCATTTTCGGTACCCATTTACTATGTTAAGGTCCGGGGGGTTAGGTCTTTGGAAACCATACCCATTTGGGTGTGGTTGAACCTTTATAAATATAATTTTCATTATTAACTACCATATCAAAATAATCATCAATGTATTTTTCTCTATTTTTCCAATTAACAGGAACCCAAATACTTAGATAATTTTTATTCATATTTCTGTTCAATGATTTTGTACTTCTAGAGAAATTATAAACATTATTGGCCATAGCAGTATTTGAATTTCTATAAAAATTTGATTTAGACTTTACTCGAAATTTAATACTAGTACTAACATTTTTACTATACATGAAAGCGTATCTAGTGCTATTTCTACGATCAGTTTTATTATATCCTAAACCACTTTTGTCATGTAAAGGTCTAGAACTAGATAAAATCATGTTTAAATCGTTTTGACCTTTTTTAAATTTTGTTACTTCAGTGTTAAGTTTATCAAATTTAGCTTTGAAGTCAAAATTATTATTTTCAAAAGAAATATTACTATTTTTCAAAATATCAATTTGCTTGTTTAATTCAGAATTCTCCCTTTTTATCGTACAGTTCTCATTTTCGAGAAGAAAAATTCGAGATTCTGAATTATCTAAAGATGATTGTAATAAATCATTTTGTCTTTTCAAATCTGTAATTTCTTTTGAAAAAATTTCCTTTTCTTTATCAAACATAGTATTTTTATTTTTCAAAACATTGATTTCCTCTAAAAGATCATTGTTTTTATCTTCTAACTGCTCGTTTTCTTTTTGTAGGAAATCTTTTTGTGAAACAAGTTCTTCTACGGTACTTTCAAAACATTTAGTTTGTTTTATCAAAAATTTATTTTCCTCTTTTAAACTGGAAATTCCTTGCTCACAATCTTTTAACTTATCTAAAGCAATTCTATTAACTTTATTCAAGGTTTTACAATCTTTTAATAATTCATCATGTGCTATCAGAAGATCTTTATATAAAGAATCTAAGCATACCGATTGTGATTTGAGTTTATCCATGAAGCATTATTTGTTTTCTCCTTTGATTCTTCTTTATTGCTCTTCCTCTTCCTATTGCCTTGACTAGATCTCTTTATAGCCATTTATTCTAGGATGTTGTTACGATCTCTAGAATCCCAGGCTCTGATACCAATTGAAAGTCTACGGGGTGGATCGTGTAGTGTATATGCAAGTATATGTGACAAAATATATGATGCAACTAAAATAATATTAATCTAAGTAAATATAGAATAAGCACACCAGGATTTTATACTGGTTCGGACCTCCCGTCCTACGTCCAGTCCCGAAGCTCCCCTTCGTAATTCGACTATCAAAAACCCTCGCTTCGCCCGGAGGAATAGGCTTGATTACAATGAGTTATTCTTGTCAAATGTGTGTTCTAATATAACACGGATGTTGACTAATTAGTACAATTGCTTCCAATATATTTCTAAGGAATATTGTTTATGAAGAACTGAGTATATGGAAGAGTAAATACAAGTAAAGATTGCTAGAGTGCAGAGATCAAGAATATAGAATATAGAGTTAGAAAGCGTAAGTAAGTGAAGTAAGTTTCTCTTGATTCTTGATGCTATATATAGTTGTGGATAGATATCTTGAGTAGTTACATCCATTGATGAATCTTCTAGGGTTGCTTCTGTTGATGGTGAAGAGTTGTGGCGAAGAGAAGCGAAGATGTCCATTCACATGTGGCAGTTGAAGTTCTTTTCTGAAGTTCGCGTTTGAATCCAGACGTCTGGTATTTGTTTTCAGACGTCTGATACTATATATTTTTTGAATATAGTAGAAGATCAGAGTCTGAGTGCTATTACCAGACGTCTGGTTTAGCCTGATAGTTGTTCCAAAGAACTATTTCAGACGTCTGGCTTGTGCACCCAGACGTCTGATATGGTGCATGTCAGTTTTTGTGCATTCTTTCTTTTGCTTCTTTGTACCTATCGACTTGTAGTCTCTTGTAGTGTCCTTTGAGCCTCGTTCTTGTCTTTCTAGTGATGTTGTTCTAGCAAGTACCTGTATATATAAATATATATGTATATTCGATTTCTATTGTATAGTTGTTGTCATCGAAACCGTAGATTGGATTTCCTAACAGTGTATTAGTACACAATTAATGAGTTGATATTTTGTTACTAATATGGTGGGTTGGTACACATTTGATGATTTGGTGTTTAAGTAACTAATATAGTGGATTAGTGCATATTTATTTGATTTATACTTGCAATGATGATGTATTACTAGTAGTTGATTATTAGTTATATGTAAGTATATTTGTTGTTGTTGATTTGTCTGACGTTTGGGGTTGACACTGAGTGTTATCAAAATTAAGTGGTGTTTAATGGTTGTGTATTGTCATTATTGTCGTTAACCATATTTATGATGACTGATTGTGATGGCCTAGTAGTAGTGTTTCCTAGTTGCATTTGTTGCATGGATGTTATGGTTATTAAGTACTAACAAGTATTTCAATGCAGAAGAAGAGTAGAAAACAGAATTACGTGGGCTTGATCCTCAAAAGAGTACATAAGCATTATTTCCTTATGCAATAGCTATCAAGCCTAGGCCGTAGTTATAGGATAAGGCATAGTCCAAACAAAGTTGATCGCCTTTTCCCTTTATATGTATGTATGTATGTGTAAAGTCATGGGTAGGACTAGAGGATGGAGCAGAGTTCTGGATATAGACTATATCTGCAGTTTTTTGGCTTGGTATATTTCTCTTTTACCATATTTATATTTTTATGGATTAATGGTGGTTAATATATTGAAGAACATGGATGTAATTTAATGTATTTAATTGGTGTAGTATTTAAATTACTATGATAATGCATATGTGACGTTGTTTAATTCCGTTGTGTGAGGTTTCATATTTTGTTCATTATTTAGATTTTTAATTTTATATAACCACGGTCTATTGCTTTTAATATTTGAAATTAGCTGCTTTTAATATTTGAAATTAGCTGCAAGTGTATTTGACAGCATTTATAACTAATTTTGGACATCAAAAATAGTGGGGAGTCATAATAGGGATGATATCGTTTGAGGCTTTTTATGGATAGTTGTGCAAATTCCCTTCTTGTTGGTGGTAGGCGACTAATAGAATCATACATGAACTAGACATGGTTAGATACACTTTTGATAAAGTGGAGTTGATATGGAAGAGAATGAAAGCTTCATATGATAGGCATAAATCATATGCTTATAGGAGGTGTACAAAACTGAAGTTCATGGTAGGTGATATGGTATTTGTGAAAGTCTCATCTTTAAAGGATGTTATGTGTTTTGGTAGTATGGGAAAATTGGTACCGGGTATTATTGGATCTTTCCTATATTAGAGAGAGTGGGGAAGTTAGCTTATACAGTGAACCTTCTTGAAACGTCGGCAAGAGTTAATCACAAAGCATTTCATGTGTTGCATCTATGAAAATATATACACGATTCAGCAACCATTGTGGAGTTGAACTAGTTAAAAGATGTGAAAGTGAAGTCGGAGTTCATAGCACCCTACGGACTTGTTCTAATTGTAGAACATAATGTGAAGTGACTTCGAAATAAATAAGTGAAGTTAGTTTAAGTAAAGTGGGGAACGATCTAATAGAGGGCACATGGAAACCTAAGGGAATGATTTGTGCTTCTCATGCCAAATTATTTATCGGTACATTTTCCATTTAATTATTTTAAATTACTTCGGTTAGATTAAATGCATTTACTTACGTTGATCGAATCTTTTGGGTTGGACTGATTCGGGTCAAGTTGATTGGGTCTTTGTGTTATTTTTCATCACCCAGACCCGACCCAAGACCCATCTGGTTTGAATCATGTTCGGATTTTCTTAGATTGGTTCGGTAATGGAGTTTAAGGTTTCAAATGTAAGAACGTAACATGAAACGGAGGCTATTTGAGCTAGTGGATTTCTAGGCTATCTTTAGTTACATATGGATTAATTAGTCTATTTGATCCTAAGCCTATGTCTACCTATTTTTCCCTACACGTTATCAAAACTTGTCTTACAAATAACACTCTATTCCTAATTCCAAACCACTCATATTTGTAGTTGTGGTATATCTACTTGAAAAGACATGTAATAATATTAGGCCTAACCTCATATGGTTCACAAACCACATTTTAATTACTTATTTTTCAATAACAATAATCAAACTACTCATATATTCTTCAATTTATGGTTGGTTACGTTCTCCCCGTAAGTTGATTGATATTACTCATATTGTGGTGCAAACCACAAAGCCTTCGGTACTATTCCTTTATTTTACCTTTTTACGATCATTTTTATGTTACTCGTAATCTTTGGATTACATTATCATTTTGTTCGTAAAGATGTTAATTAAAATCTCATTGTATTTAGTGTTGTTGTTTAGATTCCACAACCTGTATTCACCTTACATCTAAGTTTTATGGTATTGCATTCTCATGGTGGTAAATAATGTTTTTAAACATGAAACTTATATGTGATAGAATGCTTTTCGGTCGTTTATATTTGTACTTCCAAAACAATATAAGATGAAATAATTTATATCGATGTGCTAGATAATGAGCTGGGATAGGATTGATTTTGAAAATGCCAAATGAGTATAAAAATATGAATTTGAATGTTGTGTTATATGTTCTAATGTTTAGATGATAAACTATTTTATAGCTTTACGTCATTACGTGTTTATATCTATATTCCTATTTATATTTGAATATACCCATTTTCTTTTTATGTTATTGATCATCGATGTTTCCATTAAATTGTTAGAAAATTCCCATCATGATTTATGCAATATAATTGAATTCGTCCTAAAATTTTGATGCTAAGGTCTTGAATTTTGATTGTGCTAATGAAAAATGGAGGTTGATGGATCATTTGAATTATCACTCTTGCAAACGTTGATTTATCATTCTTACAAATGTTGGTTTATAGGACATGGTGTCGATGAGGCATTATTTTTATTAGTTACAAGCTGAATACCAACCTGAGTCCTAAACATATAGGTTACTAACGGTATTCAAACTAAATAATACTCCTTAATTTGGCAACTAACAGCTTCAAAGCAGATGGAATAAATCAGCATAAAGTAAAGTACAATCATACCTAAATGCAATATGGCAGGCGGTGGTGTCAACATTAAATGGTTTAGTGGTGAATTCACCGTTTGATTTAGTGATGGAAGCAGTGTTGGTAGTTTTTGTCAGGATAGCGACATCGGTCAGTTTGGTGATAACATGGTGTCGCTTAATTAGGTGATGAGAGGCATCGATTAATTTGGCGATTGCAGGTGTACATCGATTGATTTGGTGATGTGAGTCATTGATTGATTTGGTGCTAGCAGATGTGCGTTCATCTATATGGCGATGAATAGATTCGGTGTTGATGGTGGTGGTATGTTCGATTGTATTCACTACAGTGGTGGTGATTTGGTTAGCTGTCATCTGATTTGGGGATTGGTGGCCTCGAGTGCATACGTACATGCCAAATTGGTTGTTCTTCTTATTATTGGAAAGATAAGAGAGAGATAGATGGATAGGGTTGTTGAAGAATCTGCCATAATAGCAACGAATTAGGTATGATGGTGATGGTGTTGAATCACCATGGCGATGGATTTAGTCTGGAAGTGAAATGAGACAAGAGATACAGGAAATGAAA
The DNA here is from genome assembly GCA_030737815.1 of Allium fistulosum. Taxonomy (NCBI): domain Eukaryota; kingdom Viridiplantae; phylum Streptophyta; class Magnoliopsida; order Asparagales; family Amaryllidaceae; genus Allium; species Allium fistulosum. The sequence continues at coordinate 868,416,149 of CM060903.1, read as the reverse complement.
AGGGTAATCTAGGTAATTCAAAAAGCCACGGTTGATTTCTATTCAGCAAATTTTCATTATTATTAGTACAGATATATACTTCCCTCAGGTGCTCACTACAATGATTGTACTAATGAAATATATTGCTTGAATTGCATTGTTTGCGAATTTAATTTAGGAAACTGCAACAATGATAAGACTGATCAGAATTCATAAGAGGCGATGAAGAAACTAATGCAAGAAGCAACAAACCAAGGCAATGAAGATGGCATTCTATTCAAGTTTTTTTTTCATATATATATATATTAGTAGAGTACATTATGAGTATGTTATTTAATTTGATATATTTTCATAGGTCAACTTTGCTGTAAACTTTATACCATTGTTAATGCAATGCACTCTTTGTTCCTCTACGTGTATGTTTTTTTTTGTATAATTATATTAACAGGAAAATAGGCACAAGGACAAATTTAGAAGAAAAAAATTAGACTGAAAGGCACCAAGTTTATTTTTTAAACTGAAGGACAATTCTAGTTATAACTAGCATTTTGTATAATGTAAAACTGAATATTATGCTAGATATAACTAGCATTTTATATAGTGTAAAAGTTGAATATATCGTTCAGTCTAAATTTCTTTTAAAGTTTGTCATTTTTCCTGATTCCCTCTTATATTAAATTTCCATTTATGTACACTTCTCAATGTTAAAATCTTGTAACTTAATATGTATTGTAAACGTTAGGAACATTCATTTCCCTATACTCATGGTCACCGAAAAAAATTCATCTCCCAGCGGATATGATGATTGGCAATGTTTCATATCCCAACCAAATATATACATTGGAAAATATGTGATGATGGCTACCCATGCCTCTTCTATCCACAGCAAAGTCCATTGAAAACTCATTTGCAACGATTATATTCATTGTAAATAATCAGTATTGATGCAGTGGGCCTTAGTTTCTTACAGTTCAGAAATCACCTTTTATTTTACTTATTTTTCAATTAACACTTTATTAAACTAATTATAATATGTGTCAATTTATATGTTTCAAAGATGTTTACACATTTTTAGCATATAGGAAAGTGGAACCTCGTAATGGGGTCGAGGTACTAACCCATTTTTTTCATCCAAGAAGTCTCTAAAAATACGACTCCATTAGTGTTTGTCACTAACCTCGTATTCCGACCAAGCTTGTCTACTTCACTCAATCAGCTTCCAAAGTAATCCTAAAGACAAGTCAGTGATCATGAATCAAGCATAGTGCTTACCTTATATCCTCCACAGGTCGTCTACGAAAGGTCTCACGTACTACTTCAATCCCATACCACCTGACCATGTCTTCATAGCCTACGTCCAAGCAGTGCCGGCCCTAGCACATCAGCTGCCCTAGACCAAATTTTAGGGGAAACGAAGGAGGAAAAAAAAACTTTAACAGCTGATGCCAGAAATCAAACCAAGGTTGGTTAAGTACATAAGCAATAGCCTGAACCACTGCACTACACATGATTTCTAAAAATCAACACTATCAAATATTAATAAGAACTGGTTTCATTGCTGCTATGATATTTCATACTAATGATGCACAAACTGTGATTCAGATTCATATTAGAATTTATTTTTGTTGCTGTTCATCAATTTTAGACCACCTTTTGCCATTTTGCTCCATCAACTACCATCGCCATTGTGTTTTATAAACATGGAAATTTGTCTCAGCCAATTCAAGTACATGGTTCAACATCATAAACCAGTATAAAATCCTTGTTACACTTTATTCAAACCTAACGGGTATAATAATAAAATGCAATTATCGGTAAAAATTACACCAATAGACACTTTAAATGGCGTGATATTTTATTTTTTTGCAGAAGGCGATTGTGCAGTGCGAGACTACACAGTCGTTTAGATAATAATATAGAAATAGTGTGATATTTGAAATAACTCGGTATAATTTTAAATATTTGATTGCATTCCATTTGCAGACTCTCTGTCTATTGCTTCCAGTTGCTCCTTAAATCGCTTCTCATATTCAAGCCTCCTTAACGTGGTCGAGCTTATCTTTTCCCCGCTTCCTTCATCAGGTAAAAGATCTACAACTTCTATCTGTAAATAAAATAAAATAAAATATAGGATTTAAATGCTTAGTTGAACTTAATAATACAATCCATACCATCTTTAAGAAGATAACATCCTACAATTGCTCAATTAACTTTTAAATTCTTTCATTATTATCCAGTTATATGAAGTAACGAACCTGAAGTGGTGAAAGACCTTTCTCTGCTCTTTTTTTGTTTACTGCATGACCACCAGACAAAGTTTCTTTGCTACAAACATCAATTTAGTATTTACTACCAGTGCAACTGCTATGGCATATAAAAAATTTGATGAAAGATTCCAAAATATCGTTGTTTGAATGTACCTTACGATGATAGCATCCAGTTTGTCATCGATGATTGATGGACCAAAAGGATCTGTTATAGGCTCGACTTGTACAATTAAACCTGGTTTAATGGACTGTAAAACCATTTTAAGTTTCAGTAGATTTTATATGTAAAGAATTAATGTATATATATACAAATATCATAAACACTGATCAGCATGATCAACCAAATAGAATGCAAACACTGTGAAAAACTAATTACTATAATGCACATTAAATTATGAAATCTCTTTGTCCCAAAACCTGAAGTATCAAACCAGTAACTCTCATGTCTGTATCAGAATTGGATTATTTAATAAGTATGTTCTCTTAGCTTCGCAAGCATACCTTAATCCCCCTAGGAGAATATGGTGTAGAGTTTTTGTTTTTTTTTTTTTGCAGCTCCGCTTGTAGCAGAAAAAATTCCACTTTCAAGTCTACATTTTTTATACCTACAAATAAACCCATCTAAATCATAAAATTACATTAAGAAACTAATAAAGAATCTCCATATATTGTTACCCAAAGTGTTCGCCATATAACCACCACATAACAGCTGAATAACTATGAAGTATTTCTTGTATTATTCAGAACATAGTTAAATTTATAAACAATGCAGTGATTTGAAGGTTATGAAGAGCTTGGTTGTTACTAAAGGAAAAATGAAAAGAAATCAAAATTGTATTCTAAGGCTTACTATCTATTATTCAAAATTCATTATCATCATTTTTGCAAACAAAAGGTATATATGTACTCAGAATAATTTTGCATCTAATCCAACACAGTCATTAATTTCCCATGTTGGATGTTGGATTTATATCAAATTAAAAAACTTTATGTTCAAAAAAGGCCTGGTTTAACATATAGGCTATTCTCAAATTCAAAGTAATTATTGAGTAGGCTATTTCACAATAACTGCCAATATAGATGGAATTTGGAGATGTCAGCTTCCCATGCAAATAAGATTTGCACCAGATTATTATTTTTAAATGATCTGCCTTGCACTAGAGTTCAAAATTTTAAAAATGAACTGCCGCAATTGTAGTTCCCTCTAGTTTACTTTTATGAATTATGTCTCATATTAGCTCAAGTTAGTTAATAAACATGAACTGATCAAATCAAATATGTGCCATTCAATTTGTACAAACCCTTGCATCAATTTGGTGCACACTAGTTCATTTTTGTAATATAGGCAAAAAATAACTAGTTTTTTCAATCTTTTTACGATCAGCTTATATGAATATTTTATCCATAAGATAATGTTATTAGCTAACCCCACAAGTTGATTTCCCAATTGGTGTGTGGTATGTGTTGGGGTGACCAAAAATCACGCCTTCTATCTCCAATAATGGCAGTGAACGTATAAAACGCTGATTTACATAAAGTATGCACTGTGGGTTCGGTGCGTACTTCTTCAAAGTTACAAAGTTTTCTACCAAAGCTTAGTTGTTTGGGTGTCTAAAAAATTGTATTAGCTCAGAGTTGATCTGTTAATATAGTCTCTGCAAATGTAACAAGGTAATGTCTTATCAAGCTAAAAGTTGAACCAGAAACTCAAGATGAATAAACCATTCACTTAAATTAAATCTCTCAACCAACACAATGGTCAAATTGCCTTGTATTATTTCAACCCAAGAAAGCGTCAACACGATATTGAACATGGTAACTTTTGCTTATCCACATACATCTTTTATGTTAATCCATCAGCTATTCAGGATAATAACATCAAAATTCATCAATAGCAACAATTACCAAAGCCAGTAGAAAAAACAACCACAAAAAATCACTTTTTTTACCTTAATGTAATCTTCAACTGCCTTCATTCTTGTCTCAGTGGGTTCGATCAGCTCAGCATACTACAATATTTCAAACCATCACATCACTTTGATTAACACAAAAACAAGACACTAAAAAGCTTAATGTGTTCAGATTCAAGAAAATCTAGAACTTATGTTTGAAAGGAATACATCTTTTTTTTTTAACATCGGTCCATCAGTAACCCCAACAACAATTCTCTCTTGAGCCAACTCTGCTGAAGCCTAAATTAGCAACAAACAAAACTTAAAATCATGAAAAATTAAGAAAACCAAGGTTTGTTTTTGTAACCAAAAAAAGACCAAACCTTAAGAAGGCGACGGTGACCATCGTGAAGGCGATCGAAGGTCCCACCAAGCACCACTGCTCTGTATTTATCTGATTTGTTTAAAACAATTAGTTTGATTTTAGAAGAAAATTTTGATTTTATGCTTTATCTCTAAGTGAATATTTTTTGTTGACTTTCAAGTAGATCTGCTAAGTGAAACATCTACAATTTACAAACAAATGATCGGTCGGATTAATTTTCTGTCTTTTCGAAAGCTCAAATGCATGAGTGCTTTTAATAGAAGCACGTCAACTCTTGTTCGTTAAAGATACTCTATAAGGTGATGATGATAACTTTTAAGTAGTTATACATTTCGGTCAACAATTTGAGTTGCAAATTATTTAAAAGAAAACATACATATATGTATATATGTATAACAGTGGGTTCAATGAGAGTCATGGTATCAGGTTCCGGCCGGAACCACGTGATGCCGGCCATCTTGGTTCGGTTCTAGCTGGATGCTATATGGGATTAGGTCAAAATCTCATCCCGGTGCTGTCAATATAAAAAAAAATCAAAAAAAGAAGTCGGAATTGCTGTAGGAAGAGAAAAGACTCAAAAGAGGGATAAACGACACAAGAATAGAAAGAAGAATCGAATCCAAAAAAGGAAAGAAAAAATAGAAGAAAAAAAAAAGCAAAACCTGGTCTCTTCGTTCTTCTTCGTTGTCTTCTAGCCAAAGATCGAATCTAGCCAAAAATTGGAATTGCTTCGTCGTCTTGGTTCTCGTTGTCGACCATCATGTGTTTCTTTTTTTTTCATTTTCGTTTTTTTCTTCGATTGTAGTGAGTCGACAGAGAAGCATAGTTGTGGGTTTAGGGTTAGGGTTGAAGTTGGATTTAAAATGAATGGTGGACTGAATTTTAATGGGCTTAAGACTTATTTTAAGACATGTTATCCATGTCTAAATGAATGGGTAGACGATAATTATTTAGATTTGTCTATCTTTAAATGTATTTGTGCTGATTTTAATTTATTTTTTAAACTTTGTTTAGTATATTGTTTACGTTCATCTATGTAATAGTGTTGTATTTTGTATTATCATCTCTTTATAGATAATATTTTGTATTTTATTTACAACGTTTATTACTACTTTTCCATTAAAAACACAGAAATCGGATATGGGACTAAAACCGAAACTTTCGAAATTTGACCGAAACCGAAACCGAGTTCTCGAACCTTGGATGAGACCAATAGGTTAGTGCAGTGCCTTGAACTTGGTGCAAATATGCCAAGATGTTGCATATAAAATACATACAAACTCAAAAATCCTAAATCAAGTTTCTTTTTAAAATTCCAGAGAGGATAAATAATATAATAGAAAACTGACATGGAGATTTGATTTTTCATATTGCTTCAGTCAACTTAATCAGGTGTGTATATGTACATATAATCACTAGCAAAGATCTCCAAATGATTTCATATCAATTCGATCATTGTTGTGGAATTTGATCAGGAGTTGAACCTGTGTTCAATCATTATAAAGAAGTCATGATGTTGATATCTTCCATATAGCATATTAGCTTTGAAAGTTGAGTTCATCTATTAATTACATGTTTTATTCTCTATTTTAACCACTGGGTTAATTAGAAACAAAATACGTTACTCATAAAATGATCTAGAGATCAAATTACAAAGGCCATGTCCAGTTATTATTAAATAGTTTAGATCAAGTTATTGAAGAAATTAAGTTTTTTTTGAAACTATCATTTTTGTAGAAGACCCAAATGATAACCATATCTTAAATCTTTTAGTACATATTCAATTGCACGGATGCGTAAGTACGAGGTAGTAGAAAAGAGTCGGTTGCTTCAGCAAAAGATTTCCGAGGAAGACAAAACTAGAATTAGTTTTCATTTTCAAGTTTTGATATGAAATATTCTTTTATCATATTGTTCCTCTTATTGCATGAAGAAATTAATCTCGAAGAGTAAAACTACATTGAACTTGATTAGTATTATTGTTATATCAAAGTAAAAAAAAAACTTTAAGTTTCAATACTGTAAACATTAAACTTGATTTCATCCATAACAAGAATCTAAATGACAACTCCAACTCTTACCACCAATCCGACCATTTGTTTTTGACGGCTTAGCCATTAAACATAAATATTTTAAAGAAAAACCAAAATATTATGGGTTTTTTGCTCCATTTTTACATTCAAATCAAGAATATCTTTGTAAAGCAATAAACTTGTGATGTAACGGTAGAAAGGAATCTTTAATCCAAATTTTTTTAACCTATACACACACATACACGCTGTATTTTAACATAGAATTTAGTAAGGGTAAAAAATGATGTTTAAGCACTTACATTAACTTATTTGTTATGGATTTATAGCTATTTTTTTAATATCCAATTTACATCATACTCAACTTCTCTTGTAAGAACAACTCCACAATCTAACACCACACAAATATTAAAGGATGTTTAGACCCTCCCTGGATCAGATTTGCAAAAAGGGAAAAAAAGAAAAGAAAAGAAAAGTCTTCGCAAATAGCCATTTCATGTTGGTTTTGAACTAAATGAAATGTATAAATTTAGGAAATATGATCAAAGGAACAGACAAATAGCCCTCAACACAAAAGCTCTTGTGTTGGTTTTGCTTTTAGACGTTTTCCATTCTTTTTATGCTTACAAGTATTTTTTAATCAAATTAGGCAGGTTTTCTTAATAAACTATTCTGGCATGACTAGAATATCTAAATTTCAAGTACTATGTATGATATATATATATATATATATATATATCAAATAATAGCATTAATCGCAGACTGAATGAACACAAAAGGGGTTTCACATATAGAATAACTTTAGAAATAGGTTATTTCTAACAAAACAATGATAATAATTGTTGGCACGATTGTAGGCCACGTTTGAGGAATACCAACCAAAGTGTGCCATTATTGGGCAAAGAGCCAATGTTGCAACTCAAAATGCACCAAGCACCGTCTGCAAGTTGGTACCTGGAAATATTATGAAGGCAAATGTGATGGAAGTCACCGTCGCTGCACAAATAAAAACAATGTAAAAGGATGGCCTCCTAGTATCTGATGCCTGAGTAAAATGAAATATACTTGTTAACTACTCTCCTATATTTTAAGAAACTAATTTGATATAGTCTCCTTGTATCTTTCTTGATATAGCTGAATACAATAAATAACTTCTGATTGGTATATATGAAAATGTAAAACATTATTTGTATCCTAATGGTCCAATTGAGTAAACAAAACTTCGAATGACCTCATTGTGCCAACTGTGCTAACTGCAAACTGATTAGCGATGACTATGGTTTCAACAACAACAACAAAATAAGTAAATAAATAAACCATCATATCAAATGTTCTTGTACACATAAATACGAAGTTATAGCGCACACAAGCATGCATTCTTATCACTTATATAAATGGTAAATTCTATTTGATTTTGGATAAAAATTGATGACACAAAATCTAACACAAGTGGTCCCAACCATTAAATCTGCCTCTAGTTTCCACCCACCGTGTAAAGAAAAAAATCTAACGGCTAATATTTATGGTGTCAAATTTTGTCTTAATAGCTGCTCCATGTGTGTAGGTAAGGATCGGCTATACCTCATTATTGCTACACCTCTATTCCCCGATTTCGACCACACATTCCAATTTAAATAATATAATGAGATAGTAAGAGAGAGAAAATATATTATTTAAATAGGAATGTGTGGTTGAAATCAAGGGGAATAAAAGTGTAGGAGAAATGAGGTGTAGCCGATCATTGCCCTATACACACACATACATGTGTGTGAGCAGAGAGAGGGAGAGGGAGAGGGAGAGGGAGGGGGGGAGGATCTCTTGACTGCTTTGTGCATTAATGAGCAAACCTACAAAGCACCAATGCGGCAATACTAATTATAATGTGTGTGTGTATAGCTATTAGATATATATGGATAAATTATATTTCGTATGTCAACATTTACATAACTTCATCAATAATCTTTTAAGTTTATGCAATCTTATATGCAATTTTTTAAAATAAAAATAAGCAAATTAATTTACATATATTAAGCAAAGCAGACTGAGTTGTTGTATATATCTTACTTTTTATGAACACATTACATCAATTTGATATCAAGCAGACCAAGATAAAGAATGCATGCATATAACCTCACTTTTTTTTTGAATAGGTATATGATTGATGCTTATTAAAGTTAATAATTCTATGTGTACTTGTGAATATCAAACTATGGAAAAATAATTATATCAATTATAAGCTAACATCGACTAGTCAAGCTATCATAATTATATGGATACATGGCAATGTGAACAACTTGTGTGCAACATCACAAAAAAGAGAAAACCCAGGAAGGGAGTGGTTGGCTGACTTTAGATACATCTGTTTATTCATGCACGTGCACGTGCATGTGCACGTGCGTGCACACACACACATAAGTTCGTTAACTCATACTTTTTATTACAACTAGTACTGCAACATGATTAAATAAGGAAAATGTTTAGCATTATATGTTTTAGTAAGGATTAAATGAAGAAAATGCTTCGTATTATATGTTTTAGTAATGAATAATTATAAACAATTTATTCTGACAAAATAAACTTAAACATAAGAGTATTTAATAGCAAAAGGTAGTTTAAATGAAATTTTTGGTGTAACATCAAAAATTAGATCAACAAAAATCTAACATGGTTAAAAAAACTTAAACACGAAAAAGACAGTCAAGTTATAAAAAAAGACTGATTTTTAAATACTTTTAACTGATTATCTATTGTTAATTATTATATATTATTATTATAAATTAATTATTATTATGAGGGAATTAGTTTAAAGGAAAAACCTAAGACCGATTTTAATTTGAAGGACATAAGTTTTAAAATTTAGTGGACACTAAATGTATATTAATATATCATCACATAAAAAAATGACATATTAAATTAGCATAGGATGAACTAAACTAGATAAACTAAAATATCTTTCATTTTCAAAGTTAAAGAAATGCCAAATTAATATATTATCACACATATATAATGATAAGTTCATATATCATTATACATATGCAATACAATACTAAGTTTATATAACATTCGTTTTCATAGTTCATATGACATCTATTTTATTTGATGTTATTTTAATATAGCACTCGGTGTCATTCGGACTAAATTTTAAAACTTGTGTCCTTCATCCAAAAATGTGATTGAAGTTTTTCCTTCTTCCCATTTTCCTGTATTATTAACTGTTATTAACTTGAAAATGATTATTAAAAAACAAATACATAATGCATCAGGTTTGATTAATTAAAATCAGTTTATGTTGAACTCATTTTTTGATATGTTAGAATCAATTTGATGAGGTGAACATGTGTGCATAAATCAAATAATCAGTTAAAGTTACTAGGGACATACAATAGCTCATGCTTTAACCTTATATTATTCAATAAGTACCAAATCCATACATACACAAGTCAACTTTGAAACTATTAAAAAACACGAATTTGGAATTAACTCGTAATTTACGTAGACATGTAAGGAGCCCAAAACGACAAAGTTGTAGCAAATATATATAGTTGTTGAACACTTGTAATCTTTTCTAGTCAATAGTCTGACGCTCAACAAGGGTTGAGTTAGTTCACTACCTTGAATATCATGGATTATAATTTCACACAAATGAACAGGCTCGAGTTTACTACTGACGTTTTGATGTGGTGCATATCTAAATTCTAGAAAAGGCTATGCATTTTCTTTTCTTTTTAAATTAGTTTTGTATATTTTTTGTGTTAATAATCTAGATATCATATGACTTATCATTTTAGTCACATTCAAATTTTATGCAGTTAAAATTTCTCATCTTTACACAATTTCGTATTTATGTTTTCGGAAGGTGCAAAATGTACCTAGTTTAAAAAATGTAAACAAATTATTTAAAAAATGTAAACAAGTTATTTCAAAGTCAAAAACCATATTTCGAACTACATTTTAAACTATATTTCATGTGCATATTTCCAAAACCTTATCTCAAAGTTATTTCAAAGTTCAAAGTTCAAAAATCATAGTTTGAAAACTATGTTTCAAACTATGTTTCAAACTATATTTCAAAATTTGATATCTAAACTCAAACCATGTTTTTTTTATATTCATTACAGAAATCATATTTCAAAAAAGATATATCTTATAAGATCAAACCATATTTTTTATATGCATATTTCAAAAATCATATTTCAAACTTTGGTATCTCAAACTATATTTCTTTATAGACTTTATAAAAATCATATTTCAAAAAAGATATTACTTTATATCTTATAAAAATCAAAGTATATTTATTTATGTATTTTTCATATGCATATTCCAAAAATCGTATCTCAAAGTTATTTCAAAGTTCAAAAATCATATTTCAAACTATATATTTCGTAAGTATTTCAAAAATCTTATCTCAAAGTTATTTCAAAGTTCAAAAATCATATTTTAAAAGTCATATTTCAAACTATGCTTCAAATTTTGATATCTCAAACTATATTTCTTTATGTTCTTTACAAAAATCATATTTCAAAAAAGATATTCCTTTATATCTTATAAAATCAAACTATGTCTCAAAGGTCAAGCTCAAACACAATAAACTTCTCCATGAATTCAAAAATGATTTAGAAAGTATTATAATTAATTTAAAACAAGTTTACTGTCATTGATTAGCAAATGAAGTAGCAAACAAATCTGAATTCTTGAAACACAAACTATAATCGTTTTTGAATTCGTGGAAATTTACTGTTAAGGAATTAGCAAATAACGAATTTCAAATCTGATGTTAGGCAATTTATAAATTTGAATTCGTGGAAATTCTCTGTGTTAAGAAATTTATAAACTGAATTCGTAAAAAAAATGAATTCGTAGAAATTCTCTGTGCTAAGAAATTTATAAAGAAATCTAAATTCTTTAAGGTGCAACGAATTTCAAGCTCAACATTTACACTTATTATAATCAATCTAAACTGAATTCTCCAAATACAATCAAATCTTAAATTGGCAAATAAAATAACACAGAGAAAGAAAAAGAAATTTACTGTCGATATTGAGCTTGAAGAATGACGCGCCGCTATCCAGTCAAGCCTGAGAACAGTCGAGCTTGAAGAACTTAACTGTCGATGTAGATGACGTCGAGCCTCCGTCGATCCAGCCGCCACGAGATGTCAATCCAGTCGAACGGTCAATCCAATCGAGTCGCGGATCGTCGAAGCTGTTAAAGTCAGTGATGCGTCAATCAAGTCGATGCTGAGGTCAGCGTTGGCGAGCTGTTGAACTCGACGTGATTTTGATGAGCAGAGAAAATCCTAAATTAAGCTGAATTTAGAGGTTAAGTATGCTTATTTAAAGCACCGCGCACACAGCTTTATGTTGGGGCCATCTCATCGACTGTTCGATCGGCGGCTAACCTATCCTTGTATTGGTAGTTCATAGCATGGATTCGGGCGGCTGACCGAGCTCGAGTCCCTAACCGATCCTTTATATATATATATACTATATACAACCACTGTTTATTTCTCATTTAATTGGTAAATGCAGAATATAAAAAAAAAATTAATTTATGAATATCTCTATTCCAACATATATGTCTTTCAGTAACTAAATGTACAGTTAAGTAACATATGAAAAATTTAGTTACTGAAAGAGATATATGTTGGAATAGAGATATTCATAAATTAATTTTTCTTTTATATTCTGCATTTACCAATTAAATGAGAAATAAACAGTGGTTGTATAATGATCCTACAACAGGTTATATTTTATAACATTTTTTAAAGGAAAACTTAATTTCAATCAAATTTTACATTCGTACAAATATAATGATACGACTAATAAAATAAGACAAATTCGTAATCGTGCCATCGGCACGTGCTTCTTACTAGTATATATATATAAAGGATCGGTTAGGGACTCGAGCTCGGTCAGCTGCCTGAATCCATGCTATGAACTACCAATACAATGATAGGTTAGCCGCCGACCGAACAGTCGATGAGATGGCCCCAACATAAAGCTGTGTGCGCGGTGCTTTAAATAAGCATACTTAACCTCTAAAGTTCAGCTTAATTTAGGATTTTCTCTGCTCATCAAAATCACGTCGAGTTCAACGGCTCGCCAACGCTGACCTCAGCATCGACTTGATTGACGCATCACCGACGCTGACTTTAACAGCTTCGACGATCCGCGGCTCGTTTGGACTGACCGTTCGACTGGATTGACATCTCGCGGCGGCTGGATCGACGGAGGCTCGACGTCATCTACATCGACAGTTAAGTTCTTCAAGCTCGACTATTCTCAGGCTTGACTGGATAGCGGCGCGTCATTCTTCAAGCTCAATATCGACAGTAAATTTCTTTTTCTTTCTCTGTGTTATTTTATTTGCCAATTTGAGATTTGATTGTATTTGGAGAATTCAGTTTAGATTGATTATAATAAGTGTAAATATTGAGCTTGAAATTCGTTGCACCTTAAAGAATTTAGATTTGTTTATAAATTTCTTAGCATAGGGAATTTCTAAGAATTCATTTTTTTTACGAATTCAGTTTATAAATTTCTTAACACATAGAATTTCCACGAATTCAAATTTATAAATTGCCTAACATCAGATTTGAAATTCGTTATTTGCTAATTCCTTAACAGTAAATTTCCACGAATTCAAAAACGATTATAGTTTGTGTTTCAAGAATTCGGATTATAGTGCGTTATTGAACAAAATGTTTTGTCTTTTTATACAAAGTATCGTTTCCAAAGTACTGTTGTGATTATATATTTATGTGAAAAAAGTTTTTAAGGTAATAATCCATGCGTAAGTTTGTAAATTTTTTTTCAGTTACAAATAAATATCCCTTTTAACGCATGTATCAGCAGATGTATCAACTGTAAGCACTATCCTAGAGTTTTTAATCCCAATTCATGTATTATATAATCGAGTGTAAAAAAGGATGCACGTTAAAATAAGTATAGCTATTTTCGATGCATGAAAGATTTTTGGTTGCATTGTTTGTTGATGTTCAAACACCTTTTGTTAAAATGCGTACAACACCTCACTTCTGTCTAAAATAAATTAAAGCCTTTTGGGACTAAATGTTTTAGTTTCGATAGCACTTCACTTCTTTCTCTTGTACGCATAACTTTGCATCCAAGGGGTGTGTTGTTATTGTATTTTCTAAAATAAATTAAAGCTTTTCGGACTAAAAGTTCTAATTTGTTGTTGTATTTTTTTAAAATAGTGTTTGTGACGACCCGGGTTTTCGGACCAGTCAAAATCACCGAAAGACCCGTCCGTTCTAAAACTACGAATGAAAACTACCAACTTAATACACAATATTTGATAAATATCCAACACTACTAAATGTATAGGATACAACTTTCAATTTTACAAGTTATCAAAGTAATCAATTTAATCTACTAGTGTGCTTTAATACAAACCCAAAATCAAATACTACAAACAAACTGTAAATCTACCGCTGTGGAACTCTGATGAGAAACAACAATATCATTACCTGCAAACTCAATAAACAATGTAAATACGGAATAAAATAGTAAGCATGAAAGATACAACAATACATGATATATGACAAACAACAAACAGAAAATGTTAGGTTATTATTGGGGCTGCATCACTACCACTTGTGACTGCCTACGTACCCCTATCTAATTGGGTACCCAATTAGATACAGAATTAAGCCAACGTAGTTCTCCTACTGCAAATAGGACTCATGAAGCCTACGATGCAACAAACAATATGTCATTTCGAAAACTACCCACTTAGGCTTAATCTTCAATTTTAGATTTTCAAATCTAATTACCTTTACGAAAATTATCTCTTTGGTCTTTATTCTCGAATCCTTATTTCAAAACTTTTGAAATATATATATCTTTTATATTCAAATTATACTTTACTTCAGGATCTTAAATCAAATCTCTTTTGAAAAGTTTATTTGGAAATCCCAAATACTGTAATAAAAACATATCAAACCATATGCAACCGGATCGGGAGGTTTCTCCCAATAACAAGGCAACTGGGTCCTAACCTTCATACAATCAATAAATAAGTACATCCCTCTATTCCAAGAGCGGACTATACCAAAAACATGTGCCCACTTTTTAGTTACGGGTTACCCGAATCATCGGTAACATAACAAATCATTTTATATCCCGAAGCGATAAATCCTTTCACACTAATATTCACAAGTACTTTCAAATTTATAATAATTCTCATTTTCCAAATCTATTCAAAAATCATCTTAAAACCATCGGGTTTAGTCCTCGAAATTCTTTCCGTTTTATAAAACATTTTTGTAAAACCATTTTACAAACCACTTTTATATAATATAACTTCAAAACACTTAGTTCCAATTATTTCTATTTCTTTAAACATTTCATAAATGTTCATTTATAAAAACTAACTTTGAAAACAATTCCATTGACATCAAATTATTATAACTAATTATAACAATTAAATGAAACTATATTATAGCTAAACGCCTTTTAGTCAAATCGTGAAACAAATCACAAGGTGTTAGCCTACGATTGTTTTCTACTCAACCCATGCATATGGATGAATAAATTGCTCATAAACTGGTCGAGCAATGTCAATAATCAATAAATAGTCGGTGCTCATAAACTGGCCGAGCACAAATCAAACAACCAAACAAGAATAATAACAAGAATAAAAACAGACTCATTATTATTAACAATTTACAATCAATAGTTAACACAACATTTATTAAAATGTGAATGAGTCAAAGGAAAGAGATTAAGATTACACTCACTGTAAAATAATTGAATTATACTCACATAATAAGTTATACCCACTAAACTATGAAAACAAGGAATATACTTATATCCTATTTGCTTTGATGGAGACTTGGAATACTTCACCTTTGATAATGAATTTTAGTTCTTTTCTTTAGTTTGTGAATCAAATAAAATGAGATATGGACTTGGCTATTTATAGGTGAAGAGAAGGGTACTTTAGTCATTTCCTATAGCCTAACCAAATTCGACCAGATTTTGGTCCAATAGAAACCAGCCTTATGGCTTAATTTGATTCGACCACATTTTGGTCCAATAGAAAACATCTTGATGGCTTAATTTGATTCGACCACATTTTGGTCCAATAGAAAACATCTTGATGACTTAATTTGATTCGACCACATTTTGGTCCAATAGAAATCCTCCTTATCAACTATGGCATAACATGATTCGACTATATTTTGGTCCAATTGCAACCATCCACATGGCAGAACCTGATTCGACCAGATTTTGGTCGAATGGCAACCATCTGCATGGCAGAACCTGATTCGACCAGATTTTGGTCAACCACAACCATCCGTATGGAATATAATAATCATTATCCTATTTTGTTTCATTAGGCAAGTAATTATACTGTTCTGTTTTTATTAGGCAAGTAATTATACTATTCTGTTTTATTAGGCAGGGTTAATAATTTTAGATATAAAATCCATTATTTAATCATTTAAAAACATATTAACTATTCATGTTCAAAGTGATTAAATTATGGATCGTTACATTTTAAATATTCGAATTTGATGATCCAAAAATACGGGTCGTTACATTCTTTCCCTCTTAAAAGAATTTCGTCCCCAAAATTTGAAGGACGAAAAGATATAACGAAAACGAAACAATTAACAAAAGCTAAGAACACTAAAAATATTATCGCCCATAACCCCGGTCGGAGGTACGATGCCTTATCCTATCCATTTTTATTTATCAATTTAAGGTAGTTTCATTTTAAAATTTCTAGGATAATTTACTAAACTAGACAAATTTTACTTAGGTACCTAACCTAAGCTCTGATACCAATTGGACGTTGAGTGGTAGACACTAGTCATTATTTGGAATACAATGACATTAATTGATTTCACACGAATATTTATTACAAATAGGAAGCACGTGGAATTTGGGGTAGAGATCTCATGTGAAATAATATATATTACCACTTCATCTACACTACTCATGAGTTCAGATTCAGTATTTTCTACCATACTGAGATGTAAAAACAAATTCGAATGTGCTGTTTATAAATTGTATAGCTACCTTTTTATCAATTTTAAAGATTTGAGTTATTTATCATATCAAATGACAAAACTCTAGTTACCATCATCATCAAATAATCTACGTCTGAAATTTATAAAATCAGCGAAAAGAACAATTAATCACAAAAAAAATACCTCAAAAAAGAAGCAGAAAGAGGCGAATCAAATCGGGAACTGCCAGCGGAAATCTGAGTAGCAAATCGCTTAGTGATGAACCCAGCGATTGTCCGAGAACGAGAAATATTAGCTGCCATACAATGATGGGACTAAGAAATTATATAGAGTAATTTAAGGGTAGTAATGTGAAATATTTAGGATTTTTCTTTTTCTCCATTCTTAGATTTCATCGCCAGTGTATTTATAAAGTGAAAGGAGCTCACCAATACGCCATGTCCGCGTGCTTACCTAACTCTCGTCATCTAACATTTTAAAACCGTTAAGATTGACGGAATAATTTTAGTACCAGTATTTTTGAAGAATATTCCTTATCTGTTCTTTCTTTATCCGGACTTGACCCTACAATTTAATTTTACTAAAGGGGCTTTACACTTAAGGTCCCTAATTTTTATGGTGTTGTAAGAAAAGTCCTTGTGATAATGAGTATGTAAATTAAGTCCCTATTTTTTCTAAATCAAAAAGTGCAAACTATCTTGCGCTTTCTTTATAGAAGGTGCAAGTTAACTTGCGCTTTTCAAAAATTTAAAATTTTTGAAAATTTCAAAATTTTCAAAAAAAAAGAAAATTCAAAATCAAAAAGCGCAAACTAGCTTGGGCTTTCCTAATAAAAAGTGCAAGTTAACTTGCGTTTTTAAAAATTTTCAAAATTTTCAAAAATTTTAAAATTTAAAAAAAAAATTTCAAAATCAAAAAGCGCAAACTAGCTTGCGCTTTCCATCAGGAAAGCGCAAGTTAACTTGCATTTTTCAAAAATTACAAAATTTTCAAACATTTCAAAAAAAATTCAAAATAAAAGCGCAAACTAGTTTGCGCTTTCCTGATAGAAAGCGCATGTTAACTTGCGCTTTTCAAAATTTCCAAACTTTAAAATTTTAAAAATAAAAAATTTATAGTCAAAAAGTTGCAAGTTAGTTTGCATTTTCTATCAGAAAAATGCAAAACACCTTGCGTTTTCTATTTTTCAAAAAATAGGGACTAAATTTACATATTCATATCTACATGGGTTTTTCTTATAACAACATAAAAAACAGGGACCTGTGACTCTTTTCTTGTTTACTAAATTCGGTACCTTTTTCTTTAAAATTTGGTAAAACCATGAAATCCTGTTCCCAGCAATGAATAAATACGAAGCCTCCGGCTGTTGACAAATCTTATATCTTACTACTAGGTAGCTCGTGCCGATGACACGGGTGCATAGGTTGATGAGTGTTATCGTTTATAGCTATGAATATGTGGTTGGAACATATTTGATAGATGTAATATTTCAAGTTACGACTATGCTTCTTACCTTGTTGTTTTGAAAGATAAATTTCACATTTGAAGGTGAAGAAATTAGCGATACACACAGTCTGCCATGAGATAAGAATAAATGAATATTGGATGGAATATTAAGAAAAAAGCTAAATTGAGATGTACCGTTTTTCCAAATAATTTTATTTTGAACAATATTGAATGAATGCAAAAATGCATTTTTGTAGTAGTAGTTGACTGTTTTAACTACGTATGCATTATGCATTGTCGTTATATTTGACAAATAGAATATTTTAAGAGGAGCATGATAATCCCTCCAGAGCAATTGAGTAGTACTAACAAACCAAACCTTAGTTGTCAAATATCCACATATAATGTTCTAACTTAGTACCATCACAGTAAAACATATATTGTTATAAGTAATGAACATTAACATACCAAATTTTGTATCCAAAAGCTGTTTCTCTATTATATTAAAAATGCGGCAAATAACAGTAAAGCCAAGTACAATACAAAGGTTCCTCAAATCAATAAAGTTAAATAATAGTCTGGCATCACATTCAGCAAGTAGAAATACGACATAAATAGATGGCCTCCAAGAATAAAAGAAAAACTTGCTATAAAAAAATAGCAGAAAACACTTCCTTACTCTATTTCAGATGTGAGAGGACCCTCAAGCATAAAAGATGATTACATTGCATATTGATAGTGTCTAGCTTCAAATCCTAATCCATATTCCTACATTTGAGCATGACAACCAAGCCATCCAAAAGAATCAGCACTCATAAAGAATTGCAATATATAATCATGTAGGAAGAGGTAAAAAAATAGTAAGATTCTTTACTGCATACACATTAGACTTTGTTTTGTACATGCCTACACATTAGACTTTGTTTTGTATAAAGCGGTAATCTTCTAAGTTTAACCTTTATATCTCCTTTACAGCAATGACATTGTGCGTTAATAAACTACCGTATAATTTACTTTTATATTTTCTGTTGCTTGTTTGAATATGATTTAAAGTGAGCGGTCGTACTTTCTTTGATTTTTGTTTTTAGCCGTTTCTACCAAGTTCATGTTTTTTATACTTCTCTTCCTATCCAATATGCTTTTATTTAATTTTAACATGCCCATATCATATGCTACTCTCATTTTCGAAAGTAAATGTATCTGTTGGTAGGATTTGAGTTATAATGCATACACGGTTGGCCACAACTGGCTATTCAAATTTTATTTCAGTTTGTTGTTACATTTGTGGGCTTAAAATGGATAAATAGTTTAAATGACATTTTAGAATATGTAGTCTACAATCTAAGCTTTTGAAATAAGAAAGAGAAAAGACCCTACTGACTTAATCAACGATTAACAGTTGCCAAACACACATGTTAGAATGTTTGGTTGTAGAGTATAATATTAAGATATTCATCTATTAAATACTTAAAACATTTTTTGAATTTGCTTTTGGTACTTATATTAGCAAAGATGTTTTTTTATCAAACATTATATATTTTACATCCGAAATTCGTCCACATCTATATCCGAAAAGTGGATAAATCTTTAATATTCGGAAAAACGGATATGGATACAAATACGAAGACATCCGCATTTAAAAATTACCCATTCAGTTTTCGTCAAGATTATAGCTCATATTGTGTTTTTAGTACAATGAAAGATGTGTATCCATTGTTTTATAAAGTTAGTAGTTTATATTATATGCATTTAATACATATTAACTATTCAAAATTATTTACTACCGTCGTATTTGTTTATTTTTCACACTTTTATACTCAGTGGATTGAAAAATAATCACTTAAACCAAAATTTTCTATTTATATTTTTTTGATTTTTCAATTGTTAGCGAATAAGATAATTATCCAACATCCGTTCGAATTGAAAAATGGAAATTTCCGATATCCAAGTATGATTTCGGATGCAGATGCAGACATTATCCGTAATCGAAAGTAACTGTTGGTAGGTCTAACCAAGGCAACAAAATACGGATCCAAAAGATCATGAACTCGACAAACATACTTATTTTGAGTTATCCATACTTGAAACCCATATTCTGCATATTGTTTCTAACCATGAGACACATCAATAGATAACGATCTTATAACATAAAAAATACATAAAAACACATTATCTTCGTTGACAGTCCAAGCAGTTTATATGTATATGCACAAAAAAATATCTCCATGTGTGTGCTGTTGGTGAACAATTTAATTTTTTCACTATATGCATGAGTTTCCACATATAAAAAAGATAGTAAACATATTAAATTTCATGTTTTATCTGATCATAACTTCAAGAATAAGACAAATATGTTACTGAAGAATATATTAGATAAAGCATTATTTCAAGTACAATCTATTGTTAAAAAATGACATTTTGAAGTGCATTACTTTTGAGATTTATATGAAGGTGACAATAGTTTATTATCACAATACAGAGTTTGTGGCATCAGTTTTCAGACATAAGCATATCATGGTACAAACCTAAAGTGCCTAATCTGACATTTTCAGTGAGATGATTGAAGTATTATTACAAAACTGGTGTATGGAAATGAGTATAATTATAGTATTTCTGATCTTAGTTTCAAAATTTTGAACAATTGATTAGCAGAACAAATTAAATTGAACATTAAAGCAGTTGCCATTTTGGATCATCTGCTTGAAGAGCTCAGGTATCACGTCAATTGGTATAACTTGAAGTGTTGTGGCCAAAACAAAAGGCTATACACAATTCCAAATGTCCATGCAACGAATGGAATATAGAAAGTCATGAAGCCTAAATGACTTTAATTGTACTATGTATTACTTATAGTATCTTACGCATCTCCATCAACTGTGCCACGAGCCTTCTAAATTTGACTGATCGTGACTTGTTTTCCTGTATAACATTTAAAAGAAAAAATTAAGTCAAACCAAGTTACACAATAACACAACTAAAGAATTAGAGCCACATCGAAATATAATGAGAGAACAAAAGTATAATATAAGAGGGTATAATATGTTTAACAAATAGCTAACCTAGAAAGTATTGCTAAACTATGCGTTCGAAAAAAATTAGATAGCTTTGTCTTATCGGTTTATAAACCAAACAGTTATCCACGACTGAAATGTATCGTAATGTACAAAAATAATTTAATTAGGAGAAATAACTTCTAGAAGAAAAGTACTCAGTTGTGCCTTCATAGACACCCAAACTAATTACTTTATATCCACGGATGCTTTATACAACATTATTTTCCAAACGGTAGATGAATACTGTATGAAACATATATGTATCAGGCAGAGGAACTAAATAAATCAGACCATTCGAACATATTGTCAAAACATATAGCGACATCAATCCTAAATATATTAGAAATTTCATGCTTCAGTTACTAAACATGCTTCAATTACTTAAATTAGTGTACAGTAGCGGATCAAAAGTTTTTGGGTACATGTTTATTACACACAAATAGTAACCTGTAAAATATGAACAAAGTCCTAACAAATTAAAGCGAATAAATAAGATAAATATGATTGTGGAAGTCTGAAAAAAAATTAATTTAAATTTGAAGGCATATAATTTTGTCATATTTCAGTAGACGCCGGTCATTGTGAAGAACTTGGAACAAAGAGTACATTATTGAACATTGATTTTACAAAGGAGTACATGAACAGTATAATCGAGAATGGTTGTTGAATCATTTTCTCAAACACTTTATGTTCATACAAATATGAATGAAAACATAAAAGCAGGAAAAAACCTCAGCATCAATGGGTACAAATTCATTAGCATTGGAACTTCCCAATTTTTATACAGCCTGCATCAAAATTTCAGTAGTGATCAACTAAAATATAGCGATTTAGGAAGCATGAAGATAAAAAAACTCATCGCTCTAAATCAAGATTAACAATAGTAGAAAATACGAAACACTATAATGAAACAGAGGAATACCTATATTGTTGAAACAGTAGTTGAAAAGTGAAGACCATTAATAGATTAAAACTGAATGAAACTTATCAATAGTAGACGTAAGACCTAAAAATACGGGTCGTTACATAGAGGTGTCATGTGCATGTGAAGGGAGGCTAAGAAGAAGACATGTGTAAGGCTTCTCTTTGGTAGCATTTGTTTCATGCTATGGTTTGTTTTCATAGCTTTTTATTCATTTAGTTATCTATATATGCTATCCTTTATAAATTCAAATGAATATAACTATAAACTCATATAACTTTTGAATTCAAATTCATATATTTAAAATGTAACGACCCATAATTTAATCACTTGGAACATGAATAGTTAATATGTTTTTAAATGATTAAATAATGGATTTTTATATCTAGAATTATTAACCCTGCCTAATAAAACAGAATAGTATAATTACTTGCCTAATAAAACAGAATAGTATAATTACTTGCCTAATAAAAACAGAATAGTATAATTACTTGCCTAATAAAACAGAATAGTATAATTACTTGCCTAATAAAACAAGAGAGAATTATTAACCTTGCCTAATAAAACAGAATAGTATAATTACTTGCCTAATAAAAACATAATAGTATAATTACTAGCCTAATGAAACAAAATAGCATAATGATTATTATATTCCATGCGGATGGTTGCCATTGGACCAAAATCTGGTCGAATCAGGTTCTGCCATGCGGATGATTGTTATTGGACCAAAATCTGGTCGAATCAGGTTCTGCCATGCGGATGATTGCAATTGGACCAAAATCTGGTCGAATCATGTTATGCCATAGTTGATAAGGAGGATTTCTATTGGACCAAAATGTGGTCGAATCAAATTAAGCCATCAAGATGTTTTCTATTGGACCAAAACATGGTCGAATCAAATTAAGCCATCAAGATGTTTTCTATTGGACTAAAATGTGGTCGAATCAAATTAAGCCATCAAGATGTTTTCTATTGGACCAAAATGTGGTCGAATCAAATTAGGCCATAAGGCTGGTTTCTATTGGACCAAAATATGGTCGAATCTGGTTAGGCTATAGGAAATGACTAAAGTACCCTTCTCTTCACCTATAAATAGCCAAGTCCATATCTCATTTTATTTCATTCACAAACTAAAGAAAGGAGGAGTGGATCCCACGGTGAGAAACTATATCACTTAATATAGTGTTTATATTGGTTGTGATTGGATGAATAGATTGATAGTTATGGATGTTTTAACTATATGATAGTTATATCAGTATTTAACTGTTAAAATATTCAGGTATACCATATATTGCTTGTTTGGATGATATGAATGTATATATGGATGTTAATAGTGATAACACTGCACGTTACACTTATTATACACACCCATTTGGATTTAAACGGATATTGGTTAAGTCTCGATTTAAAATAATAATAATATAATATTCAAATTGGAATGGAAATTTGAATATTCAAATTTTATAATTTAAACTATTTGGAAATGATATTGGAGATATATTGAAAAACTTTTGTAAAAGAAGTTATTTATTTGAAATCATTTTGAATATAAAATAGCATGTTCAACTTTGGAAATATAAATAACAATTTAAATCGGATTTGGACGAAACTAAAAACATTTGGTTTCAAATGGAATTGGTTTTCAAATAAAGAAGAAAAATCTAAATTTGGGATTATAGATTTTAAATTATATCCAAATCAATTTGGAATTAAAATCGCGGTATTGCTGTTCGGTGACCATAATGGATTTTCATTGAAACAAGCTATTTTTAATTTATTAAAAATAGGGAAAAATTATGATAAATCATAATTAATTATTTAAAAGTTATTTAAAGTGGAAATGGAATGTTTTGGAAAATATAAATGGCATTTGTAAAAATACACTAGATTTGCGACACTTTTTGTAATGCTTAAATCAATATTATGATTTTTAAGCTATAAGTGATCAATATTTTCCCAATTTGAAATGGTATGAGTAAAGTAATTTAAATGGAGGTTTAAATTACTTAAATCAAATATGAATTTGATTTGTTGAGACTTAAATTAAAAATCCATTTGGTTCCGAATGGCTTTTAAAGGACACTCATTTCGGAAAGACCGAGAACGAGAATTTCCCATTCCGAATAATAATACGACGCTATGTTTGTGATGAGTCGTATTGAAAACGATGTAGAAGACCGGGGATCTTCACATCTAATGGACTGCTTGTTGATTTCTCTTCATCGGTTTAGCGCCCGATATAGAAACGAGACCCCTATACTCTTAAAGCAGTGGTCCAGATGATGTTTGGAGAATCTTCGGATACGCAAGGGCCTTTCACCTTTTGGGCAAAGGTTGAGGAATAAGGTGCCTTCGGTTTCGTTCAGTCCTAGAACGAACTTGTGGATGGATGGATTGTCTGACATTACATTCTAACTTTATATGATTGATCTTTATTAACGTATATCTGCTTGGTGGCGGAGAATTTATTCTCTTAGTTTAACACCCTTCCTTGAGACGTATGAGCTCAAGGGTTATGCATTGGTAGAAATCAGTTATGTAATTTTGGATTGGTAATGTGACATTCCGAAGAATGCTATGGATAGGATCAAGGCTTTTGTTGAAAAGCAGAGCCTTGTGGGTACGAGACTTCACGAACCTCACACCCCGGGAATGGCCAAAACAGGAATGGATGCGGCAAGGTGTAGGATGTCTATCCCCTTCTAGATATATATAGTGATACCATGGTATGGAACCCAGGTATTCACTTTGTGGATTATATATTTATATAGTTGTATTGTGGTCTTACACGCCCAGTATTTGCTTGATGTGGATGTTGGAAAAGATCGGGGACCCGTTTTAAAGGTTGGTAACAACCGGGGGATGGATAGACTTGAGTAAGTAGTTACCATTGAGTGGTAACCCGGCCTTGTGTTGGCAGAGAAACAGTAGTTTCTCGGGACGTCCCTCTAGAGGCGTACCCAATAGTGGATGAGGAAGTGTAACGACCCAGTATTTTGGACCATTCGCATCCATTATAAGTGTATAGGTAGACACTCATGCCGGAGTTGAATTGCTCAAAATACCGCGTTGTAAATAAAATTTGGCAAAACTCAGCATATACAGTAAATAAAATAATTACAGATCACAGACACAGAGTAATATAACAATAATGCAGCGGAAACAAAGGATAGTAGTTCATGAAGCTACTATATATATATTTAACAGAGTTAAACAAGATACAACAGAGGTCTCGAATACAATGGATGTCTCAATACAATAATCAAATACCAGATCTGAATACATCACTGGATCGACGGAATAATTGAAAGCAGGATCGATAGATAGCTGGATCTCCAAGCGAAGCTCCAACTCCAAAGGTGAGTCTCCAAATGCTGTATCACTCAGTCTGACCCGAGCGTAAAGCAAAACACAAAACACTCAAGTCAGGATTAACATTCTTATATTAATAAATCCAACTCAAGTGAAATATCAACTGAAATACAAGTAACTTAAAGGATGTTTGGGATAACCATCCTCTAAGGGTCCGTTAAACTATTTACTATGTAGTAATATACGCTATATACAGTAGTGTCTAAATAAGTAAAGTATAATCATATCGGAAAATAGCGTTAAGGGGATGGAGAACCTTAACGCGGTCGGATCTTAAAATCATAATCGTAGTAAAGCTCGGTATGGTAGGTGACACGGCACAACTAGGCAATGCCAGGGTAGATATACCAATTACGCACACGGACTGATGGATACGCATAGCAGCCACTACCGTTCCACCTCGAACAACATTCCCAAATCGGAGGATGGCCATCTAGTCAAGTCACAAGTAAGAGTATAAATCGAAGAAATGCGTCCGAGAAGAGGTGCTACCTCACTGGTCCGAGATCGCTCCTGTTTTAGCCACCTTATGCCAACTCACGGGAGTTGGGTCCACGTAACATACCTTAAGAACGCCGCCACCATCCTACTTCATTCTGGAATCTCCACCGCGTACACGGTTGTCAAAGTGGTTTTCAGTATCGACAGAGAGTATGTCCATATCCGATCCCGGTCTCTTTGCCAACCAATCGTTATTATAACACCGTGGTCATTTCAAAATAGTTTATACTTCAAAACCAAAATATCATTATCATTTCAAAACCCAATTTAATATGATATCATTTCATTTCAAATATATCCGTTTTCAAAATCGTATTACTTTCCAAAGTTATAATGCTTTCGAAATCATAACACTTTCCTTTTTAAACAGTCTAGACATTAAATTTTCGTTATAAAATAAATTAGTTCCTTAAATTTCACAAATCGATTCAAATTAACTCGAATTCCAAAATTTTAATTTAATCAAATCTCAAATCATTCGTTTCAACTCGATTTAGCTTCTAAATAAACCATTTCAAATTATCAATTTCAAATACGTATCTAAACCATAAAATAAGCCATTTCAATTTGAATATATTTCAAAGCTTTTAAATATTCATCATTTCAAAACTAAATTCGATAAATTTGTATACATATCAAATTCACTTTACAATTATTTAGTTTGAAATATTAACTTAATCATTTCCATAACATCTAAATACAATTTCAATTTACAATTTAAATAAACAAAAGATCTCATTTAAATATTTATACGTTTGAAATATCCATTTAAGTCACCCTTTCTAATTTCAAGTTGTAAATCACTTCTTTAAATTTCCAATTCAATACATTTCAAATCAGACTTATTTAAGTATAATTCTTAAATAAATACAATTTCAATCAATTTCAATCATTACAAATTCTATATTTAAAATATAGATATTAAATACTTAAACACATTATTTATCAACTTTATTAAATCAACTTTAATAAATCTTTAAAAATCAATATTAATCAAAACCATATATTTCTTTTTCAAACCATAGAAATCATTTTCAAAACGTTTATATATAGACCAACGGTGCCTGTATATAATTTTCTATCCTATGGTCAAGTGATACGGATATTTATCATTTCAATCCGCAATTTAAAACATATTCGGGTATATATCTTTTCAACCCGAAATCCCAAATTCAATTCAATTTGAAAATCGCTTGGGTTTATCATTTCAACCCATAACAATTTCCTCCTATTCTACAGATCGTTCGGGTATGTATCATTTCAACCCATAGTGATTCTATACTAACAGGGAACTTGCAGAGTGATAACAGATATGAAAATAAAATAACAACAGTAACAGGCATATATCAACAATATAAATAACAGATAATGGTGTCAGATGTCACAGGTGAACAGATACAGATAATGACATATATATATAACAGTGTAAATAACTAACAGCAGCATATTTCAATTGACATTTCAATTGAAATCAAATTTAATAAATATAAGAACATTAATCGTGAGTGATTGCTCACCTTTCGAGGCTAGAGGAATTTGATAACGAAGTAGATTACGAATCCAAGCGCGAATTCCAAAGCAAAGTGAAATGGGCACGAATTTGACGATCAAAGCTGATAACAAGGAATCGGTGAAATAATTAGAATCCGCTTAATAGAAACAGAAATTATATATATTATTGTTATTTCCGTGAAATCAATATTCAATTTAAAATAATATCAAAAATAATATTTATATATAATTATATATATATAAAATAAAAATCATTGCTTTTAATTAAACGCATATATTGAAATCAACATATATACATTATATAATTTGAAATAAATACATATATATATACTTATTAAAAATACGAAATACTTAAATTCTAACATACCATATTACAGATATACTTCAAAATACTATCATAGACCATATATGTTTTAAACCCAATTAACCTAGAACACTTACATGGGTATATACTTCAACACATCATATTTATAGCGAAATATATATATATATATATATATATATATAGGTCAGACTATAAAAGTTATAAGCAGATTTCTTTTATGAACAAATGTATGTACATAGAACAGACTGTAACCAGTCATATGCGAAACAAATATATCTAACTTAGATTTTTTTTTTTGCTTACATAAACTTATATGATTGTTGATCATATACATCCCATTACCCAAAATATATGCAGACTAATCCTATATATATCTAATCTCTATATATCTTAAAAATCAGCTATCAATATATAAATATAGTATATACAAAATAACAATGCGTAAAACATACAAAATTTTAAAGTCACAGAAAATATAACCTATATATACCAACACTTCATAATATAATATGAAAAATATAATACCTTGAAATATATAACCGCTTTCTAGCAAAACTAACTGTATATATACTGTAAGATCCATATACTTCAGGTCAATCATCTATGAGTTGTATACATCCTATAACATACATCACACCCAGCAATACCCTTTAACGCATACTATAATATTCCAGTCAAGTTATATCTACATATATACACCAGCACATATAAAACTAACCTATAACATCCTTTAAAACAACAGCCAGAACATATAACAACTTATATATATAACCCTTTATATATTAAATCTTCTATATACATACGTGTAACTATATAAAAATACATACTTAATATGTACTGTAATAAAACTTATACAGATACACTTATCCAAGTATATAATACCACTAAAAAAAAATAGACAAAATATATATATATAAGCACAGACTAACATATTACAAAATATACACTATATATATATATAGATACTACAGATATGTAAAGAGTCAAAGTGTATACGTTATAAACTTTCAGCCTGCTTCAAAATATACAATAGATTCAACATATTATATGTATATATAACACTAAACTATATAGATGCTAATATACAAATAAATCTGTAAAAATATATATATATAGATCGAAAACACTATCAGTCATATATAACTTACATAAGAATGAAGGGGAGATAGAGCTTGGCTGCGCTGTGATGTAGTGGAGCCTAACGGCAAGGTCGAAGAGGAAGGCGAGGTTAGAGGGAGATGAGAGGAATTGGAGAATGAAGGGGGCTGGCCGAGCATCAGGTGGTGACAGAGACGGGACTGGGTAGGGACGTAGGCGGGGCAGGTTGGGTGGAGGCGGTGGGCAGGGCTTCAGGTTGGAGCTGGTCGAAGGCTGGCGGTAGCGTGGGAGGCTACGGGTTGCCGAGGTCAGGGAGATGAGGCCAAGGTGGATCTGGGCGCGAGCTAGGCTGCGTCAGGGTTTGGGGCAGTGGCCGAAAATTTGAAGGGGAGTGGAGAAGAAGCCTTGAGGCGGAGGAGTGGTGGTGGATGGCATGGAGTGGTGGTGGATGGCAGGCGTAGGGCGTGGTGGCAGGCGTAGGGTAGGGGTTGGTTGGGTTCGGTGAAGTCACTGAGGCGGTGGTAGTCTGGTGGCGGTCTGGTGGAGTTTGGCTGAGAGGTGGTCAGATCTGGGTCGCGTGAGGCGGGTGAACGTGAAGGGTTTGAGGTGGAAACACGAGGCAGAGGATGGTGGAGCGTTGGTTGTTTGAACAAGTGGCGTGAGGCTAGAAGGAGAGGGTGATGGAGGGAGACTCGGCTGGTAGGTCTGGCGAAGGCTGGGGTTCGCTCTGGTGACGTGGTGGTGATTGCGAAGGTGTAAACTGCTTCAATTTCAAGGTGAAATGGTACGAAAATTATTTGAGCTTCTGTAAATATGAAAAGTGAAAGGAATAGAATTGGCAGAGGGAAAAAGAAATGAAGGAGAGAACAGTGATTGAACCGTTCAAAAAGGAAAGTAAATAGAATGAAAGAGAGAAAGGGGCAGAAGAAACGTTCCACCTTTATTTTAGATATAAATTCAAAAGCCAAAGGGACGTGTAGTTATCCATTGATTTAGCAAAAGTTTTTAAAGCAATTAATTGTGATGCTTGGACAACACGCCATCAGATTTTGAAATCAAAGAATTGGTAAAGTCACGATTTATGCTAACGATACAACGAACGTTTTATAGTTTTCGGTGCGTACCGGACCTTAAAAATACAAAAATAAATATACCATAGAGATCAGCACGACAAGACGATCAAAACGGTATACAGATATTAGCGGTACGATCATCCGATCAAAACTCGATAATCGGTACCGAAAATGCTGCTATTTTGACAGAATTAAGATAAACGGAGCAACAGAAGTCCAAATTTGACGAAACGAAAGATGACGTCTCACTCAGAAGATGATTTACAAATTTTCTATGTAAAAATATTTAGGTTTGGAAAACATTTTATTATCATCAATTTTAACTGATAAAATTGAGGTAAATTTACGCGCGAAATAAATTTTCATATTTTCGGACGAAAATTTTCCAGTTGCTATGTTTAATTAGATGCATTCCAAATATCAAATTTATATTTCAAAATTTTACTGTTTAAAATTTCACAAAATTCAATTAATTAAATAAATAAAACCATTGAAATTTACGGGTCGTTACACTCTCCCCCACTCAAAACTTTTCGTCCCCGAAAAGGAAGAAGGCAGGAGAATAGAAACAACCAGAAAGAAATTAGATTGAAATACAAATAAACAATTAAATTAACCGTATGAATTTCAAATTAAACTAATTAATATTCAACAATTTGTTTTAATTCATTTGAGTTCACTTAAGTTAAATCAATCTATCTATTCTAAATTCATTATCTTATTATCTAGTCATATTCTAAATTAACAATTTCTAAACCATCAATTTGTATAATCATTTATTATACTCATATTTTATTCAACAAATTTATTTCTTTTTATTCCAAATCATTATTAAGTTTATTCCACTTAATATGTCCTATCACATAATTTTAAACCATATAAATTAATTTAAACCATATATTTTAGTTTAAATCAAATTATATTCAATAATTGATTTTTAAATTCAAGGTATTTCCATACTTTAATCAAATTTCAATTTATTAGTTCCTTCAAACAATTTATTTGTCTCATCTATTATTTAATTAACTTATTATTCTGCTTATCTCTATTAACATCTTATAATAAAATTTAAGTGTATAACATTTATTATAACACTCAAATCTTTCCTTATAAAGTCATTTTATATTGTATATTATCCAATTACATTTTTAACTTCTGAAAATTTTAGGTAAGTTATGTTGAGATGAAATCGGGTATTATACAAATAATATTTTACAATTAAGTTATTCTCAATTAAATATTTATCCAAGAATTTTGGCTTCAGTTTATAATTGAAATCATCTTTAAAGCCTAAAATTTAAGAATTTAAATCTCCGATTTACTTCAAACAATTTAGAGATATATATAATATGTTTATATCAAATTAAATTAAATTATAAAATGAGATACCTATATATATAAATCAAATTATACTGAAGAAATTCAAATCGAATTTTTTTTTCCAAAACAAAACCGTAGCAAAGCTACAGAATGGTTTCTCCTCTTCGAAACTCGAAAATGAATGTCGATGATGCGGCCGTCATCACCGAAATTATTTCCCAGCGACAACGAGAAGAGCACTGATTTAAACATTTAAATTTTTTTTTTTGAAAACCATTTTATTCGATAATACTTTAAATAATATACATTTTAAGACTTTAAAACAAAGTTTGAAATCACCAGAAATTTAATTCTTAAATTCTCAATTTAAATTCATTTCAATTCCAAATAAATTCAAAACAGTTATCATTTTGCAATAGTCAATGACTTACAAAACAATAAAATGATAATCAAATGTTATCATTTCAACAACCAAATTATTTAACTTTCAATTCTAGAAAATTTTCTTATATATTTATAATATAATCATACAAATTTATTTCATTTATCAAATTTAAAAATTATATTGTGTCAGTTTGCTCTATTCAAGTGTTTTGGAAATCCTATCGATAGCGTTGATCAGACGAATCGATCGAAAATCCAAACCAACATCAACAACTCAAACAACACACTATAAACATAAACTATTTTTATATTAATTACAAATACACTCCCTCACACGATGATTCCAGAATTGGATTCCAACACAAGGATAGAGATCCAAATATAGAGGGACTCAAATCAGAGAGAATTCTAATCTAAAATAGATAGGCTCGAAACGAAGGTTAGATGATTGCATTTCAAACAGGAAGATGGATAAAGTTGTATAAATCACGGGCAACCTTAACCGGGTCAACCGTGACTTCATAGATAAGATCGATGTAGAATTCTGAAGCGAATCGACATTCGATTACCAGAGGTAAAATTCGGGTATAGCTTAAGACAGCAGCATCGTAAACCGAGGATACAGAAATCTCCGGTGAATCAATACCGATTGTAAAGGAATTTCACCCTAGTACAAATTATTCGAAGATTGGCGAGACCGCCGATTTATTATAGAGATCATTCGAAGTGGAGTTATGGGATACTCCAGAATCAAAAGACACGAATAGGGGAGACACGAATGGACTTTGGAACCGAAGTGAACGTTCCAAAATTCAAAGGAACCGAGTCAAAGAAGAAGGAATTCAAGCTCGAACGAAAGTGATTCTGTAATTGAATTTACTACATATGCTAAGTTTTGCCTAAAACCAGAGCTCTGATACCACATGTAACGACCCAGTATTTTGGACCATTCGCATCCATTATAAGTGTATAGGTAGACACTCATGTCGGAGTTGAATTGCTCAAAATACCGCGTTGTAAATAAAATTTGGCAAAACTCAGCATATACAGTAAATAAAATAATTACAGATCACAGACACAGAGTAATATAATAATAATGCAGCAGAAACAAAGGATAGTAGTTCATGAAGCTACTATATATATATTTAACAGAGTTAAACAAGATACAACAGAGGTCTCAAATACAATGGATGTCTCAATACAATAATCAAATACCAGATCTGAATACATCACTGGATCGACGGAATAACTGAAAGCAGGATCGATAGATAGCTGGATCTCCAAGCGAAGCTCCAACTCCAAAGGTGAGTCTCCAAATGCTGTATCACTCAGTCTGACCCGAGCGTAAAGCAAAACACAAAACACTCGAGTCAGGATTAACATTCTTATATTAATAAATCCAACTCAAGTGAAATATCAACTGAAATACAAGTAACTTAAAGGATGTTTGGGATAACCATCCTCTAAGGGTCCGTTAAACTATTTACTATGTAGTAATATATGCTATATACAGTAGTGTCTAAATAAGTAAAGTATAATCATATCGGAAAATAGCGTTAAGGGGATGGAGAACCTTAACGCGGTCGGATCTTAAAATCATAATCGTAGTAAAGCTCGGTATGGTAGGTGACACGGCACAACTAGGCAATGCCAGGGTAGATATACCAATTACGCACACGGACTGATGGATACGCATAGCAGCCACTACCGTTCCACCTCGAACAACATTCCCAAATCGGAGGATGGCCATCTAGTCAAGTCACAAGTAAGAGTATAAATCGAAGAAATGCGTCCGAGAAGAGGTGCTACCTCACTGGTCCGAGATCGCTCCTGTTTTAGCCACCTTATGCCAACTCACGGGAGTTGGGTCCACGTAACATACCTTAAGAACGCCGCCACCATCCTACTTCATTCTGGAATCTCCACCGCGTACACGGTTGTCAAAGTGGTTTTCGGTATCGACAGAGAGTATGTCCATATCCGATCCCGGTCTCTTTGCCAACCAATCGTTATTATAACACCGTGGTCATTTCAAAATAGTTTATACTTCAAAACCAAAATATCATTATCATTTCAAAACCCAATTTAATATGATATCATTTCATTTCAAATATATCCGTTTTCAAAATCGTATTACTTTCCAAAGTTATAATGCTTTCGAAATCATAACACTTTCCTTTTTAAACAGTCTAGACATTAAATTTTCGTTATAAAATAAATTAGTTCCTTAAATTTCACAAATCGATTCAAATTAACTCGAATTCCAAAATTTTAATTTAATCAAATCTCAAATCATTCGTTTCAACTCGATTTAGCTTCTAAATAAACCATTTCAAATTATCAATTTCAAATACGTATCTAAACCATAAAATAAGCCATTTCAATTTGAATATATTTCAAAGCTTTTAAATATTCATCATTTCAAAACTAAATTCGATAAATTTGTATACATATCAAATTCACTTTACAATTATTTAGTTTGAAATATTAACTTAATCATTTCCATAACATCTAAATACAATTTCAATTTACAATTTAAATAAACAAAAGATCTCATTTAAATATTTATACGTTTGAAATATCCATTTAAGTCACCCTTTCTAATTTCAAGTTGTAAATCACTTCTTTAAATTTCCAATTCAATACATTTCAAATCAGACTTATTTAAGTATAATTCTTAAATAAATACAATTTCAATCAATTTCAAATCATTACAAATTCTATATTTAAAATATAGATATTAAATACTTAAACACATTATTTATCAACTTTATTAAATCAACTTTAATAAATCTTTAAAAATCAATATTAATCAAAACCATATATTTCTTTTTCAAACCATAGAAATCATTTTCAAAACGTTTATATATAGACCAATGGTGCCTGTATATAATTTTCTATCCTATGGTCAAGTGATACGGATATTTATCATTTCAATCCGCAATTTAAAACATATTCGGGTATATATCTTTTCAACCCGAAATCCCAAATTCAATTCAATTTGAAAATCGCTTGGGTTTATCATTTCAACCCATAACGATTTCCTCCTATTCTACAGATTGTTCGGGTATGTATCATTTCAACCCATAGTGATTCTATACTAACAGGGAACTTGCAGAGTGATAACAGATATGAAAATAAAATAACAACAGTAACAGACATATATCAACAATATAAATAACAGATAATGGTGTCAGATGTCACAGGTGAACAGATACAGATAATGACATATATATATAACAGTGTAAATAACTAACAGCAGCATATTTCAATTGACATTTCAATTGAAATCAAATTTAATAAATATAAGAACATTAATCGTGAGTGATTGCTCACCTTTCGAGGCTAGAGGAATTTGATAACGAAGTAGATTACGAATCCAAGCGCGAATTCCAAAGCAAAGTGAAATGGGCACGAATTTGACGATCAAAGCTGATAACAAGGAATCGGTGAAATAATTAGAATCCGCTTAATAGAAACAGAAATTATATATATTATTGTTATTTCCGTGAAATCAATATTCAATTTAAAATAATATCAAAAATAATATTTATATATAATTATATATATATAAAATAAAAATCATTGCTTTTAATTAAACGTATATATTGAAATCAACATATATACATTATATAATTTGAAATAAATACATATATATATACTTATTAAAAATACGAAATACTTAAATTCTAACATACCATATTACAGATATACTTCAAAATACTATCATAGACCATATATGTTTTAAACCCAATTAACCTAGAACACTTACATGGGTATATACTTCAACACATCATATTTATAGCGAAATATATATATATATATATAGGTCAGACTATAAAAGTTATAAGCAGATTTCTTTTATGAACAAATGTATGTACATAGAACAGACTGTAACCAGTCATATGCGAAACAAATATATCTAACTTAGATTTTTTTTTTGCTTACATAAACTTATATGATTGTTGATCATATACATCCCATTACCCAAAATATATGCAGACTAATCCTATATATATCTAATCTCTATATATCTTAAAAATCAGCTATCAATATATAAATATAGTATATACAAAATAACAATGCGTAAAACATACAAAATTTTAAAGTCACAGAAAATATAACCTATATATACCAACACTTCATAATATAATATGAAAAATATAATACCTTGAAATATATAACCGCTTTCTAGCAAAACTAACTGTATATATACTGTAAGATCCATATACTTCAGGTCAATCATCTATGAGCTGTATACATCCTATAACATACATCACACCCAGCAATACCCTTTACGCATACTATAATATTCCAGTCAAGTTATATCTACATATATACACCAGCACATATAAAACTAACCTATAACATCCTTTAAAACAACAGCCAGAACATATAACAACTTATATATATAACCCTTTATATATTAAATCTTCTATATACATACGTGTAACTATATAAAAATACATACTTAATATGTACTGTAATAAAACTTATACAGATACACTTATCCAAGTATATAATACCACTAAAAAAACAGACAAAATATATATATATATAAGCACAGACTAACATATTACAAAATATACACTATATATATAGATACTACAGATATGTAAAGAGTCAAAGTGTATACGTTATAAACTTTCAGCCTGCTTCAAAATATACAATAGATTCAACATATTATATGTATATATAACACTAAACTATATAGATGCTAATATACAAATAAATCTGTAAAAATATATATATATATAGATCGAAAACACTATCAGTCATATATAACTTACATAAGAATGAAGGGGAGATAGAGCTTGGTTGCGCTGTGATGTAGTGGAGCCTAACGGCAAGGTCGAAGAGGAAGGCGAGGTTAGAGGGAGATGAGAGGAATTGGAGAATGAAGGGGGCTGGCCGAGCATCAGGTGGTGACAGAGACGGGACTGGGTAGGGACGTAGGCGGGGCAGGTTGGGTGGAGGCGGTGGGCAGGGCTTCAGGTTGGAGCTGGTCGAAGGCTGGCGGTAGCGTGGGAGGCTACGGGTTGCCGAGGTCAGGGAGATGAGGCCAAGGTGGATCTGGGCGCGAGCTAGGCTGCGTCAGGGTTTGGGGCAGTGGCCGAAAATTTGAAGGGGAGTGGAGAAGAAGCCTTGAGGCGGAGGAGTGGTGGTGGATGGCATGGAGTGGTGGTGGATGGCAGGCGTAGGGCGTGGTGGCAGGCGTAGGGTAGGGGTTGGTTGGGTTCGGTGAAGTCACTGAGGCGGTGGTAGTCTGGTGGCGGTCTGGTGGAGTTTGGCTGAGAGGTGGTCAGATCTGGGTCGCGTGAGGCGGGTGAACGTGAAGGGTTTGAGGTGGAAACACGAGGCAGAGGATGGTGGAGCGTTGGTTGTTTGAACAAGTGGCGTGAGGCTAGAAGGAGAGGGTGATGGAGGGAGACTCGGCTGGTAGGTCTGGCGAAGGCTGGGGTTCGCTCTGGTGACGTGGTGGTGATTGCGAAGGTGTAAACTGCTTCAATTTCAAGGTGAAATGGTACGAAAATTATTTGAGCTTCTGTAAATATGAAAAGTGAAAGGAATAGAATTGGCAGAGGGAAAAAGAAATGAAGGAGAGAACAGTGATTGAACCGTTCAAAAAGGAAAGTAAATAGAATGAAAGAGAGAAAGGGGCAGAAGAAACGTTCCACCTTTATTTTAGATATAAATTCAAAAGCCAAAGGGACGTGTAGTTATCCATTGATTTAGCAAAAGTTTTTAAAGCAATTAATTGTGATGCTTGGACAACACGCCATCAGATTTTGAAATCAAAGAATTGGTAAAGTCACGATTTATGCTAACGATACAACGAACGTTTTATAGTTTTCGGTGCGTACCGGACCTTAAAAATACAAAAATAAATATACCATAGAGATCAGCACGACGAGACGATCAAAACGGTATACAGATATTAGCGGTACGATCATCCGATCAAAACTCGATAATCGATACCGAAAATGCTACTATTTTGACAGAATTAAGATAAACGGAGCAACAGAAGTCCAAATTTGACGAAACGAAAGATGACGTCTCACTCAGAAGATGATTTACAAATTTTCTATGTAAAAATATTTAGGTTTGGAAAACATTTTATTATCATCAATTTTAACTGATAAAATTGAGGTAAATTTACGCGCGAAATAAATTTTCATATTTTCGGACGAAAATTTTCCAGTTGCTATGTTTAATTAGATGCATTCCAAATATCAAATTTATATTTCAAAATTTTACTGTTTAAAATTTCACAAAATTCAATTAATTAAATAAATAAAACCATTGAAATTTACGGGTCGTTACAGGAAGTTCCTTTGCCTGGCCATTATTGGAAACCCATTCTCCAATACGAACCTTGTACGGTTTTGATTGTATTACCCACTGTTTAATATAGTGGCTATAGTAGGCATACCATCATGTAACGTATGCTGGCTAAATTAATAAGTTTAATTTGAAAATGGTTTTCAATCACTAAGCACTATAATAATATAAAAAGGATATTTTTAACGTATCAAAGGCATGTTTGACTGTCATAAGGAGAAACCTCGGCCATGTGTGCGTTTGCATCTTGTGTGCGGATCGAGACCTTATGATAGTTTCATTTTCCAAAAGCATATGCGAAACTTGTTTTCAAAAGCAACTATATACTTTTGTTTCTCACACCAGTCCCATGACTGATCTGGAGTTTATTGTTTTCTCCTAAACTCTGGATGCCCTTATTTTCCCAAGGGGCAGCCTAGAGTCAGGTAGTAGATCACCCTGTAGATAGTTGGAGCTGGAGTTGGAGTGTTTATTTGGAGCTTTTGGATCATAGTGAAGATGTCGGTTTTTTGGACTCTCTCTGAAGACTTGTTTCTTTAGTTTCTATTTCCGTTGTGTACCTTGTTCAGTTGTACTTCATGATGTTGTATATAGTGATGTATCTATGACTCTCTAATATAACCTTGTATCATCTTTTGTTCTAAATATATATGAGAGCATTTTGTTTCAGCTGTGCATTCTTATTTATACTGATGTTATTTACTGGTAGCAAACCCTACCGATAAGGATTTTAACATTTGGATCTCGACATTGATATCTTCGATATATGATATGTTGATTTTCAAAAGTGAAGAATCCAATTTGATTAGGGAAGATCGTGAATCCTTATCTGTTTAGATTTGACTTGTGTGGATTATAGTCGATTCAAAAGGTGAGAATTTACGGGTCTTCACAGTTGGTATCATCTTAATTAAATCCTAGCCATTCTTTGTCTTATTACTTTGTCCTAGTCAACATCAAGGGATTTTATCATATAGATTTTTTTTCTAGACGTGGAAGTTATCGTATATTCTACTAACGTGTCCAACCAAATAACCATTAGATATATACATCGTAATTAAATCCTAGCCATTCTTTGTCTTATTACTTTGTCCTAGTCAGCATCAAGGGATTTTATCATATAGATGTATATATGTATGTATGTATATATATGTATGTGTATATATATGTATTTTTGTATGTGTGTATGTATAGTCCTATTAGCATTTTATGGTTTTTCTAAAGGTAATTTATAACATTTCAATTTACAACAATGATTTGTGGTATTATAACATTCATTTTCATTATAGTAGCATTATGTGTTTTAGATTTGTATAAGACAGTTTATGTTATAATACTGCCATGTAGTACCAATTCATTCTTCATTGCATGTTTTCTTTAAATTATTTAATGTCATGTTCTGTTAATACTTAAATTTATTTCATTTTTCTCATCGATTTTTGTTGCATTGTTTGAATTGTGTATTTTTATCAAGCATTTAACATCATTTTTTTTATTTGAAATATTGTCGTACAATGCTATTGTGTAGTAGCATTTTGTATGTGCTATTTTTTAAAAGCAACGATGCCTGATTGAAGTCGACATCTTCTCCTATATTGACTTCTTCATTTATACAGAGTAAACTTTCTTGCGATTGAAGTCGACACTATCTCCTATATTGACTTCTTCATCTATACAAAGTAAACTTTCTTGCCTTTGAATTAAGTTTCTCTCTTCAATTTGTGGATTATTATCTAATTTTGCGTCTGAATCATCCATGCTAGGGTTCAAGGAAGCTTAGAGAAGGCTTACAGAAATATTAATAATGGTTAATAATGTAATTTTGATTAATAATATTACAAGGAGATGAGTTTATCTATAACCACAAAGCGATTCCTATAAAAAAATAGGTCACTTACATGTGTGTGTATCAAAATTGAACTCTCTTCAACAATCCCTTCTGTTTAGGGTTGTATTTTTACCCAACGTCATGTCGTCATTTAATATGTAATTCGATTTCGAAAACTTAAAATGTAAGAAAGAATATCAATTGAAACAAAACCGAATAATATTCTTCGATTTTTGGAATTGTATTAAATAGATGTATGTAAATGAATTTGTTTTGATTATCCTTCTAGCAAATTTTCAAAAAAGAAAGGAAAAACTAATGGGCACTATGGTATAAATCAAAAGACCAAAAAATGAAAAAATAAATAAATAAAGGAAATTTTTTTGTTTATTCAAATTTATGTCCATTTTTAGCATCTAGAATACCCTTTTTAAAATTTAGCCACATATCATTAAAGTGTTGTTTCTTTCTCGTATCTTGCGAATTCTTTTCAACCAATCACCGTGTTCTTCAATTGTTGCACCACCTCTACCGTTTCTAAGCCATCACGTCACATGATGTCACCTCTTGACCATCACCACCCATTAGTAATTGGCATATTTGCCTTAGATGCCACCTCGTTGCTTAAACCCTAGCCGTAGGATCGGCATGTTATCACCACCTGTTGCATCACTTTGAATCTACAACCTACACCGACACCATTTTCCCTCTTCTCTTGTTGTAGTTCCTCACAAAACATGAATTACAAATCCAATAGTTTTTTTTAAATTGGGTATTTATATTGTGGTACATATTAGTACTATAGTCTTAGGTAGTATACAACATACGACATGTTCGTCGGTTCGAATCATGCTACACAAATTTCAAACTCGTGACCTCTCGCATCAAAGTCGAAACGTTTAACCACCAGGAGAGTGGTAATGGTCGCTTGACAAATAAAATAGTCGTAAATAAGAAAATGATATTATACAGTGTTTTTTTTAAAGTAACAACTATGAAATGATACTGTATAAGAGCAATGTAGGAAGTTTAACAAAATTAGAAGGAATAACATTTTGTTAGTTTTTATCAATTTTCAGTTTTTATTATATGAAGCGTGGATAGGGTATGTCTAACGTTTAAAGTTAACTGGGGATGGGCCTGGCAAAATTTTAAATTTAACTAGGGTAAATTCTATTTTCAATTGATTGACGGTGTATTGTTGAGTTTTTTTGACATCATCCCCATTAAGCCGCCTTACCACTTTATTATTATGTGTTGCTACCCCTATACTTTTTACTTATATTAAATAATTTATTCCACATTGTAGACCATGACGTTAATGAAGAGGATGCATGCAGATAAAGATAATTATAATGAAAAGAGTGCAAATGAAGATAATTACCATCAAACGGAAGAAGATGGGATTAATAAGGATCCTCGCAAAGAAGTTCTTAAATATTTTATGTTTGGATTTTCCTAATTTAGCTGCATATTTTTCAACTGATAAGGTATGAAAATTTTCCTTTATCTTGTCATTTTCATGGATTTTGGATCTAAACTAATTTATTAATATATATTGCAATTTTTTGATTCTAAAGAAGAAGTAAGAGATTGGTGCATGGAACGTGGTATAAGTGTCGGTTGTGTCATTATCACTAGAAGAACACGACCCAGGAATTCAAATGATGGTGGAAATGGATCATGGATGATTGTAAAAAGCGAAAGAAGTAGTGAATAGTGTGGTCATAAGTCATGAAACCATGTTCCCAAAACTCAACAAAAATGGAGAAGAACGAGAAGTAAGAAATGTAGTTGTCAGTTTGAGTTAAGTGCAATGAATTGATGGAAAATTGACACTTTGCGTGAAGAATGGACTTCATAATCACTTGCTTACTAATTCTCTTACCGTCCATGTTTATGTTGCAAGAATGATGGATAATGAAATGGAGACTGCGGAGAGCATGGCAGATAAAAGAGCTAGACCATGTCATATTTTATCCATTTCTAAAATCGAAAACATAAATAATTAATAAACAATAAGAATGTTTACAGTGCTAAAGCGAAGCTGAAACTACATTACATTGAAGGTAGATTTCTTATGCAAAACTTCATGAAACTTTCAATCGGGCGTAATTATTTCGTGCGACATAGATAAGAACCTACAACCACTCAATTATTCAACATTTTCTTTAGCCG
The DNA here is from genome assembly GCA_030737815.1 of Allium fistulosum. Taxonomy (NCBI): domain Eukaryota; kingdom Viridiplantae; phylum Streptophyta; class Magnoliopsida; order Asparagales; family Amaryllidaceae; genus Allium; species Allium fistulosum. The sequence continues at coordinate 868,374,242 of CM060903.1, read as the reverse complement.
TCCCAGATGTTTTAATCTTTCACAGTGTTTTCATCAAATTCTTTTATTGGACCGTGAAATAACTTGTAATTGGTAGTAAATTATAAATGCTCGTTTAAGTGAAGATTAAGTGAACCGATGACTTAAAAGAATTTTTTTGAATGTCGACGAATTAAGATACGAGACCAATTTCATTGAGCATGTAATGTCACTTATATATGAAAAACATACAAAATTTGTTAAAATCGGTTAACTTTGCTGCAATGAGAAAAAAAAGAGGTGGTGGGTCAAAATATTCTTTCAGCTTGCATAGCCTAATTTTTGAAATGAATCATCTCCTTCATCCAATTTATTTCTCTTTTTCTTTTAGTTAAAAGAAAACAAAGGTTTTCCAAACTTCAAATCTTCATAACTTCCACAAATCTCAACAAAAGATTCCAAAATAAATTTCTGAATTCGAGTTAAGAGATTTTCTATAAATCCTTATCTTTGAGGTCTTTGAAGAAGATTAGAGGTGAATTTCATAAATCAAAAGAAATCTTCAATTAAGGTTTCATTGGAGCTTGGATTTCTATGGAGTTTGGTTAGTGAGATCTCTTCTATTCGTTATATAATCATTTGATATGTTAAAATCATGATAAATGCTAAATGTTGGTTAGGGAATGAGCTTGATTGGGGTTTTAGAGATGAGAATCCCATTAAATAAGTAATTTTGAAGTATAAATCACTAAATAATTGTTATGCAACTCTCGGCAAAAAGATCTGTTTCGAGCTTAATTTTTTTCAGCCATTTTTTATGAATCCAACCATATGGATTGAATTCACACATAACCAAGTATTTGTAGTTCGAATTTAGTCTCGCTTGAAGGCCATCTAGCCTTCGAGTGAAGGGTTTTTAGTCTGAATGTCGACGAACGACTATAAATTTAAAATTCAAGATCGAAACCCTATATTTTAATCAACTTTTGGAAATTGTTCCAAAATACTTTAGATCGACATAAGATCCAATAAATTTATTTTTCTACCGAATATTTTATTTATATAATTTCATTGTACTAAATACAGTTAAAAATTCATAATCAAACTCTTTTAATTTGTAAAAATGTTACACATAATCAACTTTATCGAAGTCGCTTAATAGACCGACTAAAAATCGCATAGATTGGTCGTGTTAGTTAGATTTCCAATAATGATAAATATTCAAATTACACGAAGATAGATCATCGAAAATACTAATTTAACCGATCACAAGCAGTCGTCATGTTGAATGGTTGTGCTAAAATGTCTTGTTTATTTTTTAGAAATTAAATTAGTGTTTTAAAACATTTTTTAAAACGTAATGGAAAATAAATAAATTATTTAATTGGTTAATTAATATAATGGTTAGCCTTCCTTAGCCGTCGGAATGCGTCGACGGGTCGTCGATGGCCGTCGCCACTGCCCGTCGTTTTTTACTGTGTATCTTGTAGTGTAGACATGAAGACATTATTTGTTGGATGAGAAGTGTAAGCTATTTACCGATCATAAATCTTTGAAGTATTTATTCCTCCAAAAAGATCTCAAGTGTAGGCAACAAGATGGATGGAATTCTCAATGTCTTATGACTTTAGATATAGCAACCCATTGTTGAGAAGCTATTATTTGGATTTTATAACGAAGATTAAATTAATTAAAAGGATTTTTAATATCGATAATTTGAGGAAAATTTGGAAAACTAAGTAATTAATATTATTAAAAAGCGATAAAAATATTTATTTGAGTAAACTTTACTTTTATAATTATATAGCTATTTCTATACCCAAAATGATTTTCTAAATGAATGTAAAATGGTTAAATAACTTTTATAAAGTTAAATACTAAAAATAAAAGAGTTTAGAAATTTATTTCATACAAGATGAATTTTTATTTTATTTATATGTGGAATTGGGAATTTATTTGTACGTGGGCCTAAAAATGTAATTGAGTGATTAACTAATTAAAAATAAGTGAAATTACGAGGTATATATTTTATAAAATATCCAATGTTTTTAAAAACCCTATTAGAAGGAAAATGTGATTATTAATTGGAGTTTGGAAGCGTCTGGATCTAAGTGTAAATTGTTTGCAAAGAAAAGAGGTAAGAATGAAATAAACTAGTACATTGTTTCATGGCCCAACGCCAAAACCCTAACAAAAAAAAATATTACTGCTTTTTTATTTCTCTTGAGAAATCTAAATAATTCTATTATCTCTTCAAATATAATACCCTATAGCTTATTTTCATTATCTTGTAGCTAATTTTCAAAATTATGGTGAAAAATTAAAACCCTGTCTTCTCCATCCAAAAAATCACGGTAAACATAATAAAATTCCATAAATCCTCATACTAATATATAAGCTTCTCAACAAAATGTTACGCCGCTAGGAGCAATAAATTTGGAGCTTTGATACTCATGGAGTTGGGTTTTTTCATTGATAGTACGAGAAGAAGAGGAAGGAAGAAGGAGCAGATGAGTTAAGTGAAGATTGTTTACTGCCACTTTCAGGTGAATGAATTTTCACCTACATATATATGTTTAAAATGCAACGTCCAATGTTGAATGATATGTTTGTGCTTGTGTAGAAGTATTGAAATTATTGTCTTTGTTGTGCTCATTGTTAATAGCTGAAGCCATTCTCTGTTTATTGCCTATTTCAATATACTATGATCAAGCAATGTTTGCCACGCTATATTGGATGTTGAATTGTTGCTTTGACGTGTGCTAGAAGTTGGGTTTGATCAAGGAAAGAAGTGGCAAGGATTCACGACAACGAGGAGAAGAACCTGGAGCTTTATGCTTTAGGCGCGACCACAAAACCACAATAGTCGACGCCCCTCGTTATGAGCGGTTGACCACTCATAACCCCAGATCAATCGCTTTAGTCGACCTTCTCTAGAGCGTGAAGCTCCAATTGTTCTTTTTCTATATAAATAAATTTGAAAAATAAAATTAAAATTATATTTAGGAAGTAGAGATGAGACGTTTTTTATTTTATAGATAATGTTTTATTTTCATTAAAAATTTATTCGTAGAAAGATTAATAATTTAAATTAAACAAAAATTGGTTTTTTGGCTTTAAAAATTCATTTGAAAATCAAAATAAATTATAGAAAATTATAGAATGGTCTCTAATAAATATTACTTGATTTTAAAAGGGGTTTTCCTAATTTTTGAAACAACAAAGAGATTTTTAAATTTATTTTTACAGTTAAAATCCTTTTTTGGATTTAAATAAATTGGAAAATTTTATATTTTGACTAGTAAATTATATAAAACCTTATGATATAAATAAATATATTTTTCCTATAAAGAAAATAATTTTTATAAGTGCCTTTTAATGTTTATGTGATTATATCTTTTATGTAACGAGGATATTGAATAAATGGAGTTGTAATACTGATCCGTATAGGACTTCCAAAAATATTTAAGTGGTTATTCTCTAGACTTATTATATAGAATATTATGTGATGTCGAATGGTATTTACAGACATTTGGTAAATAAGTGAATAATATTGAGTGGTATGGGACACTCGAGTGGCTATGTATTTGATTACCTCTTGAGTGTGATCGTTGCTCGTTACTATTATAAGAGGTATGGTCAGTTGTGTGCCTTCCATGACTTAGGATGTTTTTATTGGTTGTTTTCTATTTTGCTAAGTATGCTTGTTATATGTGTTCCAATTTAAGTTGTGTGCTATTTGTCTAAATAGATTAGTGTCCATCCTAGCTGGTTGTTCGAGGGGTCGATCGTCGGATCTGTAGCATCACTATTATGTGTTATACATACTGTATGCATGTAGTACTTTGTGCAATTATGCCTAGATGCCACATTAGCCAAATAGTATGTTACCATTCGGTAGTAGGCTCATGACTATGCATAGCTTAGACTTGCAACGTGCTACGACATTTAGATGGACATAAGCGTCACTATGATCGGGAGTAACTTAAGACTGTAGGGGTGTGCTGTGTGCTATGGTGTAGACCCTTGGAGTAGTGTTATGTGCATGTCAGTCTCCCATCTGGATTATGTGATGGTGATACATAGATATACAATATTATATTTGTTATACCTCGCTTAACGGATTAGTATGTGGTGAGAACCTTTTAGCTCTAAGACTTGTTGTGTGCTCGTCTATAGTTGATTTTGATTGTTCTCTATTTATTATATATGTCTGATGTGAGCTCACATATAGTTATGCTTGTTGTGTGCTTATGTATACCTAATGTTTAATAGCTTGATATACACATTTATTATATCATCAGTTATGAATGATGTATTATGCTGTGTAGGTACATATTTGTGTTATTATTGGGTAATTATATGTTTATGGTATATGTTGTGGTTGTATATTGGATATGTTTTATAAGGATCTCTATTTTTTCTTCATACCATATCAGTTTTCTTATACTCTTACTTCCTTTATTTTACACATAGTCTGGCCCGTATATTATTTCTATAATACTCCGGTCAGTATAGGACATTTCAAGACTTGGGATAAAGTAGCCAATTAGACTTATCTAGATACCTTTTGGAGGCTAGTGTAATAATAGGATTATGATTCCTTCATGTATTATTGTAGCCTCATTTGTGTATGTTGATGTATGTTGTTATGTATTAGACTATATTATGTATATTTTGGAGGCAGTGGGCTTTGGACTTATATTATGTAGATCCATTGAGACTTATGTATTGATGATGTATTATATCTTATCTCTGCTTTTATGAATCTATGGCCTCTTTTATTTATTATTTATTGTGTATTAATCTATCCTAGAAACTCGGGTGTTTATTGTTTTGTGTTGATATCAAGCATATATAGGTAAGTTGTATATGATTTGAGATATGTACCGATGTTAGTCCAAGGAAATATTCACATGTAACAGCTCAATATCACCTCTTTCTCCATATTATCTAACAATATTACTTAGTAATACTCTTTGGTGATATGAGCATAGAGATAGGCTGTTACAATTGGTATCAGAGCAGATTTAGAACAATACATGACATAAGAGACACATGTCTTGATCTTAGATGGGCTTAGGAGTCCTTGTCCCCTTAGATATTGGGTATATTCCCTATGTATATGCTAGGAATACATGATGATAACAAGGGTGTCATTTGGGGGCCGTATTTATTACTTCTATGTTTGAATACACACACACACATAATATTACCCTTGTTTATTCTAAATATAATTCTCACTTTAATGCAGAAGTGAGAATAGTTGGTGGTTAATTTACCCACGCTGATGCCAGAAAATCCAATAGATCCGGTAATGAGGGCGTGCACATGACCACTACTCAACTAATGGAGTTTGTGTGGAGCATCCATGCATCTTGTGCTTACATAGCTTCTAACCCACCTACTCCCTACTTTGATTTTTCTCGGCTATTGTAGTGATTATGCTAGTCTTAGTAGGAAGCCATTCTAAGGCACCAAAGGAGTTATTAGAGTTCAGGCATGGCTCAAAACATGCGAGCGCATCTTTACTTACATAGGAGTCACATATCAGCAGAAGGGGCAGATTGTAATAAGCTAGTTTCTTAAAAGAGCGCTCGATTAGTATGAGTTGCATACAACAGAGATTGATGAGGCTGAACTAACTTGGGCATAGTTCAAGCTTCATTTCAGGTAAAAGTTTCTTCCTGAAGCGGAGAAAACATCTGTGTCCCAGAAGTTTATTGACTTGAAGAAAGGATTGATAGGTGTCGGTGTCTGAGTATGTATCCAATTTAAAGCCCTCTCCAAATATGGGACATAACTCATCAATATCCCTCGTAAGAAAAATCAAAAGTTTGTTTATAGTTTGAACAAGGCATCGAGTAAAACTTTATTTCCATAGCTTGAGACTACAACAACATTGAGACTGGGGGAGGGAGATAGGGATAGTAGTGAAGAGGCTCCTAAGGCTAAGAAAGTCTTTAGTCAGAAGAGGAAGTTTCCTTTCCATAAGCCAAGGCCAAAGTTTCAGAACAAGAAGCATGGAAAGGGAATAGTTTCATACATCAACCAACGGGTTAGGGATGAAGTAGTATGCTACAACTACGATGAGGAAGGTCACTATTACAGAGAGTGTAGCATGCCACATCGGCCATCCACTCAACTAAGGTGTAGGATTTGCAATGAAGTTTGTCATCTCAATTAACTTACCCACATAAGATAAGAAGAAGAGAGTGGAAAATGAATGTTATGGAAGTTGTTAGCGGTCCATCCAAACAGAGAAAATATTTTTAGCTAACCTTAAAGGTACCACCTTATTTAGAAATTCTACTATTAGATTTCTCTTCGACATGGATGCATCTCATCCACTCATGTCAAAGGAACTAGTTGAAAGATTTGACCTTAATGTGGTATGCGTAGTTACGTCTTTAGGGATTGCTAATCCCACAAGAGGGTATACAACCCTTAGTATGTTATGTAAGAATGTTGTGTTAGACTTATGTGGGTTATCACCTTTCTATGATTTGGATCCGTTCGATTATCTGGGATTTGGCATCATTCTGAGGATGGATTGGCTTGATCAATATGAGACTCTCTTATAATTCCTAGAAAGAGTAATCATTCCCAACTATCCCAATTTGATATAGCAAGTTAGCTTATCTCTAGGAGATATTAGTCAAAGCTTGAGTGATTCTTTATATCCACTAGAGTCTCGAGAAGAAGAAGATATTGTCAGAATCCTCATTTTCCTAGAGTATTTGGATGAATTTGAGCCCATTACTAACTTACATTCAAGGCGATGTAATACGCCATGAGTTTTGGATGTGAGTTTTGGATGTATATTTTATTAGTAGGGAAAAATGGTAACCTTTTAACTATTAGAATTAGGAGACAAAAATTGTACCATTGCGTAGAGCTCAATTTTCTTGTTAAAATGGTATATTGGTTTGTCTGGATCAGAGTTCGTATGAAGGAGTTACGCATATTTTAAGTAAGCGGGTTTTAATTTATTTCGAATGAGCTTAAACCCATTTGGTTGAAGAGACCGTTTAGAAATTATAAAACACGGTCTGAGAAGGATTTGAACTCATTTCCCACCCACATACGATTTCAGATCTAGCTTCTTCTTCCTTATCCTCTTCTCTGCCATTACTCCACCTCTCTCAAATCTAAATCAACCCCACCCACCCCCATCGCATGCGCGCATGCATGCATGCACGCACACACATATACATACATACATACATACATATATATTAACTTGGTTTTTAACCAACAGAAGTTAATAGGAGTTAGAACGTCGATACGAAGATGGAACGACCAAGAACTAGGCAAAGGCACTCAGAAGGACAAATGGAAAGGCACGAAAAAGTATGGATTCAAAATATGCTAAGTGTTATATTCGGCCCGAATTAACATCCTTAATTTGGTACCGAATATAGGTGCTAAGTCTTGGCATATTCACACTTTGCACAAGTAATCCACTAGTCTTCCTATGCATATTGGTGAAGTTTCATAGATTTCAAAAGAGTCTATCCTCAAGAATGAAGATGTGATGGTCTAAACTGCAGGACAGTCCAAGTCAGGAAAGAAGGAAGTTCAATACTCATCAATAATCAACCAAATTACATGGAGGACATCTAAACGAAGTATTAAGCTCAACACAAAAGGATCTGGCCATCCTATGGCTAAGGATTAGATTCGGTATCGAATCTAATGGCTTGATTCGGCACTGAATTCAGCCCTTAAATCGGGGGGTCACGATAATTCTTGTGTTGTCTTGGACTAGTTTCTGGACTTCATTGGTAGCGGGCTTCTGATCTAATATGACTAGTACCACTATAAATACAAATCAAAGAGCAACTTAGAGGGGGTTGGTTTATGCCATTACTACGCAGAAGCCTTGTCATTTCTTCAACTCTTTCTCTACTCCATAGTCACTAAGGCAGTTCCTTTAGGCAATTCCAGGACTTAGAATATGTCTAACACTTGTACTTGTGACTAATTCTCCTTCAATCACTTTATAATCATACTCTATCAAGATCAAATCAATAAGAAAAGTTATAAAGTGGACATAGGCTTAGTTAATAACCGAACCACTATGAAATCTGTATCTTTCATTTACTTTTCTCTTATTTTCTATTGTATTTGCTCTGTTCTAACGGGGTTTGTGCTTTCACATCATGCTCCAGGATGTTAATCCAATTTTTAGGTTAACATTTTGGTGCTTTCACTGAGAACAAAGAACCCATGCTCGGATCTAGCTATCTACTTTAGATTGGATAAATCCAGATGTTAGACCAGGAAAGTTGCTTGAAGAAGATTAGAGATTTGCTGTTCTAACGGCTCATAGGAGGAAGACAATATTTGGAAGATCTGTTAGGACAACACTTGGTGTTGACCAAACCAATCTCCAACAAATGGAAGTGAACAATGCTAACAATCATGGAACAAAGATTAATGCTGGAAACTTAGCACCAGGCGCTTCCACTCAATAGAAGGTTGTAACCAGAGGATAGCTTAACTAGATAGTTAATCAACTTAACCAGAAGATGGCTGATAGTCAAAAGGCTCTTATGAACAAGATTGATGCTTTGCTAGCTCTATAAACACCAACTACCCCAAGGACTAGGCCAGAAAATACCACCGCTGTGGAACAGGAGAATTCCTCTGTCTTAGGCTTGCATGGGAGGGATGGCTAGCAAAGCAATAGGAGATGGTGGGTGGAGCTGCTAGAATTGTTATTAAAGGGAATGGAAGTACTTAACCTTCTAGAGCACAACCAACTGTAAATCCAAATGTTGGAGTGAATGCTCCACCAGGAAATGTTCCAATGCTCCTTTCTGACTCTAAAGATGACATGCAACTTGACAACAAGGGATTGGAGTTAAATGCTGGTATAGGCAGGAAAACTTGCGGAAAAGAAGTTCAAACTGCCGCTATAAAGCCACCCGCACGCCAGTGGGGTCCTACAGGAGTGGTTCTCCCAGAGAATGGAGGACCTAGGCTTCAGTTGCAAAGCAAGGTCATTTGCAGAGTTAGACGCTTAGCGTAGCCCCTGACAGCCGACCTATGGACTATCGGACTAGTGAGGCATGCATTGCGGATATGGCCAAATGCTTAATGGAAGAAACTAAAGGCAGAAAGGATGACGACTGGGGTTCTGCACCAAGCCGAACTCCATTCACTGAAAACATCCTAAGGAAAGAATATTTCGAAATGTTTACTATGCCTACTATACCATCCTATAATGGGACAACGTACCCTAAACCATACTTGTACAAATATAGTTGGCACATGAATGAAGCCAGGGCAACAGATGCCGTTCGCTATAGATGTTTCCCTATCTTCTTAGAAGGAGTCACTTCAATATGGTCTACAAGACTCCCACCAAGATCCATCTCTACCTTTGATGAGTTGGCAAGAAAATTCATTGAACAGTTTAGACTTCACACTGCTCAGCAAAAGACGTGATGTCTCTGTTTGGCTTTTTCTAAAGACCCAATGAATCATTGAAATCCTATATGAATCGATTCAACATTGCACTTACTGAAGTAATCAATCCAAATAAGGATATGGTGTTTATAGCCTTGGTCCGAGCTATTCATCTGGACATGGATTTTGGTAGATGGATTAAGATGAAACAACCAACTACCATGGAGGAATTTAATTGAAAAGTGAGCCAGTATATGAGATTGGAAGAGGAAAATGCTTTGGAAGGCAAGACCCCCAACATGCAACCAAAGGAGTTGGTTCAGAACAATGTAGTGGTCAAGCAGGATGGAAATGGCTCTGCAGATACTACGAGAGATGCAAGGAAGAACGCAAACTAGAAAAAGAGAAACAAAAAGTCTGGTGATGGGTGAAACGCCCAAGGAAATTCAGACTAGAGGACTATACACTATTGAACAATGATATGAAGAATATCTATCTTGATACTCAAGGAACTGAGCATTACAACAAACCGCCCAGGAAGGAAGCCTCTGAGCAATAGAAGCAATCGGTAAAGTATTGTCGCTTCCATGAGACATACGGAAATAACACCAATAAATGCTGACATCTGATAGACGTGATTGAGAAGTTGATAAGGAACAACAAACTCCAATAATATGTGAAGAAACCGCAGAATGGTGAGGAAGCCACAAGGCCCCATGTAACGACCCGGAAATTTCGAACCCGAAATTTCCAGATAGTTAGAAAAAAAGAAAGAGATAGAAGAAAGAAACAGAAGAAGAAGAAGAAGAAGAATCAGAAACATCAACATCTCACATTCGCAGCGGATAAAATATAATAATAAATGATAACAGTTTTACAAAACAATATTATATCTGTCGATTACATTTTAATACATCAGAGTTACATATTTATACAGACACTGGATATACATAATTATCAAGCCTCAGATATACAATAATATATCATAGTAGAAACACTCCATACGTTCCTGCCATCCAGCTCGTCTCTTGAACTCCCAAACGTCCTTACCTGAAAATCTGTAATACTCGGTCTGACCCGAGCATTACATCAAAGTAACACCCGGGTCAGGCTGGAAACCAGCGTGAGTAAACCCATATAATTTGAAATACTAAGTTCAAACCATAAAAGAAAACCCGGGGTAACTCGTACTTCACTACGAGTTCATTACTTGTTATGCTCAATACTTACTTCACATATCGATTTATAAAGAATCGAAGTGGTTTCGGGTATTAACTAATACCCGACTCCTGTCTCTTCGAATCCAATGTCATCTTAACCCAAGTTATTCAAATGAAATACAATTCAACTTTAAATACAAGATGTCACTGTTTAACCCAAACATATTATATCACATACCAGAGATATTAACTAATCTAAGGCATACAATATCATTCAATCATTCATAAGCAAAGATTTTAATCACACTATCTTTAATTAATTTAAAATAAATTAAATTAATTCCTTCCATCATTATAAATCCTGCTTGCTTAATCCTTAATTAATTACAGCAAATTAATCAATTATTCTCTAATTATCCATCTTAATTAATCACCCTTGATTAATTATTCTTTAATTACATTAAGTAATTAACTCTTAATTAATTACACAAATTAATTATCTTCAACCATTTACAATAATTAACCTTTTAATTATTCTCATAAATTAATTATTCATCTCTTATATTAAGTAACCACTTAATTATGTAATTAATACTTAATCCACAGCATAAGAGATTATTCTTAATTAATTAAACAATTAGTTTATCTTAAATTTAATTCCTAATTAATTATTCTTAATTAATTAATTAATAACTTCCAAATCAATTATGATTAATTAACTTGATTAATAACATTAATCAAATAATCTTATAAATTCCATTTAATGATTAACCTCTAAATTTATTTTCCAAATTATTAAACTTCAATCATTCATAATTCTAATTAATTAAAAATGATTTCTTCAATTAACTTTAACTTATTTACCTCATTTAACATCATTAGAAACATTTAGAAATCTATTCTTAAAATTTAAGATATATGATTTATTTAAGTCAAAATCTATTAAACATTTAGATTTTTAACTTTTAAATCTTGGGAAAACTTTAATTAGCTTGTTTAGATAACATTAAACAAACTCACCATTTTGAAAACTTAATTATTCCAACATCTCATTACAATTTGGTATCCAAATTGTTTTATATGATTAAATACAATAAAATTCATAATTAAAAACTTAATTAGAGTTATTACTTTTATTTTATTAAATTAAAACTTATCACTAAATTGCTTAATCCTTCTTTACATAATAAAAATCCTGGTCACCATTGTAATTTAAATTTACACTTCATTCAAGTACTTGCAAATTTAAAATCTGGAAATCTTATCAACAATAAACCCGAACAAAACACTTGTAAAACCCGAGCCACAACAATCAGATGCACGAGTCACCTTTTACTTCGAGACGAACAGCCCAAAAACACGAGAACCAACCCGATGCCAAACTTCTTCTTCTCCACCTTCACATTTCAGATATGCTAATCTTCTCCGTGCACGTGCACGACTGGAAATCCCAACGCCGATCATCTCTCTGGCCATCACCAACCCACAATCGACCACGACGTTCGACACGAACAAACCAAGCTATGAAATCGAAGTCCAACAGAAATCGAGCAACTCGACCAAAACTGAACCCAAAGACGATCGGAAAAACACCCCTCCACGACGAACCTGACCTCGATGTGCCTCACCGTCTTTACCCAAGCTTCGTCTCGAAACCCCGCATTCATCACCCCTACTGTGATCGATTCCGGTTCCCCCACGGCGTCTCCAGACCCTTGAGAACATCGACGACCAAACAACACGATAAAACCCTAAATCGACGCTGTCCACGCACCTCGACCACAAATAAATTCATCCTCTATTTTTCCTTTGACCTCCATCCCTCCTGCTACCCCCCAGCCTTGATCACGACGACTATCACCTCGCCGATAGTCAGGAATCGACGATAATACATATCCCGACCAACTCATAAATTCTCACCAACCACATTCTTAAAAATCGTGAAACCTATATCCAATTCCATGATTTTCCAAAACTAATCTGATAATGCATTCCAATCATGAAATTAAAATGTTTGGTTTTTCTGATATAAAAATGTTTTCACTGTAAAATCCTATTTTTGAAATATTTACTCAACATATACACTTGAGATTATTTTTAAAATAATGTTACATTTGTTACAATCACTTTCTTTTCAGGGATCATGGCTTGAATTTGCTTAATTGAAGAGATATGAATTTTTTTCTGGAATTTGTTAACCTGTTACACTAAACAGAGACATATATATACAGATATACACAGATACTTTACTTTATATACATGCTAACATCTTAATTCATTCATGCAAACAATTTTCACTACTTCACTTCAAGTATCCATCACAACATCAAGTTATAGATCAGGCTAAAGTTTTTAAAATAGTAGTTTACTCACCTTTAACTTTAGAACAGAGAACAGGTTTTCCCTTTTTGATCTGAAACTGGAAGCTTGAATATTTTATTAAATTGAATCTTGCTTTATACAGTTGAAACTTGAAAGAGTTTGATTACTCGATGATCCTTGAAACTGGAATTAGAAGTTGTTGAAATGCTTGGTTACTGAGATGAATTTACTTGATCTAGTTGAATTGAATCCATATACTAGTTTGTTTATTGATCTGCTTGCTTAGCTGAAAACTTGAAGAAGTTGCTTAGCTTTCACTTTTTATTTCAGGTTTTAGTTTTTCTTTCTTTTTCAGATTTTTGAGAGATGAAGCAAAAATGAAAGAGTAGGGGTAGAGATATATGTACGGCCTTGCTTCTCTATAACATTTTCTTTTATATAATTTGATAATGAAGAGAACAATTTAAACAATAATTTTGACACTTGTAATTTTGCATGCTATCTTAGCTTACAAATGTCAAGTGCATGCATTTATATTTTTTTATTTTAATTTTCCTAATTAATAAATGCATATGTAAATTAATAAATGCTTTTCTAAATAAATAATATTATTTAAGGAGAACAAAATATTACCTTAAATACAACTTATCCATATTATAACAAACTTCTCAATATTTTATTTCATAGGCATATATATATACACTCATATACATTATAAAGCTTGTATATTATTTATTCATATATATATGGATATCTTATTTTGAATTAAATAAAATATATTATTTACTTATATACTATAAGATTTATCATCTCCAGAGATTTGTAATTCAATACTTGTTATAGTTTCCAAATCTATATATATATATATCCAGATATTTATCAGAATTTTATTCGTTCAACTTAAATCAGTACTTTTAATCCAGTTAATTACCAATTAACAGATGTCTAAAAATCCGGGTTATCACACCCCAGGATCCAACTGCTCAAGGGAAAGTGCTCGGATCCAATGGAGAGGGACCCCGTCAAACTGACGGAAGACTAGTCATTTAGTAGTCAACCAGGAATGAAGCAGCATACAAATGCAATGCATCTTCGCTCGGCTCTACCTATATTTCCTATGTTCACAAATAAGCCACCCAGAGACACTGAGGGCATTGTAAATAAGCAGGACTTGCCTCTCTCTCCTTATTTTATCAGTAAAGTTATTTAGCTTCTTGAACCGATGGAGCCACATTCTTGAAAGTAATCCGATGAGTCGACGTAAGCAAATCGACTCAAACCACCTGATTGACAGGGAAAATCAATCCCAACCTTCTGAGAACCAATGTTGCTCCGGCAACATCGGGAAGGCCAAACCTTTACGTGCATTCATAAGCCATACCTCGCTTCTTAGACCAATGGAACCGCATCTGAGTAAGCATCCATCCTTTGACCACTTGAACCAATGGAGCTGCATTCAAGTGCGCCCCATTCCCACACTTCTCAGACCGATGGAACCGCATCCGAGTAAGCATCCATCCTTTGGTCACTTGAACCAATGGAATGCATTCAAGTGCACCCCATTCCCTCGCTTCTTAGATTGATGGAACTACATCTTAGTAATCACCTATTCTTTGGCCACTTGAGCCGATGGAACTATGAGAAATGCGGATTACGGATCTTAAGGCTAGAATAACACTAGAGGGGGGGTGAATAGTGTTTTATGTATTTTTTAAACCTTTTTGAATTTTGTTCAATTTAAACACCAACAAATGCAATTCAAAAACACAAATATAATCATAGAATCAGACACAGATGCAAATACTAAATAAAAGCAGTAAAGGAAAGAATACACCAGGATTTTATACTGGTTCGGAGTTACCCTACATCAAGTCTCGTACAATCGTATGGATTTCTTTTCAAAATAATCTCTCATATTACACCCTCGGTTTCAAGGCTATGAGGTACACCCTCCTGTATTCGAGTTCAGGGCAACTCTCTTGATTTAACCAGGCTACAAGATCACCTAATTAATTTCTAGGGCTACAATCACACCCAATTGATTTCAAGGCTCAACCGCACCTTTTACTCAATAGTTTGATTTACAAAAGATTCTATAACTTTGAATATCACTGAGATCTTATGGAGAGAGTGGAAGAGAATCAAACAAGAGATAATCAAGTTTGATTCACTTGGTATTTTGGCAGAGTATAGTTTAGGATTCTTTAGAATAAATGTGGAAGATGAAGAGAAAATAAAATGAAATCTGGTAAAAATTCATTTAGAACTTACTGGTATTTATAGTAGAGCAACAACCATATCTATTCATGAAAGGATACGACGAATAGACACTTCTTTTGAAAATTGAAATTTGAAAATAACGGACACCGTGTCGACATGAGGGGTTGAGGGATGTCGACATGCTCAAGGCAAAATTGATGTTTTGATTTTCTTATTAAAATTGGTTTCTATAATTTGTCAAAACAATTTCTAAACTTTGTAAATATATTTGAATATATTTTAAACATATAAAAGAGTTTAGAAAATAATTTTTAATATATATAATCTTAATCTATAAAGTGATTTAAAATATAAGTATATAAATATTTTAAAGCTAAATATTTAAAACAAGAGATGGTTTAAAAACAAGGACAATTTTGAAATTAAAATATTAAAAATGATAAAAATAGTTTTTAAAGCTAAAATATTTCAAACAAGAGAGATGTCTTTTTGAAAAGAAAGTTTTGAAAACATTTTTAAAAAACAAGAGATATATTTTTGAAAAACATTTTTATAAAATTAGTGAATATCAAAATAGGACCACTATATGTTCCACTAGATATTGTCTTGGGTTCCATCCCACTAGGGTTCCATCCCTTTAACAGGATCGAAGTGGATTCCATTCCACGAATAAATTTCGAATAAAGATGTAAGTGCTTTCAAGAAGTTTTAACATAATTCTAGACTAACTACATTATCTTGTACTATTTGAAATCTTGAACTCTTGATAACTTGATTTCTTAATACTCATGAGTCTTCAATCTTGATATATTCGACCTTTAAATTCATCAGTCTTGTATCTCTATATTGTGCAGTCTTCATTCTTGGTACCTGCATGTTTATATTCTACATATACATGTATATCTAAACCATAACGTTAGTATTTATATTTTATAACAAGTCCTAAGATTGTTGTCATCAAAACCATCATCTCAAGAACTAACAATCTCCCCCTTTTTGATGATGACAACCTATGTTTATAAAATATACTTCACCTTCACTATAACTCCCCCTAAAACTAATAACTCCCCCTTAATATAAGCCTAACTACTCTATTTTATAATTCTCCCCCTTTGTCATCAACAAAACCATCCTAAAACTATAAAACTCCCCCTTAAACTAATACTAGAATAAAGTATAGTAAATGGAATGTGAAAGACATTAACATAATTATATTATAATTATTCAATACATAAATATGTATAAGTATATTTCAGACAATCCAATCAACACACACATCAAATCCAATCATGTCAAATAAGTCAATCAAGTCAAATAAGTCAATCAAGTCAAACAAGTCAATCAAGTCAAACAAGTCAATCAAATCAAACAAGTCAATCAAGTCAAACAAATCAAAAACTAATAACCCTATACTATAAGACAATAATATAAACTCCCCCTAAATAAAATACACTTGTTATGTGTATATGTATGCAATATGTAGTTTGTAATGCAGTATGAAATGTATGACATATGCAATGTAGCATGAGATGCTATGCGGAATGAAGTGCAACTTATGATGCAAATGATTATGATATTTCATGCATTGTAATTTATGATGTACTATGCAATGAAATGTGATATGAAATAGTATGCATAATGATATGTAATATGAAATAAAATGATAACGAAGTAAAAATAATAATATGTAGAATGATATGATGATATATATACTATGGTAAGAGATATTCATATTATAAGATAAACATGAGTGATAAGTAATATCTAATTGACAAGCATATATAAGTATGTATGTATGTATACATATATCAAACTATTTATTATAAATCACTTCAATCAAACAAAGGTAATACACACCAATTACTAGACTTAGGTTAAGGAAACTAATGAATGGGACTGAAAGAGTAGTAAAGATAAGAGTTTAAAGACAATAAATGATATTAAAACGATAACATATTTATGAAAGGTAGTAATCAAACTCAATATCAAAATCAAATTGCTAAGAAATATGGATTTAAACTATATATATGATCAATATGTTTTTTTTTAAATTAATACCCTCCTTATTTAATTTCTTTAAAATAATTTTTTTTAACTTAATTGTTTTTTTAAGAATCCAAACTTCCATGTTTATAAAATACTTAACTTACTAATTAAAACCTATATATTAAATTATTATTGATTAAAATATTTAAAAACATGTTTAACACCTTTAAAAAAAATATCATAATGAAATATTAAATAAAATAACAAAGATTGAAAAACTAAAATAAACATGTGTTATATTAAGGCCTCTTACATTAAAAAATTTAGTTAATTATTAAAAAATATTTAAACATGAAATTAATTTTAAAATATTCTAATATAAGTTAGAAAATAACTCTAAAAAGAATAGTGAAAAATACTTAATTTAAATATCATTTTTACATAGTTTAAAGTTTAAAATAGAAAAGACAGCATTTACAGAATGCTATAAAAAGTTTTTGCAGTAAAATATATTCAAAACATTATAAAACAGAAACTGCAGCATCTAACAAATGCTGTGAAAAGTTTCTGAAACACTACAGCGTTTCATAGCACAATAATGCTATAAAAATGAATTTGCAGTGCTTGAAAAACGTTAACAGAAGAGAAGAGAAAATAAAATAAAATCTGGTAAAAATTCATTTAAAACTTACTGGTATTTATACTAGAGCAACAGCCATATCTATTCGTGAAAGGATACGACGAATAAACACTTCGTTCGAAAATTGAAATTTGAAAATAACGAACACGATGTCGACATGAGGGGTTGAGGGATGTCGACACGCTCAAGGAAAAATTGATGTTTTGATTTTCTTATTAAAATTAGTTTCTATAATTTGTCAAAACAATTTCTAAACTTTGTAAATATATTTGAATATAGTTTAAACATATAAAAGAGTTTAGAAAATAATTTTTAATATATATAATCTTAATCTATAAAGTGATTTAAAATCTAAGTATATAAATATTTTAAAGCTAAATATTTAAAACAAGAGATGGTTTAAAAACAAGTACACAATTTTGAAATCAAAATATTAAAAATGATAAAAATAGTTTTTGAGGCTAAAATATTTCAAACAAGAGAGATGTCTTTTGAAAAGAAAGTTTTGAAAACATTTTTAAAAAACAAGAGATATATTTTTGAAAAACATTTTTATAAAATTAGTGGATATCAAAATAGGACCACTATATGTTCCACTAGATATTGTCGTGGGTTCCATCCCACTAGGGTTCCATCCCTTTAACAGGATCGAAGTGGATTCCATTCCACGAATAAATTTCGAATAAAGATGTAAGTGCTTTCAAGAAGTTTTAACATAATTCTAGACTAACTACATTATCTTGTACTATTTGAAATCTTGAACTCTTGATAACTTGATTTCTTGATACTCATGAGTCTTCAATCTTGCTATCTTCGATCTTTAAATTCATCAGTCTTGTGTCTCGATACTGTACAGTCTTCATTCTTGGTACCTGCATATTTATATTTTGCATATACATATATATCTAAACCATAACATTAGTATTTATATTTATAACAAGTCCTAAGGTTGTTGTCATCAAAACCCTGCGTTCAAGTGTGCCTCATTCCTTGCTTCTCCAACCAATGGAACCGCATCTGAATAAGCATCTATTCATTTGCCACGCGAGCCAATGGGATTATGATCAAGTGATCTCCATTTCTTTGATTCTTAAACCGATGGAACCGCATCCAAGTAAGCATCCATTCTTTTTCCACTTGAACCGATGGAACTGCGTTCAAGTGCACTCTATTCCTTTGGTTCTTAGACCAATTGAATCGTGTCCAAGTAAGCATCCATTCTTTCGCCGCTTGAACCGATGGAACTGCATTCAAGTGCGCTCCATTCCTTCGCTTCTTGGACCAATGCAACCGCATCCAAGTAAGCATTCATTCTTTTGCACTTAAACTAATGGAACTGCTTTCAAGTGTGCTCTATTTCCTCTCTTCTTGGACAATTGGAACCACATCCAAGTATGCATACATTCTTTTGCCACTTGAACCGATGGAACTGCATTCATATAGGCTCCATTTCCTTGCTTCTTGGACCGATGGAACCACGTCCAAGTAAGCATCCATTCTTTCACCACTGGAACTGATGGAACTGCATTCAAGTGCACTCCATTCCTTCAGTTCTTAGACCAATGGAACGACATCCAAGTAAGCATCCATTCATTTCCACTTGAACCAATGGAACTGTGTTCAAATGAAATCCATTTCCTTGCTTCTTAGACCGATGAAACTGCGTCCAAGTAAGCATTCATTCTTTTGCCATTTGAACTGATAGAACTGCGTTCAAGTGCGCTCCATTCCTTCGCTTCTTGAACCAATTGAACTGAATCCAAGTAAGCATCCATTCTTTTTCCACTTGGACTGATGGAACTACGTTCAAGTGCGCTCCATTCCTTCGCTTCTTGGACTAATGGAATCGCGTCCAAGTAAGCATCCATTCTTTCACCATTTGAACCGATGGAACCATGTTCAAGTGCACTCCATTCCTTAACTTCTTGGACCGATGGAATCGCGTCCAAGTAAGTACTTATCTTCGCTATTTGAACCAATGGAGCTGGGTTCAAGTACGCTCCAAATTATCAATGTTACCCTATTAACATCAATAGTTTGTCAAAATCTCCTAAGTACCAACGCTGCTCTGGTAGCATTGGGAAATTCATCAGTTGTAGGATTAGTAGAAATCAATCCCCACCTCCCAAAACTCGACGTCGCTCGAAGATAGGCGAAGTCAAAAGAGAATCTAAGGGACTGAGCTATCCGTTGGTCTTTGGAAGTAGAGACTGATGTGCGGATAGGACCTCAGTACCGAGCTTGGAGAGAATCAACCGCAATCAAAGTACAAGGTGCTCAGAATCAAGCATTCAAATTACAAGTTCCTAAGGATTGGAGCTACGATACAATTTTTACTGGAGGCAACCAGAGAGTTGCCCAGAGCACCCGACCTCATATTAAGTGTTCGGAGTAACCAGCCCCATGGATTAGGGGCACACAACATGTTAGCACTTGGTTAGAATAAAAATTGCTCCACGGTTCTATTACACCGAACAAAAATTCTAGCAGTTACAATAGAGCTAAGTAAAGTAGTAAACTAAATAACTGCAAGTTACACTATTTACACCATAGAATTGCGGTAGATAAACACATCGTATCACACAATACAACAATATATAATATGGAAATTGCGAGACAATCAATCATATTATGTACACGTAGAATGGTATACAAACAGACAATACATATAATATAGAAAAGAATAGTGGAAATGCTAATCTTTTCATTACTTATATCATTTTACGTACAACACCAAACGGCGGAGGCCATACCTGCACAATATCGGCCAGTTTGGATGTCAAAAAGCAACTAAACGCAACCAATGCGATGACAAAAGGGAAAAAAGACGCTAAGTATAGACTCTGTACTTGTACAAGACTTAAAAAGCAAAAAGCACAAGCCAAAAAAGACCACAAAACCCCAGCTCTGCTGATGCTCAAGCCCAAGACTTTTTCCCTCCTTTCTCGAATCCTTTGTTGCCCTTGCCCGGGTGAATTGGGCACTTCTTCCTGCTGTCCTTGTCAGTCTCTCCTCCCTCAGGGGAGCTAGACCCTCTAACCCTTCGACAACCAAACTCCCCTCCTTCGACACCTTCAACGTGATGGTAGTGGGAGTCCTACGCTCTCGCTCTTCCTTTTCCTTCATCTACAACCCCTTCTTTTCCTCCTTCAGCCTCTCTGCCATGGTCATCCTGTCTGTCAACCCCGACATCTCTTTATCCACAAAAGCTAAAACATCCTCCAAGTTTTATAGCACCTTTATCTATTCAGAATTGGGCCCAAGCCCGGAGCTGGAGACAGGAACTATGCCAGAAGCTACTGCAGAGATGGCAGTGGAAGTATTGAAAATAGCAGCGGGTCCTGAACCCTGAATAGCTGGAGGAGGCGGTAGAGTTGGCTGACCTATAAGTTGGGAGAGAGAGGTGCACAATTTAGAAAAGGATTCCGGAGTAAATCGAAGTGTCTGGAGCACCATAGAGATGAGAGAAATACCTAAGCCAGGGGTTTGGTCATGAACTTCAATCTCGAAGGCTTTACCACCAGTCCTCATCTCTAAAGGTCATACTATAGTTGGAAAAGGGTGTGGCTCACCTAAGGCTACAGGAAGTTGCATGGGCATGAGCAGCATTAGAAATAATAGCCATGGATATGGGGAGAGTCTCCATCTGCTCTTGAGAAGTACAAATAAGTGTTTGGTGCTGACCCAAAGAGATTGGGCCAACAAGAGCTTTAGCTACAACATTGGTAGATTCCTTCTCCCTCTCTTCCCTAAGGATCTCTCTACCGGCAGCTAAGAAGTCTATATCTTCAAGACTGAGATAAGCAGCCTTAAGTTCCTCCTCAGAGCACGTATCCTTGGCCTCCTCAGAGTTGACCAATACCTCCTCCCAAGCCACGACAAGAGTCCAGGTATACTTATTACCAAGCCATTTCAAGCTGCCGTTATTCATCGCGCAGCTAGTGTAAAGATGAAGCACACTGGCGTCCATTTGGCTTATTGCATCATTGTATTCCGATCAATGCTCTGTAAGCTCTGACTTAGTGCCTAGATGGTCGATTTCCTTCGCCACTTTGCCGAATGTAGACTCTTCCTTCTCTTTCACCACTTGTGCATTCTCCTCACAAAGACGAGTAATCTCAGCGGCTTGCTCAGCAATGATAATAACATGATCAACGATAGTTTGGTTCCAAGATTTAATGGTGTTTTCTGCTTCGATAAGCCGCTCTTTCAATTTCTCGACTTCAATATGAGCATCTTTGAGTTGATACTTTATCATGATAATGGTTTTATCGTGAGCCCAGTTTGCCTCAGTCAATAACTTATTGCTGGTAGCCTTTCCTTTTAAGGTTGCATCCCTCTCAGTCTTCAACTGCACTATCTCATCATCACGATCTTTGATCACCTTAGCATGGTCTTCCCTTTCGGCCTCAAATGAGAGATCCCCTGATAATTAATGTTATTGATATTCCAAAGGGCTTTCACTACATGCTGCTTGTCACACCCGACTTCCAAGTCCATACAGACTGTCTCTAAATTGCTGAGGGAAGTGGCCCTGTAAAGGTGCTTTATTTTCTTGTCAAACTTGACTCCCTTCAAGAACAGATTTGGAAAGGTAGCTTGAAGCATTGGTGGACCCGGTGGAATCATGAACTTCTCGATTCATCTGGAAGAAGTAGGGGCCATTGCAACGGTTCCTGCTTGAGAAGGTGGAATTGTGGGCATTACAATTGTCCAAGTATCAGTACGGGGAAGAGTAATCGATACTAAGGGCCTTCGACGATCATAAAAATCTATATGGCGCTTGTGTATATCGCCAGGGGCATTACTCTCATCATATATTTTTCTCTTCTCTTCTCTTTTACACTCTCGCTCCAAGCGTGGAGCCTCATCCTCCTTTCTTTCCCTTCTCTCCTCATCCGTTTCAAGGAGGGCGGTAAGTCAGATTAGAAGTTTTACTTTTGCAGGAGCTGGTATCTTGATGTAACTGATGGTATAACCCACATCCTATGGTGCTTGAAATGAAAACAAGAATGAAGTTAATACTCGAACTTAGGAACTTAACGAGATGCAAAGATGTATGTTTGAGATCCTAAAGTGAAGCGTGTAGTGTCGAGGACCCCCTATATACTCTACCACATGCATCGGTAGGTTTTAAGGACCGGAGTCTTTTCACCACTACTCACAAATGTGCCTAAGGAAATGTCAATCTCCGAGCCAATCTTAGCTATCATTTCGCTAATGGAGATATCTCTGTGTTCATCTACATAGATGGCGACATCTCTTATGAAATTGGAAGTAGACGAATCCCTAACGAGGGTCCCAGTAGCTTGCCCTCCGGTAGACTGTGGGTCTCGGTAGCAGGTTGTTCTTGAGGAGGAGAAATCGGGAGTTCGGGGCTTAATGCGTCAGTAGTTAACAAGTCTGGCAAAGGTAGCTTAGAAAGATCAGGACTCATTCCCGGCGACTCGCCGAAAGATTCATCTCTTTCCGCAGAGATGTTAGTCGTTATCATCACCATTCGAGCCTCTTCCTCTCCTTCCTCAACTGTAACCTACTTCCCATCTCTCCTTTGAAACATTTCATCTTCTTCTTCGGGGATCAAAGACATCCTATGGGTCTCATCCCTATCTCGCATAATGTCCTTTCCAGAGGGTAAGTCTATGTCAGCTCTAGGAATCTCTTCGGGCCGTACTTCTTCTTATGGACCAGCCACGTCTTCTTGAGCCTCCTTGTTAGAGTCACGAGTGTAGTTTAAGGAATGAGTATGTCTTCTAGGGCCACTCGAAGTTGAGGGCTCGTCATCTATAGCAAATTTATCAGGATGAAGCAAGCCGAACTCTCAGAGATTCTCATTCGTCAAAAGAAATTCTACCAAGCTTTCGGAGACCTTCACAGCCTTGAAAATTTCAAGCATCGCTTTAAGCTTGTCGTTGCATTCTCTCTTCGGGATGAATGTAATAAAACATACATAAAGTTATGAAGTTGAAAAATAATTTGAAATGGAAAATGCTAGGGAATCAAAACTTACTTCCAAATAGCCAAAAGCGTTCGAAGCCCTCTGGACGCCTAACAAAGAAAAACTCGTTCTTGAAAGTTGAACACTTGTTATGTAGGTCTTCTACTAGTTTCTATCCCTTCCAATCTTTGATAATTATAAAGGATAGGCAGCCCTTCCTTCTCCTGAAGTGTAAAATAAATGCAAGCTCGTTTAGCCTTGGGGGATGCCCGAGTCTGCTTATGAATAGAATGTATAGGGAACTTAGGAGCTTATAATCATTGGGATGGATTTAAAACGATGCTAATCCTAAATCTTGAAGCATTACAAATAAGAACCGGTTGAAGGTGATACATCACCACTCAAGTACATGTATCGATTACAAGCCATAAAATCTTCTGGAGGGTTATGAGAAAATTCTGCTCGAGTGGCCAGACGAACATCACCCTCGGGATGTTGTGCTGTACGCATATCTTCTCAAGCATTTTAGCTGTAAGAATTGAAGGTGCTTGCTCTGGAGGGCAAGTTATAATTCTCAATACAGGAGGAAACTGGTCAAGTACAGGTCCTACCGGAACTAGCAGGCCATAGAAATCAGAAGCTACAAGTTGACTTGGCCCCATAAGAATGGATGGGGAAACCGGCACAGCTGTTGACTCAGCCTCCGAAGGCGTGGACGATCCACTAATAGACTTACAGCATGTTGACTAGCACGTCATTCTAGATAATAAAACTTGTTGATCACGGTTAGTACGCTCTATTTCTAATAAGGATCCTAGTGCGATTAATGCTTGAAATCGAAAGAAAGTCGGTGTGTGCTGACCAATCAAATTCTAAGTGTTGACCAGGGCAGGTGCAGTGTGTTATCTATATGGAATAAGTCCAGTGTTCCTAACACAAAAAAGGTCCATCCTATGTAGATAGCTCGTTTATAGTGAAAAAAGATCTGTATTGTCCTTTGAAATCACTTTTTCTATACTTACCCATTATCGATCAACAATCGATAACGGGTAAGTTGTCCGGAGCAACACGGAAAGTTTTTTTATTTTTTAGAGACACTGGATGTGCAGAAATGCAATGCAATGGAGCTATCCGATATGTCTGAATCTATGGTGAATCATCATATTGGAGTTAATTCGATTTCGATGATCTAACTTTAGTCGATTCCGCAAAAAGAGATGGTTGAAACTAGAAGGCGTGTCTTTTCTCAAGTCATGCATGTCCAATATGGAACTAAACCCTAGCTATATCGCTAACAAGTCAAGTTTGAATTCAATCATCTCCTTTTCCAAAATTGTTATCAACCAAACCCAATCACCATCTCCACCTTCACCCGAGTATGAGTCCACCATCACCAAAGTTTTAGTTCGTCGCCATCATCTTTAATCCAAGTAGGGATAGGTTCAGCCTAGGGTTTGAGCGTTAATTTGGATCTGACTTTCGGGGTTGGCGAATCAAAGTGGCACGAGGAACACCAAGCAGCGATCAGACATTCATGGTGGCAGCGGAGCTCGATGGCGAGGTTGAAGGACAAACGACGGTGGAGCTAGAGCTTGAATCGGCACGGGTAGGTTTAGCTCTTGAATCAGCTTGAAGGTTTCTAAACTTAGGCTGGAAATGATACAAGTGAGGAGTAGTTAAGGGGAATGGTATAAGTAAAAAAAGAATTTTCTAAAAAATAGCTAAGCCCTTAATTCGGGATGAATTAACACCCTTAATTCGGTACTGAATTTACCTCCTTAACCTGGATCAACTTCAACTCATCGTAATGGACCCACATGCCGACTTAAAGCCTTGCATAAATTTCGAAGCCAAGATTGCATCGTTAGTACAAGGAATTGAAATTCAAGTTGAAATCAAAAAATAATAGCTGGTCTGAAGTCAATCAATTGAAAACAACATCTCGAGATGGAATTCAACAATCCACTGAAATTCACAGGATAGTAATCTGAAACTTTTCTGGTTCCAGAGCGCACTTTGTTTTCAATGAAAGTGTTCAACGGCAAATGTTCTATCGATTAGAAAAATGCCGATGAATTTCGAAATAAAATTTAACCGCAAGCACATGGCATATAATGATAGTACGTGGCGAGTACGGGTCGATCCGCAGGGAATTGTTAGATTTTAAAATTCTATTCAATCAAATTAAACCAAAGTCGAGGGATTGTTAACTAACTAAAAGAAAGTAAAAACAAGTTAAAAGAAAATAGATAAAAATATGAGAGTGTTAAGACAATTTAGGGGCAACTTCCACTCTCTAGATCACATAAATCAACAAAATGAAGTTATGATCTCTCTTTTCTTTGTCATTAGTTAGCTTAATTAATGTGCTTTTCATAAGTATGGCTCATTTGTGCTATTAATTAGCTCAACATAAGCCATCAAACTATAACACAACCTTTAAACCACTTTTAATTCTCATGAAAATGACAACAAAGTTGAAAATGTAAATCTATTTTAAGCATGGCCTATTAACTATTGTTTAGAAATATAGGCCATCAAATTTTGATTTAAACATTCACTTCTTTGCCATAATCATATATAGATGAAGAGGCAATTTGTGATTCATATGACTAAGCAAAGCTTATTTGTTTTGAACAACATAAGCTATCAAACTCAACAATAAGCACAAAATTATATAAACATCATTTTCCATGAAGCACAAAAAGAGAGCATAACATTTATCAAAATGTTGAAGCTATATAATTAGAGAGCTTCATTACCCCAAAATTGAAGAGGTTTAGCTTCTCATATTTGTTATCATATCAACAAATATAGCTTGCAACATAGAACAAAACAAAGAGGAAAAGAGAGCTAAATGAAAGAAAAAAACTAATCTACTTGCATAAAAGAAAATCTACACTACTAGCATGAAAGTAAATGAACATGTAAGTAAAAGGAAACAATAATTAACATTGTATAAAAAGAAAAGAAGATTACATAAAATAAAAATGGCTAAGTAGCCATGAAAAGAGAAAGAGAGCTTTCTTTTTATTTTCCTAAGAGAAGAGACCAAGAGAAGAGAGCCTAAAAGAGAGACTAAGAAGAAGAAGTTACATGAAGATATGGGGTATTTATACAAGTGTTAAACCCTAATTCATATTTTTGGGGAATGCCCAAATTGCCCTTGAGAAAGTGTGGAGGCCAAGTAATCATTAGTTTCTACTAATCATCATTTAAGTGTACAAGAAGCCATTAATTCCATAAGCATGAGCATTAGCCTCTAATTTGTACATGAAGAGAGGTGGGTAGGTGGGGTCCTCCATTATCATGCCTTTGAATTATTTCCATCTTCATTCCTTTATCTTCATAAAACCACTTATATACGAAGCCAAATTCCTATAAAAAATATAGAAATTTCCAATTAAATTTTCTCAAATTAATATATGCACAAAAATGACCATTTTGCCCTTAGATGAAGATGAATATGTGACGATTTGAAAATAATATGAATTTTGGTTTAAACAAGTTAAAATGCCCGATATGATCATTTATTTAATTTAAATAGATTAAATATGATGGTAAAAATATGCACATTTACGTGCACATCAGAAAGCGTACTCTAGACGGAAAATGTTAACTGGGGTTTTAATGAAGCAGAATCCAATAGGAGTTAGAACATCAATACGAAGACGGAGAGACCTAAAACTTGGCAAAGATACTCAGAAGGATAAATGGAAAGACATGAAAAAGTATGGATCCAAAATATGCTAAGTGCTATATTCTACCCGAATTAACTTCCTTAATTCAGTAATAATATAGGCGCTGAGTCTTGGCATATTCACACTTTGCACAAGTAATCCACCAGTATTCCTATGTATATTAGTGAAGTTTCATAGATTTCCATAGAGTTCATCCTCAAGAATGAAGACGTGACGGTCCGAACTCTAGGATAGTCCATGTCAGGAAAGAAGGAAGTTTAATACTCATAAACAATCCACCAAACTACATGGAGGGCATTTAGACGAAGTATTAAGCTCAACTCAAAAGGACTTGATCATCCTATGGCTAAGGATTAGATTCGGTACTGAATCTAATGGCTTGATTCAGCACCAAATTTAGCCCTTAACTCAAGGGGTTACAATATTTCTTGTGTTATCTTGGACTGGTTTCTGGACTTCATTGGCAGTGGGCTTCTGATCCAATATGACTGTTACCACTATAAATACAAACCAAAGAGAAACTAAGAGGGGGCTGGTTTCTGCCATTACTACGCGGAAGCCCTGTCATTTCTTCAACTCTTTCTCTACTCCATAGTCACCAAGGCAGTTCCTTTAGGCAATTCTAGGACTCAGAACCTGTCTAACACTTGTAATTATGACTAATTCTCTTTCAATCACTTTGTAATCATACTCTATCAAGATGAAATCAATAAGCAAAATTAAAGTGGATGTAGGCTTAGTTAACAGTCGAACCACTATAAAAATCCTTGTCTCTCATTTACTTTTCTCCAATTTTCTATTATATTTGCTACGTTCTAACTGAGCCGGTGCTTTCACATCATACTCCCGGGTGTTGATCCACTTTTTGGGTAAACAGTACATATATACATACATGTATACATGTATGCATATACATACATACATACACACACACACACACACACATATATATATATATATATATATACAATCGACAAGTGCGAGAAGGGGCTATATAAAGATATCCACCGTTTGTGGAATCGAGGAATTTTAGAGGACGCCAATTCTAAACAGCGTAGGTTTCGAGGCTAATTTGGTGATTTCTAGAGCTTAACGGCATAGATTGGTAAGTGAAAATCATTATTTGGCTATATACTACTTACATGTAAGTAGATTATATTATATGATTGCTAATTAGGGTAAATAGATATAAGAATTGGATTAATTGGAGTTTGGGATTGAATATAGATGTGATTTTAGAATTAAATAAGGTTAACGACATTTGATTTAGGGTTAAATAAGGAAGGTTGTATATTATATGAATTTAGTGTTAAACGGTTAAATTATTGATGATTAGTGCTTGATTTTGAGATATATAGATGATACAAGATATATAGAAGGTTAGTGTAGTAGCAAATGATGTCTAAAAGAAGTAGAAAAGAAAAATAACAGTAAACGATGATTGCAGTTCGAAATTTGGAAGAAGAAGCAGTTAAGTTGATCGGTTTTCCAATATTCGGCATGGCAACTAGTCCACCAGTGTTATATGCACCGGTCCATCGGTGCATGTTTAAAATACTAGGTTAAATCTGGACTAGGCTAAAGCATTTTTTACTTCAGTCAGGCCAATACGAAATGTAAGGTGAGCGACATGTTGGTTTCATAGTGACATCGAGAAGTGTTTAACGTCCAAAGATGTGCTTCGATAATTGTTTATTATAACGGTTGTGTTGAGTCATTTTTAAAGGAGTTAGGCCGTGTTTACCCATCCTTTATGTATATGTGAGTTAGCCTATGTTTATCTAACTCATAATCTTGTCAATGTTTATGGGATTAATATATGTTTAAGTCTCTATTAACTAACTTTTGTATGTAACGATGGGTTAATAAATGTTTAACTAACTCTCTTTCTTTCCTTCTCTTGTGTGTGGATGGGTTAATCTATGTTTAACAACCTTTATCAAACGTTTACTATTGTTAAGTATATGATAGTGATCCTCATACTACGTTTATTATGATGGACTAACTCTACAGATGTAGGTAAGACAAGTTGAGGTAAAGTAAATATTAGCTCTCATATGATGTTTATGAAATCATGTTAGTGGTATGTACTTGGTAATAATTTTACTCATCAAACATATATGGCTGACCCCTTCCTCATAAACTATAGGTTAACTGAGTTACTTTGGAGGGTATGGTGCTTGAAGACGGTGACTTGAAGACCTTTATACATGTTATCCGTTTATTTGTATCTATTATGTATGTAGTGTGGAAGTGTGTATGTATGAAGACTATTTATGATGTATATAGATGGGATTTGTTTATTTTATCTATGCTGAATTTTGATCCATTCCACTTTGAGTTTTGAAAAATACAGTTAGTTAGTTTAGTTTTATGTTTACTATTGTGTTTAAAACGATCAATCTTTTCATTATATGGCGATTTTACGGCCGTGAAAAGTCGGGTTATTACATGTGGGTTATAGAGATTCATATTGACCTCATTTTTGTGTTGGAATTGGACTAACCCGCAGCGGAAGTTATGGGTGAATTTCAAAAACTTTACCCTATTAGATCTTTTATTAGGCCTATGAAATCTAACTGAATTAGAACATTTCTAAATTTTATTTAAATAAAATCATTTATTTTATTTAAATTCAAATATATTAAGATATGAAGTTAATCTTATTTGATTTAGTTTATACATAAATGTATCATATACATATATGTGTAAATGCGTGTGCAACATAATAATCCGTGAAAGGTATATTATGCCTATATGTAGATGTTGGGATTTACATCGCAACAGACATATTAGCTCATTTTGTATGTCATGTATGTTGTCAAAATATGTGCATGTATATGTGTTACAACACACACACACACATGTATGTATAAATATATTATATATAATATATGAATATAAAACATATATATATATATATATATAGAAAGAGAAAGAACAATTATTAAAAATTATTTATAATTCAAAATCAACTTAGTTTTGCAAACATAATAATTTTAGTATTTTAATTTGGATATATTATGAATAAAATAATGTTTTCATCCATAAATAATACATAAAATAATCTATCGATGAAAATTCAAAATTTACAATTTTCAAAAATCTAGGATCATAAAATAGAGCTTAGGAAAAATCTGGAGATTTTTCAAAGTTGAATTATTATTTTTTAAAAATAATAATTATTTAATATAAAATAATATATTATTAAAAATTCAAATTTTAAAACCTCAAAAATTCTAGGATCATGAATGAAAGGTTACAAAAAATTTTGAAGAATTTTTCAATTAAATTATTATTTTTAATAAATCATAAATAGTTTTTCCGAAATTATATTAATTATTAAAAATAATAAACTTTATTGAAAAATTCCTAAATTTTTTATATATGTTTCTGAAATGATATAATTTTTAAAACATATAAAATTGAAATTTTAATGTAATAATTATTTTATATATAATAAACAATTCAAAAATTCAATAAATGTTAATTTAAAAATATGAATATATGTATGATAATTAATTTTTGAATTTTTAAATTCATATTATATAGAAATAAATGTAATAAATTTTTTAAATCATATATATATATCTTATATATGCATATATGCTATTACGAGAGAGAAATATACACTTATATATATATATATAAATTTATTAATAAATATTCTTTTCAAAAAAAATTATTACTAAATATATATAAAACAATTATTAATGACAAAAATTGATTTTATACAGTAAACAACATTTGTCTACACATAAATTAAATAGTATAATAAACAAATTATGCACATAACCAAACCGATTTGTGACAACCACGTCTACTTACAAAATCTTACCTAACTAAACATATAGTAGCAATATATTTAAACAGATATGAAATTTCTCAATATAGGATCATGGGACATAATTTAATTATTGTATTATGAATTAAAATTACCAATTTAATGATGCCTTTGAATCCACGTTGAAGCAATGACTTAGCTTCCTTTTACTGTTCTTGATTCGTCAGATTGCAAGTCCGGAATCACCGGCCTCTAACTATCGAATAGTATTATTTTAATTTGAAATATATTTGAGAATTTAGGAGTGGATTGAGAGCTATGTTTTAACCAGCAATGTAGAAGGTAATGGTGGCCAAAAAGGTTCATTATTATTTTTAGATACACACACACGTATAGGGTTGTATTAGAGAGAAACGAGGAAAACCTTTTTACCCATTCTCACTTGATCTCAACCCATTATCTCCAAGCCAATTCCCTATGTTTTAGCCACCTCTAGACCTTCCCAAAACTGAAATTTTGCAGCCCTAATAATGGGCCTTAAACCCATCTAAGCCCAAGCCAAAATACTATACAATTAAATCTAATTTAATCGCTTGTCGATATTGTATATCGATCGATATATTTATAACTGTTATAAATATATATAACATCATTTATTTCTCAAATCATATTCAAATTTTATAATTAATATTTCATAAGTATTAATTAATTTAATTAATTTATAACAATTATAAACTAATTAAATGGTTCGGTCTTAAGGGAATTCATCATTTTGGCTGTGTAACTCTTGGGTGTAAATTTGGTCAGCGATTAACATCGAACTATTCTAATGTTAACGTTAACACGTCACTTAGCAGGTGGTGTGACATTATGGCCAAATTTATCACTTACTCATTTTCAGTAAAATCCAATTTTAGTTTAATAAGCGTTACCTGGTTGTGACATTTGTTTACACCAATTCTCTTCGTCAAAACTATATCACTTTGGAATTATGGAATTTGGTAATGGTCAAAATTCCAACCTCATCCACATTCAACTTTATAGTCTAAATACAAAGTCCTTGGTTCAATAATAACAATTATTATTAACCGAAATGCTCTGGCCAGAGACTTTGACTTTGAGTTGACTTGAGTTGACCGTGATACTAACCGCATATAACCGAGGAGACGAATCCTCCCTTGAATAGTGCTTCACTTCCAATACTTCCACTCGACCCAACTATAGTCACTCAATGGACGCCATGCCATGATTTGGCTATAATCAAAGCGGAGCTTTCATATTGAAGATCCACAGTATTCTCAAGTCGAGAGAACTGTGTAAATCAGTCACATCGATATTTTCTGTTTGACCTTAGTTATATTAACCAACAGAAAACTATCAAGTGAGTCGTTCCATAGTTATCCAATAACTATTAGTACGTAAACCCTAGGTGCCCCCAGCAGCCATGAGTAATACACTGCCCAACATTTGGAAAGTGCTACGTACTCCAGTCTCAACGGATACATCGATATTCGGTCTTGATGCATCTTGACTACAAACATTTAAAATGGTATATTTGTTTCGTTGTGATAAATTAATCACGGTTACAACACTTTGTAACTACTATCACTAAATATACCATTTATGGATTTTTCTATTAAATATACTTTTAATTAAGTTAATTAATTAATATAATCACATTATATCAAGTATATAATAGGAAGAAAATACTTTTTATTCCAAACAAGATTGGTCAACGAGTTAGATATATGTAACAAATTACATAATTGCCCCTAGGGCATACCCCTAACTTTATCATTTTGGAGCTTAGACTTTTAGTAGTCCTCTCAGAAGCATGTCTGCTAAGGAGAATGTTGAATCGAAGAAGTAGTTATTTAAGTTGGAAGCTAAGCATTTTATTCAGTCAAGTGGCTCCATTTGAGACGTCACAACATTATTTATGAAGAAAGCGGATAGTTCCCTTAGATTGTGCGTAGATTTTTGAAAGCTGAACGAGCTCAATATAAACAATAAGTATCCTTAACTAGAATTGATGATCTGTTTAATCAGTTGGGTAGTGCTAATGTCTTTTCCTAGCTTGATCTAGCAACCGGTTTCCGTCAGCTCAGAATTGCATAGGATTGCGTTCAATTGATAGATTTCCAAACTATATATGATCCATATGAATGGTTGGTGATACCATTTGGATTGATGGATGCACATGCGTATTTCGTCGATCTATTGAACATAATATTTAGAGATTATCTTGAAAAGTTTGTTCTGTTTTCCATTAATGATATCTTAGCATGCTCCAAGTCATAATTGAAGCATGAGAAGCATCTCATAATTGTTCTGGAGATACTTTAGCAGAACCAGTTGAAAGCAAAGTTCACCAAATGTCATTTATGGAAGAAGGAGGTGAAGTTCTTAGGCCATATTGTTTCTAAGGCCGGTATTTTTGTAGGTCCAGCCAAAGTTGAAGTTGTTCAGAATTAGAAGCGACCTGAGATAATTACCGAGATCTGAGGCTTTTTAGGATTAACTGGTTATCATTAGCGCTTTATTAATGATTTCTTAAAGATAGTGCTACCTCTTAATATCTGTTACACTAAAAATTCCCAACAGTAAAAACGATGATTATCTTCCAGAGGTAAGTCATGCATTCTCCATTTATGGATGATACAAAAGTCGCTTTACCCTAATGTACAAGGACCTAATGGAGTAAGGTCATATCAAAAGAACAGTGTCATAGGGCAAAAGGAACAACATAGTAGCAAGTCCGAAGCCCAAGACAACAGTTTATAGAAGCAGAGATCTATAGTCGAGATGGACAACAAAGATAACATACGGCTTAGATGTTAACGACCATTTAAGTAGGAGACAAGTCATTAATCCATGCCTCTTAAATAATCCCCTTAGATTAACAGCACAAGCATAAATCGTAGCTGCCCAATAAGCTACGTCAGCAATCCATGAAGGAAACTCTTCACCAATGGCGCCACGACATACTAGCTATAAATAAACGGCAATCCCAAGTCACAAGGGTTGGTTGACACATAGAAAAGAACAGAAAATATATTGTACTTTCCTATATTATAGCACTCTTAGAAACTCTTTAATGGTAGAAATATCCGAGCCTAATGTAATAAGCCTCTTAGCTAAACTAGAGTGACTAAATAAGGAAATGACAGTAAATATAGGGACTTTTGACCCGAATCACTATAGAAGTCTCGATGCTTTCTGCACTGTTTCCTCTCGGCGTTCATTATTATGACTCTATAATTCATCACTTTGTTACTCCAACTTACTATATCACATCTCGGCAACCTCCTTACTGATATATGACAATTAATATATTCTTGGAGCCCTACCTTCGAATTTTGGGGTGTTGGTGCAGACGAAATTCTACACTAACATATATGGTGCTAGAAGATGTTATTAGGTATTTAAGACCGAGGTCTACCCTCGGGAACAACATCTTTTTAGGTTAGAGCTAGTTGATTCATCAGGTTGACTTAGGTCAATCACGTCCAAGGCATAGTTTCGATTGAAGGGGGACCATAACCAAGAAATTTGGTCGAGAGCGACAATAGCCCGCAAGCCTTAAGATTAGCCTCGGTAAGGACCACATGCCTAATTCTCTCTACCTCTAGCATTTTCATCACCTCCTCATACCTAGAGTCAAAGAAGTCCTTGAGGGTTGGAACCTTATCCCTTCCAAGCTTAGATAATGAGATCAAATATATATAATCCCTTCCAAGCTTAGCTAATGAGATCAAACACACACACACACACACATATATATAGACACACACACACACTAAATAAATATGTGACCAAATAAGAGCATTCTAAGACAAAAGCAGTTCGAAATGCCTATAGGTCTTTAGAAGATCAGTAACAATTCATGGGTTCTCTATCCTTAAGAAAAACCAACGTCTATGTGTAACCTTATTGAGTGGTTTAATCAGGGGCATCTTCTTTCAAAAACGAAGGAAATATAAAGCAACCAATGAACTACCAACTGACCTATGTAGATTATATAAGTAATGGATCTCAGAGGCAGTCATATTTTGATACCCTTTCTTCTGGTATAAGATCGCTAGAGTAGACAAAGTGTTGTATGAGACCACCCCAAGCTGAATAGGGTTAAGATTGTAGAATTCTATAATATCAACAATTAGAGGGGCAAGAGGAAACGATATCCCATATGCCAAATGATCCAACATCCAAGTAAAGAATCCTTTAGGGGATCACTCCAGTCATCTTCATAAGTGGGAGCCTTAACCTCAACTCCCTTGATCCCATAACTGTTGATCTGATTCTCCAACTCCCCCGGTCAGTTATTGGTTTATCTATGGAAAAGTTTAAAAGAACCAGTGTTAGGCTAGCAAATCAATAAAAACCCGAAGAACTCATACTAGGAAGGTTTAGTGTCTTATGGTTCAAAAAGGAGTTGGAACTAAAGTTGGATTTTACAGCCTAGACTCAAAGATTCAAGATTCACATAAGAAAAAAGAAGGAAAAGCCCCAAAGTAGCTAGTAACCTGGAACAACGAAAAACCCTAATCTACGAAGTAATAGGCATTATTGACTAACCAATCAGATAATACCCTAACTCAAAATGAATCACCAATATGATAACGAAAATCAAAATCAAATTTTTAATAAATTCGAAAAGGGAATGCATGCAGATATTAATAGCGGTAATAAAAAAACTGATAAAGAATAGAGAAGAATTGAAAACTTACCGTTTCAATCAAAAATTTGCAATTATTTGAGAAAGATTCCAAGCATCAGCGATAAATGCAGCCATTAGAAATGCGAGTAAAGAAGAAGAAGAAACAAAGGGTTTATCAAAACCTCAAAATTAATAGTAGAGATTACCTAACCAAATAAACCTTAACCATATATTACATGGAAAATTCAAAAGGAAAATCATCCTAGGACAGAAAAAAGGAATGCACTACTCAGAGAAGCCAATGAAATAGTGACAGTTGGCAAAGACATTTAATGCGAGTTCAAGGCCCCTCCCTTCAGGATCAAATCTCAATTTTCCTCTTCTTATAGGTCTCACAAGACCAGTATCTCCTCATGGTCCCAAGTTACATTTTGCCTCTCGGCATTAAAATAGTTTCACTTGTCACTTAGTTTAGATGACTTCAAGTGTCAAGCATGATTTCCAAAAGATTGGACCTTAGTCCCGAGTTATATTTTGTTGCTCGGCATTGAAATAGTTTCGTTTGTTACTTAGTCTAGATGACTTCAAGTGTCAAGCATGATTTCTAAAAGATTTGACCTTAGTCCCAAGTTATATT
The DNA here is from genome assembly GCA_030737815.1 of Allium fistulosum. Classification (NCBI taxonomy): domain Eukaryota; kingdom Viridiplantae; phylum Streptophyta; class Magnoliopsida; order Asparagales; family Amaryllidaceae; genus Allium; species Allium fistulosum. Next base: position 868,337,819 of record CM060903.1, on the reverse strand, counting down.
TTGGCTCTCGGCATCGAAATAATTTCGCTTGTCACTTAGTCTAGATGACTTCAAGTGTCAAGCATGATTTCCAAAAGATTTGACTTTACGGTCCCAACTTATGTTTTGCCTCTCGACATCGAAACAGATTCTCTTGTCACTTAGTCTAGATGACTTTAAGTGCCAAGCATGATTTCTTAAAGATTTGACCTTACGGTCCCAAGTTATATTTTGCCTCTCGGCATCGAAATAGTTTTGCTTGTCACTTAGTCTAGATGACTTCAAGTGTCAAGCATGATTTCAAAAAAGATTTGACCTTACGGTCCCAAGTTATATTTTGCCTCTCAGCATCAAAGCAGTTTCACTTGTCACTTAGCCTAAATGACTTCAAGTGTCAAGCATGATTTCTAAATTAAAGATTTGACCTTACGCTCCCAAGTTATATTTCTCCTCTCAACATCAAAATAGTTTCGCTTATCATTTAGTCTAGATGACTTCAAGTGTCAAACATGATTTCTAAAAGATATGACCTTACGGTTCCAAGTTATATTTTGCCTCTTGGCATAGAAATAGTTTCGTTTGTCACTTAGTTTAGATGATTTCAAGTGTCAAGCATGATTTCCAAAGGATTTTATCTTATGGTCCCAAGTTATATTTTGCCTCTCAGCATTGAAATGGTTTCGCTTGTCACTTAGTCTAGATGACTTCAAGTGTCAAGCATGATTTTCAAAAGATTTGACCTTACGGTCCCAAGTTATATTTTGCCTCTCGGCACTGAAACAATTTCGCTGTCACTTAGTGTAGATAACTTCAAGTGTCAAGCATGATTTTCAAACGTTTTGACCTTGCGATCCCAATTCAAATTTTCACCTCTCAATGTTCAGACATTTTTACCCTGCCTAGATGGTATCAAACAAAAAAAATCTGATTTTGACCTCTTGGTCCATGTAAAATGTCCTCCTTTTGGTTATCAAAACCTCAAATGTCATGCTCTCTCGATATCTCCTATTACTCCATCCAAAACTAAGTATGTAACTTCTTCTATACATATGATGAAGGCTGAACTCATGAGATAATCGGGAGAAGAAAACCAAACCTACTCACTTCAAAGTTCATTCCATATTTCATATATAAAGTAAACTTTGAGGGGCATGTGTTGCACCAAAAATTCTCAACAGCAAAAACGACGATTATCTTCCCAAGGAAACTCAGGCATTCTCTATTTATGTATGATACAAAAGTCACTTTACCTTGATGTATAAGGACCTAATGGAGTAAGGTCATATCGAAAGAAAAGTGCCACGGACCAAAAGGAACAACCCAGTAGCATGTCCAAAGCCTAAGACATCAATTTATAAAAATAAGGATCTAGGACCGAGATGAACAACAAAGTCAACACATGGCTCAGATGTTAAAGACCATTTAAGGGGAGGCAAGTCATCAATCCGTGCCTCTTAAGTAGCCCCTTGGATTAATAGCACAAGCTTAAATCATAGCTACCCAATAAGCAACTTTAGCAATCCATGAAGAAAACTCTCTACCATTGGCGCCACGACATACTAGCTATAAATAAGCGGCAACTCCAAGGTACAAGGATCGATTGACACATAGAAAAATAACATGAAATATATTGTACTTTCTTATATTAGAGCACCCCTAGAAACTCTTTAATGGTAGAAATATCCGAGCCTAATGTAATAAGCCTTTCGGCTAAACTATAGTGGTTAAATAAGGAAAGGACAGTGGATGTAGGGACTTTCGGCCCGAAACACTATAAAAGTCTCGATGTTATATACTTTCTACACTGTTTCCTCTCGGCATTCAATACCGTGACTCTATAATTTATCACTTCCTTACTCCAATTTACTATATCACATCTCCGCAAACCTCCTAACTGATACCTAATAATTAATAGATTCCTGAAACCCTACATTCGAATTTTGGGGTATTGGTGTAGACGAAATTCTACATTAACAATAACCTCAACATAAAAGTTGTTAAGTTCTAATGGATAGATAGATGTGAAGGAGCTTTTCAAAAGTTGAAGTACTTGCTTACCCATGCATCAGTGCTTATGGTTCCATAAGGCAACCAAGATTTGGTTGTCTATACAGATTCATGTAGTTTAGGTTTGGGCGTAATACTTATGAAGAAGGATAGAGTGGTTACATATGCATCAAGGTGGCTAAGGTCTAATGAACTCATATATGTTACTCAAGATTTAGAGATTGCCGTCATTGTCTTTGCATCAAAGATTTGTGCTTATTATCTGCTTGGAGAAGGATTTATCTTGTAATTGATCATAAGTCACTGAAGAATTTGTTCTCTCAGAAGGAGCTTAAAATGGGACAGTGGCCGCATGTAACATCCCGTATCTAGAGGCCAAAAGCTAAGCGTTATAGATGCTGTAGTCATCTTTAGTATTAACTTCTGGTGACAAAATACGATAATGATAATGGTATCCATAATATAGACGCACATGAATATAAACAAAATCACAGATTTCAAAAAACAATAATTCGCTGATTACATTTCAAAACAATAATTCATATCCATGTTACGTAATCCCTTAACGTTTCCTAGGCAATGATTAAAAAAAATTTATTACAAAAATACGCCAATAGCGACATATGACGATGCCCCCTTGGTTAATCAAAGCAATATAGTCATATCTGACTTATATACACAGCAGAATCAAAACAAAATGAAACAGCAAATCCTAATTAGCTATCCGTCAGCCACCTGCTCGTCTTCGGATGCCTTGTTCGCCAAAAGACTAAAACCTGAAAACCTCAACCCTCGGCCTACTCAAATCAATTTTTAGTACCCGAGAGTTTAAGGGGAAACAAAAAATTCGAGTCGGACATAAATCCTAGTGTGAATAATTCTGTTACATTAATATTTACTGATATTAAGTGAGACCACGCCGCTTAGCGGAACGGGTTTCCCCTCACTAATATCCTCTTTAAAATATTTTTTTTGCAAATACTTTCCTGCAACTAAACTAGTTAATCAAACCGATTATATCAAAATAGCAATATCCTTTGCGCTAATAAATAGACTATCTGTCCATAAAATAGGTAATATGTGAACTATCTGGCCACACATAATAGCAAGATCCGTTATGCTACAAATGGACTATCTGTCCATACAACTAGGCTGACTGCCCACAAACTGGACTAACAATCCAAAATCTAGGCTGACTGCCTGCAAAATGGACTAACTGCCTGAACCATTTTCTTAGGGTTAACTACCCATTAAATTTTCCTTGAAAACCTTTTCAAAATGATTTAGTCCTTCAAATCATATATATGTATAAGGAAAATATATCTTTAGCTTTACTCTAAGCCATTTTGCCATGTTATATACACTTTACTCAAAATAATGTTGATGAATTTTAATAAGGATTAGCTATCCTTCAAAAACAAGTTAAAACCCTTTTTAACTTGAAAATACTTAGGTTATATTGCATATTCAATACATTCGAAACCTTTGTTTAAAACCTTTAAACAACCCTTTTGAAACCCTTGAAGGTAACCCCTTCGAAACCACTAAAAGACCCTTTCGAAACCATTAAATATAGCCTTTTGAAAACATTGGAAAACGTTTCCTTTATTTTCTCTGAAATCTTCAAAATACCAGACATCCTCCTTTAAAACCTTTTGAATATTGCCTTTCGAAAATATAGGAAAGACGTTCCTTTTAATCCTTTCGAAACCCTGGGGAACCACCCCTTTTGAAACCATTCATTAAAACCTTCCGAAACAGTCAAAACTCAATCCTTTCGAAAGCACTTTGGGTTCAATTTAAAACATATGGAAACCTTTTGAAACCATCCAAAAACGTCTCAGTCGACACCATTTGGATTCTGCCTTCATGTAGAGCAAAAGGATCAGATCCCATTAAAGTCGAAAGCATTAGTTTTGAAACCTTTTTAAAACTATCTCTTTCGAAACCATTTGGGTTTTACTTTACTTATAGAAAAAAGGTCCTTAAAACATTTTTGTCGAAAGCTACTACTTCGAAACCATTTCCTAAGTAATGAAGTGATGGTATCGAAACTATCCCTTCGAAAGCATTGGAGAGGTGGTCAGGATTTAGAAAACAAAACAATCCTTTAGAAACCAATTGGGTCGAAAGGTAAAAAGGCGACAACAAAAGGTTTTGACTTAGTCAAAAGCAATTTACTAAAAACAGAGGCACCCAATCGAAACCATTTCCTTTAAATTATTTGACTTGGTCGAAAGCCACTTTGTCGAAAGCCATTTAGACGAAAGTAAGCAGGTGTATTTCTTAAATTTAAAACAAAGAACTGTCTCAAACCCTTCGAAACCCATGGTTTCGACTCCCTACCTTCCGCCATCATCCAATTCATTATGTACCAGTTGCTTGATACCATATGCATTGATTTTGACTGCGTCGGAGGCGATAGTATGGAGGCGGAACCTAGTATCGAAAGAGATGAAATAGTGAAAAACTTATAGCAAATAGTTCTTTTCACCTAACCTGTCTCACATATCTAATTGTGATTGGTTGCCTCTTTCTTTACCAATAAAAAGTACCGCACTTTGTCAAAAGTGATGCCGACTTTTCAGATTTTATAATTTAAATCATTTTTACAAAAAGCCCATTCTCCTCTTTTAATTATATAAAACATTTAAGTCCCATACCTTAAATAATTTTATATAATCCTTAAAACACTTAGGAAAAATCTATAAAAATTCAAGAAAATCTATTTTAATATGTTTTCCAACATATAAAAATTTCAGACTCTAATCTTTTATTATTTAACCGAAAGTTATTATTAACCCAATTCAACATTTTCTTTACTAGAAAATTCATATCAATTCCACGAAAATTCAGAAAAATCTAAAAATTGAAACCCATCTCCAAAATAATATTTATGATCTTCATAAAAATTTGCAACGCATTTAGATGTCATTTTATAGGGTTTTCATCTTAAAACATACGATAAATTCAATATGAATAACCATAATCCATCAACAAGTATATATATTCATTCCATCATTCAAAAACATGGCAAATCATTGCAAAATATTCAGAATTCATATTAAAACCGAATACACAATCAAAATTGAGATGTAAACATTATTCACCTTAGCTTTAAAGATTATGGAGATTGAGATGTGAATAGATTTGATTTGAATTTTCTTTTTCCTAGCTTTTCTTCTTCTCTTCCTTATTAATGGTGGCCGGTCCCTTTTAAAATTTTTGAAAATGAAAATGAATGTGTAAAATTTTACATGGCCAAGGTTTGGGGGATATAGGAATGGCCTCTTTCCTATTTTACCCCTTATCTATTTCAAGTTAATTCTTATTTTAATTCATGGTTAAATGGCATGGCTGCAACTTATTTAAAATCAAATCTCAATCCCCTAATCAACATATTATTTTATTTAATTCAACTAATTAAATATCCTAAATAATGTTACGAAAAATCTGGGGTGTTACAGACTCCCCTGCTTAAAGAATTTCATCCTCGAAATTACGATAAAGTACACAACAAATCAAACAAGAAGGTAAAACATATCATTAAACAAGTCAGGATAAGTATCTCTTGTCCTGATCTCAATCTACCAAGTACAGTCTCTGTCATCGTCGCTCCACTGGACTTTGACTAATCTGACCTTCTTGGTTCTAAGCCTCTTCTCATCCCTCGCAACTATGCAAACTGGCTTCCTTACTATGGTCAAATCCGGCTCTACCACTAAATCATCTTGCACAATCGGTGCAATAGCGGTCTCCGGGTCTCTAACACACTTTCTAAGATGAGAAACATGAAAAACATTATGGACACCTGCTAAACTTCTCGGTAACTCAATTCTATATGCGAGTTTCCCGATCCTCTCAATAATAGCAAATGGTCCAACAAATCTCGGTCTAACTTCCCTGATTTTCCAAATCTAATCACACCTTCATTGGTGACACTTTGACGAAAACCTAGTCTCTAACAGAGAACTCTAGATCTTTCCATCTCTTATCTGCATAACTTTTCTGCCTAGATTGAGCCTCCTTCATCCTAGCCCGAATGACCTCAATCTTTTTTGCAGCTTCTCTGACTAAATCTGGACCAAGAGCCAACCTATCCCCAGTCTCTAGCCAACATGTGGGAGATTTGCATGGCCTTCCATACAAAGCTTCATACGGTGCCATCCCAATACTAGTCTGATAACTGTTGTTATATGAAAACTCGACTAAATGCAGATGGTTTTCCCATGATCCCCCGAAATCTAATACACAAGCTCTTATAAAATCTTCCAAGATTTTGTTAACTCTTTCTGTTTGCCCATCTGTCTGCGGATAGTAAGCGGTACTCATCTTGAGCTTGGTTCCCAAAACTTCCTACAGACTCTTCCACAACTCACTAGTGAACAAAGGATCTCTATCAGTAACTATGCTACCAGGAATTCCATGGAGCCTAACCACATTCTTCAAGAATAACCTTGCCAAAACAGGTGCCGTTCTGGTTTACCTAACCGGAATGAAATGGGCACTCTTGGTCAATCTTTCCACTATGACCTATATACTTTCATTTCCTCTGTTCGACCTTGGCAACCCATCAATGAAGTCCATAGAAACATAATCCCACTTCCGCACTGGAATGTCTAATGGCTGAAGCAACCCACTTGGCTTCTGGTGTTCAGCCTTTGCCTGCTAGCAAATCATGCGGTGCTTTACACACAAACCAATATCCCGCTTCATACCTTCCCAGTAGAAACCCCTCTTCATATCCCGATACATCTTAGTACCTCCTGGATGAATGGTAAACTTCAAACGATGGCTTTCCTTCAAGACTTCTTTCCTTATGTTTCCCACACTTGGAACACATAATCTTCCTTTCTTTCTCAACCACCCATTCTGGTCAAGACTGAAATCTTTCAAGTCATCGCTCTTAGTTCCTTCTCTTAGCTTCTCCATTCAGTTAACTCTGGGTCCTCCATCTACTTAGAAGAAATCCGCTCGATCAACACTGGTCGTACTTCCAAACAAGATAATACAACTGTATCTCCACTAGACCTAGCCTCGGATCTCCATTGCACTCTGCAATCTGCTAATGCTTCCAAGTCCTTCCACTCAGCAATCATTGCTAAATTGCATTCTGATGTTTCCTGCTAAGTGCATCTGCAACCTTGTTGCCTTTCCCTGGTGTGTACTCAATCCCAAAATCATAAGCAGCTATAAACTCTAACCACCTTTGCTGCCCAATGTTCAGCTCCATTTGAGAGAACAAATACTTTAGCGACTTATGATCTATATACAGCTCAAACCATTCTCCCAAAAGGTAATGCCTCCACACCTTCAAAGCAAAAATCACTGCAGTTAATTCCAAATCAAGTGTCAGATATCTGACCTCATGCGGTCTAAGCTATCTAGAAGCATGGGAAATCACTTTACCTCTCTGCATCAACACAGCTCCTAATCCTGTTCCACATGCATCGGTAGAAACTACCAAATCCTGATTCCCCTCTGGAACTACCAACACAGGTGCATGAGTCAATAAGTGTTTCAAACTCTGGAATGCTTCCTCACACTTATCGGTCCACACAAACTTTACATTCTTTATTGTCAACTTGGTCATCGGTGCCGCTATCCGTGAAAAATCCTTAATGAACCTTCGGTAATAACCAGCCAACCCAAGGAAACTTTTTATCTCCATTACTGTCTTAGGTCTCTTCCAACTATTCACTGCTTCAATCTTAGTCAGATCTACTAACAACCCTTCCTCTAAGACTACATGACCTAGAAACTTCACTTCTTTCTTCCAGAAATGACACTTCAAGAACTTCGCCTTCAGTTGATGCTGCCTTAGCTTCTTAAGCACCACCCTAAGATGAACCTCATCCTCTCTTTCATCCTTAGAGAAATCAAGATATCATCTATGAAAACCAATACGAACCTATCTAAGTGTTCTCAGAAAACCCGGTTCATCAAATCCACAAAGAAAGCTGACGCATTAGTCAGTCTGAATGGCATAACTAACCATTCGTACGACCCATACCTGGTCCTAAACACCGTCAAAGGTATACTATCCTCTGCTACCCTGAGCTGATGGAACCTTGTTGCCAAATCCGACTGAAAAAATACTTTTGCTCCACTCAACTGGTCGAACAAATCTTCAATCATGGGCAATGGATATCGATTCTTTATCGTCCTCTTATTCAACTTACGATAATTGACACATAGCCTCAATGATCTGTCCGGCTTCTTAGCAAATACTGCTGCCACAACCCAAGGTGAACTACTTGGCCCGATAAAACTCTTGCCCTCTAAATCCACCAACTGCACCTTCAACTCCCTCATCTCTGAAGGGATCATCCTAATCGGTGGCCTACTCACTGGTTCTGCTTCCGAAACCAAATTTATCCGAAACTCAATTATCCGCTTCGGCGTTAATCCAACTACAGGCTCAAAAACATCAACGAATTCTCTAACCACGAAAACTCGACTTAGCTCATCATATGATTCTATAGCACCCAACAAAGCATACATCTCACCGCAAGAACCTTCTATGACATAAACAATCCAGTCGCTACAATCAGGGTGTCTAAGAGATATCTACCTATCCTGGCAAAATATCCTAGCATCGTACTCACTTAACCAATCCATACCAAGGATAATCCCGAACCCCACAAAGTCAAATACATGCAAACTACAAACAAAAGTATGACCTAACATATCAAACTTTAACTAATCACATCTCATCCTTAGAGTTGCATACCCTCCTATTAGATTCGCAACCCGTAAGGAAGTAACTAAATAAGTGGGTTCTAGGTTAATCTTATCTATCAAACATCTAGATATAAAGAATGCGATGCACTAGTATCAAGTAGAACGTTAACAGTCATACCACGAGTCTGAAGCATACATCCTTAGAGCGCCTTTCCTTTTTCTTGAGCGCGCGGTTAGCTTAGAAGCAGAAGGCTATAATGCATACCCCTTGCCCTTTCCATCCTTTGTGGGCTCCTTGCATTGGCTCTTATAATGGCCAATCTGGTCACAGTTGTAGCACCTGACATTCTTCCTCCCAGCCACTTCCTTATCCTTCCCAGCACGACTCCCATTAGCATACTGCCCCTTCTTATCGCACTTGAAACATACAATCTTAGACTTCCCCTTCTTAGCTGCTCCACCCTTCTGAGCACCATTCTTAGGAAAGAACTTCCTCTTCTGATTCTACCCAACCTAGACTTCTTTGGCTTTACTCCTCTCAAGAGAATCAAGCAACTCCTCATGCCTTAAGGCCATCTCCACAACAAAGTCAGAAGGATATCTAATATGAGGTAATGTAGCCCTGGCCAACTCAGGCTTCAACCCCCTAATAAACTTCTCGTTCCTCTTCATGACTATATCTACTGAGGCATACCCATACCGGGCTAACTCCTTGAACTTCCTTGCATATTCCAGAGCTGACATTCCCCTTGCTCTAATTTAGCAAACATCCTAATCAAAGCTGACTATGCCATTGCTGACATAAACTTCTCCTGGAACCTTCCCTTAAAATCTTCCCAGGTCATAGTTTCCTCATCCACCGTCGCAGTCACACTATTCCACCAGAAAAGAGCTGCTCCTTGAAGCTGTCTAGATGCCAACCTCCTCTTCTGCTCATCAGAGAGCTTCAAATCTGCAAAAATCCTTTCGCAGTGCAACAACCAATTCTTTATCTCAATTGCATCCTCCGTTCCAACAAACGGCTTTCCTCCAAGCGTGGTGTAAACTCCACTCAGCTTAGCATAGTGATTAACTATTGGAACTCCTGCTCCTGCAGCATTTCCTCCTACCATTCCGGCTGCAACTCCAGCTTGCATCATATTCACAAAAAACCGATACATAGCCCCTATGTCCATTTGCGGGACTCCAGCACCTATATTCTCTGCTTATGCCTGATCCTGACCTCTTCTCACATTAGACCTGGCATTTCCTTTGGCGCCCTCCCCTCCTTGGTTAACTCTTTCTCTTCTTCCTTCCATATCTATATTCAAACCTTATGAAATACAGAAAAATAATCTAACAAGGATAGGAGACTAGAGATAAAGCATATACTTATATATAACAACTACAAGTACGTTATTATAGCATTATCTCATACCCCAATCTTACTCTAATTCCTTAGGATTATGTTTTAAAAACCATTTTTAATTTAAAGTTTTTTATAAACCATGCTCCGATACCAAGTTGGAACATTCTGTATATGGAGGCCAAAAGCTAAGCGCTACAGATGCTGCAGTCATCTATAGTATTAACTTTTGGTGACAAATACAGTAATGATAATGGTATCCATAATATCTGAAGCACATGAATATGAATTTTTTTTTACAGATTTCAAAAAGCAACACTTTGCCGATTACATTTCAAAACAATAATTCATATCCATGTTATATAATCCCTTAACGTTTCCTAGTCAATGATTGAATATATCATTACAAAAGTACGACAAGAGCGACATATGATGATGCCATCTTGGTTGACCAAAGTAATATAGTCATATCTGACTTATATACACAGCGAAATCAAAATAAAATGAACCGACAAATCCTAATTAGCTATCCATCAGCCACCTGCTCGTCTTCGGATGCCTTATTCGCCAAATGACTAATTCCTAAAAACCTCAACCCTCAGCCTACTCAAATCAAGTTTGAGTACCCAAGAGTTTAAGGGGAAATAAAAACTCCATTCAGACATAAAGCCTGGTGTGAATAAATACTGTTATATCTTTGTTTATTGATATTAAGTGAGACCACGCCGCTTAGCGGAACGGGTTTTCCCTCACTAGTATCCTCTTTAAAATGTATATTTTGCAAATCCTTTCCTACAACCAAAATGGTTAATCAAACTGATTGTATCAAAATAGCAATATCCTTTATGCTAATAAATGTACTATCTGCTCGTAAAATAGGTAATATATGAACTATCTGCCCATATATAATAGCAAGGTCCGTTATGCTACAAATGGACTATCTGTCCATACAACTGGGCTGACTGCCCGGAAACTGGACTAACTGTCTGAAATCTAGGCTAACTACCTGCAAAATGGACTAACTGTCCAAATCATTTTCTTAGGTTTAACTACCCATTAATTTTTCCTTGAAAACCTTTTCAAAATGATTTAGTCCTTCAAATCATATATATGTACAAGGAAAATATATCTTTAGCTTTACTCTAAGCCATTTCGCCATGTTATATACACTTTACTCAGAATAATGTTGATGAATTTTAATAAGGATTAGCTATCCTTCCAAAACTAGCTAAAACCTTTTTTAAACTGAAAATACTTAGGCTATATTGCCTACTGATTATATTCGAAGCCTTTGTTTAAAACCTTTAAACAATCCTTTCGAAACCGTTGAAGGTAACCCATTCAAAACCATTGAAAGACCCTTTCGAAACCATTAAATATAGCCTTTCGAAAACATTGGAAAACATTTCCTTTCTTTTCTCTGGAAGCTTCAAAATATCAGACATCCTCCTTTAAAACCTTTTAAATATTGCCTTTCGAAAACATAGGAAAACCTTCCTTTTAATCCTTTCGAAATCCTGGGGAACCACCCCTTTCGAAACCATTCATTAAAACCTTTCGAAACAGTCAAAACTCAATCCTTTCGAAAGCACTTTGGGTTCAATTTAAAACATGTGGAAACCTTTCGAAACCATTCAAAAACGTCTCGGTTGAAACCATTTGTATTCTTCCTTCAAGTAGAGCAAAAGAATCAGAATCCTATTAAAGTCGAAAGCATCAGTTTCGAAACCTTTTTAAAACTATCTCTTTCGAAACCATTTGGGTTCTACTTTACTTATAGAAAAAGGGACCTTAAAACATTTATTTCGAAAGCTTCTGCTTCGAAACCATTTCCTAATTAATGAAGTGATGGTATCGAAACCATTCCTTCGAAAGCTTTGGAGAGGTCCCAGGTTTTAGAAAACAATACAATCCTTTCGAAACCAACTGGGTCGAAAGGTAAAAAGGCGGCAGCAAAAGGTTTTGACTTAGTCGAAAGAAATTTACTAAAAATAGAGGCGCAAACCAATCGAAACCATTTCCTTTAAATAATTTGACTTGGTCGAAAACTACTTTGTCAAAAGCCTTTTAGTCGAAAGCAAGAAGGTGTATTTCTTAAATTGAAAACAAATGACTGTCTCAACCCCTTCGAAACCCATGGTTTCGACTTCCTACCTTCCACCATCATCCAATTCATTATGTACCAGTTGCTTGATACCATATGCATTGGTTCGACCGTGTCGGAGGCGATAGGATGGAGGCAGAACCTGGTATCGAAAGAGACGAAACAGTGAAAAACTTGTAGCAAATAGTTCTTTTCACCTAACCTGCATCACGTGTTTAATTGTGATTGGTTGCCTCTTTCTTTACCAACAAAAAAGTAATGCACTTTGTCAAAAGTACTGTCGACTTTTCATATTTTATAATTTAAATCATTTTTACAAAAAGCCCTTTCTCCTTTTTTAATTATATAAAACATTTAAGTCCCATGCCTTAGATAATTTTATACAATCCTTAAAACACTTAGGAAAAATCTATAAAAATCCAGAAAATCTATTTTAATATGTTTTCCAACATATAAAAATTTCAAACCCCTAATCTTTTATTATTTAACCGAAAATTATTATTAACCCAAATCAACATTTTCTTTACTAGAAAATTCATATTAATTCCATGAAAATTCAGAAAAATCTGAAAATTGAAACCCATCTCCAAAATAATATTTATGATCTTCATAAAAATTTACAAAGCATTTGGATGTCATTTTATAGGGTTTTCATCTTAAAACATATCATAAATTCAATATGAATAACCATAATCCATCAACAAGTATATATATTCATTGCATCATTCAAAAGCATGGCAAATCATTGCAAAATATTCGAAATTCATATTAAAACCAAAAACATAATCATAATTGAGATGTAAACATTATTCACTTTAGCTTTAGAGATTATGGAGATTGAGATGTGAATAGATTTGATTTGAATTTGCTTCTTCCTAGCTTTTCTTCTTCTCTTCCTTGTTAATGGTGGCCGGTCCCTTCTAAAATTTTGAAAATGAAAATGAAAGTGTAAAATTTTACACGGCCAAGGTTTGGAGGATATAGGAATAGCCTCTTTCCTATTTTACCCCTCATCTATTTCAAGTTAATTCTTATTTTAATTCATGGTTAAATGGCACGGCTGCAACTTAATTAAAATCAAATCTCAATCCCCTAATCAACATATTATTTTATTTAATTCAACTAATTAAATATCCTAAATAATGTTACCAAAAATCTGGGGTGTTATACCGTGGCTGGAATTTCTAGCAGCTTATGATTTTGAGATCCAATAGACCCTTGGGAAGGGGAATAGGGTTGCTGATGTATTAAGTAGGAAGCATAAAGCTATAGTTTCTACGATGATAATGAAGTGGAAGGATCTTTGTAATAAACTTCCCTTCATAATACCTAAAAAAAAATCAGCGCCTAACTTTCGGATACTACAAAAGACAACTCGTCAGGAAAAGGAAAGAACGAAGAAGAAATAAAACACCATACCTAACCATAACAATATAATCTCACATCGGAATGATAACATATAATGTACTAAATGTACATGAACAGAATAGGATGAACAATATATAAAAGACGACACTGGTGGAAATAACTGATAAATAAATACCAGTATAGAGAGTCAGAATAAAACATCTGATACAATAAATCTCATATACAAATAGCACCTATAATATACTATTACAATATCAAGTATACAAATAATATCGTCTTCATCTCTAAAACTTCAGTGGCACCACTCGGATAGCGTATCCTCAAAAGCACCTGCGTCCAAAACTACTATTTTATATTTTATTCTCTAAAATATAAAGAGATTGGAACTATCTCATACTTTTATAAAATATTGCTTTTATACTATTTTATAAAATCTCATTCTATTTTATAAATATTTCATTATCACTATTTTATAAAATCTTATTTTATAAAATATACATGGAGTATACGTCCTCTTTGATAATAACAAATATATTTTTATATGATTTTGTTTTTAGAGTGTGTTACGGTTTAAAAATCATCAATGCATAAATTTATTTCTAATTAAATTATCATCCACTACATCTCATATGCTTGATTTATACGTATTACATTTCAAACACATCTATTTTTATTTGTAAAATAATATATATTTATTATTACTATCAAAATGGAAATATTATTAGATGTTGCAGTTAATTTTCTTTTAACGATAATAATAAATATGTTATCCAGCCTTTTGACCAAGTAGTATTTGGATAGATTGGACAAATCGAACTTGAAAGCTATCGAAGTAGGAAGCCCGGAGAGATAATCTCGAAGTTTAGAAACTAGGTACGAATGGAGTTACAAGGTGAAGGCAAAACTACTCCAAGAGACGAGGATCCATAATCCACCAAAGCGGTGGACCGGTATAGATCCAACCACTTGGATCTGTACCGATCCACACCATTTCGTCCAAACTCCTCTTACTTGCATTCTTGATGCTAGAATCCTATTTCAAAGTCCTTTTCATCATTCTCATGCAATTCTCTATCAATCTCTATGAGCGCTTGAAATTGACAACTCCATTCTTCCATATATCCATTAGTTGGACTCAGAAACAAGCTAATAATGGTGTAAATAAGTTTGGAATCATGAAGCTAACCACGATTCGAGTCAGGACAAGGCATCCAGAGTGATCCATATGAAGACCATATGGATCGGTACCGATCCAAGCCTATGGATCGGTATCGGTTCACGATTATTGATGAGGTATCCACCAAATTTTATGAAGGGTCTTGGACATGGAGAACGAGGTGAAGATCATGGGGGCAAGATTTTAGGCTTCTTATAGTTATAAATAGGAGAGTAGGAGCTCAATTTTGGGAATCTTTTTGGTTCTCTTCCTCCCTTACTCTAACCTTTTATGATCATCCAGGGATTTATACCGATCCACAAGAATTTATAATTGCAAGTTAGTGATGTAATCAGTAATATCACCAAGTGGACGTAAGCCAAGGTTAGTCGAACCACTATAAAATACCATGTGTTCTTTTCTTGCTCATTTTAATTTACCTTTCTTTACTTTTTATTCTCTACTCAATCTCTTAGGTGTTTGTGCCTTTGTTGTTTCAAACATTTTGGTGCTTTCATCGAGAACAATATTCTCAGGCTACTTAGATTCATCATCTATTATTGGATTTCTTAGATTTGAGAGATAGTTCCAATCTTCCAATCTTATTGTTCTACTATTTAGATTTTCAATAATCTATAAGAAGCTACTCGCCCTAGCCCGAAGGAGAGACCATTCTACAAACCTAGAGCCACTAATGATGTTGAGAACCAGGATATTCAGCTTGTGGATGAAGTTGCATAGCTAGAGCAGGCAGAGGTCTAAAATCCAGCTGATGTTGTGACAAGAATGAAAATGGACCATATAATGAAGCAGATGGACCAAAAGGTATTAAATAATTGTCTAGTTTGTGAAAGGAGTTTGCAAAATAGTAGTTGAACTTAAATTTGGGCTATGAAATGTTTGAAATTAAGGACCACATCAAAAGATTTTATTAAAATAGAAATGATGAGGTTAGTAGAATTTTTTTATAAATAAGATTATGACTTTGGATAAAATATTTTAAAGATTATTTGAAAAGGAATTTGATTTTAATTGTAATTGAATTAGAATAAAAAGAGAATTTCGGAAAATTTATGTAACACTACAACAAACAGGACCTTTAACAACGTTTCAAAAATGCTATAAAAGCTATTAACAGCGTTTTTACATACGTTGTATATCGACATGCAGTTATATGTCAGAGATATACAATGACAAGGAATAAACGTTGTTAACTGTCCTTTTTTACAGCGTTTCCCTGGTGTCATGAAATCATTTAACAGCGTTTGGTCTAATTTAACAGCATTTTTAAGAAACGCTGTTAAAACAATTCAACGGCGTTTTTAAAATGCTGTTAAAACATTCAACGGCGTTTAAAAAACGCCTTGGAATGTTTTAACAGCGTTTTAAAAACGCCGTTAAATTGTATTTGATTATGTTTTTAGATACAATTTAACGGCATTTTTAAAACGCTGTTAAAACATTCAACGACATTTAAAAACGCCGTGGAATGTTTTAACAGCGTTTTAAAAACGCCGTTAAATTGTATACAAAGCTAAGTCAATTAGGATTTTTCTACTTTTCTGTAAATTCCATTTCAGTAAACATCAGTCCTAATGTGTATATATACCACATTTCAAAATTAGCATATTATATCAATACCACATTTCAAAATCAACATATTGTATCAATACCACATTTTGGACACATATTTGATAACCAACGTATGAAATTTCATAATCAAAATACACAATATTCTTACACCAAACATAAATAGTTCGTCATCAATAGTTCATAAACAAAATATAGAACAAGTAGCAATAGCAAGACAAAAGCAAGTGGTACATACGTTAAAACCAAAAAGTAGTTCGAGCAGCAAAAATAACTTCGATCCATAACTCGTTGCAATCTTTTTTTGCATCACAGTCATCTATCTACTTGTAAAGCAAAAGTAATGCTTGAGAATCAATTCATTAAAAAAGTGTACACAAAGTTAAATCGGATTCATAATGCACACGCTAAATATTCATCACACTATTTCATTAGGCGATTGATTAATACAAAGTATACAACATGCCATAAAATCAAGTAGCATTTACAAGTGAAGTAGAGTAAAAAATAATAAACAAACTCGGTAATTTACTTGGAGTAAAATCAAGCTGCATGTTATCGACGTATGAAGTGGTCTGTTTACAAATCACGTAAACTAGTCGTCGATGTTGTTAACTAAGTGGTCCTCTCAATATACCAATATAGGTGTGGCCAGTTTTCAAAAATTAGACTCGGTTTTTAAGTTGGACTCGGTTCTTGAAACTGAGACTCGGTTAAATTGAGTCTCAGTTGAAACTGAGACTCGGCTAAACTGAGTCTCAGTTTAACTGATACTTAGTTAACTGAGTCTCCATTGAAACTGAGTTTAGCTAAACCGTGTCTCAGTTTAACTGAGGCTCAACTAAGTTTGAGACACAGTTAGCAGATACTCAGTTAACCGAGTCTCAGTTAAACTGACACTTAACTGAGTCCGAGACTCAGTTAACCAAGTCTGCTTCTTTGAAAAAAAATTGGTACCCAGATCAACTGATTCCCAAACACCTCAGCAAGACTGCGGTCTAAGTGTTTAGTAACAACCTTTGAATCCAGTGCAGCCACATATTGTATCGCATGATAACATGACTAGCAAGTGAAGTATAGATGTTCCCAAGTCACCAACGTTGCACCTAACTGAACCACATTTCCCAAAAGTAATTGGCTGTTTAAGAGAAAGAAAAAAGGTCACAGATTATAATATTGCCAAACATACAAGGTTAAACATACTTATTCACCGGAGTCTATACAGGTTCAGCGTTCACTAGATTAAATTTATAATGACTTCTATGCTAACATTTACCAGGTATATCACTATTATAATATAGCAGAACCATAATCATATTGTGCAATGCTCAACATCAGATGCGTATGTATGGTTTCTCATCATATTTGAAATGTTTTATAATGTTACATTCTTGTAATATTTACTTGTAATTACCTTCAGGTGATGATACACCTCAGAACCCATTTTTAGAGCTTCCTCAAAGATATCTACACCTGTGGGAAGTATCATGATTTCCTAGAGAATATCATTGACATTATTATTTAGTTAATTATATCATAATATGATAAGTTAACAAAAATATCAAACAACTTTAGCCGAAGGGATCATATAATTAGGTATTTCGATATAAAAAAACAGATAAAATTAGCTCTGCACAAAATAGCATAATACTATTAATTAGCTAAAAAAACATAAGAAATAAAGGGTAAAAAGGGTAGTTAGCCTTGAAAGTATCCACAACTCTTTAGATTTACTAATCTATGATACATATGCACTAGAAACTTCCTTAGTGACCGTGTCAAGCCATTACATAGTAGCACGATTCTTTTTAGCATTTCTGTTTCAGCAGTACTAATAAGCATTCAAATGTGTTTTACATTTACTAATCCGGTCATCACTAAAGCATAGTGTTAAGCACTGGAGTTCTAACAAAAAGCAAGGCATCGAGGTCAGACAAAGCATTAGGAGACACCATTAAAAACTAGGCGCTCGGCTAAAAATAGAGTTTAAACAGAGTACAGGCACAAGTTCCCATTTACGTGTTTTTGCATCAGTTTTAGTGTGTTTCATATGTGTTTATATAAAATATATGATTTATTTCTACATATTAGGTTGTGATCGCTAACTTAACTTAGAAACACTAACCAGAGCTAATTGTCGATTATTCCAACAAAAGAGCAATGCATAAATGTTTCATTACCTAGGCTTGCATCAGAGTTACATGTGCATTTACAAAAAAATGATGTCTATTGACCAGTTGCAAATTGCAATTCCAGAGTTTAGAGAACCAACAAATAACTAGTAAGCGTGCTGCTAATTATTCCAACAAATAACAATGTAGCAATTTTATTGCTCGAGTAATTAGTAGGACCCACTTATCCATTGAGCAAAATCCAAAAAGGATGTCAAAGATTGACACTCAAAATTGTTTGAGCAATTGACCCATGACTATATTGTAATATGATGACCGAAACTCATGAACTTAATGTGCAGCTATTATTCAGACAAATTAGTACTTGCCATGTCACTATTCAAATATTGGCCATCACAATCGATATCTTGTTATGAAAACCTAGTAAAACAAAACATAAAATTTGGTTGGAATCCCTTTTTTCATGTATCGACCAAGATATTGATATATAGGCCGATATTTAGGCCAAGGTCAAATTTTGGACCTCAGCCAATTTGTAGGTTTTGTGCATCGACCTGAATTTTGACCAAAGTTAAATTTGTGTGATCAATAGCAAAATAAAAATTTATATCTACACAAGATCAATCGAAATGGAGGTTTTCGATGTGAATGGAAACAATGGTGCAAGTAGATTTTCCATCGGATGCATGAAGCTCAAGATATGATGGTTGCATCGATATCGAGGCAAATGATTTTAGAAATTGTGCACAAACTTGTCGAGCAGGGCCACACTGTAAGGACTCTTTAGGAAAAATAGAAGAGGAAACCGAATTTCATTTTAGTAGGAAAAGAAATTTTAATTTCAGAGCCAAAATTTCATGGGGTTGTAAATACCACATTCCCATTTATCTTATTTGGCATTCAAAAGAAAGGAGAAAATTTACATAAAGAGAAAAAGAAAAGGAAACAATTCAAACCTTATATTGGTTAACAAAAATCGGCAAATAAATCTCTCACTCTATCCCTTTCATCCATGATTGGTTTTATTGATTCCCTTTCTGCTAATTTACTTTGTTTCATACTGAAATGTAAATGATACAAATTTTACTTTATCTTGCAAATAATTTTTTATGGCAATATTTGTGAATACCGCTTCGTAAGCAAATCAATTTTAGACATAACATATACTCTAATATAGTACCGATATATTTGTGACCGGAGATGTAAATCTAAGATGGATGTTTGAGATGCACACATCTTGTCCAAGATCTCTTCTAATAAAAGATCGGATCTCTAAAATCTCCAAGACGAGACACGATCAAAATCCGAGGGTTAAAACCTTGGGTAGTGTCAATTGTCAAATGGACTATTAAGAGTGGATTGGAAATCAAATGATTAATTCATAAATAGGCAACTGATCTAGGCTAATGAGTTCAACATCAAAGCCAGGTTTGAAGGAATGCACAATAGTAGTTGCAAAACACTAAACTTAATTAAAATATATGCAAATTTACAAATATATGTTTTTATTGTTGAAATGCTAGTAGCTGAGGCAGTTACGTGCTACACTGAACAACAAATAATTGTTTTCTCTAATTTGATTATTGTTGAGAAAGGTTCACAAGGATAAAATGATGGGGTTGTTACATCTTTAGACCATAACGCAACAAGCGGAAATTTATACCTCTTGGTTTTATAAAGTGGTTTAGCGGCTATCATACCTGGAGGGCCAGATTATTTCTAACATGTTTTCCTCCGCTGACTACTGTGATGCCAGGAACAGGAAGGACTAGTTTGTATTTACCAAATAGATCTGAAATATGTTTATACAATTGGACCTGCAATTATTGGATATTTCACATCATTAGTTGCATGCAAGATAGAAAATTGTGTTACTCAAAGATACAGTGACATTTACCTCTTTTTCAGCAGCACCATCTTTACAGACAACAATTGATACAACCAACATAACATTTGCTCCAAGTTCTCCCTGTAAGACACCACACAAACATAAGATACCAACAATAAGTCAATGTCATTAATTTAATATTATGATTGTTATTTTTTACATGAGAATTACATCAATCCTTATATAAGGCCTTAAATTTCTTTTTAGATTATGGTTTATCTTTACATAATTTATAAATAAATAAAATATTAATTACATTGAACATGTGATCATTCAACAATATTATTGTTTCTGTTTGACAGACTATTATTGTTTAGTACTTTAACAAACAGCCGCCCTCCAACAAGAAAAGGTAGAAATACGAAATCAGAGAATTATTACGATATACTATCCTCTCTGATCAGAAGACAGTGGAAGAAAAAGCAATCGCATATGGGATAGAAAATGTGGGATAATATATTAACATAGACAATGTGTTTAACAGTAAGCATGAAGGATATAATGCAAAGGATTAGTGTCCTTCTATCAAAGACTTTTAAACTGACTTCCTGTGTATGGATCAAGGTTTAAAATCTCATATTTCAGTCCTGTCTCGTCTTGGGAATTTTACAAACAATATCTCATATTGAACGAGATCTCAAGCGAGATGAATGTATCTCGAGTGTATATCTCAGATTAACATCTCGGATCGATATCTCAGATTTTAAAGTCCATCCGGGGACTATCTCGGAGTAACTTAAGCTTCTAAAATTGACTTAATTTTTTTATAATAATCATTATCTAAATATAAACATTTTAACATACATAATTTATATACAATAGTAGTGTTAATTTTTGTTAGAGGAGAGCGGTAACATGATTGATTTGGTATTTGATTGAATGAATTCTACTACTCTGAATATTACAGAAAATAGATAAAAGGTATTTCATTTATTCTAACTCATTAAACTTAAAAAGCAAAATTAGACGATTAGTAAAAAGTCAATAGAGTGAAATTTCTTTTGGACCCACATAAGAAGTAAAAGAAACATGCAAATGAAAAAAGCATAACTTTGTATGAATCTTACCTTAATTTCGCTTGAGATCTTAATACAGTGGACGAAATGAGTGTCAAATAATACATAAACAAAATAATGTCTCGTTTTGCTAAATATCATCCAGCTCAAGTTCGAAAATGAGATCTCAGATGAGATAAACGAAATTTGAAATAACGATATGCGTTAGTTGTGTTACTAGAATGCTTTCTATAAGACATTAAGTTTATAGTGGTCTAACTATCTATCTTGAAAAACTTTACAATGATAATTTACATTTTAATTCAGTGTTACTTTATAAATAAACATAATAGGTCAGTAGTAAGAAAATCCCAAACCTATTGCAATCAGTTGATTTTCCATGAATACACAACCTAATAATGCTATAAATTACATAAAAGAAAGGAAATGTATCTGGACGCTCGATAGTTAACCTTGTTTTCTGTTTTATCAAGATCAATCATTGCTTGGTCAACCTGAGATTGAAGTGTAGGATCCATGCCTATTAATGCCTCGATATCTTTTCATTTATGTTTTTAACAGCTTTGGATACACCTTTTCCAAAGTATTTTCCCTTTTCATCGTCACGTAATTCACAAGCTTCATACCTATACCAAGCATAAAAAGATAAAAAAGTAACAATCTAATCACAAAGGTGGTTCCAATAAGTTACTAATATAATACAGATGTATGACTTGGAGCATAAGTTGTAACAAATATTTTGATGCTACAGGCAAAGAGATATATTAGTTGCATAAGAATACAGACAGGGTTATTCGTATAGTAGATTTTCTTTTGATCCAACAACAAAATTTCAAAGTTGTGTGTGTCATGGTTGCTTTTGAACTTACCAAAGATGATTTATATAGCTGGATATGAATACTATTATCTAATGTCAATAAATGAAAATGTAATGTATCATATTTTGAAGACAAATTTTGTAAATTCTATACATATAGGATTTACTAAAGGTCACTTTTGATCCCTTGAAAGTGCTAACACTTGATAACTATTCATCATTTATATATGCAAAAGATTTTAGTTCCTTTTATTTTACAAAATATGAATATGATTGCAACATAAAAGCATTAAACGCTTTCATGATAAAAGCCTTATCGATATCTACATATTGGGTATAACACTAAAAAACTTATATCCTTCTATGCAAATACTTAGAGAACATAATATTTTTTATTTACTCCTATATAGCTTTTGATTTTTTCCAATACGCCTTTGGTTTTATAAGGATATGCCGCAAAGAGTCACAATAATATGCATATTCATGTGATTATCTTTTCTCATTGTTATTCTGCACAACTCATGAGTCATTATCACTTCTCAGTGTCATTAATCAGTCACCTAATAGTATACTATTTTTCTTACTATGTAAAGACATGGACAAGTTTAAGATCTGCAAAAGGATACAAAGAGAGAGCCATCAAGACTTGAAAACTTCTACAACATCTTCCATTGCCAGAACATATTCATAGAACTATGCAACTTGTTTTGCCAGAATTAATACAAAAACATCAAATACACAGTGAAGATATTGCTCAAATGAATATTGTTAGATAGCTTACTGCTGGAGTTTTGGAATTTGCTGGATTATAGGTTTTTGTATTAGGTCATTTTATTTGTAGTTGGCAATATTATCTAAATATCAACATACACAATTCTACTTATTGGTTAAAGTTGTGTTTTAATTTGGCTACATACATGAAGTTTTGAGTTCCATTATGATTTCTAACAACAACCAATTATTGAAGTTAAGACTCCACACATCACTTGCTCAGAAAATAGAAAATAAAGGCAAAAGCCAATCGGTTACAACTTACTTTGAAACTTCAAGGACAAAGGTCTACTGCCGATGATGGCTGCCGATTCGCATCCACTAATCGACCACAGCGGGAACTAGAGCTAACAGTCGCTTCCACTGACAAGCCTACAATGGGGATGGGGTCGAGGAAAACCGGAAACGGGCCTGCAATCTGGACGACTGCAACGGGGATGGAGACAACGACAAACAGAAACAAGCCTGCAACGAGGACAATTGCAACGAGGCCAATCGACTACAGCGGGAACTAGGGCTACTGGCGATGAATTTTTTTTCAAAGGAGGAATAGTTTGTACTTAAATTTGGATCGAGGAACTGAAATTTTGGGAAAGTTTTTGTTTAGTGGGAGTTCATAGAAATAGGGGGAAGGAAATAAAATTTAGCGCATTTGATATCTAACAACGTGCGCAACTTAGGGTTTAATAATTTAGCGTCAAATTATCGTTTCTCATGGCAACGCACTCAAAAACGCTGTACTATTGTGCTAAGAAAATAAACTTTTCTTGTAGTGTAAGTTATATAATAGACGAAAGAAAATTAATTTAAATGAAGGATTTCGAGATTTCATTAAGCACATTTTCTTGAATAAATGTTTTGGTATTTAAAATATGGTGGAAATAATATAATTGAATTAGTATAATTGGTTGTTATAGATTCTTTCTTATGGAAAATTGCTAGGACGCAATTTTGTTAAGCGGTAGAGTCTATAAGAACCTAGATTTTTAAGTAAAAATTAATTTTAATTAATAATAGTAATTTAATTAATTAGGAATTTGGAGATTTAATTGAAAATGTAACGACCCCGAATTTTAATCTATTTTAAATCGATAATTAAATTTATTTTTGAATGAAAATTTGTGAAATAGATGGTTAAATGAACGCGAGTTTCCCCGATATCCAAGTATATTTTGTATAAATCGTTTAAAAATTTAAATAAATGATTGAGATAGAAATACATATAAAAGTTAAATTATGATAAAATATAAAGTAAACATATTAAAATAAATTTTTAACAACATATTAACAATAGGGAATTTTTCAAGTAATAAATAGTAAACAAAAGAAGTAATAAAATTTATATCAAATATAAGTATGCAGATTAAATAGTGAATTATTAACTTTTAAAAGTAATAAACATATTAGCTAACAATATAACCACATAAATTCATTCACATTGCAAAGGCAAATAAAGTGTTCAAAACAAATAACTTAAGAGGTAGACAAGGAAATAAAACAAGGTAAGAATAAAAATATGCTGCTGTAAATTTTGTATGAACAAAACAAACCATACAAATAACTAAACAATTATCTTCAGCCGAAATGCAATGTATACAATAAGGTAATATGGTACAAGATCATCAATGCAAGGCAAGTGGTGAGGACATAAACAAAAGAAAAATAAGATATCTTTGGCTGCAAGAGAAGATATGTGTATATACTTTGTACAAGTCAATTAATGTTCAGCCTCCAAAATTAAAAGAAATCTCTGAATGATGGTACAAAGAAAAAAAATATATAACATTACTTGTACAAAGTAATTATCACCTGTACAATATTTTTCACTTGTAAACTCAATTGTATATCAGCTCTTCTCACTTCATTTCATTTTCGTTCCATTTCAAAACTGAGAAAAACAAAAGCAACATCTTTAAAACTTCAAACTTAAACAACAACAACAATCTACCCAACTCAAACCAGATCAATCGAAGAATCAAAGAAGATTTCAGTTTGCATTTCTTCAGTCTGTTTCAAGTAGTAGCTCTGTTCATTTTCAAACCAAGGTGAGCAAACTTTTGATTTAAAAAGCTTAAATCTGTTCTAATCTTTGATGCCTGTGATAAATCTGTTGTAAATGTGAGTAAACATTTTTTTTGAAATTTAAATCTTAATAATGGGTTCATGAAAATATTATGTTTGATATAAACTGTTCTGTGATGTTTGCTAATTACTAGATGCTCTGCTTTATGATGTTCTTTAAATTTTTCATGTTTCTGAGGCAAAAGAAGCCAGGGAATTGTTTATACTTTTCATATAAAAACATTTTAACTTAGAAATTTAACTGAATAAATTTGTTTAAACTAAAGATCAGGGCTTGGAAAACTGCTTGAAG
The DNA here is from genome assembly GCA_030737815.1 of Allium fistulosum. NCBI lineage: Eukaryota > Viridiplantae > Streptophyta > Magnoliopsida > Asparagales > Amaryllidaceae > Allium > Allium fistulosum. Next base: position 868,312,588 of record CM060903.1, on the reverse strand, counting down.
GTTGGCAGTGAAATATAAGTACTGTAAATCCAAATTTACCGTAGAAAGCAAATAAATATGTAAAATTCGAATATCTTAAAGTGTTGATTTGATTTCATTTCTTGAATATACATATATAGGTAGGATTTTTAAAACAAAGATGATAATTTTTAGGCATGGGTTCAAAGTGCAGTTCATTAAAGAACCCAAAATGCTTTTTCATCAATTCCTTTTGATTTAATCACAAATTGATGTTGAAATTTGTCGTGAAGTTAGATTATTGATTCAGGAATACAGGAAAAATGTTGAAAGATTTTCCTAATGCAAAATTTTTTAAGTCGACTCGAATTTAGGTTTATGGGCATGTTTGAGGTGCTCGCATTCTCTAGCAAACCGCATCGTCGTCGAGGGGTCTGAGGTGATCGGTCCTGGGGGGAAAGGTTTAGGGGTCACTGAGGCAACTATGGACGAAGTTGCTTGGGTTCTGGTGGCGTCAGGCGGGGGGGCGAGGCAAATTAGTGGGTAGAGTTGATTCCAGTGTGGGTTCCAAGCAAGAGTTGATCGGCTAAATTTCGAATTGGTTGCCGACTCGTGGATTTGGGTAGTCTGGTAGGTAGAGTTGGCTGCCGATGACTTGTCGATAGTCGTAGGACTGACCGGAGGCGGCCAGAGCATTGAGCAACGTGCACGTGCACGTTTCATTTTCTGGTCGTTCCAGTTTTGGGAGGAAGAAGTTAGACTCGAAGGAGGTCTCGTGATTTTGGGGTTCTGGCTCGAGTTTTTACTCATAGAAATTTGAGTGGCACCGGGTTAGTTCGCTTGAGTATAATAGTTTTATAATTTAAAAACAAAGTTAAAAAAGGAAAGAAGAAAAGAAGAAGAGCGTGAACTCTCGGGGTCGAACTCGGAGTTGGACTCGGGTATTCCAACAGTAAGCTCGGGACTTTTTGCAGTTTTGACTCGGGTCTGGAAAAATTGATATAAAAACAGTTTTTAACCTTTAAACAAAATCAAGTTTTTTTAAAACAATTTTGTTATACCCAGTTCTTTTGTAAATAGTGAATGTTCAAATGGAACTTAATAATGTTGAATTAAGCGAGTGTTTAAGATAATGTGATAAATTAATGTGATTAATTAAAGTTAAATTAATATGAGTAATTAAAGGGTAGTTAATTACTTAATTAAGGATTTATTACTTGATGCAATGAATTAAAGGATAATTAATTGATTTAAAAGTTAATTAATTAAAGTGATTAATTAATAAATGTAATTACCTAAGAGTAATTAATTAAATGTTAATTAATTGATTAAGGGTTAATCAATGATTAATTAAAGGATAATTATTAAATGTTTTGTAATTAATTGATTATTAATTCACCATGACTAGAAATTTATTCATAAGAAATTAATCCGACTTGAATTAATCAGACAATTAACTGATCTAACTTATGAATGGTTGGATTATATTGGATGGTTGAATTATTTGACATCCCTGATATATGATGCTTTGTGATACACCCTGATTTATGTTGTGATCTGAAATTTCTATTTCTATGATATATTACTATGTGAATATGAAACCCTTGACCCGTAAACGACACTTGAATTTTGATGCGACAGGGAGTCGGATTCCAGTTGGTTATCCGAAACCCACATCGAATTGTAATAGTGAATCTTTGTGACTGATAAATTTATTTTATCTGTGAATGAAGATAAGCGCTATCGATTATACCGCTTATCGATATATCTGTGATGATTGATGTTGTGCACTATTGTGTAAAACCCCTGGACTACACTATACACACACAAATATGGATTTCACGTGGAAATCGGTTAAATCACAGATGATGTAAATTCAATGTTTTTGAAATGGAAATTTTAATTTCAATTGATTTTGAAATGGGAAATTTGGGTTAATATGAAAAGCTTTTGAAATGGAATTTCAAAGATAAAAGTTATTTCGAATAACTTAATCGAGTCTTGAAATTTAAATAATCTGATTTAAATTTGAATTCGAGTTTGAAATTGAATTCTATGATTTGAAATTAGGGATTAAAGATTCTGTATAAGTTATATATGGGTTAAACCATTTTAAAGGTATTGATTTGGGAATTTGAATTTAATTCAAGAGTTTTAACTCGTGTAAATATAACTGGATTTTTCTGGAACGAAAACTATTTGTTTTCAAATAGTAAAAGCTTTCACATAAGTAATGAATTTCCAAATTGTGTTGAACGGTTTCAAGTTTGAAATATAATTGAAATGTTTTGAAAACTATGAAATGAGTCTTTGATTTCAAGGACCGGATGAGTTAATCTAACTTGAAATGGAATTGTTTTGGAAGATTATGAATGAATTTTTGGAAACGAGTTTTGAAAGCTATAAGTTAAATCTTGATTTAAAGATTTAACGAGTTAATCAAATTGAAATGGAAATCGATTTGAAAATCTATGAATGAATCTTTGTGAACGGGGTTAACTTTGTGAATTGAATCTTTTTGTTTAAAAGATTAAAAGTGTGGAAATTGTTTAAACCATTGAAGGTTTTTGAAATGAATCTTTTTGTTTAAAAGATTGGAAATGGTAAATTATTTTACCATTCGAATGAAAAGTTTTGGGCTTTTAAGCTGTGATTTAACTGAGACCCCAGTATCCATATGATTTTTAATTGCGCTCGTTATTCGGTTTAGCCGGGAGAGGACCTTTGTGTCATATATCCCATTCCGAATAGTGATACGACGATATGGATAGCATTTGAAGACCGGTGGTGAAGACCGGGTATTTGCGAGAGCGATAGGATGACCTATCGATTGTCTCTGCACTGAGTAGCTACGGTATAGAGATTCCCTAAGTGATGGGAAGTCCGATCAGGATTGTGAATACCCGGATTTGCAAGGGCTTCTTTGGAAGTGCCTTCGGTTCTGTTCGAACCCGGAACAGACTTGTATGGATGTGTGTCTGACGTTACACTTTGAGATGTAAAGCTGGTTTCTATCAAATACATTTCTGTTGGTGGCGGAGAATTTATTCTCTTAGCTTAACACCCTTCTCTGAGACGTACGAGCTCAGAGGTTATGTAGTTGATGGTTACTAGTGATACATTCCCAATTTGGTAATGTGGCATACGAAGTGCTGCTGATCATTTGATTGATCAAAGCGTTGCTTTGTGAAAAAGCGTGGCTTTGTGAAAAAGCGTGGCTTTGTGAAAAAGCGTGGCTTTGTGGACGAGACTTCGTCGAGCCTCACAACCCGGTAATGGTCGAAACAGGAATGTTGCGGCAAAGGTTTGTAGGGGTAGCGCCCCTAGGGTATGTCATTTCCTTCTGGATAAAAGGTGATATCATGGTATGGAGCCCAGATATTTTACCTATGTGGATGCTGCACAGTTATTATACTTTGTGGTTGTTGCTGTATGATTGAGAGCTCTCGGATAAAGGTCGGTAACGACCGGGGGATGACATGACTCGTGTGTTAGTTACCTAGTTACAGCTCGGTTAGAGCGTGAGGTAGCGTCGGCCTTTTGTTTGCGGAGATCCGGTTAGGTTCTCGGGGCGTCTTTCCAGAGGCGTTTCTATTTCGGTAAGGAAGTTCCTTAGCCTGATCATTTGTTGGAAATCCAAAGAAACAATACGAACCCTGTACGGTTTTAGTTGTATTACCTGCTATGGAATGTGGCGGTAACCTGCTATTGAACATAGTAGCTATAGTAGGCATACAACAATGGTTGTATGCTGGCTAAGATTTATATTATATTTTTGAAATGTTTTTCTACACTATGCACTAGTAATAATATCGAATGATTTTGCGTAGTAAGCATTTTTGACTATCATAAGAAGAAATCTCCTCCAATTCTGCGTTTGCATTGTGTGTGTGGTGGGAGGTCTTATGGTAGTTTCATTTTCCAAAAACATTGCGGATTTCAATGTTTAAAAGCCTTTCGTGTTTGTTTAAAGATAAACTGTTTTTGTTGCTCACACCAGTCCCATGACTGATCCGGAGTTTATTGTTCCCTTCCTAAACTCTGGGTGCCCACTATTTTCCACACGGGCAGTCTAGAGTTGGGTTTTCTCAGATATTCAGGTTTAGTAGATTATCTGGAGCTAGTTCAGTTCTTGGAGTTCATGGACTGACGTTGCTTATCTTGGAGCATTCTATTGGAGACATTCTATCCGCTGCTGGTGTTATCTATTTTCTTTTCCGCTGTATCATTTTTGTTATCTCTGATATTGTTGTATCATATTGATACCATTGTTGTATATCATACTGGATATTGTATTCATTGGAGTTGTATATGATATCATTTATTTCTCTTTATTCCGCTGTGTTGTTTACTTAACTGTGTTATAGCTCCGACGAATCGGATTTGAACGGTCGAATCTGCGGCATTCTAGTACAATGTGAAGTACGGATGTTGATTTTCGATCGGGCAAAACCCGAGTCGTTACATTTGGTATCAGAGCTAAGGTTGAACTTTAGCTCAGGAGTATAACACATTAAGTAGCTCATTAGAGATAGGGTGAAGTATACCCTAGAATGAGTATTCCTCAGATATCCGTTCGAAAGCCTCAGTAAATTCTCTTGCTATCCACTGATAGTAAGTATGAGTGTAAGAAGAGGATGAGATAGGGGATAGGGGAATACGATTATAAATGGTCGATACTCTGTAACAACAAGGAAGCAATCTTTTCTCTATCAATCTCTTTTGTTCGTCATCTTTTCTCAATTCTTCGATAGTTCCTGATAGATCCAGGAAGGAGATTTGATATATTAATATGGGACGTAAACTCCAAAAAGGCCAGAATTGTTTGTTTGGATGAATTGGTTGTTTTGGTTGCTATGGTTGATAGGTATACTTAGTTTTTAAACTGAAATTTTTGGAATTATATCCATATATCTATCTATTCTTTGGGTCCGGATATATTCTACGAATGGTTAGTTATTCCTTCAAACTGACCAATGCCCCTGCATATTTCGTAGATCTGGATAACCCGAGTATCTTGTGAAGTGTTAAGACAGATTCGTTCTTGTATCTGTTATTGATATTCTGATTTGGTAAGCCAAATGCAGAACAGATGTTCAGTTGATGAAATGTTCTTCATCTATCTTTTTGTCTCCTTGGTAATTTCGAGGACGAAATTCTTTTAAGGGGGGAAGTCTGTAACGACCCCGAATTTTAATCTATTTTAAATCGATAATTAAATTTATTTTTGAATGAAAATTTGTGAAATAGATGGTTAAATGAACGCGAGTTTCCCCGATATCCAAGTATATTTTGTATAAATCGTTTAAAAATTTAAATAAATGATTGAGATAGAAATACATATAAAAGTTAAATTATGATAAAATATAAAGTAAACATATTAAAATAAATTTTTAACAACATATTAACAATAGGGAATTTTTCAAGTAATAAATAGTAAACAAAAGAAGTAATAAAATTTATATCAAATATAAGTATGCAGATTAAATAGTGAATTATTAACTTTTAAAAGTAATAAACATATTAGCTAACAATATAACCACATAAATTCATTCACATTGCAAAGGCAAATAAAGTGTTCAAAACAAATAACTTAAGAGGTAGACAAGGAAATAAAACAAGGTAAGAATAAAAATATGCTGCTGTAAATTTTGTATGAACAAAACAAACCATACAAATAACTAAACAATTATCTTCAGCCGAAATGCAATGTATACAATAAGGTAATATGGTACAAGATCATCAATGCAAGGCAAGTGGTGAGGACATAAACAAAAGAAAAATAAGATATCTTTGGCTGCAAGAGAAGATATGTGTATATACTTTGTACAAGTCAATTAATGTTCAGCCTCCAAAATTAAAAGAAATCTCTGAATGATGGTACAAAGAAAAAAAATATATAACATTACTTGTACAAAGTAATTATCACCTGTACAATATTTTTCACTTGTAAACTCAATTGTATATCAGCTCTTCTCACTTCATTTCATTTTCGTTCCATTTCAAAACTGAGAAAAACAAAAGCAACATCTTTAAAACTTCAAACTTAAACAACAACAACAATCTACCCAACTCAAACCAGATCAATCGAAGAATCAAAGAAGATTTCAGTTTGCATTTCTTCAGTCTGTTTCAAGTAGTAGCTCTGTTCATTTTCAAACCAAGGTGAGCAAACTTTTGATTTAAAAAGCTTAAATCTGTTCTAATCTTTGATGCCTGTGATAAATCTGTTGTAAATGTGAGTAAACATTTTTTTTGAAATTTAAATCTTAATAATGGGTTCATGAAAATATTATGTTTGATATAAACTGTTCTGTGATGTTTGCTAATTACTAGATGCTCTGCTTTATGATGTTCTTTAAATTTTTCATGTTTCTGAGGCAAAAGAAGCCAGGGAATGGTTTATACTTTTCATATAAAAACATTTTAACTTAGAAATTTAACTGAATAAATTTGTTTAAACTAAAGATTAGGGCTTGGAAAACTGCTTGAAGGTTGGCAGTGAAATATAAGTACTATAAATCCAAATTTACCGTAGAAAGCAAATAAATATGTAAAATTCGAATATCTTAAAGTGTTGATTTGATTTCATTTCTTGAATATACATATATAGGTAGGATTTTTAAAACAAAGATGATAATTTTTAGGCATGGGTTCAAAGTGCAGTTCATTAAAGAACCCAAAATGCTTTTTCATCAATTCCTTTTGATTTAATCACAAATTGATGTTGAAATTTGTCGTGAAGTTAGATTATTGATTCAGGAATACAGGAAAAATGTTGAAAGATTTTCCTAATGCAAAATTTTTTAAGTCGACTCGAATTTAGGTTTATGGGCATGTTTGAGGTGCTCGCATTCTCTAGCAAACCGCATCGTCGTCGAGGGGTCTGAGGTGATCGGTCCTGGGGGGAAAGGTTTAGGGGTCACTGAGGCAACTATGGACGAAGTTGCTTGGGTTCTGGTGGCGTCAGGCGGCGGGGCGAGGCGAATTAGTGGGTAGAGTCGATTCCAGTGTGGGTTCCAAGCAAGAGTTGATCGGCTAAATTTCGAATTGGTTGCCGACTCGTGGATTTGGGTAGTCTGGTAGGTAGAGTTGGCTGCCGATGACTTGTCGACAGTCGTAGGACTGACCGGAGGCGGCCAGAGCATTGAGCAACGTGCACGTGCACGTTTCATTTTCTGGTCGTTCCAGTTTTGGGAGGAAGAAGTTAGACTCGAAGGAGGTCTCGTGATTTTGGGGTTCTGGCTCGAGTTTTTACTCGTAGAAATTTGAGTGGCACCGGGTTAGTTCGCTTGAGTATAATAGTTTTATAATTTAAAAACAAAGTTAAAAAAGGAAAGAAGAAAAGAAGAAGAGCGTGAACTCTCGGGGTCGAACTCGGAGTTGGACTCGGGTATTCCAACAGTAAGCTCGGGATTTTTTGCAGTTTTGACTCGGGTCTGGAAAAATTGATATAAAAACAGTTTTTAACCTTTAAACAAAATCAAGTTTTTTTAAAACAATTTTGTTATACCCAGTTCTTTTGTAAATAGTGAATGTTCAAATGGAACTTAATAATGTTGAATTAAGCGAGTGTTTAAGATAATGTGATAAATTAATGTGATTAATTAAAGTTAAATTAATATGAGTAATTAAAGGGTAGTTAATTACTTAATTAAGGATTTATTACTTGATGCAATGAATTAAAGGATAATTAATTGATTTAAAAGTTAATTAATTAAAGTGATTAATTAATAAATGTAATTACCTAAGAGTAATTAATTAAATGTTAATTAATTGATTAAGGGTTAATCAATGATTAATTAAAGGATAATTATTAAATGTTTTGTAATTAATTGATTATTAATTCACCATGACTAGAAATTTATTCATAAGAAATTAATCCGACTTGAATTAATCAGACAATTAACTGATCTAACTTATGAATGGTTGGATTATATTGGATGGTTGAATTATTTGACATCCCTGATATATGATGCTTTGTGATACACCCTGATTTATGTTGTGATCTGAAATTTCTATTTTTGTGATATATTACTATGTGAATATGAAACCCTTGACCCGTAAACGACACTTGAATTTTGATGCGACAGGGAGTCGGATTCCAGTTGGTTATCCGAAACCCACATCGAATTGTAATAGTGAATCTTTGTGACTGATAAATTTATTTTATCTGTGAATGAAGATAAGCGCTATCGATTATACCGCTTATCGATATATCTGTGATGATTGATGTTGTGCACTATTGTGTAAAACCCCTGGACTACACTATACACACACAAATATGGATTTCACGTGGAAATCGGTTAAATCACAGATGATGTAAATTCAATGTTTTTGAAATGGAAATTTTAATTTCAATTGATTTTGAAATGGGAAATTTGGGTTAATATGAAAAGCTTTTGAAATGGAATTTCAAAGATAAAAGTTATTTCGAATAACTTAATCGAGTCTTGAAATTTAAATAATCTGATTTAAATTTGAATTCGAGTTTGAAATTGAATTCTATGATTTGAAATTAGGGATTAAAGATTCTGTATAAGTTATATATGGGTTAAACCATTTTAAAGGTATTGATTTGGGAATTTGAATTTAATTCAAGAGTTTTAACTCGTGTAAATATAACTGGATTTTTCTGGAACGAAAACTATTTGTTTTCAAATAGTAAAAGCTTTCACATAAGTAATGAATTTCCAAATTGTGTTGAACGGTTTCAAGTTTGAAATATAATTGAAATGTTTTGAAAACTATGAAATGAGTCTTTGATTTCAAGGACCGGATGAGTTAATCTAACTTGAAATGGAATTGTTTTGGAAGATTATGAATGAATTTTTGGAAACGAGTTTTGAAAGCTATAAGTTAAATCTTGATTTAAAGATTTAACGAGTTAATCAAATTGAAATGGAAATCGATTTGAAAATCTATGAATGAATCTTTGTGAACGGGGTTAACTTTGTGAATTGAATCTTTTTGTTTAAAAGATTAAAAGTGTGGAAATTGTTTAAACCATTGAAGGTTTTTGAAATGAATCTTTTTGTTTAAAAGATTGGAAATGGTAAATTATTTTACCATTCGAATGAAAAGTTTTGGGCTTTTAAGCTGTGATTTAACTGAGACCCCAGTATCCATATGATTTTTAATTGCGCTCGTTATTCGGTTTAGCCGGGAGAGGACCTTTGTGTCATATATCCCATTCCGAATAGTGATACGACGATATGGATAGCATTTGAAGACCGGTGGTGAAGACCGGGTATTTGCGAGAGCGATAGGATGACCTATCGATTGTCTCTGCACTGAGTAGCTACGGTATAGAGATTCCCTAAGTGATGGGAAGTCCGATCAGGATTGTGAATACCCGGATTTGCAAGGGCTTCTTTGGAAGTGCCTTCGGTTCTGTTCGAACCCGGAACAGACTTGTATGGATGTGTGTCTGACGTTACACTTTGAGATGTAAAGCTGGTTTCTATCAAATACATTTCTGTTGGTGGCGGAGAATTTATTCTCTTAGCTTAACACCCTTCTCTGAGACGTACGAGCTCAGAGGTTATGTAGTTGATGGTTACTAGTGATACATTCCCAATTTGGTAATGTGGCATACGAAGTGCTGCTGATCATTTGATTGATCAAAGCGTTGCTTTGTGAAAAAGCGTGGCTTTGTGAAAAAGCGTGGCTTTGTGAAAAAGCGTGGCTTTGTGGACGAGACTTCGTCGAGCCTCACAACCCGGTAATGGTCGAAACAGGAATGTTGCGGCAAAGGTTTGTAGGGGTAGCGCCCCTAGGGTATGTCATTTCCTTCTGGATAAAAGGTGATATCATGGTATGGAGCCCAGATATTTTACCTATGTGGATGCTGCACAGTTATTATACTTTGTGGTTTTGCTGTATGATTGAGAGCTCTCGGATAAAGGTCGGTAACGACCGGGGGATGACATGACTCGTGTGTTAGTTACCTAGTTACAGCTCGGTTAGAGCGTGAGGTAGCGTCGGCCTTTTGTTTGCGGAGATCCGGTTAGGTTCTCGGGGCGTCTTTCCAGAGGCGTTTCTATTTCGGTAAGGAAGTTCCTTAGCCTGATCATTTGTTGGAAATCCAAAGAAACAATACGAACCCTGTACGGTTTTAGTTGTATTACCTGCTATGGAATGTGGCGGTAACCTGCTATTGAACATAGTAGCTATAGTAGGCATACAACAATGGTTGTATGCTGGCTAAGATTTATATTATATTTTTGAAATGTTTTTCTACACTATGCACTAGTAATAATATCGAATGATTTTGCGTAGTAAGCATTTTTGACTATCATAAGAAGAAATCTCCTCCAATTCTGCGTTTGCATTGTGTGTGTGGTGGGAGGTCTTATGGTAGTTTCATTTTCCAAAAACATTGCGGATTTCAATGTTTAAAAGCCTTTCGTGTTTGTTTAAAGATAAACTGTTTTTGTTGCTCACACCAGTCCCATGACTGATCCGGAGTTTATTGTTCCCTTCCTAAACTCTGGGTGCCCACTATTTTCCACACGGGCAGTCTAGAGTTGGGTTTTCTCAGATATTCAGGTTTAGTAGATTATCTGGAGCTAGTTCAGTTCTTGGAGTTCATGGACTGACGTTGCTTATCTTGGAGCATTCTATTGGAGACATTCTATCCGCTGCTGGTGTTATCTATTTTCTTTTCCGCTGTATCATTTTTGTTATCTCTGATATTGTTGTATCATATTGATACCATTGTTGTATATCATACTGGATATTGTATTCATTGGAGTTGTATATGATATCATTTATTTCTCTTTATTCCGCTGTGTTGTTTACTTAACTGTGTTATAGCTCCGGCGAATCGGATTTGAACGGTCGAATCTGCGGCATTCTAGTACAATGTGAAGTACGGATGTTGATTTTCGATCGGGCAAAACCCGAGTCGTTACAGAAAATGGGTATTGAAATTAAGTAATAAGTGGATTTAAATCGTGTAAATGTAATATTTAAATTTAAATAAGGTGAAATGTGAATATAATGTCTTATAAAAGTAATGAAATTAAAAATATAATATTGATTTGGAAGGAAAGTGATTGTTAAATAGAAAATAATATTTAACTAAAATAAAATATAGTTTGTATAAAAAGGGATAATATGAATATGTTTATATATTTACTCATCTTTATTGGTTTAGCCCAAAAATCAAATACCCAAGTCCAAAAATTATCTCTAGAATCTTCCACTTTAGATTTTTCTTTTCTCCTCACAAATACACATTCGAAAACTTTTACAAGGATCAACCTTTCTCCTGAAGCCATAACAACAACCAGAGCCGGCCCAGTGGGCAGCCCAGCAAGTCCGTGGACTGGGGCAACCCACTGGGGTAGGGGCAACCAAAAAAAAGCCCAAGAATACACATCAACTCAAACAAATGCGCAAGCACACTGTAGCGCTCAATCTCTCCTTCGTTCAAACAGAAAATAGGGTTCTCGTTTCAACTTTCTCCAATCGCGTTCACTGATCCGCGATTCTGCAGTCAACCTCCTCCATTCTCCTCCACTGAAGCTAGCATCACACTCCTCCAATAGTCTAGCACCGCCTCTCTATTCCCTAGTCCTTCTTCAGTCCCTTTGCAAATTGCAATCCAGATTAAATTTTGTGATTTTTTTATTTTTCTAAATTTGCATATTATTCATATTGGTGAAATTGGGGTCTCTATTAATAGATTTATGAAATTTGTTTTGAATAGTACCTAAATAATAGTAAAGTTTGGAAATTGGAATGGTTTGTGTTTATGTTTTAATTAATTAGTGAAATGGTATTGGGGAATAATAGCAATATTTGGAGTGATTCATATTTTTATTAGCTAAATAACAACAAAAGTTGGAATTGTTTATTTTTCAAATTCTGAAACGATATATGTTTATGTTCTAATTAGTGAAATGGTATTTGAGAATTATTGAATAAAACTTTAGGAAATATGCTGATTTAGTTATAAAGTGTGTTGAGTTTTTAAAAGCAATGATTATACTAATAAAACAATTCGTTGCAACTTAATTTGATTTAAATATATTATTAGATACCATGCCGAAAAATGAAGACCATAAAGATCGAGTGAGGTTCAAACTTTAATAAAAGATTTTTCTAAATTAAAGTTGATCAAAAGTTATCTTCAAACAACCATGTCACAAGAGAAATTGAATGGATCAGCAATGATCTCAATTGAAAGTTTGTTTTCGGAGAAACTTGATTACGACACTTTAATTGAAGATTTTTCTTCAAAAAATGCAGGAAGAGATATTTTTCTTTGAACTTCTTGAAAAGTTGTAGCATTTTGTATGAGAAACTAGTATTTGACATTTTTTGAATCAAATATTGTTAGTCCAATTGATTTTATGTGATAATTTTTTCTTTTGGTTTAACATTGTGTTACAATGCTAAAAATTAATAGTTATTATTGTCAGTGTTGAAAGGCAACCGAAATCTAGTGTGGCTTGGGCATTAAATTGGTTGGGCTGCCACTAACAACAACTAACCTTCATCACTTCATAACAACAACTAACCTTCATCACTTGCAAACTAAAAATCAAACTATATAAAATTACAACATTTAAATAGGCGATTCTATTCATCTTTTTGCATTTTTGGCATAAAACTGAAATTGATGTGGTAGTGAGATAAGAGTGTGCATGCTTGGGTGTGTAGATAAGGAAAAAGAAGGTAATGCAATAGCCAGGTGAGTATAACCTCACGAATCTATGTCAAAATCTTAGAATTCTTATATATTTATAGTGGTTGAATTGTTCTTGTGGCTGTGAATGATATTTGCACGGATTTGAACTACATTAGATTAGAAACTATTGAAAACCGATCTTAAGAAACTGGAAAATGCTTCCAGGCTCAACCTCACATTGAAGCCTCTGACCAGTTGGCCTAAGATGATTAAGGGTCGACCGGTGTCTGAGGATTCTTGCGTGTGTGTAGCCGTGTCAGTACGCACTTGTGTGTTGGTCTGGGTAGGTATTTGCATGTGTGTTTCTTTTTGTCTGCCACCCTATGTTTTCTGCCTGTTCATGTGATTTTGGGTGCATGACTATGCTTGTTCATGCGCGTGTACTTGATAACATGGGTATACTTGAATATCTATACATAACTGATTGTCAGGTCTGCTATTACTTAGACTTATGCAAGTCAATTTATATGCTTTCAAAGATTGATCTTTTACTGCTATATTATCTTCATATGTTAATTCTAGTAACTCATTTGTTTTACTAATACAAACTTATTGTTATCATACAATATATATAATAATAAATAGTGTTACTACTTCTAGTATATGAGAATGTGAGTACTTTATATTTGTAAACTTATGAAAGTTTTTTTTTTTGAAAACCCAAGAGAACCCGGCGAACCGGTAAACTCCTAAGGAGGGTATAGAAAAGTCGTCCGCTGATTCAAGCCCCCATACCTTCGGGTAAATTTATATAGGATAGGACTTATGAAAGTTATAACTGTTACTCAAATCAATACTTATACCTATCAGTTATAATACATGCATAAATGTGAGTATCTCTGTTAATAAACAGGCAAAGTAAGTTAGTTTGTCTTGTTAAAATGAGTATCAGTTCTCATTCTATAGAAGTATGGTAATTTTGCGTAAATATATTCAGTGATTACGTGTGTTATTTCTGGGTACAGATGCATGCATTAGTGTGGCTATTGGTATGCGTGTGTCTCAGTGTCTGCATATCATGGGGCAAGTGTTATATATATTTTTATGTTGGTGGCTCTGTTCTATTTTTCGTGTGCATGTGTGTATATTCGTTTATATGGGCGCATGACAGACAGTGTGTGAGTGTGGAATTATATATAGGTTTGCGTGTGTTTATGAGTTGTACGTGTTCATTTCCATCAACTTGAAAAGGAGTGATGATGTTGCTATTGTGCATGCGAGTGTTGTGTGCATATAAGAATATGCCTGTGTGGGTATAGCAGTTTGTATGTGTGTGTTGTATCTTGCTTTAGCTTGTTAATTCAATTACATTATTTTACAAATTGCTGTTTCGTTTTGTATGCAAGTCTTCTCTGCATGTGTAAGTATTAACAAATTCAGACTGTAAACTGCGAGAATGGCTCATTAAATCAGTTATAGTTTGTTTGATGGTACGTGCTACTCGGATAACCGTAGTAATTCTAGAGCTAATACGTACAACAAAACCTGGCTTTTGGAAGGATCATTTGACTCCGATACCAAAAATCAAAGAGGAGTATGAAGGAAATCACCAAACAAAATTAATGCAAATTTTGAATCTTAAGAGGGAGTTTGAAATAATGGGAATGAAAAGTAATGAAGGTGTTAAGGAGTATGGGAGTCGGTTGATGTCTGTTGTAAACCAAATCAAGCTACTTGGTGGAGAATTTACTAGCAAAAGGGTGGTGGACAAACTTCTTGTCACTCTTCCGGAAAAGTATGAAGGTAAAATTTCTTCACTTGAAGATACTAAAGATTTGTCTAAGTTAACATTTTCAGAATTGATCAATTCACTCCATGCGGTGGATCAAAGGAGGGCCATGAGAAATGAAGACGGTGAAAACAATAGTGAAAAAGCTCTTATAGCAAAGTTTTCTAATCAAAAGATGAAAGGCAAATTCCTTCAATGCAACAATTGTCACAAAATTGGTCATGAAAAAAATGATTGTTGGCATAAGGGAAAACCTAAGTATTTCAAGTGTCAAAAATTTGAGCATATGTCAAGGAATTGTAGGTTCAAAGACGAAGAGCAAGAGATCATGACACAAGTGGCTGTGGAAGAAAATTTATTTTAGAGTTATGGGTGAGAAGTGCACCATGAAGAGAAGTGCTCCAATATTCAAAGAGTAGAGTTGATGAGAAGTGCGTCAACAATTGAACGTGATGAGATGTGCATCACAAATCGAAGAGAAGTGCTTCGTTTATTATCATAACAACTTTGAATCAAGGGAAGGTGTTGAAATGTGATTCAAACCTTCTGTGCACGTGTGGAATTGCAAGATTTAAATAAATAGACTTAGTAAAAATCTGTTGCTATTATTTAGCATATGCAGTGCTAAGTTAGTGGTGAGTGGGACCTTGCTCTACAAGCTCACGATCCTAGTTTATAGCCTTCAATTATGTTGTTTCGTGTCTATTTAATGTACTTTGCATTTCCTTTTCAATGAATAAGAACGCAGTGGTTATTGCCCAACATCTCTGTTATTTTTAGTTATCTCCATTACTCTCTTTCTCTCTCTCAAAATTCCAACAGTTCTGACCTGGTAAGCTTTACCAACTTACTAAGACATATTACAGTTACATCATTCTTTTGTTTAACTATGCTGTTTTGGAAAAGATATCTATCTACAAATCTCTACTAATAATGCAAATACCCTAGGATGGTGAAGCTGTTTTGAACTTTCCAAACAGCCAATTACATAATTACAAAAACAACTAAATAGATAAAATTAAAGAAAATGGCATATGTGTAATATTGTGCTCCCACTAAAACTGCACGATCCATCAATCAGTTCTCAAAGCTTTCCCTTTTTTTAACCGTTCTCCACATTTCTTCTACCAGTGTCTTCTTCCCAAGTAAAAGCCCCAAGTAAAAGTCCCAAGGTTCAAGCCTTAATTTTTCCCCTTCCTCCACCCCTCTCAGCCGGCGCAAGCCTGCCGCTCTGGTGGTTTTTTTGCCCTTAAACCCCTACACTCCACCTGCCCTCGTATAAACGTTCTTCCCTTTCTCCACCTCTACGAACTTCCTTAAATCACCCCTCCAAAACTTCCATCTGCTCTAATTCTTGCTTCCGCCCTTCACTACAGCACCGGGGAAACGGCTCTGCGACGAATTAGGGTTCGCAATGGGGATGATTTGAAGCAACGATGTGAAGGAGATGAGTAAGGTGGATGATGTTGGTAACCTATTTGACTTGCCATCACAACGCCAACTTCAGGTTAGACGTCAATCAATATAACATTTGTTGTTCTCTCAATTATGCTATTTGATTCAAATACAAGTACCATGGAACTTATTCTTAGACGATGGATTGATGGCAGCGACCTGTTTCCACATCAACTTTCTTATATATTTAACACTTTCTCCAGGTTTATTTCAATTGGATTACCCTATTAAAAATTGCTTATGTTCATTGTTCATTTGAAGATGTGGACGGTGAGAACATTGTTGTATATATTATACAATTAACTGCCACATTATTTTCTCAAATGGTATGTAAAAGAAGTTTCTACTTTTCTAGCCACTGATTTGATCTCTAAAATTTCTTTATAACTATATTGCCTAATTAAAGTATTATCTTATGATAATGGATACTTCCCTAACTGTCACATTATTTGCTCAGGTTAAAATAACGGATACATCCATGTTTATCAATTAATAACCTATGTCATACTTATCTAAACTCAAATATTTTTATCCTTCTTTTTATGTTTCTTCAGAATTTTATTTAATCTCCAAGATTCATCAGGAGAGAAGAAATGCAAAAGGAAGTGATCCAAGAGTCTACATGTAACACCATTTAGTTGTTTTTTGTTATACAACTGCAAGTAATTTAGACAACATGCTTTCAAAAAGCTAACAACTATAATGGTTGACTTATCCCCTCTTGAATGGTTCAAAACTTTATTATAGGATCAAAATTTATCTTATTTTTTATCGTTTCATCCATAACAACAACGATAATGACACTACTTAAACTAAACATTCAACTTTTAGTATCTCCATGCTACTTTTAATGTTCTTATTAAAACAGATAATACCCACTTAATTCTTACTTGCTTTCATCATTAGTTCACTACTGTACTTATATGTCACTCGCTATACAATTTGATTATGCACGATGCAAAGTTTCATATACTGTTGGAATATATGCTTTTTCCATATCGATATCCGTAAATATGGATGTTTACTGATTATAATGAGCATCACGGTGTTATTGAATGATGCATCATTGTAGTTGATGAAATTTACATAAATCATGTTTGTCAGTAAATATTTTTAAAACCGATGAATGGTAGCAGATAGTGCTTGCTTTTTATGGGAACTCAGCAAATTGACATCTCACATCAGCATCAAAATTGATAGTGACGAGTAAATACAAGATGCATTGAAGACAACTGCACATTATTCTCTTTATTAGCAACAATTCCTTTTCTTACTTCAGTGCTAACTATGATACAGATTTTTTCAAAGCCCAAAATGCAAATAATTTTGCGACTTTGTTCAACATTATTTTGTTAGGTTTTGTTTTGTTTGTACAATGATCGTTCAATATTATATCACCGTTTTCATATATATATATATATATTTAAGAATTGAACAACCCTACCATATTCCAAATACAACATCAATACATTTTGAGTTTGAATGTTCATATATCAAGTTCTAGCATGTCAATAGGACAAGCATTGTATGTTTTTTAATTTTGTTGCTTGGACCATGCTCCTTGGAGTTGAAATGTCATTCTTTCTTCACTATAATTTTCAATATCTGCATGCACACAAATTAGTACTGTTGTATTCCTACATTACTTTACACGTCTTCCAATACAGTAAAAAAATAAATAGACTTAATATTTTCTATGCACACGTCCAACGGACGTGCCTCCGTACTTTATAGATAATACAAATTATATTTATCATTACTACAACTACAGACGGGCGAAGGAACAAATGGAAGATAATGGTAGCAACAATCCAACTTACAGCTCAAATCCAGCTTTGGCCACGGTTATCTACGCACACATCCATCGGACGCGCCTACGTACTTGTTTAGATAAAGCATATATTTGAGTATGGGTAAATTTAATTAATTTGACAGTTTTATATTAATTTATAATAGTATTTAATTCTAGTAAATTATGAAATAAATTCTATTTGTAGTATTTAGCTTTATAAATTATTCTGTACTAACAATGTAATAATGGAGTTTCAAATATTATTGCTGAAAGTAATTATCGATTAATTATATAAAAGATTGAGAAATTTTAGAAAATAATAAGATTACTATTTAGTTTAACTCTTGTTAGATCATATATATATATATATATATTCTTTGTTTATTTATAAAATCGTATAAATAATCAACTTAGTTATTTATAATTATATTTAATTCAGATAATCTATAATATAGTTTCCTATTATAACTTTATCATATATTGATTTTTCAATATATGAAATAATTTATATATGAAGTATTTAACTTTACAATTATTCTGGAGTATGAATTTATTAACTACCTTTTAGTAATTACTTTGTTATATAAAATTATATGTTTCGAATGTTTTATTGTTAAATATTGATTTGTTATTTATATTTATTTGAATAATCCATTTTATATCGGTTTCTGATTTCAGATTCTATCTTTTCACGTCGGTTATAATTTTATGAATGATTCACTGTTGAGATGGATTAGATTGATGATTTTAATATGATACAGCGATGGCATCCTTGTTATGATTTTTAGTATTTATTCCGTTGACGAGAAATCCGAATAAATGGAGTTATAATACTGTTTGGGATGGGGCATTTGATATTATTTCTCTAGTTATCCTTTGGACTCATTATATAGAATAAAGAAGGGCGAACATGATATTTGAGCATTGAATAAATGGACTAGTAACACGTGGTAATATGAGATGCCATTGTGTTATGCATTCCGTTATTCTTTGCTCATGGATGACACTTACATGGGCTATGCGTCGTGTAGGCGACTCGCTGCGGCGAGCATATTTGGAGGTTGCTTATTAGCCATATAGTTTGCGTACATTATATCTCTGTCTATCTTTATCCGGCTTCCTTTATGTTTTGGGAGCGAACTAGATTTGTTAGTATTCACCCTAGCAGCCTGATTGTAGGGATGTGCCCCAGATATGTTATACCTTTGTTGTATGTGATATTCGATGTGCATCATGAGATTAGTAGTTGGTTGCCGCTTGTGTTGCATAGACCAACAATCAGTTACCATATGGGCACATGTTGGTAGTCATGACCGAAGAGCCTACGCATTGTCAAGCCTATATTGGATTTTGTCACGATACTGAGAGTGAAGATCTAATGTAACTGATGACTGTAGGAGTCATGTCATATGGACCACGTGTAGCTCCTAGAGTAAGCCAGGGTGATGTCAATCTCCCACTGGTTCCGGTGTTGGTGTATGTATGTGGGTAGTAGATAGACATATATTATGTGTCGATGAGATTATACCTGAGACTGTGTCTAAAGTATGAACAACCTGTAACAATTTGTATTTTTAATGATCGAATAGTTAAATAATTGATTTAAAATGAATCGTTAAATAATTGGCGGTCCAAAAAATATGATTTTTCGCATATGATCGAATCAGGACTCGAGACCATTTCTGTTGAGTTCATATCGACGCTGCGAATTAAAATGAGTACAAGGATCATTATATTTGGAGATCGGACGATCCGATGGTCGAAACGGTCTTGAAAAGCATGAAATTATCATCCAGGAGCGCTATCTCGAATAACAATGAAATTTATACTATCATGACTAGAAAAATAAGGTAATGCACATAGACGAGTTCTGTGGCGATCGGACACATCGTTTGATCATGCAAGCTCAATACGTGCGATCGTTTTATTTGAGAAATTAAATAAAATGAATATTTTATTATTTAAATCAAAACCCTCCTTCCTCTCACACATATCACGTTCACTGTAGCATTGCCTGAGATTAAAACATGGCCGCCTTTTTCTTGCTATCATTCCAAAAAATAATTTTCGACAATCCGCTGAATGGAAAAATACAAAACCGGTTTCATTAAATTCGTATCGAAGAGATCTTCACGATGACCATGGCAGAATTTTGATCGGGTGTGTTTGGCGACATCGACCTCTTCATAGTTGTGGTTAGGGTTTGTTCTAGCCAGAGATTGGGGCAACGATAGGCGAAATGGATGCCGCCGTTGGATTTCTCATGGCGGATAGCACCTTCACCTGAAATCTCATCAATTCCGGTCATTGTAAGCGAAATGTGTCGATATCCTTGGTGGGGGTTGGCTTCATGTTGCATGTGCCAAAGGGGAGCTGAGCTTCTCCATTTTGTGTCCATTATGTCAAGTGTGCATAGAGGAGTTTGTAGGAACAAACAATGTTCGATTTCGTGGATTAGAGCTCGAGTTAGAGAGGAAATAAGATGTTGAAGGAGTGGGTTTGCTTGGTATAGGCATGTACGCACGGCTAGGAAAATTAGAGATTGGGGAAGATCATTAACAAAGGTAATTAAGAGATTTAATTATAACTTAAGTGAATTAATTATTTAAGTAATCCTGATTCTTATAAATGCTATATCTTTTGCATACGAGGTCCATTTTGGATGTCGTTTCTTGTGTTGCACCCATGATGGAGAGCTCTATGACTTGGCAATGATTTGGATAGATTTGGTTGAGGTGGGTGATATTGTCTTTCACCATACTATGATTGTTAGTATAGTAGTAAAATAATGTTTTGAAATGTTTCTAAATTTAAAATGTGATCTATAAAATAGTTAAATTCATACCTTATTTTATAAATAGAATTAAAAGTGTTTTAAAATAGTTTTAAATTAAATATTGCATTTTTCCCATTTGCCGACTGTTTCGATAATATTGATAGATTTAGGCTATTTTGATATTAATATCACATTATCCCACATTGATTGCTTGGATGGATTGTATTATTATAGATATATTTAGGCTATTTTAGACATTTCTATGCTTATTGGATGTATGTTTGCTTGCTTGGCAGTTGGTTGAAAACGCCATTCGAAAGTGATATAGGAAAATCCCATTAGATAGAGTTTAGTGTATATCGACCGAATACACACACCATGAGGACTCAGATGATGTGATAGAGTTTCGTGCATATCAATTGAGCGCACAAACAGTGATAAACTCAAATAGATGGGATAAATATGTGGAGGAGTATTGGTGCATGCCGATTGATCTAAAGATGAAGGATGACAGACTTGGATATGTGCTTCGGACTTCAGGGAAGATGCTCAACGTTTTCATTTAGTTTGTATTTAACCATTTTGGTTAAGTACACGACCAAAGTGGTTGTTATCGACTACTAGGGAGTGGTCGATATCTACTATATTAATGATGGCCGATTTGGCCAATTTTGACGTGGACGATAGAGAGGCTTCGAGGATCAGGATGTGTTGGTTTGGCCATTTGTTTGACATTCAATTTTGATGTTACTGCCTTTCGATGAGTGGTTTTAGCACTGAAGCGAAGACGTAATGCTTCGACGCAATGGCCTCATGATTCGACGTTGATGATTCCATGGTGGGCAGTTACAGCTTCGACGATGGACAACTATACTTCAAGGTGTAGAGTAGGCGATGATGAGTCAGATTAAGGGGATTGTCAAAGGAAGGCTATGGGACACACGATGACACTCTATGACTTATAATGGTTGTTTAGAGTAGTTCCCAACCGCGACGACTCCATACATAAGTTGTAAGGACAGTTCCGAGATGAGCTCTACTATGGATAACGAGTGCAATGGGATCGTTGAAATTTGTAGGTTTTAATGTGTACTCGCGAAGCAAGGGTATGTGTGATGATATTCGTTGGGGATACGATGGCCCTTGGATACTTCACTTGGGGATACGATGGCCCCTGGATCACACTATGTTTAGATCCGTAGTACCCTGGATCGCATACGATGGGTGTTCTAGCTTCCTGGCCTACTGAGTAGCATGGATCCGAGTACCAAAAAACCAAGACATTGAGTAGTCTTTGACGAGGTCATATGAGTATCATATGTCCAACGCACTGGGTGAGTGAATGTGAGGATAGATGATGGATGCTACATTTGCTTGATTGTTTATCACCTTAGGGATGTCAGACAATGTAGATATTATCGATGCCGACATCTAGACACCCTTAGTACTTTGATGTACACCCATGAAGACTATCATATAGTAGCATATATCCGTTATATATGCTAACTCTGTGGAGCAGGGACATGTCAGGTATGATACTCCATACCCTATGTTCTATATACTATATCTATTTTTATAGTGTTTTAAGATTATGTATCGCTCACACCAGACTGTTGCCTAACTCGGGGTTTTATGTTTTGCTTCTTATTATCTCGGGTGCTCTTAAATAAGTATACTAGATAATAGGTGTAAATAGCACTTAAAGCTGTGCTGATGAACTAGTAGATGGTGAAATTTTCCTATATTTATATTTCAAGTTATTATTGTTTATTCTACTGTGTGATCTGTGGAGCCTTGACAGTGTTGACTTACTATTTATTAGAGACAGTTTATCATTTGAGTTTATTTATCGGTTGTATAAACTCTATTACTATCAATATTACTGTGGTTTATATAATTATTACTGTCTCGCCTGTTTTATATCTGTGATGACTATTATATTTTCTCCGATGCGCTGTGAGATATGCGACAGGTTTTGTGACTGTGTGATGTTTTATTTCCTTCCCTTTTCTTATATTCTTTTCTCCTCCTCTTCTATTCCTTGTCTTTATTTTTAGTTTCTTTCCCTTGATAATCGTCCTATATCGGTTGCATGCTGCAGTAGCATACTATTTAGTTATACAAGCATTAGCGATGTAGAACGCTCGTCACACAACCCCGTATCCTTCTTGGGCAAACAACCTACTTATTATTAATTTATTGTATATATCTCTTAGGACCTTTCACTTGAGAGTTTCGCCTCTCCAAGGACCGTGGGTCGAGATATATGATTTTGCACATTGCGTCATTGTTATGAGCTGGCTCAAATCTTTCGTATTGATTTTATTAATTTGATATTGGTATTATATAATATGAGATTGAGAGAGATAGTGGGCATTGCTTAATTACTGCTGACTTTACATGAGGATGTCTCATTACTGATTATTTTGGATTTGATGTTGATTTCTGGACATGTATGATTCATCTATTTGTAGTGATTCAATGATTTTCTGATTCGGTTTATTTTTATATGGATAATGACATCTTTTGACATTAGTGTTGATTGTTTCATATGAATTTGAGTTATTTCTTGAGGATGATGCCTTGATACATATCTTTGTATTATATAGATATTTTATACATACATTTATATACTTATTTATCTAACTTGGCATGCTAGTGGATGATTTGAATATCTTTGATTGTGATATCATATTGTTATTTCTTGTACACACTATTACCCTTATTTATGATCCTTGATTAGACATAGTCCGATCCGTGTGTTATTTTATAATCCTCAGGTCAGTTTGAGACATTTTAGGTACAAGGATGATATAACCAGCATTTGTTTACTTTGGGCTTAGAGGAGATATTATATTAGGATGATTACCTGATATTTGTATAATATTGATTCATTGTGTGTATATATATATAATTGACATTTGAGTTGTATTGTATTCTTATAACTTTATTTTAATATATAGTATATGTTATCGCTGTGACTGATTCTGTGTCCTCTACTATTCATTGTATATTCTATATTGTTTCTTCTTGGAGGCACACATGTCTATTGCTTTGTACTGATATTATGTACATATAGTTATAGATTTATTTGATGTTTTAATACGTACCGGTGTTAGTCCAAGGGAATATTCACGTGTGTACCCCACATAGCCTCGTTCTCTGTATTAGCTGACAATATTACTCAGTAATACTCTTGGATAATATAGGTATAAAGGTGGGGTGTCACAAATAAGGATGATGATTAATGATATTGTCTTTTAGAATAGAGATGCTGATAGGGTGGAAGCCTCGAAGATCGACCCGTTTGTAATTATGGTATGATCGGCTGGCCTCGAGCATCGACCAGATGGATATCAATTGGATCTTGGAAGTTGAGTGTGAGAAGGAGTTGTGGATGACTCCAATAAAGAACTATTTATAGAGGGGAATATTTCCGGACAAGAAGAATAAGCGACGAAAGCTCCTTTGCCAGGCTTCGAGATATATCTTTTAGCAGGGAGCACTTTATAGGAAAGGATTCTCAGTTCCAATGTTATGGTGTGTTGCCAATAATGAGGCCAAACAAGAACTAAGAGGAGTTCATGAAGGGGCCTTTGGCGACCACATGGGGGGCAAATACTGGCGAAGAAGATTCTTTGCTATGGGTACTTCTGGCCAACTTTCAACCGAGACGCAACTAATTACACTAGAAAGTGTGAAAAATTCTAGAGATTTGCTAAGATTCCGAGAGACTCGCCAATGAAGATTACTCAAATGGTCAGTCCCTGACTGTTTGCAGTTTGGGGAATCGATATTATCGGTGTGTTACCGATACCTAAGGGTGGCGCGAAATACGCCATCGTCATAGTTGATTACTTCACAAAATGGGCTGAGGTAGAGCCATTAGCCATAACCGCCACAAAGAAAGTAATCAAATTCATGGTTCTTAGTATTATCTATCGTATTAGAGTTCCACAAGCAATTGTTACCGATAACGGGACCCGATTCGATAGCACCGAGTTTAAGAGTTTCTACCACCGACATCGCATAGAGAAGAGATTTGTTGTGATAACGCACCCCCAGGTGAATGGATAAGTTAATGCTATAAACAAGATTATCAAGTCCATTCTTAAGAAGTGATTGGAAAAGGCTAAGGACAAGTGAGTCGATGAACTTTCATTGACACTTTGGGCTTATCGAACGACTGGCTACTCTCCATTCGCCCTAGCCTATGGATCAAAGGCTATGGTTCCGGATAATCTGAAAGTACCTTCTCATCAAGTGACTCACTACAATCCATGGATGAATGAGCAACTCCTATTAGAGTCCCTTGATATGATCGATGAGAAGAGCGATGAAGCTGACTTGAGAGCAACTGCACACTGAAGCTCAGTCGCCCGATATTACAATGCTAAGGTCAGGAATCAGATCTTTGAAATTGGTGACCTGGTTCTCAAATGAATCTTCCCAGGATCTGGAAATTTGGCCCGAGTTGGGAAGGTCTGTACACAGTTGAGCAAAAGCTTGGAGATGGCACTTTCAAGCTAGCAACAATAGATGAGATCTCACTCCCGAGGGGGTGGAATAGTGAGAACTTGCGATGCTATTTCACTTAAAAATAAATTTATACATAGTTGGTTAAAGCCATGTCATAAGACAGAACCTTTCATTTACCGTCTTGTATAAAGTGAAATGGCTTTCCAAATCTGCGATTCCATCTTTACATAGCTTAAAAGTTGTGAAATATGACCAACTCGAATGGATCTGCATGCGTATAATGCAGGTATACAGATACCCGGAGATAGGTGCTAACTAAACTTCTATGGTCCATGATCGGACCCTTGGAGTTCAACTACACTTGGCGTCCATAGATAGATGCTAACCAACTCTTGCTTATGATGTAAAGGCTAGAGTATAAGCTAAAAAGGATGTGACTTGACCGTCCATCCACTAACTCTTACCCTTGAAGCGGGGGCATGAGTATAAACCAAAAGAGACGTGACTTGACCGTTCATCCACTAACTCTTACCCTTAAAGCAGGGGTAGGAGTATAAACATTAAATAGCCGAACGAGACTGTTGGCCTCTACAGCTCATGCCCAGAGTTGGCAGAGCATTCGCATCTTTCCTGGAGCAGGCGAGACAAAAGATCTACGTCCGGATTTAAGTGGGATCTCTTAATAACTTCGGTCGTTGCTTAAAGTAGGCGCGATCAAAAGTTAACATCCTGGATTAGGATGTCCAAACCGCTATCTCAAGTAGTTAACTCCAACTGATGCCTAGAACTTTAGCACAATCACACGCAAAGCACCCTAGAAATAGATATTTAAGCTAACTTTTCAGACAAGAGGAATTGACCAAGTTGCAGAGTGGAGCATGATCGTATGTAAACGGAAGTCCTTACGATCACTCTCTACTTGCCTAAACAACCAATCGAACTAATTACTTAGTTCGATTACCATAATGGAAAATGGATTGCAGACACATTGATTGTAAAGCACATTTCTTAAATACTTAGGCAAATTTGCACAAGGCTTGAGAAAACCAAGTCTATATCATCCACAGCTAGAATAAGACTTAGAAGAAAATATAAGTATTATTGACACTAAACTGAGAAGCAAAAGCGGAGGCCGAATCCACACAACACCGGTCGGAAAGCAAAAGCAAAAGCTAAAAAGTGCCTAGGTACTGCTCAAACAAAAATATAAAGAAAATGGATGATCACTTCTTGATCCTCTTTGTTTTCTCTTTCCTCCCTTTCTTCTCTACAGAAGATGACCCACTGGATCCTTCCGGTTGCTTCCTCATCCTTCCCCTGCTTCTTTTACCCTTTGAAGGCGAGCTATAGGTAGAGCTTTGGGTATTGTAAGTACTTGTAATGCTATAAGTAACGGGTGTGCTCTGAGTGCTACCGGCCATAGCCAGCATGACCGAAGCAAAGATGGTCTTATCTGCTACGGCAATGGATAGCGGATGGGGGAGATAAATGGTTCCAACTTAATTTTCGCAGTTAACTTGAGCTTATTTTCAAGAAGTTTACTTATTGAAAGTCTCTTGCCAAGGTTGAGAGACCCGGTGATCCAACATCATCATCCACAAGTGTCTTCTGGAAGTTTCCAGGCCTCTCCTCTTGCAATTCATCGATCATTCGTGCATCTGGACCAGGGTCATTACTAACCAGGATGCTCGGAGTCATCCTAAAAATAGCTACAATCATTGACTCGGTCGTCATTTCTCATTGTCCTGGTTGGGAGCTCTCTTTTGGGAGACTTGGAATTGCAGGCTGACCTAAAATTTGAAAAATATGAAACGAGAGATTAATCACATCGACTAGTGACATGTGGATTTCTCAAATATTGGTGAAATCAATGAGAAACCTCCTTCAATCTGGGATTCAGTGTGGGTTGGAGTGCCGCTAGAATTCCCTTTCAAGATGGGAGAAAGGAGTTAGACTTATGCATTTGGGGTTTCTTTAGATCATATTTAGGGACCGAGGATGAATTAGAAGCGGCTTTGGGTCCAGATGTGTGACCAATGGTGTCATCTTGAGGTGATGATCCAAAACTTCACCTATGTTTTTTTGCACTGTGGAAACCAACTCCGGATGAAGGATGAGCTTGCCTTTTCTTAACACACTGGGTTTATCTCCTATCAAGACCTCCTTTTCTAACTGTGCCATGTCCACTTCACAACCTTTCAAAAATTCCCTCTCTTCCTTAACAACATATTCCTAGGCCAGAGCCAAAGCTCTGGGATAATCATCACTGAGCCACTCTAAGTTTCAGAACTTGAGTACATTGGCATTGTACCTAATGATCGTCGGCTCGAATCTCTCCATCATCCACTTCTCGGCGGCTTCAACTTCCTTTCTGACGAGCGCATTCACGTCTCTAGCACATGAAACCGCCTCATCCCTTTCCCTACGAGCAGTAAGCAGCTCTTCATAGTACCCATAAGCTTCTTGGAGAGCTTCATCCTTTATTTTTGTCTTGCTCTCAAGTTTGGTTGACAGCTCACTCACTTTCTTCGTCAGAACATCTCTCTCCAGCACTAAATCACAATTTCGATGGCGTGCATTCTCTATCTCATCACGATGCTTGGCTTATTCATTCTTGAGTGCCTAGACAGCATCATAAGCCTTTTTCTTGGCCTCATCTTGTGATGTTTTCAAGCTAGCGACCTCGACGTCGAGATGAGCAATGACTCCTTTATCTTATGCCGCCATAAGTTCAATTGTCAATCTCGAGCTTCCTTTCCCTCAAAACCTTAGAGATTTTCTCGGCCATCCGCCTCCATATAGTATACTGTTCGTAAGCATCTTTACATTGGTAACTGTCATTCCTTTAACCTCTATCGGAATATCCTTCAGATTGGGTGAGAACATGATTCCATCAAAGCAAACCAGCGAGGACTGTGCCTTCAATTTAGTTTAGCCATTCGGGCATCAGTGGTAAGTTGTTGCTCCATGGTGATCACCAGAGCTTCAGTCGGTTTCTTACAAGCCCTATGGTGAGAGGTCTCGAAACTACCTTCATGGTGCCTATGATCAGAAAGTCAATTGATTTAAGTTGATGTAGAGTGTTGCATGGGAATGGAAGGTGGAGGTGGTGCATGAGAAGCATCGCCCGGTGGTGAGTCATCGCGACGATCAGAATGCTTGTCCAAGCCTCTTGCCGGAGGTGATCTGGACCTAGAGCAATAACTAGAAGCATAGTCATGCAATGGATAGTCTCTGTCACGACTACCTCTGTCGCAGCTGGCCCGATGGCTGGAGCCCGAGTCTCGGCCGCCACTTTGTTGATACATGCTTGGGCGACGTCTCCGTTGTCAAGACACATTATACTCCAAAGACAGAAACATGTATTTCCTCTTCATGAATCCTGCAAATGAAACAACAACAAGTTAGCTTCAACAAGGAAGGACATGAAATAGGTGTAGTGTGATGCACATGTGTGTGGGTGTCCTAGTGCCCTCTCGATGGACCGTATGCTGGAACTTTACTGATGTGAGTGATCTCTCCCACACTGATGGAAGGCATGTCAGCGTTTAAGCAGATAGAGAAACCAAGACACTCAAGACTCATGTTGTCAAGGCTGAAGCATTTAATCATGTTTGGAATCGGCCCCAGACCAGCGAATATGTCTTCATGAGGTAGAGAACGAGTTTTCTCCGTAGTTGTGACTGGAGGAGGCTATGTGGAAATCTGTCCTTTGGAAATCTTTACAACCAGTTTTTTCATCAAGATAAACTACTGGTCATCTTTGGATTCCTCGATTAAAGGCTTGTGACCTACATTAAGATCATCGTGGATGGCTTCATCACCTTCGCCCATAATCTCGCCTTCTTCGGCATGCTCCTATCTTCTTCAGCTTCAGTCCTTGGACTTGGAACATGAGGCATATCAGGATTCACATCGCCATCTCCAAGCGATTTACTGTCACCATCATCATCATCATCGGCGACCACTTGAACTTGACCAATGCTACGGTCTTCTTTTAGCAAGTTATAGGCTAGGAGATTCTCATCACTAAGAAGAAATCCAACTTCTCTATCCTCTTCCAGAAGTGCCATGAGTTATGACGACATCTACAAGTGCTGCACCACTGGGCCTTACCGGAACATCTAAACAACAAAAAGAATATGGGTTAAGCTTGAAGAATCGCAAGGCGAGTTCATATGAAACACATGAAGTAGGACTTACGTCCAGATAACCATCTCCGTGCAAATCCACATGGACAACGGACGTAGAACCATTCACTCTTGAAATAACATAATTTATTCTAGGCACACATAATTATTGTACATTGCTTAGCAGTTTCAAGATAAGTCGGTGAAGGGCTTCCTTTTCGGCTTTTGAAACTATATATATCAGATTTCCTTATCACTGGGCACATGATTCAAGTGTCGAGCAAAGACAATATAGGTGCCGTAGAGAAAAGCATAACTGTTGGGATGTAGTTGCACTAGAGCCAATCTCATAAAGTTCAAGATCCGATGAATGAAAGAATTGAAGGGTGGAACACACCCTGCCAGGCATATGTATCGGTTGTAGACTATATAACCTTCTAGAGGATGGTGATCCCTTTGATGGCATGTTGGGACTAGTATGTCCTCAAATGGAATTCCATGTTTATCGCAAATTCTATAGAGTGATCCCTCTTCAATCTTTGAAGCAATAGAATCAACAAGATCATCTAAAATAACAACATCTTCAACAGTGTCGGGAGCAACATCAACTTCAGGGCCTTCTACAGGAACTTAAGGAACCAATGGATAAGGTTGATTCACTTTTGGATTTTGCAGTGGAGGTATGAATTGCGTCGAAGTATGTTGTGCAGAAGGAGTCGTAGTCAAACTCGACTCCACATCAAATTCAGCATATCTTGAGGTCGATGGACCTGGAGCTAAAGTGGCAAGATGCTTGGAACGTCTATGCTCCATTACTATAAAAAATCAATAGATAATCAACATCAAGAAAATTATAAGTTGTACCACCCATCTTAAAGTGAAACCTAGTGCAGTGTTTGCAGTGCGAGTTTTCGAATTGTGCAACAGTTCGTTTTAAAATATGGATATTGCCTGGAGTGACCGTCGTTGCTGACCGTCCCAATGAACTACATGTCAACAGCCATGCATTGGGAATGCTTTGGAGTTCAGGAGGGAGATATTGGCATAGTTTGAGTTTGAATGACAAAGCAAGGTTCGACAATGAGTTTGAAAATCAATAATACACCAAGTGTTGGATCATCATCGATCTAAACCCTTGGATGGAATTCGACCTCTTCCTCCATCCTCTCCCATTCCGAACCATGGCCACCAATGTCAACAGTCCACCCACGTCCATATGCAGATACTACCACCCACCTAGAAGTGTTAAGGCATAAATGCGATTGGCTTAAGTCCCGTATCGATGAAGTGATGGATCAGGTTTGTGAGGGTGGCACGAGTACAACCATGGCAAGGCAGGCAATGTCATACTCAGGTGAGAAAGCGACGACAGTTCAATGGTTAGGCAAAGGAGATGGGTTCAAATTTAGAAGAGGTTGCTTGTTAATGGCAAATGTGAAGCTTTGGTTTGGTACAAGTAAAAGTGAGGAGGAAGATAAAAGGATCAGGTTATATACCAATAAACCCGACTTTCTGAGCTAAAAATTTGAAGACTCGTTCTTAAGTCTTGGATCAGTACTGATCCAAATTCTTGGATCGGTACAAAGTCTTAACACTTTAAAAAAAGGATGATGGAATTGATCTATATATATATGCATATATGTGTACGTGCATATGATCGAGAGCTTCTACAAAAGAGTGCAAATGTGTACGTGTGCATAATTATATTCGATATCTAACAATTGGAATCGAAGGAAAAGTAGACTCATACATAGAAAATCCATAGAAGCAACCAATTTAGAATTACTAAGCTTGGGATAATATATCGAGATAGCACAGTCCATATTTATAATACTAGATGTTATAGACATTACTCTTCTATAGAGGCAATCCATGGGAGGGATAATGACCATTCGAAGCACAGAGTGGAATCCTTTATAGCAATCTTGACTTGGCTTGATTCAAAGCACATCATGTTTGAAACAAGCTGAAAGCTATCGAGGTTGGAAGCCTAGAGAGATAGCCTCAGAGTCCAGAAACTAGGTACGAATAGAGCTAGGGGGCAAGTGTTATCCAGCCTTTGATAAGGTAGTATTTGGATATACCAGACAAATCGAACTTGAAAGCTATCGAGGTTGGAAGCCTAGATAGATAGCCTCAGAATCCAGAAACTAGCTACGAACAGAGCTATAAGGTGAAGGCAAAACCATTCCAAGAAGTGAGGATCTAAAGTCCACAAAACTGGTGGATTGATACAAATCCAGCCACTTAGATCGGTCCGATCCACACCATTTCTTCCAATTTAGTCCAAACTCCTCCTACTTGCAAGTCTTGATGCTAGAAGACTTTTCAAGTTTCTTTTCATTATTCCCATGCAATTCTCTATCGATCTCTACGAGCGCTTGAAATCGACAACTCCATTCTTCCACTTATCCATCAGTTGGAATTAGAAACAAGCTAATAATGGTGTAAACAAGTTCGGAATCACAAGGCTAACCAAGAATCGAGCCAGGATAAGGCATCCAGTGTAATCCATATGAAGGTCATATGGATCGGTACCAATCCAAGCCCATAGATCAGTATTGATCCACGATTATTGATCAGGTGTCCACCAAATTTTCTACAAAATTAGTTTTGGGCATGGAGAACGAGTTGGAGATTACGAGGGAAAGATTTTAGGCTTTCTTCAGCTATAAATAGGAGGGCAGGGGCTTATTTTTAGGGATCCTTTTGACTCTCTTGCTCTCGTACTCTAATATCTTGTAATCATCCACGGATTTATACTGATCCGTAAGAACTTGTAATTGCAAGTCAGTGATATAATCAATAACATCACTAATTGGACATAGGCTAAGATTAGCCGAACCACAATAAAATGCTGTGTGTTTTTTCTTGCTTATTTTAATATACTTTTCTTGAATTTTTATTCTCTACTCAACTCTTTGGTGTTTGTGCCATTTTTTGGCTGTCTAAACAAAATACATGTTATATCTAATGTGTTTGTCTGGAGTTGTATATTTAGATGTTTTTGTTATAAAATATTGTTTGTGGAGAAGTTTACTTTCAATGCAATAAAAGCTGCACATATAGTGGAAAGGGAATAAATAAATATCTAAAGCAGGGAATATATCAGCATGCAATCAAAGGTAGTATATGTAAAGAAAGAGAAATAAATAGAGATTAGAAGTAAAGAATGTATACACAATCAAACGATATATTTTGGAAGATACAACATAATTTGTTTCTCGTTATATACAGATTTTATTTTCTACATGGGAAAACAAACCATCTCACAAATCCATATCTTCCTCAATATCCTCTTCCATATATTTTTCCATATATAGACATCTCCTCTACAAGCTATATAAACCCCTCTACGTTCAGAAGAAAAAATGTCTACATTTCATATTTGGTAACATTCAATTAGACAGATTCTCATATATAGTTCAGAAATTATTTTTGTGGATTGGAGAATCAATCAAATATGACCATACCAATTATTCAACGATATTTTGGAAATAATCAAATTGAAAATCACTGCAGAATCACTCAAATACAGGAAATACCTTTTTCAAATATCATATATCAATCTGAGGATCATTAGAAAAGGAAAACATCATACAAGAGATTCTCAAGTAATATTTGGTTCAGCCAATACATCTCCAGCACATACCTCTATATATTGCAAAGAATTTTCTTGTTCAAAGGTATTGGATACAACATAGCAAGGTTCATATCATCTATCATAATTCAAAGGGAAAATCTCCATGACATACAATTTTTAATATCCAATCAAAAGATGGCTACAAAGATTCAACAACCACATCATCATCAACAGAATAATCAACATAAGGCAATTCGAATCAGCATCATCAGCCGAATACTCTAAGAACTATAGTCTCCCAACACCGAGTTCAACAACCACATCACCGCATCATCAATAATCAATGCACAAACAACTCTAGAATAGTAGTGCACAATTGAAGCAATCTACATCTCCAACAACCCAACATAAACCTAAGCGACATACAAAGCAGATGCAAGCTTTGGCAAATGAAAGTATGGTGATGCACTACTCTCAAATGACCTAATCAAGAACAAGGAGAGCTTCTCAACAACATTATTTCAATCGACATCTATTTCAGATTAGGGAGCACAACTGACAATGGTTAGTGAAGTTTTTAGACAACGGCATTTATTTCAGGCGAGGGCATCGTCTTGTGGCTGCGGGTGAAGTTTGGTTGCGGCATAGATTTTAGGTAGAAAGTTATTTTTGAAGAGAATCGATTTCTGTTGAAGTGAAAGAGGAAAGTTGCTGAAGCTTTAAAAAAGACAGGCTTTGAAGAGGAAGGCATGTGATTAAGAGCGGAGTGTTTAGCTTTATTTTCTATTTACTTTTGTTTTGTTTTGTTTTGTATTTTCTTTCAAACTCTAGATTTTCTAGGTTGAGTTATGTGTTGTAGTTAAAGGATTCTGGTCTCATGGTATTAAGTCCAGGTAGGGTTAATAGGCATAGGATTAGTATATCCAAGTTAGCAGGGAGTGCGAGTTTACATTGTTGTAAGCATCGAATATATAATTCTAGTAGTAACTTTGAAGGCAGCAGTAGGAACTAATGGGTTAGTGACCGAAGCTGGGTATATCTGTGTGTTCTTTACTTTTCCCATTTAAGTTTTTGCATTATTTATTTTATCTGTTTATCTATAAAATATTTGAAATACCTTATTCACCCCTCTCTAGGTTATATTGCACGACCTAACAACATATCCTCACTACTGTTTTATAAAATCTCACAATATTTTATAAAATACATCATCTTTCTTATATTACAAAATCTTATTTTATTTTATAAAATATGTCTTTCACTTATAAAATTATTTTCCTATTTAAATAATATAATAAGTATGCCTCTAATCACTTTAATAATAAGTGTAGAGCTCATAACTCACTTAATTAACATTCTATCTTCATTTTATAAAATATTCCTTTATTTTATAAAATGATTACTTCTTGTAAATAATATTTACAAATGCTAATTAAGCTTTATTAGGCCTTTAATCACTTTAATAGGAAGTGTAGAGCTCTTAAATCTCTTAATTAGCTTACCGACTTTTCCAAATTGTATTATTCAAATTGTTTAATTACTACTTTCAATTGATATGCACTTCATTATACTACTAAATTAATCACAAATTAAACCGTAGCATCACAAATAATATCCTAATTAACCCCAAATTAATTCTAGAGCTTACTAACTTTCAAAACATGGTCTTTGTGGATTCAAATAAATAACGTGACGATCTAAACATGTCTAAAGGCTAAACATAAGTCTAATTACATGACTAACATTCTCTAAATCATCCGATATCACTTCATAATCATATATAGATAAATATATGAAGTATGACATGCAAGTTTACGAGGAGAACTATCCCCCTCACCTCTTCTTCTCCACACCAAGCCCCAAATCAACAAAGCCCAATCCATGCTTCGCTTTAATTTTGAGATTAGGCTCCAAACTCCATTCCATGCTAATTCCTTTGCGAATTTTATAGAGAATAGGAAGAGAAGATTTATGGTGATTTTTATTTGATTTTAGGAATATTATAAAGGGATTTAGGGCTTGGGGATTAGAAGTGGATAAAAGGGTAATTAGAGAGTGATTAGGAGAAGAGGAAGAAGAATGAACATGAATGGAGAAGTGGAAATGAAATAATGAAGGGGTTTGCTACATATAGTCAAGCTAATGGGCTTTAGCCCAAATTCCTTTCTTTCTTTAAAAATCACTATTCACTCCCAGAATCCATCGACTCCAAACATAGTCAAGTTTATACTCATTTTTCTCGCATCATAAAATCGATCTCAACTACGGGTGTCTCGAGACCCAATTCCTCCGTCTTTGAAAAATCAAGTACAACGGGCGTTCTGTAGATTAATGATGAAATATTTAAATAAATCATTTAAATATTCAATCGTTAAAATTGCGTGGTGTTACATTATCCCTTCCTTAAAAAAAATTTGTCCCTGAAATTCCTATGAATACGAGAAAGTAATAGGACTAACCAGAAATTCTCGAGTCAAAACCTTGGAAAATACCCGTAGTACTTCCCTTTCCCATCAAAAATTACAGAAATTCCTGAATTAAAACACATCTCACAACTGAGTAATATGAGATAACCTATATTATCCCACATTTCCCAGTGATACATACCTCTTTTTGAGAAAATTTCTCACAATTTAAATGCAAATTTTGACAAATAAGCATTTAAATAACTATATTTTAGCTCTCAAGTACCTAATTGTACTATACAAAGTGGATTATGCGCCTATTTTATAGCAATAAGTAATCAAAACAAGTATAATTTTAATTTAGTAACCGATACTACCATCATCATATGTGAAAATCAATTGGAGAGTAAGTTCAAATAAGTCGATGTCTAAATATACCATTGACTTTGATTCACATTAAAAGGCAATAGACTCTTATAGACCCCATCTCGACCCCTACAATGGCCCTGGATGACGTGATCTATTTTAGATAGCTATCGCTACCTCTCTTCAAAATACTTTAATAGGAAATTTAAGTTAAGGCACAAGCTACCAAACAAACAACAAGCAAAAATCAAATAATGGCAAACAATGATAAGCAACAATAACTAGCATACAAACTATCAAACATACAGACAGACAACAAAATCTAATCAATCAATTAGACAAGTAACAGTAAGCAACAATAAGTAATCAACAATCAAACAACCAATCAATAAGTAGTAATAACCAATATACAAACTACCAATCATACAAAATAGGCAACAATAATAAATCAACTTAAAATCAATCAACAACAAACAACAGCAAGCGATAACAAGCAAAAACAAGCAACAATCAAATAATAGCAAGAAACAATAAATAACAAAATAATGCAATATACCAAAGAGTCTATACCGACATGCACTGTAATCAATCAACAATTAAAATGTGCATAAGCTCCAATGAGTCTGTCCAACATTCAAGATGAACAAACTGCTTAAGTGGTGTAACTCCTTTCGAACAGAACTCACTCTCCAAAGGAGAAAACTTTATTGATTAAATAATTATCAAATAACAATTTACCTATGCTTAGGCTCGCTCGGTTTCAGACCCACCTCAACCGCGTAATGTTAATAAGGATAATGTACTAAGTGTACCATGACGTTCGCCTAGGAAAATATCATATCATCACTTATAAGATTTTTCGAATCTTCATAAAATTTGTCGAGAAGTCCTTTTCCAAACTATCACAAGCTATCCAAAATGACCACGCTATAAATAATTTTTTTAATGACTAAAGATCACTCAAAATGGCACGATGCACGGTCCAACCGTTCATTTACTCACAAGATTTCTTTATTAAATTAGGGTCGACCTTCTGACTCTGCTCGTGCAAACTTCGATCTGATCCCCTGGTAATCTATTTCAACTAATTGGTTTTAAAAAGTTAATGGGTTAGGAGCATTTCTCTTACTTGAAAGTTTCAAGGACGAAATTCTTTTAAGAGGATGAAGAATGTAACGATCCAGAACTTTAGTCATTTGAATTTGGAATATTTAATTGATTTTAAATATTTAAAAATTATTTTTATAATTAAATAACTTGAATTTCAAATATAGCAATTTATTTGATAATTGAATTATTAAATTGAATATTTGGAAATTGTTTAAATTATTAAACCTTGAATTTAATATGAATAAAACTGATTTCGAAAAATGATTTAAATTCTACTTAAATAAGAAGGAGGATAATAAATTTTTAATTTAGATTTAAAAGAGATTAATTTGGTTTTATAAAAATTTATTTTAATTAACGTATGAAAATAGCCTTCCGGGGCACTGTCTCGAATTTCAACGAAACCAGTTTCATTGGATCCATAATAGTGAATTATTGTATGTTAACGAATTTCATGGCGATCAGACCTAAATGAATTTCGTGGCGATTGGACCTATCGTTTAGTCATGCGACCTCGAAACGCTTAGACTAATTTTAGGAATTTATATAATATAATTAGGTTTAAAAAGCTATCTTCTTTATATGGTCGGATTTGGTCTCGAGATTAGTTCCATTGTGTTCAAAATAGGGGTATTGCATATAGAATGTCAAGTGGCATGCCTCGTTTGGATTTAAGATTTTTTCGAACGTGTTAAGCTAATTATTTAAAATAAAATAATATGTTGCCCATCATTTCAGCCATAACTTACCCATATATTTCCCCCATGTCTTCAAATGTTTGGCCATATCTTAGTCCTACACTGCACTGTTCACCCATACTACCCCTTTTATAAATAACACGATTAACTGAGGAAAACGTTCATTTCCTTCCTTTCGTTTCAAATTTCAATGTCCATCATCGAACGGTCCACGTGCTTCGACACCACTACGAACATTTTCAGGCTTTTGTTCGCGTTGGCATGATGAAGAGATCCAATGGTGGTGATGGTCTAAGACGAGGCATGGTGACCAGTATGGGGCGCAACGTTGGCAGCGGTTTTGAGAGGATTGCCGATGATCGACGGCGTTATAGGAGCCAAGGGTGGTGGCATTGGGAGCGTGGTGGTTTGGGACGGCGGTGGCGCTTGGTGCCATGAGACGGCGGCGGCGGTCGATTTAATGTCGCAATTTTTAATATTGAGGGTGCTTGGTTTATCGCGATGAAGAAGATGATGAATGACCCTGATTTTGTGATTTGGTTTGTAATTAAGCTAGTGGAATGTAATTAATTATATTAGTAAAAATACAAATCTTATAATTGCTATAAAATTTTCATACGAGGTCGGATTTGAACACGACGGGTTGTGTTGCGTTCGTATCAGCAAAATCTATGTTATGGAGTTGGAGTGGAATAATTTGAAGCTATTAGGAATTTGGGTTAAAATTGAACTCCTATTCACTTTTAATTCAAACCGGAACACCTTCACGACAACAAAAATTTTGGTGAGTTAAACTCACCTTTTTGATTAACTATATGATATAAAAATTGTTGAATGATTGTTTGGATGATTTACTATATTATTTATTAGTTGGTTTGGATATATTTCCGCCCCTGGGGCAGATGAGACCCTATAATGTTTCGGTGTAAGAGCGGATGACCCTTGTATACGATCCCGCCTTGAAGCGGTTGATTTATATTATTTCATTATATAATGTGTGTGAAGCAGGGGGACAGGTTGGAGGAATCCAATGGGATTCCTCGCTATTGTTGAATTGTTTTAATAATATTCCTTTTATATGAATTATTGAATAGTGAACCAGATTATAGACACTATGGTTATGCCATTGTTATATGTTTGAAAACTAAAACGCAATAGTGATATAAAATCAATACCGATATTGGTTAAGCATTTGGTGGCAATTGGCCTTAAATTAGTATTTGAAGTAAAAATCGCCAATTGAGTTGGAGTTGGTTTTTGAGAAAGGAATGATTTTAAATCCGAAATTGGGTTTTGGAAATATTTTGTTTTTAAAGGATTTAACTTCTATTTTACTCCCACCTTTTATCCGTCTTTTCTAGATTATTTATTTATATTTAATATTGTTTTAAAAACTATTTATGTACAATTAATATTGTTTTAAAAATTATCTATTTATATTTAATAACGTTTTTAAGTTATTTATTTATATTTAATGTTGTTTAAAAGTTATTTACCAATATTTTATACTTTTGGAAAGTTAATTATTTGAAATAAATATGGCTTGAAATTTATAATAAGGATTTATTAATAGTGTTTTGAAAATAAATTATTATTATTTATAATAATGTTAAAGATTAATTATTATTGTTTATTTCATAATATCTTGAAATGATTAATTATTAATTTTAAGATGTTTTAAAGTTAATAATTTTTATTTATTTATAATGTTTATTGTTAATAAGTATTATTATCATATAATGGTGTTTAGTAAAGGATTTTTAATTATTTATAAATGTTTTCAGGACCCATAAATAGAGTTTTATAAATGGACTTGGATTTTATAAAAGGAGTTTATAAAATGATTTAAAGACTTTGGGGAAGATTATTTACAAGGTGAAAGAGTTTTATAAATGATTAGATATTTATAAACAAATTTTGGAAATGGGTTATAGATTACAAGAAAAGTTTATAAATTTTTTGGAATTCATAAAAGACTTTATAATTGGAAATAAAGGTTTGTTTTACAAGAGGTTTTCCGTAAAGAGTTTATAAACGGTTTCAAAGATTTATAAAATAGTTTTGTAAATGGTTTTTTTTGGAGATTTATAAGGAATTTAAAATTGATTTGAGAATTGGATAAAAAGGAAACCTTTCTCTGTTTTTGTGAATATACTTATACCATGGAGATAAGTATATACATATTTTCCAAGTATTGAAATATAAGGGCTTGTTGATGAATTTTGTAAAAGTATCTTGGTACAAGTATTTATAAAGTGGTTTTAATTAATGAAAAAATTAATTAAGAAGGCTAGTGGTTAATTATGTGCTTAACCAATGTTTGTTTTTCCTATGGAATTACAACCCTGATTTGGATGTGTGTAGTTGATAGTTAAATAACCGACTATCAAATCTTGGCCTAAATTTGTAATCCTTTTTAATTTTGGTGGTATAGAAATATTCCCTACTTAACACCGAAGGATTTTAACTCTGGAAATATCTAGGAGAAACATGAGAATTATATGGTACAGTTACCATCGGTGGTGCTATATTTTACATGTAAACTCGTTTTGTTCTTCTAGGACAAACGATGAGGAGATCCATCCACTTAAATGGTTAGGGGGTGATCCCCGATCTTATGTATTGTCTGATTATTTTCTCAAGAACCGATATTGAGCATTTCAGAAATCGACGATTGGTTTTTGGAGCACCAAGGAAGCGGAAGAGTGTATTCATAAGAGATGACTCGAAAACCGTAACCACTCCGAAACCATGTACAGTTCTATGGAGGAGTTTCATGATATATTCAGGTGTTGAAATTCATGTGTGGTTCCGAGACCCATTGAGTATGTGAATCCATGTGGGATTCCATGATCTATTTTGGTGGTGATGCATGAGCTAGAATGCCGGACGTAGCCTCATCAGCGGAAATGGCCAAACCAGAGATAGGAGGCATGGCCAGTAGGGTTGGCAGACCCATAGGGTGTAGTCGGCTCCACCTAGATATTATTTAAAGTTGTTATGCATACATAGGGTGATGCACTCGGTCTTAAAGAGACCAACTATATTTTTCCTATGGTACATCACTAGGGATGTATGCTGCTTCGGAAGAATACCTCCGATCCATGTGCAGGAGGACCGTTTCTCAAAGTACCGAGGGCACCTCCATGGAATCCTATATAATTAGCGAATGTGCCTTATCGGTTTTAATTATATATCTAGTATTATTGTGATGTACACTCAAGAGCATCACAACAACTTGATTATTATTATTTTCACCCTTAGAGATTATTATAATATCAGAAAATTTTATATAAAATGTTTTGGTTATCGTAAGGTAAAACCCCATCTGTGTTTATGTGCAGCATGATCTTACGAGATACTTTTGATTTTCAAAGGTTTTTATAACTTTAAAATCCAGTTTGGTGTGTTTTTCTTATGCTGGTTTTCCAGACTGACTCGGGTATTATTTTATTATAATGCTCGGGTTAGAGACATATTCACGTATATGGTTATTTTTCCACTACATTCATTGTCGTATTTATAAGAAATTGTGAGGACGGGTTGTTATAATTATCCAAGATGAAATATGTTAGTATACCATGATTGATGTTTGTGTGTACATATATATTATAGTTTTGCTTTTGTGTAAAGATTTGTTGGGGAAATTCCGTTTCTGATAATTGAACACCGACATTGGTTGGCCCTATTTTGCCATTTTTTTGGTGTATATTATAGATTATTCTTTCCACTGTGAGATGCTGTGTTGTTTAGTTTTTCTCTTCTCTTCTTCTTTCTTTCTTCTTTTTCCCTAACTATTCGCCTTTCCATTCAATTTGAGTGGATCATGTGTGGTTAATTGTCTACTTAAACTGTTCGGAATAGTGGGTTGTTATGCTGTGGTATCGGAGCACAAGGTTAAGTGAGAACCTTGACTTTGGAGAGGTACTCATTAGAGATAGGGTCAGCAGCACCCTAGAATGAGTCTGGGTGTGTGTGTATATATAAGCGCGTATTTGTTAGTGATATAGAAATGTTTTATATTGTATTGGTTGATTTATTGAGTGGCTTATGGATTCTGGTCAATACGAGTAATTAACGTTATTGATAGGGATCTCTAAATACTTGAACAGAGCAATTCGACATAATATTGGTTTGAAATTGGGTAAATGAAATAATTTTACCTTAACTGTATTTTATATAAAGGAATAATTTTTTAGAAATTATTTAGTATATATGGTGTGTTGGGTTGTTAGTGAATGATAATATTTGATTATTATCATTTGTTGTTTGTATTTATATTTTAACAAAATTTGTTATTATTATAATGTAAATAGAGATAAACAATTGAGAAATGGTTTTATATAACCATAGTAAAATTATATATATATAAGGGAAATTTAAAAATATGACTGGTAAATAAAAAGGATTTAAAAGCTTAGAAATTGAGAATTTAAAAATTCTGTTGATTTTGAAAATTGTTTTTTTTTTCAAAATTTTGAAACAAAAAGAATAATGATATTATTTAGAGGATATTTTGAATGGAAATATTTTAAAAAGGGTTTAAAGGAAGCGGAAAGCACCGAACTCACTTCGGTCGTTGGAAAATAATTTCGGTGATGACTGCAGCATCATCGACGTTCATTTTCGGGTTTCTAAGGGAGGAATTGCTACCAATGAAATTTTGTTTTGGTAAAACTAGTTTTGATTTTAAAATTCAAAAGTATGATTTGGAATACAAAGGAATTATTTGTATTATTGTTTCAAAATAATTTGAAATAAGAGCAGGATGTTTAAATTTTGAAATTTTCATTTAAGTGTTTTATGAAAATATGACAAAATAAGTTTTATAACTTATAAATTTCTAGAATTAGTAAGTTAAAGCAAAATTTTAAATTTGTTGAATATGAATGTTAAGAGAAGTAAATTTGAAATTGAACTATGGCATGAAATTTAACTTAAGTTAAGTTAAATGAAATGAGTTTTGAAAAGAAATTTGACTTAAGTAAAGGTAAATGAAATGATTTTTGGGGATGGAATTGATTGTGATTTGAAATGAATTAAACGAGATGAATTAGTAAATTTAATATGAACTTAAGTTGTAAAGTGAAAATAAACTTGAGAAGTGTTGTGTGAAATGTTATAATAAATTTAAGTAAAACTTGATGGAATGGTATAGAAGTGACACTAGTATTGGAAGAAATATACTAGAAAATAGATGAATGAGAATAAAGCATTGATGATAGTGATTACGTATAAATGAGGGTAAATAGAAGAATCTGAATAATAGGAAACCAACTAAAATAAATACGTAAGTTTTACGTATATTATTTTATCCACATAACCGTTTGATCCAGATTTAAGTACCTGATTTCGAATGATTTACATCGGTCCGAGTAAGGATTTTTCACTCGATTCTCTACGGCGAACATTGAATATGGATTTTTGATTGATTCTAGACTATCCTAGTATATGGCTATGCAAGGAGAATGACGGTTTCTAATCAAGGAACCGAATCTGAGTCCACACTAGAGTAGTCGTGTGAACGATACTAGTTCGGAAGTAAAATTGTATGATCGAGCAAGCGATCAAATTTGATATTGCGTATGGATGATATAGGTACATTGTATGGGCTTTAGTAAATTAAGTGTTGAAAATTGGAAATACAAAATAATATGATTATGAATTATATGATTGGATATCATTGGTAAATAAAATGCAGGTATATAAAAGCAAGAGCTAGTTTGATGCCTTTGATTTCATAAGTAAAAATTTGGTTGCCCGACAAAAAGATACATGTTTATATTGTTGTTTGAATTTGATGGTTTTATGATCGAGCCACTTGGCTTTTGTTTTCTTTTCTTGAATTGGGCTAATAGTAGTAGTTTGTAGTTTTTCGATCAAACTGCGCAAGGGAGACGCTGGTGAAATTTTCCGTAAAATTTAAGAGTTAGGAGATATTTGAGAAATTTTGAAGAACATTTTTGATAACTAAAATTTGATGTTTATGTTATAACTTGGAATGATATTAGTTAGT
The DNA here is from genome assembly GCA_030737815.1 of Allium fistulosum. NCBI lineage: Eukaryota > Viridiplantae > Streptophyta > Magnoliopsida > Asparagales > Amaryllidaceae > Allium > Allium fistulosum. The sequence continues at coordinate 868,269,391 of CM060903.1, read as the reverse complement.
AACTATGAATGAATTTAAAGATTTAGAAAAGGTGATAACAAGGTTTCAAAAATTTGATTTTGGGAAGTTAAAGGCTTAAAAGAATTTGGTAATCTATTTTAAAAAATTGGTTTTAAAAGTTAATGGGTGGGAGCATTTTTCTTACCTTGGAAATTTCGGGGACGAAATTCTTTTAAGGGAGAAGAATGTAATGACCCATTTAGTCATTTGAATTTAGAATATTTAATTGATTTTAAATATTTTAAAGTTATTTTTATAAATTAAATAACTTGAATTTCAAATATAGCAATTTATTTGATAATTGAATTGTTAATTTGAATATTTGGAAATTGTTAAATAATTAAATCTTGAATTTAATATGAATAAAAATTATTTTGAAAATTGATTTAAGTTCTGTTTAAATAAGAAGGAGGATAATGAACTTTTAATTTAGATTTAAAAGCGATTATTTTGGTTTTATACAAATTTGTTTTAACTAACGTGTGAAAATAGCCTTTTGGGGTACTGTCTTGGGTTTCGACCAAACCATTTTCATTGGAGCCGTAATAGTGAATTATTGTATGTTAACAAATTTCGTGGTAATTGAACGTATCGTTTGGTCATGCGAGCTTGAAATACTTAGAAATTTAATTTTTGGAATTTATATAATATAATTGGGTTTAAAAAGCTATCTTTTGTATATAGTCGGATTAGGTCTCGAGTCTAGTTCCATTATATTCGAAATAGGCGTATTACATATAAAACATCAGGTGGAATATGCCTCGTTTGGAGTTTGAGATTTATTCGAACATGTTGAGCCGATTATTTAAAATAAAATAATATATTGCCCATCATTCAAGCCACAACTTACCCATATATTTCCCCCACGTCTTCAAATGTTTGGCCATACCTTAGTCCTACACTACATTGTTCACCCATACTGCCCCCCTTATAAATAACGCAACTAACTGAGAAAAATGTTTGTTTTCTTCCTTTTGTTTCAAATTTCAACGTCCATCATCGAACGGTCCACGTGCTCCGGCACCAGTGCGAATGTTTTTAGGCTTCGGCCTTAACTAGGCTTTTGTTGGCGTCAGCATGATGAAGAGATCCAACCTTGGTGATGGGCTAAGACAAGGCGTGGTGGCCAGTATGGAGAGTGACCTCGGTGGCAGTATTGAGAGGATTGCCAATGATCGGCGGCGTTATAGGAGCCTAGGGCGATGGCGTTGGGAACATGGTGGTCTTTGGGGGTATTCAGTGTGGATACAGTGGCGCCTGGTGCCACGAGACGGCTGGGACGATCGATTCAATGTCGCGATTTTCAATATTGAGGGCGCTTGGTTTATCACGGTGAAGAATATGATGAACGACCCTGATTTTGTGATTTGGTTTGTAATTAAGCTAATGGAATGTAATTAATTATGTTGATAAAAATCCAAATCTTATAAATGCTATAACTTTTTCACACTAGGTCGGATTTGAACGTGGTGAGTTGCATTGCGTTCTTATTAGCAAAATCTATGTTATATAGTTGGATTGGAATAATCTGAAGCTAGTAGGAATTTAGGTTAAAATTTAAAGCATGTTCAATTTTAATCCAAACCGAAATGCCTCGACGACAACATAAATTTCGATGAGTTAAACTCACCTTTTTGGTTAACTAGTACGATATATAGTTGATTAAAATTATTGAATGATTGTTGGGATGATTTATCATATTTATTAGTTGGTTTGGATATATTCCCACCCCTAGAGCGAATGAGACACTATTACGTTCCCGTGTAAGAGCGGATGACCCTTGTATACGATCCCGCCTTGAAGCGGTTGATTTATATTATTTGATTATATACTGTATGTAATGTATGGGGACAGGTTGGAGGGATCCAGCGAGATTCCTTGATAGTCGAATTGTTTCAATAATTTTCCTTTTACATTAATATTGAAAAGTGAACCTGATTGTTGACACCATGGTTATGACATTGTTATATGTTTGAAAACAAAAACCCAGTAGTGATAAAAAATTAATACCAATATTGGTTAAGCGTTTGGTGGCAATTGGCCTTAAATTAATATTTTGAAATACTGTAAATCGCCAATTGAGTTGGAGTTAGTTTTTGAGATAGGAAATGATTTTAAATCCGAAATTGGGTTTTGGAGATATTTTATTTTTAAAGGATTTAACTTCTATTTTACTCAAAACTTTTATCTACCTTTTCTTGATTATTTATTTATATTTAATATTGTTTAAAAAATTATTTATTTATATTTAATATCGTTTTAAAGATATTCATTTAATGTTGTTTAAAAATTATTTATCAATATTTTTATATTTCTGGAAGGTTAATTATTTGAAATAAATATGGTTTGAAATTTATGATAAGGATTTATTAATAATGTTTTGAAAATAAATTATTATTATTTATAATAATGGTAAAGGTTAATTATTATTGTTTATTTCATAATGTCTTGAAATCGTCACTTATTAATTTTAAGATGTTTTAAAGTTAATAATTTTTTTTAATTTATAATGTTTATTGTTAATAATTATTATTACACAATTGTGTTTTGAAGTAAAATATTTTTAATTATTTATAAATGTTTTCGAGACCCATAAATATAGTTTTATAAATGGACATGGACTTTATAAAGGGGGTTTATAAAATGGTTTGAAGAGTTAGGGGAAGATTATTTACAAGGTGAAAGAGTTTTATAAACGGTTAGATATTTATAAACGAATTTTGGAAATGGGTTATTGATTTATAAGAAGAGTTTTATAAATAGTTGTGTAGATTTATAAAGAGTTTATGAATGTTTTGGAATTTATAAAAGAGTTTATAATTGGAAATAGTGGTTTGGTTTACAAAGGTTTTGCTATAAAGAGTTTATAAACATTTTCAAAGATTTATAAAATAGTTTTATAAATGGTTTTTTTTATAGATTTATAAGGAATTTATAAATTAATTTAGGATCATATAAAAAGGAAATCTTTCTCTGTTTTTGTGAATATACTTATACCGTGAAGATAAGCATTTAAATATTTTCCAAGTATTGAAATATAAGGGTTTGTGAAGGAATCTTGTAAAAGTTTCTTGATACAAGAATTTACAAAGTGGTTTTAATTAATGAAAAGATTAATTAAGGATGCTAGTGGTTACTTATGTGCTTAACCAATATTTTTTTTCCTTATGGAATTAAATCCCATATTTGGGTATGTGTTGTTGATAGTTAAATAACCGACTATCAAATCTTGGCCTAAATATGCAACCCTTCTTAATTTTGGTGGTATGAAAATATTCCCTACTTAACACCGAAGGGTTTTAACTATGAAAATATCTAGGAGGAACATGAGAATTATATGATACAGTTACCATCGGTGGTGCTATACTATACATATAAACTTGTTTTGTTCTTCAAGGACAAACGATGAGGAGATCCGTCTACTTAAATGGTTAGGGGATGATCCCTACTCTTGTGTATTGTCTGATTATTTTCTAAAGAACTGGTATTAAGCATTCCGGAAATCGACGATTGGTTTTTGGAGCGCCAGGGAAGTGGAAGAGTGTATTCGTAAGAGATGACTCGAAAACCGTAACCACTCCGAAGCCATATACGGTTCTATGGAGGAGTTTCGTGATATATTCAGATGTTGGAATTCATGTGTGGTTCCGAGACCTGTTAAGTATGTGAATCCATATGGGACACTGTGATCTATTTTGGTGGCGATGCATGAGCTGGAATGCCAGACATAGCCTCATCAGCGGAAATGACCAAACCAGAGATAAGAGGCATGGCCAGTAGGGTTGGTAGACCCATAGGGTTTAGTCAGCTCCACTTGGACATTACTTAAAGTTGTTATGCATGCATGGGGCGATGCACTCGGTCTTAGCGAGACCAGCTATATTTTTCTTATGGTACATCACTAGGGATGTATGTTGCTTCGGAAGAATACCTCTGATCCTTGTGCAGGAGGACCGTTTCTCGAAGTGTCGAGGGCACCTCCATGGAATCCTACACAATTAGCACATGTGCCTTATCGGTTTTGATTATATATCTAGTATTGTTGTGATGTACACTCACGAGCATCACAACAACTTGATTATTATTATTTTCACCCTTAGAGATTATTATAATATCAGAAAATTTTATATAAATTTTTTTGGTTATCGCAAGGTAAAAACCCGTCTGTGTTTATGTGCGGCGTGATCTTATGAGATACTTTTGATTTTCGAATGTTGTTATAACTTTAAAATCCAACTGGGTGTGTTTTTCTCACCTTGTTTTCCAGGCTAACTCGGGTATTATTTTATTATAATGCTCGGGTCAGACCGAGTATATTACAGATTAGTTTGGATGCTTTGGAGCTTTAGGAGACAAGCTAGAGGCCAGAGATGTATTCACGTATATGGTTATTTTTTCGTTGCATTCATTGTTGAATTTACCAGCAATTTTAAGGACAGGTTGTTATAACTGTCCGGGCTGAAATAGGTTAGTATACTCTGATTGATATATATATATATTACAGTTTTTCTTTTTATGTAAAAATTTGTTGTATATTATTGGTAATTCATTGCGCTGTGAGATTTTGTGTTATTTAGTTTTTCTCTTCTCTTCTTCTTTCTTTCTTCTTTTTCCCCAACTATCCACCTTTCCGTTCAATTTGAGTGGATCATGTATGGTTAATTGTCCGCTTAAATTGTTTGGAAAAGTGGGTTGTTACACCACTCAACTTGAAAGCTCGTCCATCAAGTTAAAATGATGGTACTTTCGGTCGTCATACACCCTCAACACCCACCGCCGCTTCATGTATATCCTATCTACTTATCCTGATAGCCTGACGAAGATACCTTACCAACCAGGGATACTAATAAATCATAGTTCAGAAGACAAAGTGGTGTAAACAATGTATCTATCTAGGATGCTGCTAGAAAGCCCGAAGCTTTATTTGTCAAAATGAACGAATTTGTGATCCTACGGTGGAAATCAAGGGGCTATAATGTGCCACGTTTTTTCATATGGCTATGATCTTTCTGACATTATTTGTTACCCTAATTTCCGGGCCTTGAAGAATTATTGATCTATCTATTTATTACTTAACTAGAAAAATAAAAACCACATCATTTATACGATGACATGTGTCCTTTTTAAAAAGGGTATTTTCAGAACTAAATCGTATTATTTGTAGGCAACCGATGTGTTTTTCCTAAATCTGTTGGTTTGAATCCCAAAAATGTATTCACTTCTTTACTCTCCGCTTCTTTCTCCACGATCTACAAACCATACTCCGCTCTTTCTTTCCTTTTCTATTGACTAATCCTACCCCAAAACAACCAACGGCTTTTCCTCATCTTTCCGTTTATCGAGTTCGAACAGATCCGTGCTTTGGTTGAAGAAACTACAGTTTAGTATCATCTTTCCCTAATTGTTGAGTGATTCATGCTTTGGTTGGAGACATTCCAATTAGGTAACTTATTTACTATTTTCATTAACTATTTTGGATTAAATAGTTTAAACCTCAACTTGTTTATGTTGATTGATTAATATGTCAATGTTTGAATACGTCAGCTTCAAATAATATATATTGGCACAAGCAATTCCAAAATGAATAATTGCAGATTAGAGAACAATATATAAGTTTTATCTTAATAAAACTATGGTTAAAATTTGTTTCCATCTACTGAATTTCAATGTAAAATTTAGTTGATAATCAATAGTTAAAGAGTAACTAAAACTACACGGTTTTTTTCAGGAATCGAGGTTTAAAACGTTATATATTGCTACAATATAACTGTATTTGATACGGTTATTTTTGGAGATTGATACAGTTAGTGCCTTATATCAGTTATTGCTAGAAATTATAGTGTAATTAACTGAGTTTACAAATATATTGATTGAACAATATATCTGGAATAAAAACCCATCAGTAAATTTTATATGAACTGGTAGAAATGCGGTAAAACTGAACCCCATTATGCTTAATATACATCCAACTGTTTTAGTGCCATTATATTTTTTATTACAACCTATATTTAACTCAGGTCTATAAATTGAAAAATCAAGTATATAATGTAAACCATGATGACTTGACAAACAAAATAATCCTAGATGTGTTGAATAGTGGCATGCATACAATTACAATCATCTGTCGTTACATCTGACTTATAGGATTTAAATATAATTGTTTTTTTAAAATGGTACTTAGATACAACATGTCACTGGGACAACAAAACACAAATCACTTGTCAATATATGTTCGAATCACGCTACACAAGTTTCGAACTTGTGACCTCTCGCACCAAAGTCGAATCACTTAACCACTGAGACAATGGTGCTTGTGTTGGAATATATATATTAAAAAAAGGTTGGAGACTAGAGAGAAGAAACTTGTTCTCACTAATCCACACAACTCACACACAAAGAGAAGAAACTTGTTCTCACAAATAATGCTTTATTATTATTTTTCCTTTGCTTGATTGCTTGATTACAAATGAGGGGAGAGCTCCTCTATTTATAGTCCCTAATAGATCATTCTAGAATTACTTTTACTTGATTACAAAGAAAACATAATTCTAGAAATACTTTTACTTGGTTACAAAGAAAACATAATTCTAGAAAGACTTTTACTTGATTACAAAGAAAACATAATTCTAGAACTCTCACCCCCCTTACAAGAATTCTCTAGAAACTAATAAATCAAGTTTATATTCCAACACCCCCCTTTAAACTTGATTTGCCCCCCTTTGAGCTAAACTTTTATGCATACCAAGTTTCTTCTTTAACTCCTTGAAAATCTCAAACTTCAAAGGCTTCGTTAAAATATCGGCAATTTGATCTTGCGTCTTGCAATGCTTGACAACTACTTCTCCTTTCCCAACCAAGTCTCGAATGAAATGATACTTGATTCTTATATGCTTGCTCCTCCCATGAAAAACTGGATTTTCGGTGAGTGCTATAGCAGATTTAACATCCATTTGATAAACTTGCCACTTATTTTGAGTGGCCAATGAAATTATCAAACGAATTGTTTCAAGACGTGCCACGGGAGCAAAAACTTCTTTGTAATCAACACCATACTTTTGCTTGTAGCCTTTCACAACTAATCGTGCCTTATGTTTTTCAACTTCACCTTGTGCATTCAACTTTGTCTTGTAAACCCATTTGACTCCAATGGGTTTCTTCCCTTCAGGTACTTCAACCAACTCCCATGTTTGGTTCCTTTCAATTGCATCAATTTCTTGATCCATGGCTTGTCTCCATTTGTCTTCCTTGGCGGCTTCTTCAAAATCAACCGGATCCGCAGTTGCATATAAAGAAAAATCAACAAATTCATCTTCTAAAATTCTTCTTGTTTCTCCATAAATCTCCGCAAGAGGCCTTGTCCTTCTAGGTGTTGATTCTGAACTTGAAGATGATGAGCTTGGAGGAGAAATAGATGGTGGAGTAGGTGGAGTCGATCCTTCTTCTTCAATTGGCTCAAATGCATCATTATCAAGCAAGATACTTGTACTCTTTTTCTCATTTTTCCATTCCCATGCTTCTTCCTCATTGAAAATTACATCACGACTAATAATAGTCTTCTTTGTGATGGGGTTATATAATTTATATGCCTTGGATCTTTCACTATAGCCAACAAAGATGCATTTTTCAGATTTGTCATCAAGTTTTCCTCTCTTTTCATCCGACACATGAGAGTAACAAATGCTTCCAAAAATTCGGAAGTGGGAGACACATGGCTTGTGACCACTCCATGCTTCTTGTGGAGTCTTTCCTTGAACACTTTTTGTTGCCGCACGGTTGAGAACATAGCATGCACATGCTACAACTTCGGCCCAAAATATTTTAGGCAATCCTTTTGTCTTCAACATACGTCGAACAAGTTCCATGATGATACGGTTCTTTCTTTCGGCCACCCCATTTTGTTGAGGGGTTGAGCGGACCGTTAGTTGATGATGAATGCCATGATCCTTTAAGAAATTTCCGAATTCTTCCGCCATATATTCTCCACCACGATCGGATCGGAGTGTCTTTATAGAAAAACCACTTTGCTTCTCCACAAGTGCTTTAAAATTCTTGAACACTTCAAATACTTGAGATTTTTCTTTGAGAAAGTAAATCCACATCTTGCGACTATAGTCATTAATAAAAGTGAGAAAATACCGATTACCTCCAAGAGAGTTTGTGCGCATAGGTCCACATAAATCCGAATGCACCAGCTCCAAAGGATTCTTTTCTCGCCATGCCTTTTATTTTGGAAATGGATCTCGATGTTGCTTGCCAAAAACACAACTTTCACATACTTGATCTTGTTTGCTAATATTTGGGATGCCTCTCACCATATGATCTTTGCAAATCTTGGATAGAGTGCTAAAACTCAAGTGATTATAACGAAGATGCCAAAGCCATGACTTGTCATTAACAATATTAGCAAAACATGGAAATGCTTCATTTTTAATTTGCAACGGAAACATTTTTGTTGGTGTCATCTTCACTTTTGCAATAAGAACACCAGTTTTGTCTTTGATCTCACATAAATCATTTTTGAAATTTACATTATGTCCCTTCTTTAAAAGTTTCCCAACACTCAAAAGATTGTGTTTAAGATCGGGAACATAATAAACAATAGAAATATAATTTGTATCTTGCTTTGTCCGTATCAGAATATCACCACTGCCTTTGACAATGAGCCTTTTATTATCACCTGTCTTGACTTCTCGTTGGACACTTTCATCAAAATTCACAAAGCAACTTTTATTTCCGGTCATGTGGTTACCACAACCACTATCAATATACCATATATCATCAAAAGAAGCTTCTTGAACATTACAAGCAAGAAGCATACTTTCATCTTGTGTCTCCAAATTCTCATGTAGAAAATTAGAATTATCTTTTTCATCTTTAATTCTTTTAAAACAATCCTTTTTCATATGCCCATATTTATGACAATAATGACATTGAATATTATAAGAGTTACCTCTTCCTCTTCCACTGTATCCTCCACGACCTCTTCCTCTTTCTCCTTGAGATGGGCTTGAATTTTCACTTTGAATTTGGCCACTTCCTTGTCCTCTACCACGGACTGATCTTCCACCTCTTCCTTTAAAACCACCACGGTTGGTGTCTCGAATTTGAAAAGCTTGCTCGGAAGGAGAGGAATCAAAATGTTTGATGCGAAGCTCATGAGATTGTAGTGAGCCCAACAATTCTTCAAGAGAGAAAGTATTCAAATCTTTTGATTCTTCAATAGCAACAATAACATGCTCAAATTTCCTTGTCATACTTCGAAGAATTTTTTCAATAATTCTTTTATCCAAAATTTCTTCACCATCGACTCGAAGTTGATTAGCAATAGAAATAGTTCTATTATAAAATTCCTCCACCGATTCACTTTCTTTCATTTTGAGTAAATCAAACTCACCTCTTAGAGCTTGAAGTCTTACCATCTTTACCTTTTCTTCACCTTTGTACGCCTTGTTGAGGATGTCCCATGCCTCCTTTGATGTTGATGCCGAAGAGATCCTTTCAAAAATTGCTTCATCCACCAATTGATAGATAAAATAAAGAGCCTTCTTGTCCTTCTTTCGAATCTCTTTCAAAGTATTCAATTGTTGTGTTGAAAGTGTTGCTTGATTCTCCGGTTCTTCATATCCATTTTCAACAATCTCCCAAAGACCTTGAGAGCCATACAAGACCTTCATTTGAATGATCCATTGATTGTAATTCTTTCCCGTCAAACGAGGAAGTTGAGGTTGCAACATATTGTTGGAAGTCATCCCTAAACCCTGCTCTGATACCACTTTGTTGGAATATATATATATATATTAAAAAAAAGGTTGGAGACTAGAGAGAAGAAACTTGTTCTCACTAATCCACACAGCTCACACACAAAGAGAAGAAACTTGTTCTCACAAATAATGCTTTATTATTATTTTTCCTTTGCTTGATTGCTTGATTACAAATGAGGAGAGAGCTCCTCTATTTATAGTCCCTAATAGATCATTCTAGAATTACTTTTACTTGATTACAAAGAAAACATAATTCTAGAAATACTTTTACTTGGTTACAAAGAAAACATAATTCTAGAAAGACTTTTACTTGATTACAAAGAAAACATAATTCTAGAACTCTCACCCCCCTTACAAGAATTCTCTAGAAACTAATATATACAGGTGAGAAAAGTGAAATATCATGGCATAACCAACCTGAAATTTTCCCATTTTCTCTTATACATGGTTTGATGGAAAAACGTGGAATAACTTTTTGTAAAATTAACTAGGGATAACTTAAAAAAGAAGAGTTTTAAGATACAGTAAGTCTATTGTTTTATTAATCTTTGTATTTGCCATGTACTTTAATATATAACAAGTAAATGGATACAAATAACATTAAATGAATATGTAACGTTAAGCGACAGAATTGTCTCCATCAATAAACGAAAGACATGCCAAAATGGGAACTACCACTAAATTTTAATTGCATTTTTCAACCATAGTGAAACTTTCAAGTATCTTTCTGAATGATAGATTAAGGTCTAATGGTCTTAAAGTAATTATTATTTTAACTATTTTTTGAATGTTATTTTAAAAAAAAATAAGATTTTTTAAAGTTATTACTTTATTTAATAATAACAATCACGATGTAAATGATTACCAATTAGTTGATTTAAATATGAATACAGAAATCAAATAACTTTGAAGTAAAAAGTTAGTGTATCTTTAATTACATAAATGCTTCTCTACTGGAGCTTTATTTTGTAACATTCTTTATGAGAAAAACAATCTACGAGAAGCCCATAAAGATATTACCAATGTATGTACTAAATTCATCATTTTATGCTAATTCCCACTTTTTGACAAAGATATTTCAATTGTACTAGCATAGTTATAAGTGCATTCAATCAAAGTGGTTGTATTATCTCTTCTTTCAAAATTAGAAGTTATAATAGAATACAGATTTTGACAAAATATCAATTGTAAATTTGCAATTATATGTAATATGAAGCATTACAATGTACCTGTTTAAGTGATGGAGAAATATTATCATTTAATGCATATTTATGAACTTGCATTTTAAGTGCATAGAAATTATATAATAAAACATATCATATAGTTTATTTTACCTAACTGTGTTATATAAGTATAGAGAAATAATTTGAAGTTAATTTTGATTACCATAAATGTATTTGGATTCATTATGTGAAGGTGTATGGTTTTGAAGCATTATAATTGTATCTTCCTTCAACAAACATAAGATCTAGATTTCTTTATGCAATGCAACAATAGATCTAAGGTAGTTTTAGAGTAGATTCTTTCCATGCACTAATAAACTACAATTGTAAGTAGCATAAACTATTTTAAAACAAATATATATTTCTTATGTTATCAAAATGCACTTTCAAGCTACTTTAAGACACTTTGAGGAAATTTTAAAAAGGTCAAATGGTTCTAAGTGGGTTAATTGTCAATTTATATATTGAAAGATTGATCTATATGTTTAAATGATAAAAAAGATCATCAATACAATATGGCCACTAAAAATTATCAAATTTTAAAGAGTGATTTTTTACATTTACATATGCATAATGCCAATCTTTTGAAAGATGATAAAATCTGTGAATTAATTTGAAAACAATTAAAGAAAGGTATTACATTTATGCACTGTAAAGAAAATAAGGTGTTAAGTATCAACAAGGTATAAGAATAACAGCTAAATATGTAGTAGTAGAACCAAAGTACTTCATATAAAAAATTTACTAGAAAGAAGAAAAAACCAAAATAAAACTGAACAATAATGCACGACAAGATCCACACATATAAACTTAGCAACTGACCGTGTGCGTAGCACGGATCACTCACTATGGTTCTATGTCAGGTTCGATACGCTGAAGATGCGTGTTGATAGACCACTAGAGTTGCAAGCGTCAGACTCTGCTGTGTGCATACTGGAACTGAGGTAGGGAGGATTGAAGGTGTAAGCCAATCAAGGATAAGATTTAGTGAGCCTATTCTGTGGAGTAAGCTGGATGAGGTTGCTGGCAATCAGGTGCCGGTGAACCGATGATGACGGACTGATGTGGGATATTGGAAAAACTGGGGTGCATTGCTGGCCAATATGAGGTGCCTACAGTCTGAAAAAACACTATTGTGAGTGTATTTATATGTATATACTGGAGCTATGACACAATTGGTTATGAGTTATATTAATTTTATGGCAGCTTATGAGTTAGGAAAATGTACACAACTGTATACATGCATGATTAGATCCGTTGATTATGTGATATTTGATTTATGTACATAATGGTCCTGATTTGTTTATAGAATTGTATAAAACTTTAGTTTATAATTCAGCATTTGAGTGTGGTTGCAATGTATATTTCAGCACCAAATATGTACATGGTGTGATAAGTACCATAATATTATCCATGTATTTCTAATTCATTAATGCAACATTATGACTATCATTTACCACTTGAGTATATGATGTTCATGTTATTGTGCAATTAAAATATTCACAAAGTAAGAAAAAAAATTAATTACTATGTGCAGTACACATATCTTTATGAGAATGACATACGTAACTAAAAATAATTTTGTAATGATGTTAACTATGTTTACCTTTATCCGACATATATTTGAAAATTTATATTCCTGGAAACTTATTGTATCAATATAGTTACCAACATTGCCCATGTGTGTAGCACCGGTCACACACTAGTATTGTATATAGTAGAAAAATAAAAGTATGCTCTCTCAACATATCTCCTTCTACTATATTTTTTAACTCCAACTAGTCTACTTGGTCCTAAGCGTTGAACTAGGCTTTGATACCAAATGTAATAACCCGCCCTTCGTAATACCTAAAAAAAATCAATGCCTGACTTTCAGATACTACAAAAATAACTTGTCAGGAAAAGGAAAGATGGAAGAAGAAATAAAACACTGTACCCAAACATAACGATATAATCTCACATCGGAATGATAACATATAATATACTAAGTACATATGAACATAATAGGATGAACTACATATAAGAGACTACACTGGCAAAAATAAATGACAAAAAAATATCAGTATAGAGAGTCAAAATAAAACATCTGATACAATAAGTCTCATACACAAATAACACATGTCATGTACTACTACAATATCATGAATACAAATATCAAATACCGTAGTCTTCTACAAAACTTCAATTGTGCCACTCTAATAGCATATCCCTAAAAGCACCTAACTCTCAAACTATTCAATCGAGTACCCAAGAGTTGTCATGACATAAACAGACAAAAGACAAACGTGGGTCAGACATAAAGCCTGGTGTGAGGGGAGCTAACTCAAAATACTGTATATCTAAACTATATACAAAATAGATGTAACATCTCATATCTGGAGACCAAAAGCTAAGCGCTACAGATGCTGCAGTCATCCATAGTATTAACTTCTGGTGACAAAATATGGTAATGATAATGGTATCTATAATATCAGAAGCACTTGAATATGAACAAAATCACAGATTTTTAAAAACAACATTTTACTGATTACATTTCAAAACAAATTCATATCCAAGTTACATATCCCATATCACTTCTCAGGTAAAGATTAATTGTAATAATTACAAAATACGCCAAGAGTGACATATGACGATGCCCCCTTGGTTGATTAGAGAAATATAGTCACTGACTTATTATACAGAGTGAAAAAATAAACAGAATAATCGATACTCCTAATTAGCTATCCGTCAACCACCTGCTCGTCTCCGGAAGCTTTATTCGCCAAACGAGTAAAACCTGATAACCTTAACCCTCTCCCTACTCAAATCAATTTTGAGCGCCCGAGAGTTTAAGGGGAAACAAAAACTTCGAGTCAGACATCAAGCCTGGTGTGGATAATTCTCTTACATCTCGGTTTACTGATATTAAGTGAGACCACGCCGCTTAGCGGAATGGGTTTCCCCTCACTGGTTAATCAAACTAATTATATCAAAATAGCAATATCCTTTATGCTAATAAATGGGCTATCTGTCCATAAAACAGGTAATAAGTGGACTATCTGTCCACAACATAATAACAAGGTCCGTTATGCTAACAACTGGACTATCTGTCCATTGAACTGGGCTGACTACCCGTAAACTGGACTAACTGTCTGAATCAAAATGGACTAACTGTCCGAATCATTTTCTTAGGGTTAACTACCCTATATCTTTTTCCTTGAAAACCTTTTCAAAATGATTTATCCTTTTAAATCATACTTATACAAGGAAAATATATTCTTAGCTTTACTCTAAGCTATTTTACCATGGTATATATACTTTACTCAAAATAATGTTGATGAATTTTAATAAGGATTAGCTGTCCTTCCAAAACAAGTTAAAACCCTTTTTAACTTGAAAATACTTAGGCTATATTGCCTATTAAATATATTCGAAACCTTTGTTTAAAACCCTTAAACATCCGTTTAGAAATCATTGAAGGTAACCCCTTCGAAACTATTGAAAGTGACCCTTTCGAAATCATTAAAAGCCTTTCGAAAACATTGGAAAACCTTTCCTTTCTTTTCTTCGAAAGCTTTAAAACATTAGATATCCTTCTTTAAAACCTTTAAATATTGCCTTTCAAAAACATAGGAAAAACCCTTTCTTTCAACCCTGGGGAACCACCCCTTTCGAAACCATTCATTAAAACCTTTCGAAACATTCAAAACTCAATCATTTCGAAAGCACTTTGGGTTCAATTTAAAACACGTGGAAACCTTTTGAAACCATTCAAAAATTTACCCTTTCGAAACATTTGAAAAACGCCTCGGTCGAAACCATTTGGATTATGCCTTCAAGTAAAGCAAAAGGATCAGAAACCCATTAAAGTCTAAAGCATCAATTTCAAAACCATTTAAAACTATCTCTTTTGAAAACATTTGGGTTTTACTTCAATTATAGAAAAAACGGTCTTAAACATTTAAGCCGAAAGCATCTGTTTTGAAACCATTTCCTAAGCAATGAAGTGATGGGGTCAAAACCATCCCTTCGAAAGCATTGGAGAGGTGGCCAGGTTTTTAGAAAACAAAACAACCCTTTCGAAACCATCTGGATCGAAAGGTAGGAAATCGGCAGTAAAAAGGCTTCGACTTAGTCGAAAGCACTTATTTAAAACAAAAGCGCAACCCAACCGAAACCATTTCTTTAAATCCATTAAACACAGTCGAAAACTAACCGAGTCGAAAGCTACTCAGTCGAAAGCCATTTTAGTCGAAAGCAAGCAGACGCATTTTTAATTTAAAAGCAAAGTACTTCCTCAACCCCTTTGGAACCCCTGGTTTCGACTACATACCTTTCGTCTTCTACCTAATTCGCTACATACCAATACATTGATACCATGCATATTGGTTTCGATGGTGTTGAAGGTGGAGGGACTTAGTCGAAAGCCAACCAAGGCGGAAGCAGGTGCCGAAAGCATCGAAACAGTGAAAAACATGTAGCAAATAGTTCTTTTCACCTAACCTGCTTTACATGTCAAATTTTGATTGGTTGTCTCTTTCTTTACCAATAAAAAGTATTGCAATTTTCAAAAGTGCTACCGACTTTCCAGAATTAACAAATTTAAATTAATTTACAAAAAGCTCCTTCTCCTTCCTTAATTATATAAAACATTTAAGTTCCATACCTTAAATAGTTTTATATAACCATTAAAACACTTAGGAAAAATCTACAAAAATTCCATAAAATCTCTTTTAATATGTTTTCCAACATATAAAAGTTTCAGACCCAAATCTTTTATTATTTAACCGTAAGTAATTATTAACCCAAATTAACATTTCATTTACTAGAAAATTCATATAAATTCCGCATAATTTCAGAAATTCAGAAAATTGAAACCCATCTCCAAAATAATATTTATGATCTTCATAAAAATTCTGAAGGCATTTGGATATCATTTTATAGGGTTTTCGCCTTAAAACATATCATAAATTCAAGATGAACAACCATAATTCATCAACAAGTATATATAATCATTCCATCATTCAAAAACATGGAAAATCAATGCAAAATATTCGAAATTCATCTTAAGATCGAAAATAATAAAAATTTGAGATGTAAACATATTCACCTTGGTTTTAGAGATTAAAGAGATTGAGATGTGAATGGATTTGATTTGCTTAAGCTTCTTCCTTGCTTTTCTCTATCTTCTTCCTCTTTCTCTTGTTAATGGTGGCCGGGCTTAGTTTAATTTTTTTTTGATAAAATGAAATGGACGTGTAGGGGTACATAGCCAAGGGTTTATGGTGTAAGAATGGCCTCTTTCCTATTTTACCCCTCCTCTATTTCAACTTTAACTCTTATTTAAATTCATAGATTAAATGGGCAAGACTACCCTTTGATTAAATCAAATCTCAATCCCCTAATCAACACATTATTTATTTTATTTAACTAACTAAATATCCAAAATAATATTACCAAAAATCTGGGGTGTTACAATAGAATCGGAACTACTAAGGCAAATACGCCTCTCCATAAATGTGGCTCAGAGGTAACGCGGACAACCCATACATAAGTAAGTAAACCCATCACAAGGGATAGTAAATTGTACCATAACCCGCTCTTCTCTCAAATCAATGAGTCAGCACAACCAATTAATGTGACTGAAATGTAACAATCATATTATGATACGGGTAACCCAAGATCCAATAAGAGGGTAATCACGATATAGGTCTATCGCGAAGCACAAAATTATAGTGAATGCAACAACAGTAACACCAGATGTTAACTAATAACACACACAACATAACCAATGAAAGGTAACTAAGAATTACGAGTCAACACCCATCCTTGGAAATGGGTAGAGTCAACTACAGATGCCTATCGCAATCCAAATTCAACATAAATGAGGCCAATACACTAACGTACTTAAACATTTGTTATGATCCAATAATAAATAGAGTCAAAAAGGAATAGTGAAGTTGTATAGCGTCACATAGTGCACCCGCGTACCCCAACAAACATGATACAAATCGTCATCATATCACCGGAACATCATGCTAAGGCACCTCAATGTCATCACGAAATATCCCAAAGCTATTCGGGGGATAAGAGTTCGGTATAGAACAAAATACCCTAAATTTGTGATAAACAGCTCAATCAACTATAGTTCAATCGATTGGCTCCCCATGCCAGTCGACTGACTTCGGTTGACTGGTTGGGAAGCTCGGTCGACTGAACTAGGCTGGGTTTGGAACCTAAACCCAGACCTCTGGGCCAGATGAATGAATGGTTAATTTAGTCGACTAGTGTTGGCACCTGGGCACTGAACCCAGATTTTTTGAAGCTCCATCTCAATTCACACGGCAAATTCCCACCATCTCTTCCTCCAAGCCATTCATTCATTCATTCCTGATAGGGCTCTCCTAACTTGCCTTTCCCGCATCATACCTTTTTCGGAGTTTATTAGTTGATGTTTTGGAAGTGGTCTCCTAAATATTTGAAAATCGATTTTAATATGGATAACCACTTTTTTACGCATAGAGTTCCGCGGAGATATTCTTTCGACCCGGCCTCCTCTAACACTCCAAGATGGACTTAAGCAACCTTTTAGCGTCACGTGATGCTTACACGTGTGTCTATACACCCACTCATGCATGCATATGCACATATGTATAAGCAAACACATAAAGCTTCACAAATCACATTTCGAGCTTCACTGGAGCGACTACTCAATGCACTACTCTCTCCTGCAGCTTAACGCACCCAGTGGTTGCTATGGCTACATGGGATTGCTCGTAGCATGTTTATACAGATATCTAATCAGTCACATAATTAAACAATGATCATCTATAGTCCAAACCATTCAACGATTCTAATTGTCATACTTGAATCGTATTGATTATATAGCTTCAAATTTACGTATACATATTCTTATCTACATACATATATATACACATATAGTTAATTAACAATTTGATTATTTAATGATTAACACTTACTTTTATTTCTCAAATCTCCTCTATAAAAGTCAAGTCTTCTTTTCTACTATTTTATAAAATTATTTCATTATTTTATAAAATACAAAACTATCTTATAAATCATTTTTAAGCATTTATAATACTAAATTCTCTCATTAAGAATTAAGTATTCATTTTATAATCATTTGATAAAACCTTACAACCACTTTATAAAATAATTTCTTCTTACTACTTTATAAAATCTCTCTTTTATAAAATACCGCCTTTCTATTATTTTATAAAATCTCATATTTTTATAAAATATCGCTTTTATACTATTTTATAAAATCTCATTTTATTTTATGAAATATGTCATTATCACTATTTTAAAATCTCATTCTATTTTATAAAACATATTCTCATTGCTATTTTATAAAATACATCTTCATTTATATTATAAATTTTATAAAATATGTCTTGCACTTATAAAATTATTTTCTTACTTAAATAATATTATAAGTACTAATTAAGCTCGTTAAGCCTCTAATCACTTTGATAATAAGTGTAGAGCTCATAACTCTCGTAATTAGCTTACTATCTTCATTTTATAAAATATTCCTTTGTTTTATAAAATGATTGCATGTTGTAAATAATATATATAAATGCTAATTAAGCTTCATTAGGCCCCTAATCACTTTAATAATAAGTATAGAGCTCCTGACTCGCTTAATTAGCTTACTAATTTTTCCAAATATTATTCAAATGGTTTAATTACTACTTTCTAATGATATGTACTTCATTATACTACTAAATTAATCACAAATCAAACCGTAGCATCACAAATAATCACCCAGTTAACCCCAAATTAGTTCTAGGGCTTACTAACTTTTCAAAACGTGGTCTTTAAGGATTCAAACAAATAATGTGATGATCTAAACATGTCTAAATCCTAAACATAAGCCTAATTACATTACTAACATTCTTTAAATCATTCCACATCACTTCATAATCACAAATAAATAAATATATGAAGTATAACATGTAAATTTATAAGGAGAATCATCTCACTCACCTCTTCTTCTCCAAGCCAAGATCCAAATCAACAAAACCTAATCCATGCTTCTCTTTAATTTTGAGATTAGGCTCCAAACTCCATTCCATGCTAATTCCTTTTTGGGTTTTGTAGAGAATAGGAAGAGATGATTTATGGTGATTTTTATTTGATTTTAGGAATTTTATTTAAGGGGTTTAAGGCTTGGGGATTAGAAGTGGATTAACGGGTAATTAGAGAGGGATTAGGAAAAGAGGAAGAAGAATGAATGTGAATGGAGAAGTGGAAATAAAATAATGAAGGAGTTAGCAACATATAGTGAATCTAATAGGCCTTAGCCTAAATCCCTTTTTTTCTTCGAAAATCACTATTCACTCCAAAAATCCATCGACTCCAAATAGTCAAGTTTATACTCATTTTTTTAATATTGGAAGAGCGATCTCAACTATGGATGTTATTATCTAGCCTTTTTGACTAGGCAATATTCGAATAGATTGGGCGAGTCAAACTTGGAGTTATCAAGGTAGGAAGCCCAGAGAGATAGCCCAACAATCCAAGAACCTAGCACAAACAGAGCCACATGACAAATACTAAACCAATCCAAGACAAGAGAGGCAGAAACCGACTTGTGTGGTGGATTGGTACTGATTCAACCCCCTGGATCGGTACTGATCCAACTTTCCTCCTTCAATCATGCCCATATTCTTCCTACTTACTCAACTTGATGTTAAAATCCTACTCCAAAAGTTATTTTGTTATTCCAATACAATTCTCTATTAATCTCCACAAGAACTCGAATCAGGAACTTTGTTCTTTCATGGATCCATCGCTTGAGCTCCGAAACAAGCAAATCTTGATGCCAATGAGCTTAGAATCACAAAGCTAACCACAAGACGATCCAATACAATGAGTATAAAGCAACCACTAAGGGAATCTCTTGGATTGGTACCAATCCAAGCCTATCGATCGATACCAGTCCATACTAACTGATGGGATGTCTCCCTATTTCTTTGGAGAAATGGTATATGGCATGGAAAACGAGGTAGAAACCTTCTGGGTGAGATTTTAGGTTTCCTACGTCTATAAATAGAGGGGCATTGCTCATTTTTTTAGGATCTTTTGGCTCTTGCTTTCCCTTACTCTAATTTCTTGTAATCACTATTGGATTTATACCGATCCGTAAAAACAACTGCCTATAATCCAGTGATCTAATCAATAAAATCACTAAGTGGACGTAGGCCAAGAATAGCTGAACCACTATAAATTATTGTGTGTTCTTTTCTACTTTTTCATTTAAATTTCTTCACTTTTTATTCTCTACTTAATCTTCTGGGTGTTTGTACCATTTTTGTTCAAACATTTTGGTTATTTCATCGAGAAACTCCTATTCCAAGGCTACTTTGATCCATCATCTACTATTAAGTTTCATAGATCCAAGAGTACAGTTCTACTATTCAAATTTTGAATAATCTAAGAAAAGCTATTTTCCATGGCCCTGTCAAGGAGAGAACGTGATACAACTTCGAGAGCTACTAATGATGCCTAGAATTAAGACATTCACCATGTGGATGGAGCTACCCAAACAGAACAGGCAGAGATACAGAATCCAACTGATGTCATGACCAGAGTGGAAATAGATCGGATGATGAAAAAGATAGGGGATAATTTCTAGGAGAGTCATAACTAGATGAACCAGCAGATATAACATAGATTGAGGCTATTGAATGAACAAACGCAGAACAACCGAAGGAGGAGCAGGAGGGATTCAAGTTCAAAATCTAAAAGATCCACATCTTCTGACCAGAGTTGGAGAGATAGAAAGCAGAAGAAGACTCAAAACATTGCTTAGACGTCGTATCAAGGAGGAAGATAAACTCGGGGCTCGAGTTTATGGATCGATACTGATCCAAGAGGACGAATCGGTACAGATCCAGCTGATGGTGGGCCCAATGCTCGACCTCTAAATGGCGGCATGGATATGACTTCTAGGTGCACCGTGGATGATCGGAATGCTAAATACCGAAAAGCTGCTAATGATTCTACGCATAAGAATCAAACTGGGGGACTATTGGAAGAAGGTTCTCCCGGAGTCTAAAGAACCCTGGTATCGAGAGTATACCCCGAGAGCATTCACCAGGCTGAACACTTGGAACAGATCTTGATCACCGCCATTCAGCTGAACCTTTAGACCCAGAGTACTTAGAGGATATGGTCAGGAGACTTGTGGGTGAAAACCAATTCAGAAGCAATGATGAATGAGGTACTTCTCCTAGTTGGAATTCGTTTACTGAGAACATTCTGCATGAGAAGTATCCACAGAGATTTGTAATTTCAACGATGCCACTATATGCTGGAAAGATGGATCCTAGGCAACACTTGATGAAGTGCATATGGACTCTACTAGAGCATCTGATGTTGTGAGATGTCGTTGTTTTCCAATTTTCCTAGAAGGAGCAGCGACAATGTGGTTTAATCGGCTCCTACCGAGATCCATATCGCCTTTTGCTGTGCTACCACGAAAATTTCTGCAGTAATTCCGTTTATATATGACACGTCCGAAAATGTGATGTCATTATCAAACCTCTTCCAGGGAGTAGAAGAGTCATTTAAAGATTCCTTGAATCGGTTCCATACAACTATGACGGAAGTAAAAAATCCCAATGATGACATAATATTGATGGCGCTGATCAGGGGGGTTCATCCCGAGATGGATTTCGGGGAATGGTTGGAGATGAAACCCTTATTGACAATGGATGCTTTATATAGAAAAGCTGACCAGTACTTATGTTTGGAAGAAGCGCACAATCATCCCTTGAGGAACGTTGCTAGAAATTCAGATGAAGTGATACAAAGCAAAATCGCTATAAAGTAATCTGGAGGATGTTCGAAAACATGGATGTGAACATTAGCAACAATAATGCTAAGTAGAAAAAGTGTGATAATGGGGTTAAGAAACGAAAGCTAGATAATAGGAATTGTCACAGGATTCCTAAATACGATAATTTTACTGAACTAAACAACTCAGTCAAAAGCATCTATCTAGAAAATCAAGGTATTGAGTAGCACAGTAAGCCAACTCCGATAGAGTCGATCGAGAAAGAGAAGAGATCTGTAAGTTCCGTAGGTTTCATGAGATGCACAGTCATAACACCAAAGAATGTAGACACTTGCACGATATGATTAAGGAGCTGATTCGAAAGAAAAAGTTGCAACAATTTGTGAAAGCCCGATAGAATGGCAGGCAAGGAAATTCTAATCTTCCTGGGTCGACATCCCAATAGAGGCAAGATGGTCCTAGTGGTGAGGATCCTAGGCGACTTGAGAAGCCTTTAGTGAAAAACATAATTATCAGTGGGTCATATCCAATCGATAGGAGTTTGAATGAGATGGGCATGTATGATGGTGCTTTGAAGCATACAGAGTATGAGAGCTATTCGACAGTTGAGGATGGAACTCCAGTAAAACAGTTCCTAGAACCATGAAAAATTACATTATTTCCAAAATAGAGATGCTGATGGGGTCGAAGCCCCGACGATTGACCCGTTGGTTATAACGGCCACGACTGGCCCTGCTATTGTACGAAAGGTGCTGGTTGGTTGTGGGAGTTCGATCAACATTCTATTCAAAAAAGCTACGACCAGATGCTTTTAGAGGGAATGGACTTAAAACCATGTAAATATTGGATCTGGGATTTAATAGGACCGTTATGGAGCCAGTTGGATATGTGGAATTATTGGTAGTGCTTGGAGAGGGTGACCGCAGGTGAGTGCGGGTCGTGCCTTTTGTGGTGTTGGATATCTATTCTATATATAACGCATTTTTAGGCCGATCGGCCCTGGCTAAGTTTAGAGTGGCTATAGGACCCTGGTGTTTGACACTTGAATTTCCTATAGAGAACGATATGAGAGTAGTGCACAGAGAACAAGGGCTTGGACGTGAATGTTATGTTGCCAAGCTAAGAGAGGCAAGGCGAAGAGAGAAAGGAAAAGGTGTAGTGGGGACTCTCTGCATCAAGGATTTGGTAAAACCAATGCTTGAACTCTGGCTCGGAAAGCACACTCGGTTCCATAAGGATATGGATCCACGAAAAGTGCTACTAGGTGGAAGAGCATCTCCAACCGAGCTAATGATTAATATCTCAATTAATCGGGGAGACCCAACACGGATCCTGAAAGTCAGATCACAACTTGGGGTTTGGACAATGAAGGAGTTGATTGGTTTTCTTCGGGCGAACCTGGATGTGTTCGCCTAGATGCACTCTGATATATGTGGGATCTCACTAGAGGTAGCGAGCTATGCATTGAACATAAATCCCAAATACGTTCCTGTGAAATAAAAGCGTCTTAGCCTGGGTCTGAAGAGATCCACTACACTCAAAGAAGAAGTGGTGAAGTTAAGGGACAATGGCTTTATCAGCGATGCCTTTTACTCGGAATGGGTATTCAATCCAGTCTTGGTGAAGAAGGCTAATGGGAAATGGAGGACGTGCATCGGTTATTCTGACTTGAATAAGGCATGCCCGAAGGACATCTTCTCGCTTCCAAGGATTGATCAGTTGGTGAACTCAATAGCCGGACATGAATTGCTTTCATTCATGGACGCATACTCTGGGTACAACCAAATTCCAATGCATGTTTCAGACCAGGAACATACCAGTTTTATTACTGACTTAGGATTGTATTGCTATTTGGTCATACCGTTTAGATTAAAGAATGCTGGAGCAACCTACCAGATAGATCGGTAAATAGTGTTCAAAGATCAGATTGGACGCTCAATGGAAGTTTATGTGGATGACATGCTCGTGAAGTCATGGCGTTTGGGAAACCATGTTGACGATCTGGTAGAAATGTTCGGCGTTCTCCGTAAATAATGGATGAAGCTCTACCCTTTGAAATGCTCTTTTGGCATTGCGACATGCAAGTTCTTGGGATTCATTGTGAATTCCTATGGAATTGAAGCTAATCTAGAGAAGACAAAGGCATTAAGGGACATGGAGGCCCTGAAGACAGTAAAGGAGGTCCAGAGTTTAAATGGAAAGGTTGCCACCTTAAGGAGATTCTTCTCCAGAGTCACCGAAAAATGCATCCCATTCTTTGACATAATTAAGAAGGGAAAAAGAAACTTCGCTTGGACACAGGAGTGTGTAGACACATTCTAGGCTATGGTGGATCACTTGAAGAGACCCCATCCTCTCGAAGTTGGTGGATGATGATGACTTGTTTTATATTTGGCAGTGTCGGTGCATGCTCTGAGCGCTACACTCGTACGTGAGGAAGCCCGCATCCAATGACTGATCTACTATATAGCAAGTGATTGATAGGAGTGGAAAGAAATTAACCAAAGCTGGAAAAGCTTGCATAATGTCTGTTGATTGTTTCAAGGAAGCTCCACCCTTACTTTCAAGCTCATCCTATCAAAATTCTTACTGACTAGCCTTTGCAACAAGTCTTGCAATGACCTGAGACTTCTGGAAGGATGTTGAAATGGAACATTGAACTCAGCTAATACGGTATAACCTATCACCCTTGGAGAGCTATCTAGGGTCAAGCTTTGGCGGACTTCATAGTTGAATTCATTGCACGAGACGATACTCCATAGAGGAGTGGTGAACAAAATACTAGTTGGTGAAAGTCTATATGGATCGATAATATAGTAGAACTAGTATAGCAAGTGCGAAATTATAAATAGTAAATAGCAGTAATAAAAATGACACTAGGGATTTTTATACTGGTTCGAACTTCCCGTTCTACGTCCAGTCCCAGACTCATTCTGGAATTTCTCTAACAACCCTCACTTAACCCGGAGGAACATGTATTACACCGCCTGAGCAACCGAACAGGACTTTTCAGCCTAAGCAACCGAATAGGACTTCAAATACAATTTATAAATTGTTTCTTGACTTGTGTGTTCTTAAGTAACACGAATATAGTCAATGTAGTACACCCTTCCTATAATCTTCTTGATATGATGATTTGAATGTGCAATTGTAGGAAGTAGAGATTGAAAATCACTTGAGATTTATAACAATATAAAGCAAGAATAGATAGAAAGAATTGGTGATTGAAATAGTGGATTTTCATCTCTATTTATAGTATTGAATGGTTTGAATTCAATAGTTGCAACCATTAGAAGGAGTGCAACTCTTGGTGAAGAAGACAACTCTTCAGAATTTGATATTTCATGAAAAGATGCATCAGTTCGTCAAGTTCAGATTTCTGAGAGAAAAGTGTTAGATGACTGAGCAAGTTTAAAAACATCAAAAATTTAGAAAGAACAAAAATCAATGACAACAGACGTCTGTCGATGATGACAGACGTCTGTATTAAATTGTACAAACGTCTATTTCATAAGAAAATAGAAGTTCTTTATTCAGAGAGTTCAGACGTCTGTACTTAATATTTAGACGTCTGTTATTGAAGACAGACGGCTAGACAAAAGTTCAGCCGTCTGAACTTGTACTGATTTGTTCCTCTTCTTTGTTTTAGCACTTCTGAACTTGAGATATTATATATTTTTGAAAATACTTTTTATATCTTAAAATAGATAAAGATATTTATTATTTTAAAACATGGTTTTCAAAAATATATTTGTGTGTTCTTATCATCATATCTGAGATTGTACAATAATATCTAATCCAGAAATAATAAACTTGAGAACTTGATCTTTGTTGATGATATGATAATAGCTTCTCTTTGTAGACTCCTGCAAGAATATTTGACATCATAGTATATAATTTGAAATATATAGTTGTCGCATTAAAATCAAAGAAGGCAGGTTCCAACATTCTCCCCCTTTTTGCTGATGACAACTATATAATTCATTGGTTATTATAAACCATACCTTTTGCTCCCTCTGTCAACATGACCAGTTTATATAGCAGAAATGTTATTATTTCTCCCCCTTTGTCATTAACAATAAGAAATGTTATTATTATAAACCCTATTCAAACCCAGATGTGTTAAACAATGTAAGAATATAGAACAGAGATCATATGTTTGAAAACCACAAAATATATATGAACTTGTATCACAACAAAAACATAATTTGTGGACAACAACTTATTTGAACATAAATAAGAACAAATGAGAAAATAAAGAGAGCACATGTGAATTTTTAAACCAAACCAGATGTCATAAGAATACAACATATGGTTGAGGAAAGTACAAAAATACTAAAACTGTAGAGAATTCAGAGCACAAGTACAGAGCATATAGAGCAGTACCAAATGTTTCAAGAAGTGACACAATAGTTTGAAGTAATTATACAAACCAAGATAGATAAGTTAAAACAAGAGTGACGAAAACAGAATGCAAAAGTTGTGAACCTAAAATTTAGACCAAAATGCAAACCATAAAAGATGATCTTTTTCAGCAATCTCCCCAAGTTGGAGAGGGAGGAGGTGAAGATCCACAAGAATTTTTCCACATTCGATGAAGAATTGTTTTGATATTCTTCATCTCTTTTGTATTTTCTCCCACTTTGGCATTGAGATTATCGAATCTAGAGTTGATGGAAGAAAACCCTTGGTCAATTTTACGAGAAAGTTTCTTTTGATTTTTTGAAAGAATGATATCCGATTTGAGCTTTTCACTTTTTGTATAAGTTCTTAGATTTCCAGAAATTTGCTCAAGATCGGAATCTTCACGAATTGAACTTTGGATAAAGGTTTGTTCTGTGGCTTCATTATCTTCTTCTTCATCTCCATTATTTCCTTCATCTCCAATATTTCCTTCATATTCTATATTTGTTTCTTCTCCAGCGGTTCCGGAGGTATCCATTTTAGTTTTTCCCTTTTATTTTTGGAGTGCTATTTGTTGAGCTTGGAATTCAGGGTATGTTGGATATGATGGATCTAATTCTGGTAAGCCCATTAGACTAAAGAAATGGGTATTTGATACTTTATTTTCTCAAACTCAATCGAAGGACTTTGAATTGAATAATTAGCAAGTATCCGGGCAATATATGGAGCGTAGACAAGTGATCGCTTCTTAGAATCGTGATAAGTGCGTAATTCATCATAAATATATTAAGCCCAATTAATTTTATGATCGCCAAAGATCGCTTGAAGTGCTTTGTCTTCGTGATCATATATTATCTCGTGGCTTCCTTGCCGGGGAAAAATGGTTTTAATTAGCATTCGTAGGAGCAATCTAGGTCGTGGACGAAGATGATTCGACCTATCTTTCGATTGTCCGGGCTCGAAAAGATGATATTCTATTGTCTTAAGTTCATCACCTTTTAGCTTAAAATCCTCTAATTTTATCCCGTCATTGATACATTTAAAAATTCGTGCAATATCATCCGGGGTTATTGTCAGAACATTTCCAAATACGCTTGTCCATAGCGTTCCTTTATCTCTATGTAGCCTAATTTTAGGGTTATTGACATTTGCTAGAAATAATAGAACACTAATCCGACAAATATTTACTTGATTATCTTTGTAATCAATGAGACTTGTGATATTAGATCGATCAGTAAACAACTTGATTCTATAAGAAGGAAAGTTATCAAGATAGTGAAAAATACCATGAAACGAAGACAGAGAAGAGAGTTGTTTATATCTAGCCATACTTCTCGGTTCATGATAGAGCCATGCCTCAATTTGATTATCCGAGGGAAGAATGTAAGGAGAAGGTTGAGAAGAATCACCTTTTTGTTTTTTGGATTTTTGATTTGGGCGCCATTGTTTTTGAGGAGGCTAGGGTTTTGATTTGGATTTTGAAATTTGGTAGAAGTGAATAGCCGTGTTGAAGAGAGGGGGTGGTTCGATTTGATTTATAGATTTTTGCTTTCAACAGGGTTTCAGACGTCTAAAAAAATACAGACGCCTGAAGTCCTGTAGATAGTAAAATCAATAGGAAAAATAAGTAGAGTCAGACGTCTCCATTTTAGAATAGACGGCTAAAACTGACCACAGACGGCTAAATTTTTTGTATCAGACGGCTCAGAAGCTTCAAAAAGAAACAGAGAATAAAAAACATTTTAGACTAATTTCAGACGTCTAAAATTTTTGATGACAGACGTCTATATTTGAGTACAGACGTCTGTGTCATAAATTCAGACGGCTAATCTATGACTAGAGAAATTGAAACTTTTTGTATTAAAATCAGACGGCTAAAATTTTGTTGATAGACGTCTATATTCAAGGACAGACGTCTGTGATATAAAATTCAGACGGCTCAGCTAGGAACAGAGAATTTGGAACATTTTGAACGTAAGTTAGATGTCTGTATTGTTGTTTTCAGACGTCTGTGTGTCTGAAGTGTTTTAAAATACATAGGTATACAGACGTCTGTGTAAAACTATCAGACGTCTGTTTGGCTGATTTTTAGTGTTTTAACCATTTAAGTTAAGGAATATTTAAAATAAACTTATATATATATATATATCATATATAGATATAAAAAAATAATACATACAAACAAAGCAAACTGAATAGCCATACATATCATATATATATAGATATATATATATATACTTTATTTTGGAGTCGTCGGAGTTTTTGGAGACTTTGGAGACTTTCCTTTGGATAATTCGAGTTGATTGTTCTCGTCAAATGGTTTAATGGGTGACCACTGAGGTTGACGATCCCAAGAATTTGGAGAATAAGGAGGTTGTTGAGGAGATTGGTGCCAAGTATTCCATCCCGACGATGTTGGCTGAGAGTATAAAATAGGCTCAGCCACACAATCTCTCGGGATATCTTTTCCACAGAATTTAATAGCAATGGACTCTAGTAAACTAAGTTTTCTAGAGTTAATCCTTTGCTCATAGTACATATCCCTCTGAAGATTAATAATATTCTGCTGATCGTGACGAATATCATCAATCTTATCTTTTGTTCTTGGTGAGAGGTCAAGGCACTTCTTGGCTTTCTTTTTATTGGGAGTATGTCCCGTAGGTTCTTTTCCATAGGAATGTCGTGGTTCTATGGAAGGTGTTGGTGATTCAAATTCGGACGAAGACGATGTAGTTGGTGGAGAGTAATCAGAATTTGAATAATAATTTGAACCGGCCATGAAGATAACAAAAATCGCAAGTAAGAATTCCATTGAAGCAAAAAAAATTGAAGAAGATGAAGTTTCTTGTTAAAACCAGTAATGAGAAGAAGAAAATCTCATTGCTATATATAAGTTTTCATGAGAAAGAAAGTGTGGCTTAAAACAAACGAATTGTATAAACCAGAGAAAAAATCGTTCTTTAAAAAAAATGTATAAAGAAGATCCTAAGGAAGTGGATTTAGCTAATTCAATGAATGGTTTAAAGGAAAAACATTTAACCAGAAAATAATAGAGTAACAGATTCTGAATATAGAAAAGAAATTAGAGGATCGGTTGAAAGTAAATCAATGGTTAAGAATGAACTTTTTCAGATAAGAAATATGAGGAGTTATATGTAGTTAGACAAGAAACACCCATAGCTCAAATGGTTGAGCATATAGTTCCCTTCTAAGCAATCCTGAGTTCGATTCCTACCATGAGCGATATCAAAAATATATTTTTTCGAAAATTATAATTTTTTTTTGAAATATTCATAAATTTTTAAATGAAATAATACCGAGTTCTCGTCGTAATTTTATAATAGTATTTTCATTCAACGGTTTTGTGAAAATATCTGCCAATTGATTTTCCGAAGATACGAATTCTAGATTGATTATTTCTTTTTCAATATTATCACGAAGAAAATGATGACGAATGTCAATATGTTTTGTTCGTGAATGATTTACTGGATTTTTAGACAAGTTAATTGCACTAGAATTATCACAGAAAATTGTTGATTTAGATAAGTTAAAACCAAAATCTTGAAGAGTTTGTTGCATATAAATTACTTGAGCACATGCCAAAGTTGCAGATATATATTCTGCTTCACAAGTAGAAAGTGATACGCGATTTTGTTTCTTACTAAACCAAGATACTAGAGACCGTCCAATGAAATGACAAGTCCCACTTTTACTCTTTCTATCCGTCCGACTTCCTCCAAAATCAGCATCACTAAATGATACTAATTCAAAAGGACATTCTTTTGGATAAAATAGTCCAAAATCTTTGGTTTTGTTGAGATAACGTAAAATACGTTTTACTGCTCTAATATGTGATTCTTTGGGATCGGCTTGAAATCGTGCACATAAACAAACACTCATCATTATATCGGGTCTACTTGCGGTTAAATATAATAGTGATCCAATCATACTTCGATATAATTTTTGGTCTACACTCTTGCCATTTTCATTTTTTCAAGATGTATGGTTGTACTCATAGGAGTAGGTTTGGCAGAAGTATTTTCCATACCAAAACGTTTTATTAAATTATTACAATATTTTTCTTGATTTATAAAAATACCATTATTTACTTGTTTAATTTGTAGTCCAAGAAAATATGTTAATTTTCCCATGTGAGACATCTCAAATTCATTTGTCATCATTTTAGAGAATTCTTGACATAATTTATCATTAGTTGATCCAAAAATAATGTCATCAACATAAATTTGAACAATTAAAATATCTTGTTTCTTTTTATTAATAAAAAGAGTTTGATCAACCTTTCCAATTTCAAAACCAGATTCAATTAAATAACTTTTTAAACGATCATACCAAGCACGAGGTGCTTGTTTTAAACCGTATAAAGCCTTTTTAAGTTTATAGACATGATCTGAAAATTTTTCATGTATGAACAAGGGAGGTTGTTCGACATAAACATTTTCTTTAATAAAACCGTTTAAAAATGCACTTTTAACATCCATTTGATATAATTTAAAGTTGTGAAAACACGCGTAAGCCAATAATATTCGTATTGCTTCTAGCCTAGCGATAGGAGCAAGCGTTTCTTCATAGTCAATTCCTTCTTCCTGATTATATCCTTGTGCAACTAGCCTAGCTTTATTTCTAGTAATATTACCATTTTCATCAGCTTTATTTTTAAATACCCATTTAGTACCAATAACTGATTGATCATTAGGCCTTGGAACTAAATCCCAAACGTCATTTCTTTCGAATTGGTTTAGTTCTTCTTGCATAGCAATAATCCAATACTCATCAGTTGAGGCTTCTTTAATATTTTTAGGTTCTATATCAGAAAGAAAAGCAATATGACCCATTTGATTTAATCGATTACGTCTTTTAACTCTTTCATCAATTTCTCCAATTATATTTTGAATTGGATGATCTTTTAAAATTCTCGGTGGAGATTTTAATTCAATTTCAATTTAATTTTCAGAAGAAGTATTTTCAGGTATATTGTTGTCAATATTGGAATTAGAATCAATTATAATTTCTTCATCATCATTTGTTTTAATTTTGAAATTTTCATCAAATGATACATGAAGTGTTTCTTCAATAGTTTTAGTTCTTTTATTATAGATTCTATATGCTTTGCTTCGTTCTGAGGATCCGATGAATATACATTAATCTGATTTTGGATCAAATTTTCCTAGTTAATCTTTAGTATTTAAAGCAAAACATTTAGAACCAAAAACTTTAAAGTAAGATATATTCGGTTTTCTACCGTTGAGAAGTTCATATGGAGTGTGTTTAGTTAAAGGACGTCTCCAGATGCCAAACGAGATTTATGCCGAGCGCTCCATCCAATGCCGAACGACGATCTCTCTATGCCGAACGCTCGTCCAGTGCCGAACATTCCTCTATGCCGAATGATCCTTCTAATGCCGAACGTCTCCAGATGCCGAGCGCTCCATCCAATGCCGAACGACGATCTCTCTATGCCGAACGCTCGTCCAGTGCCGAACATTCCTCTATGCCGAATGATCCTTCTAATGCCGAGCACTCGTTCAGTGCCGAACGTTCCCTCTATGTCGAACGACGAACTCTCTATGTCGAACAGCCTCCAACGCCGAACCATCCCAATGCCGAGCGATATCTGCCAAACTGCCTAGGTCGAGCCATGTAGTTTCTCCACTCCTTTTCCCAACGACATATTCAAGTGAACTTCATCATTTTAAACCGAATCCATCATACTTTAGTATCGATAGTTGTGAAGTTGTTTAAGTTAAATCCGTCTGTCCGCGGCCTTGCCAAAATGCGGGTTAACAGTTAAAGGATGAATAGAGACACGGTTTAGAACATAACAAGCAGTAGCAACAGCTTTTGCCCAAAATTGTTTTGGAAGAGTGATTCCTTTCAATAATGTCCTAGCACATTCTTGAAGTGTTCTATTTTTACGTTCTACAACTCCGTTTTGTTGAGGAGTTCTTGGAAAAGAAAAGTTATGAAATATTCCTTTCTTATTACAAAATTTTTCAAACATTTCATTTTCAAATTCACCTCCATGATCACTTCTAATGTTTTTAATTTTTAGATTTGTAATATTTTGAATTCGTTTAGCAAAAATTTTGAAATTTTCAAATGTATCACTTTTGTTTTTCATAAACAATGTCCACGTATATCTCGAGAAATCATCAACTATTACAAACACATATCTATTGTGATTAATAGATTGAATTTGAGTTGGTCCAAATAAGTCTAGATGTAGCAACTCAAGAGGTTGTAATGTGGAGATGATTTTCTTAGATTTAAATGACGATTTAGTTAATTTCCCTAGTTGACAAGCATCACAAATGCTTTTTACCTTAAAATTCATTTTAGGCAAGCCTTTTACTAAATTATTTTTGGATAATTTATTAATAGTTTTGAAATTATTGTGACAAAATCTCTTGTGCCATAGCCAAGGATCATTTTCTTTGGCTATCAAACACATTTTTGTATTATGATTAATTTTCATATTCAAAATATAAATATTACGTTCTCTAACTCCTTCGAAAATGAGATTTTTATTTTGATCAAAAATATTGCATTTATTGTCAGAAAATGCTATATTAAAACCTTTATCACATAATTGACTAATACTAAGTAAATTGTGTTTTAAATTTTTATCTAGTAAAACGTTTGTAATAAGAGGTAAATTAGATGTACCGTCATTGCTCACATCGCCTTTGCCGATGATGTAACCTTTGGAATTATCTCCAAAAGTGACAGATCCTCTATCTGAGTAGATAATGTTTGTTAACATATTTTTGTCGCCTGTCATGTGTTTTGAGCAACCACTGTCTAGAATCCATTTTCCTCTTTTCTTAATTGGTACCTGCAAAAAATATTGAAAATCTGTTGGTAGCCGCTTCCTCCGTTAGGGTCCTAAGGGTTAAATCTTAGGAAGCCAAACCCAGTTGGGTTCAGAGTTCCCTTTAAAAATAAAATTTTTATTCTTATGAACAGAAGTAATGAAAGATTGAATAAGTTATTCCTAATTAAATTATTATTGGTTTTTGGAACCCAAATCAAAATTGATTTTGGATAAATAACTTTTGAAGAATATTTTTGAGCAGATATAGATTCCGTTTTCTTAAAACTAGTATATAAAGAGCATTTATTTTTAAAATTCTTTTGTATCGGTTTTTTTATATCCTAACCCCTTTTTATTTGAACATGTTTGAGAATTCTCAATAATTTTAGAAAGACTCTCTCTTCCACTGTTAAATTTAGAAACATTTTTAGAAATATTTTCCAGTTTTGTTTTAAGATGCGATACTTCTATATCAAGTGTTTTAATATTAGAGTTTAAATCAAAATTTTCTTTTGCTAATTTAACATTCTCATTTTTCTGTCTTTCCATTTCACTACTTAAATTAGTGAATTGAGATGTTATACTAGCATAAGATTCTTGAGATTTTACCAACTCTTCCTCTAAAATTACTTTTTCATCTTTTAACATATCAGTTTCTATTTCAATTCTATTTAATTTTACTAAAGCATCTTTATATTTACACTTCAGAGTTCTAAGTTTGTCTAACAATTCAGAGTTTATTTCTATTAAATCGTCAAAAGTTAGATCACTTACATCATCATTTGTTGCCATAAATAGACGTTGGCCTTTTCTGAGTCACTGTCGCTATCACTGTCTGACGAAGATGATTCTGTATCATCCCATGTAACCGAGAAGGCTTGCTTCTTTTTATATTTGTCCTTTTTGAAATTATATTCTTTCTTCCGATCAGGACAATCTTTCTTTATGTGGCCCTTCTTGTGACACTCGTAGCATTCAAGAGATGAACTTGATGGCTTGTTGTAACTTTTGTTATTTCCAAATTTATTGCTCTTTTTGAATTTAAAAAACTTTTTGAAATTTTTAGCTATAAATGCCATATCGTCGTTTTCTGATTTAGAGTCTTCTTTTTCTGCTTGAAAAGCGATAGTTTTTTTGTAAGTGTTTGTGCTCGTCTTGCCTGTAAATTTACTTCATAGGATATTAGATTTCCAATTAACTCTTCTGTTTTTATGGTTGAAATATCATTAGCTTCTTCGATAGCTAGGACTTTTCGTTCCCATTCATCAGTTAAAGAGTTAAGGATTTTTGAAACAATATCAGGTTGAGGATAAGTAACTTCTAAGGCTAAAAGTGAATGATAGATATCTTGAAATCTAGAGTACATTTCACTAATACTTTCTCCTTGTTTCATCTTAAAATTTTGAAATTGATTTTTAAGCATTGAAATATTGCTTTGTTTTACTTTATTTGTTCCTTCATGTGTAACCTTAAGTGTATTCCAAATTTCATATCCAGTTTTGCAAATGCTGACTCGATTAAATTCATTTTTGTCTAAAGCACAAAATAACATGTTCATTGCTTTTGCGTTTGCAGTAGCATCTAGTTTTTGTGTATTGGACCATGTAGCATACTCTGTAGTAGGAATAGTATATTCTGTTTGAATAATATTCCAAGTATCAAAACCAGTAGCTTGCATAAAAATTCTCATTCTAGTTGACCAATAACTATAGTTTAGTCCGTTAAACAATGGTGGTCGTGTAGTGGCTTGTCCCTCAGTAAAGCTACTGTTAGTGTTATTTTCCATATTAAATATCAAATAACTATGTTATAGTTATGTGATGACCTTGCTCTGATACCAAATGAAAGTCTATATGGATCGATAATATAGTAGAACTAGTATAGCAAGTGCGGAATTATAAATAGTAAATAGCAGTAATAAAAATGACACCAGGGATTTTTATACTGGTTCGAACTTCCCGTTCTACGTCCAGTCCCAGACTCATTCTGGAATTTCTCTAACAACCCTCACTTAACCCGGAGGAACATGTATACACCGCCTGAGCAACCGAACAAGACTTTTCCGCCTAAGCAACCGAATAGGACTTCAAATACAATTTATAAATTGTTTCTTGACTTGTGTGTTCTTAAGTAACACGAATATAGTCAATGTAGTACACCCTTCCTATAATCTTCTTGATATGATGATTTGAATGTGCAATTGTAGGAAGTAGAGATTGAAAATCACTTGAGATTTATAACAATTTAAAGCAAGAATAGATAGAAAGAATTGGTGATTGAAATAGTGGATTTTCATCTCTAGTTATAGTATTGAATAGTTTTAATTCAATAGTTGCAACCATTAGAAGGAGTGCAACTCTTGGTGAAGAAGACAACTCTTCAGAATTTGATATTTCATGAAAAGATGCTTTAGTTCGTCAAGTTTAGATGTTTGAGGGAAAAGTGTCAGATGACTGAGCAAGTTTAAAAACATCAAAAATTTAGAAAGAACAAAAATCAGTGACAACAGACGTCTGTTACTTAATTCAGACGTCTGTCGATGATGACAGACGTTTGTATTAAATTATACAGACGTCTATTTCATAAGAAAATAGAAGTTCTTTATTCAGAGAGTTCAGACGTCTGTACTTAATATTTAGACGTCTGTTATTGAAGACAGACGGCTAGACAAAAGTTCAGCCGTCTGAACTTGTACTGATTTGTTCCTCTTCTTTGTTTTAGCACTTCTGAACTTGAGATATTATATATTTTTGAAAATACTTTTTATATCTTAAAATAGATAAAGATATTTGTTATTTTAAAACATGGTTTTCAAAAATATATTTGTGTGTGTGTGTTCTTATCATCATATCTGAGATTGTACAATAATATCTAATCTAGAAATAATAAACTTGAGAACTTGATCTTTGTTGATGATATGATAATAGCTTCTCTTTGTAGACTCCTGTAAGAATATTTGACATCATAGTATATAATTTGAAATATATAGTTGTCGCATTAAAATCAAAGAAGGCAAGTTCCAACAGGTGGAAGATATACACGAATGGTGCATCAAACGAATGTTGTTCCAATGCTGGAGTTGTATTTTTCACTTCCGAGGAACGTTCAATCTATTATGCCTTGAGACTTGACTTTCCAACAACAAACAATGAAGCGGAATATAAAGTACTGATTGCAAGACTCAAGATTGCTAAAGAACTGGAGATAAATACTTTACATATTTTCTGTGATTCCCAACTAGTGGCGTGTCAGGTGCAGAAAGAGTTTCAGACAAAAGGAGCAAGGCTAGCCCCTTATCTAAACCGAGTCCTTGAGCTACTTAGTGGCATTGAATATTATACGATAATGCACATTCCCAAGGAGGAAAATGCGAAGGCCAACTCACTAGCTAAGCTGGCCAGTTCCGGAGATGCGTAACTCATGGGCTTGGTTCCAGTGAAAACATCGTCAACATCGAGCATCGACCAGATTGATGTCGATTGGATCTTGGAGGCTGAACCTAAAAGAGAGACATGGATGACTCTGATAAAAGAGTACTTGTAGAGACGAATCCTTCCCCATAAGAGGAATGAGTGAGGAAGACTCTTTCGCCAAGCTCCGAGATAGATCATATAGAAAGGATTCCTATACAGGAAGCGTTTTTCTATCCCTACGCTTCAGTGTGTTGCTCATGTTGAGGCAAAAATGTCCTGAGAGAAGGGCACAAAAGGGCCTACAGCGACCATGCCGAGGGATAAACCTTGACGAAGAAGATTCTCCACTCTGGGTACTTTTGACCAATTGTCAACCAAGACGTAGCTAATTACACTAGAAAGTGCGACAAGTGCTAGAGATTTGCTAAGATTCCAAGAGCCCCGCCGACGGAAATTACTCAAATGGTCAGTCCTTGGTCGTTTGCAGTTTGGAGGATTGATATTATCGGTGTGTTGTCGGTATCTAAAGGTGGCGTGAAATGCGCCATCGTCGCGGTTGATTACTTCACCAAATGGTCTGAGGCGGAGCCATTAGCCACAATTACAACGAAAAAAGCGATCAACTTTGTACTCTGGAATATTATCTATTGTTTTGAAGTTCCATAGGTGATCGTTACCAATAATGGAACCTAATTCGACAACAATGAGTTTAAGGATTTCTGCCGTCGACATCACATAAAGAAGAGATTTTCTACGGTGGCACACCCTATAGCAAATGGATAAGTTGAAGCTATAAACAAGATTATCTAATCCATTATTAAGAAGCAATTGGAAATGGCTAAGGGCAAGTGGGTCGATGAACTTTTATTGGTACTTTAGGCTTATCGAACGACCCATAAGTCAGCGATTGACCATTCTCCATTCTCCCTAACCTTTGGTTCAGAGGCTATGATTTCATTTGAACTGGAAGTACCTTCTTATCGGGTAATTCATTACAATCCACAGACAAATGAGCAACTACTTCTAGAATCTCTTGACATTAATGATGACAAATGAGACGAAATTAAGAGCAGATGTGCACCGAAACCAAGTCGCTTGGTATTACAACACTAAGGTCAGGAATCTAACCTTTGAAATCGATGACCTGGTTCTCAAATGAATGTTCCCAGACCCTAGAAAGTTGGGCCCGAATTGGGAAGATCCGTATGCAATAAAACAAAAGCTTGGAGATGGCACTTTCAGGCTCGCAATGGCTGATGGGATCTCACTTCCGAGGGCGTTGAATAGTGAGCATTTATAATGCTATTTCATTTAAATATAAATTTGTACATAGTTGGATGAAGCCATGTAATTAGACAGAATTTGTCATTTCCTATTTTCAATAAATGACTTTCTGGATCTATCTTTACATTGCTTAAGAGTTGCGAAATGTGATTGACTCGAATGAGTTTACATGTGTGTAATGTAGGTGTTCAGGTACCTAGAGATAGGTTTCCATAATCCATGATTGGGCCCTTAATGTTCGATCAGTTTCAGTGTCCAAAGATTAATACCACATAACTCTTACCCCAACGCGGGGCAAGAGTATAAACTCGAAATGGATGTGATACGACCGTTCGTATGTTAACTCTCACCCTTAATGTAGGGGCGGGAGTATAAACTAAATAGGATGTAATTTAACCGTTCGCCAACTAACTCTTACCCGTAATGTGGGGACAGCAGTATAAACTCATAGGGACATGACTTGCCCATCCATCGACTAACTCTTACCCTTAATACAGGGGTAGGAGTATAAAATCATGAGGACCTGACTTGCCCATTCATTGACTAACTCTTACGCTTGATGTGGGGGTAGGAGTATAAATCAAAATGAATGTGATATGACCATTCATTCATTAACTCTTTCTCTTGATATGGAGTAGGAGTGTAACTTAAACTGGATGTGACATAACCATCTAATCATTGACATCTCGTCCAGAGTAGGCAAAGCTGGAGACCCATGCCTGGTGTAAGGCATGATCTTACTTGTAAACTACTATTAGCACCCAGCGTTTGGCGCGATCGAAAATCATTATCCTAGAAAAGGATATTACATATGCTAATCTATGCGGTCTACCTCGACTAGTGCCCTCAGTTTGGTATTTCTATGGTTACTTAACGTTTGCTAGAGCGACGAAAGGTTGGCAACTTATGGAATGGGCTAATGACTTGGTCCAACAATGATAACAAAAAGAGATGGATCACGAGTACATTGAATGGAAAGTGCTTCTCTTGAATAACTTAGGCAGATTCACATAAAGATTTAA
This sequence comes from Allium fistulosum, assembly GCA_030737815.1. Taxonomy (NCBI): domain Eukaryota; kingdom Viridiplantae; phylum Streptophyta; class Magnoliopsida; order Asparagales; family Amaryllidaceae; genus Allium; species Allium fistulosum. Next base: position 868,230,648 of record CM060903.1, on the reverse strand, counting down.
CAAAACAAATTTTTTTGTTATTCACATAGGACTTGGAAAGATAAGTGCAAGTTTTATTTGTGCTTGAACAAAAAGCAAAAGCTGAGGCCGAATCTACACAAAGCCAGCCAAAAACTAAGAAGACTCCTACAACTACCAAAAGTGAGTCTATTTACATAAGTCTGATCAATAGTCACTTCTTTGACTTGTGCTTCCTCTGCTTCTTTGCACTGCCAGTAAATAATTCACTTGAACTCTCACTCTTCCTCTTTCCTCCTTTTCCTCCACTCCCTTTTCCCTTTGGAGGTGAGCTAAGTAACAGAATGGTGGACTCGCTCTGTGCGCTCCTAGGCGGAGGAAGAGAGACTGGAACGTAGATTGTCTGCCCAGGTAGGGCAACGGATAAGGGAACAGGGATGTTCTCTATCTTCTATAGCTTGATTTCTATGTCTCATAGACATTCTCGCTCAAGTGCACTCATGGTGCCACCCGACAAGAGCTCAAAGACTCCAGTAATCAAGACGTCATCTTCCATCGAAGCACCCTGATTCCCAGCAGTCCCCTCATCCTGCAAAGCATCTATCATTTGTTCATTAGGTCTAGGGGTCTCTTCAGTCAGAATGCTTGGGATCATTGTTGAGGTTATAACGGTTCCTGATTCTGCGGCAGTGTAACGACCTATATTTTTGGCAATTAAAAATATTCAATTTAATAAGATTTTTGGAATTTAATATTATGAGAAATTTAAATTTATGATTTATTAATGAAAAAATAATTAGAATATAATTTAATATTCTTGTTTGAATGTTATTGACAATTATTTTAATGTAATTTCAACCAATTAAAATACCTGAAAATTTAATTTGGTTGTAATTGTAAATAAGGAATAAATTCAATGTTGTATTTAATGGTGAAATTATATGTTTTTTTAATTAAAATTGCTTCTAATATAGAATATGAAATCAATTAGTTAGTACGTAAATTTATCAGCTTTTTTTTGTAAACAATAAATTTAGAAATGTGTTGAATTACTAATGTATAACAATTGCTTTAATTGTCATCTTATTATGTAAATCTGTTGGAATTTTGGGCTTTTATTGGATTTTAAATCAGCTATAAATCAAAGGTGAGTGATTTAACCCACTCACGCAATACTAAATCTTCTTATGTTAGTTGAATTAAATTTATGAAGTGATAAGAATGTTATTGGTTGCTGTTTTGTAGTTTAATTTGATATTTTAATTGAAATTGAATTTTATTGAATTAAATTGACATTTAAATTAATATTGAAATTGAATTGCTAGTTAATTACCTTATATTGATAACTAGTTAATTATTGCAATTTATTGGCTGATTTGGATGTTGATTTAATGGGTGTCTATTTGTTGACATTTTAGATGATTGGATGTTTATTGTTTTATATATCCCTATTATCACTCTATACATTAAGTGACAGCATATAAACTGTTATTTAAACTATTTCGAATAAATTAAGAAATAGGTTGAAATGATATACACCTATAACACTTTGATTTGGATTGAAGTGATATATCCATCCCTATAATTAAAATTGAAATAACTGATCACTTGGCCATAAAATATAAAATTATACACTGACACCGGATTGGTTAAATTAAATGGTTTTAAAATATGAAATTTGGATTTTAGTTAATGATATTGTTTTAAAGGGAATAAATTGTGGATTTTTATGAATTGAATTAATTCCGAATTAAGCTTTGAAATGTTGTAATTAAAATTGGTTAAAAGAATTTTTTTTAAAGAACTAAATTGGAAATGTGAAGTTATATATCTATATATGACTTTAATTGTTGGAAATTGAATTATTTTAAGATTTGGACCTTAAAATTGAACAATGAGGTTTAACTTGGTTTAAGCGATTTAAATCAGTAAATTGAAATTTGACATGAAATTGATATAAATTGAAATGGTTTAAAATAAAGATTGAATTGGAATTTTAAATCATTGAATTGAGTTGTTGAATCGAATTTGAAGTTAAAAATGAATGTTTCAAAAATTGAAGTTAATTCAAATTGAAATTGAAATCAAGTTGAGTTGAAACGATATTGAAACTGAGTCAATTGAATTGAAAGATTGGAAATTGTGTTTGTTGATTTGAAATTGGACATAGGTCCAGATTTGTAAAATGGAAAGAAACAGTTTGATTTGATACTATTTTCAAAATAAATTATTTTAATATAACTGTTTAAAATCCATTTTTTTATAGTCAATTTTTTTGATTTTCCAAACTATTTTACTATATAGACCATTTTCAATACTCAAACTATTTTAAACTATTATAACTATTCAAGCCATTTTCTAAAATTTGAAACTGTGCAAAGTTGGAACGTTTATATTTAAATCGTTAATTTAAATGCGAATGTGGTTAAATGAGGTTATAACCTAAGTTGAAATTTGAAATGATATTTTCAAGTGAAAATGACATATATTGAGTAAATATGATGATTTTGAAAAGAAAGATATTTTGAAGTGAATATGATATTTTTATATCAAATGTGAACCGTTTTCGAAATGTAAAAGAACCAACCGGTGTGAAAAATTACGTTTGGTTGTTAAAAAGACCATGTCCTTTTATTGGCATACTCTCATCAATATTGGAACCACTTTAACAACCGTGTATGTCGTGGATGATCCAGAATGAAGTGGTTGGATTTGGTGAACGTTTGCTGGATTTGAAGAAAGAGAACGATGGTGGATAACCCTGGCACTTGTGCCAATTTGAAATGACTAAAACAGGATGGCTTGTCAGGGCCAAGTGGGCTAGCTACCTCTATTGGGCACACCTCTTCGTATTACTATATTGATGTTGACTTGATCGGTGCACCTTGATTTGATTTTATTTTAGGGGTGTTGGATGCGGTGGGCGGTAGTAGCTACAATGCGTTATCACCAGCCCTGTGACTCGAACTAGTAGTATCCTACCTTGGGCATTGCCTCACATGCCTTGTCATACTTTTATCCTTATTTGCGACCACTATGATTTTATTTAGTATGGTACCTATAAGGGACTCACTGGCTACCGACGTTACTGGTTGTGTTACAGGACCTACATAGAATACATGCTTAAAAATGTGTTACGGGGGATCAATGTAAAGCCTTAACGCTATTTTAATACTTTATATTACTGATAGACACTACATATATAGCGCATCTTACTACATATAGATAGTTTGACGGATCCTTAGGAGATAGAAAATCCCATAACATCTCTTAAGTTATTGCACGCATGTTATACATTGGATAGAAGATGTAAAATCCCGCAAACATCTTTGAAGCTATTACACTCATATTTACGTGTTATTGATTTAACTTACATAAGAACTTTTAGTTCTGACTCAAGTGTTTTGTCTTTTCATTATGCTCGGGTCAGCCTGAGTGTTTCAATATTTGAAGACATTATTCCTTGGAGATGAAGATGGAGTTTGCTAGACCGTATTTACTATTATTATTCCGCTGCATTATTTTGGTATGTTTGTTGACTGTACTATGATTATGTTTTAAAAAAATTGTGTAATCAAATGTATATTATAAATAGCTTCATGAACTGTTTATTTGATTATTATATTTTGTCATTCCACCGCGAGATTCTATATTTTGTTTTCCTTCTTTTCTCTTATTTTCTAACTAAATCCCATTGACAATCCTCCCTTTTGAATGGTTTAAGTTAGACATGTGTGGTTTATTTTCGATTTAAACCGTCCAAAAAGGTGGATCGTCACAAGCAGGCCCTTGTTGTCTCAACTGAGGCTCCATATCGGGAAATTGTCGATTTGAAGCTGACCTAAAACTCGAATGATATAAAATGAGAGATTAGCAAAGTCAACCGGTGTGACAACCCTCTATATTCAGTACCTCGATTTGAATTTAATAATAATTATTCGAGGGATAATAATGGAAATTTAAGAATTTTAGTATTTAAAATAGTTTCTAAATAAAGAGTTTGTATTTTGAATTTGAGTTATGAAGGGATTATTCTTCTATTTATATTTTAAAGTGTTAAGATTCAATAATAAAGGAGTTTGTGCAATTGGATTTTTAGGGATTTCTTATAAGTTAGAAATTAGGATTAAAAATGGTGTTACGTAAAATAGTGTGTTAAAATCTTTCTGAAAAAAGAGTGAATAATAATTTTAGAAGTACTATAGCTTATTTCTAAAATTTATAATGAAGAGAGTATATTATATTAATTAAAATTGTGTATTTTCTACTAATAGTGAATTTGAGGAATTATTGTGTAAGTGAAATTTAATGATGTAAATTATTATTTTAAAACTCATTAAAGGACGTGTTAATATTTTCTAAATATTATGTGAATATATTTTTGTTAAAAATGAGTCTATTTGTGGTAAAATAATAAAAGTATTGTATCTGGTCTTTTAGTGAAAATGAAACATCATCATGTTTTAAATATAGAAAAGATTGATTAAATTATGTTTCTTTCTTTTTAATGAAAATTTAAAAGATTGAAATATATTGTGGTATTTTTGTGTAAATTTTTAAAGGTGAAATCAATTTCTAAAATAGTATTTTAAATAGCGAGAAAATTAGTGTAAATGAGTTTAATTATTTTATTTAATTTTGGGTTTGGACTTAAACTAAATTCAGCCCATTGGTGTGTAAAAGTGAGAATTGTTCTTTTCTGAACTTAATAAAATGAACATTACATTCATTATCTTCTTACAGTAAATAGAAACTTGTTTCTTCCTTATTCACAAAACCAAACCTCAAGCAAAATCCCACCTTTTAATTCAAATAAAAATCTGAAAAATCTAGTAAAATCAAGGTAAACACTTTTATCCTATCCGCACCTAATTCAAAATTCGTTTGTTTGATTGTTGTGTACATTTTCAATTTTCTTTGTATTTGTGTAATTTTGAGTTCTAAGTTTTAAAATTGGGGAAATGGTGTTCTAGTAAGAAGAAGAAGGCATGGAAAGAGTAGTAGTAGGGCTATAAAGTGAGTTAAACTCACAACTTCGCCTAAATATGGGTTGCATGTCAAATTATAGTAGTTTTGTTGATTGCTTGTTTCATTTTGTTGATATGAATTCATTGTATTGTGTAAATTAAACAAAATACAAAGAAGGTGCTGTCTGATTTTCTTCGAACAATACCACAGGCTTAATTGGGTGTTTATATATGTTTTGAAAGTATAGGAGCAAGCAAAAAATTCATTTAGGTTGCCGAAAATCGACCTCTGATCAAAGTGGTCACGACTTGGAGCATTACTGCTCCAGGAATGCCTCAACCAGTCGACTGGTTGACTCGATCATGTTGATTGCTAGGCAAAAATCTAGAGCAATAAGCTCCAGGTTGGACCCAAAGTGTATTACTTCGTTTGATAATTCATTTGCGTGTTTCTCTAAGGTATTTATTGCTTATTTTTGTGTGTTATGGATTGAGATTTACGGAGCAAGAATAATGATTTGATAAAAATAATTTTATTATTTTTATTGAATTAATTTGTGTTTTAATTGTGTGTTTATAGAAGTTGTTTAATGTGTGTTTATAGAAGTTTTTAGGAGGTTTAAAAACTAACATTAAATTGATTTTTAACTCCTTATTTGGTTTAAATAATTGTTTATGGAAATAAAGAAGTTTCTTGAAATGAAATTTTGCATATAAATTCGATTTTTAGAATCTTCGACAATGGAATTTTAAATTATCGGATTTTAGTAATAATATCTTATGAAATATATACACAGTCTTATTTTAAATCCAAAAAGTGGGGTTTTTAAGGAATTTGGGAAATCATTGTATTTTCTAAGAAAGTGGTTTGAAAGTTTACTTCCATGAATACATGATTCTTTTTCCGATCTGATTGATTTTTTCTATGAAATGAGATAAGTACTTAAACAATTTAGTAGTAATAAGTGGTTGTGGGACATTAATTATCACTCCATTATTTAATTTTATGACTTGTTTGCGTAGAGTATTTGGTAGTGGAATTTACTAACTAATAGTAAATTTTTAGCAACACCGAGTGGTTATGGGACACACGGTCGTTACTTTAGTGGTTACTACTTGACAAGTTTATAACACTTCATGATCAATAGTATCTTAGAGATATGTGTTATTATATAACTCATTATATTCGTTAGTGCATTCAGTAGCTTGACCTTGTAGGGTAGTTGTTTGACCTAGCGGCTTGACGGCGAAGGTCGCACCCCGAGTCATGGTATTCGTTTTACTTTCTAGCCATATACCATCAAGCCAGCAGTCTATACTGTGAACTATATTCAATTTCAGGACACTTGCGCCATTCATTATTAGGCGTGGCACTTTAGCAATGAGATATTAGGTTGACATAAGTTATGGATATCCGGTACCTTTGGACGGTAGGAGTTTAGCGGGCTAAACTCCTAAAGCTTTTCTTATTTATCTCCCCTTGGAAGAGAGCAATTTGCACTAAGAGTATCCTATTGATCAAAATATTTAGTGTGGTGTTAGCGACCAACTAAACTACTAGTGGGCGTTAGCGACTGATCAAACTGCTAGTAAGGTGTTAGCAACCTGACCAAACTATTACCGGTTATTTATTAGTATAATCGGGTATCCATTACTACATGTTTTTCATAGAATTTATGTTCGGGTGTGAATTCCTTTTGTATGCTTCAAAGATTTTGATAAGTTAACACCATATTTAAGATTATAGTCTATGAGAGACTTGATGTGATTTTGTGACATGGTGTATGTTGTTGATTTGTTCGTGTTTTATGGTTTGTCCAGCAGGGATTGTACCTCTATGTTTGGCCCACAAAGGGGACAATACCTTTGATTAGCGATATCCTTATATGGATTTATTTTAGTTTCATTGATTTGAAGTGATGAATATTATTTAGGAATATATTTGTTTGTTAAGACCCTTTGTATGCTATTTATTGGTGACATGGCGATTATAGCTATTATTTGAGTTTGCTTTTATGCATTGTTGAATTATTGGAGTTTTGAGTACTTGATCTTTATAATTTGTTGTGGTGTATCATTATTAGCATGGCTAAACTCTCCCTTTTGTTTAGATGAAGTCTAACCCGTTTATTATTTTTATAATCTTCGAGTTAGACCAAAACATTTCAGGTATTAGGACACAATGACTATGGATACGTGTGCTTGTATGGAGTTTGGAGATATTTTGTTTTATGCTGCTTGGTGTTGTCTTATTATTAGGCTTAGTGAGATGTACCTATCGCACCCCTTTAGTTAAAATGTAAGGCCCTATGTATGTATATATGTCGTTTGGATTTGGACATGTTAATGATAATATATGTTGTATATTTTGAGTTGTGAGCCATATACCACATTTTGTTGACACCTACTTTATGTAGTTAAGATATGTATCATATTTTCTGCTACGATTTAATTCTGTTTTTGTGTATTTATTGTATATTATTTTGCTATTTATACCTACGTATTTGTTGCTTCATGCAAATACGGCATACATTAAATTTGGATTGACTCAAAATTATGGTAAGAATGACATATCGGTGTTAGCTCAAGGGAAGATTTATGTTAGGTCGCTCCTAACAAATCTTATTCTCCATATTACTAGACAACATTACCTTGTAATGTCCTTTAGTAGTATGGGTATAGAGGTGAGGCGTTACAATCGGCGACATATGAACTCTTTAAAATACAGGAGAAGTCAATGATATACCTCCTTTAGTGTGGGTTTCTGTATGGGCTGGAGTGCTGCCAGAGTTCCCCTTCAGGATGGGAGAAAGGATAGCAGGTTTATGCATTTGGGGTTGATCTGGATTGTATCCTGGGACGGAAGATGGAGTAGGATTGGTTTTGGGTCCGGGAGTGTCCTCAACAGTAGCATCTTGAGGTGACGATCTAGAGCTTTCTCCTAAGTCTTTCTATAATGTAGCGGCTAACTTTGGATGTAGAATAAGCTAATCCTCTTTCAGCACCTTGGGCTTATCTCTAATCAAAATTTCTTTCTCTAGCTGAGTTAGATTCACCTCACTACCTTTAAGGAATTCCTTTTCTTCCTTAATAATATGTTCCTAAGCAAAGGCAATAATTCTGGGATAATCATTGTTGAACCACTCCAAGTTGGGGAAATTGAGAACGTTAGTGTTGTACTTGTTAAGCAATGGCTTAAATTTCTCCATTATCCGTTGTTCCTCAGCTTCAACCTTCTTCTTGACAAGTGCATCCATGTCTTTAGCATGTTTAATCACGTTGCCTCTCTCACCGCAAGCAGCTCTTTGCAATAGTCCCGAGCTTGTTGGAGAGCGTCATTCTTCACTTTTGTCTCACTTTAGAGTTTGGCCGACAGCTCAATTACCTTCTTCTTTAAGGCGTTTCTTTCCAGCACTAAGATGTGATTCCGATAATGAGCAGTCTCAATGTCATCATGGTGCTTGTTTCTTTCATCTTCAAGCGCCTTGATGGTGTCATTGGCTTTCTTCTTAGCTTCGGCTTGTGATTTCCTTAAGTTTTCAACCTCAACATCGAGATGGGCAATAATCCTTTTTTCATGCACTGCTGTGAGATTCAAATTATCATTCTTGAGTTGCCTTTCTCTCGAGACCTTAGATATTTTCTCAGCTACCTACAACCATTCATTGTACTGGTTATAAGTGTCAGTTACACAAGAAATGGACAGGTCTTGGACATCAAGTGGAATTCTCCAAGTTGGGCACGAACATGAGCCAATCGAAACAAACACCTGGAAATTGTACTTTTAATTCCGCTATTCGAGCACTGGCTATAAGCTGTTTCTCCATAATGACGACTAAGGCTTCGATCGATTGTTTGTCGGCTCAATGATGGGAAGTCTTAGAACTACTTTAATGGTGCTTATGGTCAGAGGGTCAATTGGAGTAAGAGGATGCCAAGTGCTGCATAGGAATGGAAGCCGGAGGAGGTACACGGGAAACATCGCCTGGTGGCAAGTCATCACGGCGATCAGAATGCCTATCTAAGCCTCTTAGTAAAGGTGGCCTAGACCTAGAACAATGTTAGGAAGTGAAGTCATGCGATGGATAATCTCTGTCATAAATGCCTCTATCGTGACTAGACCGATAGCTAGACTTAGAATCTCGACCACTAACCTGATGATATAAGCTTGGACGATGCCTATGCAAACGAGATACGTTTTCCTCCAAAGATTAATATATATACTTTTTCCTCTCCGTGGATCCTACAAAGGAAACGAGAATGAATTAGTTTCGACTAGAAATGATACAAGTCAAGTGCAACATAATGTCGTGAAATGCACGGTGCGTGAGTGTCCAAGTATCCCTCCGATGGATCATGTTCTGGATCTTTGCTCATAGGAGCAATCTCCCCCATGCTAATGGGTGGATTGTCATTGTTAAAGCAGACGGGGAGTCAAGACCCTCGAGGCTCATGTCATTGATGCCGAAGGAGCCAAACTCGGTAGGAATCGGCCCCAACTTAGAGAATGTATCAATGGAAAGAAGATAAGGAGTTTTCTCAGCAGCCATAACGGGTAGAGGCTCTGTATAAGTTTGCGCCGTAAAAATTTTCAGGACCAGTCTCTTCTTCGGGGCAGAAGGTTGGTCATCTATGGGTTGTTCAATAAAGGACTCGTGGCCCACATCAGTATCATCATGGCTAGCTTCGTCATTTTTACCCATAATTTCGCCTTCCTTGGCATATTCTTCCCATTCTTCAAACTTATCTTTAACTTTTGCCTTTAGACTCGGGACTGGGGGCACATCTGAATTAGAGTAGCCACCTTCAGTTGAGTTATTGTTATAATCATCATCATTGTCATCATCGATATTGGCCACTTGGACTAGACCAGTACCGTGACCCACTTCTAGTAGATTATGGGCAAGGAGATTCTCATCGCAGAGAAGAACTCCAATGTCTCTATCTCCCTCCTGAAGTTTCATGAGAACTCTGATAGCATCTGCAAGAGTCGTGCTGCTGGGCCTTACTATAACATCTGAATGACAAAAATATTGAGTTTGATAACTGACAAGGAGAAATTGTAGTAAACAAATGAGTTAGAACTTACATCCAAATATCCATCTTCGAGTAAACCCAGGTGGACAACGTACGTAAAACCATTTGCTTTTAAAATAGCTTAACTTGTTCCATGTGCCAACGATAACTCAACAATTCTTTGCTGGCTCCAAGTAAGTCAAGGAAGGTCTTCTCTTTCGGCTCTTAAAACTATATATGTACTGAATATCCTCATCACTGGGTACTTGATGCAAATGTTGAATGAAAATAATGTATGTGCCGAGAAGGAAAGCGTAGCTATCCGGGTGTAACTGCGTCAAAGCTAATCTTATAAAGTCTAGAACTCGACGAATGAATGAGTTGAATGGTGGAACACAACCTGCCAAATACATACATCTTATGCAAGCAGTGTAGCCTTCTAGAGGATTATGATCTCTCTAATGGCGAGAAGGGACTAGTACGTCATCGAATGGAATTCCGTGCTTGTCTCAAATTCTACGAAGAGATCCCTTATCGATCTTTGAAGCAACAGAATCGATAGGATCATCTAAAAGAACGGCATCTTCAAGAGTATCGGGAGTAGGTTCAACCTCTGGCCTTTCCATGGGCTCCTTTGGATTTTTAGGAACTTGTTGTTCAACCTGTGAATTTTCTTGTTGATGTGCTGGAGTTTGTTGGACAGGTAGAAGCATAGTCGAGCTAGATTCAGTGTCAAATTCAACATATCTGGAAGTAGATGTACCTGTGGCTTGACTAGCAAGACGCTCGGAACGTCTATGCTCCATATAACTACTCAACTAATAATTATTATTAGATAGATTATAAGCAGTTCCCCCGTGCTAAAGTGAAACCTAGTACGGTGTTGTGCAGTTCAGATTTTCCGTGTTTTGCAACAGTTCAACTTAAATTTTGGATATTCCCGGAGCGGTTTTCATCTCTAACCATCCGGGTGATAAACGTATTATCGACCATGCTTCGGAATGGTTCAAGACCAAGAATAGGTCATTATTTCACAAGGAAAGATTCATATGTGAACTCAAAGTTCTTGAAATTTACCTAAGTGTTGGATTTAGGCCGATCCAACAACTTAGAAAAATTTCATCCTTCTTCTCCATCCTCTTCCAATCCCAAAACATGACCATTCATGACGATCCTCATCCATGTCCATCCATTCATGTCCAAGTTCATCACCTATTTGCCTATTCATGAGAATCGAGGGTGAGTTTGATTGTGGTTTGTCAAAGCTAGGAGTCGACGACCCTAAGCGTTGGATCGGTGGAAGTCCAATTAAGGCGATGTCGTGGTTCATGCAAGACTAGGGTGACGTCGCTGAAGGTATCGGAGGTGGAGATGGAGGCTACTAATGGTCGATGGCGAGAGGAAGCTCAAATCATAGCAAAAAGGTTTTAATGGCGAAGCTTGGAGTTTTGGATTGGTGCAAAAACAAGTGAGGATGAAAACGAAATAGACTGGGTTTTATAACCCCAAAACACGAACTTTTAGGCACCTAAGTTGGAGAACTTCTCCAAATCTTGGATTGGTGCCGATAAAAAGAAAACGGATTGGTATCAAGTCTTGAGTCTTATATATATATATATGAATGTATGTATATATGTGTACATATGTGTTCTGATGATAACCCATGTATATCTATGTATGTGCATGCCAGAAATTGCTCAAGAATGTGCATGTAAATGTGTGCATATGCATATTCAACCCCAACAACTAGAATCAAAGGAATTAGATTCTAACCTGGAAAATCCATGAAAGGAACCAGTTCAAAGCTATCAAGCTGGGGATGACAAGTCATGAGAACATACTTTGGATTTATAATACTAGGTACTGATAAGGTGTCATGACAAATGACTATTGACATAACTTTTCACATGATCGATCGGCGGGAAGGATAATGACCATTCGAAGCACATAGTAGAATCCTTTATAGCAATCCTAACTCGTATCAATTCAAAGCACATCATGTTTAAAACATGCACTTTGGAGGGCAAGTGCTATCCAGCCTTTTTGACTAAGCAATATTCGGAAAGATTGGACAAGTCGAACTTGGAGTTATCAAGGCAAGAAGCCCAGACAGATAGCCCAAAAATCCAGGAACCAAGCACAGACGGAGCTACAGGACAAATACTAAACCAATCCAAGACAAGAGAGGCAGAAACTCTGCTAAGTAGTGGATAACTTTTCTCCTCCAATAGCACCCATCTTCTACCTACTTACTCAACTTGATGTTAGAAGCCTACTCCAAGTGTTATTTTATTGTTCTAATGCAATTCTTTATTAATCTCCATGAGCACTGGAATCAGCAACTTTGTTCTTACACGGATCCATCGCTTGAGCTTAGAAAAAGTAAATCTTGATAAGAACAAGCTTGGAATCACAAAGCTAACCATAAGACGATCCAATACAAAGTGTTCAAAGAAACCACTTGGTCATCTCTTGGATCGGTACTGATCCAAGCCCACGGATCAATACCGATTCACACAAGCTGTTGAGGTGTCTCCCTATTTCTTTGGAGAAATGGTCCATGGCATGGAAAACGAGGTGGAGAACTTCTGGGTGAGATTTTAGGTTTTCTACATCTATAAATAGAGGGGCATTGCTCATTTTTAAGGATCTTTTGGCTCTTGCTTTCCCTTACTCTAATTTCTTGTAATCACTATTGGATTTATACCAATCCGTAAAAACAACTGCCTATAATCCAGTGATCTAATCAATAAAATCACTAAGTGGATGTTGGTCAGGATTAGCCAAAGCACTATAAATTGATGTGGTTATTTTCTACTCTTTTTCATTTAATTTTCTTCACTTTTTATTCTCTACTTAATCTTTTGGATGTTTGTACCATTTTTTGTTCAAATAGATGTCTCGAGACCCAATTCCTCCGTCTCTAGAAAATCAAGTATAATAGGCGTTTCATCGATTAATAATAAATATTTAAATAAATCATTTAAATATTTGATCGTTAATATTGCGGGTGTTACAATCTTCAATTGCTTTCTATATGTAATATCCGAGATAGTGATTCTAATGTTGGTTTGGATTAGATGATTGCTAGTCCTACCCGTCTTTAATCAATAGGATTGTAGGAGCCTGGAGGAGGGATCCGACTACTCTTGTTCTTACATAGAGATTGGAATTGGGTGATGATTTGGTTGGTTATGAGCTTGATTCTCATGGTCAATTATGTAGGTGGGATAGACTTGTAGTTTCGATTTGGAGGGTTTCTATAAGCAAATTATGGATGATTGTCATTGTTCGCACTATACTATTCCCCATAGAGGAAACAAAATGACTATGAATATGAAACATCTTGATTACTAGGAAGGAATGAAGTGTGACATTGGTAAGTATATAAAAGGTCGTATGACATGTAAGCTTGTGAAATTTGAACATTAGAAACCTAGCGATCTTCTTAAGCCTTTAGAGATTCCGTTATGGAAGTGGAATCAGGTATGAGTAGATTTAAATTTTATAATAGTGCATTTATATAAATCAATATTAGATTTAGAAATGATTTCACTAATTTTGTGATTATTTCAAGTACCCATGGATTAGGTTGATAGCCTATCTCGATCTAGAAACAACCATTATAGCATCTAGGTAGCAATTGACCATTTGACTAAATCAACGCATTTCATACCAGTGAAGTCAAATAGGACTACTCCATATTTGGCTAAGTTATATGTGAAGGAGGCATTGCGGCTTCATGGTATTCTCGGTGCCAATGTGTGTGACCATGATCCATTGTTCATCGATGATTTATGTAATAGTCTTTAGTCATCTTTGGGAACGAAGCTGAACTTCAGTAATGCATATCATCCATAGACCAATAGTTTGACAAAGCGAGTTAGCCAGATTCTTGAAGACTTACTTTGCTCTTGTAATCTTGATTTGGGAACTAGCTAGGAAAATCATCTCTGTTTGGTTGAGTTTGCTTATATTAACATCTACCAGTCCAGTATTGACATGGTTCCATTTATAGCTTTAAATAGACCGTGTTGATCGCCTTCTTGTTGGTTTGAGATCAGTGAAAGGTTTGATTTGGCTCTAGATTCCATCATAGAAACTTTTGAGATGATAGAGTTGATTAGACAGAGGATGAAGGAAGCTCGGGATCGTTAGAAGGCTTAAGCAGACCAGTGGAGGAAGGATATCCATTTAAGGTTGATGATCTTATTTTTATCAAGATATCTCCTCTAAAGGGAGTGATGAGGTTAAGGAAATCAAGAATGCTCACACCTCTTTTTATTGCTCCATACCTTGTTACTAGGCACATTTGTAGAGCTACATATCAAGCTGGTTTTCCTAATCATTTCTCCGGTATACATGATGTCTTTCATGTATCTCATTTGAGAGAGTGTCTGAGGAATATAGAGATAGTTTCAGAGCCAAGACATATTGAAAATTCGATATTTCTCTAAATTTGATTTATGTGCAGTGACCTTTCGGTATAATTGACATATAGGTCCAACATATTAGGAGTAAAAAGGTTTCATTGGTTAAGGTGCAATGTTTCGACAACCCGTTCGATTGTACTTGGGAGACCAGAGAGCACATGCACACGAGTCCATTATGCGTTGTTGCTTATTTGTTTTCCTTGATTGGTTTGATTGCATGTTTGTTTAAATAGATAAGCTAGAAGTTAATTAACTAAGTTATAGGTTTTCCTAAGGAGAAATTGCAAAGGCACAATTTTCTTAAGGGTGGAGTGTATAACAACTCGTTGTTGAGATGCTATTTTTTAAGATTTTATAATGAAGGTTAAATTAATTAAAAGAATTTTTAATAATAAAATATGGATAATTTGAGGAAATTTGGAAAAATAAGAAATTAATATTATGATAAAGTGAGAAAAATATTTATTTGAGTAAGCTTTGCCTTTTATAATTAATATGTCTATTTATATGTGTAATTGAGAATTTATTTGGGCCTAAAAATGTAATTAAGTAAATAACTAATTAAAAATAAGGAAATAGTGAGATATAAATTTTTATAAAAATATCCAATGTTGTTTAAACACCAGTAGAAGAAAAATATGATTTTTAATTCGATGTTGGAAATGTCCGGATCTAGTATAAATTGTTTGCAAAGGAAAAAGGTAAGAATAAAACAAATTAGTGCACCATTTCATGGTCCAATTATCCCACCCCTAAAAAATATCATATCCTTTTTATTTCTCTAAAGAAATCTTGAGAATGCCATTCTCTCTTCGAATATTACAACCCCTAGCTCATTTTCATTATCATATAGCTCATTTTCAAAATTCCAGTGAAAAATTAAAACCTTAGCTTCTACATCCAAAAATTCATAATAAACAAAATAAAATCTCATAAATCCTCAAATTAAAATATAAGCTTCTCAACATAGTGCTACACCACTAGGAGTAAGAAAATTGGAGTTTGGATCTTTATAGAGTAGGATTTTTGCATTGATATTAAGAGAAGAAGAGGAAGGAAGGAGTGGTGGAGTTAAGTGAAGATTGTTTATTGCTACTTTTAGATGAGTGAATCTTCACTCACATATCTATGTTGGAAATGAAATGTCTAATGTTGATGCTATGTTTGTGCTTGTGTAATAGCATAGAGATTACTCATCATTGTTGTGCTCACTGTTAATAAAAGAACCCATTCATTATTTATTGCCTACTTCAATATACTATGATCCGGTGCTGGTGGCTATGTGATATTGGGTGTTGAATTGTTGCTTTGACGTGATCTTGAAGTTGGGGTTGTTTTGGGAAAGAAGTGGCTAAAGATTCATGATGAATAAAAGAAAGAACCTAGAGATTTATACTCCAGGCATGACAATAGTGGTCGACCCCCTTCATCATGAGCGATTGACTGCTCATGACCCTAGGTTGACCGCTTGGGTCTCCATGTGTTCTCTTTTTATATATAAAAAGGATTTTGAAAAAAATAGATTTAGGAAGTAGAAACGAGGCATTTTCCAGATGTGAAGTTGTTTTGTAGATAATGATTTGTATTCATCAAAAATAAATTCATGGAAAATTATTTCATATTAATTAGAAATTGATTTTTTAGCTTTGAAAGTTCATTTGAATATCCAAATAAACTCTATAAATTTATAACATGTTCGCTAATAAATATTACTTGATTATAAAACGATTTTCCCTTATTTTAGGAATGAGATAGAGATTTCTTTAATTTATTTCCATAGTTAAAAATCCCTATCTTGAATTTAGATAAATTAGGAAAATTATGTTTTGACTAGTAAATCAAAGAAAAGCTTTTCTAATAAATAAATATATTTTTCTATAAAGAAAATCTTTTTTATAAATAACTTTGAGTGTTTATCTGTTCATATCTTCTGTGTGACGAGGATATCGAACAAACAGAGTTGTCACGCCAATTGGTATGAGACATTTGATAATATTTCTCTGCTTTTCTTAGGACTTGTTATATAGAATCTTATGTGATGTCGAGTGATATTTACATATATTTGGTAAACAAAGTGAATAACATTGAGTGGTATGGGACACTCAAGTGACCATTTATTTTATTACCTCTTGAAGATTGTCACTCATTGTTATTATAAGAGGTATAGTCAATTGTGTGGTTTCCATTACTTATGATGGTTTATTAGTTGTGTACTATTTTGTTAAGCATGCTTATTAGTTGTGTGGATATTTAAGATGTGTGCTATTTATCCAGATAAACTAGCATCCATCCTAATTAGCTGATAATGAGGTTGCTTCCCGGATATATGGCATCGCTTATTATCCGAGTTTCTAACCCAGCACAATTCAACGGAAGTCGGGGCAACTTGGTCGAGTCAGAATAGCTCAAGAGTCAGCCAAAAGGACCAGAACAGCAAAGCAGGAGAAGTACGAGGAGAAGAAAGCAAAAAACACTAAGGACATAGGCCGCCAGCGATCCTTGGTATTTGTTCATTGGTTCATCGATCTTCTTGCGTCATGATCCAACCTGAATTCTAAGAACAATGGCTAAGTTTGATCAGATTCCAAGCTAGTTAAATCAAGAGACACGCATTCGCCTAGTTTAATCTCTAGTCTAATGCAACCAGTAAGCAAACCATCATCAAAACAAGGCAACATGCTACGAGACTACATATACAACATCAGCACGAGACAACAAATGCTATCTAGAAGACAAAGCCCAAAAACTGGCTAAGTATATGGATCGCTAGCGATCCATATATTTTCATCAGTTCGCTACGATCTGTATGCAACGAAGCAAGGGAAGTATACTAAGGCATTGGATCGCCTTCGAGCCTAATCAATGGATCACTAGTGATCCATCATTTTAGCTCGGAACATGATGCAATTTTCAGTGTGCCTTCCTGTAATCGTTTGCAAGCATTTGACAAACAGGCTTGGCCCAATAGCTCTCCAATCTCTATAAATACTCTCCTACCTGCAACATAAAGGGGATCCTTCGAACTGGCTGCTAAAACTTTGCAAAAGCTATTCATCACTCTTCTCCTCCCTTATAATAGTCATCCAAGGAGTTTGCTATGATTCTCCAGTGAACTCCAACTTCGGGGACTTAGTCTAATTAAGGATAATCAACAACTTTGTAATCCAATTCACTTTGTAACATCGATCAGTCAATAAAAAAGCTATAAAGTGGACGTAGGCTTCATTAACAGCTGAACCACTATATAAATCTTCTTGTCTTCTTTCTATTTCTACTTTTTCTATAATTATTCTCTGTATTATTGCTCTGTAAGAACATGGCTGGTACTTTCACACTCAATCAGGGTGTTGATCCATTTTTTGGGTTAACATTTTGTTGCTTTCACCGAGAACCCAATTCTAGCTTAGATCTAGCTATCTACTTTGGATCGAATAAGTTCAGAAGTTAGATCCTCAATCTCTGTTCAAAAGTTCTGCTGCTAAAAATCAATGGCACCGAGAAGAAGAAGAACTGCTTCTGGAAGATCTATAGGGGTAGTAATAGCCGGAGAGGAGGTGAATCATCAGCAAATCGGAGTAAATGGCGCTAACATTGGGGATCAGGTGCTAGGATCCTCCAATCAACGCGAAATCGTTACAAGAGATGAGTTGAATAAAATGGTTGATGAAATCAATCAAAAAATGGAAAGTAGTTAGAGAGCCCTGATGGATAAGCTTAATACCCTCTTGACCTTACAATTGCAACCTGCTCCAAGAACTATGGCCGAACCCGCAGCTACCGTAGAACAAGAAAATTCTTCCATTTCTGCTCTAAACAGAAGAAACGGAAAGCAACCGCAAAGAGAAGTGATAGCAGGAATTGTGGGACTGAACGTAGAAGGAAACACTAGCACCTCACCGATAGCAAGGCAGCCATCAATGAGCTTGAATCAAGGAGCACAGAACCCATAAGAGGATATCTTCATGGACCTCTCCGACTCAAAAGATGGAGAGCAATTTAACGATGGCAAGTTGGAAGGGAATACCAATGTGCATGATAATAGCAGGAATGTCCAATCTGCCCCAATCGAGCTAACCACAAGCCAACGGGATCCCGAGGGAGTGGCTCTTCCAAAGACAGAAGAGCCCAGGCTTCAACCCACTCACCAAGACCGCTTGCAAAGCCAAACACTTGGTGTAGTGTCTGACAGCCGACCCTAGGACTACCGGACATCAGAGGCATTTATCGTGGATACGGTTAAGCGGTTGATGGATGAGAATAAGAATATGAGAGTTGATGAATGGGGATCCGCTCCAAGTCGGACTCCCTTTGCTGATGAGATTTTGGATGAGCGATATCCAGAAAAGTTCACAATGCCAACTATTCCGTCCTATGATGAAAACAAATACCTGTAACCTTATCTTTACAAGTACGGTTGTTACATGGACGGAGAAAATGTTTCGACTGCTATTCAGTATAGATGTTTCCCCAATTTTATAGAAGGAATTGCTTCCATGTGGTTCACTAGACTTTCGTCGAGATCCATCTCCACTTTTGACCAGCTAGTAGCAAGATTCATCGATCAATTAAGGGTTCACACCGTGCAGCCTAAGGATGTGATGTCACTGTCAGGACTGTTCCACGGACAAAACGAATCGTTGAAATCTTTCATGAGTCGGATTAATACCGCAGTGACAGAAGTAAGCAATCCAAATGAGAAGATGGTCTTTATGGCTTTGGTCCGTGCCATCCACCTCGAAACTGAGTTTGGAAATTGGATCAAAATGAAGCAACCTACCACAAGGAAGGACTTCAATCGCAAAGCAAGTCAATACTTGAGATTGGAGGAAGCGCAGGAGTTGGAAAGGAAGTCTACTAGCATGCAACCGACGAACGCTGTGCAGAATGACATGGAAATGAACCAAAACATAAATGCTTCTAGAATTGCTAAAGGAAGCATAGGGAAAGAAGGAAATCAAAAAAGGAAGAACCGAAATTCCAATAAAAGAAATGGTAATAATAAATGAATTAAAGGTTTAGACCCGAGGATTACACCCCGCTCAACGACACTCCAAAAATCATCTATCTCGCAACCCAGGGAATGGAGGAATATAAAATACCCCCAAGAAGGAAGTAACTGAACAACAAAAGCGCTCGAGGAAGTTTTGTAGCTTTCATGAAATGCATGGTCAAAACACAAATAAATGTCGCCATCTAAAGAACTTGATTGAAGAGCTGATCCGGGAAAATAAGCTTCAGCAATATGTGAGAAAATCATAGAATCCTAACTAGCCCGCAGCTCCCCAAGCTCCTAGGGACCGGAGAAACCAAAGCCGAAACCAGTAAAGTAGTATGTGAGTTCATTAAAGCATGCTCCGAAGGAATCGTGTCTCAATATCGAAGATGGGGCTCTAGCCAATCAATAGAAAACTTTAAATGATGATATAGCATTCCAAAATCGGGATATCGAAGGGATTGAAGCTCCAACCCTTGATCCGATGGTGGTGACGATAGGAATCAGGCCTACTGTATTTCGATGAGTATTGGTTGACAGCGGTAGTTCTATGAACATTCTTTTTAAGCATACCTTTAACCAGATGAAGATCGGCATGAAAAACATATTGGCATGCCAAACAAAAATCCAAGGGTTCACTGGAGAACCCAAACAACCCGTAGGGACAATCGACCCGCCAGTAGAACTTGGGGAGGGCGACCGAAGAGTCACCCTCATTTAGACTTTCATAATTGTAGATGAAACTTCCGCATACAATGCCTTCTTGGGATGGCCCGCACTGGCAGATTTCAGAATCGCTCTAGCC
Organism: Allium fistulosum; assembly: GCA_030737815.1. Classification (NCBI taxonomy): domain Eukaryota; kingdom Viridiplantae; phylum Streptophyta; class Magnoliopsida; order Asparagales; family Amaryllidaceae; genus Allium; species Allium fistulosum. Next base: position 868,210,476 of record CM060903.1, on the reverse strand, counting down.
TAGTGATACCTTACCATGAAGTTCCCAATGGCAAACGGAATCGAGATGGTCAAAGGAGATCGATGCGCTGCCAGGGAATGTTACATTACATAGCTATGCGAATCTAAAAGAAGGGAGAAGGGGAAGGATGTGGGGGAGAATTCTCCTCATTCGTGAACCTGCCGAATAGTAACTACAGAGTTGCCTCTGGCTTTGGGACCATAGCTGATTCGACAAGGCATTGGACCCTAAAAAGAAGAGTTCAAGGGAGGATCGGGCAGCATTGATAGAATTGACGGTGTCTGTACCAGTCGACATGGACGACCCAACGCGGGTTTTGAAAATTGGATCGCACTTTGGAAACAAGATGCGATCGGAACTCACTAAATTTCTTCACGCCAACTTGGATGTGTTAGCTTCGACACATTTCGATATGCGTGGGATATCGCCAAAAATTGCATGCCACACACTCAACATTGACCCCATGTTTACACCGTTAAAATGAAAGAGGCGCAGCCTGGGCCCTGAGCGGTCAAGGGTGTTAAGAGAAGAAGTAGATAAGTTGATGTCCAACGGTTTGATCAATGATGCAATTTACCCTGAATGGGTATCTAACCCGGTCTTGGTCAAAATGTCCAATGGGAAGTGGCGAACTTGTATCGACTACTTGGACTTAAGCAAAGCTTGCCCAAAAGATAGCTTCCCTCTGCCCAGAATCGATCAGCTTGTGGACTGAACGATGAGACGTGAACTGCTATCATTCATGGACGCATACTCGGGGTACAACCAGATCCTAATGCACGAACCTGATCAGGAAAATACCAGCTTCATCACGATCTTGGATTATACTGCTATAGGGTAATGCCATTCGGTTTAAAGAATGCTGGGGCAACCTACCAAATATTAGTAAATACCATTAAAAGCTTCATATCAGGAGAACCATGGAGGTCTACGTGGATGACATGTTGGTCAAATCGTGAGTAGCTGCCAACCACATGGATAACCTTGCTGAAATGTTTGAAATACTCCAAAAGCATGGAATGAAACTAAATCCACTCAAATATCACTTCGGGGTAGCCTCTGGAAAGTTCTTAGGATTCATAGTAAGTGCCAAGGACATTGAAGCAAATCTAGATCAAATAACGGCCCTATGAGAAGTCCAAGCCCCAAAGAACAAGAAGGAATTACAAAGCCTGAACGGGAAAGTCACAACACTAAGCCGAATTATCTCGAAAGCGAGTGATAGGTGCATACCATTCTTTGATGCATTAAAGAAAGGGAAGAAGAACTTTGAATGGAGTGAAGCTTGTTAAACCGCATTCGAATAATTGTTGCGACACATAGAAGTCCTGCCAATCCTGTCAAAGCTAGTGGATGGAGAGGACCTCTTCATTTACTTAGCAATCTCACCTCACGCGTTGAGCGTTGCCCTTGTGCGTGAAGAAGCAAAAATCCAGCGATCCGTATACTACATTAGCAAGCGGTTACTGGAGCTAAGAAAAATTACCCGAAGCTGGTTTGCCTCTTGATTGCATCTAGGAAGTTACGACCATATTTCCAGGCTCATCCGATCAAAGTACTAACTGATCAACCTCTGAAGCAAGTATTGTACCGACCTGAAACTTCCGAGAACTCCTTAAAAGGAATATCGAATTAAGCCAATATGACATCACTTACCTCTAGAGAAAGGCAATCAATAGGCAAGCATTAGTAGATTTCATTGTCGAGTTTACCATATGAGATGACGAAGAAGAAATACCATTCGGAGTGGAAACACAATGGAAACTCTTTGTCGATGGTGCATCTAACAATCTCTATCCGGAGGTCGGGGTAGTGCTTGAAACCCCCGAAGGACGACCCATTTGCTATGCCTTATGCTTGGAATTCCCTGCAACAAAAAACGAAGCAGAATACGAAGCTTTGATAGCAGGACTGAAGGTCGTGAAGGAACTCGAAATAAAGTCCAATTCCACATCTACAGTGACTCTTGGCTAGTCGTTTATCAGGTGAAAGGCGAATACCAGGCTCGAGGGGAGAACCTTGCCCAATATCTATCTAAAGTACAAGAGTTGTTAAACGACATCGAACATTACACCATAACTCACATCCCGCGGGAGCAGAACACCAAGGCTGACTACTTAGCTAAATTGGCAAGCTCCGGAGAAGCTTAATCGTTGGGACTAGTCCCGATTGAGACCCTGACCGCTCCAAGTATAAGACGAAATGGATGTCGACTGGATTTTTGAGACCGCCGTCGAACCGAAAATGTAGATGACACCAACCAAAGACTACTTGCTCACAGGGACCCTTCCAACTGACAGGAACCAATAGAAAAAGCTCCTCAAGAAAGCACCGCTATTCATAATACAGGATGGAATACTCTACCAAAGGGGATTCTCTACCCTCTTACTTTGATGTGTAACCGACGACGTAGCTCAACGGATCCTGAAGGAGGTTCACGAAGGCGACTGCGGAGACCATAATGAGGGGCAAACCCTTGCAAAGAAAGTCCTTTAGCATGGATATTTCTGGCAAACAGTAAACCACGATGCAACAGACTACGCCAGATGGTGTGATCATTGCCAAAGATTCAACAAGATTAAAAGAACTCCCTCAACAGAGCTAACGCAGATGGTCTGCCCATGGCCGTTTACAATATGGGGAATTGACTTAATTGGCGTATTGCCAATAGCAAAAGGAGGGGCCAAATACGCTATAGTTGTCGTTGATTATTTCATGAAATGGGCCGAAGCGGAACTGCTGGTTACCATTACCATAAAGAAAGTCATTAATTTTGTTACTAAAAACATTATTTGTAGGTTTGGTGTGCCGTAGAAAATCATCACTGATAATGGAACCTAATTCGAAAGCGTCGAGTTCAAAGTCTTTTGCAGACGCTTCCGAGTTGAGAAGTGCTTTTCCACGGTCCCTCCCCCATAAGAAAACGAGCAAGTTGAAGCAATAAACAAGATCATCAAGTTCACTATCAAAAAGCAATTTACTAAAGCAAAAGGGAGCTGGGTTAATGAGCTTCTACTCGCACTATGGGCTTATAGAACAACACACAAAGTGGCAACCGTGCATACTCCATTCGCCTTGGAATATGGTTCATATGTAATGATTCTCGTCGAACTAGAAGTCCCCTCCCATCGAAGGCAAAATTTCAATCAGAAACAAAACGAGCAGCTTCTACTCGAGTTGCTTGATACGATTGACAAAAGGAGGGAAGAAGCCGAGTTGAGGATCGCTTCTCACCAAAAAAAGGTCGCGCGGTACTTCAACTCCAAAGTTCACAACCAAACCTTCGAAGTGGGTGACCTTGTCCTCAAACGAGTCTATCCCGTCCTGGGCGGACCAAACTAGGAAGGGCCATATGAGATCAATCAAAAGCTAAGGGACAGAACCTTCAAACTGACAACCACTGACGGAATCCAAATTCAAGAGCATGGAACAGCGGATCGCTGCGCCATTACTTTATCTGAAATCTACCCTATGTATTTTCTATTTTCAGCAAATAAGTCATCTCGGGATACCGAGGGCATTGTAAATAGGAAGAACTTGCCCAACTTTCATAATAAAATTGATTTGCTTTCTGAACCAATAAAACTGTGTTCATAATAGTAACATGCCAAGTCGACAGAATCAAATTGGCTCAAAACCATTCAATTGCTGTTTGAGATGGTGGAATCATGCTCAAGTACGCCCCATTTACCCGTTGGGTCGACGGAAGAAATTTGACTCAAACCGTCGGATCGGCGGAACTCGATCCTCACCTTCTAAAGAACCACTATTGCTCCGGCAACATCGGGAAGGCCCAAATCAAAAGCCGCGCATCCCATAAGCCGCGCACTAAATGGTTGAGCCGTGGAATTATGCTCTTAAAGCATAAACTCCTCACGTTGCCCGAAGATCGGCAACATTGAGAAGTTTCAAAACCATTTTGGATCGACGATTCATATCGGTCCCAAAAGCCGCACATCCCATAAGCCTCGCATACTTCTAAAAATCCACACATTCAATAAGCTTCACACACTTTTAGGTACCGGAATTTCCTTGACAATATCGGGGAAACTTATCCATTGCAGAAATAACAAGGATCAACCCACTCCCATTACCAGGAGTATTGGGCATGAATCCAACAAAATCAAAGTGTTAGAAATCGGCGGAAAACTCCAATTGTTGACCAACAATAATTTTGTAATTAAGTCGTTCAAATCACAAGCTCTCGAGGATGAGAACCATAAAGCAAGTATGATAAATATAGAAGATGATAATAAGCAAACACTCGGACTAACCAGTCGTTTGTCAAGTGTTCTAAGTAAACAACCCTGTGAACTAGGGGGCATACACCGGTACTCAAATAGAAATGCTCAAGAACAAAAAAACTTCACAAGTTCTGTTACTCCAAACAATGAATATTAGCAATAATCATAGGACTAGATAAAATAGAATAGAAGTAAACAAAATAGGGATATGTAAACAAAACACAGATAAGCTGACAGGTGAAGTTACAATCAAAATGTCATCAATGTATTACTTATAACTTTTTTGACAAGGCCAAAATATGGGGGCCGTTCCCATACAATACCGGCCAAAAAAAGGTAAAGGTATAGACACTACAACAAAAGCAATAAGTGCAGACTCTGCACTTGAACAAAAAAATACAAAATGCCTCAAAATCAGCTCAACTACCATCTGAGCTTCTCAACTCTTTTTCCGCCACTCCCTTTCCCGTCTTTGGTTGGAAGTTTTTGCTTCCCCTCAGGAGTAGTGTCGCTGCCTGTGATGTCGACTATCTCCTCGGTGCTGACATCCCTTTCCTGCTCTTTAACTTTCTCGAAAGTCTCCCCTTTCATCTTGCGCTTTCGGGATTTACGAGAACTCTTTGAGGACATTATCGCTCCAACCTTTTCTTTCTTAATGGCATCCAGTTGCTGTTGGGATTTATGCAGTTGCTCAATCTGGATCTCCTACTCCTGAACCTCGGCTGCCGTAAGGTCGCCCTCTAAAGATACGAAAGGGTCATTTAAGCCATGCAATGCAGCGATTTTCTCAGACTCCGGCCCCGCCCGCGAACCAAACATGGACATGGCAACTTGAGTAGCTACGGAGACGAGCACGAAAGTAGTTGAAATAGCGACGGGTCCGGGTATCGAGGAAACCGGCAGATCGACGGATAAGGAAGACAGACCTATAAGATCAAAAATGAAAGCGTTAAATTCATCTTGCTCTTGCTGTGTGAGTTGAAAATTCTCGAACTCGAGAGAATCAAGAAGATTACATGCACTAGAGGAGTGACCAAGAATGTCGATCTCATATTCACCGCCTTCTCCCTACTTGGACGGTCGCACAATTTGCGGAGAAGCTTCGGGCCCAGAACTTGCCAAAGGATCGCGAGATTGCCTCGACGATTCACCAGGTTCGAAAATAAGGGGCTCAGTAACGTTTTGATAGTCGCTGCCGTAACAACATCGTCAGCTTCTCGTTCCCTTTCAATTCGTAGAATTTCCTAGCCTTCTATCAACGCTTTCTTTGATTCTTCATTAAGATAGGCGTTCTCTAGCTCCTGCTCAATTTAGACATCCCTGCTACCTTGGAAGCAGATCAAAATTTCCTCCCAAACCACGGCAAGAGTGCACAGGAACTTTGGGCCTAAGTAACTGAGACTCCCCTGGTGTGACAGGGAGTTGACATAGAACTTTAAGATGGTATCATCCATCTTTTCCATTTTTCTCTTAAAGGCGTCTTGTAGCTCCAAATAATTCACCGTAACGGCGGCCTTTTCAACTTCAACATGAGTTTTATCATCGTTAAGCTATGCAATTCTATCCTGGTGCATGGCGATCGCCTGGGCCTAATCGAGGATGGCCTTATCACGCGACATCACGACTTCCTCATATTCCGCGATTGTTTTGTCATGCCCTTCGACAATCTTGTCGTGATCGGCAACGGTCTTCTTCTGGGCCTCAATAGTCGTGTTGCAATCTTCCAGCTCCTCTTTCAACTTGACTTCTTCTGCATGGGCTTTCTTAATTTCATCTCTGTAGATGATCTCTATTCTCTCATGGGCCTTTTTCAACTCTTTTAGCAAGCCGGCGTTACTCTTGCTCTCTCGAAGCATCGCGTCCCTTTCTTCTACCAATCGTTCAATTCTGGCATCGTGTTCCGCCAACGCTTTCTCAAAGTCATCCTTCTCTAATTCAAAGGAGAGGATTTCTTAATAGTTATTGCGATTTGTATCCGCTAGCTGTTTGCATAGTTTTTCCCATCCCTCGGCTTGCTCCAAATCACTCTAGATCGCTTGAAGGTGGGGCATATATGAATCTTTGCAAACTGGATGAAGATCGTGGTCAAATTTAACCCCTCTTTAAAACCACTCGGGAAGTGCTGCCTCAAGCCTAGGAGGACCAGGTGGAAGAAGATAGGCCGACCTCTAGTGAGGACGTGAAGAACCAGGGGCAAGCGCCACATGGGACAATGGAACTTGAGAGGAAGGTGGAACCTGAGAAGAAGATGGAATGTGAACAGAAGAAGACGGAACGTGAACAAAAGAAACTGGAACTTCGAGACCGACTAAAGCAGAGGCCGAGGCGAAGGCCTGCTGCTCTGAAAAATGAGAACTAAGATTGTTCTTTGACTTTTTGGACGTTTCCACTCACTCAACAAAAGTCTTTCTTTTCTCGTAACTGCCTTTGTACATTCGATGTCATTCCCTCTCGTCTCGATGATGACTTCAGCCTCCAAATCCTTCCTTCTCAACTCCTCCTCTGTATCGTGAGGCTGGTGACGACTGGAGGATCGTTTTGACCAACGTTGCAAATCGGTAAACTCCTCAAGATCATCATAGAGACCATGTCCTCTCATGGTACCTGAAATGAAGAATAGATAAAGAACTTTAGTAACGGAGAATAGGCTTGAATAATATGTGTATAAGTGAGTGTGACCCTGGTGAAAAGTGCAATGTGTCTGGGGATGGTCCTAAAATGACGTCACAAACCAGATCAGGCAGCCATTGTGGTAGGAATCGGAATGATTTCGGGTGCAACATGGCCCGGACGAGGGGACATCTCTTTAAATCTGAAATCTCCCCCATGAGTGCATCAAAATCGATGTAAACGTTGCTCAGATCCCCAATGTCTACGCTGGCATCTTTAATCGAGGAATCTCGATGTCGTCCGACTTCTAGAGCACCATCTTTATTGCAAATCTCTAGGGGGCGAGCTCGGGACAATAGGACTCATCCCTGGAGTCTCATCGCATGATTTGAAGTCTCCATCATCGGAATCTGCATTGAAATCATCATCATCACTAGAGGTGGACTCATCACTACTGCTCTCAATTTCACCGTCCTCCTTTTCTATCGCTATCACAGCCTTGTCTTCTCTCAGTTTAAACTCTTCTTCCCCTTCCTTCAGAATCGAGGGCATTCTAGCGGGGAAACTGGCTTCGATTGTGACATCTTTCCCCTCATGAGTTTCTTCAGCCAATTCGCCGGACAAGCCTTCCTTTTCTTGAGAAGCACCCTCTTCAGAACCGTAAGATGAAGAAGTAGAGCGTGTTCGTATTTTGGAACGAGAAGTGGATGGGACTTCAACTGGAATTGCATATCTCCCTTGATGCAATAATCCGTACCGAAGCAAGTTTTCATATGTTAGCAAGAATTTAACTGATCTTTCCCAGGCATCAGCATCTTTCACGGTATGGAAAGTTTCATCAAGAGTAGGTCTTTATTTGGCCTTAAAATAACAATAGGAAGTATTTGACTTGTTATAAATTCCATAGCAATGTATCAGAACTTAATAAGTAAGGAAGAGAACTTACCCCCCATTATCCAAAGACGATTAAACTCTTCGGGACATCTAACAAAGAAGTATTGAGTGTTGAATTGAGATAAATTGCTCTATGGTTGCAACAGGTTTTTGCGATTCCTCTGAGCCTCTATCACGACTAAAGACGGACACTCGTCTCTTCTTTTAAAAAAGAGAATATATCTCAGCTCTTCGAAGCTTGGATCAGGGTTGAATGTCCACATAAAAAGAACCTGCAGGCAAGTTAAGATAGCATATCCATTGGGGGTGAATATGGAATGTGGTGATTTCCAAGTTCGAGAAGGTTTCTCTCAAGAAGTCGTTGAAAGGGTGCACTGCTCCATTTAGGCACATATACCGATGACAAGCAGTATATCCCAAAGGCGGCATATAAGCGAATTCATCCTTCTCCGAGAGGTGCACGTCTTCCTCCAAAATGTCGTGTTGCAAGCAGATATTGTGCAAAACTTTAGCAAAAATCACGGAGGAGGCTCTCTCCAGTGGATTAAGAAGAACTCTGAAGTTAGGAGGAGTTCGATCCAAGGCTGTTCCGACTGGGACTAGTTGGCCGAACTCAGCCTGTAAAGCAGAAGAAGAAGGGGCGATAGACGACGACTCAGCCTCCGAAAGTGCTGGACTTCCTCCGTTGGACTTATTTTGAGATGATGGGTGCTTCATTCTATACAACATGACTTGCGTTCGAAACAATCAGATAATTCCACTCTAAATTAAGAATCCTCCCTACAGCACTTGAATTCCGAAGAAATATCGATTCACGCTGACATGCCGAATTTCAAGTATGTACCGGGGTAAGTGCGGTGTGTTATCTATGGGGGTTAAGCTCGGTGTCCTGAACACTACAAACGCTCTATCTCGTGTAGATAGTTCGCTCGCAGTAGAAAAGGAAAAGAACTTTTCATATTGTTTTCTTTTTGGAATTACTCCTTCTACACTTGCCTGTTATCGATCAACGATTGATAACGGATCCATTGTCCGAAGCGACATGGAAAGTTCTTTCCAATATAGGTAACCGAGAGTGCAAAAGAAAACAAGACCAATCCAAATCCTCCGAAAGAGTGAAACCAACTCGCAATGTGTCATGCTGTATCGGCAATGTAACTTAGAACAAGTCAATTCTGGTTCAATGGATGAAGACAGCAAAACATGTCATGCACTAAAGCAAGGCCGAATGTCGTTCCATGAAGAACTCAAGACTCGATTTACTGTCTTCCTCCATTAAATCGAAATCAACTCGGACTCTTTGCTATAATCATCGCTAATACACTATGTCATCGAATTGATAAATGAACGTCGAAATCAACATAACCCAAATTGAATTAATAATCAAAAGGCAAAGATAGTTGGAGTTTTCACTTCAGCAATCCATACATGATGGATCGGCGGTGATCCAAGGAAGTAAACAAAGGAGCTAGGGTTTGGTCGGCGGTGATCCAAAAGAAGCACGACAGAAATCAAGGCGGCGGCAAGGTTCTAGAGTCAACGATGAAGAGGATGATCGGTGGCATTGATGGATCGAATGGAGGTTGGACTTGGTCGAAATTGGATCGAATTCTGGAGATAGCTCAAGTCGTAGGATGAAAGCTCGGGTCGCAGGATGGAATTGAGATAGGTAGGCTCAAAGCATTTAAATAGGAACAAACGAGAAGGAAAAAATGACTAAGTCATTGGATCACCAGCGAACCATCGTAATGGATCGCTAGCGATCCATCGAACTGCTTGCGTATGATCTCAAATTTCTCTAGCGAAATCCACATGCTACTTCAAGGCATTCTAGAAAGCTATAGAGTATAATTTGGTCTGTTATGACAAGAAATGGCAGTCCAAAATGGGAAAGCAATTATTTCCAGAGCACGCCTTATTTTCAACGAAGACATGCTTTGGAGGGCAAATATTATACGGGTTTCTAACCCAGCATAATTCAAAGGAAGTCGGGGCAACTTGGTTAAGTCAGAATAGCTCAAGAGTTAGCCAAAAGGACAATAACAGTAAGGCAAGAGAAGTCAGAGGAGAAGAAAGCAAAAAACACCAAGGACATGGATTGCCAGTGATCCATGGTCTATGGATCACTAGCGATTCATGGTATTTGCACATTGGTTCATCGATCTTCTTGCATCATGATCCAAGCTGAATTCTAAGAACAATGGCTAAGTTTCATGAGATTCCGAGCTAGTTAAATCAAGAGACAAGCATTCGCCTAGTTTAATCAGCAGCCTAATGCAACCAGTAAGCAAACTGTCATCAAAACAAGGCAACATGCTACGACTACATGGACAACATCAACACGAGACAAAATAATGCTATCCAGAAGACAAAGCCCAAAAATTAGCTGAGTATATGGATCACTAGCGATTCATATACTATGGATCACTAGCGATCCATATATTTTCATTAGTTCGCAGCCATTTGTATAGAACAAAGCAAGGGAAGTATACTAAGGCAATGGATCGCCTTCGAGCCTAATCTACCGATCGCTAGCGATCCATAGTCCGTGGATCGCGAACGATCCATTATTTTAGCTTGGATTGTGACACAATTTTCAGTGTGCCTTCCTGTAATAGTTTGCAAGCATCTGGCAAACATGCTTGGCCCAGTAGCTCTCCAACCTCTATAAATACTCTCCTACCTGCAACATAAAGGGGATCCTCTGGACTGGCTGCTGAAACTTTGCCAAAACTATTCTTCACTCTTCTCCTCCCTCATAACAGTCATCTAAGGAGTTTGTTGTAATTCTCCAGTGAACTCCATCTTTGGGGACTTAGTCTAATTAAGGATATTTAGCAACCTTCTAATCCATTTCACCTTGTAACAGCGATCAGTTAATAATAAAAGCTATAAAGTGGACGTAGGCTTCATTAACAGCTGAACCACTATAAAAATCTTCTTGTCTTCTTTTTGTTTCTACTTTTTCTATATTTACTCTTTGTATTATTGCTCTGTAAGAACAGGGCTGGTGCTTTCACACTCAATCCAGGGTGTTGACCCATTTTTTGGGTTAACATTTTGTTGCTTCACTGAGAACCCAACTCAGGCTTAGTTCTAGCTATCTAATTTGAATCGAATAGGTTCAGAAGTTAGATCCTTAATCTCTGTTCAAAAGTTTTGTTGCTAAAAATCAATGGCTCCGGGAAGAAGAACTGCTTCTGGAAGATCTATAGGGGCAGTAATAGCTGGAGAGGAGGTGAATGATCAGCACGCTGAAGTAAATGGCGCTAACATTGGGGATCAGGTGCCAGGATCCTCCAATCAACGCGAAGTCATTAAAAAAGATGAGTTGAATAAAATGGTTGATGAAATCAATCTGAAAATGAAAAGTAGTCAGAGAGCCCTGATGGATAAGCTTAATGCCCTCTTGACCTTACAATAGCAACCTGCTCCAAGAACTATGGCCGAACCTGCGGCTGCCGTAGAATAAGAAAATTCTTCGTTTCTGGTCTAAAAAGAAGAAATGGAAAGCAACCGCAAAGAGGAGTGATAGCTGGAATTGTGGGAGTGAACGTAGAAGGAAACACTAGCACCCCGCCGACAGCAAGGCAGCCATCAATGAACTTGAATCAAGGAGCAAAGACCCCACTAGAGGTTATCTCCATGGACCTCTCGGACTCAGAAGATGGAGAGCAATTTAACGACGATGGGTTGGAAGGGAATACCAATGCGCTAGATAACAATAGGAATGTCCAAACTGCCCCAATCAGGCTAACTGCAAGCCAATGGGATCCCTAGGGAGTGGCTCTTCCAAAGATAGGAGAGGCTAGGCTATAGCCCACTCGCTAAGACCGTTTGCAAAGGCAAACACTTGGTATAGTGACTAACAGCCGAAACCAGGACTATCGGACATTAGAGGCATTTATCACGAATATGGTCAAGCGGTTGATAGACGAGAATAAGAATATGAGGGATAGTGAATGTGGATCTGCTCCCAGTTGGACTCCCTTTACTGATGAGATCTTGAATGAGCGATATCCAAAAAAGTTCACAATGCCAACTATTCCGTCCTATGATGGAACAAAAGACCTAAAACCTCATCTTTATAAGTGCAGTTGGTACATGGAAGGAGAAAATGCTTTGGATGTTGTTCGGTGTAGATGTTTTCCCATCTTTCTAGAAGGAATTGCTTTCATGTGGTTCACCAGACTTCCACCGAGATCCATCTCCACTTTTGACCAGCTAGCGGTAAGATTCCTCGATCAATTCAGGCTTCACATAGTGCAGCCTAAGGATATGATTCCTCGATCAATAGAGTAAGCCAAGTAATGAAGGAAAGGTCATCAAAATCAACCAACGATTGATAGAAATAGCATGGCACACCTCAAAACGAAGTAAGAACAAGAGTGGAAAGGGTTCGATGAAAATCAAACAAAACAAACATGTCGGCACCGACATGAATAAGTCTATACCGACATGTTTGTTCAATTCGGATGGTTCTACGAGTTGACACGGTACTTCAGGCCGACATCTAGACTCTGTTCCAGCTCGACCTCTAGCCCAATATGATTGTTTCCCCTATAAATAGAAACCATAAAGCAATCAAAATAGGATAAAATTTCGGTCATCATTGCACAAAAGCTCTATCTCTTCTTCATCTTCTATCTCCACACAATAGTCACCAAGACAGCTATTTTGAGCAATTCTAGAAATTAGAATCCATCCAACCCCTCTACTTGTGACTTATTTTCTTTCAAATCTCTTGTAGAATTAAACAAACTACATCAAATCTGTAAGCAACAAAGCTATAAAGTGAACGTAGGCCATAGATTGCTGAACAACTATAAAATCTTATGTCCCTCTACTTTTTCTACTATTTTTCTTTTATTTCAACTGTTATCTACTAGATCTAGGTCTCACAGGTTCTCTATAATCTATTCTTGGGTGTTGATCCATTTTTGGCGTCAATGTTTTGGTGCTTTCACTTAGAAAACCAAACCTAAACTTTGATCTAGCTCTCTACTTTGGATTGCATAAGATCCAGAAGTTAGATTCGAATAGTTTGCTCAGAGAAATTGTAGATTTGCTATTCTAATGGCTCCAAGGAAAGGAAAATGTTAATCGACGGAAATTTCTATCGAATTAGAAAACCATTGAAATTTTTTGAAATAAAATATAACTGCAAGCACATGGCGTACAATGATAGTACGTGGTGAGTACGGGTCGATCCGTAGGGAATTGTTAGATTTTAAAAATCTATTCAATCAAATTAAACCAAAGTCGAGGGATTGTTAACTAACTAAAAGAAAGTAAAAACAAGCTAAAAGAAAATAGATAAAAATATGAGAGTGTTAAGACAATTTAGGGGCAACTTCCACTCTCTAGATCACATAAATCAACAAAATGAAGTTATGATCTCTCTTTTCTTTTCATTAGTTAGCTTAATTGATGTGCTTATCATAAGTATGGCTCATTTGTGCTATTAATTAGCTCAACATAAGCCATCAAACTATAACACAACCTTTAAACCACTTTTAATACTCATGAAAATGACAACAAAGTTGAAAATGAAAATCTATTTTAAGCATGGCCTATTAACTATTGTTTAGAAATATAGGCCATCAAATTTTGATTTAAACATTCACTTCTTTACCATAATCATATATAGATGAAGAGGCAGTTTGTGCTTCATATGACTAAGCATAGCCTATTTGTTTTGAACAACATAAGCTATCAAACTCAACAATAATCACAAAATTACATAAACATCATTTTCCATGAAGCACAAAAAGAGAGCATAACATTTATCAAAATGTTGAAGCTATATAATTAGAGAGCTTCATTACCCCAAAATTGAAGGGGTTTAGCTTCTCATATTTGTTATCATATCAACAAATTTAGCTTGCAACATAGAACAAAACAAAGAGGAAAAGAGAGCTAAATGAAAGAAAAAAAAACTAATCTACTTGCATAAAAGAAAATCTACACTACTAGCATGAAAGGAAATGAACATGTAAGTAAAAGGAAACAATAATTAACATTGTATAAAAAGAAAAGAAGATTACATAAAATAAAAATGGCTAAGTAGCCATGAACAGAGAAAGAGAGCTTTCCTTTTATTTTCCTAAGAGAAGAGACTAAGAGAAGAGAGCCTAAAATAGAGACTAAGAGGAACTAAGTTACATGAAGATATGGGGTATTTATACAAGTGTTAAACCCTAATTCATATTTTTGGGGAATGCCCAAATTGCCCTTGAGAAAGTATGGAGGCCAAGTAATTATTAGCTTTTACTAATCATCATTTAAGTGTACATGAAGCCATTAATTCCATAAGCATGTGCATTAGCCTCTAATTTGTACATGAAGAAAGGTGGGTAGGTGGGGTCCTCCATTATCATGCCTTTGAATTATTTCCATCTTCATTTGTTCTCTTCACTCTTGTACATGCATATATCATCATGAAACCACTTGTATATGGATTCAAATTCCTACAAAACAATATATAAATTTTCAATTAAATTTTAGAAAATTAATATATGCACAAAAATGACCATTTTGCCCTTGGATGAAGATGAATATGTGACAATTTGAAATAATTTGAATTTTGGTTTAAACAGGTTAAAATACCCGATATGATCATTTATTTAATTTAAATAGATTAAATATGGTGGTAAAAATATGCACATTTACGTGCACATCAGAAAATCTACATCCGGAAGATCTTTAGGAGCAACAGTTGGTTGTGTTGAAGCAAACACCCACCATACAGAAGTAAACAATGGAAATCCATAATCTAGATCTTCTGCTCAACAGGAAGTGGTCATTAAAGGAGATTAATCAGATTATCAGTGACCTTAACTAGAAATCTACTGATAGTTAGAAAGCTCTCATATACGTTGCTAACTTTGCAGCCACCAACAATAAAGAGAAGTAGAAGGGAAACTTCTCCTATAATAGAATAAGAAAATTCCTCCATTTCAGGTCTAAACCAGAGGGATGGAAAGCAAAGATAAAAGAAAATAACTGCCGGAGTTGCAGGGGATGTTGCAAAAGGAAGTAAGGAGTTTCCCCATGAGAAAACAAATCGGTATTGACCCAAACCTTAAGGGTGAACACTTCTTAGGAAGGCGATATAGTGCTCATTTCTTACTCTAAAGACGATATGCAGCTTGATGGTGGAGACGTGAGATTGAATATGGGTGCTAATGGATGGAACGTTGGAATTAAAGCTCAAACTGCCATGGAAAAACCAATTACACATCAGTGGAACGCTGCAAGACTAGTTCTCCCAGAGAATGAAGAACCTAGGCTTTAGTTGGTAAACTAAGATTGTTTGCAGTGTCAAAAACTTAGGGTAGCCCCTAACAGCCGATCTGCAGATAACCATGCCAATGAAGAATACATCATTAACATGGTCAAACGGTTGATGGAGGACAGTAGGAGTAGGAAAAATGAAGACTGGGGTTCTGTGCCAAGCCGAACACTCTTCACCGCGGACTTTCTAAAAGAAGAATATCCCCGAAGGTTCACTATGCTGACTATGCCAACGTACAATGGAACAACGGACCCTAAACAACACTTGTTTAAATACGAATGGCATATGGATGAAGCTAGAGCAATGAATGTCATCCGTTGTAGGTGTTTCCCTATCTTCTTGGAAGGAGTCGCTTCTATGTGGTTTACAAGACTTGCACCGAAGTCTGTTTCCACTTTTTATGAGTTGGAAAGAAAGTTTCCAAAACAGTTTAGACTTCACACTGCATGACCAAAGGACATGATGTCCTTATTTTGCTTTTCTCAAGGGCCCAATGAGTTACTAAAAGCTTTCTTGAACCGATTTAACATCGCGGTTACTGAGGTGAGAAATCCAAAAGAAGGCATGGTATATATGGCTTTGTTCTATGCTTTTCATCTGGATATGGATCTTAGTGAATGGATTAAAATGAAGTAACCAACTACCATGGAAGAATTTCACCGAAAGCAAAACAGTTTCTAAGGCTGGAAGAAGCAAGTATGATTGAAGACAGAACCATCGATAAGCAGCTAAGGAAGCGATTTAGAGTAATATTACAATTAAACGAGATGGAAATAGTTCTGCAACAGCTATAGGAAGTGCAGGAAAGAATTCAAATCAGAAAAAGAGGAACTGGAATTCCATTAGGCATGATGGGAATGGAAAATGTCTAAGGAATCTAAGTCCTGAAGACTATATGTAAGGTTCCTGAACTCGACCTTCGAAAATCGGCACCCGTACTTCACTTGTACTCGAATGTCGTAGATTCAAACGCCGAATCTGGCTCCCCGGAGCTTATAACACAGTAAGTATAACAACACAGCGGAATAAAGAAATCAATGATATCATATACAACTCCAATGAATACAATATCCAGAATGATATACAACAATGATATCAATAATACACAGCAATATCAGAGATATGATACAATGCTACAGCGGAAATAACAACAATGGAAGAGATCACTCAAAATGATCTACAAAGAGAATGACTCCAACAACTCCAACATCAAGCTCGAACCACCATCACGATGCACAAAGATAAGCAAGTGCAGTCATCCACTCCGATGAAGTGAACTAGCTCCAAATAATCTACTAAACCCGACTATCTGAAAAACCCAACTCTAGACTGCCAGTGTGGAAAATTGTGGGCACCCAGAGTTTAGGAAGGGAACAATAAACTCCGGGTCAGTCATGGGACTGGTGTGAGTAACAAAAACAGTTTATCTTTAAAACAAACAACAAAAGAATTTTAAACATTGAAATCCGCAATGCTTTTGGAAAATGAAACTACCATAAGACCTCCCACCACACACACAATGCAATCGCAGACTTGGAGGAGATTTCTTCTTATGATAGTCAAATATGCTTACTACGCAAAATCATTGGATTACTATTATTAGTGCATAGTGCAGAAAACATTTCAAAAGTACAATATTAATCTTAGCCAGCATAGGTACCATTATATTATGCCTGCTATAGCTACCGCCTGAGGAGACAGGTTATACAACTGCAATCGTAAAGGGCTTGTAACGACCCGAAAAATTTCAACTGTTTTAATAACGTAATCAGTTGAAATTTTGTGAAATTTTAAACGCTAAAATTTTGAAATAAAAATTTGATATTTGGAATGCGTCTAGTTAAACATAGCAACTGGTAAATTTTCGTCCGAAAATATGAAAATTTATTTCGCACGTAAATTCACTTCAATTTAATCAGTTAAAAAGCGTTGAAAATAAAATGTTTTCGAAACCTAAATATTTTTACATAGAAAAATTCTAAACCATCTTCTGAGCAAGACCTCAGTTCGTCGTTTTTCAAAATTCGGACATCTTTGGCTCCGTCGATCTTATTTTTCAGCGTTTTTCTTGCATTTTCCGCTATTAGAAAATTCGAATTTTTTTTTTCAATTCAATCATACCACTGACATCTTTATACCGTTTAGATCGTTTCATTGTGTTGATCTCCACAGTATATTCGTATCTGTGTTTCAGTGCCCGGTACGCGGCGAATCCGTGAAAAGAATGACCGTATCAATATTCAAATCTTTATCTTTTGGCTTCTTGGGACCATCTATATTCACGTGATGATTCCAATACCATTGCATTTAATATTTTAGAAATTACTAGTTGCAACCTTTCGATTCCTTCGTCCAAAATGTGATAACGCTTGTTTCAAAGTGACAGCACTTATTTTAACACTCTTCTCCTTCTTCTAGTTGGCTCTGTGACTCCCATTTTTCTAAAATAATTGTATTAAAGCCTTCTCCCCTCCTGTAGCTTAAAACCTTCAAGTCCCCTACCCATTCACGTGAGCATCCTTCATTGCATTTAAAATTTTTTGAAAACAGAAACTGTTGCTCTCTCCTCTCCTCCTCACAACCCCGCCACCTAGTAGCGCCGTGAACCCCTGACACCCCTCACGCAACCACCCATCAAAAGAACTGTCGCCCTCCTCTTCCCCCCGCTAGTGCCGACGAAGCAACCTCCATCCCCATGCTCGCATGCCCTTCACTTTCCAGATCCAACGACCATACCCAATTCGCCCGAAGCCACCGCAACTAACCCGAGCAACTACGGCCGATAGCACCTCCCCACATCACCGCGCCATAGCCTTCCTTCGCCTTCCCATCAAAGCCGCACCACCACTTCACCAAACACAAACCCAACCACCTAGCTAGCAAGCCTCCCTCACCACCAGTGACCCACCACACTTTCCACCACCAACCGGACAACCCACACTCCACCATCTCCTCCCACCATCAACTCACTACCGATCTCCATCACGCAACACCTCGCCACCTCACCTCTCAACGGAAGCTAGCAGTCTCCATTCGCTGCCACCCTCTCTCGCCTCATGCAATTCTCAACCCTGGCCGAATGTTTATCTTGTATGGTGAGAATGGTATATTTATTTATTATGTATTGATTTTGTATATAGTATTGATACATCTCTATATATATTTCTATATAAGTTGTATACGTATATTAAGCAGCAGGTTTGTATGTTGTTGTAGCCTCATGATTCATTAGTTTGAACAAGAGAAGAATGTCCAGATCTAAGAATTTAGGTTGTATATATTAGTTTGTATAGGGTATAAAATATCAGTTTATATATATGTGTATTTTATAGCATTTATATATATCGTAGTATAACTTACGTATGTTCTACATATTACTTTATATAATATTTTGTATAAGCCGTATAACATGTTTGGTTACATAAAAGTTTATAATATAGGATATTGCAAGCAGTATTATGTGCTGCTCTTGAGTTGTGTGTGTAGTTACCAAGTTATGTTAAATTTATACTTTGTTGAGTTGCATGTTTTGTTTAGTCTGGACATGTTTTAATGTGTATTATGTGCCTTTAAAAGAAAGTACCTAGCATATAGTATATTGGTAGGTGTTTGTTATATAAAAAAAAAGGTTTCACAGTAACAAAGAAGAAAATATAGGATAAGTACGGTTACAGTAGACCATGTTAAAGGAAACACGGTACATACATGCTACATACTTTAGCCAGGCATATATTTGGGTTCTTATATGCTATATATATCGATTTTATAAAATAAAATTTTAGTATGCTTAAAGTGTTGTACTATATGGGATAGGGATATATATGTATAGGTTGATAGAATTTTTGAATAGAGACATATTATATGTTTAAAAGTACTGTATATCATATGTGCGCGTTATATTAGCATATATATGTAACTTTCAAATGGATTTGCTTAAGTGTTCATATATTTATGTTGCGACCTTTAAATTATGTCCTTGTATTGAATAAGAGAAAATAAGTATATATATGTATTTATTTCAAATTATATAATGTATATATGTTGATTTTACATGTGTGTTTTAAATTGGAAACTATGATTTTTGAAGCCATATATATATATTTTTAATTTAATATATGTTGGATTTAGAATATGATTTCTATATATATAGTCATATATATCAGTTCACTTATACCATTTATCATCGTCGATACAGTTCTGATTTGATCTCATCAAATTCATATTTATCAGCTTTGCCGTCAAACGCACGTTCGATCTAGCTTTGCTTTGGATTCGTAACTCTTCTCATTCTCCTTCATCTCTAGCCTCGAAAGGTGAGCAATCACTCACGATTAACGTTCTTTTATTTATTAAATCTGATTTCAATTGAAACGACAATTGAAATATATTGCTGTTAGTTAATTACACTGTTATATATGCTACTACCTGTATCAGTTCACCTGTGATATCTGACACCATTATCTGTTAATTATTTATGTGATGATAATACAGTTTGGCTGATAATTGATTGATTGTTGATGTTTATATTGGACGTTAAATTGTTAATGTTAAAATGATAAATAGTATGAAATTGAACTTGATATAGGATAATTAAATGTTAAATTTGATTAACTGACATTTGTATAATATGACCCCTTTAACTGTTGAATTTATTGACACGTAGGATTTGTTTAATTATACTTTGAATCACTGAATGTATGTTGTTAAATTGATGATGTATGAAATTGTAAATAGACGACAAGTGAAAAACCGTAATGTAATAATCTTTAATCTACATGAAATGATAGTGTAGATTCTAGAAATAATTATATTAATTCGTACAAATAACAATGCGAATTAATACGGTTATTTCGGGATTATTTGAAATTGATTATTGGATTGATATTGGTTGTTGTTATTGCTTGTTTAATTACTTTGACACCATCCCAGTTATCACACTGCAAGTTCCCTTTTATGCTTTGATTTTTAATTGAATTGGAATCGGGTTGAAATGATAAATACCCAAAATTGAGCTTTGACCTTGGATATAGAAAATTAAATAAAAACCCAATTGGTCAATAATTTGATTTAAAAATAAAATGAAGATTTTATTTGAATAAATAATATGGTTGAAATGAAGTTGAAACTTGAATTTTTATGAAAAGAAATGTTAATATTTAATAATCTGAAACAAAAAGATTTACAATGTAATTAATGAAAGAATGTTGTTTAACTTGAGAAATGATTGAATTAAGTTGAAATTATAATTAAGTTTGAAATTATTAAACTTTGAAATTATTTAATAATTAAGTTTTGAACTATTTAATAATGAATTATTAAATGATTAAATTGAATTGAAATTCTTTAATAAGAAAAATCGAACTTTTGAATAAGTGAATTTTACTTCGTAAAGAATTGAAATTGAGTTTCTTTATTAATTAAGTTTTGGAAAATTATTTAAGGAAGTAAATAAGTGAAATTGGATTTCTTTAACAAAAATGAAATGTGATATTTTTGGAATTAATGTAAGACTTGTAATTGGAGAATTGATTTGACGAATTTAGTTTAATTCAAAATTGTAAGTTTTGTTTTAATGAAGTTGAACTTAAGAATTGATTAAATGAATTGGAAATTTAATAGAAATTGTTTTGAATGATAAAGTAACTTAACGAATATTGAATGAAATCGATAAATGAGTTTAAATTGATTTGAATGTTAAATAGAATTTATTTAAATGATTTCGAAATGAAACTTTTGTACGAACTTGTATCAATATTTGAATTGTTTTAAAGGAATTGAAATTGAATTATAAGATCTTGAAATGGTAAATTGAAGTTTTGAAACGTAAATTTTGGAAATTGGTTTTGAAAGACAAGTGAAATGTTGATTTACGAATTGAAATTGAAATTGTAATTGATTTGGTTTTGAAATATATAAACGACCAATCGGTGTAATAATCACGAAAGTTATTAAAGAGACCGGAATCGGTTAGGGACATACTCACTGTCTAAACCGAAAACCACTTTAATAACTATACGCGGAGTGTTGATCCAGAATGAAGTGGATGGTTTGGTGAACGCGTTGACTAAAGAAAGAGAACGATTTTGGATGACCCCTGACATGACTAAAACAGGAGCCGCGCCGGGCCATTGAGGTTCGCCATCTCTAGCGGACACACTTCTTCGATACCATATCTATTACTTATGTGATTCGATTTGGGTGCACCCCTCGATTATGGGAGTGTTGTTTCGCGGTGTTGGGGTAGTAGCTGCTATGCCCAACATTAGTCCGGATCAGGCAACTACTAGTATCCTAGTTGGTATCGCCTCATGTACCTTGTCATACTGATTATCCTATTCGCGACAACTACGATTTTGTTTTGTACCTTTAGTATATGGATTGCCCTCTGGTGACTTCCGGTTTTGGGGAAACTACGGTCTTGTATATGCTTTTGGGAATAAAAATGTGTTAAGGGTGGAATGGGCCATGACTTGACGCTATTTTGATATCTTATTATTACTGATAGACATTATCTATTTAGCGTACATTACTACCTAGTAGATAGTTTAACGGATCCTTAAAGGATGGTTATTCCAAACATCCTTTGAGTTACTTGTATTTCAATTGCTATTTCACTTGAGTTGGATTTATTAATATAAGAATGTTAATCCTGACTCGAGTGTCTTGTGTTTTGCTTTACGCTCGGGTCAGACTGAGTGTACCAGTATTCGAGATTCACCTTTGGAGTTGGAGCTTTGCTTGAAGATCCAGCCATCTATTCTGCTTTCAGTATTCGATGATTCCAGTGATGTATTCTGATTTGTATCTGACGGATCGTGTTACTCTTCCGTTGTATCTGGTTTAACTCTGATGTATCATATTACTCTTCTGTTGTAAACTCTGATGTAACTTATACATTTATATAGTAGCTTCATGAACTACTATCTCTTTTATTTCCGCTGCACTTATTACTCTGTGTCTGTGATCTGTGATTATTTATTTACTGTATATGTTCAGTTTTGCCAAATTTAAATTAACAACGCGGTATTTTGAGCAATTCAATTCCGGCATGAGTGTCTACCTATACACTTATAATGGATGCGAATGGTCCAAAATATCGAGTCGTTACAGGGCTCGTATTGTTTCTTTGGATTTCCAACAAATGGTTAGGCTAAGGAACTTCCTACTGCCACATGGGTACGCCTCTGGATGGACGTCCCGAG
Organism: Allium fistulosum; assembly: GCA_030737815.1. Lineage (NCBI taxonomy): Eukaryota > Viridiplantae > Streptophyta > Magnoliopsida > Asparagales > Amaryllidaceae > Allium > Allium fistulosum. The sequence goes on along the minus strand of CM060903.1, from coordinate 868,188,229 downwards.
AACCTACCCGGATCTCTGCCAACACAAGGCTGGGTTACCTCTCCACTAGGTAACTACTACTCGAGTATGCCACCCCCGGTCCTTTGGGACCTTTATCCAAGGGCCCTCGATCACACAGCAACAATCACACAGTAAATGAGATGGAGCAACCACATAGGTAAATATCTGGGCTCCATACCATAATATCACCTTTTTCCAAAAGGAAATGACATACCCTAAAGGGAGCGACCCTCATAACCTTGCCGCATCTTTCCTGTTTCGACCATTTCCGGTCTGTGAGGTTCGATGAGGTCTCGTCCACAAAGCTACGCTTTTTCACAAAGCCATGCTTTGATCAACAACTGATCAACAAATGATCAGCAACACACATCAACACTTAGCATGCCACACTACCAAATTGAAAGTATATCACTGATAACCTTCAACTACATAACCTCTGAGCTCGTACGTCTCAGAGAAGGGTGTTAAGCTAAGAGAATAAATTCTCCGCCACCAAACAGAGATGTATTTGAAAGAAATCAGCTTTATATCTCAAAGTGTAGCGTCAGACATACAACCATACAAGTCTGTTCCGGGTTCGAATAGAACCGAAGGCACTTCCAAAGAAGCCCTTGCAATCCGGGTATTCACAATCCCGATCGGACTTCCCATCACTTAGGGAATCTCTATACCGGGCGCTACTCGGTGCAGAGACAATCGATAGGTTATCCAATCGTTTTCACAAATACCCGGTCTTCACCACCGATCTTCACCACCGGTCTTCAATTGCTATCCTTATATGACGTATCACTTATTCGGAATGGGTTATATGACACAAATGTCCTCTCCCGGCTAAACCGAATAGTGAGCGTAATATTTAAAAACATATGGATATTAGGATTTCAGTTAAGTCACAATTTATTACCCAAAATTTTCCTTTCAAATGGTTTAAGCACATTACCATTTAAATCTTTTAAACAAAAAGATTCATCACAAAGTTCACCCAGTTTCACAAAGATCCATTCATAGATTTCCATTTCAATTGGATTAACTCATTAAATTTTTAAATCAAGATTTAACTCATAGCTTTCAAAAAGAATTCACTCATAACTTGGAAAACCATTTTTCAATTCAAACTTGAAATTCTTTAACTTAAATTGGAATTTCATTTCTTATGTGAAAGCTTTTATCATTTGAAAACAAACAATTTTCATTTCGGGAAAATCTGATTCATTAATACAAGTTAAAGTCCTTGGGTTAAATTCAAATTCTCAAAACCATACTTTTAAAAATGATTTAAATTCATATAAACATATTTATAACATCTTTAACCATAATTTCCAAACATGGAATTCAATTCCAAATTTTGAATTCAAATTCAAATTAAATTATTCAAATTGGAAAACTTAACCAAGTTATTCAAAATAACTTTTATCTTAAAATTCCTTTTCAAAAACTTTAACATTTAATCCAAATCCATTTCCAAAATCAATTGAAATTAAAATTTCAATTTCAAAAAGAATGAATTAAATCATTTGTGACTTAACCGATTTCCTCGTGAAATCCATATTTGTGTGTGTAAAAGTGGGGTCCAGGGGTTTTACACAATAGTGCAACATCAATAAATCATCACAGATCAAAATACAGAAATATAATTGATAAGCGGTATAACTATAACGCTTATCTTTAATTCACAGATCACAGATAATATACAACTGTATCACAAATAAATGAATAAATTATACACAGCTCAATCCACAGAACAAAATATCATAGATCAGATAGGACAATCAATTCAAGGCATCTCATACAATACAATCATTCATCAGTAAGGTCAAGGATTCAAAATCATTTATAAATAGGATTAATTAATTATTTAAATCCTGATTAATTCAATTTATTTCCAGTTAAATAAATTACTCATGAATTAGTTATCCAATCCTGATTATTAATGACAAATCATTTGATATAAATTAATTTATCAAACACCTTAATTAATTATTCTTAATTAATTACAATAACTAATTAATCACTCCTTAAGTAATGATTATTTCTCAATTACTTTCATAAAGTAATTACCCTTATACAATTTCATAAATGATTATCATTAGTTAACAAATCTAATTAATTGTTAATATTTATCACATTGATTATTTACATAATCTTAGTTAATGACCTTCATTAACTATTAAATTTAATTACTTTTCCAAAGTAATTAACTAAGATTAATCATTTTTATTTATGATTTAATTAATCTTTAATAACTCATTAATTAATCCTAATTATTTAATTAATTAAGTGTTAACTGTAACTTAATTAATCCCTAATTAATTGATTAATTAATTTCTAATCATTAATTAAAAATTCAAATCTTGTTTAATAAATGATACTTAATTACAAATTTATTTATCCTCAATCAATTATCTCAAACCTTAATCAATTGATTTAAACTTTTAATCATTAAATTAATTAATCCAAATCATTACTTATCCATTTTAATTAATTTAATAATTACGAATCATTAAATCTTCATTTATTTAAAGATAGAAACATTTCTCTTATAAATGATCAACTTATCATTAACAAGGTATTTTAAAACCATTTACTTTCAAATTTTTACTTTTAAAATTTCATTTTAAATTTAAGATTTAAAAGGGAAACAAATTAACTTTAACAAAGTTTAAACAATTTCAAAAATCCTTTATTTCACAAGTTAAAGAATTATCCACCTCATAGTAGAAGTTTAAATATTTATTTCACATTTTAAAACCTAGGTTTAAAATTTTTGAAGCTTACAGGTTTTAAAACCTGTAACCACTTACCCGAGCCATCTACAAGATGACTTCGAGCCAAAACTAAATTTACTTCGAGTCTAATACTCGAATTACTCGAGAATGTCTCGAGACCCAAATCTCTGCAACCACAACCCAACAACCTTCACCAGACAACACACTGTGCACATGCACGGAGGTTGTGGGTGATTCCGATCATCGACAATGATCATCCCACTTCGATTAGCATCCCCTAACCCAACTCAAACTTCAGATTTCTTCCAACTCGATCGGAATCGAATTCGAGTTAAATCCTAAACCTGGAAACACCCAGACCATCACCCCACCAAAACTTGTCAACACCTTATTCTCGGTGCTCCGACCACCAGACAACCTGAGCTTCCAGCCTCGACTTCGTTAACCCATAAACACCATTACCCAAAAGCGCGAGCGACTCGATGCTCGAACGAAGACGTAGTGCGCGAGTTTCTTATGCGTTTAAAAATTAGGTTTACGAACTAAATTTATACGCCGCCGACGCCACAGTCATTGTTGTCTCCTCCGGCTATTTTTCCACGCACCCCCGTAGGCTCCTCCATCCCCACGAGAAAACCCGACCATCATATCTCCTCCGATCGCCTGAACTTGCCCAAAAACCATTTTTCGTTCATTCCCAAACTGCTCCTAACCCCCATCTCTAAAAATCACCAAACCCACCTTAAAAATCATAGCTTCCAGTAAGGATTCACGTTATATACTTGAATCAATAATTCATGACATTTGAAATTTCCCAAACTTAAAGTTTTCACTGTAAAAGTTTGATCTTTCATCCTATATACTTTTATACTTCATGAAACCATTTTTAAATTGTACCTCATACTTAAACACAACTATTTTGTTTTGGAAGCAAAGCCTGATATGGATTAGAAAACAAGATATTAAATTTTCTTGGTTGTTTGGATACTCTGGAACTAAATAGAGAGAAATGCACCGATACAAGCATATACACACAGAACCATTTGCAACATATATTCAAGCTAAAAACTAACTGTCACTCACCTTAAACATTTTTCCAGAAGTTCCAGCTTGAAGTTGTAGTCTTTTTAAGTTGAAGTTGAAATCTGGTTTTGAACTTGATAGCTGAAGATCTTTACTTGATCTCAGATTTTGATGAATTGTTTGATTCTTACTGAGATGTTTTTAAGTTGATGTTTGATTGAATATGAGATGATATTGCTTTAGTTTTTTTCCTCAGTTCTCTTGATGGACGAAACTAAAGTGAAATTGATATATAGGAAATGGAGTTTACTGTGTGATGTTGTTTATTATTTAAGCTGAGATGAAATTTTATTATGCTTTTGTTTGTGCAGCAGGGTGATATTTTGTACAAACAATCAGAGATATTTTCTTTGTTCGGCTAGGCAGATTTCTTTGGTGGCTGATATAATTTCTGTAGTGTACTAATGCTTCATGCATTAATTACCTTGTACAAATGTATATTTATTTATCTATATGCTAGTAACTTCCTTTGGAAGCTAATACATGTGTATATTTTTGCTTTAGTTTTTATCCAAGTGTTAATTTATCTTATATGTATGTAATTTATTTTTATTTATTTTCATAGTTACCTTATATATGTAATTTTTCTCTTGTATTTCCATTTTAATTTGTTGTTAAAATTTTAGCCAATGTTTACTTTGTATTTTATAGCTTATCTTTATTTATTTATCTCTATTTATAACTCAAATATTTATTTTACTTCTATTTTTAGTTTAAATATTTATTATTAATTTTACTTTAATAATTATTGTTTTATATTTCTCTATATACACATATATTCACACATATATACAATATTTAACTTTAAATGATTTAACACATTTTTATTTGATTTCGGGGAAACTCGAATCGATTTATCAATAAATTTCACAATTTTTATTCAAAAATTAATTTAATTAACAATTTAAACTTAGATAAAATCCAGGGTCGTTACAACCTTCCCCCCTTAAGAAATTTCATCCTCGAAATTTGCCAGGGAGACACAAAGATAGATGAAGAATATTTCATCAAATCAAACTGAATATTTATTCTGCATTTGGCTTACCAAATCAGAATATCAATAATAGATACAAGAACGAATCTGTTTTAATTTTTTCACAAGATACTCGGGTTATCCAGATCTACGAAATATACAGTGGCATTGGTTAGTTCGAAAGGATAACTAACCATTCGTAGAATATACGTGTTTGCGCCAAAATTGGTCACAAACCCCAAGTATCGTGAAACACCAGTGTATGAATACAAATCAGCAAATATTCAAACACAAATCTCAGATCTAGGCAAACAGAATATCACAATTCAGAAATAATGAACAGAAACACGAGATTTATAGTGGTTCGGCTATCTCCGGCCTACGTCCACTTCAAAGGTTTTCTTTTATTGATGTTTTTTGCTGATTACAGTTGATTACAGCGGATTACAATGGATTATAGCTCTGTTCTTTGAGTACAACGGTAGTAGTGAAGTGCAAGGTAGAGTCTGGTAGAGTCTGGGAGCTTCAAAATCAAGCTCCCCTTTACTGAATGACCTAGGGCTCTATTTATAGGTGTAGGAGGCTGATATTTAGTCTAAATTTAGGGAGACCACCTCTGGCACGTGAGGGGACCCACATGCCCGGCCTCAGGAAAGTTGGGCCCACTTCGGGATCGATTCGAAATCCATTCGAATCGATCAAAGAATCATCCAATCGAGCTGAAATTTGGTGTGGACATTCTTCAACATATGCGCAAGCTTCTATGAAAATTTCATAGCATTTGAACTTGTAGATCATGAATTATCATCGATTCGAAATGGAGTTTCTCATCGGCTGTGTGGTTCGAATCGATTCGTTTGATGACGTGGAGCGCGAACTTCTCATCGATCCGCTTTGTTCGCCAGTTTGATCGAGTCGTCCCGGAGACTTCGCCGCTTTGACTCGTTGGATTCGAAGGCATCATCAATAATACTTGGATTCGAACAAGACTTCGCCCGTATCGATCGCGATAGGCACAGATCGATACAAAGTCAAAGTAGCTGGATGGATTCGAGGCAAGGCACCTCGATAGATTCAAGCATACCACTTATGCATGGATTCGAAGCAGAGCGTTCTAGTGGATACGAACGTATCATTGTTTATGGAGTCAATGCATAGCTTTGTTCGTATCGATCTGATGGTCTCCAGTTGATCGATACGAATAGGGGGTTGCAGAGTCGATTCGAAGAGGAATACCTTTATGGATTCGAAGTACTTCCAAGCTTGATGGATACGAGAGCTGGGCCGATCTGATGGATTTGAAAATGAGCCAGTTCCTTCCAATTTGAATTGATCATAATCCAAGCATACGCACTCGGATCGACTTGAAATTTAGAACGTTGGATTTCCTGACTTTGCTTGTCATGTCTTATTAATCGTGGCTCGATCCGGACTCGGACGAAATTCATCGATATCCATGGTGAAACAGTGTACAACGAACTTTTACGACGAACTGTCTTTAGTTTTCCAGTCAACTTTTGGTGTCACGGCCTTGCCAAAAGGCGGGATAACATTTGCCCCCCAAAACATGCCTTGCGATAGGAAGGTGTGTTTTGTAGTTTCATAAGCTGGATGTTCATATCCTATCATTGACCTGTAAAGAACATGATAGTCTTTCCTGACCACGAATGATGATCACTCACGATCGTATGTCATTTGAGGTAATATGGGACCGTTCGAGGTCGGATGCCGTTCGCGGCAAATAAAGAAATGGGACCGTTCACGATCGAATGCGTTCGTGGCAAATAAAGAAATGGTACCGTTCGCGGTCGGATGCCATTCGCGGCAAATAAAGAAATGGGACCATTCGCGGTCGGATGCCGTTCGCGGCAAATAAAGAAATGGGACTATTCGCAGTCGGATGCCGTTCGCGGCAGAATGTGATCGTTCGCGATCGAATGTCATACTGGGTGAATTGTGACCGTTCGTGGTCGAGTGCCGCACGAGGCAGAGTGTGATTCTAGACAGATTACAACTGTTCGAAGTCGGATGTCGTTCTAGACGGATTGTGACTGTTCGTAGTCGGATGTCATTCTAGACGGATTGTGATCGTTCGTGATCGAGTGTCGTACGAGGGAGAATTTGATCGTTCGCGATCGCACGAGGCAAAAATGTGATCGTTCGTGTTTGAATGTTATATTAGATGAAGTGTGACCGTTCGCGGTCGGGTGCCATATGAGGCAAATGGTGACCGTTCGTGGTCGGGTGCCGTTCGAGGCTGATTGTGACCGGGGGGGACTTAGTATTATCGATGTCAGGTTCACGTTCGGGTGAATTTCTGAATCAGCGATTGTGGCGGTTCGTCGCCATACAAGGTATGCTTGTGGACCGTTCGCGATCCAAAGCATACGCGAGTAACTTCTTCTACCGAATTGAAAATATCAAATTAATGTTCACATGAACTTCATAACAAAAATATCCAAATAAGCAAAGTCTAAATGTCCAAATCAACATGAAACAAGAGCAAAGCAAGGATGTCAAAGTGTAAATTCTCACTATGAGACGGTCAATAATCATTCAGAGCATGCCTGTGGATCGTTCGCGATCTCATACATGTGTAAATGGTTTGATCGTGTTAGTGAGAGGTTTACGACTTGTTCATCGCTATTTCACTCAATTGATAATCAAACGGTGTCCTGGTTCAGGGTCAACCCTAGCTGATGTAGACGGTGGTCGCTCCGGTTCCACCATTGGAGCTCGCCTCCTCACATACTGAAGTAGCCTACCGTTCCTGATATGCCCTTCTACCTCATCCTTCAGGTGTCTACAGTCATTTGTGCTATGTCCATTCAGCTCGTGGAATAAGCAGTATTTGTCTGATTTTTTCTCGTCAACAGTTGGATCCCGTCGTATTGGTCTACGATAGGCAACTTGCTCTCGGATGTCTCGGTAGATTCGCTCCAAACCCTCGTTCAGTTCTGAATAAGTGGTAAATCGCGGCTCCCTCCATTGCCGCTTTGATCTGTCATCATTTTCTTCAGCCTTTCGCTTCCCTTTACCAGTCTCTGCACCTTTTCCAGGTGAATTACCGCCTCTAACTGCGTAAACATCGATTTCTTCTTCTCTCTCCGTACGAGCATCCTCTAATCCCAAAAACTTTTCGGTTTTATGATAAAACTCTCCCAGGTCTGTAGGTGGATCCTTAGTTAGTGAATTCTTGAACTCCGTGCCATCAGATATTCCAGATACAGCTGCCATCATTACCATAGATGGATCTGGTCGATCCACTGACGCTACTGCCGCATTAAATCGCGTCAGAAAACTCCTCAAAGATTCCCCAGCTTTCTGCTTTAGCGTTGCCAAACTCATCACATTCTTGGGTCTTGCAATGTGGACCCTAAATTGCTCCATGAATCTTCAGTTAAATCTGCCCATGTTCTTATGGAGCCATTCTCCAACTGCCTAAACCATAATGCTGCGATATCTTTTAAGTACAATGGAAAGCACCGGGCCATGACCTCTTGTGATGCCCCCAGTACCTCCATATGCCTCATATACTTCATCAGATGAACCGCAGGGTCCGTCCTCCCATCATACATCTCCACTGATGGTAACTTGAATTCTGGTGGGTTCCTAGCCATCCTAATCGCAGGAGAAAAGGGACTCCTGTTCACGTCTTCAAGATCTCTGTTTACTAATCCACCTCTCATGGCTCGCCTGACCATTTCTGCCAATCTATCATTGTCTCCAAGCTGTAGTCCTTGTTCACTACCTTCCATCTGCCCCCCGAGTCCGTGTGAGCTTTCAGGTGTCTGCCCCCCTGGTTGAGCATTCATCCCTCTATCGCCGCCAGGCTGCTCGGATGTCCTTGTCTCTCTTCCCGGGTTCGGATCAACATGTCCTAAGTGTGTGCCCCCCAGTTCTGGCGCCGCACCAGATGGTCCTGCTTCGTTCTGGACTCTGGTTGCTCCTTGATTTTGCGCTCCAAGTTGTCCAATCTGTTGAAGCAAATTCTGGATCATTTCCTCATGTCTCTTCATCATTGTCTCCATCTCCTCCCTGGTGATGAAGATCGAAGCTTGGTTCGCTCCTGAGGAAGCCTCTTAACTTCCTTCATGCTGACTCCTTTCTACTCTTTGTCTTGTTTGTCGAGTCATCGTCTTTCAAATCTTAACTCTTCACGCTTTCCAAGTCTGAACTTCAATTTGATGTAGCGGGTGCTAGTCCCTTCTCAGTGAAAGCACAAAAGTATTTGCGCCAAAATTGGTCACAAACCCCAAGTATCGTGAAAGCACCAGTGTATGAATACAAATCAGCAAATATTCAAACACAAATCTCAGATCTAGGCAAACAGAATATCACAATTCAGAAATAATGAACAGAAACACGAGATTTATAGTGGTTCGGCTATCTCCGGCCTACGTCCACTTCAAAGGTTTTCTTTTATTGATGTTTTTTGCTGATTACAGTTGATTACAGCGGATTACAATGGATTATAGCTCTGTTCTTTGAGTACAACAGTAGTAGTGAAGTGCAAGGTAGAGTCTGGTAGAGTCTGGGCGCTTCAAAATCAAGCTCCCCTTTTCTGAATGACCAGGGCTCTATTTATAGGTGTAGGAGGCTGATATTTAGCCTAAATTTAGGGAGACCACTTCTGGCACGTGATGGGGCCCACATGCCCCGCCTCAGGAAAGTTGGGCCCACTTCGGGATCGATTCGAAATCCATTCGAATCGATCAAAGAATCATCCAATCGAGCTGAAATTTGGTGTGGACATTCTTCAACATATGCGCAAGCTTCTGTGAAAATTTCATAGCATTTGGACTTGTAGATCATGAATTATCATCGATTCGAAATGGAGTTTCTCGGTGGCTGTGTGGTTCGAATCGATTCGTTCGAATTGATTGCTTCGAATCGATGGAGGAGCGTGCTTCTGTGATGACGTGGAGCGTGAACTTCGCATCGATCCGCTTTTTTCGCCAGTTTGATCGAGTCGTCCCGGAGACTTCGCCGCTTTGACTCGATGGATTCGAAGGCATCATCAATAATACTTGGATTCGAACAAGACTTCGCCCGTATCGATCGCGATAGGCTCAGATCGATACAAAGTCAAAGTAGCAGGATGGATTCGAAGCAAGGCACCTCGATGGATTCGAGCATACCACTTATGCATGGATTCGAAGCAAAGCGTTCTAGTGGATACGAACGTATCATTGTTTATGGAGTCAATGCATAGCTTTGTTCGTATCAATCTGATGGTCTCCAGTTGATCGATACGAATAGGGGGTTGCAGAATGGATTCGAAGAGGAATACCTTTATGGATTCGAAGTACTTCCAAGCTTGATGGATACGAGAGCTGGGCCGATCTGATGGATTCGAAAATGAGCCAGTTCCTTCCAATTTGAATCGATCATAATCCAAGCATACGCACTTGGATCGACTTGAAATTTGGAACGTTGGCTTTCCTGACTTTGCTTGTCATGTCTTATTAATCGTGGCTCGATCCGAGCTCGGACGAAATTCATCGATATCCATGGTGAAACAGTGTACAACGAACTTTTACGACGAACTGTCTTTAGTTTTCCAGTCAACTTTTGGTGTCACGGCCTTGCCAAAAGGCGGGATAACATACTGGGACCCAAATTGTATTCATATATCTGTCTATTTTTGGGTACAATTTCAAAACTTTTAGTTTAGAAACGAAAGTATACCTATCAACCATAACAAACAAAGCAACCAATTCATCAAAACAATTCTGACCTATTTGGAGTTTATGTCCCATACAAATATATCAAATCTGCTTCCTGGATCTACCAGAAACTATCGAAGAATTGAGAAAAAATGTTGAACAAAATAGATTGATAGAGAAAAGATTATTTCCTTGTTGTTACAGGGTATTGACCATTATAGTCGTATTCCCCTGTCCCCTATCTCATCCTCTTCTTGCACTCATACTTACTATCAGTGAATAGTAAGAGAATTTACTGAGGCATTCGAACGGATATCTGAGGAATACTCATTCTAGGGTATACTTCACCTTATCTCCAATGAGCTACTTAATGTGTTATACTCCTGAGCTAAAGTTCAACCTTAGCTCTGATACCACTTGTAAGGTTCCTGAACTCGGCCTTCGAAAATCGGCACCCGTACTTCACTTGTACTCGAATGCCGTAGATTCAAACGCCGAACCTGGCTCCCCGGAGCTTATAACACGGTAAGTATAACAACACAGTGGAATAAAGAAATCAATGATATCATATACAACTCCAATGAATACAATATCCAGAATGATATACAACAATGATATCAATAATACACAGCAATATCAGAGATATGATACAATGCTACAGCGGAAATAACAACAATGGAAGAGATCACTCAAAATGATCTACAAAGAGAATGACTCCAACAACTCCAACATCAAGCTCGAACCACCATCACGATGCACAAAGATAAGCAAGTGCAGTCATCCACTCCGATGAAGTGAACTAGCTCCAGATAATCTACTAAACCCGACTATCTAAAAAACCCAACTGTAGACTGCCCGTGTGGAAAATTGTGGGCACCCAGAGTTTAGGAAGGGAACAATAAACTCCGAGTCAGTCATGGGACTGGTGTGAGTAACAAAAACAGTTTATCTTTAAAACAAACAACAAAAGAATTTTAAACATTGAAATCCGCAATGCTTTTGGAAAATGAAACTACCATAAGACCTCCCACCACACACACAATGCAATTGCAGACTTGGAGGAGATTTCTTCTTATGATAGTCAAATATGCTTACTACGCAAAATCATTGGATTACTATTATTAGTGCATAGTGCAGAAAACATTTCAAAAGTACAACATTAATCTTAGCCAGCATAGGTACCATTATATTATGCCTGCTATAGCTGCCGCCTGAAGAGACAGATTGTACAACTGCAATCGTAAAGGGCTCGTATTGTTTCTTTGGATTTCCAACAAATGGTCAGGCTAAGGAACTTCCTACTGCCACATGGGTACGCCTCTGGATGTACGTCCCGAGAACCTACCCGGATCTCTGCCAACACAATACCGGGTTACCTCTCCACTAAGTAACTACTACTCGAGTATGCCACCCCCCGGTCCTTTGGGACTTTTATCCGAGGGCCCTCGATCACACAGCAACAATCACACAGTAAATGAGATTGGAGCAACCACATGGGTAAATATCTGGGCTCCATACCATAATATCACCTTTTTCCAAAAGGAAATGACATACCCTAAAGGGAGCGACCCTCATAACCTTGCCGCATCTTTCCTGTTTCGACCATTTCCGGTCTGTGAGGTTCGATGAGGTCTCGTCCACAAAGCTACGCTTTTTCACAAAGCCATGCTTTGATCAACAAATGATCAGCAACACACATCAACACTTAGCATGCCACACTACCAAATTGAGAGTATATCACTGATAACCTTCAACTACATAACCTCTGAGCTCGTACGTCTCAAAGAAGGGTGTTAAGCTAAGAGAATAAATTCTCCGCCACCAAACAGAGATGTATTTGAAATAAATCAGCTTTATATCTCAAAGTGTAGCGTCAGACATACAACCATACAAGTCTGTTCCGGGTTCAAATAGAACCGAAGGCACTTCCAAAGAAGCCCTTGCAATCCGGGTATTCACAATCCCGATCGGACTTCCCATCACTTAGGAATCTCTATACCGGGGGCTACTCGATGCAGAGACAATCGATAGGTTATCCTATCGTTTTCACAAATACCCGGTCTTCACCATCGGTCTTCACCACCGGTCTTCAATTGCTATCCATATACGACGTATCACTTATTCGGAATGGGTTATATGACACAAAGGTCCTCTCCCGGCTAAACCTAATAATGAGAGTAATATTTAAAAACATATGGATATTAGGATTTCAGTTAAGTAACAATTTACTACCCAAAACTTTCCTTTCAAATGGTTTAAGTACATTACCATTTAAATCTTTTAAATAAAAAGATTCATCACAAAGTTCACCCAGTTTCACAAAGATCCATCATAGATTTCCATTTTAATTGGATTAACTCATTAAATCTTTAAATCAAGATTTAACTCATAGCTTTCAAAAAGAATTCACTCATAACTTGGAAAACCATTTTTCAATTCAAACTTGAAATTCTTTAACTTAAATTGGAATTTCATTTCTTATGTGAAAGCTTTTATCATTTGAAAACAAACAGTTTTCATTTTGGGAAAATCTGATTCATTAATACAAGTTAAAGTCCTTGGGTTAAATTCAAATTCTCAGAACCATACTTTTAAAAATGATTTAAATTCATATAAACATATTTATAACATCTTTAACCATAATTTCCAAACATGGAATTCAATTCCAAATTTTGAATTCAAATTCAAATTAAATTATTCAAATTGGAAAACTTAACCAAGTTATTCAAAATAACTTTTATCTTAAAACTCCTTTTCAAAAACTTTATCATTTAATCCAAATCCATTTCCAAAATCAATTGAAATTAAAATGTCTATTTCAAAAAGAATGAATTAAATCATCCATGGCTTAACCGATTTCCTCGTGAAATCCATATTTGTGTGTGTAAAAGTGGGGTCCAGGTGTTTTACACAATAGTGCAACATCAATAAATCATCATAGATCAAAATACAGAAATATAATTGATAAGCGGTATAACTATAACGCTTATCTTTAATTCACAGATCACAGATAATATACAACTGTATCACAAATAAATGAATAAATTATACATAGCTCAATCCACAGAACAAAATATCACAGATCAGATAGGACAATCAATTCAAGGCATCTCATACAATACAATCATTCATCAGTAAGGTCAAGGATTCAAAATCATTTATAAATAGGATTAATTAATTATTTAAATCCTGATTAATTCAATTTATTTCCAGTTAAATAAATTACTCATGAATCAGTTATCCAATCCTGATTATTAATGACAAACCATTTGATATAAATTAATTTATCAAACACCTTAATTAATTATTCTTAATTAATTACAATAACTAATTAATCACTCCTTAAGTAATGATTATTTCTCAATTACTTTCATAAAGTAATTACCCTTACACAATTTCATAAATGATTATCATTAGTTAACAAATCTAATTAATTGTTAAAATTTATCACATTGATTATTTACATAATCTTAGTTAATGACCTTCATTAACTATTAAATTTAATTACTTTTCCAAAGTAATTAACTAAGATTAATCATTTTTAATTATGATTTAATTAATCTTTAATAACTCATTAATTAATCTTAATTATTTAATTAATTAAGTGTTAATTGTAACTTAATTAATCCCTAATTAATTGATTAATTAATTTCTAATCATTAATTAAAAATTCAAATCTTGTTTAATAAATGATCCTTAATTACAAATTTATTTACCCTCAATCAATTATCTCAAACCTTAATCAATTGATTTAAACTTTTAATCATTAAATTAATTAATCCAAATCATTACTTATCCATTTTAATTAATTTAATAATTACGAATCATTAAATCTTCATTTATTTAAAGATAGAAACATTTCTCTTATAAATGATCAACTAATCATTAACAAGGTATTTTAAAACCATTTACTTTCAAATTTTTACCTTTAAATTTTCATTTTAAATTTAAGATTTAAAAGGGAAACAAATTAACTTTAACAAAGTTTAAACAATTTCAAAAATCCTTTATTTCACAAGTTAAAGAATTATCCACCTCATAGTAGAAGTTTAAATATTTATTTCACATTTTAAAACCCAGGTTTAAAAATTTTGAAGCTTACAGGTTTTAAAACCTATAACCACTTACCCGAGCCATCTACAAGATGACTTCGAGCCAAAACTAAATTTACTTCGAGTCTAATACTCGAGAATGTCTCGAGACCCAAATCTCTACAACCAAAATCCAACAACCTTCACCAGACAACACACTGTAAACATGCATGGAGGCTGTGGGTGATTCCGATCATCAACGATGATCATCCCACTTCGATTAGCATCCCTTAACCCAACTCAAACTTCAGATTTCTTCCAACTCGATCGAAATCGAATTCGAGTTAAATCCAAAACCTGGAAATACCCAGACCATCACCCCACCAAAACCTGTCAACCCTTATTCTCGGTGCTCCGACCACCAGACAACCCGAGCTTCCGGCCTCGACTTTGTCAACCCCATAGCCACCAACCCAAAAGCGCGAGCGACTTGATGCTCGAACGAAGACGTAGTGCGCGAGTTTCCTATGCATTTAAAAATTAGGTTTACGAACTAAATTTATTCGCCGCCGACGCCACAGTCATTGTTGTCTCCTCCGGCTATTTTTCCACGCACCTCCGTAGGCTCCTCCATCCCCACGAGAAAACCCGACCATCATCTCTCCTTCGATCGCCTGAACTTGCCCAAAAACCATTTTTCGTTCATTCCCAAACTGCTACTAACCCTCATCTCTAAAAATCACCAAACCTACCTTAAAAATCATAGCTTCCAGTAAGGATTCACATTATATACTTGAATCAATAATTCGTGACATTCGAAATTTCCCAAACTTAAAGTTTTCACTGTAAAAGTTTGATCATTCATCCTATATACTTTTATACTTCATGAAACCATTTTTAAATTGTACCTCATACTTAAACACAACTATTTTGTTTTGGAAGCAAAGCCTGATATGGATTAGAAAACAAGATATTAAATTTTCTTGGTTGATTGGATACTCTTGAACTAAACAGAGAGAAATGCACTGATACAAGCATATACACACAGAACCATTTGCAACATATATTCAAGCTAAAAACTAACTGTCACTCACCTTAAACATTTTGATTTCCAGAAGTTCCAGCTTGAAGTTGTAGTCTTTTTAAGTTGAAGTTGAAATCTGGTTTTGAACTTGATAGCTGAAGATCTTTACTTGATCTCGGATTTTGACGAATTGTTTGATTCTTACTGAGATGTTTTTAAGTTGATGTTTGCTTGAATATGAGATGATATTGCTTTAGTTTTTTTTTCTCAGTTCTCTTGATGGACGAAACTAAAGTGAAATTGATATATAGGAAATGGAGTTTACTGTGTGATGTTGTTTATTATTTAAGCTGAGATGAAATTTTATTATGCTTTTGTTTGTGCAGCAGGGTGATATTTTGTACAAACAATCAGAGATTTTTTTCTTTGTTCGGCTAGGCAGATTTCTTTGGTGGCTGATATAATTTCTGTAGTGTACTAATGCTTCATGCATTAATTACCTTGTAAAAATGTATATTTATTTATCTATATGCTAGTAACTTCCTTTGGAAGCTAATACATGTGTATATTTTTGCTTTAGTTTTTATCTAAGTGTTAATTTATCTTATATGTATGTAATTTACTTTTATTTATTTTCATAGTTTACCTTATATATGTAATTTTTCTCTTGTATTTCCATTTTAATTTGTTGTTAAAATTTTAGCCAATGTTTAATTTGTATTTTATAGCTTATCTTTATTTATTTATCTCTATTTATAACTCAAATATTTATTTTACTTCTATTTTTAGTTTAAATATTTATTATTAATTTTACTTTAATAATTATTGTTTTATATTTCTCTATATACACATATATTCACACATATATACAATATTTAACTTTAAATGATTTAACACATTTTTATTTGATTTCGAGGAAACTCGAATCGATTTACCAATAAATTTCACATTTTTTATTCAAAAATTAATTTAATTAACAATTTAAACGTAGATAAAATCCGGGGTCATTACACTATACGCCGTTGAATGATAGTTTAGAAAATATATACCTCACCACTCAGAGGACCGAGCGATAGAACAAAATGCCCAAGTGAGAAGCATCCTAACAACAAAAGCGATTGAGGAAGTTTTTCCGCTTCCATGAGACCCACAGGCATAACAAAAATATCGACATTTGAAGGACTTAATTAAGGAATGGATAAGGAACAACTTGCTCTAGAAGTCCGTGAAGAAACCTCAAAACCCTGATCAACTTGCTGGACCCCAAGCATCGAACGCTCAAGGGAATCAGTCCGAACCTAGTAGAGAAGGGCCCAGATGAAAAGATCAAAGGTTAGTTATAAACACCATTACTAGAGGAACTTATCCATCGCAAAAGAGTTGGGCTGAAATGGAATGATATGCCAGTTCTTTGAAGCATGCCCCATAGGAGAGTTGCTACGCCATTGAACACGGAGCTCCAGCTAGGCAACAAAGAACAATTACCGATGACATTGTGTTTCAAAATCGGGACACTGAAGGCATTGAAGCGCTAACTCTTGACCCAATGGTAATAAAAGTTGGGCTCGGTCCAACAATTGTACATCGATTTTTTGTCGATAGTGGAAGTTCGATCAACATCTATTTCAAAAGACGTTTGACCATATGAAAGTAAGCATGAAGGATGTGACCGCCTACTGAACGAAGATTCAAGGATTTACCAATGAACCAAAGCAACTAGTTGGGATGATCGATCTACCTATAGGACTTTGAGAAGGAGAACGGAGGGTGATCCTCATCCAGACGTTTGTGATTGTTGATGAGTATTCTACTTACAATGCTTTCTTGGGCCGACCGGCCCTTACTGACTTCAAAATCGCTTTGGCTCTATGGTGCCTCACGATGAAATTCCAAATGGAGATTGGTAAACACAATGTTCCAGAACTAGATTGGATGAACAATTGAAGTGTATGTGGATTACATGCTGTTGAAATCACGAGTGCTTGGAAATCATCTATATGAGATCTCGGAGATGTTTGAGATCCTCTAGAAATATGGAATGAAAGTGAACCGGCTGAAGTGTTCATTCGGTGTTGCTTCAAGGAAATTTCTTAGATTCGTAGTGAACGTAAGGGGCATTAAAGCTAATCCAGAACAGATTACTACATTATAGAATGTTAGATCCCCGATCGCGAAAAAGGAGTTGCAAAGTTTTAATGGAAATACAACAACATTGAGCCGCTTCATATCTAAAGCGACAGATAAGTGCATACCATTCTCCAATGCATTAAAGAAGGGTAAGAAATTTTTTGAATGGATTTAGGATTGCCATACCGCTTTTGAAGAATTATTGCGACATATAGAGACACTGTCGGTTCTGTCCAAATTGGTGGATGGAGAAGACATATTCATTTACTTGGCAGTGTCTACCCATGCGCAAGTGCAGCATTTGTGGATGAGGAAGCTAGGATTCAAAGACAAGTTTACTACATCAGCAAATGGTTCACCGTGCTGAACAAAATTACCCAAAGTTGGAGTAGTTGACATACTACTTATTGATAGCTTCAAGGAAAATTCAGCCATATTTCCAACCTCACCCCATTAAGTCATTGACGGATCAACCCTTAAAGCAGATACTACCGACCCGAGACTTCGGGACAACTTCTAAAATGGAATATTGAGCTGAGCCAATACGATGTAGCATATCATCCTCGGAGAGCAATCTACTGACAGGCGTTAGCTCACTTCATTGTCGAGTTCACAATTCGAGATAATGAGGAGGAGGACAATACAGTTATAGTGTTACAATGGAAATTATTCATTGATGGTGCATCAAATGAATTCTGCTCAGGAGCAGGAATTGTGCTTGAAATTCCCAAAGCACAGTCGATTTTTTATGCTCTAAGGCTATAATTTCCTACTAATAACAATAAGGTAGAGTATGAGGTTTCAATAGCAGGATTGAAGATTGTGAAGGAACTGGGAATAAAAAATTAATATACTGGAAGTTAGTTGCCTATAAGTATACTGGGTGACACTGGACCCAATTAATATACTGGGCCCAGATTAATATACTGGCCTCACAAATTAATATACTGGGTGTACTGGACCTCTAATTAAGATACTGGGTCCTCCTGCTCCCTTCGGTCGCCTCCCTATCGGTCGCCTCGCCCCAATTAATATACTGGCTTTTCTTCATGAGAGGATTCGATGTCAAAGATTAGCATCCGATTCTCAACTGTAAGATAAGTGAGAGAATTTGTTGCATCTATTAAGTCAAAGCTAAGAAACGATTACATATCTACAGTGACTCTCAACTAGTCTGTCAAGTGAAGACAATTATCAAACTAAAGGAGCGAATCTTGCCCTTTATCTGTTGAAAGCATGGGAATTTCTCAACGACATTGAATAGTACGAAATAACTCATATTCCCATAGAACAAAGCGTGAAGGCCAATTATTTAGCAAAATTGACCATTTCTGGAATGCACAGTAGCTGGGACTAGTTCTAGTAAAAGTATTATCTGTTCCCAGCATAGATCAAATGGACGTTGATCGGCTTCTGAAGACCAACGAAGAAGAAGGATTGTGGGTGACGTCGATTAAGGACCATTTACTTAAAGGAATACTCCTCAGGGACCGAAATGAATGAAAGAAACTCATTCAGAAGGCACCATGATTCATAGTGCAGGATGGAATGTTGTACCGGAGAAGGTTCTCCGCCCCCTTGCTCAGGTGTGTGACCAAAAATGAAGATAGAAAGATCCTCATGGAAATCCACGAGGGCAGCTGTTGTGATGTAACAACCTGCATATTCATCACTTCAGATTTTTTTTAAAATATTCAAATAAAATATTTTTTAAAATAAATGATGATGTTTTGAACAGTAAATAATATTGGTAATCTTATTTTAAATAAATATTTACAAAATATATACTTTGGAAGATATACCGATAAAATGACCGGAAACCATTTTATCAATAAACAGCTCTTTGACCATCCGACATCATGCATAGAGCTGGATACATACACTCATTTATATATATGAGTGAGAATATATAATAAAATTATTTATTTTATTTTTGTAATTTAAATCCCTTTATGACATCATCAATGATATCTCTATTTTGGAATAAATGATTTTTGAATTTAAATTGAGTTTAAATGATTTAATAATTATTTTAATTATTAAATAATCCCATTTAATTATTATATAATGATAGAAATATTTCTATCAAACTTTTCACAAATATATATATATTGAATAAGAAGTGAAAATATGATCGGAAATCGAAATCATAATCCATAATGATTCAACGTAGAAAAGTTGTGCACAATTGTGAATTATTTGAGATTTACATATGCACACATACATGTACATATATGTGAACACATTCACATGCACATGAACTCATATATACATATAAATATGCTTATAAATATATATGACAAAATATCCAAGATGTTTTCTTAAAACTTCATCTTAACTAAACCCAAAATCAACCTCTTACACCCTAAGTACAAGCACATGGCTACACACATGGAAGGATGTTCAGTCGTGGATGATGTGGTAGGAGGGAGTGTGGTGGTGAGGCAATGGCGATGAAATTGCAAGCAAATATCATGATATTTTTATCCATATTTTTGCCTATAAATACCACCATCCCATCTTCACTTCATTCACTCATAAATTTCTAAGCCTTTTTCACTTCTTATACTCCACTTTAATGGCTTTTTGCCTAAAGAGAGTAATGTCAAAAATTATGGAAAAAAGTAATTAAAATTATATAGTAAGTATATATTATCAAAACTCTTCAAAACCAAAACAAATCCACCCCTTTCCCCCTCTACAACCCACAGCACCACCTCCTACCACCAAAGGCCGAACCTTTCTTTTCTTCCAAGCAAAGCCGTGAGCACCTTACCACCAAAGTCCAAGACCGAGCACATCTAGAACTTCAGTGCAAGCTTAGCAAGCTAAATTTTCCGAATAGTGGAGCTGTAGTCATTTTAAAGTTAGTTCGATTTAAATCTAATGTGAGAAACTCTACTTATATTATGATATATTGGATGATATGTATATGTTTGGTTACGGTTGGTTATGATGATTGTGAACCATGTTTGGATATGATAATATGTTGTTTGGATGTGTAAACAATTCATGTTTAATACACGTCGAATATCACAAAGGAAATCACCTTCCTTTAATAAATGAAATGGTGTATCTGAGATTGTTAAGCCACTTTAAATTGGTTTATAAATGTTTTGTAAACACTAAAACAAAATTTGGTGAAGTTTTAACAAGTTATAAAAATTGAGTCTAAAACAGGTGCATCGCGTAACGGTAGCACACGATTTCGCGCCGTAGAAAGTTAAATCCATTTATACGATGGATTTGGAGTAAGAATTCTTTGGAATAAGAATTTTCTGAACTCTTATAATCATAGTTTTCAAACAAAAGAAAACGATTGAGATTTTATTTAGTAGATTTTGAAATATGAGCAAAACAAGTTTTCAAAATAGTCATGGTTTGGTAGTTCGAAAACCAAAGCGATAAATTCTTTATAAATGATATTTTTAATTCTTTAAAAATATGGAATAAATTCTATAAATATATTAAAGGGTTTTAAAAGGGACTTGATTTATAAAAAATGAATTTCTAAATGATTGAAAAGTTGTTTTGAACAAATAAGCCTTAAAAGCACTATTTGCAACACTTTTTATAACTTTTGAAATATGGCTTTAAAGTTAAGTATTATTTTCCAAATCTTTTATAAATGTTTTAAAACAAATAATTAAGTATTTTAAAGATGATTTGGAGGCTTTATAATTTATTTTAAAATAATTTAAATAAATGATTTAAAGAAAAGCTATTATAATCAAATGATTTAATCTTGGCTCTAAAAGCCGATGAGTAGACTGGATTATTTTATTCATGAGATCTACATGTAAGGTGCATACACTAAGGACATGTTTAAGAGCAACCCATGCCCTGGCTCACATGGCCTCTTTCCTAGGAGAAGTGTAGATAAGGTCGAAATGTCAGAAACGAGGCAAGTATAAAAGATTTGATTTTTCCAAATTTAATACAACTTGGATTGTACAGAAATAATCTTCTTATATTTGTTATTAAATTCCGAGGAGGGAACACTTACAATCTATGAGAATTTAAAAGGAGATTTCACCGTTATTCGATGGATAATAAAGGTTGAATACATAAATTGATATTGAGTAGAATTAATATTATTTCTATCGACCATTTTTACTCAAAAAGGTTTTAATCTATGAGAAATGATTGTGATTTGGTATTTCCGAAGTTAAAAGGAGGTTTAATGATTCTATATACACTAGAAAAGAATATGATTTAAAGAACTATATCTCTAATAGAGATAATTTATTTGATAAAAGATATCAACGAATGAAATGATAATCACTCTTAAACTTAACATCTCTTTATCGATGATTGGGTCGAAGGAACTGGGGTCGGATTTGGGCGATCCCTATCTGAAAACCATTTGAACCAATTTATGAGTTCGAACTGAAGACATGGAATGATAATAAATTAGAAGATGGAATGTAGGGCTGCTTGTCACTGACCCTCGGGGGAAATTTCCCATATCATATTTAAGTGGTAGTTGTATCTTCATTTGATCTTCGATGCAAGGGCTACTCGCTATTAATACTAGTGGTGATTCCCGACAAGGTGTGGTAGGAGGGTTCCTTTAGTTTGTCTTGTCCCTAAATAGCTTGTATGGACGAATATCTAACATTGCATTTCTAAAATACGCATACATTGATTTTTACAAACGTACATCTGTTTGGTGGTGTAAGAAGTAACTCTTTTACACTTAACACCCTTCTCTGAGATGTACGAGCTCAGAGGTTGTACATTTATGAAATCAATAGTGTGTGATGGAATTGGCAATGTTGCATTCAAAGTGAATTGTGCTATGTGAAAGGTAATCGTTACCTCGAGCCTCATTACCTGGGAATGACAACAATAGGGTAGATGTGGTAGGGCTATATGGGTTGCACCTATTAGGATATGGTCATCACCTTTCTAGATTACCCTCTATATTTTGGGTATGTTTTGGGATCTCAGATATGTCGGGAACGATCGGGGTGATGTCATATTCGGTACATCTACGGTAAAGATAGGTCGGTTCTGTGTTGGTAGAGGATCATCTGTTGGTGCCTTGGTGCATTTTTCTAGAGTTGTACTGTGGGAAAGTAGTCCCTTACATTGTCATTGTATGGAATCGATTCTCCAATATGTGTCTTTGAACTTGATTATAGAGCCTAGTATGCTAGAATTTAATAATGTAACACTTTCGGCTAAGATTATATAAGTTTACTTGAAAAGTGTTTTCAAAAGAATGTCATTGAAAATAATATTCCCAGATTTTGCATAGAAAATGTTTTGGTTATCATAAGGTTAAAACCCATTCCGTGTTGTGCGGCATGGTCTTATGAGATACCCATTGTTTTCAAATATCTATATTTTGAGTTTCTCTTACTAGTCCCACGACTGGTCCGGAGTTTATTTTCATTTCCCCTAAAACTCTAGGTGCCCCATTTTTTATGGCAGCCAAGTAGTTAGGTAACATAGAGTATTTTGGATGGAGAATGGAGCATAAAGCTAAAGGGTCCTATGTAGATAGTCATCTATTTCTATTTCTATTGTATTATGTAGAAGTATCTACCAGCACCTGTAGGGATAGGAAGTTATAACCGTCCCTAGCTGGGTTAGTACTTGCTATAACTCTGAATCTCATTTTAGAGTGATTGTATGTACTATCGATATGTATGATTACAAGTTCTTAAATGCATTGTGAGATTCTATTTTGTTTATCTTATATCTTATTTTCTTTTACCTTATGATAATCTGCCTCTCCGGAACTTGGATTTAAGGCACGTGAATACCGAGGATGTATTAGTGTCGATTTCTAAGGGTCGAGGAGGTGGGTCGTTACAGTTGGTATCAACGCTTATGGTTGAGTGAATACCTAAGCCTTGATGGGGGTCAACTCATCAGAGATATAGTTAGTAATGTCCTAGAATGAGTTTAGTCGGAGAGAGCGCATATTTGAAATTTTATCCGAATAAGTATACTCTAGTTTTATACCCATTCCTTAAGATAATTTCGTCTATAACTCTAAAGATGTATCCTTACTATATGCAAATAGTAAGAGATGAGTAATAGAAGATGACAAAGGGGAGGTAGCAACACTATGGCCACAAACGATTGATCAAATGCTATAGTAATTGAGGAAGTGGTAATCTCTGTGCAACCTCAAATTAACTTTGCTACTCTATGCAAGAATTACACCAGCTTAGGAGGGAAACCATTCAAAGGAATTGAGTTCATTATTGAAGTACAGGCTTGGCTCCGATCATGTGAAAGGATCTTTAAAGGATTGAATATCAGGGATGAGCAGAATAGGTTTTTAGCTTCTTGGAAGTTACAAGAAGGGGCTCTAGCTTGGTGGGAGTCCATAACTTTGAATGATTCAGAGGATATTTTTTCATGGGAAAGGTTTAAGGATGTATTTGAAGAGTAATACATGCTAGCAGCAGGAAGATCCCATCTCTATAGGAATTTCATTGACTTGAAACAAGCAGAACTATCTATGGAGGAATATTCCCATAGGTTCAATGAACTATCTCGATTCGGGCCTAGTTTGATAGACATGCCCATCAAAAAGAACGAGTTGTTTACTGCAAGAATGAAGGAACAATATCAGGACAAGATGACCGCTCACGTAAAAGGAACCTTTATGGACCTACTGGATATGAGCTTCCGATATGGAGCCTTAGATAAGAAGGACTCAGTACCCGCTCAAGGAAATAGCAACAATCAGAATAAGAGAAAGAAGCCATGGCAAGGAAAGACTGGGGGTGGATCACAGGAGAATCGTTTTAAGGATGTGACTTGTTATAATTTCCAAAAGAAAGTCACCTTTCCACAAATTGTAGAAATCTCAAGGTTCAAAGGCAGCAACAAAGAACCATCTCTCCAATGGTGCAGAAAAGTCTCTGCCATAACTACCACCAACCCAGCCATTGGAAAAACAAGTGCCTGTTAATGAAGAAAGGAGAGCAAGCTAGAGTATTTTCCATAAAGGATGAACGCTCAACCTCTACAGATGTAAAAGGAAAAGGAGTTCTAGAAGGCAACATCTATGTTAATAATGATTTAGTTAGAGTATTATTCGATACTAGAGCTTCCCATAGTTTTATTGCAAAGAGATTTGTAGATAAATTAAAACTAATCACAAAAATAGTAGATACCCTTATCTATGTGTCCAACCCTATAGGCGGTGTGACTAATCTTTGTATGTTTTGCAAGGATATCCAAATCACTTACCCCCATCATTTTTCATGCGTCCTATTTTTCCTTACTTTATTGGGTTTGAAGTTTTACTAGGTATGGATTGATTATCCCAGAATAAATCTATTCTGGATTGTGTCAAGAGAATGGTTTCTTTTATACCAACTTTGGAAATTTTATAGAAACATTTTATGAGGATCCCAGTCCAGTAAGGGAGTTTCTTGTATGCATTTGACTTATCTCAAAAAGGTTTGGAGACAATACGAATTGTTAAGGAATTTTAGGACGTTTTTAAGGAAGTTAAAAGTTTTCTCTCACATTGGAAAATTGAGTTCCATATCGACTTAATTCCTGGTGCAAGACCCGTTATTCACCCTATTCGAAGGATGGCCCCGAAGGAAATGATCAAGTTGGCAAACCAAATAGATGAGTTGTTAAAGAAAGAACTAATTACACCAAATTGCTCGAGTTGGCAAACCAAACAAACAAGTATCCTCTACCCTGCATAGATGACTTGTTGATCAACTTCATGGTGCCCGAGTATTCTTGCAAATGGATTTAGCCATAGGATTCCATCAACTAAGAATAACTGAGGATGGCATTTCATTAACTGCATTTAGGGGTTCAGATTGCTTTTACGAATGGTTAGTTATGCCTTTTGGGTTGACCAATGTGCCCGCTTATTTCATAGACCTTATGAATAAAGTATTCAAAGATGTTCTAAACAAATTCTTGTTGGTTTATATTGATGATACTCTCATCTATTCCAAAACCGAGGAGGAACATGAAAGGCATCTAGAGATTGTGTTGGAGATATTGAGAAGAAATGTACTTAAAGCTAAATTCTCAAAATGTCACTTTTGGGAGAAAGAAGTAAGATTCCTTGGGCATATTGTGTCAGGAGAAGGGATCTCAGTTGATCCAGGAAAGATTTCAGCTATACGAGGTTGGAAGAAACCATAAACTCCAAAGGACATCTGCAACTTCTTAGGATTGGCAGGATATCACCGAAGATTCATTCAAGACTTCTCCAAAATTTCCTCCCATCTAACAAAGTTGACTATGAAGGATGTAAAATTTGAATGGACACTAAAATGTGAAGAAGCATTCTAGAAACTCAAGAAAAGGTTAACTACTGCTCTAGTCCTAGATATTGCTGATGAAAGCGGCAATTTAACTATATATACTGATGCTTGTGGAGGAGTAGGTGTAGTTCTGATGTAATATGGAAAAGTTATCGCTTATGCAAGCCGGCAACTAAAAACTCATGAAAGGAACTATGCAACACACGACGTAGACTTATTAGTCGTTGTGTTCGCATTAAAAATGCGGAGGCATTATTTACTGGGTAAGAATTTCTTATAGTTTTTTTGTAAACTTTGTTTAACCTTGGTAAATAATATTCCTCTTTAAATAGGTGAAAAGTTTGAACTCTTCATAGATCACAAATCTTTGAAATATCTTTTAATTCAGAAGGACTTGAATATGAGACAGCAATGTTGGCTAGAATTTCTCGCATCATATGATTTAGATATATATACGCCTGGGAAAGCCAATGTGGTAGCAGATGCATTAAGTAGAAAGCATGTCATATCGCTTATTTAATAGTGCATCCAACTTTGATTAGCCGTATAAAAGAGAACCAGCTTAGAGATCCATTTATTCAAAAGATGGTCAAAGCAGTGGAAAAAAACACTGTACCAGGAAGATGGA
Source organism: Allium fistulosum (assembly GCA_030737815.1). NCBI lineage: Eukaryota > Viridiplantae > Streptophyta > Magnoliopsida > Asparagales > Amaryllidaceae > Allium > Allium fistulosum. The sequence continues at coordinate 868,161,701 of CM060903.1, read as the reverse complement.
TAGGATCGAGGTGGATCAAGGAATAGTAAGGATGAATGGAAGAGTATGCGTCCCAAATGTCGACGGGATAAGGCAAGAAGTTTTAACAGAATGTCACAATTCTTGACTTTCAGTACATCCCGATGTAACCAAAATGTATCGAGATATAAAGAAGACTTTTTGGTGGGATGGTATAAAGAGGGATATCTCTATCCAGCAGATGTGCAAATTGTTAATATATCAAAAGCAATCAGCAAAAGAATGTTGGATTACTTCAGCCTCTTGAAATCCCAACTTGGAAATGGGACCATATATCAATGGATTTCATAGATAGCTTACCTCGAAAAAGGAAGGGATGTGAAGACACTTTATTCTAGTAAAGCCAACAAGGACTGCTTCAAGTCTGGCAAAAATATATATAAAGGAAATTGTAAGATTACATGGAGTTCCAAGTAGTATAGTGAGTGATCGGGACCCGATTTTTGCAAGTCAGTTTTAGGAGGCATTACAGACAACATTGGGAACGAAGCTGAATTTAAGCATCGCATACCATCCCCAAACTAATGGAAAAGCCGAAAGAGTAAATTGAGTATTAGAAGATCTTCTACCAGCTTGTGTCTTAGATTTTTGAGGTTCTGGGAAAATTATCTTTATCTTGTCGAATTCTCCAACAACAGTTATCAAACAAGCATCGATATGGCACCATATGAAGCTTTATATGGTCGTCCATGTAGATCCCAGCATGCTGGATCAAAAATGACGATCGATTTATGCTTAGCACCGATATGATCCAAGAAGCCTCAGAAATTATAGACATGATTAGGAAAAAGTTGAAAGAAGCTCAAAGCAAGCAGAGGAATTATGCTGATCAAAGGCGTAGGAATTTGGAATTCTCGCTTGGAGATTTTGTATTCTTGAAAGTTTCTCCGATGAGAGGAGTGTAAGAGTTGGACGGGCAGGGAAGTTAGCACCTCAATTTATTGGACCTTTTCCTATTCTTGAGCAGATTGGCTCATTAGCTTATCATGTGGAATTGCCCGAAAGGTTGTCTGGTGTGCACATAGTCTTTCATGTATCCCATCTAGGGAAATATGTGCAAGATCGGGAACAGATTATAGAAACAGCTGCCCAGGAAGATTTAGAAGTAGAACCGAATTTGGCAGTTATCATACAACCGGTTCGAAATGAGAAGCGATTGAGAAGGAAGGTTGTAAGGTTAGTAAAAGTTCAATGTAGTGGTGATGCCGAAGACTGCACATGGGAAACAAAAGATAGAATAAGGAAAGCTTGCCTGAGTTAGGATTAATTTGTAGTTTGCATGTGGTATTAAGATAGTGTACTCACCGCCTGTGGTGTGATCACTTATCATATCTTGTATATATTTCCCCTTGTCAAATATAAATATTCCTTTTCTAGTCATCTTCTTCTTAACCTTAATTTCGAGGATGAAATTCTTTTAGAGGGGAAGTATGTAACGACCCACAAATTCATCACTTCAGAAAATTTTTTAAATATTCAAATATAAGATTTTTTAACATAAACGATAATGTTTTGAATAATAAATAATATTGGTAATCTTACTTTGAATAAATATTTACAAAAATATATACTTTGGAAGATATATCGATAAAATGACCAAAAATCATTTTATCAATAAACAGCTCTTAGACCATTCAACGCTATGCATGGAGCTGGATACATGCACTCATTTATATGTATGAGTTAGAACTTAGAATAAGTAATAAAATTATTTATTTTATTTTTGAAATTTAAATCCTTTATGACATCATCAAAGATATCACTATTTTGGAATAAATGATTTTTGAATTTACATTGAGTTTAAATGATTTAATAATCATTTTAATTATTAAATAAGCCCTTTTAATTATTATATAATGGTATAAATATTATTATAAATTTTTTTACACACACACACATATATATATATTGAATAAGAAGACCAAAAATCGAAATCGAAATCTATAACGATTCAATGTATAAAAGTTATGCAATGTTGTGAATCATTTGAGATATACAAATGCACAAATACATGTACATATACATGAACACATTCACATGCACATGAACACATATACACATACAAATATGCTTATACATTTATGTATATATATATATATTTATATTTATATTTATATATTACAAAATATCCAAGATATTTTCCTAAAACTTCATTCTTTAGTACCAAAGTCAACCTCTTACACCCTAAGCACAAGCATATGGCTACATACATTTGGGAGATGTTCGACCGTGGATGATGAGGTAGGAGGGGGTGTGATGGTGAGGTAATGATGATGAAATGGCAAGTAAATATCATGATATTTTTACCCATATTTTTGCCTATAAATATCGCCATCCATCTTCACTTCATTCATTCATAAATTACAAAGCCTTCTTAACTTCTTATACTCCACTTTAATGGCTTCTTGCCAAAGAAAATAATGTCAAAAATTATGGCAAAAAGTAACTAAAATTATATATTAAGTATATATTATCAAAACTCTTCAAAACCAAAGCAAATTCACTCCTTTCACCCTCTACAACCCACTACCACCACCTCCTACCACCAAAGGCCGAGCTTTTTCCCACTTCAAAGCAAGGCCGTAAGCACCTTACCACCAAAAGCCCAGGCAAAGGACATCTAGGAGCTTCAGTGCAAACTTAGTAAGCTAAATTTTTTGAATAGCGGAGCTTTAGTCATTTTAAAGTTAGTTTGATTTAAATCCAAGGTGAGAAACTCTAGATATTTTAGATGATATATATAAGTTTGGTTATGTTTGGTTGTGAACCATGTTTCGTATGATAATATGTAATCTGGATGTGTAAACAATTCACATTTAATACACGTCGAATATCATAAAGGAATCACTTTCCTTTAATAAATGAAATGGCATATATGAGATTGTTAAACCTATTTAAATTGGTTTAAAATGGTATATAAATGTATTATAAACACTAAAACCCAATTTGGTGAAGTTTTGACAAGTTATAAAAATTGAGTCAAAAATAGGCACGTCTAAAACCCAATTTGGTGAAGTTTTGAGAAGTTTGGATGTGAGGTGCGTAAACTAAGGAGGTATTACGGAGCAATTTGTGCCCTAGCTCACCTGGCCTCTTTCCTGGGCAAGGAATAGATAAGGTCGAAATGTCAGAAATGAGGCAAGTATAAAAGATTTAATTTTTCCAAATTTGATACAACTTGGATTATATAGAAATAATCATCTAATAGTTGGTGTTAAATTCCGAGAAGGGAACCCATACTATCCATGTGAACTTAAAAGGTGATTTCACCGTTATTCGATGGATAGTAAAGGTTGAATATGGAAATTGATGTTAAGTAGTATTAGTGTAATTTCTATCGACCCTTTTTACTCAAAAAGGTTTTGCAATATGATTTATGAGAAATGATTTTGATTTGGTATTTCCAAAGTTAAAGAGAGGTCTAATGATTTCGTATATACTGGAAAATAATATGATTTAAAGATTTATATCTCAAAAAGATATAATTTATTTGATAAAAAATATTAATGAATGAAATGATAATCACCCTTAAACTTAAACATCCTTTTATCAATGATTGGTTCGAAAGAACTGAGGTCGAATTTTGGTGATCCCTATCAAAAAACCACTTTGAACCAATTTTCGGGTGCAAACTAAAGATGTGGAATGATAATAAATTAGAAGATGGAATGTTGGGCTGCTTGTCACTGACCTTCGGGGGAAATTTTCCATATCATATATATGTGGCAGTAGTATCTTCATTTGATCTTTGATGCAAGGGTTGCTTGCTACTAATCCTAGGGGTGATTGCAGACAGGGTGTAGTAAGAGAGTTCCTTCGGTTTGTCCTATTCTTAAACAACTTGTATGGATGAACGTCCAACATTGCATTTCTAAAATACACATACATTGATTTTAACAAACATACATTTGTTTGGTGGTGTAGGAAGTAACTCTCTTACACATAACACCCTTCTCTAAGACGTACGAGCTTAGAGGTTGTACATTTGTAGAAATCAAGAGTGTGTGATGGAGTTGGAAATATGGCATTCAAAATGAAATGTGCTATGTGAAAGGTAATCGCTACCTCAAGTCTCATCACACAGGAATGACAAAAATAGTGTAGATGCTACAGGGCTATGTGGGTCGCACCCATTAGGATATGGTCATCACCTTTCTAGATTACCCTCTATGTTTCGAGTATGTTGTTTATGCTTTGGGATCCCGGATAGGTCGGGAATGATCGGGGTGATGTCATATTCGGTACTATTTATGATAAAGGCAGGCTGATTCTGTGTTGGTAGTGGACCATCTGTTGTTGCCACGGTGCATTTTTCTAGAGATGTACCGTCGGAAGGTAGTCCCTTACCGTGTTTATGTATGGAACCCATTCTCCAATATGTACCTTCGGACTTGATTATAGTGCCTCTGGAATTTAATAATGTAACAGTTTCAGCTAAGATTATATAAGTTTACTTGAAAAGTGTTTTCAAAAGAATGTAATTAAAAATAATATTTCTAGATTTTGCGTAGGAAATATTTTGGTTAGCATCAGGTAAAAACCCGTTCATGCGTATATGCGGCGTGGTCTTATGAGATACCCTTTATTTTCAAATATCTGTATTTTGAGTTTCTCATACCAATCCCATGACTAACCTGGAGTTTATATTCTTTTCCCCTTAAAATCTGAGTGCCCCATTTTTCCCGGCAGCCAAGTAGTTAGGTAACTTGGAGCATTTTGGATGGAGCATGGAACATTAAGTTGGAGGGTCCTATGTAGATAGTCATCTATTTCTATTTTCACTGTATTATGCATAAGTATCTACGAACACCTGTAGGGATAGTCCATTATTCCCTAGCTGAGTTAGTACTTGCACCATCGAAGTTGGGAGATCCCATTCTTAAATGGATCTTTTCGGGTACATGAGCACTTGGCCCGAACTGGGAAGAACCCTACGTTATCGACCAAAAGCTTGGAGACGTAACATTCAAGCTAGCAATAGTTGATGGAATCTCGATTCCACGTGCTTGGAATAGGACTCGATGTGGCACTACAACATTTGATCTCTATCTAAGTATTTCCTATTTTCATAAATAAGCCATCCAGTTACATTGGGGGCATTATAAATAGGCAGGACTTGCCGTTTTCTTTCACTTTATTAATAAAGCTAGCTTCTTGAACCAATGAAACCACGTTCTTGTAAGAAAACCGTCGAGTCGACGGGGAAAATCAACTCAAACTGTCGAAGGGATGAGGAAAATCAATCCAAACCTTCTAAGAATTGATGTTGCTCCAGAAACATCGGGAAGGTCCCAAAGCCACCTAATCGATGGGAAAAATCGACTCAAGCCGACAGATCGATGGGAAAAATCGATCCAACCTTCTAAGAACTAGTGTTGCTCCGGAAAAATCAGGAAGGTTCAAAGCCACCAAATCGACTGGGAAAATCGACTCAAACCACCAGATCGATGGGAAAAATCAATCCACATCTTCTAAGAACTGGCATTGCTCGGGCAGCGTTGCGAAGACCCATATTACTGTGCGCCATACAATAAGCCGCATGATGCTTCTTGAACCAATAGAACCGCGTTCTTATAAGCAACACTCTTATGTGCTACACAATAAGCTACATGATTGGGAAAATACTTCCCAATCTCTGGTTAAGAAGTATGGACTCCCAAAACCCCTAGATCAATAGGGAAAATCGATCCCAACTTCATAAGTACCAATGTTTCCCCGACAACATTGAAAAACACTTCTATTTTTTAGTTATCGGTGTTACTCCTCTGATAACACTAACAGATTAACAAACTTAACTTTCTAAGTATCGGTGAAAAGTTTTCAATTGCGGAATTCATGGAAAATCAATCCCCTTTTTCCAAGCATTAGCATTGCTCTAGCAATGTTAGAAGACTCAAAATTGTCGAGTCGACGATGAAAATCGATCCTTATCTTTTAGATACCAGTGTTGCCCGGTCAATGCTAGGAAGCGGCAAATCAGTAAACTAGTTGAGAATCAACTCATAATTTTCAAAAGTTGACATCGCCTAGAGATAGGTGATAACAAAATGAATAAACCGGAGCCAGGCAAAGTTGAAGGAAAATCTAAGGACTTGAGCTGTTTATGCATAAATTATCAGTGATAGAAATTAAAGCACGAATGGGATCTCAACACTGAAATTGGAAGGACTTGTTATGATGAAAAATCGCATTAACACATATTTTTGAAGCGAACATCTAGGTTGACATTGGCTGATGATGTAAACTTGAAAGAAGTCGATCGTAGTTAAGGAATTAAATGCTCAAAATCGAGCAACAAAACAATTGGTTCCCAGAAATAGGAGTTGTCGCGCAACTCAGATCGGGGGAAGGAGGGCAACCGAACACTTCTCCAGAATACTTGGTCTCTTATCAAGTACTTAAATCCAGCGTTCAAAGTAACCAACCTTGTGGAGTTGGGGGCATATACACTGACACATGGTCGAGATGAGCTCAAATGAGCTCGAATAGAAAACAGCCATGGAATTGGCTAAACTAAGACACACCACAATTCTATCACACCGAATGAAGTATTTTGGTAGTCACAACAAAGCTAAGTAATATAGTATGCTAAATAACTATAGGAATATTATTTACAAGCATGGAGTTGCGATAAATAAACAAGTTACACTATGTATATGCACAAAGTTGCGATAAATAAGCACATCACACAGAAATAGTGACATATATAGGCAATTATATATAAGCAGATGTTATCTAGCCTTTTGACCAGGCAGTATTCGAACAGACTTAAAAAATTGAATCGGATGAGCGAACAACAGAGAAATAACCCAAGGACTTTGGGAATATCAAAAAATGAGCGAAAAATTTGAAAATTTGGAAGTTCAAGTTTTTGGAAGGGTTGATCCGAAGCAATCCATAAAAAACCCCAAGTGCAACCTAGAGTGAGCTCGGTACCGACCTTTGGACTTGACTCGATACCGACCCCTAATGACTTGGAGCAAGCACTCAAAAAACTCGGGTCTAACTCCAAGAAGGCGAAGGAAAACTCAAAACATGAAAATCTCAAAAATCTTTAGGTCGAGCACAAGCAAAAACTCAAATTTCTGAGGCCGGATTCCAAGTAAGTTCAACCAAAGCCAAAATAACCCAAATCAAGATAATAAGACAATAGGATCCTTCAGTTTGGCGATCGGTATCAACTCCCACTTAGGAATCGATATCGACTCCCAAATATAGCTTAGGTGGACTGCATCTTATTCCTACACGACTAACTCAATGCCAAAAGCTTATTTCCAAGGTTATTTTGTTGAATTAATGTAGTTCTCTATCGATCTCCGTAAACTCCTGAATCTACAACTTTGTTCTTCTACAACTCCGCTGTTTGGACCCTAAAATAAGCTGTTATTAATGCAGACAACTATGGAATCATGAAACTAACCATAAGATGAACCAAGGTGGAAAGTTGAAGGTGGAAAATTTGGCAATGTCAGGGAGTCATATCAATCCCCACTCAAGGAGTCCTACCGATCCCTAATGTTTGATGACTTAGCACCCTATTTCCAAGGAGAATTGGTCTAAATCTTAGAGAACAACTTAGAGATATTTTAGACAAGATTTTAGACTCGCTACCACTATAAATAGAGGGGTATGTCTCTTTTTTTCGGTTCTTTTGCCTCCAATTTTATTCTATCTTATATCCTTGTAATTGTGAAAATCTAAGTGCTGGACTTGTACCGACTCCTAAGAACTTCTGCCTTCTAAGTCAAAAACAAGTAATAAAATACTAAAGTGGACGTAGACCTTGCTTTTCCAAAACACTATAAATTGTTATGTGCTCTCCTTTCCTCATTTTTTAATTATTTTCTTCATATTTTACTCTCTGCATAAATCTTTGGGTGTTTAAATCATTTTTGGTTCAAACAGCAGATGCTGCACATGGAATATAAGAGAAGTACATATAAGATTACAAATGTAAAGCAAATCTTTTATTTACTACTAATATCTTTTATATACAGGACAAACAACGGGGGTCGTTCCCACACAATATCGTCTTGTTTTAGACATCACAAAACAAACGGAATTCGATCAACATGAAAACACAAAAAACCCAAAATGCTCCACTCCACCAGCACTTAAATCATCATTTCCTGCTATCCTGGTTACCTTTACCACCCTTGCCCCAACGGGTTGGGATCTTCTTTCTCCTTGTGCTCTTCTTACAAGAATCAGGCTCCTTAGACCCACTAGTGGGAACATCTCTAGGCTTTGGCTTATCGATCTTGATCGTGAATGGGAGAACTTTGGCTAGCTTTGTCATCAACTTTCAGCCTCTTTCTACAGTTGCTCTACCACCATTTCTTCACTGGTTAGATCTAAAGCGCCAACGATTTGAACATCCTCCACTGGCGATACAATAATGACTTCCAATCCTTCCAAGGCTGCAAACATCCTCCTCTAGCGATACCAAAATGTCTTCCAACCCTTCCAAGGCCGCAATTCATTAAGCATCAGAGCTGGGCCTAAAGCTGGAAGGTTGGAATGGGCCAGTCATGCCTATGGAAACATTATTCAAGGTGGTGAAAATCGCTTTAGTGCTTGAACTTTGAGAGACGGGGGGCAGAGACGAGACATCCGACTGGCCTGTAAGTTCACAAAGAGAGTCGTACAGTTTAGTAAAGGACTCGAGAGTGAAATTGAGTTTCTGGAGCACTGGAGAAATGAGGGAAGTACCTGAACCAGGACTCCTCTCTCGAACTTCAACCTCGAACTCAGCTACTGCAGTGATGGGAATGTATGGCTCGGATGATGCAGTAGCCACCAAAGAAAGAATAACCATCACCGGCTCTACGAACTTTGAAAGAGGCACTTCGTGTTGACCCGAAGAGCTCGAGCTAGCAAGAGCACTATCAGCATCAGCAGAAGCCTTGCCATCCTATTTAGCAAGAATTGCTTTCCCCACAATAAGCGTCTCAATATCTTCGGCACCAAAGTACTACATCATCAGCTTGACTTCGAAGCGATCATTTCAAACGCGGCGCAGCACCCTTTCCTAGGCATCGATTGCAAGGGAATCATTCCCCTACCACTTCAAATTCCTATGCATAACGACGCTCACATAGAAGTATTGGAGGTTGTCATTTAAGTTCTGCCCTCTCTCTTACCTTGCTTCATTCTCCTCAGCTCTAACTCGCTCAAGATCCTTAAGCTCACTTTAAAAAACCACAAATTCAACATCATTAGCAAGCTTCTTGGTCGATAGGGTATCCAGCTTGGCATTTAGCTTGTTGTTATCTCGCTGGAGCTTCCGGTTTTCCTTATGAAGACGTTTGAGCTCAGTCGCCTGTTCGTAGAGGGCCTGGTCTTTGGATCTATAACTTCCTCTTTTTGAGTAAATGCTTGGACCCTCTCTTTGGCCTATTTCTTGAATTCTATACCTTCAACAAGAGCGGCCTTCAACTCATTCCTTATCACGATCATGGCCCGATCTTGAGCTTGTTTCAACTCCTCTATTAACTTGGCCGAACTAGCCTTCTGCTTTAGGGCAAGGTTTCATTCTCTGGCAACTTTAATCAAATCGCCGTCTTGCTCCTTAATCATCTTATCAAGATTGGCTCTCTCTGTTTTAAGTGGTAGAATTTGTGTGTAGTTGATTCGGTTTACATCGGAATGTGCCTTGCACAAGCGCCTTCATTCAAGTCTTGTTGCTATGTCTTCTTGAACTTCTTGAAGTTTCTTCAACGTGACCTCCTTCTTCACATCTTTAATGTCTCGGTCAAACTTGACACCGTAAAGGAAAAGATGTGGATAAAAAACAAATTGGGGTGGAGGGGATTCAGGAAGATTAGAATTAGCGATACTTATAGAATGAATAGGATGAGCGATTGCCTATGCTTGAGAAGAAAAAATTCCATTTTAGAAAATAGTTTGAGCTTCGTTGTGTGGAAGAGCAGTAGAAGTAGTGGGCACGCGATGCTCGGAAGAATCTCTAAGTCATTTGTGAACATCGCATGAAGAATCTCCTTTGGACTCTCTCTTCATTTTTTTTTTCTTTTTCTCTATCTCTCTAGCTCTTTTTCGGCCCAACGAGCCTCATTGCGCTCATGCTCTTTCTTCCTCCATCTTTCTTCTTCAGTTTCATTGAAACGAGGGGGATAAGGCTCGGGAGTTTGTCTCCTATACTCACTTCCACTGCGATAAAGAGCTTTGCATCTATCACGAGTCATTGAACCTGAAAAAGGAAGGAAAAACGTATAAGTATTGGAATTATAGAAGCCAAGTGTAAGAATGGATAAGTGTTCGTGATCCTAAGTGAAGTGTATGACGCCGATGACCCCTTTATTTAGTCCACAGACGTGTACGCATGACCTTAAGGATGGAGTTTCTCCATTGTCGCTGTGATGACCCACATTTTGGAAGGTTTAAATCGACAATAATCCACACATGTCCAACTTAAACAGTCCGGAACATAGATGATCAATGGGGTTAATTAAGTAAAATAAGAAAAGAAGAAGAAAACAACAACAGAATCTCGCAACAGATTGATAAAATATAATAATCAAATAAACAGTTCATGACGTTGTTTCTACTATACATTTGATTATAATCTATACAACATTTATCAGAGTTATATATACATCAGGAATAAATAAATAATGCAGTAAACAACATGATGCAGGAATACTAATAGTAATAATATACCATATCTTCGTCTTCGTCCTCCAGAATAAATCTTCAATAAGCTGAAAACTCAGGGCTGACCCGAGCGTAATGAAAAGACAAAACACTCGAGTTAGGACTAAAATATCCTTATGTGAGTCAAATCAATATCGCATAACATGAGTGTAATAGCGTCAGAGATGTTTTTGGGATTTCACATCTCCTGTATAGTGTATAATATGTGTGCGATAACTCAAGAGATGTTACAGGATTTTCCATCTCTTAAGGATCCGTCAAAATATTAAAATAGCATTAAGGCTTTACATTGATCCCCCTTAACGCATTTTTAAGCATTGTTGTATAGTTTGCATTTGACACCACCAGTAGCACATCGGTAGTCAGGGATGCGCCGTGATACGACAACACTAAACCAAAATTGTAGGGATCTCGTATAGGGATAAAAGTATGACAAGGCACGTGAGGCAATGCCCAAGGTAGGATACTACCAGTTTACCCTTCCCGGCTGGTGGTAACGCATCATAGCCATGACCGCCCACCGCGTCCAACACTCCCAAAATCTGAGGATGCGCACCAATCAATCGCAATGTAATTAATGGTAATATGAAGAAGTGCGTCCGCTAGAGGTAGCTAGCCTCATTGACCGATACAAATATCCAATTTTAAATCAAATTTTCATTCAATATCCAATTTAAAATCAAAATATTTACCTATAATTCAATTTCAAGCTCAAGTTCGAAAATAATTTGATTTCTATAAATTTGATTTTTATTTCTTTAAATCAAAATCATTTAAATAAATTTCAAATCAAAATTTTTAAAATCCTTTAATTTAACCAACCCGGTGTCCGTATATAATTTTCTATCATATGGCCAAGTGATCAGTTATTTCATTTTAATTTCAGGGATGGATATATATCATTTCAATACAAAATAAATGTCATAGGTATATATCATTTCAACTTATTTCTTAATTTATTTGAAATAATTCGATTTACAGTTTTTATATACTGTAAATAACATACAGGATGATAGCAGGATATAGCAAAATAAATAAACATCGAAATCATCCAAAACATCAATCAATAGCATCCATCACAATCAACATCCAAATCAGCCAATAATTCACAACAATGTCATAGTTATCAATATCAAGTAATTTACTAGCAATAAATTTCCATTTTCAAATTTAACTGTTAATTTTAATATTTACAGTCATTTCATATGTCAATTTCATTTTCAATTAACAGTCAATAAAATTAGATAACCTCACGATTCAATTTTAACAAACATGAAAATATTATAGTACGTCGTGAGCGTTAAAAACACTCACCTTCGTTCGAATCTGAAACTTTGAATGAAGCGAATTGCGAAAATTTAACTCCATAGCGTAGACGACTCCGATATGATTCCAACGCAAAAATCCGCGCGTCAATCCGACCTCGTACTTGCAATATACGAATTTATAAACGATTGAATATAATTAAATTAAACAATTTATATATATATAACCAAATTTTCAATCAAATATTACCCAGCCCACAACCGAGAATGACCCGGCCCAACTAATTCTTTCCCCTTTCCTTCCTTCTTCTCCAACACGACCAAAACCTATACACTATCCCAAAACACACACGTGTACGATCATTGACACGGAGCTAGGAATCTCTAATCGATATTCCGACTTCGCCAACGATTCCCACTCGCCTCGCTTGACTCGACTAGCACCACCACACAGTGGCCGCAATCCCCCTCCTCATCGCGACCTGCTCCTCCTTTCCATGCTTCCCAGGTGATGCAACTAAATCCCACCGAGCTCCACAAAAACACGGCCATGGATGCTATTTCTAACGCCCAACTCGAATACGACCTCAAATCTCCACATAGTCGATCAAATCAGCTAATATCTCAAGCCCTAGCTACAACCTCATTCGTCCATCCTTCCAATTTCATGGCGCACCTCACAAAATTATCCCAGATCAAAGCTCTCAACAAAACTTGATTTTTAAAATTGGTTTCAGGATTTTTCGTTTTATATTTCACGAGATTTTATTTTTTGAAGTTTCCATTTTTTAATTTCTTTTCTATTGTGTGCTGTGTTATTTAAACGAGAAGAAGAGGAAAGTGTTTTGTAGAAGGATTAGGCACGATCACATCATAGGGTGGCTAGAAGAGATAGATAAGCGGCTGATGTGAGAGAATGTGGGTTGTGGTCAAAATCAAGAATATGTATATTATTTAAATTCAAAAATATCTAGCTAAAATTTTTGGATCCCAATTGAGGTGTGCCGCCGGGCGTTTATAATGTTATACCCCTATTCCGAACGCAATGGGACAAGTTTCAAAACCCAATTCGATCGTATGGAGAAGATAGCTTTTTGAACCCAATTATTATATTAATTTTTCTATATTAATTTCCATGCGTTTCTATCCTGTACGATCAAACAATAACTCCAAACGCTACGAAATTTGAAACCCGATAATAATACACTATTATGGATCCAATGGAACCGGTTTCGACGAATTCCGAGACTGTGCCCCGGAAGGCTATTTTCACTCGTTAATTAAATCGAGTTATTTTTAAAATCGAGTAAATCACCTTTAAATTCAATTTAAAATTTTTATTATCTTCATTCTTATAAAAAGAAATTAAATAAGCTTTGAAATTATTTTTATCTAGCTTAAAACTCAAGATTCATTATTTAACCAAATTCAGGTATTTAATTTTACAATTAAATTATCCAATAAACCACTATATTAGAAAAGCAAGTTATTAAATCTATAAAATTAACTTTTAAATATTTAAAATCAATTAAATACTCCAATTTCAAATCACTAAAATTCTGGGTCATTACAGTCCTCTCCTCTTAAAAGAATTTCGTCCCCGAAATTGGCGAGGTATAAAGAATGACCCAAACCCATTTCTTTTCTTAAACAATTTAGTTGAACAACTTCCCAAAATCAATTTGTTGAAACCACATTACCTCTTTTTCTAATTTCCAAATTCATCCATAGGTTCCAAATAATATTATTTACTCATCATTTCAAGTTATGATTCAAAGTCAAATTTTAGTTATTAAAATTTTCTTCAAAATTTTCTAACTCGTTAAATTTTCAAAAAATTTCGGCAACGTCTCCTTTGAGCGGCTAGATCGGAACAACTACAAATCGCCACTACGGGCCTAAATCAACAAAAGAAAACAAAAGCCAAGTGGCTCAACCATAAAACCATCAAATTCAAACAATAATTCAAACATGTACCTTTTTGTCGAGCAATCCAAATTTTCTTGATTTAAATACCTGCATCTAATTTACCAATGATATCTAATCATATAATTTAAAATCATTTTATATTTTGCATTTTCAATTTCCAATATTTGCTTCACTCAAACCTGTACAATGTACATATATCATCCGTACACAATATAAAATCTGATCGCTCACTTGATCATACAATTTCACTTCCGGACTAGTATTGTTCACACGACTCTCTAGTGCAGACTCAAATCTGGTTCCTTGATCAGAAACTGTTATTTTCCTTGCATAGACATATACCATGATAGAGAATCCCAGAATCAATCAAAAATCCCTATCCAGGGTTTGCCGTCGAGAATCAAGTGAAAAATTCCAACTCGGATCGATATAAATTATCTTGAAATTCTATGCTCGAATCTGGATCAAACCGTTATGCGAATAATATAATATATGTACAACTTACGTATTTATTTCCAATTGATTCTAAGTTACACCAAATTCTTTTTATTCACTTTCATTTCATTTGTATTCAATTATTCACAATTATCTTCTACATTGCATTATTCACATTACTTAATTTTTTAGTATATTTTCCAATACAATTATCTCTTAAGAATTTTCTCATCAAAATTTCTTAAGTCAATTATAAACATTTTATACAAAAGTTCTTATGTTTACCACCACTTCACCACTTAAATTTATATTCACTTCTATTCAAATTCAAATTCAATTCCATTTAACTCAATTTATCTCCCAATTCTAAATATTGGATTTTATCAACTATATCCCAAACCATATTTACTCACTAATTAAATTAGTTAGTTCACTTAGCCCATTTTATTAATTATTTCAAATCTCAATAAATTCCATTTCCATAATTTTATTTTATTTAGCCCCACTTAGGCTAAATTTCCAAATTTCACTTTATTAGTTCAATTCAGTTCACTTAATTTGTTCACTACACTAATTTATTCTACTACCACAATCACTTCATTTAACTTTTCTTAAGTTAAATTTAATCTCTTATCTCAATTTCACAATTTCTTTTCTTATCTATATCATTTCTCAAATTTATAAGTTCAAAACTTATCTTTATTTATTTCACAAACACTTAGATAGAAAATTTCAGAATCTAAACACCCGGTTTAAGTTCAAATCAATTTGAAATCATATATATAGACACACACACACACATATCTCACTATTATATCAAATCAAAATTTTAATTTTCTTAAAATCAAAACTTTTTTATCAAAACAAGACTCCATTAGCAAATCATTACGGTAGCAATCCATCACTTAGAAACTCGAAAGTGAACACCGATGATGTCGCGGTCATCATCGGAATTATTTTCCAGCGACCGAAGTGAGTTCAGTGCTTTTTTTAAACCATTTTTAAATATTTTTTATTCAAAAACATTTCCAAAATAATACTATCATTATTATTTTTTCCAAAACAATTTGGAATACATTTCAAAATCTCCGGGACTTAGATTCAAAACTTCTCAATTTAAATCCATTTTAATTTATAAGTCACATTTATAAATTATATTTTCAAAATTTCACTTCCTTAAAACATTTCACCAATGTTTTATCATTCTTTATTTTAAACATCTTTTTTTTTGAAAAGCAAAGAGCATTAAGCTCATTTTATTGACTTAATCAATATTACAACAAAGAATTACAAAACTACAAGTCACATCAGGACAGTTACAACCCTACACTTGACAACAGTCAAAACCAATAATATAGAGCAAAAAAATACAAAAAGACAACTAGCTCAAAGTGTACTAAAACAAACAAGTTAAACAACAATCTCTTAAACAGCTTCAAGTCTCGAACATACTATCCAGTTGCTCTCATGCCAGCATTGATAGAAACTTTACACTTCAAGTGATGACAGTATATTAAAAAACTGAGTATCCAAGCTCATCATATTAACCAAACTTATAATACTATCATCTGCAGATCTTCCAAGACTTATGATTCAGTTACAGTCTGTTTTCAAATCTCTAAGAATACTTCCATGAATTAAATTGTAGAGTTGTGAAGAATTTTTAATAGCAATACCAAACACTCTATTATTTCTTTCTGTCCAAACTGCATATATCAACCTCTTCAATAGCTTAAGAAGCAGTTTAGTCATTCTAGTTTTCCATCTAGTTGCTTTAAACACATTAAACCACTCAATAGCACTAACTGGTGAAGGCTTATAAAATCCACCATTTGACAAAAGCCTATACCAAATCTGATACACAAAAGTGCATTCAAAAAACAAGTGTGTATTTGTTTCAGAATCTGATCTGCAGAAAACACAAATATCCTATGAAATAATACCCATTCTACAAAGCTTATCTTTAGTGTTTAAAGCATTAGCCATCACTTTCCACAACATTAAATTTTCTTTAGCACTTCCACCTAAATTCCAAATTCTTGAATGCCACAGGAAATATGAACCAATTCCACAGAGAGAATTATACACATGCCTAATAGAATGAAGCTCACCCCTATCTGACCAAATCAAAACATTTCCATTATTCTTTATGGGATTACAACTAATAACATTCCATAAATTTCTGAGCTGAGAGGAACTGGAATAAGGTAAGACAATACTATCACCCTGTATAAAGTCATCAACAATTGCCAAATCTGAAATACCAGAATTCCTTCTCAAATTATAATCAACAACAGAGCTTAAAATCAAACCTTGTCTTGCCCATGGAGAATGCCAGAAAGATAAACCTTTAATTAAGGCATAGTTACATTGTAAGAGAGGGATAAAAATTTCCCTAAGCTTAAGGATACTTCTCCAACTCCAACTGCAGTTCTGAGGAATTTGCATAGTCCAAAAATTCTTCTTCCCAATCAAATTTTGATTTACCCATTGTGACCATAAATTTCTATCAGCTTCAAAGATCTTATTGAAGTATACTGACATGGCTGCCTTGTTCCAAAGAAAAATATTAGTTATACCAAGACCACCATTCTTCTTAGATTCAAACAGCTTATAAAAAGAAATTGGGATGAGTTTTCTAGAAAAAGGATCACCATGCCAGAGGAATTTGTTAAGAGCACTAGAAATCATGTTAATCAACTTCACAGGCAGTATGTAATGTCTTGTCCAATAATTGGTTATAGCCACAGCAATGGATTGGATGATAGTAAGCCTTCCAGCTTGTGATAGCTTATCAATAGGCCATACTCTAAGTCTTTCAATAATCTTCTCAAAAAGTGGCAAGCAATTTTGTTTAGTAATTCTAGAACTTAAGATAGGTAAACCCAAATAGTAAGAGTTCTTAGATAATTCTTGAAGACCTGAAAATTTTATGATATCATTCTTTTGTAAAGAATTTAACCCAGCAACCTTGATATTCGATTTATGGAGATTTATTTGTAAGCCAGTGATAGAATGGAAAAATTTTAGAGATGAAGTAACACATTGAATATTATGATAAGTGGGCTTTGTAAAGATTATAAGATCATCCGCAAAAAGAAGATGAGTGATAATTGGATTTCTGCATTTGGGATGAAGCTGAAAATTGTTTTTAACTACAAGATCCTTCATTATAGAATTCAGGAGCTCCATGACTATTATGAACAAATAAGCTGAGATTGGATCACCTTGTCTAACACCTTGATTACCTCTAAAATAACCATGCAATCCACCCTCTCTCGAAATAGAAAACATAGGTGAAGATATACATGTAAATATCCAAGCTAAAAAAGGTTTTGGGAAGTTCATTCTAGACATTATAGCTAAAATTGAAGGCCAAGCAATGGAATCAAATGCCTTTTTAATGTCTAGTTTTAACATGCACCTTGGAGAAATATTTGTCCTCTCATATCCATTCAACAATTCTTGGGTCAAGAGGATATTATCACTTATTGATCTACCAGTAATATACGCAGCTTGATTGTTTGTGATGATAGATGGTAAGACTATTTGCAATCTATTAGCCAAAACCTTTGAAATAATTTTGTAAATGATATTACAACAAGAAATAGGCCTAAAATCAGCAACTGAAGATGGATTACTAATTTTGGGAATTAAGGTAATAGCAGTTGCAGCAAGACCAACAGGGAGTTTATTATGAAGAAAAAAATGTTGAATGGCCCTAACAATGTCTGATCCAATTATCTTCCAACTCTGCTGAATAAAGTGAGCATTAAAACCATCTGGTCCACCACAACTATCACCATCTAAACTAAAAACTGCAGATTCTATTTCATCCCCTGATATTACACTAATCAAAATATTTGACTGAGAGGCAGAAATGGTAGGAAGGTTAATGTCATTTAGAGAATTGATATCAGGAATGAATAAGTTGGATGGAGCTAAAATAGATTTGAAATACTGAACAAAAGCCTCATTTATTCCATCAAAAGTATTCACCATGTTTCCAAACATATCCTTTATCTGAAAAATGCATTCATTATTTCCTTTTACTTTTAGAAAATTATGGTAGTACTTTGTGTTCCTATCAGCCTCTCTTTCCATTCTCAAGTGGATTTTCTGTCTGATTGAAGAAACTTCTTTTTGTATAACTTGATCCAGAGCAATCTTTAATTACAGTTCAATATGAAGTAAAAAAGCATCAAAAGGTCTATCACCCAGCAAAACTTGGATTTTAAAGAGCTCATTTCTAATCTGAGTAGATTGTTTAGAATCCTTACCAAAGTTAACAGCAGACCACTTCTTAAGATGAAATTTTAGAGCCTTCATTTTAAGAATAATGTTTGTAAGAGGATCCTTGCCATATTGCATATTCCACACCTGCTTTAAAATAACATGATAATCAAGTTGTTTAGTCCAAAAATTAAAAAAATTAAAAGAATTCCTCCCACCACGATAATTATCATCTCCACAATGAAATAATAATGGACAATGATCAGATAAAGAAGGTTGTAAGATATGATAAAAAGATTTTGGCCAAAGATGAAGAAAAGGAATGTTTAAGAAAATATGATCAAGCTTACATAACGTAGAATTTCCACTCCTATTACTATTAGACCAAGTAAAATATGAACCAATATATTTAGCAGGGATAAGATTTGAATGAATTAGGGCACTATTTAATGGAGAGATATCCTTTAGAGATAGTGGACAGCCACCACATTTCTGATTGCTAGCAAACATACAATTGAAATCACCTCCAATTAGCCAAGGAGTGGAAGATGAATTTAAAGATGGAAGAAAATCCAGAAACACCTGTCTTAAAGATACAGAGTTATGGGCATAAACAGAGGTAAGATGAAAAGAAACATTGGATGGCAAATGAATACAAAGATAATGAATATATTGATCAGAAGCATTTATCCTGGAAAGTTTGAAAAACTTAGGATTCCATAAAGTGAGCAATCTGCCATAATTAGCTTCAAGAAAATTATGATCATATAACCAGGATGGAGCAATCAACCGCATAGCATTGATAGAAGGTTGTATATCAAGCTTAGTTTCAGATACACACATTAATTGTATATTCTTATCCTGAATAAGATTTTTGATCTCAAATTGCTTAGATGATAAATTAGCCCCTCTTATATTCCAAAAAGCAATATTATTCATTTAAGAGGGAGTGGAGGAATCAATGGTGAAGGATTTTTCCTAGTATGTCTATGATGGGAGTTATTTTTTGATGAGGATAAAGGTACGATTTCATGAGGTTTATAGTTTTTACCATTGTTGAGATCATCGGTGTTGACATCAATATTTTTGCCAGAATTTGATATGACATCAGAACACTCATTAGATACAGAAGGTGGAGGTAACAAAATATGATTTGGTGGAGACAAATGCAAATAAGGTGAGGAAGGATTAGGAATAGGAGATTTTGAACTAAAAAGAGAAGAACAAGAAGCTGAGGTAGAACTGGAAGTACAAGGTGTAACAGATGAGACAACTTTATTTGCAGATACAGAACAAGTAGCTGAAGTAGAATTGGAAGATAGGTAAGATAGTGCTTCAGCTACTAAGAAAGTAGCAGAATGATCAGAATCATTAACATCTGAAATAACTTTTGGACCAGATTCAGATGAATGCATGGAAAGATTTATAGTTGGTAAAGATGTGCATGCTTAATTGACATTATCCTTATGTGTAACAAGAGAGGAGTCATTTAAAACTTCAAAAGAATTAGGATTAACTGAGAGACATGAATTGTTGACTTGATGAATTACTGCTTCCTTTGCCCTTCCAACTTCCATATCACTAACTGAATCAACATTTGATTTATTAATATCCTTAACCACAGATTGCTTTTGTTTCCATACGCCTTTATTCCTTTTATTAACAACCTTCCAAGTATGTTCAACTGTATCAACATCTTTATCACCACCTTGATTGTTAATCACATTCACTCCCACCACTTGATTTTTACTTCCAGCAGTATCACCCCCAATACACTGCTTGTTTACAAATTCACAGGATACAGTGTCATGTCCAAAATTTTTACAGTGAGTACAAATTCTAGGCTTCCAGTCATAAGACAATTGAACATCAGGACAGTTACTACCCAATTGTGGAATATGAATAGAATCTTTAATTAAGGCATAACGACCAATTAATGATAATAACCGACATCATCATTCCTAACAACCAAGCACTCCATATACAACTATAATAATTTTTGAAAAATTATTTCTTTTTATATATAAAATATAGTCCAGGTAAAATTATTTCATTTACCAAATTCAAAACAATAATATGTCGAATTGCTCTGTTCAAGTGTTTAGAGATCCCTATCAATAACGTTAATTACTCGTATTGACCAAAATCCATAAGCAACTCAACAAACCAACACAATATAAAACGTTCTATATTCACTAACAAATACGTGCTCATATCTATTATTACACTCAAACTCATTCTAGGGTGCTACTGACCTATCTCTAATGAGTTACCCCATCAAAACCAAGGTTGTCGCTAAACCAAGGCTTTGATACCAATTGTGACGACCCACATTTCGAAAGGTTTAAATCAATAATAATCCATACATGTCCGACTTAAACAATCTGGAACATAGATGATCAATGAGGTTAATTACGAAAAATAAGAAGAAAACAAACACAGAAGCTCGCATCGGAACGATAAAATATAATAATCAAATAAACAGTTCATGAAGTTGTTTAAACTATACATTTGATTATAATCTATACAACAGTTATCAGAGTTATATATACATTAGGGATAAATAAATAATGCAACAGACAACATGATGCAGGAATACTAATAGTAATAATATACCAAATTTTCGTCTTTGTCCTCCAGAATAAATCTTCAATAAGCTGAAAACTCAAGGTTGACCCGAGCGTAATGAAAAGACAAAACACTCAAGTCAGGACTAAAATATCCTTATGTGAGTCAAATCAATATCGCATAACATGAGTGTAATAGCGTCAGAGATGTTTTCAGGATTTCAAATCTCCTATCCAGTGTATAACGTGCATGCAATAACTCAAGAGATATTACGGGATTTTCCATCTCTTAAGGATCCATCAAAATATTTATATGTAGTAGAATACGCTATATATATAATGTCTAATCAGTTAAATAAATATTAAAATAGCGTTAAGGCTTTGCATTGATCCCCATTAACTCGTTTTTAAGCATTGACGTACCGTTTGCATTTGACACCACCAGTAGCACGTCGGTAGTCAGGGATGCGCCGTGATACGACAACACTAACCCAAAATCGTAGGGATCTCGTATAGGGATAAAAGTATGACAAGGCACGTGAGGCAATGCCCAAGGTAGGATACTACCAGTTTACCCTTCCCGGCAGATGATAACGCATCATAGCCATGATCGCCCACCGCGTCCAACACTCCCAAAATCCGAGGGTGCGCACCAATCAATCACAATGTAAATGATGGTAATACAAAGAAGTGCGTCCGCTAGAGGTAGCTAGCCTCATTGACCGGTACGGCCTATTTTAGTCATTTCAAATTTACATAAGTGTCAGGCCAATCCATCATCGTTCTCTTTCTTCAAATCTAGCAAACGTGCGCCAAATTCAACCACTTCGTTCTGTACCATCACTCCACGTACATAGTTGTTAAAGTGGTTTCGGTATCGACAGAGAGTATGCCCATATCCGGCCTCGGTTTCTTTAACAACCAAATGTCGTTTTACGCACCGGTTGGTACTTTTACATATCGAAAATAGTTCATACTTGACATCAAAATATCATAATCGCTTCAAAATCAAATCCATTTCGAAATCATCATATTTAATCAAAATATACTATTTCAATTCAAAATCATTTTTGCCTTAAAATCCCAATTTCGCTTCCAAAATTTTCGAATTTCAATTTAGGTTATAACTTCGTTTTAACCCAATTCGTATTTAAATCCAAGATTTTAAATATTAACATTCCACCCTTTTAACCAGTTTGACTTTTTTAGAAAATAGTTAAATAGTTTTAAGATAGTTAAATAGTTAAAATAGTTTAATAGAAAATAGTTTGAGCATTGAAATGGTTTATATAGTAAAATAGTTTGGAAAATAAAATAATTCGAATATTTAAAAAGATAGATCTTTAATAGTTTATACTAAAATAATTTATTCGAAAATAGTTTCAAAGTCAAACCGATTCAATTCCAAATTTCCCAATTCAAATCACTTTAAATTTCCATTTCGATTCAATTCCGATTTCAAGTCGAATTTAAATTCGATTCCAATTTTAATCAAAATAAATTTCAATTTCGATTCTAAATTAATTCAATTTCGATTTCAATTCCAATTAATTTCAATTCAGTTCCAATTTGAATTAATTTCAATTCAATTCTCAATTTAAACCATTTTGATTTATATCAATTCCAAGTTCAATTTTCAAAACATCGATTCAAAACACTTAAATCAAATTTTCCTTCAATATCCAATTTAAAATCCAAATATTTACATATAATTCAATTTCAAGCTCAAGTTCGAAAATAATTTTATTTCTATAAATTTGATTTTTATTTCTTTAAATTAAAATCATTTAAATAAATTTCAAATCAAAAATTTTAAAATCCTTTAATTTAACCAATCCGTTGTCCGTATATAATTTTCTGTCCTATGGCCAAGTGACAAGTTATTCCAGTTTAATTTCAGGGATGGATATATATCATCTCAATACAAAATAAATGTCATAGGTATATATTTCAACCTATTTCGTAATTTATTCGAAATAATTCGATTTACAGTTTTTATATACTATAAATAATATACAGGATGATAGCAGGATATATCAAAATAAATAAACATCCAAATCATCCAAAACATCAATCAATAGCATCCACCACAATCAACATTCAAATCAGCCAATAATTCACAACAATTTCATAGTTATCAATATCAGGTAATTTACTAGCAATAAATTTCCAATTTCAAATTTAACAGTCAATTCATACGTCAATTTCATTTTCAATTAACAGTCAATAAAATTAAAGAACTTCACGATTCAATTTTAACGAACATAAAAATATTACAGTACGTCCTGAGCGTTAAAACACACACCTTTGTTCGAATATGAAAATTCGAATGAAGCGAATTGCAACAAATTTAACTCCATAGCGTAGACGACTCTGATACGATTCCAACGCAAAAATCCGCATGCATTCCTACCTCGTACGAGCAATATACGAATTTATAAACGATTGAAGATAATTAAATAAAACAATTTATATATATATAACCAAATTTTCAATCAAATATTACCCAGCCCACAACCGAGAATGACTCGGCCCAACTAACTCTTTCCCCTTTCCTTCCTTCTTCTCCAACACGACCAAAGCCTGTAGACTATCCCAAAACACACGTGTACACGATCACTAACACAGAGCTAGGAGTCTCTAATCGATATTCCGACTTCGCCAATGATTCCCACTCGCCTCGCTCTACTTGACTAGCACCACCACGCCACGGCCGCAACCCCTCTCCTCATCACGACCTGGTCCTCCTTTCCATGCTTCCCAGGCGATGCAACTCCAAAAAACCCACCGAGCTCCACAAAAACACAGCCATGGATGCTATTTCTAACGCCCAACTCAAATACGACCTCGAATCTCCACATCGTCGATCAAATCAGCCAATATCTTAAGCCCTAGCTACAACGTCATTCGGCTATTCCTCCAATTTCACGGCGCAGCTCACAAAATTATCCCAGATCGAAGCTCTCAAGAAAACTTGATTTTTAAAATTGATTTTAGGATTTTTCGTTTTATATTTTACGAGATTTTATTTTTTGAAGTTTCCATTTTTCAATTTCTTTTTTGTTGCGTGTTGTGTTATTTAAACGGGAAGAAGAGGGAAGTGTTTTGTGGAAGGAATAGGCATGATCACATCATAGGGTGGCTGGAAGAGATAGATAAGCGGCTGATGTGAGAGAATGTGGGCTGTGGTCAAAATCAAGAATATATATTATTTAAATTCGAAAACATCTAGCTAAAATTTTCGGATCCTAATCGAGGTGTGTCGCCATGCATTTATAATGTTATACCCCTATTCCGAATGTAATGGAACAAGTTTCGAAACCCAATTCGGTCGTATGGAGAAGATAGTTTTTTGAACCCAATTATTATATTAAATTTTCGATATTAATTTCCACGTGTTTCTATCCCATACGATCAAACAATAACTCCAAACACTATGAAATTCGAAATTCGATAATACACTATTACGGATCCAATGGAACTAGTTTCGTCAAATTTCGAGGCTGTGCCCCGGAAGGCTATTTTCACTCGTTAATTAAATTGAGTTAATTTTAAAATCGAGTAATTCACCTTTAAATTCAATTTAAATTTTTTATTATCTTCATTCTTATAAATAGAAATTAAATAAGCTTTGAAATTATTTTTATCTAGCTTAAAACTCAAGATTCGTTATTTAACCAATTTCAAGTATTAAATTTTACAATTAAATTATCCAATAAACCACTATATTAGAAATTCAAGTTATTAAATCTATAAATTTAACTTTTAAATATTTAAAATCAATTAAATACTCCAATTTCAAATCACTAAAATTCTGGGTCATTACAATCGCTGATACTTATCCTCGAAGAAAAATTGAAGTAAAAACCTGCTTCACCAATGACGTCGCTGAATGTAAAGTTGATCTTTATTAGGTCTCCTAAATAGACAAAAACATTGCTAAAAGAACAAGATCCAGCCACATTCTCTTCAGTATTTGTCACAACTTGGTCATAAGCTTCACCAGGACTTTCGATGGTCATGTGTTTTAGAGGAGGTGAGCGAGGGAGAGTAGGACTCATTTCGGGCGATTCACCAAATTACTCATCTCCTTCCTTGCTAGTGTGGTAGTCACTATTATCATCGCTGACACTACCACCCTCCTCGCCAACAACCGACTATTTTCCTTCTCTTCTCATGAATCCCACGTCTTCCTGTAAGATCATAGGCATTCTGGTGTCATCGCCATCATCACTGGGGGCGTCACCTCCTACGAGTTCATCAGTCCCTCTATCAGTAGCTTCCTCCATGTGCTCTTTACCTGATACACCTCCTCTTCCCCTTGAGAATTCTCGTTGAGGCTATGAGTGGGGGCACTGGAATGAGTATGTGATATGGAACTGCTTTGTGTTGAGCACTCAATGTCAACAACTCTTCCAGGGTGAAATAGTCCATACTCCCACAAATTGTCATTCGTTGGAAGGAATTTAACAGTACGTTGAAGTGCTCTGACAACCTTCAAATCATTGACCATCCTCTCATCTTCCACTCTATCATCATGTTTCAGAAGACCTGTAGGGAAACAAACATTAGACTAGAAACTCAGAGATTCTAGTATGAGAGAGACGGATCAAAAGAAGCTTATTTCCTTTTAACCAGAAGCGGTTGAATTCCTCTTGGCAGCGTATGAAGAAGTATTCATTCTTGAAATAAGAATGTTTATTGTGAAGTTTCTTAATGACTTTGCATCTCTTTTAGGCCTCTATTATCACGAAGGATAGGCAGTCCATCCTTCTCTTGAACTATAGAAGATAAGTGAGCTCATTGAATTGTATGGGCCAGTTAAATCTTCGCATGAAAAGGACTTATAGCAAGCTCAACAAAGCATGTCCGTTTGGATGGACATGGAATGGAGCGGGCCCAATTTCTTATAGAAACCTCGTTAAGAAAGAATTATAAGGTGGAACGATGCCACCAAGACACATATAACAATTACAGATGTTAGCCAAGTAGGGGATTGTGAGCAAATTCATTTCCAACTAGCAGAAGGACATCCTCTTTTAGGATGCCATGTTGCAAGCAAACCTTTCGAAGCAATTTTGTTGTCAAGGTCATAGGCACCCACTCCGATAGGTCATTCAGAATCATCAACCTCGGAGGCAACAGATGCTGTTCTGGATCAACTGGCACTGACTGGCCTTGGGATTCGGAAGTTGAAGGCTGGTTAGTTCCAACTGGGATAGATAGTGAAACTGGAGCAGTAGAGGATGCAGCTTCGAAAGAAGTAGACGACCCTTCGCCAGGCTTTAGACGAGGCAATCAATGATTCATTCTAAATTGTAAAACTTGATGTTTAACACGGTCAGGTGTGTTTTATTAAGAATAAAATCCATATGCAACCAACACCTGAAATACAAAAGAAGTCGACATGTGTTAACCGATTGGATTTTGGGTGGTGACTGGGGTAGGTGTAGTGTATTATCTACATAAAGTGAAGTCCAGTGTCTCATATCGCGAATGGTCCATCATGTGTAGATAGCTCGCTCACGCTTGAAAAACAGGCCTCATCGTGTGTTAGAATGATCACTTTTGGAACTTATCAGTTATCGATGAAAATTGATATCAGATCCATTATCTAAAGTGATGTGGAAAGTTTTTCGTTTTAGATCACTGGAAGTGCAAAAATGGAAAGACATTGCGATATAATTGTCTTACACGCCTGAGCTTAAAACAAATCATTGTATCGAAGTCTACTCGACGATCCGGATTTTGCCAACTTCGCAAAGATAGAGAGTCGAAGCTGGAGAATGGGACTTGTTTTCGGCACCATACGAATTCAACTGGGGCAAGCACTAACTTCACCACTAATTGAACATGCCAAAAAGTCAACTGTCCCTATTCAAATTGAAGTTCACAAATGACCAAACTGTCCTTATCACCATCTCTACCTCAAAATTTACCAATGCCTACCTTGAAATCGAATCAAAAGCTTAATTCGGACTAGGGTTTCAAATTGGGTTGTGTCCGATTAGATTGGGGGTGGCGGTGGCCTTACAAGGCAGCAAAGACTGGTCTAGGCGGTGGCAGATGCAAGGGCGGGGGCGGTAGATGATAGAAGTAAGGTTGAACTTGGTAGAGGATTTGAAATACTCGGTAATGGAAAGTTGGATATGAAAGCATAAAGAGAAAGTTTAACAAGTGTTAAACTTAAAGGATTTTCTTAAATCAACATGTCGATACTGAAATGTTAAGTTGGTACCGACATGTTAAGTCGGTACCGACTTGTTGCCTTGCATCCAATTCGATCCAAATCCATTATAGTAGACCTACTCGACAACCTAAAGTGACACATGGTTTCTAGTATACAAATTGCATTGCCAATGCAAAAAGAAGAGATGTTAACAAAAACTAAAACAAACGATTAATGGAGATCGATTAATTAAAGTGATATAAAAGCAACATCTCGACATGACATCCAAAAGATTAATCGAAATTCATAGAATAACAACCCAAAGCCTTGTTTCAACCTAAAGCACACTTTGTTTCAATGAAAGAGTCCTCTGAGTGAAAAATGTTAATAGGGTTTTTAACCAAGCAAAAGTTAATATAAGTTAAAACATTGAAATGAAGAAGAAACAACTTGAAATCTTGGAGGCACGTCTAGATGAAGCAAATAAATGGATCGGAGAAAATTCATCCAAAAATAGGCAAACTAAAATAGTCGATACCGACATGTTCATATGGGTAATGACATGTTTTGATTCCATATGTTTTCCTCCAACCTCAGATGAGTTATTCTATATTATTCCATGCTTGCTCAAGCATTTCCAAGGGTTTTGAACGACCTATTCCAAGATTTCAAGAGTAAATAGTTAAAATAGAATAGTAAGCCAAGCAATAAAGGAACGGTCATCAAAATCAACCAACGATCAATAAAAACAGCATGAGAGACCTCAAAATGAAGTAAGAACAAGAGTGCAAAAATATTTCGATGAAAATCGAACAAAGCAAACATGTCGGCACTGACATGAACAAGAAGGTACCGACATGTTTGTTCAATTCA
The DNA here is from genome assembly GCA_030737815.1 of Allium fistulosum. Taxonomy (NCBI): domain Eukaryota; kingdom Viridiplantae; phylum Streptophyta; class Magnoliopsida; order Asparagales; family Amaryllidaceae; genus Allium; species Allium fistulosum. The sequence goes on along the minus strand of CM060903.1, from coordinate 868,133,538 downwards.
GATGGTTCTTCAATTTCACACACTACATTCGAGCTGACATTTGGACTCTGCTCCAACTCAATTTCTAGCCCAACATGACTGTTTCCCCTATAAATACAAACCATATAACAATCAAAACAGGATCTGATATCAATTGTCACTACACAGAAGCTCTGCCTCCTTTTCATCTTCTATTTCTACACAATAGTCGCCAAGGTAGCTACTTTGGGCAGTTCTAGGACTTGGAATCCATCCAACCCTTGTACTTGTGACTTATTCTCTTTCAAATCCCTTGTAATCTCAAACAAATTACATCAAAGTTATAAGCAATAAAGCTATAAAGTGGACATAGGCCATAGATTATCGAACCATTATAAAATAATGTGTATCTCTACTTTATTTCTATTATTTTTATTTTATTTCAATTGTTATCTGCTAGACCTAGGTCTCATAGGTTCTCTAAAATCTATTCTTGGGTGTTGATCCATTTTTGGCGTCAATAATACACATACTGAATAATTTATAAATAGATATTGACATTTAAGATTCCTTCAAAGGATCTTTAACTCGTCCATTGTTAGGGTCGAAGATGTAATCAGTTGAGGTCATCTTCCATTTTTCAAGAAACTCTTTATTAATATCCATGTCTTCATCTGTTATTCATCCATATCCAACATCTTTAGGAAAAATGCATTGTTTCCTTTGAGGACAAAAGCGATAAAGCAGTAAAGAGATACAAACTATCCTTACTGTTCGTACACCATTTGCTTTAGATTCATTCTCAAGTGTTTCTGGTTTCTAGTATGTTGTGCTCTTTTGAATTTTGTCAAAGTTTTCTCTAAATTTTCAGTCATGTTTTTATTGGAAATCTCCTTTCCTTTATTCATTATTTGAGTATTTTTCTAAGAAATGAAGGTGGTTGTTAAGAGAAGAAGATGACTTCTTTTTTGGTTCAAACTATTATATTTATAGTGTTAAAATTCATTTATAACTGTTCCCTCTATATATTAACTAATTTTAATTTTAAAAACTAATTTTACCATTGTATGTCGACATATTCCTTTGTGTATGTCGACATATGGTCATTTGTGACTGATATGTCGACATATAGTCTTTTGTATGTTCATACATACATATATATATATGTCATTTCCAACATATTCAATTTTTTTATATTTTCTGTTTTTATACATATACTTGTTTATTAAAATATTATTTTAATTTTGTTCCAGAGAATAATACTTGCATATTTTTCATATATTTAATAATTCAGCTAATTGCATTACCTAGAGAAAATGTTCATAATCCAAGAAAATGAAAATTACTAAAAGAAACTAAGATACAAAATCTAGAAAGAGATAGGTGAAGATAAAGAGTGGCCACCAAGTTTTCTTATGATTTTTTTGAAGAAATGATCCATCTTCCTAGAAAATTTTGAAAACCTTTGCTAAAGGATCTTTAAACTTCTTTTGAATTTTAAGAAGCTTTTCTTAATTCTTTACAAGTCTAAGTTGCTTGGCCTACTCTTTCTCTCAATGCTTTCGAGAGAAGTGTCTTCCTCTTCTTCCTCCTCCTCTTCTTCTTCCTACTCTTCAATTTCCATGCAATGTTCTACCTGTTCTACCATTATTTCCTTTATAACATCTTCCATAGCCAATCTTTCTTCTTTTTCCGTAAGAGTTTCATATGGTACAAACACATATGGAATATGCACAAGAGAAAGATAAAAGTTTTCTTTTGGAAGTGGGTTCTCCTTTTAATTCGATTTCAAAATAAGGATTTATGTAAGATACACTCTATAATAAAGTGTATGTTCATGTCTTGAAACTCCTTTGACCACAAAGTCGGTAAGAATGACTTGTGCCCAATTTATATCTTTCTTAGAAAAAATTGCAGATGAAGCTTTACAAACTCTTGAAGTAAGATTGCTATAATTCCTAGTTTAGTGAATTGTACTTTATTACAAAAGTAAACTCATAAGCCTTGGTTTTGGCCTAAGATTTTTCCTTTTAAATTCTAGTTCAAAAACATTTTCAAACAAATAATGTAAAAATACATGATTATCATAATATATTTCTTCTCTTAAAAGATCATTTCCACTATTTTTGCAATGCAAAATTTCTTCAGGTAAATTTGCATCCAAAACAATAATAGTCCCTTTTACGCTACTCCAAATTTGATCATCATTTCCTTGATAAAATTTACCATTTAAATACACATCCAACATTTTCATGAGATTAAAATAATAAGGAAAATCATTTTGCAAAAACAAAATTTTCATTTTCCATAGAAAGAGAAAGTAAATCATCAGAAGGGAAATCGTCAAATTTTGCAATGACCGAAAATACATTTGTATACTCTTTGTAATCAATGAAAGCTTTCATTGATTCTTAGTCATAATAAAGACAATTTCTTATGTGAAGCCATTTTTGGTAGAGAAAAGAGAATGAAGTTTGTATTAATTTTTGAATTTTGAAATAAAGTAATGTATGAATGCATAAATGAGATAAGAGTATTAAATAGAGTTTGAATAGGCACATGACAATCAATAAAAGTGTTATTTTGATATTTGAAATGGTGAGGAAAGGGGGAAATTTCAAAAGTTTGAATTTTGAAAGGTTGTACCATTTTAGCCCTATGTTTGTCATATTCATTATGGTATGTCGACATATGCACCGAAGTTATGCCTATTTAATTATTTTCACTTTTTTTATTTTGATTAAATATTATCCATATTTTATAATATGCCATCATTCTTGTTTATTATCCATAAATATTCTATTTAATATATATATTTCATTCTTATAAGTACAATTATTTTATTTATTTCATTTATATATTTAATCATGAAAACAAATTAATTTCTTTATTCTTATTTTTAATTTGTTTAATTTATTTTGACAAAGTATCATTTATTTATTTTTATATTTAATTTTAAATTTCAAAGAATTATGTATTTATTTACTTACTATTATCTATTTGAAGTGTCTTTTCATTTTCTTAATTATATTATTTAGTTTATTTTCATTAAAAATTTGAATATACCTATAGTGTGCAAAAACTAAAGTAGAGTTTAGCATTACCAAATTATCCAAAGCTTCATTCTTCTTCTGCCAAAAAGCATAAATCTCATTTTCTTCATTTGAACTTATGTTGCTTAAAGTGGTGTTAGAACCACCTTAGGTTGTTGTGAGTGCTCATTTCTCTTTTTATTGAATTTGTGTTTGGATAAGTATTGTGCATCCCCTTTTCAGATATCTAGTCTTGTCATATTGGAAACATTTTATTGAACTTTTGGAATTATTATTGTCATTGTTCTCCATTCTTTTGAATTTGTCCCTCTTTCTATATTTTAGAATTTTTTTGAAATTCCTATCCATAAATATTATCTCTTCATTATCATTATATGATGGTTGTTCTTCAGTTGTGGTGTTGAAAGCAAGTAGCTTCATTTTATTTTCTTGACATCGCTCTCTTCGCTGCAACTGAACTTCATATGACATCAAATTACCTATTAACTCTTCCACTCTCATAGTACTTATATCATTAGCCTCTTCTATTGCCATAGTCTTTTGACCCCATTCACTTGAAAGTGAATGTAGAATCTTTCAGACTTGGTCTTCCTTAGTAAAAATAATTTCCCTAGAGAAATTAAAGCATGCATATATATTGAAATCTAGAATACATGTCAGAAATAGACTCATTGGGTTTCATTTTAAATAACAAAAACTATATTGTTAACATAGAGATCTTGGTTTGATTCATTTTACTAGTGCCATTGTGTGTGACTTATAATGTCCTTCAAATTTCATTTGCACTTTTATAAACAAACACTCTATTAAACTCATTTTTATTCAGGGGGTAGAATGAACTATTCATTGCCTTTGAATTATTGAGTTCTTACATTTTGCTTATTGTACCATTTTGAATAATTTGTCTAGGGCTTAATGTACTTAGTTTGTGTGATATCCCATATCTCTAAACCATTAAATAATGGTGGTCTAGTTGTAGATTATCCTTCTACAAAATTATAAACAGGGTATTTGTGTTACTAGCCATTTAATCATTTCAAAACACAAATTACAAAATTTTGAAAACAAAAAAGCTCTTATACCAAGTGTGGAGAATGTGATGTGCAACACTAGTATTGTGTGGAATGGATCTTAAGGCTAATGTAGCACTAAAGGGGTGGTGAATGGTGTTTTAAACTTATTACCAAATTATATCATGATTATCAAACTTATCAATACATAATCAGATTCACAGGCAGTAGTATAATAAATTCAAAATGTAAATGCAGTAAAGTGAAGAGAAGACATCAAGAATTTTATACTAGCGTAACACCCCATATTTTTGCTAACATTATTTAGAAAATTTAATTAGCTCAATTAAATAAAATAACATGTTGATTAGGGGATTGAGATTTGATTTTTATTAAGGGGTAGCCGTGCCATTTTATTAATGAACTAAAGTAAGAGTTAAAATGAAATAGAGGAGGGGTAAAATAGGAAAGAGGCCATTCTTATACCCTTAAACCTTAGTCGTGTATCTCCATACACATTCATTTTTCATTTATCAAAATTTTTAAAACTTGAGGCCGGCCATCATTTACAAGAGAAAGAGGAAGAAGATTAATAAAAGATAAGGAAGAAGCTAAATCAAATCAAATCCATTCAAATCTCAAACTCCTTAACCTCTAAAGCTAAGGTGAATAATGATTACATCTCTTATTTCTTATGTTTTTAGTTTAAGATGAAATCTAAACCTATTTGCAATGATTTGCCATGTTTTTGAATAATGGAATGATTATATATACTTGTTGATGATTTATGGTTGTTCATATAGATTTTATGACATGTTTTGATATGAAAACCCTATTAAATGATATCCAAATGCCTTGCGAATTTTTATATAGACCAGAAATGATATTTTAGAGATGGTTTTCAATTTTCAGAATTTTTTGAATTTATGTAGATTTTATATGAATTTTCTAGTGAAGAAAATGTTATTTTGGGTTAAAAATTAATTACAGCCAAATTATATTGGCTTATGGTCTGAAATTTATAAATGTTAGAAAACATATTAAAAGTGATTTTCTGGAATTTTTGTAGAATTATCCTAAGTGTTTTAATGGATATATAAAATTATTTAAGGTATGGGCTTAAATGTTTTATATATTTATAAAAGGAGAAGGGGCTTTGTAAATAATTCAAATTGTTATTTCTGGAAAGTCGACGGTACTATTAGAAAAGAGAAACTTGCAATGAATCACAATTTGACAAACAAGACAGGTTAGGTACAAAGAAATAGTTTAAAAGGACAAATCTACATGGTTGTTTAATGTTCCGATGCTTTCGGCACTAGGCTTTCGCCTCCTTACTTTCGCCTCTGAATCCATCGAAACTAATGCATATGGTATCAGTTAACTGGTACGTAGTGAACTGGATATAGGCGGAAGGTATAGGGTCAAAACCGGGGGTTCCAAAAGGGTTGAAGCACTACTTTTCTTTTAAATGAAAACGTGCCTGCTTGCTTTTGACTAAATAGCCTTCAACTTGGCCGGCTTTCGACCAAGTGAAATGGTTTTAAAGAAATGGTTCTGATTGGGTTGCACCTTTGTTTTTAAATACTTACTTTCAACTAAGTCGAAACCCGTGACTGCATCTTTCTACCTTTCGACCCAAATTGGTTTTGAAAGGGTTGCTTTGCTTCGCTTTGCTTTTTAAACTTGACCAATTCTCCAATGCTTTCGAAGAGATGGTTTCGACACCATCACTTCTTTACGTAGGAATGATTTCGAGAGGAATGCTTTCGACTTTATTGGGTTTCTGATCCTTTTGCCCTACTTGAAGGCATAATCCAAATGGTTTCGACCGAAATGGTTTTCAAAGGGTTTCGAAGGAGTGAATTTTGAATGGTTTCGAAAGGTTTCTGCATCTTTTAAATTGAACCCAAAGGCTTTCGAAAGATTTAATATTTTATTGATTTCGAAAGAGTTTTAAATGAGGTTTCGAAGGGATGGTTCCCCCTTGGTTTCGAAAGGTTTCGAAAGAAAGGTTTTCCAATGTTTTCGAAAGGCAGTTGAAAAGTGTATTAAAGGAAAAGATGTCTAAGGTTTTAAAGCTTTCGAAAGGTAGGCTTTCCAATGGTTTCGAAAGGTTTCGAAAGGAAAGTTTTGGCCTTTTGGCCTAGGTTGAATAAAGGGTTTTACTTGGTTTCGAAAGTGGTACTTTCAATGGATTCGAAAGGGGTACTTTCAAAGGTTTAAATGTTTTCATCAACTGATTTGAGTAAAGTGTGTGTGTGTGTGTCTAACATGGTAAGGTGATTTTGAGTAAAGCATAGAGTATATGTATTTTTCTTATTTAAGTTCGATTTAAAGATTTTAAATCATTTTGAAATGGTTTTCAAGGAAAATTTAATGGAAGATATCCCTAAGTAAAATGATTCAGATATTAGAATATCATATGGGACTGGTATAGGGTCGCGCCCTATACATTAGCTATTAGCCCCAGCTAATTTAGGCCAAAATTCCAACGTGTAGGGCTTTGTCACAGATAAGACTAAAATTATGATTACACATAGAAATGAGTATATATTTATGTACATATAGGTTATTGGTGAGCCAGCAAAACCATTAGGATCAGGTGACCCGGGAGCTGATAAGTTAGGGACAGACTATCCAAAAGAGAAGTATTTAACATATAGCTAAGGACAGACCGTCTAGAAGATGAATGTCTAAAAGATGTTAGATAAAATTGGTTTATATTGTCTGGTAGGCCCGAGTCAGCCAAAGGTTAATAGTTAGCCAAACCAAACTATAATGTTTGGACAGATAGTCCATTTATTACCTGATATATATGTTTACATGATAATGCTTTACATATTTTAACCAGTTTTGGCTGTAGGAAAAGATTTGCAAAAGATATGTTTTAAAAGGATGTTGGTGAGGGGAAACCCGCTCCGCTAAGCGGCGTGGTCTCACTTAACATTAAATAACCGAGATGTATAGTATTATTCACACCAGGCTTTATGTCTGACTCGAAGTTTCTGTTTCCCCTTAAACTCTCGGGTGTTCAAAATTGATTTGAGTAGGCTGAGGGTTAAGGTTTTCAGGTTTTAGTAATTTTGGCGAATAAAGCTGCCGGAGATGAGCAGGCGGCTGACGGATAGCTAATTAGGAGTTATAGTTGTTTTGTTGATTCCGCTGTGTGTAATAAGTCAAATATGACTATATTCACTTTGGTCAACCAAGGGGCCATCGTTATATGTTGCTCTTGGCGTATTTTGTAATTGATATATTTGATCATTGTCTGGGAAACGTTAAGGGATTATGTAACTTGGATATGAATCATTGTTTTGAAATGTAATCAGTAAAATATTGTTTTTTTGAAATCTATGATTTTGTTCATATTCAAGTGCTTTTGATATTATGGATACCATTAGCATTACCGTATTTTGTCAGCAGAGGTTAATACTATAGATGACTGCAGCATCTACAGTGCTTAGCTTTTGGCCTCTGGATACGGGATGTTACAACTAGTTTGGATTTCCAATCCTACAACTAGTCCTATATCCCATGTAGAAACTCACTATAACCTATTGTACTTCATAGGTGACAAGAAAACCTTTACAACTTGACTTTGAATCAGATGGCAAGCAATACCTATCCTGACTTTTCATAGGTGGGAGGACAGACCAAACCTCTTGCACTTCCAAAGGTAGCAACAAAACCCGACCTCTTAACTTTCCAAGGGTGGTCAAGATCACTTGTAGAATCTTGAATTTCAATGGGTGGTAGGATACTCTTTATAAATAAATAGTAGTAATATCTATAGGAGATCGAACCTTTCAATCATAATTTAAGGTAGTCTCTCCGACTTATCTTTAATTTCTTTGAGGAATAAGATAAGAAGATAGAGTAAATGGTAGATGATTGAATGTAGATTCTTTGAATTTTTAGTAAATTGCAAATTCATGAGGAAATAAAGAGAAAGAGAGTGGATTCGCAAAAATAAGTATATGTAAGCAATAGGACTTTTCTACAAGATGTGAGAATGTAGAGAGCAGGAGAAATGAGCAAGAAATTACTTTTAAAAATTTGTTGTACAAAGCCTTTAAATAGAAGATGAAGTGAAGTGACTTTTCAATAAGGCATGAACAGAAGTATCTGTTTTTTTAAAGTGAAAGTTGCATCCAACGGCTAGTAGTCGACATACATCTTACGATGTCGACATATCCTAGTGTAAAATGACAATTCTTGATAAAAACTGTTTAACTCTTTTAACTTGTAAAAACCAAAAAGAAATTTTATAAAATGATAATGGAGAATAAAATAAAGAGTTTTAGAATAGAATTTTCAAAGATTTGCTATGGGATATTTAACAATCAAATATATAACTAAATATACTTTAAAAGTAACTAATTGTTGTCCTGTACTCTTCTAGTCTCTGTTCTCTCGTTCTCTTACGTCCTCATACCTTGCCTTTGAATCTCTTCCATTCTTTTATTCTTGTTCTTGTCTCCTTGATCTTAATTCCTCTAGATCTACCTGATCTTATACTTGAGTTTTTGTATTGATCTGACTTGATATATGTACTACATATCTACTTGATTATGCTGCTATTTGTCTTGATAATATTCCTGCAACTTCTGTACTACATCAGACATAAACTTGGAAAATCATCATTACAATATTTATCTAGTTATTATCATCAAAACCAATACCTTTGGTTTTAACATAGTGGTGTTAGCTTAAGGTAATATTCACATGTGACAGTTCGATTATCAGATAGTATTAGTCAGTAAAGCCTTTAGTATTATGGGGTATAAAGGTAGGGTGTTACATTGGAATTTCCTATACTCCTAGAAAGGTAAATGTTATGACAGGTTCATTGTGTAGAACGCATGCTATGTTTGTTGAGCGAAAGGGTTTGGAGTATATTCTGAAGTTTGATTTCCGACCTTCCCATGATGTGTTACCCGGTTTGTTGTCAACATTGGAAGTTAAACCTACCGTTGACTAGAATTTAGCCAATCTCGAAAGTGTGATTAAGAGGCTATATTAGCAAAAGATTGCTTACTAATATTATAGTTAAAAAATAAAAAATGAGGAGACTATAATAAAATACTACTAAAGAAACAAGAGTTTAGAGTATTTCGATCAAAGATGGTCTAAACTATGAGAAATTTCTTATTGCTTCACTTTTATTACAACAGCCTAGATTACAAAGAATAGTGACTAGAATACCAAGACCCTTGAAAGATGGTGTTGTTCAACCCTTATAAGAATTTATGCATTGGTCCATTTATAGTTATTGAAGTTGATGCTTGAACGGCTGAGATTGCGCTGAATAATCCTAGAACTGCTCTAGGCTACTGATAGAGGTATACGATTGATATGCATGAAAATTAGGATGTCATATGGCATGTATGGTGTGGATGAAGATAGCTAGCGGGTCATACATGGGTCAAGCTTGAAGTATGGAAGATTTCATGGGATTATGGAGTGGTTACAATAGAGGTACTTAGGTAGTAGCAAAGGACATGAGAGGGTGACTGGACAACAATGCTTTTATTAGGTGAATAATGCCTGTTGATACAATTCTTTTAAAAGAAGCAGTACATGTGGAGTATCTCTTAGGCATAGGCAGTTCAATGCTTGCGTACATGGTTGAATGCTGATAGAAGAGCTTGCAGGTGAGGACAGACCTAAACAAGAATGAGCGAGGGAGCTGCTCGACGATCTCCTGATTGAGCGGATCGGTAGTTGGTGGGCCCCTCTAGAGGGAAACTTTATCCAATCACGTCGCACGACGCCTACGGGGAACCTGGTCCGGCACCAATACCAAGGCAGGTAAGGTATTCCTTAAGAAAGCCTTTTTAGACCAGGTTGGCCGATGGGCAAGCAAGCTGAGTGAGCCATGTCTCGAACGGGTGCGATGCATGGGTTGGTCATTGCTATCCGAGCCGGGCTGGGTAAAGTACTTGACCATTGTAGTACTTGGGCCAAGAAGGGTATAAGCACCTAGGTGGGTCGGTCGGAAAATTCGGATTAGTCTGATAGACTATTGCGAGAAATTCGAGCAGTATCCACACTTATCAACTGAATCAGTTCCAGCCAAAGACTTAATGCAAGCATTATAGAGATCTTAAACTGGATTGGTAAGGGAGAGAATTCCAGCCACATTGGCTGGTATTCTATTGACGCAAAGGTTTGGCTCCATAGGGATGGTAGATTGTGTATTCCCAAGGTGGAGAATTTGATCGATGAAGTACTTTAAGAGTGCCATTATTCTAGGATGACTATTCATCCTGGTGCTAACAGGATGTACAATGATGTAAAGTGCAGTTATTATTGGAAGCGTATGAAAAGGCATGTTTTGGAATTTATAGAGAAGTGCATGACTTGTCAATGAGTCAAAGCCGAATAAAACAGCCTCATGGCAGATTATTGCTTTTGGAGGTTCTGCACTAGAAGTGGGAACATATTTCCATGTATTTCATAGATGATTTTCCATTGAGTCAAAGAGAAATTATAGCATGTAGGTCATTATGGACCGCTTGATAAAATCCTTAATTTTGTCTCGATGAAGGTTTCGAGAAACACACGATCTCTAGAAAAGTTTTATGCACATGAGACCATGAGGTTACGTGGTATACCCTCCAGTACCGTGATTGATCAAGATCCATACTTCCTGAGTGAGTTTGGAAGAGCTTGCAACATGCATTGGGCATGTAGTTAAGCTGAGTGTGGCCTATCATCCCTAAACTGTTCCCAAATAGAAAGAGTGAATCATGTACTTGAAGACTTATTGAGAGCTTGTATTCATGATTTTGGAGGATCATAGGAAGACCACTTACCTCTTATTGGGTTTGCATACAACTATAGCTTTCAATCTAGTATTAGCATTACACCATTTAAAGATTCGTATGGAATACCTTGTAAGTCTCCCATACATTGGTGGAAGACAGCTGATATGGTGACATTTGGAGCAAACATGATCAGTGAGACTTTGAAGAAAGTTGAGTTTACATGGAGAAGGATGAAAGCATCTCAAGATTGGTAAAAATCTTATGACGACAAGAGATGGCTGGCCTTAAATTTAAAGTTGGTGATTTGATCATTATGAAAGCATCATCATTGAATAAAATTATGATTTTGGAAATTTTGGAAAGCTATACCTAGGTTCGTTGGACCATTTCCTATTGTGGAATGGGTCAAAAGGCTTACATATCGGGTTCGCGAAAAGATGTTCAGAGTACACAGCTTGTTTCATGTTTCACACTTATGAAAGTGTGGTGGTTAAGCCAAGTCAATTGGAGAAAGTGGATGTGGAAAATATGTCCAGAGCACACAGTTTGTTTCATACTTATGCTTAGGGGCAAGCTTGTCATTCATGCATTTAATGCTGCATTAAATGTTGTAACATGTGCCGTCGAACGATTGGTGGAGATATTCTATTTTCCCAAATGCCATAGTGGCAAATGCTTTTCGATGTGGTGATTTGACTGATGCATTAATGATACCTATATTGTTTAGATTACTCCATACGTAGCAGATCTAATGGCCTACATTATTTCCGTATATATATATTCTCTTCTCCTTCTTCATTTCAATCTTTATTGAGCTTTTGAGAATTTCTGCTATTAATCACTATCAACCTTTTTTCCCTAGCAAAGTTGATTTTCCCCTCCAAGATTACCATATCATCGGTAAGTGATTTTCTCAACTTTGATCCATGTGCTTTGCCTTTTATGGCTTTAATTTGGAATATTTTAAATTTATAATTGAATTAAATTTTGATTTAAATTGGTGAAGTTGTTTGAATTTTTCAAGTTTAATATGAGGAATATAGTTGAATTTGAATTGAATCGGGATTTATAAATAATGTAAAGGAAATAAATTTTATCAATACAAAATAACAATAATAATATGCTTTATTCTTTTCACCAGCACCCTTTTTATTTTTACAAGTTAGAGAATTTTTCATTTTGCACTAGAAGTCCAAAGAATTTAAAGCCCAATTTCATTTAAATTCAAATCAATTTACAAATTTATTTTATATCATTTAAACTATTTAAAACAATTCAAATTTTAAAACTTTATTATTATTTTTACTAACCTTCAATTCAAAACTGATATATATTTATCATGCCATAACTCACCCCAAAAATCACGCCTAAAATCATGCCTAACATCACGAGATCAATTGTGCAAGGTATGGCCGAAGACGAATTATTATATATCTCGTTCCCCTTCCTCCATCATTTCAAAGCAGAAAGAGAAAAAAATTCGAACGATGAAAATAATGGCGGCTCCCTCGTCTTCTTCTTCGTTCGCAAACTAGGGCTTCGGCGATTCTGGTTTGGGTTTGCGAATTGAAGCTTTTGCTTCGTCTTCATTTTATGGCGATTCTGGAATTAGGGTTTTTCCCTATTACGATTTAGAGCTTCGGCTTCGACTTCCGTTTCTCGTCTACGGCTGCTTCGATTTGGGCTAAGGTGAGTGATTTAATTTTCACTCACATCTGGTTCGAATGCATACGATCCTTTGTTATTTAATTTTCATGACTTCGATTTCACTCACATCTAATTCAAGTCGTTTTTATTGATTTTTGGCTTGTTTAAATTCGCGATTTTTGTTGCTTGATAAATTGATTCTCACGGCTTTGATTTTTGAACGTTCGATTTTTCTTGAGTTATACGGCAACAAAACTTTCTTTTTTTTCCCAATTTACTTTTTGACGATTTCAAAGATACGAACTTGATTTTTATTTTTGTGAATTTTGAAATCTGCTTCTGTGGCACTTGACTCTTATTCCTTGACTTCAAATATCTTCATATGTTCATCTCTGTTGGCATTGCTTGTCTCTGTGAATCCTTTCTCCGGCCCCTATGAGCTTCGACTCTGGCCATCTGCACTTGTAGATGCATTGCGCATGTAGTTGCACTGCTTTATGTTGTTACTGATGGTTTATATTGTGTTCATGAATTTCATGTTGGCATCTGCATTGAAGGTTTTGATCTTCTTCATTGTATAGGTTGTACATACGAAGCTGTTACATTTGGTATTTTTTTCCTTGACCCGTCTCATATTCAAGTTGACAGTTGCATTGTGATGTTTGCTTGATGGTTTTGTAGTTGTTTGTGTGTCAGTTGCAATGTGATGTTGTCTGGGCTTTCAGTGCATATGCATTTCAGTATAGTTGCATTCTTGTGCTTTGTCTCTGCATTCACTTCAGATATATTGACTTTTGTTTTCATCCCCTGGTTGCTTGGTACATTTCTGTAGCTCCACTGATGGTCTATATTGTTTTGAACTTCAAGTCTGCACTGCAAATCATTTTGCCTCGAGTTTGTACTGTCTGGTTGAGGTTCTGATCATATGTATACATACATTCATGTCTGTATATATATGTGTAGGTCTGCATTCATCTTTATTACTGAAGAAGTCTTGTTGTTAGTTTGATTCACCTATTTTTGTGAAAACTATTTTGGGAAAATGCTTGGCTTCAGCCTTGACTATGTCAAACTTGATTTGAAATTGATGCACTGATTTTTATTTGCAATTTGATTGGTTGTCCCTTGTACTGGCCATTGAATTCAATTGGTGGCTGCAGTACATGTTGCAGTTTACCATTGTATTCATGTGTTTTGCAGTTTCCCCCCTGTTGGGATTTGTTTTCGCTATTGCATTTCCTTGCTGAATTGTCCTTGGTGTTTTGTGTACATATGAAATCGATTCATATTTATGCTGAACGTCGCTTGTTTCAACTGCAGTTTTATTTCGCAGTTGTTTCTTGCTTTCTTTTGTTGCAGTTACCTTGGTTCAAAACTGATAATTGCTCCTGGGAATTGCATTTTAGCTTGTTACTAAGTTGTCTTGGTTTGGGTACATATGCCTATATCACTTTTAGTTGCTGTGGTGATGCATGTTCTTTGTGTATCACTGCATATGCTATTTTTCCATGTTATCGAGTGGCCTGGCAGTTGTGTTGAATCATGACAGTTGTGATTTGACCTTTGCCTTTTGTAATTGTTGATAGCATGCTTATGTATTCATGTTTATGCAGCTTGCATTTGAGTTGTAGTCTTGAGTTTATTTTCCGGTAGTGCTTCATTCCTTTGAGTTATGTGTTCATGCACTAGAACTACTCCCAGATTTCTATTTGCTGCATTTTGTAATTACGGGTGACATGTATATGCATATATGTGTTGCTAGTTGCCTATATTAGGCATTGATTCTTTATGTTCTTTAACATTTTGTGTTGTAGTGCCATATTTTGGTGCTCTCACCTTCATTCAGCTGTTTTCATGTAGTTTGTAATCCTGCATCTGTGCACTGGGTCATTCGAGCCTTTGTGCTATGTGTACTTGTGGTGGCTGCAGTTTTGTTGCAGTTTGCCCTTGTATTCGTTGGTGACTACAGTTTCGTTATATATGCAGTTTTTCCCTTGTTGGGTTGCGTCACATTGATGCAATTAGATTGTTTTCGAAATCACTTGAGTTGAATCCAGTTTGTTGCTCGAATTTGACCTTGTGTCGTTGTGAACTTTCATTGAGCTTTTGTGAAATTTCTTCACTGTTGTGGCGAGGCAGTACACGCATGCGTGTACTGCAGCCAACCTAAATTGATGTTTTAAAGTGACAATTTCGATTGTTTTAAATTGATTTAGTCAATTTGATAAATTGTTTATTTATCTCTGTTGATGATTTAAATTTGCTGATTTTTTTTGTTTAACACTATTAAGTGTTATATCGACCGTCATCCGATTTCTTTGTTAAAAGGGTCGGATAGACGGGAAATTATTATGACTGTCGTCTATTAGATTATTATTGCTTTTATGCACTAATAACTGAGTTTGAATTAGACCGACCTGTGTATTATTTTCTTTTGAATGTAATACTCGGGTCAGACCGAGTATTTTTACAGCTTGAAGATTTCCGAGCAGCGAAGTTAGAGAGAGAGAGTAAAAGAATCACTTTAGTTTTCAAGAAATTTGTATTTTAAAGAGATATTCCGCTGTATCAATTTAATAAATTGTATAAACTCTGATGTATGTAAAAAGATTTATAGTAATGAAATATTATTATTCTATGTTTCTGTGGCTGATTCTGTTTAAACTTTATAAACTAAATAACAATTCGTCGTTTTGAACGTTTCAAGTTGGTTTAATTACCGACTGGAGGCGGTCAGAAGGAGGAATGTTACAAAGTGGTATCAGAGCTTTGGTTTACCCAAAGCTTAGTTTATGATGTTTAATATGAATAGTTACTAGAACCACTTTAAAGAAAACGTTTTTCAAATCTAAAGAAGTATAAAATTGTTTGAATGGATTTGAAATTTATTTAAAGGAAGTTAAATAAATTGAACTTGATCAGATAAATTTTTGAGGTGGAAATTTAAACTTAAAAGATAAGTGATTATATAATATGAATTGGAAAGTTTAAATTAATAAGTTGTATAACTTATAAAATGAGAAAATTTAAATAAAACCAGTTGTTAAAATGGTTAAACAGTTTTGTTAAGTAAAACAAAATCTGAATTCTAAATAGTGATATGAATTTGACTTTAGAAAAAGTTAAATAAGAGGATTTTTGAAATAAAAATCTAAGTTAAGTTAAGTAAAATAGAATTTCAAGTAAATTAGAGACGAACTTAAGTTGTATAGTGAAAATAAATGAAATTGAATTAATGGAAATTGGAAGCTAAGTAATTGAATTCAAATTGAAAGATAAGTAAGTCTAAATAGAATTAAATTTGATTTGAATTGAAAACAAACTAACTTGAATATAAATTAGTGAAAGTGAACTAATTAAATATGAACAAATGTTAGTTAAATCCAATGTAAATGAATCAAATGCGATTTAATTGAAAATCAATTCAATAAATGATTCACTAAAGAACTAGTTGATTATTTTGGAAATAGAAAATTGATATCATATAAATTAAAATATTGGAATTATAAAACGAGTTTGTACAGGTGTAAGAAAAAAATGAAGTATAAATGGATTTCATAAGTGAATGAAGAAAAATTACAGAATTAAAATTGTGAAGTTATAAAATGAATTGATGTTGTAAAATAAAATAATTTTAAGTAATTTACTTATAAATTAAATTTCTGATATAAAACTGAGTTATAAAAGGAATGATTAATAGAGTAATTTTTATAAATTGAAGTCTTTATAAATAGAAATAGAATTTATAAACGATGTTTATAAATCCAAAAACCGACTTATTTTGATAGGTAAATTCTTATAGCTTGTTAAAGGAAGTATATCCACAATTTTGGACAGTGGATAATCTTTTAAAAATATATAGAAATGTTGTGAATATATTATTGAATAAAATGGACATGTTTGGGAAAGCGATATTTTAAAACAAAGATTAATTGTTTTAAAGATGTTTTAAAAGGCATTGAATATCGAAACCATAGATTTCAACATTCATTGTTGAAATAGACGTTTTCGAATAAAAGGAAATAGTGGACTATAACACTGTTGTTATAGTAAATGATTTCCGAAAGGAAATGTTTGTATAGTATTGGGATTTATCCATCTATCTAAATTTCGAATCCCTATACTAGTGATTTTGAGTTATCGTAACGATGTTTTACGTAACATTCGTTTTAACTCAAATAAATGTGTGAAAGAGAATGATTTCCTTAAAGATGAAATATATACTTAATTTTGATTAAAGTATATCGAATATTTTCAAATGTTGAAAATAAATTAGATTTGTGAATTACTTATTTTTAAATAAGTATGGAAATGTTTTTCCAAATATGAAATGAAATGTTGTGAATATATTATGTATGTGATAAAATGATTTGAAATTCATTTTCGAAGTCGAAGTTGAAAAGTTAAATGAGAAATTTGAATAATTAGTTCAATTTGAAATTTTTCAAAAAGATTGAATCGTTGAGTTAAATTGAGTTTAACTTCGACATCAAAGACAATATAAGTTGAGTTTTGAATTTCAAATGATGGTTTGGATTGTATGTCTAACATTGTGAATTGATGACATAGCAATTGATCTCTATTAAATATATATCTGTTGGTGGTGGAGAATTTATTCTCTTAGCTTAACACCCTTCTCTGAGACATACGAGCTCAGAGGTTATATATCGATAGACATCAATTCTGTGTTGAGCATTGACGATGTAACGTAAAATCCAAATCGAGTGTGAAGTCGATAATAAATGGAATTATGAATATGAATTGGGTTTGAGATAACCTAAAATTTCTAAATCGACTTAGAGAAATTTTTTTGAAATCCTCTATTTGTTATGGATACAGGATATGTAGGTTTTCAGAACTTATATATATGAATGCGGTAAATTGAAAGCCGTCAGTTTGGAAAGTAATTGTTATGGAAATCTTATGTAAGCTTACATAGATATGATATGTACGAAATGTGAAATGAAGTACTACATATATATGATATTATGTTTTCTAAACTGAGGATATGGAAAAGTACCTTCCATTTATTATTTGAGAAGGTTTTGGAACTCGTTATGAGTGTCCATTTGAAATTCGTAGCTACGTAGAATTTCCATTAGTCGGAATGACTATTTGAATTGGAATCCCTCGAGATGGATCATGTCGATGGGATCATATTGATTGATTAGCGTAATTTGAGGGGTGAGATGCCCGCAGTTACAAGCGATTCCACTGGGATAGTGGCGTAACCGCCGGGTAAACTGCAATCTAAATGCCAAGCGAAATTTGAGGGGCGTGATGCCTACAGACACAAGCTATTCTACTGGGATAGTAGCGTAACCGCCGGGTGGACTACGATCTATGGCGACAACCATGGCGAAATTTAAGAGATGTGAAATCTACAAATTACGAGCGACTCTACTGGGATAGTAGCGCAACCGCCGGGTAAAATGTAATCCATGGGGGAACGTGCTTTCCATATCCATTTTTGAAAAAGAATTTTTAAGTATTTTCACTGGGAGTTGAAACAAGTATATTTAGTACTTGGAGATTTTTAGTCCTGCGCTTGGCCAACGTATGCCTAATGTCTGTAAGAACGACGATAGACTTGTTAAATTTCGAGCTAGCAAGTATTTTCAAACTGTAAATAGCGAATCAATAGTTGAAATTAAAATTTCATAATTCCAACTTAATAAATTAAGGAAGAGGATCTTTAAAATGTTTTGAAAGTCCACAGCTTTGGAAGAGATATATTATGCAAATCTCTAACGTGAAGATTTTAAAGTTCGAATCTAAGTTTATAAATCGAGAATTTTGGTAAAAGACTTTCGCGTTATGATTTTTAGAAATCAATAAACAAAAGGAGATAATGAACAAAGCTAGTGAAATTAAAACAAATGGGATGAACTCTATATTTATTTATTTTTAATAAGTATTGAGCTTGGTAAAGTTTTGTTGGGTATAAATATTGGTGAAATTTTAAAGACCATTCCTTTTCGGGGACGAAAAGTTTTAAGGAGGGAAGATTGTAACGGTCCCAAAATTTTAAACTATTTTAAATTTATAATTGAATTAAATTTTGTTTAAATTGGTGAAGTTGTTTGAATTTTTCAAGTTTAATATGAGGAATATAGTTGAATTTGAATTGAATCGGGATTTATAAATAATGTAAAGGAAATAAATTTTATCAATACAAAATAACAATAATAATATGCTTTATTCTTTTCACCAGCACCCTTTTTATTTTTACAAGTTAGAGAATTTTTCATTTTGCACTAGAAGTCCAAAGAATTTAAAGCCCAATTTCATTTAACTTCAAATCAATTTATAAATTTATTTTATATCATTTAAACTATTTAAAACAATTCAAATTTGAAAACTTTATTATTATTTTCACTAACCTTCAATTCAAAACTGATATATATTTATCACGCCATAACTCACCCCAAAAATCACGCCTAAAATCATGCCTAACATCACGAGATCAATCGTGCAAGGTATGGCCGAAGACGAATTATTATATATCTCGTTCCCCTTCCTCCATCATTTCAAAGTAGAAAGAGAAAAAAATTCGAACGACGAAAATAATGGCGGCTCCCTCGTCTTCTTCTTCGTTCGCAAACTAGGGCTTCGGCGATTCTGGTTTGGGTTTGCGAATTGAAGCTTTTGCTTCGTCTTCATTTTGTGGCGATTCTGGAATTAGGGTTTTTCCCTATTGCGATTTAGAGCTTCGGCTTCGACTTCCGTTTCTCATCTGCGGTTGCTTCGATTTGGGCTAAGGTGAGTGATTTAATTTTCACTCACATCTGGTTCGAATGCATACGATCCTTTGTTATTTAATTTTCATGACTTCGATTTCACTCACATCTAATTCAAGTCGTTTTTACTGATTTCTGGCTTATTTAAATTCGCGATTTTTGTTGCTTGATAAATTGATTCTCACGGCTTTGATTTTTGAACGTTCGATTTTTCTTGAGTTATACGGCAACAAAACTTTCTTCTTTTTTTTTCCGATTTGCTTTTTGACGATTTCAAAGATACGAACTTGATTTTTATTTTTGTGAATTTTGAAATCTGCTTCTCTGGCACTTGACTCTTATTCCTTGACTTCAAATATCTTCATATGTTCATCTCTGTTGGCATTGCTTGATTTCTCTGTGAATCCTTTCTCCGGCCCCTGTGAGCTTCGACTCTGGCCATCTGTTCTTGTAGATGCATTGCGCATGTAGTTGCACTGCTTTATGTTGTTACTGATGGTTTATATTGTGTTCATGAATTTCATGTTGGCATCTGCATTGAAGGTTTTGATCTTCTTCATTGTATAGGTTGTACATACGAAGCTGTTACATTTGGTATTTCTTCCTTGACCTGTCTCATATTCAAGTTGACAGTTGCATTGTGATGTTTGCTTGATGGTTTTGTAGTTGTTTGTGTGTCAGTTGCAATGTGATGTTGTCTGGGCTTTCAGTGCATATGCATTTCAGTATAGTTGCATTCTTGTGCTTTGTCTCTGCATTCACTTCAGATATATTGACTTTTGTTTTCATCCCCTGGTTGCTTGGTACATTTCTGTAGCTCCACTAATGGTCTATATTGTTTTGAACTTCAAGTCTGCACTGCAAATCATTTTGCCTCGAGTTTGTACTGTCTGGTTGAGGTTCTGATCATGTGTATACATACATTCATGTCTGTATATATATATGTGTAGGTCTGCACTCATCTTTATTACTGAAGAAGTCTTGTTGTTAGTTTGTATCACCTATTTTTGTGAAAACTATTTTGGGAAAATGCTTGGCTTCGGCCTTGACTATGTCAAACTTGATTTGAAATTGATGCACTGATTTTTATTTGCAGTTTGATTGGTTGTCCCTTGTACTGGCCATTGAATTCAATTGGCGGCTACAGTACATGTTGCAGTTTACCATTGTATTCATGTGTTTTGCAGTTTTCCCTTTGTTGGGATTTGTTTTCGCTATTGCATTTCCTTGCTGAATTGTCCTTGGTGTTTTGTGTACATATGAAATCGATTCATATGTATGTTGAACGTCGCTTGTTTCAACTGCAGTTTTATTTCGCAGTTGTTTCTTGCTTTCTTTTGTTGCAGTTACCTTGGTTCAAAACTGATAATTGCTCCTGGGCATTGCATTTTAGCTTGTTACTAAGTTGTCTTGGTTTGGGTACATATGCCTATATCACTTTTAGTTGCTGTGGTGATGCATGTTCTTTGTGTATCACTGCATATGCTATTTTTCCATGTTATCGAGTGGCCTGGCAGTTGTGTTGAATCATGACAGTTGTGATTTGACCTTTGCCTTTTGTAATTGTTGATAGCATGCTTATGTATTCATGTTTATGCAGCTTGCATTTGAGTTGTAGTCTTGAGTTTATTTTCCGGTAGTGCTTCATTCCTTTGAGTTATGTGTTCATGCACTAGAACTACTCCCAGATTTCTATTTGCTGCATTTTGTAATTACGGGTGACATGTATATGCATATATGTGTTGCCAGTTGCCTCTGTTAGGCACTGATTCTTTATGTTCTTTAACATTTTGTGTTGTAGTGCCATATTTTGGTGCTCTCACCTTCATTCAGCTATTTTCATGTAGTTTGTGATCCTGCCTCTGTGCACTGGGTCATTCGAGCCTTCGTGCTATGGGTACTTATGGTGGCTGCAGTTTTGTTGCAGTTTGCCCTTGTATTCGTTGGTGACTACAGTTTTGTTATATATGCAGTTTTGCCCTTGTTGGGTTGCGTCACATTGATGCAATTGGATTGTTTTTGAAATCACTTGAGTTGAATCCAGTTTGTTGCTCGGATTTGACCTTGTGTCGTTGTGAACTTTCATTGAGCTTTTGTGAAATTTCTTTACTGTTGTGGCGAGGCAGTACACGCATGCGTATACTGCAGCCAACCAAAATTGATGTTTTAAAGTGACAATTTCGATTGTTTTAAATTGATTTAGTCGATTTGATAAATTGTTTATTTATCTCTGTTGATGATTTAAATTTGCTGATTTTTTTTGTTTAACACTGTTAAGTGTTATATCGACCGTCATCCGATTTCTTTGTTAAAAGGGTCGGATAGACGGGAAATTATTATGACTGTCGTCTATTAGACTATTATTGCTTTTATGCACTAATAACTGAGTTTGAATTAGACTGACTTGTGTATTATTTTCTTTTGAATGTAATACTCGGGTCAGACCGAGTATTTTTACAGCTTGAAGATTTCCGAGCAGCGAAGTTAGAGAGAGAGTAAAAGAATCACTTTAGTTTTCAAGAAATTTGTATTTTAAAGAGATATTCCGCTGTATCAATTTAATAAATTGTATAAACTCTGATGTATGTAAAAAGATTTATAGTAATGAAATATTATTATTCTGTGTTTCTATGGCTGATTCTGTTTAAACTTTATAAACTAAATAACAATTCGTCGTTTTGAACGTTTCAAGTTGGTTTAATTACCGACTGGAGGAGGTCAGAAGGGGGAATGTTACATGTGCCGTCGAATGATTGGTGGAGATATTCTATTTTCCCAAATGCCATAGTGGCAAATGCTTTTCGATGTGGTGATTTGACTGATGCATTAATGATACCTATATTGTTTAGATTACTCCATACATAGCAGATCTAATGGCCTACATTATTTCCCTATATATATATATATTCTCTTCTCCTTCTTCATTTCAATCTTTATTGAGCTTTTGAGAATTTCTACTATTAATCACTATCAACCTTTTTTCCCTAGCAAAGTTGATTTTCCCCTCCAAGATTACCATATCATCGGTAAGTGATTTTCTCAACTTTGATCCATGTGCTTTGCCTGTTATGGCTTTAATTTGGAAATTTTCCTTTTCAAAGCTTTTTATCGTTTTTTGCTGTTGATTTTTCCCTTATTTTGCATGTTGTGACATTGCATTTTAAGGTTTTGTTAACCACTACCATAGAAACCTTTGCTCTGATGAACTTCCCTAAGGAATTCTTATAGTCTACGACTTTTTTCAATCATCATTGGGCCATCAGCGACGATCGTCTGACGTTAGACACCGTAGAAAATGGCCTAAGGCCCTTATTGCTAATATTGTTGAACTTCCCTCATTTGTTTAAAAGTAGGAAAAATGCTGTCTGGCCTTATAGTGGGAAGGGTGCTAGGCCAAAATAGACGTAGGTCACATGGTCCATGATAGATAGCAGTACGTATGTTCCTTCTATAGGGTGGTTGATTGCCCATACCGGTGCAGGGGAATAGGCTTGCCCTAGGCCTAATTAGACTAATATTTTGATAGGTTGAGAATGGCTCAGTAATCTAGGTAGTTTTTTATTGATTGCAGATGGCTTATGTTGCTTCTACTAGTGGTCGATAGCCTCTCCGAATTGAGGTTTCTAAGATCTAGGATGACCAGGTCAACCTTGCTTGTTCTTTGACCGATTTTGGTTGTGAGAATACTGTTCTACTTTACCTTATGTTTGTGGATCGAGCCAACCAACTCTCAGCGGGCTATTTCTTCTGGTCGCTTGCTTACATGAAAGCTAGGCGACTCTCCCTCTTCCTCATTCTTCATTTGGTTCTTAAATGCACATCAGCTGGTGCCAGGGCAGCTGGCCCTAAATTGTTATAAGCTTCTGGTCGAGCTCTTCATAGTCTGCCATGATTTGATCCTCCCAGAGCCTGACCCAATCTTGATCATACTGGTTTTCAAGATTTGTTAACATGATAAATCTGACCTCGACAACTACTATTACCTCTAGAGCATCAAGGCGCCCCCTCTCTTTTTTTGTCTCTCAAGCAAGGCATGAACCTACAAAGATCGGTTCTTTTTTGTTCCCATAACCATCAATCCAAACCTTACTATCCAAGCATTCCATATGCCTGGTAAGTTCCCTTAACTTCTTTTTAGGAATCCTTTGATTGTTGATTTATTTTTAATAATTAATTCCTTCTTTGTTGCAGTGATCCCCATTAGGACAAGGATAGGTACCCACATATATGAGGACTCTATTGCCCGGATTAAGGTGACCAGATTCAATGTTAGGAACTTGGCAATGATTTTAAATGATGAGAACCAACACTAGGTCAGATTGTTAGGCCTAGAAAAACTATGGGCGAAGGTGCAGCTATAATGAGAGCCTCCATCGTGCTATCAGCAAGGTCAGTGTGGGTTGTGATTAGGGAAGCGGTGGTGGTAGCAACGAGGGGGTGATGCTGACGATGACAAAAATATCACCGTGTCGGATCCTAAAAGGGCCAAGTAAGCGATCAAGGTGAGTGGAAACCTTATGACCTGGCCCACTTGGAGAACGTCATAGTCCCCTATCGTGATCCTATTATTGATTGGTCATTCGATTATTCTAGCATGCCAAAGACGCCCAAGATGGAGAAGACAAGCTATTGGGCACATGAGAGGATATGCCATCAAGCGAGGGCTCCACCTTCGAGAACCCTTGTGCCCGTGGCTCTTCGGTACAAGTAACCCACATTATGCCCCACAATACGCAAAACCTCAACGAGGCATAGAATAACAGCAGTAGCATAGGGTCTCCTGTCCTGCCTTTAACTAGGGGATGGTGGAGGGATCAAGCTTATGAAGGTAACTTAGCTTTGCATTGATCCTCCATTAATTTCCTTCTTACTATTATCTAACTCCTTTGTGTTTGTGTATTGCAGTGGTCATCTTGAACTTGAGTGCTACTTTCGACTCCATGCCATAGGGGGAACCCAATCAAAGAGTCCTATCTCGCATCCCCTCACTAGCACCACTTCTTTACCCTAGCTGCCGGACAGCAGAACCTTATCCAAGACACCAATTGGCTCCTAGGCGCCTTTGGGGAAGGGGCACATTTTCCCCTTCACGACCCGACGTTGCAAGAGGAGCCCTGGTCCAAGGGATAGTCGAGAGGCTGAGGCAGAGGAGAGAAAGTTGTCGAAGATACCTCGTATATCTGAGCCGGTGGGCTCTGGGTGTGTCCCCACTTACAAATTTTTGGAGGAGGTAGTCAGTCGCCTACCGAGAGATGCTCAATATAAGGTGGTGAAGTTAACCATCCCGAGGATAATCGAGGAGGATGATGACCTGTAGATGTTGATGCATACATCGGATGGGTTAACCTTAGAGGCCCGGTCAACATGTTTGGCCTAAGTCGAGCTGGAAGACCCACTCACTAGTGATCGTCCTCAATGCCCAATTGACGGACGCCTACTTGGTAAGAATCCTTATACTCAATGATTCTCCTTTCTTTCCACCACTTTTGTTATAACTTAAACTTCTTATTATGTAAGCGTTGTCGTGCGCCCTCTAAATCCATACTGGTCCAACTGACATAAAGAAGCAGATGGAGGAGAAGGTCATGCGCGAACAGGTGAAGGCGATGAAGGAAGGTATGGAGAAGAGGGCCTTGGATGCTAAAGGGAAAGTTGGGGATTGCGATAAAAGGGCCCTGGAGGTAGAGGGCACCCGACACATGGCTGAGATGGAAAGAGACACCGGTGTTAGGGAGCGGGCCGAGGAGGGGAGGAAGATAGGGAATGAGCTCTAATAAATCAGGGCAAACTTGGAGGCAAGTCGCAATTAGGTGGACAGGCTGAGGGGTAAGTTGTGGCAGCATGTGGACTGCATAACCTGGGAGGAGCTTGCGGGGGAGAAGAGTGCCTAGGACGACCGGTGAGAGGGAATGACCAAGATGTTGAAGCTGATCATTTCAGCTAACTACTATAAATGTAAAGGATCATATATAATGCAACTTATATGCTAATGTGAGAGCATATACTAATAATTATACTAAGTAGAGTAAATTAACAGTGTATAAATAAGATAGATAATAAAAGCAAGCACACCAGATATTTTATACTAGTTTGGACCTCCGGTCCTACGTCCAGTCTCGAAGCTTCCCTTCGGTACTTCCTTTAACCAAACAACCCTCACTTTGCCTGGAGGAATATGCTAATACAAAAGTAATTCTCTGACAATCGTGTGTTCCGAGTAATACGGATTTTGACTGATAGTACAAATCTTCTTATGATCTCCTTTAAGTATGTGAATGTGAATACTTTGAGTTGCAGGAAGTAGTTTAATCAAAAATGGTATTTTGATTATGAGAGATTGAGACTATGTAAGCAAGAGATGCACGGATTTGTAAATAAAAAGTTAATAAGAAATCAAGAGAACTAGATTAATTCCAATTCTCAATCTTTGGAGTATTTATAGGTTTAAAGAGATGCAGATGAGGAGTTGTTACGATTAAACAAACTCTATTTGCTTTAATGGCTGCAACCATTGAAGAACAGATGCTATTATTCAAAATGAAATGAAACATCCTTTCAGATTAGAGCAGTTGCCATATGACAGACGTCTGTGGATTGTCCATAGACGTCTGTGGCTTTAGGGAATAATTTCTTGAAAATATTCACAGACGTCTATGGCTTTTCCACAAACGTCTGTGGATGGCTTTTTCATATTATAACAATTTTCAATGCCAATGTTAAATGTTTTTAGTGCTTATTTTATGTATATAAATTCATGTGTGTAAATATATACTCAACGAGACCTTAAAATGTTTATCTAAGACTCTTAATACACTAGTATAACCTTACTAATCTTAGCATGGTCTATAAGTCTTTGTTTGTCTTCGAGTCCCAATATCTTTGAGCATGATGGTCTCTTGTAGTGTATACCTATAATCTTTATAAGACATATAATATATGTGACTATATAGTTATTGTCATTGAAACCATAGAATGGAGGTTCTAACATTCTCCTCCTTTTTAATGATGACAACTATACAATGGTTAGGTATGATAAAAATAACTTGCGCTTAATTTTGTATCTCCCTATGTATATGCATATATTTCTCCCCTTTTGTCATTATCAAAACAAAAAAAGAAATTATGCACACATAAAATAGATATATAATCATAGACATGTCAAACAAAAACAGAACATAAGATAAGTTATGGAGAACAAACACGAGTTTTAACAAGAGACATAAGTGATACAAA
Source organism: Allium fistulosum (assembly GCA_030737815.1). Classification (NCBI taxonomy): domain Eukaryota; kingdom Viridiplantae; phylum Streptophyta; class Magnoliopsida; order Asparagales; family Amaryllidaceae; genus Allium; species Allium fistulosum. The sequence continues at coordinate 868,107,124 of CM060903.1, read as the reverse complement.
ATAAAATTAAGGTTAAATAACGTAGTTTAAAAAGAAGAAAAAGAGCAAATAAAAGAACCTAGTGATACTGGTTTGAAGAATAGTAAAATCAGCCATAATTTTCATAATACTCCCAGTATGCGGATGGATCTTGTTCGTATCCAGTTGGCCATTGAGATTGATCATTATATTCTTCATTTTCTTGAATTGAAAGTCCTTGGAAAGCCATGTAATGTTGATGGTGAAACTGGAGAGGGTTGGACAAGGATATATCATATTTATTTTCTTTCTCCTCTTCAGGTTGTTCTTGCTCAATAGTCATCCCTTTATCTTGAGAAGTTTCTTCATGAGAGGTATGAGCATGGTAGATTGTTGTTTGAGTTCGAGGAGGTGGTATAGGTGAGGGAGAGGATGATGATCGAGAAGATGATCTGTCACGTACTTTTCTCATTACTTTTCCTGAAGTGAAGACGGCCTTTTCTAATGTTTTTTCCATCTTAGTCATTCGTGTTGAAAAAGATCGTTCCAAATCAGTCATTTTATTGTTCAAATCCCACTGGTTGACCGTGATTAACTTTTGATTTTTAAGTATTAAATCACGGATGGATTCATTTTGCATTGGTTCACTATAAGCTTCTTGAATCTCCGAATCATAATAATATTTGGTAGTATGACTAGATGAGCCAGGTTGCTATGAAGGACGAGGTGAATGAGTTTGTTGAGGAGCAAAGGTGGTTGAGGACCTGGATATATTTGTTGTTGCTGTTGCATGGTCCACTGTGCCAACGATATAATTGGAGGTGGTCTTTGGGGAACGTTCATTAAAGTTAACAATCTTATACCACTCTCTTTGACTGGGATTTCTTCAAAATGAGAAATATAAGAAGGTACCCCGAGACCATGTAAGAGACGCATAATATATGGGGCATAGATAATTGTGCGTCGGTGGTGAGACTAAAAGCTTTTAATTTCATCATGAATAAACTTAGCCTAATTTACTTGTATCCTACCAAATATAGCATGGAGGGCGTTGTGATCGTTTTCGTATATTTGTTCACGACTTCCTAAATGGGGAATTATCGTATAGATTATCATACAATTTAATAACCTAGCTTTTGGGTGAAAATAAACGGATTTTCACTGTGGCATTCTATCCGCCCAAATTTTTCTGGTCGGGAATTTCTTATATATCGAGTCTGGACGAGGAACAATCTAGTATACAACCAATTGTATTTACCCTAATTTCTCTAGTCGATGGTAACGACCCGCTATTTTGGACTATTCGCATCTGCACGTGTCGGACTTGAATAATTCAAAATACCGAATTGTTAATTTAAATTGGCATCGATTCACCGGAGATTTCTATATCCTCGGTTTAGATGCTACTATCTCTTGTATGCCCTGATTATATCTCTTGAGATCAATGTCGATTTGCCTCGGAATTCTACATTGATTTTATTCTTGAAGTCACGGTTGACCCGGTTAAGGTTACCCGCGATTTATATAAATTTATCAATCTTCCTACTTTGTTATTAATCATCATATCTTTGTTTGAACTTATCTTCGAATCAAATTTCTCTTTGATTTGAGTCCATCAAAATTTGAAACCCTATCCTTATTTTGAAAATTCATTCCTGTATCGTCGAGCAAAGAAATGTATTTGTAAACTAATATATATAAATGTTTTAATATATGCTGTGTTGTTTGAGTTGTTGATGTTGATTTGGGTTTCCGATCGATTCGTCTGATCAACGCTATCGATAGGATTTCCAAAACACTTGAGCAGAGCAAACTGACACAATATTGTTTTCAAATTTGGTAAATGAAATAATTTTGTATGATTATATTATAAATATATCAGTAAAATTTTCTGAAAAAAAAGGTTAATTGATTCGTTGTTTGAAATGATAATATTTGATTATCATCTATTGTTCGATAAATGAATTTATAAACTTGGTTTATAAACTAATTTAGAATTTGAAATGAAATTAAATTAAGAATTTGAGAATTTAATTTTCAATGATTTTGAACTATGGTTTTAAAGGTTTAAAATGCACATTATTTAAAGGTATTTTGACTATAATTTATTTCCAAAGAATTTTAATGTATATTATTTAAAGTATTTTCAAATAGGAACCGTTTTCAAAGAATTTTAAAATGTTGAAATCAGTGCTCTTCTCTTTATCGCTGGAAAATAATCTCGGTGATGGCGGCCGCATCATCGACATTCATTTTCGAGTTTCGAAGTGGAGAAACCATTCTGTAGCTTTGCTACGGTTTTGTTTTGGAAAAATATTTTGATTTGAATTTTTTAAATATGACTTGATTTATGTATATATATATATATTGGTATATTATTTTAAATTTAATATGATTTAATATATATATTATATACATAATTATCTCTAAAGGGTTTGAAATTAAACGGAAATTTAATTCTTAAAATTATGTTAAAGGATGTTTTCAATTATAAATTAAGCTAAATTTTGGATAAATATTTAAACTTGAAATAATTGAATTTGAAAATTTATTTGTATAGTACTAAATTGCATTTCAATATGACTTACCTAAATTATTCAGAAGTTAAAATGTAATTGGATAATATACAATATAAAATGATTTTATAAATAAAATTTGAGTGTTATAATAAATGTTATACACTTAGATTTTAATTATAAAAAAATGCTAATAAAGATGATAGAATAATAAGTTAATTGAATGAGATGAATATAATAAATTTTGTTCTGAAGGAATTAACAAATTGAAATTAGATCAACTTATGGAAATACCTTAAATTTAAACTAATTATTGCATATAAATTAATATGGTTTAAATTGATTTATATGGTTTAAATATATGTAATAAGATATATTAAGTGGAATAAACTTAATAATAATTTGGAATAAAAGAATTAAATTTGTTGAATAAAATATTAGTATAATAAATGAATATACAAGTTGATGATTTAGAGATTGTTAATTGAGGATGATTAGATGATAAGATATGAATTTAGAAATAGATAGATTGATTTAACTTAAGTAAACTCAAATGGATTAAAACCAAACTGTTGAATATTGATTAATATAAAATTTAAATTTATATGGTTTGAGTTAATTGTTGTATTTTGCATTTCAATCTTTTTCTTTCTGGTTGTTTCTATTCTCCTACCTCCTTCCTTTTCGGGGACGAAAAGTTTTGAGTGGGGGAGAGTGTAACGACCCGTAAATTTTAACTATTTTAATAACGTAATTAGTTGAAATTTTGTGAAATTTTAAACGATAAAATTTTGAAATAAAATTTAATATTTGAAATGCGTCTAATTAAACATAGCAAACTGTAAATTTTCGTCCGAAATTATGAAAATTTATTTCGTGCGTAAATTTACTTCAATTTAATCAGTTAAAAAGCAATGAAAATAAAATGTTTTCGAAACCTGAATATTTTTATATAGAAAAATTGTAAATCATCTTCTGAGAAAGACATCATTTTTCGTTCTTCCAAATTCGGACTTCTTTGGCTCCGTCAATCTTATTCTTCTGCGTTTTTCTTGCATTTTCCGTAGTAGAAAATCTAAAAAATTTATAGTTCAATCGTACCGCTAATATCTGTATACCGTTTTGATCGTCTCATCGTGCTGATCTCAATGGTATATTCAATTCTGTGTTTTGAACCCCGGTTCGCGACAGAAACCGCGAAATGGGTAACTGTATCGGTACGACTTTTTTTGTCTCTTCGTGACCATTCACTTTCCAACTATTGAATAAAGGGTTACTGAACTTTTAATCTTCCAATAACTGGCCGTGGCCTTTCAACATATTTTATTTGTTGATATTCTAACCATTTATGTATATTGATGTTCATTAATTCCTTTGCTAGTCCCAACATGTTAAGTAGTCTGTTCATTATTTCCTTTTTCTTCTAAATCGAGTCCGAATAAGGAATAATCTAGTATAAGACCAATTGTGTTTACACTAATTTTCAAAACACGACCATAAACACTTGTCCGTAAACAGCCATTGTCATTCTTAGGCGTCCAAATATCATTACTACATAAGTTGGCGTAAAAGAGAAAGATTGCCAATTGATCAATTTGTACCTCGTTTTCGTTAAAATTGATTAAATCTCGACTGCTAAAGGCGATGGTGAGTTCTTGAATTCCATATTCTCCAAACTTGCACAATCTGTAGAATGGATCAGAATGAAGCTTTTTTGCTTGAGCTCTTTAAATCTCTTGTTAGCAATCATGCAATTCGAAGCCACTCTTGAATGTGGACATCCGTGACTGGGGGGTTTGAGAAGATGAAGATTGACCTTTCTTCGATCTTTTATTAATGGGAATCTTTGCCTTGGGAGCCATGTTTGAGTAATTAGAGTTTTATAAACTAGAATTTTAGTTTAAATCTGAAGTTAGTTTGGTAAATAGAGTTGAAAGAGGGTAAAAATGAATATATAGGGCTATTGCAAATTGAATCGAGGCTGATGACGGACGTCTGTGGGGGTAACATAGACGTTTGTGGTTTCAAGAAAAAATTTCCCAAAACCGGTCACAGACGTCTTTGGGGTTATCACAAACGTCTGTGGTTTCAGGAAAAAATTTCCCAAAACTATTGACTGACGTTTGTGAGTTTGTCCACAGATGTCTATGGTCTTTGTTTGACGAATATACCAGTTTTTGAAAATAAAAAAATGTTTAACCTTTATTTAAAATAATTTCATACAATAATATATATATATATGAAATTACAATATCAAGTAAATAATTTAGACGAAATGCTATCATAATCTTAGTTTTGTTGACATGTTGACATTAGACGTTAAATTTGTTAATGTTGTAAGTGATAAACAATTTGAAATTGAATTGACGTAGGATAGTTAGATTTGATATATGTGTTAATTTGATTGATGACATTTGCGTAATATGACCCCTTTAAATGTTTAATTACTTGACACGTAGTAATATGATTAATTTGATAATCAAGTAATATGGTTAATTAGATGAAATTTAATAATTGATGTCAAGTGTAGAATTGCATAGAAAAATTGGCGTAATAATCTTTAATCTACATGAAATGATAGTGTAGATTCTAGAAATAATTATATTAATTTGCACAAACAACAAATGTAAATTAATACGATTATTTCGGGATTATTTGAATTGATTATTGGATTGATACTGATTGTTGTTATTGCTTGTTTATTTACTTTGACACCATCCCAGTTATCACACTGCAAGTTCCCTTTGCTATGCTTTGATTTTGAATTGAATTGGAATCGGGTTGAAATGATAAACACCCAAATTGAACTTTGACCTAGGATAGAGAATTAAATAAAAAAAACCGATTGGTCAATAATTTGATTTAAAAATAAAATGAAGATTTTATTTGAATAAATAATATGGTTTTGAAATGAAGTTGGAATTTGAATTTTAATGGAAGGAAATGTTAATATTTAATAATCTGAATCAAAATATTAACATAGTAGTTGATGAAAGAACGTTGTTTAAAATTTGGAATTATTAATAATTAAGTTTGGAATTATTTAATAATTAAGTTTTGAAATTAGTAAATGATTAAGTTTTGAAATTATTTAATAATTAAATAAGATTGAATTATTTAATAATTAAATAAAATTGAATTCTTTAATAAGTGAAATTTAACTTCATAAATAAGTGAAATTGAATTTTCTTTAACAAGAAATAAAAATGTGATTTATTGAAATGAATATAAGACTTGAAATTTAAAGAATTTGATTTGACGAATTTAATTTAATTCAATTTGTAAGTTTTGATCTAATGGAGTTGAACTTAAATAATTGATTTTAATGAATTGGAAATCAAATAGAAATTGTTTTGATTGATTAATTTAACTTAATGAATATTGAATGAAATCGATCAATGGATTTAAATTGATTTGAATGCTAAATTAAATCATTTTAAATGATTTCAGAATGAAACTTATATACGAACTTGAATCAAAAGTTGAATGGTTTTAAATAAAAATTGAAATTGAATTATAAGATTTTGAAATGATAAATTGGAAGTTTTGAAATGTAAAATTATGGAAATTGTTTTAGAAATACAAATGAAATGTTGATTTACAAATTCTAATTGAAACTGTAATTGATTTGGTTTTGAAAACTTATTAAACGACCAATCGGTGTAATAATCACGAAAGTTATTAAAGAGACCGGAATCGGTTAGGGACATACTCTCTGTCTAAACCGAAAACCACTTTAATAACTATACGCGGAGTGTGATCCAAAATGAAGTGGTTGGAATGATGAACGTGATGACTGAAGAAAGTGAACGATAATGGATAGCCTTGACACTTGTGTCAAATTGGAAATGACTAAAACAGGAGCCGTGCCGGGCCAAATGGGGGCTAGCTACCTCGAGCGAACACACTTCTTCGAAAACTACTCATTACTTGTTGTCGATTGGTGCACCCTTGATTTTGGGAGTGTTGTTTCGCGGTGTTGCGATCGCTGCGGCGATGCGTTCTCACCAGTCCGGATCAGGCAAACGGTAGTTTCACTACCTTGGGTATTGCATCATGTGCCTTGTCATACTTGTATCCCTATATACGCGACCACTACGAATTTGTTTTTTGTTATACCTATGGAGTACTCCCTGATATCCCACTAGTTTACGGTGGAGTTTACAGTGCTGTATAGACTATAACGCTTATTTAAAATGTGTTAAGGGGGATAATGGTAACGCCTTAACACTATTTTGATACTTTATATTACTGATAGGCATTATCTACTTATCGTACATTACTACATAGTAGATATTTTAACGGATCCTTAAAGGATGGTTATTCCAAACATCCTTTGAGTTACTTGTATTTCAGTTGCTATTTCACTTGAGTTGGATTTATTGATATAAGAATGTTAATCCTGACTCAAGTGTTTTGTTTTTTGCTTTACGCTCGGGTCAGACTGAGTGTACCAGTATTCGAGACTCACCTTTGAAGTTGGAGCTTTGCTTGAAGATCCAGCCATCTATTCTGCTTTCAGTATTCGATGGTTCCAGTGATGTATTCTGATTTGTATCTGATGTATCATATTACTCTTCCGTTGTATCTGGTTTAACTCTGATGTAACTTATATATTTATATAGTAGCTTCATGAACTACTATCTCTTTTATTTTCGCTGCATTTATTACTCTGTGTCTGTGATCTATGATTATTTATTTACTGTATATGTTCAGTTTTGCCAAATTTAAATTAACAACGCGGTATTTTGAATTATTCAAGTCCGACATGTGCGGATGCGAATGGTCAAAAATAGCGGGTCGTTACACAAGTGATATAATTCCCTTTTCAACATTATCTCTTAAGAAATGGTGACGAATATCAATGTGTTTTGTCCGAGAATGATTAGTAGGATGTTTTGGTAAATTTATAACACAAGTATCATCACAATATACATGATAATTTGATATGATTTTACTGAAATATTGAAGAGTTTGTTGCATATATATTACTTATGCACATGCTAAGGCTGCTGATATATGCTCGGCTTCACATGTTGAGAGAGACAAAAAAATTTTAACTAAACCATAAAAACAGAGATTGACCAATGAAATGATATGTGCCACTTGTACTTTTCCTATCTGTCTTGCAATCACCAAAATCTACATCACTATATATACAAGGTCGAAAGAGCTGCCTTTAGGATAGAAAAGTCCATATTCTTTGGTGTGGTTTAAGTATCATAGAATTCTTTTAACCGCTCGATGATGTGACTTATTAGGTTGTGCTTTAGATCTTGCACATAAACATACGCTCATCATAATATCCAGTCTACTAGCCGTTAAGTATAACAGAGATCCTATCTTACTTCGGTATAATTTTTTATCGAAATCTTTTCCATTTTCATCTTTATCTAAATGTAGAGTATTACTCATTGGATTCGATTTACTTGAGATATTTTCTATTCCAAAGCATTTTAATAAATCTCGAAATTATTTTTCTTAATTTATAAAAATTCCATTTTCTAGTTGTCTTATTTGGAATCCCAAAAAATAGTTCAATTCACTCATATGTGACATTTCAAATTCATTTTTCATAATGTGAAAAAATTCATTACATAATTTTTCATTAGTTGATCCAAAAATAATGTCGTAGACATATATTTGTACGACTAATATGTCATTGTTTTCTTGTTTTATAAATAAAGCAGAATCTATTTTACCAATTTGAAAACTGAAATTTTGTAAATGAGTTTATAATCTTTTGTACCAAGCACGGGGTGCTTGTTTTAATCCATATAGAGCCTTTTTTAAGTTCAAATACATGATCAGGATATTTCTTATGAACAAATAGTGGAGGTTGTTCAACATAAACCTTTTATTTTATAAAGCTGTTTAGAAAGGTACTTTTTACATCCATTTGAAAAAGTTTAAATTATGATGACATGCAAAAGCAAGTAATGTTCGTATTGCTTCGAGACGTGCTACCGGAGTAAATGTCTAACCAATTCCTTCTTCTTGATTATATCCTTGGGCTACAAATCTTGCTTTATTTCGAACAATGTTTCCATTTCCATCCGCTTTATTTTTAAAAACCCATTTTGTTATAATTACAGATTGATCGTTTGGTCTTGGTACGAGTTCTTATACGTCATTTCTTTCATATTGTTTAAGTTCTTCTTGCATTGCAATAATCCTAAAATCATCTTTTGATGCTTTTTTATGATTTTTGGGTTCGAAATTTGATATAAATGCAACTTGACTCATTTGATTCAACTATTTTCTGATTAATACTTTTGTATTTAAATCACCGATAATATTATTAATTAGATGGTCCTTTAATATCCTAGGTGGTGAAATTATCGCATTAGCATTATTGTTATTGATATTATTACTATTATTATTTTCATGTATAGGTATTTTATTTTATTTATAACTTCTTCATCATCATCATTGTTATTATTTTTAAAGTTTTCATCAAACGAAACATGAAGACTTTCTTTTATAATGTTTGTTTGCTTATTAAAAATTCTATATAATTGACTTCGATCTGAATAGCCAACAAAAATTCCTTCATCGGCTGAAGAATCGAATTTTCCTAGATAGTCTTTTGTGTTTAAAATAAAACATTTTGATCCAAATACTCGAAAATACGATACTTTTTGTTTCTTTTTGAAAAATATTTCATAGCATGTGTTTTTAGTCATTGGTCAAAGTGTTACACGATTCAATACATAACTTGCGGTAGCAATAGCTTCAGCCCAAAAACTTTTTGGTAAGTTATTATGATTTAATAAGGTTCGTGTACACTCTTGTAAAGTTTGATTTTTCCTTTCTACAACAACATTTTGTTGTGCTGTACGTGAAAATGAAAAATTATGACTAGTTCCCTTTTTGTTGCAAAATTTGTAAATAGTTCATTTTCAAATTCACCTCCATGATTGCTTCGTATACTTTTAATTTTTAAATTCATCGAATTTGTAATTCATTTGGCAAAATTTTTAAACATTTCAGAAATGAAAAATCATCAACAATTACAAAAACATATTTGTTATGATTTATTGAGCGTACTTAAGTCGGTCCGAATAAATCTTAATGAAGTAGTTCGAGAGATTTCTTTGCAGAGATCTCATTTTTAGATTTAAAAGAACTTTTCTTTAATTTACCAAATTGACAAGTGTCACACAGGTTTTTAACCATATAGTTGATGTTAGGTAATTCTCTAACTAATTCATTTTTAGTTAATTTGTTGATATTCTTAAAATTTATGTGACAAAAATGTTTATGCCATAACCATGGATCATAATGATTTATGGCTAAGCATAAATTTGTGTTTTTTTTAACATTCATGTTTAAAACATATATGTTTCGATCTCTAAATCCTTCAAAAATTAGATTTCTATTTTAGTCAAAGATATTGCATCTATTTTTTTCAAAATCAATTTTAAATCCTTTATCGCATTATTGACTTATACTTAATAAGTTATGTTTCAAATTTTCTACCAATAAAACGTTAGTAATAATAGGAGAATTAGAAATATCGATATCGATGACTTCTCCAATGTCAATGACAAATCCTTTTGAGTTATCTTCGAATGTCACAGTGCCACCATCGGTATATGTTATATTGGATAACATATGAGCATTTCCAACCATGTGCTTGGAGCAACCATTATTAAGTATCCATTTCTCTTTACCTTTTATTTTAATTTTGGGCACCTGCAAAATAAGAAAATTTTAATTGGTACCCACATTCTTTGTTTAAGGTCCTATGTGTTAGTGGAAGAAGGTAGCCATATCCATGAGGATTTGGTTCCTTTAGAAATGTAATTATTGTTAAGTACGACTTTCTTTAAATATTCATCAATATAGTTTTGTCTAATAAGTTTATTATTTGTTTTAGGAATCCATATTTTGACATACTTGTGTATGAATTCTTAATCTTAGCTTCTAACTTTGGCTTTTTGAATTTTGTGTATAATGTGCTATAATTCTTGGACTTTTGTTTGCTTTTAAAACCCAATCCATTTCACTTTCCATATGGTTCAGATATTTTAATCAAATTTTTTAAATTTTGTTTTCCTTGGTTGAATTTTTTCAAATTATTTGTTATATTATCTAACTTACTTTTAGGATCACAAATTTCAATATTGCTAGAATCTAAATTTGCTTGTACTTCTAGTTTTTCTTTTTTAAGATTAACTTGTTCTAACTTATAATTTTCTAAATCATGTAATAAGATGTCATTTTGAGATAATAAAGTTGCACATTTTTTTTGAGTAATTTCTAGTTCTTCTTCTAAGATTATTTTTTCATCTTTCAATAATCCAATTTCTAATTCTAAACTCTAGTTAACTTTCCTACATATTTCTTATTTAATTTTTATAATTCTCTATATGTATCATCTAATTCAATGCTAATTTCCATTACCTCATCATAAGTAAGTTCAAGACGTACCTCATCAGTGTTAGCCGTAAAAACACATTCGCTTGTTCCGAGTCACTTTCACTATCACTGTCAAATGAAGAAAATGAATCTGAATCGTCCCATTTTACTTGAAAAGATCTTTTCTTTTTCTTTAATTTTTCAAACTTGTTTTTCTTTTTATCATTATTGAGATGTGGACAGTCTTCTTCATGTGATAATAAAGTTGCACATTTTTTTGAGTAATTTCTAATTCTTCTTCTAAGATTATTTTTTCATCTTTTAATAATCCAATTTCTAATTCTAAACTCTAGTTAACTTTCCTACATATTTCTTATTTAATTTTTATGATTCTCTATATTTATCATCTAATTTAATGCTAATTTCCATTACCTCATCATAAGTAAGTTCAAGACGTACCTCATCAGTGTTAGCCATAAAAACACATTCGCTTGTTTCGAGTCACTTTCACTATCACTATCAAATGAAGAAAATGAATCTGAATCATCCCATTTTACTTGAAAAGCTCTTTTCTTTTTATTTAATTTTTCAAACTTGTTTTTCTTTTTATCATTATTGAGCTGTGGACAGTCCTTCTTCATGTGATTAATTTGTCACACTCATAGCATTTAATTGATGTTTGATTTGAGGAGTTTGGATTGCCACCATTTTGAAATCCTGTCATCTTCTTGAACATCTTGAATTTGTTGTAGTTCTTGGCAATAAAAATAATCTCATCTTCGTCTAAGTCCGAATCTTCCATACTTGCTTGGAATTCTATATTTTTCTTTTCATGATTTTCATCCTTTCTAGCCTGCAAGTTAGCTTCATACGACATCAGATTTCCTATTAGCTCTTCGACTTTGAGTTGAGAAAGGTCATTAACTTCTTCGATGGCTAAAAATTTTCTTCCTCATTCATTTGTCAAAGGGTTTAAAATTCGTGTGACTAAATTAAAATCTCTGAATTTGACTTCAAATGCCATGAGATCGTGTTGAATGGTTTGAAATCTAGCATACATATCAATAAGTGATTCATTTGCTTTCATTTTGAAAGATGAAAATTGGTTTTGTAAGATCGTGTAACAACCCTGGTTTTGTAATTACTTGTTAATAATAAAAATAAATTATGATGAGACTATAATTTATTAATCAAGAGATAAATATAATTTGGGATAGATAATTTAAATAAATTACCTAAGTAAAATCTAAAATTTGGGTTTTGGAATTTACTTGGGGGAAAATTTGAGAAAAAGGATGTTAGATTATTGAAAATGATTAAATATGGAGCTTTGGAGAAAATACATTTAGTTTGGAGAAAACTTAAGGAAAACAGATTTAAACTATGAGTTGGGTTGAATCTGAATTAAAATAAAATAAATTGGAGATAGAAAATTTGTTAAAATTGTTTATTTTATATAAACCATGGGTTTTAAAAGAATAAAGTGGAATTAAGATGTTTTGGTTGGTAATAAATTATGAAAGAAGATATTTTATTGATTTGGTGGTTAATGAATTAATTAGGTGAGATAAAGAATTTAATTCAACATTAATTTGTTGAAATAAATATAAAATGTTGAAAATAAAGTTTTTGAAACTTTATCATGTTAGTTTGGAAGAAAAATGAACATTGTTTGATTTTAATTTGATAAAATGCAATAATTTTGTAAATTATTGCCAAATGTGATTTTTATTAATTTTAAATGAAGCATTTGGATTTATTATGATATGTTTTATAAATAAAAAGTGGAATCTTGTTCTAAAATAATTTTCGGATGTAAAAATGAAGTTAATATGGTTTGTTGTATTTAATTGGATAAGAAAATAATATTTATGTAAATTTTGATGGTAAAAATAGTGTTTTATGTAATTAATAGAATAAATTGAAGTATTTATTTAAAAATGGGGTTTTAATAATGGAAATTAATTTTTATGGCTAAAATAATTTTTATTTATGATGTGAAACATTTTTGGTAAACATAAACCTTTGTTTAATAAAATTTATTTGGTTTAATTTTGAGTAGATATGTAAAAATATGGTGAATAGAAGTGTTTGCATATGAAATAACTTAGCTTATTTAGTCTAAGTATTAACATATAGGTTAATGGATATTGGGTTCAAGCCCAAAACCAGTTTTGGAAGGATCAAGAGAAACTGTACGTTCTCTTTTCCTTCTCATTTACTTCTTCTTCTCAAAAAAACAACCAGAGAAAAAGAAAAATGGTGGCTTCCTTCTAATTTCAAAACTAGCTTCGTATTTAGTGAAATCAAAGAGAAAATTTGCAAAATCAAAGATAGTAACAGGTAATCGATACCAAAATCTAAAATCTATTTCATCAATTTGTTGTTTGAGAAAGTTACTACATGTAACTCTTTTTCTCTCTTGCTGCATGTTCCTTTTTAAGCTTCTATAGGTTAGTGAAGCTCCTCCAGGCCATAAAGATCATAGCTTGCAACTCAAAATCGCTCTAAATCATGCTAAGGTGAGTAAAAACTCACACCTCTAGCAAAAATAAGCTGCTGGTAAAAATCTGGATGCAATTTACGTTGTTATTTTGGTTTACTTTAACCGTATATCTTAATCTGTAGTTTACAGTAAATTTATGTCTGGGTTCAACTTTGAGAACCCATATCTCTTTGATTTCATACCGGATTTGAGTGAGATCTTTTCCGGATTATTGTCTGAGTTTTGTTGTTTGTGCATGCAAAATTTCATTGTCTAAATCATTTGGGAAACGCTTGAATTTGTTGCTCAAAGTTGTAACGAACAAGGCAGAAATTGCCTGAAGAGATCGCGACCCAGAGGTTGACCCAGAAGTTCTGGGGGTCGACCCTAGGGTCGACCTAGCAATGCTTAGGTCGACCTGGGCTTGCTAATTTTTGCTGCTTGCCTTTCTTTTGTTCTGTACACTCTTTTCTCTTGTTCTGCTTATTCCAACACCTATCGTGATCAATTTCTGCACTATTTTGAGATGTTTTGAAGGGCATAAAACATATCAATAGGTAAGCCAACATTTTAGTTAATTCGTAATTGGAATTGACAAGTTTTTGGAGATGATTTCATATGCTGATTTTCAGCATTTTCGGTGATTTTTGATGTTTTTGAGCATGGGGTTTTCTATAACAATTTTGAATGATTTTTATAAATAAAATGGCTTTGAGATAAATATTTTACAATAATTATAAATTATTTTTAAGCTATTAAAAATATATTTATTCTCTATAATAAAGAGAAATTTCAAAGGAATGTTTTCCAAACGATTTCAAAAATTGTTTTTAAAACTAGTTTTCTTAAGGAAAATTATTTTCTATAAAAATACACTATTTTTGCACTCTTCGAATGTACGAGAAAGAGAATTAAATGATTTAGTAAAACATGTGGTATGGGACATATGCGTTTACTTTTTTGGTTAATTCTGGACTAGTTCGTTTGAAGCTATGGACCTTCGGGTTGTTATTTCCAGTATTTGGACTGTTGGGTCATATTCTGTACATTGTAGCTTTTCTGGATTTCTTTACATTGATTTCTGTAATTTAGATGATTTACAAATGTTTTCACCATGGTTGCCCGGTTGGTACATAGCCTGAGCGCTATCATGTCATTTACTACATGGTGATTACATTTTGGAATTTTGAACTCTTAATTGAGTTCCACGAGTTATGAGATTTTGGAGTTTTGAACTCTTAATTGAGTTCCACGAGTTATGAGATTTTGGAGTTTTGAACTCTTAATTGAGTTCCACGAGTTATGAGAATTTTGAGATTTGTGATTTAAACGATTTTTTTTTCTGGTGTGACATTGACTAACAGCTAGTAAACCGTTAAGTGAGAACGTGTGGTATGGGACGCACCGTTACCAATTTTCGGGTTCCTATCTGAGAGTTTGTGGCATATTCACAAGTTATTGCTGGTACTAGACCTTTGGGTCATCACGAGGCATTTGTGACTTCGGTCACCACGAGGCATTTATGACTTCGGTCACCACGAGATGGGTACCTATACATATATTAGTACTGGACACGAGGTTTGCACATGCAGCATAGCTTCGGCTTGCAATCGGGGATTTGGATCCAATTCAGGCATTTTTCTAAGTTATGAGTTTTATTTATGATTTCACCATTTCTAGATGATTGTTTTATATATTTTATAGCTTGGAGCTATATGAGAATTTATACATATATGGTGATTTCATTTCTGAGTTTTGAACTCTTAACTGAGTTCCATGAGTTATTTGTGATTGCAATCTTTTGGCGTATTTCCGAAATTTGTAATTTTCTATTTTAGGAATTAGTTAAGATTGTCATCCTTTAGCGGATTTTGAGTCTTGTGATCTCCTATTTAGGAGTTATGGTTAATGAAAATCATTATATTGGATTTTGTATATGCCGATGATATGAGGCAAATATTTGGGATTATTTGGTTATTGTTGAATTTTCCACTTTCGAGAAACTTCTATAAGAAGTATTTTAGTAATATTATCTCATTTGTGATAGTTGAAATATATTTGTTCTACTTCTTCTCTTTCGAGAAGCTTATCCTTACATTTCATCTATCATATGCTAATCAGTTTATTTAAGCTAGACTGACCCATGTATTTTTATATATTCGGGTCAGACCGAGTTATTTCAGGTTAGTTACCTGCTGTTGATTTCTTCTATGCTGCTTCCGCATTGGATTATCTACTAGTTATCTTCTGTATAGTCTTATAGTCATTTTGTAAACTCTGACTTGTACTTTTTCATTTGACTCGATGTATATATGGTGGTTTATGTACCACTAGTGTTGTATCACATTGTATTGTACTATGATGTATCTGTGTATATGTATATATATGTTTGACTACTATTCTGTGATCTATTGTGTTTGTTGTTATATTTTGTTCTAATAGATCTGTTAGCCACCGTAGTTTTGTATTAAGCATTTATTGAGTATGTCGATCCACTCGAGAAAGATAAAAAGAAATAAAATTAGAGCACTCAATCGACATAATTAATAAACATTTAAGACAAAGTTATGGATGGTCGCTCCTAACCAACCCTATTCTCCGCATTATCAGACAGTATTACTCAATAATACTCTTTGTTAATGAGGGTCTCGGGGTGGGGCATCACAGCTTGGTATCAGAGCCGAGTTCAGAACAAAATATGATAAACACAGAACAGAACATATATTTTGGTACATCAAAGTACAGTGTTAGTGTTACATATTCCTTAATCACTGTGTCCTTAACCTTTTTCGTGTCCTTTGGGGTAGATATAAGTTGGGAATACATCTAAGAATGTATTGTAATTCCATAGTATTCCATAATTAAGTTAATGATATCTTACCCTATGAATAATCCTAATCGTGATTGTTTTATTCGAGTTCTCTTCGATACGGGTGCTTGACACTCATTCGTATCGAAGGAGTTTGTTATGCCGTTGAATGTTTCTTGTCTTGTTACTTCTTTGAGGATTGCGAATCTTATTGAGGAATTCGCAACACTTAGCTTGTTGTGTGAGAACGTTGAGATTACTCTTTGTAGTTTTTCTTTTCGTGCGAATCTGCACGATATTCATTATCTTGGATTTGATGTAAATTTGGAGATGGATTGGCCGGCTTGTTATCAAGCCCAAATCCTATGTTATGAAAGGATCCTATATCTTAGGCATCCTAATTTGGCTGTTTGGTCACCTCTTGTTCTTTGGAAGGTTGATGGTTATTCTAAAGCATCTTTATTTGCTCTTGAGTCTCAAGATGATGATGATGTATCTTGAATTCCAGTCATTTGTGGTATTGCTGATGTATTTGAGTCCGTTTCGGGTTTGTCACCCAAGCGGGCAATTGAGTTTCGTATTGACCTCATTCCTGGTTCTCAGCCTGTTAGTCGTCCTCCCATGAGGATGTCCACTAAGGAAAAATGAGGAACTCAAAAAGAAATTGCTGGAGCTTGAAGCCAAGCAATTTATTTGGTCCAGTTTTTCACCGCGGGGTGCCGTGATCATCTTTGTTAAGAAATCTGATGGTACTCTTAGGCCTTGCATCAATTTTTGCAAGCTTAATGAGTTAACCATTTAGAACGAGTATCCATTTCTTAAGATCGATGACATGTTCGATCAATTGAGTGGTGCTAGGGTCTTTCCGCAGCTTGACCTTGCACCGGTTTCCATTAGCTACGAGTTGCAAAGAATAGTGTTCCTCTTCCCGCATTCCGCACTCATTATGATTTTTTATGAGTGGCTCGTTATGCCGTTTGGTTTGACGAACGCTCCAGCATATTTCATTAATCTTATGAATCGAGTATTCTGGGAATATCTCGATGAGTTCGTCCTTGTATTCATTATTAATGATGAGTGAAAACTACAAATTTAGATTGTAATTCTTTCTAATTGAAGAGACACTTAAAAGTGTAATTTGAATCTGTTTATTGAGTCAAGCAAAGAATATTTTGTAAAATTATATAAGAGGCATTTTTATCTTATAGAAAATGATTTTGCATTGGACTGTCCATCGAGTGCTTTAAGAATTCTGATCGATGCGCCTGATCAACGTTATCGATAGGAATTTCCTAAACGCCATGATGAGACAGTCAATTAAGTTGTAATAAGTAAAGGTTTGAAATTAAATTAAAATGAGTTTGAGTATTAATTTTTAGATGACCAGTGCAGCCATTGAACCATAGTGATTATTAGATAAGTGGCGAGGTAGTTTTGATCATTGGTCAACACTACAGCCAATTGATAGGTCGTTTACTATAAATCAATGGCGAGGCAGCGCCTTTATATTATTGGAAATTTGTGAAATTAATATGGTTATGCTTTTAATTGGTTATGTAAGTATAACCTATAGAAAGCTAAATGATGATATCATATGGAAAATTAGAGTAAGTAAAGTAAATAATTCTAATTAAGTAGATGTCTTAATTGGAAAAAATATCATGTGACGCTTTGATTAATAAATTATGTATTCAAGATAAGAAAATGCATTGGTTAGAAAATTAAAATATCAATTGAATGTTTAAGTTCAAAGTTATAAATGATGATTGAAAAAAAATTGTTTTGACACTTGGTAGTTTGAATAGTAATAGAGGATAAGATTTAAAACTCTATCTTAAAGGAAAATAAAGAAATGCTAATTTTAGATTTTTAGCATGAATTTGTGAGTAAGCTTTTGTTTTAAACCTTGATTGAATTAAAACTTGTTAGTATGAATTTGTAAAATTCTTTTGAAAACAAGTTTAAGTTAATTATCAACTTTAGATAGCTTTAAGTTGATAATAATATGGAAATTTAATTTTTGTGATAAGAGAAAATATGAATTTAAATTGTTCATTTATTATAGAATGCTATGGTAAGAAATGCAAGGTATAATAAATGAATTAGTCATGAGATACAATCATTTGAAATCATGAGAGCAATTTTTAAATTTTAATATGTAAATCCAAAATTTTATTTTGGATGAATAATTGTCTCTTAATAATGGAAGAGATTAGCTATCTCTCAAAATGAGTCACCAAAATTAGTTGTTTGAAAAGCTTGATTTTGTGAAGTGATGAAAATATTCCAATTAACGAATTGTTTCTTTTAAGATAATTACATGAGGTTAATTATAATTTCGAATGTCTTAGCTTTCTGAAAAAAAAGATCTTGAAATAAATAATTTAGCATAAAGGCTTGTTTTGAAAACGTAGTTTGAAATTAGAAAAGATTGGGAATTTCAAATTTTAAATTGATTTCAGAAAGCTAAAATTTTATTTGAAAACCGTTGTACTAAAACAGCGATAACTTGAGATTTATAACTCCAAATGAGCTCAACCTTTTCGTAAATGAAAGTGCTTTCAGTAGGATATAAATTTTCTTTTTACCACTTTGGAAGATTTTGTATTTTAGTCTGTCTAAAATGGGTTTGAAGGTTGATGGACATTTCTGTCCTATTACAAAATTCTAAAATTTAAGCTGAAAGTAAATTTAGCATAACTTTCAAACCGTTAGTCCGATTTTGATGATCTTTTTATTGCTGGAAATCATAGACTTAGTAGAACAACTTTCATTTTATAAGAATTCTCAGATTTTGAGGTTTGCTGTGCCAAAACTTGAGTTCTTTACTGCAAGTCTGAAATTGAAAAAAATGATTTGTTTCTTAATGGTCAAATAAAATACTTCCTATTTGATGAATGTAACCTAATTAATTATTAGTGTGGAAAAAAATGTTACAAATTGAATTATATTTATGGAAGAATTAGAGGATGAAACAACTCAAATTTTATTTACTCTAAATAAAGAGTAACGAGCTTAACTTAAAATTTAAATAAGAAGCTTTGAAAACTTTCAAGTTTTGAAATTTGAGAATTTGTTTATGAAGTTAAGGGATTTGACAATTCTAAGAATAATTGATTTGTAAAAGAATATATAAAATCCATTCCTGTGTTTATCTTGCCTTTGTGCAATTATCTAGCGACTTACATTTATGCAGTCGTATGAGTTTGGTGGTATTTGGAGAAACCACCTACCTCTTGTTGAGTTTTCTTACCTTAATGGTTGTCAATCTAATATCAGTATGGCTTCTTTCATAACTTTATGCGGAAGGTCGTGTCGATCACCATCTTGTTGGTTGGAGTCTAGGATAAAGTTGTACTAAGTCCCGACTCTATTCGTGAAGCTTCTGAAGAATCGATCTCACCCAATTTATCTACTGTGTATCATCCTATATGTGTTCTTGCTTTGAGGGTGAAACGCCTTCGAAATAAGGATGTACTACTCATAAAGATTCAATGGTCTGCTAATACCAATGATTGTACTTGGGAAACCGTAGAATTTATCGAGCAATCTTATTCGGGTTATCTATCTTCTTGTGTTGAGGGTGAGAATTTTAAACTCAAGCTTATCAATTCTCTTTTGATAAGATGAAATAAATTGTGTTGAATATAGCTCTCCTCTAGAATTGCGAAGACGCAATTTTTATAAGGGGGAAGTCTGTAACAACCCTGGTTTTGTGATTACCTGTTAATAATAATAATAAATTATGATGAGATTATAATTTATTAATCAAGAGATAAATATAATTTGGGATAGATAATTTAAATAAATTATCTAAGTAAAATGTAAAATTTGGGTTTTGGAATTTACTTGGGAGAAAATTTGAGAAAAAGGATGTTAGATTATTGAAAATGATTAAATATGGAGCCTTGGGGAAAATACATTTAGTTTGGAGAAAACTTGAGGAAAACATATTTAAACTATGAGTTGGGTTGAATCTGAATTAACATAAAATAAATTGGAGATAGAAAATTTGTTAAAATTTTTTATTTTAGATAAACAATGGGTTTTAAATAAATAAAGTGGAATTAAGATGTTTTGGTTGGTAATAAATTGTGAAAGAAGATATTTTATTGTTTTGGTGGTTAATGAATTAATTAGGTGAGATAAAAGAATTTAATTCAACATTAATTTGTTGAAATAAATATAAAATGTTGAAAATAAAGTTTTTGAAACTTTATTATGTTAGTTTGGAAGAAAAATGAACATCGTATGATTTTAATTTGATAAAATGCAATAATTTTGTAAATTATTGCCAAATGTGATTTTTATTAATTTTAAATGAAGCATTTGGATTTATTATGATATGTTTTGTAAATAAAAAGGTGGAATCTTGTTCTAAAATAATTTTTGGATGTAAAAATGAAGTTAATATGGTTTGTTGTATTTAATTGGACTAGAAAATAATTTTTGTGCAAATTTTGATGGTAAAAATAGTGTTTTATGTAATTAATAGAATAAATTAAAGTATTTATTTAAAAATGGAGTTTTAATAATGGAAATTAATTTTTTGGCTAAAATAATTTTTATTTATGATGTGAAACATTTTTGGTAAACATAAACCTTTGTTTAATAAAATTTATTTGGTTTAATTTTGAGTAGATATGTAAAAATATGGTGAATAGAAGTGTTTGCATATGAAATAACTTAGCTTATTTAGTCTAAGTATTAACATATAGGTTAATGGATATTGGGTTCAAGCCCAAAACCATTTCTGGAAGGATCAAGAGAAACTGTACGTTCTCTTTTCCTTCTCATTTACTTCTTCTCAAAAAATCAACCAGAGAAAAAGAAAAATGGTGGATTCCTTCTAATTTCAAAACTAGCTTCGTATTTAGTGAAATCAAAGAGAAATTTTGTAAAATCAAAGATTGTAACGGGTAATCAATACAAAAATCTCAAATCTATTTCATCTTTGTTTGAGAAAGTTACTGTCTGTAACTCTTTTTCTCTCTTGATGCATGTTCCTTTTTAAGCTTCTACAGGTTAGTGAAGCTCCTCCAGGCCATAAAGATCATAGCTTGCAACTCAAAATTGCTCTAAATCGTGCTAAGGTGAGTAAAACTCACATCTCTAGCAAAAATAAGCTGTTGGTAAAAATCTGGATGCAATTTACGTTGTTATTTTGGTTTACTGTAACCATATATCTCAATCTGTAGTTTACAGTAAATTCTATGTCTGGGTTCAACTTTGAGAGCCCATATCTCTTTGATTTCATACCGGATTTGAGTGAGATCTTTTTCGGATTATTGTCTGAGTTTTGTTGTTTGTGCGTGCAAAATTTCATTGTCTAAATCATTTGGGAAAGGCTTGAATTTGTTACTCAAAGTTGTAACGAATTGTGATTTAAATCATCTGAGATTTGTGATTTAAATGATTTTGTTTTCTAGTGTGACATTGACTAACAGCGAGTAAACCGTTAAGTGAGAACATGCGGTATGGGACGCACATTTATCACTTTTCGAGTTCCTATCTGAGAGTTAGTGGCACATTCATGAGTTATTGCTAGTACTAGACCTTCGGGTCATCACGAGGTATTTGTGACTTCGGTCACCATGAGAAATTTGTGACTTTGGCCACCACGAGATGGGTACATATACATATATTAGTACTAGACACGAGGTTTGCACGTGCAGCATAGCTTTGGCTTGCAATTGGGGATTTGGATCCAATCCGGGCATTTTCCCGAGTTATGAGTTTTATTTATGATTTCACCATTTCTAGATGATTGTTTTATATATTTTATAGCTTAGAGCTATATGAGAATTTATACATATATGATGATTTCATTTCTGAGTTTTGAACTTTTAACTAAGTTCCATGAGTTATATGTGATTTCCATCTTTTGGCGTATTTCTGAAATTTGTAATTTCCTATTTTAGGAAGTAGTTGAGATTGTCGTCCTTTGGCGAATTTTGAGTCTTGTGATCTCTTATTTAGGAGTTATGATTAATGAAAACCATTATATTGGATTTTGTATATGCCAATGATATGAGCCAAATATTTTGGATTATTTGATTATTGTTGAATTTGCCTCTTTTGAGAAACTTCTATAAGAAGTATTTTAGTAATATTATCTCATATGTGATAGTTGAAATATATTTCTGCTACTTCTTCTCTTTCGAGAAGAAATATTACCCCTTATCCTTACATTTCATCTATCATTTGCTAATCAGTTTATTTAAGCTAGACTGACCCGAGTATTTTTGTATACTCGGGTCAGACGGAGTTATTTCAGGTTAGTTACCTGCTGTTGATTTCTTCTATGTTGCTCCCGCATTGGATTATCTACTAGTTATCTTCTGTATAGTCTTATAGTCATTCTGTAAACTCTGATTTGTACTTATTCATTTGACTCGATGTATATATGGTGGTTTATGTACCACTAGTGTTGTATCACATTGTATTATACTATGATGTATTTGTGTATATGTATATATATGTTTGACTACTGTTCTGTGATCTACTATGTTTGTTGTTATATTTTGTTCTGATATATCCATTAGCCACCGTAGTTTTGTATTAATCATTTATTGAGTATGTCGATCCACTCGAGAAAGATAAAAAGAAAAAAAATTAGCACTCAATCGACATATTCAATAGACGTTTAAGACAAAGCTATGGATGGTCGCTCCTAACCATTCCTATTCTCCGCATTATCAGACAGTATTACTCAATAATACTCTTTGTTAATGAGGGTCTTGGGGTGGGGCGTCACAGATCGAGATTTTAGTTTGCTTGACTTTAGTTGTGCCTTCATGTATGACTTGTAGAGTGCGCCATATATCATATGCAGTGGTGCAAAGCATGACACGTGAAAACTCATATTTGTCAAGTGAGAAAAACAATACATTCATAGCTTTGGCATTGTTAGATGCTGCAACTTTTTGAGCATCAGTCCAAGTGCTAATGTCGGTGTTAGGTACTCCATACTTGTTTTGAGTTGCTAGTCATATTTCTAACCCGTTTACTTCTATAAAAATTCTCATACGAGTTGACCAGTAAGCATAGTTAGAACCAGTAAATAGTGGAGGACGTACAGTTGATTAACCTTCTTAAAAAGTGCTTGCCATATTAATTATTTTTCAACTACGTGTTACTGTAGATTGAAATGACTGTGCTTTGATACCAAATGTAAATGTAAAGGATCTTATATAATGCAACTTATATACTAATGTGAGAGTATGTACTAATAATTATACTAACTAGAGTAAATTAACAGAGTGTAAATAAGATAGATAATAAAAGCGAGTACACTAGATATATTATACGGGTTCGGACCTCCCATCCTACGTCTAGTCCAGAAGCTCCCCTTCGGTATTTCCTTTAACCAAATAACCCTCACTTCGCTTGGAGGAATAGTCTAAGACAAAAGTAATTCTCTGACAATCGTGTGTTCCAAATAACATGGATTTTGACTGATATTACAAATCTTCATATGATCTCCTTTGAGTACGTGAATTGAATACTTTGAGTTGTAGGAAGTAGTTTAATCGAAAATGGTATTTTGATTATGATAGATTGAGACAATGTAAGCAAGAGATGCATGAATTTTTAAATAGAAAGTTAATAAGAAATCAAGAGAATTAGATTAATTTCAATTCTCAATCTTTGAAGTATTTATAGGTTTAAAGAGATGCAGATGAGGAGTTGTTACTGTTAAACAAACTCTGTTTTCTTTAATGGATGCAACTGTTGAAGAAGAGATGCTATTATTCAAAATGAAATGAAACATCCTTTCAGATTAGAGCAATTGCCATATGATAGACGTCTGTTGTAACAACCCGCATATTTTACAATTGAATATTTAAATATTTTATTTAAATATAGAATTGTTAATCGGATTAAAGTTCAAAAATCTACCTTTTGTAAACAGTCAAATTGGGACTCGAGACCACCTCCATTGAGTCCAAAATGGAGTTTACAACTTTTTTGAGTATAAACATTGATATGTTTGGAGCTAGCTAAAATTTCGACCTTTTCACTAAGGGCTTTGGGTTTGGGTTTCAGCCCATTAACCTAACATATCAACCCAACTCCACTCCACTCCACTCCTCTTCCTTACTTCATAATATTTCCTACAACTTAAGCTTTAGCAAAAATGGTGGTGGAGATGGGAAATTAAAATCCTAAACCCTAGTTTCTTTAGCAAATCCAAGTTTTAGCTCCAAATTCAAAGTGAAGCTTAGGTAAGTATCTCCTTCTTCTTCTCCATCTCAACCTCTCTCCAATTTCAGAAATTTCCTATAACCTAACTTAGGAAATACTTGCTTTTGATCTTAGTTTGGAGTTTCTAGAGTTGAGATTGAAGAGTGGTTGATCCTCCTTTGTTTTCAAACTCCTTCTTCCTTGTTTTTGTGTAAAAGGTAAGATTTTTATCTCACATCTATGTCTATATTTATCTTTGTTGTTAGGTATGAATTCCTAATATCTATTCATGATCATTTGCTTTTGATTTTAATTGAGATGGTTGATTTACCAATTTTTGAATTTGAAGTCCAATTATTGTGAAAATCCTACAATGGATGTTTGGATATGTTGTTTGGGGTGTATCGAAGAGCTTATAAGGTCGGGTTGTCGTTTGGTGTAAATCCTTAGTCGTCGTTGCTTGCTCGATCGCTCCCGAATCGATTTGGTCATTATGGCCAAGGCAAATTGTTGCCTTTACCAGGAGTTCAGACGTCCGGATACCAATGCCAGACGTCTGGTTTTGCCTCCTGGAGAAAAATAATACACGGCAGAAAAATAAAAAGGGTAGTGACTAATTTCAAACGTTTGAATTATCGTTCCAGACGTCTGAAAGGTTGTCAGACATCTGATTTGTGATTTCAGAAACCATCTGATTTGGAATATTTCCAGAAACCAAAACCAGACGTCTGGATTTACCCCCAGATGTCTAAAAGGATTTTAGACGTCTGATTTTAGGCTTCAGACGTCTGGATGGTTTTCTAGAATATTTCCAAAAACCAAATCCAAACGTCTGGAACAACCCCTCAGACGTTTGGAAATTCCCAGTTTTGCCTATTTGCCTAATTTTGAGTAAAATTCCAATGTTAATCGATTTTTGTCGATCCGATTAGTTGTTATCACTATTATCGTCTTTGATGACTTCTTTTTATGGATTTTTGGGAATATCCATTTTTATGGATTTGATATCGATTTCTATGGTTTTGATTCACGTCTTCGAATGTGAATCTTTGGTGATCGATTGTTTTTACAATCATTTTTTGTGATTTGTCACTTTCAAATACAAAGGTTTCTATACTAGTAGTAAATATTCAAACTCTTTTACAAAGATGATTTTAACTCTATTTTTAAATACAAATCCCGTTTATAAAACCGTTTTCAAATCTATTAGTATATACAAACCTTTACCTCATTCGTATGAGAAAATCTAATTAAACGGCTTAGCAAAACAAGTGGTATGAAACGCTTGCATTTACTTCATTGGTTAATTTATGGACTTGTTCGATTGAAAATCTTGTGACAATTTTCGAGTGGAAATCTACAATTTGTTCATAAATATTTAATTTAAGCTAGTGGTTATGGGACATGAAGCTAAACTCTTATATTTACTGGCTTAGTGTAATCGACACTTTTATTGATCGATGATGATCATTTTGTGATTTAGACTAGCGATGTGCGATGTCTATTTATTTGTGTGGGGACTACAATCCCCGTTTGTGGAACTTCGGTTCAATTTGGCGAGGTAGCGACCCGTGGTCTTCAGGCCGTTTGTGGAGCTTCGGCTCAAATTTATGGTTAGCGACCATGGAATAGCGTTCCGTTTGTGATACACGTGTTTGGGAGTTTTCTTGCTCCCGTTTGTGATAGGCCTCCCCCTTTGTGATTTCTGGATTTCTAATTGATGATTTCTAGAATTTGTGTTTCACCAACTTTTGCGATTGGCATTAATATGTTTGTCAATATTTGTAGTTTGGTGAATAAATTAAAGAATATGATATTCTTTTTGGTGCTATGAGATTTTTGAGATATTGTATGATTTTGTTGTTGTTTAAATCATATTTGTCCTCGTATGACATTATCATTACCATACGGTTTTATTATATCTCTACTTATATCTCATGTCTTTAATGATAATTATAGCTAGACTGATCCGTTTATTATTTTCTTATTAAATAATACTCGGGTCAGACCGAGATGTTACAGGTGCTTCTCCTTGACTCCTTATCAGGGATCATCTTCTGACTTTTGCCTAACTACATTAGATTGGTAGTTTTTTGTTGTATACATTTGAAATAGATACTCCTTGATGTATACATATTCTTTTGTCTAGCACTGGTATCTATTCTTTTGTGATATTGTGGATCTTATTTGACCACTACTCTGATGTACACTTTTATGTGTTATATTCATATATGTTTCCGCCTTTGAGATATGAATGTATGTGACTGATTTATGTTATGTTTATTTCTATATTTGTTTCTGAAGGTCCACTTAGCCACTATGTGGTAGCTTTGAGTTTGTATCGGTATGTCGGATTTCCAATTGAAATGAAATGCATGTTATTTTATCCGACATATCGGTACTCGCCCAAAGCAATTACACAGATGGTCGCTCCTCAACAGCCTTATTCTTCGTGCTAGTCGACAGCATTACCCAGTAGTGTTTTTGGCTAGCGTAAGCATAGAGGTGGGGCGTCACAGCTTGGTATCGGAGCCAAACTTCGGAACAATGTAGAATAATCTAGCAAGGATCATTGTCCTAAGTCTTTCTTAGGAATCGTGCCATAGGATTTAATTCGAGTCTTCGTACCGTTCTATCCTATTTTTTTCATTTTATGATGCCTTGTTTTATCAATCAAGTTTGATTGATATTCATTTTGTGAATAACCCTTTTTCTTCTTTTCTTTCTTTCTTAGAGAAGAGAAATGGTTAGACTAGGCCGCCCCAGCGTCGGTCAACCGAGTACTACTCCTCAGGATGGAGTATTTATGACTGATCAGCAACTTCTAGATCTTTTGAACAATGCCCGAGCTGTCGGACCCGATCCAGCGCCTATTCACCTTAAATCTGGGTTTGCACGCTTGTGCAGTGATTATACCGCTTTGGGTGGAAAGCCTTTCAAGGGTTCCGAGAGCGTTATAGAGGTCCAAGCTTGGCTTCAAACATGCGACTGCATCTTTTCTCGCATGAATCTTATTAATCTTCATCGAGTCCAAGTGGCTTCTAGTATGCTCCGAGAAAGAGCATTAGACTGGTACGAGCTTTTAATTTCTGAAATTATCGAAGCGGATCTTACTTGGGAGCAATTCCGGGAAAGGTTCGAATTGAAGTTTGTGCCGGAGGCTGAAAAGGTAACTTTAGCTCGGCGCTTTATCGACCTTGTTCAAGGTGAATCTTCCGTGACCGACTACGTCGCATCTTTTGAATCTCTCTCTAAATATGGGGTTGAATACATTAATACCCCAATGAAGAAAAATCAGAGATTTTTGTATGGCTTGAACAAGAGTCTCAAAAATCCATTACTTCTAAAATTAGAAGCTTCTTTTGATCAACTTGTTGATATTGCTCTTCGACTCGAAGAGGCTGATAAAGATAGTGATGCTGAGGTCAAACCAAACATCAACAAGAAGAGACCTTTTAAATTCAAGCCTAATCCCAATAAGAAAGGGAAGCAAACAACTTCGGTAGCAAATACTCCTAACTCTCGTCGTGGAGAATGTTACAATTGTGGTTCTAAGGACCACTATGCAAACAAGTGTCCGAAGTCTATTTCTTGCCACTATTGCAAGAGTTTGGGTCATACTCTATCTTTGTGTCCCAAACTTCAGGGTAGGAAGGAGGGCAAGCTAAATGTTGTAGAAGCCCATGCTAACACTTCTCGTGGTCAAGGTATTTCTCATTCTATCCTTGATGGCATTATTATATTTCATGAATTTCCTATTCGAGTTCTTTTTGATACGGGTGCATCTCACTCTTTTATATCAAAAGAACTTGTTGATGCTTTGTCTTTGAATGTTATTGTCTTGATGACTTCATTAAGGATTGTGAATCCGGTTAGTTGATCTGCAACACTCAGTCTACTATGTAAAGATGTCGAAATTATTTTATGTGATTAATCTTTCCATGCCGATTTGCATGTTATACGTTACTTAGGCTTCGGAATGATTTTCAGAATGGATTGGCTTAACTGTTATGAAGCCCATATCCTATGTCCTGAGCGGACTATATATCTTCGACATCCTCAATCTGTTAAGCAGATTTTTCTTGTTATGAAAGATTCAGATTCCAATTCGAAAGTGTCCTTGTATTCACTAAATCCTCATGATGAAGATAACGATGATGAGGAAGATGTCGTTTCTCTCATTCACATTGTTCGTGAATTTCCCGACATATTTGAGCCCGTTTTAGGATTACCACCTAAGCGAGCAATTGAGTTCAGAATTAATCTGATCCCTGGAGCTCTACCTATTACTCGTCCTCCTTATCATATGTCCAATAAAGAAAATGAGGAGATGCGCAAACAATTATCCGAATTGGAAGCGAAACAATTTATTCAATCTAGTTCCTCTCCATGGGGAGCTTCGGCTATTTTTGTGAAGAAATCTGATGATACACTTAGGCTTTGCGTTGACTGCTGCAAGCTTAATGATCTCACCATCAAGAATAAATATCCCTTTCCTCCGATTGATGATTTATTTGATCAACTTAGTGGTGCTAAAGTCTTTTCACAGTTAGACTTAGCAACCGGTTTTCATCAGCTCTGTATTGCAGAGGATAGCATTTCTTTGACATCGTTTCGTACTCGTTATGGATCTTATGAATGGCTTGTTATGCCATTTGGTTTGACGAATGCTCCAGCTTATTTCGTTGACCTTATGAATCGAGTTTTCAAAGACTTCCTCGATCGATTTGTTCTCATCTTTATTGATGATATTCTTATTTATTCTAAAACCGAGGAAGAGCATGAAAATCATCTTCGGATTGTGTTGGAAACTCTTAGGAGCAACCAATTGAAAGCAAAATTTTCTAAATGCCACTTTTGGCAATCTCGTGTGAAATTTTTGGGACATATTATTTCTGAATCTGGAATTTCCATGGATCCTTCAAAGATCGATGCAATTCAAATTGGAAGAGACCAGAGAGTGTGACGGAAATTCGTAGCTTTCTCGGATTGGCGGGCTATTACCGTCGGTTCATAAAAGACTTTTCTAAGATTTCTGTACCACTTACTAATTTGACAAAGAAGGGAGTTAAATACATTTGGTCAGACAAATCTGAAGCTTCATTTCATAAATTAAAAGAACTCCTTTCCGATGCTCCTATTCTTGTGATTCCCGATGGGAACCAAGATTTTATTGTTTATACCGATGCTAGTCGTGTCAGTTTGGGAGCCGTTCTCATGCAAAAGGAATGTGTTATTGCTTATGCTTCTAGGCAATTAAAGCCTGCCGAGACTAGATATGCCACTCATGATTTAGAGCTCACGGCTATTGTTTTCGCCCTTAGAATTTGGTGTCATTATCTTTTGGGAGAGAAATTTGTTCTCTACACCGATCATAAATCTTTGAAGTATTTATTTTCTCAAAAGGAACTTAATTTGCGTCAACAATGTTGGCTCGAGTTCCTTGCATCTTATGATCTTGATATTCTCTATACTCCCGGAAAAGGAAATCGTGTTGTCGATGCCCTTAGCCGAAAGCAACAAGCGGTTGTTTCCATGATGGTATCCGAATGGAATGATCTCGAGACTTTGTCCACTTGTGAGATTCGAGATCGTGAATCCGATTTATGTTCATCTCTTGTTTTGTGTAGCCTTGAGGCTCATCCTTCTCTTTTAGACCGCATTCTTGAAGCTCAAAAGCATGATCCCGAATTGGTTCTTCTTAGCCAAAGTTGTATTGATAAAATTGATATTGAAGGTTTGAAAGACTTTGATATTGATGCTTGTGGCGGTATTCAAAAATTTGGTAGACTTATTGTGCCAAATATTATTGATCTTCGTAAAGACATTTTAGAAGATTCTCATCGTTCTAAATTTACCATTCATCCCGGTAGTAGTAAAATGTACGCTGACATGAAGTGACTATATTATTGGAAGGGAATGAAATCTGATATTGCTAACTTTGTTAAGCGTTGCATGACTTGCCAACTCATAAAGGCCGAGCATCAAAGGCCCGGTGGGTTATTGCAACCTTTGGAAATTCCAATATGGAAGTGGGATCAAATTTCCATGGACTTTATTGACGGTCTTCCCCATTCTCGTTCGGGCCATGATAGCCTATGGGTGATAGTTGATAGACTTACAAAATCCACCCATTTTCTTCCCGTTCGGTCCAACCGGACCGTACCTATTTTGGCTAAACTCTTTGTCAAGGAAATTGTTAAATTGCATGGAGTTCCTACTTCTATTGTTAGCGATCATGATCCATTGTTTACTATTGGATTTTGGAAAGGTCTTCAAAAAGCTTTGGGAATAAAGCTTAATTTTAGCACCGCTTATCACCCTCAGTCTGATGGACAAACCGAGCGGGTGAATCAAACTCTTGAAGATCTTCTTCGTGTATGTGTTTTCGATTTTGGTGGAAGCTGGGAAGACCACATTTCTCTTGTTGAGTTTTCCTATAATAATAGCTTCCAATCTAGTATTGGTATGGCACCTTTCGAGGCACTATACGGAAGGCCATGCCGATCTCCTTCGTGTTGGCTTGAAGCCGGTGAGAAGCTGGTTTTAGGTCTAGATTTTATTCGTGATGCCACAGAAAAGATTGATCTTATTCGTCATAGGATGAAAGAAGCTCAAAGTAGACAAAAATCCTATGCCGATAATCGAAGAAAGAAATTAGAATTTTCTGTGGGAGATTTTGTGTTCATTCGTGTTTCACCTATGAAGGGTGTTGTGTGTTTCAGTCGATCGGGAAAATTAGCACCTCGATATATTGGCCTATTTCCCATCACCGAACGCATTGGTTCCGTGGCTTATCGCCTTTTATTACCGGCTCAGTTTTCTGCTATTCATGACGTATTCCACGTCTCTCAACTATGGAAACGCCTTCGAGATTCCGATTCTGTTCTTGAGCCCGGTGTTATTGAAGAAATTGAAGTTTCGCCTAATTTGACTTATGAGCAACATCCTATTCGTATCATTGCTTCGGAGGTTAAACGCCTTCGAAATAAAGACGTTCCTCTTGTGAAAGTTCAATGGTCATCAAATCCTAAGGTTTGCTCTTGGGAATCTAGAGAATTCATAGAGCGAACATATCCGGACTTGCTCTCACGTGCTCCATAAGGTGAACTTCTTATTTCAAATTTCTTCTTTCTATGTTGATATGCATTTGTTGTTGTTACTTCTTATTTGTTTCTTAAAGATTGCGAGGACGCAATTTCTTTAAGGAGGGGAGTCTGTAACAACCTGCATATTTTACGATTGAATATTTAAATATTTTATTTAAATATAGAATCGTTAATCGGATTAAAGTCCAAAAAGCTAATTTTTGTAAACAGTCGAATTGGGACTCGATACCACCTCCATTGAGTCCAAAATGGAGTTTACAACTTTTTTGAGTATAAATATTGATATGTTTGGAACTAGCTAAAATTTCGACCTTTTCACTAAGGGCTTTGGGTTTGGGTTTCAGCCTATTAACTTAACATATCAACCCAACTCCACTCCACTCCTCTTCCTTACTTCATAATATTTCCTACAACTTAAGCTTTAGCAAAAATGGTGGTGGAGATGGGAAATTAAAATCCTAAACCCTAGTTTCTTTAGCAAATCCAAGTTTTAGCTCCAAATTCAAAGTGAAGCTTAGGTAAGTATCTCCTTCTTCTTCTCCATCTCAACCTCTCTCCAATTTCAGAAATTTCCTATAACCTAACTTAGGAAATACTTGCTTTTGATCTTAGTTTGGAGTTTCTAGAGTTGAGATTGAAGAGTGGTTGATCCTCCTTTGTTTTCAAGCTCCTTCTTCCTTGTTTTTGTGTAAAAGGTGAGATTTTTATCTCACATCTATGTCTATATTTATCTTTGTTGTTAGGTATGAATTCCTAATATCTATTCATGATCATTTGCTTTTGATTTGAATTGATATGGTTGATTTACCAATTTTTGAATTTGAAGTCCAATTATTGTGAAAATCCTACAATGGATGTTTGGATATGTTGTTTGGGGTGTATCGAAGAGCTTATAAGGCCGGGTTGTCATTTGGCGTAAATCCTTAGTCGTCGTTGCTTGCTCAATCGCTCCCGAATCGATTTGGCCATTATGGCCTAGGCAAATTGTTGCCTTTACCAGGAGTTCAGACGTCTGGATACCAATGCCAGACGTCTGGTTTTTCCTCATGGGGAAAAATAATACACGGCAGAAAAATAAAAAGGGCAGTGACTAATTTCAGATGTCTGAATTATCATTCCAGACGTCTGAAAGGTTGTCAGACGTCTGATTTGTGATTTCAGACGTCTGGTTGGCTTTCTGGAATATTTCCAGAAACCAAAACCAGACATCTGGATTTACCCCCAGACGTCTGAAAGGATTTCAGACGTCTGATTTTAGGCTTCAGACGTCTGGATGGTTTTCTGGAATATTTCTAGAAATCAAATCTAGACGTCTGGAACAACCCCTCAGACGTCTGGAAATTCCCAGTTTTGCATATTTGCCTAACTTTGAGTAAAATTCCAATGTTAATCGATTTTTGTTGATCTGATTAGTTGTTATCACTATTATCGTCTTTGATGACTTCTTTTTATGGATTTTTGGGAATATCCATTTTTATGGATTTGATATCGATTTCTACGGTTTTGATTCACGTCTTCGAATGTGAATCTTTGGTGATTGATTGTTTTTACAATCATTTTTTGTGATTTGTCACTTTCAAATACAAAGGTTTCTATACTAGTAGTAAATATTCAAACTCTTTTACAAAGATGATTTTAACTCTATTTTTAAATACAAATCCCGTTTATAAAACCGTTTTCATATCTATTAGTATATACAAACCTTTACCTCATTCGTACGAGAAAATCAAATTAAACGGCTTAGCAAAACAAGTGGTATGAAACGCTTGTGTTTACTTCGTCGGTTAATTTATGGACTTGTTCGATTGAAAATCTTGTGACAATTTTCAAGTGGAAATCTACAATTTGTTCGTAAATATTTAAGTTAAGCTAGTGGTTATGGGACATGAAGCTAAACTCTTATATTTACTGGCTTAGTGTAATTGACACTTTTATTGATCGATGATGATCATTTTGTGATTTAGAATAGCGATGTGCGATGTCTATTTATTTGTGTGGGGACTACGATCCCTGTTTGTGGAACTTCAATTCAATTTGGCGAGGTAGCGGCCCGTGGTCTTCGGGCCGTTTTTGGAGCTTCGGCTCAAATTTATGGTTAGCGGCCATGGAATAGCGTTCCGTTTGTGATACACGTGTTTGGGAGTTTTCACGCTCCCGTTTGTGATAGGCCTCCCCCTTTGTGATTTCTGGATTTCTAATTGATGATTTCTAGAATTTGTGTTTCACCAAATTTTGCGATTGGCATTAATATGTTTGTTAATATTTGTAGTTTGGTGAATAAAATAAAGAATATGATATTCTTTTTGGTGCTATGAGATTTTTGAGATATTGTATGATTTTGTTGTTTAAATCATATTTGTCCTGATATGACATTCGTTATCATATGTTTTTATTATATCTCTACTTATATCTCATTTCTTTAATGATAATTATAGCTAGACTGATCGGTTTATTATTTTCTTATTAAATAATACTCGGGTCAGACCGAGATGTTACAGGTGCTTCTGCTTAACTCCTTATCAGGGATCATCTTCTGACTTTTGCCTATCTACATTAGATTGGTAGTTTTTTGTTGTATACATTTGAGATAGATACTCCTTGATGTATACATATTCTTTTGTCTAGCACTTGTATCTATTCTTTTGTGATATTGTGGATCTTATTTGACCACTACTCTGATGTACACTTTTATGTGTTATATTCATATATGTTTTCGCCTTTGAGATATGAATGTCTGTGACTGATTTATGTTATGTTTATTTTTATATTTGTTTCCGAAGGTCCACTTAGCCTATGTGTGGTAGCTTTGAGTTTGTATCGGTATGTTGGATTTCTTCTTGAAATGAAATGCATGTTATTTTATCCGACATATCGGTACTCGCCCAAAGCAATTACACAGATGGTCGCTCCTCAATAGCCTTATTCTTCGTGCTAGTTGACAGCATTACCCAGTAGTGTTCTTGGCTAGCGTGAGCATAGAGGTGGGGCGTCACATCTGTGGCTTTGAGGAATAATTTTCTAAAAATATTCACAAACGCTTGTGGATTTTCCACAGAGGTCTGCGAATGGCTTTTTTATATTATAACAATTTTCAATGCCAATGTTAAATGTTTTTAGTGCTTATTTTATGTATATGAATTCTTTTGTGTATATATCCTAAAGGAGACTTTACAATGTTTATCTAAGACACTTAATACACTAGTATAACCATACTAATCATAGCATGGTCCATAAGTCTTTGTTTGTCTTCGAGTCTCAATATCTTTGAGCAAGATGATCTCTTGTAGTATATACCTACAATCTTGAAATATGTGATTGTATAGTTGTTGTCATTGAAACCATAGAATGGAGGTTCTAACAACTACCACCTTCCATTGTCGGTCACTTTACTTACCCCATAGTAGTATACAGAAGTCTGCCCCGAGGCTGGGACAGAGTGGAGGCGATCGGGATAGATCCCCCAATAATTCTGACTCCTGAGCAAATTGCCTTCCTGAAAGAAGGGCCAAGAGAGCCCCCTACTATTGATCCCCCGGAGGTTGAAAAACAGATGGTTTATGATGACAACTACCAATTCACTGGGTATCTTCGCCCCCATGAGTGGTTGAGTAGGTCCTTATTTTTTTTCCAAATGATGTACAAGTTGGGTTATGACCCATTTTTGCAAATGTTAAATACTATGAATCTTCTTTTTTATACTAAGAGTTTTCATTGTAGACTAGTTTATCTGTTTGAATATTTTAGTCTGCTTTGTAGTTTCTTTGCTAACATTATGTATATATGCATGTATACTTGTTTTCCCCTTGGGCTTACTTCTTATGTCTCGAAGCTGGGCGGCTCAGGTGCCCCCGGCGTCCATTAATTAAACACATAGACTTAAATTTTTGTGCAAAGGATAACATAAGTAAATAAGAAAAGAGAAAAGACTTCCAAACAAAATGATCTTATCTTTTATTGAGGTAGCCAGCCCGCATAATCACGTGGTATGTGTGAACTGATGCAGGGGCGTCCTTAGGCAGACGACCGGTACTTCTGGTGAGGAAGGAAGCACTGAGTGGCATGTGTGTCCTTATAGGTTAGCATTACGAATGCTAGGATCGGGGTTACAACATGGGTAACTATGCCGCCACGGCACCAATGTCCTATCCTATTAGAGGGACGGGTAGCATCATAGGCGAATGAATCAGGACTATTGCATGGGTAGTTCACTATGGGTTCGTCGATGCCTCCGGTAAGGAAGGAAGCATTGAGTGACTTGCACATCCTCAAGGAGCAGCACTATGGATGCTAGGTTCAGAGTTACCATTGGAACTGGGCTAGCCTACAACAAGGTAATTAGGTAAATTTCAATTTTTTTAACCTTTTTGGATCTTTATTTGGCCTATGAAGTCTAAATTTATTTAAAACTTTTCTAAATTCCTTTTCAAATAAAATAAATATTTTATTCAATTCATAAATATAGTTATAGTTAATATAGTTTATATATGTGTGCGCGCGCACGCGTATGTGTGTGTCATATAAATATATATATATATATGTGTGTGTGTGTGTGTGTGTGCGCGTGCGCGCGTCCACGTGCAACATAATATGGTGTATGTGGTTTAACATGCCCATGTATAGATGCTAGAATTTACACCATAACAGATATGTTAGTCCCTCTATATACAAATGTATTGTCTAAATATATATGTGCGTATGCCAAAAATAATCCACTATATACATGTGTATAAATATGGTTGTGTGTGTATTTATGAAATACTAATTATAAATAAACTTATATAAAATACTTATAAAATACACAGACGTAGATATATATGTGTGTGCGCGCGCGCACGTGCATGGGCACGTGTGTGCATTAAATTATAAAATTATTTTAAATATCATTTTATAAAATATTTTAAATAAATACTTAAAATGTCATATGTAATCCGTGAAGAAATAAAAAAATTTAATTAGAAAAAATTTATATAAGATATACACATATATGTACATATATATAATTACGTATAAATGTGTGTGTGTATTAAATTAAATATTAATAATATATATATATATTTGTAACAAGCTCTCGGCCTAGATTTTTTCGATTATACACATATTTTATAATAAATGTTTATTATTTAATTTTAAAACTATATGGGAACCTTTAAATAAAAAATAAAAAA
This sequence comes from Allium fistulosum, assembly GCA_030737815.1. Classification (NCBI taxonomy): domain Eukaryota; kingdom Viridiplantae; phylum Streptophyta; class Magnoliopsida; order Asparagales; family Amaryllidaceae; genus Allium; species Allium fistulosum. The sequence goes on along the minus strand of CM060903.1, from coordinate 868,070,531 downwards.
ATTATTTTTTCGAAAACAAAACAAATAATATTTCATACTAAAATTTTATATTATTGATAAACGTGTGTGTATATATATTTGATTTATATAACCAATTTAAAATTAATTAAATAATTACTTTTATAAATATAAAAAATATACAAACACAAAATTGAAATAATTTCTATTTTAGTTTTTAGTTTTCGAAAGCATTATGCATATAAAAAACATTTATAAAATTTAAAACATACATTATATTATGTTATTCTTTTAATTTATATTTTAGTTAGATTAAAATCATTTTTTTAGTGTTGCTTTATTTTTTAAATTCTTTTGCTAAGTTTGGTCGTGAGCACTTGCAAACATGCATGTACAGTACATACATACATACATACATACATACATACATACATACATGCATATATATATGCACATATATACAACCATCAATATGTATCACATACATCGATATTAAGGTTCATTATAATTTCTAACTAAATGGCATATTATACAATAATTAAGTAAGCATTTATATATGTTAATAAAAAAGAAATGTACATTTCACCAAAGCCTAGAATTTTCACCTTGAAATGATGAAATAAACTCCTTGAATCCAGTTCTACGTTCAGAAGTTGTTAACTCCCGAACATCTTTACCACCGACGATTGTATTTAATTTGATTTGTATTTAAGATGCTTGAAAATTTAGGAAAGGGGGAGGTTTATTTCAGCTAGCAATGGGAAGATATGGAGGCTCCAAAAAGGAGTATGAAACGTGTGGGTTAGAGTTAATTAAATAAGGAGATCTTAAGGTGTAAAACAAGGATCTATATCCTTATTTTTTCACACAAAGTCTTCTCTCTTTAACTCAAATATAACCCCCGTTGCCATCAAAATGGCTAGCCTACCCTTGCCTAACCTAGCTGAAATTAACAAGCTCCTCATGGGCCTCAAAGCTACTTCAACTCCGAACAATATTTATTGCATTTAGATTCAGCTGAAACGCGTATAGATATCGTATATCAATAAGTGTATTTAACTATTACATGAACACTGCTTAATATTGTTCAATAGACATCAAAATATGATTTCATAATTAACATTTCATAAGTATTAATTAATTTAATTATATAATAACTATAAATTAAATCAGGTGGTAATAGAAGCATTCTACATTTCAGTTGTGTGACTCTTAGGTGTTAATTTGGTCAGCGATTAATATCGATCAATTCGAATATTCATATTCACACTTCACTTAGCAAGTGGAGTGACATTACGACCAAATTTACCACTTACTTGGTATTGGAAAAATCTAATTTTACTTTATTAAGCGTTACCTAGTAGTTGTGTGGTAAAGCACTTAGCGGTTCTATAGCGTTAGAGGTGCAAAAAGTTATAGTGGGGATAAAGTGGGGATATAGTAGAAAATAGCGAAGGTGTAAACAGTTTTATTACATATAAGACCAAATATTTAAAGTTAATTTATTCTCATTCTCACATCATTATGTAGGAAAAAGAATATTGTTAATCTTATATAACAAAATCGAATAATATCATGATTTATGCAGTCTATTTTTGGTGACTACAATAGATTTCTAACTTATATTGAGCACTTATGCCTTAAAATTAGATCTTTACCATAACTTTGTTGAATTGGTTAATAAGAGAATTAGTCTAATAAATCCATTTATATTAATATTGCTAAGCGAGTGCTAAAATGCCATGATTTGGTGGGGGGGAGTGGAAAATATCAGGGCTTAAAGTTGATCTACTATTTAATAGGGCTATAATGAAAATGCATAGTGGTAAAAGCGTTATGGCTTATAGTGGAAATTTTACAGAGCTTAGAGGGGCTTTAACTGCACAGTCAAGTAGTGACAATTATTTACGCAAATTCTCTTCGTTAAAACAATATTACTTTGGACTTATGAAATTTGGTAATAGTCAAAATTCCAATATTATCCATATTCAACTCTATAGTTGTAATGCCCCGTATTTTACGTATCGGAGGACCGTAAAATATTATTTGAAATTCATATGAGGTCGTATAACTCTATGATTTTGGGCAATGCATATTAGTAACATTTCCTATAGTTATAATTTTTCAGGACTATTTTACTCCTCAAAACTTGTAACGACTATTACTTTTAATAAAATCCGAGTTAGCATGCGAGACCACTACCATAGGAAAAATATAACAGTTTCCATTTCCGTAAAGTGGTCATAATAGCGATCTGGACTTTTTGGTCAGGAGATATGGTTGTTCGAAGATTGGTAGTTTTTGAAGCAGTTTAGTGGGTAGTTAGTGGGTAAAGGCAAGCACACTAACCCATTTCGGTTTTGGAGGCTAAAATAGGTTGAACCATCATCCCAAAATCACTTTTACCACTTTCAAAATAGATCTAAGCCTCCATTAACACATTCTCCATCCAAAACCCTATCTTTTCTTCTCCAAATCAAGTCTAAATCATAGGTTATAGGTAGATTAGAAAGAAGATTCATTAGAGACCTTCAAATCTACATTCTTGAGAAGGGAAAATCAGGTCTTTGCTATTGATTCTCGGATTTGCCTCGATTTGCATGAAAATGTCCACTTTTTGGGTGTCTGGCGAGTGATTTATCATCTCTCACCTTATTATATATGTATGTATGTATTTTGGTATGTTTTAAACTCATTTTTAAAGTCAAAATTATGTTTTGGGATTGTTTTAATATCAAACCTGAAGTGAAAACGAATTTAAAATATTAAAGTGTTCTAATCATGTTAATTTGATTTACGGTTGTCTTGATGTTTGTTAGGCTTTATTAGAGACATATTATAGGATGATTTACCATCAATTGTTGTATGTTTATATGTTTGAATGTTGTTTGGTGTATGTATAGCGTTTGTTTGTATGCTTGTATGATTGAGAATGCTCGTTGGAGCGAAATAGAGTAGGAACTGTGAAACCGGACTTCGACGAATAGGCTTGGGGATGTTAGGAGTCATATAGATGCATGCGAAAGGTAGACGGGTTGAAGAACGGAGCATAACGGTGAAACCGATGAAAAAGTGGAAGTTGGAGTTTCTGCAACACTTTGGTTCGAGGAGGATTCTTGTAACACCCCTAATTTTAAATAGCATTATTCAGGAGATTTAATTAGATAAATTAAATAGAATAATGTAGAGACTAGAGTGATAAGGGAATTGAGATTTGAAAACTAATTAGGGTCATGCCTTAACTAAATGGATTTATATAAGTGATTTATAGTTTAAATACTTAAGAGAATAAGGCAAGGGTAATATGGGAATAGCCGAACCCCATAACCCCTAAAACCCTTACAACCTCTTCATCCACATTACATTCTTACAAAAACATAAACAAAAGGAAAACAAGGCCGGCCATAACCCTAAGGAGAAGAAGAGCAAAAATCCAATTAGAAGCTAAGATTCAAGCTAGGAAGATTAAAGCAATAACAAATCTCAAGTTCCTTATCCAAACAAGATGAATAATGACATAAACCATCTCATTTAAGTCACCTTGAATCTTTTAATTCGGGTTTAAGGTTAAAAACTATATGATTGGATGAATGATGATATGCTTTGATTTATATGCCATGCTATAATTTAACTAAGGATTTTTGTGTGATAATATAATTCAATTTTAAAGTTAAATTCATGCAAATTGACTTTCAAATGCCATGATTTTTGAATATGTTATGTAAAATATTGTTTTGGAGATGAACTTAAATTCTCATAATATTCTAGGCTATGGATAATTTATTATGAATTTTGAACAGAAGAAATATATAATTTTGGGTTTAAATTATTTAAGTCAATTAAGTATTGTTTTCGGGTTTAAAATTTATATATGTTAGAAAACATATTAAAAGTGAATAACTGTGATTTTTGGGGATTTATTCTAAGTGCTTTACTATGGATATTAAATTATTTAAGTTGGAGGACTTAAATTTTTTAAATGTTTTGTCAAGGGGATGGGCTTTTTTGTTAAAATGATTTCATTTGTTAATTGTTGAATTCAGCAGCCTTTAGTATAGAATTTTTTATAAACAATTGGCATCAATCATATTTTGACAAATTATGCAAGTTAGGTAAAAAGGAGTTACTTTGAAAGGCATAAAAATCATTTTTTTCGAATTACAACTTCGCCACTTCCATTTGCTTGGTTCTGTCACCATAATTCCACTAATGACCTTTCGCACCCATTCGAAACCAATGCACATGGTATCAAGCAATTGATACATAGTGTATTGGAGAAAGGCGGAAGGAACTGTGTCGAAGGCATGCTTTTGAAGGGGTTGAAGCCATTTTTATAAGCTTTTGAATCAATCCAAATTGCCTTTGTTTTTAAAAGAAGCTTTCGAGATAGTTGCCGCTTTTGAACCTATTCGATACCAAGCTGCCGCATTCATACCTTCGATTCAATTGGAGGTCGCTTATCTTTATAGTATTCGAAAGGGAAGCTTTCATCCTTTTAAATTTAAAGTTGCTTCCTCAATTCTTTCGAAAGTGTTTTTTTAGCCACTTTTAATAAGAGTTTCGGAGGCAATGGTTTCGAAAGGTTGGTTTTGAAGCTATCATCTTCCCCATTTCTTTTATTTGAGAATAATGCATTCAAAAGGGTTACTTTCGCTTCTGTTCTCTTTGACCCTATAGTTACACTAAATATTAAACCCAATGGTTTCGAAAGGAATACTTTTAAATGGTTTCAAAGCTATGTTTCCATAAATTCTTACTTGAACTAAATGCCTTCGAAAGGTATATCTTTAAGTGTTTCAACAGGTATGTTTTGTTATGAAAAGAATGTTTACAATGCTTACGGAAAGTGTTTCAAAAGGTATATCTTTAATTGTTTTGAAATGTATGTTTTCTAGTGTTATGAAATGAATGTTTCCAATGCTTACGGAAGGTATATTTCTAAGTATTTCAAAAGGTATATCTTTATGTGTTTCGAAAGGAAGGTTTCCAATGCTTTCATAAGGCATGTTTTTATTGGTTTCAAAAGAGAAGGTCTGAGATTTTTAGTACTGCTTTCGAAAGGAAGAGTAACAGAGGGTAACTCATGATGTTACAATGGTCCGAAAAATTTAGTCGAAAGCCTTAGCTTTCAAATAAGAAAACCTAATCTCATTTTTAAAAGTTAGCCTATGCCAACATAAAAGAGTTTTGAAATAGCATTTAAAATTTGAAATCTTAGAGGAAATTTTCCTTGTCAAGGATAGTGGGTTCAGGGTATTAACCATGTTTTAGTAGAAAATGATTACAAAGAATTAAGTCATGGATGTTTACATTGTTATGTTTTGATCAGTTATCGTGTATGCTTCCAGAGACATGCAGGAGGCAGGCTAGCTATTAGGAGTTCTTTCTGTTTGATTCCGTTGTGTAATTGGATGTAAGGGCAAAGTTGTTTAATTGCCTATATTTAGACTTTGATCTACCAAGGGGGCATCTTCATATGTCGCTCTTGGCGTATTTTGTAATAATTATATTTCCTTGAACGTGGTTTACGAATTGGGATTATGTAATTAATTTGAAATGTGATTTGCAGTGGAATGAGAAGGTTGTTTTAAAATTTGAGTTAATTTTTTTTCGTATCCATGTGTTTCTGGTATATAAATGCATATAACATTACTGCATTGGTCACCGAGAATTAATAACTATGGATGACTGCAACGTCTGTAGCAGTTAGTTTTGGGCCTCCAAATGGGGGATGCTAAAAGTTGGTATCAGAGCATAGGTTTATGTAAATATAAAAGAAATCTGAACCTAAAAGGCTTTCCAAACATAACCCAATGAATCAGAAAATGAGACAGGGGTTTGGATTAACACTATAGTAACATACTTGAATTTATTATATATATATAAGTATGTATTCCCCTCCCTCTTAGACCGTTCTTCTGTATCTTACTAAGGCTCGTATGTAGAATTACGAGAAAGGAAAATATGGAGCTAGGAAACCGAAGAGGAAATCTAGGTGGAGGAAGCACCATAACCAATGGAAATGCTCGACCCAATACCAGGAGGAATCTGGTACAACAGGCAAATGCTAATCAAAATGCAAATGCCAATGTAGGTGCTGGAACCCTGCCAGTAGATATGGGGATGATGTATTAGGTCTTCATCAATCTGATGCAAGCTGGAGCAGTTGTGGGAGTAGCTGGGGCTAATGCTATGAATGTTGGAGGAGCTAATCTTATGGCCCCAGTTGGCATAACTATGCCAAGATGAGCAAGGACTACACTATTCTTGGTGGAAAGCCGTTTTGAGTACAGAGGATGTTGTTGTAGTAGAAAACTGGTTATTGCACTATGAAAGAATTTTCGCTAACTTAGGATTAGATGATGAGCAGAAGAGGGGACTTGCTTCATGACAGTTGCAGGGAGCAACACTTTATTGGTGGAATTGTATTACTGTGGGAGTTCCCAAGGAAGAGTTGACTTAGGCAAAGTTTCGAAGGAGATTCGAAGAGAGGTTCTTATCTGAAGTTGCCAAGTCAGTATTATTGAGAAAGTTCATGGACTTAGTGTAAGGTGAGATGTCGATGATTGAGTATGCTATAAAGTTTGATGAGTTGTCCAGATATGGATATGCTACCATTGACACCGCCATTAAAAAGAACGAGAAGTTCGTTTGAGGGTTAAGACCCGAGATTACCATCGCGATTATGACACACCTCCATGATCCAAGATTATAGTGGAGATGGCAATCAAGAATGAAGAGATGCTTTCTAGTTTTGGGAAAGACAAGCAGGTTGAAACCCAAGATTCTCAGGGCAAGAAGAGGAAATTCTTTAAGAATAAATGAGCTTAGAAAAGAGGAGCTGCCAAGAAAGAGAAGGCCGATGTAGTTTGCCACAACTGTGACAAGAAAAGACACTATGCATATGAATGTCGAACTGGAAAAGGGAAAAAGATTGCGGATAAGAAAGGAGTGAAGTGCTTCAATTATGACCAGATTGGACACTACAAGAATCTGTTTTCGGAACCGATCAGAGCAGACAAGGGAAAGGTTTTTGCTTTGGAACCTAAGCGAGCCATTGATTTTCGGATAGATCTTATGCCAGGAGTATAACTTGTAAGTAAATCACCTAGCAGGATGACACCTACCAAGATGAAGGATTTGAAGGTGCTGCGAGTGGATATAGAAGGAAATAATTGTATTAGACCAAGTAGTTTGCCTTGGGGAGCGGCCGCGGCGTTCATAAAGAAACCGGATGGGTCATTAAGGATGTGTATCGATTATCATAAGTTGAACGAGAAGACAATCAAGAATAGTTATCCTTTGCGGAGAATTGATGATTTATTAGATTAGTTGAGTGAAGCCAAGGTATTTTCTCAATTGGATTTGAAGATAAGTTTCCATCAGCTAAGAGTGGCAGAGGACAATATTCAGTTAACGACGTTTCGGACTAGGTATGGTTCGTACGAGTGGTTAGTGGTGCCATTCGGGTTAACAAATATGCCAGCTTTCTTCATGGATTTGATGAACCACGTTTTTCGAGAGCACTTGGATAGGCTCATATTGGTATTCATAGATGACATTTTAATATACTCTATGGATGAAAGAGTGCATGAAGCTCATCTTAGAGTAGTGCTTGAGATGCTAAGGCAGCATCAACTGAAAGTGAAGTTTTCAAAGTGTCATTTCTGGAAGAAAGAAGTTCAGTTTCGTGGTCACGTAGTTTCAGAGAAGGGTTTGTCAGTTGATCCAGATAAGATATAGGCTGTTAACAACTGGAAGAGACCAGAGATGGTGAATGAGATCAGAAGTTTTCTTGGGCTTGCTGGTTACTATTGGAGGTTTATTAAAGAATTTCTCGTGGATATCAGCGCTTTGACTAAGCTAACCAGAAAGGACGCAGAGTTTATTTGGTCTGACAAGTGTGAGGAAGCATTCCTTAAGTTAAAGCACTTATCGACCAATGTACCTGTGTTAGTAGTTCCAGATGGGAATCAAGAATTAGTAGTATATACCAATGCATGTGGAACCGGATTAGGGGCTGTGTTGATACAGAAAGGTAAAGTTATTGCCTACGCTTCATAGCAGCTTAGACCGCATAATGTGAGATATCCTACTCATGATCTAAAGTTGGCAGCGGTGATCTTCACACTGAAAGTATGGAGACATTATCTCTTAGGGGAGAGATTTGAGTTGTACACAGATCATAAGTCCTTAAGGTATTGATTCTCTCAGAAGGAGTTGAATATGAGGTAGTAGAGGTGGCTGGAGTTTTTAGCAGCTTATGATTTTGGTATAGAGTATACACTTGGATAATGAAATAAAGTAGCGGATGCTCTTAGTAGAAAACATCAAAATGTGGTTTTAGCTATGTTAACTGAATGGAAGAAACTAAAGGCTTTGACTACTTGTAGTGTGCAGTTAAGATCGACTGCTACTTCTAGTGAGAGCACTGCCATGTTATCCTGCTTGGAAATGCGACCAGTTCTGATCGAAAGGATTGCTTCTAAGCAAAAAGAGGATTCACAATTAGCTGAGAAGATTAAAAGGCTTGATGTTGAATTAGGTATTGATGATCTAAAAGATTTAGTCTTGACCAGAGAGTATGGTTAAGAAAGAAGGGACGGTTGTGTGTTTCGAATGTTGGGGACCTAAGGAGAGAAGTCCTTAGGGAATGTCATCGATCAAAATTTATGATTCATCCTAGGGGAACCAAGATGTATCAAGACATGAAAAGGAGTTTCTACTTGGAAGGTATGAAGAAGGATGTTGGCTTGTGGGTAAAGCAGTGTGTGAACTATCAACAATTGAAGGCCGAACATCAAAAGCCGAGTGAATTGCTTCAACCTTTTGAGATACCAGTTTGGAAATGGGATTCGACATCTTTGGATTTATAGATGGGTTGCCAAGGTCGAATCAAGAAAATGAAAGTATATGGGTTATAGTGGATAGGTTGACCAAGAGTGCCCATTTCATTCCAGTTAAGTCAACCAGGATGGCACTTATTTTAGCTAAGTTGTTTATGAAGAATATAATTAGACTACATGAAATTCCTAGTAGTATAGTAAGTGAAAGAGATACTTTGTTTACTAGAGAGTTCTGGAATAGTCTACAGGATGTGTTAGGTAGCAAGCTCAAGATCAGTACTGCTTATCACCCTCAGATAGATGGGCGGACAGAGAGAGTCAACAAATGCTCGAGGATTTGTTAAGAGCTTGTGTGCTAGATTTTGGTGGATCATGGGAAATCACCTACACTTGGTTGAGTTTTCCTATAATAACAGCTATCAGACTAGTATAGGAATTGTTAGCACCAAAATTGGTCACTAACACCCTTGAGAAGAGTTATATAGAGAGATTAATGAAGAGAGTAAATTAAAATAGAGAAATAATGTAATTGAATGCCAAAAAAACAACAAAAACGAGAACACCACATTTATAGTGGTTCGCCGTAATTGCCTACGTCCACTTTGAATGAAATCTTTATTACTTTCTCAATTACTTGAATATAGATACAATCTGTAAACCAATCACTGGAATACCAGCTTGAATTAAAAGAAGAGAGTATAAAAAAGGCAGAGTCTCTCTCGAGTTCTCCCAAAAAAGGTCCCTTCATCTACACCCCTCCCTCTCTATTTATAGACGAATATAGGCTAGACTCCCTGTGCAGGCCCAAGAACAAGGTACTTCGGCCCACAGTAGGCAACTTCTGTGCACCGAGGCAGGCATATCGAATGGTGGAAGCCGAATCACTCAGTCCGATCCAGTCGCGCCGAACCACTTGCACCGGGCCACCTCTCCTTCATTATCTTGACCAAAACCACTTAGGCCGACCCATCGTTCCTTTCCTTCCTTGGCTGAGAGAGATCTATTAACCTATCTAGGTCGAACCGGAGTTAGTCGAACCACAAACACCGGAACACAATTGACTAACCTGTCTTCGCTAACCTCCCTCGACCGAGCAATGCATTCCGAGCGACCACGACTCAACTAACCGATCGATGCACGCCGAACTACCTTGACCGAACGACGTGTGCCGAGTTACCTAGACCGAGCGGCATCTGCGAGCCACCTAGACCGAACAACATAGTCTTCCCTCCTTTGACCGAGCGATACACACCAACCCATACCTACCGAGCCGCACATACATGTCGAACCATATCGATTACATCAAACCCTTATATCTCCAGTCTCTTCTTGGTCAGAATCTTGTCTAGTGCTAACTATAACTTCTGCAACTGTCGCTTTGTAGCCGGGCCAAGTAGCCGGGTAACAGGAATGGTGCCTTTCGAAGCTTTATATGGAAGGCCATGTAACTCACTAGCATGTTGGTTGGAAACTGGAGACAGATTAGTCTTAGGTCCAGATATGGTAAGAGACATAACATAGAAGATTGAGTTGATCTGAGGTAGTATGAAGGAAGCTCAGTCTAGACAAAAGAGTTACTTAGATAGAGGCATAAGGACCTAGAGTTCTCAGTTGAAGATAGGGTTTTCATTAAGGTATCACCGATGGAGGGTGTGGTGCGATTCAAAAAATCAGGGAAACTAGCACCAAGATATGCTGGACCGTTCTCAGTTATAGAGAGAATCGAAAAGCTCGCATATAGAATAGAGTTGCCGAGCAGTTTGGCAGGCGACCATAATGTGTTTCATGTGTCTCATCTTCGTAATTATGTGCATGATCCAGAGACTACTATTCCTTCGACTGCATTAGAAGACTTAATAGTAGAAACGGAATTGACTTTTCTTAGACAACCAACTCGGGTAGTAGCAAGAGATGAGAATAGGTTAAGAAACAAGATAGTCATGTTGGTGAAAGTTCAGTGGAGCGACAACGAGAAAGGCTGTACTTGGGAGACCGAGGACAGGATTAGAGATACTTATCCGGATTATTATAAGGGTATGTTCTATACCTGTTATATATATATATAGACTGTCCACTAGTCAAGTAGGCTAGTATGATAGTTAGAAGATGTTACAGATGATTTTTATGCTTAATATTTAGTCCTTGTTGAATTTCGAGGACGAAATTCTTTAAGAAGGGAAGCCTGTAACACCCCTAATTTTAAATAGCATTATTCAGGAGATTGAATTAGATATATTAAATAGAATAATGTAGAGACTAGAGTGATAAGAGAATTGAGATTTGAAAACTTACTAGGGTCGTGCCTTAACTAAATGGATTTATAAAAATGCTTTATAGGTTAAATACTTAAGAGAATAAGGCAAGAGTAATATGGGAATAGCCGAACCCTATAACCCTTAAAACCATCACAACCTTTTCATTCTCATTACATTCTTACACAAACATAAACAAATGGAAAATAAGGCCGGCCATAACCCTACAGACAAGAAGAGCAAAATCCAATTAGAAGCTAAGATTCAAGCTAGGAAGATTAAAGCAAGAACAAATCTCAAGTTCCTTATCCAAACAAGGTGAATAGCGATATAAACCATCTCATATAAATCATCTTGAATCTTTTAATTTGGGTTTAAGGTTTAAAATTGTATGCTTGGATGAATGATGATGTGCCTTGATTTATATGCCATGTTATAATTTAAACAAGGATTTTTGTAGGATAATATAATTCGATTTTAAGGTTAAAATCATGCAAATTGATTTCCAAATGTCATGATGTTTGAATATGTTATGTAAAACATTATTTAGAGATGGGTTTAAATTCTCATAATATTCCAAGCTATGGATAATTTATTATGAATTTTGAATGGAAGAAATAGATAATTTTAGGTTTAAATTATTTAAGGCAATCAAGTATTGTTTTCGAGTCTGAAATTTATATATGTTAGAAAACATATTAAAAGTGAGTAATTGTGATTTTTGGGGATTTTTCCTAAGTGTTTTACTATGGATATTAAATTATTTAAGTTAGAGGACTTAATGTTTTAAATGTTTTATTAAGGGGAAGGGCTTATTTGTTAAAATGATTTCATTTGTTAATTGTTGAATTCGGCAGCCTCTAGAAAAGAATTTTTTATAAAGAATTGGCAACCAATAATATTTTGAAAAATTAGGCAAGTTAGGTAAAAAGGAATTACTTTAAAAGGCATAAAAATCAATTTTGTTTCGAATTACAACTTCGCCACTTCCATTTGCTTACTTCTATCACCATACTTCTGCTAATGACCTTTCACACCCATTTGAAGCAATGCACATGGTATCAAGCAATTGATACGTGGTGTATTGGAGAAAGACGGAAGGATCTGTGTCGAAGCATGCTTTCCAAGGGGTTGAAGCAATTTTATAAGCTTTCGAATCAATCCAACTTGACTTTGTTTTAAAAATAAGCTTTCGAGCTAGTTGCGCTTTTGAACCTATTTGATACCTAGCTGCTGCATTCATACCTTTCGAATTAGTTAGCAGCCGCTTATCTTTATAGTATTCGATAGGGAAGCTTTCATCCTTTTAAATTTTAAAGTCGCTTCCTCAATGCTTTCGAAAGAGTTGTTTTAGCCACTTTTAATAAGAGTTTCGAAGGCAATGGTTTCGAAAGGTTGGTTTGGAAAGGTTGGTTTCGAAACTATCCTCTTCCTCAATTCTTTTATTTGAGATTAATGCATTCGAAAGGGTTACTTTCGCTTCTGTTCTCTTTGATCCTATAGCTATATTAAATATTAAACCTAATGGTTTCAAAAGGAATGCTTTTAAATGGTTTCGAAGCTATGTTTCCACAAATTTTTACTTGAACTAAATGCCTTCGAAGGTATATCTTTAAGTGTTTTGAAAAGTATGTTTTTCAATGTTATGAAAGGAATGTTTCCAAAGCTTACGGAAGGTATATTTCTAATGTTTCGAAAGGTATATCTTTAAGTGTTTCAAAAGGTATGTTTTTTAGTGTTATGAAAGGTATGTTTCCAATGCTTACGAAAGGTATATTTCTAAGTGTTTCGAAGGGTATATCTTTAAGTGTTTCAAAAAGAAGGTTTCCAATGCTTTTGAAAGGTATGTTTTTAATGGTTTCGAAAAAGCGGGTCTGAGATTTTAAGTAATGCTTTCAAAAGAAGAGTGATAGAGGGTAACTTATGATTTCATAATGATCCAAAGTTTATGTTTTCCCCTTAAACTCTCGGGTGCTCAATTAAATTTTGAGTAGATTGAGAGCTAAGGTTTTCAGGTTCTCATTTAGATGAATAAGCTTCCGGAGATGTGTAGGAGGCAAGATAGCTATTATGAGTTCTTTCTGTTTGATTCTGCTGTGTAAGTGGATGTAAAGGAAAAGTTGTTTAATTGCCTATCTTTAGACTTTGATCTACCAAGGGGGCGTCTTCATATGTCGCTCTTGGCGTAATTTATAAAAATTATATTTCCCTAAACATGGTTTACGAATTGGGATTATGTAATTAATTTGAAATATGATTTGAAGTGGAATGAGAAGTTTGTTTTAAAAATTAAGTTTAAAATTTTTCATATCCACGTGTTTTTGGTATATAAATGTATCTAACATTACCGCATTTGGTCACCGGAATTATTAACTATGAATGACTGTAGCATCCGTAGTAGTTAGTTTTTGGCCTCCAAATGGGGGATGTTACAATTCTGGTCGGTGCTAGGCACGGCTCGAAGTGAGGCATGAGTTGGCTAGAAGCCAAATAAGAATTGTTGTTCAGTGATGTTGGCTTGGGATTACTTTGGTTTGGTAGTGGGGTTGGCTCGAGCTGGACATGGAACTTTGTTTGTAGGTGGCTTTGGGTCTGCTTGGTGGGGAATATAGGTGGGGCTTCCGTCCAGTTTTGTTCAGTGAAATCGGTTATGTGCTTCTAGGGGTGCTTCGGGTTGGGAAGGATGTTGCTTTAGGCTTGGATCGGTATAGCCGAATAGAGTATATGGGTGGAGAAATCTTCATCATGGCGCGACAATACTTGGGGATTTCTTTGTGGTGTGTTCCAAGGTTCTTAGGGGTGATGTGAAGTAAAGTGGGAAACTCCAAACGATAGGGATGGATGACTTCGGGATAGCTTTGGGACTTTGATGACGGCAACTCGATGGTAAATGGAGTTAGGTTCTGATGATGGCGGCTCGATGTTGAAGGGAGTCGTGAGAATGGTTATCAACAAAGGGCGAGTTCTAGGAAGGGTTACCCACAGATAGAATGTTGAATGGTTCTATTATGGAGTGTAGGTATGTGGAATGGTTCCTTGAAGTTAATGGAAACTAGATGGAGCAAGAAAAAGGGCTGGATATATGTGCTAAGGATCTTTAATACTCGGAGTGTTTTCGGATGTACTCGAAAGCAGGGGTATTGTGGTGATGCTCATGGGTCCTTTGTTTGGCTACCTTGGATCGGTTGTTTGGATCCATATACCATGGATCAGGGGAACGGGTCTAGTATCAGCTTCTAGCTAAAGATGAGTACACTTAAAACTGGGATTCCCATTAGTTCTTAGCATAAGAAAGGCCATATGAATTATTATATATCTAAAGCATAGTGGGTGATAGTGAGGATTGTTTGATGGATGTTATGTTTGCTTTGTTTATCTCATTTCATAATCTATCACTCTAAGGATGACACTAGAGATAGGTAGTGGGGATAGGGATAACTAGACACCCATCATCATACTTAGTTTGCAGTAAACCTTTTTTATATTCATATAATAGCATATTATGTTCGTGATGTGCTAACTCTTTGGTTGTAGGGACGGTCAAGTATGGTTCTTCATACCTTTGCCCATATTTATTGTATATGGTCTTTATAGTATTTTGAGATGATGTGTCGCTCACACCAAACTGTTGTCTGATCCAAGGTTTTATGCTTTGCTTCTTATTATCTTGGGTACTATTAAATGAGTAGATCATAGGTAGCAGGTCTGGATAGCGCATGGAGCTATATGGAGTATGAGCAGGAGGTTACACTTACATATATCTATACTTTGGAGCTTACTATCTGTTATATATTGCTATGCAGTAATGTGGAGTTATGTCAGTAGTTGAATTTTGAGAGACAATTATAGGGTTTATTTTGGAGAGTTGGGATGTATAAACTCTTTATTTTAGTTTTTGTACAATCTATGAACCTGATGCACTCTGATGTTCTTATTTATGGTTCATTTGATTATATCAGTGTCTTGACTATTTTACATCTATGTTATTATATTATATTTTGTCTATGCACTATGTGATGTTCTACATGTTCTATGTTTGGGTTTTTTTTCTTTTCACCTTTGGCTATCGTCCTACATTAGCCGAGTACCTTCATAGCGCATTATACATGTATATTTGTACCGGAGTTGTAGAGCGATCGTTATATTTGGTACTAGAGCTTAGGTTACACGATTAACCTGAGTTGATACCATGGTCCAGTAGAGATAGGCCAGGAGTTATCACCTTATACTGGATCGATAGTATACGTATATATGAGAGAGTGTATACTTGTTATATGTTTTGGTTTCCAAAAACTATATGGTAATATATATAGTATATAAGTAGCATGCACACACGAGTACCATTGATACAGTTTTCTTATATGAGAGACTGATCATTCTTGTTATAGCTCAATAATGAGCTGGCATATAAGAAATTTTTTAAGGAACTCCATCTCTGGAGTTGAGGAAGGAGCTGGTTTAGGGGCTGCTAACACTGACTTGCATGCGATTTACAATGCAATGATGGCGAACATGCTGCAAAATGTCTAAGCGGCCGCTCTGAATGTTGCTGTTGATGGTGGAGCTCAGTTGCAAGTGTTGACGGCTAAATTTTCCAAGCTATGTAAGGATTACTCCACCTTGGGAGGCAAACCATTTCTCGGAACGGAGTCGGCCATCGAAGTGCAAGATTGGTTGGATACCTACGAGCGTATATTTGGTGACATGGAACTAGATGGTGCCATGAAAAGGAAGCTGGCCTCTAAATAGCTTCAAGGATGGGCCATGAACTGGTGGAATGCCATTACTATTACTACACCCAAGAATCAGTTCACTAGGACCAGTTCAAGGCTAGGTACAAGGAGAAGTTTGTTCTGGCTGCCCAGAAGTTGGTGCTATTCAAGAGGTTTGCTAATTTAAAACAGGGAGATATGCTATCTTCAAGTATATTGCTGAGTTTGATTCTTTGTCGAAGTATGGGATGTCATTCATCGACACTCCAAAAAGAAAGAATGAGAAGCTTCTGATGGGTTTGGATGACTATTTGGAGGAGAAGATGTTGAGTCATATCACTGAGCTATTTGAGAGACTTATCGAGAAAGCTCTTCACTATGAGAGTTTATATCCCAAGTCTAAATCAGCTGTTGTCACTAAGGAAGAACCATAACCGCAACAAGGCAGTGGAGTCAAGAAGAAATGGAATGGAAAGAGAAAGTAGTTTCAGGGAAAGAATGCTCAGAAGAAGGCTAAATGGAAACTCGTTTGTTATGGTTATGTAGACAAGGGTCACCTGATCAAATACTGCAAAGTGATGGGAAGGAGAAGTGTTACAACTGTGGAAAGTTCGGACACATGTAGAAACGATGTCTAGAACCAACACCACAGAAATAGGTTGTGAAGGCTATGCTTTGGATGATGTCCTGACTTCATCGAATGCGCCCTTGGTGAAGGAGAAAGGGAAGAGCATCGTTATTCAATGTATGCTTTCCATTTATGATGTTCCCAGACATGTTTTATTTGATACCGAGGCTTCACATTCCTTCTATCTAGTGATCTTGTAGATAGATTGGGACTGAAATTCAAAATAGTTGAACAGCCTTTGATTGTGAAAAACCTTGTTGAAGGCTCTACTAGCATGTGTATGGTTTTCCATGGGTTAGCCTTATCGAGTCATGGATGCTCTTTTGTTTATGGTTGCTTTGTTTTGAATTTCGTTGGGTTCAAGATTATCTTAGGGATGTACTAGCTGAGGAGGTATGCGGTAATAGTGGATTGTGAGAGGCTGTTGGTGACAATTGGTGTTATGGAGGGGTGGATGGTAGTGATTGGATTCCTGTCAAAGGATGGGGTTATGGTGAGCTTTCTATATTCGCTTTAGGTTCCACATGATGGATTGTCGTCTGTGCCTATTGTTAGAAAGTATCTAGATGTGTTTGAGGGGGTGATTGGATACAACCGCATCGAGAGATCGAGTTTCATTTAGACTTAGCAAAGGATGTCAGACCGATAATCATGCCTTTGAGGTGTATGGCACCCAAAGAGCAAAAGGAGTTGGAGGTGCAAGTAAATGACATGTTAAAGAGAAGGTTTATTCGTAGGAGTGTACTAAGTGGGGATCACCTGTATTATTCGCTACTAAGACGGGTAGCTCTCTAAGGTTGTGTTTAGATTACCGTGAGCTGAATAAGGTGATGAAGAAGAACAAGTATTGACTCTCATATCTTGATGACTTGTTTGACCAGCTCCGCGGTGCGAAGGAGTTCTCCTGATTGGATTTGGCGATGCGATTTCACCAATTGAGAGTAGCGAAGGAGAGTGTGTTGATCACAGTGTTTCGTAGGCTATCTAATTTCTATGAGTGGTTGATTATGCCGTTTAGGCTAACTAATGCTTTGGCGTACTTTGTTGATCTAATGAACCGCGTCATCGTGAATCAGCTAAACAAGTTCATACTTGTGTTCGTGAATAATATTCTGATCAATTATAAGAGAGAAGAGGAATACAAGACGCACTTGAGGATTATGCTTGAAGTGTTAAGGAAGCATAAGTTAAGTACGAAGTTTTAAAGTGTCGCTTCTAGAGGGGATAAGTGAGATTCTTGGATCATGTCATCTCTAAGCAAGGCACTGCGGTTGATCCTATGAAGGTGGCAACGGTTCAGGATTGGAACCAACCCAAGGATGCTACTGATGTGAGGAGTTTCCTAGGATTGGCAGGATCTTATAGATTTTTTATCAAAGACTTCTCAAAGGTAGTCGCGCCGTTGACCAATTTGACGAAGAAGAATCGGATTTTTATTTGGGACACGAAGTGCGAGCATAGGTTTTTGAGTCTGAAGGGGAAGTTGATGAGTGCACCAGTATTGGCAATTCCAAGCGTGAGTAAGGAGTTGACAGTATACAAAAATGCCTATGGTACTTGATTAGGTGCAGTGTTGATGTAAAAGGGAAAAGTTGTCATCTACGCTAATTGACAGCTGAAGCCGCACAAGAGGAAGTATGTGACTCATGATTTGGAGTTAACGGCGATAGTATTCGCTTTGAAGATATGGAGGCATTATTCGCTTTGAAGATATTATTACCTTCTTTTGTGTGCATGTTTGATGTTTGATATGTTTGCTCGTGGATGTTAGGCATGTGCGGTAGTAATGTTTGATTTCACCTTATTTGTGTTAGGGATTTCGGTGGCGAAATTCCTAGGAGAGTGTAACGACCCATATTTTATGTATTCGAGGATCGTAAAATAGTGTTTTTAATTCATATGAGGTTATATGACTCTATATTGGGGGAAATGCCTATTAATGACAATTCATATATTCAGAATTTTTCCAAATGATTTTGGCCTAAATATTTGTAATGGACATAACTTTTGATAGAAGCCGAATTAGCATCCGAGACCACTTCCATTGAAAAGATATGATGGTTTCCCTTTCCTTATAGTGGTCATAATAACGATTTCAACTTTCTGGCTAGGAGATATTACTGTTTGAAAATTGGTAGTTTTTGGAGCATCTTAATGGGTAATTAGTGAGTTTGGGGGCAAGCCCAATAACTCATTTCAGGTTTGGAGGCTAAAATAGGCTGAACCACTATCCGTAAATCACGTTTACCACTTTCCGAATAGATCTAAGCCTTCATTAACCTATTCTCCACCCAAAACATTCTCTTTTCTCCTCCAAATCAAGTCTAAATCATAGATTATGGGTAGATAAGCAAGGAGATTCATTAGAGATTTTCAAATCTGCATTTTTTTGGAAGGAAAATAAGGTCTTTGCTACTTATTCTCAGATTTGCCTTGATTTGCGTGCAAATCTCCACTTTTTGGGTGTTTGGTGAGTGACTTGTCATCTCTCGTCTTATGATATATGTATATATATGTTTTGGCATGTTTTAAACTCAATTTTAAAGTCAAAATTATGTTTAAGGACTGTTTTAATGTCAAACCTTAAGTGAAACGAATATAAAATGATTTAAAATGCTCTAATCATGTTAATTTGATATAAGCTTGCCTTGATGTGTGTTAGGCTATGTTAGAGACATACTATAGGATGAATTGTTGTATATTTGTATGTTTGAATATTGTTCGGTGTATTTATGGTGTTTGTTTGTATGCTTGTATGGTCGAAAATGCTCGTCGAAGTGAACTAGATTAGGAACCGTGAAACTGGTCTTTATGGATGGGCTTGGGGATGTTAGGAGTTGTATAGATGCATGAGAAAGGCATATGGGTCGAAGAACGGAGCATAGCGGTGAAATCGACATGAAAGCGGAATTTGCAGTTTCTGCAGCATTTTGGTTCGGGGGGATTCTGGTCGATGCTAGGCATGGCTTGAGGTGAGGCAAGAGTTGGCTTGGAGCCAAACACGAATTTCAACTCGGGAGGTGTTGGTTCAAGCTTGACTTCAGTCCAGTAGTGGGGTTGGCTCGATCCGGACATGGAAACTAGTTCGGTGAGTGATTTCGGTTCGGCGTGATGGATAACCTAGGTGGCTTTGATCCGGTTCTGGTAAGTAAAATTGGTTTGGTGCTTCTAGAGGTGCTTCCGACTGGGAAGGGTGTTGCTTTGGGCTTGGCTCGATATAGCCAAACAGAGTATATGGGTGGTGGAATCTTCATCATGGCACAGCGATACTTTGGGGATTTCTTTGTGGCGTGTTTTGGGGTTCTTAGAAGCAATGTGGTGCAAAGTGGGAAACTCCAAACTACAGGGATGGATGACACCGGGGTAGCTTTAGGGCTCGGTGATGGTAACTTGATGGTGAATGGAGTTAGGTTTCTATGATGGCGGCTCGATGTTGAAGAGGATCATGAGAACGGTTACCCACAAAGGGCGGGTTCTAGGAAGGGATATCCGTTGATACAACGTTGGATGGTTCTATCGTGGAATGAAGGGAGCATGGAATGGTTCCTTAAAGATAATGGAAACTAGATGGAGCAAGAAAAAGACTTGAATGTATGTTCTAAGGAGTCGTTGATACTCGGAGTGTTTTCTGATGTATTTGAAAGCAGATGTATTATGGGGACGCTCATGGGTACTTTATTTGGCTGCCCCAGTTCAGTTGTTTGGATTCGTATACCCTGGACCAGGAGAAAGGGTCTAGTATAAGCTTCGATGTAAAGACGAGTACCCTAAAAACTGGGTTTTTCATTAGTCCCTAGCATGGAAAAGGTCATACAGGTTATCATATATCTAGTACACAATGAGTGATAGTTGGATTTTTTGATGGATGCTATGGTTTCTTTGATTAGCTCCTTCTATAGTCTATCACTCTAGGGATGTCACTAAATATAGGTATTGAAGGTAGGGATAGCTAAGCACCCATCATCATACTTAGCTTGTAGTATACCCTTATGATATTCGTAGAATAGCATATTATGTTCGTTATGTGCTAACTCTTTAGTTGTAAGGATAGGTCAGGTATGGTTCTTCATACCATATGCCCATATTTAATGTATATGGTCTTTATAATATTTTGAGATGATGAATTGCTTATACCAAACTATTATCTGACCTGATATTTTATGCTTTGCTTCTTATTATCTCGGGTACTCTTAGATGAGTAGATTAGGGATAACAGTTCCGGGTAGTGAATAGCCGTATGAAGTACGAGTAGGAGGCTACGCTTTCATATATCTATACTTTGGAGCTTACTATCGTTTATATTCCACTGGCAGTACTATGGAGCTATGTCAATACTTGAATTTTGAGAGATAGTTATAGAGTTTTTGGAGATTTTGGATGTATAAATTCTCTATTTCAGTTTCTGTATAATATGTGAACTTGATGCACTCTAATATTCTTATATATGGTTCATTTGATTATATCACTGTCTCTCATGTTTAACATCTATGTTATTATGTTATATTTTGTCTATGCAATGTGAGATGGTTTACAGGTTCTGTGTTTGGATTTTTCTTTGCTTGTTACCCTTGGTTATCGTCCCGTATCGGCCGAGTACCTCCATAGCACAAACATAAGTCTTTGGTTTGCTAATAACAATTAATAAATTATTATTAACCATGTTACTTTGAGAAAGAAATTTGACTTTAATTAATCGTGATACTTACTTCACATAACTAAGGAGATGAATCCTCCCTTGAATAGTGATTCACTTCCAAATCTTCCAATCGACCCAACTATAGTTGTTTGATGGGCGTAATGCCACGATTTAATTATAATCAAGTAGAGTTTCCACATTAAAGATCAACAATATTCTCAAGTCAAGAGAACTGTGTGATTTTGTCACATCGATATTTTCTATTTAACCTTAGTTATATTAGCCAACAAAAAGCTATCGAGTTAGTCACTCCATAGTTATCCAATAACTATCAACACATAACCCCTTAGTGCCTCCAGCAGTTATGAGTAATACACTGGCCAATATTTAGAGAGTGTTACGTACTCTAGGCTCAATGGATGTATTGATATCCAGTCTTGATGCATCTTGACTAGGAATATTCAAAATAGTATGTTTAATTTTATTGTGACAAATTACTCATTGTTACAATAATTTGTAACTACAATGACAAATGGATTTTCCATTAAATATACTTTAATTGATTACTTAATTATTTATATAATAATATAACAAGTATATAATAGAAATAAAACACCGTTTATTTCGAAGAAGATTGGTTTTTGATTTAGATATACATAACATAATTGCCCTAGGCATACCCCTAACTCTATCAATCTCTCACTTGAGTTTAGGACCTATTATGGAATCTCAATCCCATCCCTTCAATCGGTTTAATGAGAACTAATCAAGCTAGTCCATTCATGAATGGATCTACATGTTGTTTTATTTACCTACTTTGTCAATCAACTCTATCCGATGATGATAAAATATCGTTATTATGTGGAACTAGTCGGAGTATGTTTCTCGAATTCTAGTGAGCACTTATTGTTACATTGTTATCATATAAGAATAATGTGGTATGCCTAATAATTTGAATGACCCCTAGCCCAATTATAAATTTATGCATTTATATTTACATATGTTACTTTTATCTTGGTGCTATTTAAGGTGATGTACTTAGCCTTTTTGTTAAATTAGCCACAACATTTTGTTTCGAACATTTTGAACTTAAATCTTCTTAATTAAGGTATGAATCATGAATTTGATATTGACATACTATACTCAATGTCACTTATGAAGATTGAGCCTGAATACTCCTTCATAAGGAGTTCGTTGTTTCTGTGAACAATTCTCTACTATTTTATAAATACTTGAGAACACTCTAAACTACCATTTAGTGATCTTAATTTGGATTTGATATTTTCTTTATACATCAACTACATAAGAAAATTACAATAATGTAGATAATACAACATGTATGATAATTCTTATTGTCGGTACATAAGGAATCCATCTTACATGTTCCATTTTAATAAGGTGTCTTCGCATATCGTTTGGGACATTCCCAACATCCTTTATATTTATTATAAAATATATAATTTATGAATCCAATAACAAGTATAAAACAACCAAACTATTAATGATTTTAACATAAGTACATCGTTAATAATCAGTAATATATTGTTTACCTTTTTATAAATATTTTAGTACCTTTAGTAGTTCTTTCTTATGGACACACATTTCCTCTACATTCTGAGTGAAAATCAAATTATTTGACATTTCGATCCAAATACTTACTCAATTCTAATGTTTATAGAATGATATTTTCGTATCATTTATTGGATCATATCCGAAAAACCCACAAACTCAATGTCGGTCTCATTGACTTCAAGACACTTTGATTGTTATATGCAAACAGTCTATTCTAAATCATTTCAGGATTTTCCATTTCCATACATATGTACTAAAATATAGTGTCATACCAAGCGATAATTTTGTAAGTAAAATCTGAATTTACTTGAGCACATCCGACAAGAAATTTATTACGTTAATTTCAACAATTGAAATTTATGATGTTATTCTTATCAATGTGGCTCACAATATTCCAACTACGATAGTCTTTCTCTTAAAGACACATTCATGGTGATGGATCATATCCTTCGTGGTACAACTACCAAAATCATATTTTGATAATGTACTTGGCATCCACTTCGAATTTGCGCATCATACCATATCGTGGAGTCAATACTCTTAATTGTTTAATTGACAGTGGGGGATTATCTTTCTCGAAGTGATAAGAAACTCATAGTTTCTTTTCAATATGCAAGAGTATTTATTAGACATTCTAATGCATTGTGTTCATTTTGGTTTGGTTAATTTCATTTCATCCCTTGTAGTCAATTTTATCCCTAGAGCGTATCCAAACCCATTTTACTACTAATAATATCTAAAAGAAATTCCTTCACTACGAAGTTGGTATTTCTTAAAATAACAATTATTTCTCGGTTCAATGGATGGTTATTCATAAACACTTTATGAATTGCCTAATATGTAAAACTAATTTTGTTTTTAGTTTAGTATACTTAAGTTCAAAACATAAATTGGTCATCCAATGACTATTGTTTCCAACTTCCTTTAGGACGATTCATACAAGATCCCTCACGTACAATTATTACCTGCAGTCTTTCGACTCGCATAACCTGCCAACACCTTGGCCTAGGATACATTGGGGTTTCTTATAAACCTTTATCTTGTATGACTTTGTAAAGTATTCTTTAGAAGAAATTAATTTTAACATTGTGTACTACTCTTAAAGATATGACTTTATAGAAAGAAGTTAACTCAACTTCACCCACCATTAATCATCGTTTATTCAACAAAGTTTGATTACTCCTTATCGATACATCATTATATATCATAAGGAAGAGTAACTTTTGAGATTGAATCTTTATCCATTTTTAGGTATGTTCAGACTTTCCAATATACTCACTTATTCGGTAAAATCGAATCAATTTTAATTTTTGCACATTATTTTATCTACTTTCATATACTCTGTGAGTATTGACGCCAAAAATGGCACCAACACCCAAATATTAGATGAAAGCACCAAAAAATTATAGGTTTAATGAAATAAATGCAAAAGTAGTAGAAAAGACATAATGCTTATAGTGGCTCGGCAAATACCCTGTCCTACGCCCACTTTAATCTTATTATTAGTTGTTTTCTCTTCAGATTGTAATGAATTCAATTAGATCTAAGAACAATCTAGGGGATCTCGTATTTAAGAGTCTTTGGAGTAGTTAAGGAAGAAGAAGATGAAGAAGGAGAAGTGCCCAAAAATGGAGAAAGATCAAGATCAAGAAGAAGATCCAAACGTCTTTTTCTAGTAGCCATAGAGTTTATATTTATAGAGAAAATCAACATTTGAGTTAGAAAACCATGAAGTCCAAGGTCTAGACAAAAGCCCGAAGGCGTTGGAGAGAGCACGTGGCCTTATGGCCAAAATCGACCTCTCGGTTCGGTACCGAAAGCTTTCCTTTGGCGATAACTTAACTTTTCCACTTGCCTTGCTATTCTATCTTCTACTTGATGTATTCCAAACTATTTTCCATAAAAGTTCAGTTGATCTCGATGATTCCTTTGATAACACTTGTATTATCCTACTTTCTTTACTTCCTTCTCATGAATCCTTAGAGTTGCTCTTCTTTTCTCTGAGGAAAGTACTACATGACAATCGCTAAAGGTTGTGCACCAAGTACATGGAGTTCGGAGGGTGCTAAGTGGAAGAAATACCTCTCGGCGTCGAGAGGTACCTCTCGGCGCCGAGTGGCCATATAGCCCCATTTCACCTGAAACATGTTGGATTCCATCTTTTGATCTTTTTGAGCATATTTCCAAGTTCTTGAGTTGTTTCATCCTTGTATTAACCTCCTAATTGTAGTTGAAACCCGCTTGGTCAAAAAAACAATTAACACTTGCCCCTTAAAGTACGCCTTATGAATATAAGGTGTGCTTTGCTTAAGAACAAGTTTTTGAAATAGTCAACTTTTGGTAGTTGAGCCCTCCGCCATCCAATGGTCTCGAACTTAGTGAATCATCTGGTTCCTTCAGATTCTCCTACAAATCCATGGTTATTCCATACTATCATAGCTAAGGACTCTAGTCCTTGCTTAATTGTTAGTCATAACTCATAATCGGTCCATTTTCATCTGGTGCTATCATATCATATATCAAATTCATCCTGTGTTCGTCCGGGATTTATCTATCCTAGTCTAATCACAAGGCATTCAAATCCTAAGGTCAAGTCAATGTCAGTATATAGCTAACCTGACGGAACCAATATAGAGCCTGATCTCTCTAGATTGTTTAACATCTGATCTAGGGTCTTATCCAATCTAGAGTGCAATCTCTTTCGATCTTTCTACATCTACTCTAGGATTCGATCTCTCCGGGTCATTTGTCATCCAATATAGGATTTGATCTCTCCAGATCATTTTTCATTCAGTCTCTCCGTATCCTTATTGAGCCCATTATGCTCACTCTCCAATGAGGGGACTTAACGACAAGCAAGTCCATCCACTCACTCTTCGATGAGGGGACTTACTTTTGATCTCTTCGAATCCTTACCGAACCTAATCCCCTCGCTCTTCGGCAAAGGGACTCAATGACAAACAAGTCCATTCGCTCACTCTCTAGTGAGGGAACTTACTTTTGATCTCTATGGATCCTTACTGAGCCCAATGTGCTCATTCTTCGATGAGGGGACTCAATGACAAGCAAGTCCATTCATTTACTCTCCGGTAAGGGGACTTACTTCTTGCGGTCACTGCCCCATCTCCTCGGATGGGACTACCACGATCAATGTCAGTCGTCACGTTCAAGTGGTTTATAAAATCCTAATCAATTACAGGGGGTCTTCAATCTCCACTGGTGTTTCCTAATCAATTTTGATCATCATTCATGTAGCCTAAGTCAGGGCATCTAGCAAGCATCAAAACATCTAACTATTAAGGATCACCTTTAGACTTCCAACTTAGAGCTTGCCTAGGGATCGATCAGGATCCCTACACATGTAAGCGGTCTGACAGTACTATTGTATCATTTATTAAAATAAAAGGTAAGGTAAGGGAATCGAACCTAACTCCAATCCATCTCGATTATGAAGTTATCGTCCAATGTAAGTCTCCGACCCGTAACTTCATTTTGCCCCCGTCCCTACGACGAGCTTTTGGTTCCAGCTCTTACTATTGCGCATTCGCATTCTAATTTGCCTTTTTGGCTGCAACATCGCACGTTCCTGGCATTAGAGCTTATCCTAGATCCAAATAGATCGTGCCCCTAAGTAAATTCCACTCGATATCGACAAGATTGTAGTCGGTACCGACTGATATTGGTCGTGGGGGCATTGTTCCAGTTTGCTCCGATCTAATTCCAGATGTTCCTGCATTAGTTCCTAGTCTTCGATTCTGAATTCCAACAGCTCCAATTATTCCTTGTTGTCCTAACCTTTGGAAAAATTCATCTAGCATCTCCTGTTATAGAGTCATTATTCCATCTTGCATTTATTTCATCATTTTCCCCATCTTCTCTCTGATCACGTAGATAGATTGATTGGAATTTAAGGATGCCTCCTGATTACCCTCATGCTCTGGTTGACTTCCTCCAATCATAGATCTAGTGTTAGGCCTATTCATCTTATCCAAACTTCTAAACAAAGCTTTAGGTTGTGAAATCTAGCTCTTTGTTGGTGAAAGCACCAAAATGTTAATGCCAAAAATGGCACCAACACCCAAATATTAGATGAAAGCACCAAAAATATAGGTTTAATGAAATAAACGTAAAAGTAGTAGAAAAGAAATAACTATTATAGTAGTTCAGTAAATACCCTGGCTTACGTCCAATTTAATCTTATTATTGATTGTTTTCCCTCCAAATTACAATGAATTCAGTTAGATTTGATCATAATCTAGTGGATCTTGGATTTAAGAGTCTTTGGAGTAGTTGAGGAAGAAGAAGATGAAGAAGGAGAAGTGCCCAAAAGCGAAGAAAGATCAAGATCCAGAAGAAGATCTAAAACTCATTTTCCAATAGCCAAAGGATTTGTATTTATAGAGAAAATCACTAATTGAGTCAAAAGCCCACGAATTCCAAGGTTTATACACAAGCCCGAAGGTATAGGAGAGAGCACGTGCCTATGGCCAAAGTCGACCTCTTGGTACCGAGAGCTTTCCTTTGGCAATAACTTAACCTTTTCACTTGTCTTGCTCTTCTATCTTCAACATGATGTATTCCAAACCATTTTCCATAGAAGTTGAGTTGATCCCAATGATTCCTTTGATAACCCTTGTGTTATTCTACTTTCTTTAGTTCCTTCTCATAAATCCTTAGAGTTGTCTATGAGGAAAGTACTTCATGACGTTACTAGAGGCTGCGCACCAAGTACAAGGAGTTTTGGGGATGCTAAGTAAGAGAAATACCTTTTGGCACCGAGTGGTCCACTTAGCCCCATTTCATTTGAAACTTGTTGGATTCCATCTTCAGATCCTTCTGAGCATATTTCCAAGTTCTTAAGTTGTTTCGTCCTTGTATTGACCTCTTAATTCTAGTTGAAATCTGCTTGGTTAAAAAGCCAGTTAACAATGAGCTTATCATAGACATATTACGTGTGTATCAAATACACATGTCCATGTTGGTAATAACTTATCGGTGAATATAACGAAGTGCGTGGGACCGTTTTGGTATTAATAAACTTGTGGTTGCATTCATTTATATGTATTGATCTAAAGAGTCCATTAACTCTTATCACGCTCCCACTCAACGTGAGTTTTGCCCTTATTGTTTGAGATATAATTCACTAGTAACATATGATTCATAATCATATAACAAAGAATTATTACTCTAAACTGTGGCTCGGTCCATATTTCCAAAATAAATTTAGTTACTTCTGTATTTTTCAATGCATCTCAAATACCGCTATCATAGTTTTATTTTATAATAAATATTGATAGTATTCATACTGAAATAAAATTATTTCTGTTTTTCAATCAATATTGATAAACATTTAGGTAGTGTTTGGTTTGTTATTTTTAGTTTTGGGTTTTTGTCCATACAAAAATGCACACGACACATTTATATTGTCGAAAACGACCAATTTAGAAAAACGAAGTTAACATACAAAATAGAAAACAATTTTTTTTATTTTCCGCGTTTTGGAAAATAACACAAACACGTGAAACAATTCATTCTTCCATCGTTCCTTTATCCCCTTCGTCCTTTCATCCGTTTTACTTTCATTCCTTCCGCCGTCCCTCCATTCTTCTCATATTTCAAATACATATTGAAAACCGAAAACATAAAATTCGTTTTTAAACCAAACACTATGTTATTATTTCATAAATAATTTTTGGTATGTTTTATGAAAATAATTTTCGTAACTTGATGCGACCAATAAGTGTTATATGGCAAGCTCCCACTATTTCCGTCATTGCTATAATAGCGTATGAAAAACAAAAATTCATTCAACCACTTAAGCTAGGCTATTTATTTCATTTACTTTTACTGATTTATAGTCGAATATTTTCAGATCAAGTATCTTAAATTCAAATAAATAAATATCATAGAAAATAAGTTTCTAAGTGAAAATACTTCTGGAATAGCAACCATATTTCCTATTCCTATGTTAAGTATCTATTATTATTTTTAAATTCTTATATCTGAATTTCTTTATGAAGCAGACATGACCATTCACTCTCTTCATCCCAACTGTGTACTAGGTTAGATATAATTTTATACATGTGATTTCCTTTCTAAACGGTCGAACCATTCAAAGGAAATCTTTACTATGATATCATAATGAACAGTCTGCAAAAGTGTATTTGGCCATCCTTAATTTTTAAGGATATCAAATAAATTGCACATTCTGTAAACTGATCAAACTGACATTTTAGTGATCGAATTCTTAGATCTGTCTTATAGTTTTTGGTCCAATGTTACACTTAATACAACAAAACCATTATTGTAATCAATCATATTGAATACACGATCTCGCACTACAGTTTACTTACTTAATTTAATGAACTAATGTCATTGAGGTTTCATACATTTCGGATTATGACTATTCACTATATAAAATTTATATGCGATCGTAAATGGATCAAGTGTCTGTATTTTTGTATTGCTTTTAGAGTTCAAAACTAATTAAAGACAATGCAAAGTCTAGGGTAAGTAAACTCATAAATGACCAAGTTACGAACGTATTTAGTGGTTGTTTATTTAGGAGCTTGCATGGGTCAACATGCAAAAATTTATTGGTACGTATATTCTATATTTCTATTTGTCAACATTAATTTAGTTCATTTGACATTTTAATTAATAAACATTTTATGAATTTTATTAGTTACACAAATTTATCGATGCACGTTATTCTAACTTTATGTATAGTAGACATTCTTACAATATTAGAAAGGCTAAATGTTGCCATTTCATTTTTCTAACAAGGCTCCCACTAGATTTTATGTTTCTCCAAACTCTAAGACGAAACATAGAAGTCTTTCTACTTCACTAGTGGGTGTTAGGACTCGTTTGTCTTGGAATTCTGACATTGAGTTTGCTCAACAAGTCATAGCCTCACAAGGATGGATAACTCCTAACCTATATGCAACTCCTATTCTATGGTTCCTTGTCCTAATCTTATTTCGACCTTGAGTTTACTCAATGAATCGAAAGAAATTATCCACTCATACCTACCATTTCACGACGGCCTAAGTATAGTATACATACCTTGAGTTTGCACAATAAACACATATAGTTACCTTACCTTGTATAGTAAATATATTAATAATACTATGCATAACATCTATAGCTTGAGTTTGCTTAAAACCAGAGAGTATGCAAGTGATTTATTAATATATAAATGGTATAGGATGGCACTTATATTAAAGGTCCATAATCTTAAATATATTTGATTAAGTGATATCGACTTATGGAATAATGTATTCTTATAAAACACCCTCATGACACATCAGAAATCATGATATACGTACTTTTACGTATGTATTTATTTCTTAAGTTTATTGAGGGTTTCTTTAATGTTCCACCTTTAGTTTGTACATTTATATTATATAAGTTTTATTACTATATAACTTTTACACTTTATTTAACTTATATATTATTTTATGTATAATATTATATTCATTAAATCTTATTTAATTAATTTAAATTTATATTGATTATTATATTATTCAATTATAACATATTAAATTGAATATATACACTATAAACTTTATAGTAATACACATATATCTTATATATATTTTTTAATTTATTAATTAACTCTTAATTAATTTATTTAATTAAACAATTTTAATTAAATTTTATGAATTTTGAATAATTTTCTATACACACATGTGTACTCATATTGTCTTAAACAATTCAACACAAAATAACATATAACATTATATATATTGTACATGTATACATATTTAATTATTTAACTTATTTAATTAATTCATTTATTTTATTAATCTTATTAATAAATAATATTTTTAAAATTAATTTTATAGTATTTTCAAACATTTTGAATAATTATATTATAACTTTTATAACATGTGTTTATTTTAAATTTAATTTTTAAATTTAAACCTTTTATTTTAATTTTCAAAGCAATTTGAAAATATATATTATAACATCTATGATATTTTTATTATTTTAAATTTAACTTTTATTTTAACTTCTAAACAATTTTGAAATTTTCTCAAGGCCCATTTCAAATTGGGCCTTTTATATTAGGGACAACCTTCAAGCTTATCTCATCCTTTCGGGCCAGGACAGTAGCCATGTACAACATAGTATTTGATTGCCTAAACCCAAACTCTAATCATACTTTTCTAGATACCCTAATATGTGGATAGGTTTTAATAAGTTAGCCCTAATACAACTAATTTAGATCGCATATGTTATTTGGCCCTGATACTATTATTGGAACTGGGCTAGCTAGTAATGGGTAGTTGGGTAAATTTCAATTTTTTTATCTTTCTGGATCTTTATGAAGTCTAAATTTATTTAGAAATTTTCTAAAATTTCTTTTTAAATAAAATCAACATTTTATGTAATTCATAAATATAGTTATATATAATATATTTTGTATTATATATATATATATATATATATATCTATGTGTGTATCATATCATAGAGTGTGCTTGCACATGCAACGTAATAGGGTGTACATGGTTTAACATGTCCATGTATAAATGTTGGGATTTACACTGTAACGGATATGCTAGTCCCATTATATACAAATGCATTATCTATATATATACATATATATTTATGTGTTCATCAAAAATAATATAATATATACATGTTTATTAATATAGTTATATATATATATATATATATATATGTATAATATGAAATACTAATTACAAATAAAATTATATAAAATACTTATAAAATACATACGTACATATATATATACCTGTGTGTGTGTGTATTAAATTAAATTATAAAATAATTTAAATATAATTTTATAAAATACTTTAAACACGTAGTTAAAATGTTATGTTTAATTCATGATGAAATAATTTTTTTAAATAAAAAAAATTTATATATGGTACAAATATATAATTTGCCTATATATATAAATTTAAATTATATATATATATATATTTGTAACATCGCTCTCAACCTAGATTTTTTTGGTTTTTATATATATTATAATAATAAACATTTATTATTTAATTTTTAAATCGTACAAAATTGTTTAAATAAAAACATAAAAAAATAATTTTTTTTGAAAATAGAATGAACAATCATTTTCACCTTTCTATAATAGACAATGCCAAAAATGATAAGTCTTTATTTTGTGCCATTTTATGCTCATATCCATGGTAGTATACTAATGCTGGTTGGTCAAAATAAGTTTATTGAGAAAAAATGAGTTATTTCTCTAGGATAATTGTACAACTATTGTTGTATGTATACCTAAATATATTGTATGTATTATATGTATTTTAAAAAGACGATTTTATATGGATGATGTATCATGTTTCACTTGTATAATCCTGATATGTTGGTATCTTATTTTAAGTTGATTTTATGCTAACCTTTAGCATTTTAATCAAATATTTATCATCTTTTTACCTTATCGGCTTTCAGAAACCAAACATTTGTTTTCATACTTTTTATATCATTCATATGTTCGAAAAATGAATTGCTTTTGGCAACCGAAATGACAAAATATAATAAATATTTGATTAAAATACTACAGCTTAGCATAAAAGACAATTTAGAATAAGACATGCACTAGAGTTGTAAGGAAATTTGATGTCTTATGATCTAAATTATGGAAGATTCTTCGTTGTTATTAGGATATTATCCTTGTATACACTTTATTGTTTCCTTACATAGTGATAATTAAAATGTTGCTTACTCTATATCTTTTACTATTAGTTTAGTTTATTTTTATTTTGCATATATATATGTATATAAATATGTATTTATACATATTTATATACATATATATGTATTGATCTTACATTTTTGGTATAGTTTTCTTAGCAGCTACAGATATAGTTACAGCATTAGATAAATTTAGCCATTTTTGAGGACATGAGCATTTATAGCATTTGTGGTTTTTTTGTTGTATTTTTCAATTATGGACCTTAGTTGCATAGGATTGGAGGTTTTTTATTTTTATTATTTTTATTTTTTCTTTCATTCTATACGAGGGGTATTGCTACTTGTCAGGCATGTTGGCAGCTCCTTCTTTAAGTGTAGAATAAATTACAAGGGTGCTCTCCTCTATCAATAGAGGATCACTCATATTTCTTAAAAAATGAACAATATTTTGTACTAAAATTTTATATTATTTGTAAATATATATATGAACCATAAATTAAATAAATAAATACTTATATATACATATGAAATTAAAATAATTTTTTTTTTATTGCCAAAAGCATTATGCATAAAAATGAATATTCTTTAAGTTTAGATTTTAATAAAATTAAAACCATTTTTAATAATATTTTATTTTGAATTTTTTAAAGTTTGGTTGTGAGCACTTGCAAACATACATGTACAAATATATATGTGTGTGTGTGTGTGTGTATGCACATATACAAAACCATCAATATGTGATATTACATCGATATACAGATTCGTTATAATTTCAAAGTAACTAGCATATTATATAATAATTAAATAAGCATTTATATATGTTAATAAACAAGAAATGTACCTTTCACAAAAGCCTGGTATTTGCATCTTGAAATGATGAACTAAACACCTTAAATCTAATTTCAAGATCAGAAGTTGCTAGATCCCAAACGACTTTACCACCGATGATTGTATTTGATTTGATTCGTATTCCGGATGCTTGAAAATTTAAGGAGAGGGAAGGTTGATTTTGGCCATCAAATGGAAGATATGGAGGCTCCAAAAAAAAGTATGAAATATAGATTAGAGGTTATTTTATAAGAAAATACTAAAGAGTAAAACAAGAACCCAGATCCTTATTTTTCTCACACCAATTATCCTCTCTTTAATTCAAATTCCAACCACCCCATAGCTATCAAAATGGCTAGCCTACCCTTTCATATTCCAATCGAAATTAACAAGCCCCGTATGGTCCTCAAAAACACTTCAAACCCGAACAATATTCATTGCATTTAAATCTAATTTAAACGCGTATTGATATCGTATATCAATTAATGTTTATATAACTATTATATGCACACTATTTAATGTTGTTCAATACACATCAAATAAAATTTTATAATTAACATTTCATAACTATTAATTAATTTAATTAATTTATAACAATTATAATTAAATTAAATCTGGTGGTAACAGGAGTATTAAACCTTTCGGTTATGTAACTCTTAGGTGTAAATTTGTTCTCAACGATTAATATCGATCAATTCGAATATTAATGTACACACTCCACTAAGCATGTGGTGTGACATTATGGCCAAATTTATCGCTTACTTGGCATCGATTAAATATTATTTACTTTATTCAGCGTTACCTAGCAGTGACAATTATTTACACCAATTCTCTTCGTCAAAACTATATCATTTTGAACTTATGGAATTTGGTAATGGTCAAAATTCCAATATCATCCATATTCAACTCTATAGTCCAGAAACAAAGTCTTTAGTTCAATAATAACAATTATTATTAACCATACTGCTCTGGCCAGAGACTTTGACTTTGAGTTAACTTCAGTTGACCATAATACTAACTTCACATAACCGAGGAGACGAATCCTCTTTTGAATAGCGTTTCACTTCTAATGCTTTCACTCAATCCAACTATAGTCGTTCGATGAACGTCATGCCATGATTTAACTATAATAAAAATAAAGCTTCCACGTTGAAGATCAATAGTAATCTCAAGTCAAGAGAACTATGTAATTTTATCACATCGATATTTGCAGTTTAACCTTAGTTATATTTTAACCAATAGAAAACTATCGAGCGAGTCATTCCATGGTTACCCAATAACTATCAATATGAAATCCCTTAGTGCCCTCCCTTCCACAGTCATGAGTAATACATTGCTCAACATTTGGAGAGTTTACGTACTCTAGTCTCAATGGATGTATCGATATCCAGTCTTGATACATTTTGACTGTGAATATTTAAAATGGTATGTTTAATTTCATTATGATAAATCACTCGTTGTTACAACACTTTGTAACTACTACTACAAAACAAACCAATTATGGATTTTCTATTAAATATACTTTATTTATTTATTTATTTATTTATATTGTAATATAACAAGTACATAATAGAAATAAAACACCTTTAATTTTGAACAAGGTTGGTTATCGAGTTAGATATATGTAATAAATTACATAGTTGCCCCTAGGGCATACCCCTAACTCTATTAATCTCCCATTTGCTCTCGTGGCTAATTATGAAATTTCAATCCCTTCCCTTCGATCAAATTGATGAGAACTGATCGAGCTAGTCCGTTCGTGAATAAATCTGCTATATTGTTTTAATTATCTACTATGTTAATCAACTTTGTCTGATGATGATAAACTACCTTTATCCTTTGGAACTAGTCGGAGTTTGTTTCTTGACTTCTAGTGAGCTTTACATTATTATCATATAACAATGACGTAGTATTCCTAATACTATTTTGAATCACCCCTAACTCAGTTATAAATTTATGCATTTATATTTATATACATTGCTTTTATTTTGGCGCTATTTAAGGCGATGTAATTAGCCTTTTCGTTGAATTAGCCACAACCTTTTGTTTGGAACATTTCCAATTTAAATCTAACTAATTAGGGTTTGAATCATGCACTTAATGTTGACATACTATACTCAATATCACTTATGAAGTTTGAGCCCGAATACTCCTTGATAAGGAGTTTGTTGTTTCTATAAATAATTCACTGGTACTTCGTAAATAGTTGAGAACACTCAAGACTACCATTTAGTGATATTAATTTTGATTTGATATTTGCTTTATGCATCAAATACATAAGAAAATTACGATAATGTAGAGAATACAACATGTATGATAATTTCCATTGTCAATACATAAGGAATCCATCTTATATATTCCATATTAAACATTTTAGTAAGGTGTCTTCGCATATCGTTTGGGACATTCGCGACATCCTTTATATTTATTATAAAATATATAATTTACAACTCCAATAATGAGTATTAAACAACCAAACTATTACTAATTTTAACATAAGTACATCGTTAACAATCAGTGGTATGTTGTTTACCTTTTTAGAAATATTTTAGTACATTTAATAGTTCTTTCTTAATGAACACACACTTCCTCTACATTGTGATTGAAAATCAAATTATTTTACATTTCTATCAAAATACTTACTCAATTTTGATGCTTATAAAATGATACTATCGTATCATTTCTTGGATTATCCAAAAACCCACAAACCCAATTCGCTTCCACTGACTTTGAGACACTTTGGTTGCTATATGCAAATAGTCTATTCTAAATCATTATTTGGAATTTTCCGTTTCCATACACCAAAACACAAAGTCATACCATACAATAATTTTGTGAGTAAAATCTGAATTAACTTTAGAACATTAAATAATGAATCTATTACATTAATTTCAACACAAATTTACGGTTTATTCTTATCATTGTAGCTCACAATATTCTAACTGCATTAGTCTTTCTCTTGAAGACACATTCATGGCCGATGGATCATATCCTTTTAGGTACAACTACCAAAATCATAATTTGATAACATACTTGAATCCACTTCGGATTTGCTCATCATACTATATCGTGGAGTCAATACACTTAATGGTTTAATTGACACCTGAGGATTATCTTTCTCGAACTGATAAAAAAACTCATGGTTTCTCTTCAATATGTGAGAATATTATTAGACATTATACTGCATTGTGTTCATTTTGATTTGGTTAATTTTATTTCAACCCTCATAGTTAGTATTATCCTTAGATCGTATTCAAACCCATTTTACTACCAATAATTTCTAAAAGAAATGTTTCACTACGAAGTTGGTATTTCTTGAAACAATAATTTTTTCTCGATTCAACTGAATGGGTATTCATAAACACTTTCTGAATCGCTTTATATATATAAATAATTTGGTTTTTAGTTACTATACTTATTTCAAACCATAAGTTGGTCGTCCAATGACTATTGTTCCTAAAATTCTTTTGGGGTGATTCTTACAAGATCCCTCATGTATAATTATTAAATGTAGTCTTTCGACTCGCACAACCTACAAATTTCTAGGCCTAGGATATGTTAAGGTTTCCTATAAACCCTTATCTTGTATGACTTTGTAAAGTATTCTTTAGATGAAATTAGTTTTAACCTCGTGTACTACTCTTAAGCATATGAACTTATAGAAAGAAGTTAACTCAACTTCATTCGCCATTAATCATACTTTATTCAATGAAGTTTGATTACTCCTTATTGGTACACCATTATGAATCATAGGGAGGAGTGACTTTTGAGATTGAATATTTATTCATTCCTAAGTACGTTTGGAATTTCCAGTACACTCATCTATTCGATCAAATCAGATCAATTTTATTTTCTATTGCACATTATTTTATTTACTTCTGTTTTATACTCTATAAGCTTATCATAGACTACTACATGTGTATCAAATATACATGCCCATGTCGATGATAACTCATTCGTGAATATAATGAAGTACATTGAACCATTTTGGTATTAATAGACTTACGATCGCATACATCTAAATGTTTCAATCAGAAGAGTTCATCAACTCTTATCTTGCCCTCACTCAGTGGGTGATTTGTCCTTTATTGTTTGAGAGATAATTCACTACTACCATATGATTCATAATCTTGCCCCCACTCAAAGAATTATTTCTCCAAACTATGGGTCAGTGCATAATTCCAAAATCATTGCAAATAAATTTAAATACTTCTGTATTTTCCAATGTATCACAAATACCACTATCATAGTTTTATTTTATAATGAAAGTTCATAATACTCATATTAAAATAAAAATATATCCGTATTTTAGCAAATACTGATAAACGTTTATTATTTCATAAATAATGTTTGGTATGTTTTATAAAAACAATTTTCGTAACTTAATGCGACCAATAAGTGTTATATGACACGCTCCCACTATTTTCGTCATTACTATAATAGCGTATGAAATACAAATCTTCATTGAGCAACTTAATATAGGCTATTTATTTCATTTACTATGACTGTGTACAGTCGAGAATTTTCAGATCAAGTATCTTAAATTAAAAGAAATAAATATCATATAAAATAATTTTCTAAGTGGAAACGCTTTTGGCATAGAAATCATATTTCTCATTCCAATGTCAAGTATCTATTATTATTTTACAATTCTTATATATGAATTTCTTTATGAAGTAGAAATGACCATTCACTCTCTTCATCCTAACTGTGCCTTAGGTCATATCCACTCTTATACATTTGATTTTATTTCTAAAAGGTCGAACCATACAAAGGAAATCCTTAACTTGTAAGGATATCAAATAAATTGCATTTTATGTAAACTAATCAAATTGATATTTCAGTGATCGGATTCTTAGATCTGTCTTATAGTCTTTGGTCAAGTGTTACATTTAACATAACAAGACCATTATTGTAATCAATCATATTGAATATACGATATCACACTACAGTTTACTTGCTTATTTCAATGAACTAATTTCATTGAGGTTTCATACATTACAAATTGTGAATGTTCACTATATAACATTTATATGTTATGGTAAATGGATCAAATATCCATATCCTTATAGTCCCTTTAGAGTCCAAAACTAGTTGAATACAATGCACAGTCTCGGGTAGGTGAGCAAGTTACGAACGTATTTAGTGGTTGTATAATTATATGTTTGCATGTGTCAACATGAAATAATTTATTGGTAAGTATATTTTATACTTCCATTTTTCAATATTAATTCAGTTCATTTGTATATTTTAATTGATAGACATTTAATCAATTTTATTAGTTGCATAAATTTATCGATGAAGAATATTCTAACTTTACATGTAGCAGATGTTCTTATAAAAAAAAAATTATGCCATTTCATTTTTCTGATAAAGCTCCCACAAGATTTTTATGTTTCCCTAAACCCTAAGATGAAACATAGATGTCTTTTGACTTCACTATTGGGTGTTAAGACTCGTCTACCTTGGAATTCTGACCTTGAGTTTGCTAAATAAGTCATAACCCCACAAATGGTGGATAACTCCTTATCAGTTATATCATATAAAACTCCTAACCCATGATTCATTGTCTTAATCTCATTTTGACCTTGAGTTTACTCAACAAATCAAAAGAAATTATTCACTCGTGCCTACAATTTCATGATGGCCTAAGTATAGTATAGGTACCTTGAGTTTGCTCAACAAATACATATACTTATCTTACCTCATCCAGTCAATATATTAATGACACTACATATTACATCTCTAGCTTGAGTTTGCTCAACAACCAGAGAACATGTAAGTTATTTGTTAATACATAAATGGTAGAGGACAACACTTATATTAAAGATTCATAATCTTCAATATATTTAATTTAGTGATATCGACCTACGGAATAATATATTATTTATGAAACACCCTAATGATTCAAGTGTTTGACACATCAAAAATCACGGTATACGTATTTTTACGTATATATTTATCCCTTAAGTCTATTGAGGGTTTCTTTAATGTTCCACCTTTAGTTTGTACATTTATATTATATAAGTTTTATTACTATATAACTTTTGTGTTTTTTAACTTATATAATATTTGATGTATAAAATTATATTAATTAAATGTATTTAAATAAATTAGTTTAAAGGAAAAACTTTATGCTAATTTTTAAATTTAGGACAAAACTTTTAAAATTTAGCCTCAAGGACAGTAGCGCGTTCTATTCAACCAACTTCAACCGTTTCCTCCATCGTCTGAAGCCTGCCATAGCCGCCCTAGCCCTAACCTGCCGTAGCCGCCACCGCCCTAGCCCTAAGCTGCCGTAGTCGCCGCCACTCAAGCCGTCGTCGTTCAAGCCGCCGCCATCGTCGAAGCTCCCACCGTCCATTCCAAAATTGAAAAAAAACCTAATTCAACACTCCAATCCAAACGTAAATTGAAAATTTCATGAAAATTGAAGTCGAGTGCCACTAAATCTAGAGGTAAGAAACAAATGGAGAAGCAGAACACAGAAGAAGAAGAAAGTCAAAAGGTTTTAATCACAAGTTGAATGATATTTCGATATAGCATTTCTACATTTAAAACACAATAGACAGTGTTTAATATGCTAAATGATAGACTAATATAGCATTTATACTTTTAAAATATAGTAGCATTATCTGACTATGCAAAATGATATTTGGATATAGCATAAGTATATTTCAATAGAACAAGAAGGATGAAAAAATATGCAAAATGAACTTGAATTTAGCGTAATTATATTTAAAGTGAAGTAATATGAATATAATATATAAAATGAAATAAGTATTCCTAAGGAGAACTACCAAATGCAAAATGATAATTGCATATAGCATATGTATTTTTAATGTAACATTTTAATCGCAAAGTTCACCACTATGTTTATAATATGCAAAATGATAGTTTAATGTAGCATTTGAGTTATGAAGTTCACTATCATATTTAAAATATGCAAAAATGATAGTATGATATAGCATTTTAGTTGTGAAGTCCAATATCAAAGTTACAATATGCAAAATGAGATTAATGTATCATTTTAATTACAAAGTCCACTGGCATGCATGTTGAAGTTATACAAAATGATAGTTTAACATACTATTTCAGTTAATGAAGTCCAATATCATGTTTACAATATGCAAAATGATAGTTTAATGTAGTATTTCAATTGCAAAGTCCACAAGCATGTTTATGATTTGTAAAATGATAGTTAGATTGATAATTACAGAATGATAGTTGAATGTATCATTTTATTCATTATATGCATTATGTTGGAATGATAGATGAAAATAGCATTCCAGTTTTTGATAAATGTTAGATGATAGTTAGATTGATAATTGCCGAATGATAGTTGAATATATCATTTTATTTATTGCATGTGTTATGTTAGAATGATAGACGAAAATAGCATTATAGTTTTTTATAAATGTTAGATGATAGTTAGATTGATAATTACAGAATGATAGTCGAATGTATCATTTTATTTGTTACATGCATTATGTTCGAATGATGAATGAAAATAGCATTCCAGTTTTTGATAAATGTTAGATGATAGTTAGATTGATAATTGCAGAATGATAGTTGAATGTATCATTTTATTAATTGCATGTGTTATGTTGGAATGATAGACGAAAATAACATTCCAGTTTTTTATTGATACAGTATTTCAACCTTTAAACTGTTTAAGCATGGACTGAAAAAGAGTAATGATAGACAAATATAGCATTTTAAAAAAATGATAGATGAAAATAGCATTATAGTTTGTTAAATATAAAATTATTCATTGATGGTTCTTTGTACAGGAATCCAAAGCTAAAAAATCAAAGAAAGCAAAAACTACAGAAGGAGGAAAAAAATCAAGGAATGAATCTCAAAACAAAATTCAGTAGAGATATAGTTTGATTCCAATGATAAAAATTTAGTACAAAAACTAAAGTAGTCGCCACCACCTACAGACCATCACCTTGGTCTGACGAACGAGCTCTGTTTTCGCCTGAACGACCTCCGCCTTCGCCTGCGGTTGTGCCGCCGTCGCCTGTTCTTGTGATGCAGCGCCGCCTATTATTGTGATGTCGCCGCCCGTACTAGTGATTTGATAACAAGATTTGAGAATAGTTTAATTTTTTGTGAAGAATTTCCTTCAGGCGAAAGAATAAAACTTGCGTCCTTTAAGCGTAAAAATAATTGCCGCGTCCTTCATTCCAAAAAGAATGCTAAGTTTTTCCTTCAGCCGATTTTCCTGTTTAATTAATTTACATATTAATTTATTATTATATTATTCAATTATATATATTATATTAAATATGTACACTATAACCTTTATAATAATACACATGTACCTTATATATATATGTATGTATGTATGTATGTATGTATGTATGTATGTATGTATGTATGTATATGTATTTTAATTTGTTGATTAACAATTTATTTATTTATTTAAACAATTTTAATTAAATTTTATTAATTTTGGAAATTCTTTTATACACACATGTATACCCATATTGTTTTAAACAATTCAAGACAACATAACATTATATATATACATATGTATAGATGTTTAATTATTTAACTTATTTAATTAATTCATTTACTTTCTTAATCTTATTAGTAAATAATATTTTCAAAATCAATTTTATAACATTTTCAAATATTTTGAAAATTTATATTATAACTTTTATATTGAGTTTTATTTAAAATTAATTTTTAAATTTGAAACATTTATTTTTATTTTCAAAACAATTTGAAAATCTATATTATAATATTTTTCTTATTTTAAATTTAACTATTAAATTTAAAACTTTTATTTTAATTTCAAAACAATTTTGAAATTTTTCCAAGGCCCGATTCAAATTGGGCATTGTCCATCAGGA
The DNA here is from genome assembly GCA_030737815.1 of Allium fistulosum. Taxonomy (NCBI): domain Eukaryota; kingdom Viridiplantae; phylum Streptophyta; class Magnoliopsida; order Asparagales; family Amaryllidaceae; genus Allium; species Allium fistulosum. Next base: position 868,028,546 of record CM060903.1, on the reverse strand, counting down.
TAAACTTTTGGGTTACCTCATCATTTCAAGTCGAGCCAGGCCGATATCCAAGTACGGTAGAGTACTGATTATTTAAACCCACCCTTATACACTATTTTTCTAGACACCCTATTACTTAGGTAGTCCTTAATAAGTTAGCCATAATACAACTAATTTAGATCGCATGGGCTATTTGGCTCTAATATCATTGTTGGAACTCGGCTAGCCCATAGTGGAGTAATTGGGTAAATTTCAATTTTTATTTACCTTTTTAGATCTTTATGGGCCTATAAAGTCTAAATTTATTTAGGACTTTTCTAAACTTTCTTTTTAAATAAAATCAATATTTTATTTAATTCATAAATATAGTTATATTTAATATAGTTTGTATTATATTATATATCTCTATATCATATACACATATGTGTGTGCGTGCACATGCAACATAATAGGATGTATATGGTTTAACATGCTCTTATATAGATATTGAGATTTACACTGCAACGGACATGTTAGTCCCTTTGTATACAAATGTGTTATCTAAATATATATATGTGTGTGTGTGTGTGTGTGTACACGCACGCATCAAAATTAATACAATATATACATGTGTTTAAATATAGTTATATGTACGATGAAATACTAATTATAAATAAACTTATATAAAATACTTATATAATGCATATATGTATATATGTATAAACATACATATACATACATATATATATATATTAAACTAAATTATAAAATTATTTTAAATATTATTTTATAAAATATTTTAAATAAATACTTAAAGTGTTATATGTAATCCGTGAAGAAATATATTTTTTTTTAAATTAAAAATAACTAATATATGATATATACATATATATTTATAGTTACTTTAAAATATATATATTAACTTAACTACTAGTAATAAAATTATATATATATATACACGTATGTATATATGTATGTATTTGTATCATTGCTCTTAACCTAGATTTTTTTAGTTTTATATATATTTTAATAATAAATGTTTATTATTTAATTTTAAAACCATAAAAACAAAAAAATTATTTTTTTAGAAAAAAATATATTTTGTACTAAAATTTTGCATTATTTTTAAATGTATAAAAATATATATTATTTGTATAGTCAAATTTAAATTAAATAAATAATTACTTTTTTAAATATAATATATATATATATACACACACAGGAAATTAAAATATTATACTTTTTAGTTGTCAAAATCATTATGCATATAAATGAACATTTACATAATTTAAAACATACATTATATTATGTTGTTCTTTTAATTTAGATTGTATTCACATTAAAATCATTTTTAATAATATTTTATTTTCGAATTTTTTTTAAGTTTGGCCGTGAGTACTTGCAAACATATATAAGCAACTTTTTTTATATGTACACATATATACAACCATTAAATATGTGATAATACATCGATATACAGATTTATTATAATTTCTAACTAACTGGCATATTATACAATAATTAAATCAGCATTTATATATGTTAATAAAAAAGAAATGTACCATTCACCGAAGCCTAGAACTCACATCTTGAAATAATGAACTAAACATCTTGAATCCACTTCTAAGACCAGAAGTTGCTAGATCCCGAACAGCTTTACCACCGACGATTGTATTTGATTTGACTTGTATTTTAGATGCTTAAATTTAAGGAGAGTGGAGGTTGATATTGGCCAGAAAAGTGAAGATATGGAGGCTCCAAAAAGGAGTATGAAATGTGTGGGTTAGAGTTAATTAAACAAGGAGATCCTAAGGAGTAAAACAAGGATTTGATCCTTTTTTTTCTCACACCAATTCTCCTCTCTTTAATTCAAATTCCAAACCCCCTTAGCCATCAAAATTGTAACACCCTGCATATTTACGTTAATTAATTAATAAATAATAAACTGTGAAAATGGAATTTTTTGTAAATGTAGGAATTTGACCATGAAACTTATACCATTGAATTCGTAACGATTTTCTGATCCATTTTCATATATAAACTTTTCCAATCGGAGTTCAAACGAAAACGTAATTAGCGTTTGAATTTTTGTAGTTGGAAATTATTATATATGTAACTAAGAAAATAATTCAAAATAAATTAATGATTGACTAACACCATTAAAGTTAATGGTTACTTAACGGTTAAGAAAATTTATTAAGGTAGGAGATAACGTTAATTAAGTGTTAAAGGAAACAAATCAACCAGAAATCAAATGAGATCGAAACGCACCAAAATTCATAGGTTAGGTCGACCATGACCTATCCATGCTCAACCCTGAGCGGTCGACCTGGGCTTGGTGCGGTCGATCCACCTTGTCTTGTAGGCGGTAGTTAATGGAGGCCATGTGGTCTAGATCTAATTCAGTTCCCATCCAACGGTAAGCGTTGATTTGAACCTCTATAAATTCGGACCTAGGGCTTCACTTCAAACTCATTATTTTTTTAATGAGCGTGGAAGCTCTGCCATTTTCCTTTCTCCTCCAAAATATCTAAATGCACAGAAATAGATTCATATAGCATAGACGCACTTTGGAGAAGAATAGAAACGAACAGAGGATAGGAAATAGGTTCAAATCAGATTGTTACATCAAAGGTAAACTTTTAGATCTGGTTCTGATTAATAAATCTAAATCCAAATCTCTTATATCTAATCCAATATCTAATAGATTTATATAAAATATTGTCTCTGTACCAGAATAGGGAGTCAAAAAGTGGAGAATACAGATAATAGGATCAGAACTGGATTAAATCAAGAGATTTATGAGCGCTGATTAAAGGTGAGGAATATTATATGTTTTTATATAATACTAGATTATATCGTTGCAGATCTGTTCCAATATCGTTTGCACCAAAACTTGGCATAAACACCCAATAGATTATATGTAGCAAAATAAATGAAGAAATCAAAATTAAAGCAGAGGAAACAAGTATAAAACAACGACAAATAGATTTTTAGTGGTTCGACGTTGAATACCTACGTCCACTTTGAAGAGATAACTTTATTAGTTACTTGAATTTCTGAGTACAGGAGGGATCAGATCGGAATCCGTAATTACAGTGGAGTACAAAGAAAATAACAGCGTAAAGCTCCCTCGGTTGAGCTATGAACCCTGTATTTATAGGTGTAGACGACCGAATATTTTCCCAAAAATTCGCTGACAGAATCTCCAAACGCAAACGAGGTCACCTAGAAAATTTTGAGGCCCAATTCCTTATGTATAGTGATCAGCCCCAATCGGTCTTCCACCGTGGTAGCATGTGATCCCTCTGGTGGATCCCTCCCCATGCTAATTTCATGTTTCCAAAGTCATTGGCATAGTTGCTTTTAGGTTTTAAGAAATATTGATCAATTCCCATTGAGTTGAAATTGTGATCCAAGTTGTTCGTAGCCACAAGTGATCTGATCCCCATCTAGGGGAAGCACTATTCCATACTTAGAATGTTCTGTAGAGTCTATCTCTTGGCTTTGCTTGATCGTTACTTTATATTGTCGTCTGCGCTTGATCTCTAGACTCTGTTATCACCTCTCTGAACTACTACCCTTGTTTATCATTAAGAAACTTGTCCAGTCAGCATGGATATAGATGGGTCAAAAGGCTGGATAACACTTGCCCCCAATGTACGTCTTGTTTCGAACATGACATACTTTGAATTAAAGCAAGTTAGAGTCACTTGGAGAAATTCCATTCAATTTCCCGAATAGTCGTTATCCTTTGGTTGAATTAACTTTTCGAAGAGTCGTACCTATCTCTGTTCATCATGGCGCTTGTTCAATATTTTTCAATATAAATTCAAAGTGTAATTCCCGATTTTTTTCTATGCTCAGTTCCATCGAGCTTGTTGATTGAGCTAGAAGGTTTTGGTCATCTATAGCGATATCTTTTCTGCGAGACCCAGGTAATAATTTAATCTTTATCGATTCAAAAAATTGAATGCTGGGTACGTACATGTGCATGTTCATGTACGTGTTTTTCGTTGGCTCCCGAATGCGCTCATACCCTCACGGGTCGTTGCCAAAGTTAATGATGTTCAAGTGCAATGGCATTGCGATTCTCATCATTCTCATCCATTCTCTATTATATATATAATATTGATAAGGGGCATTCGGTACCAATCCTCTAATTATGGGATCGGTACTGATCCCTTAGTCTAGGCCGTCTTAAACGAATTTTGAGCCTGAGCAAGCGGACTGCGTTTATATATAAGCTAAACACTTAGCTTATCTTCTTCACCTCACTTTATTTGTTTAGGAAATGAACCGATCCTCCTTCCTTTTCAACAGCGGTCAGTAAAAAGATTTTCAATTCAATACTCTTATACACTCTTCCATTGACCCATTCAATCCCCAAGGTGAACCCATCCTCCATCTTACCAAAAGCTTCCGCTATCACTCCAACCGAACTCCCCTTCATTCCATTGACCCAATTTTGAAATTCAACCCATACTCGAATTGCTTTTGCTCTTCATAAGTCGATTCAACTTTTAATCCTTTGACTGAATCTAAGTTTACACATACAGGTAGGTATGAGTCTGTAACACGCAAACTTGAATCGTGATGATTCAACGGGGTTAATCACATTGGTGGTTGTTGGCCTAGGTTTAAGTGACAACATATGATCGGTGATGATCATTTGGAGTTGAGGTGGTTTAAGTTGTGACAGGATCGGTTGTGTGGCGGAGAAGATGAAGTGGAATGATAGAGTGAAGTGATCAATGATGGATGGATCGGTTTTGCATATAACTTGGAGAAGGCGATGTGTATAAGTGATAAGGTAATAAGGAGGGATCGATGATGATATATGATCAGTGATGTAGATGCATATGCAGTGAAGGGGTTAGTCATGCTTCATATTCAATTGTGGAGCGATCGGTTGTGGTATAGAGATTGGTATAAGGCATTCAGTTGGAGGGATCGGTTATGAGCTATTAGGGCTTGAATTTGGACAAGGCGACATTGCCTAGGGGAGGGATCGATCATGATCCCTTGCCTTATGGGGACTTAGTCATTTTTTCCCATTAAACTTGTATACTTGAACATAATTGATAACCAAACATAAGCATTTGCCTTGAGCTCGACCATGACTTCGAACATGAATGTTTGGACCTTTACAGTCGGACTTATACGATTTAAACACATATAGCTTGATTACCAAAACTTTAACTTGAATAAGGATAACACATAGTCTCGAATAAATTTGGATGCAAATTATATACCCTAATATGCCAATGACTGATCCCGGAGCTTAGATAAAAACCATAACCCATCGACGTGAAAGCCGGCTAGGATGGTCAGTGATGACGGTCACTCCGGCCAAACCTAGAGTTTTGTCATGACTGTCATTTTAGTTCCAACTATTTATCACTGCACTGCACTAGCTTACACTTAGAATATGAGCAACAAGTTTATTTTTCTACTGATTACTCTCTAATGAGTTTGATAGCTATGGGTTCTAGATGCTCGGATCGTTTAGCTGCTATGGGCACTGAACAAATTTCTCAACATAACAATTCCGATGCTGAATCAAGTTTAGCAAAAGTATCTTCTAGAGACTCTCCAGGCCATCAAACCGAACAACCCGAAAGTTCCCATCAAGTGCTTGAAATTCCTTTGAATCCTGAAGTAGAAATCGAGCCATATCCCGACACTTTAGAGATGCCGTATTTTTGAATGATCCGAAGGATTCAGTGGCTTAAAGGTTGATGAGGCCTCTCTCTGCAGGCTATGCATTAAACATGAGATTCCGTACGAGAATGTGCGAGTTCCATCTCGTAACGATAGAGCTCACTTACCGTCGGATGGGTATACTGCGTGCAACAAGTTTATGTGCTGAGCTAGCTGCATTCCATGCTTTAATCTATTTATTCGGAAAAGGTTGCACTATTTAAGATTGGCGCTAGCTCAGCTACATTCGAATAGCTATACCTTTTTGCACTGCATGTACATGATATTCCACGAGTTCTTATACCGTGAGCCGACTCTGGAAAACATTAGGTCCATTTACAACCTCAAATGGTGAAGAGGAAGAATCTCATACACTTTCCTCGAATCAGCTACAAACTACCAGGTCGTAACCGTCGCTTGGAACAAACTGAGCGCTTTTTAGAATGATTGGTTCTAAGTGTGCTTCCCACCTGGTTTTGCAGGACGGTGGTTGGAAGGACGTAAGTGTCACCTCAAACTTAACTTTAAGTGCATTTCTTCGGGTCGTATCCTGAATTAAGCAGCTTTTTATCGAACATTATCGGTGGCCATCTAAGTCCCACCAACGATATATACTTAGAGGCGGTTTCAGAGCACAAAAACATACCGATGGAGGATAGACACGTCAGATCCCTTCTCACCGATGAGCACCTTTTTGTCTTTAGCTTATTAGAAGAAGGTCGTAGCATGGGACTGCCTAGAAATACAGAGGATGAAGTTATGGCGAGAAGAGGCACTGTTGGGCGAGGAGGTGACAAGGCTGATTCTATCATGCCCACATTCGAAGGGGCTCAGGATGTCGTCGAGGAAGGCGAGGTAAGGGGCGATGCTAATGAGCCTGGTCGTGACACTATGAGCCCAAGCCATGAGTCTACGGTTGAATCCTCCCAAGGCCCACAACTTCCTACCTCGGAGGAGAGAAGAAACAAGGCTCGTCTATAAGCTTTGCAGAGGGCAGGCCTCCAAGCAACCCAAATCAACCTCTGCTACTATAGATCAATCCAACTCTTTGCCTTTAGAAAGTCTATTTGAGGGGCTGTCAGACATTCCGCTCTCGGATGATGTCGAAAATTATGATTTTTCCAACTTAAGCCTTGGGGAGGTCTGAATCCCCTACTTTATTTGGCGCTGACATTCCCTCTACTGACATAGGAGAGATTACTCCAATGAGAAAAGCTCTAACAATTGGTCCATTGGGGGGACATCAGGACACTTACGATCACGTGCACTGCACCGCACGACACTTACCACCTTTAGCACCAGTGATTCTTATACACTTTTATTTTGTTTGTAGGCTCGATGGGACATCCCTATAACTACGATCGCTTGAAAAGATCAGCATACTCTTAGCCATCCTACTTTGGGCCCGGTTGAGGTCCAGGCCCTGGTCGAGATAGAGAAGGGTATAAAGGAAGAGAAGACGGAGACCAACCACCAATCTAACGACTTGTCGTCCAAGCATAAATCAAAATCTCAATCTTCTCATGACAAGGGTGCTAGTCAACACCCTCCTATACATAGTAGCATCAAGTCACTGCCTCATGCGTCCACATTGGCCATTGCGCTCGAGCAACATTCGGGTTCTTCCGCCGCCCGTCGATCTACGGACCACCAGTCTGGCGCAAAAAGTCCTGACACTTGATTCCACGGGAACGACAGACGGATCCTCTCAGCCCCGACTACTCTTGATGTCACTATTGCCGAGAAGATGGCTAAGCTCAAGGCCACATTTCCTAAGTTGTGCTTCGACGAGTTCAAATTTTTTCCCGCTTTGCATTCAATTCCTCCAAAGGCCAAGGACACTATGCTCTCCTACATTAATGTTGTCTCCGTCCAGCACAGTACAACCCTCTGTATTGCTGAAAGAACTTCTGAGGTGTCGATGGAGAGAAAACACGAGAATCGATCATTTAACTCTTAAGGCGATACACGACAAAGACATCATTAATTGCTTGACGAAGAGGTTAAGCAGTTGGGTATGAAGCAGGCCCATCCTGAGAAAAAAGCCAGCGAATCTTCTAAAGTTGTCGAGCATTTAATGAAAGTGCACCAAGATGAACTGGACACTGGCGTTCATCGCAGCGGTACTCTAGCCCTCAAAAAAGACGTTTTGTAGAAGGAGAAGGAGGAGCTGAAAAAAGATAATGATGATTTGGCCCTTCGTATTAAACAGCTCGAGGAAGAGCTCGAGAAGAAAAAGCAATAGAAGCTTGAGGCTTAGCTGGAGTCCCAACGATACTACAAGGAGATTGTTGAAGCTCAAAAAGCTAAAATAGAGGCCGATAGACAACTCATGCAGATAGAGGCCCTTAAGGAAGAGGCTAAGGAGGTAGGTAAGAGAGAGATAAAGGAAACGTTTGATCCCCTGCTGATATTTTACAATGCATGTGTCTTGATGAATCGCAACCTCTGCTCCCAAGTCGCTTATTGAAGCATGGAACCATATTGTAGATTCGAAAAGGAAGTCCCTCGGTGGTGCTGAAGTGGATGAAGAGCAGCTCATGCATGAAATTTTGCATGATAAAGAGCCCAATGAGCCCATGGCTGCTCGGCTCAGTTTACTCAATGATCCAGTGGTCACCGAAAAGGGGAAAGATGGCGGTGAAGCCTCGGGATCTGGTTTCCAAGTCCCCTTACTACTCAAGCGGGCGGTGCTTCAATTTCTCACACCCTGGATAAAGATGTGGGCTACAATCCGGATCATCCAAGGATACGCACATCTTTTGGGCTGTCTTTGATTTTGGAAGACGGAACTTCGGCTACGACTGAAGGCCAATCTAATGAAGGTATGTCTCTTACTTCTCTAACATTCAAGAAGGTTTACATCTCGCACCCTATAGTCATGGTATTATCCATTAGTCTTCATTAAATTGCAGGTCCGTCCGCATCTATTCATGTTGCCGACGATATTATTTCCCTGGGACAACATGCATAGACCGTGGGGGCTACTGCGGCCGTCACAGTACAAAATAGACTTTAAAACGAGATTGTAGGAGAGAGTTAATGGATGAATAGTCCTATGGTCAAGTCACATTTATTTAGTTCAATTCGATCTTGTAGGAGAATAGTCCTATCGTCACGGCCTATCAGATTGTAGGAGAGAGATAATGGATGAATAGTCAAGTCACATTTATTTAGTTCAATTCGATCTTGGACCCATGTACTTGGTTGGCACCAGACTCCGGATACTTGTTGTTTTATATTATGCATATGCAAATGTAAGTTGGTTATATATCACAACTATTATTTTATGCACAAACAATTTACAGATATGGAAGGAACTTCAGATTTTATTGCAAACTGAAAAAGAAGCGACATAATCTGTCTTATTACACGGTTTTGAATTCAACTGTAGAAGAAAATTCTAAATGAAGTATAACTGAACAAAGCAAAACTTTATGAAATAGCATCGTAAATGCTCGCTATTCCCTACTCTACAGAGTGTGATGCCATCGACAGTCGTTAGCTTTAAAGTTCCATCTCCCAGCTTTTGATTGATGACATACAGTCCTTCCCAACTTGAACCCATGTTTGCAAGGCTAGGAAAGATTCATTTCAGGACAAGATTGCCAATTTCAAAGGTCCTAGGTCGGACTTTAACTTTGTAGTACCGAGCGATTCGGTGTCGGTGTGCAACTACGCTCAAGTCAGCTTCTTCGTGCTTCTCATCGACCATGTCTAGAGATTTTAAAATGAGATCTTGGTTAGTTCTATGGTCATTATAAGTCACTCGATGAGAAGGAACTTCAAGTTCTATAAGGATCACGGCTTCAGAGCCGTAAGCAAGGGCGGATGGAATATGGCCAGTTACGGACTTGTGGGTGGTTCTGTATATCCATGAAGCGGATGGGAGTTCGTCAACCCACTTGCCTCTAGCCTTTTCCAAATGCTTCTTCAAAATAGACTTTAATTTTATTGACAGCTTCGACCTACCCATTAGCCTGAGGGTTAGCAACTGCCGAAAATCTTTTCTCGATGTGATGTCAACGATAGAAGTCTTTGAATTCAGCACTATCGGATTGAGTCCCGTTGTCGACTATGATTTTTCCGAGGAGACCAAAATGACAGATGATGTTTTGAACAACAAAATTGATTACTTTCTTTGTAATGATCATGGCCAAAGGTTTGGCTTCAGCCCATTTAGTGAAGTAATCGACTGCTACGATGGCATACTTCGCACCACCTTTGGAAATCGGTATACAGCCGATGATGTCAATACCCCAAGTAGCAAAAGGCCATGGAATGACCATCTGAGTGATTTCCGTAAGTGGGGCTCTTAGATTTTTTGCAAATATCTGGCACTTGTTGCATCGTCTAGCATAATCAGCTACGTCTCGATTGGCAGTTGGCCAGAAATAACCATAGCAGAGTATCTTCTTCGTCGGAGTTTGCCCCCTGTGTGATCTACACATTCCTTCGTGGACTTCTCTTAATACTTTCTTGATTTCATCATTGGCGATACACCTAAGCAAGGGGATGGAGAAACCCTTCCTGTACATGACTCATGCTTTAAGGATGTATCGTGAAGCTTTACAAAGGATCTGTCATTTTTCATTTCCCTGTTCGGGAAGGATTTCCCTTTGTAAATAATATTTAATCAGAGTAATCCATGACTCCTTCTCGGGCTCCATTTCTAAGACCCAATCGATCTTCATTTGGTCAATGCTCGAATCACTGAGTATTTCAACTGGAACCAAGCCCATTTATTGTGTATCCCTGAAACTAGCCGACTTGGCCAGCAAGTCGGCTTTCTCGTTCTGTTCTTTGAAGATGTGTGTAATGGTGTAATGCTCAAAATCGGTTAGCAGCTCTTGGACCCAGTTGAGGTAAGGAGCAAGTCGCGCTCCTTTGGTCTGATATTCTCCCCGAACTTGATACACTACTAACTAGGAATCACAGAAAATTTGCGAAGCTTTTACTCCTAACTCTATAACCTATTTAAGCCCAGCTATCAAGGCTTCGTATTCAGCTTCATTATTCGTTGCAGGGAAGTCAAGTTTCAGGGCATAGCAAATTGAACGTTCCTCAGGAGTTACCAGTATGACTTCGGTGCCAGAACATCGGTCAATGGATGCTCCATCCATGTACATCTTCCATTGGATGGTAGGTTCTTCACTCCTCTCCGAAGAGTTGTCTTGTTTAGTGAATTCGACTATGAAGTCCGTCGGTGTTTGTCCTTGGATGGCTCTCTGAGGGAGATTCGAACTGGCTCAATTCGATGTTCCATTTAAGTAACCATCCAGATGTCTTAGGTCTTTATAGGACCTGTCGTAATGGCTGGTCGGTGAAGACATTGATGGGATGGGCCTGGAAATCAGGGCTAAGCTTCCTTGATGTAATCAATAGGTAATACATGAGCTTCTCTAGTTTCAGATTGTTCCTTTCTGCTCCCATCACTCGCTTGCTAACATAATACAATGTCCTCTAAATTCGATTCTCTTCGCACAGCAATGCAGCACTTATGGCATATACTGACACTACTAAATAGATGTGCAAGTTTTCATGATCCAGTAGTTTGGACAAGATGGGGGTCTCTTAAGTAATGTACCAGAGCTTGAAATGCATCAATAAAATCCTGCATCCATTCAAAGTTTATCTTCACTTTCATGTAAGCCGAAGAAAGGAATGCACTGGTCGGGGGCTCTGGAAATGAACCTGCTCAGGGCAGCGACCTTCCCATTTAAACTTTGCACCTGTTTATTTTCTTTGGCACTTGGATATTTCTTATTGCATGAATCTTCTTAGGACTTGCTTAAATTCCATGAGAGTTGACGATGAAACCCAAGAATTTTCCTGACGCAATGCCGAAAGAGCATTTCATGGGATTAAGTTTCATTCCATATTTTTGAAGAACATTGAACATCTCCGCCAAGTCATCGATGTGTCATTTGATCCCTGTGACTTCACGAATATATCATCCATATATACTTCCATCGATCACCTAATCTGGTCCTTGAACATCTGGTTAAGCAGTCTCTGGTAAGTAGTTCCAGCGTTTTTTATTCCAAAAGGCATCACAACATAGTAGTATAAATCCAGGTTGATAGTGAAGCTAGTGTGTTCCTAGTTTAGGACGTACATCGGAATTTGATTGTATCTGGAGTACGCATCCATGAATGAAAGCAATTCATGTCCAATGGTTGATTCTATCAGCTGGTCGATACGATCCCAACGTAAGAAGTCGCGCGTGAATCGAACCTTGTACGTGAAAGTTATAGGCGTTAGAAGTTATATGATATAAAAAAAATCGTACAAGGCACGTCACCTCATGATTTCCATGCCGAAACACTAGTTTCGATATCGTGCCCTACTCCAGTTCATACGAGCCGCCACCACAATCAAATTATCACCGCCTCGACATCGACAACTGCTATGATCAAGCTACGCTAGCAACCCCCTCGCCCAAGGCCGCGCCTACATGTGGCCATGCAACCATGAACGATAGCCCACAGCACTCCGTCGCCGTATATCATCACGACCACTTTCTGGTCAACCCCGATGTCTAAAACCAAAATGAAGACCATAGATCGAATGCTCCTGACCTCCTCTGCACTCCAGCATCGACCGATTGCCAAACCGTTGAAGATCTACCGTCGAAATTTAAACCCTAGCAATGAGCGGTCGAAACTAAATTGCCCAATTTCGGCCACATAGAAACCCAGATCAAAAAACTATCCACAGATTTGACTTGCACTCATCGAGAGCTTCAAATCGATATATAATTCGATATAGTTTGTGGAGTTTGAAATTTTGATTTGAATTTGATTTTGAAATTGAATTTAGAAGTTTGTTTGGTTTGTCTGCCATTGAGAAGGAGGAGAAGGCTGAAATGTACGTACAGACAAATGAAATAAGAAATGACATAGGGTTTATAACAGGTTATTTATAGGAAAAGCTGAGATAGAAAAGAATGGACCGGATTGATTTGGATTGGAACGATAAACGACCCAAAAAGCCCGTTCTGTCTCCGAAGCGAAAATGGGTCATCCCATATATCAAAATAGACGCTTCCAAATATTTTAAACTCAATGGAACAGGTTTCAAGTCCTAATTCCATCGTATGAAGAAGTTATGCCAAAATCGGCTTATTTCAAATTGATTTTAATTAAATTGATTTCTAGGCGTTTCGAGTCTGTACGATCAAACGACAAGTCCAATCGTTATGAAACTTGAAATCTTACAATAATTCGCTGTTACGGATCCGATGAAACTGATTTTGTCGAAATCCGAGTCAGTGGCTAAAATGGCTATTTTCACGTTAATTAAATAAATTAATATTAAATTAATTAAATCAAATTTTCAATTCAAATTTTATAATTTACAATTTCTGTCATTTTAGATTACTTGGACATTTTACCATAATTTAAAATAAATTTATATATCAATTCAAAATTAATAAATTTACCAATTACAGTGTTTAACTTCAATTGTAATTAAATCCAATTATTTAAAGTTTAATTCCAATAAATTGATTTTATTTGATTCAAATCTTTATACTCAATCAAATATCATTTTATCACATAGCTAACATTTGGTTTACATTTCATTACATTAATATCCTCTAATTTCCATCTTTTATTTGTAATAATTACTATATTTCAACTATATTGAATTTTGTCAATTTCACACATTAAGTAAAATTTAAAATCCCAAATTGACTTATTTATCTTGATTTCACTATTTTATTAAACCAATTATTACATTATGAATAAAATGAACATTTCTATTTATTTTATTACCTTCACCATTTTCAGTCATTGTCTTAACTCACATTAATGTAACATTTACTGTCATTTAATTGTAATTAATTTCCAATAAAATTTAACAGACTAAATAAATAGATAACTTATAATGATTGTCACACTTTTAACCTTTAATTCATAAGTTTATTACTTACAAGTGAATGTTGTAATCACTTACATAACACTGATTTTATTTAATTACCATTTATTATTAACTAATTCCATATTTACATTTGTTTGCCTATATTTACTTTATAACCAAGTATAACACTTTTATTGTTTCAATTAATTGGAATTTCATACCGATTGTCAAAGATTAACTTTAATTACATTGTTACATTTCATTTAAGTTATTATTTTCATAAATAAGTCACAAATTTTTCATTTCTTCAAATATTAAATAACAAAACTTATTAAATTAACAATTTTTAATTATCGAAAATTTACGGATCGTCACACACTTGCACCCCAAAGTACGCCTTTTGAATGTATGGTGTGCTTTGCTCATGAACAAGTTCCTGTCATCGGTCTTCGATAGTTGGACTTTCCAGTTGCTTCAGTCTTGGTGAATCGTCCAGTTCCTTTGGATTCTCTCGTAAATCAAAGGTCATTCCAAACCTGTTACAACTTAAGGCTCTAGGCTCTGCTTTTAATCTATACATAACAATCATTCTGATTTCATTCAAAGTTATCACATCATATATCAAAATCATCCCATGTTCATCTGGGATTTAACTATTTATTCTAATTACAAGGCATTCAAATCCTTTTAGTAAAACCAAATCTATTTTCATCCTTAGGTTTAATCTCTTCGGATCATCTTATATTCAATTTAATGTGCAATCTCTATGGATCGCTTAATGTTTAAGTTAAGGGGACGATCTCTTCAGGGCGTTTATTGTTTAAGTTGAGGCGATGATCTCTCCAAATCCTTGCTGAGTCCATTCGCTCTTTGACAAAGGAACCCAACGACCAAGTAAGCCCATCCACTCACTCTCCAGTGAGGTGACTTACTTCTTGCGCTTTGTCCCATCTCTTCGGTCGGGACACTAAGGCGATCAATATCATACAAGTTCATTCGCTCGCTCTACGGCAAGGGGACTTGCACCTTGCACTCCGGTCCTGTCTCTCTAGACGAGACATAAAGCGATCAACATCAGTCATCACATTCAATGTGGAATTTTCAATATCCAAATATTCAAATTAAAGCAAACAAGTAGAAATCCTAAATGTTCATCCCAAACATCCGAGTTAGAGCATGCCTAGATCAATCTAGGTCGTGTACATGTGTAAGCAGTTTGGGGTTATTATTATCCAAAGCAATCACCATAGACATCCAATGTAGAGCAGACTAGAGACCAATCTAGGTTTTGTACACGTCTAAGTGGTATGGGGTTATTATTATGTTTATTTCTAAATACGAAAAGAAAAGTGCGGAAAAAGAAACAAAAATCAAAGCATGGGAGCATGATCTGACTCTCGTTCATCCCGATTATAGGATTATCTGTCTTCGCCAGATCCCTGGGTGTTCCTTGATGCATTTGTCGTGGATGGTGGCTGCTCTGGAAGTACCATCATAGCTATGTTCCTCATGTATTGTGGCAGCTGGTTACTTCGAATCAGTTCTTCTATCAAATCACCAAGGTGTCGACACTCATTCGTTTCATGTCCATCCAGCTCATGGAAGATGCAAAAATTTCCAGATCTTTTCTCTTGATCAGTAGGTTCTCTTCTTGAAGGCTTCCGATTGGGAATTTGCCCCCTAGTGTCTAGGTATATCCTTCCCATGGTCTCGGTCATATCAGTGTAGGAAGAGGATTTTGGCTCCCTCCTTTGTCGTTTTGGCTCTCTAAAAATGTCATCAATTTCCCTTTATCTTTCCAATCCCTGCTCCGGATAGTCCCCTGTCATCCACAACATTAATTTTAGCATCCTCGGCTTCATCCTCGGCTACAGCGTCTTCCTTATGCAAATATCACTAAGCTTCATTGTAAAATTCTGAAAGATCCATCGATGGATCCCTTTTCAGTGTAGCTTTGAAGTCGGTCTTGCTTGCGACTCCAGTACCGTGGCCGTCAAAATGACTGATGGCTCTGGCCTGTCGACCGAAGCTGCTGGTGCATTGAACCTTGTCAAATAGCTTCCCAAGGTCTCTTCGTGCCTTTGTTTCACACTTGACAACGTCATCACATTCTTTGGTTGCGCGACATGAACTCTGAATTGTCTTAAGAATTTACTCACCAGCTCGGTCCACGTGCTAATAGACCCATTCTCCAGCTGTATGAACCACATCGCCGCCAAATCTATGAAGTATAATGGGAAGCACCACCCTATTACCTCCTCATAAGCATCCAACACCTCCATATGTCGGATGTATCTCATCAGATGAATCGTTGGATCGGCCTTCCCCTCGTACATCTCCAACGTCGAAAGCTTGAAATTGTGAGGATTTCTTGCATTCCGGATATAAGCAGTAAATGGATTCTTGTTCACATCTTCCAAACCCTGATCTGGGGGTCATCCTCTAATTAATCTTCTTACCAATTCAGTTTTCACCGTCCAATGAAGGTTCATTGTCCAAAAGTGGTATTCTGCCTCCTGCACCTGTAGGGAAAATCCAGCACATGCTCTGGCACATATTCCATTGGTTGCACATTAGCGTTCGATTCTACTCTTCCAGTTTCATTCTATCCTCTGTTCCTATGAGGTAGCTCTAGCACATATCCCTCCGGTTGTTGCTCATGCACATTCTGGTTTGCGTTATCTATACATGGCATTCCAGCAACCACACCAACATTGCCCCTAAGTATAGTTCTCTCAGTATCGGGTTGATTTGGGTTAGCACCCGGTTGTTTAGTTGGTGGAGGCATTGCTCCTTTTTGTTATGTTGTAACTCCAGATGCTCCTACATTTTCTCCTTGTCCTTGATTCTGAATTCCAGCAACCCTAGCTATTCATTGTGGTCCCATCCTTTGAAAGAATCCTTTAAGCATTTCCTGTTGTTTAGTTATCACTCCATCCTGCATCTCCTTTATCATTCTCTCCATCTCCTCTCTGGTTACATAGTTAAACTGATGAGAATTTGAGGACACCTTTTGGCCGCCCCCAGACTCTAGTTGACTTGCTCCGGTCTTAGATCTAGTATTAGGCATCTTCATCTTCTCTAAGTCTAAGATTCAAACTTCAAGTTTTCATAGCTAGCTTTTTTCTCGGTGAAAGCACCAAAATGTTAACCCAAAAAATGGATCAACACCTTGGAGTATGATGTGAAAGCACCAGCTCTATTATAACAGAGCAAATATAATAGAAAATAGCATAAAAGTAAATAAGAGATACTGTTTTTCTAGTGATTCGAGTGTTAACTAGGCCTGCATTCACTTTATAACTTTGCTTATTAGTTTGATCTTGATAGGATAAGGTTACGAAGAGATTTAAAGAGAATTAGTCGCAAACACAAGTGTTAGACAGATTCTAAGCCCTAAAATTGCCTAAAGGAACTGCCTTAGTGACTATGGAGTAGAGAGAGTTGAAGAAATGACAAGGCGTCTACGGAGTAATGGTAGAAATCAGATCCCGTTTTGATTGCGGGTAGGCTTGTATTTATAGAAGTAGCAATCGTATTGAACCAAGGTAGGAGTTGAAGTACAATCCAAATAGAGGCCCGAGATAATGCTTGAAGTTGTGAACCCATTTGGGTTAACACCACATGTTTGGACCGACTTTTCAAGTCGGTGTCGACATTTGTGGTCAAACCCAGGTGGGTTGATTCTTTTTGCATGCTTTATTCTACATGATTTTAAGGTGTCCTATGCTATTTCCATCGATCGTTGGTTGTTCAAAACAAGTCGTCATCTACTTTTCTCCAAAACAGCATGGTTTAGCCTTTTTGTCTAAGAGGTTAGTGTGACTTTTTTTCTTAGCTCGGAATGACTTGCAATTTTTATAGCACTCTTCTAATTCCATATGGAGGTGCCCCGAGAAGTCGCAGCATCTATGGAGCTAATATGAGATGTCGGTACCTACATGAGAGGTCGGTACCGACATCTCTCCTTAGTGTATTTTGAGCCTAAATTTCCTAAGCTCAATTCCCTAGTCATTTTAAGCGTGCCTCCGAACTTTCAAGTCGTTTTGTTCTCGTTTGAATCTTCTAAGTCCAGTTAAAATCTGCTTTGCTAGAAAGTGGGTTAACAGAAACAAAAGGTCCAACTCGTTTAATTTTATTTATTTCTGTATTTTCATTATTATTATTATTATTATTTAGTATGAACTAAGACTTACTTGGTAACCAAAAATAGGGAGTTTTAAAATTTTCCATTTAATTAAACCTTCTTGAGAAGAAAGATTTAAAAGTTTGGAAGGAGTTTAATTAGGCTTAATTTCTAAAAGTCAAAGGTCAAACCTTAATTATCCATCTATTCTCTTTTTACCTCACTTTTTTTACTTAGAAAGTTTAAAGAGTTCAACTTACTCTTTAACTAATGGAAGTTTTACAAAAGTTTTTTTACTCTTCTTCTTAATAAGGCAAATATATTAAATTTCACCAACCGTTAGTTTTTTCAAAACCATCTTTCAGTCTTAAAAGTATAAATTTAAATTTTGTGTCATGTAGTAGTCCTCTTTTCTTTTAATATGTTGATCAAAATTTCTAAATTCCAGTTCTACTAGTGGAAAGAGATATTCATGCGGTTTAGGCCTAATGTATTGGATACATATAAAACTCTATCAATAATGGCTTATTTCTTTTAGCATGGATTTGCTTCATAACGTGAGGTCAATGTCTCTTAACTTTCCCTTTTTAGACCACTTTCCTTTAATATTAACCTCTTCAAACAAAATGTGATGTTTCAAGACCTTCGTGAGGTTTTCACTTTCAATCACTGCAACATTCATAGTTATTACTCATAGCTTTTAGCTTTTCCTTATTTTTCTTAACTAGTTGTCCATATCTACTCCATATCATGGTTAGTTTGGCATTTGCTTCTTTTAATAAAATTATTAAATGACATACTTAACTCAAATTTTTATCTTTGAAAATATAAGCTTAGAAACTTTTTATTAAATTCCACAATTGCTTAGTTTCCAAAAGGGTGCCATAAAAAACTCTTTAATTTAATTATCAATTAAAATTTTCTCTTTAAGGCATTTTTACAACAGAGATTTACTTCTTAAAATGTAGGATTTTTAACTAAAATCATTTACTGTGTGTTGTAAACTCAATTGTTATACCAAACCATTTTTCAAAAAATGCACTATTACCGTGTTTTTACAATATCTTTTATAACTTTAAATAAAAACCAAAGTAGAAAATGACAACTTTCGTACTATTATTTTTCTAATACTCGTGCTATTTAAATTTCTTAATGTTGCTACTATTTAAATTCCTTCTGCCTAAACTGCTTTTATTTAAATCGATGTTCCTCATATAGCTTTTTATATATAAACTTATCTCAATTGTTTTTCTCCATATTTTCCTTATATAGGAAAATTCTTCTTATTTTCACATCGGGTGTTTTTACTCTTCCATTCTCTTTACTCCATTTATATCACGTATCATTTTCATTTATTCGTCCCTTAAAAAGAATTTTAAAAATTTTAAAATTTACAGAAATGGAAAAATCACCGATTCAAACATAGCCATATTTTATGTCTGTTTAAAAAAAAGTTACCGGTTTCTCCTTATTTTCTATCAAAACCAACTAGTTGGAATTTTTTTGTCTAGAAATTTCTTAATAACTCATTTAATTAAAATTTCCTAAATTTTCTAGTTTTTTTAAGAATTTATTTTTAAAGGAAGTCATATGACGAAAAATTAGGTCGTTTGTTGGTTTAATTTTGTGTTTTGTATTTTTTGTTTTCAACATTCATAACAAAATACGAGGACAACGGAAGATAAATTTAAAATTTTAAGTCATTACGACGATGATGGAGGGACGACGAAGAGAATGTATTATTTTTTATTCTTTTGTTATTATTTCTCAAAAGATGAAAAACAAAATAAATTTGCTTTCTATTTTATATTCTAGCTTCATTTTCCAATTGTTTGTTTTCAAAAAATACATGCATCATGTATACGTTTTTTTGAACGAAAATGCAAAACTAAAAAGGCAAACCAAACTGGACCTAAACTTCCTTGGCAATTTATATCCGTTAAAATGATTTTATTTGTGTTTCCCAAAATAGTTACCAAGGATGGAATCCACTATCCCTCACTATTATGTTAACCGGGATGAAATTACATGGTCCCAAAATCTCATGTTCCAATGTGTCTAACTAATCAAAACCAAAGATTTTTACAAATTTTGCAAAAAACTCCTTTAGCAGAAAAAAAAATTACTTTTTTACAGAAATCGCTGGATTCTGATTGGCTGGGAACTGGGGAATAGGGGATTTTGGGACCAGCTGATTTCATCCCATGTTAACCCATCCAAATCTCATCATCTAATTTGACTGATTTGATTGACAATCAGCTTTATCTTGCCATAGTTAAAATCAACCATGCACAAATACTTTTTGTTTTGATTTGATTAACAATGTACTCTTTATATATCCTAAATGACCATAGTACAAAAACTTTAAAACAGAAGGAAGGACTCTTTACAGAACCATAGATATTCTGATATTATATTTCCAAAATAACGCAACATGCAAATTTTCATAGATCCAAATTAATCGGGAGGAATAAATATAAATTTGGTCAAGTTGTTAAAAGCAATATACACACAAGATTAACTGCAGCTTTCTTGGTCCTCGGAATCTTTTTGTTCTTCTTATCTTACAATTTTTTATCAAGCTTCCAATATATTTCCCTGATTTAACAACAAAAGAAGAATATTCAACTTGATTTAACAATTGAAAAGTGATGATAACCGAAAGATAACAGAATAGACAGATTATAGCCTGATATGATTCTTACCATACACTTACTGTATTTTACGACTCTTTCCATTTAACGAGTGAGATAGATTAATTAAGCATGTTCATATACATTTTGATAAACTTTTGGATAAAGAATTTATTAAATGTCTGTTGATCTAACTAAGCAGTGCATGATTCTATTCCATGCATGCTGTAGTAAGTTATATTATGTTGATGCCATAAAGTTTATTTAGCAGGCTTTAGGACATTTGATCGACTCTGGCAATATAAACAGTAAGAATAAAACAAACTATATATTAAAGAGTAGCTAGCTTTAATACAAAATTAGGTCCCAAGTTGTAAGATATAGAATTTATTTCGTTAAGTGGCTATTATGCGTGTCTCGGTCATCGACAAAATATAGACTGTGAGTTCAAGAATAAACAAAATTAATGCAACTTGTTTAAAACAGATGGATGACAAATGCATGGACTTAATAAGCAAATGTGTTAAAAGAAGACGTATGAAACGAAAAGTTGCAGAAGGACATACCTCAAAGAAGAAACAAAAAATGAGAACAAAGCGTGGAATTGTGGAGGTATGTATTCATAGTTTACCCATTTCAATATTAACCATGGCTGAAAATGAAGTTAAGTAATGTCAATACAGTAAGCAAGCAACAATAAACAAGATAAGTCGATCAAAGCTCGAAGGCCATGATAATTGTACCGTACACCCATCAAGTAATCTTTTTTGGAAAACTCTATTTGCAATATTCAAGGCGTTCCCCAATGCAAATTCTCTAAAAGCTGACCGATGCAATAGTTAGATTAAAATTTGAACCTACTTTTGAAGTGAAACTACCGTAGCTAGCATGCATACATACATACATACTACATACCGTCATATAATAAATCCCAGTGCATTTTTATTGTGTTCCAACAAGCAAAAACTAGTAGTTCGGTCAACACCTGAAAGGAAATTTCATTGGAGGATGAACAGGCTTCAGTTTCATGTTACTATGATATTAAAAAGGATCGGTTCTTATTTGAATTTTTATACTAAATTTTACCTTTTGAAGAGCAGTTTCAATTTCACTTTTGCCTTTGAAAATTTTCTCAATGAATTTATGAAAAAAATGTAAAGCACCCACAGCAGCAAAACCATTAATCTGGGAAGAATCAACAGATTATATGTTCTAGCATTTGGTTTCCAAAGGTTTAAAACATGTAATTCCAACCGGATAAATTCCAATGAAATGAAATTTTTATTATACTTGTGGGTATGTTTTTCAAAATCAAAGTCAACTAATGAAATAATACCGTTCCGAGTACCCAAAGTATGCCAACGATTTTTTTTCTGCAAGATATCTGCTGATTTATTAATTCTTCGCATCCACCCAGAAATCCACCCGTGATCATCTGCAGACAAAAAATATTCATCAACGTTGGATCTTTCCTGCCCCAATAGAAAGAGAACAAAGCGTGAAAAATAAAAGAGAAACAAGAGGAATAACATATTTACATTAGTTCTTAGAGGATGAAGCTTGAGCTGGAGAAGATAACGTCTCCATGCATAACAAAGAATATCTGACATTTGTAAAATACAAATCAAGCAAATGACCCGAAAATTACAAGCATAGAGATGAGCAACAAGGTTGGGCGCTGAAGTCAAACCTTTATGGAATATATATGTATATAATATGCACAAATAACATGTACTAAGAATGAAGCATGTGCGAGAAATTTTTTAGTTTTGGATTTAGATCCAAACAGATGTATGCATGAAACATGTACTTTTGAAAAATGACAAATTTAAAGATTGAAACTTAACATACAAAATATATAAGATAAATTTATTTAATTTTTCATGTTTTGAAAAATTAACACAAGAATGGAAAACTCATATTTTATAATGAACATTGAAAACTCAAAACACAATGCAAAGGAGAAAAAACAAATTAACAATGAAAAACGATTCATTTGAAAATTACTTCTAACACAAAATTGAACATCTTTTTCTATGTTTTCTACCATTTGAAAAATATCAAGATATATCTTCTCTAGTTATGACTTTTTTCCGACTTCTCATTCTCTCACCTATCATTTTATAACATATAAATCACAAAACAAAACTTATTTTCAAACGGTGAACAAAATGATCTGTTTGTATTCAACGAGTAACATACCAGCGAATGAATAAACTGAAGCATTATTATTAAACAAAAAAAAAAAACAGGAAACAAAAAATCGAGATGGTAATGAACCGACAAGCATAAAAACCAGAGCAGACATTGTACCATAACAAAATATATTAAGGATAAAAGATCTGTCCAATTACCGACCATGTTGCATCTCAGTTATCAATAAAAATAGGACAACGTTTACATAAACATGAAACAACCATAACGAAGGCCATAACGCCATTATTACTAATGACATTATTTTCTATATAGTCCAATCCCCGCCTTGGGTGTAAATTGCCTTCGCTGTAAATTGCTCCACCTCTACAAACAACAATCATCATGTATTTTACACAGATTTGGACATTAGACTAAAGTAGCATACAATTAAATTAACCGCTTCCATATATGTAAATAGAGTAATGTATTATTTTGCGCCTTTATTCCACCATTGCCATTGTTTATAAGTCTATTTCCACAGCTTCACGGATTTGTCATGACTAGCTGATGCCACCATTCCAGTAGTAGGAGACTGAGCCAATGCAGCAATTAAACCTTCATGTGCAGGAACGGTCATCGTCTGATTTTCCATCATATTCCATATTTCTATTGTCTGCAACATTATATAATTTATGGTCGTTGTTTTAAGAGAAATATTATATTCTCAAGTCAATTTACAGGGTATACAATTCAATTTCAAACAAACAAAAATAGCATGAATATTTCACCTGGTAACCTCCGATAACCAAGAAAGTGGAAAAGTTGGGATGGAAAACACATGAATGGAATTTGTTTGCGGTTGTGCTGAGCTCATGAATGCATTCTCCTGTTGTAATTGACCAAACTTTAACAGAATCCTGACTTACAGAAGCCAGGTATTCACCAGTATTGTTCCAGCATATAGACATCACCTCCTTTGTATGACTCTGCATATAATAAAGTTTCAAATCCTTGATCGTGCTATTTGTAAATGCTAAAACACGTAAATTTTGTATATTTGACTTCAATTGGTTGAAGCTCCTATTTATCAGAATTAAGATAGCATAGCACTATGTAATCAGAGCATCTTTAGAGTATCAATAAATAGAACTAGTACCTGAAATGAGTGTGTTCTGGTGTCAGTTTCAACATCACGTATAGAGACTATATTTTCTGAAGCTGCAGCAAGAAGTCTCCCCAATCTAGGCTGGAACCTTACTTGTGCAGATGCACCCTATTAAGAAAGAAATACATTCTCATCAACATACGCAACTCAGTAAAATTATTACAGTACTAACCACAACAACAACAACAACAACAACAACAGTAGTAGTAATCTTTATCTTTATTACTAAATAAAGGAAATTGATTGTATAGAATTGATCGGTGTATCAAAATTAAAGAATACCCTTAAGAACATTTCACAACCTCATGTATCTATACATCATGCATGCATGCTTACATCTTACATGTCATACACTAGTTGTCATAACAATAACGACGATGACAGATAATAATTAATAATTTTGTCAAACGGCATCATGTATAAAAGTAAATTACATTGCTACAAATATTTTCCATGAAACTTTTAAACAGCTGGTGATCAAGTAGGATATAAGAGTTTTACAAGATGAATAATGCTTTACTAGTAGTATTTCAATGGGATATATATTATTCATTCTCTAATATCACTTTTAAACTGAAGATGGTACATATGACAGAAGAGGTAAACAAATGTGGAAGCTTAAAATGACACTTGAAAGTGAATAAAAACTACAAAAATAAATGTAGAAGCTGAAAACTTAAGTTTAGGATGTTCAGATGTTCATATATAAGAATATTTCAAGGGTGTTATGGAAAGGGTAAAAAATAAGGGATTCATTCTGGCAATGTTGTAGTACGTATATATATGTGGTAAAAGAACTTAAAGAATCAACCTTGGTTACGCGTGCACATGTATACTGGTTCACATTCCAGAGACGAATTTCACCATTGCCATCACACGAACATAAAACTTCTGTCTTATTTGGATGAAAGTCAATTGATGTCACTTGGGAGCCATGTCCAGTAAATGTGTTCAAGCAATAGTTTGGCTACAAAGAAACCATGAAAGAAACAATTAGAACAATCACACATAGAAAGGGAAAGCAAACTAAATGACATGTGCACCCGTGCATTAAATTTGAACATATTGGTATTAACTTTGACATTATCTTGGTTCACTGTTTAATTAATTAAATCAGATCAATTCTGCAAACTATGCTCTGTTGTATAGTAATACACCCATGTATGATATCTCACGCTTGAATGTGCAAATTCCAGTACAACTTGTTCTGTACAAACAAAAATAGTCAATTTGTACAAAGTTTCATGTATGCAGTAGAATCGATAAATCAATCACACACACACACACACACACACACAAATCTGGGATTGAAATACAGTGAAAATATTTAGTAAATGTACTGTCCATATAATAGCAATAATTTTGGAAACTCGGCTTTGAAGTTAACTAGACCAAATGAAAGCACACAGTGTTTCTACGAACCCAAGGCAAATGGTAATTAAGATATAACTTTACCTCTGCTGCATTCCAGTATCGCACAGTTCTATCAAAAGAAGATGTTGCCAAATGCGTTGAGTTTGGCCTGAAACGTATATCGGTTATTATAAGAGTATGGTCTTCTGGTGTGCTTTCTGTATCCAGATTATCCGTGTTCCAGAGAACAACCTAAAAAAATGTAGGTCTGTGTTTGAAAGATACTAAAATAAAATGCTCAAGTAGTAATTGACATTAATCAATTGAGTTTTACTTGAAACCCTCTGACATGCAAAATAGGTACACAAAGCAAAGAGCCATTACTAAATACAAGAAGAAAACATGAATCATGAATCCATGAAACGAATCTGTTACTTTCTCCATTAGCCAATATTATGAATTTTCATTGTTATGCATACATAAAATTCATAATTGCAAGAGCATCAGCAATAATATGTCAAACCTTCATAGCCATTTTAGCATCAGATGATTTGATATACTTATGAACAGTCTAAATGGTTATACCTTCTTCTCATGTCCAGCACTTGCCAATATCTTTCCATCGGATGAAAAATGACAGCAGACGACTTTGCTATTGCTTGTACGAATGCAACTAACCTCGTTGAAAGAAAAACCTGGGATTACATTTGTATACCATATGGTTAGGTTATATCCTGTTCCTTAAAAAGAAGCAATAAAACTGAATATATATTATATTAAAATAAAAAGATTTAACCTTTTGAAGGTCCTGGGTTATGTTCAGTACTACTTTTTAGTGCAGCAAATATGTCCCTTCCATCCCCATCATCTTGATGGGACAAAAAAGATTCAACATTATCTTCTAAAGAATCAACATTCCCAAAGTGATCCAAATCATCCTGTACATGAACAGTAGAATATTAGACCAACGGAATACATTAATTTATTTAACTCCTAAAGTCTTAAACACATCATTAACTCTTTTTACCTCCACTATATATATATATATATATATATATATATATATCAAGAATATAAGGTAGCGTTTGGTTTAAAATAAGTTTTGCGTTTTGAGTTTTCAACATTAATTAATTACAAAATATGAAAGATTTGGACGGACGACGGATAGGATGGAAGATGGAGGGGACCACGGATGGGATGGAGAAACGATGGAAGGATGGATTGCTTCTCGTGCCTCTTATTTATCAAAACATGAAAAATAAAAAATAAAAGTTGTTTTCTATTTTGTATGTTAACTTTGCTTTTTAAATTGGTCGTTTTCCACAATATACATGCGTCGTGCGCATTTTTTGTATGGATGAAAAGCCAAAACTAAAAAGGGTAAACAAACACTACCTAAACTCTTGATTTATATGCTAACAACAATCACACATATGCCAAAGATATTCTATATTTATTACGCCATAATTTTCTCCATGCATTCCAACAAGGAAAAAAAAAGTAATGTGAATCAAAATTAATGATTCATCCATAGATTTTCCAGTATAAAGAAATGTTAAATAGTTGGGTTTAGGTTTCTGGTACAAAAATTATTTATCTAGTGCTTCCAATATATTGATCACATGGGAGTATGGAGGACAAATTCAATATTTAGCAAGTGGGAAGAATATTAATTAAAAAAAATAACTTCATCCTTGTCTTCCTTTTTCATGGCATGAGCATATGGGCTTTTATACATTAAAATATCGAATATGACAATATGGTGAATTCCATTTTTTCTCTTGTCAATTTTTAAACATTTTTTATAAAGAATACTAAGTTAGGAAAATGAAGAAGAGCATGGTTGTACTGTGGCATATGTAAACACAAGGATAAGTACAAGTATGCATACCATCTGATTAGAAGAAGAAGCAAGTCCACCTGGACCATCTGTGTTATACATCATTAAATTTTTTGGCATATTGCTACCATGCTGCATTGTTCCAGACATTGCCACTCCATCACCTGTATTATGAGTGGATGGAGTTGACGGTGGGGAATTTGAAGGACCTACTGTGTTTCCAGTTCCAGTACTGTTTGCGGCTCCTGATGAAGTAGGCTGCTTTCTTTTTCTCTGAATGATATGTTAAAGATATAAAAATGAAACTCTATATTTGCATTACGGACTGCACATTTTCATTGAAAATAATGATACGTTTTTCATGAAACATGTTTTTAGAAGGAGCGAAAGTGAATTTTGAAACTTGTGAAGGGTGTGAAAAAACGTCCCTTGTGATCTTTCTATTGATGATGTTATGCATATGCAAAAAACTAATTTCTAAAATTCCTTTTTTTGAAAATTTTATAGTTTTTAGCATAATATGGTATCAATGATTCATGAACATCATACAGACGTATAAATCAACATTTTTATAATTATAAACAAATCTGTTTTAAAAATGTATTAAATCATTAAAAGAGAACATGACTGAGTAACAGTTGTGCGTTTTAAAATATATGACTGCTAACATAACACAATCATATACATCATGCAGTAAAAATATGACTGCATAACTATTATGCAATCATGGTTTAGTGCATAAAATATATGACCGCATAACAATTATGCAGTCATATTTTTATTTCTTGATATATTGTACGATTACATAACAACTGTGTAGTCATATATTTGCATAGTAAAAATATGACTGCATATATGCAGTCGTATTTTTAATGCATAACAATAATGCACTTATATTATTAGTGCATTAAATATATGGATGCACGTTATGAGTCACATATGTCATGCAGTAAAAGCTATGATTGCATAACTACTATGCAGTAATGTTTTTATTGCATAATTATACGACTGCATAATAGTGCGGTCGTATATTTCATGCATGTAAAATATGACTCCTGGTATGAGGTAGGACGGTAGCCAGAAATTTCGACGGTATCATACAGTAACGTCGTTGAGCAAACCGAAACCAAACAAAAAAATCAATTTCGGTTAAGGTTTAAAAAAAATCAAAACCTAAATCACCTGAGAAAAATCGCTATATAATTTCTGAAAGTATGACATTGCTTTACCGCGATTAAAACACTTGAAAGGTTATAAAACAGTTAAACTTTTAACCGACTTGAGGCAGTTATTTCTGCAATAGAAATAATAATATGAATATAAGAAATTGAGTTAGGAAACTTACATTGCATATCGTGAAATCTATGATTTACTGATGAAAACAGTTTATCAATCTGATATTTTTACAAAAAACTTATTGCATTTTGAATATGGGAATTTAAATAAAGTGTTAAATACCAAAATGGAGTGAGAAAAGTGGTTGCTTGTGAAGTAAAGACACAACTAGGACCTAATTTATAGAAAATAATAGGGGAGGAATAAATGATATGTGGACTCAGAATCCATCAACCAAAATAAAGTGTTAAATACCAAAATGGAGTGAGAAAAGTGGCTGCTTGTGAAGTAAAGACACAACTAGGACCTAATTTATAGAAAATAATAGGGGAGGAATAAATGATATGTGGGACTCAGAATCCATCAACCAAAATAAATAAGATATGTTGTGTTTTTAAGACCTGTTGCATCTGCTGCTGCTGAAGTGGGTCTTGTGGTTGCTGAGCAGAGGACTGCTGTATCTGGCCCATCTTTACCTATATTAAGAACATAGATATCAATTATAACGTCTTATAAATTCCAAGGCTTGATAAAACTTCTTTCATTAAAATGCAACGAAAAAAGGACTATGTCGGACCGTATGCAAAGCACTGTTGGAAGCTGATGTGAAAACACTTCCAATATTTGGGTACACAACGTTAAAAAGAGAGAACAAGAACTGAACGCTGATGCCCACATTAAGTTATCACATATGGTTATGGGGACTATAAGGAGTGCCATGTGAGCTCCTTGTCCAGGAAGGTAAGAAATGTTGCATTCTCTTTTATTTGTATATAACGAAGTAATAAGCATTGATATGAAAATACCAACCACTCAATTGCAATCTGATTTTCCCAAAAGAATACATATTAAATAACCGTTTATCATTACAAAATAACTACTAATGTGAAGAGTAACCATTTAAATATTTATATAGATCCATAACTAACCCCCCCCCCCCCCCCAATTGAACCAGTTGATAGTTAAACAATAGTGGAAATTAGGATCCACCCCTTATTTTCAATGAAAAATCCTTCTCAAAAATAAACTTCACAAAACACCTTTGTTATTGTTTTCAACGAAAATATGCATTTAAAACTGTATATATTTGCAGTTTAAAATGCAAATATATGCAGTTTAAAATGCACATATTTGTAAAATAAATATTTGCAGTTTGGAATACTAAAGTGTAAAATACGCATTTCTGTGGTGCGGATTGCAATTTTTATTTTATAAATATTTGCAGTTCTAATTGCAAATACATGCAGCTTAAAACGAATATTTTCTCCGAAAAAATTAATAAAAGTTTTTTGTAAAACCTGTTTTGATAGCGGATGGAAGTGAATTTTTAAACTTTTGAACGGTTTTTGAAAAAATGTCCCTTAATAATACGTGGCAATTCATGCGTATTTAACTACCACATGTGCTATACATGAGGCGACATGTTAAGCATAGTCTCACATCAAACAAGAGTAATATAAAGAGCGTTACGGCACGCGCTTCGCGTGTGATGATGGCATATGCTTTGCGCGTGAATTGTTCTTCTACAATTTATATATATATGATTAACACATTCAAGAGAAAATTATTTGCAAAAATATTCAGCCATGTTTTTGCGTTGAAATCATGTATAGTTAGTTTAAATTTTTATTTCTAAGTTGCAATATTTAATTTTTTGTTAGTTTGGATTTTGTTTATATTATTAATTAATTAACAACGAATTTGTAAATGAAGTTTATTTGTTTAAATGATATTTATTTGTTAGATCATATTCTTAAACGTAGAAGGATTATTTGAATTTGTAAAGAAAATTAACTATTTTAACTTAGTTTGAATAGTTCCAGTCTAGCCTAGAAATAATAGGCTAAAAATAATAGGAATAACATCTGCATTTGATTATATATGAGTAAATGATATTTTGGAAAGTTCATGGTCGGACAAAAAGTTTGCGCTTCCAAGGCAACTATTAATAAAGATATTTATATCCAATATCTAGTTCTCCAACAACAAATTTGACCGTAACTACATGAAACATAAGTTCCAATGCATCAAATGTTTGTGTCGATTGACTTTGAGATGATTGTGTTGGAAATAGTGACACAAGTACACTTGATTATTGACATAACAAGAACAGGAGCGCACGAACCAGATTAAAATAAAATAAAATAAATCAAGCAAACACATCTATATGTTATATAACCTACATTATTAAAATGGATGGTATGAACAATGACGTTAGCTGCATAAACAAACTGAATGTTTATTTCCAATCAAAATATCTGATGATCGTAATAGAGAAAAACCTAACCTTCATTAAATAATCAGCTTGGTTAACTTTAGGTGAGCTTGACTGGATAGGAGAACCAACCGATCCCTCAGTTCCAATAAGCTGTCCATCCTTGCCATTTAAATTTCTGTTAGGTAAACCCCTAAGTCTCCTCGGATCCATATCTCCATAATTAGGCGAAGGGCCTAAATTTCCCTGTGCTTGTGCTTGAGCTTGTGCTAGAAACTGCTGTTGCTGCTGGGGAGTCAAAAGCTGAAATTGACTTTGTTGTAGAAATGGTTTTTGGATTTGCTGGCCCATATTTGGTCGCAGTTGATCAATTCCCTATCAGTACATTTACGTGTTGGTTGGCATAATGGCTCAAGTTATGTTAAAGAATGCAGGGTAGTGAGTACTTACTGTCAATGGCCAACCTTTTAATGGGAGACCACTAACACCTTGATTCAGTCCTGCATAAAGATGTAATAGACGTCAACACAAAATTAAAGGTTTACAATCCAACTATGCATGCACTAGCATACCTTTTTAGCTTATTCTCTGAAATTCAGTGTTAAAGCAAAGGAAAAAAAAAGACAATTACATAACCACCAACTACAATATTTACCTGGACCACCAAGTCCAGACTTCGCCTGTATAATACCCTGACCATAAATAGAGGATGGATCCATAGACAGAGATCTTTGAGCTACTCCTAAGTTGCCTTCAGTTTTTATTTCCTGTCAAATATCAATTTAATAACCTAAAAAGGGAAAATGGTTTGGAAGTTAGTTCAAAATTTACAGTTGTTGGCTGATTTCGCGTCTGAATTTGCTGCAGTGCGGCGTTTACACCAGCTTGATTGCCCTGAACTAATTGCCTGCTTTTTTAGAAAACAACAAAATTCTGATTACGTGGTGTTTTAACTTCTAAACAAAGAACTAGGCTGATTTGTAAAAACACCGGCTCAAAATTACGTGCAGTGTCTTGTTGGAATTATCATTATTTATACTGTGCCATTTCACCCAGTAAGAATTATTATTATTAATTGGAAAGCGACATTGATAGCTCAGCAAAGCAGTTAAGAATCATGAAAAAAAAATTAACCTGGGTGAAAATTAATTGAAAAGGGAAGTCATATTTGAAATACAAAACAATTTTCTCCTATGCAAGGCAGCCTGCATTTTAGCCATGTCCCTAAAATGGAAAACTATATATTTACCCTGAATGGTTATTTGTAGACTTAAGAAGAGCCATCCTGTTAGCATCAAGAAGCTGCGTGGAAACATCGGATTCCATGGAATGAGGATTCTTCAGACGTTCTTCATATATCTTTGCAGTTAAAACATTAGCGGTTGGTGTCCCTAAAAGCCCATCAGAGTTAATTGTGTTCACTGCTCCACCGAGAGAAGGATGGTTTGGGTTATTTCTCTGTAATTGTGCATGTCTTTGGATCATTTGTAGCTGCTGCAATTGTAGTTGTTGTTGATGCTCCCTAGCTTTGGATTGCTGTGTCTACATAACAAAATAGCTCAGCGTTCATCAGGCAACTCTTATCTCTATATCAGTCCCTTCAGTTTTTGTTGGAATTCAAATAATTTGATGCGGTTGGATATATCCACATAAGAATTGGCAAATGATACTATAACAAAAGAAACTTCCAATGTTGCATATCTACCAACTCTTATTTATACTAGGCGCCCTCCTACTTAGAAGTCGATGTAGGACTAATATCCAGATCCAACTGCTTCTCTTTATTAATGCAAGACAACTGCTACTAATTTATTTCATGTCAATGTATATGAGTATATCTTTTTAATTTCAATAAGTAGTCCCGTTATATTTTAGACTTGTTTGATGGTACCTTGTATGAAAACTGAAACTTAACAAAGTAATATCAAGATGGTTAAATTTAGGGGACAAATGATAATTTGTAGTTTGGGATCAGCATGGGTTACCATGAACAAAATACACTGAACTTTTGGCAGAACATAACCGTATGAAGCTCACCTGTATGTAGGCAGCAGCGACTTCAGAATGCTTCTCATCCGTTCTAGCAATGAATATGTCCCAAAAAACAGACCACCATTCAAATAGAAATCCCCCAGGAGCATCGATAGCTGCGTTATGGTAAAGATAATGTTATAAATGGATGTTTCGCGAAGGAACTGCACTTCGACTAGGGTACATCATGGAATTTTCCATGGTTTACATAGCAGAATTCATTTTCCCACATTAAAAAAATTTACAGTTAGAAAGTTAAGACGCATGTTTGCAAGTAATGGAGTGAATTCACAAAGACTTTTGAAGTCAATTACGATCCTTTAAATTAGTAAAAGGTTAGTTTCAATTTCATGTTTGGTTTCGTTTAAATTCAGTATTCATTTTCTATAATAAAAAATACGTTACAACATGATGTATTGATTAAAATAAATGTAAATTGTATTTTCGATTGAAAAGAGAGTATTTTAGAAATATATTAGTTACAGTTACTAAATATAAACTATAAAAAATATGTAAAGTTAAACAGGCTAAACAAAACAATATAGACAAAACTGGGAAACAAATAATAACCAAAATGAATAACTGTAAGTTTATAACCATAAAACTCGCTAAGTCACTTTACAGCACCATAATTCTAGAAGAAGAAAAAACTAGGATCCCTTTGCTTCTTGTAATTAAGGATTGTAAAAATATTCCAGTAAATCGTGCTCCTGAAGAAAGCCTTGATTGAAAGGGTCCAATGAATTCACATTGATAAATTGGGATGATTTTATGTTAAAAAAGAAAGTGATGATTCTAAGGTTTGAAAACTAGAGATGGTAAAGTACTTGGAATTCGGTTTTGGTAGAAAATTTATTTTGTTTTCAACTACTCCTACAATTCATGTATCTCGTAAATTTGTTAGTTTGCCAAAATTACATTGTGTTTTTACTGAATTTCTATGTAAAAACATTAAATTCATTTTTTCACTTTCCTAGTCGAAAATGAATTTTTCAATTGAATTTGTTCCAATCTTGCCAAAACCAAACCATAATGCTTGAAACTTGAATACCATGATCGTCGAGTCGAGAAATATGTCCGCTATCATCCCTAACCATGCACTGAGTCATGCGTTCGGAAAATCAATACGCTTTTGGGAATTGTTCGAGTCGGAAATCACCCGACGCTCGTCCCGGTTCGGCCGAAGGGCGCATCGAGATCGGAGCGCAACTTACCCGAAGCACGCACGAGGACGACCTTGCTTCGAGTCGAGCTTGAGAAATCTCGGAGCATGCTTCAGGGTATGGTGCTATTTACCCGAAGCACACCTGAGTAAATCTCGGAGCGCGCTTCGGGTCACTCGGCAACTTTCCTGAAGCACTCCCAAGGAAGTCCTTGCTTTGAGTCGAGCATGTGAAATCTCATAGAATGCTTCGGGTCATGCGACTACATACCCGAAGCTAGCCCTTGACAGTATTGCTCCAAGTCGAGCTTGCGAAAACTCGGAACTTGCTTTGATTCGAGCATTTGGAAATTTGAAGCTGGGTCAGGATCGAGCATACGAACATTTGTAGCGTGCTCCGAGTCGAGCCGAAAGTTGACCCAATGTTTACCCGATGTGCGCTTCGAGTCAGAGCATCATTTACCCAAGTATTCAAGTGGCCGACTTTGCTTCGAGTCGAGCATGTAAAAACTCGATTCCTGCTTCGAGTCATATTGCTAGTTACCCGTAACTCGCCTTGTGATATGGGTGTTTCGAGTCAGACATGTGAAAACTCGGGGCTTACTTCGAGTCGACCTGCAATCTGACCCGAGAAAGCTGTTTGTCCGGATTTTCTTAGATAGCAGACACTTTGGACTGTCGGGGTCATATTAGCCTTTCTTCACCAAAACTGAATTTTCATTTAATTTTGTTTCAGCCTTGGTTGACACCAAATCGTAATTGTCAAAAATTTCATATTCCAATTAAAGCCTTGAACAAAACATAATGGATATTACTGCATTTACTATATTATAATACATCAAAATCCAAAAGAGATTGTTAACAAGCGGATATGTTGTAACATGTTTCATTCTTTTTCATGAATTTGATTCAATTTCAAATTCCATAATGGTATAACATATATGCAGACACATACATACTGACATAGCAAAATGGACTTAGCAAGGTCACAATATCAAAAAAGTTCGGATGTTCAAGGGCGATAACCCCAAAAAAATTTCTACTCATTAGTCAAAGTTGTGCCAATCAAACAATCAATCAATAAGCTCGAACCAGTCTAGACAGTGGTAATTTAATGTGTAATGAGAAGAAAAAAATGCATTATTGGGTGAGTACACGTATTTTACGGATGTACTTGTGATGACATGCATATCTGATATTTTGTAATTTTGTAATAATATATATCCTTAGAAAGAGAAATTTATAACAAGATGTGTAATTGTTGTATAGACTCAGATGGTCTATTGACTCACACCAATTTAAAAACTTGTGTGTATATGGTAATAATTGGAATCTTCAGACATAACAAAACAGCATGGGTCTTACAAGAATAGAAAATTTTAGCTAGGCACATGGTTGAAAAAATATTTGAATTGGACACTTCAATACTTTGAACGGACCAAAAATGCGAGGGTTTACATACAAACTTTTGACCAAATGCTAATTTTGACAGTAAAAAACACCTAACGTGGTTGACCATGTCATGTTACATGCGGCTCTGACACTGTACACACACAAAAGATCATGGTATCAAACTGCATAAAACAAGATTCGACTTGTTTACATTGTCTATTAGAGAGAACCACTTAATACTACATAACAATTGGCAATGTAAAAGGTGACTACATATTTAGGTAGAATAAAGAATATTTTCAAATCAAACAAGATGCCAGATGAGTGAAAGAGAAGCATATTAGTTTCAATTTTTAAGAATAAAGGAGATATCCAAAGTTGCACAAACTACAGAGGAATTAAGCTTATGAGTCATACGATGAAGCTTTGAGAGAGAGTCATTGAACATCGATTAAGAAGAATGACAAGCGTTTCAAAAAACCAATTTGACTTCATGCCTGGGAGGTCGACTACAGAGACGATTTTCTTGATAAGACAACTTATGAAGAGGTTTAAGGAGCAAAAGAAGGATCTATACATGGTATTTATCGATTTGGAGAAAG
Organism: Allium fistulosum; assembly: GCA_030737815.1. NCBI lineage: Eukaryota > Viridiplantae > Streptophyta > Magnoliopsida > Asparagales > Amaryllidaceae > Allium > Allium fistulosum. The sequence continues at coordinate 867,993,032 of CM060903.1, read as the reverse complement.
CTTATGACAAAGTATCCCAAAAGGTGGTGTGGTGGGCTCTGGAAAAGAAGATAGTCCCAACAAAGTACAATACCATTATCGAGGATATGTACGATTATGTTGTGACTAGTGTCAGAGCATGCGATGGTATAACCAATGACTTTCCCATTAACATAGGATTACATCAAGGGTCAGCTTTGAGCCCCCACATTTTTGCTCTAGTGATGGATGGGGTTACGAAGGGTATACGAGAGGAAATTCCTTAATGCATGCTATTTGCTGATGATGTGCTAATTGATGAAAGTATGATTGGGGTTGATAGACAACTTGAGTTATGGAGACAGACTTTAGAATCAAAGGGATTTAGGCTTAGCAAAACTAAAACAGAATATATGAAGTGCGAGTTCAGCGGTGTCAGGTCAGAGGATGGAGATGTCACTCTGGTTGGACAAATAGTTCCTAAGAAGAAATCCTTTCGATATTTAGGATCAATGTTGCAGTGTGTTGAGATTGATGAAGATATTAGTTTTAGAATTCGAGCGGGATGGGTGAAATGGCGACAAGCATCTGGCATTCTCTGTGATAGGAAAGTCTCACGGAAACTTAAAGAAAAGTTCTACAGAACGGCAATCGGGCATGCGATGTTGTATGGTGCAGAATGTTGGCCTACTAAAAACCAACACGTCCAGAAGATAAGCGTAGCAGAGATGCGTACGCTGCGATGGAGTTGCGGTCATGCAAGAAGAGACCGAATTAGAAATGATGATATATACGTAAAAAGCTTGAAGTAGCACCAATTGAGGAGAAGCTAATTCAACATCGCTTAAGATGGTTTGGACATCTCCAACGAAGACCGTCTGAGGCACCTGTGCACGTTGGAATTATAAGCCGCGTTGTATGCACAAAAAGAGGTAGAGGTCGACCAAGGTTGACATGAGAGAAAGTAGTAAAAAGGGACTTGAAAGATTGGAATATATCCGAAGAGCCGGTAACGGATAGGAGCGCGTGGAAGTTAGCGATTCACGTACCAAAACCATGAGCTATGAATTTTATAAGTTTTAGATTATAGGACTAGAGAAAAGGAACCTAAGCCATAGCGCATGGAAGTTAGCGATTCACATGTCAGCACCATCATTACTATTTATACTATTATCATCATTTGTTTGTTTTTTTAAACATATATATGTATTTTTATCTTTATTTTTACTTTACTTAGTTACTATTATTATTAATTTACTTATTTGATTTTATTTTATTATTGCTATTGCTATTGTTATAACCTTTAAATTAACTTTGTCAAATAGTTTTGGGTTCCATCTCTAGCCGACCCCAACTTGTTTGGAAATAATGGATTTGTTGTTGTTGTATACATTTTCTTGTGTGACATATGTAGACCACACATGTGTACATTTATATTTAATGATGCAAAACATGTATGGCGGCTAAGCACTATGAATTTAAGTTTGCCCTGATATGCACTTACTATCAAAAACGAATTGATAATGCGAAAAGTGATTTGTTAAATCTGTAACACAACACACACACATCAAACCTCAAGTATCTGTGCACGTGCGTGCGCGCTATTAAGATCCTTATGTGAAACTATTCCCCTCATTGAAAAAAGTCTATGCACCTAATTTAGGAGGTGAAGATGAATCCAACGAAGAGGATCTTACATCATCAATGTAAGTACACCCAGGGACGGATCTGTGGTATGAATACCCTGGGCTACAGCCCGGGTAAAATTGGTAATTGCTGCTGCCATTGTTTTATTTGGTAATTGGTAAATATGTTTGGTTTCTTATATCTTGACTTCATGAACACTGCTGTGATAGCTCCAAAGCCTGTGCCTACTTCACCCAGCTGCTCCCCACTTGCTATTCCCAGGTAATTCATAATTCTTCTATTTTACATACTTTTAGCATGATCAGTATTCAAAATTTGGTAATTGGTAAATAATTCTTCTATTTTACAATGGCTACAGCCCGGGGAGACATCAAATCCTGGCTCCGTCTCTGAGTACACAACACTCCTCGATAGCAAGCTATGTATAACCCGCTTAACTCATGGTTAGCTTTTGTTTTTCTAACTATTGTTGCTTTTTGAAGCTATATTATTAGACTATCAAAAAACTCCATGACATCTTTCAACTCGTTAGCTTCTTCAATTAAAAATATGATGAAAAACGAGGGATTATGAGCCAACTATAGTGAGGTTAGGAATCAAAAGGTTGAAGAATGTTTGAAATGTTCTGCTTGTAAGTAAATGAAAATGTAGGGATATGGTAATCCCTCACAAGTTGAGATAAGTATTTGCCCTCTTAACAGTTAACACCGTGTATACATCTAGCTCTTATGCCTAAAATCTGCATATGCATCTTATATTTACCATACATCAAACCTCAAATTTTAAACTGATTTACCAAAAATCACCAGCTTTTAAGCATATATTACTAAAGAACCAATGATACGAATTTTCAAAGTATTGGCAACAAACTTTTATTAGCGTTTTAATTTCCATTACCTACTGGATCAGCTGCAACCTTTCCCTCAGCCATAAACGCTTTTGCAGTAGCTTGCAAGTTTCTTTTCAAAAGATAATCATATATATACACATCAAGCCTACAAAATAAGTACTTGTAAGAAAACGACCACTAAAAGATCAAAATTATAAACAAGCACCTTAGCAAAATACATACATTTTATCAGCTTCCCAATTACTCTGCGTCATGTTTACAATCAAGTCAAATTTGCTTCTTCACTTCTTAATCCTGCAATAATTAACAAATATTAATTCATAAAACTCATTCCAAACTCAATCTCGTAGAAAAAGTCAATCATACATCAAAATCGGATCTTTGTCTAGATCACAATAGAAACAAAGGTAAAAACAAGCAATTCAAGTTCAATTTCTAGCCAAGATTCTACAAATAATTAAGCAGTATAATTGAACAAAATTCAGAAGAAGAAAGCATTATCAAAAGCAGATCTTAGACAGATCACAATCAACAGCAAATCAAATAAATCTTCACAAATTTAAAATAATATATAATTTTACATTTATATATACATCACTAATCGAAGTCAACCAATAATACTACAACAAGAACTGAAAGCGAATAAAAGAACACATAATTGCAGACCTTTGGATGTTGAAGATTTGAGATCGAACGCAGTTATATAAGTAGTGAAATCAGTTGATAATTTGAAAGAAGGGGGAAAAAAATAAGCTGTAAATAATTGAGAGGAGAGCCGAATTAGCTTCTTCCTGTTTCTATCTTCTGCAAGCTGAAAAGAGGAAGATATAAATGATCTAGATCGTTTCTTGCGCTGTTCCCGTGTATTACTTTTCATATATATAAACAGCGTACAGGGTGATGGGCTGGAAGAAGAAAAGGCCACGTTATGTGGTGCTGTTACATGTTTTAGCTGTTTTAATTATAATGCTACTGTGTTTGGAAGGAATCTCGCATTTTAATCGTTTCAACAGCATCGTTACTCGTCTTGGAATCAGACTTGACGGCTACTAGAAAAAATGATGCACGGTTGATTCCATAATTCAAATGTATCCATTGATGAAACTCGTTTCCAGATTGAATAATAAGAATGGTTGTTACTCTTTATTTTAAACTAGAAAATAGACACAGTGAAGAAGTTGCAAAAAGATTTAGTCTCAAGAACAACAAATTTGCTTTTTAGTCTGAAGGGATCATTATGTGATTTACACTAGAAAGTGTCCTTCAGCCTAAAAAACAAAATTCTTGTCCCTAAAGCTAAAGTTTTCTTCAACCTGTCAACGGATACTTTCGGATGCGGATAGTGTCATATCCGCATCCGCATCCGAAATGATTTTTGGATATCATCGGATATCTGCATCCGCGGATACAGACGGATATCGGATAATTATCCTATCCGCTAACGATCGATAAATCAAGAAATATAAATATAAATTTTAAGTTTAACATATATTTTTTTCAATCCAATTGATCATAAAAGTGTTAAATATAAACAAATATGGCGATAATAAATAGTTTTGAGCGGTTAATAAGCACTTAATGTATATAATATAAACTATTAACTTGATAAAACAACAAATAAATATCTTTCATTATATTAAAATACACACAATTTGTACTATAATATTGACAAAGACCGGACGGATAATTTTCGGATGCGGATGTCTTCGTATCCGCATCCGCATCTGTTTTTTCGGATATCGGATATTATCCGCTTTTCGGATACGGATGCGAACGGATTTCGGATTTTTCGGGTATCCATTGACAGCCCTAACTTCTGTATATTTGTTTGATTTTGTTTGGAAACAGAAAAGCCTTCATCTCAAATTTAGATTGAAAAAACAAAACGGCATAAACCTTGTTGTTCGATATATCTCGACCTTTGGATAAAGCAGTTGAAGCATTCGCTTTGTACAATCAAACTGATTCATACTAACTTTGTACAATCAAAGCCGGCCTTTGGATAAAGCAGTTGAAGCATTCGCTTTGGGCCCATGAAAATCTAGAACACCAATAACTCCACCATCGCACAAAAACATGCAGCAGTCGGGAATAAAATGCGCACAGAGCATCCACAAAAAAGCACATAGTAGCCAAAAAATATATATTCGTGCAGAGCAGTGAGCAGAGATAGAGACGCATAGAGCTGGGAGCAACACCAATCAACAACGACATCAGATCAGAAGGACTCAAGGAGGCAGCAGTTGTATATTCATCTCCCTCGGCTTTAAAATAAAAAGGTGTTAATTTCTATTCATTTTTTATTTCTCTAAACCCTAACTTTGCCGGTTTGGGATAATTCATCATTTTAATTGTTATTTTGGACTAATGCAATGAATAATTGTTGATTGTGATAATTCTTACTGCAAGGCAACAATTGAGTAATGATAATTCTTATATGAGTCGATTCATTATTATTTGTTATTTTGAAATAATTGTAGAATAAGGATTGATTCGGGATAAGTCTTTTTTTTAATGCTTAGTTAATAAACAATTCTTCGATAAATAACTAAGTTTGTTTTCGTAGAAATTTTAATGTTTTTTAGTTGAATCGGACAATAAAAGAGAATTTTTTCAAATTATTATATGCAAATATTTCTAATAAATTATAACTCTTAGATAAGATGATCAATTAATTTTTTTCTTTTCCAGTATCAATTTTGACCTGTGAAAGGTTTGACAAATTCTTTTTTTATGTACATATTTTATTTTGAGATTCATTTTGTAATTTGTACTGTTATTTGTGGAAAATTTTGTTGCTTGTGGAAATCAAATTGTATAATTTAGTGAAAAACAACATTGTCTTGTGATTTTTTCTTTTTTAATAATAATTATTAATATATAATATTTTTCAATGTTTTATAGTGTTCGGAAATATGCAAACAAGAATCTAGACACACTAAAAGAGTTAGAAAAAGAAGCTGGACGAACTCATTAATTCACAAATAGGTGCTTTTCGTAAATTTTTCATCAGAAATAGTCAAATAGAAAGTTCGAGTTTGAACGTCGATAATACCACTCTTATTGATGAGAATGATGATCATATTGATGATGATGATATTTTAATGAGCAAGCTTGAATATGAAAATATTATTAATAGTTTTACAAGTCTGAAGGTTGGAAAAATGTTCATATACAATTAAAATTAATTTTGTTGGATGATTAGAGTTATTATTATGAATGAAGTTATTTATTTTATTTTTTTCCTTTTTTCATTATTTGTAAACCATATAAGTTATTTTGATGATTTAATTTGGGACAATCACACGGTTTTGTAAAAGGGCATTGGTTTTACAATTGGCTTTAAGTATCAAAACTCTTAGGACCGGCTCTGTGTACGATAATGAATACTTAACGGATATGAAAAAAAATCTCATTGTAGAACCAACTAATAAAATGTAACAACCCACCTTTCTGACCATCGAAAATCGACACCGAACGCTACCACTGTATTCCAATGTCATACGTCCAATCGATAAAATGGCAGATTGTTAGGGTAAATAAAATGAAAAGAATGGAGAAAATTAGAATCTCACAGCGGAATCAACAACATATAATATAACAAGGACAGTACAAATTATCCCTCCAAAAATACAGAGTATATCAAAGTTAAAAACAAGCCCTATCAGCTGGACAGTTATAAAATCCTGACCTTACAACAGATGGGGATACTATATAATACTGCGGAATATAACATACTACGATAGGTAAAATCTCCAGCTCCCCTCCAAGCTCTCCGTAACACTAAGGACAACCTGGGAAAATACTCGATCTGACCCGAGTATTATAATAAAATAACACCCGGATCAGTATGGGAATACCAGCGTGAGATAACTCAAATAATGGGGAACATATAAGTTCTGTAAGACCACGTCGCTAACGCGGAACGGGTTTTACCTCACAAGAATAACATCCATACGGGCAAGAGCAAAAATAAACATCAGGAAAATAATTCCAAACAAGAATGGGCATAAATGATATTAGAACCAGACTTGAGAGAATGAAAATAATCCGAGTAAAATCCAAACTGGACGGAATGGATAAAACAAGGAACGGTTCAAAATTGATAGAATGGAGAAAATAAGATAACAGTCCAAACTTGATAGAATGGACAAAAATCAATACTTAAATGCCGCGAAGAGTGGTTGACTCTTCTCATGGCAATTTAATGATAAACAGATTCAATGGTTCGAATCAAATAAGGAAAGGAAAATTTCCAACAAATGACTAGGAAGGTGCACCCCCTTAAGCATACCTCTAGTAATATACTCCTGAGAAGCTCATTTACACTATGACACACCTCTTGGAAACCTCCAAGCCGGACCACGTCAGACCTTACCAAGAATCTGAATATTTCACATCTAAATCTTAACCGTTTTGAGGTGACGGTACACCAAAATCTAGATGAGATGTGAAAATACCCTAATGGGAGCAACCCCACATAGCTTGGCCCCCTCTCGCGCTTTGGTTTTAGTCATTTCCGACAAAGGATATCAAAGCTCAAAGAGCAGCAAATCGTTTTTAAGGTGACGATACACCATGAAGAAAGCTAGATCCGATAATTAATAAATCAACTATCTGGGATAATTAAAATGATCGTGTATGGAAATTAAATATCATATATTTAACACTACTCGTTGATTCCAAACAAGTGTTATCTCTCGGTTGAAAATGAAGCCGGGCAAGTTAAGGTAGTGTTATCTCAAGGCATCGCCTTGACGACATTTTTACCTTCGATATAGAAATGAGTCCAAACCTCAACGTTTGGTGTTAAAAGTATGACCAAATCATTTCCATAAGCAATATCGATTACGAAACTATTTTTCCATAATCGAAATCGAACTTTATTTTTTAAAATTGAACTTGTGCTTAATTTCCATATTACAGTATTGGTAAAACACTTTTAGAAATACTCTATCCAAAATGTTCTTTTATAAGACAAAATTTAAAATACTAAGTGTATTAAAAACAAGGGTAAAAAACAAATGTCATTAAAACATTGTTCAATATACACCCAAATAATTTACACTTAGTTTTATTTTTTTTAAAATTCCTTTTAAAGGCTTTTATCATTTATAAACCATTATTTATAAGTTTAAAACAATGTTTATTATCCCAAAAGATAAATAAACAATTTAAATAACTTTATAAATTTAAAACAATATTAATTATCCCGAAAGATAATTAATCACAGTTATAATCTCTTTTAAATGGAAAAATCAATTATTTTAAATAAAATAGTTACTTATTTCCAAAACACTTTTATATCATTAGCAAATTATTTTTAAAACCTTTATTAAATCAGTTTATTAACTTTAAAACACTTTCATTTAATTAGTTAATTTATATTAATCACTTTTATTAAATCAATCAATTAACTTTAAATATCCTTAATTTTTTTTATTAAATTCGAACAATCATTAAATTAAATGAATAATTAATCTCAAATATCATTAATTAAAATGATTAATAAAGTTTAAATACCTTAATTAAAAATAATTAATTAGGTTCAAATAATCATAAATTAATTGGATTAATTAAATTCAATTCCTCATTTAGTTAAAACGATTAATTAAAACATCATTTGTTAAAATGATTTATTTAACTATAAGACATCATTACTTAAAATAATTTAACTAAATTCCAAATATCATTAGCTAATACAATTAATTAAATTTAAAACAATCATTAATTAAAATGATTAATTACATTCAAATATCAAAAATAAGGATGATTAATTAAAATCAAATATCATTAATTGAAATGATCAATTACTTTTAAATATCAATTAATTAAAATGATTAATAATTCAAAATATCATTAATTTAAAATGATTATTTAAAAATCATTTCCAATAACTAAATAATTGATTAAACTTAAATAATCATTAGTTAAATGATTTATTTAAATCCAATCTAATTTAAATCAAAGATAAACCAATTTTAAACATCGTTTATTAAATTAGTTAATTAATTTCAAAATCATTAGTTTAAATAGTTAATTATTTTAAATTATCATTAATCAAAATGATTACTGAATTTTAACATTCTGTTTAGTGAAACCACAAGCTCAAGTTCACAAACATACGGTAGGGTTTTGGGGATGAAAATTAATAAATGACGATATAACAAAATCGCTTTAATGACACTTAACAAATTAAATGGAATATCAAGATTTATTTTCAATTAACCATCAATATAACAACATAAGGATGTAAATAAAAAAGACTACTGGCGAGAAACCCCTTAAGGTCTCTCTATAGATTTTCCATGCAAAACAATGGTTATGGATAATATATATATATATATATATATATATATATATATATATAATCATATGGGTTCCTAATGATCAAAGTAATCCATTTTCCAAACGAAAATTCAACCAAACAATCAATCGAACAATTTAACTAACATCCAAACAATCAATAATAATTTATAACATCATAAATAAGATATAGTAAATTGAATGTGAGTTAAACTCACATTAATTTTCATTCTCACCGAAACGTTCTAATTTGGACTAAAACCGAACGGCCATTCAATTTTAGCATAAATTCCAACAAGCTCCAAATCCAACCAAATCAATTCCAATGCGTAACCATCGTCTCTACGAGTCTAATGCAAAAAACAGTGTTCGAATCCGACCTCGTATGAGAAAGCTATTCGATTTATAAGTTATCGAATTAATTTAAATTAATAAATAACAAATTTATTTAAATTACAACAATGTTTCTCACTAAATACTCCATCTTCTTCCTCAACAAAAACGTGCACAGGAGACACTCCAACCCAAACACGCGTGCATGAAGAAGTAGTGATACGGAGAAAAACTCGACGAAATTCAATTTTGTCTTCACCGTTGAGCTTCTCATCTCCTCCTCTATGCGTCCATCACCATGGCGAAAACCCCGGAGCCACAAAGAAAAATGCGACCTGACCATGATTCCCTTCGTCGCTGCCAAAATCGCGATTCCCAATCGCGAGCCGCACCCAACAATTTTCGACGACAAGCTGCACTCCGCTACCACGAGTCCAAATCGAAGCTCCATTCGTCGAATCGATGACCACAATCCCCTAAAAAACCAACCTTAGTTACTGCCCCTAAGGTCGAGCCTCCCAAAACAACATCGATCATCACCAAAGCATACCCAGATCGAAGCCCCCAACCCTACGACTCATAGGAGCAAGTTTCGTGATTTTAGAATGAGTATGGAATTTTAATTAAATTTTGAAGTTTTGAAAATCCTCTTTTCTTAGTTACTGGCAACACCATATAAGAAGAAGGAGGTATGGCAGCCATGTGATGGGGGTATGGGTGTAGATGAGGAGTATAGCATGGGTATGGGCAAGCATGGCTGAATTTAAGGAATATATATATTATTTAAATTTAAATTTTTCATCTTTAAACGTTCGAAAATCTCGAACTCCAAACGAGACGTGCCGCCCGGCGTTCTATATGTTATACCCTTATTCTGAACGCAGTGGAAATAGTCTCGAGGCCTAATTAGATCGTATATAGAAGATAGCTTTTCCAACCCAATTATATTATAAATTTCTACGCGTTTCGAACTCGCACAACCAAACGATACGCCTGATCGTCATAAAATTCGACGACATACAATAATTTTTTATTACGGATCTAATGAAACTAGTTTCATCGAAATCTGAGACAGTGGCCCGAAAGGCTAATTTCACAGATTTAAATATCATTTTATATTTTCGATCCAATTATTGAAATTTATCCGATCTATTTATTTTTGTAAATAAATCTACATATTGAATTCATCAGTATTATTTATTAATTAAAAGGCGTTAAATGAAATTATTAAATCCATTTAATTAAAATTTAATTCGCAATTCAAATATTTAAACATTCCCTATATTTGAATTATAAGTTATTAATACCAAAATCCAATTATTTAAATATATAAAATTAATTAAACGTTTAAAATCAAATGGCCAAAATTTTGGGTTGTTGCATTCTCCCCCCTTAAATGAATTTCATCTCCAAAATTCCTACGGAAGAAAATGTTTCCAAACCCTTAATTTTAAAATTATTAATTAAAATGAGTTAATAAACTTATTAACTTTTCAAAAATCAATTAGTTGGAATAGATTCTAAAATTTCCAAGTCTTTTAAATTCACCCTCTTATACCAACTAATCCCTTTTATTTATTCATTCCAAGTTAAAAATCAAAAATCGAATTTTAGTTATAATTTTTTTTTCCAAAATTCTCATAAATTTTCTATCTCTTAAATTTATGTAAAATTTCGCCAGCGTCCATTGCGCGGCTCGATCGGAACAACTACAAGTTGCCTCTACGGGCTCTAACCAACCAAAGAAAACAAAAGCCAAGTGGCCTCCCATATACAAGTCCTAAAATTATCAACCAATTTAAATTTTCTAAATTTATTATGAACCTTTTTGTGTTTGATTTATAATTTGGCAAGTAATTTATTGTCTCTATGCAAATGCAGGTGTGCAAGAAGTCAAGTGGAAATCTCTTGCTTCCTTATACTTACATGATCTAAAATAGAATCAAGTCGACAAAGCAATAGACGTAACTCTACATGCAAAAACTAGTCTGATATAAATCTACATGCAACCAACAACCATATCTCAATTATATGCGATAAAACATGGAGAATATTCTATAACATATGCTATGCATCCAAAATTTTCAAATGATAAATTTAGATCTAAATGCCCAGGTTTTTCAATTCAAGAATTTATTTTCAAGTTTCTCAGACGAGAATTAAATCAGAGATCATAAATCAAAGTGACAAGGAGGGGATTCCTCCTAATAAAGTATGGCGAAACTCTAGAATCAAAACAATATGGAGCGTCCAATGGTATTCCGGTTCCTCCAAAAGCATCGGCTAGAGTGAATAAATATAATTCCTTTCCCAAAATCTTTAAAAATCTCCTTTTAAAAATCACCAGGATTTAGGTCCTAATAACAATAATTCAAAATCCTTCATCTATAAATTTAAACTTCATAGTCAACGATATATAAAATCACACAACCAATCAACTCAATTCAATCAAATCAAATCAACCAAACTCCGTGAAGGAATAAACTAACACTAACAGTCAATCAAATTCCATAAAGGAAAACTTATCACTTAACATTGTTTCAAAATGTCAAATGACTGACAAACAAATCTCAACTTAGGTTCAAAACTTTCTGTAACACCCCTGTTTTTATTGACATTATTCAGGAGATTTAGTTAGAATAAATTAAATAGAACAATGTAGATAAGAAGATTGAGGTTGATTAATAAAAAATATAGCGGTTGTGCTTATTAAACTTAATGAACTTAAAATTGGTTAAAGTACTTAAATACATAGGCATATGAGTAATTACCACCCATATTTCCCACTCTTATACTATTCCCTTTACCATACACGTTCATTATTATTCTCAAACAAAAACTATAAACGTAAGAAGCAACAAGGCCGGCCATAGGAATGTAAAAGAGAAGAAGAAAATTTAAGAAAAGCTTAGGATTCAAGCTAGAGGAAAATCAATCTCAAATAATCTCTAATCTCCTTATCTCAAGCAAGGTAAATAATAGTTTCTACATCTCTATTTTGATTTTTACATCATATGGTTTTGGATTTAATGATAAATTTGGTTTTATGATATGTAGAATGATGATATGCTTGATTTTGACTTATGCATGTTTAAACAAGGTTGTTTAAAAAAGGGATATATATATATATACGGTTTTAGGGTAAAACCAAGAGGAAATGATTTTTAATTGCTATGGGAAAATTATATGTTATAGAAAACATGATTTTGGAGATGGGTTTCAATTTTTATAATTTTCCAAACCATGGAGGGTTTATTAGGAATTTTCAAAGGAAAATATAGTTATTGTGGTTTATAAATTATTTTGGAAAATATATTACACATTTAGGTCTAAAATTTTAATATGTTAGAGAACATAATTGAAGTGAATTTCTGAAATTTTTGGTGATTTTTACTAAGTAATTTATTATGGAAATTAAATTATTTTGAAAGGAGGACCTAAATGATTTAATCATTTTATAAGAGGAAGGGCTTATTTATTAAATGTTATATTGGTTTAGATCTGAGAAAATTGAGGCAAATACTATCCAAAATATTTATAAAAAAGATATGAACGCGAATCAAACATTTACAAGTAGGCAAGTTAATTACAAAAAGTTTACTTATTTTGGAGAAATCAGCTTTTACCCAGAAAAAGCTGGTTCGCCTTCTTAGGCAAACCTTTCGCCTCCAACCTCTTGAACAAGACCTTTCGAATTCAATGACCAATAAGGTCGAAAGCAATTCACATGATATCATTCAGGTGGTATGTAGTGTATGGAGCTAAGTCGAAACGTATGGTGTCGAAGGATTGCATTCGAAGGGTTGCATTCGAAGGAGATGGATCCTTAGTTTATTTTGATTTGAAAAGAGAAATCACTTGCCTGTTTTCTAAAGACCTTTCGACACAGTCGAAAGGTTTGGTTTTCAAAAGGATGTTTTAAAAGACCTTTCGGAAAGGCCGAAAGGTATAGTTTTTATAAGTTGTTTTATAAGACCTTTCGACAGAGTCGAAAGGTTAGGTTTTGAAATGATTTAAGATACCTTTTGACAAGGCCGAATGGTTTGGTTTCGAATGGTTATTTCAAAGAGGTTTTGAAAGGAGTTGCCGCATTTATTTTGTTCAACCCATTCGATGGGGTCGAAGGCAAGAGCTTTCGACTTAGAAGAAAGGTTTACTGGTTGTATAAATGCATGCCGCTTCCCAACCTTCCGAATAGACCAAAAGCAGGAGCTTTCGGTACAGTCGAAAGGTTTATATGTTTTTCCCCAATGTTTTATAAAGTAGAAATTGGTTTTGAAAACTTTCACCTATGACCCAAAGTAATATTTTAAGTATAAACCCAATGCTTTTGAAAGGGGTACTTTCAATTTTTTCGGAAGGGTTACTTCCAATGATATCAAAAGGGGTACTTTCGACTGGTTTCGAAGCTAAGCTTCTAAAGTTAAATACTAATATTTTAATATATTTGAAAGGTTTCCAAAGGTAGTATTTAAGGTATTATAAGGCAAGAGCCTAGGGGTGAGCGTTCGGTCGATTCGGTTGGTTTTGAGGTAAAAAATGTCAAACCGAACTAAAACCGAAAAAAATCAAAACCAAACTGAACCGAACCAAATTAATTTCGGTTAATTTGGTCGGTAACCGATTTAACCGAACTAGAAAGGTAAGTAAAATAAATTACCATAGATTATTATTTAAATGATCGGTTTACTTAAAGGAAAACATATATTTATGTTTAGAGAAACTATTTCGAGTACTTTTTTAAGTTTATAAGAAAATTAACATATTTTCAATAGATAAATTTGGTTTTTATTACTAAACAAATTATTAATAGTATTACAATGCTATGAATTTGGATAATATAATAAAAGTTCGGTTAATTCGGTTAAACCGATAACCAAAGTAAAATTATTTTACAAACCAAATTCAAACCGATAGAATTTCATAACCGAACCGAACCGACCGAAATGAACCGGTTTGGTCGGTTAATTCGGTTCGAACCGAATATTGCTCACCCCTACAAGAGCCTGTTTATAAGAGCTTTCGAAGGAGGTTATCCTATGAAGTCGAAAGCCAAGTTTCGAAGGTATTGAAAGGTTTTAAAGCCCAAACTCAAATTTTTGAAGGAAAAACCCATGGCATAAATAAAGGAGTTTTTATAAAGGAGTTTTTATAAATGTTTTAAGAAGAAGCTATCTTTGAGAAAGAAATATGTTAAAGGAATTAACTGTGTTTTTATTAAACCCTCAAGAGTGGCATTGCTATGTTGTTATATTGCTTCTTCTAATATGAATATATTCACTTTATAATGGACGAACTATTGCATTTTGGGGGTAAAGGGTAGGAGAACCAGTTAGGTTACCCCAGTAGTGAATGTAAATTGATTAAACTCCTAAATGAATAGAATCGCATCCAGGAGGTCAGGAAGACCTGGATATAGGATGCTAACATATAAAGGAAAGATATTGGCAGAGGCCAATAGGGTCACAATAAACCCATGAAAACTGTATGATATTGGTAGGGGCCAATAGGTTAATAGTAAGCCCATGAAAACTATGTGTAAAAGAGGATGTCAGATAGACAGGTTAATAGTAAGCTCATGAAAACTATGTGTAAATGAAGATGTCAGATAGACAGGTTCATAGTAAGCCCATGAAAACTATGATCGAATACTGGCAGGGGCCAGTAGGTTTGTAGTTAGTGTTCGTCGACGGCGATTCTATCGAGTTAGAAAATTGTCGAACGAATTTATAATAAAATTTACCACAAGCGCATGGCGTAAAATTGTTAGTACGTGGTGAGTACAGGTCGATCCATGGGGAAATGTTAGATTTGAAAAATCTATTCAATCAAATTAACCAAGTTTTGAGATGTTTAAGCTAAAAAAATGAGAAAACTAACAACTACAAATGTGAATGAAAACTATGAGAATAAAATGACAATTTAGAGATAATTACATTCTCTAGATCATATAGTTCAACAACATATGAAATTATGATCTCTCTTTTTTGGTCATTAGTGAATTTAATTGATTTGCGTATCATAAGTATGACAAATTTGTGCTATTAATTAGCCTAGTACAAGCCATCAAACTTTAACACACCCCTTAAACCACTATTTAATTCACATGAAAAATGACAACAAATTGAAAATGAAATCTATTTTAAGCATGGCCTATTAACTATTGTTTAGAAATATAGGCCATCAAATTTTAATTTCAACATTCACTTCATTACCATCCTCATATGTAGATGAAGAGGTAATTATTGTTTATGATTGTTTAAGCATAGCCTATTTGGTGCCAACAATATAGACTATCAAATTCAAAGCAAAAACAACAAGTTAAACCACTTCAAGTATTGTCATTAAGCACCAAAAAAGAACATAAACATCAAATTATGTTGAAGCTACATGATTAGAGAGCTTCATTACCCCTAAATTGAAGGGGTTTAGCTTCTCATATTTGTTATCAAATCAACAAATGTAGCTTGCAACATGAAACAAAAAGAAGAGGAAAAAAAGAGCAAAATGAAAAGAAAAGCTAAGTAAAAAGAAATAACACCAATCTACTTGCATGAAAAGTAAACTAAACTACTAACATAAGAAGAGAAGAAGCATGTAAATAAAAGAGAATACTAATTAACATTGCATAAAGGAAAGTTACATGAAAATAAAAATGGCTAAGTAGCCATGGAAAAGAGAAAGAGCGCTTTCTTTTATTTGACCCTAAACTAAACTAAAGAGAAGAGAGCCTAAAAGAAGAGCCTAAAGAAGAGAGACTAATTACATGAACATAAGGGGTATTTATACATGTATGAAACCCTAATCCAAATTTTTGAGAACTACCCAAACTACCCTTGAGGTAGTGTGGCCACCAAGTAATCATTGGCATCAAATAATCATCATTTAAGTGTGAATGAAGCTTTAATGGTCATTAGCATGTGTATTATCTTCTAATTTGTACATGAAGGTATGTGGGTAGGTGGGGTCCTCCATGATCCATGACTTTGAATTATTTCCATCTTCATTCCTTTGTATCTTCTTTGTACATGCATATATCTTCATGAAACCACTTGTATTTGAGTTCAAATTCCTACAAAATAATATAGAAATTTCCAATTAAATTTTCCCAAATTAGTATATGCACAAAAATGACCATTTTTCCCTTGGATGAAGATGAATATGTGACGATTTGAAAATAATTTGAATTTTGGTTTAAACATGTTGAAACACCCAATATGATCATTTATTTAATTTTATTCGATAAAATATGGTATTAAAAATATGCACATTTACGTGCACATCAAATAACCCCACACTTATCTTTTTATTCGTTCTCGAATAAACTTTAAACTAAGATAAATCTATTTTTGTAGGGAGCACGATTGCATTGAGCATATGCAACAAACCGTTAAACCTCTGGGTGTCCCCAGTAGGACGAGTGTTGTCTCGTCAGGGTTTTCAGCGGATACTACCGACAAAATCCAAATGCATGATAAAAATATTTACAAAACATAAGATTTATTTACAAAGAGATGAATGCGAGTTTTTGAAAATATTTACAATAAAGGATTCACTTTTAAATTGACACAAATAAGTTAAATATAGGTTTTGTTCATTATCTTGAAAATTTAAGCCATTTACTCTTCAAAATTTCCAATAAAAACGAAGTTGTCAAAGCAAATATACTATAGTTTAACTAGTTGTTTCGGTTGATAACACAGTGTAACTATGAAATAGATCCTTAGTTGATTATCAAAGTTTATCAAAGTGGCATTTTAATTTCTTTTCAATAACAAGTCAAATCAAAAAAGTTAAAATAGTGCTTGGATTTCACTTGCTTAATTTCTCCATTTTTTCTTTTGAAAATTTTATTGATATTAACAATATTTACATATGCCTAACTTAGATAAACTAAGGCCGGATATATTACCCGTGCACTGCCTTGCGGACTTATGTAAGGGGAATATAAAGCGTGGCGAGTGAACACACAAGTGTGAACATTTATCGACTGTAGGCGTTATTAATAAAAGAATTTTTATATACATACACCTAACTCAGATAAACTGAGGCCAGATATACCGATCGTGCACTGCCTATTGGGCTTACGTGAGAAGGGTACAGAGCATGGCGAGTGAACATACGTGTGTGAACACATGACTCTAGGTGTTTATTAAGAAAAATATATACATATATGCAAGAATTTTTTTTTATATTTTTTGTTGAGAGAGTTTTGCAAAATCGTCTTAGCACCATTTAACTTAGAAGACAAAAAAATGTTATATTATTTACTTTCAATCAACCACTTTTTAAAACAAAGATTTTCGATTAGGATATATTTCATAATTATCACTTATGAACCTTCCTATATACTAGTTAAACTATCGTTATTTGTAATCAAACTCCATTTTTATTTTTGTTAAGACAAATAAATTTTCAAAAATTTTAATTTAATCAACCAAAACCATATAATTATCCTATAGTGTTTCTTTAAAAATAAATCAAAATGCTTTAAAAAAAATTTGAATTTTTTTTTTGAGTTTTGGAAGAAAAATCAAAAATCAAAAAGAAGATGAGTCTCCCCCCAACACTTGATTTTGACTGTGTCCCCATAGTCAACCAAAGTGGAAGGAGAAAAATAAAACAAAAATAAAATGATGACCTATATTTACATGAAAATGAACTGTATTTACACGAGATCAGAAAGTATATCGTCAAAAAGTAAATGAAACGGTCTTCCAAAGACCGATTCATTTGTCTCGTCAAGTATGCAAGACACGGTTTAAGCTCGGAAAACCAAATCATAAAAGATTTCAAAGTTGAATTTTGATTTGGGAAAATGAATGTCGTTTTATTAAAAATCATACAAGTTGTTTTTTTCGATGATTTTTGGGGTAGATATAACAATTGGTTAAAGTTTAAGTTTATTTTCACCAAACTGAAAGTTAAGCTCGTCATCAACAATTTTTTCAAAATTATTGATTTCAAAATTGAAATGGTGATTCAAATCTCCCACTATAGAATTTAACAACTCATTTTTGAAAAGTCCAAAGAAATCGTGTTATTGAATTCGTCTTCCTTTATTGAATTATTATCAACTTCATTGCATGTGTCAAGTTCAAAATCCAAAGTTGTTGTATTCAAATTTTTGAGATCAGAAAAAGGAAGATCGAATTTTAAATCGAGTTTCACACCCTCAAAAGAATTGAAATCCAACTCAATTACCGTATTTTCAACAACTTCATTAAGATCGTCATTTTCAATTTCAAAAGTTGTTATTTGAAAATCGTCGATTTGGGTAAAAGATGGATTATCGTTTGACTCGTCACACGTTGGGATTTGGTTTTGTTGTTCATGTAATTTTTTGTATATTTCAATCAACAAATCCGTGTGATCATCGTAAATTTCGTTCATTTGTTCAACAAAATCCAATTTATAATTATTAACTTGAGAATTTTCGATTTGGACGTGTTAAGAAGAATTTTTTTCACTCGCATCGTGGTCGAGATTATTCCCATTGCCAAAATTATTTGAAAAGTGATTCACATTTCCATTTTGAAATTCGTTTTGGAGTTCGAATGCAACGACCCATAAATTTTAATGGTTTTAATAACGTAATTAACTGAAATTTTGTGAAATTTTAAATAATTGAAATTGGAAACAAAAATTTGATATTTGGAATACGTCTATTTAAACATAATAACTGGTAAATTTTCATCTGATATTATGGAAGTTTATTTTCTTGTGTAATTCTATATCAATTTAAATCAGTTAATATTTGATGATAATAAAATGTTTTCCAAACCTAAATATTTTTCTATAGAAAATTTGTAAATCGTCTTATGAGTGAGACGTCATATTCCGTTTCTTCAAATTTGGACTTTTATTGCTCCGTTCATCTTATTTATGACAGATTAGCAGCATTTTCGGTACGGATATCGACTTTTGATCGGATGATTCTATCACTGATATAAGTATACCATTTTGATCGTCTTGTCATGCTGATCTCAGTAGTATATTCATTTGTGGGTTTCAACGTCCGATACACTGCGAAATCGGTAAAACAAATAACCATACCGGTTCCGTATTTGAACTTTTGTTTCTTTGTCCTTTCAATTGCCCAGCCTTATACACCAGTAGCCACTTGCCTTTTGATATTCGCAGAATTATTATTTGACTTTTATTATTCCTCCTACATTTAATAATTTCTATTTCGGTTGCTGTTCACTTTCTTTTGCACCCATTCATTTTGTTTCAAAACAAAAGAATTTTTTTTTAACTAAGAATATGCTGTTGCTGCTCTCTTGCATCTCCTCCTCTCCCCAAATTATTCAAGCTCTTCATTTCTTTTTGTATCTCCTCCTCATTCCTTTCGTGACCGAAGCCGACCTAATCACCGAAAGCAAACAACAGCCTGTGCCTACTCATCTCCCTCCTCACCGACCCCACTGCCGACCCTTGCAGCCATGAACGCCTCCGACCACAAACTCCAAATCCACGTCAGCCTTGAAGCCGAGCCACTATTCCATCTTTGCCCTACTTCTCCACTGCACGCCTCCATTCAAACCTGGCCATGTTTTTCCCTCTCTCGAATCTCCCCTGCGGGCACAACAGTGCCTAATAACCCATCAGTTTCGGCCTTCACCTCCGCCCTCTCCCTAGCCGTGGTGCCACCACGAGCTCGTCCACCGCTCAGATCCTCCTTACCTCGAGCCTTCGAATCCACCGAGTACATCCATGCAGCTTGGGTAATATAATTGTCTGTTGAATTTTTGCTTTTAACTGAATATATATATATAGTTGTTATATCATTTATGTTTACGCTAGTTTATTTATACGCATATATATATATATAAATCTGATTCGAGTTAATGTATAACCGGTTTGCATACGTTCGTATATAAGTGTTTAAGTTATGAGAGATCTGCATATGGGTTCATGTGAGTATATATATATATTTCTATAAGTTATAAGGATCTGTTGGTATATGTTACAATAAAGTGTTTATAATATATATAAATAATGTTTATTTTAAATAATGTTTATAAAGTACATATGTATTTATATAGTTTTTTTTTTGAGATCATGGGGAACCTTAAGATCATGGTATTCATTGATACTCACTTAAGTAAACCCCACGCCGTGTGTCTACCCCGCTTTTATTTAGTCGTCGCACACGGATGCTTAACGTTGAAACTCCCATTGGTGGTTTGGCGCTGGGATTCGAACCTGTCCGGACACAGTCCTTAGGTTCCCATCTCCCAGCTTCCAAACCAACCGAGCTACGAACGGCGGGTGTATTTATATAGTAATTTATATGTATATATTTATATATCGAAGTGTAACCGAGTAATAGTGATTGTTTATATATATTTTGGTAGATAGAGTGCATGCTAGTAGTACATACTTGATAGTTATGCCGTGTCGGTTATATATAGTTTACAGTTTTGGATTTTTGTTGTTTATTGTATATGGTAACGTGAGTTTATACATAGATTTCTAAATATATTTGCAGAGTATTATATATATACATACGTTTCAATATAAAGAATATGTGCTTGTGTAAGTTATAACCTGTTAGTTATATGAGTTATAAAGCAATCAGTATATATATATATATATATATATATGGATAATGGTTTTCCACTTGTTTTCTAAAAGAAAAAAATATATATGTTATGATCTGATTTTTTTATATATATATTATAATAATTAGGATCTGTTGTTTATATATTATAAGTTATAAAAGCTGTATGATCTGTTTGTTTTATATTTAAACTTTACTTCATATATATATATATATATATATATATTTTCTCCGACTTAGCTTTGATTTAGCAAAGAAAAGAAAACCCGATTGTATTTATTGGTTTAATAAGTATGTGTGAATTTGTTTTCAAAAATATATGGATATTTTTATGTTGGTATTTAATGTTGATTTGAAAATAAATATATATTTTTTATTTTAAAATATGTTTTAAATTGATTTTTGAAATTTATATATATATAATATATCCTGTTTCACTGATCTCGTGCCTTTTTCACTGACATTCTCAATATCAAATCTATCGCAGCAAAATCCTAACTTGTCGCTGTTTCGCTCGCTTGATTTGTATGCTTGTCTTTGTCTATTCGCTTCCATTCTCGTGCATCTCTCTAGCCTCGAAAGGTGAGCAATCACTCACGATTAATGTTCTTTTATTTATTAAATTTGATTTCAATTGAAACGACAATTGAATATGCTGATGTTAGTTATTTACACTGTTATATATATGCTATTACCTGTATCAGTTCACCTGTGACATCTGACACCATTATCTGCCAATTGAAATATGCTGATGTTAGTTATTTACACTGTTATATATATGCTATTACCTGTATCAGTTCACCTGTGACATCTGACACCATTATTTGTTATTTATCTTGATGATATATGCATGTTACTGTTGTTATATTATTATCATATCTGTTATCACTCTGCAAGTTCCCTGTTAATATAGAATTCACTATGGGTTGAAATGATACATACCCGAACGATCTGTAGAATAGGGGAAAATCGTTATGGGTTGAAATGATAAACCCAAGCGATTTTCATTAACATTGAATTTGGGATTACGGGTTGAAAAGATATATACCCGTATATAATTTAAATTACGGATTGAAATGATAAATATCCGTATCACTTGACTATAGGGTAGAAATTTTTTATACAAACACCGTTGGTCTATATATATATATAAATATTTTGAAATTGATTTCTATGGTTTTGAAAAGAAATATATGGTTTTAATAAATATTGATTTTAAAGATTTATTAAATTTGATTTATAAAGTTGATTTGAATCAATATAAAATAGGTTTAAGTATTTATGTAAATTTATATTTTCAAATATAGAGTTTATAATGTTTCAGGTTGAAAGATAAAATTTGAATTTGATTTGGAATTTTTAATTATTTAAGAATTATACTTAAATAAGTTTGATTTGGAATCTATTAAATTTGAAATTTTAAGATATGTTTTATAACTTGAATTTGATTAAAAAGTGGCTTAAATGAATATTTCAAACTTATATAAATTTAAATGGGATATTTTGTTTATATAAATTTGTAAATTGAAGTTGTATTTAGATGTATTGAAATGATTAAAGAAATATCTCAGAAACTAAATGTAATGAAATTAAATTGAGATAAATGGAATTATCAAATTTAGTTTTTGAAATGTGGAATATTTAAAGCTTTGAAATATATTGAAATTTAATGGTTTATTTTGTGTTTCAAATCTGTATTTGAAATCGTTATAATTCGAAATGATTTATTGAGAAATTGAATTGAGTTGAAATTTATGAATTGGGATTGAATTAAGTTGAATTTGGAAGTCGAGTTAATTTGAGTCGATTTGTGAATTTGTGGAAGCTATTTTATTTTATAAAGTATTTTTAAACTATATCTACAACTATTTATATTTTACCTTATAAATTATTTTAATATAAACTATTTTATATAAATCATTTTCAATATATATTATTTTATTATAAACTATTTTAACTTATAACTATTTTATATAAACTATTTTTATTTTATAAACTATTTTATTATATACACTAATTTTAATATCTAAACTGTTTAAGCGGAAAGTGTTATGAATTCCAAAATGTTTTGATTTCAAACTATAGTTTCAAAATGTTATGAATTTCAAGGTTTTGATTTCCAAAGTGTTTTGATTTAAAAGACTTACGATTTCGAAAGCGATATAACTTTGGAAAGTGATATGTTTTTGGAAATGGATTTATTTGAAGTGAAATTGATATCGTATGGATATGGTTTTGAAATGGCAATGATATTTTTGTTTTGAAATATAAACTATTTTGAAAGTTTATTAAATGACCAATCAGTGTAATAATTACGTAGTTATTGAAGAGTCCGGGATCGGTTAGGGACATACTCTTTGTCCAAACCGAAAACCACTTTAATAACTATTATACGTGGAGTGTGATCCAGAATGAAGTGGTTGGAATGATGACGTTGCTGGATTTGAAGAAAGAGAACGATAATGGATAGCCTTGACATTTGTGTCAAATTGGAAATGACTTAAACAGGAGACGTGTCGGGCCAGTGAGGTTAGCTACCTCTAGCGGACACACTTCTTCGTAAACTACTCATTACTTGTTTTTGATTGGTGCGCACCCTTGATTTGGGAGTGTTATTTCGCGGTGTTGCGATCGTTGCGGCGATGCGTTCTCACCAGTCCGGATCAGGCAAACGGTAGTTTCACTACCTTGGGTATTGCCTCATGTGCCTTGTCATACTTGTATCCTTATGTGCGACCACTATGATTTGTTTTGTGTTATACCTACGGAGTACTCCCTGATAGCCCACTAGTTTACGGTGGAGTTTACAGTGCTGTATAGACTATGATGCTTATATAAATGTGTTAAGAGGGATAATGGTAATGCCTTAACACTATTTTGATACTCTATATTACTGATAGGCATTATCTACTTAGCGTACACTACTATATATAAATAGTTTAATGGATCCTTAAAGGATGGTTATCCCAAACATCCTTTGAGTTACTTGTAATTTCAGTTGTTATTTCACTTGAGTTGGATTTATTAATATAAGAATGTTAATCCTGACTCGAGTGTTTTGTGTTTTGCTTTACGCTCGGGTCAGACTGAGTGTACCAGTATTCGAGACTCACCTTTGGAGTTGGAGCTTCGTTTGGAGATCCGGCTATCTATCCAGCTTTCAGATATTCAGTTGATTCCAGTGATGTATTCTGTTCTTGTATTTGACTATTGTATTCAAGACTTCTGTTGTATCTTGTTTAACTCTGTTATATATATAGTAGCTTCATGAACTACTATTCTTTTGTTTCCGCTGCATTATTGTTATATTATTCTGTGTCTGTGATCTGTGATTATTTTATTTACTATATATGCTGAGTTTTGCCAAATTTAAATTAACAATCTGATATTTTGAGCAATTCAAGTCTGACATGTGCGGATGCGAATGGTTGAAAATACTGGGTCGTTACATCGAAGTTGTATTGGCATGAGTTACACTCGAAATCGTTTGAATTTAGAAGTGAATTCAAGTTTTGATTACTTTGAAAACTTGGCCTTGAATCATTGCACAAATATGAATTACACAAATCATTTATGCTTTGTTTGTTGTGTAGAGAGTTCAAGTAAAGACGAAATGCTATTTTCAAGAGTTGAGGGTTGTTCATCATTTTGAAAATTTTGTGGTTCAAAATTCGAATCATTTAAATAATACTTGTTGTTGAAATATCCATAAGAATTTGAAGTGAAATTATATGGATTATATTGATTTTCACAACTATTGTAAAATTCATGTGAATATGGAAATTCAGACATTTTCAAGAATTTTTTTAAAAGAAAACTATTTACCAAAAGGAATTTATTTTTCAAAAGGAAATTTGATTTTTTTTCAAATTTTTTGTTTGTTTTTTTGAAAAGAATTTTATTTTCCTTGAAAAGATGTTAATTTTTATTTTTTTGGATTTTTGTTTTTCTAAAAAAAAACCAAGTAAAAAAATTCAAAAGAAAGGATTTAGAAACAAAGTTAAGGAATATTTTAAAAAATTCTTTTTTTGATTTTGAAATTTTTTATTTTTTAAATATGCATGAACTAATGCAACTAAATGGATGCAGGAGTTTAATTACAAAATAGCTCTTAACCCAAAATTGTATAATCACACTTTGTCTTAAATCAACAAGATAGTTTTAGCCAGGTAACGATAGGATTTATCGGTGCACCACGAATCACCGTAGCAATGCAGCCGAAGGTTTAAGTACCTTCAGAGAAATAACCACTATAATATTTACGAATCACCGTAATATTTATAAATGGTTATTGCTCTGCCGTAGCCTAGACACCAAGAATTTAAATTGTTCAAGGAAGACAACTTGTCAATTTACAATTAAGTGTTATCGATGTCTAACTGTTATTATTAATCACGATTCTAGGATGAAATGCAAAGCAGAAATTAAACGTGTATTAACAATGCAATTACAATGAAATTGTTTTTGTTTTTGTTTTTGAATTTTTTTAAAATGCAAGCAAACAACAATGCAAATAAAATAAAACTAGAGATGAAAGCAGCAATTTATTTTTGGCTAGTTCTTCTTCTTTTGAAATTCTGCTTTGACAACCTGAAATAAAAACAAGATATATACAAAAATAAATTAATATAAGGATGAAACTTAAAAACAACTTGAAACGAGACAAAACAAATTTACAACTAATTTTTTTTACAACTATATAGTATAACAAAACCAAACTAAAAAAAAGAAATCAAACAAAACAAATTGAGCAAACTATTTTTTTTAAAAGAAGAAAACTTAAAGCTAAAACAAATTTAACAAATAAAAAGAAGGAAAAAAAATTATTTATCGAATTTTTAAGCACAGCCCAGCCCATCAGCGATGACCAAGGAAAGTATTTCCAAAATCTCTCCCGTCCGCTTTATCAAAATCCTTAAACACTACTTCATATTAAAATTTTAAAACACAGCTTCGAATACCCTTTTATTAAATTCCTTAAACCACCGTTTTATCAAAATCAAAGCTTCCTAATGTCCTTCATATTAAAATCGTGGATTACAATTGCAATTCAGAAACGCGTAGCGATGAAGATTGATGGATTTAGGTTGGTCGACGAGCGATTTTTAGGTTCGAAGAGTTAGGGACGGAGGTGAATTCAATGATTTCAAGGATGGTTGTTGTGTGGGTTCCGATCGAGGGAGGTCGTTGCAAGAATGATTAAGTCACTGTTTATTGTCAGTGTGACAGCTGTCGAAGAGGAGACTGTGAAGTCAGGGGCAGTTGCAAAGATTCGATGATTGGTTTCGAGTTGGCAAGTGTTTGAAGTGAGGTAAGGCAGTAGTTTGATAGACAACAGGGTGATGAAGTGAAGTAGAGGAATGACTGGTACAGGTCGATCGAGTTAGAAAACCGTCAAACAAATTTATAATAAAATTTACCGCAAGCGCACGGCGTATAATTGTTAGTACGTGGCGAGTATAGGTCGATCCACGGGGAAAAGTTAGATTTTAAAAATCTATTCAATCAAATTAACCAAGATTTGAGATGTTTAAGCTAAAAAATGAGAAACCTAACAACTACAAATGTGAATGAAAACTATGAGAATAAAATGACAATTTTGAGATAATTCCATTCTCTAGATCATATAGTTCAACAACATATGAAATTATGATCTCTCTTTTTTGGTCATTAGTGAATTTAATTGATTTGCTTATCATAAGTATGACAAATTTGTGCTATTAATTAGCCCAGTATAAGCCATCAAACTTTAACACACCCCTTAAACCACTATTTAATTCACATGAAAAATGATAACAAATTGAAAATGAAATCTATTTTAAGCATGGCCTATTAACTATTGTTTAGAAATATAGGCCATCAAATTTTAATTTCAACATTCACTTCATTACCATCCTCATATGTAGATGAAGAGGTAATTATTGTTTATGATTGTTTAAGCATAGCCTATTTGGTGTCAACAATATAGACTATCAAATTCAAACCAAAAACAACAAGTTAAACCACTTCAAGTATTGTCATTAAGCACCAAAAAAGAACATAAACATCAAATTATGTTGAAGCTACATTGAAACGACCCGACTTCCTACGCCCAGGAAGCCGTGTCATTTATAAGAAAGAAAGGGGTGAGAAAGTAGAAAAGAAAGAGAAGAAGAAACAACATCAGAATCTCAACAGCGGATCGAATAAAATATAATATATCACATAAGAAAATACATAGTATTATATACATCAGAGTTACACAGTTTACACAACACATACTAGACAGTTATAATCACCTGTCTAGTTAATACAACTCAAATACAATACAGAGATACAACACAGAGATACCAACACAGCGGAAACTATACATATCTATAATCACTGAAGCCTCCTGCTCCATTGCTCCTCCACAATTCGTCAAAGATAACCTGAATCCCTTGGCTACCCGTAAAAATTTGGGTACCCGAGAGTTTAGGAAAACAGAAATAAACTCCGGGTCAGACATGGGTCTGGTATGAGTAACAGGTTAAAGTTGCTTAACTTTGAAAATCCTTTGAAAACAAAAGGTATCACGTAAGACTTCCCACACATAAACATGGAAAAGTTTTTACCTTACGCTAACCAAAACATTGATAGGAAATTCAGTGATATTATAATAGGTCTAGGGTTTTCAAGTAAATAGAAAATAGCCGAAATTGTTACATTCATTAAATTCCAGCATACTAGGTTTACAATCAAATCCGATGGCACTTATTGGATTTTGGATTCCATACAATGGCAGGGCTACTGGGGTACCGCCCGTCACAGTACCTGGCCTAGATCAGCGCACCGAGGACCCACCCTAAGTCCCCTGCAACACAAAGCCGGAACCATCCCTTACTGGATAGTTCCGAATAAAATCACCCCACGGTTGTGTACATCAACCGCACCACTAAGCCGAAATAAAAAGGGACATCTAGACAGGGATGACCTTACCCTCAAGTGGGTGCGACCCACGAAGCCTTGCTGCACCTCCCCTGTTTTAGCCATTCCCGGTTGATAAGGCTTGAGGCTACGATTACCTTTAGAGAACACATCTCTTAGAATGCTCATCGTCCACCTGACGATGTGCTGAAAGCATTCAATCCATACAAGTTCGTTCCGGGTTCGAACGAAACCGAAGGCATTATCTCGTTACACTCATTTTGGAATTACCCTCAGAGTTAACGACAATAACCCTTGCACTCTGAATCTTCATCTTCACTTGAGATTCACGACCAATCGTTAATTTGGATCGATGTGGTTTTCGGATATCCAAATCTGGAAACCCGATCCCGGTCTCATCAAATCCAAACCGTGTCTTTTAAGGCCAAGTTGTTTTAAAGTTAAAACAATTTCAGTTTATAATTTATAAACATACTGATAGACAATTCATAATATCACAAGAGATAATCAACATGATCACTGCAATAGATAATTCACATTATCATCACAACAGATAATTTATATCATACATCAACCAAAGCATCAATATCATAAAGCATTACTTATCTCATATTAGGGATATTAAACCATTCAATCCATATATAAGCAAGAATTAAATAATCATACTATAATTAATTTAAAATGAATTAAATTAATTACTTTCTCTTTAATTAATTTAAAGTAAATTAAACTACTTACTTCATTAAATCTTGCTTACATCCATCAAACAATTAACCAATCATCAGTCACTTATTTATACCAATTAATCATCTTTGATTAATTAACTTTTACTTACATTCCAGTAATTTCCTTTAATTAATTTACAGGGATTTATCTTTGAATAAATCCCTAGATTAACTATTTATAATAAATTCCATTCAATTTTAATTTATTACATTGTAATTACCTTATTGATTTATTATTCCCAAATTAATCAATTTCTAATTACATCATTAATTAAAATAATTAATGATCTTTAATCAATCATTTATTATTTAATTATATTAAGAAAACTTAATCTTCAAATCACATTTATTAATCATCTTTGATAAATCTCACACAGTAATTAACTTTCCTTAGTTAATTTCTTCACAATAACAAACTTAATTAATCCCATGATTAACTTCAAGTAATTATACTCCAATTACTTCCATTACCCATTATCCAATTAATTACATCTAGTAATTCCTCATCAATTACTTCTCCAAGTAATTATACTTCCAAATTATCAAGTGATTAATCTAAATTAATTAAACTAAATTAATTAATTCAAATTAACCAAATTACTTAATTAATTACAATAAGTAATTAATTTCTTAATTACTTTCCAATAAGTAATTACATTTAACAATTACAATGATTATTATTAGATTAATAAATCTAATTAATTATTAATCACATTAATTTATTATAAGAATAATTTAGTTAATGACCTTCATTAACATTTCTTTAATTACTTGTCTAAAGTAATTAACTTACATTAATCATTATTAATTATAAATTTGATTAACCATTAATAATTCATTTATTAATTAAAATTTAATCTATGGTTCTTAATTACATATTGATTACTTAATTCACTATTTAAACTTGAATTAATACATTTAAACTTATACTTACTAATTTAATCAATACTAATCATCAATTATCATTAAAATTATCTAAATGGTTAATGCATTTAAATCCTTAATCTTTATTACTTAAAGTAAACACATTTTTATTATTGATTAAATTTTCACTTTCAATATGTTTGGAAACATTTATTTCAAATTTACCTTTGAAATTTCATTTTGAACTCAAGTTTAAAATGAACACTAATTGAACTTTAAATCAATTATAAACAAACATTTAAAATCTTTGAATGACAAATTAAAGCAATTTCTTTGTTATGAAAGAATTTTAAATCAAATTTCCCTTAAATTCAAAATATTTAAAAATGTTTAAATTCATAAACTTCCTCTCTTTCAAAATCTGGAATTTAATTTTACTTAACACTAGGCTATAAAACTTGACTGAAATTTTCTTTCAGATTTAGTCCCCTGTTTGATTTCAACACCACTTTAAAAGCATTAACAAATTTGAATTTAAAATAAGGTTTATTTACTTTAAATTCATTTTAAAACTTTAAGATTCAAAGCTTATTTAATTCTAAACTTCACTCTAGATTCAAACTTGTTTAAATTTATCAACTCAACCTTTATAAATTTATTTAAAACTACAGGAAATTATTGTCAAGGACAAAATTTCTCAGCGTTTTTGCCTCAAGTACAGACCTTCAATATTTTATCCTCAAGGACAACTTTCTTTAGGTATCAATTTTTATTCATTGATAGCAGTTTTTAGGTATCAGTTTGTAGTTATCGGTAGCAGTTATTAGGTATCAGTTTTTAGCTTGGTGGCAGTTTTGTTGTCCTTATGAATAATTTTGAAAAATGTTTGTCCTTATGAATAATTTTTAGAAGAATGTTTGTCCTTGTGGTAAAAATATTGAGTTTGTGTCCTTAGGCAAAAAATATACAAATCTTTGTCCTTTAAATTAATTCCCCCTTAAAACTAACCAGTGACAGGTTTTATCAAAACCTGTAACCAACCCATACTCGAGCAAACCAAAATTTGCCCCGAGTCAAACCCTAAAGACTTCGAGCAAATCGCAAATTAACTCGAGTGAAAACTCGAGTATTCACTGCTTCAACAACTTCTCCAGGCACACACTGTGCACCGTGCACCCTACACCATCCACGGCGAGGCTCCGATCATCGCCGACTCTTCCCACAAGTCGACTGTCATCCTCCGATCTGACAACGACCATCTAACCCCCTCAACCAACTCGCAATCAAATTCGATCTTCCAAACTCTAACCTGGAACAAAATCTCGAACACCACAAATACCTGTCATCGATTCATACTCGACGTTCCGACCACCTGGGAGCCATCACCTTCGGCCATGGCCTCTCCATCGACCCAGCTTCCATCACCCCGAAGCTCGCTACACTCGATCGTCTCGTGGTGATGAAATCACCTTGGTACCAGACCACGCTAAAAACTAGGTCACCAGAATAAAACTACTCGCCGCCGCTTCCACAAGGCTTCGATCATCCATCTGATATTTTTGCCAAGACCCCTGATCACTCCGCTACAACCAAAAGCAATCCCGACTTCTCAGATCGTCGAAATCACCAGAGGCAACCCAAAACGCCATTTCCTGTTCAATTCGAACTGCTCTCAAATGCTAACATTAAAAATTGTAATTTCACTTCTAAAAATCATATTTTTGGATAAGGTTTCAATTAATATTCCTGGATTGCTAAATTAAAATGTTCAAATTTCCACTAATATCAGACTTGTTCTGTTCTTTTTGCTTCCTAGAGATATTCAAAATTTAGTTTACTTAATTGTAATTTTTAATCAAGAATATATATTGAAACAACCAGCTTTTGATTGAATCTTAAATCCTAACAAAGGTTTGATCATGAGGTTTTGATTTCTTGTTTAAATCAGGAGCCTGGAAAACTAAAAACAGGATAATACCCAGATACAACAGCATGCACACAATATTCATTCATTCCTATATGTATATCGGTATATGCATGAACTTCACAAGATATATTCAAACAAAAACACATTTCAGGTCTCAACTTGCAACCAGATTTATAGTTAAGCTTTAAAAAAGATCTTACTCACCAGTTTGTTTAAAAATGAAGAACCGAGCAGCCCTTATTTGAAACAGGCTTTTGAAAACTTTAAAAACTGGAAAGTTGCTAACTGGAACTCCTTTAAATCTCCATGTTTGTTTTGAGTTGAACTGAAGCTTCAGTTGATAATGTCTTTACTGGAATGCTAAGTTTCTTTTTTTGTGAACGAAATAAAATAGAGAAAGATAGCTATAGAACAAATGTTTATACAAGATGTTTATAGTATTGTACAAGATTATTAAATGGAGTCAGAGATTTTTTTCTATAGAGGGGCTGAAATGATCTTATTGCTTGTTAGAAATGTTAGCATTAAATGCCAATGTCTCTTCATGTCTTCAAACTTATATTCTATCTTATTTCGTATGGTATTATATGATAGTTTCTTTATTTTCTTGTACAACATGAAGATATCTTTTCCTTTTATACTTTGTTTATTCCTGCCTTGTTCATTTGCCTGCATACTTATTCTTTTTTTTCCAGTCCTTTGCTTTAGATCTAAATGCATTGCCACCTATGTTTGATTTCCAGAATTATCTAAGTGTTTCATTTTCTTGCCTTGCATTAGTCTTATGCTATACTTTGTTTTAGAGATATTATATGTGCAAATATACTTTATGTCTTGTTTCATACTATCATGCTCATTCAATTTAATTTTTACATACCTATCTTTTACTTGCTTGTACCATATTTGAATATACATTTCTTTCTTTGCTTTTATTCTGTTGCTTTAGAAATCTAGGTGAATCTCTTATAGTTAACCTGTTGTTTAAATATTTCTAGTGTATTCACTTTATATTTTACAAAACTATATAATTTATCTTATGTATATTTATTTCATTTCTATTTTTAACTTAACTATCAATACTTATTTATTATTTGTATTTAAAGTTTAACTATTTGACATCAATCTACATATTTATTATTTATTTTATACTTGTGTCAAAATCATATTTTCTTAAGTCTACATATTTATATATATAACAACACATTAATAATGTTATTTGAGAATAATAATTTGTCAAATTTAAGTAATTTATAAAAGGGATTATAACTTCCCATTATTATTAAATGAACTAATATCTCATATTTATTAACACATTTTACAACACCCTTTTAATTTATCTTAACTTAAGCTAAGATATAATTTAATCAATTAAACATTTATCTTAAATAATCTAAAACCATATAGTTATTTATTTAATAGCTTAATATTAAATTAAATCAAATTTCCAAATTACCAAAAATATTAGAATTATAAAATATGCCTTATTAATTAAATTTACAACAAAGCTCATCTATTTACAATATATATAAATTTATATACATTATAAATAGAAAATAATTTATTTAGCTTTTAAAAGATAAATACACAATTTAAATGTTTATTAAAGAAGAATTATTAAATCAATCCTATTCAATTAACAAATATCATCAAATCAATTTAATTTAAATGTAGATTATTTAATTGATATTGTCAGAAATTCCGGGATGTCAAATTCCTCCCCTCTTAAAAGAATTTCATCCCCGAAATTTAAAACAAAGGTAATTTAATAATCTAATTAAAGATTTAATTTTAAAAACACAAGCATATATTAATCATATGCTAACAACCAGATCGACCTATTCATCCAATCAAACAAATCTAACTATCCAGACAAAATTCTGGATAGAGTTCTCTCGAGTTTCCCAAGTATAAATACCGAGATACTCGCTCTACAGAATCCAAACAAAACTATACTACTGAGCTACAGAGCTCCTACTCACCTAGATCTACAAAACTAGACAGGATATCAGACTATAGACAAGTCCGACTCAACAACCAAACCCTCTAGAACTGCTGGTTCCAAAACTAGAGATGAATCATACACGTACTCCCTCAGAGATACGTGAAACACATCGAATCCCAGTTATCCAAACTGACAATTCTCTCCAGAAGATCAAATACTTATCCTCAGAAGAACTACATAATAGATCCAAAATATCTCGGAGCTGGCTTCCCAATCTTACCCAATCTTATAGCTCCCTGAATCAGAGAAAACTTACTCAAAACCAAATCCCCGACTTTGAAATCCAAATTCCTCTGTCTCTTATCCACCAACTCTTCTGACGATCCGGGGTTGTCTTCATCCTTACTGATCAGCTCAACCTTCGCTGATGCCTCAAAACAACTCAGACCAAAACAATCAAGAACACAGCCTCTACTATAATCAGTAGAAAACAACTTCTCCTATCCGGAAAAGAGAAACAGATGCACTCCCAAACTGCTTTCGCTGCACAACTCTGATCCGGAGAAGATGAAAATGCTGATGATACACATGAGCACAAACTGGATAACACATCCCAGAAATATGGTTCAACAGATCCATAAAGAGAAAACTCAGAAATCCCGAAAGATCTCTGACAAACCAAGAAAACACTCAACTATCGCAAGTCACTCTTGCGATCAACCCAATCTAATATCCAAAGAAATTGTTTTCTCTTTACCAATCAGAACAGCTTAAGCTTATCTAGCCAATCCATCGAAGAAACGGAACCACTCTGCTGTTTCTAAACTTCACTTCTAGAAACTGCTGACAAATGACCTCCTTGCCTGTACACAGAACAATCTAAGCTGTGGCGCTGCCATTGATGTCAAAGACTTCCTAATCCAAACTCCTCGAGAAACTCAGGCCTCAAAGCCAAACAAAAACACTCAGCTGAACACAGACTCAACACCGATGCAAACACATTTCCTTAACTTGTTCCAAAGAAAATCTTCGGAGACATCCATAGTCACTATGTCTCATCACACAGCTACTGATTCCTGAGGTATCAAGGTATCATGACTTACTTCTGTCCAACCGACCGATCCAAACTCTCAAAAATTCGCTCACACGAGCGCAATCATCTTACACTTAAATGATGAACTCCGAATCCTTAACAGGTTTCCTTCAGAGATCAATAAAATCCTTACATCAAACAAAGCTCACTCG
Organism: Allium fistulosum; assembly: GCA_030737815.1. Lineage (NCBI taxonomy): Eukaryota > Viridiplantae > Streptophyta > Magnoliopsida > Asparagales > Amaryllidaceae > Allium > Allium fistulosum. Next base: position 867,958,763 of record CM060903.1, on the reverse strand, counting down.
AGACGGTATTAGGTCTACAGCCTCGACAGATACACTTCCAACCACAACAAACTCCAACAATTGGTAGTCGTGTTACACACACCACTACCCTATCTACTTTTATAACTTATATTGGAAAACCCGAACAGGTAACCCAATAGATAGGTAGGAATATATATATATATATATAGATAAAAATTACAAGTACGCTCTCTCAAGAAAGATACCATTCCAGAGCTTAGGTATTCGCTCAACCTAACGCTCTGATACCAAGTGAAACGACCCGACTTCCTACGCCCAGGAAGCCGTGTCATTTATAAGAAAGAAAGGGGTGAGAAAGTAGAAAAGAAAGAGAAGAAGAAGAAACAACATCAGAATCTCAACAACGGATCGAATAAAATATAATATATCACATAAGAGAATACATAGTATTATATACATCAGAGTTACACAGTTTACACAACACATACTAGACAGTTATAATCACCTGTCTAGTTAATACAACTCAAATACAATACAGAGATACAACACAGAGATACCAACACAGCGGAAACTATACATATCTATAATCGCGGAAGCCTCCTACTCCATTGTTCCTCCACAATTCGTCAAAGCTAACCTGAATCCCTTGGCTACCCGTAAAAATTTGGGTACCCGAGAGTTTAGGAAAACAGAAATAAACTCCGGGTCAGACATGGGTCTCGTATGAGTAACAGGTTAAAGTTGCTTAACTTTGAAAATCCTTTGAAAACAAAAGGTATCACGTAAGACTTCCCACACATAAACATGGAAAAGTTTTTACCTTACGCTAACCAAAACATTGATAGGAAATTCAGTGATATTATAATAGGTCTAGGGTTTTCAAGTAAATAGAAAATAGCCGAAATTGTTACATTCATTAAATTCCAGCATACTAGGTTTACAATCAAATCCGATGGCACTTATTGGATTTTGGATTCCATACAATGGCAGGGCTACTGGGGTACCACCCGTCACAGTACCTGGCCTAGATCAGCGCACCGAGGACCCACCCTAAGTCCCCTGCAACACAAAGCCAGAACCATCCCTTACTGGATAGTTCCGAATAAAATCACCCCACGGTTGTGTACATCAACCGCACCACTAAGCCGAAATAAAAAGGGACATCTAGACAGGGATGACCTTACCCACAAGTGGGTGCGACCCACGAAGCCTTGCTGCACCTCCCCTGTTTTAGCCATTCCCGGTTGATGAGGCTTGAGGCTACGATTACCTTTAGAGAACACATCTCTTAGAATGCTCATCGTCCACCTGACGATGTGCTGAAAGCATTCAATCCATACAAGTTCGTTCCGGGTTCGAACGAAACCGAAGGCATTATCTCGTTACACTCATTTTGGAATTACCCTCAGAGTTAACGACAATAACCCTTGCACTCTGAATCTTCATCTTCACTTGAGATTCACGACCTATCGTTAATTTGGATCGATGTGGTTTTCGGATATCCAAATCTGGAAACCCGATCCTGGTCTCATCAAATCCAAACCGTGTCTTTTAAGGCCAAGTTGTTTTAAAGTTAAAACAATTTCAGTTTATTATCTATAAACATACTGATAGACAATTCATAATATCACAAGAGATAATCAACATGATCACTGCAATAGATAATTCACATTATCATCACAACAGATAATTTATATCATACATCAACCAAAGCATCAATATCATAAAGCATTACTTATCTCATATTAGGGATATTAAACCATTCAATCCATATATAAGCAAGAATTAAATAATCATACTATAATTAATTTAAAATGAATTAAATTAATTACTTTCTCTTTAATTAATTTAAAGTAAATTAAACTAGTTACTTCATTAAATCTTGCTTACATCCATCAAACAATTAACCAATCATTAGTCACTTATTTATACCAATTAATCATCTTTGATTAATTAACTTTTACTTACATTCCAGTAATTTCCTATAATTAATTTACAGGGATTTATCTTTGAATAAATCCCTAGATTAACTATTTATAATAAATTCCATTCATTTTTAATTTATTACATTGTAATTACCTTATTGATTTATTATTCCCAAATTAATCAATTTCTAATTACATCATTAATTAAAATAATTAATGATCTTTAATCAATCATTTATTAATTAATTATATTAAGAAAACTTAATCTTCAAATCACATTTATTAATCATCTTTGATAAATCTCACACAGTAATTAACTTTCCTTAGTTAATTTCTTCACAATAACAAACTTAATTAATCCCATGATTAACTTCAAGTAATTATACTCCAATTACTTTCATTACCCATCATCCAATTAATTACATCTAGTAATTCCTCATCAATTACTTCTCCAAGTAATTATACTTCCAAATTATCAAGTGATTAATCTAAATTAATTAAACTAAATTAATTAATTCAAATTAACCAAATTACTTAATTAATTACAATAAGTAATTAATTTCTTAATTACTTTCCAATAAGTAATTACATTTAACAATTACAATGATTATTATTAGATTAATAAATCTAATTAATTATTAATCACATTAATTTATTATAAGAATAATTTAGTTAATGACCTTCATTAACATTTCTTTAATTACTTTTCTAAAGTAATTAACTTACATTAATCATTATTAATTATAAATTTGATTAACCATTAATAATTCATTTATTAATTAAAATTTAATCTATGGTTCTTGTTTGCGCCAAAAATGGTCACAAACACCCAATTGTCGATGAAAGCACCAGTTCACAATCATAGATCACAAAATTAAGCAGATAAAAAGAAGAAAAGATAAAAGAGACACGAAATTTTTATAGTGGTTCGGCGAAATCTATGGCCTACATCCACTTTATAATTTATTTATCACTTTTAGTTTCATATTACAAGAGATTTTGAGGAGGAGAGGAGAAGTCACATTTTCTATTTCAGTCCCCTTTTCTTTTGCAATGTTAGGTGTATTTATAGCTGTAAGCCTTAACCCAGTGATGGTATGGAATTGTAGTGATGCTGACTAGGTTGATATTAATTGCACCATAATCTTCTTATTTAAGATAAGGATGAAGGGAATTAAGGAATATTTGATATGGAAATGGTTGGCATTAATTAGTAATAAATAAGCAGGTTATCATGGTATTTATTGGGCATTAAATCCAGCTTTGATGGGTAATGAATTGGTATTTATGGTGGAGATATGGTTGGTTTTTATTAATTATATGAGGTAATAAATGCAAGGAAATCAGGAAGTAAATCTTTAATTTATTCTTCAAGGATGATGACTAATTTGCTGGATAACATTTGCCCCCCGAAGTATGCCTTGTTGGCAACGAGGTATGCTTCGCTCAAGAACTTGTGTTGGTGAAAGCAAATTTGTCGGCATCAAATTCTCATCTCTTTAGATGTTTGACAGATGTTAAGTGTCGGACCATTCCTGCACAAGGAGATAGAGTTAATCATTCATATTCGAGAGCATTCATATTCAAGAGATACTTTAGAGAGTAGTTCTCAGGTCGCTTCTATAACCTTTGATTGAAAGCAAGAACGACGTTGTAAAGATTTTTGAAAGGTGTCGCCCTTAGGAACGAATCAGAGCATGGCTGTGGACCGTTCGAGGTCGCTCATCACATGTGTAAGTCGTTCTCTAAGCACTAACCTTTAAAACTAGTTTTATGCGAGAAATCATTTTTTTATGAGGTGTTGCACTTGGGAAGGAATCAGAGCATTGGACCGCTTATTCGGGATCGCTTACATGAGTAAATCGCTTCCCAAATGCTAACCTTTAAAGCATTTTTTGATGATGCACAATTCAAATGCAGAAAGGAATCTAAATTCTAGATCTCATTTTTTTAGTTCAGTTCAGTTGATGATAATTTCTATTTGATTAGCAGACCCTAGAGTCCGGTACTTATCTGAGTGAGGGGCTTTGCATGCTCCTTGTTTCTGGTCCTTGGTGGTTGCCCCCAGCTATTTGCTTCATGGTAGAAGGAAAGTTTGAATGAGAGGACGCCTCTTGGCTGCCCCCTTGCTGAGTTCCTTCCATAGCGCTTTTCCTTGTATGAGGCTTCTTTGTCTTCTAAAAGCTAGATCTAGGAACCTGTTTTCTGGATCTAAATTTTTTCTTTCAGATCTGGAGTTGGATCTTCTTTCTAACATAGAATAAGCTTCAGATCTGAGATTCCCTTGTTCTTCTCAGTGAAAGCACCAAAATGTTTGCGCCAAAAATGGTCACAAACACCCAATTGTCGATGAAAGCACCAGTTCACAATCATAGATCACAAAATTAAGCAGATAAAAAGAAGAAAAGATAAAAGAGACACGAAATTTTTATAGTGGTTCGGCGAAATCTATGGCCTACATCCACTTTATAATTTATTTATCACTTTTAGTTTCATATTACAAGAGATTTTGAGGAGGAGAGGAGAAGTCACATTTTCTATTTCAGTCCCCTTTTCTTTTGCAATGTTAGGTGTATTTATAGCTGTAAGCCTTAACCCAGTGATGGTATGGAATTGTAGTGATGCTGACTAGGTTGATATTAATTGCACCATAATCTTCTTATTTAAGATAAGGATGAAGGGAATTAAGGAATATTTGATATGGAAATGGTTGGCATTAATTAGTAATAAATAAGCAGGTTATCATGGTATTTATTGGGCATTAAATCCAGCTTTGATGGGTAATGAATTGGTATTTATGGTGGAGATATGGTTGGTTTTTATTAATTATATGAGGTAATAAATGCAAGGAAATCAGGAAGTAAATCTTTAATTTATTCTTCAAGGATGATGACTAATTTGCTGGATAACAGTTCTTAATTACATATTGATTACTTAATTCACTATTTAAACTTGAATTAATACATTTAAACTTATACTTACTAATTTAATCAATACTAATCATCAATTATCATTAAAATTATCTAAATGGTTAATGCATTTAAATCCTTAATCTTTATTACTTAAAGTAAACACATTTTTATTATTGATTAAATTTTCACTTTCAATATGTTTGGAAACATTTATTTCAAATTTACCTTTGAAATTTCATTTTGAACTCAAGTTTAAAATGAACACTAATTGAACTTTAAATCAATTATAAACAAACATTTAAAATCTTTGAATGACAAATTAAAGCAATTTCTTTGTTATGAAAGAATTTTAAATCAAATTTCCCTTAAATTCAAAATATTTAAACTTATTTAAAAATGTTTAAATTCATAAACTTCCTCTCTTTCAAAATCTGGAATTTAATTTTACTTAACACTAGGCTATAAAACTTGACTGAAATTTTCTTTCAGATTTAATCCCCTGTTAGATTTCAACACCACTTTAAAAGCATTAACAAATTTGAATTTAAAATAAGGTTTATTTACTTTAAATTCATTTTAAAACTTTAAGATTCAAAGCTTATTTAAATCTAAACTTCACTCTAGATTCAAACTTGTTTAAATTTATCAACTCAACCTTTATAAATTTATTTAAAACTACAGGAAATTATTGTCAAGGACAAAATTTCTCAGCGTTTTTGCCTCAAGTACAGACCTTCAATATTTTATCCTCAAGGACAACTTTCTTTAGGTATCAGTTTTTAGTCATTGATAGCAGTTTTTAGGTATCAGTTTGTAGTTATCGGTAGCAGTTATTAGGTATCAGTTTTTAGCTTGGTAGCAGTTTTGTTGTCCTTATGAATAATTTTGAAAAATGTTTGTCCTTATGAATAATTTTTAGAAGAATGTTTGTCCTTGTGGTAAAAATATTGAGTTTGTGTCCTTAGGCAAAAAAATATACAAATCTTTGTCCTTTAAATTAATTCCCCCTTAAAACTAACCAGTGACGGGTTTTATAAAAACCTGTAACCAACCCATACTCGAGCAAACCAAAATTTGCCCCGAGTCAAACCCTAAAGACTTCGAGCAAATCGCAAATTAACTCGAGTGAAAACTCGAGTATTCACTGCTTCAACAACTTCTCCAGGCACACACTGTGCACCGTGCACCCTACACCATCCACGGCGAGGCTCCGATCATCGCCGACTCTTCCCACAAGTCGACTGTCATCCTCCGATCTGACAACGACCATCTAACCCCCTCAACCAACTCGCAATCAAATTCGATCTTCCAAACTCTAACCTGGAACAAAATCTCGAACACCACAAATACCTGTCATCGATTCATACTCGACGTTCCGACCACCTGGGAGCCATCACCTCCGGCCATGGCCTCTCCATCGACCCAGCTTCCATCACCCCGAAGCTCGCTACACTCGATCGTCTCGTGGTGATGAAATCACCTTGGTACCAGACCACGCTAAAAACTAGGTCACCAGAATAAAACTACTCGCCGCCGCTTCCACAAGGCTTCGATCATCCATCTGATAATTTTGCCAAGACCCCTGATCACTCCGCTACAACCAAAAGCAATCCCGACTTCTCAGATCGTCGAAATCACCAGAGGCAACCCAAAACGCCATTTCCTGTTCAATTCGAACTGCTCTCAAATGCTAACATTAAAAATTGTAATTTCACTTCTAAAAATCATATTTTTGGATAAGGTTTCAATTAATATTCCTGGATTGCTAAATTAAAATGTTCAAATTTCCACTAATATCAGACTTGTTCTGTTCTTTTTGCTTCCTAGAGATATTCAAAATTTAGTTTACTTAATTGTAATTTTTAATCAAGAATATATATTGAAACAACCAGCTTTTGATTGAATCTTAAATCCTAACAAAGGTTTGATCATGAGGTTTTGATTTCTTGTTTAAATCAGGAGCCTGGAAAACTAAAAACAGGATAATACCCAGATACAACAGCATGCACACAATATTCATTCATTCCTATATGTATATCAGTATATGCATGAACTTCACAAGATATATTCAAACAAAAACACATTCCAGGTCTCAACTTGCAACCAGATTTATAGTTAAGCTTTAAAAAAGATGTTACTCACCAGTTTATTTAAAAATGAAGAACAGAGCAGCCCTTATTTGAAACAGGCTTTTGAAAACTTTAAAAACTGGAAAGTTGCTAACTGGAACTCCTTTAAATCTCCATGTTTGTTTTGAGTTGAACTGAAGCTTCAGTTGATAATGTCTTTACTGGAATGCTAAGTTTCTTTTTTTGTAAACGAAATAAAATAGAGAAAGATAGCTATAGAACAAATGTTTATACAAGATGTTTACAGTATTGTACAAGATTATTAAATGGAGTCAGAGATTTTTTTCTATAGAGGGGCTGAAATGATCTTATTGCTTGTTAGAAATGTTAGCATTAAATGCCAATGTCTCTTCATGTCTTCAAACTTATATTCTATCTTATTTCGTATGGTAATATATGATAGTTTCTTTATTTTCTTGTACAACATGAAGATATCTTTTCCTTTTATACTTTGTTTATTCCTGCCTTGTTCATTTGCCTGCATACTTATTCTTTTTTTTCCAGTCCTTTGCTTTAGATCTAAATGCATTGCCACCTATGTTCGATTTCCAGAATTATCTAAGTGTTTCATTTTCTTGCCTTGCATTAGTCTTATGCTTTACTTTGTTTTAGAGATATTATATGTGCAAATATACTTTATGTCTTGTTTCATACTATCATGCTCATTCAATTTAATTTTTACATACCTATCTTTTACTTGCTTGCACCATATTTGAATATACATTTCTTTCTTTGCTTTTATTCTGTTGCTTTAGAAATCTAGGTGAGTCTCTTATAGTTAACCTGTTGTTTAAATATTTCTAGTGTATTCACTTTATATTTTACAAAACTATATAATTTATCTTATGTATATTTATTTCATTTCTATTTTTAACTTAACTACCAATACTTATTTATTATTTGTATTTAAAGTTTAACTATTTGACATCAATCTACTTATTTATTATTTATTTTATACTTGTGTCAAAATCATATTTTCTTAAGTCTACATATTTATATATATAACAATACATTAATAATGTTATTTGAGAATAATAATTTTCAAATTTAAATAATTTATAAAAGGGATTATAACTTCCCATTATTATTAAATGAACTAATATCTCATATTTATTAACACATTTTACAACACCCTTTTAATTTATCTTAACTTAAGCTAAGATATAATTTAATCAATTAAACATTTATCTTAAATAATCTAAAACCATATAGTTATTTATTTAATAGCTTAATATTAAATTAAATCAAATTTCCAAATTACCAAAAATATTAGAATTATAAAATATGCCTTATTAATTAAATTTACAACAAAGCTCATCTATTTACAATATATATAAATTTATATACATTATAAATAGAAAATAATTTATTTAGCTTTTAAAGATAAATACACAATTTAAATGTTTATTAAAGAAGAATTATTAAATCAATCCTATTCAATTAACAAAAATCATCAAATCAATTTAATTTAAATGCAGATTATTAAATTGATATTGTCAGAAATTCCGGGATGTCACATACATGATTAGAGAGCTTCATTACCCCTAAATTGAAGGGTTTAGCTTCTCATATTTGTTATCAAATCAACAAATGTAGCTTGCAACATGAAACAAAAAGAAGAGGAAAAAAAGAGCAAAATGAAAAGAAAAGCTAAGTAAAAAGAAATAACACTAATCTACTTGCATGAAAAGTAAACTAAACTACTAACATAAGAAGAGAAGAAGCATGTAAATAAAAGAGAATACTAATTAACATTGCATAAAGGAAAGTTACATGAAAATAAAAATGGCTAAGTAGCCATGGAAAAGAGAAAGAGGGCTTTCTTTTATTTGACCCTAAACTAAACTAATGAGAAGAGAGCCTAAAAGAAGAGCCTAAAGAAGAGAGACTAATTACATGAACATAAGGGGTATTTATACATGTATGAAACCCTAATCCAAATTTTTGGGAACTACCCAAACTACCTTTGAGGTAGTGTGGCCACCAAGTAATCATTGGCATCAAATAATCATCATTTAAGTGTGCATGAAGCTTTAATGGTCATTAGCATGTGTATTATCTTCTAATTTGTACATGAAGGTGGGTGGGTAGATGGGGTCCTCCATGATCCATGGCTATGAATTATTTCCATCTTCATTCCTTTGTATCTTCTTTGTGCATGCATATATCTTCATGATACCACTTGTATTTGAGTTCAAATTCCTACAAAATAATATAGAAATTTCCAATTAAATTTTCTCAAATTAGTATATGCACAAAAACGACCATTTTGCCCTTAGATGAAGATGAATATGTGATGATTTGAAAATAATTTGAATTTTGGTTTAAACATGTTAAAACACCGAATATGATCATTTATTTAATTTAATTCGATAAAATATGGTATTAAAAATATGCACATTTATGTGCACATTAGTTTGCCCATGAAAACTATATCCGGATGTAATATTGACAGATGTCAATAGGTTCCTAGCAACCCATGAAAACTAGGATAAGAAAGAAGATATTGGAGTTACCAATAGGTTTAGGGAGAACCCATGAAATGATTAAGTTAATTGGCAGGGGCCAATAGGTTCTTAGTGATCCCATGAAAACTATGAAACTAGACAGGGAATCCGTAAGCTAAAGATGGGTTAATAGTTAGCCCATGAAAACTATGAAACTGGACAATGAGTCCACAAACATTAAACAAGTTATTAGTAAACCCATGAAAACTAATAGGTTAATAGTGACCCTAAAACTATGATTATGACATGGTGTCAGATTAAACTGGGGATGGGTAATCCTAATTGCTTTAAGTATGCATATCATCGTAATATTTTGAAAATGTATGTTTTAACCGTTGTGGATGTAGGAGCACAGTATATGGTTTTGAAAAATGTTTTAGGATACTAGTGAGGGGAAAACCAGTTCTGCTAAGCGGCGTGGTCTCACTAGATATCTAAAAAGGATTAAGATGTTGGATTATTATTCATACCAGGCTTTATGTCTGACTCGAAGTTTTTGTTTTCCCCTTAAACTCTCGGGTACACAATTGATTTTGAGTGGTTTGAGATTTAAGGTTCTCAAGTTCTTCTCTGATGAATAAGGCTTCCGGAGGCGTGCAGGAGGCAGATAGTTATTTAGTGTTTTTCTTTCCGCCGTGTGTTTGTTTGTAAAGGCAGACTTATTAGCCTTACTATATTCTCTGATCAACCAAGAGGGCATCTTCATATGTCGCTCTTGGCGTAATTATAATAATTATACTTTGCAGAACGTGGTTAACGTAATTTGGGGATTATGTAATGAACAAGAAATGTTTTGTTTTGAATGTGGAATTATGTTTTTGAATTGTTAAATTTTTTCCATATTTCTGTGATCTGCGTATCAATGTATCTAACATCGCCATATTTGGTCGTCGGAGATTAATATCTATGGATGACTGCAGCATCCGTAGCCGTTAGTTTTGAGCCTCCAAGTAGGGGAATGTTACAAGTTGGTATCAGAGCGTAGGTTTATGAAACTTTAAAAGAAAAGATAAACCTAAAAGCTTTTTCAAACATAATCCAATGAATTTGAAAATATGATCGGGGTTTTGGGTTAACGTTGTAGTAACGTATTTGTATTTGATATATAGGTATATATCTAAGTACGTATTCCCCTCTCTCTTAGATCGTTCTTCTGTATCTTACTAAGGCTCGTATGTAGATATACGCGAAAGAAGATATGGAGGCAGGAAATGGAAGAGGAAATCTGGATGGAGGAAGCACAACTACCAATGGAAATGCTCGACTTAATACTCAGAGAAACCCAGGTCGACATGCCAATGCTAATCAAAATGCTGAGGCCAATGTAGGTGCTGGAAATCCGCCAATAGATGCGCGGATGGTGTATCAGTTGTTGGCTAATCTTTTGCAAGCAGGGGCTGTTGGGAATATTGGTGGAGCTAATCCTATAGTTCTAGTTGGTTATAACTATGCTGAGTAGATACTATGTCGGTCTAGGAGGAAAGCCGTTTGTTGGAATGGAAGATGCTATGGAAGTTGAAAACTGACCATTGAACTGTGAAAGGATCTTTACATATTTAGGCTTGAATGATCAAGAGAAGAGAAGGCTAGCCTCTAGACGGTTGCAAGGGTTAGTGCTGCATTGGTGGAACAGTGTGACAGCCGGAGTGCCTGAGGAAGAGTTGACGTGGGCTGATTTCAGAAGGAGATTTGAGCAGAGGTTCTTGTCCGAGGTTTCCAAGTCGACGTTGATGAGGAAGTTTATGGATCTTGTCCAAGGACAAATGTTTGTGATCGAATACGCTGCTAAGTTAGATGAGCTATCTCGATATACATATGCTTTGGTTGACACGGATGTCAGGAGGAATGAGAGATTCATTAGGGGTTTGAGACCAGAGTTAGGAAGGATGGTTAGACTCATATTAGAGAACCTTATCATGTGATGGTGGAAATGACCGTCCGCCATGAGTAGATGCTTGTTGTTTCAGCTAGAGAGAAGCCAGTTGAGTCCCAGGGTTCTCAAGGAAGGAAGAGGAAGTTCTTTAAGAAGAAGGGAGCCCGGAAGGGGAATGCCGCTAAGAAGGCAAAGGCCGAGTTGGTGTGTTACAAGTGTGATAAGAAGGGCCATTATGCCAACGAGTGTAGAACTGGTAAAGGAAAGAAGCCTATGGAGAAGAAGAATGTGAAATGCTTCAACCGTGACCAAGTTGGGCATTATAAGAACCAGTGTCCAGAGCCAGTCAGGGTGGATAGAGGGAAGGTGTTTGCTATAGGACCACCGTCTTCTTCTAGACCTACTGTAGTAGAGAAAGGGAAAGCTGTGATGGAAGGTACGTTTTTAATTCAGAGTATACCGGTTAGGGTACTTTTTGATACTGGTGCATCACACTCATTTATATCTCAGCATTTGGTTGATAGGTTATGTATAGAACACACATACCTTGCTACTTCCTTAAGGGTTGCGAATCCAATAGGAGGGTATGCAAATCTTGGGATGAGATACGACCAGTTGGAGCTCGATTTGCTAGGTTGTAAGTTTGCATGCAGTTTGTATGTCTTTGATTTCATAGATTTCGGGATCATTTTAGGTATGGATTGGTTGGGTAAGTATGAGGCTAGGATATTTTACCAGGATCGGGAAATATCATTGAGGCACCCAGATAGTCATAACCGAATCATTTTCTTAGTGGAAAATTCCAATAAGAGTGCTTGTGCTTTGTTAAGTGCCATGGAAGCTGGAGAAGAGCTTAGTCAGGTTCGTGTGGCTAGAGAGTTTGCAGATGTCTTTGAGCCAGTTACTGGATTACCTCCGAAACAAGCTGTTGAGTTTCGAATAGACCTTGTACTAGGAGCTGAACCTGTCAGTAGGCCACCTAGTAGAATGACACCGACAGAGATGAAAGAATTGAAGGTGTAGCTAGTGGATCTCGAGGGAAGAAATTTTGATTAGACCAAGCAGTTCGCCTTGGAGAGAAACTGTGGTGTTTGTGAAGAAACCGGATGGGTCGTTAAGGATGTGCATCGACTATCATAAGTTAAACGAGAGGACGATCAAGAATAGATACCCTCTGCCGAGGATAGATGATCTGTTTGGTCAGTTGAGTGGAGCCAGAGTATTTTCCCAATTGGATTTGGCGATGGGGTTCCATCAGTTGAGAGTGGCGGAGGATAGCATTCCTTTGATGGCATTTCGAACTAGTTATGGTTCGTATGAGTGGTTGGTAATGCCATTCGGATTGACGAATGCACCTGCTTTCCTTGTTGATTTGATGAATCAGGTTTTCAGAGAGCACTTGGATAGGTTTGGGTGTTCATAGATGACATTCTGGTGGACTATAAAGATGAAAGAGAGCATGAGATTCATCTTAGAGTGGTGCTTGAACCACTAAGGCAGAATCAACCGAAGGCGAAGTTTTCCAAGTGTCCTTTCTGGAAGAGAAGTTAAGTTTCTTGGTCATGTGGTTTCAGAGGAAGGATTGTCAGTTGATCTAGTTAAGATTGAGGCAGTCAATAATTGGAAGAGACCATAAACGGAAACCGAGATTAGGAGTTTTCTTGGACTTGCTGGCTATTACCGGAGATTCATCAAGGATTTCTCACGGATAGCAGCGTCTTTGACTAAGTTGACCAGGAAGGAAGTGAAGTTTGTTTGGTCCGACAAATGTGAGGAAGCATTCCTTAAGCTAAAGCATTTGTTAACCAATGCTCCAGTGTTAGTATTTCCAGATGGTAACCAAGGGTTGGCAGTATACATTGATGCATGTGGGACTGGATTGGGAGCAGTATTGATGTAGAAGGGCAAAGTTATTGCTTATGCATCTAGGTAGCTTAGACCACACGAATTAAGACATCCTACTTATGACTTGGAGTTGGTAGCGATAATTTTTGCTTTTAAGATTTGAAGGCACTATTTGTTGGGAGAAAATTTTGAGTTGTATACCGATCATAAGTCATTAAAGTATTTATTCTTTCAGAAGGAGTTGAATATGAGATAGTAGAGATGGTTGGAGTTTTTGACCGCTTATGATTTCGGTTTAGAGTATACTCATGGGAAAGGAAATAAGGTAGCATATGCCCTCAGTAGAAATCATCAGAATGTGGTATTAGCGATGTTTGCAGAATGGAAGGATCTAGAAGCTTTAGCCAGTTATGGTGTGCAGTCGAGATCTACTGGTAGTTCTAGCCAGGGTACTGCCATGTTGTCTTGTTTAGAAGTTCGACCAGTGCTGATCGAGAGGATAGCTTTTAAGCTAAGAGAAGATCCAGTTTTAGCCGAGAATATTAGAAGGCTTGAGGGAGGATCGGTGGTTGATGACCTAAAGGATCTTAGCCTTGACCAAAGAGGATGGTTGAGAAAGAAGGGACGATTATGTGTTCTAGATGTAGAGAACCTAAGGAGGGAAGTTCTAGAGGAATGTCATCGATCGAAGTTTACGATTCATCCTGGAGGAACCATGATTTATCAAGATATGAAGAGGAGCTTTTATTGGGAAGGCATGAAGAAGGATGTTGGCTTGTGGGTTAGGCAGTGTATTAACTGTCAACAAGTGAAGGTCGAACATCAGAAGCCGAGTGGATTACTTCAACCTTTAAATATTCCATTTTGGAAATGGGATTCGATATCCATGGATTTTATAGATGGGTAGCCAAGGTCAAGGAGAGGAAATGAGAGTATATCGGTTATAATGGACAGGTTAACAAAGAGTGCCAATTTCGTTCTAGTAAAGTAACCAGGACGGCACCCGTTTTGGCTAAATTGTTCATGAAGAACATAGTTAGACTTCATGGGATTCCTAGTAGCATAGTCAGCGACAGAGATGCATTATTCACTAGTGAATTTTGAAGGAGTCTACAAGAGGTATTAGGCACCAAGCTCAAGATGAGTACAGCTTATCGCCCACAAACGGATGGGCAGACAAGGAGAGTCAACAAGGACTCGAGGATTTATTGAGAGCTTGTGTGTTAGACTTTGGTGGGTCTTGGGAGGATCACCTACATCTGGTTGAGTTTTCCTATAATAATAGTTATCAGACTAGTATATGAATGAAGCCTTTTGAAGCTTTGTATGGAAGACCATGCAAATCACCAGCATGTTGGTTAGAGACTGGAGACAGATTGGTCTTAAGTTCAGACTTAGTTAGAGAGGCGTCAGAGAAGATTGAGTTAATCCGAGGACGGATGAAGGAAGCTTAATCCAGGCAGAAGAGTTACGCAGATAAGAGGCGTAAAGACCTAGAGTTCTCAGTGAAAGATAGGGTTTTCATTAAAGTATCACCGATGAAGGGTGTGGTACGATTTGGAAAGTCGGGAAAGTTAGCCTCGAGGTATGTTGGTCCATTTCAGATTATAGAAAGGATTGGAAATCTTGCATACAGAATAGAGTTGTCGAGCAGTTTGGCAGGTGTCCATGATGTATTTCATATGTCTCATCCTCGTAAGTACGTGCCTGATCCAAAGGCTACTATTCCTCGAACAGTGTTGGAGGACTTAGTAGTGGAGCCTGATTTGACTTTTGTTAGACAACCAGTTCGGATTATAGCTAGAGATGAAAAGAGACTGAGAACCAAGACATTCAAGTTGGTGAAGGTTCAGTGGGGCAACAACGAGAAAGACTGTGCTTGGAAGACAGAGGACGGGATTCGAGAAGCTTATCCTGATCTGCTGTGATGGTATGTCTATATTAGATTTATATGAATTGGTTGCTAGTCAGATAGGGTAGTAAGGTTGTTAGGAGATGTTACAGATAATTAATATGTTTGCTAGTTAGTCCTTACTGAATTTCAAGGACGAAATTCTTTAAGGAGGGGAGCCTGTAACACCCCTATTTTTATTGACATTCTTCAGGAGATTTAATTAGAATAAATTAAATAGAATAATATAGATAAGGAGATTGAGGTTGATTAATAAAAAATATAGTGGCCGTGCTTATTAAACTTAATGAACTTAAAATTGGTTAAGTACTTAAATACATGGGCATAAGAGCAATTGCCACCCATATTTCCCACTCTTATACTATTCCCCTTACCATACATGTTCATTATTATTCTCAAACAAAAACTATAAACGTAAGAAGCAATAAGGCAGGCCATAGGAAGATAAAAGAGAAGAAGAAAATTTAAAAAAAGCTTAGGATTCAAGCTAGAGGAAAATCAATCTCAAACAATCTCTAATCTCTTTATCTTAAGCAAGGTGAATAATAGTTTCTACATCTCTATTTTGATTTTTATATCATATGGTTTCAGATTTAATGACAAATCTGGTTTTATGATATGTAGAATGATGATATGCTTGATTTTGACTTATCCATGTTTAAACAAGGTTGTTTAAAAAGGGGATATATATACGACTTTAGGGTAAAACCAAGAGGAAATGATTTTTAATTGCCATGGGAAAATTATATGTTATAGAAAACATGATTTTGGAGATGGGTTTAAATTTTTATAATTTTCCAAGCCGTAGAGAATTTATTAGTAATTTTCAAAGGAAAATATGGTTATTTGGGTTTATAAATTATTTTGGAAAATATATTACAAATTTGGGTCTAAAATTTTAATATGTTAGATAACATAATTAAAGTGAATTTCTGGAATTTTTGGAGATTTTTACTAAGTAATTTAGTATGGAAATTAAATTATTTTAAAAGGAGGACCTAAATGATTTAATTGTTTTATAAGAGGAAGGGCATATTTATTAAATGTTATATTGGTTTAGATCTGAGAAAATTGCGGCAAATACTATCCAAAATATTTAAAAAAAGATATGAAAGCCAATCAAACATTTACAAGCAGGCAAGTTAGTTGCAAAATGTTTACTTATTTTGGAGAAATCAACTTTTACCCAGAAAAAGTTGGTTCCGCCTTCTTGGGCAAACCTTTCGCCTCCAACCTCTCGAACAAGACCTTTCGACTTCAATGACCAATAAGGTCGAAAGCAATGCACATGATATCATTCAGGTGGTATGTAGTGAATTGAGCTAAGTCGAAAGGTATGGTGTCGAAGGGTTGCATTCGAAGGGTTGCATCCGAAGGAGATGGATCCTTAGTTTATTTTGATTTGAAAAGAGAAATCACTTGCCTATTTTCTAAAGACCTTTCGACACAGTCGAAAGGTTTGGTTTTCAAAAGGATGTTTTAAAAGACCTTTCGGAAAGGCCGAAAGGTATGGTTTTTATAAGTTGTTTTATAAGTCCTTTCGACATAGTTGAAAGGTTAGGTTTTGAAAGGATTTAAGATACCTTTCGACAAGGCCGAAAGGTTTGGTTTCGAAAGGTTATTTCAAAGAGGTTTTGAAAGGAGTTGCCGCATTTATTTTGTTCAAACCCTTCGATAGGGTCGAAGGTAGGAGCTTTCGACTTAGACAAAAGGTTTACTAGTTGTATAAGTGTATGCCGCTTCCCAACCTTCCGAAGGGACCGAAAGCAGGAGCTTTCGGCACAGTCGAAAGGTATATGCTTTTCCCCAATGTTTTATAAAGTACAAAGTGGTTTTGAAAACTTTCACCTATGACCCAAAGTAATATTTTAAGTATAAAACTAATGTTTTCGAAAGGGGTACTTTCAATGTTTTCGGAAGGGTTACTTCCAATGGTATCGAAAGGGGTACTTTCAACTGGTTTCGAAGCTAAGCTTATAAAGTTAAATACTAATATTTTAATATATTCGAAAGGTTTCAAAAGGTAGTATTTAAGGTATTATAAGGCAGGAGCCTAATGTTTATAAGAGCTTTCAAAGGAGGTTATCCTATGAAGTCGGAAGCTAGGTTTTGAAGGTATCGAAAGGTTTTAAAGCTCAAACTCAAATTTTTGAAGGAAAAACCCGCGGCATAAATAAAGGAGTTTTTATAAAGGTTTTAAGAAGAAGCTATCTTTGAGAAAGAAATAGGTTAAAGGAATTAACCATGTTTTTATTAAACCCTCAGGAGTGGTATTGCTATGTTGTTATATTGCTTCTTCTAATATGAATATATTCACTTTATAATGGACCCATAACTGCATTTTGGGGGTAAAGGGTAGGAGAACCAGTTAGGTTAACCCAGTACTGAATGTAAATTGATTAAACTCCTGAATGAATAGAATCGCATCCAGGAGGTCAGGAAGACCTGGATATAGGATGCTAACATATAAAGGAAAGATATTGGCGGGGCCAATAGGTTCACAATAAACCCATGAAAACTGTATGATATTGGCAGGGGCCAATAGGTTAATAATAAGCCCATAAAAACTATGTATAAAAGAGAACGTCAGATAGACAGGTTAATAGTAAGCCCATGAAAACTATATGTAAATGAAGATGTCAGATAGATAGATTCATAGTAAGCCCATGAAAACTATGATCGAATACTGGCAAGGGCCAGTAGGTTTGTAGTTAGCCTATAAAAACTATATCCGTATGTAATATTGACAGATGTTAATAGGTTTCTAGTCAACCCATGAAAACTAGGAGAAGAAAGAAGATATTGGAGTTACCAATAGGTTCAGAGAGAACCCATGAAATGATTAAGTTAATTGGCAGGGGCCAATAGGTTCTTAGTGATCCCATGAAAACTATGAAACCTGATAGGGAATCTATAAGTTAAAGATGGGTTAATAGTTAGCCCATGAAAACTATGAAACTGGACAGGGAGTCCACAAACATTAAACAGGTTATTAGTAAACCCATGAAAACTAATAGGTTAATAGTGATCCTAAAACTATGATTATGATAGGGTGTCAGATTAAACTAGGGATGGGTAATCCTAATTGTTTTAAGTATGCATACCATCGTAATATTTTGAAAATGTATGTTTTAACCGTTGTGGATGTAGGAGCACAATATATGGTTTTGAAAAGGTTTTAGGATACTAGTGAGGGGAAAACCAGTTCCGCTAAGCGGCGTGGTCTCACTAGATATCTAAAAAGGATTAAGATGTTAGATTATTATTCATACTAGGCTTTATGTCTAACTCGAAGTTTTTGTTTTTCCCTTAAACTCTTGGGTACTCAATTGATTTTGACTGGTTTGATATTTAAGGTTCTCGAGTTCTTCTCTGACGAATAAGGCTTCCGGAGGCATGCAGGAGGCATATAGTTATTTAGTGTTTTTCTTTCTGCTGTGTGTTTGTTTGTAAAGATAGACTTATTAGCCTTACTATATTCTCTGGTCAACCAAGGGGGCATCTTCATATGTCTCTCTTGGCGTAATTGTAATAATTATATTTTGCAGAACATGGTTAACGTAATTTGGGGACTATGTAATGAACAAGAAATGGTTTATTTTGAATGTGGAATTATGTTTTTGAATTGTTAAATTTTTTCCATATTTCTGTGATCTGCATATCAATGTATCTAACACCACCGTATTTGGTCGCCGAAGATTAATATCTATGGATGACTGCAGCATCCATAGCCGTTAGTTTTGGGCCTCAAAGTAGAGGGATGTTACATTTTCTTGATTGTCCAAAAATATAGATGATTATCCAAACGTACCATTTTGCTCATTAGCCTTTGATTATTGCTTAGAAGACTATCTAAAATCACTTGAACAAAATGGAAAGTTACATTCTAAATTCATAGTTTCTCAACTACGTGAATTTTTCCGAATCACTTAAATTTTCACTTAGTATTTTATTCAATACTAAAATTATTTATGAATTATTTCATAAATTCTCACCCAAGTGTAAAAATATTTTATAAAGTCATTTCTTTGTAAAATATCAAATAATAACTTATTTCCACTTTATTTACTTGTATAATACTTTTCTATATCCTAAGAGTACATACAAAATTTATTTTACTTTTCACAATTTAGGTGGAGATCTAATCAAAATTTGGGTTTTTGAAAACTGATTCAACCTCTCGACCTCTTTAGCTTAGTGGTTAAAATGGAAGATATTTATGGGTTGACCCAATAAGCAAATAGTTTACACTACTTAAATGTTTTTAGACAAAAGTTATGGTTTTAATAAAACAATGTTTATCAAACTTTCTTATCCAATTTAACTCAATTTACCTATGTTAAATTATCTCATATCCTATCTAAGGGAAAAATCCTATTTATCAAAACAATCTCTTATTAGAAATACTTTTTATTGTGAAACTAATTCCCTTTAAGGGAACTTAAAATTAAATACCCGGTTTTTAATTTCAAAACTCATCATCGAAAGCATACTACGTATATTTTATATATATAATAACTTCAAACAATTTATTAACTAAAACTCACTTTGGGTTTATTCGGATTTGAACTCATTTTGATCGCATAATGATAAAGAGAATAATTTACTATGTACTCCACAACGTTGGCCTAAGCAAACATCTGATCGTCACTTAGAAGATTATTCAGATTGCCACAAAACTAATTGAACGATTTCTTTCGAATTATCCTAAGGGAAATGCATTCCATTTAAAAATTTTACTTTCCAAAATATTTTTACTTTCAATTACTTCCAAAAATACTACTATTTCATTACTTAAAAATCCTTTTTGAAATTATTTTCAAAAATTTCAGGATTTAGATTCAAAAATTCTTTTTAAACACATTTTACAAACTAAATTTATATAAAATTTCCTTTATATAAAAAAAATCATCTTATATTATAATAACTCTTCTTTATTATAATACAATTTTCTCAAATATTTATTCCCTAAAGGTCTTATCCTACCATTTGGATTATATTAAACAACTTTTTATTAAAGTTTAATCTTTAACCCACCATTTATTAAAAGGTGAATTTTAACTTAACACTTCTCCGAACACCTTATAGTCAAATTGTGAAAATTAATTCACAAAAAGTTCGTTTTAAATCAAAGCGATAAATGCTCCTAAATAAACCGAGAAATAATTAACAACTATCAAACAACAGTCAATGATTCTAATTTAATTAAGCATAACTGAACAAATAATAGTGATAATAAATAAATATTATCATATTCAAACAAACACACTCTATAGCTATATAAAGTTTTGAAAATTATTCCTTTATATATATAAAATATAACCCTAGGTAAAATATTTTGTTTGCCTAATTTTCAATAACTCAATATCATGTCCGTTAGCCTTGGTCGAGCGTTTAGAAATCCCTATCGATGCTCTGGCGTCCTACGTCTTGACTAGAATTCAGAAAAACTCAATAGACCAATTAACATAATATGTTTTTATAACATTAACAAATACGCTCTCAAATATATAATACTCTCAAACTCATTCTTGGTTGTCGCTTACCCTATCTTTAATGAGCCAGACCCTATCAAAGCCAAGGTTCTTGCTTAACCTTGCGCTCTGATACCATGATGTGACGACCCACTTTTTTGACCATCGAAAGTCAACACCGAACACTACCACTGTGTTCTAATGTCACACATCTAATCGACAGAATGGTAGATTGTTAGGGTAAATAAAAAGAATAGAATAGAGAACAAATATCAGAGAAAATCAGAATCTCATAATGAATCGACAACATATATAACAAGGACAAACTGTCCCTCCAAAAATACAGAGTACACCAGAGTTAAAAATAAACCTTATCAGCTGGACAGTTAAAAATCCTGACCTTACAAATGCTGATTGGGATACTATATAATTTAGCGGAAAATAAAACACTACGATAGGTGAATCTCCAGCTCCCCTCCAAGATCTCCATAACACCAAGGACAACCTGGTAAAATACTCGATCTGACCCGAGCATTGTAATAAAATAAAACCCGGATCAGTCTAGAAGTACCAGCGTGAGATAACTCAAATAATGGGGAACATATAAAGTTCCGTGAGACCACGCCATTAACGCGGAACGAGCTTTACCTCAGAAGAATAACATCCACACACGCAAGAGCAGAAATAAACATTAGGAAAACAATTCCAAATAAGAGTGGGCATAAATAATATTAAAACCAGACTTGAGAGAATGAAAATAACCCGAGGAAAATCCAAACTGGACATAATGGATAAAACAAGGAACGGTCCAAATTTGATAGAATGGACAAAATAAGATAACAATCCAAACTTGATAGAATGGACAAAAATCAATACTAAACGCCGCAAAGAGTGGTTGACTCTTTCCATGGAAATTTAAAGATAAACATATTCAAGGGTTCGAATCAAATAAGGAAAGGAAAATTTCCAACAAATGACTAGGAAGCTGTAACGACCCAGGGTTTTGCACCAGTTAGTTATCGTCATTAGACGATAAAATTTTCTAGCTATTTACTATTGGGAGTTTTTAATCGGATTGAGATTCTTTTAAAAATTTGAAATAAAAAAAATTGGTTAAGGGTTGTGTGGGCTTTAAATAAAATCTTGGCCCACATTTTTCTCTTGGTGCTGTGTTGTTATCAAAGGCAGAAACCCGTTCCCTCCTCCTCCATTCATTTCTCTTCGCAAGCCCAAAACAAAACAAATGAAAACAAAATAGCTGCTAGGGTTTGATTTCGAATATTTCCCGAAGCCTTGTCAGGCACCGTGAAAAGGCGAGTTGAGTGGGGGGAGGGGAAGGGAATTACGGCTGATGGATTTGTGCTCTTCGAGAAAAGGTGAGTGATTTTCACTCACATCCTCTAATTCAATCTTATGTATTTCGTGCAGGATTGTGATGATTTCTGACTTCTTCAAGTTCGTATAATTTATTGGCTTGTTTCCCACGGTGTTGGTTTGAAATTGTTAATTTGACTTCGGTGATGATTTCTATCTTCCACGATTTGCTGGCCTTTGACTTTGATTATTGCTCTGCAAAAATATTTCTTCTTTAGACTTGAATTGCAAAACTGATAAATTTACTGTAGCATTTGCAATGCTCGGCCATTTTGGGATTTTTGATACTCTGGACTTCGGTCACTTGCTCGCGGCTTCGATTTGAATTATGATATTTGATTATTGACTTCGGCTTTAAGGATTTGTTCAAACTTGCCATGGTTTTGATTTTTGTCTCCTGTCTTGAACACTGTCATTGTTTACACCTGTTCCTCATATATATGATATCACCTCTATTTAATTGCATATTCATGTTTGGCTTGCATTTGAACTACAGTTGCATTACATGTAATCTGGTTGTATTCTGGTTCCTCTGATGTGCTTTTGAAACTTGCATATGTAGCATTGTTGTCTTCTTGCTTTACTTTGGTAGTTGCAGTTTTGAGTTGCACCAGTTTTTGCATTTAGCCTGGACATCTGATTTGGTTGCATCTCCATTTGTATACTTGATGTTGATCTTGATTAAGTGCACTTGCATATGTACAGTTGTGACTGTACTTGATCCTCTGTAGTCGTGGCATTCATACTGTACTGCACTGATGGTTGTATATGTATGCACTGTTGTGTGGTTCGATGTACTTGAATATGGTCTGCACTGTGACTCGACATTTTGAAGTTTGAACTGTATTCATGTCTTCACTGTGTACATTTGTTTGTGCATGTCATTTTTGCATTATTGACTTCAGATTGGTTATCCACTTTGTCTCTGATCTGTTGGCACTACTTATTGGTCCTGGGTTGAGTCACTTGTTTCAGTAACCATGTGTATATTCTTGCTGCCATGTTGGTTTTTCAAACTGGGTGGGTTTTCATGAGTTTTGGGTTATAATTTCCTAACATTGATGTCTGCACTTCGTTTCTCTGCTGGACTGTGTTCCACTTTAAAATTGGGTTTTGCTTCATGCAATAAAATGAGTTCAAGCAAGTATTTTATAAAAAGTTTGGTGAAAAATATTTTGAAGCATGAAAAATATATTTGGCTATCTACATTTATGTGACCTCTTTAAACATTGGTATTTGGTGATGGGTCAAACACCCAATATCACCATATGTTGCACACTCTTGTTTGGTTCAAGTACACAATTATTTGTCCTTGTTCTTGCTGTCCGTTCAAAAGTGTTGGCCATTTACAATTCACTATGCCACATATTTATAAATGTGTGCATGCATTCAAGGCCAGTTGCCTTGCAGTTCCATTCAAAAGCCGTTGGCCATCTATATCATTGCTGTGCCCTATTTATACCTATGGTTAAGTACATTTAAGTTGACCACTCATTTCTTTCGGCTGTGCATATATATTGGTAATTGTGAATATTTTAGTAGGCTAGTTTGTTATGCTACCTGCTACTGCTGTAGTTTTGCATTCTCTGTTACCCATTTCGAAACTAGATTGTCTTGCACTTTTATATGTTGCTACTTAATTTATAAAGTAATGATTGTACACACACATATATAGTTGGTATATATATATATACATATTTATATGTATATGTATATAGCTATGTATGCGTGTGTTTTGATTCGAATTATTAACTGATTGGGTACACACATATATAGTTGGTATATATATACATATTTATATGTATATGTATATAGCTATGTATGCGTGTGTTCTGTAGCATTGATTGCCGCAACGCGCTTGCTGAACTATACGCACTTAGTTGTGTGATTGAGTTTAGTTTAAATATTTGGAGTAGTGATGACGTCAAATTCTGCAGTGGCGAGGCAGTGCACGTGAGTGTGTACTGCAGCCAATCAGAATTGAAGTATATGACGTCATATTCTGCAGTGGCGAGGCAGTGCACGTGAGCGTGTAGTGCAGCCAATCAGAATTGACGTTTTATTTGATAATTTCAATTGCTTGAATTGTTTCGTGTGGCCAATTCAATATATTTTGGCATTGTATTTTGGTTTAGTTTAATTAGATATCGTTGATTCGGCCATTTTGTGTTTTCTAATTATCCTAGTGATAATTAGATATTGTTGTTTATGCCGTTTATTGTTTTCTAATTATTTATTTAATAATTAGATTTTGCTGTTAATTGCTATTTATGTAACTCTAATGTTTTCTAATTATCCTCACCGATAATTCTTCTATTTATCTTTATTGATAATCGGATTTTGTTGAATTCGCTATTTATGCTATTCCGCTGTTTTCTAATTATCTTCATTGATAATTCTTCTATTTACCTTCGTTGATGATTTGGCTTTGCTGATTCGCTGTTTAATGCTATTACGTATTATATTTACCATTATCCGATTTTCTTATTAGAGGATTGGATATGCGGGATTTATTGTAATTGTCGTCTATTTGTTTTTTTTGAAAAGCAATGGGCTAAGGGAGCCCTGCCCAATATATTCTTCACTCAGAAATGTATACATGCAAATACAGTCTTATATTTGGAAACACATTTACACTTTGTAACATAATCACATCAATGGCATAAAACTAAAATACATCAATATCATCACATCTTTCATTTCAGCCTGAAGCTGAATTTCTCCTAGTTGCATTTTCTCCCCAAGATAGAATAATAGGAGAGTGATCAGAAATAGATGGATTTAAGAATTTGCAGAGAAGATTAGGCCATAAGTTTATAGAATGAATGTTATGAAAAGCATGATCAAGTTTGTAGAATGTTCTTGGCCCATTTTTACTTTTATTATTCCATGAATATTCAGCTCCAACAAAAGAGATATGACTAAGAGATGAATTAATAAGGGCTTGCTTCAAAGGGGAAATATCTTTCAAAGATAGAGGAATTCCTCCAACTTATTACAGGCTGTTATTTTCATTTCAGCCTGCTCAATCTTTTGCGAATTCTCTTATCAATTATACTATATAGAGTAGCTGCATTTTCCATTTTAAGATCAAAGATTCTCCTATTCCTTTCATTCCATATCTCATATGCAAAAATCTTTAATATAATAATAAGTATCTCTGTCTTCGAAGACTTCCATCTTGTTGCCTTGAATATATTAAACCATTCAATTCTCGAGTTTTTATCAGGTTTGTGATAATTTCCACTTGCTAGTAATCTGCACCATATTCCAAAAGTGTGGTTGCACTCAAAAAATAAATGAGTATTAGTTTTAGGATGCTTTTGACAGAAAACACAATCTTCATTGCTTATTACACCAAGACTTGTTAATTTCTGTTTAGTACTAAGTGCATTTGCCATAATTTTCCATAATAATAAATTTTCTTTAGCAAGTGATTTTTCCA
The DNA here is from genome assembly GCA_030737815.1 of Allium fistulosum. Taxonomy (NCBI): domain Eukaryota; kingdom Viridiplantae; phylum Streptophyta; class Magnoliopsida; order Asparagales; family Amaryllidaceae; genus Allium; species Allium fistulosum. The sequence continues at coordinate 867,933,406 of CM060903.1, read as the reverse complement.
TCCAAATTCTTGCTGCCCAAGGAAAGCTCTCTGATTTGGCAATATTTAACAAAGCTTTATACACTTGAGAAATTGAATGCTTCTTTCCATTATTAGTCCAAAGGACTTTAAGATTTGAAGATGGTAGAGACAGTGATGATATATATTGCCATAAATTTCTGACTTGACTAGAACTGCAATAAGGTAAAACAATTGAACCATCATTAATATATGAAGTAACTTTAGCATTAAAAGGAATGCCAGACTGCAGTTTTAAGGAGTATGGAAGAATTTCTTATATAATCAAACCAGGTCTAGCCGAAGGAGATGTCCAAAAATATAAATCATTGTTCTCAAGTGGATTGCTTTGAATGAGTGGTAGAAAAGTAGTTCTTAATTTCAGAATATTACGCCAACTCCAGCTGCTTAAATTGGGAATATTCATCGACCAATAATCCTTTCCTTTTAAAAGATTCTTTGGTATCCACTATGTCCAGAGATCTTCTTTTCTTGATAGTATTTTGTCAAAATATACTGATATAGCTGCAATGTTCCATATCTTTATATTAGTTATTCCCAAACCACCTCTATCCTTTGGCAATTGAATCTTCTTAAATGATATTGGAATTAGCTTTTTTGAAAATGGATCACCATGCCATAGAAATCTATTCAGCGCACTATTAATCATTGATACAAGTTTGCAAGGAAGAATATAGTGTCTCATCCAATAATTAGCCATAGCACTTGCAATACTCTGAACAATGACTAATCTTCCTGCTTGAGATAGTTTTGTGTTAGGCCAACTAGATAGTTTATCAGTAATTTTTTCATATAAAGGAAAACAGTCAGATTTAGTGATTCTTGCAGAAATAAGTGGTAAACCCAGATATTTGACATTGTGTTGCATCTCTTTAAGTCCAGAGTGAGTAATAATTTCCGCTTTCAGATCATCACTAAGACCAGCTATTAGTATGTGTGATTTATTAAAATTTATCTTCAAACCAGTGATTGAATAAAATTGATCCAATACCTCGAGTATAGTGGTAATATTTGAAATAGTTGGTTTGGTAAAAATGACAAGATCATCAGCAAATAATAGATGGGTTATGAGTGGATCCTTACATTTAGGATGTAACTCTATCTTCTTAGTGTTCACTTGTTCAATTATCAACGAATTAAGAACCTCCATTACTATAATGAACAGATAAGCAGAAATTGGATCACCTTGATGTACACCTTGAGTTCCTTTGAAGTATCCTCTAGAACATCCATTTCTTAGAATGGAGAAATGAGTTGTAGAAATGCAAGTATAAATCCATGCCAGCATTGGTTTAGGAAAATTCATCCTTGAAAGAATTGCTATAATAGAACTCCATGATATAGAATCAAAAGCTTTTTGTATGTCAAGTTTCAACATACATCTAGGTGATATATTCCCAATACCATAACCTCTTAAAAGCTCTTGTGTTAGCAAAATATTATCACTGATATTTCTGTGAGGCATGAATGCAACTTGATTGCTTGAAATAATTGAAGGCAAAACACTTTGAAGTCTATTTGCTATTATCTTGGATATGATTTTGTAAAGGACATTGCAACATGAAATAGGTCTAAACTCAGAAACACTGACTGGATTTGAACATTTTGGCACTAGAGCTATATTTGTTGCATTTACACCAGTTGGTAATCTGTTATGAAAGAAGAAATATTGTGTTGCTTTGATAACATCACGTTTAACTATTTTCCATGTATTTTGGTAGAAAAAAGCATTAAATCCATCAGGTCCACCACTACTATCAGATTTTAAAGTGAAAACTGCCCTTTTAATCTCCTCAGGTAAAACTTCTTGTATCAGATCACTTGCCTGCTTCTTATCTAGGAAAGGTACTTGCATTTTAAAGAGGGGTAACAGATTTGGAATCATTGGAGTTGGATTAGCAAGTATGGAAGAGAAATAATCAATGAAAGCCTTAGAAATGGAATCTTCAGTATCTTGTATTACTCCATACATATCAGTAATACTCAAAATCCTTTCTTTGACCTGTTTTATTTTGATTGAGTTATGATAATATCTTGTATTTCTATCACCTTGTTTATCAATAATATCATGTAGAACTTCTTTCCTCATCAAAGCCTCAAACTCTATTGCCTCATGTAAATCTTTAGATACAACTGTTTCTTGGCAAGCCAGAATTGTATTCATTGGATCATTCTGAAGTTGCTGCTGTATATAATATAGTTTATCTCTTATTCCATCAGAAACTTTTGATCCTTCTCCAAAAATTTCTTTTGCCCATATTTTTAGTTTTGCCTTCAACTTTTGTAACTTTGTCTTTAAAATATATAGTGGATTTCCAACAGTTAACTCCTGCCAAACCTGCATAACAATACTAGAGAAACTTTTATGATTAGTCCAAGACTTATAAAATCTAAAAGCTGAATTTCTCCTAGTTGCATTTTCTCCCTAAGATAGAACAATAGGAGAGTGATCAGAAATATATGGATTTAAGAATTTGCAGAGAATATTAGGCCATAAGTTTATAGAATGAATGTTATGAAAAGCATGATCAAGTTTGCAGAATGTTCTTGGCCCATTTTTACTTTTATTATTCCATGAATATTCAGCTCCAACAAAAGAGATATGACTAAGAGATGAATTAATAAGGGCTTGCTTCAAAGGGGAAATATCTTTCAAAGATAGAGGAATTCCTCTAACTTATTACAGGCTGTTATTTTCAAAGGGGAGATACGATCAACTTACTTCTATTTGTTATTTTAATTATTATTGCTTCCGTGCATTAATTACCGAGTTTGAATTAGACTGATCCGCGTATTATTTTCTTTTGAATTAATACTCGGGTCAGACCGAGTTATTACAGGCTGTTGATATCTCACTTTGGGATGCCGCTTGAGCTATGAAGTCTCTTCATATCTTTTGGAGTAGTCTGTGTTTTTTTATAGGATGACATGTATTCATGTATATTATTTATAATAATGTACTTGTGTATGTAATTTCCAGTGTCGACAGTTGTAGTCGTATCACATGTATAGTATCTGACTTCAGTTATATATGAGATTTTATATTATCTATGTTCTGTGTTTAGCTTATCTGTGTTCTTATTATATATGTTGTCCTGAACTATTATGAACCATCGTAGTTTGTTTTATACTGGAATTGAATATGTCGATGGGAGTAAATAAACAAAGAGATGAAAAGAATAATATATACCACTCCTTTTGAGATAACCAATACTAGTGTAAAGCCTAACTACGGATGGCTGCTCCTATCCAGCCTTATTCTTCGTAATAACAGACAGTATTTCCTTTTGATGCTCTTTGTTATTGTGAGCATAGAGGTGGGGCGTTACAAGGAAGGTGCACCCCTTGAAGTATACCTCTAGTAATATACTTCTGAGAAGCTCATTTACTCTGTGACACCTTTCGGAAACCTCCAAGCTGGACCCCGCCAGACCTTACCGAGAATCCGAATATTTCACATCAAAATCTTAACTGTTTTGAGGTGACGATACACCAAAATCTAGATGAGATGTGAAAATACCCTAATGGAAGCAACCACACATAGCTTGGCCCCCTCTCGCGCTTTGGTTTAGTCATTTCCGACAAAGGATACCAAAGCTCAAAAAGCAGCAAATAGTTTTTAAGGTGACTATACATCATGAAGAAAACTGGATCTGATAATTAAATATCATATATTTTACACTACTCATTGATTCCAAACAAGTGCTATCTCTCGATTGAAAATAAAGCCGGACAAGTTGAGGTAGTGATACCTCTAGGCATCGCCTTGACGACATTTTAACCTTCGATATAGAAACGAGTCCAAGCCTCAACGTTTAGCATTAAAAGTATGACTAGATCCTTTCCATATAAGCGATATCGATTACAGGACTATATTTCCATAACCGAAATCGAACTTTACTTTTTAAAACTAAACTTATACTTGATTTCCATATTACAGTATTGGTAAAACACTTTTAGAAATATTCCATCCAAAACATTCTTTTATAAGACAAAATTTATAACACTAAGTGTATTAAAAACAATGGTAAAAAACAAATGTCATTAAAATATTGTTCATTATAAACCTGAACAATTTACACTTAGCTTTATTTAAAAATAATTCCTTTTAAAGGATTTTATCATTTATAAACCAATATTTATAAATTTAAAACATGTTTATTATCCAAAAGATAAATAAACAATTTAAATACCTTTATAAATTTGAAACAATATTAATTATCCAGAAAGATAATTAATCACATTTATAATCTCTTTTAAATAGAAAAAATCAATTATTTTAAATAAAATAGTTAGTTATTTCCAAAACAATTTTATATCATTAGTAAATTATCTTTAAAACCTTTATTAAATCAATTTGTTAACTTTAAAACGGTTTCATTTAATTAGTTAATTTACTTTAATCACTTTTATTAAATCAATCAATTAACTTTAAATATCATTAATATTTTTTTTATTAAATTAAAATAATCATTAAATTAAATGAATAATTAATCTCAAACATCATTAATTAAAATGATTAATAAATTTTAAATACCATTGATTAATAATAATTAATTAGGTTTAAATAATCATAAATTAATTGGATTAATTAAATTCAATTCCTCATTTAGTTAAAATGATTAATTAAAACATCATTTGTTAAAATGATTTATTTAACTATAAGATATCATTACTTAAAATGATTTAACTAAATTCCAAAAATCATTAGTTAAAATGATTTATTTAAATCCAATCTCATTTAAATCAAAGATAAACCAAATTTAAACATCATTTATTAAATTGGTTAATTAATTTCAAAATCATTAGTTAAAATGATTAATTATTTTAAATTATCATTAATCAAAATGATTAATGAGTTTTAACATTCTGTTTAGTGAAACCACAAGCTCAAGTTCACAAACATAGGTAAGGTTTTGGGGATGAACGATATAGCGAAATTGCTATAACGACACTTAACAAAGTAAATAGAATATCAAGATTTATTTTCAATTAACCATCAATATAACAACATAAGGATGCAAATAAAAAAGATTATTGGTGAGAAACCCCTTAGGGCCTCTCTACAGATTTTCCCTGCAAAACAGCGGTTATGGATAATATATATAATCATATGGGTTCCTAACGATCAAAGTAATATGTCATCTATTTTCCAAACGAAAATTCAACCAACCAATCAATCGAACAATTTAACTAACATCCAAACAATTAATAATAATTTATAGAATCATAAATAGGATATAGTAAAATTGAATGCGAGTTAAATTCATATTGATTTTCATTCTCGCCGAAACGTTCTGATTTGGACTAAAACCAAATGGTCGTTCGAATTTAGCATAAATTCCAGCAAGCTCCAAATCCAACCAAACCAATTCCATTGGGTAACCATCGTCGCTACGAGTCTAACGCAAAAAAACAGCGTTTGAATCCGACCTCGTATGAGAAAGTTATTCGATTTATAAGTTATCGAATTAATTTAAATTAATCAATAACAAATTTATTTAAATTACAACAATGGCCCTCACCAAATACTCCATTGTAACGACCTGCCATTCATTCCACAGAATGACGCATCATTATAAGAAAGAAAGGGATAGAAAAAGAAAAGAAGAAAAGAAAGAAAGAAACAACATCAGAATCTCAACACTCAAATTCCAACCATTGGTAGTTGTGTTACACACACCACTACCCTATCTACCTTTATAACTCATATTGGAAAACCCGAACAGAAACATCTAATTGTTAACAGCATACACACTATAAACATTCAATTCATTATCTATATTCACATAGATAGATAATTTACAATATCACAATAGATAATCAACATTATCAATATAAGCGGATAATCCATATTATCATCACAATTCAACTAAACATCCATATCACGGATCAGCACATTATCTCATCAGAGAGATCAAACAATGCAAAGCATTCACTATTATTCATCCATCCATAAGTAATGATTTATACCTCTCTAATTAATCTAAAGTGAATTAAATTAATTACTTCATTCTATAAATCCTGCTTACTTAACCATTAAATTAATTACTTCATTCTATCCCTTTCTTTCTTATAATGATGCGTCATTCTGTGGAATGAATGGCGGGTCGTTACATTTGGTATAAGAGCTTTGAAATAGAAGCTTGAAACTGGAATTGATAAAAATGCTTGTTATCTTTTGAAAATGAAGATTAGAAAAGAATGAATATAGGTAAAAACATTTTCTTATTCATGGTTAAATTATCATTCTCAAATACATTTGATAATGGATGTTTTCAAATGTATTTGAGAATGATAATTTAACCATGAATAAGAAAATGTTTTTACCTTAAAGACTTAATGATTTAACTTTAAGATAAAAACTTCAAAGATGGACTCTGAACCTCAACAGGTGTCCTTCAGAGATCGGTGTTCTAGAACAGGCAATAACATATCAAAACCCAAACATGCATGGAAATTAATAAATGGTTAATCTAAGTTAATTACTTAAAAAAGTATTTAAATAACCCACAGAGCTGCTTCACCAAACTCTATCTCTAGGAACTTCTAAATTGATCAAACACAAAATAATAAGATTACCTCTATCTAGATGTCCCTTATTATTTTGTGTTTGATCAATTTAGAAGTTCCTAGAGATAGAGTTTGGTGAAGCAGCTCTGTGGGTTATTTAAATACTTTAGCTTCTTTGATTTTTAAAACTTGAGTTGCTGGGCTTTAAACTTACAAAACCTGGCAACAACTCCTCGTACTCCTGCCTCCGATCATCTTCCTGAATTGATGAATTAAAGTGTTTGAATTTTCACCTATATAAATCTTGCTCTGTTGATTTTGTACCCAGAGCCATTTCAAGTATATTTTGTCTTAAGTAAAAGTTTTAAATTTTCAAATTTACTTTTTAAATTTCATTTTAAATTCTGGATTTAAAATGAATACCAATTTATCTTTAACAAAGTTTAAAACCAATTTAAAACTTTTACATGTTAAAGAATTCCTATATCTTATAAAATCCATCTTCTTCCTCAACAAAAACGTGCACAGCTGACACTCCAACCCAAACACTCGTGCACGAAGAAGCAGCGATACAGAGCAAAACTCGACGAAATTCAATTCCGTCTTCACCGTTGATCTTCTTATCTCCTCCTCCACGCGTCCATCACCACAACGACAACCCCAGAGCCACCAAGAAAAATGCGTCTTGACCATGATTCCCTTCGTTTCCGCCAAAATCGCGATTCCCAATCTCGAACCACATCCCACCATTTTCGACGACAAACCGCACACCGCTACCTCGAGTCCAAATCGAAGCTCCATTCGTCGAATTGACGACCACGATCCCTTAAAAAACCAACCCTAGTTACTACCCCTGAGGTTGAGCCTCCTAAAACAACATCGATCATCACCAAAGCATACTTAGATCAAAGCCCCCAACCCTACGACTCACATGAGCAAGTTTCATGATTTTAGAACGAGCATGGAATTTTAATTTAAATTTTGAAGTTTTGAAAATCCTCTTTTCTTGGTTACTGGCAACACCATATAAGAAGAAGGAGGTATGACAGCCATGTGATGGGGGTATGGGCATACATGAGGAGTATGGCATGGGTATAGGCAAGCATAGCTGAATTTAGGAAATATATATATATATATATATATATATATATATATATTATTTAAATTTAAAATATTCATCTTTAAACGTACGAAAATCTCGAACTCCAAATGAGACGTGCCGCCTGGCGTTCTATAGGTTATACCCTATTCCGAACGCAATGGAACTAATCTTGAGGCCTAATTTGATCGTATACAGAAGACAGCTTTTCCAACCCAATTATATTATAAATTTCCAAAATTAATTTCTACGCGTTTTGAACTCGCAGGACTAAACGAAACATCTGATCACCATGAAATTCGACGGCATACAATAATTTATTATTAGAGATCTACTGAAACTGGTTTCGTTGAAATCCGAGATGGTTCCTCGAAAGGCTAATTTCATAGATTTAATATCATTTTATATTTTCGATTCAATTATTGATATTTATCTGATCTATTTATTTTTGTAAATGAATTTACATATTGGATTCATCAATATTATTTATTAATTAAAAGGAGTTAAATGAAATTATTAAATGCATTTAATTAAGATTTAATTCACTATTCAAATATTTTAACGTTCCCTATATTTGAATTATAAGCTATTAAATTCCAAAATCCAATTATTTAAATATTTTAAATTAATTAACATTTAAAATCATATGGCTAAAATTTTGGGTTGTTACATAAAATGGAGCTCACTGCATGATTTATCTAAACTTTGTAATCCGTTTATGTACATAGCAATATGGAATCAATTGAAACCGTTCTCCCTCTAAAAATAATTATAAGATAAATTAATTAACGTCGCTACACCAAAAAGTATTTTTGGTGGCATGAAAAAAACACACCATAACTTACGGTAACGTTTTAGAGAACGCTGCTAAAAAACAAGCAATTAAAAATGCTAGACTTTCTACTGCGTTTTAATAAACACTACCGAAAAACAACATATTGCAGCGTTTTGTAAACGCAGCCAAATTTTTTTATCGTAGCGCTGAATAAACGCCAGTAAAAAGTTCCGTTGCGATACTACAAACTATTATAGCTGCGTTTCTATAAACGATGTTACAGAAGATACAACTAAAACCTGAACCTTAATGTTGCGTTTATTAAACACTACCAAAATTTATTGATTATTTTGCTGCATTTCTTAAATTCTATTTATCGTGTTGGTTGCTTGTTTATTCTCTAGATGTTCGCATATATAATAGAGTAATAATTAACAGAGTTTGATATATAAAAGTATTGATCAAATAGTCATAATACTCAAACAACTAATAAAACACATTAATCACATAACAAAAAATGATATACATAACCATTCGATACAAAACTCATTACAAAGTAGACAAGTTAACATAAAATCCTTCAAAATTCATAGAAAAATTATAGTGCTAACAAAATGTATTAATATATAAGATGATTGGGGCCGAGTACCCAAAAGAAGTAGGTTACGCTGCTTATCATTGCATGTCTTTAGGAATTTCTACGCAACAAAGTTCCCAAACTAGTCTTTCATCATCTCTAATGCATCATCTGTGAAAAGTTATAAAAATATACAAGCTCATTTTTCCTAGTTAAACCATTCATCTGTACCAGAAACTCAGGTTTCAGTCACCAACTTGCTTCATGATCACTTCAATATCAGTAAAAGTACGTACATGCTGTAATTCAATAAAAATACATACATCCTACAATTTAGTAAAAAAGAATGCACAACATCCATTAAAGTCAAAACATGTAAGCATGTGTCAAAGACACAGTAAAGGTTTAAACATTCTAATGCATTACAAAGTATTATATTTGGTTTGGGTTTTTATGTATGTCATTGGTTATTGATATGAAAACTAAAATATGTATAATAAATGATCCAACGCATGTTTATAAAATATTATTAGAATTGAGAACCAATATATTAACCCCACAAAGTCAGATTATGGTAAGTTGACAAACTATATTATAGCAGATAAACATGTACTATACCTACAGAGGTAATTTCAAAGCATCAGCTTTCAGAAGAAAATAAATAAATAAATAAATAAATAAATAAAACCATTGTTACCAAAGCCTACTTGAGCACAATTGCAAATATATGAGAATACAAATTCAGAGTACTCAAATACTTATGCTTACATATTGTAATGACCCATATTTTAACGATAAGATATTTAAATATCGAATCGTTAATTAATTGACTGTCCCAAAATATATATACATTTTCATACGATCAAATCAGGATTCGTGACCACTCCGTTGAGTTCATATCGACGTTGTAAATTAAAATAAGTATAAGGATTGTTATATTTGGAGACGGACGATCCGATTGTCAAAACGGTCTCGAAAAACATGAAATTATCATCCCGGAGTACTATCTCGGATGGTGATGAAATTTATACCTTCAGGAACAAAAAAATGAGGAGATACACGCAGATGAGTTTCGTTGCGATCAGACACCGTTTGATCGTGCGATCTCGAAACGTGCAATATTTTATTTGAGAATTTAAATAAACAAAGAATATTTTATTATTTAAATCAAAACCCTTCTCTCTCACAAATAAGATTCACTGTTTCATCGCCTGTAGCTTAAAAACATGGCCGCCTCTCCTTATTCTCATTCAAAAATTAATTTCCATCAATCCACTCAATAAAAAATTCTCAAACCAGTTTGATGAAATTCCTATCAAAGAAATCTTCGCGATGACCGTGGCGGAATTTCGATTGGCGGTGTTTAGGGAGATCGACCCACTTATGGTCGTGACTAGGTTTTGATCTAGGTGGAACTACGAGCAACGATAAGTGAAATGGAGACCGCCATTGGATTTTTCGTGGCAAATAGCACATTCATCTAAAATTTCATCAAGCTCGATCGAACGACGCAAAACACATCCAAAAGAGGGAAAGGAGCACGTGTCAGGTTGCGACTTAGGGGAGGCAGCTAAGCTTCACATTTTCAGGTCCAAGGCAGAGCACACATGTAGTGCAGTCCATTGCAATCGATGACGCATCGATTCACAGGAGTATTGGCCAAGATATGGATGAGAGAAGGAAGTGGATTTTGGGTTCATGGTGCATGACATGCACATGCAATTGTTTGATTTGGGGAAGATAGATTAGCCAAGATGATTAGCCTAATTAATTGTTTAACTAAGTTAATTAATTGTTTAAATAATTGCATACGAGGTCCATTTTGGACGTTGTTTCTTGTGTTGTGCTAATGATGGAGAGCTCTACGACTTGGCGAAGGTTTGGGCATATTTGGTTGAGGTGAGTGGTATTGTCTCTTACCATAATATGATCGTTGGTATAGTATAAAAACAATATTTGAAATGTTTTCTAACTTTAAAATATGATTTCTAGAATATTTAAATCTATATATTATTTATTAAAAGAGTTAAAAGTGTTTTAAAATGGTTTTAAAAGAAATATCACATTTTCCCTATTAGTGCAATATTTTGACAATATTGCTAGATCTAGGCTATTTTCATATTAATCCCACATTATCCCACATTGGTTGCTTGGATGTGTCGTATTATGTTATTGTCGATATATGCAGACCATTATAGATAATTCTATGCTTGTTGGTTGCAAACATTCTTGTTTGGTTGTTTTGGTTGAAAACACAGATTTATTAGCGATCTAGCATTAGGGAATATCCTGCGCGTTAGGGTTTCGTCCCATTGATCAAAAACCCAAACAAATGGGATAAGTTGTAGAAGAGTATTGGAATGCATGCCAACGGATCCGAGGATGGAAGACGATGGATTTGGATGGGTTTCGGACTTCGGGATGAGCGTCGAACGTTTTCAATTGGTTAGTACTTATCCATTTTTGCCTAAGTACATGACTAGGGTAGTTGGTATTGACCATTGTAGAGTGGTCGATACCCATCACTATTGATGATGGTCGATTTGGTCGACTTTTGATATGGACGGTGAGGAGGCTTCAAGGAGTGCGATATTATAGTTCGTGCGATCGACCCTTGGTCTTGATTATATTGCTCTTCGATGAGTGCATTCGATGATCACGACGGTGTGATGTTTTCGATATGATAGTCAAGTACTTCGGATGAGTAGATAGGTGGTGTATGGAGTTAGGTTCCCAGGTTGACACTTTTAGGACTTCGAATGAGTAGCTCGGTGGTGCATGGAGCTAGGTTCTGAGTGGTGGTTCGATGTCGATAGGCATCGTGATGAGTTCTGCATGGGCGGGTTCTTTGAGGGTGATCAATAGATAGAATGTAGAATGGTTTTATCGTGGAAATGGATGAAGCAATGAAGTGCTTGGATGCACATGCTAAGATACGTTGATACTCGAAGTGTTTTTTCTCTTGTACATAGAGCAGGGGTATTTGTCGGGACGCACATAGATATGTTGATTTAGTACCCCGAATCGGTTGATTTCGATTCGTATACCCTGGACCGGTAGCTTTGTGTCTAGTACCGGCTTTAGACTAAAGAGATTAATCCCTGACAGTAGAAAGGTCATGCGAGTTATCATAGATCTAGAGCACAATGAATGACAGTTAGTATTGTTTGATAGATGTTATGTTCATTGTGGTGTTCACTAGCCACATGTCACTCTAGGATGTCACATGAGGTAGGTATTGGGCATAGGGATACAAGACACCCTAACTGTTTACTTAGTATGGAGTAGGCATTGTGGATAGAGATACCTAGGCACCCCGATAGTTTAATGAGTATGGAGTACCCTTTATGACATTTATAGGGTAGCATATTATCGATGTTATGTGCTAACTCTTTGGTTATATGGGTGGGTCAGGTATGATTAGTATACCCTTGTTCCATATACTATATCGAATTTTATAGTATTTTGAGATTGTTTGTCACTCACACTAGACTATTGTCCGATTCAAGGTTTTATGGTTTGCTTCTTATTATCTCGGGTGCTCTTAAATGAGTAGACTAGATAGCAGGTGTAAACAACATTTGGAGCTATGCAGATGGACTAGCAGGAGGTGATGCTTTCCCATACTTATACTTTAAGCTTATTATTGTGTATTCCGTTGTTTAATAATGTGGAGCCTTGATAATGTTGATTTATTATTATTAAAGACAAATTATTAGTTGAGTTTTTTTATCATTAGTGTAAACTCTATCACTATTTTGTATAACGGTTTGAGCCTGTTTACTCTAATTCTATGGTTCATGTTGTTATTACTATCTCGACTGTTTTATATCTGTGTTGGCTATTATATTTTATCTGATGTAATGTGAGATATACAACATGTTATGTGATTGTGTGATGTTTTATTTCTTTCTTTTTTCTTCTATTCTCTTCTCTTCTTTTCTATCCTTGTCTTTATTTCTTTTTCTTTCCCTTGACAATCGTCCTACATTGGCCAGATGCTTCAACAGCGCACTATTCGATTATATGAGCATCAATGGTGTAAAGCAGTCATCACATTTGCTATCAGAGCCTAGGTTACATGATTAACCGGAGTTGATAGCACGATCCAGTAGAGATAGGGTAGGAGTTGTCACCTTAGACTAGATCGAGAGTATACCTATATACGAGAGAGTGCGCATTTGTTATACCTTTGATTTTCAAAACCATATAGTAGTATATATAGTATATAAGTTGTATCACACACACGAGCACTATTGATGTAGTTTTCTCCACGAGAGACTGATCATTCTTATTATGGATTAAGAGTGATCTGGTATAGGAGAAATACTGTTTTTGACTCCATCTCCAAAGTTGAGAATGGGCAGGATCGAGGACCACTTCCCTCGATTTATAGAATATATTCACAAAGATGATGTGAATCATTATTTTGGGATGCCTAAGTTGCTCCAAATGAGTACGGTGCTCAAGTGAAAAAACCTAGAGTCGACTTTGCCGAGCCGTTTAAAGATAATATGAGTTTAAGAGGCGGACCGTTCCTTAGAATGGGTTGACTATTGAGGTGCAAGACATGATGAATATTTGTGAAAGGATCTTCGATGGCTTGGAGTTAGATGACACAATGAGGTAGCAGTTGACCACTAGATGACTCCAGGGATGAACAATGAACTTGTGGAGTTCCCTTATAGCTTTGATCCTCAAGTATCATTTTACTTGGGATTAGTTCATAGTTTGCTTTGAAGAGAAATTTATCTCGACTTTTCAAAGGTCGATGTTGTTTAGGAAGTTCGCTGACTTGAAGTAAAGCAATATGTCTGTATTGGAGTATGTGACCGAATTCGATGTGCTGTCGAAGTACATTCCATCTCTCATTGATACTCCACACAGAAGAGAGTAGAGAATTTATCATTGGGTTGAGCGATCATCTCGAGAAGCTATTGATTGGTCATATTTTCGAGGGCTTCAAAAATTTGATCGAAAAGGCTTTATGATGTGAGAGCTTGAATCTAGTGTGAAGGATTGTCCTAAGCCAATTAAGTAGGGGCAAATAATGGAAGCATGTGCAGTGAATGTCGTTCCAACTTCATCGATTGCTCTATCGATGAAGAGAAGGGAAATGGCATCACCACCCAGGGTATGCTTCCCATTTATGGCGTTTCCATATGTGTTTTATTCGACATCAAGGTTTCATATGCCTTCATATCTAGTGTTTTGTAAATAGACGGGGGTTGAGACCCGAAATTGTTGACCGGCCTTTAGATTATGACGAACCTTGTTGGGGGCTCACTCAGATTATACATGTGTAACACCCCACATTTTATCATCGGAAATTAATACTACGGATGACTGTAGCATCCGTAGCGCCTAGTTTCGGGCCTCAAAATGTGGGAATGTTGCAACATGAGTTGTCTATACTTAGCTTACCACATGGTTTGTCTATACTTAGCCTATACATGGTTTGTCTAGACCGAGCCTTATAGAGTCATGGATGTTTGTTTATTTGTTATTGACTGTTTTGGGTTTAACTGGGTTCGACATTATAGTCTAAAAATCGACCAGCTGAAGTGGTACGTGATAGTGGTGGATTTCGAGAGGCTGTTAGTGACGATTAGGGCTATTAGGGGGGAGGGGCGGTAGTGATTGGCTGCCTACCGAAGGATAGGGTCATGGTTAGCTTTCTATATTTGATTGGGACTATACAAGATGGATTATTATCTGTGCCTGTAGCTAGAGAGTGTTCGGACACAATCGACGAGGTGACCGGATTACCACCATACATCGATCAAGTTTCGTATCGATCTGGTTAGACATAATTGACCAGTAGTTATGCCTTTAAAGCATATGATGCCCAAAGAGTAGAGGATACTGAAGGTGTAAGCAGATGACCGTTTGAGGTGAAGGTTCACTCGTGGGAGTATATTTGAGTGGAATGCACCTATGGTGTTTTCCACTAGTCCGGATTGCCATTTGAGGTTGTATGTTGAATTTCATAAGCTAAACAAGATGAAAAACTAGTAGCCACCCTCACTTATTGATGACCTATTCGATCAGCTCTATAGAGCGAAGGCGTTCTCTCAATTGTACCTTACAATGAGGTTTCATCCAGTGAGAGTAACTAGAGAGAGTGTGTCGATCACGGCGTTTTGTACGCTACTTTGATTTTTGAGTGGTTGGTTATGCCGTTTGGGCTAACCAACGTGTCGACATGCTTTATTGATTTCTTGGACCATGTTTCGAGAGATCACTTGAGTAGGTTCATGCTTGTGCTTGTTGATGATATTTTCATCTACTCATAGACGAAAGAGGAGCACAAGGCACAATTGATGATTGTGTTTGAGGTGTTGAGAAAACATCAACTGATGATGGGAGGTTTCCTTGGATTGGTGAGTTTTATACGCTTTACCAAGGACTTCTCAAAGGTAGCAGCACCGTTAACAGATTTGGAGAGTGAGTATCATAATTTTATTTGAGACACGAGGTGTAGACATGCGTTAGTGGGTCAGAAGAGGGGTTGACTAGTGCACCGATGTTACTCATTCCAAGTGAAAATGAGGAGTTGATAGTACACACACTTGTGGCACTTGACTAGGAGCGATATTCGTAGAGTTGACATTGCTTGAGTTTATTTCTGGTTATAAATTTAGAACTCAATATGAGTTAGTGCCAAAGATGTTGACTACTTTGACCATCAGACCTACTTTGATTAATGGATTGATACTAGTCAGAGGCGTTAGGCCTAGTAGAGGTCGTGGCTAAATTAGAAGAGTGAGTAGTGACTGTAGAGGTGATGCAGTGCGGACCCAACCGAGACTGTTGGTTCCATAGGGATGAGAGGTTATTTGTTCTTGAGTAGTGGGAACAGATATCTATAGACTTCATCTATGAAATACCATGGACTAGGAGTGAGTATGATAGCATTTGAGTCATAGTGGATTGGTTGACAAAGAATGCTAGATTTGTATTCCTCAAGTCAAGTAGAACGACATTCGAATTTGTCGGGTTATAAGGGGAATAGATATTGTGATTCCACTGCATGCCAAAAGCATTGTAAGTGGCCAAAGCCCGTTGTCCATTAGCAGGTTTTGGGAGAAACTTATAAAAGACGTTTGGAAAATTGAAACCAAATTGAATAAATGATATGGAGACTGAACCAAAGACTTCAAGACCTCATAAGCCTATTCGTACCGATAGACGTGATATGAAACAGGTTAGTAGGAAGGCAGTGGAGTAGAAAGGTTCGGTTGAGTGAAAACAAAGGCGATTGCGCATGAGAGACCGATGGGAGCATAAAGACCGCTTGTCTGGAGCTTTTTATTAGGAGAGATTTCTATTTATCATCAACTTTCATATTGGATATCATATTTGATGATTTTACTAGATGTTTTAGTATCCTGCATGCTAGGATAGACATGGGTGTTATTTTTTATGTTTGATCTTATATGCATGTTTGATGTTTGATTATTAGTACTTGATACGATTACTTATGCTTATATGGTTGTTAGGCATGCGGGATAGTTATGGTTTGATATAGAGTATTTATCTAAGACGATCACCATATATATGATCTAGTATACTTATTTACATCATGGTGTTACTATTATGCTTAATCCTCTTTGTTGAGTATTTGATCAGGTACATAAGTGTTGGCTGTTTGGATGCTTATCCTCTTATATTCGCATCTAAATAAAACGCTTTTGCTATAAAAGAGGTACGTAACACTTGTAGTGTAGATTTGGTGACATATGTTTGCTTTTCCTTGGAAACAAGATGCCTCAAATATGAGATGCCTTAGATATGAGATGCATATATATTTATGTTGTATCGGGATTTTTCTCAGACCTAGCCGCACAAAGGAGGTGCTGTTGAAATTTTCCATGACATAACCCAAAATTGAGAAACAATTCAATATAGGGTATTAGACGTTGCTGATAGTTGAGAGAGTCGGTAATGTAGGATATTTAGTAGACTTGAATTTCAGTTAGTGACTTAGCACTTTTGTTTTCCATTGTCCATTTCTTTGGAAATAATTGCATAACTTAGATGTTTGGTTTAGCCACATTGACTTCGGATTTGATAGTAATTGTACTTATGGTTGAGCATAATGGCTCTATGTTGATTCTAAATCTATTCCCTTTGTTGTGATCGCTTTCCATGATTGTTGTTGATTGTTAATAAGTTATGATTTTTCTTGTGTCATTGCTTATGTGAGGGCGTTGGCTTGTGCTACTTCGTTCTTGGGATTTCGAGGATGAAATCCTTTTAAGGATGGGAGAATGTAATGACTCCTATTTTAGCGATAAGATATTTAAATAATTTATTTAAATATTGAATCGTTAATTAATTAACAGTCCCAAAATATGATTTTTTACATATGATCAAATCAGAACTCAAGACCACTCCGTTGAATTCGTATCGACGTTGTGAACTAAAATGAGTACAAGGATTGCTATATTTGGAGATCGGATGATCCGATGGTCGAAACGGTCTTGAAAAGCACGAAATTATCATCCTGGATCGCTATCTCAGATAGCGATGAAATTTATACCATCTGGACTGAAAAAATGGGAAGATGCATGCAGACGAGTTTCGTTGCGACCGGATGCACCATTTGATCGTGCGAGCTCGAAACATGTAACGTTTTATTTTAGAATTCAAATAAACAAAGAATATTTTATTATTTAAATCAAAACCCTTCTCTCTCACAAACAAGATTCACTGTTTTATTGCCTGTAGCTTAAAAACATGGCCGCCTCTTCCTTATTCTCATTCAAAAATTAATTTCCATCAATCCGCTCAACGAAAAATTCGCAAACTAGTTTCATTAAATCCGTATCAAAGAGATCTTCGCGTTGACCTTGGCGGAATTTTGATTGGCGGTGTTTGGGGAGATCGACCCACTTATGGCTGTGACTAGGGTTTGATTTAGGCGGAACTACGAATAACAATAGGTGAAACAGAGACCGCCGTTGGATTTCTCATGGCAAATAGCACCTTCGTCTAAAATTTCGTCGAGCCCGGTTGAATGTTGCAAAATGCTTTCTAAAGAGGGGAAGGAGCATGCGTTAGGTCACGATATAGGGGAGGTAGCCGAGATTCATGTTTTCGGGTATGAGGTGGAGCATACGCATAGTGGAGTCCGTTGCAATTGATGGCGCATCGATGCATGGAGTATTGGTCGAGATACGGATGAGAGAATGAAGTGGATTTTGGGTTCATAGTGCATGACATGTATAGGCAATTGTTTGATTTGGGGAATGTAACACCCCGTAAAATGAACCATAAATAAATAAAGTAAATTGAATTAAACATGATAAGGGTTGGATATGGAAATTTTATAAAAGTTGGAAGTTGACCACGAAAGTTATTCCGTTGCATTCATGACGAAATTCTAATCTATTTCCATATATAATATGTTGAAAATGGAGCTTAATCAAAGAGGTTATGAGCATTTAAAGTTCTCAAATTTAAATTAATTTAGTTTGAATTCAAAATCAAATGAGAAATCGAATTTAGGATTTAAATTTCAAAAATTAGCTTGGGGGCTAAGTAATGTTTAATTAACGTTTAACGTTTTTAAGTTAATTAGGGAATAATCTTGCAACGGGAACAAGTAATCGCTCCTTGAAATAGAGGAGAGGTTGACCTATATAGGTCAACCAGTCGCCCAAAGGCGGTCGACTGATTGGCAACAAAAGTTGTCAGCGGCGGTTGGGGTTTGAAGCTATGTTTTATTCGGTTATACGCTCTAGATTTACCTATTTCCTACCTACTTCCATCCTACGGTTCTTGTGTGTTTCAACTCCTATAAATAGAACCCTTTCCTCTCCACTTTTATTCATATTATTTTGGGGAATACAACGTAATTTTGCCATTGCTGTCTCTCTCTAATAAGATTCAGAAACTTCGTAGAGAATTCAGGTAAGAATTCAACTTATTTCCTATTTGTTTCTTCTTCCTCTAATCTACTCTTATCCTATTCTTCTTCAATTATTCTAAATCTAATGAATGTATATACATCTTCCCTATTATGTGTGTGTATCAAAAGAGAGAGATTCTGGAAAAGACCGGAAGGATATAAATCCATCTGAGTGAAGCTAAGGCTAATCTGTGGGTGGAAAGCTTAGTATTTCTTTTCAGCAATTGTTTAGTGTATTTCTTTTTGATTTTGAATATGCCTTAGGGATTTTGGGATTTCAAAAATATGATAGATAAAATCCCCCAAAGTTCCTTTTTATTTCGATATGTCAATTCTATACTGAGATTCCCAATTATTTACGTCAATTTGATGAAATTTGTTTCGTTTATGCAATTTTTGATAATTTAATAGTTTATTCCACTTCTCCTTCTTCTTTGGGTCAAATTGTAATCCTTCAATAAAATAAGGGTTTAGACTATGAATTATATTCGTAGTTTACACCACTTATTCTTATATATTCTTTGTAAAAGAGGAGTTGAATAGAATATGGGGTTTAGATTGCAATTCTTATTGTTTAAGATATTCCATTGAATCGGTGTGATAAATTGAGTTTCTATTTTACTTACATGTCTATTATTGCAGTTTTGGTTATGAATAATTATTCCATGTTTTGGACATTAGAATCCTATGAAAAATTGGGAATTTGAAGAAAAAGGATTTGTAATAATAATTGATTAGGAAATTGACATTTAATGTTAGTTTAGAGCGTAAAATCCATGCGTTTAGAACTTATTAGGCGTGAATATTTATTTATCTCTATTTACGTAATTAATATATAAATATTGTGTATATGGCACAGCTAATTGGGCGTTTATTTACAGTTATTTCTCCCATTAGGAAGGTAATTGATTGTGAGGCGAAAATAAGAGGAAACTCTTATATAGCCTAATTATTATTTTAAGGCGCAATAAGAAAGATTCCTTATAAAGCCTTATTTATGAAACAGTGAGATGAGTGTGTATGTGTGTGTGTATATGGAAAGTAATTGATTTATGGCTAAGTCATAGGGACGCGAGGTCAATAAAGTTACATGACGGAAGTCTGCCCTTCATTTTGAGGCTGCCGACATTTGTGTATACTTTTATTGATGTGAGATATCCTTATGATAAATATTTGTAATGACATGGGGTTAGTCCCAAATTATGTAGGATAAATCTGCCCAGCTAATCTAACTACTAGTTCCTACGAATAGCGGACTAATGTGAGACACCACTATGAGTATGGGCCATAAGACGAAGGGCATGCTTTGGGATTTTGAGGTATTAAATGGTTGGACCCGCCTCTTCTCCCCAGACCCGAGGTTTTTATTCACCAACACTTGTTTTTCCAAATTCCTCCTCATTACACACAGTTTGAAGACGAAGTGATGGCGGTGACGATGCTTAGAGATGGAAAAGCTTGGCTAGTGGTAGTATTTATTATTATTTGCTTTTATGTCACCCATGGATTTAGACAATTGTTGTAACTAATATTATGTTATGATTTTTATGGGATTTTGTGCTATGAAATTTCTATGGTTTTGAAATAAATGGGTACACTTTATTATTATATTTTGTTCCATCCGCTGTGAATTCTGAAAGTTTAGTTATGGCACTGTAATGTTATTTCTTTTTAATACCAACAACTTGCCTTAGAATGGATCTAAGTTACGATGAGTCTTTTCTGGGTCGAAATTTAGGCATGTTCCGGGGTAGGTTGTAAAGGGAAGATAGATTAGCCAAGGTGATTAGTCTAATTAATTGCTTAACTAAGTTAATTAATTATTTAAATAATCCGATATCTTATATTATGCATATCTTCTACATACGAGGTCCGTTTTAGATGCCGTTTCTTGCATTGCACTCATGATGGATAGATCTACGACTTGGTGAAGGTTTGGAAAAATTTGGTTAAGGTGAGTGATATTATCTCTTACCATACTATGATCATTGGTATAGTATAAAAACAACGTTTTGAAATGTTTTATAACTTTCAAATGTGATTTCTAGAATATTTAAACCTATATATTGTTTATAAAAAGAATTAAAAGTGTTTTAAAATGGTTTTAAAAGAAATATCACATTTTCCCTATTAGCACACTATTTTGATGATATTGCCAGTCTAGGCTATTTTAATAATATTAATCCAACATTATCCCACATTGGTTGCTTGGATGTGTCGTATTGTGTTATTATAGATATATCTAGGCTATTATAGACATTTCTATGCTTATTGGTTGCACACATCCTTGTTTAGTTGTTTTGGTTGAAAATGCCAATTTATTGGTGATTCAGCGTTAGCAAATATCCCGTGTGTTAGGGTTTCATCCCATTGATCGGAAAGCCAAATGAATGGGATAAATTGTAGGAGAGTATTGGAATGCGTGCCGATGGATCTAAGGATGGAAGATAATGGATTTGGATGGGCTTTGGTCTTCTGGATGGACAATGGACGTTTTCAGTTGGTTAGTACTTATCCATTTTTGGCTAAGTATAGGACTATGATGGTTTGTATTGATCATTGTAGAGTGGTCGGTACCCACCACTGTTGATGGTGGTCGATTTGGTCAACCTTTGACATGGATGGAGGAGGCTTCGAGGAGCATGATATGATGGTTCGTGCGGCCGACTCTGGGTCTTGATGATATTGCTCTTCGACGAGTGCCATCGATGATCGTGATGATGTGACATTTTCGATATGATAATCTAGTCCTTCAGATGAGTAGATCGATGGTGCATGGAGTTAGGTTTCGAGGTTAACACTTTCAGGACTTCGGATGAGTGGCTCGGTGGTGCATGGAGTTAGGTTCCGAGGTTGAAGACTTGATGTCGACAGGCGTCGTGACGAGTTTCACATGGGTCGGTTCTTTGAGGGTGATCTGTGGATAGAATGTAGAATGGTTCTATCATGTAAATGGATGAAGCAATGAAGAGCTTGGATGTGCGTGCTAAGAGATTGTTGATACTCGAAGTGTTTTCTCTTTTACTCGGAGCAGGGGTATTTGTGGAGATGCCTATGGGTATGTAGATTTGGTACCCCAGATCGATTTATTTGAATCAATATACCCTGGACCGGTAGATTTTGGTCTAGGACTAGCTTTAGGCTAAAGAGAGTACAATTGAAAATCAGGATTTTTATTCATCAATCCCTGGCAGTAGAAAGGTCACATGAGTTATCATAGATCTAAAGCACAATGAGTGATAGTTGGTATTGCTTGATGGATGTTATGTTTGTTCGCTAACCACCCGTCACTCTAGGAATGTCACACGAGATAGGTATTGGGCATAGGGATACCTAGACACCCCAAATGTTTACTTAGTATGGAGTAGGTATTGTGGATGGAGATACCTAGGCACCCCGACAGTTTAATGATTATGGAGTATCCTTTATGACATTTATAAAGTAACATATTATTGATGTTATTTGCTAACTCTTTGGTTTCAGGGACGGGTCAGGTATGATTAGTATTCCCTCTGTTCCATATACTATATTGACTTTTATAGTATTTTGAGATTGTTTATCGCTCACACCAAACTGTTGTCTGACTTCGGGTTTTATGCTTTTCTTCTTATTATCTTGACTACTCTTAAATGAGTAAACAAAATAGTAGGTGTAAACAGCACTTGGAGGTGTAAAAGCCATGGATCTGAAACTTGGTGCTCTCGGATATTAGATTTGAATTTATGTATGATCTTTACTATTAATACTTTACATACATACATGCATACATACATACATACATACATATTTATGTATGCAACATATTAATCAATAAAAATGAACTAAAAGAATTAAACTACACACCCAAACATATGCAACGGAAACATCTTAAAAGAAGACAAAATAAAATTCATACTTTGTTAAGATAATGCTCAATATTCGTGGTCTTGCATCCCTAAATAAAATTGGACTAACCTGGATAAATGAAATAATTTTGAAATGAGTATACTCATAATATATGAATTTAAAAGTGAAAATACAATAAGAGAAATAAAACATACCACCCATCCATTCTCCATAAAAGAATCATGTTTGTTAAACACGACAATAGAATTTATAGACCACTCATGTTCCTCAATATTGAGATTCCAAATGTAAAAGTCACCTCGAGGTCCAATATAGTGTAACGACCCGGAATTTTCGAACCCGAAAATTCCAGATAGTTAGGAGAAAAAGAAAAGAGATAGAAGAAAGAAATAGAACAAGACACAGATTCTCACATTCGCAGCGGATTAAAGTAGAATATCAAATAATAATATCAGTTATACAAAGAAAACTGTATCAGTCAATTACATTTTAATACATCAGAGTTACAACATTTCACAATCACTGGACAGTTAAAATAACTCGTCCCAATAAATAACAATATATCACAGCGGAATACACTCCATACGTTCCTGCCATCCAGCTCGCCTCCTGAGCTCCAGAACGTCCTTACTTGGAAATCTGTAATACTCGGTCTGACCCGAGCATTACAACAAAGTAACACCCGGGTCAGGCTGGAAACCAGCGTGAGTAAACTCATCTAACATGAAATTTCAATTCATAGAACTTATATAAACCCGGGGTAACTCGTACTTTACCACAAGTAAACAACTTATATAGTCAATACTTATTTCACAAAACAATATCTAAGTATCCAACTTAGTTTAAATGGTCCATATTATTCCAAACCGGCCTATTGATTTCATATATCAAATCTATAAAGAATTATAGATTACTAATCGAAGTGGTTCCGGATATTGCTGATATCCGATCCCGGTCTCTTCGAATTCAATACCATCTTTTTAAGCCAAGTTGTTTAAGTTTAAATAATTCAATTTAACTTCAGAATGTCATATTCCCAAAACAATTCCATTATAGATAAATAACTCATTTTTATCATAGTTCAAACAAAACATTACATATCAGAGATCATTACAAAGTACATCTCAGAATCAATAATAATCAAAGGTATTCAATACAATTTAATCATCCATAAGCAAGATTTATTTCACATAATTAATTTAATTTAACTCATTAATTAATTAACTCTTAATTACTCACATTAATTAATTATCCTTTAATTACTTAATTTAATTAACTATCATTTAATTACTTACCTTAAGTAATTTTAATTGCCTTCATTAATTAATTACATTAATTAATCATTACATTAAGTAATTAATTCTCTAATTAATTACATAAATTAATTATCCTTTAACCATTAATTAACCCTTGAAAATAAATTATCATTAACATATAAATTAACTTAATACCTTTAAGTTAATTATTAATCAAAACATTATTTTAAGATAAACCATTTAGCTTCTTAAAATATGCTATTAAATTTTATTTCAAAATAGACTTAAGAAAACAAAGCTTAATTAATTTTAAGTCAAAATAAACTACAGAACTTTTATCCACCCAAAAATGAAATAACTTTTATTATATAAAAACAATTTGTTTTAAGAATAAAATTCTAATACTTGTTTTATTTTAAAATTAAAAACTTGTATTTTCTTTGCTTTTAAAATCTTTACAAAATTTACTTTCAAAATCTTAAAACCTGAAAACATGTTTTCTTTACAGTTTGCAAACCCGGTATTAGTTTTAAAACAGACCCGAGCTTCTACTCATTTTTCTCGAGCCCAACTCCGAGTTTTCACTCCCTTTCTTTTGCTTCGAGTAAATCTGCAAATGACTTCGAGTAAATCAACATTTTTCCTGAGTCAAAACCCGAGAACACCTTTCTTCCCCAAACTCCACAACAACACTCATACCCAAACGTGTACGTGTGCACGTGCACGAGGCGCCGGAGCCACGGCGATCACCCACGACCACGTCGCCAATTCGTCGACAACCCACTCAAGCCTCACGACCACCCAGCTCCACGAGTTCGACTGAAAATCAAAATCGAGATCCTCTGTCACCACCTGGAACCCACCTGATCGACAAAATCAACTCGCCAACGACGATCCCGACTACCTGGAACCATGCCGTTCCACCCATAGCTACGCCACAACCTGCCGCGTCGTTTCCCCCTGGTCCAGTCAACTCCGGTTCACCCTCGTCGAAGAAAAAGCCTCGACAACAACGACGAACCCATCAGGGTCTTAAACCCTACGACGACGTCGCCTAGCCCCTCCGATGATCTAAAAATTCAATTACCATTTTTCCTACAATCACCAAACACCTAGCTACCTTCAACAACGGGCTCGGTGCTCCTCCAGTTCTGATCACCGAGAAATCGACGTAAACTCCATTTTCGTTCAACTCGAAAATTCCCACCGACTATCAAACTAAAAATCATGATACTCATATTAAAAATCGTGATTTTCAACTATGAATACATCCATGCAATCCAAATCTGAAATTGAGATTGTTGATTTTTAACATATATATGTATTTTACTGTAATAATTATGTTCCAGTGAAAACTGTATTCAATTTCTCTTTTTACAATTATTATTTTTAAAACTTAATCCTTGCTGTTATAAACATCATCGATTCGTATATCCAAGTCTAAAAGAAATCAGGGAAGAAATTCGACTTGGAACATCTTAGAAGCTTGTATAAGAAGAACAGAACGTATATATACTATTGTGCAGACATTTACACAAGTACTTTAAATGTATATTTACATGCATTCATTTTAAAATTATCAGGCATACATTCATCAAATTTTACTTAAATATTTTACTTCCTGAACCAAGTTTGAATTTAAGTTTATTCACTATTTCAGAGTAAACAGAGATTTATTTTCCATGTTTCCATCATGTATATAATTATTAACACACATATATATACTTATAATTGTTATAAAATAACATGCACAGCATAGTTCACATCATTTTTCAAAGATCATCACATACAACTTCAAGATATACCAAAAGTTTCAGAGTTACTCACTGTATTGATGAACAGAGCAAAGCCTTTTGAAAATCTGGAAATTGATTTTTGAACTGCAACTTGATCTTGATCTTACTTTAAATCCGAGATGATCTTGTTTTGATTTAGCTTGATGATTCAGGTTGAAAGAGTGGTTGCTTTAAATTTTCTGGTTGCTAATATTTTTGTCTTACAGGTTTGTTTTCTTGAGTTTGTATAATGAAGATAGGAAAAAGAAGTAAAGAGATGAGATATATGTTTATATAGGCTTACTTAGGATTTATTAAAAATAAAAGAAAATAAAAATAGAATAGTGACACTTGTTTAAAAATCTAACACTTGTCTTTTAACATTTATAATTCATTTACACTTGTAATACTACATGCAAATATATATTTTTAAATGTTAATAAGGGTTTTTAAAATAAATTCCTAATAACAAAATACATCTTTTAATTTATATAAATGAAATACTTTAAAAGAAAATAGAATAAAACAAACTATATTTCTACAAAAATCATATATACATATTTTTAAATTCAAAATATAATTAAGATATATATATATATATCTACCCTTTGAATTTTAAATTCAAATTCAAATACAATTTAAAATCCAAACTGAAATTAACTCACACAAATATATTTACTTAAACAAACACAAATTCAATTTGTTTGAATATAATAATTTTTCTATTTAAATCTACTTATATCTATATGTATATAAACCATCATTATTATTTGTTTAGAAAGAATAATTTGTCAAATTTTAGGTAATTATATTAGGAAATTATCGAATATTTATCCAGATATCTTTTATTATCAAAATTTTATCTGTTCAATTGAATAATTAGTTAATTATCCAATTATCAGATGTCCCAAAAATACGAGTTATCACATATAGTTTACTCTATAAAGCTCTACTCGTGCAATCTAAATGTTCATGTGCATTTACGTTACAATTAGAAAGCTTCTCTAAATTAGAATAGTAGATAAATACAGTATAGAACTAATCCTAGTATATGACTTGGTTGGTTTGCTGTTTTTAGTTTTGTGTTTTCGTCTAAAAAAAATGCGCATTTCTTATACATTGTTGGAAAACACGCAATTTTGAAAAATGAAATTTACATAGAAAATAGAAAACAAGTTTTTTTTGATTTTTCATGTTTTTAGATATAACAAAAGGACGGAAAACAATTCATCCCCTCCATTTCCCATCGATCGTCGTAATGGCTAAGAATTGTAAAAGGATAACCCTCATTTTCTTGTATTTTGTATTGTATGTTGAAAACACAAAACGCAAAACTAAAAACGAAACCAAACAAGCCTTAAGTATTTGAAAAATAATTTTTGAACATATAGAATTCACCTTACTTTGAAATTTGAAAACTGTCCATTTGGAACATAGGATTTTGAAGAGCTAAGAAGCCACTGAATGAGGATAGTTCCTTATGGGCAGCTTCCATATTTTTGCCAAGTTTGTAGTGCCCAGTATTATAAGTACCATTGTGTTTTATCATTGTTGGAAGAACATTAGGTTCCTGCTATCATAGTAAAAAAAACTATGACCTTGGCCATTATGAGTACAAAAACTCAAAGTATTCAAGGGAAATAACAAACTAGAATAGCATGATTTTTAAGCGTGGGATGATCAATAGCAGGCCGACTATAAATATCAACACAGTCAATAATATCGTCATCTTCACTCTACAAGAGGTTACCGAACAATTGTACACAATCTCTAATTAAGTTAAAAGAGGATGGAATAATGATAATGAATCCCAAACACTGACGTAAGTACAAAAAGATGTTACCAAACATGTGTTTACAATAAAGTACCTTGTCTTTGCATGGGTTTACAACAAAATACCTTGTCTTTGCATGATTAGAGGTAAATTTTTGGCATTGGGACTCAAAACAGAACTTAGTTTATTGTTATTTTATTTTTATTTTTTATATGTTATCCTTGAGTTGGTACTATAAATTATCCTTAAGTTTTAACTTACCAACTTTAAAGAGTGTTATGCTTAATCTGCATTAGACAACAATGACGACGATGAGTTATTTTTTTATGGTGGTTGAATGGTAATGTCAGTTTTTAGAAGAAATAACAAATTATATATGTTAGCATCTATCACTTTATGTTATCGATATTTTGCTAGTGATGACAATTTACATGTTCTCTAGGGTGTAAAACATAGCTAATGGGATGTTCCTTCTTGGTGAGGTTTTCATTGTCAATGTGCATTATGGGTAAGTGTTGGGTAAAAGTATGCGACTGTTTGTTAGTTGAGACATAGGTAATGCCTAAGTTGTAAAACCATTACACGCCTTTGCTGTTCCACTATCCAATATAAATTTTCTTGTAGGTGATAAAATTTTGCATATTTTCAAGAGTGCATAGTATAGTAAATAGGACGTTCGTGCTTATTGAGTTTTTCGATACCCATATATAAGATGGGTAAGTATTGAGCAAGAGTGTGTGAGTGTGCATCTCTCATCATCACTAAATCAATTAAATATTAAAGTTTAGTTTTTAACCTGCATTTAAACTAAGTAATATCTTGATGGGTCTAGACTATCGACTACTCAAACGTTTGATCGAGAATGAAGAGTGCAATGAAAATGGCTAAAATTAGACATGGCTACAAAGGATCGGTACTGATCCTTACATAGGTGGATGTACTTACCTTTCTTGAAGAAGCCAGATGATGAATGAAGTAAACAAAAGTTGGAAACCCAAGACAAGAAATAAATTAACACCGATCCATCAAAACTCAGTACCAATCCTTATTGGGTCATGAAGAAACTCAACAGGACTTACTCAAAGGTGAAGGCCAAGCTAAAGGGAAGGACAAGCTGACAAAAGTGGATAACTCAATACTAACCCTTAATGATTGGTACCGATCCACGATAATTTGTGATATCTTCGATTTTAATCAGATCTTCTTGCTTTCGGACCTAAAGTGGAGAATGTGGTTAAGCAAATTTTGATGATTTTGGTAGCTAATTTCATCTATAGATAGCAAGGCTAGTGCATTGCAGAAAGGATCTTCTTTTGGTTAACCAATTTTTGCATCCAAACTTTGTCAAATTCAAAACCGAATGGTTTGAATGCTGAGTTATGGTAACTCTTATGTAAAAAGCAAAAGATAACTAGTAATAAAGTTAATAGTGGACATATGTAGTTGATTTTGGCCGAACCACTCTAAATTCTTGTGTGTTCTTTTCTTTTAAATCTTAAATCTCTATGAAAAAATGTTTGTTGTTTAATTGCGTGTTTATTCCATTTTTGGAGCAAATATTTCGTTGCTTTCACCTAGAAAGATTAATCTTTGGGATAGATCTTTGCTTTCACTTTGGATTGGAAGAAATCAAGCTTGATCTAAGAGTTTGGAGATCCGTGGTTACTTGGATTTGGAAGGAAACTATCATTGGATCTAAGAAGGAATGGCTCTTCGAAAGGATAAGGAGAAATCTACCACATTGAGAACCATTGTTGAACAAGAGAATGAAGGCTCTCATCAAGGAGAGGAGATGAATCAACCAGCTCTTCCAAAGGCCCCAAGTGCACCGGAGACGGTGACAATAGTGGAGTTGGATTGTATAATAACTAAATTGAATAGGAGAATTATGGAGGGAGAGGATGGAGAAAAGCATTGCATTGATGTCCTAGCTGCCTCTAAGGCATATGAAGAGCTACAAGGACTCATCCTCTTTATACTCCAAGGAAGAGAGCGCATCTTAATCAAATCGGTATCAGAGAGACAACAAATAAAAGATGAAAAGGAAGAAGGCAGAGGCATCAAGGAAGTAGCGATAAACGCTGGAACTGGACTCCAATAAACCATAACGATTAGTAGGGATGACAGTGCGGTGGTTCTAGGGTCCGAACCGATAGAGCCGTCCTTGTTTTGAATAGCTCAGACCCGCCTATTAGGTCATCTAGATGGATAGACCCGTGACCCTTTCTTGAGAGCTCCGGGCCTAGGGTCAGGTCGAGGATCGGCTAACCTGCCCCAACCCGACCAGCACTACTAAGTGTGAGGAATGCGGATTACGGATCTTAAGGCTAGGAATAACACTAGAGGGGGGGGGGTGAATAGTGTTTATAAGAAATTACTTAATCTTTTTGAGTTTATGTTAATTTGTACACAGATGTATGTAAAATTCAGATACAGAAATAATCACAGAAACAAACACAAATGCAGAAATAAAGTAAATGCAGTAAAGGAAAGAACACACCGGATTTTATATTGGTTCGGGGTTACCCTACATCCAGTCCCGCACAACTAAGTACGGATTTCCTTTCAAAAGCAATTCAACAATTACAACCCTCGATTTCAAGGCTATGAGGTACACCCTCCAGAATCACAATCCTCTGGGTAGAGATACTTGATTTCCGGGGCAACAAGTTCACCCAATTGATTTCCAAGGCTACAATCACACCTTTTCTCGCTTGATTGATTTCCAAGGCTACAATCATACCTTTTCTCGCTAGATGGATTACAAAGAAGCCTATAACTCTGAATAGCACTTGGATCTTGTTGAGATAGTGATAGAGAATCAAACCAGAGATAATCTAGTTAGATTCAATGTTGATTTCGGCAGAGTGATGATAGGATTTTAAATAAGAAAATGTGGAAGAAGAAGAGAAGTAAAAAACCAGAAAATCTGATATAAAATTCGTTGAAACTAACCCCTATTTATAGAAGAACAACAGTCATGTCCATTCATGAAAGGTTATGGCGAATAGACACTTCTTTTGAAATTTAAAATTTGAACTCAACTGACACCATGTCGACATGGTCACCATAGGCATGTCGACATCCCAAAGCAATTTTTGATGATTTGATTTTCTTTGAAAATAACCTTTATCTTATATTAAAACTATTTTAAACTTTATAAATATACTTGACTATAGATAAAATACATAGATAAATATAGAGAACAATATATATAATTTTAATATAATTTTATATTTAAATCTAAGTATAAATATATTATAATTAAAAGATAGTTTAAAACAGACGAAGTTTAAAAACAAGAATATTTAAGGCTAAAACATCTTTTTGAAAATCATTTGAAAAGATAATTTTTAAGGCTAAAACATTTTGAAAAAAACAATTTTTAAAATCATTTCGAAGTTGTTTTTGAAAAACATTTTGAAGTAGTTTTGCAGGCTTCTTCCTGCAGAATATCTCATCATGTCAGGACTCGAGAACTTGTACAAAACCAGGATGTTCGTGGGTTTGTAAGCCACTAAAAAGGTAGAAATGGGTTCCATCCCAAAAGAAAAATAGAGTGAAGATTTCAGTGCTATTGTGAAGTTTTAACATAATTCTAGACTCAATACTTATCTTGAACTCTTGAACTCTTGATAATCTTGATACTCATGAGTCTTCAATCTTGATATCTTGAATCTCTATACTATACAGTCTTCATTCTTGGTACCTGCATGGTTAAATCCTGCATATACATATATATATCTAAACTATAATGTTTAGTATTTATATTTTATAATCTTATTCTAAGGTTGTTGTCATCAAAACCATCATCTCAAGGACTAACAATCTCCCCCTTTTTGATGATGACAACCTTTATTTATAAAATATTACTTCTATCCTATTGACTCCCCCTAAATCTAATAACTCCCCCTTAATCAATGCCTAACTACCTTATTTTATATTTCTCCCCCTTTGTCATCAACAAAAACAAACTAACTCCAAACTATATAACTCTTAGTCTAATATCCTATATGATGATAGTGTTATCATCAATACTTACTTGTAAACCTAAAACTTAGTTCTAAATTACAAACTCTCCTAACTAAGAATCTATATAATAATAATTTTAATAGAAAATATATAAGAACATACATTATTTATTAATTTGTTTATATTTACATTTTCGTAAAGATCGTAAAACAAACAACAAATAGAAAAGAAAGAGAAGAAACTAATGTGTGTCTTTGAACATAGGAGATCTATGAACCGAACAATTTGGATAGTGGAAACAGAAATTTCCACGTTGTTCGACAAGATTTCCATCTTTGTCAAAGCACACTTCACCAACGCAAACGACTTTGTCATCGTCTTCTGCATGTTCTTCTTCCATTGGTTCTTCTTCTTCTTCTTCGCTTTCCTCGTGTTCATGATCTCTTGAAGAGTCCTCGTTAATCAGGATTGGGTTAGCATGATTATCCATAAGAAATTTTTGCAAATTCCTAAGGATTTTGCCTTGCCTCTCTTGTTCTTTGGCCATTCGAAGTTGCATCACTTGAATTTCAGTCATTAACTGAAGAGTATCCTTCAGAGACTTCTCCATTTTCGTTACACGAGCGAGCGTTGATTGTGGAAACGGACCAGAAGTAGGCGATGGAAACAAAAAAGTTGATTTTATGTTTGATTTGGAAGAGGAGGCCATTGATAGAATGATTTCAGAAGATAGAATAGAAAGAAAACAGAGAGAATGAAGAAAATTTCGAAATAGGAGAAATTTATAACCACTTATTTGAATTTTGGTGGGAAATTTTTTTAAAATTTAAAAACGTTATATGTCGACATGGGTCTAGGGGGGATGTCGACATGGGTCTTGAATTTTTGCCTATTTAATTTATTTTGAATTAATTTTTAATTATACTTGTTATTTATATTTTATATTTTATATTTCAGTTAATGAACAAATACCTAATTCTCTTCTTAATTTAGTAAATGTAGATTCATTTAAGGGTTTTGTTAATATATCAGCAACTTGATTTTCAGAATTGATATAGTCGAGAGTAATTATTTCCCTACTTATATTATCTCTGAGAAAATGGTGTCTGATATCAATATGTTTAGTTCGAGCATGTTGAGTAGTATTTTTGGATAAATTTATTGCACTAGTATTATCACAATAGATTGGTGATTTTGAAATATTTAAACTGAAATCTTTTAAAGTTTGTTGCATATATATTACTTGAGAACAAGCCAAAGCAGCAGAAATATACTCTGCTTCAATTGTTGATAGAGAAACTATGTTTTGCTTTTTACTAAACCAGGAAATCAGAGAATGCCCTAAAAAGTGACAAGTTCCACTTGTACTTTTTCGGTCTGATTTACAACCAGCATAATCAGCATCACAGTAAGATATTAAGTCAAACGAATCATTTTTAGGATAAAATAAGCCATAATCAAAGGTGTGTTTAACATATCTAATAATACGTTTTACAGCTTTTAAGTGAGTTTCTTTATGTTGAGATTGATACCTTTCACAGAGACAGACACTATGCATGATATCAGGTCTACTCGCAGTGATATAGAGTAGTGATCCAATCATTCCTCTATATAATTTTTGATCTACATCTTTCGAGAGATCTTCTTTACTAAGATACTCATTGGTTGCCATGGGAGTGGGTTTTCCACTCGTAGTAGTCAAACCAAATTTACTAACTAGGTCTTTAGCATATTTTTCTTGACTAATAAAGATACCATTATCTAATTGTTTTATTTGTAATCCTAAAAAGAAGTTTAATTCACCCATATGACTCATCTCAAACTCTTTTTTCATTATTTCAGAAAATTCTTTATTCATTTCAAAATTATTTGAACCAAAAATGATATCATCTATGTAGACTTGTACTAGTTGAATATCATTTTTATTTCTTTTAATAAAAAGAGTATTATCTACTTTACCTATTTCAAAATTTGATTGTAACAAGTAAGATCTTAGTCTATCATACCAAGCTCTAGGAGCTTGCTTTAGACCATATAGAGCTTTCTTAAGTTTGTAAACATGATTTGGAAATTTATCATTTTCAAAAAGTGGTGGTTGTTTAACAAATACTTCTTCTTTTACAAAACCATTTAAAAATGCACTTTTAACATCCATTTGAAATAATTTGAAATTATTATGATTTGCGAAGGCAAGTAGAATCCTAATGGCTTCTAATCTTGCTACGGGGGCAAAGGTTTCATCAAAATCTATTCCTTCTTCTTGACAATAACCTTGAGCGACTAACCAGGCTTTATTTCTAACAACCTCTCCTTGTTCATTCATTTTATTTTTATAAACCCATTTTGTTCCAATTATTGTTTTATTTTCAGGTCTAGGAACAAGTTCCCAAACATCATTTCTAGTGAATTGATTTAATTCTTCTTGCATAGCTAAAATCCATGAATCATCAGTTGATGCTTCTTCTAGATTTTTAGGTTCAATAGTTGATATAAAAGCTACATTACTCATTTGACTTAGTTGGTTTCTAGTTTTAACAACAGATTGCATATCTCCAAGTATATTTTCTATAGGGTGATCTTTTAAGAGTTTAATCCTTTTATTAGGATGATTTAATTCATTATTAGTTTTAGTTGACTCTTGGTTTTGAGTGATTAAACCCTGTTCATCATTTATTTCTTCAAAATTTTTGAAATTTTCATCAAATGAAACATGCATTGTTTCTTCGATGGTATTAGTTCTTAAATTAAATACTCTGTATGCATTACTTCTATTAGAATATCCGATAAAGATACCTTTGTCAGATTTAGGATCAAATTTATCTAAGTTAACTTTTGTATTTAAAATAAAACATTTACTTCCAAAAATTCTAAAATAAGATACCTTAGGTTTCTTTGAGTAAATAAGTTCATAAGATGTCTTATCAGTTAAAGGTCTAATTAAAATTCTATTTAAAATATAACAGGCGGTAGCAACTACTTCTGCCCAAAAATACTTTGGTAAATTACTATCAGAAAGCATAGTTCTTGCACACTCTTGAATCGTTCTATTTTTACGTTCTACTACTCCGTTTTGTTGTGGAGTTCTTGGAAATGAAAATTTGTGAATTATTCTTATTGTAAAATTCTTCAAACTTTTCATTTTCAAATTCACCACCGTGATCACTACGAATGGTTATAATTTTTTGAGAAAATTGATTTTGAACCCTTTTTGAAAATTCTTAAAATATTCAAAAGTATCACTTTTATATTTTAAAAATATTGTCCATGTAAATCTAGAATAATCATCTACAATTACAAAAACATATTTACTGTGATTTAATGACTGAATTTGAGATGGACCAAATAAATCAAGATGAAGTAATTCAAGAGGTTTTGAAGTTGAAATCAAATCTTTTAATTTAAAAGAACTTTTTCTAAGTTTTCCTAGTTGACACGCATCACATATACTATCTACTTTAAAATTCATTTTAGGGAAACCTCTTACTAGATCATGTTTTGATAGTCTAGATAAGAGTTTGAAATTCAAATGCCCAAATCTCTTATGCCAAATCCAAGGGTCGCTTGCATTTGCCAAAAGACACAAGTTATCATTTGAAATTTTCATACTAAGAATATAAATATTCTTTTTCCTAATTCCCTCAAATATTATGGTTGAATTATTATCTTCAATGTGACACTTATCTTTTTCAAATTTAATTTTATATCCTTTATTGCATAGTTGACTTATACTTAGCAGGTTGTGTTTTAGATTCTTTACTAGCAAAACATTAGTAATAATAAGAGTTTCAGAGTTACCGACTTTGCCGATGCCGATCACATAACCTTTTGAATTGTCTCCAAAGTTAACCAGTCCTCCGTCTTTGTATATTATATCATTCAGCATATCTGGATTCCCAGTCATGTGTCTAGAACATCCACTATCGAGTATCCATTTGTACTTTTTGATCTCCACAGTTTGTTTGTTCTGGATTGATTCCTCAACTCCCATAAAGCATGATTCATGTACATCAAACAATCTTAGTAGACAACTTGTATTTGAATATTGATTATATGCAGACTCAAGAGACAATGATGATCTGAATATTTCTAAACATGCATTAAAAAATTTCTTAAACATAGCCATTTAAAAAAAAAAATTCAAAAATCAGATTATGAATCTTTTGAAAACCTTGCTCTGATACCAAATGTGAGGAATGCGGATTACGGATCTTAAGGCTAGGAATAACACTAGAGGGGGGAGGGGGGTGAATAGTGTTTATAAGAAATTACTTAATCTTTTTGAGTTTATGTTAATTTGTACATAGATGTATGTAAAATTCAGACACAGAAATAATCACAGAAACAAACACAAATGCAGAAATAAAGTAAATGCAGTAAAGGAAAGAACGCACCGGATTTTATACTGGTTCGGGGTTACCCTACATCCAGTCCCGCACAACTAAGTACAGATTTTCTTTCAAAAGAAATTCAACAATTACAACCCTCGATTTCAAGGCTATGAGGTACACCCTCCAGAATCACAATCCTCTGGGTAGAGATACTTGATTTCCGGGGCAACAAGTTCACCCAATTGATTTCCAAGGCTACAATCACACCTTTTCTCGCTTGATTGATTTCCAAGGCTACAATCATACCTTTTCTCGCTAGATGGATTACAAAGAAGCCTATAACTCTGAATAGCACTGGGATCTTGTTGAGATAGTGATAGAGAATCAAACCAGAGATAATCTAGTTAGATTCAATGTTGATTTCGGCAGAGTGATGATAGGATTTTAAATAAGAAAATGTGGAAGAAGAAGAGAAGTAAAAAACTAGAAAATCTGATATAAAATTCGTTGAAACTAATCCCTATTTATAGAAGAACAACAATCATGTCCATTCGTGAAAGGTTATGGCGAATAGACACTTCTTTTGAAATTTAAATTTTGAACTCAACTGACACCATGTCGACATGGTCACCATAGGCATGTCGACATCCCAAAGCAATTTTTGATGATTTGATTTTCTTTGAAAATAACCTTTATCTTATATTAAAACTATTTTAAACTTTATAAATATACTTGACTATAGATAAAATACATAGATAAATATAGATAACAATATATATAATTTTACTATAATTTTATATTTAAATCTAAGTATAAATATATTATAATTAAAAGATAGTTTAAAACAGACGAAGTTTAAAAACAAGAATATTTAAGGCTAAAACATCTTTTTGAAAATCATTTGAAAAGATAATTTTTAAGGCTAAAACATTTTGAAAAAAACAATTTTGAAAATCATTCCGAAGTTGTTTTTGAAAAACATTTTGAAGTAGTTTTGCAAGCTTCTTCCTACAGAATATCTCATCATGTCAGGACTCGAGAACTTGTACAAAACCAGGATGTTCGTGGGTTTGTAAGCCACTTGTCGTGGGTTTGTAAGCCACTAAAAATTTAGAAATGAGTTCCATCCCAAAAGAAAAATAGAGTGAAGATTTCAGTGCTATTGTGAAGTTTTAACATAATTCTAGACTCAATACTTAACTTGAACTCTTGAACTCTTGATAATCTTGATACTCATGAGTCTTCAATCTTGATATCTTGAATCTCTATACCGTACAGTCTTCATCCTTAGTACCTGCATGGTTAAATCCTGCATATACATATATATCTAAACTATAATGTTTAGTATTTATATTTTATAATCTTATTCTAAGGTTGTTGTCATCAAAACCATCATCTCAAGGACTAACACTAAGATCTCATGAAATTGGTTTATTACTATAATAAAGATTTGTTAATCTTTATAGATATAAGTGATAATGACATATAGTATTAAGTTGCACCACTGATAAATATACAATAACAGATGCAATTTTTTGAATTGCTATTGTACACTTTATTATCTTCCTTTATCAGTAAACCCATTGTTATTTTATTTAATGTATCATTAAGTGACAATAAATATAAATAAATAAATATATGTACATTAGTACATAGTTTTGAATCAATACAAAGAGCCTCATCGGGTCTTGGGGCGGGATGGGTCTACCTTGACCCATAAGGGTTCTGGGTTCGGGGCTAAATTCTAGACCTGCATCAGGTCTATGAGTTGGTCTAGGGCGGGGTTTAAAAAAATTGGGGTAGGTTTGGGGCATAAGAAACCTGCCCTATTGACATTCCAAACAATTAGTACTGATTGTTCTTGACTCAATACCAAACAATCTGACATGGTTCCATCGAGTGATTCAGAGGAAGAGCTGCCGGATGATGTTGAAGCCAATGGAGATGGTCAAGCTACCAATGATAAGGCTGACAGTGTTCAGACTAACGTTATAGAGCAGGCTCCAATTAGACATTAGAGAGGGACTGGACGAACAGTTGCTTCGAAGATAAGGGAACCCATATTTCATGCAACTAACTGAGAACATTTGCAGTGTCAAACACTCGGGGTTGTTCCTGACGATCACTGTATAGTCACCCAAAGCAATAACCAGTACATCGTCGATATGATCAGGAGATTATCGAGTGAAAATCAGCACAGAAACAGTGAAGGTCAAGGTTCATCGCTAAGTCAAACTGCATTCATTGAAAACATTTTGGCAGAGTGGTATCCGATGAAGTTCATGATGCCAACCATGTCATCTTATAACAGAACTACCGATCAAAGGCAACATTTGTTAAATTAAGGATGGCATATGGATAATGCACATGTTATAGATTGCATGAGATATCAGTGCTTTACTAAATGAGGTTGTTACGGGTTCACTCGGCTTTTGCCAAGGTCTACATCGTTCTTTTATCAGTTAGCGAAGAATTTCATGGAGCATTTCAGGTCCGCACAACACGACTTAAAGATGTGACATCATTATCGAATCTTTACCAGAGTTCCAAAGAGACTTCGAATAAATTTTTAACAAGATTTAATACTACGGTATCAGAAGTGAGAAATCCTAGATAGATGATTGTCTTGGTGTTGTTGATTGGTGGGTTTCATCCTAAAACCAATTTTGATTGGCGGTTGAAGAGAAAATGATCAACTACCATGAAGGAGTTTTATGGAAAGGCATCTCAATTTCTGCATTCGAAAGAGGTGGATTTGGCTACTGGATTAGCTAACGACGGTCAAGTGGGATCAAGTAGTGCAATACAAAGCAATGTTGCTATCAAGCAGACTGGTGATAGTGTTGGGAACATTGCAGTAAATGTCAAGAATAATAATAATGTGAAAAGAAAGAACCAAGGCACTGGAAGGAAGAAGTATGACACAAGAAGCGCACAAGGTATACCAGACCTGGAGATTACACTCCATTGAATGATTCTATCGAAAACATCTACCATGCCATGCAAGATACTAAAAACTATAAGAAATCATACCGGGAAAGTATTGTCACTTTCATAAGACCCACGATCATAATACCAATGAGTGTGAGCACTTGAGAGATGTGATTAAGGACTTAATTCATAAGAAAAAGCTGCAGTAGTATGTTAAAAGCCCATAAACTGGCAAGTAGGTGAATGATAGACCCCAAGGGCAGATTGCCTAAAGTTATCAGGTTAGGTCCAATGGAGAGAGGCCAAAATAGCGTGAGAGGAGGATTGTGATAAATACCATCTTTAGAGGACCCCATCATACAAAGAAAAGCCGAAATAATATGGAAAAGTATGGAAGCTCGTTAAGGCATGTGCCTCAAGAAACGTGTTTGATCATAGAAGATGGAACTCCAGCGAAGCAGTAGAGAACAATGAATGA
The DNA here is from genome assembly GCA_030737815.1 of Allium fistulosum. NCBI lineage: Eukaryota > Viridiplantae > Streptophyta > Magnoliopsida > Asparagales > Amaryllidaceae > Allium > Allium fistulosum. Next base: position 867,894,148 of record CM060903.1, on the reverse strand, counting down.
TGATATCATTCTAAAAAATGGAGATGCTTACGGTTTAGAACCACTGACGCTTGACCCCATGGTAATTACGCCTGTAGTGGTCCAGCTATAGTGCACCAAGCCTTAATTGATTGTGGGAGCTCTATTAATATTTTATTGAAAAAGACTTTTGGTCAAATGCGAATTAGTGAGAAGATCTGAAGCCTTGTAAATCTCATTGTCAGGGATTTAATGGAGAGGCTAAGGAGCCTGTTGGTTGAATTGATTTGTCTGCTGAGTTGAGTGAAAGAGACTATATGATTGTGCGAGAATAAATCATCTTGTTTGGTGGATTTTTGGCCTATAATGCTTTCTTGGGTTGATCGGCCCATTCCAGTTTTAGTATTTCCCTTACTCCGTGGTGTCAAAAGAAGAAGTTCCCCTTGATAACGGTGTTAGAGAAATTCAAGGTGACCAAAGCACTAGTCTGGAATGTTATGTCGCAGAGCTCAAAAAAGTAAGGCAACCTGAGAAAGAAAAGGATATAGAGAAGTCTCTTTGTATCAAGGCGGCTAAAGCATATCAACCATTGCTTAAGCCTTGGTTTGGATCCCGCAGCAAGTTCTATAAGTTTATCACCCACGAAAAGAGTCATAGGATGTGACGGCATCACCGGCGGAGCTAACGATCAACATCTCCATCGATGATGATGATCCCACGTTGGTTCTCATGATTGGATCTCAGCTTAACATAAAGTTGAAAAAGGAGTTGGTGGGTTTTCTCTAGTTGTTTGTTTGGACATATTCCGATATGTTAGTTTCCATGCACTGAATGTGGATCCAAGGTACCCTCTTATGGAGAAAAAGAGGTGCAGTATGGAACTGGGAAATCTATTATGTTGAAAGAAGAAGCAGATAAGATGGTGGCAAATGACTTCATTCACGATGCGTTGTATCGAAGTGGGTCTCGAATCCAATGTTGGTCAAGAAGGTGAACGGAAAATGACGGACATGCATTGACTATTCAGACCTGGATAAGGCTTGCCCAAACGATAGCTTCCCATTGCCAAGCATCTACTAACTTGCAGATGGAATAGCCGGACATAAACCGCTATCCTTCATGGATGCATACTCTGGCTACAATCAGATAGTGATGCATATTCTAGATATGAACACACAAGTTTCATCATTGATTCGGGGTTGTATTTTTACTAAGTAACGCTGTTCATTTTGAAGAATGTTGGAGATACTTACTAGCGATAGGCGAATAAGATGCTTGAAGATCAGATCAGACGAATATGAAGGTCTATGTGGAAGATATGCTTGTGAAGTCACAATGATTGATGAATCACATGGACCATCTATTAGAAATGTTCGATGTGCTTCAGAAATATGGAATAAAACTTAATCCACTGAAGTGTTCTTTTGAAGTTGCATCGGGCAGGCTTTGGGTTTTGTTATAAGCTCAAGGGGCATTGCTGCTAACCTAGAGTAGATCAAAACATTGAAAGGGTTTACTGCCCCATGGATAAGCAGGGAGATGCAGAGCTTGAAAGGGAAGTCATCGCATTAAGTTGATTCATTCCGAAAGGGACAAACAAATGCACACCTTTCTTTGATGCCCTCAAGAAGGAGAAACAAAAGTTTGTCTGGATAAAGGAATGCCAAGATGCTTTCTAATTTTGCTAGAGCACATGGAGAGAACTGATTTTGTTGAAGCCTTTGGAAGGAGAGATCTGTTTGTCTACTTAGCGGTGTCTGCACATGCATTGAGTGCAGCCTTAGTGCACGAGGGGGCAGAATCCAAAGGCTAGTGTATTATAGCAACAAATGGTTCATTGGAGTAGAAAAGATTTATAAAAAGCTAGAAAAGCTGGCATACTATTTGTTGATTTCTTTAAAAAAAGTTGCAGCCATACTTACAAGCTCGCCCCGTATCAGTGCTTACTGATCAATCATTGAGGCAAGTGTTACATCGACTTCCGGAAAATTAATAAAATGAAATATCAAGCTAATTTAATATGATATATCATTCCATCCTAAGAAGGTAATCAGATGACATGCACTAGTAGATTTCATTGCCAAGTTTATCCTCAGCAATGGAGAAGTGAAAGAAAGTTTGATCCAACCGACTCAATGGAAATTATACATGGATGAGGCATCCAATGAGCACCATTTCGAGGCATGAGTAGTTCTTGTGGCTTCAGAAGGGTGAAAGATATTCTATGATTTGAGATTAGAGTTCTCGATAATGAACAATGTAGCTGAATACAAAGTGTTGATTGCCGGGCTTAAGGTAGCAAAAGAACTGAGAGTCAAGACATTACATATATTCAGTGACTCTCAATTAGTAGTCTATCAAATAGGGAAGGAATTTCAAGATAAGATAGGGAGACTCGCTCCTTACCTGATGAAAGCATTGGAATTATGAAACGATATTGAGCATCGGTTAATAATACATATCCCTAAGGAAGAAAATATGAAAGCTAATTCATTGGCCAAGCTTGTGATGCCCCACCTCTATACCCACGCTAACCAAGAACACTAGGATGTAGTGCTGTCAATTAGCACGAAGAACAATGCTGTGGAGGAGCGACCATCCATGTAACTTCTTTGTGCGAGCACCGATATGTCAGATAGAATAGAATGCATATCTTTTAAGGAGGAAATCCGACATACCGATACAAACACAAAGCTATCACACGGTGGCTATATATAATCTTCGGAAACAAACATAGAAGTAATCATAACATAAATCAGTCACAGACATCCATATCACAAAGGCGGAAGAAGATATGAATAAACATATATAACACATGAAAGTGTACATCAGAGTAGTGGTCAGAAAGATCCACGATAATACAAAAGAATAGCATCACATGTTAAACAAAAGAATAAGTACACTACATAGAGTCTATATCTCAAATGTGTACATCCAAAAGCTACTAATCTAAGTAGTTAGCCAAAAGTCAGAATAATCCTGAAGGGAAGTCAAGCAGAAGCACCTGTAACATCTCGGTCTGACCCGAGTATTATTTATAAAAAAATAATAAACGGATCAGTCTAGCTATAAATATCAGATGATATGGTATAAAGTAATAGACATGGCATGAACATGTAATAACTATAATGGCATACTACTATAAGCATGTAAATGATAATCAACAAGAGATTAATCAATATCACAAGAATCTTCTCAAAGATAAAGTAGGGTATCATACCCTAAACTTGTATTCATAATAAGTCAATAACACATAAATTCACCAATGCACAAAAACTGATATCATAGCAATGAAAATCATGAATATTGGTGAAGCATAAATTCCAGAAATCATCACAAGAAATCCAGAAAACACATAAAAAGGGGGGAGGCCTAACACATGAATGGGAGCATGAAAACTCACCTACGCGTAAAACACATGACGAGAAGCTATCTCATGGAAGCTATCCATTAAATTTTCACACAGGAATGGCCCGAAGACCGTAGGGTGCTACCCTACATATGTGATGGCGAAACATCACACAAACGGGGTATAGTCACCCTCGCAGACAAAGAGACATCGCTCAATCGCTAGTCTAAATCACAAAAATGATCGTCATGATCATCAGGAAGTGTCAATCACACCAAGCTAGTAAATATATGAGTTTAGCTTCATGTCCCATAACCACTTGCTTAACTTAAATATTTACGAACAAACTGTAGATCTTCACTAGAAAATTGTCACAAAAAGGGTTCAATCGAACAAGTCCAAGAGCTAACCGACGAAGTGAACGCAAGCGTTTCATACCACTCGTTTTACTAAGTCGTTTAAGTCGATTTCTCATTCGAGTGAAGTAAAGGCTTGTATATACTAGTAGATTGGAAATCGGTTTGAGAAAACGAACTTTTGATATTTAAAATAGTGTTGAAATCGCTTTGATGAAAGAGTTTTAATATTTACTACTAGTATTGAAACCTTCATATATCTTTAAAGTGACAAGTCATAAAGCGATTGTTGAAACAATCTATCACAAAAATTCACATTCGAAGATGTGAACAAAATCCAAGGAAATCAGCTCAAAATGCATCAAAGTGGAAGTTCTGTTGAATGCTTTTCAGATAAGATCGCCTATGCAGAGGTGTACGGGGTTCGACCTGCCCGGTCAGGTTGCGGGGGTCCAGGGGGCAGCGCCCCGTCAAAACGGTACGACTTAGTGAAGCCAAGCTGGTCAAGCGACCTAAGGAAAACTAGGTCATACGACCTAAGGGAAGACCTAAGGTGGTTCGCGACCTAAGGGTACACGACCTAACGTGGTTCGCGACATAAGGGGTACGCGACCTAAAACTCGCGACCTAAGGGCACGCGACCTAAAACTCGCGACCTAAGGGCACGCGACCTAAAACTCACGACCTAAGGAAACGCGTCCTAAAACTCGCGACCTAAGACTCGCGACTTAAAACTCACGACCTAAAGACTCACGACCTAAGGCGAACGACCTAAGCAAGCAAGCCGAGCGACCTAAGGAAGTGTTCGACTTAAGGAAGTGTGCGACCTAAAAGTGGCGACCTATGGCCAGAACGAATTAAGGTCGAAAACGACCTAAGCTCTGTGTGACTTTTCAACAACAAACGACCTAGCCCAGGCAGAACGACCTAAGTGCAGTTTTTCACCAAAAACACTAAAAATTGGAGTTTTTCGCCAATCCAATCCAAACCAAATGCGAATGTGCATGCTAAAGTGATAGGGAACCATTCCCAACAGTCCAATGACAATTATAGGCAAGATGTGAGATCAAAAATCTCACCTTTTCCATGAAATTGATGAAAATGAGACTTGAGAGCAAAGCAAGAACACCAACAAGCTTGAATCAATGTTCTTCACGTGAATTTGATGTTGAATCTCGGATTTGCAATGGAATTTAAGTTTGGAGTTTTAATTTCCACTTCCCACCACCATTTTTGATGAAGCTTGAATGTTATTTGATGAAGTGATGAAGAGAAGAGGGGGTTGGGCTGAGTTAGTGTGTGTTCAGCCCCAAACCAAAGTCCTGAGCCAAAAAGTGACGAAAATTTCACTATCTCCAAACATATCGATGTTTACACTCAAAAAGATCGCAAACGTCATTTTGAACTCAATGGAAGTGGTCTCGAGTCCTAATTTGACCGTATGCAAAAAGTAGCTTTTCGGACTAACATCCGACTAACGATAAAATAGTTAAATAAAATATTTAAATATAAAATCGATAGATATGCGGGTTGTTACAGACTCCCTTCCTTAAAGAAATTGCGTCCTCGCAATATATACGGTGGAAATAAAAAGTAACAACCATAAAAGCATATTAACACAAAAGAAATTGGAATTAAGAAGTTTACCTCAAAGAGCATGAGAAAGTAATTCCGGATGTGTATGCTCGATGAATTCTCTAGTTTCCCAAGAGCAATCCTTAGGATTTGAGGACCATTGAACTTTAACAAGCGGAACATCTTTATTTCGAAGTCGTTTGACCTCCGAAGCAATAATTCGAATAGGATGCTGCTCATAAGTTAAATTAGGCGAAACTTCTATCTCTTCCACAGCACCGGGCTCAAGAGTAGAATCGGAATCCCGAAGGCACTTCCGTAATTGAGAAACGTGAAACACGTCATGCATAGCAGAAAACTGAGCCGGTAATGAAAGGCGATAAGCCAAGGAACCAATACGTTCAGTGATAGGAAATGGACCAATATATCAAGGCGCTAACTTTCCCGATCGACTGAAACGTACAACACCCTTCATTGGTGAAATACGAATAAATACAAGATCACCAACAGAAAATTCTAATTTCCTTCTTCGGTTATCGGCATAGGATTTTTGTCTACTCTGGGCTTCTTTCATCCTATGTCGAATAAGTTCAATCTTTTCTGTGGAATCTCGAATAAAGTCTGGTCCTAAAACCAGTTTCTCACCGGCCTCAAGCCAACAAGAAGGAGATCGGCATGGCCTTCCATAGAGTGCCTCGAAAGGAGCCATACCAATACTAGATTGGAAGCTGTTATTATAGGAAAACTCAACAAGTGAAATATGATCTTCCCAACTTCCACCAAAGTCAAGAACACAAGCTCGAAGAAGATCTTCAAGTGTTTGATTCACACGCTCAGTTTGTCCATCGGACTGGGGGTGATAAGCGGTGCTAAAATTAAGCTTCGTTCCCAAAGCTTTTTGAAGACTCTTCCAGAATCTACTAGTAAACAATGGATCACGATCACTAACAATGGAAGAAGGAACTCCATGCAGTTTAACAATTTCTTTGATAAAGAGTTTGGCCAGAAGAGGGACGGTTCAGTTCGACCGAACAGGAATAAAATGGGCAGATTTAGTAAGTCTATCAACAATCACCCATAAGCTATTATGACCCGAACGAGAACGGGGAAGGCCATCAATAAAATCCATGGAAATTTGATCCCACTTCCAAATTGGAATTTCCAATGGTTGCAATAACCCACCGGGCCTTTGATGTTCATCCTTGACAAGTTGGCAAGTCATGCAACACTTAACAAAATTAGCAATATCTGATTTCATTCCCTCCCAGTAATAAAGTCGCTTCATATCTGCGTACATTTTACTGCTACCGGGATGAATGGAATATTTGGAACGATGAGAATCTTCTAGAATATCTTTACGAAGATCTCCAGTATTTGGTACGATAAGTCTACCAAATTTTCGAATGCCGCCACGAAAATCAATATCAAAGTCTTTCAAACCTTCAATATCGGTTTTATCCTTAAGATTTTGGCCAAGCAAAGCCAATTTAGGATCTAGCTGTTGAGCTTCAAGAATGCGGTCTAAAAGAGAAGGACGAGCCTCAAGGCTACATAAAATAAGAGATGAACACAAATCAGACACGCGATCTCGAATTTCACAAGTGGATAAAAGTTCGAGATCGTTCCATTCAGATATCATCATGGAAACAACCGCTTGTTGTTTGCGACTGAGTGCATCGGCAACTCGATTCCCCTTTCCGGGAGTATAAAGAATGTCAAGATCATAAGAGGCAAGAAATTCGAGCCAACGCTGTTGACGCAAATTAAGTTCCTTTTGAGAAAATAAATATTTCAAAGACTTATGATCAGTATAAAGTATAAACTTTTCTCCTAAAAGATAATGTCGCCAAATTCGAAGGGCGAAAACGATAGCCGCGAGTTCTAAATCATGTGTGGCATATCTAGTCTCAGCCGGCTTCAATTGCCTAGAAGCATAAGCAATAACACGTTCTTTTTGCATAAGAACGGCACCCAAACCAACGCTCCCTTCGGGAATAATAAGAATAGGAGCATCAGAAAGGAGTTCTTTTAATTTCTGAAAAGAAGTTTCACATTTGTCCGACCAAATGTATTTAACACCTTTCTTTGTTAAGCCAGTAAGAGGAACGGCAATCTTAGAAAAGTCTTTTATAAAACGGCGGTAATAACCTGCCAATCCGAGAAAGCTACGGATTTCAGTCACGCTCTCCGGTCTCTTCCAAGTTTCAATCGCTTCAATCTTTGAAGGATCCATGGATATTCCGGATTCGAAAATAATATGACCGAGAAACTTCACACTAGATTGCCAAAAATGGCATTTAGAAAATTTTGCTTTTAGTTGATTGCTCCTAAGAGTTTCCAATACAATTCGAAGATGCTTTTCGTGTTCCTCCTCGGTTTTAGAATACACAAGAATATCATCAATAAAGATGAGAACAAACTGATCAAGAAAATCTTTGAAAACTCTATTCATAAGGTCAACGAAATAAGCCGAAGCATTCGTTAAACCGAATGGCATAACTAGCCATTCATAAGATCCATAACGCGTACGGAACGAAGTCAAAGGAATACTATCCTCTGCAATACGAAGCTGATGGAATCCGGTAGCCAAGTCCAATTGTGAAAAGACTCTAGCACCACTAAGTTGATCAAACAGATCATCAACCCGAGGTAAAGGATATTTATTCTTAATAGTAAGATCACTAAGCTTGCGGTAGTCGACGCAAAGCCTAAGTGTACCATCGGACTTACTTACGAAAATAGCTGAAGCTCCCCAAGGCGAGGAACTAGAGCGAATAAGTTGCTTCGTCTCCAACTCGGATAGTTGTTTGCGCATCTCTTTGTTCTCCTTATTGGACATGCGATAAGGAGGACGGGTAATAGGTTGAGCTCTAGGTATAAGATTAATTTTGAACTCAATTGCTCGCTTAGGTGGTAGTCCTAAAACGGGCTCAAAGATGTCGGAAAATTCACGAACGACGCGAATAAGAGAAATGACATCCTCCTCGTCATCATTATCATCATCACGAGGATTTAAAGAATATAAAGATGCAACCAAAGCAGAATCCGAATCTTTAAGAATAATATAAATCTGGTTAATAGATTGCGGATGTCGGAGATAAATAGTCCGCTCAGGACATAGGATATGAGCTTCATAACGAGTAAGCCAATCCATACCCAAAATCATTCCAAAGCCTAAGTAACGCATGACATGCAAATCGGCTAGGAAAGAAAAATCACACAAAATAATCTCGACATCTTTACAAAGCAGACTAAGAGTTGCGGATCCACCTACTGGATTCGCAATTCTTAAAGAAGTCATTAAAGCAACAACACTTAAAGAAAAAGTATCGACAAGTTCCTTTGATATAAAAGAATGGGATGCACCCATATCAAAGAGAACTCTAATAGGTTGATCATGAAATAATATAATGCCATCAAGGACAGAATGAGACATACCTTGACCGCGAGATGTGTTGCCAGGGGATTGAGCAACGTTTAACTTTCCCTCCTTCTGTTGAAGCCTAGGGCATTGTTGCATAAAATGATCTGGACTTTTACAATAGCGGCAAGAGCGGGGCTTTGAACACTTGTTCGAAAAATGGTCCTTAGCACCACAGTTGAAGCATTTGTTATCACTGGGGGAAAATGTCTTTGCAGCAGGAGTTTCTTGTTTACCCTTTTTGTTGGGATAAGGACCCTTGAACTTGTTAGGCCTTTTCTTGTTGTTGAAGTTTGGTTTAGCAGCCACCACTTCAACATCACTGTCCTTATCTGCCTCTTCAAGACGAAGAACGATATCAATGAGTTGATCGAAAGAAACTTCTAATTTTAGAAGTAATGGCTTCTTGAGATTCTTGTTTAAGCCATATACGAACCTCTGGTTCTTCTTCAATGGGGTGTTGATGTATTCAACCCCGTATTTGGACAGTGACTCGAAGGATGCGACATAATCTGTCACAGAGGATGTACCTTGAACAAGGTCTATGAAACGACGAGCCAATGTCACTTTCTCTGCTTATGGTATGAATTTTAATTCGAAGCGTTCCCGGAATTGCTCCCAGGTGAGATCCTCTTCATTAATCTCAAAAATAAGTAGTTCGTACCAATCCAATGCTCTCTCTTGGAGCATACTGGAAGCCACCTGAACACGGTGAAGATCGACAAGATTCATGCGAGAAAAGATTCTATCGCATGTTCTTAACCAAGCCTGGACCTCGATAATAGTTTCGGAACCTTTGAATGGTTTCCCACCCAAGTTGGTATAATCGTTGCACAAACGTGCAAATCCAGACTTTGGATGAGTAGGTTCCTGATTAGGACCAGCTGCTTGAGCATTCTTTACTAAATCAAGGAGCTGTTGAGCGGTCATATAAACTCCATCCTGGGGAGTAACAGTAGATGGTCCAGCTTTGGGACGACCTGGTCTAGACATTCTCTTCTTTAAGAAAGAGAGAAGAGGAAAAAGGTTATTCACCAAATGAATATCAAGCAATCTTGATAGATGAAACAAGGAATCATAAAGAAAACAGGATGAACCGGTTCGAAGACTCAAACTAAATCCTGAAACACAACTCCTAAGGTGGACTTAGGACGATGATCCTTGTTAAGTTATTCTACATTGTTCCGAAGTTTGGCTCTGATACCAAGCTGTGACGCCCCACCTCTATACCCAAGCTAACCAAGAACACTACGATGTAGTGCTGTCAATTAGCACAGAGAATAAGGCTGTGGAGGAGCGACCATCCATGTAACTTCTTTGTGCGAGCACCGATATGTCAGATAGAATAGAATTCATATCTTTTAAGGAGGAAATCCGACATACTGATACAAACACAAAGCTATCACACGGTGGCTATATATAATCTTCGGAAACAAACATAGAAGTAATCATAACATAAATCAGTCACAGACATCCATATCACAAAGGTGGAATAAGATATGAATAAACAAATATAACACATGAAAGTGTACATCAGAGTAGTGGTCAGAAAGATCCACGATAATACAAAAGAATAGCATCACATGCTATACAAAAGAATAAGTACACTACTTAGAGTCTATATCTCAAATGTGTACATCCAAAAGCTACTAATCTAAGTAGTTAGCCAAAAGTCAGAATAATCCTGAAGGGAAGTCAAGCAGAAGCACCTGTAACATCTCGGTCTGACCCGAGTATTATTTATAAAAAAATAATAAACGGATCAGTCTAGCTATAAATATCAGATGATATGGTATAAAGTAATAGACATGGCATGAACATGTAATAACTATAATGGCATACTACTATAAGCATGTAAATGATAATCAACAAGAAATCAATATCACAAGAATCTTCTCAAAGATAAAGTAGGGTATCATACCCTAAACTTGTATTCATAATAAGTCAATAACACATAAATTCACCAATGCACAAAAACTGATATCATAGCAATGAAAATCATGAAAATTGGTGAAGCATAAATTCCAGAAATCATCACAAGAAATCCAGAAAACACATAAAAAGGGGGGAGGCCTAACACATGAATGGGAGCATGAAAACTCACCTACGCGTAAAACACATGACGAGAAGCTATCTCATGGAAGCTATCCATTAAATTTTCACACAGGAATGGCCCGAAGACCGTAGGGTGCTACCCTACATATGTGATGGCGAAACATCACACAAACGGGGTATAGTCTCCCTCGCAGACAAAGAGACATCGCTCAATCGCTAGTCTAAATCACAAAAATGATCGTCATGATCATCAGGAAGTGTCAATCACACCAAGCTAGTAAATATATGAGTTTAGCTTCATGTCCCATAACCACTTGCTTAACTTAAATATTTATGAACAAACTGTAGATCTTCACTAGAAAATTGTCACAAAAAGGGTTCAATCGAACAAGTCCAAGAGCTAACCGACGAAGTGAACGCAAGCGTTTCATACCACTCGTTTTACTAAGTCGTTTAAGTCGATTTCTCATTCGAGTGAAGTAAAGGCTTGTATATACTAGTAGATTGGAAATCGGTTTGAGAAAACGAACTTTTGATATTTAAAATAGTGTTGAAATTGCTTTGATGAAAGAGTTTTAATATTTACTACTAGTATTAAAACCTTCATATATCTTTAAAGTGACAAGTCATAAAGCGATTGTTGAAACAATCTATCACAAAAATTCACATTCGAAGACGTGAACAAAATCCAAGGAAATCAGCTCAAAATGCATCAAAGTGGAAGTTCTGTTGAATGCTTTTCAGATAAGATCGCCTACGCAGAGGTGTACGGGGTTCGACCTTCCCGGTCAGGTCGCGAGGATCCAGGGGGCAGCGCCCCGTCAAAACGGTACGACTTAGTGAAGCCAAGCTGGTCAAGCGACCTAAGGAAAACTAGGTCATACGACCTAAGGGAAGACTGCCGTGCGACCTAGCAGAAGAACAAGTCGAACGACTTAGGGGAAACAGGTCAAACGACCTAAGTGCTAACTCATGAGCGACCTAACGAAGTGCGCGACCTAACAGTGTGGCGCGACCTAATAATGAGGCGCGACCTAAGGCTTTACGACCTAAGGGAAACAAGGTCTTGCGACCTAACACCAAAGTTCCGAGCGACCCAACGATCTGAAGTGTCGAGCGACCTAAGGGTTAACTCGCGAGCGACCTAACTCATAGCCGAGCTAAACAGTGAAACGGCAAAACAGGGGCGAGCAACCTAACAGAGGTACGCGACTTAAGGTGGTTCACGACCTAAGGGTACACGACCTAACGTGGTTCGCAACCTAAGGGGCACGCGACCTAAAACTCGCGACCTAAGGGCACGCGACCAAAAACTCGCGACCTAAGGGCACGCGACCTAAAACTCACGACCTAAGGAAACGCGTCCTAAAACTCGCGACCTAAGACTCCCGACTTAAAACTCACGACCTAAAGGCTCACGACCTAAAGACTCACGACCTAAGCAAGCAAGCTGAGCGACCTAAGGAAGTGTTCGACCTAAGGAAGTGTGCGACCTAAAAGTGGCGACCTATGGCCAAAACGAATTAAGGTCGAAAACGACCTAAGCTCTGTGTGACTTTTCAACAGCAAACGACCTAGCCCAGGCAGAACGACCTAAGTGCAGTTTTTCACCAAAAACACTAAAAATTGGATTTTTTCGCCAATCCAATCCAAACCAAATGCGAATGTGCATGCTAAAGTGATAGGGAACCATTCCCAACAGTCCAATGACAATTATAGGCAAGATGTGAGATCAAAAATATCACCTTTTCCATGAAATTGATGAAGATGAGACTTGAGAGCAAAGCAAGAACACCAACAAGCTTGAATCAATGTTCTTCACGTGAATTTGATGTTGAATCTCGGATTTGCAATGGAATTTAAGTTTGGAGTTTTAATTTCCACTTCCCACCACCATTTTTGATGAAGCTTGAATGTTATTTGATGAAGTGATGAAGAGAAGAGGGGGTTGGGCTGAGTTAGTGTGTGTTCAGCCCCAAACCAAAGTCCTAAGCCAAAAAGTGACGAAAATTTCACTATTTCCAAACATATCGAAGTTTACACTCAAAAAGATCGCAAACGTCATTTTGAACTCAATGGAAGTGGTCTCGAGTCCTAATTTGACCGTATGCAAAAAGTAGCTTTTCGGACTAACATCCGACTAACGATAAAATATTTAAATAAAATATTTAAATATAAAATCGATAGATATGCGGGTTGTTACAAAGCTGGACAGTACTGGGGATGCGTAGCTTTTGGAAATCATTCTGATAGAATGTTGTTGGCTCCAAGCATCAAGGAAATGGATGTTGGCTGTATCTTGGAGGCCAAGGAGGAAAAGGAGTCATGGATGACTCCAATAAAGGAATATTTTCTAAAGGAAACTCTCCCAAATGGAAAGAATGAATAGTGGAAGCCCCCGCATAGTGTATCACAATTCATTATGTAAGAAGGAGTATTGTATAAGAGAGGATTCTCAACCCCCTTGATGGTGTGTCATCAAAGACGAAGCTAAGAAAATCCTTGTTGATGTGCATGAGGAAAGTTGCGATGATCACATTAGGGGGCAGATATTAACGAAGTAGGTTCTTTGCTATGGGTACTTCTGGCCGACGGTCAACCAAGATATTGTTGATTACACTAGAAGATGTGTTAAGTACCAAAATTTTAGGAAGATGTCAAAGGCCCCATCGACTGTGCCTACGCATATGGTTAACCCATGGGCACTTGCGATATGGGGAATTGATATTATCGGCATGCTACCAATGTCGAAAGGCAAGAGCGAACTACGCCATTGTGGCTGTGGACTACTTCACAAAATGGGAAGAAGTTGAACTGATTGGTACAATCATCATGAAGAAAGTGATGCACTCTTTGGTGAAGAATATCCTATGTAGATTTGGAGTCCAACGGAAGATCGTTACTGATAATGGAACTTAATTCAAGAGTGCCAAGTTCAAGGAATTTTGTAATCGGTACCGAATTGAGAAGAGTTTTTCAATAGTAACACACCCGTAGGTGAATAGGCTGGTGGAGGCAGTGAATAAGATCATTAAACCAATCATCAAGAAAAGATTTATGAGTGCTAAAGATAGTTGGGTTGATGAGTTACCACTAGCATTGTAGGCTTATAGGACAACCCACAGTTCCATAACTAATCATACTCTATTCACTTTGACCTACGAGATTGAGGCTATGATTAGGTTGAAATGGAAGTCCCTTCTCATTGAAGAATGCATTATGTCCCTAAGATGAGAGGAACTCTTGTTTGAGTCCCTCAACTCAGTGGACGAGAAACAAAAAAAGGCCAACTTGAGGGTGGCTGCTCACTAGATAAGGGTTGCGAACATTTCAATGCCAAGGTCAAAAATGGTACCTTTGCAATAGGTGACCTCATTTTGAAATGGGTCTTTATTGATACGAGGGCACTTAATCTTAATTTGGAAGGCCCCCTACGTCATTGAACAGAAGCTTGGAGATGGAAATTTCAAGTTATCGACTGTTTATGGGATCTCAATTCCGAAGGCGTGGAATAGCCAACGCTTACGACACTATTTCAATTAGATTTATTTTTACAAATCTTTACTACTAACAATGAGAATTCCATGAACTAATTTCAACTATGTCATTTTGGATTACTAATAATACCCTTGCATCTTTATCCTCATTGTTGTGCTGGTGTACTGGTATATACAGTGTGGACTATGTGTGAGCTGAATAAAGATGAGAACGAGTTATGTTTTGTCTGAACAATCAATTTATGATGGTCCTATTTGCATTTGCTACATTACTGGACCAAAAGTTACAATGTGTTCATGTATTTTCTTCAAAAGCACAAAAAAGAGGAATCATTATCCAAGTGGTGAGGTCTTAATGGAACATTTTATATTTTTAGTCATCCTGATGGATGAGAAATCCATATGCAATGAGATGTTAACGAGCCTTTTATACAGATTTTTATGCTAAATTTATTAAGATGGTAATTTTGAATAAATTCCACTGGAAATTTGGCTATGTATGTTATTTTTAGATTTAATACGTGAAAAACTCTATTAAAAACATGTTTTAAATTACATCTTCAATTTTAATTTCGGTAAAAAAAAATATTTTTGGAAATTAAATTTGAACATTATTTGTATATTTCAGTGATTAAAGCATTTTTTTGAAAAAAATATAAATATTTGTGGAGTTTTTCGCAAATATTCTGAAATTTAAAAATAGTTTTTTTTATAATGAAACTGGAGAAAAATGTCTTTAAAAAAGTAACTTGGATTCTATGTGATGAGACAAATTTATTAGTTTCAGTATTTAGTGAAGAATGGGATTTGAATTATTCATTCAGCTTCATCAATTTCTATTAGTTGCCATGAGAGAGTTGTTGATTAAAAAAAAGTGCTGAAGTGAGTATTAATAGTTACTTCCTACCCAATAAGGGTATCAATTGGTTATTATCATACAATTTGTTGCGTTATTGCTATCAGATAGCATCATCAGCCCTTAGTAAGCGGATCAAAGAAAATAAGAAATTGAATCAGTTTAAGTTATTAGTTTCTTAAATAATACTTCTAACATTTTTAGGTATAAACTTAAACTTTTCAAAATGTACTTTTAAATTCAAATTACATTTAACATATGTAAATACACTCCTAACTTAGTTGGAATTCAAAATTTTACATTTCATTACTTGATCAATTGCTCTTATCTTTTAATTAAAGTGGAAACTGTTCATACCTTAATTAAAATGCAAGTTTGCCGTCTATTAAAATCAAGTCAATCAATTATATCTCAATTAAATTTTAAATTAAACTGCTTCTACCTTAATTAAAGTGCAAATTTATGTATACTAAATCTAAAGCTGTTTGTTTGGATAAAAAAAAGCTGAATGCTAATCTCTAATATTCATAAAGAAAATTCAATTAATATGATTTACAGACGTCTTTTTGAAATTTCAAAATTACCTCTCTTTGTTTACCGCTCTTACCGACTACCCATCAAGGTAATTTTACTATCAATTTATTCTCGATATCAGCAATAAAACAACTTGAAATGTGTTTGACTACAAAAACATTTGCACTTAAAACACACGTCAATCCAAAGTAAACATCTTTGGATATTAGATGCACGTACATGTGTTGTATACTAATAACACATAATATTGATTAGGACATGATGTAATAAGGCAGAGTCCGCAATTCTTTTGGTTATATATAACGTCGGATTTTGGAATTAGTGGAAATGTATTCTTAAAAATCTGGCTTTGTACTGCATAATTAGTAGCAAAATCAAACATTTTGTGTATTTTTGGAAACCAAGTGTCTAGGTACCCAAAGATAGGTACCTATAAACTCCTTTAATCCATGATTGGGCATTTAGAGTATAATCATACTGGGGTCGATTAGATGATTTCCCTTACACATCTAGTCTTCACCAATGCTAGAGATAGACAAGGTCAATGATTGATGCCCACAGATAGGCATCTAAAACATAGGATCCCAAAGATAGGATTAGGTGTATAATTATATCTTTTTATAGGTTTGACCTCGCTTAAGGTCCAATGAGACATGCTCGACCGATGATAAATGGTCAACATAGCATCTTTGGACGGGTTGGAGATGGATGTCCAAAGATAGGCATCCAAGATACTGGATCCCAAAGATCAGAGTTGGTGTGGAGTTAAGTTTTTTTGTGAATACAATTTCGTTTATGGCGGAATCAAATATATCAAACCAAAGATAAATGAGGTCGACCACGGAGTCGACCAAAGAGACATGGTTTTGTTCAGTCAAATTGAGAAATGTTTTAGCTTATGATAAATGAAACCAAGTAATAAAACAATACCGAGTAATTATAGAGATTGATTATATGTACCAAGTCACGGTAAATAATGGCATTGCACAGATCATAAACACAGGCATGAATAATATAAATGTGATTAAATTACATATAAGTATTTATGCACATAGACAAATGTGTAGACCAATAAATAGAAATGCAGAGAAGTAAATAAGACAAAGTTGCAAGAAAAAGAACAACTTTGATTACTTCTAAGCGTTTCGATTACAAAAGCGAGGGTCATACTTGGACATTAGCGTTTTATATACATAGTCAAGAAACAACAAAAAGAACTACCCCTAATGGTGCTCCCCCCTCTTCAAATTCCATTTCCTTTCCTTCTTGGAGGAAGGAGACTTTCTCTTTGAGCCATATACCTCCTTTAGTGGTAGGAGACGGCCTTTAAGGTCCATATCCCAATTTTAGCCACTCTTTGAGTTAGCAAGGGATCTGGGAATATTGATGGATATTCCGACCGCAAGAAGAGTGGAAGTCGGAACAACGTAAGGAGGAATCAACAAAGATACATAGAGGGAAGGTGGATCATCTTCTTAATCCTTCTTCTTTACATCTTTTAACTTAAACAGGTCAGAAGCCCTCTTCTCTGCCATAGACAACCCAGGATCGGGACTCTTGTGGTCATTGATAACAACCTTCTTACCGCCCATCAAAAATTTAGGATCATCCCCTCTTTATTCAAAGCATCAATCATTTCAGCATCGAGCCCTGGAAGACCTGGTGGAAAGGGTCATAATGGACTGTAGTGCTAAGACGGTGATGAACTCAATGGTAGGAACTTGAGGATCCAGAGCAAAGATCACCTCTAGTAGTGGGACTATAGTAGGTTGACCTAGAAGTTGATAGATACAAAAAAAAGATTAGGAACATCTCCAGGTGTCATTTGAAGTTTCTCGAACACATGAGAGATTAATGATATACCTCCAAGGGAGGTAGATGGGGTCTAAAATGGAGATTCAATCTACCTTTCCTCTAGGACATGAGACAGAACTGAAAATTTGGGAGTAGCCTTTGGTGGCACATAGCTAGGATCCTCGAGAATGTATAACCTATGAACTAAGGCTAGTGTTGATGTTGTTGCAGTTGTAACTTTGGAAGAAGGGAAGTAGGATTAGACACGAGAGGCCAAAATGCAGGAGGTGCGGCAACTCTGGAATTGGTCACGGTCTCATTGATGTCCTTTAATAGGGGTCCTTGTAAGGTAGGAACTGAGCTTTCAACCAAATCCTTTGAGTTGGATTTAGGAAAGGCCTAGGCATTCACCTGGGTAGAAGTTGAAGTGATATGAGCTAGTTTGGCCCGTCCTTTAGCTAAGGCCTCATGATCTTCATCATAAAGGAGTTAGCTTTGATCTATTCCTCATCCACCTGGCCAGCATGCTCCCTTTCTTGTCTAAGAATTTCATCCTAGGCCAGAGCTAGCGCCTTGGGGTATTTTTCACCGAGCCACTTATGGTTGCTAGATTTAATCACGTTCGCATAGAAGCTAACCAAATTACTCTCGATTTGACCATTGAGCTCTTCTTCTTTCTTCTCGGCCTCGAAGGCTAGGGTCTCTAAAGCTTTCTTCTCCTCCTTAATATCGAGGATTTTGTTTATGTGTTCTTCAACTAGGCCAGAGCAATCATCTTTCTCTTTATTTTCCTTTGCCACACTTCAGCCTTGAGTTTAGAAATCATAAAGGTCTGCATGTCGATAGTGGTATGGAGAACCGACTTTCGTTGGCTAGCTTGCCACTTTTGTGGCAGGAATTTTGGATTTGCTCTTCTTGTAGCTTATACTTAGCCTCAATGGCCTTTGAATTGTCTTTTCGATGTCCTTAATATAAATTTCTTAAGTTTATCTACCTCTTTAGAATAAAAGTCGATGATGAGTTGATGATCTTTCTTCTCAATCTCATTTTGCTAAATTATCAACTGGGTAGCTTTGTTAGTATCGAGCGGAGTATGAGTAAATCTCTTCAAATGTAATACTCAGAAAAAAAATCATGAACATATGCCCCAATGTGACTAATCAACTTGCATGGGATATTTTTTAGATTGTAGTCGAATTTGATCCCGGTAAAGCACAACTGTGGGAAAGCCTTTTGCATCTCGATTAGATGGGGGCTTATAACTGGGTCCGAGAAAGCTATTAAAACATGTGTGAGAGCATGCTCTTTGTTGGACCTCTTTTGAATGGGTTTGGAAGTCGATGTAACACCCTACTCCTATGCACTTGGCCGTACTCGGGAGTGCTGTCCTCATAATGTAGTGCTATCATATTAGCGTCACATATTCGCAAGGAAAAATGCTAGAATGTTAAATCATCTAAAGTAAATGATTTCAAGTGGAAGAAATATTATACATTCATACTTGCTTTATAATATAATTTACAAAGGGTCTTGTTTTCAAATTTATACATATATGTACATCAAGTGTTTGGCATGTTTTCACCGAACCAAAGAGGAAAACCCACCACCGAACCATTCATTGCCGAATCAGGACCAACCATTGCCGGACCAACCATTGCCGGACCAACCATTGCCGAACCAACCATTGCCGAACCAACGGTGCCAGGCCAGATCACGTCAGCCCAGGCCCGCCAGCAGCTATATACATCCAAGACTCCTACCCCCAGCCTCACTCTATAAATAGAGGGGCAGGGGTACAACAATGGAAAAAAGTTTGAGAGCTCAAGCACGGAGAGAACTTTCAAACAACTTTCTTTTACTTGTATCAAAGCCTTGTACTTGTAACCAAAAGAAGAGAAGAGAAATAAAATATAAAGTGGACGTAGGCACATTCTGGCTGAACCACTATAAATCTGCGTGTCTTTTTATAGTTTAGCCCCTGCTTTTCATATATTTGCATAAATCACCCAAATCACTAAGAACAACATAAGATCTACTAAATCATACAACTTTGAGGTGTTTGTCCATTTTTTGTGCAAACATCAAGATTTTCAATACTAAACAAAAGCTAAGAAAGATTCTTTACTTTGGGTTTCCATGAAAAGTCCCAAAATCCAACTTTATTTATCCAAACCTGAAATGTTTATTTGTAGCACCATGAACAACACGAAACTAGTGAGGAACCTATTTAATCTGGATCTCATATCATGTCATAAAAATTCTCCAAGATATCCAAACCATATTTTAAAGTATATTATCATATCAAACATATATTACAAAAGTAAAATAGGTAAAATTTCTCCAAACATATTCGTCAAAACTCATTTGACATATACATATTTTTATAAACTAGGAACATAACTAACCTGAAATCCATGTCAAAATCAATTTGACTACATATGGATCTAATCGAAATACATAGTAGGGAATTAGATCCTGAGAACTTTTAGCCCATTACGACTAGCATTCTAAAAACAATATGGATGTACTCTATCTCCTAACGTGCAATATGGAACTAAAGTAATAGAGCACCATCTTAAATCTTATATCTTTTAACATATTCATCTAAAAGCCAACATAGTTAATCTTCCAATCAAAAATCACAACTCATATATATATATATATAAGTATTGATCAAAATACTTTATAAACATAAACCAGTATAAAACATTAATCATATATATATATTTGTAAATGTTTATGGAACATAAGTTTTAGTAAATAATTTTTTTTTACATATTTTACGAGATCAAAATTGGGTGTATAATTCAAAATTTATGGCCTTAGGAAAGAAAAGGTATTTTAAACTTCATTAGAAATTAGCTTATAATATTATACATAGTTCGGGTTAAACCAACTTTTGAGTCATTTATTCTCCGAATTTGCCAAAGGTCATAATGACAAAGTTTTAGTAGATAATCATATCTTTCTATAAAAATTTATACGAGTTATGAAGCCAGGACCGAATATGTTAAAATAGGGTCCACCGATTCAATCCAAAGTACAAAATTTAACACCTCAACAAATTTTTGGGTCATTATATTTTTGAATTTGAATAAGTGGTAAACATGAAAGTCATATGTCATAAAAATACCTTTCAGTAGCACTTGGTTGAGGTTAGAAAATATTAAACACATCAAAAGATATGTTTATAATACTAAAAGGAGTTAAAATAGTGCAACATATAGATTAAACATATTATAAGTTACATACCACTTCATGGAAAGACATATTATAAGCAGCCATGGTAGGAGCCGAGATCGAGCACAGCCCGAAGTTAGGCCTGAGGAAACGCTTGGAACCAAATCCAACGGGGAGGTACCGAGCGGAGGTCAGCTGTAGCTGAGCCGGTCGTACTGCCTAACCACGGAAACGCCAATGAACGGGGATGAGCTAGAATCCAGCCCGAAGTTGGACCCGAGGAAGTACTTAGATCAGAACCCAGCAGGGGAAGATCAAGGCAAGGGCCAACTGTAGCTGACCCTAGCATGCTCCCAGAAGACCAAAGGCAGCCACTGGAAAATATGAGGAATGATAGACGGTACCATCCCTACAGGTCATCTGGACGGAATCAATCCCACAGAACAGAACTGAACTCATTTCTATCTGCTCCAAATTCTGATGAAAGGATGGCACGCTTGTTCAGAGAGTGCGTCCAACGGGATCGAAGAGATCGAGGGATAGGCGCTAGGGTAACAAGCCCTTTCGCCCGCAATATCGAAATTGCTATCACCCACCGAGAATGGAAGATGCCAACAATGGAACCTTACAAAGGAACCTCCGACCCCGTTGTACACTTACAGAGATACACACAGCATATGCTCATGAGTGGAGCAACAGAGGGAGTACTATGCAAATGCTTTCCACTATTCTTAGCAGATCTAGCTACCTCCTGGTTCTGCCGTCTACCCCAAGGATCCATCAGCTCGTGGGAGATGTTAAAAGAAAAGTTTATCAGCCAGTTCCGCATTCATGTGGAACAACCCAAGGACGCTTATTCCTTATCCAATATCAAAGAGAAACCTGGAGAGAAGCTACAGCAATATTTAACCCGATTCAATGCCGCAGCGGCCGCAGTCCAAGATGCCAATGAGAAGCTTGTCTTAATGGCCCTTTGTAGTGGTGTGCATCCGGATACTAAATTCGCTAGAAGACTAACAAAAGAAAAACCAGCTACTTTACCCAATTTCTTCCATGAAGCCGGGAAATATATGAGGCTTGAAGACGCTGCCACTGAGGGGAAGTCAGGGCAACAAAATAAGGCAACTCACAGCAGCGCGCCCGCTGTAGCAAAGGACATTCAAAGAAATGATTCTAGAGACAATGCTGGGGGCAAGAAGGGAGGAAAGCGCCTATATCGGCCAGGACCGAGATTCGACACTTACACTCCTTTGAATGAAACCGTCGAAAAACATCTTCCTTGCCACCCAAGGTGAAGTTAGATACGAACGCCCACCATACAAGAAGGAATCAGATAACGCACAGAAGTCTGGAAAGTTCTGCCGCTTCCATGAATCTCATGGGCATGATACCAATGAATGCCATCATCTCTGGGACTTGATTGAAGAATACATCAGAAGGAAGAAACTACAATGCTTTCTTGGGAAGGCCAGCCCTGTCTGACTTCCAAATTGTCCTGGCCCCATAGTGCCTAAAGATGAAATTTCCAACGGACAATGGAGTAGGGGAAGTAGAGGGAGACCAGGACGTTGCTCGAGACTGCTATGTAACTGAACTTTGCAACAACCACAGGAAGGATAAAGGGAAGAGTGTAGAG